>CM060905.1:859774209-864774209 GCA_030737815.1 Allium fistulosum | reverse complement strand
CAGAGTACGAGCAGGAGGCTACACTTTTATATATATATTTTAGAGGTATTATCCCTTATATTCCACTATGCAATACAGTAGAGCTATGTCAATACTTGTATTATTTAAGAGATAACCATTAGAATATATTTGGATATTAGGGATGTATAAAGTCTATTATCTTTGTTTTTTATAATCTATAAACTTGTCACACTTTGATGTTTGTATTTATAGTTCGTTTGATTATAGTACTATCTCGCCTGTTTTACATCTATTTGATTATTATATTTTGTCTATGCACTATGTGATGTTCTATAGGTTCTACGATTTAGATTTTTGTTACTTTACACCCTTTATTATCGTCCTACATCAGCTAAGTACCATCACATCACATTCTACAGGCCGTATTGGATATCAGAGGTGTAGGGTGGTTATCACACTTCTTTATAAATTATACTTAATTATCGCATTTATGATCAGTTATAGTTACTTTATTTTTAATACTCCAACCCATATTATTTAGGGACAGTTTGGCACAGGTCCCTAAGAAGTTTCAAAATACACAAAAACCCTAGTAAAAAAAAGTCTGTAAATTTTGTCCCTAGAATTAAGTTACTGAATAATGGCATACACTTATACAATTATTCAGTGGATAATTGTAGACATTTATGCAATTATATCAAAAAATTGCAGACATTTCCGTATTATTCACTGAAAAATTGCGGAAAATTCCACAGTTATTCAATAAAAAATTGCGGTAATTTACGCAATTTTTTCAAAAAATTGCGTAAAATTCCGCAATTATTCACCAAAAATATTGCGGAAATTTTCGCAATTATTCACCAAAAAAATTGCATAAATTTATGCAACTTTTGGATATAATTGCATAAATGTCTGCAATTATTCGATAAATAATTGCATAACTGTATGCAATTACTTAGTGACTTAATTCCAGGGACCTAATTTACGTACTTTTTTTTACTGGGGTTTTTGTGTATTTTGAAACTTATTAGGGACCTGAGCCTAATATTCACTATTATTTAATTATCCCATCAGTTTATTAGTCATATTGAATTAGTACATATCGCCTGATTAAAAGCACATTAAAATAGAAGCCATTACAAGTACCTCTCCTTATAGGAGTTTCATCCCGAAAACTTATTCAAATGTCAAAACCTACAAAAAATGCGACTTTATACAAGTACATGTAAATAACAATATACAAGATTAAAATTAGTTGCTCATAAAGACCATCTTGGTCATAACATTCTCATGTCTTAAACATTTCAGCGTAGCTCCACCTAATTATATCCTTGGTTTTACACGTACAATCACCAAAACAGGCAAATCCTAACATTTATAAGTGTTACAAATAATTTCAGTAACACTTTTTAAGTGTTACTAATGGACTGTGAGGAATGAAGCGGCCAAATTTGTGACACTTATAAGTGTTACGAACATACGTATCACTAACACTTATAAGTGTTGGTACAGAAATATGCGGTAACACTTATAAGTGTTGGTACATAAATATGCGGTAACGCTTATAAGTGTTGGTACAGAAATATCCGGTAACGCTTATAAGTGTTGGTACAGAAATATACGGTAACGCTTATAAGTGTTGGAAAATGATTATTTAGTAACACATATATGTGTTGTTACACATAAAATGCTTTGCTTATCACTATTGAAAAAAGGGTTTGCTAGAAAAACCGATCCTCGAGTCAAATTAAGTTCTGTTGATAGACTCAACTCAAGACTTTGAAAGAGAGAACTATTAGTCAAATCTCAAAAAGATGGTGCTCTAAATATCATTTCACCATCGTATGGATAAGCACAATTGCAGCTTTGTGGGTTGAGACTTTGAGCAAATGGGCATGCTTTCGAGCCACATTTTGATGTGCTTGTAGAATAAGGTGCACGTTGTGATTGCTGACTCTTGCAATAAACTGTATTTTCCAGTTGGTTGTTGCATACAGGATTGTCCACAAGTCTGTAAAGTTTGGAAATGAAAAATGGGTTAACTAAAAATGTACGGTATTTTAACGGTAAAATTAAAGTAAAGAAGAAGAAGAAGAGATAACTGAAAAGTACTTACATTAGAGTTCCATTATATGTTGGACTTGAAGTAAATGAGGTGATCGAATTGTTTTGAAAATTGACCAACTGTAGTTGCAAGCTGAATTTATCTTCCAAGTTTATGCTACCATTAAATTGATTATTACCCAGTGATCTGCATTATAATGCAGTAGGTGAAGTTCATAGACAAATTCAGATTATATATAATTTCCTTTAGGTGAGTTTAAGGATGAATAACTAATTAATGTAGAATGTCCAGTTATTATATATTTGCTACAAGTAAACATAATGATCCATTTGAGTTCATGTGGTTTAGTTATTTGAAACTTACACTTGCTCTAATCCGGGAAGACTGAACATTGTTTCAGGGATATTACCGTGAAGTCCTCAAGATTCCACAACACTGGATACCATAATATTTTTAGAACAAAAGCTTTAGTTTAAATGAATAATCAATGCAAAGTAACGTCCAAACTGGCACTTATTAAACTTTTTTTTTGGTGTACTTGTTGAACTTACAGATCGACTAAAGATTGTATTGTCGAGAACCAACTTGGAGCCTCTGAAGCATCGAAGCTGTTGTTGCTCAAATCTCTGAAGAAGAATACTGGTATTTAATAGTCTTCATCAAATTTTATTATATATTTTAATCAGTATATGAAAGGATACATACACATAATTGAGGCTGTTCATTCCTGTTAGGTCAGGCATTGGTCCAGACAGTTTGTTGTTTGCTAAGTTCCTGGAAGAAAAACATCTCATTGGTAAAATATATACTCACCATTATAGATTTCTATTGAATCATGGCACAGTGATCATATAACAAATACATACAGTTCATTGACACTTGTGAGATTGCTAATGCTGGAAGGAACTGTACCGCTGAAAGAATTTCTATTAAGCCGTCTGTCGTCAGAAACAAATAATTACCATATTTTTTTTATGCGGAAGAAACAAGGATAAGAGATGGTGCATTCTTGTGAACATACTTACAGAACCTCAATCGATTTCACCAGACCTACTGAAGCTGGGATCTCTCCAGTGAACTCATTTGCATCAAATAGCCTACAAAATCTAGGTCTAATTATTATCCAATAGTATTTGTGCATAATAGTATATAAATTTTGATATTTTTAACTCTTACACATGTATAAGTTGCATTTTAGAGCTGAAGAGTTTCTCTGAAATGGTTCCTGATAATTGATTTTTGTTGAAATGGCTTTTCATTGAGGAAATGAGTTAGCTAAACTAAATCGGTAATAAACCAAAAAAAGGAAAAAAACTGTAAAATTTACTTACAAATGCTTAGCATTAAGAAGTTGGTCCAACCCTGGCGAATTATCATTTGAAATTGGTATAGATCCACTCAGTTGATTATCTGCTATATCGAACCAGTATAGATTTGATAGCTAGCCAAGTGAAGGAGGAATTTTACCAGTAAACTTGTTTGAGTTTAGAGCCCTGAGATTAGTTTTCAGCGAACGTTTCAATAAATTCAGGTATTGGGTATTGGAATATTGAGAACGATAAGGTTAACTTACAGAAATGAGAGGAGTGGTAGGTTCCCTAATTCTTGTGGTATGTTGCCAGAGAAACTACAACCTGACAAAATTCTGTAAAGTGGATTGGGTTAGTTTACATTTGTAAGTAGCTAGTTAGTGCTAAAGTCCCTATACTATGTGAAACTAAAGTATCTTTATCGTAACAGTAAATTTGTAACAAAGTTTAAGCAACATATTTGGATACGTGCTTGCATGTTATACATGTACCATGTTTCTTCAGCCAATATCTTGGTTATGTCATTATGGCGTTCATATTTTTTCACTTTTCTTCTGCTTTAGGTATTTGAAGCCATGCCCGCATGATGTAATCAATCAAGCTTGGCCTAATATGACCATAAAATTCTTTTTTTCCTCTAGTGCATCAGAATCTCAAATTATAACACGCTAGAGGTATTACATTTTAAATCGTTTCATAATATCGAATGAACTATGATCATTTGGACTTACAAAGTGTCGAACAATACCAAATTCCCAATATTCTTAGTGAGGGGACCTCCAAGCTCAGCGCTGGATGACAAATCTCTGCAAAGCGGAAAATCCAAACATTTCTTTCAATAAGAATATTCATGCATTTTTGTTTGCTAGTTCTGGTTTATACTAGATGTTTGTTTTAAGATGAGAAAACACACAAGGACTGTAGCTTAGTAAATTGTCCAATGTCACCACTTAATGTGCCTTTAATTCCCATGCTCGGTAATTTCCTGATCCATCAAAAGCTATTCATTATAGGAATCGTTTAATAGTTTGGAAATGAATCTGTAATTGTACTCACAGTGCAGTCACTCGAGAATTTTTGCATACGACTCCAACCCATTCTTCTCCACATGGATCGTTTGAGTCACCCCAGTTTGGTGGTGTATTTTTCCATTGGCTCATTAGGGATCTCAAAGCAACAGCTGATTTTGTCGTTTAGACCATTGTTAGTATTAAGCTATCAATGAACTATTTTTTTCCGTAGTTGTGCTAAACTTAGTCCAACTTAACATTTACTCAAACCAAGAAAGGGATAGTTTAAGGGTTCTCTTGGACCATAAGTGCTATAAACTCACCATATGTACTAGGATGTGCATCACAGACAAATATCCTTACGTCCAAACATATGCACATGATGTGCTGATAACTATGGCTCAAGGTAAAAGCAAATTGATCATCGAAAACAACCGATAATTAAACAGCTTATAGACCACATTAGATGTCAGACTCTATTTAATCATTATAGGATTTTTAGTTTATAAATAAACAGGACAATCAAAACAACGAAGCAGCATGAAAGCTCACCATCTCCAGAATCTGTAGTGCCAAAACAGACTCGAATTTCTTTAGAAAACAACGAGAGCAGTATAAGATTTATGATGATCTTCATCCCTGCTTCAAGTTTTTGCCTTATCTTAAGTTAGTTATTAATACCTAATGTCTTTAATGCTTTTAGGCTCTTAAGCTTGATTTATATATAATTTTAACTAAATTATATAGAGAAGCCTTTTGCAAAAAATAACGATTGGAATAAACATTACAGTAAAATATAGGTATGGGTCGGTTAAAAGGTCAACTGCATTGTTCTAATCGATTTCGGATGTAATGGTTAAACTAACGAAAAATATGATGCCATCCACTCATTAACAAAACAAAGTTGAAATGTAAAATTGAATATACTACTTTGATCGAAAATCAATATGCCATTTCACAAAATAATAATGCCAACCCTCAAATTGTGCAGACCGCCTAGTTTCCTCCCAATCATTTTTAGATCCACGCTTTTCTACATCCTATTTTCGGTCATTCTAGCATTCTCCATTTAAAGTTATACAACTTTCATAATTTTTGACTTAATAATACGTCTAATTGTGCTCAAATGAACTTTACTCCTCATTGTAAACATTAAAACAATAATTTTGCAGTAATCAATTAAACAAAATACTGGAATAGATACTTCAAAGAACAAGAAGAGGAGTAACTTATAATCAGCCATTTTCCTCACAAACATCAAAAACCTGATTCAAGGTAAATAATCATAACTAATAGAAAAAACCTGATTCAAGGTATGAAATCGAACAACAATACAAAATTAGTTCTGAACCAATATAAAAATTCAAAATCAAAATCGAAACTTAGTCGATGTACCTGGAGATGACGCGCGGGATGGAATGGGAAATCGTTATTAGGATGTAGAGATGAAGCACCTGTCAACAAATGAGTTGCGAGAAGAAATGGAGGATGCGCGATGGGATAGCGGTAGAAGATGGTGATATATGGAACGCGGGAACCCTAATTAAATTAAAAATTAGGCGGCCGATAGTGGAGATGGAATGGAAAGCGTTAGAAAGATGCTATGGATGGAAGATTACAAAAGGATCCAATTTTTAATGAGTTATTTACAAATTTACCAACTGTTCTAACATTTTTTTGTGTTGTAAATTATAATTGATGTGTTGGAAAGTTTATAAAAAACATTATTTATATTTCCCAACACTTATTCAGGTATCCTAACACTTTTTTATTGTCACTAGGCTGTAACACTTATAAGTGTTAGAAATTAACAAATATAAAATGTTGCAAAATAACTATTTTGGTGTAGTTGGCTTGGAATAGAGGTGGATGACTCTGAAATGACTCAAGATGACTTAGGGGTTTGAGTTGAAAATGATGAAGTGTAGTGGCTTCAATGACTCGTTGTGGCAAGTGACCGTTGCATCTAGTGATAGACCATGTGGACAAGTTCAAGGTGATAGCTTATGGAGTAGAACAAAACATGGTTCTACTATTAGTATGTATGCTAAGAGATCGATGGATCACTCCAAGGTTGTGATTGTCATTATGTTGGGATAGGTTAGTCTATGTGTACCCATGATGTTGGATGTCTCTGTGTGTCTAGTTCCTAGCCATCTATGTGGGCATGAATTGGGCATCCATGATGTTGAGTTGTCGTAGACCATCTATGTGGGATATAAGAGTTATCGTATATCCAATGGCACTTGAGTGAGAAATACAAGGCTATGTGATGGTTGCTAAGTTTGTTGTGTATTTAATATGAATATCATATTGTTGTGTGATACCTCTATAACCCGTATTGTAATTAGAGTTGTACACCCATATTTGATAGTAGTTCAGCATATATTGTGTTTATGTGCTAACTTATTCGATGTAGGGATAGGTCAGGTATGGTTCTCATGCCTATGTCCTTATTACTATATATGGTTTTTGTAGTATTTTGAGATGATGTATCACTCACAGCAGCTGTTGTCTGACCAAAGGTTTTATGTTTTTCTTTTTATTATCTCAACTACTCTTAAATGAGTAGATTAGGAATAATAGGTCTAGATAGCGCATAGAGCTATACAGAGTACGAGCAGGAGGCTACACTTTTTTATATATATATTTTAGAGGTATTATCCCTTATATTCCACTATGCAATACAGTAGAGCTATGTCAATACTTGTATTATTTAAGAGACAACCAGTAGAATATATTTGGATATTAGGGATGTATAAAGTCTATTATCTTTGTTTTTTATAATCTATAAACTTGTCACACTTTGATGTTTTTATTTATAGTTCGTTTGATTATAGTACTATCTCGCCTGTTTTACATCTATTTGATTATTATATTTTGTCTATGCACTATGTGATGTTCTATGTGATGTTCTATAGGTTCTATGATTTAGATTTTTGTTACTTTACACCCTTTATTATCGTCCTACATCAACTAAGTACCATCACATCACATTCTACAGGCCGTATTGGATACCAGAGGTGTAGGGTGGTTATCACACTTCTTTATAAATTATACTTAATTATCGCATTTATGATGAGTTATAGTTACTTTATTTTTAATACTCCAACCCATATTATTTAGGGACAGTTTGGCACAGGTCCCTAAGAAGTTTCAAAATACACAAAAACCTTAGTAAAAAAAAGTCTATAAATTTGGTCCCTAGAATTAAGTTACTGAATAATGGCATACACTTATACAATTATTCAGTGGATAATTGTAGACATTTATGCAATTATATCAAAAAATTGCAGACATTTCCGTATTATTCACTGAAAAATTGCGGAAAATTCCATAGTTATTCAATAAAAAATTGCGGTAATTTACGCAATTTTTTCAAAAAATTGCGTAAAATTCCACAATTATTCACCAAAAATATTGCGGAAATTTTCGCAATTATTCACCCAAAAAATTGCATAAATTTATGCAACTTTTGGATATAATTGCATAAATGTCTGCAATTATTCGATAAATAATTGCATAACTGTATGCAATTACTTAGTGACTTAATTCCAGGGACCTAATTTACGTACTTTTTTTTACTGGGGTTTTTGTGTATTTTGAAACTTATTAGGGACCTGAGCCTAATATTCACTATTATTTAATTATCCCATCAGTTTATTAGTCATATTGAATTAGTACATATCGCCTGATTAAAAGCACATTAAAATAAAAGCCATTACAAGTACCTCTCCTTATAGGAGTTTCATCCCGAAAACTTATTCAAATGTCAAAACCTACAAAAAATGCGACTTTATACAAGTACATGTAAATAACAATATACAAGATTAAAATTAGTTGCTCATAAAGACCATCTTGGTCATAACATTCTCATGTCTTAAACATTTCAGCGTAGCTCCACCTAATTATATCCTTGGTTTTACACGTACAATCATCAAAACGGGCAACCAATTGTTCCTTAACCCTCGGCATGACATAGTTCTTTAGCCGCTTCATGTCTTGGTCAATGACTCGAAACGGGTACTTAGCCACATTCAAGTTGGGTTTAACTTCTAACCCTTCAAAATCACTCGACCCAATGATATTTTTATGGTTCAACATTTCCTTAGAAATTAAACATGTTATGCATCTTGGATAATTTTCTTAGTGGTTCTACATGATACTCAAGTTTTCCGATCCTTTCAGTGACTAGAGATGATTCAATATACCTCAAGGATATCTTCTCAGTCTTTCCAAACGTCATAACTCCTTTCATCACTGATACTTTAATAAAAACTTGATCACTCACTGAGAATTCTAAATCTCTTCTTCCTCTATCAGCATAACTCATTTGTAGAGATTGAGCCGCCTTCAACCACCATTAGATTAACTTAATCTCTTCTTTCACTATGTCCAGACCGAGTATAAGGCTATCCACAGCTTCAAGCCAACAAATCGGGGACTTGCTTGGTCTTTAATATAAAGCCTCAAATGGAACTATGTAAACTTATAACTATTTGTGTATGCAAATTCTACCGAGTGTAGGTGGGCTTCCCAAGATTCCTCAATGTTTAGTGAATGATATCTCAATAAATCTTCTAGCATTCTATTAACACTCTCGGTTTTCCCATTAATCCTAGGGTGGAAATTAATGCTCATGTTAAGCTCGGTGCCTAAAGAAGTTGGTAGACTTCTACAAAATTAACTCATAAATACTAGGTCTCATCCACTTGCGATACTTCTCGTTATACCATGGAGTCTTACGGTATTCTTCACATATAACTATGAAATTAGCAATCATCCTCATCATTTTAAAAGGTAGGTATAAAGTGGTAGTCTTGGTTAGTTTATCTACTACAACCCAAAGGCCTTTGTTCCCTTTATTAGAATTAGCAACCTATCCAAAAAATCCATGGAAATGTTATCCCGCTCACTTGGGGATAATTCCAATGGATGAAGTAATCTAGTTGTGTAACGACCCGATATTTTGGACTATTCGCATCCATTATAAGTGTATAGGTAGACACTCATGCCGGAATTGAATTGCTCAAAGTACCGCGTTGTTAATTTAAATTTGGCAAAACTGAACATATACAGTAAATAAATAATCACAGATCATAGACACAGAGTTATAAATGCAGCGGAAATAAAAGAAATAGTAGTTCATGAAGCTACCATATAAATGTATAAGATACATCAGAGTTTACAATAGAAGAGTAATATGATACATCAGAGTTAAACCAGATACAAATCAGAATACATCACTGGAATCATCGAATACTGAAAGCAGAATAGATGTTTGGATCTTCAAGCAAAGCTCCAACTTCAAAGGTGAGTCTCGAATACTGGTACACTCAGTCTGACCCGAGCGTAAAGCAAAAACACAAGACACTCGAGTCAGGATTAACATTCTTATATTAATAAATCCAACTCAAGTGAAATAGCAATTGAAATACAAGTAACTCAAAGGATGTTTGGAATAACCATCCTTTAAGGATCCGTTAAACTATCTACTATGTAGTAGTGTACGATAAGTAGATAATGTCTATCAGTAATATAAAGATATCAAAATAGCGTTAAGTCATGGCCCATTCCACCCTTAACACATTTTTATTCCCAAAAGCATATACAAGACCGTAGTTTCCCCAAAACCGGAAGTCACCAGAGGGCAATCCATATACTAAAGGTACAAAACAATTTCGTAGTGGTCGCGAATAAATGGAATACAAGTATGACAAGGCACATGAGGCAATACCCAAGGTAGTGACACTACCGTTCGCCTGATCCGGACTGGTGAGAATGCAACGCCGCAGCGCCCGCAACACCGTGAAACAACACTCCCAAAATCAAGGGTGCACCAATCGACAACAAGTATAAGTAGTTCGAAGAAGTGTGTCCACTTGAGGTAGCTAATCCTCCATTGGCCTGGCACAGCTCCTGTTTTAGTCATTTCCAATTTGACACAAGTGTCAAGGCTATCCATTATCGTTCACTTTCTTCAGTCATCGCGTACATCATTCCAACCACTTCATTCTGGATCATCACTCCGCGTATAGTTGTTAAAGTGGTTTCGGTTCAGATGGAGAGTATATCCATTACCGATCCCGATCTCTTTAATAACTTTCGTAATTATTACACCGATTGGTCGTTTATATATTTCAAACCAAATCAATTCAATTACAATTACAATTCGTAAACCAACATTTCATTTGTCTTTCAAAAATCAATTTCCAAAATTTACGATTCAAAACTTCAATTTACCATTTCAAAATCTTATAATTCAATTTCAATATCTATTTAAAACCATTCAAATATTGATTCAAGTTCGTATATAAGTTTCATTCTGAAATCATTTAAACAAATTTTATTTAACATTCAAATCAAATTTAAATTCATTTATCGATTTCATTCAATATTCGTTAAGTAAATTTGTTATTCAAAACAATTTCCATTAAATTTCCAATCCATTATTTAAATTCAACTTCCTTATATCAAAACTTACAAATTGAATTAAATTAAATTCATCAAATCAAATTATTTACATTTCAAGCCTTACATTAATTCCAAAAATATCACATTTTCATTTCTTGTTAAAGAAATTCAATTTCACTTATTTTCTTACTTAAATAATTTTCCAAAACTTAATTAATAAAGAATTTCAATTATTTGCGAAATAAAATTCACTTATTCAAAGGTTCAATTTCTCTTATCAAAGAATTCAATTCAATTTAATCATTAAATAATTCAATCTTATTTAATCATTAAATAATTCAAAACTTAATTATTAAATAATTTCAAAGTTTAATAATTCCAAACTTAATTATAATTTCAAACTTGATTATTAAATCATTTCAAAGTTTAATAATGTCAAACTTAATTATAATTTCAAACTTGATTATTAAATCATTTCAATGTTTAATAATTTCAAACTTAATTATAATTTCAAAATTAATTATTAAATCATTTCAAAGTTTAATAATTTCAAAATTAATTATAATTTCAAAATTAATTATTAAATCATTTCAAAGTTTAATAATTTAAAACTTAATTATAATTTCAAAATTAATTATTAAATCATTTCTCAAATTAAACAACATTCTTTCATCGATTACATTGTAAATATTTTGTTTCAGATTATTAAATATTACAATTTCCTTTCATTAAAATTCAGATTTCAACTTCATTTCAAAACCATAATATTTATTCAAATAAAATCCTTATTTTATTTTTAAATCAAATTATTGACCAATCGGTTTTATTTAATTTTCTATCCTAGGTCAAAGTTCAACTTGGGTATTTATCATTTCAACCCGATTCCAATTCAATTCAAAATCAAAACATAGCAAAGGGAACTTGCAGTGTGATAACTGGGATGGTGTCAAAGTAAATAAACAAGCAATAACAACAATCAATATCAATCCAATAATCAATTCAAATAATCCCGAAATAACCGTATTAATTCGCATTGTTATTTGTACAAATTAATATAATTATTTCTAGAATCTACACTATCATTTCATGTAGATTAAAGATTATTACATCACGGTTTTCACTTGTCATTCAATTTCAAATTTTACACTACAACAATTAATCCAATATACGATGGTTCAAAGGGTAATTATCGCTATTCTATATGTCAATTAATTTAACAATTAAAAGGGGTCATATTATACAAATGTCATTTAATCAATTTTAACACATACATCAAATCTAACTATCCTACGCCAATTTCAATTTCAAATTATTCATTTACATCATTAACAATTTAACGTCCAATATAAACATCGCAATCAATAAATTATCAGCCAAACTGTATTATCATTGCATAAATAATTAACAGATAATGGTGTCAGATGTCACAGGTGAATTGATACAGGTGATAGCATATATAACGGTGTCATTAACTAATAGCAGCATATTTCAATTGTCGTTTCAATTGAAATCAAATTTAATAAATAAAAGAACGTTAATCGTGAGTGAGTGCTCACCTTTCGAGGCTAGAGAGAACAAGAGATGACTCGGATACGAACACAGATACAAATACTAACTACCGGGACAGCAACAGGCTATGAATCACTTTTGTGGCTATGGTAACAATGATGGTGAAGAAGGTGACATGGACACGCACACAGATACAGACACGAGAAAAGCAAAGCAAAAGCAGCTGAGATTTTCGGACAGCGGCGGACAAAGCAACAAACTAGAGATCGTTGAACCAAATCAGGACAAGCTTGAGATTGATGGAAACAATATATATATATACATATTTATATGAAATATAGATATCTATATATATTATATTTTAAAATCAATATTCAATTTAAAACACATATCAAACAAAATCTTTATATATTATAATTTAAAATCAATATTTAAAACACATATTAAAAATAAAATCTTTATATATATTTTCAAATCATAATTTCTTAAAACAAATATCAAAATCATTATCTATTATATTTCTTTTCAAAATTATCAATAAATATTTGAAAATATTAACATACATTTAAGTAAATACTTTAAACATATTATACCTATATATATATATATTTCTTGCAATATACAATATTTATTAAAATACAATTACATACAAATCAAAATACCAAAAATAAAACATATTAAAAGCTTGGTTGCAAGACAGTGGAGGGTGTTCGACTGCGTGTTGCTTAGGTCGAACCAGTTCGGCGTGGACTGCTATGGTGGATCTGGTCGTTGCAGCTACGAGGAGGTTCAGGCAAGCGGCAGCTCGACTGCTTAGGGCTGTCAGGAAATGGAGATGGTGGATCTTTGATGGAAGTGGAGCATAGCAGAGGCGGATGGCTGCGAGGAGAAGGTGGAAGGTGTGACAGTGGGCATGGCTAACATTGGAGGATTTAGAGGGACGGATGGGTTTAGGCTGTGACGAGCTGGTGGTTAATGCGATGAGACTGATGGTGGGAAGACGATGTTGCAGCCAGAGGGGAGAGAGAGGGACCAGGTGGAGCTCGAGGTAGGTGGGGTGAAACGTGGACTTCAGCAACTAAAGAGGAGCTGGTGGGTTTGTGAGGCGGAGTAGGTCATGTGATGTGGTGAACTGATGTGGTTGGGTGGTTGAGGAGGTTGTGGCGGCTGAGGAGGCGGGTGGAGTTTTCTGGTGTGGAGAGTGGACATTGGCTGTTAAGGTGTGGTGTGCTGTTGGCTGGAGGTTGAGCATGGAGGGTAGGTGGTGATGGCAGGTAGTCAGTGGGCGGAGCAAGGAGAACAGTAGAGGTTTGTGGCTGTTCGAAAGCAGGTGTGTGTCGTTCGAGCTGCTGACTGGCAGGCTGCCGAGTGGCGTGTCAGTGGGTATGAGGGAATGGGCGATGGTGGTAGAGCACAGGATGATGGCAAGCGGAAGAAGGATGGAGGTGGAGAAAAGCTATTGGATGAGAAGGTTTCAAAACAAAATTATATATATGAAACTTGATTTTATATTTCTCAAATGACAGAACAAAACAAAAGAAAGGGGAAGGTAATAAAATGAATGGGCAGGTAGCAATAGGAAGAGGATCAGGTGGAAACGTGCATTCACATATATTTTAAAATGAAGCCACAGAGAGAAATAAATGAGCACGAACAATATGAATTGAATAGAGTGATAATGTTAACAGCCAGGTATGTTAAATTTAGCCAGTATTAATAACTAGTGACCATTGAATTTTCACTGTGGGAAAATGAATGGACATATGAACCAAAAGACACAAAACGGAACCGTTACGGTTAACCGTTCCGCGAATTCCGCCATGTACCGGAACTTCGAAACACACGGATGAATATACTGCGGAGACCGGCACGACGAGACGATCAAAACGGTATATAAATGTTGGTGGTTCGATTGAATTATAAAATTTCGAATTTTCTACTAGCGGAAAATGCAAGAAAAACGCTGAAAAATAAGATCGACGGAGCCAAAGATGTCCGAATTTGGAAAAACGACAAACTGACATCTTGCTCAGAAGATGGTTTAGAATTTTTCTATGTAAAATATTTAGGTTTCGGAAATATTTTATTTTCATCGCTTTTTAACTGATTAAATTGAAGTGAATTTACGCGCGAAATAAACTTTCATATTTTCGGACGAAAATTTACCAGTTGTTAAGTTTAACTAGACGTATTTCAAATATTAAATTTTTATTTCAAAATTTTATCGTTTAAAATTTTACAAAATTTCAACTAATTACGTTATTAAAACGATTGAAATTTACGGGTCGTTACAAGTTGGCTTCATGTGTTCAACATTTACATACTAAAAGTTGAGATATTATTTCACACATAAGTATGCATCTCTATCTCATCTTTGTGAGTAACTCAGATCTTTCTCCTAATAGATAATACTGCCACACACATTCAAGGAAAATATAAGTGTTTCTATCAATAGTGGTGATCGAACCTCATCCCATCTTAGACATCATAAGCAAAGGAGATCTGTAACGACCCGAAAATTTTAACGGTTTTATAACGTAATTAACTGAAATTTTTCTTGAAATTTAAATAATAAAATTTTGAAATGAAAATTTGGTATTTGGTATGCGTCTAGTTAAACATAGCAAATGGTAAATTTTCATCAGAGAATATGGAAGTTTATTTCTATTGTGTAATTTTCAATTTCAATTTAATATTAGTTAATTTGATGGAAATAAAATATTTTCGAAACCTGAATATTTTTATATAATAAAAATGTAAACTATTTTCTGAGTGAGACGTTATATTTCATTTCGCCAAATTTGACTGCTTTAGCCCCGTTTATCTTATTTTCGACGAATTTGCAGCAGTTTGGGAACGAAATATCAACTTTTGATAGAATGATCGTATCACTGATATCTGTGTACCATCATGTTCGTCTTGTCGTGCTGATCTTCGCAGTATATTCATTTGTGCATTTCGGTATCCGATACGCGACGAAATCGATAAAACGATTAGCCATATCGGTTCCGTATTTAAACCCTTTGGGTTTCTCTGTGTCTATTCAATTACTCACCTGCTGAAATCAAACAGCGATTAGCTTTCTTTATTTCCAGAATAGTCACCAGGCCTTTACTATTCCTATGTTTTCAATTTATTTCTGGTTGGTGGCCATTCACTCTCTTCTTCTGGGTTTTCGTTTCTGTGCTTTTGAAATATATATATAGAAATATATGGTCTATATTTCTGTAACCATTTTGCATTGGCATATTCAAAACTTGCTGTCCTTTCGTTAACTCCTTTTGCTCTATCTTCTTCTAAAAGAAATTTTAATATATATAATAACTGTGAAACCAAACTCCATGGTTACATGCCTCTTTGCTTGGAGAAAAATTTATGTATATACGAGTTGCTTCGAGAGAGAAAACTGCATCTTCGTGCTCGAATCAAGCCTTCCCGCTGCCTCAAAAACTCCTCCACCCTCGGCCTGCTTTCTTCCTTCAAACCCACACCTCCCTCTACCTTGCACCACCGCCGACATTGCACGACCACAGCCACCTCCAACATGCCAGAGATCCGCTTCTCACGAACACATGTAAACCCGCCTACTACTCTCTCTGCCGAACACTGCGTCCTCCGCCTGAACCTGCTATACCACCTCCTTCTGCCATGCCTTGACAGCCCTCCATCATACCCGAGCACACATCTCCTCGCCTCAGATCCCGAAGCCAACATGGCCGAAGCCTGCACCCCTTCTCAGCTAGCTAGCATCGAACTCCCCCTGAAACTCGCCCATTCTCCATGCTCGCTCAGCCCGCCCATCACCTCCTTCCCCCATGCTAGCACGCTACCCCACACACTCACCACCTTCCTTCAAAACTGGGTTGCGGTCTACATTTGCAGTGTATATTTTATATATTTAAACAGTTAGTTCATATATATATATATATGTATGTATGTATGTATGTATGTATGTATAAGTTTATATTAGTATTTTTTATTATCGGTTTGTATAAGTTTTAATAGTATTATATATAATCTATTTGTATATCAGATTTTGTTATTTATAATACATAAGGTTATATTTGCTTATAAAGAGTGAATTTGGTATAGTACAGTTGCGGTTGTTATATATATATATATATATATTGTAATATGTAAGTTATATACATATGTTTCCCAAAGATTTGCATTGTGGCTGACGTGTTTCATATATATGTCATAGTAATCTTGACTTTTAAAGTAATGATATTATATGTTATGTGTTCAAATTTCTATATATTATGTTTACGGGTATAGATATATAATATGTTATAGTATTTACTCAAACTTATGTTAATACTTTGATAGAGATTTGTAATAGCTGTAATATCTTTATCTTTATCTTTACTACTAATAAAGAGAATTCATTGAATAGATTTAATCCGTGTCTTTTTGAAATTCCAAATATACCCTTTTACATCTTATAGAGAAATAGTATTCAAATATGGGAATATAGCCTATTATTTTCTAAGTACAACCGTCAGTCCCCATGGAGAACTACAGTGCACGTTCACAAGATGAAGTATCCGAGTGTTTCATATTGTCCATAATTTAGGTGGGAGTTAATCGGTCGAAGTCTCGCCGGATTCCGAGTTCGTATGAAGAAAATATTGCAGTCTGAACAAAAAAAATAACGGCTTCTACACTAGGCGGAGTTCAAATATGGGGATGTGGTAGCCTGCTATTTTCTAAGTACAACCGTCAGTCCCCATGGAGAACTACAGTGTACGTTCACAAGATGAAGTATCCGAGTGTTTCATATTGTCCGTAATTTAGGTGGGAGTTAATCGGTCGAAGTCTCGCCGGATTCCGAGTTAGTATGAAGAAAATATTGCAGTCTAAACAAAAAAAATAGCGGCTTATGCACTAGGCGGAGTTCAAATATGGGGATGTGGTAGCCTGTTATTTTCTAAGTACAACCGTCAGTCCCCATGAAGAACTACAGTGTACGTTCACAAGATGAAGTATCCGAGTGTTTTATATTGTCCGTAATTTAGGTGGGAGTTAATCGGTCGAAGTCTCGTCGGATTATGAGTTAGTATGAAGAAAATATTGCAGTCTGAACAAAAAAAATAGTGGCTTCGGCACTAGGCGGAGTTCAAATATGGGGATGTGGTAGCCTGTTGTTTTCTAAGTACAACTGTCAGTCTCCATGGAGAACTACAGTGTACATTCACAAGATGAAGTATCCGAGTGTTTCATATTGTCCGTAATTTAGGTGGGAGTTAATCGGTCGAAGTCTCGCCGGATTCCGAGTTAGTATGAAGAAAATATTGCAGTCTGAACAAAAAAATAGCGGCTTCTGCACTAGGCGGAGTTCAAATATGGGGATGTGGTAGCCTGTTATTTTCTAAGTACAACTGTCAGTCCCCATGAAGAACTACAGTGTACGTTCACAAGATGAAGTATCCGAGTGTTTCATATTGTCCGTAATTTAGGTGGGAGTTAATCGGTCGAAGTCTCGCCGGATTCCAAGTTCGTATGAAGAAAATATTGCAGTCTGAACAAAAAAAATAGCGGCTTCTGCACTAGGCGGAGTTCAAATATGGGGATGTGGTAGCCTGTTATTTTCTAAGTACAACCGTCTGTCCCCATGGAGAACTACAGTGTACGTTCACAAGATGAAGTATCCGAGTGTTTCATATTGTCCGTAATTTAGGTGGGAGTTAATCGGTCGAAGTCTCGCCGGATTCCGAGTTAGTATGCAGAAAATATTGCAGTCTGACCAAAAAAAATAGCGGCTTCGGCACTAGGCAGAGTTCAAATATGGGGATGTGGTAGCCTGTTATTTTCTAAGTACAACTGTCAGTCCCTATGGAGAACTACAGTGTACGTTCACAAGATGAAGTATCCGAGTTTCATATTATCCGTAATTTAGGTGGGAGTTAATCGGTCGAAGTCTCGCCGGATTCCGAGTTAGTGTGAAGAAAATATTGCAGTTTGAAAAAAAAATAGCGGCTTCTGCACTAGGTGGAGTTCAAATATGGGGATGTGGTAGCCTGTTATTTTCTAAGTACAACTGTCAGTCCCCATGGAGAACTACAGTGTATGTTCACAAGATGAATTATCCGAGTGTTTCATATTGTCTGTAATTTAGGTGGGAGTTAATCGGTCGAAGTCTCGCCGGATTCCGAGTTAGTATGAAGAAAATATTACAGTCTGAACAAACAAAATAGCGACTTCGACACTAGGCGGAGTTCAAATATGGGGATGTGGTAGCCTGTTATTTTCTAAGTACAACCGTCAGTCCTCATGGAGAACTACAGTGTACGTTCACAAGATGAAGTATCCGAGTGTTTCATACTGTCCGTAATTTAGGTGGAAGTTAATCGGTCGAAGTCTCGCCGGATTATGAGTTAGTATGAAGAAAATATTGCAGTCCGAACAAAAATAATAGCGGCTTCGGCACTAGGCGGAGTTCAAATATGGGGATGTGGTAGCCTGTTATTTTATAAGTACAACTGTCAGTCCCCATGGAGAACTACAGTGTACGTTCACAAGATGAAGTATCCGAGTGTTTCATATTGTCAGTAATTTAGGTGGGAGTTAATCGGTCGAAGTCTCGCCGGATTCCGAGTTAGTATGAAGAAAATATTAAAGTCTGAATAAAAAAATAGCGGCAATGGCACTAGGCGGAGTTCAAATATGGGGATGTGGCAGCCTGTTATTTTCTAAGTACAACCGTCAGTCCCCATGGAGAACTACAGTGTACGATGAAGTATCCGAGTGTTTCATATTGTCCGTAATTTAGGTGGGAGTTAATCGGTCGAAGTCTCGCCGGATTATGAGTTAGTATGAAGAAAATATTGCAGTCTGAACAAAAAAAATAGCGGCTTCGGCACTAGGCGGAGTTCAAATATGGGGATGTGGTAGCCTGTTATTTTCTAAGTACAACTGTCAGTCCCCATGGAGAACTACAGTGTACGTTCACAAGATGAAGTATCCGAGTGTTTCATATTGTCCGTAATTTAGGTGGGAGTTAATCGGTCGAAATCTCGCCGGATTCCGAGTTAGAATGAAGAAAATATTACAGTCTGAACAAAAAAAAATAGCGGCTTCTACACTAGGCGGAGTTCAAATATGAGGATGTGGTAGCCTGTTATTTTCTAAGTACAACTGTCAGTCCCCATGGAGAACTACAGTGTACGTTCACAAGATGAAGTATCCGAGTGTTTCATATTGTCCGTAATTTAGGTGGGAGTTAATCGGTCGAAGTCTCGCCGGATTCCGAGTTAGTATGAAGAAAATATTGCAGTCTGAACAAAAAAATAGCGGCTTCTGCACTAGGCGGAGTTCAAATATGGGGATGTGGTAGCCTGTTATTTTCTAAGTACAACCGTCAGTCCCCATGGAGAACTACAGTGTACGTTCACAAGATGAAGTATCCGAGTGTTTCATATTGTCCGTAATTTTGGTGGGAGTTAATCGGTCGAAGTCTCGTCGGATTCCGAGTTAGTATGAAGAAAATATTGCAGTCTGACCAAAAAAAATAGCGGCTTCGGCACTAGGCGGAGTTCAAATATGGGAATGTGGTAGCCTGTTATTTTCTAAGTACAACTGTCAGTCCCCATGGAGAACTACATTGTACGTTCACAAGATGAAGTATCCGAGTGTTTCATATTGTCCGTAATTTAGGTGGGAGTTAATCGGTCGAAGTATCGCCGGATTATGAGTTAGTATGAAGAAAATATTGCAGTCTGAACAAAAAAAATAGCGGCTTCGGCACTAGGCGGAGTTCAAATATGGAGATGTGGTAGCCTGTTATTTTCTAAGTACAACTGTCAGTCCCCATGGAGAACTACAGTGTACGTTCACAAGATGAAGTATCCGAGTGTTTCATATTGTCCGTAATTTAGGTGGGAGTTAATCGGTCGAAATCTCGCCGGATTCCGAGTTAGAATGAAGAAAATATTGCAGTCTGAACAAAAAAAATAGCGGCTTCTACACTAGGCGGAGTTCAAATATGAGGATGTGGTAGCCTGTTATTTTCTAAGTACAACTGTCAGTCCCCATGGAGAACTACAGTGTACGTTCACAAGATGAAGTATCCGAGTGTTTCATATTGTCCGTAATTTAGGTGGGAGTTAATCGGTCGAAGTCTCGCCGGATTCCGAGTTAGTATGAAGAAAATATTGCAGTCTGAACAAAAAAATAGCGGCTTCTGCACTAGGCGGAGTTCAAATATGAGGATGTGGTAGCCTGTTATTTTCTAAGTACAACTGTCAGTCCCCATGGAGAACTACAGTGTACGTTCACAAGATGAAGTATCCGAGTGTTTCATATTGTCCGTAATTTAGGTGGGAGTTAATCGGTCGAAGTCTCGTCGGATTCCGAGTTAGTATGAAGAAAATATTGCAGTCTGACCAAAAAAAATAGCGGCTTCGGCACTAGGCAGAGTTCAAATATGGGGATGTGGTAGCCTGTTATTTTCTAAGTACAACTGTCAGTCCCCATGGAGAACTACATTGTACGTTCACAAGATGAAGTATCCGAGTGTTTCTTATTGTCCGTAATTTAGGTGGGAGTTAATCGGTCGAAGTATCGCCGGATTATGAGTTAGTATGAAGAAAATATTGCAGTCTGAACAAAAAAAATAGCGGCTTCGGCACTAGGCGGAGTTCAAATATGGAGATGTGGTAGCCTGTTATTTTCTAAGTACAACTGTCAGTCCCCATGGAGAACTACAGTGTACGTTCACAAGATGAAGTATCAGAGTGTTTCATATTGTCCGTAATTTAGGTGGGAGTTAATCGGTCGAAATCTCGCCGGATTCCGAGTTAGAATGAAGAAAATATTGCAGTCTGAACAAAAAAAATAGCGGCTTCTACACTAGGCGGAGTTCAAATATGAGGATGTGGTAGCCTGTTATTTTCTAAGTACAACTGTCAGTCCCCATGGAGAACTACAGTGTACGTTCACAAGATGAAGTATCCGAGTGTTTCATATTGTCCGTAATTTAGGTGGGAGTTAATCGGTCGAAGTCTCGCCGGATTCCGAGTTAGTATGAAGAAAATATTGCAGTCTGAACAAAAAAATAGCGGCTTCTACACTAGGTGGAGTTCAAATATGGGGATGTGGTAGCATGTTATCTAAGTACAACCGTCAGTCCCCATGGAGAACTACAGTGTACGTTCACAAGATGAAGTATCCGAGTGTTTCATATTGTCCGTAATTTAGGTGGGAGTTAATCGGTCGAAGTCTCGTCGGATTCCGAGTTAGTATGAAGAAAATATTGCAGTCTGACCAAAAAAAATAGCGGCTTCGGCACTAGGCGGAGTTCAAATATGGGGATGTGGTAGCCTGTTATTTTCTAAGTACAACTGTCAGTCCCCTTGGAGAACTACATTGTACGTTCACAAGATGAAGTATCCGAGTGTTTCATATTGTCTGTAATTTAGGTGGGAGTTTATCGGTCGAAGTCTCGCCGGATTCGGAGTTCGTATGAAGAAAATATTGCAGTCTGAACAAAAAAAATAGCGGCTTCTACACTAGGCGGAGTTCAAATATGGGGATGTGGCAGCCTGTTATTTTCTAAGTACAACCGTCAGTCCCCATGGAGAACTACAGTGTACGTTCACAAGATGAAGTATCCGAGTGTTTCATATTGTCCGTAATTTAGGTGGGAGTTAATCGGTCGAAGTCTCGCCGGATTATGAGTTAGTATGAAGAAAATATTGCAGTCTGAACAAAAAAAATAGCAGCTTCGGCACTAGGCGGAGTTCAAATATGGGGATGTGGTAGCCTGTTATTTTCTAAGTACAACTGTCAGTCCCCATGGAGAACTACAATGTACGTTCACAAGATGAAGTATCCGAGTGTTTCATATTGTCCGTAATTTAGGTGGGAGTTAATCGGTCGAAGTCTCACGGGATGCCGAGTTCGTATGAAGAAAATATTACAGTCTGAACAAACAAAATAGCGGCTTCGGCACTAGGCGGAGTTCAAATATGGGGATGTGGTAGCCTGTTATTTTCTAAGTACAACCGTCAGTCTCCATGGAGAACTACAGTGTACGTTCACAAGATGAAGTATCCGAGTGTTTCATATTGTCCGTAATTTAGGTGGGAGTTAATCGGTCGAAGTCTCGTCGGATTATGAGTTAGTATGAAGAAAATATTGCAGTCCGAACAAAAAAATAGCGGTTTCGGCACTAGGCGGAGTTCAAATATGGGGATGTGGTAGCCTGTTATTTTCTAAGTACAACTGTCAGTCCCCATGAAGAACTACAGTGTACGTTCACAAGATGAAGTATCCGAGTGTCTCATATTGTCCGTAATTTAGGTGGGAGTTAATTGGTCGAAGTCTCGCCGGATTCCAAGTTAGTATAAAGAAAATATTGCAGTCTGAACAAAAAAAATAGCGGCTTCTTCACTAGGCGGAGTTCAAATATGATGATGTGGTAGAATGTTATTTTCTAAGTACAACTGTCAGTCCCCATGAAGAACTACAGTGTACGTTCACAAGATGAAGTATCCGAGTGTTTCATATTGTCCGTAATTTAGGTGGGAGTTAATCGGTCGAAGTCTGGCAGGATTTCGAGTTAGTATGAAGAAAATATTGCAGTCTGAACAAAAAAATAGCGGCTTCTACACTAGGCGGAGTTCAAATATGGGGATGTGGTAGCCTGTTATTTTCTAAGTACAACTGTCAGTTCCCATGGAGAACTACAGTGTACGTTCACATGATGAAGTATCCGAGTGTTTCATATTGTCCATAATTTAGGTGGGAGTTAATCGGTCGAAGTCTCGCCGGATTCCGAGTTAGTACGAAGAAAATATTGCAGTCTGAACAAAAAAAATAGTGGCTTCGGCACTAGGCGGAGTTCAAATACGGGGATGTGGTAGCCTGTTATTTTATAAGTACAACTGTCAGTCCCCATGGAACACTACAGTGTAAGTTCACAAGATGAAGTATCCGAGTGTTTCATATTGTCCATAATTTAGGTGGGATTTATTCGGTCGAAGTCTCTTCGGATTCCGAGTTAGTATGAAGAAAATATTGCAGTCTGAACAAAAAAATAGCGACTTCTGCACAAGGCGGAGTTCAAATATGGGGATGTGGTAGCCTGTTATTTTCTAAGTACAACTGTCAGTCCCCATGGAGAACTACAGTGTACGTTCACAAGATGAAGTATCCGAGTTTCATATTATCCGTAATTTAGGTGGGAGTCGGTCGAAGTCTCGCCGGATTCCGAGTTAGTATGAAGAAAATATTGCAGTCTGAACAAAAAAAATAGCGGCTTCTGCACTAGGCGGAGTTCAAATATGGGGATGTGGTAGCTTGTTATTTTCTAAGTACAACTGTCAGTCCTCATGGAGAACTACAGTGTACGTTCACAAGACGAAGTATCCGAGTGTTTCATATTGTCCGTAATTTAGGTGGGAGTTAATCGATCGAAGTCTCGCCGGATTCCGAGTTAGTATGAAGAAAATATTGCAGTCTGAACCAAAAAAATAGCGGCTTCGGCACTAGGTGGAGTTCAAATATGGGGATGTGGTAGCCTGTTATTTTCTAAGTACAACTGTCAGTCCCCATGGAGAACTACAATGTACGTTCACAAGATGAAGTATCCGAGTGTTTCATATTGTCCGTAATTTAGGTGGGAGTTAATCGGTCGAAGTCTCTCCGGATTCCGAGTTAATATGAAGAAAATATTGCAGTCTGAACAAAAAAAATAGCGGCTTCTGCACTAGGCGGAGTTCAAATATGGGGATGTGGTAGCCTGTTATTTTCTAAGTACAACTGTCAGTCCCCATGGAGAACTACAGTGTACGTTCACAAGATGAAGTATCCGAGTGTTTCATATTGTCCGTAATTTAGGTGGGAGTTAATCGATCGAAGTCTCGTCGGATTTCGAGTTAGTATGAAAAAAATATTGTAGTCTGAACAAAAAAAATAATGGCTTCTTCAATAGGCGGAGTTCAAATATGAGGATGTTGTGCCATGTTATTTTCTAAGTAAACTGTCAGTCCCCTTGGAGAACTACAATGTGCGTTCACAAGATGAAGTATCCGAGTGTATCATATTGTCTGTAATTTAGGTAGGAATTCATTGGTCGAAGTTTTGCCTGATTCCGAGTTAGTATGAAGAAGTTATTGCAGTCAGAACAAAAAAATAGCGATTTCTGCCTAGGCGGCGTTCAAATGTAAAGATGCTACTATCAAATCTATTTCCACATGTACAAATAAAAATGCATGCACATTGTGGTTAAATGCAGGCCCACCTGGGCGTGCATATGTACTCGTATACATAGGGTAGGTTTAATTAAAGAATTTTGAAAAAAATTGGGTTTTATTAAATATTGAAAAAAAAGCATATATATATATATATATATATATATATATATATATCTGTGTGTATGTAATATAGTAGCTCATTTATATTATTGTTATATATATATTCCTTTGGGAAAAGTGAAGTATATATATTATATGTAGCTATTCATTGAATCATGTTCGCTTAGTCATTGCTTTGCAATTGGCAGCCTTCTGTTTGATTTTATATAAATATTGTTTTACAAATATTGTTTAAGTATTGTTTTTGAAAATATAAAATATTTTGATTTTAAGTTATATGTGTTTTAAATTTAATATTGTTTTTATATATATGTGTTTTAAGGATAATGATTTTTAATTATATATATATATATTATTTTAATATTTGTCTTAAATTAAAATATTGATTTTAATAAAATAATAATAATAATATATATATTTTCTATATATATCAAACTGATTTGATTTGTTCTCATCGATCCCTATTTATCAGTTCTGTCCGTCTAATCCGTGTTCAGCTACTTCGCTTTGAGATTTATTGTTTGGATTGGTCGATTGTCGAATTCGTGATTTATTCTGTGTGCTTGTTCTGTTCTCTCTCTAGCCTCGAAAGGTGAGCAATCACTCACGATTAACATTCTTATATTTAATAAATTTAATTCACACTGAAATGACAATTGAAATATGCTGTTACATTTGAACTGTTAATTACTTGATTGTTATATATGATATGCCATTATTCGTAATTATTCACCTGTGACATCTGACACCATAATCTGTTATTTATATTAAATTAAATTTGTTACTGATGATATATGCCTGTTGTTGATATGTTATATTATTATCATATTTGTTCTCACTCTATTAGTTCCCTGTTAATTTAGAATTCCCTATGGGTTGAAATGATACATACCCGAATGATATTATAGATTAAGGAAAAATCGTTATGGGTTGAAATGATAAACCCAAGCGATTTTCATTGAATTCAAATTTTGGGATTTCGAGTTAAAATGATATATACCCGTAAATATTTAATTTGCGGATTGAAATGATAAATATCTGTGTCACTTGACCATAGGATAGAAAATTATATACGGACACCGTTGGTCTATATTTTGAAATGATTTCCAAAGTTTGGAAGGAAGGATTTTATTAAATATGTATTTTTAAATATAATATAAAGATATTTTATTTCGTAAAAATTTAGATTTTTTAAAAAATATATGTTTTGGAAATTTTAAATTATGAGTTAGTTTTGAAAATATAAATTTTTAGATTTTACTTATAACTTTATTATTTTTAAATATATAAAATAAGATTTAAAAATAGTTTTATTAATAGGATTTTATTTGATATAATTTATTTAAATAAAATTTAATTTAATTAGTATATATATATATGTTTAATTATTTATTTAAAAATTTATATTAGTATTTTTAAATAGATTTTTGTAATAACTTTAAATAAATAGAGGTTGGGAGAAATAAAGTAAAATTGACTTGAAATTTAATTGCTTAATAATTGAATATAAATAAGAATTATTTGAACTTATTGATTTTGAGATTCGAAGGGTACGATTTATAACCTGATTTGATGAAAAGTGATTAGATGAATATTCTCAACTTTAAATAAAAACTGAGACCGAATATTTAATATTGATTTAAATTTATAAATTGAGATTTTATTGTTATTAAAATTATTAAGTGAATATTTCCCAATTTGAATAAAATTAAAATTGAATGTTGAAATATAAATGAAACGTATATTTGAATTGTTTGAATATTTAAACCTTGAATCTTATTGGAATTGAAATGATAGTTCAAACCTGGATTTGAAATCAATAAAAAATTGGAATGGTTTATTGAGAATTTGAATTGAATCTTTAACCCTTTAAATTGAAAGTGTTGAACAAGGATTTATTTAAATTGAATTTCGGAATTTAAGCTGATTTGAATTGATTGGTGAAATTAGAGGAAACTATTTTTATTATATAAAGTATTTTTAATATATATAAACTATTTTAATATATATATATATTTTTTATATATAAACTATTTTATTTTGTAACTATTTTAATATATATACTATTTTCAATATCTAAACAGTTTAAGTCGGAAGTGTTATGATTTTAAAAGTGTTATGATCTCAAAAGTGTTATGATCTCAAAAGTGTTATGATTTCTAAAGTGTTATGATTTCGAAAGTGTTGTAAATTTGAAAGTGTTACATTTCTGAAAAATGAATATTATTTAAAGTGAATAATGATATCGAATTGATATGGTTTTGAAATGAATATGATTTCGATATGCAGTATGAACTATTTAAAATGAAATGACCATGGTGTGAAATAAGCATTTGGTTGTTAAAGAGACCGGGATCGGATATTGTCATACTCTCTGCCAATACCGAAAACCACTTTAACAACTGTGTACGTGGTGGAGATTCCAGAACGAAGTAGGATAATTTGGTGACGATTCTGTATGAGGTATTTACGTAGCCCTGACTCCCATGAGTCAGCTTAATGTGGCTAAAACAGGAGCCATGTCGTGCTAAGTGAGGTCATTCTTCCTATCGGACACATTTCTTCTATACCATTCTATTACTTTGTGATTTGATTGGGTGCACCTTTAATTTAGGAGTGTGTCTCGAGGTGGGCAGTAGTAGCTGTTATGCGTTACCACCAGTCCAGATACGCAAACGGTATATCTACCCTGGCATTGCCTCGTGTGCCTTGTCGCATGCCTTATCGCGCCTTCTACGAGTTTGGTTTGTACCGTACCTATGAGTGCCCTCTGAGTAAACCACCAGTTTGGTGGAGCTTACAGTACTGTATAGACTACAGGAATATATAAAATGTGTTAAGAGGGATATGGGTAACAGCTTAACACTATTTTAGTAGTTTACTTTACTATAGACATATTATAATAGCGTATATTACTACATAGTAGATAGTTCTATGGATCCTTAGAGGATGTGTATCTTAAACATCCTTTAAGTTACTTGTATTTCAGTTGACATTTCACTTGAGTTGAATTTACTATATAAGAATGTTAATCCTGACTCGAGTGTTTTGTATTTTGCTTTATGCTCGGGTTAGACTGAGTGTCATAGCATTTGAGACTCACCTTTGGAGTTGGAGCTTCGCTTGGAGATCCATCAATCTATCCAGCTTTTAGTCATTTCAGTTTATTCCAGTCATTTATGTTCAGACTCATCGGTTGTGTATGTATTAGAGATTCATTTGTATTTGAGATTCTGTTGTATTTTGGTTTAGACTTTGATATTTTATAGTAGCTTCATAAACTACTATTTATCTATTTCGCTGCTT
This sequence comes from Allium fistulosum, assembly GCA_030737815.1. Taxonomy (NCBI): domain Eukaryota; kingdom Viridiplantae; phylum Streptophyta; class Magnoliopsida; order Asparagales; family Amaryllidaceae; genus Allium; species Allium fistulosum. The sequence continues at coordinate 864,746,317 of CM060905.1, read as the reverse complement.
ATTGTTGTAATACTCTGTGTCTGTGATTTGATTTATTTACTGTATATGCTAAGTTTTGCCAAATATAAATTAACAATCTGTTGTTTGAGCAATTCAAGTCTGACATGTGCGGATGCGAATGGTTCGAAATACTAGGTCGTTACAAGTGGTATCAGAGCTCTGGTTTAGGCAAAACTTTGCATATATACTAAATTTAATTACAGAATCACCTTTGTTCGAGCTTGTATTTCTCCTCTTTGATTCGGATTTCCTTTGAATTTTGGAACTTTCCCCTTCGTTCTAAAAATTTAGTCTTGTCTTTTCGGTTCTTATTCTTCTTAATGATGGAGCATCCCATAGCTCTATTTCTGTTGATCTCTATGAGACTAACCCCATCGGCGGTCCCGCCAACCTAAATATGATTTGTAAAGGGGTGAAACTCCTTTACAACAAGCGTCGATCCACCGAAGATTTCTACGTCCTCGGTTTTGATATTGTACTCCGTGCAAACCCGAACCGTTTCTCTAATGGATGACCAAGGTAATTCTCTTGTAATCGAATGTCGATTGCCTCCGGATTTCGCAGGCAGTTTTATCTTTTCGCTTGATTCGCACCCTAGTAATCTGAACTCCACCCGATATTCAGGGATTATCCTGATGTTTTGGTAAAGTCACTTCTCTTCCCTTCAAGCGGGAAATTGAATTTCCGCATCGATCTTATTCCTGGAATCTCGGTTGACCCAGTTAAGGTCGCCGCGATAAAAATAGGTATATCCATCTCTTCTTATGTAATTTAATTATCTTATCTTCCTTTCGAGCCTATCTTCTTGGTTAGAATTTTTTTGATTTGGGTCCGTCTAATTAGAATCTCTATCCTTGTTCTATAATCCATTCTTGAATTATCGTATGAGGGAGTGTATTTGTAATTAATATAAAAATGTTTTATATTGTGTTGTTTGGATTGTTAAGTTTGATTTGGGGTTTCGATCGATTCGTCTGGCCAATGCTATCGATAGGAATTCCAAAACACTTGAATAGAGCAAACTGACACAATATTGTTTTCGAAATTAGTAAATGAAATAAATTGTGTATAATTGTATTTTATATATAAAAAGTATAATTTTCTGAAATTAAATAGTTAAGTGAATTGGTTGTTAGAAATGATAATACTAGATTATCATTTATTGTTTTATCAACATTTCTAAACCATTAACTATTGTTATATATTATAAGGAGATGAAAATTTTAAATTATGGTTTATAAAATCTGATTTGCAAATAAAATAAATTTAAATTAGGGATTTGAGAATTTAATTTCTGGTGCTTTTCTAAATTTGGTTTTCAATGTTTTGAGGAAAATGTATATTATTTGAAAGTATTTTCGAATGGAAATTGTTTCAAAAGATAAATTTAAAAGAATTAAGTCTGTACTCTCTTTGTTTGTCGCTGAAAATAATTTCTGTAATGACTGCAACATCATCGACATTCATTTTCGAGTCTCAAAGTGGAGAGACCACTTAGTAGCTTCGCTACATTTTTGTTTTGGAATATGGATTTGATTTGAATTTTTTGAATATGGTTTGATTTATATATATGTATATATTTATTTCAAAATTGTTTAAAGTGAAACCGGAAATTAATTCTTAAATTTTGTGTTAAGTAAAGGTTTTCAATTTTTAAAATGAAGCAAAATTTTGAATAATTGAAGTAATTAAAAATGAAATTGAAACAACTTGAAATAGTTGAACTAGGAAAAATTTATTTGTATAATACTCAATTGCAATTCTGAAACATATATAGCTTACCTGAGATATTCAAACAGTTAAAGTGTAGAATATGTAATCGAAGGGAATACAAGAGAAATTTAAGTAATAAAATGTCCAAACTAAAATTTTCTTAATAAAATATTGTAAATAACTGTAAATTTGTATAGTGCTTAATTACACTCGGAAACATATATAACTTAACTGGAAAAGTTCAATGTAATAAGTTTGTATGTAATTGAATATTATACAATATAAAATGTAAGTAAAAAAGGTTTGAATGAAATTATGTTAAGGAAATTTATAAATGAAATTTTTGTTGTTATAATGAATATTTATACATTTAATGAGAAATGTAAGTAAAATAAATTGAACAATAAAAGAGAATGAGTTTTGAAAGAAATTTTGTAACAAATATTAATAAATTGACACAAATAAATTGACACAAATAAATTGAATGAAAATAACTTGAATTGAAAATCAACAAAATATGAATATAAATGAATATTATTGATTAAATAAAATGAATTGAAACCAAATTAATTAAATATAAATCAATTTAAAAACTAATGAAATTTATATGGTTTTGAATAGATTGTTGTATTTTGTATTTCAATCTATCTTTTCTTTCTGGTTGTTCATATTCTCATACCTCGTTCCTTTTTGGGGACGAAAAGTTTTGAGTTGGGGAGAGTGTAACGACCCGAAATTTTTAACGGTTTTATAACGTAATTAGCTGAAATTTTTCTTGAAATTTAAATAATAAAATGTTGAAATGAAAATTTGGTATTTTGTATGCGTCTAGTTAAACATAGAAAATGGTAAATTTTCATTAAAGAATATGGAAGTTTATTTCTATTGTGTAATTTTCAATTTCAATTTAATATCAGTTAATTTGATGGAAATAAAATATTTTTGAAACCTGAATATTTTTATATAATAAAAATGTAAACTATTTTCCGAGTGAGACGTTATATTTCATTTCGCGAAATGTGACTGCTATAGCCCCGTTTATCTTATTTTCAGCGAATTTACAGTAGTTTGTCAACGAAATATCAACTTTTGATAGGATGATCGTATCACTGATATCTGTGTACCATCATGTTCGTTTTGTCATGCTGATCTCCGCAGTATATTCATTTGTGCATTTCGGTATCCGGTACGCGGCGAAATCGATAAGACGATTAGCCATATCGGTTCCGTATTTAAACCATTTGGGTTTCTCTGTGTCTATTCAATTACTCGCCTGCTGAAATCAAACAGCGATTAGCTTTTATTATTTCCATAATAGTCACAAGGCCTTAATATTCCTATGTTTTCAATTTATTTCTGGTTGGTGGCCATTCACTTTCTCCTCTTCTTGGTTTTCGTTTCTTTGCTTTTGAAATATATATATAGAAATATATGGTCTATATTTTTGAAACCTATTTGCATTGGCATATTCAAAACCTGCTCTCATTTCGTTCACTCCTTTTGCTCTATCTTCTTCTAAAAGAAATTTTAATATATATAATAACTGTGAAGCCAAACTCCATGGTTACATGCCTCTTTGCTTGGAGAAAAATTTATGTATATACGAGTTGCTTCGAAAAAAACCACATCTTCATGCTCGAATCAAGCCTTCTTGCTGCCTCAAAAACTCCTCCACCCTCGGCCTGCTTTCTTCCTTCAAACCCATGCCTCCCTCATCCTTGGACCACTGCCACCATCGCACGACCACAGCCACCTCCAACATGCCAAAGATCCGCTTCCCATGAACCCATGTAAACCCGCCTACTACTCTCTCTGCCGAACCTTGCGTCCTCCGCCTTGACAGCCCTCCATCATACCCGAGCACACATCTCCTTGCCTCAGATCCCAAAGTGTAACAACCCGCATATCTTACGATTGTATATTTAAATGTTTTATTTAAATATAGCATCGTTAATCAGATTAAAGTCCGAAAAGCTACTTTTTGTAAACAGTCGAATTGGGACTCGAGACCACTTCCATTGAGTTCAAAATGGCGTTTACAACTTTTTTGAGTATAAACATCGATATGTTTGGAGTTGAGTAGAATTTGCTATTTTTCTACTTGGGCTTTGGGTTTCAGCCCACTAACCATTTTAATACCCTAACTCAGCCGCTCTTCTCATTAATTCTCATTTCCTAATACATTCAAGCTTAAGTAAAAATGGGGAGAGGAATGGGAAATTAGAAATTCAAAACCCTAGTTTCCTTTGCAAATTCAAGTTCTTGCTCGAAAATCAAAGAGAAGCTTAGGTAAGCATCCTCTTCCTCTTCTCCATCTCAATCTCTCTCCAATTTCAGACATTTCTATGACCTAACTTAGGAAATATTCGTTGTAATCTTAGATTGGAGCTTCTAGAGTTGAAGTTGAGGTGTGGTTGATCTTTCTTTTGATTTCAAAGCTTCTCATTTGTTGTTTTGGGTTGAAAAGGTGAGTTCTTTAACTCACATCTACGTCTATAGCTATCATTGTTGTTATGTATGAATTCCTAACATTTGTGCATATTCATTTGCTTTTGATTTGAATTGATTTGGTGAATTTTCCAAATTTTGGTGTTTTGGTCCAATTTTATGAAAATCCTACTATGGATGTTTGGACATTGATATTTGGGGTGTATCAAAGAGCCTTTAAGGCCGGGTTGTCGCTTGGCGTAAATCCTTAGTCGTCGTTGCTTGTCCGATCTCTTCCGATACGTTTTGGCCACTTTGGCCTAGGCAAATTGTTGCCCAGGCCAGGTGACCAGACGTCTGGTGATCAAGTCCAAACGTCTGGTTTGGACCTGGAGAGAAAAATATAGGCATGCAAAATATTAAAAAAAGTCAGAAACTAATTCCAGACGTCTGAAATCTAAGATCAGACGTCTGGATGAGTCTCAGACGTATGACTTGAGTTTCAGGTGTTTGGGGGTTCTCTGGATTATTTCCAGAGAATAGAACCAGATGTCTGGATTCTAAACCAGACGTCTGATCATGGCTCTGACGTCTGCTTCGGTATTCCAGACGTCTGGGTGGCTTTCTGAACTATTTCCAGAAAACAAATCCAGACGTCTGGATTCCAAACCAGACGTCTGGAAATGTTCATTTTTGCCTATTTAGGCTGTTTTGTGTGGATTTCCTATTTTAATCGATTTTTGTTGATCCGGATAGTTGTCATCACTTATTATCGACTTTGATGACTTCTTTCTTTGGATTTTTGGGAATATCAATTTGATGGATTTTATATCGATTTCTATGGTTTTGATTCACGTCTTCGAATGTGAATCTATGGTGATTGATTGTTTTTACAATCATTTTTGTGATTTGTCACTTTGAAATACAAAGGTTTCTGTACTAGTAGTAAATATTCAAACTCTTTCACAAAGATGTTTCCAACTCTATTTTAATACAACTCTTGTTTATAAAACCGTTTTCCAATCTATTAGTATATACAAACCTTTACCTCATTCGTATGAGAAATCTAATTAAACGGCTTAGTAAAACAAGTGGTATGAAACGCTTGTGTTTACTTCGTCGGTTAATTCTTGGACTTGTTCGATTGAACTCTTGTGACAATTTTCGAGTGAAATCTACAATCTGTTCGTAAATATTTGAGTTAAGCTAGTGGTTATGGGACATGACGCTAAACTCTTATATTTACTAGCTTAGTGTAATCGACACTTCTTGATGATCGATGATGATCATTTTATGGTTTAGACTAGCGATGTGCGATGTCTCTTTGTCCGCGTGGGGGACTATATCCAGTTCTATTGAGCTTCGTCTCATTTTTATAGGCTAGCGACCTATGGGCTTTATGGAGTTCGGTTCATCGGGCGTACCGTTATTGCACTACGTCGTTGTTCCGAATTATTTGAGTTTCGGGATCATCGGGCGTACCATTATTGCACTACGTCGTTGTTCCGAAATATTTGAGTTCAGGTTCATCGGGCGTACCGTTATTACACTACGTCGTTGTTCCAACTCATTTGAGTTTCTGGTTCCTCGGGCTTACCGTTATTGCACTACGCCGTTGCATCGGCTTTATGGTTAGCAACCATGGCATAGTGTTTCGTTTGTGATACACGTGTTGGTGAGTTTTCGTGCTCCCGTTTGTGATAGGTCTTCTCCCTTTTGTGATTTCTGGATTTCTAGTCGATGATTTCTAGAATTTGTGTTAGCTCTATCAATATTTGTGTTTTGGTGAATAATTTAAAGAATGTGATTCTTTTTGGTGTTTTGAGATGATTTGAGATATTGTATGATTTTTGTTGTTATTTGATGTATACTTGATACAGTATGGTATTTTTGATTATCATACTTTTTTGGTCATATCTCTTATCATATCTCATTTTATCTGATATTTATAGCTAGACTGATCCGTTTATTATTTTCTTCTTAAATAATACTCGGGTCAGACCGAGATATTTCAGGTGCTTCTGCTTGACTTCTTATCAGGGTCCGTCACCTGACTTTTGGCTAACTACTTTGGCATAGTAGTTTTTGTTAGTATACATTTGAGATAGAGACTCCTTGATGTATACTTATTCTTTTGTCTAGCAATTGTATCTATTCTTTTGTGATGTAGTGGATCTTGTTTGACCACTACTTTGATGTACACTTCTATGTGTTATATTCATATCTGTTTTCGCCTTTGTGATATAAATATCTATGACTGATTTGTGTTATGTTTATTTCTATATTTGTTTCTGAAGTCCACTTAGCCACTGTGTGGTAGCTTTGAGTTTGTATTTGATATGTCGAATTTCCTCTTGAAATGAAATCTAAGTTATATTATCTGACATATCGGTACTCGCACAAAGAAATTGCACAGATGGTTGCTCCTCAACAGCCTTATTCTTCGTGCTAGTTGACGGCATTAACCCGTAGTGTCCTTGGCTAGCGTGAGTATAGAGGTAGGGCGTCACACAAAGCCACCATGGCCGAAGGCTGCACCCCTCCTCAGCCATCCAGCGTCGAACTCCCCCTGAAACTCGCCCATTCTCCATGCTCGCTCAACCCGCCCATCACCTCCTTTCCCCATGCTAGCACGCTACCCCACACACTTACCACCTTCCTTCAAAACTGGGTTGCAGGTCTACATTTGTGGTGTATGTTTTATATATTTAAACAGTTAGTTCATATATATATATGTATATGTATAAGTTTATATTAGTATTTTTTATTATCGGTTTGTATATGTTTTAATAGTATTATATATAATCTGTTTGTATATCAGATTTCATTATTTATAATACATAAGGTTATATTTGCTTATAAAGAGTGAATTTGGTATAGTACAGTTGTTGTTGTTATATATATATATATATTAATATGTAAGTTATATACATATGTTTTCCAAAGATTTGCATTGTGGTTGACGTGTTTCATATATATGTCATAGTAATCTTGACTTTTAAAGTAGTGATATTATATGTTATGTGTTCAGATTTCTATATATTATGTTTACGGGTATATATATATATAATATTTTATAGTATTTAATCAAACTTATGTTAATACTTGGATAGAGATTTGTAACAGCTGTAATATATACATAGGGTAGGTTTAATTAAAGAATTTTGAAAAAAATTGGGTTTTATTAAATATTGAAAAAAATCATATATATATATATATGTAGGTAATATAGCAGCTCATTTATATTATTGTTATATATATATATATTCCTTTGGGAAATGTGAAGTATATATATTATATATAGCTATTCATTGAATCCTGTTCGCTTAGTCATTGCTTTGCAATTGGCAGCCTTCTGTTTGATTTTATATAAATATTGTTTTACAAATATTGTTTAAGTATTGTATTTGAAAATATAAAATATTTTGATTTTAAGTTATACGTGTTTTAAATTTAATATTGTTTTTTATATATGTGTTTTAAGGATAATGATTTTTAATTATATATATATTATTTTAATATTTGTCTTAAATTAAAATATTGATCTTAATAAAATAATAATAATAATAATATATATATTTTCTGTATATATCAAGCTGATTTGATTTGTTCTCATCGATCCCTATTTATCAGTTATGTCCGTCAAATCCGTGTTCAGCTACTTCGCTTTGAGATTTATTGTTTGGATTGGTCAATTGTCGAATTCGTGATTTATTCTGTGTGCTTGTTCTGTTCTCTCTCTAGCCTCGAAAGGTGAGAAATCACTCACGATTAACATTCTTATATTTAATAAATTTAATTCACACTGAAATGATAATTGAAATATGCTGTTAAATTTGAACTATTAATTATTTAATTGTTATATATGATATGACATTATTCGTAATTATTCACCTATGAGATCTGACACCATAATCTGTTATTTATATTAGAATTAAATTTGTTACTGATGATATATGTCTGTTGTTGATATGTTATATTATTATCATATTTGTTCTCACTCTGTAAGTTCCCTGTTAATTTAAAATTCCCTATGGGTTGAAATAATACATATCCGAACGATATTATAGGTTAAGGGAAAATCGTTATGGGTTGAAATGATAAACCCAAGCGATTTTTATTGAATTCAAATTTTGGGATTTCGGGTTAAAATGATATATACCCGTAAATATTTAATTTACGGATTTAAATGATAAATATCCATATCACTTGACCATATGATAGAAAATTATATACGGACACCGTTGGTCTATATTTTGAAATGATTTCCAAAGTTTGGAAGGAAGGATTTTATTAATATGGATTTTTAAATATAATATAAAGATATTTTATATTGTAAAAATTTAGATTTTAAAAAAAAGTATGTTTTGGAAATTTTAAATTATAAGTTAGTTTTGAAAATATAAATTTTTAGATTTTACTTATAATTTTATTATTTTTTAATATATAAAATAAGATTTAAAAATAGATTTATTAATAGGATTTAATTTGATATAATTTATTTAAATAAAATTTAATTTAATTAGTATATATATATATGTTTAATTATTTATTTAAAAATTTATTTTAGTATTTTTAAATAGATTTTTGTAATAACTTTAAATAAATAGAGGTTGGGAGAAATAAAGTAAAATTGACTTGAAATTGGATTGGTTAATAATTGAATATAGATAAGGATTATTTGAACTTATTGATTTTGAGATTCGAAGGGTACGATTTATAACCTGATTTGATGAAAAGTGATTTGATGAATATTCTCAACTTTAAATAAAAACTGAGACCGAATATTTAATATTGATTTAAATTTATAAATTGAGATTTTATTGTTATAAAAATTATTAAGTGAATATTTCCCAATTTGAATAAAATTAAAATTGAATGTTGAAATATAAATGAAACGTATATTGAAATTGTTTGAATATTTAAACCTTGAATCTTATTGGAATTGAAATGATAGTTCAAACCTGGATTTAAAATCGATAAAAAATTGGAATGGTTTATTGAGAATTTGAATTGAATCTTTAACCCTTTCAATTGAAAGTGTTGAACATGGATTTATTTAAATTGAATTTTGGAATTTAAGCTGATTTGAATCGATTGGTGAAATTAGAGGAAACTATTTTTATTATATAAAGTATTTTTAATATATATAAAGTATTTTAATATATATATATATATATTTTATATAAAAACTATTTTAATTTGTCACTATTTTAATATATATACTTTTTTCAATATCTAAACAGTTTAAGTCGGAAGTGTTATGATTTTAAAAGTGTTATGATCTCAAAAGTGTTATGATCTCAAAAGTGTTAAGATCTCAAAAGTGTTAAGATCTCAAAAGTGTTATGATTTCGAAAGTGTTACGTTTCTGAAAAATCAATATTATATAAAGTGAATAATGATAGCGAATTGATATGGTTTTTAAATGAATATGATTTCGATATGAAGTATGAACTATTTGAAATGAAATGACCACGGTGTGAAATAAGCGTTTGGTTGTTAAAGAGACCGGGATCAGATATTGTCATACTTTCTACCAATACCGAAAACCACTTTAACAAATGTGTATGTGGTGGAGATTCCAAAATGAAGTAGGATGGTTTGGTGACGATTCTGTATGAGGTATTTACGTAGCCCTAACTCCCATGAGTCAGCTTGATATGGCTAAAACAGGAGCCACGCCGGGCCAAGTGAGGTCATTCCTTCTATCGGGCACATTTCTTTGATACCATTCTATTACTTTGTGATTTTATTGGGTGCACCTTTGATTTGGGAATATGTCTCGAGGTGGGCGGTAGTAGCTGTTATGCGTTACCACCAGTCCGGATACACAAACGGTATATCTACCGTGGCATTGCCTCGTGTGCCTTGTCGCATGCCTTATCGCGCCTTCTACGAGTTTGGTTTGTACCGTACCTATGGAGTGCCCTCTGAGTAAACCTTCGGTTTGGTGGAGCTTACTGTACTATATAGACTACAGGAATATAAAAGGGGCTTTGCACGAAAGGTCCCTATTTCTAATGGTGTTACAAGAAAAGTCCTTGTAGAAATAAGTATTTAAATTAAGTCCCTGTTTTTTCTAAATCAGAAAACGCAAGTTAGCTTGCGCTTTTTAAAATTTCAAAATTTTCAAAATCAGAAAGCGCAAACTAGCTTGCGCTTTCCTGATAGAAAGCGCAAGTTATCTTGCGCTTTTCAAAAATTTTAAAAGTTTTAAAATTTTCAAAAAAAATTTCAAAACTAGAAAGCGCAAACTAGCTTGCGCTTTTCCGATAGAAAGTGCAAGTTAACTTGCGCATTTTAAAATTTTCGAAAATTTTGAAATTGTCGAAAAATATTTCAAAATTAGAAAAGTGCAAGTTATCTTGCATTTTCTGTCAGAAAAGTGCAACACACTTTGCATTTTTTATTTTTGAAAAATAGGGACCAAATTTACATATTCATTTCTGTAGGGACTTTTTGTATAACAACATCAAAACCAGGGACCTGTGACTCTTTTCTTGTATATAAAATGTGTTAAGGGGGATATGGGTAACGCCTTAACACTATTTTAATAGTTTACTTTACTATAGACATATTATAATAGCGTACATTACTACATTGTAGATAGTTCCACGGATCCTTAGAGGATGGGTATCCCAAACATCCTTTAAGTTACTTGTATTTCAGTTGACATTTCACTTGAGTTGAATTTACTATATAAGAATGTTAATCCTGGCTCGAGTGTTTTGTGTTTTGCTTTATGCTTGGGTCAGACTGAGTGTCACAACACTTGAGACTCACCTTTGGAGTGGGAGCTTCGCTTGGAGATCCATCAATCTATCCAGCTTTCGGTCATTTCGGTTTATTCCATTCATTTATGTTCAGACTCGTCGGTTGTGTATGTATTAGAGATTCATTTGTATTTGAGATTCTGTTATATTTTGGTTTAGACTCTGATATTTTATAGTAGCTTCATGAACTACTATTTATCTATTCCGCTGCATATTATTGTAATACTCTATGTCTATGATTCTGTGATTTGATTTATTTATTGTATATGCTAAGTTTTGCCAAATATAAATTAACAATTTGTTGTTTTGAGCAATTCAAGTCTGACATGTGTGGATGCGAATGGTTCGAAATACCAGGTCGTTACATGATCACTCTATCTCTTTACATCATACAGCTTCTAAATCTATATGACATGCATCGGTGTACATAAAAAATATTGGTTTCCTTTGGTCACAACTAACGCTGGTGCATTGACCAACAAATGCTTTTAACTCCTAAGAGCTCCTTTGCATTTGCCATTCTAGTCAAATCGTGCATTCTTCCTTGTCAATCTCATCATTGGTGGTTCTATACGCAAGAATTCTTTAAACATTCAGTAATAGCCAACGAACCTCAATACCTTCTTATCTCGATCTCGGTTCTAGCCTTTTCTATTTATTGATTGCTTAGATCATGGAAGGATCCATCGACAATCCATCTTCGTAAACAATGTGACCTAGAAACTTAACGTCTTCTCCTGAAAGGGCAATTTGAAACTTAGATTTTTGTTGATATTGCCTCTGCATCTCAAGCGTTGCTCTTAAATGAACTTCATGCTCTCATTCATTCTTTAACTAAATCAAAATTACATCAATGAATATTAACATGAACTTATCTCAATATTCTCAAAAGATTATATTCATCAAATCTACAAGGAACAAAAGCAATTGTTAAGCCGTACGACATCATTAACCCCCCATACAAACCATATTTAGATTGAAATTTCATTATTAACTAAATTTTCAACCAACCTCAAAGTTATGCAGGTTTGTAGATTTCCAAATCATGGGTGTAAGTTGAAGATAGATTGTCGGCTAAGAGGAGTGAGAAAATACTAGGGAAATAGAAGATAAATGATTTTTAGAGTGGTTTGATCACGGGATCTACATCCGCTATGGTTCTTCACATTTTATTGCTTTTTGATCCTGTGTATTTCAAATAAAAAGCATATACATTGAATTATGACACCCAGCCTCAATACCCATGCTATCAAAAGGGAGTTTACTGTCCGAAAGCACAAAGAACAAGACACGGTAAGGGCACTCATTTGTACATATTCTCTTAACATGGATATGTGATGATGATAGAAATACTCACCAGAACGTATCTCATCTTGATACAAAGCAATGGTATGTGGAGTTTCCTAGAACAAGAAAATATAGAATCAATAAAATAAATAAATTTACTCATCCATGAATAATGTCTGCAAATGAAATATAATATAATAAAACAATAGTAACAGTAGATTGTACATCATGAAATAAAAGATCCCATGTCTACATTCAACATTACTACAAAAGTGTCGTACATATACATAAGTAAGCTTGTACAAACACTTGCACAATAATCAACAATATATCATACCCATTCAAAAAGTAACTAGTGGTTTCCTCTTACAATTCTTCGGAAAAGATCCCATAAAGATCTATGTGCTAAAAACTTGTAACGATCCTTAAGCTAACTCAAGAATTATTATAGAAACATAATAAAACTCAGCCAGGCTACACCTAGCTGTGAGTGTAATAATATCCAAATATAATAACTAAAATAAGAAGTGTATGAGTGGATCACACAACAAACTAAATACCCAATATCTCAATGACCTTACACAATGTTCTAACTCCCATGTAATGGAACTAATTTCACGGAGACACACAATTACTACTCTACAACTGAGTTTCACACCTATGCCTTCATTATTAATTACAAATTTATTAAGGCACTTGGTTAATTGTAATTATCAATCAGATTGTTACTACATTTACCCTAGGTTACACGCTAATATTTTATTAGAAGCCGAGTTCCTCACTTAAGGTATTTTCTACCTCTAATACTCATAAATGTGAGCATCTTCATAGTATATTTGCTACATAAATAATACTCACTTCACTGACTATCATCGCTACCATCATCTTCGTATTGTTCGCCTAAACTATATTGATGTCCATGTACAGCAGACTGTTTGACTATTGATAATAGGCCAAATTATCACGACTCGAGGAGCTACCCCGAAAATGGTCAACTAGGATGGATATCTAGCACATCTAGTATCTTACATAACAGTCACCATACTTTAATTATTTCACTACTAGAATTACTGTTTATCGCGATGGACGATAGCGACGGCCGCCGATGGAAATTTCTGACGGTATGGTTTTGCCATGGCAATTCTGTAATAATGGAACTTTTGCCGTCGCAAACCGTTGGAAATGTGCCATCGGCGGCCGTCGCAAACCAACGCACATAGTGAATTACCTCAATCGGCCAAGAGCTATTTTCATTATCTCCCTCCACCAAATCTTTCTCCAAACCCTCCCTCTTCCCCCAAATTCGCCCACCTCTGGCCGTCGCCACTAGAAATCATCTCCAACTTCTCCTCTCCGGCCTCCAGCACTTCAATTTCAGCGAAAAGAGGTATTTTTGTGCTCACTCCAATTTACCCTAATATGTTAAATTAGTGTTAATTTGTAGTTGTATTTGATGATACTACCCCCTTAAGTGTTTGGAATTGTATGTCGATTGATTATGATATGCTAATTACGGTTATAAGTGTGTAAATCCGATAATTGAAATATAATTATGGCTAAACTTAGGTTAATTAGTTTATGTGTCGAATTAGTGATATGATTTAGTGCTAATTAGTGGGCTAAAATTTCAATGTCAATTCAAATATTACTATTGAAGATTAATTACCGGTCGATAGTTTATATAACAAATCTAGTTTAATTGGATGTCGAATTTGATAAAATAAATAAATAAATGAGTGTATAATGAAGTTTAGTTTTTTGACATATAATATTATATGCATAATTTGTTATAAATGTTTGTAATAAAAGGGTTTTATAAATGTTTTGATAGACTTTTATAAATAAACTTGGAGATTTATAAAGAGTTTTATAGATGAATTTGGAATTTTGGTACAGAAAATCTTCATAAATAAAACAGATTTACTAAAAGAATTTATTGAAGAAATTTATAAAAGAAAATTGAGATTGGATTTCCCTTAACCAAGCTTTTTAATTATGGTTATATGGAACATTCATTCCATACTTAACACCGAAGGAATAGTGTTTGGGGTTATTCTTATCTCTATTTTTACATTTCTTTTTGGTCCTTTTGATATGTTTTTTAAATGAAAAATCTTTTGCAATGTTTTATGAATAAGCTTGTGCGGTGAGATATTATATGAATATTTTAACAAACATTTTGGAAAGAGATTTAATAAATGAAGGATTTATTAAAATGAGGCTTAGTGGTTGCTATGGGATACTAAATCTATGGTTTGTTGTTGTTTGTGTATTTAATAGTTAAATAATCGACTATCAAATCTTGGCCTGTTTTGACTTAGGAAGTAAATAAGAGCTTCGCGTGTTCATACAGTTTGAGTTCCCTCCGGAGAACTCATTGGGGTGAAACGTCTCTTGCTTTAAGGGCATATTAGAGATCCCCGCGGGACTCTATTATAGTTCGCTTACTTTTGAAAGAACCAGGAATGAGTTAATCGAAAATTATCGGTTGTTGGCTTGGAGGGACGGAGATCGGATATGTTATCTGAGAACCACTTCAAACCAACATATGCATTCAAATGGAAGACATCTTATAGGTGTTCAAAGATGGGGTTATTTGAAGAGCAATAGCTACTTGCTACTAATCCTAAAGGTGATTCCAAATGGATGTAGTAGAGGTAGTGCCTTCGGTTTCGCTCAGACCCAAAACGAATTTGAATGGATGAATGCTAGCATTGCATTTCTATCTGAAGGGCAGTGTTAGCATTCAAAGAGGGAATTGCTATGACGAAATGGTAAGAGCGTAGCCTCTCAGGCCTCACAACCCATGAATGGCTAAAACAGGGTATGCAGCAAGGCTAAGTGGGTCGCTCTCATAAGGGTTTGTCATCACTTTTCTAGATCATTATATTATGGATTTGGTTATGCATGAGAGCTCTCTTTAAAGGTTGGAAGCAACCGGGGCGATGACATATTTGGTACTACCTAGTAAGGGGTAGGTCGATCTTGTCATGCCGAGCTGTACTATACGGAAGGTAGTCCCTTACCATACCATTTGTTAGAATCCATTCTCCAATAAGCGCTTTCGGTTTTCGATTGTATACCTATTATTGTTGTGATGTACACATATCACAACTACTTGATTATTGATATTTTAAACCTATAGACATTATTATAATATCACTGGATTTTTATAATAAAAATGGTTTGGTTATCGTAAGGTAAAAATCCGTCCTTGTTTATGTGTGGTGTGGTGTTACGAGATACCTTTTATTTTAAATAGGTTTTCAAATGTAGAAATCAATATGATTTGATTAAGTTTTCTCACGCTGCTTTACTAGACTGATCCGGATGTTATTTTCTTATAATGCTCAGGTCAGCCCGAGCATATTTTCCGGATTTAGCTGGATGCTTTGGAGCTTTCAAGAGACGAGTTGGATGCCTCTAAGACGTGGTCATGTATCTTTTACTTTTCCACTACTTTATTTTCTATTTGTGTTAATCGGCATTTATAAGGATAGGCTGTTATAACTGTCCAGGCTTATAATAGGATAGTGTACCCTGAAGTTGTGTATAAATAAAGATGATTTCTTTTTGTAAAGATTTTGTGTATATTATATATTGCTCATCGCGATGTGAGATTTTGTACCGTCTTCTTCTTTCTTCACCCTAAATGACCCGTCTTTCAGAAACTTAAATGATCAACACACGAATACCAAGGATGTATTAAGTTCATCTTTAGGTGTAAGAAAGGCAGATCATTACATGTAGTATCAGAGCTTAGGTTGAGCAAACACCTAGGCCTTGGTGGAGTAAACTCATTATAGATAGTGGTCGTAATGCCCTAGAATGAGTAACTCATTAGAGATGGGATCAGTAATATCCTAGTATGAGTTTTAGTGTATATATGTATAGAGTTCGTATTTTTAGTGCTATAAAAATGTTTTATATTTTGTTGATTTATCTGTTGAGTGGTTTATAAATTATGGTCGGTACAGAAGGTACAAGTGTATTGATAGGGGTTTCCAAACACTTAAACAGGGCAAACTGACACAGTATTGTTTTGAAATTTGGTAAATGTAATAATTTTACCTAGATTAAATTTATATATTAAAAGAATAATTTTCGAAAATTAATATAGTTATATATGGTGTGATTGGTTGTTAGAATGATAATATTCAATTATTATAATTTATTGTTGACTAGTCATCCTCGCCCAGTCTTGAGCATTTGTTATGGTTTATAGATTTATCTGTAATCTTTCTTTTTAAAACATGGGTTGGGTAGGTAAAAACTTGGGGAAACATTGAAACGAATACCTTGTGAATTAAGTTTCACAGTTTGACTATAAGGTGTTTGATGATATGTTGGGTTAAAATTGAATTTTAATATAAGGTGTTTATTGAAAAGAAATATTTCAGATGTTTTATAAAGAGTTGATTTTATAAATCAGAGTTAAAAAAATATGTTTTAATTAAAAGAAGTTTTGGACAATTTAAAATCTCGGTGTCGTTGAAAAGGATTTCAAATGTTTTTGGAGAAAAGGTAATAATATTATTACTAGAAAATATTTTAAAGTATAAATATTTTAAAAAGGAATTTGAGAATAAGGTTTTTCTTTGGACAATTCAGGAAATGAGTCTCGATATGTTTGTGATGATCTAAGTAATCTTCAAAGTGATAATCAGATATTTGCTAAGGCGAATGTGATAGTGCATTTAGTAAATTATTCTCTTTGTCATTGTATGATCGAAACAATTTCGAGTCTGAATGAATCCAAAGTAAGTGAATGATAAATATTTTGTTGAAAAATATTTAGTTGGAAATATATATATATATATATATAATATTATGTCAAAAAGGGATTCAAAAAGAAGAAGTGTTTTATAATTAACTAGTCTGAATGACTCGAAAGTGACTAAAAATGGGCAGGAGATGCATTCGGATGGTAAACACTTCTCTTGAGTATTACCATTCTTAGTAAAGATGTTAGTACCTTTAGTTTTTATTTTGATGATAACAACTATAGGACATTATATAAAATATAGATACTAAATTTTTATCAAGACATATATAGTATATAGTGCAGGATATAGAAATGCGTTGTTTAAAAAGATTGTACGTATCGAGAGTAGATTCAAGATGCTGATATAGAGTTTTAAGAGTTGGAGAATGAAGACGCATGAGTATTGAAGAGTTCAAGATTTCAAGAAATTCCAGATAAGTTATAGAGTCACAAAATTTATGTTAAAACCTTGATAGCACTTTGCTGATCTCTCTCTTCTTCTCTAATTTTGTTTTAAATTGTTTTTCAAATATCCTGGTTTTAAAATAACCTTTTCAAAATATTTCTCAAAATAATTTTCAATCTCTTATACTTATAAAGATAGTATTTTAATGTTTTAAGTTTATACATACATATATATATGTGTGTGTGTGTGTATGTGTGTGTGTGTGAGTGTATGTATGTAAATTTTTTGTTTATACTTTAACAAGTTATAATTATATTGATTTTTATATATATTATCAAATACTCTTATTAAATATTTCAAAATTATTTTATAAAGTTCTATTAGGTTATATTTTGATTAAAATGTGTATAAACTATATTTAAACGGTTCTACAAAAAATGGACCAACACCCTGGTTTGAATTTGAAAGCATCAGCCCTATTCAGACAAAGCAATATCATAGATAACAGATATAGAAAAAAACAGTAAAAGAAAGAAGACAGAGAATTTTTATAGTGGTTCGGCTGTTAATTAAGCCTACGTCCAGTTTATAGTTTTATTAAAGACTGATTGCTGTTACAAGAGATGTTTGATTACAATGCTTTGATTATCCATTGCTAGATTGAATCCTCAGAGTTGGAATCCACTAGAGAATCACAGTGAATTCCTCTTGAGATTGTTGTGAGGGAGGTTGAGAGTGAAGAATAATTCCAACAGGGCTTCAGCAACCAGTCCGGAGAAGATCTGGTTTATGTTGCAAACTTCTGGGCTAGGCCACTTCATCATCTGCTCGTAGGTAAGTAGGGAACAACCCAGTGATGGTTTGGCTCGCAAACTGAGGCAACACCCATATAGACTTGACTTGTTTGCGAGCCAATGTCTTGGCCTCTTGTCACTGCATTCTTAGCTAGCTTGTTTGAAGATTCGTGGAGAGGCATGGGTTGCTGATGATCCAAATACTTGGGATTTTCCTCGAGTCTAAAATCGGAGATGTTTCCATAGTCTTTTATCATAGTTGTTTTGTTTTGATGGCAATTCATTAGCTGTTTGTGCCCAGCTACTGATTGGACTAAAAGAATGTTGATCCTTCGGTTTAGTTGATCCCTGTCGTTGCCTTAGTCAAATAGCTTGGCCCTTGTTCATTCCTTGTCTTAGATTTTCTGGTTAAGTTCTGAACCATCCTGTTTACACGAGGTTGTTATGTTTCTTATTGGTTTCTGCTGGGTTAAGAACCCGGTTAACATTTGCCCCCCAGAGTACGTCTTCGTTGTAAACAAGGCATGCTCTGGAGTTATTGCTCTCAATATCCATCCGTCGATTTCCAAGTGATTGCATTAGATCTTTACGAATACATTAACCCAATATTGTTGGTCGTCTTTCTTTGGTTTTACTGCTATTACTTGTCATAACAGACCAAATCTCTTCCTGTAATTTCCTGGCATGCCTAGGAATGACGAGTAGGTGTAGGAGATCGAGTTCAAAGGGAATATGTGTAGCCTTCTTTTCTCTCTCTTTTTTTTTGCGTGGGTCACTAGCGATCCATGTGGGATGGGTCGCTAGTGACCTAACTACTTAAAGAAATTTAAACTTTTGCAAGGTTGGGTCGGGTCTCTAGCGATCCATGATGGGTTGAAAGCGATCCTATTACTTAGCAAAATTTCTTTGCTCCTTTGTTTGCCTATATACACAACTTGAACCGACCTAACTCCTCACTCGACCCAACCCAACGATCTTCCTCGTGTGATCTGTTCTTCGAGCGATCTGATTCCAAGCAATCCCCCCAGTGCCTTGATCCATCATTCTCTGGTGCTTTTTTCCATCGCGAACCCTAGATCAAAATTCCAACTCGCTACTACCTTAAGTTGCCATCGATCTAATCAACTCTCTACTGGTCCAATCGACTCGCCACCAAACTTACTCTGTTGCCGACCTGACATCAGCTCACCACCAACCCATTCCATCGCTCGCTGAGTTTGATCTTTGATTCATTCTGTGCCTTTGGATCTAGTTAGAGGTGGGTTATATTTCGTTTGATCTTAATTGGTGTTTGTGTAATGATTTGATGACGAGTTCCCATTCGCAATGTTGATCGTGAGGAGTTCGAGTTGATTGCGGTATAATGGAGGAAGATAGTAAATTGAGTCTCGAGTTGTTTCCCAGAATGACATTCGGGCTTTGGTTCAATGCTTGACACGTTTTGCTATCTTTGTCCATTAGACCAGAATTGACTTGTGTCCAGTTTCACAGCTGTTACTGTATGTCACATCACCAGTCGATCGCGATTCTTTCGTAGAATTTGGACTTATCCTACTTGCTTGTTGCACACTCGACGTTCCTGTAGCGAGAAGAGTTTTCCGCGTCGCTTTGGACAACGGATCCGTTATCGATCATAGATCGATAACGAGTAAGTGTATTGGAAGTAGAAACAAAAGTAGAAAATGAAGTGACACGGGATAGGGTGTTTGCATTGTATCGAGCACCGAGTTTATCCTATATAGATAGCACACTTCACTTGCCCCAATCGGCACTTGAAATCCAACGCGACGATTACAAGTTAATGTTTCTTCTGAATCCAAGTGTGGCAGGGGAAGCTATTAGTTTAGGATAGATTTACCTGATCGTTTTCGAATGCAAGTTATGTTATTTAGAATGAAGCAGCCATCCATGCGTTGTAAGCCAATCGAGGGAAGCCTGGCGCTCTCAGAAGCCGAGTCATCATCCACTTTGCAAGCTCAATATGGCCAGTTAGTCCCAGTTGGGCCAATCGTGGATCGTACGCCTCCCAACTTCAGAGTTCTTCTTAATCTGCCCGAGAGAGCTTCATCGGTTGTTTTCGCCAAGGTCTTTCATAACATCTATACGCAACATGGTATTCCCGAAGAGGATGTTCGTTTGCTAGAGAAGGACGAATTTGCCCACATGCCACCCCTGGGGTACACCGCTTGCCATCGATACATGTGTTTGAATGGACCCGTGCCTCATTTCAATGACTTTCTGCATGAAACTCTCTCAAACTTGGTATGGCCCCATTTCAGCTTCACCCGAATGGTTACGTCATCCTGACTTGCTTGCATGTTTGTTTCATGCAGACGTTCAACCGCGCTCCAAGCTTTGACGAGCTACGGTACTTTCTTGCGTTCAAGAGGAGAGACGATTGTCCCTCCTTGATTATAATCGAAGCCTAGAGAAATCATAAAATCATCCAGCGCTTGCAAAGCAACTTATTGCAATTCAAGTTGCAATATTTCTTTATCAGATGCCCCGTGGGGTTCAATCGTCGGTGGCCGACACGGGGTAAGCTTCTTTTTTATTCATCGAGCTTTTGATGCGTTGCCATGGAGTTCCTAACCAACCATATGTCTATTGCAGTTATTCCAAGGCCGAACAGAGACGCAACACTCAATGAATTTGCGAGACTTTAAAGGTGATTGATGTCGAGGAGAGAAGCGTTAAAGTATGACTGACTGATGAAAACTTGCGTCGCTATGGACTACTGGCTTCGGATAGATCTGCCATTCAAGTTGAAATTCCCTCTCCTGCTCGATCCAAGGTTCATACGAGATCTGTTTCCTCCTCTCACAATTCCGAAGAAGATGCCTCTCAAGAGAGTGAAAGCCCGTCCATAGGATCCATCGACAAAACCCGTGAGGGGGAAGAGGCTGGTGTGACTAGATTAAGCGGCCTAGGTAGAATTCCTCCAATCCTAGAGGAAGTAGAAGAGGAGTTCAAACAAAGAGAGGGCAAGGCCGCGGTGGATTTGGAAAGAGAAGAGGGAGAGTATGAAAGTAGTAGTGATGAGTTCACTGCTAGTGATTACTTCTCGTCTGAATCTGACGGTAGGGACTTAGAGTCTCTGAAAGTAGTAGTGATGAGTTCACCTCTTCTCGATGCAAGTGGTGAAGGCAAAGCCCCTGAATTTTGGAAGACATCAAGATTCTCATAATAGGGATGTAAGAGCGGAGTTCAAAGATTTCAGCGATGTATTTGTCGACTTCGACACACTCATGAAAGGGGACTTTAAATTTGACACGATGCTTCCAGGTTCGGGTGATATTGCGCCAGGAGTTAGCCCGGTTTCACCCATAATAATCGAAGTCAGTCCAATCCCTTCTACTATGGCTGTTCATTCCTGTTAGCACCAAAATTGGTCACTAACCTCGTTGAGAAAGATTGTGAAGAGATATAAGTGATGAAGATAAATTAAACAAAGAAGAATATGCTAATTTAAATGCAGAAAGTAAGAACACCGGATTTATAGTGGTTCAGCGTAATTGCCTACGTCCACTTTGAGGTTAAACTTTATTGATCTTCTTAATGGTTGATTACAAATACAATTCGTAGATCAAATGCTTGAATGGAATTGCTAAGTAAAGAAGATGAGTCTGAAAAATGGCAGAATCTCCCCAGTGTTCCCGAAAAAAGGTCCCTTTTCACTGTGCCCTTGCCCCTCTATTTATAAACGAAGATGGGTTGGACTTCCCAGGTGGGCTCGGCAGCCGAACATCTTGGCCCAAATAGAGTGGTCGCCGTATGCCGAACCAAATAGGCCGAACAGTTGGATGCCGAACCACACTCTCTATGCCGAACGATACGCTTGCTGCATGGAAAGAGTAGAACGAATATCAGTTGAAGCCGAATGTGCCTCTGGCCGAACGAAGCGTCTGGCCGAACGAGAGCTTTAACCGAACAATGCTTCTGGTCGAACGATAGCTTTAGCCGAACAATGCTTCTGGCTGAACAATGTCTCTAGTCGAACGAGAGCTTTAACCGAACGATGCTTCTGGCTGAACGATGTTTCTTGGCCGAACGAGAGCTTTGGCCGAACGTTGCCTTTAGCCGAGTAGTGCCTTTGGCCGAACGATGGTTCTGGTCGAACGATAGCTTGTGACGAATAATACAGCCATGCCGAGCAATTGTACATGCCGAACGTCTATGCTTGGAGCACGCAAGGCCTCAACGGGAAACAATCCCATTTGCTGAGCATCGCCAGTGCTTGCGAATTTCGCCAATGAGTCGGCTTCTTTGTTCTGTTCAAGCGGGACATGCGAAATATCATAGCGCTCAAGGTTTGACAGGAGTTCTTGAACCAGAACAAGGTACGGAGCAAGCTTCTGTCCCTTTGCTTGATAATCTCCTCGCACTTGGTAGACCACCAACTGTGAGTCACAAAAGATTTCAACTGATTTTACCCCGAGTTCTCCAATGAGTTTTAAGCCAGCAATTAGTGCTTCATATCCTGCTTCGTTATTTGTAGTCGGGAAATCGAGCTTCAGAGCGTAACAAACCGATCGATTTTCCGGAGTTACAAGAACTACGCCAGCGCCGGAGCAATGGTCGTTTGATGCCCCATCAGTGTACAATTTCCATCGAACAGGGGGAATGACATCGTGATTATCTGGTTCATCGGGTATGGTAAACTCAACGATGAAATCTGCTAATGCTTGCCCTTGTATGGCTCTTCGTGGCAAGTAGGCGATATCGAACGGGCTCAACTCGATGTTCCATTTTAACAATCTTCCAGAAGTTTCTGGTCGTTGGAGTACCTACCGTAGGGGTTGCTCGGTATAAACACTGATTGAGTGTGCTTGAAAGTATGGGTGCAACTTACGTGATGCAATCACCAAGCAATAGGCCAATTTCTCGATTTTAGGGTAATTTCTTTCTGCCCCCGTTAAACGCTTGCTAACGTAATACACCGGCTTTTGGATTCGGTCCTCCTCGCGAACCAAAGCCGCACTTATAGCATGTGGGGATACGGCCAAGTACACGTACAGCATCTCATGGTCTACTGGTTTTGACAGCACTGGTGGACTCTCCAGATGCCTCACCAGATCCCGGAATGCTTCCTTACAATCGGATGTCCACTCGAAATTCATCTTCCCTTTCTTTATTATATCAAAGAAAGGGATGCACTTGTCTGTGGCCCTGGATATGAATCGACTCAGCTCAGCTACTTTTCCATTCAAGCTCTGTACCTGTTTTATAGTCCTGGGCACTTGCACATCTCGAATAGCTTGAATCTTTTCTGGGTTAGCTTCAATTCCCCTAGCATTGACGATGAATCCCAAAAACTTCCCTGACGCAATGCCGAAGGAACACTTCAGAGGGTTGATCTTCATCCCATAATATCTGAGTATGTCGAACATCTCAGCCAAGTCTCGAATGTTGTTGTTTGTCTGTCGTGACTTCACGAGCATGTCATCCACATAGACTTCCATCGTTTTACCAAGCTGGTCTTTGAACATTCGATTCACTAAACGCTGATAAGTCGCTCCTGCGTTTTTCAGTCCGAAGGGCATTACTACATAGCAATATAGCCCGACATCTGTGACGAAGCTGGTGTGTTCTTGGTCCGGAATATGCATCGGGATTTGATTGTAACCCGAGTATGCATCCATGAATGATAACAGCTCGTGTCCTGTAGTGGAGTCGACCAACTAATCAATCCTAGGCAACGGGAAACTGTCCTTGGGGTACGCTTTGTTCAAGTCGGAATAATCTACGCAAATTCTCCATTTCCCATTCGCCTTTTTCACCAGCACGGGATTCGATACCCATTCAGGGTAGAGGGCGTCGCGGACGAACCCATTGGCTTTGAGTTTGTCCACTTCCTCTCTGAGAGCAGCGGACCTCTCTGGGTCCATTCCTCTCCTCTTTTGTTTAACTGGGACGTATTTCGGGTCTATGTTCAACATATGACTCGTAATGGCGGGAGAAATCCCGTACATATCAGAATGCACCCAGGCGAAAACATCAAGATTTGCCCGGAGGAAATCACTAAGGTCTTCAGTCATTGCGGGGCCGAGTTGTGATCCGATCTTCAACACTCGCGATGGGTCGTCTCGACTGACTGAAATGTCAATTGTTAATTCAGCCGGCGCTGCCTTTTCTTCCCTGGGTTTCTCATCATCATCTCTCGGATCTATGTCTCTGAAGATCCGAGAATTATGCCCGAGCCAGGGCTTGAGCACTACTTGTCAATTATCATTATTAAGGATGCAGACAGGAATGTCCGCAACCTTTCCTTTCTCCCTCCGATGGGCCTCTCTGAGCTCTGCCACATAACATGCACGACCGGTCACCTGGTCGCCATGAACAACTCCTACTCCTTTGTCAGTTGGGAATTTCAAAGTCAAGGACCACGGGGCTAATGCTGCCCTAAACTCAACCAGGGCCGGTTGGCCTAGGAATACATTATACGGAGAATCCACATCCAAAACTACGAAGGGCAGGATTCGCACCCTCCGACGTTCACGTTGTCCCAGTTCAACTGGTAACTCAACATACCCTACTGCATCGGTCGCTGCACCATTAAAGCCATGTATGCGAGCGTTGGACGGTTTCAAGTCCATTGTTTCCATTTTCATCTGGTCATAAGCCTTCTTGAAGATGATGTTGACAGAACTTCCACAATCAATCAAAATTCTTTTCACATACGCCGGTCCGATCGTTGCAGATATGACCATCGGGTCGATGGTTGGAGCCTCCACTTGGTCAGCATCTCTATTTCTGAACACTATATCGTCTGTCATTACGCGCTGCTGCTTAGTAGGGGTCCCATCCTCCGTGTTCGAACAACATTCGAAATCTGCATGCTTCAGGGCACTAGCATACCGCTCCATCTCTTGCCAATTCTTATCCGTGGGGTGAGGCCCGCCGATGATCATGTTTATGACTAACCTACCCACAGTCCGGGTAGGTTCATCGGGATGACGCGGAGCTGGAGCACGACCTGGGTTGGATGTTCCCTGTCCTCCTTCCTAAGGATCCTTCATAAATTCCTGCAACTTTTTCTACCTGATCAACTTCTCTATAGCGTCGTGTAGGTGTCTGCACTCTTCCGTATTGTGCCCATAAGTCTCATGGAAGCGGCAATATTTCCCGGTCCGCTTCTGTTCCTCGGTTGACTCTTTTGGACGTGGCTTTCTGTACTGAAAAGTATTGCAGGTTGATAGGTAAATGTTCTCAAGAGACGCATTCAGCGGGGTATACTCGTTGTAGCTTGGAATTCTCGGTTTCCACTTCCCCGCTTCTCTCTTCTTCCCTTGATTTCTTCCTCCGGACTCCTTTGGCTGCCCAGGCTTGTTCTGGACATTGACTTGGACCTTTCCCGAGTTGTCTCCGGACGGCTTCACAGCAACGTTGCTTTTCACGGACTCCTGGACAGGTCCTGGTGCCTTATCTCACCTTACCCACCTAGCTTCCTCTCTTCTTATGAACTGGTGTGCCTTTGAGTAGAAACGCTCTAGCATAGTCGGAGGTTTTCCTACCAACCAGTCTCCAAATTCAGAATCCGGATCCACACCTCGCATCACGGCCATTAGAATTGCTTGATCATTGGGATTACTGACTTCAGTCGCCGCAACATGGAATCTTTGTAAGTATTCCTTTAATGACTCCCCAGGATTTTGGATTACACTTGACAGAGACATCACGTCCTTTGGACGAGTAGTGTGTATCCTGAACTGCTCAATAAACTTCTTCGCCAACTCCTCGAAACTGGATACGGACCGTGGAGGAAGTTGGGTGAACCACATTGTAGCGATCCCAGATAGAGTAATTGGGAAGCATCTACACTTGGTTGCATCATTTGCTCTAGCTGAATCCATCATCCACTTGTACCTCATGACATGCTGTCTAGGATCAGTCTTTCCCTCATAAGCAGGGATAGTTGGCATACTAAACTTTCTGGGGTATGTTGCCTGTAGGACAATGTCTGTGAATGGAGTATGACTTCTTGACACTCCCCAATCGTCATTTGATAAGCCTTGATTCTCTTTCATTAATTGCCCAATCATGGCTGTCAGGTCTGGTGTTTGTATAGAAGGTGGAAGGTTAGAGTCTGTTCTACGTGACTGTCCATGCTGATGCCTCCTCTCCTGGCGAACTGCCAAACGTGCATCTTGAGGTTCGACATCGTGAACGTTTTGATTGTCTGGGCCTCCAGTCTCCATCTGCACTCCAGCTCCTAAGTTTCCGGCTCTGACTTGGTCACGGTCTCCAGCTGTTCGAACAGCAGCGTCTGCTTGAGCAGTCTCAGTCTTACGGCGTCTACGCCTGGGAGGTTCATCAGAGGAAGTTGAGCTGTCGGGTGAGGAATAAGGAGCGGGATTTCCCCCAGCATTCTGTTGCTGCTGTTGAGTGAGTTGTGCCATCAGGTTGGCGTTGGCTTGCATCTGCTCTCCTAGTTGTCTCCTGCTTTCCCTAAGTTCTCTCATCAAGTCATTGAACTCTATCCTGGTGACAACTGGTATTTGGTCCTCGGCGGTAGTCCCTACGCCTGGATTCGCTTGTTGATTGCTAGGTCCTGCTTGTTGCACGCTAGCAGTCTCATGGGCGTCCGCATTATGAGAAGCTGACCTGGTACGTGGTCTTGCCATGGTAGAGTTGTCGGTATGAACTCTGAGTAGAATCAACGGACGTCCTATCAATGAGTCGGATCTTCCTTGGGGGATTTGTTCAATCCAGTAGCTTCAAAGCAGATCCCTGAGTTCAATTCTCAGTGAAAGCACCAAAGTGTTAGCACCAAAATTGGTCACTAACCTCGTTGAGAAAGATTGTGAAGAGATATAAGTGATGAAGATAAATTAAACAAAGAAGAATATGCTAATTTAAATGCAGAAAGTAAGAACACCGGATTTATAGTGGTTCAGCGTAATTGCCTACGTCCACTTTGAGGTTAAACTTTATTGATCTTCTTAATGGTTGATTACAAATACAATTCGTAGATCAAATGCTTGAATGGAATTGCTAAGTAAAGAAGATGAGTCTGAAAAATGGCAGAGTCTCCCCAGTGTTCCCGAAAAAAGGTCCCTTTTCACTGTGCCCCTGCCCCTCTATTTATAGACAAAGATGGGTTGGACTTCCCATGTGGGCTCGGCAGCCGAACATCATGGCCCAAATAGAGTGGTCGCCGTATGCCGAACCAAATAGGCCGAACAGTTGGATGCCGAACCACACTCTCTATGCCGAACGATACGCTTGCTGCGTGGGAAGAGTAGAACAAATATCAGTCAAAGCCGAACGTACCTCTGGCCGAACGAAGCGTCTGGCCGAACGAGAACTTTAACCGAACGATGCTTCTGGCCGAACGATAGCTTTAGCCGAACAATGCTTCTGGCTGAACAATGTCTCTGGCCGAACGAGAGCTTTAACCGAACGATGCTTCTGGCCGAACGATGTTTCTTGGCCGAACGAGAGCTTTGGCCGGACGTTGCCTTTAGCCGAGTAGTGCCTTTGGCCGAACGATGGTTCTGGTCGAACGATAGCTTGTGACGAATAATACAGCCATGCCGAGCAATTGTACATGCCGAACGTCTTCCGATGCCGAGCGCTTACAGACGCCGAGTGCTACTGAATGCCGAGTGCTCCTGGATGCCGAGTACTCCTGAACGCCGAGTACTACTGAATGCCGAGTACTCCTGGATGCCGAGTACTCCTGAACGCCGAGTGCTACTGAATGCCGAGTACTCCTGGATGCCGAGTACTCCTGATTGCCTGGTCAGGTCTCCAGGAATTAGTTCCGGTCCGTGCCGCCGTTTTAGGCCTATATTAGAAACACACTACACGTTGCACTAGGATCACACTCACTTCCATTCACCTCTTCTTATTTGTTGTGTTACACTCACTTTCTTTCTTCTGAGACCTTTTATGTGTTCCTTGTTTCAAGTATGACGAGGGGACAAGGCTTTTATGACGACTTTGAAGACTTCGCCGATTCACAGCGGTATCCCAAGTGCTCCTCCAACCGCCATTAAGTCCAAGAGATGGAGGAGGAATACAGGCGGAGAAAAGAGCTCGAAGCTGAAACCCGCCGCCAAGAAGAAATAGACCGAGCTCGATCATATAAAGGTGGGTATGAGAAGAGAAGATCTCTCGAGGAAAGAGATTAGCTGTCAAAAAAATCGAAGTTTGAACATCGCCTCCATTCTTCAGAGCTCGCTTCAAAACACTCTTCCGGGGGCCAAGAAATTCCCATTACTATTGCTCTGATTCGGCCTTCAACTCATGTATCATCGTCTTCTATTATCACTGCCGCCCCCGGTGCTTCTTGCCCCTACCGGAGACCTGCCTACATCTTTCCTTCGGGTCCCCTAAACTTGAGGCAGCGCTTCCTGGTTAGTTCTTAAAGGGGGTCAAGTTTGACCTGGATCTCCACCCAGTTTGCAAGGATTCCTTCATGCCGCATCTCCAAGCTATCCAGAGCGACCTAGAACAAGCCGAACGATGGGAGAAGCTATGTAAACAGCTAGCGGATACAAATAGAAATAATTATCAGGAGATCCTCTCCTTCAAATCGAAGAAAGAGGACTTTGAGAAGGCGTTGGCCGAGCGTGAAGCCAAGATTAAGCGATTAGAGGAAGAGAAAGCAACGGCACTCCAAGATAGCAAAAGAAATGATGACATGCTGAAAGAGGTGAGAGAAGCCCATAGCCGAATAGAAATCGTCTACAGAGATGAGATCAAAAAGGCTCATGTGGAGGATGAGAAGTTGTAACATCCCCTATGTAGAGGCACAAAACTAAGCGCTAAAGATGTTGCAGTCATCTATAGTATTAGCTTCCGGCGACTAAATACGGCTATGTTAATGGTATCTATAATATCAGAAGCACTTGAATATGAAACAAAACACAGATTTCAAACAACTTTTACTTCATTATATTTAAAACAGATGTTCCATATTCAACTTACATAATCCCAATACGTTCCTAGGCACAGATAAAATATACTTAATACAAAATATGCGAAGAGCGGTATATGAAGATACCCCCTTGGATGATCAGAGTCATAGAGTCATAATATACTTAATACAAAACACAGTGGAAATACATCAAAACATAAAACAAGAACTACAACTCCTAAATAGCTATATGTTTGCCTCCTGCATGCCTCCGGTAGCCTTATTCGTCATCCTACTAAACCTGAAAAAGACCATAACCCCTCAGCCTACTCAAATTAATATTGAGCACCCGAGAGTTTAAGGGAAAACATAAACTTCGAGTCATACATAAAGCCTGGTGTGAATAATATTATACATCTCGGTTTAATATGTTAAGTGGGACCACGCTGCTTAGCGGAACGGGTTTCCCCTCACTAACATCCTTTTAAAACATATCTTTGCAAAACATTTTCCTGCAACCAAAACTAGTCAAATACTGTAAAGCAATTCATTATGTAGCCATCACTATGAGAAAAAACGAATCAGACGACATATATGCTCCGTTGTCTGAATGAATACCTATCCGTCGTCTATTTTTGTGCCGTCTCATTACATATCAGACCACAGATATGCACCATCGTCTAATATGCACTAACACATAAAAAAAACCATACGTTGTCTGATGTTATAGTATCATTCTAAAATTTTCTATTAGAAACATATAAATATTGACTGACATGCATATCAATTACACTTATGTCATATTTGCAAAATGAAATAATGAATCACAATTTTATTTAAACAAATATTTTATTTCAAATCAAATTCAGATACAATACAACTTTCACTTTACTTACATTTTCAAATACAATATAACATTCACTATTCTTACATTTTCAAATACAATACAACTTTCACTATCACTCTCATATATACAACTTTTCTCTACACTCTTGTATATAACATTTTTTTACTAGCACTCACTTACACTCACTCAAGTTTATTTTTGATATTGATCTTCATTTGCTTGCTCCAACTTGTGTCCAGTCATCTCTTATACATGTCGAATAAACAACACAGTAAAATGGAAAAGGAAACAAACCTAAATTGCAAAAATAAAATAAAATTTGAATATTAATATTGCCTCAGTTTATGGGTTTGTTTTCTCTTCATGTTTTAGACATGGCTGGACAAATATATATATATGCACGGACAACTTATGATATGCACGATGTATCACTATGAATATCACAAGGCCAGACATCGATTAAATCTCACGAACTATTGAAAAGGTCAAACCCGAAGGCTCAACACAGTACAAGTGTGCATAAGGTCAGGCCAAGCATGTTTCAGCCCAACTCAGGTGCATCATATACAAGTTTCAGCCAGTTTACATAGTCACGCATATATACATGCATACATATGTATCCATGTATATACATGGATGAACCAAGAAAGCATAAGTATCAGTTTCAGGTAGCAAACCATATGTATCTGTTTCAGGCAGAAAACCATAGGAAAATTGAACATGCAAGACTCAAGCAACTGGACACGTATATACATACATACATATATATATATATATACATATTAATGAATGTATGTATGTATGTATATATATGGAAGTTCAAAGAAAAATAAGTGATGTGCACGTAAATGTGCATATATTTACATCATATTTAATCTATTTTTATTTAAATAAATGTCATATTTGGGCATTTTGACATGTTTAAAACCAAAATTCAATTATTTTCAAATCATCATATATTCATCTTCATTCAGGGGCAAAATGGTCATTTTTGTGCATGTTTCAATTTGAGAATTTTTATTTGGACAGTTTTTATGATTTTTATAGGAATTTGGATGCATATGGAAGAGGCTTTCATGAAGATATATGCATGCACAAGGGAATACAAAGGAATGAAGAGGAAATAATTCAAGATCATGATCATGGAGGACCCCACCCACTTACCTAGATCTACAATTAGAAGCTAATGGACAACTAAGTGGAGGTTAAAGCTTCATGCACGTTTAATGATGGATTAATTAGTGGCTAATGGTTACTTGGTGGCCACACTTCCTAAAGGGCATTTTGGGAAGCACCCTAAAAATTGAATTAGGGTTTTATGCATGTATAAATAGCCCTCTTATGTACATGTAAATATCTTCCTACTCTCTTATTTTACGTAGAAAAATTAGCAAGCAAGTTGTAAACACAATGTTTCATGAAATAAAAATGGCTTCCAAGCCTTTTTCTCTTTTCTTTTCTACATGCTTTTATTTGCTTCTTTGTTAATGTTTATTTCTATGCTTTCTTTCATTTCATGTTTATAGCTTAGATTTACATTCATGCAAGTAGTGTAGCTTTAATTTTTATGCAAATAGTTAGTAGTTAATCTCTTTTTCATCCTTTGCTTAGTTTCTATTCCTTTACTTTTTAATGTTGAAATTTACAAGTGTTGATTTGATAACACAAATGATTAGCTAAACCCCTTCAATTTAGGGGTAATGAAGCTCTCTAACTTTATGTAATTTCAACATTTTTATGATTTATGATGTCTTTTATTTGTGCTTCATGAAAGTGAATTTTGATGTAAGTTTATACAAGTGGGTTTGATAGCTTATGTTGCATATGCAAATGAGCTATTCTTATTCAACATAAACACAAATTACATCAATATTTGTTAATTGGTTTTTGATTTTGAAATGAAAGTAAAAACAAAATTTGATGATCTATATTACTAATTACAATAGTAAATATAGATAACTTAAAATAACTTTTGCTTTGGCTTTATTTTCACGAGAATTGATAAGTGGTTTATTTGTTGTATTATAGTTTGATGGTTTAAGTTATGTTATTAATAACATAAATAAACCATACTTATGATAAATGCAACAATTATTTCACTTAATACAAAAAATAGAAATCATAGATTGTTTGTTTGTTGATTTATAAAATTATGAGAGTGGATCTGCCTCTAAATTGTTCTCTAATCTCATAGTTTTTAATCTCATTTTTATTCTAAGTTTTAACTTCATTTTGTTTGTAGTTAACAATCTTCTCTCATTTTGGTCTAATTTGATTGAGTAAGAAATTTTTAAATCTTAAAACTTCCCTGCGGATCGACCCGTACTCGCCACGTACTAACTTTTATACGCCATGCGCTTACGGTTAAATTTAATTTGAAATTTATCGGCGATTTTCTAATCCGATAGAAAAATTGTCGTTAAACAAGTTTATTGCGCCGTTGCAGGGGAATTGTTTTGATTTTAATTTCTATTCTTCGAATTATTTTTGTTTGATTTTTATTGTGTGTTGCATTTTATTTAAAAAGAAAAAAAATTTGTGTGTTGTGTGAGTTTTGCTTGCATTAGTTTGTTTTGCTTGTTTTCTTTTTGTTTGCATTGCATTTGCATATTTCAAAAAAAAATACACAATCACATTTCAAAAAAAAATTGTTGTTTATTGCATTTACGTTTCTACATTTACACTTTTCTTTCTTCCTTTCTTATTTTTTGTTTACATTTCCGAATATATAAAAAAAATTGTTACACATTGCACTATGCACAGTCACTTGTGCACTATTTCTATTGGCTTTCGAAACTCCCGCTACTATTTCATTACCACCCCAAACTCCCCCTGACTGCTATCAAGCTGCTGTATCACCATCAAGACATTTCTGCACCTGTTCAACCCCATCCATATGCACATAATTGTGCATATCTCAGTGCACACAGTTGCATTTCTGCACATTCCACCATACTTGCTTGTTAACAAACTTCATCCACTTCTCACTATCTTCATTCATACCATAACAACTTCAAAACTGCTTCCCATTCGACAAAACTGCCAACTTGCTTCGACAACCCCTACAGCAAATAATTCAACAGCACTGCCATACAAGACCACTGCCCCTGTGCAAATTCACCACTGCAGTACACTCCACCTTCTTGCTGTCAAATATAACAATGCAACCAACCAAGCATACCTCCTCATATTCTCCCCCGCTTCACAAACACTCCATTCACATCAAATATACTGACTGCATTTCTCACTCCCCTGACAGCACATACTTTACTTCAACCATTCACCCCTAACCACAACTTGCTTCACCTTTGCATACTCACTAGTGCCAACAGTTTGATCATATTCTCCCTGCCTCAATACAAATCTACTACTACTAGTAGCCCCTCTGACTACAATAATCCACCACATCACCTGCCTGATTTCATAACTCCTCCTTGCTCTGCCCGCAAACAACACAACTACTACATAAAAATCCGCCGACACACTAACCATCCATTGACCATACATAACAATCAACATCATCAATCTTACATCACTGCATTGCTTGGCCATCAACAATCCACCGATCCTCCTACCAACAACCAAGCTACCACTGTGCCCTGAAACATCCCCCTAGCCTTCTACATCACCACATCCTACCGATACACATCATCTCACCATTCTCTTCCACAATGCAGCACCACTGCACAAAAAAAAACACCTCATTGCCTTCAAACAACCAGAACATACCAGCAGAAATTCCATCATCCACCGCCATATCCCTTCTTCCAACATTTAACCAAAAAAGAGAGAAACTGCACTTCCTCCAACCGAGCCACATACCTACCAGAATACATGTTCACCTCCAGCTATCCCTCATTCAACCTCCCATGTCACTGACTATCCACCACCACCAGGATTCAACTGGAACAAGCTTCATCAAACTCCTGAACCAACCACATCAAAACCACCACATCGCGAACTAGAAGCCCAATTCCTAGAGACCACCAAATCACCTGATCGAACAACCACGACAACTCCTCAAAAACTGCCTGCCATCGAACAACCCAATCACCAGCAAAAACGCACACCTAAACCCATCTCTGATCCAATTGCGACCCACAACCCCAATCGACCACTCGACAAACCAATACGACATCCTACAGCTGACAAATTTTGGTGGAGAAATTAAATTGTTTTTGCGAAATTTTGGTTGCGAAATATCAGTTTTCTTTGAATGATAAATTGGGAAGTTGTGAAATTTATAACGGGCCGGGTTTGTGAGAACTTGTCTTCTTTTTGTTGTTATTTTTTTAGTCATAATTTTTTTTATCTCTTTCAAAAAAGGGGGGGTTTTGTTTGATTTAAATAATTTGGTTGAGTTAAATTGTCTTAAGTTTCTTTTTCTTTTTTAAAAAATAAAATAAAAAAATAAACAAACAACAAGTCGTTTTAAAAAAATTAGTTTAATTTGTTTTGTTTTTCATTTGTTTTAAGTCCCTTCTCTTGATATAAAAAAGTGTATATATCTTGTTTTTAATTTCAGATTGCCAAAGCAGAAAATCGCAAGGAAAAGAAGTGCTTGCTAGAAACCACTTGCTTTGTTTGCTTTAAAAAAAATTGCTGCATTTAAAATAAATTACTAATAAATTCTACATGCTCCGGTATCGTGCCCTTTTTCCCCTGTTTTTATTTGAATTGCATTGTTAGTTGCTTCCATTTGCATTTATATATAAAAAAAATCCAAAATCCAATAAACAAAATCAAACTTCATTTTAGTTGCATTGTAAATTCACGTTTAGTTTTTTTTGCATTCATCTCATCTTGTTTTATTTTCTAAGGGCAATACCCCAATTCACATAAGGTGGGGGATTTCATCACCCTTTCCTTAGCCCTTAAATCGCATTTCATCGTAGAATTTGACTAATAATAAAGTATAGACATTCGACTTAAGAGTGTCGCGAGCTCGCCTAGGGCTTAATTGTATCTTCATAGTTGTTTTCTTTGAACAATTTTATTTCTTGGTGTCTAAGCTACGGCAGAGTAATAACCATTTATAAATATTATGGTGATTCGTAAATATTAAAGTGGTTGTTCCTTTGAAGGTACTTAAACCTTCGGTTGCATTGCTACGGTGATTCATGGTGCACCGATTACCCTTGCCCGTTACCTGGCTAAAAAATATTTTTGTTGATTTAAGACAAAGTGTGATTATACAATTTTGGATTAGGAGCTACTAAGGACAGAAAAATGTAATTGAGTCCTTTGCATTCATTTAGTTGCATTAGTTCATGCATATTTAAAAAAAAATCCAAAATCCAAAATCCAAAAATTTTTGTAAATTTTACTTAATTTAGTTTTTAATACCAAAAGAAATCCTTTTTCCTTTCCTTGATAATTTTCAATCAAAAACAAAAATCCAAAAAAAAATATAAAATCTTTTCAAAAATGAAAAAAAAATTAAAATTCAAAAAAAAAATTAAATTCCCATTTTGTAAAAAAAATTCCTTTTGGTAAATATTTGAAAATTTGAAAACATAAAAAAAATACAAAAACAAAAACATATAAAAAAATTGAAAAGCCAAAAAACAAAACAAAAATCAAACTTCTCTTTTGAAAATAAATTTCACTTGGTAAATATTTTTCTTCCTCAAAAAAAAGAAAGAAAACAAAAACAACCTTTCAAATCTTGTTTCATTCTCTAAACTCGATTCTAACTTCTTTCTCTTCTTTACTTTCACTTGTGCATGAGTACTCGGACTCGTGAGACAACAACAAATTATTGGACTCGCGACTCAACAACTAATCGTTTAAATCGAACAGACGGTCCTCCCGAAATGGTAACGAGAACATCCCTCGAACTATCATGGATAGAATCTTTCCCGATAGAGTTTCTATTTCATCTTGCATCACGTTACCCGCCCCTACGGGTGACCATTTCAAAATTCACTCGAACCATATTTCCACGCTTTCGAAATTTGGCAATATCGAGCACGATGACCCATACATTTTCTTGACGAAATTCGAACAAGTTTGCGCAACCATTAAACTCCAACAACTTTTTGATGACGGAATCAAACTTCGATTAATCCCATTCGCTCTTACGGATTACGCTTAAAAATGATTGTACAGCTTACCATCAAACTCGATTAAAACTTGGGAAGAATTCGTAAAAGCTTTCTTAAAAAAATTCAACCCCTTGAAAAAAACGAGTAGAATCCAAAACTAAATTGTAAATTTTCATCAATGCAAGGGAGAACCATTCGGAAAATATTTTGAAAGATTCAAAGAGTGTTAACCCGCCTTTTGGCAAGGCCGCGGACAGACGGGTTTAACTTAATCAACTACATGTTCGTCTGGCATTCACTATTCACATTCGAATAGCATTCAAGAGCGCTCGGCATTAACCAACGTTCGGCATCTGGAAACGTTCGGCATTGGATGGATCGTTCGGCATAGAAGAATGTTCGACACTGGACGAGCGTTCGATATAGAGAGATCGACGTTCGGCATTGGATGGAGTGTTCGGCATAAATCTTGTTCGGCACTGGACGAGCGTTCGGCATAGAGAGTTCGTCGTTCGGCATTGGATGGAGCGCTCGGCATTAACCAACGTTCGGCACCTGGAGACGTTCGGCATTGGATGGAGCGCTCGGCATTAACCAACGTTCGGCATCTGGAGACGTTCGGCATTGGATGGATCGTTCGGCATCAAGGAGCATTCGGCATTGGATGGGTCGTTCGACATACCTCACCTCGCTCGACATTGCACCTCGCACCTCCATTTCTCGCACCT
This sequence comes from Allium fistulosum, assembly GCA_030737815.1. NCBI lineage: Eukaryota > Viridiplantae > Streptophyta > Magnoliopsida > Asparagales > Amaryllidaceae > Allium > Allium fistulosum. Next base: position 864,709,663 of record CM060905.1, on the reverse strand, counting down.
CCATACCTCGCACCTCCGTACCTCAATACCTCAGTACCTCGCACCTCCCAACGTTCGGCATGAGGAGATCGTTCGGCATTCACACCTTGTTCGGCATTCAGCGTTCGGCATCTATGGTTCGGCATATGGAGACCACTCTATTTGGGCTGAGGTACTCGGCTACCAGGCCCACCAGGGAAGTCCAACCCATCTTTGTCTATAAATAGAGAGACAGTGGCACAGTAAAAAGGGATCTTCTTTCTGCTCTCTTACTTTCTCTTTTCTAAGGCTAAGGCAACTCTGCCATTTTGTAACTGTAATCGATTATTACAGCAATAAAAAGCAAACTTCTGGAGTGGACGTAGGCCGGAGTTAGCCGAACCACTATAAAATCTGTTGTTCTTTACCGCTTTCATTTCAGTTTTAACTGTTCTTCACATTATTACTCTCTACATATATTCTATCTCTGAGCTGTGATTGGTATTTGGTGCTTTCATCTGGATTTTGGGGTTAGTGACCAATTTTGGCACTAACACTTTGGTGCTTTCACTGAGAACTGAACCCAGGAATTTTGGAGTTAGGAACTTGGATCTTAGAAAGCAATGGCAAGACCACCAACGAAGAGGCAAGCAGTGGAAAGGATCAATCAGGAAGGAAGTCAAGCGGCATCTTCTGGAGCTGGAGAGGGTCATGCATCCATCTACATAACTCGGGACGAGATGCAAGTGATGATGAATTCTATGCAAGAGCAGATGATGAAACGGCAAGAGGAGATGATGCAGGCTCTTCTTAGGCAATTTGGACAACCAGGAACTGCAGGTGTTCAAGATCATGGAGTTGGACCAGAGGAACTCAACCAACGGACAGATGGAGTGAATCAGCAGGGGGCAGCTCCCAATCAACAAACAGTTAACAATCTAGATGGACCTAGACTCGGGGGCACGCCACCGGGAGTACGTGATGAAGAATATGTGCCAGAATTTCCTCGAGGACTTGGGGGGCAGTCTGGATTAGTTGGAAACACTAGATTGGCTGACATTATCAGGCGGACTATTCGCGGAGGTCTGACAAATAAGGATTCAGAGGGAGTTAACAAAAGTCCGTTTACCCGGAACATCAGGACAGCTAAGAATCCACCCGATTTCAAACTACCCACTCTGGAAGTATACAACGGGAAGACGGATCCCACCGACCACTTGATGAGGTACACTAGGCATATGGAAGTGCTGGGGGCAACGGAGGAGGTTATGGCCCGATGTTTCCCCCTGTACTTGACTGAAATTGCTGCTATGTGGTTCAGACAGCTGGAGGATGGATCCATTGGAACATGGACAGAACTGGTGGACAAGTTCTTAAGTCAATTTCGAGTTCACATAAAAGGCCAAAGAACGTGATGACACTAACATCAGTCAAACAGGGGGCAGATGAATCGCTCAGGACATTCTTAACTCGATTTAATGCGGCAGTTGCTTCGGTGGATCGGCCAGATCCATCAATGGTTCTGATGGCTGCGGTATCAGGAGTCAGAGATAATTCAGAGTTCAAAGTATCGTTGGTACGGGATCCACCGTTGGATATTGGGGAATTCTTTCATGAAGCTGAAAGATTTCTTCGACAAGAGGATGCATGTTTGGACATGAGGTCACAGGAAGTAAACATGACTAAGGATGGAAGATTACTCGGCGAAAGCTCAGGGGGGGACAAGGATAAAGGGAAAAGGAAGCGCTGGGGAGAACCAAAGTTCTCCACTTACACAGGATTGAACGCAACGTTGGAGCGGATTTTCTTAGATACTCGAGATCGTCTTCCCTATCGAAGGCCATCAAGGAGGGAACCCACAGAACGTGAAAGGGCATCAGGAAGGCACTGTCTCTTTCATGACCTGGACGGGCATGATACTAACAGTTGCCGACATCTAAAGGATATAATCGAGGAGCATGTAAGGAATGGTCAGTTGCGACAGTATGTCGGAACTCGGAATGCGGCGGTGGAACATGAACAGCCTCCGCCTACCTTGAACGACGAGGGCGCGAGGCCCAGGAATGGTGACCGATTGGTCATCAACTAATCTTGATGGTTTGGAATAAGTAACCAACTCCGGGCAAACGGTTAAATCACTTACTCATGTACGGGGTCGGAGATAACCCTCAGGCATGCTCTGAGATGATGGCTTACCGAAACGCCCGGGTTTGTGAAATCTGTTTTTTCCTTTGACTTGGACATTTGCTTTTTCTGGTTTGGTTTTGGAGTTTGGTTTGAACTCCCTGTTTTTCTCGTTTTTCTGGTTTGAATTCTGGTTTGAATGTTTGTTTTTCGGATTGGATTTTGATTGGATTTTCTCTGGATTTTGGCTTAAAGGTCGTCGAGTATGGACTATGCTCGACAAGGGTCCGGAGCGACCAGGATTCGGCTTAGGACTTAAGCCACGGCATTACTTGCGTCCAGGGACACTGGACCACGGTCGTCAAGTGTGGATTGCGCTTGGCAAGAACCCGGAGAGGTTAGCTCAACGCCCAGGGACACTGGGCCACGGTCGTCAAGTGTGGATTGCGCTTGGCAAGAACCCGGAGAGGTTATCTCAACGTCCAGGGACACTGGACCACGGTCATCAAGTGTGGATTGCGCTTGGCAAGAGCCCGGAGAGGTTATGGATTTGGATATCGACCCGAAGAGGTCCTAAAGTCCCCTATTGGTTATTGGATATGGATGAAACATGGACTTTGGATACTGGACTTGAAGCTATTCAAAACACACCTTTCAAAGCAAGGCATGTTTTGGGGGGCAAGTGTTAACCCGCCTTTTGGCAAGGCCGCGGACAGACGGGTTTAACTTAATCAACTACATGTTCGTCTGGCATTCACTATTCACATTCGAATAGCATTCAAGAGCGCTCGGCATTAACCAACGTTCGGCATCTGGAAACGTTCGGCATTGGATGGATCGTTCGGCATAGAAGAATGTTCGACACTGGACGAGCGTTCGATATAGAGAAATCGACGTTCGGCATTGGATGGAGTGTTCGGCATAAATCTTGTTCGGCACTGGACGAGCGTTCGGCATAGAGAGTTCGTCGTTCGGCATTGGATGGAGCGCTCGGCATTAACCAACGTTCGACACCTGGAGACGTTCGGCATTGGATGGAGCGCTCGGCATTAACCAACGTTTGGCATCTGGAGACGTTCGGCATTGGATGGATCGTTCGGCATCAAGGAGCATTCGGCATTGGATGGGTCGTTCGACATACCTCACCTCGCTCGACATTGCACCTCGCACCTCCATTTCTCGCACCTCCATACCTCGCACCTCCGTACCTCAATACCTCAGTACCTCGCACCTCCCAACGTTCGGCATGAGGAGATCGTTCGGCATTCACACCTTGTTCGGCATTCAGCGTTCGGCATCTATGGTTCGGCATATGGAGACCACTCTATTTGGGCTGAGGTACTCGGCTACCAGGCCCACCAGGGAAGTCCAACCCATCTTTGTCTATAAATAGAGAGACAGTGGCACAGTAAAAAGGGATCTTCTTTCTGCTCTCTTACTTTCTCTTTTCTAAGGCTAAGGCAACTCTGCCATTTTGTAACTGTAATCGATTATTACAGCAATAAAAAGCAAACTTCTGGAGTGGACGTAGGCCGGAGTTAGCCGAACCACTATAAAATCTGTTGTTCTTTACCGCTTTCATTTCAGTTTTAACTGTTCTTCACATTATTACTCTCTACATATATTCTATCTCTGAGCTGTGATTGGTATTTGGTGCTTTCATCTGGATTTTGGGGTTAGTGACCAATTTTGGCACTAACAAAGAGCTTTTAATAAAATGTCCACACCATAAGTTCGAAAAATGGACGATTTGCTAAATCTTATACGATGGACTCGATAACAGCTCACAAACCATGCTCGTATCAATGTGCCAAGGCAACTTTCTTGCCCAACATCACGACGATGCTTGGCAATTTCTTGAAAACCTCACCAAAAAATCATCCCAATGGGAACGTTCGAACGAAAAATCAATTTACTTACGATCGAGTGCACACTCGATAGGATCTTCTTTTGCTTTGGAAGCTAAAATCGACGCAATGATTAAAAAATTCGATAACGTTTTCTCATCGAATCAAATGCACCAAGGTTCCCAACCGATGTGTTTTAAATGCAACGATCCTAATCATATAGCCAATCAGTGTCCCAATTCTGTCGAACAAATCAATGCTTTCAATAAAGCCAAAAACGACCCGTTTTCTCCAATGTACAACCCTGGTTGGAGAAATCATCCAAATTTTGCTTGGAACCAAAACAATCCCAACACGAATACGGTTCGTCCAATTTTTCAAGCATTCCCGAATAATGATTTGAATCCCCCCTTTCAGCCCAACAATTTTCAACCAAACTTTGCGAGTCCATCTCATAATCAATCGCAACAATCAAATTTTCAACCAAATGCTGCTCACCCTCCCCAAGAGGATAAACGTTTAACTTCGCTTGAGAAAACTCTTGAAACGTTGGCTAAAGCAACTACTCAAAGCCTTCAATCAAATAGCAATTTGCAAAATTTATTGACCTCATATATGCAAAACACAAACCAATCGATTGCAAAACTTGAAATGAAAATGAGTCAATTAGCCACGGCTATAAGTGAACACGAACGAGGAACATTCCTAAGGCAGCCCCTTCCAAATCCCAGAAATCAAAACAAAAATTCAAATCAAGCCTATGTGTTCAAGATAGCAACGTCACCAAATTGAATGCTATCACAACTCTACGTTCCGGTAAACAAATCGATAATCAAGTCGTTAATCCAAATGATTTACCTGAAACCTCTCTCGACACTACTAAAACAACGAACAAATTTGAACAAAACGGGGAGCCAATCGTCGAATCGAACGCCGGTCAAAATTCTTCTTCAACTCGAGTAGACCCACCTATCGAGTGTTGTGTTCCATTTCCACATCGTCTTCGACCAAAGAAACACTCGGACCAAATGGAAAAGATGTTGGAAATTTTTAAACAAGTTAAAGTAAACATCCCGCTTCTTGACATCGTTCAGCAAGTCCCCACTTACGCGAAATTTCTTAAGGACTTGTGTACCCAAAAGCGACACACTCAAGTGCCTAAAAAAGTCTTCTTAGCCGCCAGTTTAAGCGAAGTCTTGTCCCAATCCATGCCCGTAAAATACAAAGATCCTAGCTGCCCTACGATTTCGTGTACAATTGGAGACAAGACGATTAACAAATGTTTGATTAACTTAGGCGCGAGGGTCAACTTGATTCCATACTCCATGTACGAACAATTAGGCTTAGGTGAGCTCAAACCCACAAAAGTCACGCTTTAGTTCATCGATCGTTCCATTAAGAAGCTGTGGGGGAAATCGAGGATGTGCTCATTTGAGTAAGGCAATTCATATTCCCCGTTGATTTCTAGAAACACAACCCGTGACAAATACCGCGAGTCAAATTCCATTGATTTTAGGCCGACCATTCTTAGCCACCTCAAATGCATTAATCAATTGTCATCACGGTTCGATGAAAATCTCTTTTGGAAACATGACTTTGGATCTCAACATTTTCAATCTTGAAAGCCAATCAAATGAACCTCGCGACCAAAAGTTGGAAGTTAGTAATATTCACGAAAACTTCAAAAACGAGACACTTAACCTTAATGACGAACGCGAAGCCAAGTATGAAAAATTGTTTCATGAAATTCCCAGCGAGATTGAATACACTCTTCCCTTTGAATCGCTTCCAGTACAGTCCGAATCTCAACCCAATTCTTTAATCGAGCAACTCCCGAAGTTGGACCTCAAACCACTTGCCGATCACCTTAAGTACGCATACTTAGGTGATAACAAAACATTTCCCATCATAATTTCTATGACTCTCTCTCTCAATCAAGAAACTTCTTTACTTTCAATCCTATCCAAAAACAATGAAGCGATGGGTTGGTCGATCTTCGATATAAAGGGAATTAGTCCCGCTCTTGTTCAACATCGCATCCATTTAATCGATGATGCCAAGCCTGTTCATGACGCGCAACGAAGGCTTAATCCAAAAATGAAAGATACGGTGCATGATGAAATTCTTAAACTTCTCGACAACGAAATCATTTACCCAATCTCTGATAGTTCATGGGTTAGCCCAATTCACGTTGTATCGAAAAAGTCTGGGCTTACCGTTGTCAAGAACAATTCAAACGAACTTATTCCAACTCGAACTCAAACTGGTTGGCGTGTTTGCATTGATTATCGAAAATTAAATGTTGCAACATGAAAAGATCTCTTCCCTCTTCCTTTCATTGACCAAATGCTCGAACGTTTAGCCGGCCACGAATTTTACTGCTTCTTTTATGGTTATTCCGGGTATAACCAAATTCCAATCGCTTCGGAAGATCAAGAGAAAACAACTTTCATGTGTCCATTCGGTACCTTTGCTTATCGCCATTCGGACTTTGTAACGCTCCTGATACTTTCCAACGATGCATGGTTGGCATTTTTTCCGACATGATTGAACGCTTTCTAGAAGTTTTTATAGATGATTTCTCTATCTTTGGTGATTCTTTTTCCCAATGTTTACATCATCTCGAGTTGGTTTTAAAACGATGTAAAGAAAAACATTTGACTTTGAATTGGGAAAATGCCACTTTATGGTCAAACAAGGCATAGTCCTTGGAAATATCATCTCAAATAAAGGCACTAAGGTAGATAAAGCAAAAGTTGACGTAATTGCAAACCTACTCATCCCAAATCTGTTAAGGACATCGGTCATTTCTAGGACACGCTGGCTTTTATCGACGCTTTGTGAAAGGCTTTAGCAAAATCGCTCATCCTTTGACGACTCTCCTCGGAAAAGATGTTCCGTTCGATTTCAACTCCGAGTGCATCTCTTCTTTTGAACATCTTAAAAAAAGAACTCATTTCAGCTCCAATCATTTGCGCACCCAATTGGGATCTCCCATTTGAAATAATGTGTGATGCTTTGAACTTTGCAGTTGGTGCTGTCTTAGGACAACACATCAATAAGATCCTTCACGTTATCTACTACGCTAGCATGACTTTGAACGATGCTCAACTTTACTACACTACCACTGAAAAAAAGCTTCTAGCAGTAGTTTTTACTCTCAAAAAATTCCGACAATATTTGATCGGGTCACACATTACTGTGTACACGGACCATGTTGCGCTTCGATATCTCTTCGCTAAAAAGGACACTAAATCTTGCTTGATTCGTTGGATCCTTTTATTACAAGAGTTTGATCTTAAAATCAAGGACAAAAAATGATACGATAATGTCATATCTGATCACTTATCTCGTCTTCCGAACACATCATCTTCTTTGCCAATCAATGAAAACTTCCCCGATGAACAACTTCTTTCAATTTCCATCGATCCATGGTACGTTGATATAGTGAACTACTTAGTCACTAAAGAAACTCCCTCATCTTGGTCCAAACAGGACAAATGCAAATTCATGTCCCAAGTGAAATATTTCTAATGGGATGATCCATACTTGTTCAAATATTGTCCTGACCAAATCATCCGACGTTGCATTTCGGATAATGAGATTAGGAGTGTTCTTTTGTTTTGCCATGATCAAGCGTGCGGTGGACATTTCGGTCCTCGAAAAACTGCGAAAAAGGTGCTTCAGTGTGGTTTCTATTGGCCTTCTCTTTTCAAAGACTCGTTTGAATTTTGTAAAACTTGTGATTGATGTCAAATGCTTGGACGAATTTCTCGACGAAATATGATGCCTCCAAACTCCATTCTTACTATCGAAATCTTTGATGTTTGGGGTATCGACTTTATGGGACCTTTTCCCAATTATTTTGGAAACTTGTCCTTCTCGCTGTTGATTACGTCTCAAAATGGGTCAAAGCCGTTCCTTGTAAAACCAACGACCATAGAATTGTTGTGAAATTCCTAAAAGAAAACATCTTTTCAAGGTTCGGCACACCTCGTATAATAATCAGTGATAACAGCATCCATTTTTGCAACCGTTCTTTTGAAACTTTAACGAAGAAATACTCGATAACCCACAAGTTATCCACTCCGTATCATCCTCAGACTTATGGCCAAGTTAAGTTTTCAAATCGACAAATAAAAAAATCTTGGAGAAAACTGTTAACAAAAATTGAAAAGATTGGTATCAGAAATTGACCGATGCGCTTTGGGCTTACCGTACTGCTTTTAAAACTAACCTTGGGATGTCCCCATTTCGTTTAGTTTACGGTAAAGCTTGCCATTTACCCATTGAAATTGAACACAAAGCGTTGTGGGCAATAAAGAACTTAAACTTTGATCTCGATAAAGATGGCGAAAACCGAAAACTATAACTCAACGAACTAGAAGAACTTAGGAACAACGCGTATGAAAACGAGAAAGTTTATAAAGAAAGAACAAAAGTTTTTCATGACAAGTCAATCCTAAGGAAAACATTTTCGCCTAACCAGAATGTTCTTTTATATGACTCAAGACTTCATTTATTCCCTAGGAAACTTAAATCGAGATGGACTGGACCATTTGTGGTACGAACTGTTTTTCCACATGGTGCCGTAGAAATAGAATACCCCAAGGATGGATCGATTTTCAAAGTCAATAGTCTTTGTTTGAAACCTTTCTTGGAATTGCCAAATAACCAAGAGGAGGAGCTCATGATTCTTTATGAGCCAAGCTACGTCTAGTAAGAATGTTAACCCTCTTTTGTAAATATGTACATATTTTTCCTCGTTACACTCATTATATCGTGCATTGACTGTGGGGACACAGTCAAAATTAAGTGTGGGGGGTCTCATTTTCATTTTGTTTAAGTTTCATGGCATTTTTTATTTTTCATCTTCTTTTAACTTAAAAAAAATCTCAAAAATATTTTCTTTTTAGCATGTTCATTTATTTTTAAGGAAACACTATGGGATAAGTATAAGTTTTGGTTAATAAATTGAAATTTTGAAAATTTATTTGTCTTAACAAAAATAAAAATGAAGTTTGATGACAAATAACAATGGTTTAACTAGTATATAGGAAGGTTCGTATGTATTAATTATGAAGTATGTTCTAATTGAAAATCTTTGTTTAAAAAGGTGGTAAATTTAAAGTAAAGGATACAACATTTTTATCTTCTAAGTTAAATGGTGCTAAGATGATTTTGCAAAACTCTCTCTTTCAAAAAAAATATAAAAAAAACACACAAAAATATATAAGTAAAAAAACATTTGTATATATGTATATATTTTTAACACCTAGAGTCATGTGTTCACACTTGTGTGTTCACTCGCCATGCTCTATACCCTTCTCACGTAAGCCCAAAAGGCAGTGCACGATCGGTATATCTGGCCTCAGTTTATCTGAGTTAGGTGTATGTATATAAAAAACTCTTTTTAATAAAGCCTATAGTCGATAAGTGTTCACACTTGTGTGTTCACTCGCCACGCTCTGTATTCCCCTTATATCAGTCTGCAAGGTAGTGCATGGGTAATATATTTGGCCTCAGTTTACCTGAGTTAGGCATTTGTAAATATTGTTAATATCAATAAAATTTTCAAAAAAGAGAGAGTAAGCAATTAAAATCCAAGCACCATTTTAACTTGTTTGATTTGACTTGTTATTGGAAAGAAATGAAAATACCACTTTGATAAACTTTGATAAGCAACTAAGGATCTATTTCATAGTTACACTGTATTATCGACCGAAACAACGAGTTAAACTATAGCCCATGTTTGCACCAAAAATGGTCACAAACCCCAAGTGTAATGAAAGCACCAGCGTATGAATACGAATCAACAGTATTCACACACAAATCACAGATCTTAAGTAAGTAGCAAGCAACAATCAAGAAATAATGAACAGTGACACATAATTTATAGTGGTTCGGCTATCTCCGGCCTACGTCCACTTCAAGGTTTTTATGATTTTATTGCTCGATGCTTGAAGATTACAATTTAGTATGTTGTATTACAACTAATTTTCTAAACTAAGTCTGAATCTAAGGCAGCAATGGTGATCTGGAGTAAGTCTGGCAGAATCTGGGCGCTCCTTAGCTCTCAAAATTGTCCGACCCCTTTTCTGAATGACCAGGGGCCCTATTTATAGGTGTAGGAGGCTGATATTTCGCCTAAAATGAAGGGAGACCAGTTCTGGCACGTCAGGGGGCCCATATGCCCGCTTTATGGAAATCCGGGCCCACACCGGGATCGATTCGACCCTAGGTTCGACTCGATCAAGAAATTGTCCAATCAAGCTGAAATTTGGTGTGGACATTCTTCAACATGTGCTCAAGCTTCTGTGAAAATTTCATAGCATTTGGATGTGTAGATCTCAAGTTATGATCGATTCAAGGTTGTATTTCTGGATGCAGCGTTCTGTTCGAATCGATTACGTTCGAATCGATTGCTTCGACTCGATCATGGCACGCGTGCTTGTGGTGATGTGGCGCGCAATCTTCGAGTCGCTCCTCCTTTTTCTCCGAGTTTTACTGAGTCGTGGCCGGGGTTTTAGCTATGTAGACGTGATGGATTCGAAGAGAAGGATCTAAGGGTATATTCCTTCGATTCGATCAAATGTACGTTCCTTCGTATCGATCGAGGGATAAGTAGTTCGAATCGATCTCGTGTGCAAGTCCTCGAATCGATGGTTTCGAGTGATGTTGATCGATTCGAAGCTATGCATAGCTCCCGGATTCGAACAACCTTTTACTTGATGGACTCGAGCCAAAGTTGGGCTTATGGTTTCGAACGTGAGGCTATCTTGTGGATTCGAAGGCGGGAATACTCTGATGGATTCGAACTAAGAGAGGCTTTGGATGGATACGAAGTAGATGGAGTCGAACATGATGGATTCGACGCAATGATCTTGTGATCGATTCGAACCAACCTTTCCTCATGGATTCGAGCCTAGCCTATTTCATCCATTTCCTTTTGGCGATATCTTGAGCATACTAACTCGGATTGACTCGAAACTTGGAATGTTGCTTCATCTGACCTTGCTTGACACGTCTTATCAATTGCAGCCCGATCCGGACTCGGACAAAATTCATCGATATCCACGGTGAACCTATGATGCACAATCGATGTTCATGACTAATAATCATTGATTTTCAGTTAATCTTTGGGTATCTCGGCTTTGCCAAAAGTTGGGATAACATTTTGCCCCCCAAAATACGCCTTTTGTTAAAAGGTGTGTTTTGATCAGTCTCAAGTTAAATGCAGTGAGTTCGTGTCTTACTCGTAGCTTATAGCATTTTCAATCAAGTCCATGGCTGTTCGAAGCCGAATTGTTATCAATTTTTTCAAGTGGAAGTTAAGAATGAAATTCCACGGTCTCTCCGTACTATTGATGGTCACTCCGGACCCTTGTCAAACCCATTCTAGATTTAGAGATTGAATAGAAAGATCCTATTGCACTCCGGCGTTGCTTTCTATCCCTTGCACTCTGGCCCCAGCTATGGCGTATAGCGATGTCTTGGTCGTTCTCGACCGATCATAGCCTCTCCGGGCTCATGTTGGATCCCATCCTGTCACTCTCCGGTGAAGGGGAAACAACGTTAAGTGAGTCAATCCTGTCGCTCTCCGGCGAAGCGACTCACTTCCTGCACTCCGGTTCAGTGTATCTGAACATTAAGCGATGTCATGGCCTAAATCATGGGCCGATCATAGCCTCTCCGGGCTCTTATCGAATCCTGATCCAATCACCCTCCGGTGAATAGGAAACGATGCTTAAGTGAGTTGATCCTTTCGCTCTCCGGCGAAGCGACTCACTTCTTGCACTCCGGACCCTGCCTCTCCGGGTAGGATCATAAAACGATTATGTTTATATTGATATTTGATGTTTATCCTTTAACTCTCCGGTCAAAGGTTTATTTTAATAAGTGTTTCTTTATTAAATTCAAATCCTAGATGTTCAATCTCAAACACCAGGAAAAAACAAGATAATGCCTCTCCGGGCGGAGCGGTCTATTTCCATCTCAGAGCATGCCTAGGGATCTCTCTGGTTCCCGTACATGAGTAAGTGGGATAGCCGTTTTATTTTGGAAATCAAATCTAAGAAAACTAATTGACCAGAGTCCAAATCTTGAACTTGGCCCTTGCCTTCACAATCAGTTGATGACGAGTCGTGATCCCGATCCAGGATCATTCCTGTTTGGTTGATGCGGTAGTTGTTCGGGTCTAACCGCCGTTGTACGTTCTCTGACAAACTGCGGCAATCTACCACTCCTGGCATGTTCTTCCACCTCATCCTTCAGGTGGCGGCATTCATCGGTAGTGTGCCCATCCAGCTCATGGAATAGGCAGTACTTTCCAGTCCTACGTTCCCGCTCCGTGGGATCTCTCCTGGGTGGTTTTCGATAGGGGAGTTGCCCCCGAGTCTCGGTGTAAATTCATTCCAGTCCTGCCACCAAGTCTGTGTATTGCCTGAATCTGGGTTCTCGGAATTTCTTCCGTTTATCAGGACCATCATGTGCGTCATCCTGCTTCCTCTTTCCTTTGTCGGCCCTGGACTGTTCCCTGGCGGTTCCTTCGCCTTGTGCAACATTTATTTCCTGCCTCTCGGCTCGCGATTCCTCTAATCGAATGAACTTTTCAGCTTCATGGAAGAATTCTCCAAGATCTTGCGGTGGATCTTTAGTCAAAGAGTCTTTGAATTCGGTGCCTTCCCCAACTCCTGCCACTGCCGCCATCAAAATCATCGATGGATCCGGGCGGTCTACAGAAGTCACCGTCGCATTAAATCGTAACAAAAATTCTTTTATGGACTCTCCAGTCCTTTGTTTTATTGATGCCAAAGTCATCACGCTCTTAGGTCGCGTCACGTGAACCCTAAACTGCTTCATGAAGCAATCCACAAGCTTGCCCCATGTCCTGATTGATCCGGTTTCTAGCTGCCTAAACCAAAGCGCAGCCAAATCTGATAGGAATAAGGGGAAACATCGTGCCATCACTTCCTCGGATGCTCCCAGCACTTCCATGTGTCTGATATATCTGGTGATATGCATGGTCGGGTCTGACTTTCCATCATAAGGATTCAGCGTTGGTAGTTTGAACTTCGGAGGGTTCCTTGCATTCCTGATATTCGGAGCGAACGGACTCCGACTAACTTCTTCCAATCCTCCTCCTGAAAACCCTCCTCTCATGAGTCGTCTCACTAGGCCGATCATTCTTTCATCTCCGTCTAGGGGTTGCCCCCTTGTCATGTCTCTGTCTTGCCCTCCGAGTCTTGTAGGGAATTCTGGTATGTACTCTTCGGGTGGCTCGTTAGCATTTATGTTGGCCCTAGCCGGTTGAGCTCCTTCCAAAGGTCCTTCTGCGTCGGATCTTGCGGGCCTACCCCCAAGCCCTTGTTGATTGCCTTCTAGTTCTGTATTCTGTCCTCCATTGGGTTCCATAGCCCTAGCTCCTTATTCCACATTCACAGCCGCTGTAGCTGGTCCAAGGTTCTGTGTTCCTGCAGCTCTCATCTGTTCGATGAAATTCTGCAGCATCTCTTGTTGGCTTTTCATCATTCTTTCCTGCATTAAGTTATTCATCGCTTCCATCTCATCTCTAGTAATGTAGATCGAAGCTTGTCCTTCTCCAGCGCCAGAGGATGCCTCTTGACTTCCTGCCTGTTGGCTCCTCTCAGTTCTTTGTCTAGTTTGTCGAGTCATTGCAGAGTCAGATCTGAATCCTTAAAATTCCAAATCTAAATTTTGAATTCGGTGTAGCGGGTGCTAGTTCTTCTCAGTAAAAGCACCAAAGTGTTTGCACCAAAAATGGTCACAAACCCCAAGTGTAATGAAAGCACCAGCGTATGAATACGAATCAACAGTATTCACACACAAATCACAGATCTTAAGTAAGTAGCAAGCAACAATCAAGAAATAATGAACAGTGACACATAATTTATAGTGGTTCGGCTATCTCCGGCCTACGTCCACTTCAAGGTTTTTATGATTTTATTGCTCGATGCTTGAAGATTACAATTTAGTATGTTGTATTACAACTAATTTTCTAAACTAAGTCTGAATCTAAGGCAGCAATGGTGATCTGGAGTAAGTCTGGCAGAATCTGGGCGCTCCTTAGCTCTCAAAATTGTCCGACCCCTTTTCTGAATGACCAGGGGCCCTATTTATAGGTGTAGGAGGCTGATATTTCGCCTAAAATGAAGGGAGACCAGTTCTGGCACGTCAGGGGGCCCATATGCCCGCTTTATGGAAATCCGGGCCCACACCGGGATCGATTCGACCCTAGGTTCGACTCGATCAAGAAATTGTCCAATCAAGCTGAAATTTGGTGTGGACATTCTTCAACATGTGCTCAAGCTTCTGTGAAAATTTCATAGCATTTGGATGTGTAGATCTCAAGTTATGATCGATTCAAGGTTGTATTTCTGGATGCAGCGTTCTGTTCGAATCGATTACGTTCGAATCGATTGCTTCGACTCGATCATGGCACGCGTGCTTGTGGTGATGTGGCGCGCAATCTTCGAGTCGCTCCTCCTTTTTCTCCGAGTTTTACTGAGTCGTGGCCGGGGTTTTAGCTATGTAGACGTGATGGATTCGAAGAGAAGGATCTAAGGGTATATTCCTTCGATTCGATCAAATGTACGTTCCTTCGTATCGATCGAGGGATAAGTAGTTCGAATCGATCTCGTGTGCAAGTCCTCGAATCGATGGTTTCGAGTGATGTTGATCGATTCGAAGCTATGCATAGCTCCCGGATTCGAACAACCTTTTACTTGATGGACTCGAGCCAAAGTTGGGCTTATGGTTTCGAACGTGAGGCTATCTTGTGGATTCGAAGGCGGGAATACTCTGATGGATTCGAACTAAGAGAGGCTTTGGATGGATACGAAGTAGATGGAGTCGAACATGATGGATTCGACGCAATGATCTTGTGATCGATTCGAACCAACCTTTCCTCATGGATTCGAGCCTAGCCTATTTCATCCATTTCCTTTTGGCGATATCTTGAGCATACTAACTCGGATTGACTCGAAACTTGGAACGTTGCTTCATCTGACCTTGCTTGACACGTCTTATCAATTGCAGCCCGATCCGGACTCGGACAAAATTCATCGATATCCACGGTGAACCTATGATGCACAATCGATGTTCATGACTAATAATCATTGATTTTCAGTTAATCTTTGGGTATCTCGGCTTTGCCAAAAGTTGGGATAACAACCCATTTGTCTCGATAACTTCGTTTTTATTGGAAATTTTGACGAGTAAATGACTTAAATTTTCAAGATAATGACCAAAACCTATATTTAACATATTAGTGTCAATTTGAAAGTAAATCCTTCGTTTGCAAATACTTTCAAAAACTTGCATTCATCCCATTGTAAATAAATCTTGCATTGTATAAATATTTTCACTTTGCATTTGGATTTTGTGGGTAGTATCCGCTGAAAACCCTCAATAGACAACCCTCGTCCTACTGGGGACCCCCGGAGGTTTAACGGCTTGTTGCATAAGCTCAATGCAATCGTGCTCCCTACGAAAACGGATTTATCTTAGTTTTCCTTTATTCGAGGACGAATAAATAGATAAGTGTAGGGGGTATTTGATGTGCACGTAAATGCGCATATATTTACATCCATATTTTATCTATTTTTATTTAAATAAATGTCATATTTGGTTATTTTGACATGTTTAAAACCAAAATTCAATTATTTTCAAATCATCATATATTCATCTTCGTTCAGGGGCAAAATGGTCATTTTTGTGCATGTGTCAATTTGAGAATTTTTACTTGGACATTTTTTATGATTTTTATAGGAATTTGGATGAATATGGAAGAGGCTTTCATGAAGATATATGCATGCACAAGGAATACAAAGGTATGAAGGGGAAATAATTCAAGCTTATGATCATGGAGGACCCCACCCACTTACCTAAATCTACAATTAAAAGCTAATGGACAACTAAGTGGAGGTTAAAGCTTCATGCACATTTAATGATGGATTAATTAGTGGCTAATGGTTACTTGGTGGCCACACTTCCTAAAGGGAATTTTGGGAAGCACCCTAAAAATTGAATTAGGGTTTTATGCATGTATAAATAGCCCTCTTATATACATGTAAATATCTTCCTACTCACTTGTTTTACTTAGAAAAAGTAGCAAGCAAGCTGTAAACACAATGTTTCATGAAATAAAAATGGCTTCCAAGCCTCTTTCTTTTTTTTTACATGCTTTTATTTGCTTCTATGTTAATGTTTATTTCTATGCTTTCTTTCATTTCATGTTTATAGCTTAGATTTACATTCATGCAAGTAGTGTAGCTTTAATTTTTATGCAAAAAGTTAGTCGTTAGTCTCTTTTTCATCCTTTGCTTAGTTCCTATTCCTTTACTTTTTAATGTTGAAATTTACAAGTGTTTATTTGATAACACAAATGAGTAGCTAAACCCCTTCAATTTAGGGGTAATGAAGCTCTCTAACTTTATGTAATTTCAACATTTTTATGATTTATGATCTCTTTTATTTGTGCTTCATGAAAGTGAATTTTGATGTAAGTTTATACAAGTGGGTTTGATAGCTTATGTTGCATAAGCAAATGAGCTATTCTTATTCAACATAAACACAAATTACATCAATATTTGCTAATTGGTTTTTGATTTTGAAATGAAAGTAAAAACAAAATTTGATGATCTATATTACTAATTACAATAGTAAATAGATCATACTTAAAATAGCTTTTGCTTTGGCTTCTTTTTCATGAGAATTGATAAGTGGTTTATTTGTTGTATTATAGTTTGATGGTTTAAGTTATGTTAATAAGTTTCAACAATTCAACAACATGGAGCAATGAAAAGCAAAAACAAGATTACAACACACAGGAGACACATATATGGAAGTTCAAAGCAAAATATGGTAATATTTCACACATATATACATACACATGTATAAATATACATGGATGATATTTCACAAACTGAAACAATGCAACAAGATCAACTAATTCCAAGAAGAGCTGAAACTGATACTATTCCAAAATGAAGTGCACAAATAGTCCAAGAAATACAAACATGCATTAAGGACATAGCATCAGGAAATACATACATGCACACATGAAGCATGTATAATGGTACATACATGACATGATGTAGATAAATAGGCAGTTACAAATTAGCATCAAAAGGAAGAAATCACCAAAATCAGGCAAGGCATCAAAACGAATAAATCATTTCATGCTATATCAAAAGGAAGAAATCACCAAAATTAGGCAAGGCATCAAAAGGAAGAAATCAATTCATGCTATATCAAACACCAATTACAAATTAGCATAAGCAAGAATCATCAACCAAGATCAGGCAACAAGGTGCAAGCTCCACAAAGTCACAAAGTAAATTGTAAGCAGAACTAGGTGCAAGCTCAAGCAAACATCATGATGTAGATAAATTGGCAACATATACATATGAAAACATCATAATGGATACATAAATAGGCAGCATATACATATGCAAATGCAGTAATGAAGAGCAAGGGCCCAAAAAGCAAATGCACATAGAACAGGCTCATGAACACAAGTATTTCAGCAAAGAAATCAGGAATTTCGAAATTGAAATCACAAGAAATAAAGTAAAAAATGAATCTATTCAAAATTAAAAATCAGAAAATCGAAAAATCAAAGCCAAAGTCAGTAAAATCAATGTCCAAATTATATTCGAAATAGATTCAAGAATTTCATAATGAAAATATAGGGATTCAAACCCTATAAGTTAACCCATATTATCATCGGCAAATTTAATCTAGTTCGAGAAAAAAATTGAAAAGGGGCAAAATTGATTAACATAACAAATCGATAACAATCAACTCAACAATGAAAGAAACCACACAGCAATCACGGCTAATCGAAGTGTGCGAGCATCAGAGAAGAAGGAGTATCATTCGCATTTCAAATTCCAAGCGGCAGTTTTCGATCTAGAAATCCTATATCAGAACGAAGAGGGAACGCAACCATCAATTTACTGAGAGTGAGAGAAGAGGGAAGAGGGAACATGGTCGATTTTGTTCTGCCAATTTGGTTTTGAGAGTGAGATTAAAGGGTTTTGTTGATTTAGTTTTGAGAGGAAGGGAAGAGGGAACGCAAAATATTGAGAGGGAAAGAATTTAAGGAATGCGGCCATCAAAATATTAGAGGGAAAATATGCAGCCACCAAAATATTTAGAGGAAAAATATGGAGCCAAAACTAAATTTTTTGATAACTTCATTCAGACAACATATATATTAAAGAGAAAATATGCGGCCATCAAAATATTTAGAGGGAAAATATGGAGCCAAAACTAAATTCTTTGATAATTTCAATCGCACGACAGGTAAAATGTTGTCTGAATGACAAGCACGAACATTGAGATTTCAGGAGCTATTCAAACAACAGAGTATTTTTTCCAAATGTTGTGTGGAACAGTGGAAAATATTAGAACAACAGCAAATCAACCTTATGTTGTGTGATCACTGTTATCTGATTCACTTTGTGGCATAATGCATACATAAATATTAGGTAATAATGAACTATCTGTTCAAACACATAAGTTTTGTTTGGATTACTTTTAACCTTTGGCTGACTTGGGTCTACCAGACAATATAATCAAAATTAGTCTAACACTTGTTAGTTATTCTTCTTCTGGACTGTCTATCCTTAACTATATGTTAAATACCTCACTTCTGGATGGTCTGTCCTTACTATCTGTTAAATACCTTGCTTCTGGACAGTCTGTCCCTAACTTAATCATCTCCCTAGTCTCCCTGATCCTAATGGTTTTCGGGCTCACCAATAACCTATCTGTATACAAACATATATTCCTTTCGGTGTGTAATCATAATTTTAGTCTACCTATGACAAAGCCCTACACATTGGAATTTTGGACAACAATTAGCTGGGGCTAATAGCTAATGTATAGGGCGCGACCACATACTAGTCCCATCTATTTTTCTATTATGTGAGTCATTTTCACTTAAGGATCCCCTCCCATAATTTTCCTTGAAAACATTTTCAAAATGATTTAAAACCTTTAAATCAAAATTATATAAGAAAAAACATATATTCTTTATGCTTTACTCAAAATCACATTACCATGTTATATATATATTTTTTTTGTAAATTGGTAAAATTTTATTAAGGCATTAAAAGCCCAGAACAAAGTCAGCCCACGCTGAACAGTACAAACTCAAAGTACAGAACATTCCGACATAAACTAACCCTTTCCAAAAAGCAAAAGGAAAAGCTTTTCTCCCAAATCATTTCATGGCGGCTGGAACTGACGACTCGTACTTGGGATTCCTTGCGATGGAAAGCTCCAGTCCTCTCCTACAACATGAGCTTCGTCTCGTGCCTTCCTGGTAAGAATCCCCCTCTTAATCCTCTTCATAATTATCTGCATGTCCATAATTGCTAATCCATTAACTTCCGTGTGCTTTCTATGCTTGTTCTGGAAAATTCTTCGATTCCTTTCTTTCCATATGCTCCACGCAGTCACAGTGATGGCGATTTTGTGCAGCTTGGATTCAACGTCTTTGTCGCCTCCTCTCCGACTCAGGTACTCCACTTGTTCTATTAAGTTGTTAGAGTAAGGTCTTATATTTAGGTATTTGTTGCACGAGGTCCACACCGAGTTAGCAAAACTACATTCAAAAAATAAGTGTTCATGTGATTCTGAGCTCTAATTACATAAGACACAGACAGTTTCATTTACTACTCCCCATTTCGATAGTCTATCCCTTGTCGGCAGTCTCTTCAGAATAGCTTTATAAGCTGTAAAAGCCATTTTTGGATTGTTAACGTGATCCCATATAATTTTGCTCCAGGAAGCTTTGCTGTCTTTTTGTCTAATCTCCTCCCAGGTGGCCTTAGTAGAAAATTCATTTCCAGTAGGCTTCCAGACCCATACGTCCATGTCTCTGCCATAGTAGATAGGCATGTATTGAATGATTTCCTTTTTATCTTGATTTATTGGTAAAGAGGAGCAATCCCACCCATTAGCCTTAATCAAATCTTTCACTTTTTTATGCGGACAACCAAAGTCTGAAAATGTGTGCATACCCAAAATATCAATTAGTGATTCACCTTGAATCCAGGGATCACTCCATAGATCAGTGTCCTGCCCATTAGCAATTTCTCGAGTACATAGCAAAGCTAGAGTGTCTCTAATCCTCAAAATTGCCTTCCAATTCGCTGAAGCATTGTTATCCAGTGACATCTGCCAGAAATTCCCTTTAATGTACCTCCTTCTCATCCAGTTCCCCCAAAGACCTTTGCCATTAATAATTTTCCAGGCTTGTTTGAGAGTGTGAACAGCTCTCATATCCCTAAGTCTTCTGAGACCCACTCCTCCTTCCTCTTTAGGCCTGCATAGGTTATCATATTTAATCTTATGCATTCCACCCTTCCAAATGAAATCTGCAGAAATCTTTTCAATTTTGTGAATGGAGGCTTCAGGAAGTTGGAAGGTTTGCATCCAGAAGTTTATTTTAGAATGTATCACAGTATGGACCAGCTCTATACGTCCTGCAAGAGAAAGCATTCTGGAGCACCAACCCTGGATTCTATCCCTGATAGACGAAATGAGTATATCACATTCCCTATCAGTTATCTTATTAGAAGATAGAGGGATACCTAAGTATTTGACAG
Organism: Allium fistulosum; assembly: GCA_030737815.1. Lineage (NCBI taxonomy): Eukaryota > Viridiplantae > Streptophyta > Magnoliopsida > Asparagales > Amaryllidaceae > Allium > Allium fistulosum. The sequence goes on along the minus strand of CM060905.1, from coordinate 864,689,091 downwards.
GAAAAGTTCCTTCTTTTACTTTTAAGGTGTCCAACACCTCTACACGACTTCTACAAGTTTTATTAAAGTAACACTTGGTTTTCAGTTCATTCAGCTTTAGGCCAGCATACTTGTCTAATTTGCCGAAAATTTCTTTAATAGCAGCAGCTGCTTCCTTACTGGCTTTGATACAAATGAGCAAGTCATCTGCGTAAAGTAAATGGCTTACAATAGGCTAGAAGTTAAATATGGCCTGAATTAACTTGTGATGAGTGGCCAGTTCCATCTGTAAGGTAAAATATTCCATGGCAATTGCAAACAAATAAGGGGAAAGAGGGTCACCCTGCCGAATACCTCTGTTGGATCCAACGAATCCTCTTGGTATACCTTTAATCAATATAGAGAAGGTAGGTGTAGTTATGCATTCATATATTAGATTCACAAATTTTAGAGGGAATCACATAGCATTAAGCATGTGGATAATAAATTGTCTACTAATTCTATCATATGCTTTGTGAAGATCTACCTTTGGACAGAATTTATCAGTGCCTGGTTTATTGAAATTCCTTACCAATTCATGAGCCATAAGCGAATTTTCGGAGATGCTTCTACCTTTTATGAAAGCACTTTGACACTCGGAAATGAGATCAGGTAAAATCAGCTTCATCCTATTACATAGTATCTTGCTTAGAATTTTGTATATCACATTGCAGCAGACAATAGGCCGGTAATCTTCAATTCTTATAGGATTATCAACTTTGGGAATGAGACAAATAAATGTGTGGTTGATTTCTTTGGGAAATTTTCCTGTTTGTAAAATCTCCTGCATAGCTGAGACTATTTGATCTTTCAGGTCACGCCAATGATGAATGAAGAACTTGGAGCCGAATCCGTCGGGTCCTGGACTGGAATCGATGTGGATGGAGTGCAGAGCTTCCAGGACCTCAGCTTCATCAATCAACCTTATCAGCATCCTCTTACCATGCGAATTGACCTGCCTCCTACAATGTATTGTTGGTAAGTTAGTACTAACTTCTCCATTAAATAAATCAGTATAATACTTTATAGCTTGTTCTTCAAACTCTGCGTCAGTAATAGCTGTCTGACCATCCTGATTGATGATTTGTATATTATTATTCTTATTAGTACGAATGGCCATTTTAGCATAGAAGAATTTAGTGCATTCATCCCCTTCAGTTAGCCATTTTTCCTTAGCTTTTTGCTTGAGTTCAGTTGCTTTTACTTTGAGTACATCTTTTAAATTGCTTTGGTTTAAGTAATAATTATGCCACGTGATATCATCATCTGCACCATTCTCTATCATATCCAGAAGGGCTTCACTTTTATCCTGAAGCTTAGATATCAAATCTCCTTCCTTCGGTCTACATCTGTTCTAGTTCTTTAATTGGATTTTAGCCTTTTTAATGACTTGAATCAGTTTGTAGCACTGGGTACCCTCAACCATGGAATATTCATTTAATTTTAGGGCTTCTTGGTATCCTTCAATATCATACCAATGATTACAGTATCTAAATGGCTTACCTTTAGTAATCAATCCCTTATCAACTAGGTCAACAAGAATAGGGCTATGATCACTAGTAGATGGAGGAAGAATGGTAACTTTGATATTAGACATCATAGTAATACACTTGACATTAACCAGCACTCTATCTAACCTGCAGGAAATCTTTTTATTTTCACCACTTCTCCATGTGTATTTCAGGCCATTGTGGACTGGCTCAAGCAACCCGGCTTCTAATATGCAATTGTTGAATTCCTCAAGCTGGGATACTCTCATGGTACGACCTCCTTTTTTCTCTTCAGCTCTAAGTACTGAATTGAAATCTCCTAGTGCAATCCAAGGGTTGTTATTATGTTTACCTATATCTTTGATGGCTTGCCATAACCTGGTTCTTTGGGATGCTAAATTACTAGCATAGACACAACTTAAAGTTACTTTTAGACCACCCTTATTAATAGCTTCAACTGTTATATGTTGGTCATCTTTCTGTAGAAGACTGATATTCCAGCTTAGTATATTCCATAATAGTAGAATGCGACCTTTGCCTCCTATATCATTGTTGTGCATATATGACCAATCCTCTCCCATAGTATCAGTGAAAAAGGATAGATTTTCATCATTAAATTTGTTTTCCAGAATACTTAAAATAGCAGGAGAATGACTTCTCCTCAAATTTAAGAGGTCTAAACGTCTAACTTCATTATTTAGACCCCTTACATTCCAGCTTATTATTGACATTTAGAGTTGGAAGGCCTGCTCCTCAGTTTCATAGGAGATCCTTCGCGATTCACCTTCGCCTTGCCTTTATCCTCATGGTTCTGGAATTGTTTGGAATATTCTAAATTGGTTTTTGTGTATTTATTGGGGGTATTTTCCTCTTTGTCTGTGTCTGAATCCAGTTTATCCAGTTCAATTTTATTCAGCTCATCAATTTCATGTGCAGATACAGGCATTATCTCTGGCGGCTTCTCAACAGGGCTATGGACATTTTCAATTACCTCAGTACATACCAACACTGAGCCAGTCAGCTTTCCTTCATCCTCCAAATCAGCCAGGGTTTCCATGTCAGTATCCTTTTGGATATTAGCTGCAGAACTTGAAGATTCAATGTGTATAAGTTCTACTTCAGTAATAGGCTCTGTTTGAACCTCTTTTGGTTGTATATTTTGTGCAGTCTCAGGTTGGTTAGAATCTTGCATATGTTTTTGCCTCCACACCTGCTTAACAGGTCCTATAACAATCTCACACTGCTCTGTATAATGACCAAAACACTTGCAGTTATTACATATGGGTGGTATGTGATCATACTCTATCTCTTGTATATATATATTACCACTCCTATCTTTGGCACGCACTTGTTTTTTGATAGGATCACTAGCCTTAATTTCTACTAGGACTCTGGCATAACTCAGTCTTTTAACATTTCTAGTACAATCATCCATAGCCAAGGGGTTGCCTATGAGGCTTGCTATTTTACTAATACCACACGCATTCCATAGGGAAAGGTCTAAGTTCATCAATTTAACCCATACAGGATAGGTTTCCAGCATATCCCTTTCTAATCTTAGGTTAGGTTCCCATCTCTTAGTGAAGATGAGTTTACTGTCAATAAACCAAGGGCCTCCTTCCAATACCTTCTTACAATCTAATTCGCTACTGAATTTAACAAGATAAAATCCATTCTCTCTTGGGAAAACATCCCACTTACCTTCAGGCTTCCATTCCCTTTTAATATATGCATTCAAATGTATGTAGTAAGGTCTTTTCCCAGTAACATATATATAAATAGATGTACCCCACATGCTTTTAGCCGAGTTGAATACTTCTTCATCCAGATCTGCAAAGGGACCCTCAGCATCTTCCAGAGGATCAAAATTATTAACCCCACCTTCAATGCGTGTATTTCCTGCTATTGCGTCAGCCCACGTTCTTTTCCCCTCCTTGAATTCAGGAGTCTTGATTCTAGTGCCCGTGAAAGGGGGACGTTGATTCGTGATCACTCTCCTAGGTTGCTGCAGAGATTCCCCTATAGGACGCTTGCCCTTGTTTTTATGTGTGACTTGTTGCCAACCTGTGTCGTCAGCGTTAGGGTTTGCGGAAGATTCTCCATTAGGGTTTTCGGCAGCTGCTGGAGCGGTCGCCATTTTTGGATTACCATGTTATATATATATATATATATCTTCTTTACTCAAACCTTAGTTGATGAAAACATTTAAACATTTGAAAGTTCTCCTTTCTAAATCTTTGAAAGTACCTCTTTCCAAAACCAAGTGAAAACCTTTTAATTATCTAGGCCAATATGCCAAAACCTTAACTTTTGAAACCATTCATCAAACCTTTTGAAACAAATGAAAAGCAAACCTTTCGAAAGCAATAAAGCTTTGGACATCCTTCTTTAAAAATAACTTTAAAACATTGCCTTAGAAAAATATTGGAAAACCTTCCACCTCTAACCTTTAGAAACCATTGAACTAAAACCTTTCGAAACTATTGAACTCAAACCTTTCGAAACCATTGAACTAAAACCATTCGAAATCATTGAACTCAAACCTTTCGAAATCATTGAACTCAAACCTTTCGAAATCATTGAACTAAAACCATTTGAAATCATTGAACTCAAACCTTTCGAAATCATTCAATAAACAAACCTTTCAAAGGCATTAAACCTTTTAAAACATAAACCTTTTGAAAGCTTACTGGGTTCAATTTAAAGCAAGTGGAAAATTTACTTTTAAAACCTTTCGACTCCATTGGAAGCAACCTTTCGACTTTATCGAAAGCTCTACTTCCAAAGCTTTAAATCTTAACTTTTAAACAACAGGCTTCCGCCTTTAAAACAACTCCTTCGAACGCTTGGGTTATACTTCAATTATAAAAACGAAAATAAATCACATAAGTCGAAAGCTCTCTTTCGAAAGCATGGAGAAGCAGCTGATTTTAAAACAAGCAAACTTTTCGACTTTGTCAGAAGGTTCAAAACAAAACAAAGTGGTAGTAACCTTTCGACTTTGTCGAAAGATTTAAAAACCATTATTTTAAACATTTGACTTGGTCAAAAGTAACCAAGTCGAAAGCTCTTATTCGAAAGCAAAGCAGGTGAAAGCTTTTGGTTTATAAAACAAACATACCCCAACCTCTTTAGCCATCAGCCTTTCGACTAAGAACCCTTCGACCTTGTCCAATTCATTACATACCAAGTAACTTGATACCATATGCATTGGTTTGACCTTGTCGGAAGCTATGAACCTCTCGACCTTGTCGAAAGGTCTGGGTCGGAAGGTTTGATGCCAAAATGGCTGAAACATGCTAAACGCATGGTTTTCTTGTTTTGAACTCAAAAGAGGTAACTTTTCGACTAACTTGCCTTTATTTATCAAATTTTCATTGGTTAACAAATACTTTTTTAGAAAAGTGCTGCCACTAATTTCATAATTAAATAATAATTTTATTTTATAAAATGCCCCTTCTCCTTAATTAAATATATAAAACATTTAAGTCTCATACCTTAAATAATTTTATATATTCATCAAAACACTCAGGAAAAATTTGGAGAAATTCCTAAAAATCTATTTTAATATGTTTTCCAACATATAAAAATTCCAAACCCAAATAATAATTATTTTTGACGTAAATAATTTATAACCCAATAAATCATTTTCTTCACTAGAAAATTAATATAATATCCATATTAACTCAGAAAATTATGAAAATTGAAAACCATCTCTAAAATATCATTTCTAACCTATATTTAAATTTTCAAGACATTTAGATGTCATTTAATAGGGTTTTCATATCAAACATATCATAAACTAATATGAACACGCATAATTCACCAACAAGCATATATATAACTTTAATCATCAAAAACATGGCATATACTTGCAAAAGCATTTCGGATCGAATCTAAAAACCAAAAACCATAAGAAAATGGGATGAACTAATTATTCACCTTAGCTTTTATATTAAAAGATGTGAGGTTTGATGTTGATTATGTTGATTATCTTCCTTCACTTGAATCCTAGCTTTAATCTTTCCTTGAGAACAATAGTGGTGGCCGACCTTGGTAAAATTTTAGTTTGAGTGAAAATGAAATGAACGTGGATTTCATTTCCTAAGGGTTTAAGGTATAAGCCTTTCCTATTTCCCATATTTCCCTAACTCATTCCTAACACATTAGTTCAAATTGTTTTATTTGATTTATAATTAACATGGCACGACTACCCTTAATTTAATCAAGTCTCAACCCATTAATCTTCACATTATTTTATTTGATTTACCCAATTAATTTTTCTAAATAATGTTATAAAAATATAGGGTGTTACAGACTCCTCACCTTAAAGAATTTTGTCCTCGAAATTACGATAAGGTACACAACAAAACAATCAAAGGTAAAACATACCATCAAACAACTCTGGATAAGCATCTCTAATCCTGCTCTTAGTCTCCCAAGTACAGTCTCTAGCATCGTCACTCCACTGGACCATTACTAATTTGACTGTCTTGTTCCAAAACATCTTTTCATCTCTAGCTACAATCTAAATCGGCTTTCTAACTATAGTCAAATCCGACTCTATTACTAAATCTTATAACACTATAGGTGCTATAGTAGTCTTCGGGTCTCTAACACACTTTCTAAGACGAGAAATATAGAATACATCATGGACTCCTGCCAAACTACTCGGTATCACCACTTTATAAGCAAGTTTCTCGATCTTCTCAACAATACGGAAAGGTCCAACGAATCTAGGTGCTAACTTTCCCGACTTTTCGAATCTAATCACACCCTTCATCGGTGAAACCTTAATAAATACATAATCTCCAATAGTGTTCCAAGTCCTTCCTTCTTCTATCTGCATAACTTATCTGCCTAGACTGAGCTTCCTTCATCCTATCTCGGATCAACTCAATCTTCTCTGCAACTTCTTTCTCCAAATCCAAACCAACCTATCCCTGGTCTCCAACCAACATACGGGAGGTTTGCATGGCCTTCCATACAAAGCTTCAAACGGTGTCATCCCAATAATAGTCTGATAACTATTATTATACGAGAACTCGACTAATTGAAGATGGTCTTCCCATGATCCCCCAAAATCCAATACACAAGCTCTTAACAAATCCTCCAAGACTTTGTTTACTCTTTCCGTTTGCCCATCGGTCTGTGGATAAGCGGTACTCATGTTGAGCTTGGTTCCTAATGCTTCTTGTAGACTCTTCCAGAACTCACTAGTAAACAAAGAATCTCTATCACTGACAATACTACTAGGAATCTCGTGCAGTCTAACCACATTCTTCATAAATAACTTCGCCAAAATAGGTGTCGTCCTAGTTGACTTTACTGGAATGAAATGGGCACTCTTGGTCAGTCTATCCATTATGACCCATATGCTTTCATTTTCTCTACTAGATCTTGGCAAAACATCAATGAAATCCATTGAGATAGAATCCCACTTCCACAATGGAACTTCCAACGGTTGAAGCAATCTACTTGGCTTTTGGTGTTCAGCCTCTGCTTGTTGGTAATTTAAGCACTGCTTAACACATAGACCAATGTACTGTTTCATACCTTCCCAGAAGAAACTTCTCTTCATATCATGATACATCTTTGTTCCTCCTGGATGGATAGTGAACTTCGAACCATGGCATTCATCCTAAACTTCCTTCCTCATGTCTCCTACATTTGGAACACACAACCTTGCTTTCTTTCTCAACCACCCCTTCTGGTCAATACTAAAATCATTTAAGTCATCGCTCTCTATTCCTTCCCTTAACTTCCTGATCCGTTCAGCCAAAACTGGAACCTCCTCCTATTTAGAAGCTATCTTCTCAATCATTACCGGTCAAACTTCTAAGCAAGACAGTACAACACTTCCTGCACTAGAACCTGCCTCGGATCTATACTGCACACTACAGGTTGATAATGCTTCCAAATCTTTCGACTCAGCAATCATAGCCAATACTGCATTATGATGTTTCCTGCTAAGTGCATCCGCTACCTTATTCCCTGTCCCTGTTGTGTACTCAATTCCAAAATCATAAGTAGCAATACACTCCAACCATCTCTGTTGTCTCATGTTCAGCTCCTTCTGAGAGAACAAGTACTTCAATGACTTATGATCAGTATAAAGCTCAAATCGCTCTCCTAGAAGGTAATGCCTCCACACCTTCAAAGCAAATATAACGGCAGCTAACTCTAAATCATGAGTTGGATAGCTAACTTCATGTGGTCTGAGCTATCTAGAAGCATAAGCAATCACTTTACCTCTTTGCATCAACACAGCTCCCAATCCAGTTCCATACGCATCAGTATAAACAACCAAATCTTGATTCCCCTCCGAAACCACTAACACCGGTGCATTGGTCAATAAGTGTTTCAAGCTCTGGAATGCTTCCTCACACTTATAAGTCCATACAAACTTCACATCCTTTCACTTAAGCTTAGTCATCGATGCAGCTATCCACGAAAAATCCTTTATAACCTTCGATAATATCCAGCCAATCCAAGAAAGCTCTTTATCTCGATCACCGTCTCGGGTTTCTTCCAATTATTCACCTCCTCAATCTTAGTCAGATCTACAGACAATCCTTTCTCTGAGACTACATGACCAAGGAACTTCACTTCCTTATTCAAAAAATGACACTTCGAAAACTTAGCCTTCAACTGATGCTCCCTCAACGTCTCGAGCACAACTCTAAGATGAACTTCATGCTCCTCCTCATCCTTAGAGTATATTAGAATATCATCTATGAAGACCAAAACTAATCTATCCAAGTGCACTCGGAAAATTTGGTTCATCAAATCTACAAAGAATGTTGGTGCATTAGTTAGTCCGAATGGCATAACTAACCATTCGTACGATCCATACTTTGTCCTAAACGCTGTCAAAGGAATACTATCCTCTGCTAGTCTAAGCTGATGAAATACAGTCGCTAAATCCAGTTGAGAGAATACTTTAGCTCCACTTAACTGATCGAACAAATCGTCAATTCTCGACAATGGATATTGGTTCTTTATCGTCTTCTCATTCAACTTACGAAAATCGATACATAGCCTTAACGATCTGTTCGACTTCTTAGCAAACATCGTGGCAGCTCCCCATGGCGAACTACTCAGTCGAATAAAATTCTTGCCTTCCAAATCCACTAACTACACCTTCAACTCTCTCATCTTCGTAGGTGTCATCCTGCTTGGTGGCCTACTCACCGGTTGTGCTCCAGGCACCAAATCAAGCCGAAACTTAATGGCTCGTTTCGGTGGTAATGCAACTACCGGCCCAAACACATCAGCAAACTCTCTAACCACAAAGACTCGATTCAACTCATCCTCCAACTCCATGATACCTAGTAAAGCATTTACTTCGCAACTAGGGTTCTCTACGGTATAAACTATCCAATCACTACAATCCGGGTGACTAAGTGATATTTTCCTATCGTGGCAAAATATACTAGCATTATATTTACTTAACCAATCCATCCCAAGGATAATACCAAATCCCACAAAATCGAACACATACGAACAGCAATCAAAAGTATGACTTAGCAAATCAAACTCTAAATGGTCACACCTCATCCTAAGTGTTGCATACCCTCCTATCAGATTTGCAACCCTTAAGGAAGTAACTAAGTATGAGTGCTCTAGGTTAAGTTTATCTACAAAACATCGAGAAATAAAAGAATCAGATGCACCAGATGATGGATACCAGATGATGGATACGAGATCATCAGCCTATAATTGCAAACTCGAACTTGGATCGATCATATCTCACAATCTACACGTTGGAACTTCATGAAATTTGGAGAGCAAGGACTTTGCACTATCATCTTTCACCATGATCGATCTCACTCGATCAGAGTAGTTTATGATCGATACGAACTCACTATGGATCGATCAAGAATCAATCCCAAATGACTCCAAATCGATAATGTAGGCCCATCTGGACTTGAGAAAGAGTATTCCAAGATTCAAGGCAGATATTTCCAGCTCCACACCTATAAATAGCACCTCCATTGCAACTAAAAGGGGGTCTTTTCTCTCGGCTCCTCTTTATCTTCTTCTCTTTTGGAAAAACTCTACCATTTTGGTTATTGATATTCAAAGGATTATAACTGTAATCATAGTATAATAGGAATAAAAGGATCAATTCAAAGTGGACGTAGGCCAGAGATAGCCAAACCACTATAAATCTTGTGTCTTCTCTTACTTTCTTTCATTTTAATTTTCTTATTTCTTCATTTTTACTCTCTACATCATCTGGATCTGAGATATGTGACTGGATACTAAGGATTTGTGTGTAAACATTGGTACTTTCACTACTTTTGGGGTTTGTGACCATTTTTGGCGCAAACACTTTGGTTCTTTCACTGAGAGGACTAGCACCCGCTATATCGGATTTGGAGTTCAGATTTGGAAAGCGAAAGGATTAGATCTAGGAGGAACCATGGTTAGGCAATCAGTTAGAAGGACATTATCAGAAAGGAGCGACCAAGAGGGAACTCAAGAAGCTTCCTCTAGAGCTGGAGCAGACCGGGCATCCATCTACATCACAAGGGATGAGATGCGGACAATGATGGATTCCATGTAGGAGAGATTATTGAAGAGCCAACAGGAAATTATGCAGAATCTCTTTAGGCAAATGGGCATGGCTGGAACCCAGAACCCAGGAAATGGAGCAACCGCAACTGCCAGCAATGTAGAACAAGGAGTTGGAGCTGTAGGAATCTCTAGAGGTCAGATCTAGAACCAGAATGGAGGACGTGAAGGGAATCAGCAAAGGCCTGGGGGTAGACCCTCGAAATCGGATATTGGAAGGCCCGTGAATGAAGCTCAGCAGGCTAGGGCCAACGCAAACGTGAATGAGCAACATGAAGAGTACTACCCAGAATAACCTCCAGGACATGGGGGCAAGATGGAAACACATATAGAAGGCCACCTCCAGATGGAGACGAGCGAATTGCTGGATTAATAAGAAGGATTATGAGAGGAGGGCTACCGAGCGGAGGCTTGGAGGAAGTTAGTCGAAGTCCGTTCACTTCGAACATCAGTAACACAAGGTACCCTCCAGAATTCAAACTACAAATGTTGGAGGCCTATGATGAGAAGTCAGACCCAACTATGCATGTAACCAGATACATCAGGCATATGGAAGTGCTGGGGCATCTGAGGGAGTTATGGCAAGATGCTTCCCTTTATACTTGATGGATTTGGCTGCGCTCTGGTTCAGGCAGCTAGAGAATGGATCGATCAGGACATGGGGCGAACTAGTGGAACGCTTCATGAGACAATTCAAGGTCCATGTTACATGACCCAAGAATGTAATGACATTGGCATCGATGAAGCAGAGGACAGGATAGTCCATAAGGAATTTTCTAATGTGGTTCAATTCATCCATGGCTTCGGTGGAACTCCCAGATCCATCAATGATTTTGATGGTGATGGTAGCAGGAATTGCAGAGGGAACTGAGTTCAAGGACTCATTGGCATGAGATCCACCACAGGATCTCGGGGAGTTCTATAACGAGGCGGAAAGGTTTATACGATTAGAGGATTCACACGCCGAAAGGTAGGAGGTGAACGTCGCGCAAAGCGAAGGAATGTCTGGAGAAGGACGTGGAATGGATAAAGGAAAGCGAAAGCCGGTGTAACGACCCATAAAAGTTTAGCAATTTTTAATTGGTTTATAACGTATTGAATTGGATTTTTGAGAAATTATTGATAATAAAATTTTGAAATTTTTTTTATTGGGATTACATATAATTAAATATAGAAAATGGTAAATTTTCAATTAATTATATGAAAGTTTATTTATTATGTAATTCTATTAAATTCAAATCAGTTAAGAATTGTTGAAAATAAATTTGCATGAAATCAAGGGAATCGACTGTTACCATAAATTTTATTTCTTCCCTGTCCATTCAAGTTTTACATCAGTTACAATCCAATCAATACCATACCTTTATTACTCCCCGTATTCATGCTGTAGCTCTTTTATTTTCTATCCGTTGCTATTTCATTTCGGGTTTGTTCCTTCCCTATTTATTCCATTTCAAACATTTTCTCTTCTCTCTGGTAGAAACATAATATTTTACATCATTTATATATATATATATCTGTAGCTTGCATTCATTCGTTTGTTCACTTTTACGTTTCTCATACTTTCTACTTTATTGTCCTTAATTCCCGTGCTTGACGTTATCATTTCAGTTTCTTTCCATTGAATGTGGCACGTTTCATTGTTAACGTTTTATTCCATTTATATGTGTGGCTTTCCTTTTGCAACCTGTTCCATTTCTATTTTCTTCGTTTTCAAAATTTGAAACGTACAGGCTGGACCACAGTATTAATTGCTTTCCAATTCACGTTCAAACGTTGCTATTCCTAGCTACTAATAAATTTAGAAATCAGTGTCTGTTACTTAATTTATGGCATACGTTCAAAGCATTGGCTTTTATTATTCAGCTCAATTAAGGGTGATCGTTGCCATCACATAACCGGTAAAAGATTTGTATACGTTTTATTTGTTTATGTGGCAACGATTCACATTTACACTATTATTGCCTTTTTAACTTCACTGGTAATCATTTATTTGTGTACGTTTTCATTTCAATTATTGTACACATCATGGTTCCTTTTATAAATTCATCGCCCATAAATAGTTTATTTCTTTTCCCCTTCATCTTCATTTGTACCATATTCATTTATTTGTGTATATTTTCATTTCAATTATTGTACACATCATGGTTCCTTTTATAAATTCATCGCCCATAAATAGTTTATTTCTTCCCCTCTTCATTTTCATTTATTCTATATTTATTGCCAACGTTATAAATTTGAAAGATCACTTGCTTCCCTTGTCTCCCTGATTTCACATCTCTGTGCCTATCCTTTTGAGTTTCTTACTTTTATATTATATTATTAGCCTAAATGTGCATTTTGACTGTTGCCATCCCCGTATTTATTTCTTTCCTTTTTGAAATTAAAACGTATACGTTTTACATTTTATTTATTTCTAAACCATTCATTTCCTTTCCTTTAAATCAATCCATTCTCTTCTTATTTGCTTTAACTTCTCTGCTGAATCAACGCATGAACGTTGATTTTCATTTATTATTACCTTTTATATTATATTTTTCTCTGTAGCTTTCCACTACCTCTCTCTTCATATATTTCATTGTTGCCTGCTCCTTCTTCATTTTCAAGATCCACTCCCCACCATTGCTTACTTTTCCTCCTCCCAAATTTTTCCATGGCCTACGCTAGATTAAAAAAAAACAAAGAAAAAAAAGCGAAAAAAATTTGCGCGACGTATATACCCATCGCCTGAAGCTATCTCCGCCCCTCTTCCCTTTCCACCACCTACAACCCTCAACCTCCACTCACGTTTCTCCTACAAGTGCATGCTTACTTCCTTTCCTAAATAAGAAGGTATATTTATTGTTTAAATTTTTTCTTATAAACGTTCAAAAGGATTTGAGAAAAATTTGCATTCTTTTGTACAGATCTTGTTATATGTGAAAGTAAATAAGTTATGAAGCTATAAAGGTTTACTAATACAAGATTTATATATATATATATAAGAGTGTTATATAAATGAATTTTATACTATGCGTTAACTAAATACATTGTTATTTATATGATCCAGTTTTTGAATATATGTTTGAAACGTTTTGATTTTTATATATACAAATATTTTATTTTATACATATATTTTGTTATATATAAAGTTTTAATAAAAAAAAAGAAAAAAAAAGGAGTAAGTTAACAATGTATTATAAAGAATATTGTTTATCTGCACATATATGTGCATAAGTTGTTTGATTTCCTGCTGGATATTTTGAAAAGGAAAGTAATAAACTATAATAATTATATATATACATAAGTATTCATTTCAAAAGATATTATATATATGTGTGTTGATCTTTAATATATGTGTTTTATGTTAGAACATTGATTTTTTTAACTATACATATATATTATTTTAATATTGGTTTAAAATGAATATTTATTACATGGAAACGACAACCATAAAATGAATATACTATATATGTGACATTTTGAATAATTATATATTTGTTATTTAACATTAATATGAAATGGAAGTGTTTTAAAGTTATATGGTTTTCATGGGTGTGTATATATATATATATTTCATTTTTTAAAATGCGTGTTTTGATTTAACGTTCATTTTGAAAGAAAGTAATAAATTAATCATATAATCTTCGTTTCAATTTTATCAAGCTAATTTGATCCGTTCTCATCAATTTCTATCTATCAGCTTTTCCGTCGAAATTGTACCATCTAACTTTGCTTTGGAAGTCGTGCTTGCATTTCATAACTCAACTTCATTGTCTATCTCTCTAACCTCGAAAGGTGAGCAATCACTCACGATTAACGTTCTTGTATTTATTAAATTTGATTTCAATTGAAACGACAATTGAAATATGATGCTGTAGTTATTTAAATTGTTATATATGCTATTATCTGTATATGTCCACCTATGACATCTGACACCAGTATCTAGTATTTATATGCCTGTTATTACCATTATCTGTATATGTTCACCTATGACATCTGACACCAATATCTGTTATTTATATTGATGATATATGCCTGTTGTTATATTTTTTATTATCTGTTATCACTCTGCAAGTTCCCCGTTAGTATAGAATTCACTATGGGTTGAAATGATACATACCCGAACGGACTTTAGAATAGGAGAATTTCGTTATGGGTTGAAATGATAAACCCAAGCGATTTTCATTTGAATTGAAATTGGGATTACGGGTCGAAATGATATCTACCCGTATATATTTAAATTTCGGATTGAAATGATAAATATCTGTATCACTTAACCATATGATAAATATATATACAGACACCGTTGGTCCATATATATAAATATTTTAAAAATGAATTCTATGGTTTTGGAAAGAAATATATGGTTTTAATAAATGTTGAGCCTTAAATTATTATATATAAATGGGAATGATTGATTTAAATACATATAATATGTTGAGTGTTTAAAATATATTTCAAAATAGATTTTGGTAATAATTTGAATAAGTTAAGGTTAGAAAGATAATTTGAATTTAGTTGAAATTGTATTCAATAAAGAATTTTATTTAATTAAACCGATTTGAAACTTATTGAAACTGAGATGTAAGATATGATTTATAACTTGAGTTTGATTTATAAGTAATCTAATGAATATTTTTTGTTTGTTTGTTTAACTAAAGTTTAAGGAAATATTTAGTAAAAATGTAATTTAAGGCTAGTTAAATGATATTGAATTTATTAAGTGAATATTCCCTGATTAAATAATAATGAAGTTAAATCAAGAGCTATATGAAACTGTTAAATTTAACTTTGAAAATGTTGAATATTAAAGCTTTGAAATATATTGAAAATTTAAATGATCTGTTTAGAAATGAATTAAATTGATGAGTTGAGCTTTGAATAAATTTGAATTTGGAATTTGAAGTTGATTTGAATCGATTTGCTAGACTTGAGGAAATTAAATACTTTACTTTTTAAATCATTTAATATATATATATATATACTATTTTGGAAAATGGATATATTTGAAATGAAATGATATTTGGGTTTTGAAGTATAAATTTAATTGAAATGACCACGGTGTTAAAATGTATATTTCCACCTTGTAGATAGTTCTGAAGATCCTTAGAGGATGGTTATCCCAACATCCTTTAAGTTACTCGTATTTCAATTGATATTTCACTTGAGTTGGATTTATTTATATAAGAATGTTAATCCTGACTCGAGTGTTTTGTGTTTTGCTTTACGCTCGGGTCAGACCGAGTGATACAGCATTTGAGACTCACCCTTGGAGTTTGGAGCTTCCTTTGGAGATCCAACTATCGCCTCAGCTTTCAGCTCTTCTAGTTGATTTGTTCAGAGAAGTCATCTGTTGTACTGGAGACTTCACTGCATTTGAGATATTCTGTTGTATTTTATTTCTAACTCTGATGTTTATATAGTAGCTTCATGAACTACTATTTTATCTATTCCGCTGCGTATTATTGTATTACTCTGTGTCTGTGATTATGTGATTGATTTATTTACTGCATATGCTGAGTTTTTCAAATTTTTATTACAATCTGTTATTTTGAATTATTCAAGTCAGACATGTGTGGATTTATTGTCGATTTGAATGGTCCAAAATACCGGGTCGTTACAGTTGGTATCAGAGCTTTGGCTCTAGGCGAAACTTAGCATATATTGTAAATTTATTTACAGAATCACTTTCGTTGAGTTTAATCTCTTCCTTTTGACTCGATTTCCTTTGAACTTTGGAACGTTCCCTACGGTTCCAAAATTCATTCTTGTCTCTCTCTATTAGTATTCTTTTGATTCTGGAGTATCCCATAACTCCACTTCGAATGATCTCTATAAGAATAGGCGATCCCGCCAATCTTTGAAGGAATTGTGAAGGGGTGAAACTTCTTTACAATTAGCATTGATTCACCAGAGATTTATATATCCCTCGGTTTAAATGCTGCTATCTTTTGCTATGTCGAATTCTATCTTTGGCGATCGAATGTCGATTTGCCTTAGAATTCGGCACTGATCTTATTTTGGAATCACGGTTGATCGGTTAAGGTTGCCCGCGATTTATATAACTGTATCGATCTATTGTTTTGTAATTAATTATCTCATTTTCGTTCGAACTTATCTTCGAATCAGAAATCCTAATCGATTAGAGTCCCTCTAATTTGAATCTCTATCTTTGTTTGAAATCCATTCTTAAATCATCCTTTGAAATCGGGTTTGTTTGTATTTTAAGAAATTGTTTTCTAAATCGAAATTATTATTTTTATAAGTATGATTATATTCTATATATAAAAGTGAAATATTTTCGATAAAGATTATATACCCTTTTTAAAATGAGAATTTGAGGTTTCGAAAGGATTTGTAATTTTGAAAAGTTATATAAGAAATTGATTTATATAAAAATGATTTATAACTAAAGGACTTTAAATTTGAAATTCGAGAATTGAACTCCGGTATTTTGAAATTGGTTTTAAGGTTTTGTAAATATATAATAATACGGTTTGAAAGTATTTTCCGAATAAGAAATGTTTCAAATGACTTCAAATGAGTTCCAATGAGTTTCGAAGAAATTTCAAAAGAAGTTTGAGAAAATAGAAGTCCAGAACTCACTTGTGTCGCTGGAAAATAATTTCGGTGATGAGTGCACGCATCATCGACATTGATTTTCGAGTTTCAGAGTGAGGGATAGGCCACTTCAGTAGCTTTGCTATGCGAGTGATTTTTTTTAAACCATTTTTATTTCAAAATTTTGAAGTATGATTGATATTCGAAAGATATATGTATATGTATTTGAAACGATTTGAAATGAGCCGGTGTTAAGTCTTCGAGTTTTGGATTTGATATAACCCTATCTATTAAAATTGATTTACTGATTTGTTGCTGATTTCCAACTCTTGAATTTGAAAATGATTTCTTCAACTATTTTGAAGGTTCGAGCACTTTCAAATCAAGGTTAACTTTTCAAAGCTAAGAAATTTTGAAAAGTATTTTGATAAAGTATATAAGTTTTTTTTGAATGTTTAAGTATGAAGTAATATGATTTAAATAAGTTGAAACTGTTTGGTTAAGTAAATGAATAAGGAAATTTTAAATTTTCTAATATGAAATTTAGATTTGAAATGTCTTGAGAAGAATTTGGTCTTCAAAATATTTTGAATAAAATTTAGTTTAAATGTTTTAACTTAGTAACATCTTTATGAAACTATATATTTAACAAGTTGGAATAAATATATAAGTTGTACGTATGCTGTTTTATTCGCATAATTAATTTGATCCAAGTTTGAGTACACAAGTTCGAGGTGGATTACACCATTTCGTGTTAGGATTTTTCATTTGATTCTTGATGGCGAATATTTGATATGGATTTTGGGCTTGATTCTTGAATTCTCTATCGTAGTATATGGCTATGCAAGGAGACCGATGGCTTCTAGTCGAGAAACCATATCGAAATCCGCATTAGGGAAGTCGAATGGACAATACTAGTTCGAAAGCAAACTTGTGTGATCGAGCGAGCGATCAAATGTGATTTTGCGAAATGATGACGTATGTACATCTTATATCCTAATATCATTAATATATTTTGACGCTGAAATTGAAAGCTGTCGAGTTAGAATATCTTTGCTTACTAAAAGTAAATTTCCAACTTAAATTACAAAGATATATAACCCATAAAAGCAAAGATATTCAATCTCATATGGCTCTTGATACAGCGAAACTTATTTTTGAAAAATTTGATCCTTATATAAGATGGACCTTAGGTAAATATAAGATGATTTTGAAAACCATTTGATTTTGGAAATGAATTGGTTGACTTAAATTATTGATTTGGAAATTTGGATTTATTTTCAAAATCTATTATTTTGGAAACTTTGAAGCTAAAGATAATTAATTTGTGAAGAAATAATTTGGTGAAATTGTATATGATTTTGAAATTGAACTGATATTGAAACAAATTGAAATTTGAGAACCTTATGTTACTAAAAACTTGATTTGGGAGTTGTCGAACTCATATAAAATTGATTTGTATGAGTATGAAATTGATCTGAAAACTATAGATTTGAAAAGGTACTCAATTTGAAAGTGAAATCTTATATAATTGAAGTCTATATAAGTATGATTTGATATACTATTGATTTTGGAAAGTATTTGATTTGAAAATTAAATCTTATATATAATGGATTTTATATAAGTACGATATTTGAAAGTGATTTGAAAAGGTACTATATGATACATATTTTCAAAGTAAAGATATGGAAAGTGCCTTCTGCTTGATATCCGATTTGTGGCCACATCTTGGATTCATTCTATCGATATTATTCTCTCTGATTTTTGGTTTTCCGGATATGATACTCGAGTGTCCTTTGAATTCCATGGCGTTACCCATGGTCTTATCGTTCTCTCGTGACTGCATAGCGCAACTGCCTGGCTGAGTCTTGCCTAGGGGTACGGATTGTTTCCTGGGGGATCCAGGCGTAACCATTGTGTATCCTGCAATCTGTGTAGGTCGCGAATAGTAGCGCAAATGCTTGGCTGAGTCTTGCCTGGGGGTACGGATTGTTTCCTGGGGGATCCAGGCGTAACCATTGTGTATCCCGCATTCTACTAGTCATCATGGCGTAACTCGCAGGGCTGAGAAAGCTTACGGATATGGATTGTTTCCTGGGGGAACCAGGCGTAACCATTGTGTATCTGCGAACCATGGTTAGACAAAGGTTTTGTTTGTTTTTGTTTGGATTGTACTTTCCATATCTGTTTAAAAAAAAAGTTTTTCCAGTATTTTCACTAGGTGTTAAAACAAGTCTACTAAGTACCTGGAGAATTCTAGTTTTGCACCTGATCAACGCACTACCAGAGTCTACAGGAACAAGGATAAACTTGTTGAAACATCGAGTTATAAAAGTATTTATTTATAAAAGTATTTTCAACAAAGGAATTCTGTATTAATATTTGAAATTGAAATTCTTATGGTTCTAAATTAATTATTCGTGCCCGATACTATTCTCTTGAATCTACCTTATCTGCCCTGCTTTATTTATTCACCTATATTCTCTTTTCCGAATCTATCTTCTTTCCTTCTTTTGAATATATCCTTTAAAATATTGTTTATTTATATACTACATGGTATAATAGAAAATTTTTAGTGTTTCAGAAGTTATTAATTAATTATAACATATTTAAAGTGAATGATTATTAATTTATTATAATGTTGGAAGTATCTTGAGATAAATAAAAAAGTTTTTTTTTATAAATTTTGGGTTTAAAATTTTCAATAGCTTCTTTGTAAATATAAGTAATAATGTAAACAATCGTTTTCAAAGGAGTTTTGAAAAGTATTAAAGTATTAAAGAAAATTAAATTTCAAATGATGTTTTTAAATGAATATTTCAAGTAAAATTTGTATAGTTTTAAATTTATTGTTTATCTTGTCTTTCAATCTATTTTCTTTCTGGTTGCTTTAATTCTCCTACTTTGTTCCTTTTCGGGGACGAAAAGTTTTGAGTGGGGGAGAGTGTAACGACCCATAAAAGTTTAGCAATTTTTAATTGGTTTATAACGTATTGAATTGGATTTTTGAGAAATTATTAATAATAAAATTTTGAATTTTTTTTTATTGGGATTACATATAATTAAATATAGAAAATGGTAAATTTTCAATTAATTATATGAAAGATTATTTATTATGTAATTCTATTAAATTCAAATCAGTTAAGAATTGTTGAAAATAAATTTGCATGAAATCAAGGGAATCGACTGTTACCATAAATTTTATTTCTTCCCTGTCCATTCAAGTTTTACATCAGTTACAATCCAATCAATACCATACCTTTATTACTCCCCGTATTCATGCTGTAGCTCTTTTATTTTCTATCCGTTGCTATTTCATTTCGGGTTTGTTCCTTCCCTATTTATTCCATTTCAAACATTTTCTCTTCTCTCTGGTAGAAACATAATATTTTACATCATTTATATATATATATATATATATATATCTGTAGCTTGCATTCATTCGTTTGTTCACTTTTACGTTTCTCATACTTTCTACTTTATTGTCCTTAATTCCCGTGCTTGACGTTATCATTTCAGTTTCTTTCCATTGAATGTGGCACGTTTCATTGTTAACGTTTTATTCCATTTATATGTGTGGCTTTCCTTTTGCAACCTGTTCCATTTCTATTTTCTTCGTTTTCAAAATTTGAAACGTACAAGCTGGACCACAGTATTAATTGCTTTCCAATTCACGTTCAAACGTTGCTATTCCTAGCTACTAATAAATTTAGAAATCAGTGTCTGTTACTTAATTTATGGCATACGTTCAAAGCATTGGCTTTTATTATTCAGCTCAATTAAGGGTGATCGTTGCCATCACATAACCGGTAAAAGATTTGTATACGTTTTATTTGTTTATGTGGCAACGATTCACATTTACACTATTATTGCCTTTTTAACTTCACTGGTAATCATTTATTTGTGTACGTTTTCATTTCAATTATTGTACACATCATGGTTCCTTTTATAAATTCATCGCCCATAAATAGTTTATTTCTTTTCCCCTTCATCTTCATTTGTACCATATTCATTTATTTGTGTATATTTTCATTTCAATTATTGTACACATCATGGTTCCTTTTATAAATTCATCGCCCATAAATAGTTTATTTCTTCCCCTCTTCATTTTCATTTATTCTATATTTATTGCCAACGTTATAAATTTGAAAGATCACTTGCTTCCCTTGTCTCCCTGATTTCACATCTCTGTGCCTATCCTTTTGAGTTTCTTACTTTTATATTATATTATTAGCCTAAATGTGCATTTTGACTGTTGCCATCCCCGTATTTATTTCTTTCCTTTTTGAAATTAAAACGTATACATTTTACATTTTATTTATTTCTAAACCATTCATTGCCTTTCCTTTAAATCAATCCATTCTCTTCTTATTTGCTTTAACTTCTCTGCTGAATCAACGCATGAACGTTGATTTTCATTTATTATTACCTTTTATATTATATTTTTCTCTGTAGCTTTCCACTACCTCTCTCTTCATATATTTCATTGTTGCCTGCTCCTTCTTCATTTTCGAGATCCACTCCCCACCATTGCTTACTTTTCCTCCTCCCAAATTTTTCCATGGCCTACGCCAGATTAAAAAAAAACAAAGAAAAAAAAGAGAAAAAAATTTGCGCGACGTATATACCCATCGCCTGAAGCTATCTCCGCCCCTCTTCCCTTTCCACCACCTACAACCCTCAACCTCCACTCACGTTTCTCCTACAAGTGCATGCTTACTTCCTTTCCTAAATAAGAAGGTATATTTATTGTTTAAAATTTTTCTTATAAACGTTCAAAAGGATTTGAGAAAAATTTGCATTCTTTTGTACAGATCTTGTTATATGTGAAAGTAAATAAGTTATGAAGCTATAAAGGTTTACTTATACAAGATTTATATATATATAAGAGTGTTATATAAATGAATTTTATACTATGCGTTAACTAAATACATTGTTTTTTATATGATCCAGTTTTTGAATATATGTTTGAAACGTTTTGATTTTTATATATACAAATATTTTATTTTATACATATATTTTGTTATATATAAAGGTTTAATAAAAAAAAGAAAAAAAAGGAGTAAGTTAACAATGTATTATAAAGAATATTGTTTATCTGCACATATATGTGCATAAGTTGTTTGATTTCCTGCTGGATATTTTGAAAAGGAAAGTAATAAACTATAATAATTATATATATACATAAGTATTCATTTCAAAAGATATTATATATATGTGTGTTGATCTTTAATATATGTGTTTTATGTTAGAACATTGATTTTTTTAACTATACATATATATTATTTTAATATTGGTTTAAAATGAATATTTATTACATGGAAACGACAACCATAAAATGAATATACTATATATGTGACATTTTGAATAATTATATATTTGTTATTTAACATTAATATGAAATGGAAGTGTTTTAAAGTTATATGGTTTTCATGGGTGTGCATATATATATATATATATTTCATTTTTTAAAATGCGTGTTTTGATTTAACGTTCATTTTGAAAGAAAGTAATAAATTAATCATATAATCTTCGTTTCAATTTTATCAAGCTAATTTGATCCGTTCTCATCAATTTCTATCTATCAGCTTTTCCGTCGAAATTGTACCATCTAACTTTGCTTTGGAAGTCGTGCTTGCATTTCATAACTCAACTTCATTGTCTATCTCTCTAACCTCGAAAGGTGAGCAATCACTCACGATTAACGTTCTTGTATTTATTAAATTTGATTTCAATTGAAACGACAATTGAAATATGATGCTGTAGTTATTTAAATTGTTATATATGCTATTATCTGTATATGTCCACCTATGACATCTGACACCAGTATCTAGTATTTATATGCCTGTTATTACCATTATCTGTATATGTTCACCTATGACATCTGACACCAATATCTGTTATTTATATTGATGATATATGCCTGTTGTTATATTTTTTATTATCTGTTATCACTCTGCAAGTTCCCCGTTAGTATAGAATTCACTATGGGTTGAAATGATACATACCCGAACGGACTTTAGAATAGGAGAATTTCGTTATGGGTTGAAATGATAAACCCAAGCGATTTTCATTTGAATTGAAATTGGGATTACGGGTCGAAATGATATCTACCCGTATATATTTAAATTTCGGATTGAAATGATAAATATCTGTATCACTTAACCATATGATAAATATATATACAGACACCGTTGGTCCATATATATAAATATTTTAAAAATGAATTCTATGGTTTTGGAAAGAAATATATGGTTTTAATAAATGTTGAGCCTTAAATTATTATATATAAATGGGAATGATTGATTTAAATACATATAATATGTTGAGTGTTTAAAATATATTTCAAAATAGATTTTGGTAATAATTTGAATAAGTTAAGGTTAGAAAGATAATTTGAATTTAGTTGAAATTGTATTCAATAAAGAATTTTATTTAATTAAACCGATTTGAAACTTATTGAAACTGAGATGTAAGATATGATTTATAACTTGAGTTTGATTTATAAGTAATCTAATGAATATTTTTTGTTTGTTTGTTTAACTAAAGTTTAAGGAAATATTTAGTAAAAATGTAATTTAAGGCTAGTTAAATGATATTGAATTTATTAAGTGAATATTCCCTGATTAAATAATAATGAAGTTAAATCAAGAGCTATATGAAACTGTTAAATTTAACTTTGAAAATGTTGAATATTAAAGCTTTGAAATATATTGAAAATTTAAATGATCTGTTTAGAAATGAATTAAATTGATGAATTGAGCTTTGAATAAATTTGAATTTGGAATTTGAAGTTGATTTGAATCGATTTGCTAGACTTGAGGAAATTAAATACTTTACTTTTTAAATCATTTAATATATATATATATATACTATTTTGGAAAATGGATATATTTGAAATGAAATGATATTTGGGTTTTGAAGTATAAATTTAATTGAAATGACCACGGTGTTAAAATGTATATTTCCACCTTGTAGATAGTTCTGAAGATCCTTAGAGGATGGTTATCCCAACATCCTTTAAGTTACTCGTATTTCAATTGATATTTCACTTGAGTTGGATTTATTTATATAAGAATGTTAATCCTGACTCGAGTGTTTTGTGTTTTGCTTTACGCTCGGGTCAGACCGAGTGATACAGCATTTGAGACTCACCCTTGGAGTTTGGAGCTTCCTTTGGAGATCCAACTATCGCCTCAGCTTTCAGCTCTTCTAGTTGATTTGTTCAGAGAAGTCATCTGTTGTACTGGAGACTTCACTGCATTTGAGATATTCTGTTGTATTTTATTTCTAACTCTGATGTTTATATAGTAGCTTCATGAACTACTATTTTATCTATTCCGCTGCGTATTATTGTATTACTCTGTGTCTGTGATTATGTGATTGATTTATTTACTGCATATGCTGAGTTTTTCCAAATTTTTATTACAATCTGTTATTTTGAATTATTCAAGTCAGACATGTGTGGATTTATTGTCGATTTGAATGGTCCAAAATACCGGGTCGTTACAGCCGGATGCTGGATATGATGATTCTAACAAACGAAGGAGAGACCGGGAACCCAAATTCACCACATACACAAACTTGACGGAGAATTTGGATCAAATTTACTTAGAAACACGGGGGCAACTCCACTATCAAAAACCACCCAGAAGGAATCCACAGAGCGGGAGCGCGGGAGCGGGCGGTACTGCATATTCCATGAGCTAGGGGCATACCACAGATGAATGCCTCCACTTGAAGGACATGGTGGAAGAACACATCAAGAGTGACAGATTGCCACAGTATGTGAGGAACCAGACAACGATGGTAGAACACGAGCAACTACCGCCTACACCAAATAGGAATGACCCTGGATCGGGGTCACGACTCGTCATCGGCTGATCGTGATGGCATGGGCCGAGTTCAGGATTTGAACTTCGGTCATCAAATAATCTTTCTGGTTTTGTTTCTAAAATAAAGTGGCTATGCCACTTACACATGTAAGGGAACCAGAGCGATTCCTAGGCATGCTCGGAGATGGTAGTAGACCGCTCTGTCCGGAGAGGCAACACTTAGTTTTTTCTGTTTTTTCATTGAACGTTTGGAATTTAAATTTAATAAATGGATTTGAATTTTGTTAAACAAATCCCTAACCGGAGAGTTAAGGGATGAATACTAGAAGTTAGTTGGAATCGATCGCTTTACGCCCCTGACTGGAAAGGCAGGGACCGGAGTGCAGGAAGTGAGTCGCTTCGCCGAAGAGCGACAGGATCAGCTCACTTGGCATTGTTCCCCATTCACCGGAGAGTGATTGAATCGGGGTTTGGCAAGATCCTAGAGTGGTTGTAATCGGTCTAGGACTTAGGCCATGGCATCACTTATTGTTCAGGGATACTGAGCCGGAGTGCAGGGAGTGATGCCACTTCGCCAGAGAGTGACAGGATCAGCTCTCTCAACGTTGTTTCCCCTTCACCAAAGAGGGACTGGATGGGATACAGCAAGAGCCCAAAAAGGCTACAATCGGTCTAGGAGGACAGGGACATCGCTATATTCCCCCACCAGGGTTGGAGTGCAAGGGATAGGTTGCTTTGCCGGAACGCGACAGGATCTGCCTATTTAATCGTTAAGTTTGGATCGAGCTTAGCAAGGGTCCAGAGAAGGCCGTCAATGATCCAAAGAGAACATAGGATTCGGTTACTGGCTTCCAAGATGTGAAATGGATATTGATTCAGCTTTGAATGGCTAAGGATTTGGCTAAGGACCCGGAGTGTTCTCGGATTTGGATATCGACTCGGAACAGTCGCGGATTTGGCTATTGGACTTGGATGGAATTGCTTGGTAATGGATTGGATGGTATGGCTATCAATGGAGTATGAATTTTGGATGTTAGATTTAAAGCTATTAAAAACACGCCTTCCTACTGCAAGGCATGTTTTGGGTGGCAAATGTTACCCTGCCTTTTGGTCAAGGCCGGGATATCAACAAAATTGCTAAAAAGGATGGATATCAGGGTTGGAGATCGATTGGAAACAAGGCTATGATCGATACTGTCAAAATTGGACCAAGCTCCAATCAAGGTGGAATCGATCGGGAATGATAAACAAGGCCCGTGAGGCTACACTTCGAATTTCAAGACAAACGGAGTTCATATGCTCAAGTTATGGATGGATCAATGTTCATGGAAAACCATTTCGTATCGATACTTTCGTATCGATCGATATGGATACAAATGTGCACAACTCGACTCGCTACTCTGGCTGGATACGGATCAATAGTTATGGATCAATGGATGCAGGTTGATGGATGTGGATCTTGCATTCGTATTGGTATAATTCGTATCCACCAAACGACATCAGGATGGATACGGGTATTGATAGCGCACTTTGCATCTTGTTTCGGATCGATTAGGATTCGTAGCGATCCAATTTATATCGATTGAAGGCGGTGTTAGATCGATACGAAAAGCATACTTCACCAGAGCACATCAAATCGATGCAAAGACAAGGGCACTGGATGGATTCGGAGGTATATTCGTATCGATCACTCGTATCGATCGATATGAAAGAAACGACCAAGGGATGGAGCGCAAAACATGGATCACTGCATAAGACTCGGATCGATGCGAAAGCTATGGATACGGGATGTGATGGATACCATATGATGGATATGAGATAATGGATACCAGATGATACCAGATGATGGATACGAGATGATGGATACTGGATGATGGATACCGGATGATGGATACCGAATGATGGATATGAGATGATGGATACGAGATCATCAGCCTACATTTGCAAACTCGAACTTGGATCGATCATATCTCACAATCTGCAAGTTGGAACTTCATGAAATTTGGAGAGCAAGGACTTTGCACTATCATCTTTCACCATGATCGATCTCAGCTCGATCGAGGCAGTTTATGATCGATCCGAACTCACTAAGGATCGATCAAGGATCGATCCCAAATGACTCCAGATCGATAATGTGGGCCCATCTGGACTTGAGAAAGAGTATTCCAAGATTCAAGGCAGATATTTCCAGCTCCACACCTATAAATAGCACCTCCATTGCAACTAAAAATGGGGTCTTTTCTCTCGGCTCCTCTTTATCTTCTTCTCTTTTGGAAAAGCTCTGCCATTTTGGTTATTGATATTCAAAGGATTGTAACTGTAATCACAGTATAAAAGGAATAAAAGGATCAATTCAAAGTGGACGTAGGCCGAAGATAGCGAACCACTATAAATCTTGTGTCTTCTCTTACTTTCTTTCATTTTAATTTTCTTATTTCTTCATTTTTACTCTCTACATCATTTGGATCTGAGATATGTGACTAGATACTAAGGATTTGTGTGTAAACACTAGTGCTTTCACTACTTTTGGGGTTTGTGACCATTTTTGGTGCAAACAATTTCTACCACTACATCACTTGGATCTCTTAAGTGAGGTAACGTAGCACTTATCAACTCCAGCCTCAAGCCTGTTATAAACTTCCCATTCCTCCTGATCACCGTATCAACCAAAGCATACTCGTATCGGGCCAACTCTTCAAATTTTATTGCATATTCTTGAACAGACATCTCCCCTTGTTCTAGTTCAGCAAACTTCCTAACCAATGCCGACCGCGCCATCACCGACATAAACCTTTCTTGAAACTTTCTCCTAAACTCCGCCCAAGTCATGGTTTCCTCATCAACACCAACTACAACAGTATTCTACCAAAATAGAGCAGCTCCTTGAAGTTGTCTCGAAGCTAATCTCCTCTTCTGCTCATCATTCAATCCTGAGTTAGCAAAAATCCTCTCATAATGTAGTAGCCAGTTTTCCACCTCGATCGCATCTTCATTTCCAATGAATGGCTTCCCTCCAAGCCTGATATAGTCTCTGCTCAAGTTAGCATACTGGTTGACCATCGGAATTTCCTGAACTCCACCTCCAATAACATTTCCTCCGACAAATCCAACTGCAATTCCAGCTTGCATCATGTTTTCGAAAAACTGATACATGGCTCCCATATCCACTTGGGGAACCCCAACACCAACATTTTTAGCTTGAGCCTGACCTGGACCTTTTCTAGCATTTGGTCGGGCATTTCCATTAGTGGTGGTGCTATCTCCTCCAAGATTAACTCTGCCTCTTCTTCCTTCCATATCAGTATTCAAGCTTCATGAGATACAGATGAATAGCCTAACTAAGATAGGAGTCTAGAGATATAGCGTATACTTATATATATAACGAATACAAGTACGTTACTATAGCGTTATCCCATACCCCGATCTTAACTCTAATTATTATGTTTTCAAAAACCATTTTTAGTCAAAGTATTTCATAAACCATGCTCTGATACCAAGCTGTAACATCCCCTATCTAGAGGCCCAAAACTAAGCGCTACAAATGCTGTAGTCATCTATAGTATTAGCTTCCGGTGACTAAATACGGCTATGTTAATGGTATCTATAATATCAAAAGCACTTGAGTATGAAACAAAACACAGATTTCAAACAACTTTTACTTTATTATATTTAAAACAGATGTTCCATATTCAACTTACATAATCCCAATACGTTCCCAAGCACAAATAAAATAAACTTAATACAAAATACGCCAAAAGCAGTATATGAAGATACCCCCTTGGATGATTAGAGCCATAGAGTCATAATAGATTTAATACAAAACACATCGGAAATACATCAAAACATAAAACAAGAACTACAACTCCTAAATAGCTATCTATTTGCCTCATGCACGCCTCCGGTAGCCTTATTCGTCATCCTACTAAACCTGAAAAAGACCTTAACCCCTCAGCCTACTCAAATTAATTTTGAGCACCCGAGAATTTAAAGGGAAAATATAAACTTTGAGTCAGACATAAAGCCTGTTGTGAATAATATTATACATCCTGGTTTAAAATGTTAAGTGAGACCACGCTGCTTAGTGGAACGGGTTTCCTCTTACTAACATCCTTCTAAAACATATCTTTGCAAAACATTTTCTTGCAACCAAAACTGGTAAATACTGCAAAGCAATTCATTATGTAGCCATACATACATATCAGGTAATAATGAACTATCTGTTCAAACACATAAGTTTTGTTTGGATTACTTTTTACCTTTGGCTGACTCGGGCCTACCAGACAATATAATCAAAATTAGTCTAACACTCGTTAGCTATTCTTCTTCTGGACTGTCTATCCTTAACTATCTGTTAAATACTTCACTTCTGGGCGATCTGTCCTTAACTATCTTTTAAATACTTCATTTCTGGATGGTCTATCCCTAACTTAATCATCTCCCTAGTCTCCCTGATCCTAATGGTTTTTCGGGCTCACCAATAACTTATCTGTATACAAACATATATTCCTTTTGGTGTGTAGTCATAATTTAGTCTACCTGCGACAAAGCCCTACACATTGGAATTTTGAACAACAATTAGCTGGGGCTAATGGCTAATGTATAGGGCGCGATCCCATACTAGTCCCATCTGTTTTTCTATTATCTGAGTCATTTTCACTTAAGGATCCCCTCCTATAATTTTCCTTGAAAACATTTTCAAAATGATTTAAAACCTTTAAATCAAAATTATACAAGGAAAAACATATATTCTTTATGATTTACTCAAAATCACAATACTATGTTATATATATATATATATATATCTTCTTTACTCAAACCTTAGTTGATGAAAACATTTAAAAATTTGAAAGTTCTCCTTTCTAAATCTACGAAAGTACCTTTTTCCAAAACAAAGTGAAAACCTTTTAATTATCTAGACCAATATGCCAAAACCTTACCTTTCGAAACTATTCATCAAACCTTTCGAAACCAATGAAAAGAAAACCTTTCGAAAGCAATAAAACTTTGGATATCCTTCTTTAAAAATCACTTTAAAACATTGCCTTAGAAAAACATTGGAAAACCTTCCATCTCTAACCTTTCGAAACCATTGAACTAAAACCTTTCGAAAATATTGAACTCAAACCTTTCGAAACCATTGAGTTAAAACCTTTCGAAATCATTAAACTCAAACCTTTCGAAATCATTGAACTAAAACCTTTCGAAATCAATGAACTCAAACCTTTTGAAATCATTCAATAAACAAACCTTTCAAAGGCATTAAACCTTTTAAATCATAAACCTTTCTAAAGCTTACAGGGTTCAATTTAAAACAAGTGGAAAATTTACTTTTAAAACCTTTCGACTCCATTGGAAGCAACCTTTCCACTTTGTCGAAAGCTCTGCTTCGAAAGCTTTAAATCTTAACTTTTAAACAATAGGCTTCTGCCTTTAAAACAACTCCTTCGAAAATTTGGGTAATACTTCAATTAGAAAAAATAAAGATAAATCACCTAACTCGAAAGCTTTCTTTCGAAAGCATGGAGAAGCGGTTGATTTTAAAACAGGCAAACCTTTCGACATTGTTGGAAGGTTCAAAACAAAACAAAGCGACAGTAGCCTTTCGACTTTGTTGAAAGGTTTAAAAACCTTTATTTTAAACATTTGACTTGGTCAAAAGCAACCAAGTTGAAAGCTCGTATTCGAAAGCAAAGTAGCTGAAAGCTTTTGGTTTATAAAACAAACATACCCCAACCTCTTTGGCCATTAACCTTTCGACTAAGAACCCTTCGACCTTGTCCAATTCATTACGCACCAAGTAACTTGATACCATATGCATTGGTTTGACCATGTCAAAAGCTATGAACCTCTCGACCTTGTCGAAAGGTCTGGGTCGGAAGGTTTGATGACAAAATAGCTGAAACATGTTAAAAGCATGGTTTTCTTGTTTTGAACTTAAAAGAAGTAACTTTTCAACTAACCTGCCTTTATTTGTCATATTCTCATTGGTTAACAAATACTTTTTTAGAAAAGTTCTACCACTAACTTCAGAATTAAATAATAATTTTATTTTATAAAATGCCCCTTCTCCTTAATTAAATATATAACACATTTAAGTCCCATATCTTAAATAATTTTATATATTCATCAAAACACCTAGAAAAAATTTGGAAAAATTCCAGAAAATCTATTTTAATATGTTTTCCAACATATAAAAATTCCAAACCCAAATAATCATTATTTTAGCCGTAAATAATTTATAACCCAATAAGCATTTTCTTCACTAGAAAATTAATATAAAATCCATATTAACTCGAAAAATTATGAAAATTGAAAGCCCTCTCTAAAATATCATTTCTAACCTATATTTAAATTTTTAAGGCATTTGGATGTCTTTAATGGGTTTTCATTTCAAACATATCATAAAAACTAATATGAACATGCATAATTCAGCAACAAGCATATATATAACTTTATTCAACAAAAACATGGCATATACTTGTAAAAACATTTCGGATCTAATCTAAAAACCGAAAACCATATGAAAATGGGATGAACTAATTATTCACCTTAGCTTTGAGATTAAAAGATGTGAGTTTTGATGTTGATTATGTTGATTACCTTCCTTCACTTGAATCCTAGCTTTAATCTTTCCTTGAGAACAATAGTGGTGGTCGGCCTTGGTAAAATTTTAATTTGAGTGAAAATGAAATGAACGTGGGTTTCATTTCCTAAGGATTTAGGGTATAAGCCTTTCTTATTTCCCATATTGCCCTAACTCATTCCTAACACATTAGTTCAAATTGTTTTATTTGATTTAAAATTAACATGGCACGGTTACCCTTAATTTAATCAAGTCTCAACCCATTAATCCAGATTATTTTATTTTATTTACTCTATTAATTATTCCAAATAATGTTATAAAAATATGAGGTGTTACAGAAGTTAAAGCAAGAAGTGAATGCTTGCAGCGCAACGATTGAGGCTCAACAAGACTATCGTTGATCATGACCTCATCGTTGAAGGGCACAACAAAACTATTTCCGACCAGGATGAGATCATTGCCAAGTTACAGGACCAAGTTGCACAGCTCAGTGCCGACAAAACAGCTGTTGAAGTTAAGAAAGCTACTATATGTGCGGATTAATTGGATCTCTAGAGTGCTTTCGAAAGGAAAATGGAGAAGCTGGATGCGACTATTCTGAATTTCTATGTCAACTCTCTGTTACATCAAGGAAGTCTCAGCTATCTTGGTCCGAAGTTTTCACACATTCTCGCTCTTGTTTTGGAGGAAATCTTATCTCGTTTTGCTTATAGCGGAAATGTTTATTCCGATCGAGAGTCGCGTGATGCCTATCTCAACGACGAATCCAAGAAGGCGTTACTTGAGGGCCAAGAAATTCTCTGAGTTGAAAGAGAGAAGGAGGCCACCGATGCTGCTTTAACAACCGCCATCGATGTGCTTACCAAGCCTTCTATTTCCAGCATGGGTGAATTATCAGAGTAGCTCCACGACCAGCCAACGTGTTCAAGACTTGAAATTATTCCTCAGGTGGTGGAGCCATCAAAAGAGGGCGAAGGTGGTGAATACGAAATAGACATTCTCGAGCATTCCTCTGGCGCAGGTAATGTCCTTGTCTCCTCCAAATTTGGGAGTTTCCGACTTAAGCCACAAAAGCAAGAGGAGTTCAATGCTTTTATTTTTGGTCTTATAGGTCCATCTACTTCTCCCATTGACGTTCCAACTACTTTGGCGCCCACGCCTGAAGCCATTTCCATATCTTCTGTGGTTGTTTCTGTCCCTGCTCCAGCTCCCACTTCCGCGTCTGGTTCGAAGCCGAGGCTAGAGGCCGAAAAGATAGCTGCGCTTCATGGCCTGGATGATCCTTTTGTGTCTTTGGAAGGCGATATAAAAGCTACAGAGGCCAAGGAGCAAGAGACTCAGACGGAGCCACTGCAGAAGATTCAACATGAGCTGGTTGCCATCAAGAGGGAAAAGGTCGAAGCGATCAAAGCCTCCAAAAACTCATGCAAATCTCGAAGGCGAAAGACGAAGGGAGAGGCTTCTGAGAAGGCTTCGAAGGAAGATGATGAAATTGCCACCGAGCTATTCATCAACATTACTGGTAGTGACACTACTCATGAGAAGAAGCAGAAGCTGTCGATCAAGGGCGGAAAGGGGAGCGGCGGCAAGAAACGTTGAGTGACTTGTCTGAAGGTTAACTTGATTTTGGTCAATAGCTTGTACGAAGATTGACTTGTTTTTGTTTCTTTTTGAGTCATTCTGTTCAAGTGCAGAGTCTGCACTTTGTGTTTTTACTATAGAGTCTGTATTTTCTTTCTGTTAGCCGGTGTTGTGTGGGTACTACCCCCACATTTTGACCCTGTGTACATAAATTTATAAGCAATATATTGATATTTTGACTATACTCTTGTTTGTCAGTTCATCTATGTTATGTGTACTTGTGCTTGTTTTATTTCATACTTTTCTAGTTCTGTGATTATAGCCAAAGCCCTTCGTTCGAAACAACAAAACTTAGAAATTAACAGCACTTTGGAAGTTGATAGAACCTTTAGAAATTGCTAAAACTTAGAAAATTTTTGTTTAGAAATTCATAGAACTTTAGGAAATAACAGAACTTGGAAAATTTTTGTTTAGAGATTATTAAAACTTTAGAAATTAACGGAACTTAGAAAATTTTTGTCTAGAAATTCTTTGTTAACTTCTTTGTTTAAAAATTCTTTAGAAAACTCTTTGTTTGGAGTAGTAAAACTTGTGAACTTATTGTTTTCACGCATTTCTTTCCAAGTACCGGTGTATGCCCTCCCAATTCACAGGGCCGTTTACTTCTATTAATTTTCAGATAATTAGTAACCCAGGGTTTATATAATCTTTAATGAAAGTTTGGCTAAGTTACAACTCAATCCTATTTTTCTGGAAGTTTTGCAACTTTAGCATGTAATCTAATTTTCTAGTGACATTCAGGTAAGTATGCAATTTACGCACGAGTAAGTGTTGTCTATCATTGAGTGCCTTCCTTTTAGCACCAATTTTGTCCGGGTTGCACTCGTTATTCCCGACTATATGCGTGTGGTTTCTCACGCTCCTTGTTGTTGCCCATCTTCGGTCATGCGAGGGGCTATTATTTTGGAATTTAGCGCGCTGCTTATGTTGTGCGCGGCATTCGGCGCTCCTTGACGCTGCCTGTCTCTGGGTGATGCAAGGAGTGTAAGCTTGGATGCTTTTTGGCGTTGCCTATCTTCAAGCAACACGAAGAGTTTAAGTTTGGATGCTCCCCGGCGTTACCTATCTCCAGGAAGCGCGAGGAGTTCGTTCGTTTTGAGGCTCCTCGACATTGCATATCTCCGGGCAACGCGAGGAGTTTGTTTTTGAAACCCCTCGGCATTGCCTATCTCTGGGCAACGTGAGGAGTTTGTTTTTGATGCTCCTCGGTGTTGCCTATATCCGGGCAACGCGAGGAGTTTCAATTTAAATGTGCGGCTTACGAGATGCATGCTTTTGATGCTCCTCGGCTTTGCCTATTTCCGGGCAGCGCAAGGATTCAAATTTGAATGCACGGCTTACGAGATGTGTGGCTTTTGGTGCTCCTTGGCATTGCCTATCTCCGGGTAGCGCAAGGGGTTTAAATTTGAATGTGCGGCTTATGAGATGTGCGACTTTTGATGCTCCTTGGTGCTGCCTATCTCCGGGCAGCGCAAGGAGTTTAAATTTGGTGCTCCTCGGCATTGCCTATCTCTGAGAAACGCAAGGAGTTAGTTTTTTAGCACTCCTCGGTGTTGCCTATCTCCGGGCAATACGAGGAGTCAGTTTTGGACCTCCCAGCGTTGCCAGGGCAACACTGGTTTTTTGAGAGGCAAGGATCGATTTCCGCCGATCCAACGGTTTGAGTCGATTTGCTTCCGCCGACCTAGCGTGTATTTATTATGGACACAGTTTTGTCGATTTGAAAAAGCAAATCGAATTTTATTAAGGAAACCATGGCAGATTCTTTGCCTATTTACAATGCCTCCGGCAATTCCAGGATGGCTTATTTGCTGAAAAATAGAGAACAAATAAAGTAGTTTTTTTAAAATGAAATAACGGCGAAGCGATTCGCTATTCCAGGCTCTGGGAATTGTGGCTCCATCGACTGTTGTCAGCTTGAAAGTCCCATCTCTAAGCTTTTGATTAACGACATAAGGTCCTTACTAGTTTGGTTCGAAGGCCCCCGGAATAGGGTAATCTCACTTGGGCACAAGACTTCCAACTTCGAAGGTTTGACTATGACCTTTGAAGTTGAAGTACCGTGCGACCCTTTTTTGGTTGGCGGCAGTTCTCAACTCTGCTTCTTCTCTTTTTTCATCGACTATGTCTAGCTATACGAGTAGGAGCTGCTCATTTTGTTTTTGATTGAAATTCTGCCTTTAGTGCAAGGGGACTTCTAATTCAGCGGAAATCATCGTTTCTGAACCATATGCTAAGGCGAACGGAGTGTGGCCAGTTGCCGCTTTGTGGGTAGTTCTGTAAGCCCATAGTGCAAGTGAAAGTTCATCAATCCAGTTTTCTTTTGCTTTTGCTAGTTGCATTTTAATAGTGGACTTGATGATCTTTTTTATTGCTTCCACCTGCCCGTTTGCTTGCGGATGAGCCACTGCAAAAAAGCTCTTTTCAATTTGGAAGCGCTTGCAGAAGTCTTTGAACTCGACACTTTCGAATTAAGTTCCATTGTCAGTGATGATTTTTTATGGCACACCAAACCTGCAAACGATGTTTTTAGTAACAAAGTTAATAACTTTCTTTTGTGGTTATAGTGGCCAGCGGTTCCGCTTTGGCCCATTTTGTGAAATAATCTACGACAACTATAGCATATTTGGCCCCTCCTTTCTCTATTGGCAGGATGCCAATCAAGTCGATTCCCCATATTGCAAATGTCCATGGACTGACCATCTATGTTAGCTCTGTTGAGAGAGTTCTTTTAATTTTTTTGAATCTTTGGCAGCGATCGCATCTCCCGGCATGATCTGCAGCATCGCGATTTATCGTTGGCCAGAAATACCCATACCGAAGGACTTTCTTTGTGAGGGTCTGCCCCCCAGTGTGGTCTCCACATTCGCCTTCATGTGCCTCCTTTAGGATTCTTCGTGCTTCATCATCGGTCACACACCTAAGAAGAGGTGTCGAGAATCCCCTTCGATAGAGTATCCCATCTTATATCATGAACCGTGGCGCCTTCCATAAGAGCTTCTTCTGTTGATTGTGGTCAGTTGGAAGGGTCCTGGAAGTAGATAGTCCTTTATTGGTGTCATTCATGTATCTGGTTCGATATTGGTTTCGAGAATCTAGTCTATGTCCATTTCATCTATGTTTGAATTGGTTAGAGTTCAACTGGGACCAACCCCAATGACTGAGCTTCTCCGAAACTTGCCAGTTTAGCCAAATAATCTGCCTTGGTGTTTTGCCCCCACGGGATGTTTATAGTGTAGTACTCGATGTCGCTTAACAGTTCTTGTAATTTGGACAGGTATGGGGCAAGATTTTCTTCACGCGCTTCATATTCCCCTTTCACTTGACAGACAACCAGTTGGGAGTCGCTGTATATGTGAATAGATTTTATCTTGAGTTCCTTCATGACCTTCAGTCCAGCAATCAGTGCTTCGTACTCTACTTCGTTATTTATTGTTGGGAATTTCAAGCGCAAAGCATAGCTAATGGCTCGCCCCTTGGGGGTTTCAAGCACTACCCCTTCTCCTGAAAAGAAGTTGTTGGATGCACCGTCAACGAAGAACTTCCATCGCATACTTACTTCTAACTGAACTTCTTCCTCGTCATCCCTTATAGTAAATTCGGCGATGAAGTCTGCCAACGCCTGCCTATTGATGGCTTTCCTGGGATGATATGTGATGTCATATTGACTTAGCTCTATATTCTACTTGAGTAGTCGTCCGGAAGTTTCTGGCTGGCATAAAACTTGCTTCAGGGGTTGGTCAGCCAATACTTTAATTGGATGAGTCTGGAAGTATGGTCGTAATTTTCGGGATGCGATCAAAAGGCAATACTCTAGCTTCTCTAGTTTTGGATAATTCTTCTCATCTCCGGTGAATCGTTTGCTAATGTAGTACACGGGTCGCTAGATTCTCGCGTTCCCGCACGAGAGCGGGGCTTAGTGCGTGCGAGGAAACTGCTAAATAAACGAATTGGTCTTCTCCATCCACCAGCTTTGATAAGATTGTGGGAGCTTCCATGTGTCATAGCAATTCCTCGAAAGCTGTTTGACAAGCTTCACTCCATTCAAACTTTTTCTTTCCCTTCTTCAGTGCATCGAAGAATGTATGCACTTGTCTATAGCCTTCAAGATGAATTGACTCAGTGTTGCGACTTTTCCATTCAAGCTTTGAAGTTCCTTCTTATTTTTAGGGGCTTGGACTTCTCGCAATGCTGTTATTTGCTCTGGATTTGCTTCGATACCACGGGCACTTACTATGAACCCCAAGAATTTCCCAGAGGCTACTTCGAAGTGACATTTAAGCGGGTTGAGCTTCATTCCGTATTTTTGGAGTATCTCAAACATTTTAGTGAGGTTGTTTAGATGGTTAGCAGCTACTCGAGATTTGACCACCATGTCGTCCATGTAATCTTCCATAGTCTTTCCAATCTGGCGTTCGAACATAGTATTCACTAACCTTTGGTACGTTGCCCCTGCATTTTTCAAGTCGAATGGCATTACCCTGTAGCAGTACAATCCCAAATCGGTGATGAATCTAGTGTTCTCTTGGTTAGGCTCATGCATCAGGATCTGGTTGTAGCCCGAGTACGCATCCATAAATGACGACAGTTCATGTCCCGTCGTTCCATCCATAAGATGATCAATTCTAGTAAGCGGGAAGTTATCCTTCGGACAAGCTTTGTTTGGGTTCGAGAAACCAATACAAGTTCACCATTTTCCATTAGGCTTCTTGACTAGGACTGGGTTTGATACCCATTTAGGGTAAGTTGCATCTTGGATGAAGCCATTAGCCATCAGTTTATTTACTTCCTCTCTCGGTGCCTTGGACCGTTTAGGGCCCAAGTTGTGCCTTTTTTGCTTTACTGGTGTAAATTTAGGATCAATATTGAGTGCGTGGTTGGAAATTTCGGGTGATACCCCACACATATCGGAGTGTTTCCAAGCAAATACGTCCAATTAGCTCGGACGAATTTGGATAGTTCTGATCGCATCTTGTTTCCAAGGTGCGACCCAATCTTCAGGACCCGCGTTGGGTCATCCATACAGACTAGGACAGACACCGTTAATTCTGTCGATGCTCCCCAATCCTCCCCTGAGCTCTTCTTCCTAGGGTCCAAAGCCTTGTCGAATCAGCTAGGGTCCCCAAGCCAGAGGCAGCTCTGTAGTTGCTATTCGGAGGGTTCGCGAATGTGGAGGGTTTTCCCAACATCCTTTCCTTTTTCCTTTCTTCTTGACTCGCGCAATTCTACGATGTAGCATTCCCGTGCAACGATTTAGTCTCCTTTCACAATTTATACTCCGTGGTCGGTAGGGAACTTCATTGTATAGCACCATTGGGCCAATGCTATTTTAAAGTCGGCTAATGCGGGCCGTCCTAAGAATGCATTGTATGCTGACATTTCATCCACGATCACAAAAGTCTGAATGAGGGTGACCCTTCGCTCACCCTCTCCAAGCTCCATAGGTAGGTCAATTATTCCCACCAATTGTTTGGGTTCACCGGTAAACCCCTAAATCTTTGTTTGGCACATGGATATGCTTTTCATGCCAATCTTCATTTGATCGTAAGTACGTCTGAAAAGTATGTTAACTAAACTGTCACTATCAACCAGCACTCGTCGGACTAGGGTGGGCCTGATTCCTCCTATCACAACCATTGGGTTAAGAGTTGGAGCTTCAATCCCTTCGGTGTCCTGATTGCAGAACACTATGTCATCATTCAAAACCTTTTGCAGCTTGACTGGAGTCTCATCATCTATTGCTAAACATGATTCCTTCGGGGCATGCTTTAACGAACTCGCATATCGCTCCATCTCCCCCCAACTTCTATGCGCGGGATGTGGTCCCCTAGATATTGTTCCAATAATAAGCCTCTGGTCGGTTCGTTTTGACCATTCTTCACAAGTTCTAGCTTGATTACTTTGTTCTCTAGGAGGTTGAGGGGTCGCAGGTTGATTGGGTTTTGTGGCTTTTTCACGTATTGTTGAATCTTTTTGTCTCAAATCAACCCTTCGATGAGGTCCTTAAGGTGGCGACATTCGTTTGTATTGTGGCCATGTGTCTCGTGGAAGCGGTAGAATTTCCTTGAGCGCTTTTGTTGTTCCATTGCCTCTTTTCTAAGAGGTTTCTTATATTCTTTAGCCTCTAATGTTGCGAGATAAATATTCTTCGGAGTATCATTTAGAGGGGTATAGTCTTCCTGTCTAAACTTTCTAAATATTTTGTTGCTGCCACCGTTATTTCTTTTATCGGAGTTATGGTTTCTTCTCTTCTGATTCCCACTCTTCCCCACGACTCCTTGAGTACTTCCAGGATCGCGCGTATTTTGATTTGTCGTCGTGTCATTTTGTCCAGTGTTCATCCGTTGTATACCAGCATACTTTCTTTCCACCTCTTGTGCCTCCTCCAATCTCAAGAACTGGCTTACTTTTCGATTGAAGTCTTTCCTGTTGGTAGGTTGCTTCATCTTAATCCATTTCCCGAACTCCGTTTCCGGGTGAATAGCGCGGACTAATGCCATAAAAGCCATATCCTCATTGGGGTTGCTTACTTCCATCACCGCGGTGTTAAACCTGTTCATGAATGATTTCAATGACTCGTTACGCCCTTGGACCAATCCAGATAGGGCATGACGTCCTTTGGTTGCACAGTATGGAGCCTGAACTGGTCAAGGAATTTCGTTGCAAGTGGGTCAAAGGTAGAAATAGATCTTGGGGGGGAGTCTGGTGAACAACATAGACACGACTCCTTCTAGAAATATAGGGAAACATCGGCAACGAACGACCTCTGGAGGATTGGCTCCATTCATATACCGGCTATACTTGTATAAATGGGGTTTTGGGTCCTTCGTTCCATCGTAGGAGGGATGGTTGGCATAGTGAATTTGTCTGGGTATCTTTCATTCAAGATTTCATCAGTAAAAGGGGTCCGACTTGGGGCAGATCCCCATTCATCATCCTTTCGGTTCTAACTCTCGTCCTTCAACCATTTGACCATGTTTGCTATGTATGCCTCTGATGTCCGATAGTCCTGGAGGTGGCGATCAGTCACTGCACCAAGTGTTTAGTTCTACAAACGATCTTGGCGCGTGGGTTGAAGCCTAGGCTCTCCTGCCTCTAGGAGAGCCACTCCCACGGGACCCCGTTGGCTTGCAGTTGGCCTGACTGGGGCAATTTGGACGTTTCTAGCATCATCAAATGCATTGAAATTCTCTTCTGTCTGGTTACCTTGCTCTCGATCTTCCGAATCGGAGATATTCACAACTATGTCCTTATGTGGGGTTTTGGCCCCTTGATTCAAATTCAAGATCGGCTGCCTGGCGTCAGGTGGAGTATTCAGGTTCTCCTTCATGTTACATCCTGTTGTTACCCTTCTTTGTGGTTGTTTTCCGTTTCTTCTATGCAGGCCGAAAATGGAGGAATTCTCTTGTTCTACAGCAGTCACTGGTTCAAGCATAGTCCTTGGAGCGGGGTTTGATTGTAGGGTTAACAGAGCATTCAGGTTATCCATTAGAGCCTTTTGACTATTTTCCATTCGTTGGTTAATCTCCTCGGCCATCTTATTTAGCTTGTCCCTGGTGATGACTTCATGCTGACTGGAGGATGCCAGTGCCTGGTTTCCTAAGTTAGCACCATTTACTTCAGCTCGTTGGAAACTAACACCTTCTCTAGCTATTACTGCCCCTATGGATCTCCCAGAGGTAGTTCTTCTTCTTTCAAGAGCCAATGATCCTAAAACAGAGAGTTTTTCAAGCAAAGATTGGAGATCTAACTTCTAGACCTATGGGATCCAAAGTAGATAGCTAGATCTGGACCCTAAGTTGGATTCTCAGTGAAAGCACCAAAATGTTGACCCAAAAAATGGACCAACACCCTGGTTTAAATTTGAAAGCACCAGCCCTGTTTAGACAGAGCAATATCACAAATAACAGATATAGAAAAAGAAAAACAAAAGAAAGAAGAGAGAGAATTTTTATAGTGGTTCGGCTGTTAATGAAGCCTACGTCCACTTTATAGTTTTATTAAAGACTGATTGTTGTTACAAGAGATGTTTGATTACAAAGCTTTGATTATCTTTTGTTAGATTGAATCCTCAGAGTTGTAATCCACTAGAGAATCACAGTGAATTCCTTTTGAGATTGTTGTGAGGGAGGTTGAGAGTGAAGAATAATTCCAGCAGAGCTTCAGCAACTAGTACGGAGAAGATCCTATTTCTATTGCAGGTAGGATGGTATTTATATGGATCAGAGAGCTTCTGGGCCAGGCCACTTCATCATCTGCTCGTAGGTAAGTAGGGAACGACCCAGGG
This sequence comes from Allium fistulosum, assembly GCA_030737815.1. Lineage (NCBI taxonomy): Eukaryota > Viridiplantae > Streptophyta > Magnoliopsida > Asparagales > Amaryllidaceae > Allium > Allium fistulosum. The sequence goes on along the minus strand of CM060905.1, from coordinate 864,648,114 downwards.
ATGGTTTGGCTCGCAAACCAAGGCAAGAACATGGGTCGCTGGCAACCCATAGACTTGACCCGCTTGCGAGCTAATGTCTTGGCCTCTTGTCAATGCATCCTTAGCTAGCTTGTTTGAAGATTCGTGGAGAGGCATGGGTTGCTGATGATCCAAGCACTTAGGATTTTCCCAGAGTCTGGAATTGGAGATGTTTCCATAGTCGTTTATCATAGTTGTTTCGTTTTGATGGCAATTCACTAGCTGTTTGTTCCCAGCAGCTGATTGGAATAAAAGAATGTTGATCCCTCGGTTTAGTTGATCCCAGTCATTGCCTTAGTCATATAGCTTGGCCCTTTTTCATCCCTTGTCTTAGCTTTTCCGGATAAGTTCTGAACCATCCTATTTACATGAGGTTGTTCTATTTCCTATTGGTTCCTACTGGGTTAAAAACCCGGTTAACAATATCCCATCTTTGTATGTTGACATAGTGGCCGTAATTTTCAAAATTCAAATTTGAATGGAAGTGTCTTTTCATCGTATCTCTTCGCGGATGGACATGACCATTGTTTCCCTATATATACAAAACTTCCAAATGAAATTTTAACATCTACTTTATTATTCTTCTCTCCTCTTTTCACTCTCTCATTTTCTAAATCAGAATATACCCAAACTCTGCCGAAATTCAACCAAAATCAAATACAATCATTACTAGTTTGATTCTCCTTCATCTACTCTCTGATTTCTCTTATCTCTCACTCAAACTAAGATCAAAGTGTTATTCAAGAGTTATAGGATCAATTGTAATCAAGATCGAAGATCTGAGTCTGTAAAACTCTATCAAATCATATTGCTATACTTGTGGATGTGATTGAAGCCCGTAAAATCAATTGGGTGTGTTTAGTATCCCGTAAATCTAGTGGGTGTGTTTATAGCCTGGAAATCAAGTGACTCTACCCAAAGGTTGGGATTCTGGAGGGTGCGTCTCATAGCCTTGAAATCGAGATTATATTTGCATTTACTAGTTGAAAAGAAATCCGTACAAGGAATTGTGTGGGACTGGATGTAGGGTAACTCCAAACCAATATAAAATCCTGATGTGTTCTTTCCTTTTTACTTTTACTGCGTTTACTTTTATCTGCACTTTGATTCTGTGATTGTTTTTGTAATTGTCAATTACATCATTCCAAGTAGAATCTTAAAGAATTTGAAAATATTCATATAATTAATTAAATACTATTCACCCCCTCTCCCTTTAGTGTTAATTTAGCCTTAAGATCCTATTCCGCTGACTCACATTTAGTATTAGAGCATTGGTTTTCAAAGTATTCATCATCTGATTTTTGAAAAACTTTAAATGGCTAACAACAGTGATAATAGCACTATTAGTTACACTGTTAATATACTTGTTAGTAACTCATTTGTCGAAGGACAATCTACTACTAGACGTCCACTTTTAATGGCAGTAGTTACACATATTGGTCATGTAGAATGAAAATTTATTTACAATCAATTGGTTTAGACACTTGGAATATCACATAAACAAAGTACATTGAACCTGAGACTAATTTTGCACAGTGGACTGCTGACCAAAAAGCAGTTGCACAAAGTAACTCTAAGGCTATAAATATAATATTTTATTCACTAGATAGAAATGAATTTAATACAGTATCTATATGTAAGTCCGCATTTGAAATTTGGAGAACTTCGCAAGTTACACATGAAGGCACAAGTAAGGTTAAACGGATCAAAATTTCCATATTAACAAACTAGTTTCAATTATCCAAAATGAGTCCGTATCTGATATGTATAGTAGATTCCAAGATATAGTACACTCACTTACTACATTGGGTAAAAGTTTATTTGAGGAGGATCAAGTTAGAAAAATCCTCAATTTACTTACTCCTGAATGGGATCAAAAGACTCTTGCAATTGAAGAGGCTAATGACATTAGCACTCTAAAAGTTGAAAAGCTAATTGGCAATTTAATGTCTTTTGAAGCATAAATGTAGGATAGGAGATAAAGCAAAGCAATATGGAAGAAATCTATAGCATTTAATGCAATGACGGATAATCTGGATTCAGACATCGATGGCGATGGAGAAATTGCTTTCATGACAATGAATTTCAAAAAAAGTCTAAAATATAGAAAGATGAACAATTTCAAAAAAAATGACAACAAAAATCTAGGAGTGGAAGTGGAAACGAAAATGGCAATAGATGTTATAACTGCGATGAACCTGACCATTTAAAACGAGACTGTCCACATCCCGATAAACTGAAAACTACACCAAACACTGATTTATCCAGAAAATGGAGAAATGCCTATACTGCAACATTAGACAATTCAGACACATCCTCAAGTGATAATGAATCAGATATAGAAATTACTAACATGCGCTTCACAATAATACATAATTCAAAACAAAATGATGAAATTGATCGGAAAAAAGTACGCTTTAAATATATCAAAAGTTTTAATTTCTTGAATGAATATTTTGGTTGCTTTATTGGTTGTTAGGAATATGCTACAGATTAATAATAATATTGGTTGAATATTGTTTGATTATATTTTAAATTTAAATATTTTATAATAATATAAAATATATTTAAAATTATCTTTCTGTAAATAGAATAACTATAAATAGATATATAATATAATAGGATATAGTTAAACAAAAACCATTTTTGAAAATTTCGACCTATATATCGGCATACCGCACATGCATATGTCGACATATGTACACAGATTTTGAATTTCAACTTCAAATTCAAAATTTGAATTTTCCTACACCTTTTCACCAACTCCTATGTTCTGAAAAGATGTCTCTTGACCAGAGAACATGTTCCTTTGATTCTCATTTATTTACTCTATCTCCATTCATTCATTTTTCACTTTCATTTTCAAATTCAAAAAACATATACTCTCTTATCTCTTCAAAATACTCTTTAATGGCATCCTCAAGCACTACTAAGGCAACCATGAGGCTTTCTAAGAAAATAAAGGAATATCTTTTCAATGATCAAGAAGCCATGCAAGACTATATTGAGTATATATCTTTCGAAAAAATCTTTCCCGGTTTGCTATTTTTGAAGATTTTCCTACTTATGATATTTTTAATCTTTGTTTGTAAAATGAAATTCTTGGTTTAATCGACGCTTCTCAAAATGATTTCATTTGTTATCCAAAATTGGTGGAAATGTTTTATGATGGAAGAGAAGGAGAAGTTTGGAGTAGTGTCAAGGGGACACAAATTGTTTTAAATTGTGAGCTTTTGGGTAACGTTCTTGGATGCAAATCTAGTGGAATGGACCTTTCAACTTTTCAAACTGATTTTCAAAATCGTGAAGTAATTCATGACATTGTCGAAAGTGATGATGATTTTGAATTTAAAAACAAAAACTTACGTCCAAAAGCAAGAATTTTAAGCCTTCTTTTGCAATAAAGTATCATTCCTAAAATGAGTAATTATTATAACCTGACACAAAAAGTTTTCAAAGCTCTTTTCGCCATTTATGGTCAATATGGCATAAATTGGTCTCAAGTCATTTTGGATGAACTTTTCCTAAAAATCTTTCTAAACATGAAAACACACTATTTCATGGTGTGTATCTTACTCGTGTTTTCAATTATTTTGGTGTTGACCTTAAAGGAGAGGAAACAATTCCTTGAAAAATATTTGACAAGGCCAACATTTCACTTATGCATATTTCACCCTTTTTGAGCCTTATGAAACGCTTGTGGAAAAGGAACAAAGGTTGGCTTGGGAAGAGGAGCAAAAAATAAGATAAGAGGAGAAAGAGGAAGAGGAAGGAGAGGAAATGGAAGTCGAAGAGGAAGAACAAGAAGTGGAGGAGGATACTTCCTTGGAAAGTATCAATATGCCACCTAATCCATCCAATAATGTTCTCTCAAAAATCAAGAGAAGATCATTCACAACCAAATAAAGCTTAAGAAATCATTCTCAAAGATATTTACCTCAATTTCCAACAAAATGGATAAATTCATTGGAAAAATTATCTACAAGCTTGGTGGTTCTTCTTGATCTTCATACACGTCTTTCTAGTTGTTTGTTTAAGCTATCTTTGTATTTGAATTTTCTAGTTTTAAGTTTATGTTGAATCTCGTGTATCTTTCTTTTATTCCTTGTACTCATCCTTATTATCAATGAACATTCTATTTCTTGCTATTATACATTATCAATTATCTTTGGAAAGTCATACAAATATAATATTATAGGCCAAATACAATAGAAAAGTAAAATAAAGTGGTTTTGAAAATTATAGTGCATAAGTCGATATATGCCAAGCATGTATGTCGATATATAACGGTCAGTTTTCAAAAAAAATTAAATTTAAAAAAATTAATAACTACCAAATACCAATTCATTTCAAAAGACTTCTTACCCCTATATATACCTATTCACTCCAGAAAATCATTATTTTCAATCTCTATCGTCACTCCTTTTCATTCCAAAACTCTAATAAATATTAATGGCTTCCCCTATCCAAAAACTAATTGAAAACCTCGAACAAACTCTTGAATCATTCAAGAACATTCTTTCTTTCATCCTAAGAAACCAGAGGCACTTAGAATTGAATCAAATGTAGATGATAAAGGAGTAAGAAAGGCATTTTGACGTGATTCAGTGATTATTTTTGCTTTGAACAAAGAAGAACCAACCACCAATCCAGAGTGTACCATCAACAAAGATGATGAAGATTGGGATGCTATCAAAGCGGATACAATCTTTGACGCTGATAGATGGGTTGAAGTTCCTCGAAATGTCTAGTTTAAATAGGTTTGATTATGTATAAATAATGATACTTGATTTGGTTTGGATTTGATTGGTTTGATTTGTGCAGATTTTTTTGAATAGTATGTGACCTTAACTTTGTTGGATTGGATGAATATTTAGATTAATTATGATTATTTCATGGTTATCTAATTTTATGTATCACTTATTATTTTTATACAATCATTCTCATCATCATTATATTATATATATATATATATATATATATCAATTAGTAATTTATTTAGGGGGAGTTAGAGTTAGACTTAGAATAAGAGTTAGTGTTAGAGTTATAGTTTTAGGTAGTTATTTTTGTTGATGACAAGGGGGAGAAATATATAAAACCTAGGCATAGATTAATGAGGAGTTTTGTAACCCAAGGGGAGGTATATTAATTTTAGGGGCATTTCACCAGAAGGACAAACTTTGCAATCTAATTAATTTCTAGGACACACATCTGAAATAATTACTTTCAAGGCCAAAGTCAGCAGAATAATTACTTTCAAGTACAAAGTCAGCCGTCCAATTACTTTCAAGACATAATTTCATAGGTTTTTAGGCCCTAGAAACTAATTATTTTGCGTATTGTCCTTAAAAGTAATTATTTTAGTTGTGTGTCCTAGAAATTAATTTCACTTTCTAAAGAGGCCCTTGTGGCTAATTCCCACTATATTTTATATACATAGTTGTTATTATCAAAAGGAGGAGATTGTTAGTACCTTTGGTTTTGTTTTCGATGATAACAACTATAGGACATTATATAAAATATAGATACTAATGTTTTATCAAGAAATATATAGCAGGATATGGGCAGTTGTTGATTAAGAAGACTGTACAGTATCAAGAGTAGATTCAAGATGCTGATATTGAGTTTTAAGAGTTGGAAAATAAAGAGTCATGAGTATTGAAGAGTTCAAGATTTTAAGAAATTCCAGGTAAGTTAGAGTCATAGAATTTATGTTAAAACCTTGATAGCACTTTCCTGATCTCTCTCTCCTTCTCTAATTTTGTTTTAAATTGTTTTTTGAATATCCTGATTTTAAAATAATCTTTTCAAAATATTTCTCAAAATGATTTTCAATCTCATATACTTATAAAGATATTATCTTAATGTTTTTAAGTTTATATATATATATATATATTGCATTTTTGTTTATACGTTAACAAGTTATAATTATCTTGATTTTTATATATATTATTGAATACTCTTATTAAATCTTTCAAAATTATTTTATAAAGTTTTATTAAGTTATATTTTGATCAAAATGTGCATAAACTATATTTAAATGATTCTACAAAGTATCAAATTATTTAACAAAGCAACGAATTTTCAAAATAATATTTTTAAAGTGTTTTTCAAAATACAAAGGGATATGTCGGCATATCCTATCCATTTATGTTGACATAGTGGCCATAATTTTCAAAATTCAAATTTGAATGGAAGTATCTTTTCGTCGTATCTCTTCGCGAATGGACATGACTGTTGTTTCCCTATATATACCAGACTTCCAAATGAATTTTTAACATTTGCTTTCTTATTCTTCTCTCCACTTTCCACTCTCTCATTTTCTAAATCAAAATATACCCAAACTCTCCTGAAATTCAACTAGAATCAAATTCAATCATACTAGTTTGATTCTCCTTTATCTAATCTCTAATTTCTCTTATCTCTCTCACTCAAACTAAGATCAAAGTGCTATTCAATAGTTATAGGATCAATTGTAATCAAGATCGAAGATCTGAGTCTGTAAAACTCTATCAAATCATACTGCTATACTTGTGGGTGTGATCGTTTCCCGTAAAATCAATTGGATGTGCTTAGTAGCCCGAAAATCTAGCGGGTGTGCTTGTAGCCCGGAAATCAGGTGACTCTACCCAGAGGTTGGGATTCTGGAGGGTGTGTCTTGTAGCCTTGAAATCGAGATTGTATTTGCATTTACTAGTTGAAAAGAAATCCGTACAAGGATTTGTGCAGGACTGAATGTAGGGTAACTCCGACTCAGTATAAAATCCTGGTATGTTCTTTCCTTTTTACTTTTACTGCACTTACTTTTATTTGCACTTTGATTCTATGAGTGTTTCTATGATTGTCAACTACATCGGTCCAAGTAGAATCTTAAAGACTTTGAAAAATATTCATATAATCAATTAAACACTATTCACTACCCCCCTCTAGTGTTAATTTAGCCTTAAGATCCCTATTCCGCCGACTCATAAAAGGGATATATGATACTATTTGGTGGCACCCAGTTCCTTGATCATTTTTGAGTTACTCGGGCTATATGTATATTTTCTGTGGGTTAAAAATAAAGTATCATTTCAAAAATTTCTTAAATAAAACCCGAATTTTTTGCCCCTAAGTTTTCAAAATAAAAAGGTATTTTGATTAAAGAGTGGGTTAATAAATGAAGTTTTTAATTGGGCTACATTTAATAAGGAGGTTTAATGAAGTTTGTTTTATTAAGCCGTGCCTTTTGACTTTAACATCTAGGATGTGAAAAATCATTTGATATTATTGAGCCGGCTGATAAACATTTTTACCATAAAGGTGTCTAAGGAAAAGTAGACTCTAGGATGGAGTTTGGATACCAGCATCCTACTCTTCTTAGCTACTACAAGACCGAATGAGTAAAGAAGTTGAATTGGTCGACTTGGTTTTGAGACCCCAATTATTTTGGGCTTGCATCTGAGTAGTTAGAAGTGAATGGAATTAAAATCAGATGTTTTTTATATATACTCTTAGGATGTAGGAGAACATTATACAAGTTAATAAATTAAATGATTTTATGATAAGGTTTCATAAATAAGATGTACCATTTAAATTGTTTGAACCTAAATTGGAATTTTGTGAAATGTTCTCATAAATATTTTTAGGAGGGTAAAGAGTAGTTGGGTTGTAAGAACCTTTAGATGAGTACATAGGCTATGCGTAGATCATTTTCTCATCGTACATAATTCTCGATCCAAGATTCGAGTACATGATTTGAGGTGTTCCACACCATTCAGAATAAGGATTTATCACTTGATTTTTGATAGTGAACATTTGGTGAGTATTCTTAATGTGGAACCAAAACATTTCTATCAGAGTATATGCCTATGTAAAGAGAGTGGAGATTTCTAATTAAAAAGCCTGATTGAAATCCGCACTAGGAAGTTGGGTGAGCGATACTAGTTTGGAAGCAAAGTTATGTATTCGAGTGCGCGATCAAATCAGATTTTGCATAGTAATGATCTATGCACATCATACAGACTGATGAGTAGTATTAAGCATTTCTGGGTTTACGGCTATGGTAAATTTTTGGGGTCGAAATTCTTTTAAGAAGGGAAAGTGTAACGACCTAAATTTCACCGCTTTAATTTGTGAATATTTAATTTTTTTTAAATATTCAAATAATAGGTTTTATAATTTAAAATAAAAATCTTTTAAATATTAACTAGTGATCGTGAAATAGTTTTCAAAATTTGTTAACAAAAATATTTAGTTCGAAGGAAATTAATAGAAATGATTGAAAATCGTTTTTTGAATTTTCGACTTTTCATCGTCTAAAAGTTGTCAAATATGTTGTAACACTATTGTATACATATATACATAAATTTATGAATAAATTAGCATATATATATATATATATTGGTATATACATTTTTATATATACCTAAGTAAGGAACAAGATGTGACTTAATACAAAATTTTAAAGTACAATTAAAAAGAAAAGATTTAATAAAAACATGAAAAGATACCTTATGAAACACTAAGTACTAATGTATTTAATGCATGCTGGAAATGAGGGGGCATGCTAGGGCGTGTGGAACTAAGGGGAGACTAGGTTGGTGATTTAATCAAATTTCCTAATCTACACTCTCATTTTTCATTTCATTTTTCACTTGCTAAAAATTCCTCTATATTCTTCATACACTTCCATGGCTTCTCTTTTGTTTCCAAAGTTTAAAGATTCAAAACTTTTCTACTTCAGAACACTTTAAAACTTTGTTTAAACACCTTCCCTCCACTTCAAAACTCCATTTCTTAAAAAACAAGCCCTTAAAACCATCACCATATCATGGCCAAGCCCCTTATGCTTCATGATCGAAACTACTTTGGCGTTTAAGGCATCCAAAAATCACTTTTGCCTAAAGAAAATCAAGGCCCTAGGATCGATCTTAGGTGTGGTAATAGCTTGGTTAGGTTTGGTTAGCTTTGGTGAGTAAAGCTCACAAATTTATTAGAAGTTTCTAATTTTAATTATGATGAATATTTTGTTGTTAAATCATTGCTTAATTAGTTGGATATGTTGTTTATTTGTATGTGTGTATATGTGCTTGGATGTGATGTTGTGTAAAATTTGGAAATGGAAGTTAAAGTTAGTTAGTTAGCAAGTTATGTCCCTTGCTTGTGTATGTTAATTATGACATGAATATATGTTCATGCTCTTGCTTATGGTGTTCTAAGCTAAGAAAGTTAGCATCTTAATCTGTTAAAGCAACATCGAGATCCTTCGGTTAAAAGCTTGTTTTTTTAATTTTACTTTATTGAAAATGTTTTTATAAAGTTTCAAAACCCTTACCTTTGTTTTTAAAACTATATTCAAAGTTTACAAAGGTAGTCAAAATAAAAAAGTTAAGGTTTTGAAAGTTATTTTGAATGAAAATTCAAGTTTGAAATTTCGGATCTTATAGTGATAGTCGCTATAGACGCAGTTCGCGGAAAATGAATCTTTTTGCAATTAAAGGTTGTTTTCATCTTAAGTATATTTTGGGAAAGTATTTCAAACTTATTTTTAAGTATACAAAAGTACTTATTATTATTTAATTATTTATTTATTTATTTGATTAATGATTATTTAATTAATTAATCAAGTAAGGTAATTAGTACTTAATCATTAGTTAATAAAGAAAATTTCTACTTAATTATTTTTAAGTAAGATAATTATAATTAATAAACTAATTTAATTTAATTATTATTTAATTATTATTTAAGAAGGTTTAGTTATTAACTAATTTCTAATTGAGAGAAGTTTAATTAAAATTTAATTAAAACTAATTATAACTAACTAAGTTTTAATTATTATTAAATTACGGTTTAAGTTATTTATTTAAAGATTAACCATTATTTAATTATTTATTTAAAAGATAATTATTATTTAATTATTTTTTTAATAGTTAATTATTGTTTAATCATTAATTAAAGGTTCAATTATTAATTAAAGGTTTAATTATTATTAAAATAAAGAGTTTAAATGTTATTTAATTATTAAATAAAGGTTTTAAAGTTTTAAACACTTTATTTCTAAAGATCGGTTTTGGTTTTAAAGTAACTCCCTTTTAAAAAAATATTTTTAAATCCAAGGGATTTCTTTGTCGATAACCCTTAAGTAACCCCAATTGAATAAGAAACCCAATGACATATGTTTAGCAGAATAAAACTTCATTCTGCTAATTAAGTTATATTGGACATCTGTTTGGTAGAATAAATCACAATTCTATCATAATTCACCGAGTAGATTATGTTTGACATCTATTAACCAGAAATTAAACCCAGTTCTGCTATTATGGTAACTTGGACGTTTACTTATATGTTGATTAATTGTTATTGGCTGATTCCCTTTACATATCTACTTGTTATTTAAATACCCATGTCATAACTTGGAAATATAAATTCAATTAAATGAAAACCATTGTGGTCACTAAGACTACTGAAACTTGTGAAGTCAAATATTTAAATTTTATCCTTTTAAAAATGGTTTAAAGTTTTTTACCATTTTAAATAATATATTTAAAGGATAGCTACGCTATTATTTTACAAAAGGCATTTGAAGTAATTTATTACTTTTTAAATGATTGTTTATAACCTTTATTTTTTTAATGATATTTAAGGATAATTAAATGAAGGATGTTTAAATAAAAACTTTTTTACTTCAAGGTGTTTTAAATAATTGATTTTATCAAAGGAACTTTATTGATTACAGCTTGTTAAAGAAGTTTTGTTTTAAATAATGAAAGTTTATAAAAGGAGTTTTATAAATTGAAAAGAGATCTTGAAATTTGGAAAAGAGTTTTATAAATTATTTGGATATTTATAAAAGAGTTTTTATAAATGATTTTGGATATTTATTAAAGGGTATTTTAACTAGTTTGATAGAGTTTTATAAATAAACTTGAAGATTTATAAACAGTTTTATAAATGGAATTGAAGTTTTGGTAAAGGAGATTTTTATAAATGAAAGAGATTTATTAGAAGGATTTATTGAAGGAATTTATAAAAGAAAATTAAGATTGGATTTCCCTTAACCAACCTTCTTTATTATGGTGGTACGGAACATTTGTTCCATACTTAACACCGAAGGAATTTTGTGTGGGGTTATTTTTATCTCTATTTTAAACATTTGCTTTTGATCCTTTTGATATGATTTTGAAATAAGAAATCTTTTGCAATGTTTAGTGAATATGCTTATGTGGTGAGATAAGTATATGAATATTTTAACAATCATTTTGGAAAGAGGTTTAATAAATGAAAGATTTATTAAAATGAGGCTTAGTGGTTGCTATAGATAATTAAATCTCTGGTTTGTTGTTGTTTGTGTATTTGATAGTTAAATAACCGACTATCAAATCCTGGCTGGTTTTAACTTAGGAAATATATAAGATCTTCACGTGTTTATATGGTTTGAGTTCACTTGGGAGAACTCATTCGGGTGAAACGTCTCTAGCTTTTAGTGTATATTAGAGATTTCTTTGGGACTCTGGTATGGTCCTCTTAATTCTTAAAGAACGGGAATGAGTCAATCAGAAATTATCGGTTATTGGTTCGGAGAGACTGGGATCGGATATGTTATCCAAAAACTACTTTGAACCAACATATGTGTTCGAATGGAAGACATCTTGAAGATGTTCGAAGATGGAGTTTTTTGAAGTGCAAGGGCTACTTTCTACTAATCCTGAGGGTGATTCCAAAGTGGATATAGTAGAGGTAGTGCCTTCGGTTTCGTTCAGACCTAAAACGAACTTGTATGGATGAATGCTTGCATTGCATTTCTACCTAGAGGGGAGTGTTAGCATTCTAAGAGGGAATTACTATAAGGAAATGGTCTCAAGCCTCACAATCTGGGAAGGGCTAAAACAGATTATGCCACAAGGCTAAGTTGGTCACTCCCATAAGGGTGTGTCATCACTTTTCTAGATCATTTTATTGTGGATTTGGTTGTGCATGAGAGCTCTCTATAAAGGTTGGAAGCAATCGGGGTGATGACATATTCGGTACTATCCAGTAAGAGGTAGGTCAGTCTTGTCATGCTGAGGTCAAAACGTTTTTGATCTCTCAGTACATTTACCTAGAGGTGTATTGTATGGAAGGTAGTCCCTTTGCCTGCCATTTATTGGAATCCATTCTCCAATAAGCGCCTTTGGTTTTCGATTGTATATCTATTATTGTTATGATGTACACACATAACAGCTACTTGATTATTGATATTTTATACCCATTGACATTATTATAATATCAGTGGATTTTTATAATAAAAATGGTTTGGTTATCGTAAGGTAAAAACTCGTGCGTGTTATGTGCAGCATGGTCTTACAAGATACCTTTTATTTTGAAGAGTTTTCAAATGTAGAAATCAATATGATTTGATTAAACTTTCTCACGCTAGTTTACCAAACTGATCTGAACGTTACTTACTTATAATGCTCGGGTCAGCCCGAGCATATTTTTTAAATTTAGCTGGATACTTTGAAGCTTTTAGGAGATGAGCTTTATGCCTCCAAGACGTAGTCACTTATCTTTTACTTTTCCGCTGCTTTCTTTTTTGTTTGTGTTAATTAGCATTTTTAAGGACATGCCATTATAACTGTCCAGGCTGATAATAGGATAGTGTACTCTAATATTGTGTATAAATAAAGATGATTTCTTTTGGTAAAGATTTTGTGTATATTATATATTGCTCGTTACGATATGAGATTATGTTTCGTCTTCTTCTTTCTTCACCCCAAATGACTTATCCTTTGGATACTTAAATGATCGGCACACGAATACCGAGGATGTATTAAGTGCCATCTTTAGATGTAAGCATGGTAGATTGTTACTGGTTTTCAATCCCTTTGAAGTCTCAAAGCAGAGAGTATTTATAGTAAAGTGGATGGTGAATGGTTGAGATCGCGTTATATAACTGACGAAAAAGTGCTTGATCGTTGATCCAATTATAGAGATGGATGGTCGACGGTTGTAAAGTGTGGTAAAAGATGTGCGATGTATGAGAATGTACCCATTGCCGCTCTTTACCAAGCTTGGGCTTGCATTAAATGCACATGTAATGTTGATGGTAAGCCACATCAGTTCAGCCGCCCAACTACGGTTCTTAGGATGGATGGCTTTGTCGTTCACTTAAGTGTTCACATGGCTGTGTTGGCCGACCAGCTATCAGAAACATGAAAGAGACTTGGAATCCTTTAGAGGGCCATGTGGGAAGACGATTAATGACCGGGCATGAGACAGCCGGGAGGGAGGCCTGATGCCGGTTGGAACTGGTTGTACTGAAGCCACGCTAAAAGTAAGCCATCTTACTACCATTCTTGCCTGATGTGATGTCTACTAGGGTGGACTTGGACATTAGCCGCCATTTGCTGATGTGATGCCAGGAGAATTATGTTACCTTTCAGCTGCTGCAATAAGTAGTTCGATATAGAGGAGCCGATCGGGATCGAGCCAGACCTAGACCAGATCTTGTCTAAGTGTGAAGGTTGCTTCGGGATGAGATGATCAGGCCTCTTCTTCGCACTTTGCTAAGTAGAAAGGTTGGAATGAAATCAACATGGGATTGGGACTACCTTTGTGGTCTGGTGACAAATCAATTGGGCTGGCTTTGATTAGGCCGGACTTTCTTCACTTGGCATGCTAACTACTTATGAGAAAACTTGAAACACCCACACACCCCTTAGTATACCCAAAAGGACACACTAAAAGATGTGGTGCGTTGTAGGTATAGGTAAAAACTTGCAGAGACTAAGATTCACAAGACAAAATAGATAAAAACAGCGGAAACTATTGAAACCAAACTTCATAAATACTTTATAAACCAAATAAGTCACAAAACACCAAATACATAGGATGTCTCAAAATGCCAAAACATGTCTTATGAAATCAAAACCTCGGTCTCATAAAAATCAGATTTCAAACTATCCCTCAAAGAGTGCCAGTACAACAAAAGAACTTAAAACTGAAAATGAAGAAAAGGAATACATGAGAAAATTTCCGCCAAAGAAGTCTCCAAGAGTCCACAATCTACCGTCCTTGCCCTTGCTGGCCTATGGGGGGAAAAATGGGAAGAATAGAGGAGTGGGTCAGACTAAAAGTCTAGTGAATGATAGTAATTACTAGATTTTTAAGCAAAGTAAAGATAATATACTTTGAAACAGTTCTAGTTATAAAAAGAAACAAAGGAAATAGAAGGAAAGGTAAAACTAGAAATAAATACGATTTAACTACTAGATTAATTCAATTGGATAACTTCGATTGTTTGCACTTGTCCTTGATAGCTGCTTGATTAGGCTGAATTCCCAATCCTACTTTAATTAGGCTGAAGTCCTAATTCTACCCTTTCGATCGGCCTTCTACTATGTGTCTACTGAAATTTAGACATCAGTGCCTACGAAAGGCACCTACTAAGGGCATGGAACTCATAACGATTACTGAGCACCAACTGGAAGCCGCACGCGTGACCACCACTATGCTCATGTTACCTGTTGCTCCACCTATTGGACCATTTATTTACCACTACTCCAGCATAAGCGTGCCCTCGTCTCACTTCAGGCTAATGTGAGACACCGTGTCCATAGAAATAATAGGGAATGCTGTTGGTACAGGCCCGTCATCCAAACAATATCTAGTTGCGCCCCTTGTCCAAATCCCCATGATTTGAACTTCTATTATTTGACCATTTATTTACCACTTCTAAAGCATAAGAGTGCCCTCATCTCACTTCCGGCTAATGTGAGACGCCTTGTCCATAGAAATACCATAGAATGTTGTTAGTATAAGTCCTACTTTCATCTTTGCTTATTAACTTAGTATAAATTATTTAAATAAGCCTCTACTGTCATTCTTGCTATCATTGCTTATTAATTTATTCTAAGTCTCAAAATAAGCCTCCTTCTGTTATGTTTCTAATTCTAATCTACGTTATAATTATGCTTATTAAATTAACCCAAGGACTAAGTAAAAAATAAGCTACTTCTTCTTTTACTCTTTTTAGTCCTAATTTTACATCATAATTAGGCGTGCAAATATTTCAATTTTAGTCCAATTCCATTTTATTACATTCTTTATATTTTACATCTTAATTTCTGTAATTTCAGTATTCTTATTTATTTAATCAATATTCGCATTTAATCATTCTATTACATTCACATAAAAAGGAAAAAATAGAAAGAAACTGAAGATTACGAAAGAAAATCCCAAACGTAGAAAAAGATGTAAATAAAACATAAAGAACGGTAAATAATTAAAAATACTGTAAATAAATGGAATGGCTATAATTAACAGTAATTAACTACAAATAATTGAAAAGAATAGCTAAAAAGAAATAGACTGAAAAAATAAATCTAAACTGAAAATAAACTGGTAAAAAAAGTTATTCCAAAATCGTAGAAAAATTACAGCTATTGGAAACCCTATTATTTTAAATTACTTAAAAATATAAAATAATTACAATCACTCACCTGCGGTCTCAAGCTCTTCCCTTGGTCTTCTCGGATCCACTTGGAGTTATTAAATATTTTAATTTAAAACGAATTTCTCCTCGGAAAATTATTCCTTTTAGGGTCCTTCCCGAAAAGGTAAACCCAAATGAAGAAAATCTAAAATGAGAAAATTAGCTAGGCCTAGGGTCTTATTTATAGGGGTAGAAGTGGATCTCATACCATTGGATTTGGAGATTGAATATGGTGCAACCAAGTCATAGGCTGGATAGGAGCCGTCGGATGGAAGCACAGATGGGCCGGATGAGAGCAAAAATCAAAAATGACGTGTAGAAATCGTAGGAGAACGAAGAAATCAATTCTTCACTCACCAACAGGGGCAGGTCGACCTACCTGTCGACCGTCCCCCCTCCTAGGTCGACCGACCGGTCGACCTAGGTGGTGGTTAGGTCGACCTGGTGGTCGGCCTAGCCTTATTTATTATTATTATTCTTTTTGTTTTCTTGTTTAATTTGTAACTCCTTCATACTAGCTCGGATTCTGACGTTCTATATATGGAAATTGACCAGAAAATTACCACGGATACAATGGTGCAACTCCCATGGCTCAATTATGATAATTTCATAAAGTTATTTCATCATTTAATTAATTCATTAATTAATTATTATAGCTTAAATTTTGGGTTGTTACAAAACTCGGCAACACTAATGATTTTATATTATGAGATAATTGTAGTACTTCGGTTTTAGTTGGTAATTATACACCACTCTAATTGATATTTATGTTATTCACTATATGTATCTTATCACATCTTACCTGATCACTTTACCAGTTAGCTATACCTTATAGTCATACCATCCAATTAATGGATAGTTGAGTCATGTTCTTTTAGTTAATGCTATGGTTGTCGGTGCTTCAAACGAGGTCGAAAATAAGGGCGTCACATTCAACATTCTCATGTATCAATGCATACATACATATATATACCATGATTCTTTTATTATAATAACTGTGCATATTATATATATATATATATATATATATATAATCTCTCATAAAATTATAAATTACTCAAACATTGAGAATAAATATTCTTTTCATTAAATAGTTCATCAATAAATACTTCTTACTTTAGTTATTACTTCATATTTCTAAGATCATAGATAAACATCTCAATTAATATGAGATTTTCTATTAAGATTACATGTATTAAATCCTTTATCTCCATTAAATCAAAATTTTCACATGAAATTAATTCAGCACGAGTGAATATAATTTCTATCACTAATATGCATTTATAAAATAATAATAACATGCGTTTAAACTTTTACATAAAATATATAATAATTTCTAAATAAGAATTAATATAAATCAATACCAATTTCACTTACTAATTCTACCTCAAATTCGATTGACTGACATTCATCAATTTGTTCAATTAATAGATATTTAATTCAAATCTCTATCGATTAATATGCTTAACTAGTAAACTTTTGTCATTTTTTTTAAATTTTTTGCAACTTATCTCATCTCAAACAACTTTTTCTTTCTTCAAATCAATTACTGTATGATATGTATAAATAACTTGAATACCATAAATGTTCATCAGTATGGATTTATATATGACAAACACTCACTAATGATTAAAATCCATATTTTCCCAATTCAATATTTCAATTTAATAAGATTTTATAATCCATATCATCCATTGATGTTATGATTCATCGTAAAATCAATATATGTAAATATTTTTAAAAACATATATATGCATTTATATAAATTTATATGAAATCACTATATTTGTCTGTGTGTATTTGTATAACAACATTTAACTATAGAAAGGTAATCTCTCAAAACCATAATTTTCTATTTTAATTCCAAATCTCCATTAAGTTCATATGGTATGCAATTTAACTATTTTTATTTCTTCAACAATTATCGACTCATCGCTCCTAATTAGAATTTTACAGCTAATATCAAACTTGTCTCAACAATCACATGATCTAAACATGCACTGAAGAAATATAATTTTATTTGTATGAATATAATTCACTCATAACATTTCATAGTTCAACCACTTTATTCATCCAATTTGTAGCATCTAAGTTGCAAAATTCACAACCAAACCAATATACAAATAAAAGTAATTACCCAAACTCATGTATCGACTTATCAATAATTATATAAATGGAATTTGAAGATAAATACTCACATGAAATTTTTTGTCATCTAAATATACATCTATAAGAAGTAAATATGCATATAATTTCGATATCAAATATATATGTACATATTAATCGAATTATTGGAAATGTTGAGTGATTTCACTCAGCACACCTATATGGCTAATCTAGCTCACCATAACTACAACCAAACCTATCCACCTTTTGCTCAAGTGTTGTCGCGTCCATGCCCCCAAACCTAACTGAGTTGTAGGCACTCCTTAGCATTGACATCCAAATTGTGGTTCCACCATTGCCTGCTCTACAATCGCACCATTCATCACCTCCATCCTAGATCTACACCATTCTAAGTCGCAAGCGTGCCGGAACCTACTCTAACCACTACCTTTGCGTCGAGCTCCATCTCTCCCCTACTCGTGCATCTCATTAGCATTCTCTATTTTAATTGAAAATGAAGTCTTATTGCGTATTTAGGATTTTCTTACTAGATACGAATTTAATAGGGGGAGAGAGAGTTTATTATTTATCATGTTTCAGTCTTTTATAGTCAAACCTATTTCAAATCTTGTTGTTCCTTTTAACATCTTAATATTTCATTAAAGAACTCAACTTTACTTATATTTAATATTTTCAACATCTTACCACTTTAAATATAATGTAACGTCCTCATTTTAAGATCTGAAAATGAATAACAAAATGAGATTGGTATTTTTCCTCTTAACATTAAATAAATATAGCAGTTAAATAATTTCTGTTACATAAATTTTCAAATTACCTTTTTCATAATCCCATTCGTTCCCACGTAGGGGTACGATATAATAACATAAATAATAATGTTATGCCTGATATATGAAGATGCTGACACGAACACTTGACTGGTTATACCCTGGTTTTACAATAGCAGAATACAAAAATAACTTTAATTAGCTACAAGCCTCCTGCTTCATCTTCGACTTCTTTATTCATCTTTCAAAAGCAACATATCTAAGCCCACAAACTCGACCCACTCAAATGAGTAACCATGAATTTATGGAAATAATAAAAACACAGGCCAGACATAAATCCTATTATGAGTAAAACTTTACACTAAAACAACAGGTAGTGAGAACATGTCACTAAGGCACAGAATGAGTTTTTCCCACAATGATTCATCGCAACAATTACATCATATCATGTAAATAATCATCACAGCATGATCATTCATAAAACATTATTTTATTTATAAGTATTCCCTATACTTTACATTCAATTATGAATAATGTCGTATATACACATTCAGCCATTACAACTTAAGTATACTTTATACTTATCATCAAGTTGTTACGAACCATATCATACAGTCAACAATCACATTCACAAACTCACCTAGAATCTTATTTAGGTGTTGATCCCAAAGTTATCATTAACTTATTTTAATGATTACCTCCCTAGGCATGCCTATCACTAATTTATATTTTTCTCGAACAACTTCACCGATGAAATGGCCACTCATTCCACCATGGAAGCCACCTTGACTCTCCTAGGAGGTTGAATGTAAACATCCAGAATACATTCTAGCAAGTGTCCTTACTAAGCAGCAATAGCCCCTCCTAGTCATAGAAACAATTTTGTTTCACATTGTTGATTTGTTTATAAAAATACATCCATTTAGATGTTTTCCACTCAAGCATAAGCTTATACTAAAGTTAATTTTCTAAATTGAATCCCATAGACTTCCCAAGTATTGGTACCTTGCCATATACCGTTGAATTTAGACTTCATTAGTCTTGGCATCCTTCCATATAAAAACTCCATGATTCGATATATCTTATGATCTTGGGTTCAATCCATTTCTTTCATTCATTAGTTGTGTGCCCTACACCTTCTTTAGATAAAACATTTTTTATCTTTAATGATGCTACTATCATTTCTTAGCTTCCCTAAGGTTATTTCATTATTCAATCTTAAAAAAGTTTCTGTATTAAACTTATTGTATTATATCCTAATTTTATCCTTATGAAATTTAATTCGACGTTTCTTTTAGAAACAGGCTTCCAAAATGCCACTAAGTATTCTATTATTTTACTTAAGGATTTTTAGCACCCCTGACTATCGCATACTAGTTCATAGGCTACCGCATGTTAAAGCTATAAGCAACCTAAAATTACCACATAGCAAAGTTACCGCTACCTAAAGCTATCCTGAGTCAAGTTTAAAACTATCGCATGTCAACCCTGTTGCAAGCCAAACCTATCGAATGCCCAACCTATTGCACCACGAAGCTATTGCATTAGAAAACTCTCACACCTGGGCATATTGCACCATGAAGATATGGAAGGTTGAGTCCTACAAGTTATCGCATGTAAACTCTTTAAAGCTCCGTGTGTTAAGTTTAATAGCGATCACATGTCACACTTTTAGAGTTATCAAAGGTTGAACTTATACAAGCTACCCCAGATTGAACTTATATAAGCTATCGCATGTCAAAGTTTTAAGGCTATCGGAAGAACCATCTCATGCCTCAGCTCTTAAAGCTGTCGAAGGTTGAAGAAACAAAGCTTTCACATGTTATAGTGGTGAATCCGTAATTAAATAGAAAATTATAACTTTGTTTAATAGAACAACAACTTTTAACCTGACCTATACACATGTCATTTATCTTGTGGTTACTTCTATCTTGTTGCAGCTTTCTCTGGCTATTGCCGTAAAGTAAGCCCTATTTAATTACCCTCTCCTTAATTACATTATTAATTAAGGTATATTTTTCTGTTACCAATTAATTCATATCATTGAAAATTTATAGGAAAAGTCACCAAAATTCTTAAACAGCTTCTTTTAAATCTAGTAAAAATTTGGAATATTATATTTAATTTTAATACTTTTAAATATTACTTTATACCCAAATTAGCTATTTTCCACTTAAAGAATTCATAATTAATTATTGCTTCATCTAAAAATTACAAAATTTGAAACCCACTTAACTTTTAATATTAAAAACATCATATTAAAATTTCATCACATTTAGAGAAGATTAAATCATGCTTTACCCTAAAATATGATCTAATTCTATTTATTTGAATTATTAAACACATATAATTTCATTTCTAGTCATTAAAACATCTATAACAATATTTAAAACATTCAAAAAATATCAAATCCGACCCAAATAGGTTTGGAAGGATTAAGAAATCGCCTAGATTAAAAAAGCTTCATTGAAATCTTCTTTTATCCTTTTAAATTTTGAAAGCTCCTTTCTTTGATTTGATTTCCACTTTCTTCCCTTAGAAATGGTGGTCGAACTTAAGTGTTAATGAATATTTTTTTTTGAAATGAAGACAATGTGAAGGAAGAGGTGGATGTGGTTAAGGACTTGTATATTAATGATTTTGGCTTAGGCTAAAATCCCTCTTACCAAATCTCATTAATATATTTTCCTCAATACAAGATTCCCTTTATTCAAGTTCAAATTGTATTTATTTCTATCCATTTGGATGAATTTAATCGCAATAATCACTATTGATTCATTCGGTTAATATTTTATATTCCACGCTCAATTAATCAAATTCCCCTAAGTGATATTTTTAATTAAATTATCTTAATTATTACTTATTGGATTTGTATTAATTTAATTTCCTATATTGTAGCACTCCAAAACATGAGGTGTTATAAACAATATTCTTGACTAAAATGGATTTACTATATATTTGGAAAATGAATGTGTATATCAATATGATGCTTGATTATTGTTTAACATCGTGTAAATATTGATTTACGTAGGATTTTATATTTGTACAAAAATTTAAATAACTATTCAAACTCGTTTACAAATCCATTTCCTCATATAAACTTTTCTAAATAACCCCGTAAATATATTCAATAATTTAAATATGAAAGTTTATTCATGATATTGTAGTTTATTATTTTCACAATTATTTACATCAAATAAAACCTTTCTATTGATTCATCTATTCTTTTACTTATCAATCCTTATTTATGTTTATTTTACTTATGACCATTTATTACAACATATAAATATATGTTTATGTTTGTTGTAAATTGTATTCAAACTCATTTTATTTTTGAAAAGGAACTAATTGATTTAAAGCATTAAAACAAGAGTCCTTGTTTCATTTTATTTTTACTTACTAAATATCTTTAAAATAATTTCTCTACTAAAATTCAACTTGAATAATTTATTTCAATAAATTCTAACTTTTTCCTAGCATACTGGAAGTTGGGTATTAAATAACATTATGATTTCTAAAGCTTTATTATTTTGGAAATGCTAAATTCATGTGCCAATGCAGGCTTTTATAGCGTGTAAAAACCGCTATAAAAACTTTCTATAGCGATTCTATAATTTCCATAGATCAACATGTTGTAAAAAGTATGGTAGATACTATAGCGTGTCATACTTGCAATGGAAAACGTATTTTTCTTGCCATCTAAAATAGGCCATATTGGTGCAACTGCTTTTCTATAGCATTATGAAACGTGCTATAGAACTTTTTATGACGCATTTTAGTTGCTATAAATATGTCGACATGCTATATTATTATAGCATTTGAACGCGCTATGGAATCATCGTGTCAACCTTTTATGACACATTGAAATGCTATAGAAAATTCATTACTATCTATTATAGCACCGTCTTATTGCTATGAAAACTATTTACTCTTTGCAAAATATTTTGTATAGCACTAACATGATGCTATAGTATAACAAAGCTGAACAATTTTTCTTTTTATTGCATAGTTAGAACGCTATAAAAAAATTCTATTGCACATTTTTTGCTGCCATAACATTCAAAGCTTACAATTTTCAATTCTACTTATATATTATAACTCAAAAAACCACATTCATCACATTAACATAAGTACACAAATTGAGTCATAAGCCAAATCACAAAATATATATATATATATATATCCATAATATTTCATACATGAAGAATTAAACATAAATATTTTTGATAAAAATTAAACATAAGTACACAAATTGAGTGTAGCATACCAAAACGATACATACTAAAAATATTTTAATGACCGTCGATAAGCATGACTGATTTAAAGGAGAAAGAGTGCGACATCATGTATCAACCTCAAAAGCATCATACAACACCTGTGAAGAAGAAACACAAACATACATATGTTAGTCAATATATACTTCGTTTTACTCTTACACCATTGGTTCATTATCAATGATAACTTCTACAACTACTGCAATTTTGATTATTTAGTCTAAAGTTGTCTAGAATTATTGAAATGTTATATTAAATGGGAATAATTTAACATTAAGTTGGTATGTGTTATAAATTCGTGATTTTTTTATACCCAGTTACTGTTAACTTGGTCTTAAAAATGGTAGAGATCTTTAAAGCACGTTAAGAATATGGAATAGTATTATGGTCTATGCGTTCGAGGTTGACCACCGGCAATTTGCTCTCTTAATACCTCCTCCAAGTGTGATGGAGCTAAGCATTTGAACACCAAATAAAAAATATTACATTTTGCACAGTTTGTAATCAAGAAATTTTTTGTGAAAAGCTAACTGCTAGAAAAAAGAGAGTAGCAATATTTATTACATATGTCAATCAAAAATCAAGCTTACGAAGAAGCATCTGGTTTACCATGTTGTTTCATCAACATCATTCATCATCGGGTTTTTGTATAATAACAAAAAACTTACTGTTGTGTTGAAAAACTCGCACTGATGCACTAGATCCTCGAGCACCATTGGCAATCGAGTTATGGTTAAGTGAATCACTAATAATCAATCCTCCCTACACATGATCATACAAAAATTTAAATAAACTTTTAGCAGAGGGTGAAAACTCAGAGTTTGAATTGTCTTATATGCATATACTACCTTGGCAATGAGAGCAGGGATAATGGCAGAGTTAGTAACATAACCCATGCCAAAAAGAATTGATGCTGACTTTCCAACAAATCGTGCAATAACCTCCTCCAACTCAGTGTGAAGTTTAGTGGTGCCTGCATTGAAACAACCAATTGAAATAATTGATTTGTTTTCATAAATCAATTATTATGTTTAAGTCCAATATAATGATTTAAAAATACTTGTATACTATACCTCCATCAACACGAACACTGCATGTACAGGCTGAGTATTTTTCCAAAGCTTCAATAGCAAGTGGAGTACAATATGGATCTGCTGAGGCAAATCCTAGGTAGTTGTAGGATCCTAAATTGAGACATCTGGTAGTTTTTGAGGTCCGGCTACAAGACAAAATAACCAAGATATAATATTTCTTCCTTCTTAAAGGTGAACAGAATAACAATGCGTTTAAGAACTGTTAAACCATATTCACTTGCAATTTACGCTGTAACTAAAAATACATATCACATTTTGTATAAAAGTCTAGCCCAATGTCTGTATATCTGAATTAAAGGAGGATAACATAATGGTCAAGCTATTGCTACTCACTGTAAAGTTTTGTTATTGTCATTGCTGATGCGCTCGACTACATCAATCCAAGCACCAGGTGCGCTTGCAATTGGTCTATTAAAACAATCCTGCATAATAGCTATTCAATTTAGAAAATTAGGAAGACTGTTAGCTAATCAAACAACATTTCACCTCTCCACTGGAAATTCCCTCTACCCAATTAACAGCAAATTAATTCTAATTTAGTTTCATTTATCTTGAACAGTACTATAAAATATCCTAGACCCATAGTCTCTCGATGGTGTATTATTTTAGAAAATTGGTTTATTTTTTTGTATCACCGATATATTTACATTTCGTTTATTATTTATTTATTTTATCTTTATACATATGAGATACATGGAATATTTTGAAAAACATTACCTGAAAGGAAATATGATTGTCCTTTGGGTTGATTTCAGTCTTCGTCTTCATGCTTTATGGGTCATCCGATTGCCCTTGGTAAAAAAATGTGAACTGAATACAGAATAATTAGCACACAACATTCAGCTACAACAGTGACAATCCAAATGTGAACTGCCCTTGGTAAAAAAAATATATGGGAATTTGACCGACTTGCAGTTATAATGCACTATGAGACAAGAAAACAGAAACGCAGCTGATATAGCAAGTGTTAGAATGATACAACATAACATAAACTATCAGACTTTGCTGATGTAAAAGGACCAATCAAAATGCAATGAAATGTCTTACTTATAATTAACCCACAAAGACACCACAAAAAGGTTCGGGAATATTATTCCGACTACTAAAACAAGCATATTTGGGGATATCACATCAGTTAAGGTATTTGAGGTTTAGAATATAGAAGTAAATATAAAATGATTGTACAGTTTCTACTGTGATACTAGAAACCGTAAATCATTTTTTACTTTATAGTTTTGAATCGATTCCATGCAGATGAGAAACTGAAAATTGATGAAAAAGGGACAAGTCTTGACCTTAGGATCTATACTTAAAGAGTAAAAGAGGCCTTTCCAACTTGTTTACGTTTAAAGCATCCCAAGCACGTTTGGTGATCAAATGCATCCCAAAACTTAAGCAACAAATCTAAGGCATGTATCCAACAGAAAACCTGCCTTAGTTATATGTCAAAGAATGAAGCAAGGACCCTTTTTTTAAGAATAAATAAATAAGCTTTTGCTTCATCGGCCAAAGTCGAATAAGAAATGCAAAGTATATGTCGTACCTTTGAGGATCTTATCTGCTTCAGTGACTCTTCTAGTTGATTCTCGATTTGATTGAGCTCATTAGTGTTGGGTTGGCCGAGGTCCTCACCAAGTAGATTTCTGATATTACAAATTCAGTTAGGAAAAAAACATCATATTATTAACTTTAAGGTTCATTACTGATGCCACCTCTGGGAACGATGCATAAGCTCAACTCTTGTTTTTAACTTTGGACAGTCCGGGTAACTGCTCTGCACTGTAAAAGAAGACGGAGTCTAGTTAGCCTTTGAATAAAACTTTGTATGCTTTTGGACAAATGTATATTTTCTTGTAGTGTGAATATCTAAATTTACAAATTACGATATTTTGTTGGACCCATAATAATATTATTAACGTATACATTGGTTTTTGACAGTGGGTTCGAAGATATATTCGACTAGAGACATTTCATAGATGTTTTAAAGGAGGACATTGAGATAGTAGAATCGTTGCCAGAAAAATACAGGAAGATAAAGCCTTTTGTCAGGGCACCAATATCTTGGTCCAAGGTCCCATCTGCTAATTCAGTTTTACTCTGATTGATGACAAAATGATCGATTCCACTGTAGCATCGTTTACAAATTTACTGTTTGTGCAGACTTTTACTATAAAGGTTATGAGAAAGTTTTGAAGAAGTTCAAGGTGGTGAAGTTTACTCAAACAGATTCAAGGCACCCAAGCAATGGCCTTTTTCCTTCGATTCAGAAGCTCAGATGTCATGCAAATTACAAGGCACTTAAACATACACCTTAGATCGAAGATTTAGGAATGAAACTTGTTGAAAGACTGAGAAATGGAAGCAACTATTACATTGCTCTACATTTGAGGTATTAACCAGGGTCAGTCTTCTCAGTTTTCACATAGTGATAGTATGTGAATCCTAGGCAAATGTATCTATGGGATAACATAAAAATCATAATATAATGCATATCTACACATGTATTACATATAAAAAAAATGCTATTTTAACTAACATCGATTACATTTATGCTAAGAAGCGTCAATTTG
The DNA here is from genome assembly GCA_030737815.1 of Allium fistulosum. Lineage (NCBI taxonomy): Eukaryota > Viridiplantae > Streptophyta > Magnoliopsida > Asparagales > Amaryllidaceae > Allium > Allium fistulosum. The sequence continues at coordinate 864,621,810 of CM060905.1, read as the reverse complement.
AAGGCTATATCGCAGGAAATCTTGAAATTTACATTGATCTACCAATTGCCTATATTTCTCAATGGGTAGAAAACAATCACCATTATTAAATTATACTCATATTAGTTAAACTGATTGATTATAATCGTATAATAGTTATAGCAGTAATGTGAGATACTTTGCAAATCAATATAATGATTCAATGCTGGTGCAATTAGAAAATATGCAGACGATGTTTCTCAATCAAATGAATGCGCACCGTGAATGAAAAATCCATTACAGCCACTTCTCTGTGTTTTTAACCATTTATATTTGAAACACACCATAAATTGAAACTAATATAAAACAAAAAATCAGAAAGCAAACATGAGGATTATTAAGCCGGAACAATTGGGAATGGCTAAACAAAAAACTGGTTTAAATAAATTGGTAGATGTGTGATACTAATATAATTTGTAGAGTACTAAGAGAATTAAAATGCATGCATGGACGAAACTGATGTCCAACAACAGTGGAGAAGCAGAAATACCCGAGAGGACTACGAGTTCTTCCCCCTCACGTTGGCCATCTCCCCATCAGCTTGCCATCAAAATGTAATACCCCAAGATTTTGAGGAAAATTCTTTTAATAAATGATTAAAATTCTGGGGGAAAATCAGAATTATTATATAGGTGGGATTTTCAGTGGTGCAAGGTTGTGTGCATGTGTGCACGTGCACACTAGTTATGGCACTAAGAGAAAATCCAGAATTCCTGAATAATAAAACAAGGAAGGAAAACATTTAGATAAAATGTTTTAAATAAAGAAAATATAGACCTAGACATGAGTATTAAAAATTCCTGAGGATGTGTGTATATAAATATATCTATATATATATGCCTATGTATGACTTGTCTGAAAATTGAGGCAGAAGAGAACATTGACTTATAATGAATAAGTGAATTTTTTTTATTTGAATAATAGGTGTAGAAATGCACATAAGTATGCACATGTTTTCTGCAAATAAAAGGTTAAAGTTAAATTAACACCCATAGTTGTATAAATGTATATTTATATCCAGATATTATTTGAGCAGAAAATAAATAAAGGAAGCACTAAAACAGTAAGAACCAAAGTGCAAGAAAGAAAATGTACATAGGCAGAAAATAGAAAGTCACACCATTATCATGTTTGAAGTAAATATAATAAAAATACTTAAAGTTATCACTTTCTGAAAAGAAAGGAAAATAGGCACAATTTAGTCTTGTTTTAAAATATTGGCCGGGACATTAAGGGTTAGGAGGGAAGGAATGTGCAATGCCAAATGCATGATTCTGGTCTGGGCTAAAATAGGGATTTTGCATCACCCAAAACCCTAGACAGAACCCTTATTTAAACCAAGAGCCCAATCAGAAAACTGCTCTCTCACTAATTAATTAACCTAAGGAAGAAGAGGAAGATAAGGCTAAAGATTGGAAGGGTTTTCTGGTTTGAGTTTGTGTAAGCATTTAGGTGAGTATCCTCACTCATATACATGGCATTAAGACCTGGGATTAGGCAGCCAAGCTTTTATATGTTATATTTTGCATGTTTTGATTTACAAACTATGTTGGCTGCTGATGGTTTCATGAATGTTTGATGAGATATGATCTGCTATGCTGGATGTTTAACTTTGTTGTTCTATTTTCATCTCTGTATATTATACCAAAACCTTAAGGAACATATATCAGAGTATTTGTAACTAGTTTGAATAATGGCTTAAGACAAAGAATGAAAAGATAAAGAAAACTATGAGCTGCATATACATTGGTATGGTGCTGAGGCTTGAAATAATTGGTTAAGGGTGCAATGGAGTTTTTCTCTATAAGTGCTGAGCCCTAAACTAAACAGAAATTTACAAGCCTAAAAACTATGTTTAAACAGGATTGAAAATCTGGCTAAATATAGTTGCTTGCAAAATCAAAATAAACTCAATAGAGCCATGTATTTATTCTCAGTTGCAAACATTCTGGTATATGCTTGAATAGGGTGTTTTTATGCTAAATAATGTGAGATGGAATGACTGGGGTGTTATACCTCTAGAAGGTAACCTTTAACTTGCTTGCAATATTATGTCTGCAAGGTAACTAGTATGCTTCATGAGTACAGGTGGTATGTACACCTAGCTATCATTGATAGAATGAACATAAATACACTTAGTGATATAACTAAGGATTTTGTGCCAAGAAGGCTGCTGGAATGCTTGTCCTATTTGAAGTAGACAAGTTGGCACATGGCTTGTTTAAGTCCTGAGATCTTTGTGCCATAATGTTAATTAGTTCATGGCAATGTGTCCCTTTGATTCCTTATAGCAGATGAGGCCAGGAATTTATAAGAAAAAGAAAAGGCAACCTAGTAGTTACAGATAAAAGTTGTTTTATTGCATATGATTGCTCTTATGTATTGTACATGATAATACCTGTCAAGTATGCAAAGTATATCTATGCTGTATCCTTAGCTTAATATCATGGATATGTTAGAAATGCTCACACCAGATCATAGATCTGACCCTTATTGCTCATGGCACATGGGGGTGTCTCATTTATAATGAGGCAGCCACTAATGCTTTTGCAGGTTATGATGGAGCTAAGTAAGCAAGATTAAAAAGATATGGAATAGAGGATGCTAAGATAATTAGAAATAAAAGCTAAAATGTGTTAATTCATGCATGTATTCCCTGATTAATATGGCTATCTAAATGTATTAAGTAGGAAGAACTTGTAAGAGACATGTGCTATGTTGTTTCTGGTTATTTCTGATTTGGTATGTACTAAGGATATTGATGTTGAACTGATTTGAAAACCTATTTGCTAAAGTTGTTTTGATTTAGAGGTAAAACCTGGATTTTATAAGCATAATCATTTTATGATGATTTCAGTAATCCTGAGTTCTTTCAAAAAGAATATAGATATACAGAAAATAATATTGGGAAAACCAGAAAAGAATTAAACTGCTATATCTTCAATTTATGATATTGACATAAGTCCAGATGCAAGAAAAAGTGTTTATACTTTAAAGATGTATTTTTAAAAGAGAAGTATGATTAGGAAGAATGATATATATCTGATCACAAAATGTCTGATTCATACAAATATATATACATGCTTTTGAAAAGGAAAGGTATCAATGTTTTGTGTATAATCTGGGTTGTAAAAATGCAAACAAAAGAATGGCCAGAGTAACCACATGGTTAGGCCATAGGTCAGGCCTAATGTTTCACTTCAGATCAATGAAGCAAGGGAACATTTGAGCTCAGTTTTTCTGGAAAATGAACAAAGATACAGACATGTACATGTATATCTGTGTACATGTTGATATTGGGCAAAAATATAGATGTAAATTCTTAAAACAGTTGAAAGAATGGGTTTTAAAAATAGTTATGCAAGAAAAATTGTTTTGTATGATAGGTTATAGCCAAAAATTAAATATATATGTACAATTATAGGTAGGTATCAGATTTCAGCCATACAGGGAAAAAAAAAAACAAAAATTGTGTTTGAACCGACCAGCATAGTACTCGAACCAGTGACCTTGTATGAATAAGTTAGGCGCGTTTCCATTACGCCTAGATGTTGCTTGTGTTCACTTAGGATCCACTTTCTTTTAACCTGAGTTTGATAATATTCAAACTTTAAGACAATCATCTATGTTATAAGCTTGCTTTCCACTGATTATTGCTTGGTTATTTCTTAATTATAATATCAGTCCAAGGTACATATTTCCAGTGAACACTATAGTCAAAAATCAAGATACATTAAGTTTTAATTTAAAAGGGAATTTATCACATTTTTTCAAACTTAAAAAGGATTTCTACTTATTATCATGCTCTGATTCTAGTAGAATATAACATAGATATCTTCATATATGTATGTTAAAAATGATTTAGAATTAAAACAATATTTCTATATTGTGAAAGATCCTGGATATGTTTTTGTTTATTAGAGAAAGAAAAATGACCCTGGGAAATATATTTGTAATAAATGATATATCTATATATCATCTCAAAAAAAAAAAATCACCAATAAAATTAGTGAGTAAATAGGAGGGTCATTTCATTTGGTATCAGAGCTATGTTTTAATTAACATAGCAAATGTTTGTATGCTTATGTTTACACTAGGTTTGCTTGTATATTTGACTGCTTATAAGTATTCCCTGAATGTATGTATGTGTGTGCATGTGACATACACAGTGATTAAATGGGAAAGATACAATCAATTTAAAATTAAAAGCTAGTGTTATAAACTAATAAGATGAAATACATATACTTTTAGAAATATGGTAGGAAGAGGGTCTCATCATCAAGGAGGATCTAGCACACCACAAATGCTTGACATGCAGGAATTTGTGAGAGTTTTGAGAGATGGAATTGGGCACAGACCTGAGAACCCACATGAGGAGCTCTCCAAGTTAGTGAAGACTTATACCAACTTGGGAGGCAAGAGCTTTGAAGGAACTGAAAGTGTAATGGAGATTCAAGCATGGCTGAGGACATTAGAGAGGATCTTCACTGATATGCAACTAGATGACCAAAGGAAGAGGCAAGTGGCCTCAAGGCAATTAAAAGGTGCAGCTTTGAGTTGGTGGGAGGTGATCATAGCTGGCCGGAATGAAAATGATATTAATTGGAATCAATTTAAGGAGATGTTAGAGGCAAGGTTTGTTCCAGCCTCAGCAAAAACCACTTTACTTGAGGAGTTCATCAAACTTAGACAGGGGACTATGAATGTCACAGAATACACCCAGAAGTTTGAGGGATTGTCAACCTATGGGGCAATGTTAGTGGGTGATGAAGCATCCAAAAATGATAGATACATCAAGGGATTGAACCCAGGGCTTAGCAGGGCTATACTACCTTATGCTGACAGAACTTTTGATCAAGTAATAGATTTGGCTCTGAAGATTGAGCAGCATGACAAGGAAAGAGATAAGTTCAGGAACTTCAAAAACAATAGTAACAAGAAGAACAAAGGAAAGTACCATCCTTATGATAAGAAGAAAGGAGAGGCAGATGGTAAGAAGGTAGTAGATGCAAAGCCCAATGAAGCCAAAAGAAAAATAGTTTGCAACCATTGTGGGAAAGAAGGCCATATTAAGCCAAGATGCCCAGAGCTTAAGGGGGGAGCTTTCAAATGCTATCTATGTGGGAAGGAAGGGCATATGAAAAGAAATTGCCCAGAATACAAGCAACAAGGAAAAGTGGCAAACCTGGAAGGTAGGGGCAAGGCCATAATTGAGGCAAATGCTGAAAACCATGGTCAAGTGGAAGGTACACTATTTATTTGTACCATACCTTTAGCTGTAATATATGATACCGGGGCAACCCACTCACTCATTTCCCATGAAATAGTTAAAAGGTTGAAAATGAACTGCAATTTGGCTGAAATACCTCTGTTAATACAAAGCCCTTTAGGAAGTTCTAGTGTATTAGATATGATCTGTGTGGATGTGAATTTGAACATAGGAGGAAACACATTTGTTTCCAATTTATATGTTCTAAACTTCCCAAATATAGGAGTTATATTAGGGGCAGATTGGCTAAGACAATTCAAAGCCATAATTGACCTAGATGCATCCACCATTTCACTACAAAATTCTAAAGGCCAAAGGGTTACAATTCTATGTGAACCTATCAAAGAAAACAGTCTAAATCATTTAATTGAATTAGAAAATAATTCCAAGGAAATAGCTATTAATGAAATCCCCATAGTTAAAGAATACTTGGATGTATTTGGGGAAGTAAAAGGTGTCTCACACCATAGACCTGTTGAATTCCAGATTAACCTTATGCCTGGGGCTAGCCCAGTTATCAAAAAGCCTACAAGGATGGGGCCAAGTGAATTAAAAGAGCTAAAGAACCAGCTGGAAGAATTAGAAGCCAAGGGGTTTATAAGGCCAAGTAATTCATGCTGGGGTGCTCCTGTAGTATTTGTTAAAAAGCATGATGGTACTTTAAGAATGTGTATAGATTACAGAGAATTAAACAAAGTAACCATCAAAAAAAATACCCATTACCCAGGATAGATGATCTCTTTGATCAACTCAGTGGAGCTAAAGTGTTTTCTAGGCTAGACTTGGCATCTGGGTTTCATCAGATGAAGGTTGAGGAATCAAGTATTAAATATACAGCATTCAACACAAGATATGGTTTGTACGAGTTTCTGGTTATGCCATTTGGGCTAACAAATGCCCCTTCTTACTTTGTAGACCTAATGAATAGGATATTCAGAGATTACTTAGACAAGTTTGTTCTGATTTTTATAGATGATATTCTAATCTACTCTAAAACAATAGAGGAACATGAGAACCACTTACATTTGGTCTTATCTAGATTAAGAGAAAAAGATTTGAAAGCAAAGTTCTCTAAGTGTGTGTTCTGGCAAGAGGAAGTACACTTTCTTGGACATGTTGTCTCTGCTAGAGGAATTTCAGTAAACCCCAATAAGATAGTAGCAATCCAAGCATGGAAGAAGCCTAACAATGTTAGTGAAGTTAGGTCATTCATGGGGATGGCAGGGTACTATAGGAGGTTCATACAAGGATTTTCTAAAATATCAATGCCACTCACTAACCTGACTAGGAAGAATCAAAAGTTTATATGGACTGATAAATGTGAACAAGCTTTCACCCAGATCAAGGAGGCTTTGGTAAAATCACCAGTGTTGAGAGTACCAGAAGGCAATGAGGGATTAGTTGTATATACAGATGCATGTGGATCAGGGCTAGGGGCTGTGTTGATGCAGCAAGATCAGGTCATAGCTTATGCATCTAGACAACTAAAACCCCATGAAACTAGATATGCAACTCATGATCTTGAGTTGGCAGCAGTAGTTTATGCCTTGAAGCTTTGGAGGCATTACTTGTTAGGTGCAAAGTTCATTTTATACACTGATCACAAGGCCTTAAAGTATCTCTTTTCACAAAAAGATTTAAATATGAGACAACACAGATGGGTTGAATTTCTTGCTGCTTATGACTTAGATATACTTTATACACCAGGCAAGGCTAATAAAGTGGCAGATGCATTGAGTAGGCAGCATGCAAAAATGGCCATGTTGATGATGGAGGAGTTTAGAGACTTGACCATGCTCACTGATTTGGAAATAGATAAGAACAGTGGGATAAGTATGGAGATAATTGAGGAAGAAAAGAGTAAAGGAAGGTTAAGCTTAATTACTTTACAATCAAATTTGGCCTTGAAGGTGGCAAAAATGCAAGAAGAAGATCAAGACTTAGCAGAAAAGAGGTCTCTCCTATTAAAGAAGGAAGAAGTGAAGGATTATCACATAGATGTAAAAGGATACTTAAGGTACAAGGGAAGGATATGTGTCCCAAACATCATAGAATTGAAAGAAGAAATCCTTAATGAGTACCATAGGAGCAAATATTCAATACATCCAGGCAGCACCAAAATGTACCAAAACTTAAAAAGGGACTATTGGTGGAAGGGAATGAAATCTAATGTAGCTAGATATGTTGCTAAGTGTATGGTCTGTCAACAAATAAAAGCTGAGACCCAAAGACCTTCAGGGTTGTTGCAGCCACTTAGCATACCACAGTGGAAGTGGGAAGTCATATCTATGGATTTCATAGATGGTCTTCCTAGATCCAAGAGGGGAAATACAAGTATTTGGGTGATTGTAGATAGGCTGACTAAAGTAGCCCACTTCATACCAGTGAAAGCAGACAGAAATGCACCTAGGTTAGCCCAAATTTTTATGAGAGAAGTGGTAAAACTGCATGGTGTTCCTAAAACTATAGTGAGTGATAGGGATACAATCTTCACTTCAAGATTCTGGAAGAGCTTCCAAGAGGCTATGGGGAGTGAATTGTGCCTAAGCACTGCTTATCACCCCCAATCAGATGGGCAAACAGAAGTGGTAAACAAGATTTTAGAGGATTTGCTTAGAGCATGTGTGTTAGACTTTGGAGGAAATTGGGAGGACCACCTCCATTTGGCTGAGTTCACATACAATAATAGCCACCAAAGTACAATTGGAATGGCACCCTTTGAAGCCCTATATGGGAAACCATGTCTATCACCTATGTGTTGGGCTGAGGCAGGAGAGAAAGCTATCCTAGGGCCAGAATATGTCAAAGACATCACAGAGAAAATAGGACTGGTGAGAAAGAGGATGGCAGTAGCTCAAGATAGGCAAAAGAAGTATGCTGATGCAAAGAGGAAGTCAGTGGAATTCAAAGTAGGTGATTATGTCTTCATTAAGGTTTCACCAATGAAGAAAGTCTTGAGATTTGGCAAGCAGGGGAAACTCAGACCCAGATATGTTGGACCATACAAGATTTTGGAAAGGATAGGCTCACTAGCCTATAAGCTGGAGCTTCCCGAGAAGATGAGTGCAATGCACAATGTGTTTCATGTGTCACAACTAAGGAGATGGGTACATGACAAGGAGGAAATCTTAGAAAAGCCTACTGAAGTTCAGATTAATCCAGATCTAATCTATGAGAAAGAGCCAGTGGGAATTGTGGCAAGGGAAGAAAAGAAATTAAGAAACAAGACATTGAAGCTTGTAAAGATTCAATGGAGTATAGATCCTAGTGATTGTACTTGGGAGCTAGAGGATAAAATCAGGATGGATTACCCTAGGCTCTTTGCAAATTTAAAAGGTAAATTCTTAGATTACTAAGAAAATTTGATATGTATGATAGACAGTGACTATTTAAATTGCTCATGCATATTTGAATAATTTTCCTAAGAAAGTAGGAGTACTCAAAGAATATGTTGTAAATTGTGAGGGCACAATTCCTAAAAGGAGGGGTGATTGTAATACCCCAAGATTTTGAGGAAAATTCTTTTAATAAATGATTAAAATTCTGGGGGAAAATCAGAATTATTATATAGGTGGGATTTTCAGTGGTGCAAGGTTGTGTGCATGTGTGCACGTGCACACTAGTTATGGCACTAAGAGAAAATCCAGAATTCCTGAATAATAAAACAAGGAAGGAAAACATTTAGATAAAATGTTTTAAATAAAGAAAATATAGACCTAGACATGAGTATTAAAAATTCCTGAGGATGTGTGTATATAAATATATCTATATATATATGCCTATGTATGACTTGTCTGAAAATTAAGGCAGAAGAGAACATTGACTTATAATGAATAAGTGAATTTTTTTTTATTTGAATAATAGGTGTAGAAATGCACATAAGTATGCACATGTTTTCTGCAAATAAAAGGTTAAAGTTAAATTAACACCCATAGTTGTATAAATGTATATTTATATCCAGATATTATTTGAGCAGAAAATAAATAAAGGAAGCACTAAAACAGTAAGAACCAAAGTGCAAGAAAGAAAATGTACATAGGCAGAAAATAGAAAGTCACACCATTATCATGTTTGAAGTAAATATAATAAAAATACTTAAAGTTATCACTTTCTGAAAAGAAAGGAAAATAGGCACAATTTAGTCTTGTTTTAAAATATTGGCCGGGACATTAAGGGTTAGGAGGGAAGGAATGTGCAATGCCAAATGCATGATTCTGGTCTGGGCTAAAATAGGGATTTTGCATCACCCAAAACCCTAGACAGAACCCTTATTTAAACCAAGAGCCCAATCAGAAAACTGCTCTCTCACTAATTAATTAACCTAAGGAAGAAGAGGAAGATAAGGCTAAAGATTGGAAGGGTTTTCTGGTTTGAGTTTGTGTAAGCATTTAGGTGAGTATCCTCACTCATATACATGGCATTAAGACTTGGGATTAGGCAGCCAAGCTTTTATATGTTATATTTTGCATGTTTTGATTTACAAACTATGTTGGCTACTGATGGTTTCATGAATGTTTGATGAGATATGATCTGCTATGCTGGATGTTTAACTTTGTTGTTCTATTTTCATCTCTGTATATTATACCAAAACCTTAAGGAACATATATCAGAGTATTTGTAACTAGTTTGAATAATGGCTTAAGACAAAGAATGAAAAGATAAAGAAAACTATGAGCTGCATATACATTGGTATGGTGCTGAGGCTTGAAATAATTGGTTAAGGGTGCAATGGAGTTTTTCTCTATAAGTGCTGAGCCCTAAACTAAACAGAAATTTACAAGCCTAAAAACTATGTTTAAACAGGATTGAAAATCTGGCTAAATATAGTTGCTTGCAAAATCAAAATAAACTCAATAGAGCCATGTATTTATTCTCAGTTGCAAACATTCTGGTATATGCTTGAATAGGGTGTTTTTATGCTAAATAATGTGAGATGGAATGACTGGGGTGTTATACCTCTAGAAGGTAACCTTTAACTTGCTTGCAATATTATGTCTGCAAGGTAACTAGTATGCTTCATGAGTACAGGTGGTATGTACACCTAGCTATCATTAATAGAATGAACATAAATACACTTAGTGATATAACTAAGGATTTTGTGCCAAGAAGGCTGCTGGAATGCTTGTCCTATTTGAAGTAGACAAGTTGGCACATGGCTTGTTTAAGTCCTGAGATCTTTGTGCCATAATGTTAATTAGTTCATGGCAATGTGTCCCTTTGATTCCTTATAGCAGATGAGGCCAGGAATTTATAAGAAAAAGAAAAGGCAACCTAGTAGTTACAGATAAAAGTTGTTTTATTGCATATGATTGCTCTTATGTATTGTACATGATAATACCTGTCAAGTATGCAAAGTATATCTATGCTGTATCCTTAGCTTAATATCATGGATATGTTAGAAATGCTCACACCAGATCATAGATCTGACCCTTATTGCTCATGGCACATGGGGGTGTCTCATTTATAATGAGGCAGCCACTAATGCTTTTGCAGGTTATGATGGAGCTAAGTAAGCAAGATTAAAAAGATATGGAATAGAGGATGCTAAGATAATTAGAAATAAAAGCTAAAATGTGTTAATTCATGCATGTATTCCCTGATTAATATGGCTATCTAAATGTATTAAGTAGGAAGAACTTGTAAGAGACATGTGCTATGTTGTTTCTGGTTATTTCTGATTTGGTATGTACTAAGGATATTGATGTTGAACTGATTTGAAAACCTATTTGCTAAAGTTGTTTTGATTTAGAGGTAAAACCTGGATTTTATAAGCATAATCATTTTATGATGATTTCAGTAATCCTGAGTTCTTTCAAAAAGAATATAGATATACAGAAAATAATATTGGGAAAACCAGAAAAGAATTAAACTGCTATATCTTCAATTTATGATATTGACATAAGTCCAGATGCAAGAAAAAGTGTTTATACTTTAAAGATGTATTTTTAAAAGAGAAGTATGATTAGGAAGAATGATATATATCTGATCACAAAATGTCTGATTCATACAAATATATATACATGCTTTTGAAAAGGAAAGGTATCAATGTTTTGTGTATAATCTGGGTTGTAAAAATGCAAACAAAAGAATGGCCAGAGTAACCACATGGTTAGGCCATAGGTCAGGCCTAATGTTTCACTTCAGATCAATGAAGCAAGGGAACATTTGAGCTCAGTTTTTCTGGAAAATGAACAAAGATACAGACATGTACATGTATATCTGTGTACATGTTGATATTGGGCAAAAATATAGATGTAAATTCTTAAAACAGTTGAAAGAATGGGTTTTAAAAATAGTTATGCAAGAAAAATTGTTTTGTATGATAGGTTATAGCCAAAAATTAAATATATATGTACAATTATAGGTAGGTATCAGATTTCAGCCATACAGGGAAAAAAAAAAAAGAAAAAAAAAATTGTGTTTGAACCGACCAGCATAGTACTCGAAACAGTGACCTTGTATGAATAAGTTAGGCGCGTTTCCATTACGCCTAGATGTTGCTTGTGTTCACTTAGGATCCACTTTCTTTTAACCTGAGTTTGATAATATTCAAACTTTAAGACAATCATCTATGTTATAAGCTTGCTTTCCACTGATTATTGCTTGGTTATTTCTTAATTATAATATCAGTCCAAGGTACATATTTCCAGTGAACACTATAGTCAAAAATCAAGATACATTAAGTTTTAATTTAAAAGGGAATTTATCACATTTTTGCAAACTTAAAAAGGATTTCTACTTATTATCATGCTCTGATTCTAGTAGAATATAACATAGATATCTTCATATATGTATGTTAAAAATGATTTAGAATTAAAACAATATTTCTATATTGTGAAAGATCCTGGATATGTTTTTGTTTATTAGAGAAAGAAAAATGACCCTGGGAAATATATTTGTAATAAATGATATATCTATATATCATCTCAAAAAAAAAATCACCAATAAAATTAGTGAGTAAATAGGAGGGTCATTTCACAAAAACTCCAAGCACAGTAAACGTAGAAGCTCCAGCCGCGGTAAACTTGACCAACCATCAAATAGCAACCCCTACCAAGCCTTATCGGAAGCCTCACCAGAGTCTGATGTTGTTCCAGCCAGCGCTGTGATCCTCCAAGCTGCATCCTCCATCTTTAAGGACAAATTTATGATACTCTGGTGATCTACATAGCTGACCTGAAATAGCACGGAAAATGAAATAGAGATAGTTGTGAAAAAATTAATAGAAGTTATTAATACTGTTTCTTTTTCCTAACAAAAGATAAAAATATTATATCATTATTACTACATGATTATATGTTCATAACTCCGACCTGGCAATTACATTGCTTGAAACCTTAATTTCAAATAAACCATAAGCATGTAGCCTGATCAAAATGAAAAGTTACAAAGATGTAAATGATAATCAAATTACAAAAATAAAAGGATGACAAGTAAATTATGTTTTAACTGTAACATGATAGTATGTACCGAAAATATAAATGCTACAACCAAAATATGGGTAAAACTGGAAAAGCTTCAATGTCTTTGTCATGTAATCGATAATAAATTATCTATAAAGTTAGGTTATATGGTGTTTAGATTACATAAATGTTTGTACCATACTTCTATTGACTAACAGAAAGTGTCAAATATAAAACTCATGTATGAATAGAATAAACAATAGACAATTGGAGTTTAAACCGCCAGTGCCATAGCTTTAGATTTTTAGGAATAGTATGGCTCTGAACACAAGCGAATAACTAGCTTACGAGCAAAATTACAGCTCTAAAAGGCGCTGGTGATCTAAATTAGCATCACTGTAATTTAGGATGAAGGTGTTGATCTGGGCAATATGCTACAACAAAATAAGCATAACATAATTGGAATAAAATTGGGCCCAAACTTTAAATAAGACAACCTAACAAAGTTTTTACTAGAGTTAACTCAAAAGGTTTTAAATAAATAAAAACACACATCTTTGATTTATTATTAAGGTTTCTGCACGCTTGGAAATTGATTTTGATGTTTTAACTTTACAACTAAATTTAGCAATTAAATTTTTTTCTCTTATTTCATTTTTATTTCATAGTTTGTTCTATACAGCGTAATGTGAGATTATAAATTTGACCCATCATACACACATTGAACTAAATCACGTATGCCATCTTGAATGCCAATGGTTATTATCCTCATTAATTTTAAAATGCAACATTGAACTTTTAGCAAGAAAAAAATAATGACAGTTAACTACTACCAGGAAAATACATGATTTATGTAATATATTCTATATTAACCAAAGCTCAATCCATCAAAACCATTTTCATTTTCTCAAAGTCCGTACTTTGTGCTATTACAGATTGGCAGCAGTGGTAAGTATAGTTCATATTCTTGCAACCACATGATTAATTTACATGTTCATTTTGGATTTTTTTAAAGGCAACTGAAGTGAATACATCTATAAATGGTAAAAATAAAAATTGAAGGATACTGTATTAATCAATTTAAATGTTATACCATGTGAATTGGTATATACATGGTTCAATTTGGAACTATGGAAGAAAACTGGAGTCAAATATAGTAAAATAAAAAATTGAAAAGTAATGCATTCATTAATTTAAATTTATAATTTGTGAATTAATTTACAAGGTCTAGTTTGGAATTATGGAAAATAAACGAAGTAAATAGGTTCATATACAACCCCAGACTGTTCTGAGAATCCAAACATGGCAACTACCATTATTAGTCCATAAATTCATACTCTCATCGTTTACAAGCAAATGCAATAATCAAATCTGAAGCTTACCTGTCAGAGCAGCTTCGGCCAAAACATCATTAACGGATGAGACTGGTTCATCAGCACCACTGCACATCATTTTTGAACATCTCCTGCCAATAACAATTTAATCAATAACCCGTTGACATCTCAAATACAGGCAGAAACAAGCAGCAAGTATCTCAAATTTCAGACCAAGAAAAGCAAATGGTAGCATCTCTCAAGCGAAGACAGCGAGAAACATATTCATAATAACTCGGATCTGAAACCCCTAATCAGGACATTGCACGAAATTAATTGGAATAATTTGATGAATGCTAGGGCATGATAAGGAGTTTTGACGGAGTCGCAACTCCGGACGATTGGCAAAATCCACGGAGATCGGTGGCGAATTTTGGAATAGAGATGTAATTTAAGATTTAGGGTTTGTTACTGTGGGGGAGAAGAGGACATGCTTTAAGCGGTGAATGAAAAACTTAGGCGGGCTTAAAAATTAACTGGAGAGAATCCTTATTACAGCGTGTTTAGTGTTTTTTTCAATTCATAGAAGGTTTTCAACGGCATGTAGTAGCGGACGCTGTTTTTAAGTGCAATAATAAACAAATTTTGTTGTAGTGTGTTGTAGTTATATAACTGTTAGAGGTGAGATCCAAATGGCACTGATCAATTCCTTGCACTACAAGCTCTTTAAGATTTCCTAATGCTAATTAACTACCTAGGTCTATGTTTATAAACTTAAAATCGCATATGTGTCGTTGTAAGGGATTGGTGTGGATCAATGCCTTTAATGTTAACTTTTTCAAGGATCGTTGCTTCTTTAGCCAGTTTGGTCAAACATTATCTTTATTATAGCTGCTTTGGTCAAGAGCATCACCACTCTAATGAAAGCTATTATCAGACACTGCTTCGCTTATATATGACAAAATATGCGGTCGCTTTTCATTAGGATGCCTATAAGAAGTTGAGATACGATGTGAGGTCCTTCTCGCAGTGGCATGGGTAAGATAAGGGTAGAGTAGAGCATGGCTTATATTGGTAGCAACTATGGGTTGTTGCTAATACTTTATTGTAGGTCGTTATGAGGGGTCAGAGCATCGAAAGTGTTTGAGGCATAGAGTGCGAGTAGGCGCATGTTAAAAATTATAGCTCAGATTCATGTCATGAAATGGCTATTGAAGATGATGCTAGGTCGGGCCGTGATTTGACAATAGTCTTCTTTGGGGCGGTATAGGCGAGATGATCATGGCGCATTATTTCGGAGTAAACTTCTCTTGAATGGTGTTTTTTGAGTCTTTTTTGTAACTGAGTCAAGATTCTACTTTAAAATAGAGGCCTCCATAGCAAGCTTTTGAATTTAGTGCATGAAAAAAATCATGTAACGACTGTCAATGATACACTCCCCTCTGCCACTCTTAGCTAATGGAAGTCGATCATCAAATTAGCTATGAAAATATCTTATATACACTTAGTTGATCAAAAAATTCATTTATTCTTAATAGATGATAGTGTTTCTTTATAGTCTTCTCTTTTAGCTTTCAGTAAACAATACACAATTTAATAATCTATCAGATATCTTTACAAATACCGCTAAAACTCCCTATGGTGAGCGGCTCGTTCTAATGAAATCGTTGTCTTTTGGTTCCATTGGTGAGCGGCTCGTTCTAATGAAACCTCTATCTTCTGGTTCCACCAACTAGACCTTTCATTTCTATGGGAGTCATATGGCTAGGAGGTCTACTTACTTCCTTAGAGCCCACATTGGTATACCCACCCTCAGTCATATGGCTCCATAGAATATTTACTACTCTCGGCAATATCTCGATAGTTTTCTTCGTTTGGTTCCCAAGTCTTTTGCAGCTGTAGCAGTTCACCTTGCTCGAGACTTGACACTCATTAGAATAATGCCCCTTCATATCATATTTAAAGCAAATTAGTAGAGACTTGTCCTGCTTATCACCCTAGCATTAAAAGAAACCTTCTTTCCTTTACCACAAAAGCCACTCCTCCTCTACCTATTATCACTGTAAGCTTATAGGCTTACGGAATAACTTTAATATCAACAGCAGCAGTCTTTTCCAATTTTCCCTTCTTCATTCCCTTGTACATCTAAGTCATGTTGACGATTGTTTCAAATGAGTTGTTTACGTGAGCAATGACTTTCTCACTTAACCTTAGCTTCAAACCTTAAATAAATCTCAAAGCTTTCTTCCTTGGAGTACGTATAAAATCCATATTATACTTGGCTAGGGAATTAAAACGATTAATAAAAACTAGGCCTAATGATCCTCCCTACTCTACCTTATAAAATTCTCAAAACATAACATCTTTAGATGACTCTGGGATAAAGATCCTTATAAAGAGCTCCTTAAATCTATCCTGAATAATATTTTCCTCGAGGTTGTATGAATTGTCGTATCCCACCAATCATTTGGCACCCCCCTTTAATTGCAAAGAAGCCAAAGTTCTCTTTGCACAA
The DNA here is from genome assembly GCA_030737815.1 of Allium fistulosum. NCBI lineage: Eukaryota > Viridiplantae > Streptophyta > Magnoliopsida > Asparagales > Amaryllidaceae > Allium > Allium fistulosum. Next base: position 864,605,292 of record CM060905.1, on the reverse strand, counting down.
CATTCAAAACCAGATCCATGAAAATCTTCTAACTCCTCCAAATCCACTCTTGTACGTTAATTGCTTAAGATGTGCCATCAAAGAAACTAACTCCAAGATTATGAGGTCTTGCTTCCATTGACCGTACTCCTCTCCTTAGTTCAAAGCTAGGACTACACCAGGTGCAATAGGAACTTATACTCACTACTAAGCAATCATTAAGTTCATCATACATCGAAGCATGGCACTAACCTCATAAACTCCTAAAGGAGCCTTGGTATTAGCATCCATCGTCATCGCACCATTAATAGTTGCACTCTCCTATCCAATATTTGACTGAATCCTCATACTCATCCTTTCTTTCTTTGTTATACGCACATAGAAATATTCATAAGAATTTTTTAAGTAGTGAAGGAGTAGGGGATCGAGGAATACATGTATGTACTTATAATAAAATCACAATATGTTACTATAGCGGTATCCCATGACCCCATTTAGGATGTTCTATATCTCTCATTCTTTGTGTCAAGTTAGTTTAGATTTCCCTAAGTGTTGCAATCCTGTATAGATACCAAATGTAACACTCCTTATTTTGAGATTCAAAAATGAATAGCTGAGTGTTGCATTCACTCTAATCTTATTTTTAAGAAACAATATAAGATCATTTTTCTACTACGTACAACAAAATGATAATGAACCATGGTTCTTAAACAGATTAACTTTATCGTTTCTAGCAATATTACATGTCCACCTTTTCCTTCGAAGAGAAAAAAATATAAATACAACATAAGTATTACATGATTGGCATATGGTGGTACCACTGTGAATGATTAGAGTTTATATAACATCAATTATTACATAACAAAATGAATAGCATAATGAATGTGCTTCCTTTGGTCATCTTCTTCAATTATTTAAAAAAAACCAACCAAACTTCAGTTCTTGGCATACTCAAATGAAATGTAGGAGTTTAAGGGGAACATAAATTTGAGTCACATATAGGCGTCGTATTTACAAATAAGGTTAGCCATAAAATTCATAATATAAATGATATATGGAGCGACCACACCATTAAATGGAACATGTTTTCCTCCCACTAGTATACTCACAATTCATACAAGTAAATTCTTTATATAAATAGGTATTTTTCTCTAGTTTAAGTGTAGACCTTTTTTTATAATGTAACATCCCGTCATTTCAAAATCTCTAATTTGACGCCTAAATCAATGTTCAAAACCATGAAAGTCAGAAATAATGGATCTTTTTTGTTAACAAGAAACAAAATAGATTCTAGCAATATCTTTCTGAGATCATAGCAAAAGGAAACAACATATAATATAAAATATTCTCATATTCAAACCAACCAACTTACATAGTGATATATGTATAATAATTCCAATACACACTATCACATTATATTGTTAATTGATAGACATATATACAATATTTACATAGATAATGTCTTCATCATCCGCACTTTCGACATCACCCAACAACTTGACTCCATCACCTATGGACAAAAGGTACAAAAATAATGTAGAGTAGGTCAGACATACGTCTAAGTGAGAGAAACTAATATATTCCACATATACTTCAAAAATATTGTTATAACATTATTTGTACCAAAATTGGGCACAACACTCTTCGGATGTGTTTGAAGAGATAAAATGAAGAAAATAAATGTTAAATGAAGCAGATCTAACAAACACACCAATTAACAGATAAGAAAAAGCACAGAAACACGCAGATTTAGATTGGTTCGGCGAATTGCCTACGTCCACTATGAAATGACTGATGTTTGTTTAACTTTACTCACTGGTTACAAAAGATTACAGTATTACAACAGAAGTTTAATGGTGATTCTGGTAGAGTATCAGCGTAGAGAAGCCAAAAGTCCATTTTCTATAGGTCTAGTGTCACTATTTATAGGTGTAGGCAGAAAATATCTCGCCCACGGGAGTGAGTTCAAGTGATTTCGAATCAATTTGGGAGCGATACGAATTGGGTTCGTATCGATCAAGAATTGGTCCTTTCAGGCTGAAATTTATCAGGTACATTCTTGAGGTTGTAGGCAAGCACCTGTGAAAATTTGGTGGCATTTGGACATGTAGATCTCGAGTTATGATCGATGCAAGTTTGGATTTGCAGGGCATTATCGAGTTCGTATCGATTTTTTCGTATTGATCTCGTTCGTATCGGTTGAAGGCACGTGACAGCCAATAACATGGCGCTATCATTTTGGATCGGTCCACTTTTCATGCCGAGTGACCGAGTCATCCATCTTTATGTGTCTCCTTCGTATCGCTCTCATTTAGATGCTTCGTACCCATGATGTTCGTGTCCATCTATATGGCTTCGTTCGTATCCATCAATTGCTACGTTGTTCGTATCGATATATGAGATCATTTCGTATCGATGGCCTCTACTCCAATTCATATAGAAATAGACATCGACTTCGTATCAATACCTTTTAGGTGTTGCCTCGTATCGCTTGTGGGTGGTGATCGATACGAGCCGTGCATTAGTGGAAGCGATACGAAATGTCACTAAGTGAGGGATACAAACCGAAGTAGATGTGATGGATATGAAATGGTGCCTCTTACTTGGATATGAACTAGTGCTCTCTTGATGGATACGAACCAGATGTGTTTCACTTGAGACTTTATGGATACGAATTTGCATGGATACGAACGAGGTTTCTTGGATGGATTCGAATGGAATCGATACGAAGGAGGTGGTCTGATGGATACGAATGAGAGCATTGCTTGATTTGCGTCGGTCATATCTTGAGCATACGAACTCCAATTGATTTGTAATTTAAAACATTGGCTTTCATAGCTTTGCTTGTCGTATCATATCGATTATAGCTTGATCTGGACTAGGAAATGTTTTTACCAGTATCCATAGTGAACCTGCGTATAACCGATCTTCAGGACGGATTGTCCTTGGTCGCCCGTCAAGTCCTTGGTGTCACGGCCTTGCCAAAAGGCGGGATAACATTTGCCCCCCAAAGTATGTCCTGTGTGAACATGACGTGCTTTGAAAAGCTGCATTCTTTATTCTGAAAAGGTTCTATCTGATTTGTTGAATAGTTGTTGTCTTTTCGTCAAAAGATGTAACCTTTGATTGATCTTCAATAGTATAAATAATGAATGGTTGACTGCCAGTTGTTGTACTGTGCAGTGCTATAACTGAGTGTTGGATGATAGCAAATTGTTGTTCTAGGTCGTAATTTCCATCAGGTGATCATCTAATTCCTGTGAATTTTGAAATTTATATGTTAGTCCGTCACATACATAAATGTGTGTCAACCTGACTCTCGTCAACGTTCATACATTCATGAGTCGTCGTCAGTTTTCTTGCATCGAATTCCATATCGATCCTCTCCTGAATTGATGTGAAATTTGAGTTGTAACAACGCTTGATGGTTGTTTTAGAATGTCTCTTCGTATCGATCCTCTCCTGGATCAATGTAAAAGGTCGAAAAATTGTTTTCGTATCGATGTCGATCGACTCGAATTTAGTCATTGTCTTAATGTAGTTCGTATCGATGAATACGAGATCTTAGGGTCTTCAAATATGGGGATATGAAATTGACGTTTCGTATCGATGGAGTTGAATGGTTCAAATATGATCTTGCAGTGACTTTCGTATCGATGGGTTTCGTATCGATGGACACGAAATAGATGGCTGGTCATTGATGGGTACGAAGTACTAGACTCTGGGTTGCTTCGAGTTGATGGATACGAAGGTCGTTCTTCGCATCGATGGATACGATCGTTCCAGATATGCTTGTACAACGTCCTTCATATCGATAGTATTTTAACCGCTTCTATCGGTTATTAGCATTGGGAGATGAATCGTTTCCTTCCTTTGGTTTTTTACTCATATAAATACATTGTGGACTTAGAAAAAATTTCATCTGCCTTCATTTTTACAGACTGTGTTCGTATTGATCGAAAGATTGAGAAAAAGAAACCGCCCTCTGCCTTTAAACCAAACAAACCTTTAATCCTTCGAATCGATTGCTTAAATTAGGTAATTAGCTGAAACGATCCATTCTAGAATGATGAGACTTGAAATTAAAGCCAATTCATCCGTAATCATGGCTAATTCAGATGATGATGAAGCCAGAATTGGGTTGAAGTACAATTGAAGGAGGAGTGAATGGAGTTCAGGCTGATTAGAGAAGGAGTGTAGAGGGATACGAAAGAGTCGCATGTATCGATTGTGGATGGTAAGAGAGGTCCGTATTGATCCAAAGGCAATGTGGCTTCATACCGGTGGAGTGAGTGGTTTCGTATCGATTGGTGATGGGAGTCTGTATCGATCCAGAGTGATCGATACGAAGACTTGAGCTTGGCGATCGATACAAAGATGCCACTGATGGTCGATATGAAGTGGACATTCGGGATTGATACGAACTAACCCTATGATGATCGATACGCAGCGTGGTGTTCCACGATCGATATGAAAATGCTTCTGGGGATCGATCCAAGTCTGAACCTCGATGGATATGAACTAGTTGTCATCTGCATACTTGAACATTTGACTCCGACGAGCTTTATCCTTGCATAATTGGACTTGAACACGTCACCGCATACTTGACTGCCTTTTGAAGCTCGTCGATGGAACTTGCAATTTGAAAAATTTTAACACATTTTAACTTGGATCGGTTCCCGAAGTCGGGATGGTACGGTTGTGACGGTCAGTAGTGACGGTCACTCCGATAGAATTTCAAAGTCTTGTCGTCCAAACACTCTTCTATATCTTGTAGTATTTTATTAATTATATACTGCATTACATTTATGCACTTCACACTGGGGGAAACATGGGATTATTGTCACCTAACTATGGTTTTTACTAAGTTGATTAGTTATGGAACCAGGGAGTTCACAACAGCAGGAAGCTCAAAGTCCACCTCCTCTAGTAATAGAGATGTCGGCCATCGCGACCGAAATCATAAGTCCAGCTCCGTACGAGTTACCAAGAGCAACTTTCATCGGGAACCACAAGATTCTGTTTCATCCAATGTTACCGAAGATATGTTGGGGAGAATTTGCTTGCGGCATGGGCTATCGTTGAACGATGTTCTATTACAAGGACCGAACGACAGGCCACATATTCCCTCGGAAGGGTAAACTGCTTTTAATCGATTTTCCTGCACAGCCGAGACGCTCCCACCATTCAATCAGTATATTCGGGAGGTGTTATCTTATTTAGGGATTGCTCCGTCACAGTTGCATCCGAACGGGTATGCTCTTCTGAATAGCTTATTCATCATCTTCATGGAGCACCTTTTCCAACCCTCGACTCCAGAGGAAGTCAGATTCTTGTTCAATGTAAAGAGTCGGAGAGATAATCCTTCTTTCACATTCTTAGAGGGAGCGAGAAACTGTCAAATCATGATTGGAACTTGGGCCAAACTTAGCTACTTCAAAACCGAGTGGTTTTATGTTCGTTGCCCACCAGGATTCGCTAGACGATGGCTAATCAGACGTAAGTGCCGCACTTTCTTTGGTGACTAATGGGATAGTTGCAATCGATGTTGAGTCTAACATTTTCTTTCTTTTACAGCTTCAATTCTAAGACCTGAAGGCGCTCATTTTAAGGAAATAGTACGAATTCTTCAAGAGGTTCCGGGCGAGATTAGAGAGATCGACTCGGTACTTACGGATGATAATTTGAGGGCCATTGGGCTAATTGATAGAGACTAGAGCATAAGGCCTGAAGGATTTCTTAGGGCAGCTTCGACAAGATAGGCTAGGCGTAAGGCGCCCGGGATTGTAATTACTGAGCAGGGTGGTGAAGAGGATACGCCCACCGAAGACAAACCCGTAGCCGGGCCCTCAAATAGTCCTCGACATTCAGAGGGAAAGAGAACAGGCAAGGCAGTTTCTCATAAGCTTCACAAGTCTTCAAGATGGAAATCTGTGGTCATGTCCCTACCAGCCACCGGTGTTATAATGTCGGAGGCTCCTCCCCCACATATGGAGAATCCTTTCGAAGGACCTGCAGACATTCCAATTCCGGACTATGTGTCGCTCTAACAAGATACTGGGTTGGAAGGGCTTCAAAGCACCTTAGATCAAGGCGAGTCGATACCTTCGAGTATGGCCGACATATCCGGTTGGTCGGGCGGTTTGCACATGCATACACACACTTCACGGCACTGCATAATTTCTAATCACAAGCAATTCATTTCTGGGAAATACCAACTCTGTTTTCCTTTTCAGTTTACAGGCACGATGTCAAAGCGAGGATCTATGCTTGGTAGCCTCCATTCTACATGCCACTCCTCTAGTTCATATCATGAGTCTCGCAGACGTGAGGTCAGTAGAGACCGTGATCGCGGCTGCTCTAGTCAAGAGAGGGAGCGCTATGAAAGGGATAAAGAGTACTGGCGTCGTTCCCGGTCATGCTCTCCACCACCTATAGTTCCAACATAGCCTTCTGGCTCTGGAAAACAAACCTATGAATCTTCACGTCAAATACCACCTTCCCAATCACCGAGGCCTGACCAACTGCGTCGAAGGACTGAAACCGAAACTCCCGTCTTTACTGAACAAGCTATCACGGAGCCCACTGAGGAAGAAGCGACTAGAATTGATAAGCTGAAAAAGGATTTTCCAAATATCTATTTTGACCGCTTCGTCTTTCCTCCGCACTTAAAGCGAATTCCTATCGAGGTAGAACAAACAATACACGACTACATTCATGATGTTTATAGCTAGTACCAGGAATGGATGAAGACCGCGGACAAAGTATCAGCGGTGGCCTTTGAGCGGGCGTAGACAATCGAGAAATTAGGAACTGATCTCGCTCAGAATGACCGCATAATTCAGGTGCTTAATGATGAAAACGAGTCCGCGAGAAATTCAAAAACAGAATCCAATAAAAGAGCTGATGAGGCACCTTAGAGGATGGAAGAAATGAGGAGGACACACTTAGCTCTGGTTGAGGAGATGGGACACCGGACCACCATAGTTCTGGTCGAAAGAGATGGGGCGCTTAAAGAGCTTGAGGAGCTTAAAGCCAAACTTGTCGAAATCATCAAAGAAAAAGATGATGCAAATAAAGCTTCCCAGGAAGCATGCGAGCAGGCTGTGGTGCTCAGGGATGAGAGAGATGCGGCAACGCTTAAGGTTCAGGAAGCCGAAGCTAGGGTTGAGAATGAAGTGAGATCGGTAGAGGCTAGGCTGGAGGGTGACATCGAAGATCTTATTATTACGGACAACGCTAATGTTTTGAAGCATCAAACTCTAAGCTGGCTTGAAAACTATCCATCACACTTATACAATGCTTGGTGTCGCTTGGAAGAAGATGAAAAGGCAGAGCACCAAGCTGAATCTATTAATGAATTTGAATTGGAGAATCGGGTGATGAATGAGGAGGAAAGAAGAGTTCTCCACGACATCACTATCACATTCGAGAAGGAGAAGCTCAGGACTCAGCATCCGGAGGCTGGGGAGGGTTCTGGCGTTGAGCATCATGATGCGGGGTCTGAAATTCCTATGCCAGCCCAGCTCGAATCTACTCCTGCGGTTGATCCTTTATCTATGCTCGCATACAATCCTGATCAATCGCAGTTATCTCCAGCTCGTGAGCAGGTCACTGAAGTTGTTCCGACACCCGCAAGCCATTCTGAGGAAGGTATTCTGAACATTTCTCACACTTATTCAAAGTCGGGAGCGTTGCTGGAAGTAGTCACTAACACTTTTTTCTTATCCCTATTCAGTGAAAGGAGCTGCATCGGTCGTGCCCCCTGTAACTCAAGAGTCGCATCATGAGCAGGAGGCCCTTATAACAGAGGCGACCACAACAACGGTCATTGCACCAACCGATGGAGCATAGGGAAGCACTTTTACTTTCGATGAGCAAATGATGGATGAACTTCTTGGTCATTAAAGCGACCCTTTTGCCGACCTGCCATTTGTCATGGGCGAAGGCACACCCATGATCAGCTCCTCAGGCCCAACTGCCAGCTTCCCCGCGAATGCTCAAACAATTCACGAAGAAGAGATAATAGCTGAGATTAATGATGAAATGGAAGCGGTCGCATGGGTCGGCGGTGTTGGAGGTGGGATGGCGGGCCCTGGTCCAGCTCCTTTGTGGATGATCTCTCCGGGAGACACGGTTGTCGACACTGGTGTGCCTCCTTCATCTTTCAATGTCGAGGGTGTTCCTATTCCTCCAGCTCCATATTCAGAAAGTGTTCCGATTTCTGTGAGTTCGGAGGAAGAGGTCACCATAATTCCCCCGGTTGGGAACCAATCACCAAAAACCAAAGGCTCGAAGAGGCACCCGAGCAGTAGCTCCAGTGGGTCGACGCCGAGGGGGAAGAAGAAGAAACTGAGGGAATAGACGTATCTTCTTGCTCCCCTTTTTGGTAGATAGATAGGAATTTATTTTTGCTTCTTGTAGGTCGTGTATAGATGCGGGTTCGGCCCCTGTTAGTAGGAATTTTTAGAAAGATTTTTGTACTTATCCTTCTTTTTCGAAGAATGGTTAAAATAAAATTCCATTTTGTTTCCAGCATAACTTTGTGTTTATTTGGTTAAATGTGTTAACGCTTGAACTTCCATTCGATATACTCGTGAAACTTCAATCTCTGAATCAGACCTGGGTTCGGTTGTTAAGTCCCGAAGTTATAACTTCTGGTTATAATCTAATGTCGAGTCGAGGTCCAATACTGCAATGTCTCGATTAGTAGCCGGTACTTAAGTTCTTCCCCCAGTCCCGGGGATAAATTGAAAAGATCAGTCGGCAGTCGCTTTTTGCCTTTAATACATCGAGCTTAACTTTATTGAAACGAGGCTAAAATGAGACGAGTTTGGGTGGTCGAATCACACTCGCTCATCTATTGGTGATTGCATCCACACTTTGGGGATTGTGCTTGTACGTCGGCGGTCGGTCTCCCCGCTTAAGGTCTTGAGATATGTCCGCGCTCCGGGGACTTAAGCTATTTTACGGGCGATCAGTCACACCCATTTAATGTTTAGAATTTTGTCCGCACTCTGGGGACTTAAGTTGTTTCACGGGTAGTCAATCACACCCGTTTAATATTTAGACTTTCGTTCGCAGTTTGGGGACTTAGATTGATTCGTGGGTGGTCAGTCAAAACCAACTTGCGTTTATATTCCGACCCGCACTCCGGGGACTCGGAGTTGTTTCACGGGTGGTCGTTTCATACCCGGTTTGTGTTTTTATACTCCAATTCACACTCTGGAAATTTGGAGTTAGCCGATGGGTGGTTGGTTACACCCGTTTTGATGCTTATACTCCAGTTCACACTCTGGGAATCTGGAGTTGGTTAACGGACGGTCGATCACAACCGTTGAGTTTTAGGACTTCGTTTGCACTCCAGGAACGAGAGAAGCATCAGGATCGTGGATGGTCAGATCACATCCACCCGGAGTTAACAAGCAAGGTCGTTAGATGGACGGATCCATCCTCCTTGGACTTGGTTTAAGTATGGGCAAAGTTGTTAGGTGGATGGGTCCACCCTCTTCAAACCCGCATTTGTAAGTTTATACTCCAGCTCGCACTCTGGGTGCCGGAGTTAGTTAGAGGATTGTCGTGTATCAATCCTTGTTTGGCTTCAGTCTGATGGTTTGCCCCCGAGCTCGGGTTTCACTTAGCGAGCGACCGTTCGTATCACAATCACTCCCTATTTGAATAAGTCCTACAGTAAGATGGAACTTAGCTCTCCGTTCATTGTGATAGTCGCATGACATATTTCAAAAATCACTGCTCTGGCTCGAAGAGATTGCATTTTATTTCTGAAATAAGAAACCACGGCAAAGTCAGTTCCTTATTAGAAATTCAAATTTTGAAATGCGTAAACAAATTGCAAATGAAAAGCGGACTGAATAAATAAATAAATCCTGTTATGTGTAGTAGCGACGAAGACTCTTACTGTTCCAGGCTCTCGACAAAGTGAGACCATCAATGGTTGATAATTTAAATGTGTCATCTCTAAGTCTTCGTTCAATAACATACGGTCCTTCCCAGATTGGTTTCATATGCGAAGGAATCGGGTAAATTCTCTTAAGGACGAGATCGCCGAGTTCAAAGGTTCAGGGTCGGACCTTGGCATTGTACAATCGGGCAACTCGACTTCGGTACGCGGTTGCCATCAAATCAGCCTCTTCTCACTTCTCATTCAATAAGTCCCGAGATTCGGCAAGTAATATAGCATTTGTCTTCGGATCATAATATGTCACACGATGAGAAGGTAATTCAAATTCAACTGGAATAACGGCTTCTGAACCGTAGGAAAGCGAAAACGGAGTGTGGTCGGTCATAGACTTGTGGGTTGTTTGATAAGCCCATAGGGCCGTAGGAAGCTCGTCGACCCATTTTCCCCTGACCTTTTCCAATCGTTTCTTTAGGATGGACTTTATAACTTTATTAATAGCTTCAACCTATCCATTTGCTTGAGGGTGTGCAACTGTAGAGAACTTCTTCTGGATGTGGAATCGTTGACAGAAACTCTTAAATTCAACACCGTCGAATCGAGCTCCGTTGTCAGTGATGATGGTATGTGGGAGACCAAATTGACAGATAATGTTGCATACAACAAATTTGATCATTTCTTCGTTGTGATAGTAGCAAGGGGCTTGGCTTCCGCCCATTTGGTATAGTAGTCAACTGCAATGATGGCGTACTTCGCACCACCTTTAGCGAGAGGTAGAGACCCAATAATGTCGATCCCCCACATTGCAAACGGCCATGGACTGACCATCTGGGTTATTTTGGTAGGCGGAGCTCTTGGAATCCGAGCATGTTTCTGACTTATGTAACATTTCTTGCCATAATCCGATGCACCGCGATTTACAGTCGGCCAATAATAACCATATCGGAGCACTTTCTTAGCAAGAGCTTGCCCCCCGATGTGATCACCACATTCTCCTTCGTGTACATCGTGTAATACTCGATTGATTTCATCGTGGGCGATACACCGGAGTAAAGGAACAGAGTACCCTCTTTTGAACATGACTCCATTCTGAATAGTGAACCGTGAAGCCTTTCGAAGAACTTGTCTTTTTTCACTCCTGCGCTCTGGCAGGGTCCCATGCTCGAGATAGTTTTTGAATGGTGTCATCCATGACCCCTTATCGGGTATGACTTCAAGTGCCCAATCGGTCTCCCTTTGATTAATACTCGGGGAAGATTATGTCTCAACGGGAACAAGTCCCATTTGCTGTGCCTCGCCGGTACTGGCTAACTTTGCCAAGGAATCGGCTTTTTGATTGTGTTCTCGTGGTATGCAATAAATGGCATAATAATCGAACTGATTCAATATTTCCTGGACCCGAGCGAGATAAGCGACCGGTATTTAGCTTGGTACTCCCCCGAACTTGGCACACGACCAATTGTGAATCACCGTAAATCTCCACAGTAATAACTCTTAAATCTCTGGCAAGCCTTAATCCGGTGAGCAGGGCTTCGTATTCGGCTTTGTTATTAGTCGCACGGAAATCGAACTTTAAAGCATAGCATATTGATCGGCCTTCAGGAGTTTCAAGTACAACCCCAGCGCCTGAGTAGCGGTCATTCGATGCACCATCAGTATGTAGCTTCCAGACATATTTGGGAGATTCACTAGTTTCGGGCAAGTCATCCGGGATAGTGAATTCAGCGATGAAGTCTGCTAGGACTTGTCCTTGAATAGCTCGCCTTGGTGTGTAAGTGATTACGAACTGACTTAGCTCGATATTCCATTTGAGTAACCTACCAGACGTCTCAGGCCGCGTAAGGATCTGTTCTAACGGCTGGTCGGTGTAAACAGTGATAGGATGAGCCTGAAAATATGGATGGAGCTTTCTCGAGGCAATGACAAGACAGCAAGATAACTTCTCCAACTTCGGATAATTTCTTTCTGCTCCGGTCAGTCATTTGCTGATGTAATAGACAGGCCGTTGTATTCGGTCCTCCTCCCGAACTAAAGCAGCACTGATTGCATTTTCTAACACTGCCAAGTAAATGTACAATTTCTCATGATCGATAGGCTTTGACAGAATGGGGGTGTGGATAGATGCTGAACCAGTGCTTGGAATGCGTCCTCACATTCTGCAGTCCATTCAAAGTTCTGTTTTCCTTTTCTGATCAGATCGAAGAAGGGAATTCATTTGTCGGTGGATTTTGAAATGAACCTGCTCAGTGCTGCTACCTTCCCATTGAGGCTCTGAACTTGCTTTATAGTCCTTGGGGTCTCGAGATTCCTAATTGCCCAGATTTTCTCAGGATTGGCTTTAATTCCTCAGGCATTGATGAGGAATCCAAGGAATTTTCCGGATGCGACCCCAAAGTGACATTTCAATGGGTTGAGCTTCATTCTGTACTCTCGGAGGATGTTGAACATTGTTTCCAGGTCTTTGATATGATTGGTGGAGAATTGTGACTTCACAAGCATGTCATCCACTTATACCTCCATGGTCTTTCCGATCTGGTTAGTGAACATTCGGTTGACGAGTCTCTGATAGGTTTCCCCGACATTCTTAAGTCCGAACGACATCACTTTATAACAATAGAGTCCCAAATCGGTGACAAAGCTGGTAGGCTCCTGATCAGGCAGATGCATCAGTATCTAATTATAGCCAGAATATGCGTCCATGAAGGATAAGAGTTCGTGTCCGGCTGTTGAGTCTACGAGCTGATCAATCCGGAGAAGTGGAAACTGCCTTTAAGGCAAGCTATATTCAAGTCTGAGTAGTCAACACAAGTTCTCCATTTCCCATTAGGTTTCCTGACAAGTACAGGGTTGGACACCCATTCTGGATATAACGCATCTCGGATAAACCCGTTCGATCTGAGTTTACCCACCTTGTGATGATCCGAAATTTTTGAGCATTTGAAATTGAAATATTTAATTGATTTTAAATACATGAAAGTTAGTTTAACTTGAATTTCAAATATTATTATTTATTTAGCAATTAAGTTATTGGATTTAATAAACTGAAATTGGGTAAATTATTGAATCTGTAGTTTTAAGCCTGTTAAAAAAATATTTTAAAGGCTTGTAAAATTTATATAGATAGTACTGAAGATAATAAAAGTGTTAAACTTGAATTTGGAAGGGTTTTGTTAAGTTTTGAAATTTTATCGTTTAAGTTGATATCTAAAAATAGCCTTCCGAGGCATAGTCTCGGAATTCGACGAAACCAGTTCCATCGGATCCGTAATAGTGTATTATTACCGGATTTCAAACCTCGTAGCATTTGGAGTTGTCGTATGGTCGTACGAGTGATAAACGCGCTGAAATCTATATCGAAAATCCAATATAATAACTGAGTCCAAAAAGCTATCTTCTCCATACGATCGAACTAGGACTCGAAACCTTTTCCATTGCGTTCGGAATAGGGGTATAACATTATGAACGCCTAGCGGCACGCCTCGATAGGAGATCAAGATTTTAAGTTGCTATTTTCGAGACAATTTGAATTTGAATTTAAATTTAAATATAAATAAACATTTTACTTGACTAGTCAAATTAATTTCACATCAGAGCTTTTTCCAATCTTTTCTAAAGCACTGTAGCATGTGTAACCAACACGCCATGTTCTCTTCAACATCGTATCTTGTCCCCTTCATTTCATTGTCAAATGCAGAGAAACAAAAGGAATGAAAATCGAATTTTTATTTAATGGTCGAGATTTCCTTTCTCTTCATCTTTTCCCCCTTCTGTTCGATTTCAATAAAAGAATATACAAGCCGAAGTCCCATTTTCTTCAAATCGAAATCAAGTTCGAATTTAAGGCCGAGCTCCCCCTTTCTCGTTTGAAATGGCCGATCTAAATTCCTTCTTTCCCTCAGTTATCCACGCAAATTCCTTTTCATTTTGTCCTCACAGTTTCAACTCGAACTCAACCCTAACCTAGTTCTCAATCAAGCAAGAGCACACGAAAGCGAATAGGAGTAGTGGCAACTCGTCTGGGCGGTCGCGAAGGAGACACGAGCAGTGGTGCGTGTCGACTATCGCGAGGCGGTGGATGGTGTTGTCGTTGGCTAGGGCAGAGGTGCATCTCGAGCTTGAAGGCATTCGCGAGGAGGCTGGAATGCGTGGCTTTCGACAATGTAGTTTGTGCAGTGGCACGCGAGCTCGGGGTCACGGCTATAGGTGGCAACTGCGAGCGCGACTAGTTGGTCTGGTGGTAAGCGATGCGTTGCAGTGATGGTTCGCACGACGTTTTGGGGTTCCTGTGAGAGCGTGGGGATGGTGCAGTGTTCGGAGAAGCTCGGTGGCCAGGATCGGAACTGTGATGGCGATTTTTGGTGGGTTTTTGCCTGGAACGATTGATATAGGTATTTAAAATTTTCCCTTAATTTAATTAAATATATATAGAAATACAAATAGGTTACAATAAAAATTTAGCAGTTATGTTTTTAATTTAGTCTGAAATAAAGTTGTACAGTCTATGTTACTGGTTAGTTTAAATATATATATATATACACACATAGATAAACAGTAAATATATTTATAAGGATGTTAATATGTTTGAGAAATTTATAAAAAAATAGATTTTGAAAATCTATAATTTATTCTTACTAGTGTATATTAGTTTAAAGGGGAATTAATAGTTTAATTAAATCATTAGTCAATTAAGATTTTTAATCATGGAAATTGATTATTAAGTTAATTCAAATATTGTTTAATTGTATAATATTTATACAAGGTTTAAAATCATGGAAACAAGCCGTTTGGAATGGATTGCAAACCGCGAAATAAGGTGAGTTAATCTCACTCATCTGGGTTTAATTTAAATTTAATAGTTAAATTTAAATTTTGGTTGAATGATTGAATTGATTGGATGTGATAATATATAGTAGTATATATATATATATATTGTAGTGATTGATTTCCCGCATTATATAGCGGATGAGACCCTATGCGCCGCATAATAGCGGATGATATTATATTAATCCCATATACCGCGATGTTCCACCTCGAAGTGGAATTGGTATTATTATATTGTGCTAACATCTGTGGATGCAGGGAAACAGGTTGGAGGGATCCAACTGGATTCCTCAAATATTTAGATTTGTTAAAATATTCTATGATATAATTATTCGATATTCTTGATGAATTATACTGATAATGGGAAATGTTGGATGTTGTGGTTTGATTTAATATATTTTGGGTATACTATGTTACCAAAATATATAGATTGGATTTTTGGAAAGAAATAAAAGAGAGATTTTTAAGTAAATAATTATAGAGAATTTAAATAAATTAAAGAATGAATTTGGAAAGGATAAAAGTGATTTTTAAATTCTGTTAAATAATTTCCGAGTATGGGAAAGGAGATTTTGAATAAAAGGGGAAATATTAAATTTTTAAATCTAAGTGATATTATTTAAGGGAATAAAAGAATTTATTTTAAAAAAAATTCAAGGTTTGAATTTATTTAAAGGGATAAAGAAGGATTTTGGAAAACCTGAAATTGATATTTTCAGTTTAAAAGATTTTAAATCATAATAAAGAAAGAAAAGCTGAAGTTAATGGATTTTGAGATAAATGGAGTAAGTAAAGGAATTTATTTCAAAGTGAAGTAAATTGGAAATCAATTTGAAAATTGATTTAAGCGTTTGGAAATTTGAATTTTAAAGGAAGATGGGGCTAAGAAATTTATAAACTGGGTTTGTAAAGGTGAAGTAATATATCAGTGGATATTTGGAAGAATAAATTCACGGTGGGAATTTATTAAAGGAATGGGTAAATTAGTTTTAAAAATAAATAATGATTTATTTTTAAAGATGTGAGAGAAAAGTGGTTTTTGAAACCGTTTTCAAAGGGGTTGAAAATGGAAATATATCTTGCGAAGATATTTGTGAGGTAAATAAATAATTTGGAAAATTATTTATTGTTTGATGGATGTTTGTGAATGTTAATTGATAGTTAAATCACAGACTATCAATATTGGACAATGCGCTGATCGTTTCGAAGAGACCGGGATCGGGATTTATTTTCCGAAAACCACTTCGATCTGGTTTGTACGTTTTCGTGGGGAAAACGAGTTTGGAGTCGAAGATGGAGCAGTGAAGTGCAAGGGCTAGTCGCTACTAATCCTGAGGGTGATTCCAAAATGGATGTAGTAGGAGTAGTGCCTTCGGTTCCGTTCGAACCCGGAACGGACTTGTATGGATGAATTCTTTTGGAACATCATCAGGTGGACGGTGGGCATTCTAATGAAATGTTCTAAAAAGGTAACGCTTAGCCTCGAACCTCATCAACCGGGAATAGCTGAAAATCACGGGTTATGCAGCAAGGCCAAGTGGGTCGCGCCCATTAGGGTGAGGTCATCCCTGTCTAGATGTTCCTCTTTATTTCGGTTGTGTGGGCGGTTGCTGATCCCAACCGCGGGGTGATCTTACTCGGACTATCCAGTAAGGGGTAGTCCGGTCTTGTGTTGCAGGGGATTTAGGGTGGATCCTCGGTACGCTGATCTAAACCAGGTACTGTGACAGGTGGTACCCCAGTGCCTAGTCATTAGTTAGAAATCCATTCTCCCTACGTGCCTTTTACGGTTTTTGTTTATAGAACCCACTTTGTGGCTAGTATGTTGGAATTTAATCATGTAACAATTTCAGCTATTTGAATAAGTATTTGTATATAGACACTATTATAATATCAGGCAGATTTGATAAGAAAGTGTTTTGGCTATCGTAAGGTAAAAACCCGACATGATTATTTGTGACGCGGTCTTACGAGATGCTTTTGATTTCAAAGGGTTTTTGAAACTTTAATAATCCAATTGAGTGTGTTTTCTCACGCTGGTTTTCCAGACTGACTCGGGTGTTATTTTATTATAATGCTCGGGTCAAACCGAGTATTACAAATACATGATAGGATGCAGTGGAGCTCAGAAGACGAGCTGGATGGCGAGACGTATCACCCGTATTTGTTGTATTCCACTGTGTATCATAAGTGGTATAGTCATCTTGTGAGGATAAGTTATTATAACTGTCCTGAATTGTGATGTTGATTGTATTGTACTCTGATGTTGTATTCTGATGATATATGTATAAACAGATATAGTTTCTTTCTGTAAAGATCAGTTATTATCTATTATATTTTAATCCGCTGCGATGTGAGATTCTGTTGTGTTGTTTTCTTTTCTTCTACCTCCTTCTTCTTCTAATCCTGATGGTTCGATTTTTTTTCAGGAATGAAAAATCGGGTCATCACAGTTGGTGTCAGAGCTTAGGCTGGTGATAACCTTGGCTCTGGTGGGGATTACTCATTGAAATAGAGTCCATAGTACTCTAGAATGAGTTTGAGTGTATTAATAGATATGAGCGTGTATTTGTTAGTGAATATAAAATGGTTTTATATTATGTTGATTGGTTTGTTGAGTGGTTTATGGATTCTGGTCAATACGAGTAATTAACGTTATTGATAGGGATCTCTAAACACTTGAATAGAACAATTCGACACAGTATTGTTTTAAAATAGGGTAAATGAAATAATTTTACCCAAATTATTTTGTACAAAGGAATAACTTTTCGTAAATTATTACAGTTATATATGTGATTGCTTGATTTTAGGAATGATAATATCAAATTATTATCATAGTTGTGTAAAATCTGAATGAGAAATTGAAATCATAACTAAAAGCTAAGAAATAACTTCATATACAAATGAGATTTGTAAATGTAAACTATAAATGTGATTTATCATTTGAAATAGAATTCCAAAGAAATATTTGAAAATAAATTGGGATGAAAATCCCAAGATGATGTTTGATTATGAATTGGATGGATTGGAATTTGGCATTTTGGGGAAGTTTTAAAATTCCTTTGGGTTTGAAAATGGTTTTCAAAAGATTTGGAGTAATAATGGTGATAGTAGTTGAGAAATATTTTGAATTGGATTTGAAATTAAGAATATTTGGAAATGTTTTAAGAGGTAAAAGCACTAAACTCTCTTTGGTCGCTGGAAAATAATTCTGATGATGATCGCGACATCATCGGTGTTCATTTCCGATTTTCCAAGAGAGAAATTGCTACCTAGATGTTTTGGATTGGTGTTTGTTTGCAAAACTGGGTTTTGGTTTTGAAATTCAAAGAAATAGTTGGTTATACCAAAGGATTTTGGATATAATTGATTTCAAAGGTGATTTTGAAGTGTTGAGAAATTGCTTAAAACTCTGGAAGTTAATTAAAAATGTTTATGGAATAATAAATGGGTTTGAAAAACTTATAAAAACTTGAAATTTGTTTAGAATAAAATTTAACTTGGAGAATAGTTAAATGAAAGTGAATTTGGAAATTGTTAGTAAATTGGGAAAATGGTGACTTAAATAAAATTTAATTGGTCTTGTTATTAATAAAATAAGTTTAGAAATAAATTGAGAATATGAATTAAAATTTAAAATGGATAATGAGAATGAACTTAAGTTATGAAATTGGAATGATTTGGAGTAAATTAACTTAAGTTTAAATTTATGGAAGCTTGACTTCAGTGAAAATAAAAGTCCATTAAATAAAGTCTGAGTTGAATTAATTTGGAAATGGTTATTAATACACAAGCAAGGAATGTTGTCGAGCCTAAATAAAATGGTTTTCAATGAAAATTATGCAAATATGCAATTGAAATAGGTGTCGAAAACCTTATATGTGCCTATGAAAACTATATAACATGCATTGTTTATAGAATTCATGTATTAGCTTTGTAAACGAAAGCGAAATGTTGTAAATTGCATATATTTGGCACTTACATGTTTGAATTGAGTTAGTACAGGTACAGGGAAGCTGTTTGGTTGGTTTTGATCGCGCAAAATGCTAAATAAATAAGCCGCTTGCTTAAAAATGCTAAATAAGGTACGCCTACACAATAAAAAAAATAGGAAATATGAACTGTTGTTTGTTTTTGATTTTTCGACCGTGTGGGTCGATGTATATATATTTATATCTCTTATCAAATTGCAAAAGCTCCTCCGTACAAAGGGGACTCTGCCAAAAAAAATTCGGAAATTTTGGGAGTTAGAAAATTTTTAAAATTTTCACTAATGACAAATGATTTAAAATTGGTAAGCAAATAGAATTGAAACTGAATATTGAAATCTGATTTAAAATTGTGTATGTAAAGTAAGGTGGATAAAATTCAATATTCAGAGTTTGAAGACAAATTGAATTCAAGTAGAATTGAAAATGAAAATTTGAATGAAAATTGGGAAAAAGTATTTAGATTTGAAAATAACTAATAAATTGAAGAAAATTGATTTTATATGGAATTGGAACTCAATTGGAGTATACATTTCAGTAGTGAAGTAGTAAAAATAAATATAAGAAATATTTAAATTGAACTTAAGAAATGAAGAATGAAGTTCTCAAGTAAATTGGTATTGAGAAAATTATTCTAAGTGAATAATTGAATAAAGATTAAAACTGAAAGTTGTGAAATGGGATAATTGTCGATAAGTGAATAGAAATCAAAATGAGTGTGAATAAAAAGGAAATTGATATAATTAATAATCGATGGATAAA
The DNA here is from genome assembly GCA_030737815.1 of Allium fistulosum. NCBI lineage: Eukaryota > Viridiplantae > Streptophyta > Magnoliopsida > Asparagales > Amaryllidaceae > Allium > Allium fistulosum. The sequence goes on along the minus strand of CM060905.1, from coordinate 864,585,822 downwards.
TACGTAAGATGTACGTGTATTATTTTATTCGCATAACGGTTTGATCCGGATTCGAGCATAGAATTTCGAGATAGTTATATCGATCCGAGTTAGGATTTTTCACTCGATTTTCGACAGCGAACCCTAGATGTGGATTTTGATTGATTCTGGAAATTCTCTATCATAGTTTACGGCTATGCAAGGAGAATGACGGTTGATGATCAAGAAACCAGATTTGAGTCCACACTAGGAAGTCGGGTGGACGATACTAGTTCGGAAGTGAAATTGTGTGATCGATTGAGCGATCGGATTTGGTATTGCGTACGGATGATATATGTGCATCGTATGGGCTTAAGTAAAGTAGATATTGAAAATTTTGAAAGGAAGTGAATAAAATGATTTTGGATTCTGTGATTGGATATTATTGCGGAGTAGGACACAGGTGTTTAAAAAGCAAAAGGAATTGGTATTTTTGATTTTAGAAAATAAATTTAAATGGCCCAACAAAAGGTATGTGTTTAAATTTCTGTATGAAATTTGATGATTTTCCAATCTAGCCACTTGGCTTTTGTTTTCTTTTGGAAATCTGGGGGCCTATTGAGGCATATTGTAGTTGTTCCGAGCTAGCCGCGCAAAGGAGACGCTGGGGAAATTTTTCGAAAATTTAAGGAGTTAGAAAATTTTTGATAATTCAAAATTTGGTTTCAAATTTAAATTTGAATTGTTAAGTAATATTGTTTGGGACTTATGAATAAGTTGGAAAGTTGTTCGAAACTATTTGGATTTGAGAAAATAGTTAACGGGGATTGAATCATTCTTCCTAACTAGTAATTTCGGAGACGAAATTCTTTTAAGGGGGGAGGAATGTGACGACCCGGAATTTTTGAGCATTTGAAATTGAAATATTTAATTGATTTTAAATACATGAAAGGTAGTTTAACTTGAATTTCAAATATTATTATTTATTTAGCAATTAAGTTATTGGATTTAATAAACTGAAATTGGGTAAATTATTGAATCTGTAGTTTTAAGCCTGTTAAAAAAATATTTTAAAGGCTTGTAAAATTTATATTGATAGTAATGAAGATAGTAAAAGTGTTAAACTTGAATTTGGAAGGGTTTTGTTAAGTTTTGAAATTTTATCGTTTAAGTTGATATCTAAAAATAGCCTTCCGAGGCATAGTCTCGGAATTCGACGAAACCAGTTCCATCAGATCCGTAATAGTGTATTATTACCGGATTTCAAACCTCGTAGCATTTGGAGTTGTCGTGTGGTCGTACGAGTGATAAACGCGCTGAAATCTATATCGAAAATCCAATATAATAACTGAGTCCAAAAGGCTATCTTCTCCATACGATCGAACTAGGACTCGAAACCTTTTCCATTGCGTTCGGAATAGGGGTATAACATTATGAACGCCTAGAGGCACGCCTCGATAGGAGATCAAGATTTTAAGTTGCATTTTCGAGACAATTTGAATTTAAATTTAAATATAAATAAATATTTTACTTGACTAGTCAAATTAATTTCACATCAAAGCTTTTTCCAGTCTTTTCTAAAGCACTGTAGCATGTGTAACCAACACGCCACGTTATCTTCAACATCGTATCTTGTCCCCTTCATTTCATTGTCAAATGCAGAGAAACAAAAGGAATGAAAATCGAATTTTTATTTAATGGCCGAGATTTCCTTGCTCTTCATCTCTTCCTCCTTCTGTTCGATTTCAATAAAAGAATATACAAGCCGAAGTCCCATTTTCTTCAAATTGAAATCAAGTTCGAATTTAAGGCCGAGCTCCCCCTTTCTCGTTTGAAATGGCCGATCTAAATTCCTTCTTTCCCTCAGTTATCCACGCAAATTCCTTTTCATTTCGTCCTCATGGTTTCAACTCGAACTCAACCCTAACCTAGTTCTCAATCAAGCAAGAGAACGCGAAAGCGAATAAGAGTAGTGGCAACTCGTCTGGGTGGTCGCGAAGGAGACACGAGCGGTGGTGCGTGTCGACTATCTCGAGGCGATGGATGGTGTTGTCGTTGGCTAGGGCATAGGTGCATCTCGAGCTTGAAGGCATTCGCGAGGAGGCTGGAACGCATGGCTTTCGACGATGTAGTGTGTGCAGTGGCATGCGAGCTCGGGGTCGCGGCTATGGGTGGCAACTGCGAGCGCGACTAGTTGGTCTGGTGGTAAGCGATGCTTGCAGTGATGGTTCGCGCGACGTTTTGGGGTTCCTGTGGGAGCGTGGGGATGGTGCAGTGTTCGGAGAAGCTCGGTGTCCAGGATCGGAACTGTGATGGCGATTTTTGGTGAGTTTTTGCTTGGAACGATTAATATAGGTATTTAAATTTTTCCCTTAATTTAATTACGTATATATATATATAGAAATACAAATAGGTTACAATAAATATTAAGCAGTTATGTTTTTAATTTAGTCTGAAATAAAGTTGTACAGTCTACGTTACTGGTTAGTTTAAATATATATATATATATACACATAGATAAACAGTAAATATATTTATAAGGATGTTAATATGTTTGAGAAATTTATAAAAAAATAGATTTTGAAAACCTATAATTTATTCTTACTAGTGTATATATAGTTTAAAGGGGAATTAATAGTTTAATTAAATCATTAGTCAATTAAGATTTTTAATCATGGAAATTGATTATTAAGTTAATTCAAATATTGTTTAATTGTATAATATTTATACAAGGTTTAAAATCATGGAAACAAGCCGTTTGGAATGGATTGCAAACCGTGAAATAAGGTGAGTTAATCTCACTCATCTGGGTTTAATTTAAATTTAATAGTTAAATTTAAATTTTGGTTGAATGATTGAATTGATTGGTTGTGATAATATATATAGTAGTATATATATATATATATTGTAGTGATTGATTTCCCGCATTATATAGCGGATAAGACCTTATGCGCCGCATAATAGCGGATGATATTATATTAATCCCATATACCGCGATGTTCCACCTCAAAGTGGAATTGGTATTATTATATTGTGCTAACATCTGTGGATGCAGGGAAATAGGTTGGAGGGATCCAACTGGATTCCTCAAATATTTAGATTTGTTAAAATATTCTATGATATAATTATTCGATATTCTATGATGAATTATACTGATAATGGGAAATGTTGGATGCTATGGTTTGATTTAATATATTTTGGGTATACTGTGTTACCAAAATATATAGATTGGATTTTTGGAAAGAAATAAAAGAGAAATTTTTAAGTAAATAATTATAGAGAATTTAAATAAATTAAAGAATGAATTGGAAAGGATAAAAGTGATTTTTAAATTCTGTTAAATAAATTCCGAGTATGGGAAAGGAGATTTTGAATAAAAGGGGAAATATTAAATTTTTAAATCTAAGTGATATTATTTAAGGGAATAAAAGAATTTATTTTAAAAAAATTCAAGGTTTGAATTTATTTAAAGTGATAAAGAAGGATTTTGGAAAACCTGAAATTGATATTTTCAGTTTAAAAGATTTTAAATCATAATAAAGAAAGAAAAGCTGAAGTTAATGGATTTTGAGATAAATGGAGTAAGTAAAGGAATTTATTTCAAAGTGAAGTAAATTGGAAATCAATTTGAAAATTGATTTAAGCGTTTGGAAATTGGAATTTTAAAGGAAGATGGGGCTAAGAAATTTATAAACTGGGTTTGTAAAGGTGAAGTAATATATCAGTGGATATTTGGAAGAATAAATTCACGGTGGGAATTTATTAAAGGAATGGGTAAATTAGTTTTAAAAATAAATAGTGATTTATTTTTAAAGATGTGAGAGAAAAGTGGTTTTTGAAACCGTTTTCAAAGGGGTTGAAAATGGAAATATATCTTGCGAAGATATTTGTGAGGTAAATAAATAATTTAGAAATTTATTTATTGTTTTATGGAGGTTTGTGAATGTTGATTGATAGTTAAATCACAGACTATCAATATTGGACAATGCGCTGATTCTTTCGAAGAGACCGGGATCGGGATTTATTTTCCAAAAACCACTTCGATCTGGTTTGAACGTTTTCGTGGGGAAAACGAGTTTGGAGTCGAAGATGGAGCAGTGAAGTGCAAGGGCTAGTCGCTACTAATCCTGAGGGTGATTCCAAAATGGATGTAGTAGGATTAGTGCCTTCGGTTCCGTTCGAACCCGGAACGGACTTCTATGGATGAATTCTTTCGGAACATCGTCAGGTGGACGTTGGGCATTCTAAGTGAAATGTTCTAAAAAGGTAACGCTTAGCCTCGAACCTCATCAACCGGGAATGACTGAAAATCAGGGGTTATGCAGGAAGGCTAAGTGGGTCGCGCCCATTAGGGTGAGGTCATCCCTGTCTAGATGTTCCTCTTTATTTCGGCTGTGTGGGCGGTTGCTGATCCCAACCGCGGGGTGATCTTACTCGGACTATCCAGTAAGGGGTAGTCCGGTCTTGTATTGCAGGGGATTTAGGGTGGATCCTCGGTACGCTGATCTAGACCAGGTACTATGACAGGTGGTACCCCAGTGCCTAGTCATTAGTTGGAAATCCATTCTCCCTACGTGCCTTTTACTGTTTTTGTTTGTAGAACCCACTTTGTGGCTAGTATGCTGGAATTTAATCATGTAACAATTTCAGCTATTTGAATAAGTATTTGTATATAGACACTATTATAATATTAGACGGATTTGATAAGAAAGTGTTTTGGCTATCGTAAGGTAAAAACCCGACATGTTTATTTGTGGCGCGGTCTTACGAGATGCTTTTGATTTCAAAGGGTTTTTGAAACTTTAATAATCCAATTGAGTGTGTTTTCTCACGCTGGTTTTCCAGACTGACTCGGGTGTTATTTTATTATAATGCTCGGGTCAAACCGAGTATTACAGATACAGGATAGGATGCTGTGGAGCTCAGGAGACAAGCTAGATGGCGAGACGTATCACCCGTATTTGTTGTATTCCGCTGTGTATCATAAGTGGTATAGTCATCTTGTGAGGACAAGTTATTATAACTGTCCTGAATTGTGATGTTGATTGTATTGTATTCTGATGTTGTATTCTGATGATATATGTATAAATAGATATAGTTTCTTTCAGTAAAGATCAGTTATTATCTATTATATTTTAATCCGCTGCGATGTGAGATTCTGTTGTGTTGTCTTCTTTTCTTCTACCTCCTTCTTCTTCTAATCCTGATGGTTTGATTTTTTTTTCGGGAATGAAAAATCGGGTCATCACAGTTGGTGTTAGAGCTTAGGCTGGTGATAACCTTGGCTCTAGTGGGGATTACTCATTGAAATAGAGTCCATAGTACTCTAGAATGAGTTTGAGTGTATTAATAGATATGAGCGCGTATTTGTTAGTGAATATAAAATGGTTTTATATTGTGTTGATTGGTTTGTTAAGTGGTTTATGGATTCTGGTCAATACGAGTAATTAATATTATTGATAGGGATCTCTAAACACTTGAAAAGACAATTTCAACATAGTATTGTTTTAAAATAGGGTAAATGAAATAATTTTACCCAAATTATTTTGTACAAAGGAATAACTTTTCGTAAATTATTACAGTTATATATGTGATTGCTTGATTGTTAGGAATGATAATATCAAATTATTATCATAGTTGTGTAAAATCTGAATGAGAAATTGAAATCATAACTAAAAGCTAAGAAATAAATTCATATACAAATGAGATTTGTAAATGTAAACTATAAATGTGATTTATCATTTGAAATAGAATTCCAGAGAAATATTTGAAAATAAATCGAGATGAAAATCCCAAGATAATGTTTGAATATGAATTGGATGGATTCGAATTTGGCATTTTGGGAAAGTTTTAAAATTCCTTTGGGTTTGAAAATGGTTTTCAAAAGATTTGTAAACAGTATTAATCACCAACCTCCCGCCGGTACGGGCGAGTTCCTCCAGTCTAGCCTGAATTGGTACTTGGTTTTAATTCAATGGGCCCGCACCTCCAGACTGCGGCGCCCGAACAAACTGCTCCAACTTTCTTTCCCGGATCAACTTCTCGATAATATCCTATAAATGACGATATTCGTTCATGTTGTGGCCATAACTATCGTGAAATCTACAATACTTCCCAGTTTGAATCTGCTTCTCTGATGATTGTTTTGGAGCAGGTTTTTTATATTGGATGGTATTGCAGGTCTACAAGTACACATTTTCCAAAGACATATTTAAAGGAGTGTATGTGTCAAACATGGGAGCTCTACGTCGAGGTATGCGATTCTGATCCCGTTTCCTGTTCTGATTTCCATCGCCTTTCTGTTGATTCTGTTTATTCTGTATGTTTAACTGCACCTTTCCGGAACTCTCCCCGGTTTGTTTTACAGCGACATTACTTTGGATTCCTTCCACACTGGGCCCTGCATCATCCTTTTTCCTAGACTGTTTCGCATCCTCCCTTCTCAAGAACTGAGCTGCCTTGGAATAGAAACGGTCTAATGACGCCGGAGGTTTTCCGGCCAACCAGTTGCCAAATTCGGAATCGGGATCGATCCCCTTAGTTAATGCCATCAGAATTGAGTTGTCGTTGGGATTACTAATCTCAGCGCATGCAGCATGAAACCTCTCCAGATAACGTCTGAGTGTCTCTCCGGGAGCTTGAGTGACACTGGACAAGGTATTAACATCTTTGGGCCTAGTGACATGCATGCGAAACTGTTCAACAAACTTCATTACCAATTGGTCAAAACATGAGATAGATCTAGGTGGTAAGCGAGTAAACCACATAGTTGCGATCCCCCTAGGGAAATTGGGAAACTCCGGCATTTGACTGCATCATCAGCACACGCGGCATTCATTAACCATTCATACTTTAAAATGTGTTGGTTAGGGTTAGAGCTCCCTTCGGAACCAGGTAGGGTTGGCATTCTGAATCGTTGAAGCAATTCAACATAGAGGATGTCGTCGATGAAAGGGGTATGACTCCGGGAGATTCCCCAGTGGTCATTGGTGAGGCCCTGACTTTCACGGATCATCTGACGAATCATTGTCGGGATGTCTGGCATCTGGACATTCTGGGCATGTCGAGCCAAGTTGTGGTCGGGTTCCATAATGCGAGGATGGGCCGAGCGCGGTCGACGGTCCATAACTCGCTTCCTTGGCTCTAGGTCTTCGGGAACATATGCTTCAGGAGTATAATCACGCTGACGAAGGTTCGTATCTGTTTGGTTCCGAGTGTCAACTTCCAACTCGGTGGCAGTGGCAGCAGCGCGGTTATTGGTAGCGTGATAAGGAATCGTCCCTCCTCGGGAAGTGGGTCCGGTCTGGTGGCTAGTTGATGGACCAACTCTCGGTTGTCCAATAGTCAAGTGCGCTGATGTCCGGTAGCCTGCGTATAGCTTCCATCCAGCCGTGTGCGCGTGGATCTGCAATTGTAATCAGAAGAAGACAAACTGTCAGTGGATGAGTAGGAAGCCTAATCCCTTCTGGATCTCCTTTGTCTTTCATGGTTCAACCGATTGGCCAACTCCGTGTTGGCGTGGAGCTGCTGGTGGCTTTGAGTCAGCTCTTGCATCAGTAGTTGGAATTCTTCCCTGGTGACAAGGCCTTGTGGATTCGAAGGTCCGGCAGCATCTTGGTCTGTAGGAGGAAGTTGCATGGGGTTCTGCCTATTCCGTCCTTCTGGATCTGCAGCTGTTGAGGTAGTCCTAGTGTTGACTATGGTGGATAGCGAAATTCCCTCCTAGACTTGGTACAAATCTGAATAGGATGGAAGAACTTCTAGGCTTGAAATCTGGATCTCCTCCTTAGATTCTTGCAATCCAATATCGGCAGTAGATCCAATGAGCAGGAGAAAAGCAGGGTTTTCACAGTGAAAGTACCAAAGTGTTTGTACCAAAATTGGGCACAACACTCTTCGGATGTGTTCAAAGAGATAAAATGAAGAAAATAAATGTAAAATGGAGAAGATCTAACAAACACACCAATTAACAGATAAGAAAAATCACAGAAACACGTAGATTTAGAGTGGTTCAGCGAATTGCCTACGTCCACTATGAAATGACTGATGTTTATTGAACTTCACTCGCTGGTTATAAAAGATTACAGCAGTATAACAGAAGTTTAATGGTGATTCCGGCAGAGTATCAGCATAGAGAAGCCAAAAGTCCATTTTCTATAGGTCCAGGGTCACTATTTATAGGCGTAGGCAGCAGATATCTTGCCCAGATCTCGGAAGACTTCTTCTCTCACGTGGGTGGGCCCACGGGAGTGAATTCAGGTGATTTCGACTCGATTTGGGAGCGATACGAATTGGGTTCATATCGATCAAGAATTGGTCCTTTCGAGCTGAAATTTATCAGGTACATTCTTGAGGTTGTAGGCAAGCTCCTGTGAAAATTTGGTGGCATTTGGACTTGTAGATCTCGAGTTATGATCGATGCAAGTTTGGATTTGTAGGACATTATCGAGTTCGTATCGATTTGTTCGTATTGATCTCATTCGTGTTGGTTGAAGGCACGTAACGACCAATGATGTGGCACTATCATTTAGGATCGATCCACTTTTCATGCCGAGTGACCGAGTGATCCATCTTTACGTATCTCCTTCGTATCGCTCTCATTCAGGTGCTTCATACCCATGCCGTTCGTGTCCATTGATATGGCTTTGTTCATATCCATCAATTGCTACGTTGTTCGTATCGATATATGTGATCATTTCATATCGATAACCTCTACCCCCAATTAGTATGGATATAGACATCGAATTCATATCGATACCTTTTAGGTGTTGCCTCGTATCGCTTGTGGGTGGTGATCGATACGAGCCGTGCATTAGTGGAAGCGATACAAAATGTCACTAAGTGAGGGATACGAACCGGAGTAGATGTGATGGATACAAAATGGTGCCTCTTCCATGGATACGAACTAGTGCTCTCTTGATGGATACGAACCAGATGTGTTTCACTTGAGACTTTATGGATATGAATTTGCATGGATACGAATGAGGTTTCCTGGATGGATTCGAATGGAATCGATACAAAGGAGGTGTTCTGATGGATACGAATGAGAGCATTGCTTGATTTGCGTGGATCATATCTTGAGCATACGAACTCCGATTGATTTGAAATTTGAAATGTTGGCTTTAATAGCTTTGCTTGTCGTATCATATCGATTGTAGCTTGATCTAGACTAGGACAAAAATTTACCAGTATCCATAGTGAACCTGCGTATAACCGATCTTCGGGACGGATTGTCCTTGGTCGCCAGTCAAGTCCTTGGTGTCACGGCCTTGCCAAAAGATGCGATAACAAACATTATTTTTATCTAACTAAAATATATAAACATACCTTCACCTTCCCAACATGACTTAAAAGAGTAATATCGAAACTTAATAGAGTTGACTACTCGATTAAGATCATATTACACCCAACTACACAATATATTGATGAAACAACAAAGCGTATCCTACTATGACTACCAGTTCAACCCGATGGCATAGTCATAGGTACGGTCTATCAAGGTCCTATAAGCCTGAATATGGATGTCTCCTTTCTCCCACGGTCCATGTACTTGACATGTGCAACCCCTAATGCCATGGTTGTGGATTACGATGTAATGGGTCTTAAGGCTACTTTAACACTAATGGGGGGTGAGTAGTGTTTTATAACTTTTATGAATTTTTTGAACTTTGTTTCAAGGTTTAAATCAAATCACATATTATCAACATAGATCTATACTGATCAAGCAGTCATGATGCAATCACAGATAAATATAAAAGCAGTAACAAAATGTAAAGTAAAAGAGATGAAACCATGAATTTTATACTGGTTCGGATTAACCAGTCCTACATCTAGTCCCATACAATATTGTTCTATTTCTTCTTAATTTCCTACTTTAACCAGGTAGCAAGCAAACCAAAATACAGCCTGGATTTCAAGGGTACGAGATTCACCCTTATGTCTCATGAGTTTGAGGTAAACTCTCTTGATTTACCAGGTAATAAGATCACCCACTAGATTTTAATGGGCTACTAAGCGCACACACATGATTTGAACGGTCAACAAGCACACCAAAACAAATAAGAGTAGAGTTATTGATTTCCAAATACAAATAGTTGTACTAGGGATATAAAATATCTTATAGCCCTTTTGATAGTGGTTTGATCTTTGAGTTTGTAGAGAGAATGCTTCCAAAATAGTAAATAATTTGTAGAGAATTAATCTAGCAGTGTATGGATTGATTTTATGTAGTTTTGAAGAATGTAATAAGTAGTTTTCAAGAAATATTTCAAAGGGGTAAGGAGTAAGAAGAAAGTAAGAAAAATTAGTTAAAAAATTCATTTACATTCCCCTTTATATAGTGAATGAATAGATGTATCCATTCATGAAGAGGTGTGTCCAAATGACATCTCTTTTCAAATTTTAAAAAATAAATTAACGGTCACTATGTCGACATATCTAGGGGTATGTTAACATACCCTTGTAAAATTGAAAATGATTTTCTTTTAAATTGTTTTTAAACTTCTATATTTTTGTAAAATAATTTAAACATAGTTTTTAAATACTTTGAACACAAAAATCTTTATAAAATATTTGTAAAAATATATTTTGAATTTTAAATAATTTATTTTGGTAAAATATCAAAGATCGGAAATTTGTGATAAAGATCAGAATTACTATCAAGGACTTTAACAATTTATTCTACTGACTCATAACTATACACTGAAGTATTGAGCTCTTTAAATCTTTATCATTAAACTCATAAGTCTTGATCATCTCTGAATCTTGAACTTTAGTCTTTATACTGATCAGTCTTCAAGCTTAACTATTCTGTACCTGTGTAATATTCTGTAGTATATACCATACAACTTGGCAAAATATTAGAATCTATATTTTTATGGTTATTTTCATCAAAATCAATATTGAAGGTATTAACAATGGTAAGTCATAGGAGCCGGCAAACATAAATTTGTAATCGATACGATCATCGAACATATATATCAAAACATCTAAGTCCAAACATCACACATTCGAATAACTAATATAAAAACTTCCCGCTGTGTCATAGTCTTATCCAAAAGAATCATCTTAGAAGTAGTATGAAACATCACCCAAAGGCCTGATTTCGAAAACATTACATGTTCAGTTTGAACCTGTTGGGTCTAGGTTCAACCTGGCCCAACTTTAAGGTCACCAGTTGACCTATGGTTTCACCTGCACTCCATTGGTTTATGACCACTGGTGAGCCAAGGTAGATTGGTGGTCTCGTGTTTTATTTCTTTATCTTTTTATTCCATGCTTCGGTTCTCATTCCTTTCTTCATCAATTTTTCTTTGGTCCTTTGTAACATGATTAAATCTTGGTTTAACATCATTTTTAAACCATTTTTACATTACTTCATAATTAAACTACATCTATAGTAAGGGTTGTTTGAATTATAATGGGTTATCTTTTTTTACTGATACAGTTTATTAATAACATTGCTAACGGTATTTTAATTAGTCTTTGATATTTGTATATTTCCAATTCCCATGAAATTTTCATAATATTTATATATCACATCAATTCAAGTTCCAATTTCTATTTCATAAACTTGTATAAAATATATCTAATAATAGAAACCTTTAAATTATATCATACTTTAAAATATAATCATTTTACATATTCACTCCTAACCCATTCAATTTATATTTATAAATCAGAGTAAAGCTTAATAATTTCGAAGTTAACCCTAAATATAGAATAAAACCAGTGGTATAACAGTGTAATTGAATTATATATCGAAGAAATGAATTTCGCTTATAATGATTCGAAGATCCAACCCAGTACCAAAGAATAACCTCTGTTATCCGGAAAAGCGCACCCAAAAACTTCCTCCAATTCACTTTGAATTCGGTATCAAATCATAATATTCGCTCCACTGATTGTGTCAATATAAAGATTGCTAATTTTCATTGAGAAATGTGAAAGTCATGGCTTATGGAAGATTGAAGAAGAAGAGAGAAATGGAAACGGTGAAGAAGAATTGATTTTTTTTTGGAAATGTAGGTTCATTTTGGGACCTATTTATATTAGTGAGAAACATCGATCCACTTTTCAAATTTGAATTAACGGGCTAAACCGCTTCGGCTCATCTCGAACCCAAAACCCATATCTCCTCCTTACGGTCTCGTATTTGGAAAAGTTTATAGTCGAGATCGCTCATAAAAACATGACAATTTTCTTCATCAAATTCAATTGTTTGTAAAATGACCATTATGACTTTAATAAATTGATCGAAATACCTCTTTTAATTTATTATTATAATTCCAGGGTATTACTTTCTCCTCCCAGTTAAAAACAACATTGTTCTTGAAATTTAGAAGGGACGATGAATACAAATCACACTCTCACGTATCATGTACCACTTGCATGAAAACACACAGACATGCGCAACATACAGAATCAATCATCAAAAACTCAACCATAAACAACATACATCATCAATTACCTAAACATCCATAACTTATACTTTACTTACAAAACATATAAAACAATTTATCGATATATGTACACTTGGTGAAACTTAAATAGCAATCACAGCATCATGTCTGTGTATGTATGCATGTGTAACGATCATGGCATATGTCATTATACTAAATGCAAAATTCTATCTCTAACTCCTTCCTATGTAAAATGACATGACATACCATGTATCTATGCAAGCATCCTATTATAAGCATATAAGTTTTATATGTATGTAACTGTCATTCGGTTCAACATATAATAGGTTAAATGCATAAACTAGCAAATTGCAAAATCAAGACATATGAAACACATAAGATCAAATAAGAATAACTCATATTATAAAAAAACAAATAACTCAAACATCAACCAATCATATCCTAACAAAAAAATAATCATACAGTCATAGCAACAAATCAGCCATACTTAAATAAACTAATTACACAAATGATCAACAAATGGAAAGACATCCGACTAAGGGTAGAAATGAAAAGATTGGGTTCTCTCTTCGATTTCCCTAGTTCTCACGACTAGATCACTCTTCCAATCATAACTAAATAAACTTCGTTGCAAATACATGTACTCATTCCTAAACATTGACCTCAAATGTACATGCACAATAACAACTTCTACAATTCATGCCACTAACTCAAATAAACTAGTGTTGAAATGCACAATAACGAGTAGTCTCGACATAAGAATGCCCCAACTGAAATGCGACCTCATACAAATCCTAAATACATGTACACAACACTTGGATCATCCCAGTGGTATGCATATCACCTCATCTTCTAAATGCTAGGTAAGGCAACTTAAAAGTGGATGGTGTCTCACCTAAGAGAATCAATAACTTGAATCATTAGATGATTCCTCGTTTCTCCTAAAAAAATAAAAATTGGGTGATGTCTTAACCTGGTGAACATAATCTATATAGTATAACTTCTCTTTCTAACTTCAATCCAACTTAAGCAGTATCACTTCACTTATGATGTCACTTCTCTAAACAAAAACAATCATAATACCGAAGTGCCATGTTCTCAATCTACAAGAAGTTTTCATGTTTTTATCCTAAGTCCTAAAATATACAAGCAAATATGCAAACACGCAAACGAAAGAAATCCTGTACTGCTCAAACATTTAAATACTGCAACCAAAAATCCTAAATCTAGGTGAAATCCTAACCTAAACTATGACAGTGCTTAAGTGATAGATTATGCAGCACATTGTTTACATACACTAAGTATGAAACATAAACTATGTACCCTTGAGTTGCAGCTTCAAAATGCTTCCTTAAAAAGTTAGTCGCCTTTTAATCCAAAGCATAATTGAAAAGAATCTATTTAATCTTTTCATCCACCTATATCCGAACTTCAAAATTCTCATTTTCTATGAAAATCGCATCTGCATTTTAATGCGTGTTGTCCAAAATACCATGTCCTTGATTTTACAAATCATGTTTATCCATACAACTTGAAATACTAAATTCCACAATATTGTTTATACATACTCATATGATCTTGATGCCAACTTAGGTTAGAATACCTCCCACACAAAAAGTCAAATTTAATAATCTCTTTCATAAAACACACTAATGGATTCTTTCTTAACATAAATTCTCATCGTCTTGCTTCTTCAGTACTAAGAATGAGACAACTCAATATTGGATGGCGCCTTGCCATATAAATCCAATAAACCAAATGTTTGACCACTAAGTAGAATCGTGCTCCAAATGTCCATCTAGAAACATCGGGAATGGATAATATCCTAGAATAGTGAACATGGTATAAAATCATGTCATGTCCAAATCCAAGTAGTATACTTGCAATCACAATGACAACTCAAGTATCAATATCTTATAACTATAACCACAAAAAACACATATGGTAAAAGGACAACTTACTTGCTTGGTGTTCTATAACCTCTCGAGCCAAACAAACATGTGTTGTAACATTACCGGAAACATTGGATCAATGACACACATTCATGAACCAACTAAATTGTCTACCTCCGCTGGTGAAGTAAATAGCAAATCATCTATATATTATTTGCTTCCATTATTGATCATTATTGCAATGATATGGTATGATGGAATATGAATGCTAACAATTCCAAAAAAATTATACTATGGACTGAACATTGGGTTGGATCACATAGAAATACCATTGAGTCACCGAGACCCAACCTCATCAAAAACTCTAGGCCTTTTAAAATCAAATTGCTAACCATGTCCTAAGGGATTCTCAATCGATTGGTCAAAAGGATCCAATCAACTGAAATTCTGACATCAACAACATATTTTCTACTATCCAGCTTCGTGAGTATAATTCTGCTTCAACTGTACCTTTAAAGCTTCCAATATCATGCAAACATAACTTTGATCCAACCTCTTTCATACCAATCTTAACCTAAATATTTTGTTGTTCTGTTAATGTCTCTTCTCTATGACGTTTAACAAAATAATTTGGATTTACTTCTCTTAAACAAAACATACGATCTTTTCTTTATCAACTCGAAAACTTTCCTATCCAACTCTAGACTCTTTTCTAGAATCATATGCATTGGCATATTGATAGGCCTTGCGAATTTTCTTTATTTGGGAAGGAAGATTGGAATTTTATATACAAGCATTATGATTCCTATGTTATAGAATGGATAACACCCTGTCGTCATGGGACTATCGGGATCACAACATACAACAAAATATCCACTACTTCACATCCTAGCCATCTTCCTAGCATAAATCAATGTCATCCCACAACGAATCATCCAATCTATTTCAAAACAATTCATATCCCAAGAAACTCGGTACACAATTGTCACTAAAGGACTCGATACCGTATAACCAATTTCAGGTCATGGAAAATCCTAAATATATGGGGTCAATCCTTTGGATGGATTATACATCACAATCGATTCATACATAATACGAGACTTAAAGTCTAAACTATTTACCACAATACTCCATTGCTAAAAGTAATAACTCATCTTCTAACATAATATGTTTCCCTTCATCCAAAGTAAATGGTAGTATACTCAAACTTGGGACTCCTTCTAGTGCATAAGCTTTTACTATCTGGCCTTCCTTTTACAAACTTGGGCATTCTCTCTTCATACGACCTAGCTTTTTATAGTTATAACAATTGAGCTGAGACAGGTTCACTATATAATCCTTTGCAATATGACCCTTCATTGACACCTCATACATATAATCTCCTTTTTCTTACTTTTCCCTTCTCAGTGTCCATTCTTCTTGCGCTTTCCTTGTTGTTGACTAATCTCCTTCTTAGATTTATCCTTAGTTATCACTCCATTAATTGAATTCAACAAGGCCGCCTCTACTAATCCTTCGAACATAGCTCTACATAATATCTGATTCAATGTTAACTCCTTAAGTGGTGAATTCATCCATTTACAAACTTCAGCCCCTTCTTGTCTGAGGTGTTCACTAAATCAAGCCCGAACCTTGCAAGCTCATTAAACTGGTTGACAAATTCTCCAACCAATAACTCTTCCTGCTTTTGGTGGATGAACTTCTCTAATAACTATCCTTTCTCAGCTCCTAAGAAAAACTTAAATTCGAACTTCCTTTTAAAATCCACCCATGTGATATTCTCCTTATCGACCTCTGAGGTAACAATCCCCCACCAGTCTGTTGCTTCTCTCTGTAGATACCAGGAAGCCAGCTGTCTGCTAGTAACATAACACAAACCTAAAAGATTTAATATTTTTTGATAAGTGCTCATCCATGCCCAGTGGTTGAATAAGGTTCAGTTATCACATAGGATTTTCCACCTAGACTACAAAAGTACCTACGCATTTTTGGGAAATCTACGATATATCGATGGTGGTTGGATAGGAATCACTCCTTGGGTAGTAGGAACGGGTACTGTTGGATTTACACTGGTATGGCTTATCACTTAGAGATATTGGCAGTACCAAATGGGAATGTTCACGCTCAAAATATCCATAATGACGACTCTAGTGCTGTTTGTAAGACTTTTCGTCTTACAAAACTCAAATTAATGATGGAGTAATTATCATGCTAACTACCACAATAATTTTTGAATAGCCAGCGTCACTGTTATGATCTTTGGGAGTGTCGTTATCGTTCCTTTGCTGAATAGCCAGCGCAATAAGTGAATGAAGTTGGTGAGCTATGGACCGAAGTGTAGAGGATGGTATTTGGGAAATATGTTGGACCATAATTTTCTCTAGTCCTTCCATATGTTGGATAATTTGGTTTGTGAATGATTGAAAAGTAGTTAGAAGGGGATCTGCGGGGACTTCAGTCAAAGCTCCCTCTTCACTTTGGGCTTTCGAAGTTATGAGTGACTAGTTGGCAGTCTTTGAATTTTAGTGTAAATGTTCTTGAACATGAGGGGTAAATCAACGGGATTCAGGGTACGTGGAAAAACGTAGATAAAGTTTTACTGGATGTAGGAAATAAGCAGAGGTTCGCTCTCCTTCTAGCATCAAAAATGTTAGTAATATTTTTTGTCTTACAACACTCAAACTGATGATGGAGTAATTATCATACTAATTACCCTAGTAGTTTTTGAACTAGCAAAACTAAGTGGTATTAAATTTTCCGTTAAGTAATGATTATGTCGATGGATGCTTACACAATCACGTAGTTGCACTTTAATTGTTTGTTAAATGTCAAATCCGACTAATTTTTAATTCTGACACAAATAAGATAAGATTTGGTACTGAAAATTAGGTAGGTAAATAACAAAATGCAGAAATAGTAAAGAACATAAGGAATTTACGTGGTTCAAATGTTAAAGAATCCTACGTCCTTAGAGGAAATTACTCTTTCTTCCTTCTATATTCTGTGGTGCAGAGTTAAATGGCAACGGGTACAATAAAACCTCAAAAGTTTCAAAAAGTGGAAAAGTTGAAAGGTCCCTTTTTGCTACAATGCTTATTATATTTATACTATGGTGGCGTACACAGATCGCCACAATCTGTCCCTAACCATTGTGTTTTAACCCTTGGATCTTAGCAGGTGCCATTTATCCGCGTTGTCTATTTGATATACCCGGATTGCTGATGTGCTTTTAGTGGGAAGTCTATGGTGAAGGTCGGAACTCCTAAAATCGTGGCAGGAACATTTGAAATCGTGGCTGGAGACTTCAAATTTGAATTGTCTTAGCATATGAGTCCTTAGGAGGACAGTAAGCGTTACTCATTGGTTTTAGGGCACTGTCGACATGTTAGGAGCGAGGCTGCATTAGTTGATATGCGATACTTTTATGATGTTGTGGTGCTTGCCTAATATTTAGATGCAATCTTCCTAAGCTGTTTTTGTCTTTAGGGTGTGTGATTTGCTTAGCCTGGGAGTTAGCTTGATATATGTGTAAACGTGATCTAAACTGACTACAATCGGAGCAGATTGTGATCTGAGTTGCCCTTGTTGCATGAATTATTAACAAGGGTGATTTATATCTTTGCTATCTACCTGTAAGTGTGGATCTACGTTAGGATGTTGTTTGAGTGGCCCCGAGTGTAGCTCTTTAGGATGCCTTTGACCGCGTGCGGTACTGCTTAGGTATCCCTCGGTACATGCGGCGCAGATCCACTTTTGAAGGTGTTAGCAAAGTATAAGTTTTGAGGATTTTGATAACGCAATCTGATTGTCCCTGTATTTTGGTTTGTGCACAGCTTTTTGATCGGATGTGTTGTACTTTGACACATCCAAAACAGCTTCTAACATTGCTGCGCAGTATCTATGCTTTGCCATTTCTCTATGTACTATGGGTTTTTTCCTTCTCCCTGATATCTTTGTGGCTTGTCTTATGAGCGCAATATTTGATTTCGTTGTGACTTCCTATTTTTTGGTTGTAGTTCCTTTGGTTAGATCAAGTGCCACGACCATAGGCTGGTTTTTTGTGCAGTATTAGTTGGATCGCCTCAACTTCTTCTTTTTCATCTTAACTTTATTGCAAAAGAAATTATCTCATCTCCGTACCTTATTTAATTCACCTTTAACATAGTTTTAGAAATTCGGGTGTAGCACTTGCCCCTCAACTTTGCAGCAATCGCAGATCGATGTAGACTTGTCTTTAATCATTCCCGGTCTTTGCATCCCAAGATTTTTTTTCTGGACGTTGCCTTTCATGTTAGCTTTGCCGTGTGCTTAGCATGGTTTTCCCCATTGTTTGGAGGTAGTTTGTTGTCGTTCACATGCAGTGTGGTCAGTACAACTATGGAATGACATCGGTGACCTGTAAAAAATTGTTTATTTAGTTTAGCATCATCGTTCTCATTTCTGAGGTTTCAGCTATTGTTCATATGTTGTGTTATCAGTATAGCTATTAAACGATGGCGGTGCACTGTGAAATGTTTCTTATTTTTTAGTTTAGCGTCACCATTCTCATTTTTAAGATTGTTGTTGTCGTCCATATGATGTGTTGTCAATACGACTATCAAACGATGGTGGTGAGCTATAATAAAATTATTAATTTGCGCGCTTGGCACAACCATCCCCGCTATTTGGGGGAGGACTGAGTTTTGTCTGTGAAGTCAGGTCGCATATTTGCAGCCATTTGCAAGGTTTTTGTACTGTTTCTGGCTATATAGTATCTGTACATCTAGCGTATTATGTTTACAACATTAACATAGAGAGGTTTTTATAATGGTTTAGGCCATCCAATATCCCTATGATCAATTTGGCTAAGAAGCCGAGTTGCATTACAAGTAGCTCTGTTTTGATAACTGGTTCAAACAGTCTAATATCCCTATGTCCAAAGTGATTATTTAGCTTTGTCAAAGAATATTAACACATAGAGATTTTTATACTGGCTTGGGCCATCTAATATCCCTACATCTAGTTTATTTTATTATTACTTTTTTTATTATAATTACAATGTACATTACATAAGTAATGTAGATCATACAAAGTAAGGTCTGAGGTGCTCTGAGTTCCAAGTCCTCGTAATAAGATTTTCATCACGTCTTGACAATCGATATACCCCATTTTCTAAAACTTCTGCTATGACTAACGACCTTCCCAATTTGGACCCAACGATCCATTTGTTGGATCCTTTGTGTTCGCTATTACTCTTCGCAATACCATGTCTCTTTTATAGAAATTTCTTTCTTTAAGCTTGGGTTATAATTTCCTGCCATCCTTTGTCGGTATGCGACGCATACTACCACTGCCTCACCCCTTCTTTCCTAAATGAGATCCAAGGCAGTTTCCTTCAATTTCTTGTTCTTTTCTGTTATTTATGATATTCTTTTATGAGTCGGGACCTCTAGTTCGACAGGAAGTATAGCCTCATGTCTGTAGGTTAGTGAAAAAGGAGGATGGCTTGTTGGAGATCTAGTCGAAATTCGGTAGGCCCATAGTACTAAAGATAGTTCTTTTGCCTACTTTTCTATAACTTTTTTGCAGCCTTTTCTTAAGTACCTTCTTGATGGTTTTATTTGCAGTCTCTACCTCCCCATTTGCTTGTGGGTGAGTGACTGAATAGAAACTTTTTATTATGTCAATCTTCTCACTAATCTCTGTAAACTCTTTATTTTCAAACCAAGTGCCATTGTCAGAAATGATCTTATAGGGAATCCTATATCTAGTGATTATGTTTCTCACCATGACAGTGACTATCTTCTTCACAGTGATCATGGCCAGGGGTTCTGCCTCTACCCACTTGATGAAGTAGTCTATTTCCACTATGGCATATTAGCTTCTCCTTTTGACATTGGAAATGGTCCTATCAGATCTATGCTATATATATCGAATGGCCACGGGTTTGCAAGTGGGATGTGCTCATGGGATGGTTGTCTTAGGATACTTGCAAATCGTTGACATATGTCGCACTTCCTCACAAATTCCTTTGCATCTTGAAGTGCCGTAGGCCAATAATAACCATGCCTTAGTACTTTCTTTGCTAACTTGTTTCCCACTAAGTGATCTCCGCATTGGCCCTCATGTACTTCCCACATGACCCATACCCCCACTTCTTTGGAAATGCACCGAAGATAAGAAGTTGAATACCCTCTCTTGTATAATGTACCATTAAAGAAGAAGTAGTAGGGAGCTTGGTGTCTTATTTTTCGAGCTTCATTCTGGTTTGGGGTAGGGTTCCATTTAGTAAGATTTGCTTGATGGGAGTCATTTAGTTATTCTCCTTAATTTGCTGAGGTGCAGGTTCATCTAAAGGTAATTCTCGATTTTCCGTTGTCTCCTGATCTTGCATTCCTTGAATGGCAGACCACTGGGCTCGAATCAGGACCAATACCTAATTTGATTATGTTATACTTGGCTCTGCTTGATGCCCAATTGGTACTGCCTTCATTTCATTAGCCACCTTGGTACTTGCAAGTTTTGGTAAGAAGTCGATAAATGAGTTGTTTTCTCATGGAATTTGTTCTATCCCAAACAGTTCAAACTGCATTAGTAACTTCTTAGATAGTTCCACATATTTGGCTAAGGTTGGTTCCTTCATTTGGTAATTGCCCTGCACTTGGTTCACAACTAATTGGGAATCACTATGAATTTTAATATGAGTTACCTTCATTACCTAGGCCATTTTTAGGCCTACGAGGAAAGCCTCATATTCTGTTACATTGTTGGTTGCTTGAAACTGAGTTGCACTGCTCCATACAGCTTTTGCATATTTGGAGTGATCAAAACATACCCAATTCCCGCCCTCCATTCATTCGATGCTCCGTCTACGAACAATTGCCAGAAATACAAGGTGTTTGCTTCTTCCTCTGATTGAGGTTCGATCAGTAGGGTGCATTCTACTATGAAATCTGCAAGTGTCTGGCCTTTGATTGCCATTCTAGGACAATAGGTAATGTCGTAATGACTATGCTCCATCGCCCACTTTAATAAGCGGTTTGATGTCTCTGGCTTCTACAGTATTTTCCTGAGGGGTTTGTCTGTGAGGACCTTGATGGATATGCTTGGAAGTAGGATTGCAGCTTCCTTGTTGTAAGGAGCAGGTTGTATGCCAGCTTTTTGATGACTGAGTAGTTTTGTTCTGCTCACGACAATCGCTTGCTTGTGAAGGAAATGGGTTTCTGGGTCCCTTCATCTTCTCGTACCACTACATCACTAATAGCTTTATCAATTACTACTAAATAAATGTACAAATCCTTACCTATCACCGATTTTGATAATATAGGAGTATTGACTGGATGATCCTTCTGGTTTGGAATGCAGCTTTGCACTCCTCGGTCCATTCAAAGTTTCACCCTTTCTTCACCTGGTCAAAAAATGGGATGTACTTATCTGTTGCTTTGCATATGAATCTGCTTAGTGTCGCTACCCTGCCATTTGGACTCATCAGTCCTTTGGTCTCTCTAGGATTCCCATTCCTCATTGGCATCAATCTTCTCAGAATTTGCTTTAGTACCACATATGCTTACTATATACCCGAGGAACTTGCCGGACTAAATGGCGAAGGTGCATTTCGGTGGGTTCAACTTCATATTGTATTATCTTAGGACTTCAAATGTCTACTCCAAGTCTTGAATGTGGGTTGATGTCATCTTGGATTTAACCAACATGCCATTTACACATATCTCAACTTTCTTTCCAATTTGTTCTACAAACATCATGTTAACTCACCTCTAGTAGGTTGCACCCACATTCTTGAGCCCGAATGGCATAACTTCGTAGCAGTATAATCCTTTATCTATCATAAAACTAGTATGCTCCTAATCTGGCTCAAACATGGCTATCTTTTTATACCCTGAATATGCATCCATGAACGAGAGTAGTTTGTGTCCACTGGTCGCGTCTACTAACTGATCAATTCTAGGCAAGGGAAAGCTATCCTTTGGGCAAGCCTTGTTGAGGTTGGTGAAGTCTATACAAGTCCTCTATTTCATGTTAGGCTTCCTTATAAGTACTGGGTTGGCAATCCACTTCGGGTATACTTCCCTAATGAGTCCATTCTCTTTGAACTTCTTTATTTCCCCATGCAGTGCGTTGTATCTTTCTTATTCTAGAGTTCTGCACTTTTGTCTGATCGAATGTGCATCGGGGTCAATGTTGAGTGCATGATAGATAATGAACAGATCTATTCCTACCATGTTAGATTGTGTCCAGGCAAACACATCTGCTGATTTTTTCAAAATGTCTATCAGTTTAGTATGGGCATCTTCACTAAGGTTCTTCTGGATTTTGAGAATCTTCGTGGTGTCTTTTGTATCTATTTGTACGTCTTCGTATCATCTACCGATTCTAGTTCTTTCTTTGATGCCCCTAATCTCGGGTCTATCTCACTTTCTGCTTCCACTTCTAGTGGTGAGTTTACTGACGATGCCTGTTTATGGGCTTCTTCTAGGAAGTACCATGCGTAAACTGAATTCTACTCATCAGTGCTGATCATATGCATCTGTGTTCTTTTTTTCTTTCTTCGTTGAATTTGGTGGTGCAGGATTACTTACTTTTGCGTTAGTTTGGGTACTAAGTACCAGCGCAGTTTTATAAACCAATTCATCTTCATTATTGTTATTTTCATTACAAATATTAGAAGAGACACCAGAATAATTTCGAACAATTTTATTGCCAAAAGTAAGGTTTACATTGTATAACTCTCTAGCCAAAACTTGATTGCCTCTTATTGACCCTATTCCCGCAGGAATGTTGAACCTCATAAGCAAATCTTTCTGAAACATGGTTGCTTCCATGTCTATCAAAGCAGGTCTTCCCATGAAGGAATTATACGATGAGGGTTGATCAATGACTAGGAAGCCTGCATAGAATGACTTGTGTAGTGGGGCAGTTCTAGCGGTAAAAGAAAATTCGTTGATCCTATTGGGACGGTAGCAATGTCATTGAAGTCGAAGATCGGTTTAGGACTATGTTTTTGGATTTCTTGTTGAAGCCTCATCAAATCATACACAGACTTGAAGATGACATTGACTGAGCTCCATTAATAATTAAAAACTTTCTTCATAGTGCAGTTTGATATCAACACTGTAATAATGAGTGGGTCTTGGTAAGGGAAGACAATTCCTACCGCATCAGCTGCCGTGAACATTATCTCTGGAGTAGGCTTTTGTTTGACATGGAAAATGGACCTCTAGTAGACTTTCGCCTCTTGCACATACCACTCTTGTGCCTTTTTACTCATACCTATAGGGTGTGACCCTCCATGAACCGATGCTATCAGGTTTGAGGGGTTCCCACTTGATTCTCATTTGGGTCCGGAGTCGGATTCCTTGTTCCACCTTCGCCATGATTCTTTTGAAAGTTGTCTATGTATCCTTTCTCGATCAATCTCATTATTTCAATCTTCATATGTCGATAGTTTTTGGTATGATGGTCATTGTCTCGGTGGAAGCGGTAGTTTTCTCCGCCCTGATTCTACTCTGGTTCCTTCTCTTTGTTGGGTACGTTGTAAGCAGGTTCTGCTCTGGTCATCTTTAATATCTGATCGGGAGTGTAAGTGAGGGGAGTTTCTGCTGTGAAGCTTAATTCCTTTTGTCTTTTTGCTAGTGGATGATATCCTTCTGCCTTCTTTTCTTATCATAGGTGGGTCAGAAGACTTCTGAATCTGTATGGTGTAACCTGCTTCTTCCATCCTAATATAGCCACTAGTTCCTTCATAAAAGGCCTTCATGCTGTGGCATGATTTTCTACTATTCTTTTTCCACATTGGGATCCCCATTCTGATCCCGGCATGGGTCGCCATCAGTAAGGTTCCTTCATCACTTACTCTAATTCTCAAGGCCTCAGACTTGAAACACTTAATAAAATTGCACAAACTCTCGTCCTTACCCTGCCTAATGCAGGACATCGTGTTTACATCAGGTGAAGCTTCTCTACCTAAATTGAGCTGTCCTAGAAAATTGATAGATAGCTATCACCAGGAATGGACCTCTCCTACTCCAAATCTCCTAAACCACCTTGTTGCAGCTCCGGCTAGGTAAACAAGGGAAAGTTTGCATTTAGCCATCCTTCTCACTTTCAGAACGTCCATGTGGTATCCAAATGTACAGAGGTAATCATCTGGATTTGTAGTCCTATCAAATTTTTCAATTAGTGGGGCCTTGAAATTATCAAGGAAGTCTGCATCGATGATAGTCTTGCTGAATGGGGAAGATGATTCCTCCAAAATCTTCTCCCCAATTCCCTACTGGAAAGTTTAGCCAACTACTCTACACGAGCTTTTAATTGGCAAGTTTCATCTTCTCTAGGTTCTAACTTTGATGATTCATCCTTGAATAATGAGGTCGTGTTATCCTCTTCCAGAGCATATCAAGTATGTTTCTTAAGCAGTAGAGGGTTAATATTGGCTGGTTTTTTCTTGATTTGTGGATTTTCTTGGATCTTGCCTTTCAAATTGAAATCGGTTCTTAAGCTAGCGCCACCATTCTCATCTTTGGGAGTGTCGTTATCGTTCCTTTGCTGAATAGCCAGCACAATAGGCGAACGAAGTTGGTGAACTATGGACCAATGTATAGAGGATGGTCTTTGGGAAATATGTTGGACCATAATTTTCTCTAGCCCTTCCATTTGTTGGATAATTTGGTTTGTGAAGGATTGGAAAGCAGTCAGGATGGGATCTACGGGGACTTCAGTCGAAGCTCTTGGGCTTTTGAAGTTAAGAGTGACTAGTTGGTAGTCTTTGAAGTTAAGTGTAAATGTTCTTGAACAGGAGGGATAGGTGAATCAATAGGATTCATGGTATGTGGAAAAAACGTAGGTAAAGTTTTACTGGATGCAGGAAATAAGCGGAGGTTCGCCCTCCTTCTAGCACCAAAAATGTTAGTAATATTTTTCGTCTTACAACACTCAAATTGATGATGGAGTAATTATCATACTAATTACCCCAATAGTTTTTAAACTAGTGAAACTAAGTGGTATTAAATTTTCCGTTAAGTAGTGATTATGTCGCCGGATACTTACACAATTAGGTAGTTTCTCTTTAATTGTTTGTTAAAATGTCAGATCTGACTAATATTTAATTCTGACAAAAATAAGGTAAGATTTGGTACTAAAAATTAGGTAGGTAAATAACAAAATGCATTAATAGTAAAGAATACAAGAAATTTACGTGGTTCGGATATTAAGCAATCCTATGTCCACTCGGGAAATTACGCTTTCTTCCTTCTATATTATTTAGTGCAGATTTCAATGGTAGATAGTACAATAAAACCTTAAAAGTTTTGAAAAGTGGAAAAGGTAAATGGTCCTTTTCTTGCTACAGTGCTTTTTCTATTTTAGTATGGTGATGTATGCTGATCACCGCAATCTATCCCTTGCCACTGTGTTTTACCCCTTGGATCCTACCAGGTGTCATCTATCTACGTTTATTTGATATACCCAGATTGCTGATATGTCTTTGGTGGGAAGTCTAAGGTGAAGGTGGAAACTCCTGAAATCATGGCAGGAACATTTGAAATTATGGCAGGAAAGTTCAAATTTGAATTGTCTTTACATATGAGTTCGTGGAAGGACAGTAAGAGTTACTCTTTGTTTTGGGGGCACTGCCGACATGTTAGCAGCGAGGCTGCACCAGTTGATATATGATACTGGTATGATGTTGTGGTGCTTGCCTGATATCTAGGTGCAATCTTCCTAAGTTGTTTTTGTCTTTGGGGTGTGTGATTTGCTTAGCGTGGGAGTTAGTTTAATATATGTGTGAATGTGATCTGAACTGACTGCAATCTAAGCTGATTATGATCTGAGTTACTCTTGTTGCATGAGTTATTAACAAAGGTGATTTATATCTTTGCTATCTACCCATAAGTGTGGATCTGAGTTGGGACGTTGTTTGAGTGGTCCTGAGTGTAGCCTTTTGGGATGCTTCTGACCTCATGCGGTACTGCTTAGGTAACCCTTAGTACGTGCGGTGCAGATCCGCTTTTGAAGGTGTTAACAAGGTATAAGTTTTGGGGATTTTGATAGCGCGGTCTGATTGTTCCTGTATTTTGGTTTGTGCATGGCTTTTTGATCAGGATCTGTTGTACTTTGACATATCCAAAACAGCTTCTAACATGGTTGCATAGTATTTATGCTTTGCCTTGGCCCTTTGTACTGTGGATTGTTTCCTAATCCCTGATATCTTTGTGGCTTGTCTTATGAGCGCAGTATTTGATTTCATTATGAATTCTTTTTTTTTGTTGTAGTTCCTTTAGTTGGATCAGGTACCGTGACTGTAGGCTGGTTTTTTGTGCAATATCAGTTGGATCACTTCAACTTCTTCTATTTTCATCTTAACATTATTGTGAGGGAAGCTCTCTCGGCTTTGTACCTTTTTTAATTCCCCCTTAACATAGTTTGAGAAATTTAGGTGTAACAAGTGCTATTTCTAATTTTGGCATCAACCCCACCAGTATTTGTCTCTATTTTAGTTTCTGTTGAGTTATTCTTTCTCGACTAGCTGTAAATAGATTTCATTAGCAACTCCCCAATAGATGGTTAACAAAACAAGAATAGAAAAGATGTGTATGTGCTCGACATATATTACACACACACACAAAAAAAATACAAATACACTCTCTTCATATGTCTTAGTCCTTAAATCATGAAATTTTTTGCTTGGATACCAAATGAAATAACCGGCCATTTATACCCACTGATTTAACACCCGACTTTACGTTCAAAGCCATGAAATTCAAAACCAACAAGTCGTTAACAAAATGGATTCTAATTTTATTTTTCTAAGGTCACAGTAGAAGGAGACAACATATAATATAAAATATTCATATATTACAACCAATCTGAATACATAGTCATATCTATAAAATAAATCTAATACACGTTATCACACTATACTTTCAAATAATATATATATATATATACATACATTATTCACAAAGATATTGTCTTCATTATCCACATCTTCGACATCACATGACAGCTCAACTCCTTCATCTATCAATCTATAGACAAAAGATACAAAAACAATGTAGAGGGCGTCAAACATACGTTAGAGTAAATGAAACTAATACATCCAGACATACTTCAAAAAAACTATTATAACATCATTTTTATCTACCAACATATATAAACTTACCTTAACCTGCCAGCATACGTTCAAAGAGTACCATCAACACTTAGCAGAGTTGACTATTCAATTAAGGTCATGTTACACCCAACTACACAATATATTGATGACATAAAAATACGTGTCCTATGCTCACTACTCGTTCCACCGATGACACGATCGCAGGTACGATCCATAAAAGGTTGTATAAGCCTACATATAGATATCTACGTTCTCTCACGATTCACATATTAGATATGTGCGACCTGTGACGCCATGGTAAATCATAGAAGTCACCAAACGTAAATACATAATCGATACAATCATTGAACATTAACATCTATATCAAACACTTCCAGGTCCAAAAATTAAACATCCGAACAACCAATAAAAAACATCTCATTATGTCATAGTATCATCAAACAGAATCGCATCAGAAGTAGTCTGAAACATCACATAAAACCCATGTTTTGAAATAGGTTACCCATTCGGTTCGGCCTTGTTAGGTCCGGGTTCAACCTGGACAAAACTTAAGGCCAACACTTGAGCTATGGTTTCAGCAGCGATCTACCGGTCTATGACCACTAGTCGGTCACTACTGAGCAAAGGTCGACCGTAGGTATTGTATTGTTTCTTTGTCTGTTCGTTCTCTATTTCGGTTCGCGTTTTGTTCTTCTTCAATTTTTGTTTGATTAAATCTTAGTTTAACTTCATTTTCAAACCATTTTTTTACATAACTTCATAACTAAACGACATTTATAGCAAGGATTGTTTGAATTATAATACATTATTTTTTCTACTAATACTGTTTATTATTTACATTACCAATGGTATTTTATTCACTCTTTGATCTCTATATATTTTCAATTCCAATAATTTTCATCATATCTATAAATCACATCCACTCATGTCCCGATTTTTATTTCATAAACTTGTATAACATATATTTAATTATAGAAACCTTTAAATTATATCATACTTCAAAATATTGTCATTTTATATATCCAATCCTAAAACATTCAATTTATATTTATAAAACAAGGAGTAAACCTCACTAATTTTGAAATGAACCCTTGATAAAGATTAAAACAATGGTATAGCAATATAATTGAATTATATATTAAAGAAATGAATTCCACTCACATTGATTTGAAAATCCAACCCAATATCAAAGAATACTCCCCGCTCTCCAGAAAAGCATCGGTGTTAATCATAGTATTCGTTCCACTGATTGTTTTGATATAAAGATCGCTAATTTTGGTTGTGAAACGTGAAAAATATGACTTGTGGAAGATTGAAGAGAAAGAGAGAAATGGCAATGATGAAGAAGTGATTTTTTAAAAGGAAATGTACATTTAATTTTTGGGCCCTAATCATAAAAAAGGGAAATGACTTCTCACTTTTCAAATATGAACTAATAGGCTACGTGCTTTAACTCTTCTTGGACATGAAACTCAAATCTTTTGTATCTCCTCTGTATGATCTCCGATTAGAACAAGTTTACAGGTGAAATCGCTCAGAAAACATGCTCTACGTAGTGGCACAACTTTCATCATCAAATTATAATGTTTTTAAAATGACCATTTTGCTCTTATTAATTAAATTAACCAAAATACCCTTTTTGATTTTTTATTGAATTCCACAGTTCTACACTTCCTAAGTTAAATTCTACTTTTGTATAAACTTAACGTGCTTTGGTTCTTATCTACACATTTTCATAGTTTACTTGTCCCACTACTTGGCTTTTACTTATGCCTAAAACACTTACAAAGGTTATTAACATTCATTTAGATATGATTCATTCAATATAGTGTTTAGTATGTGCAACGGTAAATATCATTCACTTAGGAATAACACTAATTCCCTTAGTATCATCTTCCTATAACTCTCAAAAAGTTAACTATCATTCACCTAGATGTTAACTTATCTTGAAAATTTTCCCTTACGGAGGTTGTTATTGTTCCCCTTGATGTTTACTATCATTGCACTGATAGAATGTTCTAATAAAGGTTATAGTCACTCACCTAGGTGCCTATCAGCGTTACCTTACGAAACTCCTCTCATGAAGGTTACTTTCATTCGCTTTGGTGTTTACTGTCCAGGTATTGATCAATTGCTCTCAAGAAGAATATACTCACCTCAGTGTTTAGCCTTTATTATCTCAGCAAATTTCCCTCATGAAGGTTACAATCGTTCACCTTGATGTTTACCAAAAAACATATCGATTACTAAGGTAATTTTCCCTCGTGAAGGTTACTGTCTTCACCTTGGTGTTAATATAGTGCCTAATAAGGTAGATTACCCTCATGAAGGTTACTACTGCTCACCTGGGTGTTTACCTTAGATCTTTCATATGTTTATGATAATTTTTTCTCATAAGGATTACTATTGTTCTTCTAAAAGTTTACCATTTTGATGTTTGTCACTTAAAGCTTTGGTTAATTGATTATGAATACCCTGGACATTCCCATCTCAGTTTTTGTAAGCCCTTCCTTAGCTAACATCGAAGGTAAGTGACTTCAGCTCACCTTTTCCCGAGCTTGCCTCCGAAAACACTTAAACTCCAACACTGTCTTTTCTTCCCAATTGTTGCTATCCATCAAAGCTAACCGAATATTTTCTCTCTATCTTGAACTAATCATCCTTGGCGTGACTGGTTCTCAATTTAACCAGTATGGGCTTGATTTTATAAAAAAAGTCATTTCTCGTGTCTCTTACCCTCATTGTTGGTACATCCCATTGCCCCTAACCTTTAAGGATTGTGTTTAGTAAATAATAGTGCTGGATTATTCAACTTAATCATCTATTTCAGGGTCTAAGCTTTTACAAATTTTTCCCTATTATGTACAAGGCATGTTACGTATCTAATTATCACAGGTTAGTACAAATACTGTTTGTAACTAAATCATTTTATAAATTCCTAAAAATTCTCGTAAATTAAAATAGTCATATTCTCTCCAAAACAAATAGGTTTTGTTCAAATAGGTGATTTTTAAATTCCTTTTCCCTTTGAAAATCATTTCTCATGGTGCAAAATCCATGTAAATTCTTAAAGTTCATATTCAAAATTTCTCATAGATACCCACTTTTGAAAATAAAATCTTATCATTTGAAGTTTGGGTCAAGTGTTTCTAAGCACAAAACTAGGATTCAAAAGTCCATCTACTCTTTCTTAGTCGTTTAATCTAGTTAATACAAGTATAATGCCTCTGGTGACATTATAATTCACAAACTCATTATAAAGTACACTTACGATCACCATTCATAATCAAAACTATATTATTTAAGCATTGAATTTTCATTTGGGGTAATATTACTTAGCTAAACACAAAGATGAAGGTTTCTCTAAGATCCTCTATGTGACGCCCCACCTCTATGCTCACAATAACAAAGAGTATTAAAAGAAATACTGTCTGTTATTACGAAGAATAAGGCTGGATAGGAGCGACCATCCGTAGTTGAGCCTTACAATAGTATTGGTTACCTCGATAGGAGTGGTATATATTTTTATTTTTTATCTCTTATTTATTTACTCCCCTCGACATACCCAATTCCAGTATAAAACGAACTACGATAGTTCATAATAGTTTAGGACAATATATATAATAATAACACAGATACTAAAAAAGCGGAACACATATAACAAAAGTCTCATATATATATATATATATATATATATAACTGATGTCAATTACACTACATTTGACACAATACATATGATACAACTACAACTGTCGACTCTGGAAGTTATATGTACAAATAAATTATCGACTAATATACATGAATACATATCAACCTAAATCAGTACACTGACTACTACAAAATGATGAAGACCACTTCAAAAGATATGAAAAGACTTCATAGCTAAAGCAGTAACCCAAAGCAGAATATCTACAACCTGTAATAGCTCGGTCTGACCCGAGTATTAGATTCAAAAGAAAATAATACACGGGTCAGTCTAATTCAAACTCAGTTATTAATGCACATGAGCAATAATAATTAAATAGCAAATAGATGACAGTCGCAATAAATCTCGTCTATTTGATCCTTTAACAAGGAATCGGATAACGGTAAATATAACACTGAATAGTGTTAAACAATAAATCAGCAAATTCAAATCATCAATAAGATAAATAAAAAGATTATCGATGAAGACAATATGAAAACCATAGAATTTTCTAAACAGCAATTAACAACAAAATAATCCATACTGTTTGGCTGCAGTACACGCTCGCGTGCACTGCCTCGCCACTATAGTGATGAAACACAAAAGCTCCATGAATCAGAAACAAATGGCATCAAATCTAACCAAATTTCTGTGTGGCTGCAGTACACGCACGCGTATACTACCTCGCCACTACAGTAAGTCAAAACTGCAAAGATCAAGTCAAATAAATGCACACTCTCAATTCAAACCATATACAAACTGCCACAATAAATCAAAAGCAAATGGCACCAACTCGCAATTAAAATGCAAAAGGTCAAGACACTGACTCAACTCAAATGCAGAACACAAAGGCTACAAGAATAAATGAAGGCAGTAAATACAACTGAATTCAAGTGAAATGCAACTATACACCTGAAGTCAAAATGATCAAGGCAACAAACCCAGATCCAAGTATACACACAAATGTGCACAGGGCAACCAGATCAGTTCGAAATGAAACAACAGGAATAATTCCAGGGAAAGCAAAGCACATAAAGGCACCAAGGAGTATGCAACCTGATCATCAAAGTGCAGACAAGATGAAGTCAGTGGCAACAGTAATGGCAGCAACTCCATCAAGTCATGATTCAAACCCCAAAAATGCAATCAGAGATGTCAACAAGTATGTAAACTACAAGTCAACAAATGAATTTCAAAATCAACAGACCAAACAACACAATGCAATTAAAACCAACAATGAATGAAAACAAAACTGGTACAACATGGAAACAGTGAACAAGTTCAAGCTGCAGGTCACAAATACCATCAGGAATTTATATCGAACAAGTCCTGACCGAAGTCAATACTCAATGCAAATGCACAAGTGGCTCAAAGCAACTCAAACAAGCATGATCAAGATACCAGACTCAAGATCACAAGAACTAAGCATACTTGGTGACTCAAATCAATGTAGACTTGGATCGAAAAGAGCAGACTTCACAGTGCAAGTTCAAGTGAAGTATACAACCAATGTAGACAATGCTACAACAAAGATTGAACAACTGGAATATACAATGCAAACCCAGATTGCAACTATGACACAGTTAAATGCACAATGCCACAATGAAATCATGTGACAATAGTAAACTGCAAGAGGCAACAAGAAATCAAGAGAAGACACGCAGATGTACACATGAACAAGAAATGGACTCAAATCAAGTCATCAAGTGCAGTGCACACAACAACATCAAGTGAGAATAGTGAATGTACAGTACATCACTAATGAAACAAGTTCAACAAGATATATGCAAAGTCAACATGCACACATCAAGTAAACATGTGCAACCAGTATACATATGTGAACATATATGTGAAGTGGAACACAGAATAGTGAACAATGAAGTACACAACATACGTAGAGGAATGTGTGTACATATATATGATGTATGTAGTGATAACCAATACCACAACTTGAATGGTACAAGTGCAACATCAACTGAATGCAAACACACGTGATATTATACAACAGAGATGACACTACAACTACCTGACAACCACCAGATCAACTGAATACAATATGACCAGAGCATGAACAAGAGTAAAAACTGGAATGTAACCCGAAGTCAATTTACAGATCGAACAAATTCAACTGTGTCAAAGAAATCATCGTCACAACAGAATCAGAGCCGTGGCGACCAAGGCTAAAATTGGGTCAAATTCAAATGCCACAAAATCAGATGACAAGGAAATCGACCAAGTCGAAATCAAAGCAAAACAACCTCGTCGAGCAAGAGTCAAAGTCGTGGCAATCACGACATCAACCCAAGCCGTGAGTATCCAAAAATGGAACAACGAAAATATGTACGAATAGAACAAGTCAAAAATCATCTCGACCAAGCAATCAAAATCAACCGGTAACCCAAGAATTCAAACAACTAAAGTCAGGAATTTGAACAACATAGAAATCATTCAAATTTGAATTAGATGTGAGTATAATACTCACCTTTTTCTCGAAGCAAAAAAAAGAACTCGACTGAGAGGAGGAGCTGCGAACGATCGACAAATTATCATGCAAATATCCATTAATCGATCCCCAAAGGCGCGGCTTTGATATTATTCACAAAGCCCTAATTTTTAAGGAAGGGGGACGAACGAATGAAGTCGCCATTTATTTTCTTTCTTTCGTTTAGGGTTTTCGATCGAGAATGAGTGGATCGGGAAAAAGAACGACACTTATAACCATCTCGGCAACGAAATAAAACATGGGCCAAAATAAATTTTAAAGCCCGCCCAACATTCGATGAATTTACGAAAGAATTTCAATCGATTAAAATTTCAATAGCAATTAACATCACTTTAATCGTTAAAAGACGATTATAAATTGTTATAAAAACCCCGGGTTGTTACAGACTCCCCTCCTTATAAAAATTGCGTCCCCGCAATTTTCATAATTAAAGGCGTCAATAACAGTTATTTTTCTAACAAAACTGGTTAAGCTAGAAAAATAAATGTCAAGAACAAAAATGCCAAAGAAATCTTTTAATTCCATAAAAGAAATTCACAAATTCCCAACAAAACCTAATTATCAAATAGATAATCAGAAAACAGCAAAACTGAATAAATACAATTATCAGCGATATTCAATTATCAATTAGATAATTAGAATACAGAAATTACAAAACATCAATATCTAATTATCGATACGATAATTAGAAAACAGCAAAATCTAATTACCACAAAGACAATTAGAAAACACAAATCACAAATCGCAAAATCGCAATTATCTAGTTATCCAGCAAATAACTAGAAAACACAAACTCCATAATCAACAAACTCTAACTATCAACAAAAATAGATAGAAAATAGCAATTCAATGTAATCAACATAATCTAGAATCAATTAGAGACTAGAAAATTTCATAATCAGCAAAACTAGCAAATGTCTGATTATCAAAAACGATAATCAGGAAACACAATTATCTAATTAACAAAACGATAATCAGAAAACATTAGATAATCAGAAATCTCAAATCAAAAAATATCTAATTATCAAAAACGATAATCAGAAATCTCAAATTAACAAATATCTAATTATCTCAAACGATAATCAGAAATCTCAAATCAACAAATATCTAATTATCAAAAACGATAATCAGAAATCTCAAATCAACATATATCTAATTATCTCAAACGATAATCAGAAATCTCAAATCGGCAAATATCTAATTATCAAAAACGATAATCAGAAATCTCAAATCAACAAATATCTAATTATCAAAAACGATAATCAGAAATCTCAAATCAACAAATATCTAATTATCAAAAACGATAATCAGAAATCTCAAATCAACAAATATCTAATTATCTCAAATGATAATCAGAAATCTCAAATCGGCAAATATCTAATTGTCAAAAACGATAATCGGAAATCTCAAATCAACAAATATCTAATTATCAAAAACGATAATCGGAAATCTCAAATCAACAAATATCTAATTATCAAAAACGATAATCAGAAATCTCAAATCAACAAATATCTAATTATCAAAAACGATAATCAGAAATCTCAAATCAACAAATATCTAATTATCAAAAACGATAATCAGAAATCTCAAATCAACAAATATCTAATTATCAAAAACGATAATCAGAAATCTCAAATCAACAAATATCTAATTATCTCAAACGATAATCAGAAATCTCAAATTGGAAAATATCTAATTATCAAAAACGATAATCAGAAATCTCAAATCAACAAATATCTAATTATCAAAAACGATAATCAGAAATCTCAAATCAACAAATATCTAATTATCAAAAACGAAAATCATAAATCTCAAATCAACAAATATCTAATTATCAAAAACGATAATCAGAAACAACAAATATCCGATTATCAAAAACGATAATCAAAAACAACAAATATCCGATTATTAAAAACGATAATCAGAAACAACAAATATCCGATTATCAAAAACGATAATCAAAAACAACAAATATCCGATTATCAAAAACAATAATCAGAAACAACAAATATCTGATTATCAAAAACGATAATCAGAAACAACAAATATCCAATTACATGCACATAATTGGAAACAACAAATATCTAGAAATCAATTAAGAAGACTAGAAAATCAACATAAAAGCTTGGATCGATCCCATCAGATGGCGAGTTTTTATCTACGCCGCACGTGCATCAACAAATGACCGAAGCCTACTAAGTACTCAACATAATTTTTGGCGCCCAACAAATGACCCGAAGGTCCGCAGAGTGACCCGAAGGTCTAGTACTGGTATTTGACCCGAAGGTCCATCAGAGTGGCCCGAAAGCCCAACAAATGACCCGAAGGTCCAGCAGATGACCCGAAGGTCCAACATAGTGGCTCGAAAGCATAGAAAATCATCAGAATCATCAAACAGTAGAAGTTTCAATTAACGAGTTCGGAATTAACCGAAATAGCAAACGCACATGTCCCATACCACGTGTTTTACTAAATCGTTTGATTCTCTTCATCGTTTCCTTGAAAGTGCAAAATTGTGGATTTTGTAAAAATACATTTTACATTCTCAAACGGACAAGTCCGGAATTAAGCGAATCAGTAAAAGAAAGGGTTCATAGTCCTCGATTTTGCTGAATCGTTTAAATCGCTTCCTCATTCTTTTGAAAGCGCAAACTGTAAAAATTTTGTATTTTATATAATTAACATTTTACGTTCTCAAACGGACAAGTCTGGAATTAAGCGAAACAGTAAAAGTGAGGGTTCATAATCCTCAATTTTGCTGAAGCGTTTAAATCGCTTCCTCACTCTTTTGAAAGCATAAACTGTAAGAATTTTAAAACAATTTTCAAAACACGTGATTAAAATAGCAACCTCAGTAGCAATTTTGAAAAGGAAATTGCACTTCCCAACACATCTTAAAAACGAATCTCAAAATCAGCATTGCGGAATTACCGCTTGAAAATCCACTTTAAAATTGACGGTTACTGAAGTCAAAGCGACAGTAATTTTTAAACGTCAAAATCTCATCAAAATAATTCACATCAAAATGTAATACCAGTGAATTTTCATTCATTAAAAATGCCAACAAAACACCGTGCTTCAAAAACTTAACATCGGTGTAAAAATCCCGTTATAGAATAACGGCAACAGAATACGTTTAAACCAAACACCGATTCAACTTAAAATAAATGCAGTAACGTGCAACTCAAATTTGCGCGTACTACAAAATGAACAAAGAAATCATTCGAATGTATCTTCAATGAAAATAATTCAAAACAGCAAAATCTAATCAATATATGATTAGCATAAAAGAAAACCAGCAAAAATCTCAACAAAAATCACATACTGCAATCTCTTCGAATCCTCAATTCGGATTCGAAATTTTTAAAGAAACAAAATAAACTCAACTATGTGAACAACAATTGAAATTTATTTCAATTTCATATTTTGATTTTTAAATCAAAAAGATTATCAGCTGTATTCAGCGAAGACAGTCTCACTGTTTCCGCTGCGCACTCTGATAAACAGAACATAAATCGATCAAATCATCAAAACACAATTTCACTTTTATTTTTAAATAAAGATATTTAAAAATTTCATCATAATTTCAAAACATTAGTTTTGACTCAAAGCACAAGTAAAAACATCGACCAATAGTTGTAACACATGTTCCATCTAAGTTATGTTTTATATTATGTCCATAAACCCCTCGCTTTGATACCAACTGTGACGCCCCACCTCTATGCACACAATGACAAAGAGTATTAAAAGAAATACTGCCTGTTATTACGAAGAATAAGGCTGGAGAGGAGCGGCCATCCGTAGTTGAGCCTTACACTAGTATTGGTTACCTCGATAGGAGTGGTATATATTTTTATTTTTCATCTCTTATTTATTTACTCCCCTCGACATACCCAATTCCAGTATAAAACGAACTACGATGGTTCATAATAGTTTAGGACAATATATATAATAATAACACGGATACTAAAAATGCGGAACACAGATAACAAAAGTCTCATATATATAACTGATGTCAGTTACACTACATTTGACACAATACATATGATACAACTACAACTGTCGACTCTGGAAGTTATATATACAAGTACATTATCGACTAATATACATGAATACATATCAACCTAAATCAAACTACTGCAAAATGACGACGACCACTTCAAAAGATATGAAAAGACTTCATAGCTCAAGCAGTAACCCAAAGCAGAATATCTACAACCTGTAATAACTCGGTCTGACCCGAGTATTAGATTCAAAAGAAAATAATACACGGGTCAGTCTAATTCAAACTCAGTTATTAATGCACAGGTGCAATAATAATTAAATAGCAAATAGACGACAGTCACAATAAATCTCGTCTATCCGATCCTTTAACAAGGAATCGGATAACGGTAAATATAACACTAAATAGTGTTAAACAATAAATCAGAAAATTCAAATCATCAACAAGATAAATAAAAAGATTATCGATGAAGACAATACGAAAACCACAGAATTGCCTAAACAGCAATTAACAACAAAATAATCCATACTGTTTGGCTGCAGTACACGCTCGCGTGCACTGCCTCGCCACTACAGTGATGAAACACAAAAGCTCCATGAATCAGAAACAAATGGCATCAAATCTAACCAAATTTCTATGTGGCTGCAATACACGCACGCGTGTACTGCCTCGCCACTACAGTAAGTCAAAACTGCAAAGATCAAGTCAAATAAATGCACACTCTCAATTCAATCCATATACAAACTGCCACAATGAATCAAAAGCAAATGGCACCAACTCACAATTAAAATGCAAAAGGTCAAGTCACTGACTCAACTCAAATGCAGAGCACAAAGGCTACAAGGATAAATGAAGGCAGTAAATACAACTGAATTCAAGTGAAATGCAACTATACACCTGAAGTCAAAATGATCAAGGCAACAAACCCAGATCAAAGTATACACACAAATGTGCACAGGGCAACCAGACCAGTTCGAAATGAAACAATAGGAATAATTCCAGGGAAAGCAAAGCACATAAAGGCACCAGGGAGTATGCAACCTGATCATCAAAGTGCAGACAAGGTGAAGTCAGTGCCAACAGTAATGGCAGCAACTCCATCAAGTCGTGATTCAAACCCCAAAAATGCAATCAGAGATGTCAACAAGTATGTAAACTACAAGTCAACAAATGAATTTCAAAATCACCAGACCAAACAACACAATGCAATTGAAACCAACAATGAATGCAAACAAAACTGGTACAACATGGAAACAATGAACAAGTTCAAGCTTTAGGTCAAAAATACCATCAGGAATTTATATCGAACAAGTCATGACCGAAGTCAATACTCAATGCAAATGCACAAGTGGCTCAAAGCAACTCAAACAAGCATGATCAAGATACCAGACTCAAGATCACAAGAACTAAGCATACTTGGTGACTCAAATCAATGCAGACTTGGATCGAAAAGAGCAGACTTCACAGTGCAAGTTCAAGTGAAGTATACAACCAATGTAGACAATGCTACAACAAAGATTGAACAACTGGAATATACAATGCAAACCCAGATTGCAACTATGACACAGTTAAATGCACAATGCCACAATGAAATCATGTGATAATAGTAAACTGCAAGAGGCAACAAGAAATCAAGAGAAGACACGCAGATGTACACATGAACAAGAAATGGACTCAAATCAAGTGAGAATAGTGAATGTATAATACATCACTAATGAAACAAGTTCAACAAGATATATGCAAAGTCAACATGCACACATCAAGTAAACATGTGCAACCAGTATACATATGTGAACATATATGTGAAGTGGAACACAGAATAGTGAACAATGAAGTACACAACATACGTAGAGGAATGTGTGTACATATATATGATGTATGTAGTGATAACCAATACCACAACTTGAATGGAACAAGTGCAACATCAATTGAATGCAAACACATGTGATATTCTACAACAGAGATGACACTACAACTACCTAACAACCACCAGATCAACTGAATACAATATGACCAGAGCATGAACAAGAGTAAAAACTGGAATGTAACCCGAAGTCAATTTACAGATCGAACAAATTCAACTGTGTCAAAGAAATCATCGTCACAACAGAATCAGAGCCGTGGCGACCAAGGCTAAAATCGGGTCAAATTCAAATGCCACAAAATCAGATGACAAGGAAATCGACCAAGTCGAAATCAAAGCAAAACAACCTCGTCGAGCAAGAGTCAAAGCCGTGGCAATCACGACATCAACCCAAGCCGTGAGTATCCAAAAACGGAACAACGAAAATATGTACGAATAGAACAAGTCAAAAATCATCTCGACCAAGCAATCAAAATCAACCGGTAACCCAAGAATTCAAACAACTAAAGTCAGGAATTTGAACAACACAAAAATCATTCAAATTTGAATTAGATGTGAGTATAATACTCAACTTTTTCTCGAAGCAAAAAAAAGAACTCGACTAAGAGGAGGAGCTGCGAACGATCGACAAATTATCACGCAAATATATATTAATCGATCCACAAAGGCGCGACTTTGATATTATTCACGAAGCCCTAATTTTTTAGGAAGGGGGAGGAACGAATGAAGTCGCCATTTATTTTCTTTCTTTCTTTTAGGGTTTTCGATCGAGAATGAGTGGATCGGGAAAAAGAACGACACTGATAACCATCTCGGCAACGAAATAAAACATGGGCCAAAATAAACTTTAAAGCCCGCCCAACATTCGATGAATTTACGAAAGAATTTCAATCGATTAAAATTTCAATAGCAATTAACATCACTTTAATCGTTAAAAGACGATTATAAATTGTTATAAAAACCCCGGGTTGTTACACCCTAGCTCTTGCCTACCTAAAATTGCTTGTTTTTCTTGTTACGGTAGGTAAAATTTTGATTGAATTTATTAGGTTGCCATGTAACACCCCAGATTTTTTATAACAATATTTAGGAGATTTAGTTAGATAAACCAAATAAAATAATGTGTTGATTAGGATATTAAGATTTGATTTAATTAAGGTAGTCGTGCCTTTTTAACTAATAAATTAAATGAAGGGTTTAAAAATGAATTAGAGGAGGGGTATTATGGGAAAGAGGCCATTCCTATATCATCTTCCTTAGGTCGTGTATTTCAAAACACGTTCATTCTCATTTTCAAAAATTAAAAAGCTTGGCCGGCCACCATTAACAAAGGAAGAAGAAGAGGAAACAAAAGAAAAGCTTAAGGAAACCAAATTCAAATCAAACTCATTCAAATCTCAAGCTCCTTAATCATTAAAACAAAAGGTGAATAATGTTTACATCTCTAAATTTTTATGGTTTCGGTTTTAAGGTTACTTCCGAAAGATTTTGCAAAGGTTTGCCATGTTTTTGAAAGATAAAATGATATACACACACACACACACACGTTGATGATTTATGTATGTTCATATAGATTTTATGACATGTTTTAAGATAAAACCCTATAGATTTTATGACATGTTTTGAGATAAAACCCTATATATTTTATGACATGTTTTGAGATAAAACCCTATTAAATGACATCCATTAGCCTTGCGAATTTTTATGGTGATCTAAAAAGTTATTTTAGAGATGGGTTTCGATTTTCTGAATTTTTGTGGAATTGTTATGAATTTTCTAAGGAAGAAAAGGTTGATTTGGATTATAAAATTATTTATGGGAAAATTAATTATAGATTGTATTCGAAAATTTTATATGTTGAAAAGAACATATTATATGATTTCTAGGAATTTTTCTAGAATTTTTGAAGGTGTTTTAATAGTCATATAAAAGTATTCTAAGGAGAAAGGGGATTTTTCAAAATTATTCAAATTTCCAAATAAGGACGGTCGGTAGCACTTTTGAATATAAAATTCTAGCAACCAATCAAATTTAGACAAACAAGGCAGGTGGGGTACAAAAGAACTGTTTTAAAGTACAAATAAATAGTTTTTCTTCTATTTTAACCTTTTCGACAGAGCTTCCGCCTTCGTTCTAGACCTTCCAACAAGGTCGAAAGGAATCAAACCTTTCGGTTAGGTCAAATACCAATGCACCAGGTATTAGGCAACTGGTACGTAGTGGATTGGATGGAGTCGAAAGATTTAGGGACGAAAGGTTATAGCTTTCAAAAGAGATGAAGTTTTTTTTTACACCTGCTAACTTTCGACAAAGAGCCTTCGAGATTGTCAAAAAAAGGTTTAAAAGAAGAAAAAAAGGTTCTATTGGTTTGCTTTCTTGTTTTAAATGAAACCTTCCGACAAGGTCGAAAGGTATAGCTTTCGATAAGGTCGAAAGCATTGTTGTCGCTTCCTAACCATTCGACACATATGGAGTCAAAGGTTATCTTTTGTTTTTTAAAACTTGTCGCCTCTCTCCATTGATTTCGAAGGGTTGGTTCCAACACCAACACTTCATCATCTTCGAATGGTTTCGAAAGGTTTTATAAAGATTTCGAAGCATTTGCTTTCGACCCCAATGTTTTTCTGATCCTTTTTGCATAATCCAAATGTTTTAAGTCGAAACGTTTTAGAGGTTTCAAAGTAGTTAACTTTGATTGGTTTCGAAAGGTTTTCCACCTGTTTTAAATTGAACCCAATATCTTCGAAAGGTTTTGAGTTACATTTCTTTCAAAAGGTTTATTATATAGGGGAGGTACCCCAGGCTTTCGACAAAGTCGAAAAGTGAAACCTTACGACTAAGTCGAAAAGAAGCCTTTCGACAAGGTCGAAAGGTATGGATGTTTTTGAAAGGCTAAGGTTTAAAGGATTTAAAAGGCGGATGTCCTATGTTTTAAAGCTGGTAAAAGGAAAGCTTTTAAAAGGATTAGAAGGAGTTACCTTCAATGATTTCGAAAGGTTTATTAAAGGATATGAAGGAGTTACCTTCAATACTTTCGAAAGGTTTTGTAAATGGTTTTGAAGGAGTTACCTTTTATATTTTTGAAAGGTTATTTAAAGGTTTTAAACAAAGGTTTCGAATATAAGAACTAGGTAGATAGCCCAAGTGTTTTAAGTTATAAAGGACATTAACTTATTATAAAGGCTAGACAATCCTTATTGAACATCATAAACATTATTTTGAGTAAAGTATATATATAACATGGAAAAAAATAGCTTAAAGTAAAGCTAAAGGTATGTTTTCCTTGTATATATATGATTTGACGGACTAAATCATTTTGAAAAGGTTTCAAGGAAAATTTAAAGAGCAGTTAGCTCAGATATTGTAGAGCAGTTATCTCAGATATTTTGAAGGGTAGTTAATCCAAAAGAAAATTCGAGCAGTCAGTCCAGAGGACGGTTATTCCAGGACAGTTAGTCCAGAAAGAGCAGTCATCTCTGATATGATTAGATATTTCATTTATTAGCATAACGGATTTTGCTAAATTTTTAAGGACAGTTAGTCCACCCTTTTTACCTGTTTTAGGTAGATAGCCCATTATCTAGCATAAAAGATATTGCTATTTTGGTATAACCAGTTTTAGGACAAATAGTCCAAGAAAGAACATATAGTTTAGGTTTAGACAGATAGTCTATTTTATTTCCTATTTTTAGCGTAATGGAAATTTCTATATTATTAAAATCTATTGATTAACTAGTTTGGTTGCAAGAAAGGATTTGCAAAATATATGTTTTGAAAAGAGATATTAGTGAGGGGAAACCCGTTCTGCTAAGCGGCGTGGTCTCACTATTTATCAGTAAACTAATATTTAACAGAAAATATTCATACTAGGCTTTAAGTCTGACTCGAAATTTTTGTTTCCCCTTAAACTCTCGGGTGCTCAAAATTTGATTTGAGTAGGCTGAGGGTTTAAGTTTTCAGGTTTTAGAAGATTTTGGCGAATAAAGCATCCGAATACGAGCAGGTGGCTAACGGATAGTTAATTTAGGGATTCCGTTTTAAAATTAGTTCCGCTGTGTATTAAGACAATTATGTCAATATTGCTTTGATCATCCAAGGGGGCATCTTCATATGTCGCTCTTGGCGTATTGTTGTAAATTATATTTGATCAACGCCTGGGATTACGTTTGGAATTTTTGTAACTTGGATATGATTTATTTGAAATATAATCACTGAAACTATTGTTTTTGGAAATCTGTGATTTTGTTCATATTCAAGTGCTTCTGATATTGTGGATACCATTAACGTTGCCGTATTTCATCACCAGAAGTTAATACTATGGATGACTGCAGCATCCATAGCGCTTAGCTTTTGGCCTCCAGATACGGGATGTTACAGCTTGGTATCAGAGCATAGGTTTATGAAAAAATTAACTAAAAGTTGGTTTTGAAAACAAAAATCCAAGGAAATTGGAGTAAGATTTGGGGTTGGGTTAACGTATAGTAACGTACTGTATTTTTTATATATAAGTATGCGCTTTATCTCCATTCATCTATCTTTGATTAGGTTATCTTTATGTATCTCACGAGGTTTGAATACAGATATAGATGGTAGAAGAAGCAGAGTTAACCAAGGAGGGGTAAGCACCGAAAGGAACGTCGAACCTAATGCAGAGAGAGGCCAAGGTTAGGCGGAGAATGCTGGTGTAGAAGTTCCATAGGTTGGAATGGAAGCCATGTATCAGTTTTTCAGGAATATGATGCAGGAAGGAGTTGCTGCTGGAGTGGTAGGAGGAAATTCTGCAGGAGCAGGGGTTCCATAAGTTCTGGTAGTTAATCATTTCGCTAAGATGATCGGTGATTATGTGAAGCTAGGAGGGAAAGCGTTTATGGTAACGGAGGATGCCATTGAAGTGGAGAATTGGTCGTTGCACTGCAAAAGGATTTTTGCAGATGTAGGGCTCAATGACGAGCGGAAGAGGAGGTTGGCGTCTAGGCAGATTCAGAGGACCGTACTGTTCCGGTCGAACAGTGTAACAATGACAGTTGATGAGGAGACAGTAACTTGGGAGGATTTTAAGAGGAGATTTTAGGAGAGGTTTATGTCAGTAATGGCACAGTCAGCTTTGATTAGGCAGTTTGCAGAGCTGGTGTAGGGAAAGATGTCTATTGCTGAGTATGCCAGGAAGTTCGAAGAGTTGGCCCGGTATGGGTATGCTTCGGTGGATACCGTGTTGAAACGGAATGAGAAGTTTATCAGAGGATTGAAGC
Organism: Allium fistulosum; assembly: GCA_030737815.1. NCBI lineage: Eukaryota > Viridiplantae > Streptophyta > Magnoliopsida > Asparagales > Amaryllidaceae > Allium > Allium fistulosum. The sequence goes on along the minus strand of CM060905.1, from coordinate 864,541,138 downwards.
CAGAATTGGCTAGTGCTACTTTTTCTCATCTTAGAGATCCTTCTAATATTGTTATATGGATGGCTTTGAGGCAGGAAGAAGTCCTTGAGTCTCTGGAGAAGAGCAAGGCAAAAGTGGTCCAGGTTAGGCAAAGCCAGAAGAGGAAGTTCTTTCCCAAGAAGGGTACTCAAAAAGGTGGAGCAGCCAAGAAAGCGAAGTCTGAAGTTGTCTGCTATAAATGCGACAAGAAAGGGCACTTTGCTAATGAGTGTCACTCAGGGAAAGCGAAGGATGTGGCTAAGGGGATGAATATCAGGTGTTTTAACTGTCACTAGATAGGCCATTATAAGAACCAGTGCAAGGAGCCCATTAGAGATGGTAAGGGCAAGGTGTATGCATTGGAGCCTGCCGCTTCCAAGCCAACAGCCCAGGAGAAGGGAAAGTCAGTTCTTCGGGGAATGCTTCAGATTCATGGTATGTCTATTAGCATTTTATTTGATATTGGTGCATTGCATTCTTTTATATCTAGATATTTGATATATAAGCTTAACATTGAACCCACATATTTAGTTACTTCCTTACGGGTTGCGAATCCAATAGGAGCGTATGCAACTCTAGGGTTCAAGTGTGACCAGTTTGAGTTTGACCTGTTAGGTCATACTTTAAGTGCAGTTTGCATGTGTTTGATTTTATGGGGTTTGGGATCATTCTTGGTATGGATTGGTTAAGTGAGTACGATGCTAAGTTATTTTGCCAAGGTAGGTAGATATCTCTTTGTCACCCGGATTGTAGCGATCAGATTGTTTTCACTGTAGGAAGTTCTAGCGTTGCAGTGTTTGCTTTGTTGGGTGCGTTGGGTTTAGATGATGAGTTGAGTCGAGTTTTCGTGGTTAGAGAATTCGCAGATGTGTTTGAGCCTGCAGTTGGATTGTCGCCAAAACGAGCCATTGAGTTTCGGATAGATTTGGTTCCGGGAGCAGAACCAGTGAATAAATCGCCAAGCAGGATGACCCCTTCAGAGATGAGGGAGTTGAAGGTGCAGTTGGTGGAATTAGAGGGCAAGAGTTTTGTCAGGCCAAGCAGTTCATCATGGGGTGCAACGGCAGTGTTTGCTAAGAAGCCGAACGGATCGTTGAGGCTGTGTATCGATTATCGTAAGATGAATTAGAAGACAATAAAGAATCGATATCCATTGCCCAGGATTGACGATTTGTTCGACCAGCTAAGTGAAGCAAAGGTATTTTCTTAGTTGGATTTGGAAACGGGTTTCCATCAGCTCAAAGTAGCAAAGGATAATATATCTTTGACAGCATTCAGGACCAGATATGGATCGTACGAATGGTTAGTTATGTCGTTTGGACTAACGAATGCTCCAGCTTTCTTTATGGATTTGATGAACCGGATTTTCCAAGAGCACTTGGATAGGTTCGTGCTGGTTTTCATAGATGATATCTTGATTTACTCTAAGTATGAAAGAGAGCATGAAGTTCATCTTAGAGTGGTGCTTGAGATGCTGATGCAGCATCAGCTGAAAGCGAAGTTTCCGAAGTGTCACTTCTGGAAGAAGGAGGTGAAGTTTCTTGGTCATGTAGTCTCAAAGGAAGGGTTATCAGTAGATCCGACTAAGATCGAGGCAATGAATAGTTTGAAGAGACCCAAGACAGTAGCCGAGATTAAGAGTTTCCTTCGGTTGGCTGGTTATTATCGGAGATTCATTAAGGATTTCTCGCGGATAGCATCACCGATGACCAGGCTAACAAGGAAAGATGTGAAGTTTGTGTGGACCGATAAGTGTGATGAAGTATTCCAGAGTTTGACACACTTATTGACCCATGCACCTGTGTTGGTAGTTCCAAAGGGGAATCAGGGACTTGGTAGTTTATACCGATGCGTGTGGAACAGGATTAGGAGTTGTGGTGATGCAGAGAGGTAAAGTGATTGCAATTGCTTCTAGACAGCTTAGACCACATGAGGTCAGATATCCAATGCATGATTTAGAGTTGGCTGCTGTGATTTTTGCTTTGAAGGTGTGGAGACATTACCTTTTGGGAGAAAGGTTTGAGCTATTTATAGATCATAAGTCGCTGAAGTATTTGTTCTCTCAGAAGGAGCTGAACATGAGACAACAGAGATGGTTAGAGTTCATAGCCGCTTATGATTTTAGGATTGGGTATACACCAGGGAAAGGCAACCGGGTTGCAGATGCACTTAGCTGGAAACATCAGAATGCAGTGTTGGCAATGATGACTGAGTGGAAAGATTTAGAAGCATTAGCAGATTGCAGAGTGCAGCGGAGATCTGAGGCAGGGTCTAGTGGTGATACAGTTGTATTGTCTTGTTTAGAAGTTTGACCAGTTTTGATTGAGTGGATTTCTTCTAAGCAGATAGAGAATCCAGTGTTAGCTGAACGGATCAGTGAGCTAAAGGAAGAAACCAAGAGCAATGACTTAAAAGATTTCAGTCTTGACCAGAATGGGTGGTTGAGAAAGAAAGGAAGATTATGTGTTCCGAGTGTAGGAAGCATAAGAAGGAAGTGTTAGATGAATGCCATCGTTCGAGGTTCACTATACATCCCGGAGGTACTAAGATGTATCAGGATATAAAGAGGAGTTTCTTCTGGGAAGGAATGAAACGGGATATTGGTTTATGTGTAAGGCAGTGCTTGAATTGCCAGCAGGCAAAGGCCGAACACCAGAAACCGAGTGGTTTGCTTCAGCCGTTAGATATTCCAGTGTGGAAGTGGGATTCTATTTCTATGGACTTCATAAACGGGTTGCCAAGGTCGAACAGGGGAAATGAAAGTATATGGGTCATAGTGGATAGATTGACCAAGAGTGCCCATTTCAATCCAGTTAAGTCAACCAGGACGGCACCTGTTTTAGCAAGGTTGTTCATGAAGAATGTGTTTAGACTGCATGGGGTTCCTAGCAACATAGTTAGGTACCGTTCTTATGACGAACTGGGCAGACAAAGTTGGCGTTTGCATCCGACGCGTCCGATGCGTCAAATGCATCGAAGGTGAACCCCATGAGTTTGCCCAATTCGACTTAATCGTTGTAGGGGAGCCATTCGCGTCGGACGCAACTCGGACATGAACGGCTCCCCTACAACAGCCATATTTTCCCCATCTCTTATATAATCCTTCTCCTCTACCACTCTCCACACTCACTTTCAATTCAATCTAAAAATTCACTAATCCGAGCTTTCGTAGTAACGGCACCGTATTTCGGTGATTTTATTTCTATTTTTGTTCATTTCGTTTATTTTCTTTCCTTGTTTTTCTGGTTTTTTGACATATTTTGTCTCAGAAATGGCCGAACAAAATGTACCGAGAAATTCCCACCGTAGCCCAAGAGTTTGGTCCACTCACGCATATTCTAAATTTTTACGAATAGCTGCCGAAGCTTATCAAGCTGTCGATAAATCCAAAAAAGGAATCCATAAGAAGATAATGGCAGAACTGAACGAGACTTTAGTGGGTGTTCCGAATGAATCACCGTTCACTATCGAACAAATAATGGCAGAGTTGCATTTCCACCTACATTTCCACTGAACTTTTCACCTACCTTTCCACCTACATATCTACCGAACTTTCCACCTACCTATCCACCACAATACCCACCATAGTAGTTTGTATTTGTAGATTCTGCTTTGTATTTCGTATTTTGTATTCTGCATTTTGAATTCTGAACTATGTATTCTATATTCGGCATATATCTATTTATTTAAAAATAATTAAAACAAATAAAATAATAATATAAATAATAATTTTGCCCCTTTCGTGTTGCCCCTTTCGCGTTGCCCCTTTCGCGAACTTACCCCTTTCTCAGCCCCTTTCATTTGCCCCTTTCGTTTAAAAAAAGAACACACCCTTAGTGATAGAGATTCCTTGTTCACTAGCGAGTTTTGGAAGAGTCTGCAGGAAGTTTTGGAACCAAGCTTTATGAGTATCGCTTACCATCCGCAGACAGATGGGCAAACAGAAAGAGTTAACAAGATCTTGGAAGATCCGTTGAGAGCTTTTATTCTGGATTTTGGGGGATCATGGGAGGTCTATCTGCATCTAGTCGAGTTTTCATATAACAACAGTTATCAGACTAGTATTAGGATGGCATCATTTGAATCTTTGTATAGGAGGCCATGCAAATCTCCTGTTTGTTGGTTGGAGACCGAGGATAGGTTGATTCTTGGTCTAGATTTGGTTAGAGAAGCTGCAGAAAAGATTGAGGTCATTCGAGATAGGATAAAGGAGGCTCGGTCTATGCCGAAAAGTTATGCAGATAAAAGACGAAAAGATTTGGAGTTCTCAGTTGGGGACCAGGTTTTCGTCAAAGTATCACCGATAAAGGGTGTGCTTAAATTTGGGCAGTCGGGGAAGTTATCTCCTAGGTTCATAGGACCTTTTCCTATTCTTGAGAGGATCGGGAAGCTCGCATATAGACTTGAGTTACCGAGCAGTTTGGCAGGTGTCCATGATGTTTTTCATGTTTCTCTTCTCAGAAAGTGTGATAGAGACCCGGAGACTGCTATTGCACCAACAGTGCTAGATGATTTAGTGGTAGAACCATACTTGACCATAGTGAGGAAGCCAGTTTGCATTGTTGCGAGAGATGAGAAAAGGCTTAGAACCAAGACAGTCAGATTAGTCAAAGTCCAGTGGAGTGACGATGACAGAGACTGTACTTGGGAGGTTGAGAGCAGGATTAGAAATACTTATCCTGACTTGTTTTGATGGTATGTTTTACCTTCTTGTTTGTTTTGTGCCTTATTTTAATTTCGAGGACGAAATTCTTTAAGGAGGGGAGTTTATAACACCCCAGATTTTTGATAACATTATTTAGGAGATTTAGTTAGATAAACTCGATAAAATAATGTGTTGATTAGGAGATTGAGATTTGATTTAATTAAGGTAGCCGTGCCTTTTTAACTAATAAATTAAATGAAGGGTTTAAAAATGAATTAGAAGAGGGGTATTATAGGAAAGAGGCCATTCCTATAGCATCTTCCTTAGGCCGTGTATTTCAAATCACGTTCATTCTCATTTTCAAAAATTAAAAAGCGTGGCCGGCCACTATTAACAAAGGAAGAAGAAGAGGAAACAAAAGAAAAGCTTAAGGAAAGAAAATTCAAATCAAACTCATTCAGATCTCAAGCTCCTTAATCATTAAAGCCAAAGGTGAATAATGTTTACATCTCTAAATTTTTATGGTTGCGGTTTTAAGGTTACTTTTGAATGATTTTGCAAAGGTTTACCATGTTTTTGAAAGATAAAATTATACACACACACACACACACACGTTGATGATTTATGTTTGTTCATATAGATTTTATGACATGTTTTGAGATAAAACCCTACTAAATGACATCCGTTAGCCTTGCGAATTTTTATGGTGATCTAAAAAGTTATTTTAGAGATGGGTTTCGATTTTCAGAATTTTCAGAATTTTTGTGGAATTGTTATGAATTTTCTAAGGAAGAAAAGGTTAATTTGGATTATAAAATTATTTACGGGAAAAAAAATTATAGTTTGGATTCAAAAAATTTATATGTTGATGAGAACATATTATTTGATTTTTTGGAATTTTTCCAGAATTTTTGAAAGTGTTTTAATAGTCATATAAAATTATTTAAGGTATGGGACTTAAATGTTCTATATAATTATAAAGGACAAAGGGGCTTTTTCAAAATTATTCAAATTTCCAAATAAGGATAGTTGGTAGCACTTTTGAATATAAAATTCTGGCAACCAATCAAATTTAGACAAACACGGTAGGTGGGGTACAAAAGAACTGTTTTAAAGTACAAATAAATAGTTTTTCTTCTATTTCAACCCTTTCGGCAGAGCTTCCGCCTTCATTCCAGACCTTCCGACAAGGTCGAAAGGTATCAAACCTTTTGGCTGGGTCAAATACCAATGCACAAGGTATCAGGCAATTGGTACGTAGTGGATTGGATGGAGTCGAAAGGTTTAGGGATGAAAGGTTATAGCTTTCGAAAGACATGAAGTTTTGTTTTGGTTTAAAGAAAATACGCCTGCTAACTTTCGACAAAGAGCCATCGAAATTGTCAAAAAAAGGTTTCGATTGGTTTGCTTTCTTGTTTTAAATGAAACCTTCCAACAAGGTCGAAAGGTATAGCTTTCGACAAAGCCGAAAGCATTGTTGCCACTTCCTAACCTTTCGACACGGATGGAGTCAATGGTTATCTTTTGTTTTCTAGAACTTGCCACCTCCCTCCATTGATATCGAAGGGTTGGTTCCAACACCAACATTTCATCGTCTTCGAATGGTTTCGAAAGGTTTTATAATGGTTTTGAAGCAGTTTCTTTCGACTTCAATGTTTTTCTGATCCTTTTTGCATAATCCAAATGTTTTAAGTCGAAACGTTTTAAAGGTTTCAAATTAGTTAACTTTGATTGGTTTTGAAAGGTTTTCCACCAATTTTAAATTGAACCCAATGTCTTCGAAAGGTTTTGAGTTACATTGTTTTCGAAAGATTTATTATTTAGGGCAGGTACCCCATGCTTATGACAAAGTCGAAAGGTGAAACCTTTTCAACTAGGTCGAAAAGAAGCCTTCCGACAAGGTCGAAAGGTATGGTTTTGCAATGTTTTCGAAAGGCTAAGGTTTAAATGATTTAAAAGGCGGATGTCATATGTTTTAAAGCTTGTAAAAGGAAAGCTTTTAAAAGGTTTAAAAGGACTTACTTTCAATGATTTCAAAAGGTTTATTAAAGGATATGAAGGAGTTACCTTCAATACTTTTGAAAGGTTTTGTAAATGGTTTTGTAGGAGTTACCTTCTATGTTTTCGAAAGGTTATTTAAAGGTTTTAAACAAATTTTTCGAATATAAGAACTAGACAGATAGCCTAAGTGTTTTAAGTTATAAAGGACATTAACTTATTATAAAGGATAGACAATCCTTATTGAACATCATCATCATTATTTTGACTAAAGTATATATATAACATGTCAAAAAATAGCTTAGAGTAAAGCTAAACGTATATTTTCCTTGTATATATATGATTTGACAGACTAAATCATTTTGAAAAGGTTTCAAGGAAAATTTAAAGAGCAGTTAGCTCAGATATTGTAGAGCAGTTAGTTCGGATATTTTGAAGGGTAGTCAACCCAAAAGAAAATTTAGGCAGTTAGCTCATTTAAAATTCAGACAGTTAGTCCATTTTGAGGGCAGTCAGCCCAGAGGACAATGAGTCCAAGACAGTTAGTCCAGAAAGAGCAGTCAGCTCTGATATGAACTGATAGTTCATTTATTAGCATAACGGATTTTGCTAAAATTTTAAGGACAGTTTGTCCACCCTTTTTACCTGTTTTGGACAGATAGCCCATTATCTAGCATAAAAGATATTGCTATTTTGGTATAACCAGTTTTAGGACAAATAGTCCAGAAAAGAGCAGTTAGCTCAGAATTTAGGACAAATAGTTCAGGTTTAGACTGATAGACTATTTTATTTTCTGTTTTTAGCATAATGGATATTGCTATATTATTAAATTTTGTTAATTAACCGGTTTGGTTGCAGGAAAGGATTTGTAAAATATATGTTTTGAAAAGAGATATTAGTGAGGGGAAATTCATTCCGCTAAGCGGCGTGGTCTCACTATTTATCAGTAAATTGAGATGTAACAGAAATTATTCATACCATCCTTTAAGTCTGACTCGAAGTTTTTGTTTCTTCTTAAACTCTCGGGTGCTCAAAATTTGATTTGAGTAGGCTGTGGGTTTAGGTTTTCGGGTTTTAGCATATTTTTGCGAATAAAGCATCCAAAGATGAGCAGGTGGCTGATGGATAGCTAACTTAGGGATTCTGTTTTAAAATTGTTTCCGATGTGTATTAAGACAATTATGTCAATATTGCTTTGATCATCCAAGGAGGTATCTTCATATGTCGCTCTTGGCTTTTTGTTGTAAATTATATTTGATCAATGCCTGGGATTACGTTTGGGATTTTTGTAACTTAGATATGATTTATTTGAAATATAATCGCTGAAACTATTGTTTTTGGAAATCTATGATTTTGTTCATATTCAAGTGCTTCTGATATTATGGATACCATTAACATTGCCATATTTCGTTACCAGAAGTTAATACTGTGGATGACTGCAGCATCCATAGCACTTAGCTTTTGGCCTCCAGATAAAGGATGTTACATGCCATTAATGAGTTTTTAAGCTTTTTGTTTGTTTTAGAGATATTGTGAATAATGAAAAGTGAAGGAAGCAAAAAATGAGATACGCATATGGATATGGACTTCGGTCATTGGAGCCCTATTTAAGAAATAAATCTCATATTTCTTAAATATTTTCGGTTTTCTTCTCTACAAATTCTAATTAATTATCCCACATATAATTAGTTATCCTTAGCTTACCTTTAACACTCAAATCTATATTTATTAACTATCATGACATCTTATTAATCATATTAAGTTATTATTTTGGATGTGTTTCTTTTTATTTCCCTTTTTGCTAGTATGGTGAAAGTTTCTTCTACGATAACTTCTCGAATCATGAAGCGTTCTCCAGATCCTTTAATGAAGAATTTTAAAATGTTGTCTCAAAATGTAGAGATTTCCTCTAAGGTCTACAATCTATATTTAAGATTTATATAAGTACATTACAAGTTTATTATACTTAGAAAAACTCACATATCTTATGGAGAATTGATTAAGACCTTGCAGTCCAACAAGGTTTTAAAATTCTCCTAAGAGTCCATTAAGTGGAGGACAACACAATGTTAGAGGTTGAGAAAGATTGAAGCTTTTAAAAGGATCTGAAATCAACAAAATCAAAACTTTTCGACGTCGAAAAGTTTTTGGATTCCATGACAGGGCCTCATGCCCTAGTGGAAAGGTAGCTTGCCACAAGATCGCTGCTCAAAAGAAGGCCATCTTAGATTTTACGGCCTCTCATGCTAATGAAATCTAACCTTCAATAGGCAATGCCTAAGATGCAATAAAGCTAAAGCCCAAAGGATTGCTAGGCATAAAGCTTTTGAGGTTCTTTTCTCTACTTTTAGAGTTGCTCATGGTGTTGGCGAAGACCTTAACCTTTTGTTTGTAGAAGAGAATAAAAAGGAAGTTTGTATTTACTTTGCTTAGAACTACTAAGAGATGAATAAGACTGAATTTGGTACCTTTTCCCATCCTACCATCCCTCATACATGCTCATTACCAAAAATGCCAAGGGATGGATATACAATGGGGAGGATAACATCTAGGTATAAAACTTTAACTTGTTTATTTTTGTCTATATTTTTTGTAACCTTGTACCAAATATCTTATTTATAAAACTTTTTTGTTTTTTTCAATTGTATAATCATTTTACTTAGTTTACTTTCAAACTAAAAAATCATGCAATTCATCAATAACCATCCAAGCTTACTTATAAACCAAATTCAACTATGTGTTCTTAGCTTATTAAAGGCATTGCATATCCCAAATGCCACTTCATGTTAGTAGGCTCCATAAAAAACATCCAACTAACTAAATAGCTAGATTAAGTCCTTCTCGTAATAAAAAATGTGCTAAAAATCTCTTAGATTAAAATGCATAGAATAAGTAACTGAATTATTAACTTAATGGATAAGCTCAAACTATTCACAATAATAGAATAATCTTTATAAGGAAATCGTGTCGTTATCTAGACATTATCCTAATGATCAGGTTCATTGGCAAAAGCGAGTAAAGTTTTCCAAATGCTCTATAAAGGATCGGATATAATTGCTGTTATCCGTAATTTTCGCACTAGATGATGTTGGACTTTGAGTAGATAAGAAATGAGAAAAGAAGTCATGGTTGGCCAAGCACAAGGGATAATAGACGCGAGTCTATGAAAAACAAAGGGATAATAGATATAGAATTCCCTGTTAATCAATACTGATCCTTGGAATTAATCAATATTGATTAGCTATGGCATAGCAAAGATGGAAATGGAATAAAATACATCGACCGATACCAATTCATATATGGATCGATACCAATCCATAAGATAAAAGAAATTTGTGTCAATGTAAAACTCTACAAATAAATGTGGCTTTGTGTAACACCCCATATTTTTAGTAACTTCATTTAGGGAATTTAATTAGCTAAATTAAATTAAATAATGTAGGTTGATTAATGGATTGAGATTTATGATTTAATTAAGGGGTAGTCGTGCCATGTTAATGAATAAACAAATGAACTAAAGAATGAAGTGTTAAGGAAAATAGAGGAAGGGTAAAACAGGAAATAAAGCATTCTAATACCCTAAAACCTTAGAAATTTACTTCCATACATTCATTCATACATTCACAAGCAAAAATTATAAGTCTATGGCCGGCCACCATTAGCAATGAGGAAGAAGAAAAGGCTAGGATTCAAGAGGAAGAATCAAATCACTTAATAAAGATCAAATCTCACATCCTAAATCACAAAGTTAAAGTGAATAATGACTACATCTCTTATTCTTAAATGTTTTCAGTTTTAAGGGAATCTGAATTTATCTTGCATAGTTTAGCCATGATTTTGAAGGATAAAATGTTTGTATATGCTTGTTAATGATTTATGTTTATTCATATAGATTTTATGATATGCTTTGATGTGAAAACCCTATTTAATGACATCCAAATACCTTGTCAGAAATGATATTTTAGAGATGGGTTTCAATTTTCATAATTTTCTGAATTAATGTGGATTTTATATTAATTTTCTAGTGAAGAAAATGATTTATTGGGTTATAAATAATTTACTGTTAAATTATAAATAATTTGGGTCTGAAATTTATATATGTTAGAAAATATATTAAAAGGGATTTTCTGGAATTTTAGTAGAATTTTCCAAAGTATTTTGATGAATATATAAAATTATTTAAGGTATGGGACTTAAATGTTTTATATATTTATAAAAGGAGAATGGGTATTTTGTAAATGATTTTAATTAATTAATTCTAAAATTATAGCAGTGCTTTTAGAAAAAATTAGCAACCAACAAGATTTTAACAAACTAGGCAGGTTAGTTAAAAAGATTACTTAAAATGTTAAAAACCAGTTTTTCATGCCAAGTGAATGTTTCGCCACTTTCGGCATCCTAATTCCGATTGGGTAGCTTTTGACTTAGTAGTTCTACCTCTATGCCATCGAAACCAATGCACATAGCATCATTAACCTAGTACATAGTGAATTGGACAAAAGCGGGAGGAACTGAGTCGAAACCAGGGGTTTCGAAGGAAGTTGAACCTTACTTTGCTTTAAATTGAAAATGCGTCTGCTTTGCTTTCGATTATATCGCTTTCGACTTGGTTGGCTTCCGACTGGTCAAATGGTTTAAAGAAATGGTTTTAAGATGTCGCGCCATTGTTTTTAAATAATCGCTTTCGACTAGGTTAAAGCCTTAGCTGCCGCTTTCTACCTTTCGAAGCAATGCCTTCGAAAGGGATGATTTTGTTTTATAAAAACCCTGTCGCTTTTCCAATGCTTTCGAAAGTATGGTTTCGACACCATCACTTATTTACTTAGGTTTTGGCTTTCGAAAGAGTTGCTTTCGACCTTGTTGTTTGTGACCCTTGGAGATTTTTAAAGATTAACCCAAAGGTTTTGAAAGAGATAGTTTTGAATGATTTCGAAAGGTGTTTCCATGTGTTTTAAAATTGAACCCAAATGCTTTCGGAAGGTTCAAGGTTTTGATGCTTTTGAAAGGTTTTTAAGGAAGGTTTCTAAGGGGTGGTTCCCTAATGGTTTCAAAAGGTTTAAAGGAAAGATTTTTCCAATGGTTTTGAAAGGCTATGTTTAAAGGTTTTAAAGATAGGATGTCTAAGGTTTTAGCTTTCGAAAAAAGGTATTTCAATAGTTTCGAAAGGTTTATGTAAATGGTTTTGAAAAGAAGGTTTTGACCTATTGGCCTAGATGAAAGAGAGGTCTTACTCGGTTACGAAAGGGATACTTTCAATGGGATCGAAGGGGGTACTTTCAATGGTTTAAATGTTTTCATCAACAAAGATTTGGGTAAAGTATATATATAACATGGCAAGGTGATTTTGAGTAAATCATAGAGTACATATATTTTTTCTTTGTTTATGTTTGATTTAAAGGTTTTAAATCAATTTGAGAAGAAAAGGTTTCCAAGGAAAATTTAAGTAAAATGACTCGGATATTAGAATACCAGATGGGATTGGTACTGGGTCGCGCCCTATACATTAATTATTATCCTCTAGCTAATTTAGTCCAAAAATTCCAATGTGTAGGGCATTGTCATAGGTAAGACTAAAATTATGGAATACGCAGAAAGAAATATATTTGCGCAGTGTAGGTTATTGGGGAGCCCGCAAAACCTTTAGGATTAGCGGATCCTAGGAGAGAGTAAGTTAGGGACAGACCGTCCAGAAGACTTGTCTAACAAATATTAGGCCATTTTTATTGTATCTGTCTGGTAGGCCCAAGTTAACCAAAGGTTAGTAGTAAGCCAAACAAAACTATAGTGTTCGGATAGATAATACATTTGTTACCTAATATGTATGTTTACATAAAATGCTTTACAGTTTTAACCAGTTTTGGTTGCAGGATTTTGATTCGTAAAAGATATGTTTTAAAAGGATATTAGTGAGGGGAAACCCGTTCCGCTAAGCGGCGTGGTCTCACTTAATATCATATATCTGAGATGTATAGTATTTTTCACACCAAGCTTTACGTCTGACTCAAAGTTTATGTTTTTCCCCTTAAACTCTCGGGTGCTCAAAATTGATTTGAGTAGGCTGAGGGTTGAGGATCTATAGGTTTTAATAGGTTTGCGAATAAAGCTTTCGGAGACGAGCAGGTGGCTGACGGATAGCTATTTAGGAGTTGCAGTTTGTTTCATTTTGATGTATTTCCGATGGGTTTGTAATAAGTCATTTATGACTATTTAGTACTCTGGTCAACCAAGGGGGCATCATCATATGCCGCTCTTGGCGTATTTATGAATAATTATATTTTATCTGAACCTGGGAAAGCGATGGGATTATGTAATTTGAATATGGACATGTTTTGAAAATGTAATGTGAAAAGATGTTTTTGAAATTTGTGGTTTTGTTTCATATTCAAGTGATGTTGATATTATGAATACTATTAACATTACCGTATTTGGTCACCAGAAGTTAATACTATGGATGACTGTAGCATCTATAGCACTTAGCTTCGGGCCTCCAAATGGGGATGTTACAACTTGGTATCGGAGCACAGTTTATGAGAAAAAGTTTAATTAAAAATGATTTTTGAAAAACATAATCCTTAGGAATCAAAGAAAAGATGGGGTATGGGATAACACTATAGTAACGTACTTGTATTTGCTATATATAAGTATACGCTATATCTCTAGTCTCCTATCTTTATTAGGCTATTCTTCTATATCTCACGAGGTCTGAATACAGATATGGATTCGAGAAGAGTAAATCTTGGGGGATGCACCACAACAAATGGTAATGCCATACCGAATACGAGAAGGAACCAAGCTCAGGTACAAGTTGGTAGTATGGGTGCTGGAGTCCCGCAGGTTGGAATGGAAGCTATGTATCAGATTTTCATGAATATGATGCAAGCGGGTGTAGCTGTTGGAGCAATAGGAGGACGAGTTCAGGAAGCTCTGATAGTAAACAATTATGATGTTCTAAGTAGAGACTATGTCAGGCTTAGAGGAAAGCCATTTATTGGAACTGAAGATGCTATTGAGGTGGAGAACTGGTTACTACATTGTGAAAGAATATTTGCAGACTTGGGGCTCAATGATGAGCATAAGAGGAGGTTGGCATCAAGACAGCTTCAGGGAGCAGCTTTATTTTGGTGGAATAGTGTGACTGTGGCAGTGAATGAAGAGATGATGACTTGGGCTGAGTTCAGGAGGAGGTTTGAAGAGAGATTCATGTCATTTATGGTGAAGTCCACCCTGATTAAAAAGTTTGTTGAGCTGGAACAAGGAGATATGACTGTGTTGGAGTATGCTAGAAGATTCGAGGAGCTGGCTAGATATGGATATGCCACCGTTGATACTATGCTAAAGAGAAATGAAAAGTTCATTAGGGGGTTGAAGCCTGAGTTGGTAAGGGATATGTTACCTCATATTAGAGACCCTTGTGATGTTGTAGTGGAAATGGCTTTAAGGAACGAGGAAATGCTTGATTTGTTGGAGAAGAGTAAGGCAAAGGAAGTCCAGATAGGGCAGAGTTAGAAGAGAAAATTCTTTCATAAGAAGGGTGCTTAGAAAGGTGGAGCCACGAAGAAAGGAAAGTTTGAAGTGGTTTGTTATAAGTGCGACAAGAAGGGGCACTTTGCTAATGAATGCTGCACAGGAAAGTGAAGGAAGTGATCGGGAAGAAGAACATCAAGTGCTTTAATTGCGATCAGATTGGCCACTATAATAACAAATGCAAGGAACCAGCAAAGGAAGGGAGAAGAAAAGTATTTGCATTGGAACTAGCTACCTCGAGACCAACGTTACAGGAGAAAGGGAAATCAGTATTGGGAGGTACGCTTCAGATCCATGGTATGTCTGCTAGCGTTTTGTTTGATATTGGTGCATCGCATTATTTTATACCACGATATTTGGTAGATAATCTTAACCTAGAACCCACATATTTAGTTACTTTCTTAAGAGTTGCAAATCTAATAGGAGGGCATGTGACACTTGGGATGAAGTGTGACCACTTAGAGTTTGACTTGCTAGGTTACACCTTTGCTTGCAGTTTGCATATATTTGACTTTTTAGGGTTCGGAATAATATTAGGCATGGATTGGTTAAGTAAGTACCATGCTATGATATTTTTCCACGATTGGAAAATATCACTAAGACACCCTGATTGTAGTAATCGGATTGTATATACCGTTGAAAGCCCTAGCTGTGAGGTGAATGCTTTGTTGGGCGTTATGGCGTTAGAAGACGAACTGAACCGAGTTCACGTGGTTAGAGAATTCACGGATGTCTTCGAGCCAGTAGTAGGGTTTCCACCGAAACGAGCCATTGAGTTTCGAATAGATTTGGTGCCTGGAACAAAACCAGTTAGTAAGCCACCAAGTAGGATGACACCTATAGAGATGAGAGAGCTGAAGGTGCAGTTGGTGGATTTCGAAGGGAATAATTTTATCAAACCTAGTAGTTCACCTTGGGGAGTAGCTGCAGTGTTCGCTAAGAAGCTGGACGGATCGTTAAGTTTATGTATCGATTATTGTAAGCTGAATGAGAAGACGATAAAGAATCGATATCATTTGCCTAGAATTGACGATTTGTTCGATCAGTTGAGTGGAGCTAAGATATTTACTCTGTTGGATTTGACTACAGGTTTCCATCAGCTTAGAGTAGCAGAAGATAGTATACCTTTGATGGCGTTTAAGACCAGATATGGATCGTACGAATGGTTAGTTATGTCATTCGGACTAACTAATGCGCTGGCATTCTTTGTAGACTTGATGAACTGAATTTTCAGAGAGCACTTAGATAGATTAGTGTTGGTGTTCATAGATGATATTTTAATATACTCTAAGGATGAGAAAGAGCATGAAGTTCATCTTAGAGTGGTTCTTGAGACTTTGAGAGAACATCAGCTAAAGGCAAAGTTTTTGAAGTGTCATTTCTGGAAGAAGGAGGTGAAGTTTCTTTGCCATGTAGTTTCAGAAAGAGAATTGGCAGTAGATCCAATTAAGATCGAAGCAGTGAATAGTTGGAAGGCACCAGAAACAATGACTGAGATAAGAAATTTTCTTGGATTGGCTGGATATTATCAGTGGTTTATAAAGGATTTTTCGCAGATAGCAGCGTCGTTGACCAAGCTTACGCGAGAAGATGTGAAGTTTTTTTGGACCGATAAGTGTGAGGAAGCATTCCAAAGCTTGAAACACTTATCGACCCATGCACCTGTATTAGTTGTTTTGGAGGGGAATCAAGATTTGGTAGTTTATACGGATGTGTGTGGAACTCGATTAGGAGCAGTGTTAATGCAGAGAGGTAAAGTGTTTCCTATGCTTCTAGATAGCTTAGACCGCATGAGGTTAGACACCCGACTCATGACTTGGAGTTAATTGTAGTTATTTTTGCTTTGAAGGTGTGGAGACATTACCTTTTGGGAGAGAGGTTTTAGCTTTATACAGATCATAAGTCGTTGAAGTACTTGTTCTCTCAGAGGGAGCTGAACATGAGACAGCAGAGATGGTTAGAGTTTATTGCTTCTTATGATTTTGGAATTGAGTACACACCAGGGAAAGGCAACAAGGTTGCTGGTGCACTTAGTAGGAAGCATCAAAATGCAGTGTTGGCTATGATAGAAGAATGGAAAGACTTGGAAGCGTTGTCGACTTACAGAGTGCAGTGGAGACCTAAGGTTGGGTCTAGTGGAGAATTTTCTATGTTATCTTGTTTAGAAGTCTGACCGGTATTGATTGAAAAGATTGCTTCTAAATAGGAAGAGGACCCAGTGTTAGCTGAAAGGATCAGGAAGTTAAGGGATGAATCAGAGAGCGATGACTTGATGGATTTTAGTCTTGACCAACACAGGTGGTTGAGAAAGAAGTGTAGATTATGTATTCCAGATGTAGGAGACATAAGGAAGGAAGGTTTGGAGGACTGCCATCGTTCGAAGTTCACTATTCATCCAGGAGGAACGAAGATGTATCAGGATTTGAAGAGTAGTTTCTTCTGGGAAGGAATGAAGAGGGATGTAGGCTTATGGGTGAGACAGTGTTTGAACCGTCAATAGTTGAAAGCCGAGCATCAAGAGCCAAGTGGGTTGCCTCAGCTGTTGGATATTCCGGTATGGAAATGGGATTCTATTTCTATGGACTTCATAGACAGGTTGCGGAGATCTAATAGAGGAAATGAAAGTATATGGGTCATAGTGGATAGGTTGACCAAGAGTTCCCATTTCATTCCCGTTAAGTCAAATAGGACGGCACCTGTATTGGATAAGTTATTTATGAAGAATGTGGTTAGACTGCATAGAATTCCTAGTAGTATTGTTAGTGATAGAGATTCCTTATTCACTAGCGAGTTCTAGAAGAGTCTACATGAGAGTTTAGGAACCAAGCTCAAGATGCGTACCGCTTACCATCTGCAGACAAATGCGCAAACGAAAAGAGTTAACAAGATCTTGGAAGATTTGTTAAGAGCTTGTGTATTAGACTTCGGGGGATCATGGGAAGACCATCTACACCTAGTCGAGCTTTCATATAACAACAGTTATCAGACTAGTATAGGGATAGCACCGTTTGAAGCTTTGTATGGAAGACCATGCAAATCTCCCGCATGTTGGTTAGAGACTAGAGATAGATTAGTCCTTGGTCCCGATTTGGTAAGAGAAGCTGTAGAGAAGATTGAGCTGATAAGGGCGAGAATGAAGGAAGCTCGGTCTAGGTAGAAGAGCTATGCAGATAGAAGACGGAAATATTTAGAGTTCTCTATTGGAGATCATGTTTTCATCAAAGTATCGCCGATGAAAGGTGTCATCAGGTTGGGGAAGACAAGGAAGTTAGCACTGAGATTCATAGGACCGTTTCCTATTTTAGAGAGGATCAGGAAACTCGCGTACAGAGTAGAGTTATCGAGTAGTTTTGCAGGAGTCCATGATGGTTTCCATGTATATCATCTGAGGAAGTGTGTTAGGGATCCAGACACTACTATAGCACCGACTGTGTTAGAGGATTTAGTAGTGGAACCAGACTTAACTATAGTTAGGAAGCCTGTCCGGATAGTCGCGAGAGATGAGAAGAAGTTGAGAAACAAGACAGTCAGATTAGTGTAGGTCCAGTGGAGTGACGATGGTAGAGACTGTACTTGGGAAACTGAGAGCAGGATTAGAGACGCTTATCCTGGTTTGTTTGATAGTATGTTTTACCTTTGATTATTTTGATGTTTACCTTATCGTAATTTCGAGGACAAAATTCTTTAAGGAGGGGAGTCTGTAACACCCCATATTTTGAGTAACATTATTTAGGGAATTTAATTAGCTAAATTAAATTAAATAATGTAGGTTGATTAATGGATTGAGATTTATGATTTAATTAAGGGTAGTCGTGCCATGTCAATGAATAAACAAATGAACTAAAGAATAAAGTGTTAAGGCAAATAGAGGAGGGGTAAAATAGGAAATAGAGCATTCTAATACCCTAAACCCTTAGGAATTTACTTCCATACATTCATTCATACATTCACAAGCAAAAATTATAAGTCTAAGGCCGGCCACCATTAGCAAAGAGGAAGAAGAAAAAACTAGGATTCAAGAGGAAGAATCAAATCACTTAATAAAGATCAAATCTCACATCCTAAATCACAAAGCTAAGATGAATAATGACTACATCTCTTATTTCTTAAATGTTTTTGGTTTTAAGGGAATCCGAATTTATCTTGCATAGTTTAGCCATGATTTTGTAGGACAAAATGTTTTTATATGCTTGTTGATGATTTATGCTTATTCATATAAATTTTATGATATGTTTTGATGTGAAAACCCTATTTAGTGACATCCAAATATCTTGCGATTTTAGATATAGATTGGAAATGATATTTTAGAGATGGGTTTCAATATTCATAATTTTGTGAATTAATGTGGATTTTATATTAATTTTCTAGTGAAAAAAACGATTTATTGGGTTATAAATAATTTACGGTTAAATTATAAATAATTTGGGTATGAAATTTATATCTGTTAGAAAACATATTATAAAAGATTTTCTGGAATTTTTGTAGAATTTTCCAAAGTATTTTGATGAATATATAAATTTATTTAATGTATGGGACTTAAATATTTTATATATTTATAAAAGGAGAAGGGGTATTTTGTAAATGATTTAAATTAATTAATTCTGAAATTATGGCGGGGCTTTTAGAAAAGAAAAATTAGCAACCAATAAGATTTTGAAAACTAAACAGGTTAGTTAAAAAGATTACTTAAAAAGGTTAAAAACCAGTTTTCATGCCAAATGCATGTTTCGCCATTTTCGGCACCCTACTTCCGATTGGGAAGCTTTTGACTTGGTAGTTCCGCCTCTATGCCATCGAAACTGATGCACATAGTATCATTAACCTTGTACATAGTATATTGGACAAAAACGGAAGGAACTGAGTCGAAACCAAGGGTTCCGAAGGAGGTTGAAGCGTTACTTTGCTTTAAATTAAGAATGCACCTACTTTGCTTTCGACTATATCGCTTTCGACTTGGTTGGCTTCCGACTGGGCCAAATGGTTTAAAGAAATGATTTTAAGAGGTTGCGCCTTTGTTTTTAAATAACCGCTTTCGAATAGGTCGAAGCCTTAGTTGCCGCTTTCTACCTTTCGAAGCAATGCCTTCGAAAGGGTTGATTTTGTTTTATAAAAATCCTACCGCTTCTCCAATGCTTTCGGAAGTATGGTTTCGACACCGTAACTTCTTTACATAGGGTTTGGCTTTCAAAAGAGTTGCTTTTGACCATGTTGTTTGTGACCCTTAGAGATTTTTAAAGATTAACCCAAAGGTTTCGAAAGAGATGGTTTTGAATGATTTCGAAAGGTGTTTCCACATATTTTAAAATTGAACCCAAATGCTTTCGAAAGGTTTTAGGTTTTGATGCTTTCGAAAGGTTTTAAGGGAGGTTTCTTATGGGTGGTTCCCCAATGGTTTCGAAAGGTTTAAAGGAAAGATTTTTCCAATGGGTTCGAAAGGCTATGTTTAAAGGTTTTAAAGGCAGGATGTCTAAGGTTTTAGCTTTCGAAAGAAAAGGTATTTCAATGGTTTTGAAAGGTTTATGTAAATGGTTTCAAAAGGAAGGTTTTGGCTTTTCAACCTAGATGAAAGAAAGGATTTACTTGGTTACGAAAGGGATACTTTCAATGGGATCGAAAGGGGTACTTTCAAAGGTTTAAATGTTTTCATCGACAAAGATTTGGGTAAAATATATATATAACATGGCAAGGTGGTTTTGAGTAAAGCATAGAGTATATATATATTTTCCTTGTTTATGTTTGATTTAAAGGTTTTAAATCAATTTGAGAAGAAAAGGTTTTCAAGGAAAATTTAAGTAAAATGACTCTGATATTAGAATACCAGATGGGCCTGGTATAGAGTCGCGCCCTATACATTAGCTATTAGCCCCTAGCTAATTTAGTCCAAAATTCCAATGTGTAGGGCTTTGTTACAGGTAAAACTAAAATTATGGTACACACAGAAAGGAATATATTTTCGCAGTGTAGATTATTAGTGAGCCCGCAAAACCTTTAGGATTAGCGGACCCTGGGAGGGAGTAAGTTAGGGACAGACCGTCCAGAAGACTTGTCTAACAAATGTTAAGCCATTTTTATTGTATCTGTCTAGTAGGCCCGAGTCAACCAAAGGTTAGTAGTAAGCTAAACAAAACTATAGTGTTCGGATAGATAATCCATGTGTTACCTGATATGTATGTTTACATAAAATGGTTTACAGTTTTTAACCAGTTTTGGTTGCAGGATTTTGATTTGCAAAAGATATGTTTTAAAAGGATATTAGTGAGGGGAAAACTGTTCCGCTAAGCGGCGTGGTCTCACTTAATATCGTATATCAGAGATGTATAGTATTATTCACACCAGGCTTTACATCTGACTCGAAGTTTATGTTTTTCTCTTTAAACTCTCGGGTGCTCAAAATTGATTTGAGTAGGCTGAGGGTTAAGGATCTACATGTTTTAGTAGGTTTACGAATAAAGCTTCCGGAGACGAGCAAGTGGCTGACGGATAGCTATTTAGGAGTTGCAGTTTGTTTCATTTTGATGTATTTTCACTGGGTCTGTAATATGTCAGTTATGACTATTTAGTACTCTGGTCAACCAAGGGAGCATCATCATATGTCGCTCTTGGCGTATTTATGTAATAATTATATTTTATCTGAACCTGGGAAAGCGATGGGATTATGTAATTTGAATATGGAACATGTTTTGAAAATGTACTGTGAAAAGATGTTTTTGAAATCTATGGTTTTGTTTCATATTCATGTATTGCTGATATTATGAATACTATTAACATTACCGTATTTGGTCACCGGAAGTTAATACTATGGATGACTGCAGCATCTGTAGCACTTAGCTTCAGGCCTCTAGGTAAGGGATGTTGCACTTTGATTAGAAACGTTATAAGAAGAATCTACGAAAGCTAACTAATCAGTATCAATTGATATGCATGGAACGATGTCGATTGACAAGAAATCAGTTATTCTGTCTAAGTTAATGTTTACCCATTGTTCAGCCAAATTTCATGGATCTGCATTTATTCCTTCTCTATCAAACATTAGGATATATTTTGGATGAATTAGGGCTCCTAACATCCCAACCATACCTAAAATGCAAGTCATACACCATTGGAAAAAGGATGAATTCTTATTTCACCAAATGGAGATTCCACCAAATTTAGACTCATTTTTCTCTTTATTCTGATTGGAAAATTTTGTAATCACTTTGAAAATTCATGAAAATATTAATAAGAATCGTATAAAATGGACGTATGCATAACCAAACCATTTTGGATCACTGGTTCTCCCCAACCTCTGTAGGTTGTCGGTTAAGTTTTGAACCAACATTATTGGTACTTTCACTAAGAACCTATAAATCCCTCTGGATTGTTGGATTTGAGTAACGTCCTCTAGGAGATTAATGGTTCCTAAGAAGAAAATTGGAAAATGGCAAGAAAAGGAATGAATTATATTGGAAACAACACCATAGATCGTAGTGATGATGATGGATCCCACATTCAACCACCATCAGATGTGGTTATCTGGGAAGGAATAGAGTGAATTATTATTGGAGTTAATGAAACTATGGCTACAACGCAATGAATGCTGATGGAGGAGATAAGGCAATAATTTAAATTTTATAGAAGTAGATCATTAAGCAACAAATCATGTCGAAGGATCTCGCACTTAAGAGTGTGATGGAAAGAGGAATTCACCTATTCGATCTAGAGGAAGTAGCTCTAGATCAGGAAGGAGAGCAGAGCGACTCATTCCTAAAGAAAAAATATAAGATGAGCTAAAGTCAGAACAGCTTCATCCCCTAAAACATTGATCAGTTGTGATCAATCGTATTATAGGAATAGAAAAAATGCAGAACTAGGATAACTGCGAGGCAATGTTCCTCTAAGAGATAGAGTAAGGTACGATGTTAGGGGTAATGCTCATGAACGAGAGCAGCCTATGAATGCAACTAGAAAACATATCATTACAGAGATAAAAGGCATGGGCGAGTGGACTTCTTAGAGATATGGAGACTTAGTTGTCATGTCGTTGACCGTAGATGCTCGAGTAGCAATTTTCATAGTCATTTTCCAGACCGGACACGTGATGAGGATGCAATTGGCACCCTTCGTCGATATAGACAAGAAGGAAGTACTGATGATGTAATGAAAGAAATGATAAGATGGTTTCTCCATATATAGAACCATGATGATGATTGGAGTATGCAGCAAGTTGGAACCTATTAACTACCGATATAAGTGGGCAAGATATCCCAATAAGTTAACAATGCCGGCAATGTTATTAAACAATGGGTTGACAGATCAAATGCAACACTTATTGAGGTATCACTGACACATGGATGGTGTTTGTGCATCGAAGCATTTAAAGTGTAGATGCAATCCCTTATTTCTTAACGGGATGGTGACAATATGGTTATATAGGCTTGGGCTTGGATCCATAAGTTCATTTGATCGGTTAGCGAATAAGTTTTTGTATCAATTTTGGGTGCATGTTGTGCAATACATGGACTAGATTTCATTTAAAGATATGAAACAACAAAGGGGAGAAAATTTGAAAGACTTCTTAAAAGATTTAATGTTATTATAGAAGTAAATAATCCCAATGACAACTTGGAGGAGTCGGTAAATACATGGAATTTGGGAAATAGCAAGCTACGAATAAGCCAAACTTTAAAGGACTTTTTATCACAAAGCGAATCAATTTATATGCTTGGAAGAGGTGCAAGCTAACAAAAGACTAAATGTAGGTTTGAGGATAGGAAAGATTCTATTTTATTGTAAAGACAAAGTATGAGAATAAGAGAAGTGGTGGCTGCTATAATAATAAAAGAAAAGGAAATCAATAAGGTGGAAAGAGAGACAACCAGAGGGTAGAGGTTTGGGGGTGCAAAATGAGGAATACATGGAGTTGCTAACTCCATGGAAAATATTTACCTAGCCACCCAGAAAATGGTGTAATGTAGAAAGCATGCCCCACGGTAAGTGACCGAGAAGGAAAGGAGATTTGGAAAGTATTGTCACTTCCATGATACACATGAACACAATACCAGTGATTTCCATCACTCAAGTGACAACATTGAGGAGTTGATAAACAAGAAGCAGTTATTTTAATATGTAAAGAATCTGTAGGGGTGCTAATAGAGAAATGACCAACAACAAAGGAAGTTGCCTCAAGGTGATGAAGTAAGGACAAGTGGAACGCGTCTTTACTCAATGAAAAATGACTTGGAAGATGGATAATCACTATATGCGGAGTTTTGCATTTTGCGAACAAAAGATGGAACAACATGGAGTTAAACAGAAGTTTTTTGAAGCCCTTGTTCCCGAAAAATTGTTGTGTTGTGGAAGATGGACCACTAGCTAAACATTCTCGTTAGTTGGATGATAAGATCAGTTACAAAGATAGAGACGTCGAAGGAGATCTCAATATTTGAACTGATTGTCATAACGACAATGATTGGATTAGTTATTCTTTATCGAGTGCCAGTAGCGAAAGCTTGGTTAACATTCTATTTAAACATACTTTTGATGAGTTGAGGCTAAATAAGGACCTGTTATTGTATACTTCCCGACTACAGGAGTTTACTGGGGATGCGATATCTCTTTTGAGATGTATAATCTGACCATTCAAATAAGAGAAAAATTCCCGTACAGTTGTGTGATGGAAAAATTTGTGATTATTGATGGACTTTCTGCATACAATGCATTTTTGGGTGGTCGACCCTCGCTGATTTCAATATTGTCATGGATCTATGGTGTTTAACAATGAAGTTTCCAACATTTTGGTGCTAGAGTTGTAAAAAGAAATCAAGGGTGTAAAGAGAATGTTGTGTAGTTGAGATCAAAGAAGCATGTCATAAGGAAAAGGGAAGCATAGCAACTATAGTCTGAGCCCCCGCTCGAATCTATCAGTGGAGAGCATGATGAGGTGGATTCCAAAGAGGAGCAAGATGGTGTGAAGACTGAACCGATCGAGTTAACGATGGACCCATATAAATAGACAAAGGCATTCCCTCAAAGATAGTCAAAATTAAGTCATTGGTTGTTCTAAAGATGAAGCGGGAGCTTATGGGGTTTTTGAGACCAAACTGTGTTGTGTTTGCTTACACTTTATTTGATATGTGCGGGATACCACCTGATGTGCATTCCACACACTTAGTATCAATCCAAAAGCACTCCCAATAAGGAAAAATAGGTGTAGCATGGATCCGCAAAGATTTGTTGTGCTGAAGGAGGAAGTGAATAGGCTGTTAGCTAATATCTTTATCCGAGAATCTTGTTATCAAAACTAGATAGAAAATCTAATGTTGGTTTGGAAGACTAACTAGAAGCAGGGGACATATATTGACTAATCAGACTTGAATAATGCATTCCTGAAGGACTACTTTCCCTTTTGAGGATGGACCAACTCATAGACGGAACACCCGGACATGAATTACACTCATTCATGGATGCTTACTCTAGTAAAATCAGATTGCAATGCACATTCCTAACCAAGATCACACTAGGTTTATTACAAACTTGGGATTATATTAATAAAGTCATGCCATTCATTCTAAAGAATGGTGGAGCTACTTACTAGTAACTTGTTAATAATATGTTTGTTGAATAGATCAACCTGAGGATGGAAGTGTGTGGATAATATGCTTGTGAAGTCAAAAGAAATCTATGGACCATATAGAACATTTGGAAGAAACATTTGAGATGCTTTGGAAGTATGGAATGAAGATAAATCACTTGAAATGTTCGCTTAGAATAGCATTTAGGAAATCTTTTGGGTTAGCGATGAATTCTAGGGGTATTAAGGAAAAATCAGAGAAGACCGATGCCCTAAAAAAGATAGAATCCTCGAATACTAGGAGGGAAATATAAAGCCTAAATGGTAAGGTTGTCATGTTGAATATGTTCATCTCAAAAGGGTCTGATAAGTGTATGTCATTCTTTGTTGCACTTAAGAAGGACAAGGGTAGTTCCAATGAACAGACGAATATGAGGCTTCTTTTCAGCAATTGTTGGAACATCTTGAGAAACCTTATATTATCAAAGTTGCTAGAAGGAGAGTATTTGCATATGTATCTTATACTTTCTACTCATGCATTAAGTGTAGCATCAGTGCATGAGGAGGTAAGAATTTGGAGGCTAGTATGCCATATCAGCAAGCAATTTACTAGAAGGGAGAAATGATATCCCGGACTAGAGAAGTTGGCTTATTATTTGTTGTTAGCTTCAAGGAAATTATGACCATACTTCCAAGCTCATACAAGTAGGGTGTTGATAAATACCACTAAGGAAAGTCATGGATATCCCTAAGATATCGGGATGATTATTGAAATGGATTATTAAGACGAGTCAATATGAAATCACTTATCATTCTAGGAAGGCTATTGAAGGATGGCTTTTGTATATTTCAATGTTAGATTTACTATCGAAGATGATGAGATAGAGGAAGAAATTATGAGCCTGGTGGAAGGCAATTATTTGTTGATAGATCATCCAGTGACCACGATAATAGAGAAAGGGTAGTTTTTATAGCTCCAAAAGGTCGAATTTGAAGTTGGAGTTCCATGCAGCCAATAATAAAGTGGGGTATGAAGGGTTAATTGGCAATTTCAAAGGTACTAAGTAATGGTAGTTCATTCATTATAGATATTTAATGACTACAACTTGGTGGTTTACAGGTGAAGAAATATTTTCAAGCTAAGGGTGCACGACTAGGCCCATACTTAGTGAAGATGTTGGAATTACTCGCGAGCTTGACCACCATATGATAACGCGCATTCCCTAAGTGGAGAATGTCAATTGTAATACCCTAATAAATTAATAAAGATTTGACTAAAGAATAATTTTTGAGAATAAATGTTTTATAGGATTAAATATGGAATTAAATAAGAAGAATTTTGAATTAAGCCAAGTAAATAATTGGGGGATGATTATTTCCTAATTTAAATTACAGAAAGGAATTATTATATGATAGTAAAAAGAAATTTAATTACATCTATTACTTAAGGAAAGTTTGATTAATTAGGTATGGTATACTTAAATACGGTTAATCAAATAAGACCAAGGGTAGTTGAGATATAACAAAATTCGACCATGTGCATAAAGAGGAAAATATAAACATTTGAATGAAGGAGATTTTTATTTAGGGAAATAAATTAGGTGAGGATGGATTAAATGTAGGAGATCTTATATTAAATGAAATAAATTAATATAACGAGGATAGGACATTTTGTCCAAATCAAAAAACCCTTACTATATATATGCAACTAAACATATCCTTCAACTTATATTCATTCTCCCTTCAAACTAGGATAAAATAAAACCTTGTCAGCAACCATTGCTAATAATAAAAGAAAAAAAAAAGATAAGGGCTAAGGAAACTTAAAAGGATCAAAGATCGGGTGAAATCTTAAGATCTAGATGAGTAATATTGTTTCCTTTTAGGTTCTTTACATCCATGTTGATTACGGCTTTGATTTCTTATGATAAAGTTAACACAATACATGTTTATAAATAATAGATCTTGATTTTACATATGTTTTGGGCTGAAATAGCTTTACTAGAGAATTTTTAGCCATGATTCCCTACCCTAATAATTACAAAATACCATGAAAATTTAATATGATGTTTTCAAATGGATTTTTAAAAATGGATTTTAAGTTAGAAGATTTTTCCACGTCAAAATATTTAGGAATTTTCAAAGCAACCCCTGTATTAAATAAATAAGGCGAAATGGCTAAAAGGTAGAAATGTTGGGAAAAAATGTGCATATGAAATTATTTTTAAATTTCTGGATTTTATAAACATTTTCCAATCATAAATAGTCATTTCCAAAAATTATATTTGAATGCCAAAACAAAATACTGATGCAACCAAGACCCAAGTATGCATGCCAATTTCATGGATAAGGGGAAAAGATCCTCTAAAGATGTTGTAGAAATAAACTAAAAGGCACTACTATGAACTAAAAGCGAAGACTGAACGAATAAGGGGGGCGACATGTGGAAAGACATGCTCAGAATTGCAAACATGGGCAGTTATGCAGGCTTTGTTACATAGGCCGAAGGGAGAGGCTAAACCAAAGGTTCTATACTAAGGGTATAACACCCGAAACATAAATGAACTAATAAAGAATAAGAAAAGTTCTAAGTAAAAGAATTAATTAAGATCATAGTTGGGGCCAATGGTTCCAGATGACAGTTCCAAATGAAGGTGATTGCAGAGGAGAATTTATAAAGGTGTTCCAAAAAAGTGTGAATAAACCAGGCCTCCCTAGGACGAAACCAATGGGTAGTAATTCGATAACCAAGACCTGTTGACTTTTAGGGAGAGTCGATTGAGACTATTAGCTTTCAAGGAAAGCTAATACCGAAACCCAAGGCTTAAGATGGATGAAGGTAGTACTTATAGTTTTCTAATGCACGATGCATTGCAAAAATATTTTTGAGGCTTAAGATAACCAAAGGTAGGCAAGGAGTCTGATAACGCTAAAAGAATAGCTAAAGCCAAAACCTAATACATGAACAATTTAGGGAAGTTTGGAAAATATAACCAAGAAGTAAATAAGTAAGCACATACAAATAATGTGGGTATGGATCAGTTATGGATGCAGAGTAGGGACACTCACTCGAATACATCTACTTTAAGAGGTAGGGTTCGGCATTCGACTTTCGAAGGGACTTGGACATCTAGGCGAGTTGTATGCTTTCACAAGAGTGGATGTAACTCTTTTAGCGGGTTCAAGCTTAAGTAAATAAGATTCACTGAGACTGCTTAGGGTTGTACGCTGTAGTATAAAAATAAAGGGAAAGAGATTGCTTAGGGTTGTTCTTTGCAGTATAAAAATGAAGATAAAAAAGGATACTTAGGGTTATACCTTGCAGTGTAAAACTAATAAATGAATTACCAAGACCAGAGGGAGGTACCTTACATTATAAAGCTAGGAAAACAATGATCGAGACCATTTAGAGTCGTACCTTATGGTATAAGAGTTATAATGCATAAAAGTAGCATTGCCGAAACCTGAAAATGAATACAAGTTAGGTATTATGTTTTCTGAGACCCTAACTTAAGATAGTTTCGGGTATACTTTTACTAAGACATGTTACGTATGTTTGAGTTAACATATTTTGTTGTGACTTATGACTTATAATAGTCTTATATTGATTGTGCAACCAAGGCTAGTGTAGGGGAAAACTCATTCCATGCTTTAGCAGCATGGTCCCACTAGCGGAGGAATTTAGATGGGAATTGACATTATTCAAACTAGACTTATGTATGGCCGGTGTGTTTATATTTTAAATCGCGTTACTCATTTGAGTAGGTTGATTTTATAGGATTTTATATTAGTGCTAGTAGACGAAGGTAGGACTTTTGCCAACTTGTCAAGATCATGCTGAAGCCAAAGATGGGCATAAGGCATTATTTCTATCTTTTGTAGTAGCTAAATTCCATTGTGTGTTGTAAATATTTATTATGTCCAAGGGACTACAAGGGTCTGGCATCCTCATATGTTGGATCTTTTAAGCTACTATGTAATGATTTATATTTTACCCCTGCATGGACATAATTTAGGATTTAAAATATATAAATAAAATTACCTATAATGAAATTAATTTAGTTTCTCCGTTTTTTTAAATTGTTGAGTAAAAATACTTATCTCATTTTATCGCTAAAATATTAATCCAAGGTGACTGTAGCATATTAGAGTTCCATCTTTGGGTTTCAGAATGGGGGATGTTACAATTTGGTATCGGAGCTTAGGTTAGGGGATATTTAAGTAAAATAGAGCTAGTATTAGTAAAATACTTACACTAGTAAAGTAGAAAAATGAACACCTTAGGAAGGGTATATGCTATCGTATATACGTACTTCTAATTTGCTATATAGATATATTGGTGGATATATCTACCCTTCTATTATTTTTTCACTCTCTTTCTTTCAGTTTCTAATGAATACTTGCTTAATATAAAAGCAAGATGAAAATGAGAAGTGGATGGGTTACGGTAGGACGAGTAATTGCAAGACAAGAGACTAAAAGAACACAAACTAATGGGAGAAATGAAGGCAACCCAAGAGTGGTT
This sequence comes from Allium fistulosum, assembly GCA_030737815.1. Classification (NCBI taxonomy): domain Eukaryota; kingdom Viridiplantae; phylum Streptophyta; class Magnoliopsida; order Asparagales; family Amaryllidaceae; genus Allium; species Allium fistulosum. The sequence continues at coordinate 864,511,879 of CM060905.1, read as the reverse complement.
GAAAATGAAACTTCTCTGCTGGCTAATGCGGTGGATATGGATGTGAACATCTTTTTTGGCAATTTATAGTGCAATCGATAAGGGAAAATATGTCGGAGTTTGTTGAACCAAGGCCTATAGTAAGAGAGGATTTCTCAGAGATGAATCAAGACTATCGAAATTTAGGAGGAAAGATGTTTATAAGAAAAAAGCCCATGGTTAAAGTACTAAATTGGCTGAAAGTTAGTGAGTGTATCTTTGGAGATCTAGGATTCTTTGGAGATCTAGGATTGAATGATGTGCCAAAAAGAAGGTTGGCTTTGAGAAAATTTCATGAAGATGCTTTCGATTAGTGGGAAACGACGACTACCAAGACCCTCAAAGAAGAGATCACTTGGAACTAGTATAAGGAGAGGTTGAGGCTCGATTCATATTTGAGTCTCACAAAGTATATTGCTCCTATAATTTATTGAGTTTGAAGTAGGGAGACCAGTCGGTGGAAGGGTACATCCAGAAGTTCAACGCTTTGTCTAAGTATGGCTGATAGATAATCAATACCCCATTAAATAAAAATGAGAAGTTCATCCGGGGTTTGAAGCAAGGTCTATATGATAAGGTGATGATGCACTTGGCACCTACTTTTGAGTCCATAGTGTATATAACCCAAAGGTGTGATAGGATGTATTAGGAAAAGAGGAGAGTTGAGATAAAGCCCAAGGTAGTGCAAAAGAAGAATTCACTCCTTATGCTAAGCGCAAGAAAGAGTATCGAGACTGGTATAGCTAAAATTGCTTGTTTTAATTATGGGTAGATGAAGCACTGTGCACCTAAGTGTCCAGTTCCAAGAACTCAAGGAAAGATGAAGTGTTTTAACTGTGCTAAGGTTAGGCATTAGAAGAAAGGCTGTCCAAAGTTGCGGGATAGAGTGTATGCTTTGTAGGGACCAAGGGAAGCACCATCTACCAAAAAGAAAGGCAAGAAAGTTGTTTTGGAATGCATGGCTCGGATTTCTTGTATTCCAGTTAGAATACTGTTTGATATCAGTGCTACACATTCATTTATAGTTAAACAGGTGGTTGATATTGAAGTTAGAAGTTACATATTTAGTCACTTCCATACATCTGATAAGGGGATAAGCCACTCTCGGATTTAGATGCTCTAACATAGAAATTAAACTAGGTGGATGTAAGTTTTTATGAGATCCCTACGTGTTTGACTTTATAGGCTTTAGGGATATTTTAGGGATGGATTGGTTTGAACGTTTTGGTACTAGAATATACTATGCCAAAAGGATCATAGCTTTGAGTCACCCAAACCAAAATGAAAGGGTACTTGTAGTTTCAAAAAACCATAAACTAGGGTGCAAAGGCATATTGTTTTCTTTAGCTTCGAAGGAGGGCGGCATTGGAAAGGTGCAATAGTTAGAGACTTTCATGATGTGTTTGAAATAGTCTTGGGATTGCCCTAAGATCTATCGAGTTCTGGATTAAGTTGATATCGAAAGCTTAACCATGTAATCGGCTCCTTAGTAGAATGCTCCCAAAGGAGATAGAGCAGTTGAAGAAGAAACTGGTAGAGTTGGAAAGCAAGAGCTTCGTAAGGCCGAGTAGTTCATCTTAGGAAGCTTTGGTTGTGTATGTGAAGAAGTATAATAGTTAATTAAGACTATGTAAATACTATCGGAAGCTGAATGAAAGAATGATGAAAAGATATCCCTTTCCAAAGGTTCATGATTTGTTTGACCAGTTGAATAGAGCCAAAGTATTCTTACAGCTAGATTTGGCATTGGGGTTCCATCAATTGAGGGTTGCGGAGGAAAGTGTTTCGTTGACTGATTTTAGAACAACGTATCATTCATAAAAGTGGGTAGTAATGATGTTGGACTAACTGATAGAATAAGGGTAGAGGTATGCCCTAAGGGCAATTATATAATCTATTACATATATCTAACTCGATAGCCAATCTTGTTTGTATTAAAAGTGTCTGATTTCTATAATACACTTTATTATACTGTGATATAATAGATTAAGTAATTAATTTAAAGAGTACTAAATAGAAATCCTTAAATTATAAGTTGGCTAATAGTAATTACAATATGTTGTAATCATGAGAAATTTATCCCATTAAAAATAACATAATATTTTAAAAATTCCTAGTCAAGATGTTTCGAGATGGGCTATCGATACATCTGTATCTCGAAACATCTGTTTAGACTAGAGTTGTAACACTTTCCAAATATTAGGCAGTGTATTACTCGTGGTTGTTGGGGGGCACCAAGGGGTTACATACAGATAGTAATTAGATAAATATGGAATGGCTCACTCGAGAGTTTTCTATTGGTTATATAACTAAGGTCAAATAGAGAAGCTTGAAGTGATAATGTTACACGGTTCCATCGACTTGAGAATATTGTGGAACTTCAATGTGGACACTCCTTTTAATTATAGTTAAATCATGGCATGGAAATCCATTGAGCGACTATGATTGGGTTTGAGTTGAAGCATTAGAAGTGAAACACTATTCAATAGAGAATTCATCTCCTCGGTTAGAAAGGGTTAGTATTACGATCAACTGTAGTCAACTCAAAGTTAAAGTCTCTGGCCAGAGCAGTATGGCTAACAATTATTTTTATTATTGAAGTAAGGATTTTTTGTTTGGACTAATCAAGTTGAAAGTGGATGATGCTGGAATTTTGACCAAAATAAATTATGTAAGTACTAAAGTGGTGTAGTTTTGACGAAGAGAATTGGTGTGAATAATCATTGCTACCAAGTACCGCTTATAATAGTAAAATTGGATTTTTACCAAAAAGATAAGTAAGTGATAAATTCAGCTGAAATGCCACACCACTAGCTAAGGAAACGTGTAAACGTTAATATTCAAACTATTCGATGTTAATCACTGATTAAATTTACACATTTGAGTCGCACAACCGTAATGATGAATACCCTAAAAATCACAAGATATGATTAACTAATAATCATTGTAAATTAATTAGTATTTATGAAATATTATTATATATTTTCTTTGATTTGATGTTTGAATGCCATTAGTATTTAATGAAAAGCATATATATAAAAGTTATGTATGTGCGTATGGGTATACGGTATCGATAAAATATTCAAATTTGATTCAAAGCAATTATTACTAAAAGATTTTGCAAATTTTAAAAGCCTTTATAGGCCCTTTCTTGGTCGGTCATGCATGGGAAAAAGAGGGGAATTTGATTGAGATTTAATGAAGAACTAAAAGGGAAGGTTTAAAGAAGGAATTGGAAAGGTTTCAATTGTTTCTTTAAAACAAATTTCCTTTCATTCATTCATTCAGTTTCTCCTGCTCTCCTCTTTGTCTATCTCCTTTGCCTAGAAATTCATGGCTTCCAAGGCATAAAAATTCCCAAAACAAAATCAAAACAAATAAAATAAAATAAATATGAAAGTGATGCTTTGGATTGTTGCAATTTTCGAAGGTGATTCAATTGGATCTAGGAATTTTCATAGTTCAAGGTGCAAATTAAAGCAATTTATTTTAGTAAGTTTTCAATCTCAATTTTGTTAACATACATCATTATGTTACTGTAGACTAGATCCCGTATGTTTTATGATGAATTTATATATGTTAGTGTTGTCGGGTCTAATATATATACATATGTATTTATGTTCAAATCAATAAAATAAAAATAAAAAAATATTACAAAGTTATTATAATATGAATGTATATCGCAGTTACTATAGAATTTTTTTAAAGTGAATAGTAATTCTAATTTTAAACAATTGTATTACATAAAATAATTTAACTACATGGGCATGCACGTGCGCACGCACACATAAACATATACATATGTATGTATGAATGTATATCAGACATGTTTTAAATAGCTTAAAATTGCTTTGTATCTGTACATATGCTTATGGATTAAAAAAATTGATTTTGTTTTGGCATAACACTTATATACATTTAATGTATGTTAATGTGTGTTTTATTTTACAATAATGTTGCAGATTTTATAAATAATACACATAAGTGGGTATGTATATTAAAAATTCAATTCCATTTGAAATATAGATGTGTTTTATAATATCTAATACAAACTTTAAAATATATATGTGGTTTGAAATTATTAATCTAAGTTTGATTTTCAAAACAAAATTAAATTCTTAATATATTCTTTAATTTCAAAATGCATATAATTAGTCAAAATTGGTATTAAAATATTTTTATTATCCTTATTGTCGTTACAATTGGAAATTGATTCATAATTTTTTTTATATAATTTGAGTAGTAACTAAGAACAACAAAGGCACATATAGAGGGGAAATGTGTCTATTGTAGTGTAAATCCCAACACCTATCAACTTTCACATTAACTATGTGCACTATCTATATGATGCATGTGCATCATACACATATGAATGTATTTGATACACTTGTAATATCATAATCTAGTTTGAATTAAATAAAACCTTTATAACAAAATTAATCAAAATATGGTCAATTGTTTATATAAAAAAGTAGTAAGTGTAACTTCTAATTAATTGCACCCTCTTAACATTTATATTATATTAGTTTGCCTCCCATATATAAAATCTTACTCTTCACTTACCGAAATAATAATATAAAAACTAGTAACATTTACTAACATGTTCCCATAAGGGTATATTTGATATACTCTACATAAATCTCAAACTGATTAAGATGTAAAGTAATCAAATCTTCTTTCAAACAAAATTAAAAATAATAATATTTTATTTAAAACTATATTAGATTAGGTTTAATAAACTGTTTAGACTTTATAGTCCTAATTGATCCACAATAGGAAGAAAATTAAAATCTACTTATTTCACTAAATAATGCACCGGCATTCTTTGTGGATTTAATTAATCAAATTTTTCTAGAATAGTTAGATCGATATGTGTTAGTGTTTATAGATGATATCTTTCTTACTCAAAGGATGGGAGAGATCATGAGATTCGTCTGTGTAATGGAGAGGCCGAGCAACATAAGTTAAAGGTGAAATTTTCTAAGCGTCATTTTTGGAGAAGGGGAGTAACGTTCCTAGGCCATGTAGTTTCAGAAAGAGCTTTAGTAGTAGGCCCTTCAAAAATTGAAGTAGTGAATGGTTGGAGGAGACCCAAAAATATTATGGAGGTCTAGAGTTTCTTAGGATTGGCGGGTTACTGTCGAAGATTCATTTAGGATTTCTTTCATATAGCTGGGCCCGTGACAAGACTTACTTGGAAGGATGAGAAGTATGTTTAAACAAAGAAGCATGATATGTCATTCCAAGAGTTGAAGCTTCGGTTGACAAACATTCCGGTTTAAGTTATGCCCGAGGGAAATGAAGATATGTATTTTATATAGATGCTTCAGGTTCAGGGTTATGAGTAGTGTTAACGCAAAGAGGCAAAGCAATAGCTTATACATCTAGGCAGTTGCGACCCCATGAAGTTTGATATCTGACATATGATTTGGAGTTGGTAATTGTTATTGAATTGAAGATTTGGAGACATTATCTTTTAGGGAAAATGTTTGAGCTATTTACCAACATAGGTCCTTAAGGTATTAGTTCTCTTAGAAGGATTCGAACATGAGGCAGCAAAAGGTGATTACAGTTTTTAGTGTCTTATGATTTGGGGATAGTATACCCCGAGGAAGGGAAATAAAGTTGTAAATGCTTTGGGCCAAAGGCATCGGAGTTCTATTTTGGCTATGATTGGAGAGTTGAATGTGTTAGAGACATTACCTTTCTGTAATATTCACTTTAGGTCGAGTGCTAGTTCAAGTAGAGCTTCTGTGACATTATCATGCTTAGAAATTTGGCCAAATCTCGTGGAAAGGACTGCCAAGAAGCAAAGAGAAGATCCACTCTGTGCCAATAAGGTTAGACACCTAAAGTCTAAAACCAAAGAAGATGAGCTGAAAGGTTTTGGTGTGGATGATAGAGGTAGGCTTCAAAAGAAGGACGGTTGTATGTTCCTGATATAGGAATCCTTTGGAAAGAAGTCTAGAATAATTGCCATCGTTTAAAGTTGGTTATTCACCTAAGAATACTAAGATGTACTGAGACATAAAGAGAAGCTTCTTTTGGAAAGGAATGAAAAGGTATGTGGGAGAATGTGTGAAGAAATGTTTCACATGCCAACAGGTTAAGGAAAAGCATCATAAGTCAAGTAGACTTTTACAGCCTTTGGAAGTTTCAATGTAGAAGTGGAATTCAGTTTCTATGGATTTTATAGAAGGCTTGTTGAGATCTAGGGCTGGAAATTAGAACATATGGGTTATAATTTATAGATTAACTAAGAGTGCCTATTTTAACCCAGTGAGATCTACAAGGACGGTAGAAAAGCTGGCAAAATTTATGTGAAGACTATAGTGAGACTTCATCGAATTATAAATACCATAGTTAGTGACCAAGATCCATTATTTGCTAGTGAATTTTAGCGGAGGCTGCTGTTTGGACCAAAAATGGCACAAACATGTAGAAGATTAAGTGGAGAATAAAAAAGTGAAGAAACTAAATGAAAACGAGTAGGAAAGAACACACAACAATTTATAGTGGTTCGACTAATCTTAGCATACGTCCACTTAGTGATTTTATTGATTATCTTGCTAATTACAAGCAGAAGTTCTTACAAATCAGTATAAATCAGATAGTGATTACAAGTAATTAGAGTTAAGGGAAGCAAGAGCCAAAAGATCCCTAGAAATGAGTCATGCCCCTCTATTTATAGATGTAGGAAGCCTAAAATCTCGCTTAGAAGATCACCACCTCATTTTCCATGCCATAGACCATTTCTCTAAAGAAATAGGGGGACACCACATCAGTTTGTGTGGATTGGTACCGATCCATGGACTTAGATCCGTACCGATCCAAGAGATGGCCAATTTGGTTGTCTTGAACTCTTTGTCTTGACTTGATTGATGGTTAGCTTTGTGATTCCAAGTTTCTTTACATCAATATTTGCTTGTTTCTTAGTCCAAATGATGGATCCGTGGAAGAACAAAGTTGTTGATTCAAGTGCTAGTGAAGATTGATAGATAATTGCATTGGAACGATAGGACAACACCTGGAATGGGCTTGTAACACCAAATAGAGTATGTAGGTAGAAGTTGGGAAAATTTGGAGGAGAAAAATTAGAACGGTACCGATCCAGGGATTGGATCGGTACCAATCCACCACTTTGGTGGATCCTTCTCTGTTTTGTATTGGGTTGGTTTAGTATTTGTCATGTGGCTCTGTTTGCTTGGTTCCTGGATTCTTAGGTATCTCTTTGGGCTCCCTGCCTTAATAACTCCAAGTTTGACTCGTCCAGTCTGTCTGAATATTGCCTGGTCAAAAGGCTAGATTACACTTACCCTCCAAAGTACATCTCTTTTCAAATGTGATGTGCTTTGAATCGAGACAAGTCAAGACTATTTTGAAGGATTCCACTTTGTGCTTCGAATCATCGTTATCCTTCTTGCAAATTGATTCCATAAAAGTTATGACCATAGTCATTCATTTCAATGCTTTATCAGCATCAAGTATTATAAACCTAGAGTATGTTCATGCGATTTGTCATTCCAAGCTTGATAGCTTTGAACTAGTCCCTTTCATGGATTTTCCAGGTTAGAATCTAATTTCCTTTGATTCTAGTCATCGGCTCTGGATAGATACATTTACACGCGCACACATGCGCGTTCTTGGATAGCTTCATTATTTAACGCATACACCCATATAAGCACATATATAGTTTATATCCATTATCCTTTTTTAAACAATCGTGACTTGGTATCGATCTGTTTTCTCGGATCGGTACCGATCTGAAAGTTGGAGAAAATTTTCCAATTTTAGTGCCTGGAAACTCGTAGGCTATAGGTTATAAAACCCGATCCATCCCATTTCCTCTTTCAATTTATTTAGCTGATCTAAAAATTTGAGCTTCTGCCATTTAGAAAACCTTCAACTCCCTGATCCAACTCCCTGAACCTAGCCTCGCCTGCCTTGCCGTGATCGAACTTTGTTCACCGATTTAAGCCTTAAACTTTTTGAACCAAATCCAACACTTGACCAACTCCGATCCTAAGCCTCTAAACTCGATATAAGTAGGTGGTGAGGGAGATGACAGTAGAGATCGATGTGGTTGAACCAGAAGCTGGTGGCCATGTTTTGGAGTCGAGGCGAAGAGACGGTGTTTTGGGAGTTAGGCAAAAAAACCTTCCTAAGGTTTGGATCGGTATAAATCCGACACTTGGGTGCATTTTTTGTTTCCAAACTCATTATTGTTTGAGCTTTGTTGACAAACACTCCCATTTTCCAAACATTTTCTCATGTGTCTCGATGCATATCCAATGCATAGCAATTGACGCAAAGCTCGTCGGGAACAGCAATGACGGTCACTTCGTGTGGTATCCAGAATTTAAATTGAACTATTATATAATATGGGAAATCTGAACTGTACAACACTACATGCACCGCACTAAATTCCATTTTATCATGGGGATATAGCTTGTAATTATCCTAATATTGACTGTATCTTGAGTTTTTATAGAAATAGAGCACAGACATTTCGAGCGTCTTGCCACCTTAGCTACAGGTCCATTTACTTCCAAATACATTGATTTTGATGCTGAGTCAAGTTCAACTACAACTCCACTTGTACAACAAACTCCAGCACAGCATGCACATCAACAAGAAAATCCATAGGTTAAATAGCAAGTTCATGAAACTCCAATAGAGCCTGCGAAAGGGCCAGAGGTTGAACGTGATCTTGATTCTCTCAATGATGCTATTCTTTTAAATGATCCTATCGATTATGTTGCTTCAAAGATCAAAGGGGGATCTTTTTGCAGAATCTGCGACAAGCATGGAATTCCATTCGATGATGTATTAGACCTAACTCGCCATTATAGAGCTCACAGTCCCCCAGAAGACTACACTACTTGCAACAGATATATTTGTTTGGCGGGATGTGTTCCACCATTCAATCCATTCGTTCATTGAGTTATAAACTTTATGAGATTAGCTACGACACAGTTACACTCGAATTGCTATTCCTTCCTTCTCGACACGTACATTGTTTTTGTTCAACATTTTCACCTTGTGCTCAATAACGAGGAAATCCAGTACATATACAGTTTTAAGAGCCGAAAGGGAAGTCCTTCTTTGACTTACTTGGAGCCAACAAAGAATTGCAAAGTTATCACTGGCACATGGACCAAGTTAAGCTATTTCAAAAGCAAATGGTTTTACGTACGATGTCCACTTGGGTTTGCACAAAGGTGGATAGCTGGACATAAGTTCTTCCTCATTTGTTTGCTATGAGTTCACATTGTTAATTATCAAGCTTAACTCATATTCTTTCTTTCATTTAGATATTCCTACAAGGCCCAGTGGCGCAGCTCTTGCGGATGCCATCAGAGTTCTCGTGGCACTTCTAGAGGGGGATAGAGACATTGGAATTCTTCTCTCTGATGAGAATCTCCTAGCCCATAATTTGCTAGAATTAGGCTGTAGCACTAGTCTAGTCCAAGTGGTCGCTAGTGATGATGATGATGACGATGAAAATAACTCGCTCGGAGGAGGTGAGGCTAATCCAGATGAGCCCCCAGTCCCGATTCCAATCGCAGAAGTTGAAGAAAATGTTGAAGAAAGGGAAGAACACACTGAGGAAGGTGAAATTGTAGGTGGCAATGATGAGGCTGGCCATGAGGGCATTGATGTGCCACAATCATTTATGACTGTTGTGAAAATTTCTAAGGCACGGATTTCTACACAGCTCCAATCATTTATGACTGTTGAGAAAACTTCTTCTCTTCCTTTCATAGATACATTCTCTAAGTTGGGACTGGTTCCTACCGAGTTCATCTCCTTTGGAATCGGTGACATGAGCCTTGAGGGTCCTGACTCCCCCATCCACTTTAACGATGACATTCCTCCAATCGGTATTAGGCATATCACTCCTATGAGCAAAGCTCTAGAACATTGTCCGTCGGGGGACACTAGGACACTAGCGCACACATGCACTTCAGGCACTACGCTACACTTGACTCGTATCCTCTCTAGTCAAAACTAATTCGATCTTGTTTCTTTTATAGGATCCATGGAGAAGAAGAAATACATATATCAATTTCTTGAGGAAACTGCATCTGGATGATATAGGAATCATTCATGCTCATATCATCGGGACAGTGGTCGAGATTCTGAGTCCGACTATTTGTCTAGTCGAGATAGAGGCAGCCGTGATAGGAGTAGCTACCAAATCTCATCCTCCTCCAAGTGGCCTGGATAGGCCTTCTGATCACCGCGATGACATGCCACCAGATAATGCCTCCCGTGTACTTCCTTTGGCTACCAATCCCGTATTGCATCTGGCACCATCTCATTCTAGTCAATCTTCATATCGCAGGCACCACAAGAGAAGTTTTGAGACATCCCATCATAGAGTTGGTAAGCAAACGATCGAAGCTTCGATCGTCACTGCAGAGCAAGAACTTGCCACTAGTGCTCGAACGGTTGAACTAAAAGAACAATTTCTAGGTGTTTGTTTTGATGGGCTCATGTTCATGCCCAGCTTGAAGAGAATTACACAAAACGTCCAAGAGATGACCATTGCTTGTGTAACTGAAACTTATAACCAATACATGAATGGTTGTAGGTATTTGAGAAAATGTCCAAGGTCTCGAGAGAAAGGTAACTCGAGATTGATAATCTGAATGTCACGGTAGCGCAGGAAAAAAGAATCATTTCACATCTCGATGTTGAGTTTGAAAACTTAAGGAAATGGCAAGCCAAAAATGAGAAGAAAGTTGAGGACGCCATCAAGGGGCTTGATGATAAGAGAAAAAGGCATCATGATGAGACTGAGATTGCGCATCATCAGAATCACGCCTTAGTGCTGGAAAGAGATGCCTCAAACAAGAAGGTGATCGAGTTGTCGGCTAAACTGAGAACGAGACAAAAGAGAAGAATGACGCTCTTCAACAAGCTCAAGATTATTGCAAAGAGCTGCTTGCTGCTTGCAGTGAAAGAGACAAGGTGGTTGAAAGTGCTAAAGACGTGGATGCACTTCTCAAGAAGAAGGTCGAAGTTGCGAAACATAGGATAATTGAGAAATTCGAGCCATTGCTTAACAATTATAATGCCAATGTGCTCAAATTCCACAACTTGGAGTGGTTCAACAATGCTTACCCCAGAATTATTGCCCTCGCTTGGGAACAAATTATTGAGGAAGAAAAGGAACTTCTTAAACGTTGGTGAGGTGGATCTGGCACAGCTTGAGAAGGATATCCTGGTAAGAGATGAACTCAAGATTCTAAAAGATGTTCAGCTTATTCTCCATCCGGAGCTAGCCACTGTAGTGTAAAAAGACTTAGGTGGAGGCTCCGGATCACCACCTTAAGATGTTGCTATTGGGGATACCCTTGGGCCCAAAACTATTCCCGATCCATCTTCAGTCCTAGGATACAATCCAGATCAGCCTAAAATGCATAAGCCTGCTATCCTTTCTCTTATTTTGGAGGGTAACTCTGGCGGCACTCCGATCCACACGGAGACCCAAACTAAAGGAGGTATCTCGTTGACCTCACCTGTATTTTAGAGAGTCTATATGTCACTGGTTGACATCGCTAATCTCTTTTTTTTTATATCCCTCAGGTTTAAGATTAGCCCCAGGTCGTCCTGCTTCCCAACCAAAATCTCCAATCGGATCAACAAGCAAATACAATAGAATCGGTAACCGTGACTACTTCGACAATGGTGCTAACCATCTCGATTAGTGAGACTCCTGGGCATGGCGAGCAGATGATAGATGCTCTTCAGGATGAAGGGACCAGTGAGCTCCAGGGAGCTCAGACTGATAATAATGTTACTAATACTGGTGCTTCCGAGCCTTTGTCGGGTCGCACCATGAGTTCAATTGAGAAGGAGCTTGTCCTAGCCAAACAGGTCAAGCTCGAGAAGTTAAAGACTTTTTCTTCTCCGTTATCTATAGTTCTGCTTGGTCAAACTATCTTTTCCCCGGTCTCTATTCCTTTACTTAGGAGAGCCCAAAGCACACTCGTTGGGTCATCATAGAGCAATCCATCCAAGGGATAGGAGAGAGGCCGAAAAAACAAAGATGGGGATAAACCTTCTGTAGAAGAGAAGAAATCCAAAAGGAAAAAGAACAAGAAGTGACTGCCTGTTTGATTTGTATTGATAGACTCGCTTTTTGGTGTGTAGTCATGGTAGTCTATTTTGGTTTTTAGCCAGTTTTGTGCGGATTCGGCCTCCGATTTTTCTTTTGGTTTAGGCATATATAACAATTGTACTTATCTTCCCAAGTTATATTGGAATAACAAAGGTTTTGTTTTGTTAATTCTTTGTGTGAATCTGCCTGTTATTTAAGATATGCACTTTTGTAACATTCTCTATCTAGAGGCCCAAAACTAAGCGTTGTAGATGTTGTAGTCATCTATAGTATTAGCTTCCGGCGATTAAATATGGCTATGTTAATGGTATCACTAATATCAGAAGCACTTGAATATGAAACAAAACATAGATTTCAAAAAACCACATTTACTTCATTACATTTCAAAAATCAAATGTTGCACATTCACAACGCATAATCCCCAAATTATTCCCAGGCACGGATTAATTAAAATTATTACAAATTACGCCAAGAGCGGTCTATAAAGATACCCCCTTTGTTGATCAGAGTCATATGGTCATAGTAGACGTAATACAAACAACACAACGGAAAATCCATCAAAACATAACAAGAACTGCAAATCCTAAGTAGCTAACCATTGCCTCCTGCATGCCTCCGATAACTTATTCGTCAACATTCTAAAACCTGAAAAAGAACCTTAACCCCTCAACCTACTCAAATCAATTTTGAGCACCAGAGAGTTTAAGGGGAAAACATAAACTTGGATTCAGACATAAAGCCTGGTGTGAATAATATTATACATCCCGAAATAATTATGTTAAGTGAGACCACGTCGCTTAGCGGAACGGGTTTCCCCTCACTAACATCCTTTTAAAACATATCTTTGCAAAACCTTTCATAAAACCATATACTGCGCTCATGCATCCACAATGGTTAAATACTGTAAAGCAATCATTACGTAAACATACATAAATATCAGGTAATAATGAACTATCTGTTCAAACACACAAGTTTTGTTTGGATAACTTTTAACCTTTGGCTGACTCGGGCCTGCTAGACAATATAATCAAAATTAACTTAACACCTATTAGATATTCTTCTTCTAGATTATCTATCCTTAACTATCTGTTAAACATTTTCCATTTGGATGGTCTGTCCTTAACTATCTATTAAACACTTCACTTCTGGATGGTCTGTCCCTAACTTAATCATCTCCCAGGTCTTCCCAATCCTATTGGTTTTTCGGGCTCACCAATAACCTATCTATATACAAACATATATTCCTTTCAGTGTGTAATCATAATTTTAGTCTACCTGTGACAAAGCCCTACACACTGGAATTTTGGACAAAAATTAGCCGAGGCTATTAGCTAATGTATAGGGCGTGACCTCATACTAGTCCCATCTGGTTTTCTAATATCTGAGTCATTTTCACTTAAGGATCCCCTCCCATAATTTTCCTTGAAAATAATTTCAAAATGATTTAAAACCTTTAAATCAAACTTAAAAAAGGAGAAGTATATAACCTTTATGCTTTACTCAAAATCATATCATCATGCCATATATATATATATATATATTCATTATTTAATTCTTAGGTAATGAAAACATTTAAACACTTGAAAGAACCACTTTCTAAACTTTTGAAATCATCTCTTTCAAAACCAATATCAAACCTTTCGAAATCACTCCTCAAACCTTTCGAAACCATACATCAAACCTTTCGAAACCATTCTCCAAACCTTTCGAACCTATTGAAAAGTAAACCTTTTGAAAGCTATAAAACTTTGGACATCCTTCTTTAAAACCACTTTAAAACGTTGTCTTAGAAAAACCATTAGAACACCTTCCTTCATAAACCTTTCGAAATCATTCAATAAACCTTTCAAAACCTTTGAACTAAACCTTTCGAAAACTTACTGGGTTCAATTTAAAACAAGTGGAAACCTTCTTTTAAAACCTTTCGAAATCATTGGAAGCAACCCTTCGATTTTGTCGAAAGCTCTGCTTCGAAAGCTTTAAACATATCCTTTAAAACAACTCTTTCGAAAGCTTGGGGTTTTACTTCAATTTATAAAACAAGGGTGAATCACCTACGTCGGAAGCTTCCCTTCGAAAGCATGGAGAAGCGGCTAGTTTTTAAAACAAGTAAACCTTTCGTCTTTGTCGAAAGGTTCAAAACAAAACATTTATAAAGCGGTAGTAACCCTTCGACTGTGCTGTGTCGAAAGGTTTCAAAACAGAATAGTGTTAAAACAGCAGTAACCTTTCGACTATATCGAAAGGTTTAAAACCCTAACTTTAAACATTTGACCTGGTCGAAAGCAACCAAGTCGAAAGCTCTTATTCGAAAGCAAAGCAGGTGAAAGCTTTTGGATTATAAAAGAAACTTACCCCAACCTCTTTGGCCATCAACCCTTCGACTTATAACCCTTCGACTATGTCCAATTCATTACGTACCATGTAGCTTGATACTATATGCATTGGTTTGACCTTGTCGAAAGCTTTAAACCTCTCGACCTTGTCGGAAGGTCTGGGTCGGAAGGTTTATTGCCATAAAGGCTGAAACATGTAAAAAATGTGATTTCTTTATTTTTAACTTAAAAAGGAAATATTTTCAACTAACCTGCCTTTGTTTGTCAAATTCTCATTGGTTAACAATTACTTTTCAGAAATGTGTTGCCACTATTTTTAAAATTAAATAACCATTTTATTTTACAAAATGCCCCTTCTCCTTAATTAAATATATAAAACATTTAAGTCTCGTACCTTAAATAATTTTATATATTCGTCAAAACTTAGGAAAAATCTGGAAAAATTCCAGAAAATAGATTTTAATATGTTTCCTAACATATAAAAATTTCAACCCTAAATAATTATTGATTTAGCCGAAAATAATTTATAACCCAATAAACAATTTCCTTCACTAGAAAATTAATATAAAATCCATATAAATTCAGAAAATTATGAAAATCGAAACCCTTCTCTAAAATATCATTTCTGACCTATATTTAAATTTTCAAGGCATTTGGATGTCATTAAATAGGGTTTTCACGTCAAACATATCATAAAACTAACATGAACATAATAATCCATCAACAACATATATATATATAATTTTAATCATCAAAACATGGCATATACTTGCAAAATCATTTCGCGTCTAATCTTAAAATCAAAAACTAAAAGAAATTGGGATGTAGTAATTATTCACCTTAGCTTTGAGATTATAGATGGGAGATTTGATGTTGATTTAGTTGATTGTTTCCATTTCCTTGAATCCTAGCTTTAATCTTCTTCTTGAGAATGATAATGGTGGCCGGCCTTAGTATTTTTAGTTTGAGTAAAATGAAATGAACATGAGCATTCTATCTCCTAAGGGTTTAGGGTATAAGCTCCACCTATTTCCCATATTGCCCTTCTCATATCCTAACACATTAGCTTAGGTTATTTCATTTTAGTTTGCACATTAACATTGCACGACTACCCTTAGCTAATCAATTATCAACTTATTAATCTCCACATTATTTATTTAATTTACCCAATTAATTATTGTAAATAATGTTATAAAAAATAGGGTGTTACAACTTTCCCTTCAATGTACTTATGATCCATTTCTCTTTATTATCGTAGTCGGACTAAGTCATTAGCCCGTTTCCTAATTTGCCAACCTTTCTTCGCTCTAGAAAACGTTAAGTAATCATAGAAATGCCAACTTCGGGCACTAGTCGAGGTAGACCACTTAGACTAGTGGTTGTAATATCTTTTTCTAGGATAGTGATTTTCAACCATGCCAAACTCCGGGCGTCAACCGAAGTTCATAAGTAAGATCTCGCCTTACGCTAAGCATGGATCTCCGACCGTGCCTACTCCAGGCAAGATGTCAGTGATCGGATGGTCGCGCCACATCCAATTCAATTCATACTCCTGCTCCAATATTAGGAACGAGAGTTTATGGATGAACAGTCATATCGCATTCATTTTGATTTATACTCCTACCCCTACATTAAGGGTCAGGGTTATTTGATGGACGGACGGTTATGTCTCATCCAATTGGGTTTATAAACTTATCCTTATTCCAAGGATAAGAGTAGGGCGAGTAAATGGTCATATCACACTCATTTTGTTTTATACTCTTGCACCCATACCAAGGGTAAAAGTTAGTCAATGGACGGGCAAGTCACGTCCTTTCTAGTTTTATACTCATGCCTCCATTACAAAGGCAAGAGTAGCGGATGGACGTTCAAATCATGTCCACTTAGGTTTATACTCTTGTCCTCAACCCAAGGTCAAGAGTTAATTGATGAACGGTCATATCAAGTTCTTTCGATTTATACTCTTGCCCCCGCATCAAGTGCAAGAGTTAGCGTACGGACGGTCGTATCACGTCCATTTTGAGTTTACACTCCTAGCCCCACATTAGGGACAAGATTTAGCGTACGGACGGTCGTATCACGTTCGTTTAGATTTTATACTCCTGCCCTCATATCAGGGACAATATTTAGGGTACGGATGGTCGTATCACATCCATTTCGAAGTCTATACTCCCGCTCTACGTCAGGGGCAAGAGTTAGTTGGAATCGATTTATGGACACTGAGAGTGATTAAACTTCAAGGGTTCGATCATGGACTATGGAAGTTTGGTTGGCACCTATCTGCGGGTACCTGCATACCTGCATTACACACATGTAGATTCATTCGAGTTGGTCCCATTTCACAACTCTTAAGCAATGTAAAGATAGATCTAAAAAGCCATTTATTGAAAACATGATATGACATATTTTATCTTATTACATGGCTTCATTCTATGTACAAATTTATTTCTAAGTGAAATAGCATCGTAAATGCTCACTATTACATGCCCTCGGGAGCGAGATCCTGTCAACCTTTGCAAGCCTGAAAGTGCCATCTCCAAGCTTTTATTATATTGCATACGGACCCTCCCAAGTCAGGCCCAAGTTTCCAGGGCCTGGGAAGATTCGTTTGAGAACCAAATCGCCAATTTCAAAGGTCTGATTCCTGATCTTGTCATTGTAATATCGGACGACTCGGTCGTGGTGCACAGCTGCTCTCAAGTCAGCTTCGTCTCGTTTCTTATCGATCATGTCAAGTGATTCTAGAAGGAGTTGCTCATTCGTTTATGGATTGTAATGAATTAATCGATGAGAAGGTACTTCCAGTTCAACCGAAATCATAGCCTCTGATCTGTAAGCTAGGGTGAATGGAGAATGGCCAGTCACTGACTTATGCGTCATGCAATAAGCCCAAAGTACAAATGGTAGTTCATAGACCCACTTGCCCTTAACCTTTTCCAATCGCTTCTGAAGAATGGACTTGATAGTCTTGTTTATAGCTTCAACCTGTCCATTCACTTGGGGGTGTGCCACCATAGCAAATCTCTTCTCTATGCGACATCAGTGGTAGAAATCCTTAAACTCGGAACTGTCACATTAGGTTCCCTTATCGGTAACGATCGCCTGTGGAACTCCAAAACGACAGATAATATTCCAAACTTCAAAGTTGATCACTTTCTCTTCCTTCATGATAATTGTGGTTAATGACTCCGCCTTAGCCCATTTGGTAAATTAATCAACCGCGACGATGATGTATTTCGTGCCACCTTTAGATATCGGCAACACATTGATAATATCAATCCCCAAACTGCAAACGGCCAAACCCTTGATCTCCGTACACTACTTCCACACCGTTCTCCGTAGGAATTTTTAGCGTCAAACACCAGGGAGCTATAGCCACTCTGAACTCAACCAGGGTCGGTCAGCATAAAAATGCGTTATAAGCCAAGTAAATATCCAACATAACAAAAGGCATGACCCGTACTCGCCTACGATCGCCCTTTCTAAGCACCATCGGTAGTTCCACATACCCGACTAGCTCCACAGCGGTCCCATTAAATCCCTGGATCTAAGATTTACATGGTTTCAAGTCCTTGCCCTCCAGGAGCATCTGGTCATAGGATTTTTTTGAACAGAATGTTGACCGAATTCCTACAATCAACTAGCACCTTTCGTATAATAGCAGGACCGCTCATGGCGTTATAACCAACAGGTCAATCGTCGGGGCTTCCACCCAATCAGCATCTATGTTTCGAAAAATAATGTCATCTGTCATGGTTCTGAATTGCTTTGTTGGAGTTCCATCCTCAACTACCAAACATCTCTCATACATGGTATGCTTCAAAGCATCAACATACATGTCCATCTCATTCAAACTTTTGTCTGGTGGATGCGGTCCATAGATGATTGTGTTTATCACCAAACATTTTTCAAGTCGCCTAGGCTTCTTCACCACTAGGACCAGCTTGTCCCCATTGGGTGTTGACCCAGGGGGATTAGAATTCCCTTGCCCGTCGTTCTACGGGGTTTTCACAAACTGTTGCAATTTTTTCTTTCGAATCAGCTCCTTAATCATATCGTGCAAGTGCCCGAATTCATTATTATTATGACTGTGTGTCTCATGAATCCTGCAGAACTTTCCAGATCTCTTCTCCTTCTTGGTCGACTCTTTCGGAGCCAGCTTCCTATACTGCTCGGTACCTTGAGTTGCTATATAGATGTTCTCGATTGAGTTATTTAGTTCAATATAATTATCATATTTAGGAATCCTGGGATGATTCTTATTATTTAGCTTTCCTTCCTTAGCCCCATTATCGCTCTTTTCTGTCTATCACTCTTGTTGCCAATATTCACATCCATGTTTCTGCAACTTCCTCCAAATTGCTTTACAGTAATGTTGCTTTGTATCACTTCATCTGAATTTCCAACACCGCTTCTCCGGTGATGATTTCACGCTTCTTCCAAGCATGATTAGTTTTTCTATAGAAAGCATCCATCATCGATGGGGATTTCCTCTCCAACCATTCCTCGAAATCCGTCTCGGGACAAATCCCCCTAATCAGCGCCATCAATACTATGTCATCATTGGGATTTGTTACTTCCATCATAGCTGTATGGAATTGATTCAAGAAATCTTTTAATGACTCTCCCGCTCCCTGGAAGAGGTTTGATAATGACATCACATCTTTTGGATGTGCAGTGTGTAAATGGAATTTCTCTATAAAAAATTGTGGCAACTCAGTGGTAGACGATATGGATCTTGGTGGGGGCCAAGTGAACCATGTCGTTGCTAAACCTTCTAGGAAGATTGGAAAACAATGACATCTCATGGCATCAAACGCTCTAACAGAGTCCATATGCCATTCGTACTTCATCTAGTGTTTCCTAGGATCCGTCTTTCCACCATATAGCAGCATTGTTGGCATTACAAATCTCCGTAGATACTTCTTACATAGAATGTTCTTAATAAACGGATTCTGACTAGGAGAAATACCCTATTCATCATTGCTTCCAAATCGGTTTTCACTCATAAGTCTCCTGACCATATCCTCCAAGTACTTCGGGTCCATAAGTTCGGCTAAACGATGGTGATCGAGATCTATTCTGAGTGTTCAGCCCAGCGAACATTCCCTCTCGATGCTTGGGTTATCCGGAATTCTCATGAGTAGCATCAGCGGTTGTCCGATATTCAGCATTATAATCATCCATGATGCATTTAGAAGTCAGATCCATGCCGCCATCTACTGGACGAGCACTAGGCCCATCAACGGTTGGATCGGTACCGATTCGTCCTCTTGGATTGTTACCGATCCACAAGCTCGAGCCCTGAGTTTGTCTTCCTCCTTGATATGACATCCCAATAGTGTTTTGAGTCTTCTTCTGCTTTCTATCTCTCCGTCTTTGGTCGGATGATGAGGAACTTTCATATGTTGAATTTAAATCCCTAATGTTCCTCCTTCGGTTGTTCTGTGTTAGTACATTCAATAGCCTCAAGCTCTGCTGCATCTGCTGGTTCATCTGGTTATGACTCTCCTAGAATCTAACCTCCATCTATTTCATCATCTGATCCATATCCACTCTAGTCATGACATCAGCTGGATTCTAGATCTCTAGTTGTTCTCTTTAGGTAGCTCCATCCGCATGGTGAATGTCTTGATTCTCAGCATCATTAGTAGCTTTGGAAATTGTAGCCTCCTTAATTGGGCCTTGGTGAATAATTTCTCTTAGATTATTGAAAATCTTAATAGTAGAACTGTTAGGTTGGAAAACTGGATCTATCTCTTGGATCTATGAAACCCAATAGTAGATGATGGATCCAAGTAGCTCGAGAATAGGAGTTCTCAGTGGAAGCACCAAAAATTTTGGACCAAAAATGGCGCAAATACCCATAAGATTGAGTGGAGAGAAAAAAAGTGAAGAAATTTAAATGAAAATGAGTAGGAAAGAACACACGGCAATTTATAGTGGTTCAATTAATCTTGGTGTACATCCACTTAGTGATTTTACTAATTATCTTGCTGATTACAAGCGGAGGTTCTTACAGATCGGTATAAATCCAACAGTGATTACAAAAAATTAGAGTTAAGGGAAGCAAGAGCCAACAGATCCTTAGAAATGAGCCATGCCCCTCTATTTATAGACATAGAAAGCCTAAAATCTTGCCTAGAAGATCTCCACCTCGTTTTCCATGCCATAGACCATTTCTCCAAAGAAATAGGGGGGCATCTCATCAGTTTGCGTGGATTAGTACCGATCCATGGGCTTGGATCGGTACTGATCCAAGAGATGGCCAATTTGGTTGTCTTGTATTTTTTGTCTTGCCTCAATTGACGGTTAGCTTCGTGATTCCAAGTATGTTTGCATTAATATTTGCTTGTTTCTGAGTCCAAACGATGGATCCATGGAAGAACAAAGTTGTTGATTATAGTGCTCGTGGAGATCTATAGAGAATTGCATTGGAATAACAAGACAACACCTGGAATGGGCTTACAACACCAAATAGAGTATGTAGGTAGAAGTTGGGCAAATTTGGAGGAGAAAAGTTGGATCAATACCGATCCGGGGGTTGGATCGGCACCGATCCACCACTTTGGTGATGGGTTGGTTTAGTATTTGTCTTATGGCTTTATTTATGCTTGGTTCCTGGATTCTTGGGCTATCTCCCTGGGCTTCCTACCTTAATAACTCTAAGTTCGACTTGTCCGGTCTGTCCAAATATTGTTTGGTCAAAAGACCGGATAACACCTACAGAGTGCTTTAGGTTTGGAGTTACGTATGAGCACAGCACACCATCCATAGATGGATGGACATACCAAAAGAAAAAATTGGGTGTTAGAGAATTTGTTATGAGCTTGAGGGTTAGACTTTGGTGGATCTTGGGAAGATCGCCTACCCTTAGTAGAATTTTCATGCAGCAATAGTTACCAATCCAGTATGGGGATGGCATCTTTTGAGACATTGTATAGAAGACCATGTAAGTCACTCGTATGTTGGCTGAGATGGGAGATAGACTCATGTTAGGCTGGACCTCGTAGGTGAAGCTTTAGAAAAGGTTAAGATAATTTGGCAAAGAATGAAGTAAGTTCAATCGAGGCAGAAGAGCTACTCTGATAGGATGCAGAAAGACATGGAATTTGATCTGGGAGATCATGTGTTTATTAAGGTTTCAAGGATGAGAGGCACCAGAAGGTTTAGAAAGGCAGAAAAGCTAGTACTTAGGTATGTTGACCTATTTCCGATACTAAAAAGAGTCGGAAAGGTAACCTATAGGGTTGAGCTATCAAGTTCTTTTGTCGGGGCCTATAATATATTTCAAGTATCACATTTGAAGAAGTGTATCCGAGACTCTAAGGAGGTAGTGAATTTGAGAGCTATGAATGACTTGGTTGTTGAACCAAACATTACTTTTTTTAGAAAACCTATTCGGATAGTAAATCGAGATGTAAAGAAGCTTTGGAATAAGGAAGTGAAACTCATAAGGGTCCAATGGAGTGAGGACCGAGAGGATTGTACTTGGGAAACAAAAGATAAAGTCGAGAGGTCTTATTCTAAGTGGTTTGTTTAAACTTAGCATGTATATTTGTTATGTCTATCATAGAGCATATGTGTATGTGTTGTTATTATGGTTAATTCTGATATGTACCGGTAGAAGCACCAGTACATTTTTATGTGTGACGCATTGGTTGAGGACTTATGTGTTTATGCTTGAATAGGCATGATGTAGGTTTAGAATCACTACCGTACCCATTTGAATTTCATGGGCGAAATTGCTATAAGAAAGAAACCCTATAACACCCTAATAGATTAATAAAGATTTAATTAAAGAATAACTTATGAGAATAAATGAATATGACTAAATATGGAATTAAATAAGAAAAAGTGTGACTTAAGCTAAGTAAGTATTTAGGGGACATTTTTTTACTTATTTAAACTTGTAGAAAAGAATTATTAAATGATAATAATAATAAAATATCTACTAATTAAGGAAAGTTTGATTAATTGGATATGACACTTAAATATGGTTAATCAAATAAGACTAAGGGTAGTTAAGATATAATTAAATCTACCATGTATATAAAGGAAATATAAACATTTGAATGAAGGAGATTTTTATTTAGGTAAATAAATAAGATGAGGAAGGATTAAATATAGGAGATCTTATATTAAAGGAAACAAATCAATACAATATGGAAAAGAAGTATTCTCCAAATCAAAAACCATGTTATATATGCAACTAAACATATCCTTTTCCTCATATATTCATTCTCTCTTTAAATTAAAACAAACAAAACCTTGTCAACCGCCATTGCTAACAATAAAAGAAGAAAAGAAGAATAAAAAGAGAAAAAGGTGAGTAATATCATTTCTTTTTAGGTTTTTTCATTCATGATGATTACGGCTTTGATTTATTATGATAAAGTTAGTGCAATACATGTTTATAAATTGATAGAGTTAGAGGTATGCCCTAGGGGCAATTATATAATTTTTCTTGTATATCTAACTCGATAACCAATCTTGTTCATAATAAATTTGTTTGATTTATATGATATACGTTGTTATATTGTGATATAATTAATTAAGTGATTGATTTAAAGTATACCTAAATAGAAATCGTTAAATAATATGTTATGTGATTATAATCAAATGGTTGTAATCATGAGAATTTTATCACATTGAAAATAACATATTGTTTTAAATATTCCTAATTAAGATGTTTTAAGAAAGGATATTGACTCACCTGTTGAGACTAGAGTACGTAACGCTCTCCAAATGTTGGGTAATGTATTACACAAGGCTGTCGGGGGCACTGAGAGGTTATGTACTAATAGCTATAAGATCTATGGAATGACTCGCTCAAGAGTATCCTATTGGTTAATTATAACCAAGGTCAAATAGGAGATCTCAAAGTGGCGATGTTACATAGTCCTCTCAACTTGAGAATACTATGGAGCTTTAGTGTGGATACTCCACTTTGATTATAGTTAAATCATGGCATGATGATCCATAGAGAAACTACAAAGGGGTATGCATTGAACCATTGGAAGTGAAACAATATTCAATAAAGACTTTGTCACCTTATTTATAAGAGGTTAGTATCACGATCAACTGTAGTCAACTCAAAATCGAAGTCTCTGGATAGAGCATTATGGTTAATAATAATTGTCATTATTGAACTAAGGAATTTTTGTTATAACCAAGTTGAATATGGACGATATTGGAGTTTTGTCCAAAACCAAATTCCATAATTCCTAAAGTAGTATAGTTTTAACGAAGAGAATTGGTATAAATAATCGTTACTACTGGGTACCACTTAAGAAAATATAAAATATTATTTTCCTGAAATGGTCTATAAGCGATGAATTCACCCAAACTATCACACTACTAGCTAAGGTGATGTGTGAATGCTAATATTTGAATAGTTCAAAATTAATCGCTGACTAAATTCGCACCTTTGAGTCGAACAATGAAAAACCATACGATTTAATTAATTTATCAAATGTTGTAAATTAATTAAACTAATTAATATTTGAGAAATATTGATTATTATTTAAGTTTTTTCATGTTTGGGAGTTGTTTGTAATTATTTGGACGCATATATAAAAGTTATATTTGTCCTCGTCAATATACGATATCTGTGTAATTTTAAACGAGGTTTAAATGAGAAATATTTACTTGAAGAGTTATGGAATTTTTGCATCGAAAATAGTAAATAATGGCTGGTAATTCAAGGGAAATGAGAGGGCTGGAGAGAGAGAAAATTAAGGAAATTAATTAGGGAAGGTTTAATTAAATGAATTGGAAAGGTTTTGTTCTTTCAATTATTACAAATCCAATAGTTCCATTTTGATTAATTCTTTCCTTCATTATTTTTCTCTCATCCTTTCCAAGAAGTGGCCAAAATTATAATTTTCCCTTCCAAACCAAAAAATAACTCCAAATCAAATGAAAACATTAAATAAAAAATAAACATAAGTAATTCATCCATATCTTGCAAGGATTGGGTGTGGATCTTGGAAATCTGAAGAAAATCTCAAATCAAGGTGCAAATCATAGGCTATCTATTTATGTAATCTTTTAATTTCATTATCATTTATATATATACATCATTTGATTATGTAGATTAGATCCTATATATGTTAAAACAAATTTATATATGTCTGTATTATCGGATTCATTTTGTATATTCAAATTGTCTAAATTAGAAAAAAAACAGGGAAATATGAAAATATTTTTTAAAAATTACAATTGAATTGGTTTTAAAGGTACGAAACACCAAAAAAAATTTTTGATACCACTTGAATTTATTTTAAAGGTATTCATTTAAAACAATGGTTATAAAGGTTAAAGGTTTAATTTATTAAGTAGTTATACAAAGTTTAAACAATTATCTTAAACAAGTGCTCTGATTAAAATTTTAAAATAGATTTATGAAAACATCATTACAATACCAATTGAATTTTTTTAAAGGTATTCGTTTATAAAAATGGTTACAAAGGTTAAAAGTTAAATTTCAACAAGTTATATAAAGTTTAAACCATTTCTCTAAACTAGTGTTCTAATTCAATTTTAAAATAGTTTTTGTTTGAAACATAGATCTAATTTTTAATTCTTCCTATGTCAAAGCTAGATTTCAAAATGTTAATTTTAAATTTCAATGAGTTTTCAAATGAGATTCGAGAATGCAAACAAAAGAATGGGTAAAGGAAGGAGAAAAATCCTCCACCTTTTTCTCTTCTTAAATGCCTACTTAAACTCATTAATTATCATATTATAAATATAAGTAAACTGTTATTAATTAGTTAAAATAATTTTATAACATGTTATATATATATAAGTAAACTATATATATATATATATTATTTTACATGCTTTCGTAATAAAATTATGGACAACAAAGGCATATATAAAGGCTAAAGGTATTCATTGTGATGTAAATCCCTACATCTATAAATGTACACATTGACCATGTACATGGTTTATATGTTGCACTTGCACTATACACATATGAATGTATTTGATATGCTCATTATAGTATATTTAAATTAAATTAAAAGACCCTTTTTAAACAAATTAATTAAAATAAGATTGTATTTAAAACAAATTTTAGGGTGGATCTAAAACCAATTAGACTTCATATTTCCTAAAAAGATCCAAAATGGAAAAAAAAATTGAAATTCACTCATTTAACCCGTTTCTAACTAGCTAGGATCTTTCAATGTTATTTGTAACGACCCACTATTTTGAACCGTTCGAATCGACAATAATCCACACATGTCAGATTCGAATTGCTCAAAACAATAGATTGTTATATATATATTGGCAAATCCCAGAATATACAGTAAATAAATCAATCACAGAATCACAGACACAGGACAATCACATAATAATGCAGCGGAATAATACACTATTATAATAGTAGTTCAAGAAGCTACTAAAGAAGATACAACAATGTCTCAGAGTAATGTGACTGAAAAGAAATACATAGATACAGATACATAAACAAATACATAGTCTGAATGAGAATATCCAAATACAGAAACAACTGAGATAACTGGACAACTGAGCATAAGGTAGATAGACTTCAACAAGATCCAGGCTCCAAGAGAGAGTCACAAAAGCTGTAATACTCAGGCTGACCCGAGCATTCAAGAAAATCAAAAACACTCGAGTCGGGACTAACATTCTTATGTAAGTGATAAACTCAAGTGAAACGTCAAATGAAATGCCAAGTAACTTAAAGGATGTTTGGGATCACCATCCTCTAAGGATCTGTTAAACTATCTACTATATAATAGAATATGGTATATATAATAGTAACTATCAGTAAAGTAAAATATCAAAATAGCGTTAAGCCATGTCCCATTCCACCCTTAACACATTTTTATAAATGTCATAGTCTATACAACACCATAAGCCTCACCGTAAACTAGTGGTTATCAGAAGGTACCCCGTAGGTATAACACGAAACAAATCGTAGTGGTCGCGAAAGGATAATCAGTATGACAAGGTACATGAGGCGATACCAACTAGGATACTAGTAGTTGCGTGATCCGGACTGATGTTGGGCATAGCAGCTACTACCCCAACACCGCGAAACAACACTCCCATAATCGAGGGGTGCACCCAAATCGAATCACAAAAGTAATAGATATGGTAACGAAGAAGTGTGTCCGCTAGAGGTGGCGAACCTCAATGGCCCGGCGCGGCTTCTGTTTTAGTCATGTCAGGGATCATCCAAAATCGTTCTCTTTCTTCAGTTAACGCGTTCACCAAAACCATCCACTTCATTCTGGATCAACACTCCGCGTATAATAGTTATTAAAGTGGTTTTCGGTATCGACAGAGAGTATGCCCATATCCGATCTCGGTCTCTTTAATAACTACGTATTATTACACCGTGGTCATTTTATTTATTCAAATCAATTTCAAAATACGATTTTAAATCAACAATAAAATATTACTTCGATTATATTTTAGATTGAAATATTATTTTAAAATTCATGTTAAATCCATTATTGAAATTTACTCCATAACTTATACACTTCATATTGATTCTTCACATATATTTTATTTCATCATTCAAATCCATAAATTATAACTTTAAATTTATACAATTCAAATTCACATCTTATAATTCAATTAAGTTAATATAATTCGATTTCATATCTTAAATTCAATATAATTAAATTTCATGCTCATTTTATTAATACAATTTAGTTTCATAACTTACGTTATAAATTTCATATTAACTCAATTCGAAATCATATCTTCGATTAAATTCAATTTATTCAATTCAAGTTCATAATTCAATTAAATTTTATCTAATGCAAATCTTATATCTTATAACTTATTTATAATTAATTCAATCGAATAATTTCGCTTATAATTGCATTCCATCTTATAACTTCAATTATAATTAATTCAATATTATAACTTCATCTATATTTCAATTAATGTCTTATAAACTTCATATCCTATTCAAATCATATTTCAATTCATATATGGTTCAATTCATATTTCAATTCGTATATAATTAAATTCATACGTTATAACTTAAGTTATTCAATTATTTCATAATAACCAATTCTTTAAATCAATTCTTAAATGAACCTTAAATCCAAGTAATCTTAATTCATCCATTTATTAATAAAGTTTTAAAACACATATCATATTATTTAGGTTTAAGTTAAATATTGATTTGCAAAATAAAATTCAAAAATCATAAGTATTTATTATGTTATAATTAAAATTTAAAAAGTATTTATTTTATTATTATGTTATTAAATTATATACTTCTAAAATTTATAAATTATAAGTAAAATCTTAAATAAATTTAAATCCATATTTACTTATAAATTACAACTTCAAAACATATAATTTAAATTTTAACTTTATTAAATAAAATGAATATTTTATTTTAAAATAAATCCTTCCGTTAAATTTCAAAATCAAATCTTCCAAAACCAAATATATTCACATTTCAAAATAGACCAACGGTGTCCATATATACTAATCTATGTTTAGTGATAATTTATTTTACGGGTTTAACTCATTAAACCCGCAATCCCAATATTTCAACAATAATTGAAAATCGCTTGGGTCTATCATTTCAATCCATAACGAATTTTCTCCTATTCTAAAGTTCGTTCGGGTATGTATCATTTCAACCCATAGTGATTTTAAACTAACAGGCAACTTGCAATGGGAATAACATAAATAAATATGTGTCGTGCACGTGTGCATGTCGTGCAAATATGCATATCGTGCATATCCAAGTCGTGTAACATACATATCACATGTAAACACAGTAAATAAAATAGCATGCAAGTCATATATCATGTGTATATCGTGTGTGTCACTTGTGCATATCAAATATATATATCGTGTCAGTGGTGCACAAATTAAACATATATAATAAACCAAATAATACTAAGCAATCCTAACACTTCATATAACTTTTCAAATGAGTTTTCACTTAACAAAAATGTTAGTCGTGAGTGAGGAAACTCACCTTCCGTGGATATAGAACGAAGAACAGACCAAGATAAGCAAGGACAAGCTAGAGTGTCAAAATCTCTGGACATCGATGGAACAGACACGGTAAGGTTTCAAGGGATTTGGATATGGAGATAAATATATATTTCGTAAAATAATAAAATATAAATTTTGCAAAATCATATATTTTGTAAAACCGAAAATTAAACATATATTTTGTAAAACAACAATTTTGTAATTAGAAACTATACTATATATATGCTGTATATATACACGTAAACACACAAATAACATAAAACTGTATACAAACTATATAACTATATAAAATCATAAAACTGGGAAACAATGTACATACCAGACTTATAACTATAAATCATAAACTGGGAAACATTATGCATAACTATAAATCAAACTATAAACAAACGTATCAAACTAGACAAGAATATAATGATGTTTTCTGCAATATAATATAGAACAAACTAGACTTATAAACAGTATTATATAGAACAACTTATAAACAAAACGTAAAGCAGATATTTTGTAGGTATATAGTGTATTAATATAATAAAACAATTTTGTCAATCCATGAAAAAAAATAGTACATCAATAATAAAACTGACACTTCACATACTCTGATATGAATCGTTATACTTACGATTAAAACTGAACTAACTTAATATATAAACTGTTATCCCGCTTTTTGGTCAAAACCGGAATATCAAACAAATTGGCAAGAAAGGGTGGATATCAGGATTGGAAATCGATTAGAGACAAGGTTGTGATCGATGTTGTCAAAACTTGGCCAAGCTCCGATCAAGGCAGAATCGATTTGGAAAGATAATCAAGGTTAGGAGAGGCTATGTTTCAATTTTCAATACGATCGGAGTTCATATGCTCGAGATATGGATGGGTCAAATTATGTGAAGAACTGGTTCGTATTGATGTATTTCGTATCGATGATATTGGTTCGAATCGATGCTATTCGCATCGATCAAAGGTCTGCCGCACTTCGTATCGATACATTTCGTATCGATCGGCATCGCTTCAGATTGATGAAGTTCGTATCGATCCACATGGTACGAACGACGTGTTCGTATCGACCAGGTAGGAAGGATCGAAGGGCTTTGGCTTGATGGCGATGGATTTGGATTGAACAGATAGACGCATGGAGTTTACTTCAAACCAATGCGCTTCGCATCGATGTGATATGATGGGATGGATGCGCGGGTGTTCTTCGTATCGATCAGTATTGGATCGATACGAAAAGGAGATGGTAGTTTTGGGTTTCTGACTAGGTAGTTCGTACCGATCGCTTGGGGATCGTTACGAAGAAGGCATTAGAGAAGGATATATTGGGAGTCGGCTTCATGGATACGATGTTGTGGATACGAAGGATTCAAGAGCGGCATGGTTCGTATCGATCACATTCATATCGATCGATACGAAGGGAGCAGTCAAAACAATACAAGCAGGTGGATACGAACTGGAAGTATGCACGAATCAAGGAAAGAAGAGATCAACGTGGAGAAATCTCCAAAGCGAGCGTGTTCAACACGCCGAAAGAGGTGGATCGATCCTGAGAATTCGCAACACGTCATCACACAGGCACGCGCTCTAATGATTCGAACGAATCGATTTGAATCGATCGATTCGAATCACCTCGCCTGCTGAGAAACACCAATTTGAATCGATCATAACTCGAGATCTATAAGTCCAAATGCTATGAAATTTTCACAGAAGCTTGAGCACATGCTGAAGAATGTCCACACCAAATTTCAGCTCGATTGGACAATTCCGTGATCGATTCGAATGGATTTTGAATCGATCCCAAAGTGGGCTCGGATTTCCTAAAAGCGGGCATGTGGGCCCCCTCACGTGCCAGAACTGGTCTCCCAAGATTTAGGCGAAATATCAGCCTCCTACACCTATAAATAGAGCCCCTGGTCATTCAGAAAAGGGGTCGGACAATTTTGAGAGCTAAAGAGCCGCCAGACTCTGCCAGATTTACTCCATATCACCATTGCTGCCTTAGATTCAGATTATAATCTTAAAATCCATTGTACTACGCGATAAGAAATTGTAACCTTCAAGCATCGAGCAATAAAATCATAAAAACCTTGAAGTGGACGTAGGCCGGAGATAGCCGAACCACTATAAATTGTGTGTCATTGTTCATTATTTCTGGATCGTTGTTTGTTGCTTGCTTAGATCTGATATTTGTGTTTGAATATTGCTGATTTGTATTCATACACTGGTGCTTTCACGACATTCGGGGTTTGTGACCAATTTTGGTGCAAACACTTTGGTGCTTTCACTGAGAAGGACTAGCACCCGCTACGCAAGATTTGAAGTTCAGATTTGAAAGCTTGAAGATTTGAAAGACAATGACTCGACAAACAAGTAGAAGGCAAAGAGCTGAGAGAAGCCAACAAGGAGGAAGTCAAGAGGCATCCCCCGGAGCTGGAGAAGGACAAGCTTCTATCTACATCACAAGGGACGAGATGGAGGCTATGGCGAATTCAATACACGAAAGAATAATGAAAAGTCAATAGGAAATGATGCAAACTTTCTTCGAACAGATGAGAGCTACAGAGATGCAGAACTTAGAACCAGCCACAGCGGCTGTTAATATGGAACAAGGGGCTAGGGTTATAGAACCCAATGGAGGACAGAATACAGAACCGGAAGGCAATCAACAAGGGCTTGGGGGCAGGCCCGCAGTATCCAACACAGACGGACCTTTGGAAGGAGTTCAACAGGCTAGGGCCAACGTTGCTGCTAATGAGCCACATGAGGAATATGTGCCGGAGTTCCCTCGGGAGCATGGGGGGCAACCCCTGACAGACAACGCTGGATTAGAGGAAATCATTAGGAAGACTATGCGTGGAGGCTTGACCAATAGGGATTTGGAAGGAGTGAACAGGAGTCCGTTCGCTCGGGAAATCAGGATAGCTCAGAACCCACCTGAGTTCAAGTTACCTTGCGTGGAAGTATATAATGGCAAGGCTGACCCGACTGATCACTTGATGAGATACACTAGACACATGGAAGTGCTGGGGGCATCGGAGGAAGTGATGGCCAGATGTTTCCCGTTGTATTTGACAGATCTAGCTGCAATGTGGTTTAGGCAGCTGGAAGAAGGATCTATCATGACTTGGAGGGAATTGGTGGATAGGTTTTTGGGACAGTTTCGGGTTCATATCAAAAGACCTAAGAACGTGATGACGTTAACATCGGTAAAGCAAAGGACGGATGAATCGCTTAGAGCATTTTTAACTCGATTTAATGCGGCGGTTGCTTCGGTGGATCGGCCGGATCCATCGATGGTTTTAATGGCGCCGGTGTTGGTAGTCAGAGAGGATTCGGATTTTAAGGTATCTTTAGTACGAGACCCGCCACTGAATCTCGGGGAATTCTTCCATAAAGCTGAAAGGTTCCTTCGGCAAGAAGACGCATGTATGGATTTAAAGTTAAAGGAGGTGAATGCGACTAAGGGTGGAGGGCCATCCAACAGAAACCCGGATAAAGACAAAGGAAATAGGAAGCTGGATGATGATTCCGAGAAAGCTAGGAAACGATGGAAGGATCCGAAGTTTTCCACACACAGGATTAAACGAGACACTAGAGCGGATATACATGGAAACCAGGAATCGCCTTCCTTACCGGAGGCCGGCTAGGAGAGAACCATCCAAGCGGGAAAGGGCATCAGGAAGGCACTGTCTCTTCCATGATTTGGATGGACACGATACCAACAGCTATAGGCACCTAAAGGACATAATTGAGGAGCATGTGAGGAATGGACAATTGAGGAAGTATGTTGGGGCTCGAAATGCAGCGGTGGAGCAGGAACAACTACCGCCCACCTCAAGCCATGATGGTATGAGGCACAGGAATGATGGTCGATTGGTTATCAATTGACTGGGGTAATATGAAATAAGTAACAAACCATTGGCAAGTAACCAAGTCATTTACACATGTATGGGGCCGGAGATAGTCCCTAGGCATGCTCTGAATAACGATAAACCGCGAAGCCATGGTTTGCGAAATCTGTCTTTTGTTTTTGGATTGGACACTCGTTTTTCTGGTTTGGTTTTGGAGTTTGGTTTGAACTCCTGGTTTTGTTTGCTTTCTGGTTTGGATTTTCTTTTGGATGACTGGTTTTTGTTTTGGATGTTGGTTTGGATTTTTGATTTTCGGATTTTATTTGGATTTTGGATTGGATTTTGGATTGGATTTTGATTGGATTCTTTTTGGTTTTTGATAAACGGTCGTCGGGTATGGATTATGCCTGGCAAGGGGTGAGTCGTTTTGCCCGAACGCTATAAAGTGACTCATTCAGGTCGTTGAGTATGGACTATGCTCAGCAAGGGTCTGAAGAGACCAGGATTCGGCCTAGGACTTAGGCCCCCTATTATCGATTATTGTTTCAGGTCGTTGAGTATGGACTATGCTCAACAAGGGTCCGGAGCGACCAGGATTCGGCTTAGGACTTAAGCCACGGCATTACTTACGTCCAGGGACACTGGACCACGGTCGCCAAGTGTGGATTGCGCTTGGCAAGAACCCGGAGAGGTTAGCTCAACGTCCAGGGACACTGGACCAAGGTCGTCAGGTGTGGATTGCGCTTGGCAAGAGCCCGGAGAGGTTATGGATTTGGATATCGACCCGGAGAGGTCCTGGATTCGGTTATTGGCTATTGAATAAGGATGGATTAGGATTCGGTTATCGGGTTCAAATGGATATGGATTTGCCTAAGGCTTTGGTTATTGGATTTGGAATTGGGCGTCGACTTTGAGCAGTCAAGGATGATGCACTTGGATGACGTGACTATGGGCTTCGGATATTGGATTAGGAAACTATTCAAAACACGCCTTCTTATCACAAGGCATGTTTTGGGGGGCAAATGTTATCCCGCTTTTTGGTCAAAGCTGGAATATCAAACAAATTGGCAAGAAAGGGTGGATATCAGGATTGGAAATCGATTAGAGACAAGGTTGTGATCGATGTTGTCATAACTTGGCCAAGCTCCGATCAAGGCAGAATCGATTGGGAAAGATAATCAAGGTTAGGAGAGGCTATGTTTCAATTTTCAATACGATCGGAGTTCATATGCTCGAGATATGGATGGGTCAAATTATGTGAAGAACTGGTTCGTATCGATGCATTTCGTATCGATGATACTGGTTCGAATCGATGCTGTTCGCATCGATCAAAGGTCTGTCGCACTTCGTATCGATACATTTCGTATCGATCGGCATCGCTTCAGATTGATGAAGTTCGTATCGATCCACAGGGTACGAACGACGTGTTCGTATCGACCAGGTAGGAAGGATCGGAGGGCTTTGGCTTGATGGCGATGGAATTGGATTGAACAGATAGACGCATGGAGTTTACTTCAAACCAATGCGCTTCGCATCGATGTGATATGATGGGATGGATGCGCGGGTGTTCTTCGTATCGATCAGTATTGGATCGATACGAAAAGGAGATGGTAGTTTTGGGTTTCTGACTGGGTAGTTCGTACCGATCGCTTGGGGATCGTTACGAAGAAGGCATTAGAGAAGGATACATTGGGAGTCGGCTTCATGGATACGATGTTGTGGATACGAAGGATTCAAGAGTGGCATGGTTCGTATCGATCACATTCGTATCGATCGATACGAAGGGAGCAGTCAAAACAATACAAGCAGGTGGATACGAACTGGAAGTATGCACGAATCAAGGAAAGAAGAGATCAACGTGGAGAAATCTCCGAAGCGAGCGCGTTCAACACGCCGAAAGAGGTGGATCGATCCTGAGAATTCGCAACACGTCATCACACAGGCACGCGCTCTGATCGATTCGAATGAATCGATTCGAATCGATCGATTCGAATCACCTCGCCTGCCGAGAAACACCAATTCGAATCGATCATAACTCGAGATCTATAAGTCCAAATGCTATGAAATTTTCACAGAGGCTTGAGCATATGCTGAAGAATGTCCACACCAAATTTCAGCTCGATTGGACAATTCCTTGATCGATTCGAATGGATTTCGAATCGATCCCAAAGTGGGCCCGGATTTCCTGAAAGCGGGCATGTGGGCCCCATCACGTGCCAGAACTGGTCTCCCGAGATTTAGCCGAAATATCAGCCTCCTACACCTATAAATAGAGCCCCTGGTCATTCAGAAAAGGGGTCGGACAATTTTGAGAGCTAAAGAGCCGCCAGACTCTGCCAGATTTACTCCAGATCACCATTGCTGCCTTAGATTCAGATTATAATCATAAAATCTGTTGTACTACGCGATAAGAAATTATAATCTTCAAGCATCGAGCAATAAATCATAAAAACCTTGAAGTGGACGTAGGCCGGAGATAGCCGAACCACTATAAATTGTGTGTCACTGTTCATTATTTCTGGATCGTTGTTTGTTGCTTGCTTAGATCTGATATTTGTGTTTGAATATTGCTGATTTGTATTCATACACTGGTACTTTCACGACATTCGGGGTTTGTGACCAATTTTGGTGCAAACACTTTGGTGCTTTCACTGAGAAGGACTCGCACCCGCTACGCAAGATTTGAAGTTCAGATTTGAAAGCTTGAAGATTTGAAAGACAATGACTCGACAAACAATAGAAGGCAAAGAGCTGAGAGAAGCCAACAAGGAGGAAGTCAAGAGGCATCCTCCGGAGCTGGAGAAGGACAAGCTTCTGTCTACATCACAAGGGACGAGATGGAGGCTATGGCGAATTCAATACACAAAAGAATAATGAAAAGTCAATAGGAAATGATGCAAACTTTCTTCGAACAGATGAGAGCTACAGGGATGCAGAACTTAGAACCATCCACAGCGGCTGTTAATGTGGAACAAGGGGCTAGGGTTATAGAACCCAATGGAGGACAGAATACAGAACCGGAAGGCAATCAACAAGGGCTTGGGGGCAGGCCCGCAGGATCCAACACAGACGGACCTTTGGAAGTAGTTCAACAGGCTAGGGCCAACGTTGCTGCTAATGAGCCACATGAGGAATATGTGCCGGAGTTCCCTCGGGAGCATGGGGGCAACCCCTGGCAGACAACGCTAGATTGGTGGAAATCATTAGGAAGACTATGCGTGGAGGCTTGACCAATAGGGATTTGGAAGGAGTGAACAAGAGTCCGTTCGCTCGGGAAATCAGGATAGCTTAGAATCCACCTAAGTTCATGTTACCTAGCGTGGAAATATATAATGGCAAGCCTGACCTGACTGATCACTTGATGAGATACACTAGACACATGGAAGTGCTGGGGGCATCGGAGGAAGTGATGGCCAGATGTTTCCCGTTGTATTTGACAGATCTAGCTGCAATGTGGTTTAGGCAGCTGGAAGAAGGATCTATCAGGACTTGGAGGGAATTGGTGGATAGGTTTTTGGGACAGTTTCGGGTTCATATCAAAATACCTAAGAACGTGATGACGTTAACATCGGTAAAGCAAAGGACGGATGAATCGCTTAGAGCATTTTTAACTCGATTTAATGCGGCGGTTGCTTCGGTGGATCGGCCGGATCCATCGATGGTTTTTGTTATCCCGCCTTTTGGCAAGGCCGTGACACCAAGGACTTGACTAGATACCGGTGACAGATCGTCTCGGAAGTCGGTTACGCGTAAGGATCGCTACGGATATCGATGAAATTTGTTCAAGTCCGGATCGGGCTACAATTGATAAGGCACGTCAAGCAAAGCCGTGGGAACCAACGATCCAAGTTTCAAGTCAATCCGAGTTCGTATGCTCAAGATATCGTCGACAAAAGATGGAGTAGGCCACCCTTAGTTCGAATCCATAGGCGAAACCTATGTTCGAATCCATTGGCCAGGAACCAGTTCGAATCCATCGAACTTCCCTTGCCTCGACTCCATTGAACCTCCCTTGCTTCGACTCCATCAGCATAGAAGCTCTCGTTCGAATCCAACAGGACCAAGCATTGGTTCGAAACCATCGAGATAGTATTGGTTCGAATCGATTGTAATTGGCTATGCTTCGGATCGATTCGAACGATACCTTAAGTTCGAATCCATTGGAGCTTTCTACACCTCGAATCCATAAAGAGAAGGAGCTTCGAATCCAGGAGGCGTGGCTTTACTTCGAATCCAGGAGGCGTAACCTAACTTCGAATCCAGGAGATATAGCTCACCTTCGACTCCATCGAGCGTGCCCTCTATTCGAACCCATCGAGGCAGAGGGTCTTCGAATCCATCCAGTAAGAGTAACTTCGAATCGAATAGATACAGCGTAGCATACTCGATTCGAACAGGCGTATTTTCGAATCCAACACCTGGAGTCGGAGTGATCGATTCGAAGGAACCAAATCAAAAGTGATAGATTCGAAGTATCCATGCTATCCGGAAATGCAGCATTGAATCGATCATATCTCGTGTTCTACAAGTCCAAATGCCATGAAATTTTCACAGAAGCTTAAACACATTATGAAGAATGTTCACACCAAATTTCAGCTCGATTGGATGATTTCTTGATCGATTCGAACCAAGGGTCGAATCGATCCCAAAGTGGGCCCGGATCTCCAGATTTCGGCCATGTGGGCCCCCTGACGTACCAGAACTGGTCTCCCCTCATTTTAGGCGAAATATCAGCCTCCTACACCTATAAATAGAGCCCCTGGTCATTCAGGAAAGGGGTCGGAGAATTCTAAGTACTGAAGAGCGCCCAGATTCTGCCAGATCTACTCCAGAACACCGCCGCTGCTTTAGATTGACACTTAGCATTTAAATTCAGTTGTATTACCTTATAAACTACTGTAATCTTCAAGGAATCGAGCAATAAAATCATCAAACTTCATAGTGGACGTAGGCAAAACGCCGAACCACTCTAAATCGCTTGTCTTTGCTATTTACTTTCTGTTAATTGGAGTTTTTGTTAGATAATCCACAGTTTTAATTTTCATTCTTCACTTTTATCTCTTCAAAAACTTCCGAAGAGTGTTGTGCCCATTTTTGGTACAAACACTTTGGTGCTTTCACTAAGAAAAAACCAGCTTTTTTCTCCTGCTCCTTGGATCTACCATCGATACCGGATTGCACAAATCCAAGAGGAAGATCCAGATCTCTAATTTGTCATCCTTCCATTCTATTCAGATTTGCATAAAGTCTAGGAAAAGGATTCATCATTCGAAATGGTTAGCACGAGAACCACTTCTACGGCTGCTGGACAAGAAGGTAGGGATGGACAGAATCTTGCTCAACAGCAGCCATCCAACCAAGACAACACTGCCCACTCAGATCCGTCTGGGGCAGTCACTAGACAAGAATTCCAGGCGTTGCTTCAAGAGCTGACTCAGAGTCGGCAGCAGTTAGCCGAACAGTTGCGTGCTAATATTGAATTGACAAATCAACTGAACCGCCAAGGCCGTAGGAGGTCCAGAAGGGATGATGTTTCCCGCTCATCCACTGAAAGTTCTGCCTCATCTGACTATCATCATAGATCTACCCGTCCCCGATTAGACGGAGATCATGCTCAGACTGCTGGATATCAACCCGCCCTGACTGTCGGGCAATTGAGGGTAGGACCATCAACCAGCTTCCAGGCTGGGCCATCAGCACGAGGTGGTCGTACTCCACAATATACTACGGACAATCATGTCACAGCTGCCACAGTAGAAACAAGGGTTGATACCCGACATCTTCCGGATTCGAGTAATCAACAACAGGGACGTACTTCTGAACCATACGTCCCGGAAGACGCCGAGCCAAGGAGGCGAAACTTGGACCGTCGACAGCGTCCGGTCCAAACTCGCACTGAGGAGCCCGACCACACCTTAGCTCGGCACGCTCAAAATGTAGCAATGCCAGACATCTCGACTATGATACGTCAGATGATCCGCGAAAGCCAAGGCCTTACCAACGATGACTGGGGACTTTCCCGTAGTCATACTCCCTTCACAGACGAGATACTGAATGCTGAACCTCCTCGGCGATTCAGAATGCCAACCCTTCCTATGTACGAAGGAAATTCTGATCCCAATCAACACATCTTGAAATATGAATGGTCGATGAGCGCCGCAAGGGCCGATGATGCAGTAAAATGCCGAAGTTTCCCCATCTCTCTAGGTGGAATTGCAACGATGTGGTTCACGAGATTGCCACCTAGGTCTATCTCTTCATTTGATCAATTGGCTAAGAAATTTGTTGAACAATTTCGCATGCATGTCGCTAGACCTAAAGATGTCAACACCTTATCCAGTGTTACCCAAGCTCGTGGGGAAACGCTAAGGCGTTACATAGAGAGATTCCATGCGGCATGTGTGGAGATTAGTAATCCCAACGATAACTCAATCTTAATGGCATTGACAAAGGGAATTGACCCTGATTCTGAATTTGGAAACTGGTTAGCGGGAAAACCACCCGCATCGTTAGACCGTTTCTACTCCAAAGCCGCACAATTCTTACGGCAAGAGGACGCGAAACAGTCTAGGAAGCAGGACGATGAGGAACCCAGGAGCGAAGGAATACAGAGCAATGTAGCAGTAAAACAGTCCGGTGACAATTCCGGAAAAGTTCAGTTGAACATACTGAACAAGCAAACGCAGCCAAGAGGTAACAATGGTCAGAATAAGAAAAGAGATCCAAATCGGGGTCCACAACGTGAGGCTCCAATGTTCGATAATTACACACCATTGAATACATCGTTGGAAAATGTGTACCTACAGACTTGCAATACTATGCAATACAAGAAGCCAGATCCGAAGCAATCGTCGGAGAGGCAGATTCAAACAGGGAAGTTCTGTAGATTCCATGAAAGTTATGGCCACAACACCAATGAATGTCGACACTTGCAGGACCTCATTGAGAAGTTGATCAGGGAGAGGAAGTTAGACCAGTTTGTGCGGGCACCGCAGTCTGAAGGGGCGGGCCCCTCAAATCAAAATCATGTACAGAATCCAGAAAGACAGGAAGAACCAGGTCGTGTCGGAGGAAGACTGGTAATTAATGTTGTAAGTGATAGTCCTCGTACAGCGAAGCGAAGCTGGGGAGAAATGAAATCATATAACAACTTGGCTAGACGAACTGACTTTGAGTACGATGATAACTTGGACAATAAACCTTCGACCAAACGAAAGAGAGCGACAATTAACGACATCACTTTCCGAGACAACGATACTGATTATGTCGGAAGCCCGACTACTGACCCACTCGTGATATCGGCACAAGTAGGTCCAGCTTGGATGAAGAGGATACTAATTGACTGCGGGAGCTCTGTGAA
Organism: Allium fistulosum; assembly: GCA_030737815.1. Taxonomy (NCBI): domain Eukaryota; kingdom Viridiplantae; phylum Streptophyta; class Magnoliopsida; order Asparagales; family Amaryllidaceae; genus Allium; species Allium fistulosum. The sequence continues at coordinate 864,472,180 of CM060905.1, read as the reverse complement.
TATCCTTTTCATACATGCTTATAATCAAATGAGGATGAAAGCCAGGGATTTGGAACCTTGCCAAACTCACCTCCATGGATTCAACGGTAGCACTACCGTACCTATTGGGATGGTGAAGTTACCAGTTAGGTTGGGATCTAAGGAACATAGGAGAGTTCGGACATTACAGTTCACTGTGTTGAACATAGTCTCGCCATACAACGCTTTCTTAGGACGACCTGCCCTTACTGAATTCAGAGCCGTAATTGCCCCATGGTGCTTGACCTTAAAGTTCCCTACCGTCAACGGAGTTGGAGTCATCCAGGGCGATCAGGTTGACTTGAGAACAGTCATACGCCGAAAACGAGTCGCCCGATTACGCAATGCCGAGGACCGACTTAAAACTTTTGAACGCAATGAGATTGTCATTAAAAAAGAATACCCAGCACTACTACACATGAAACCAACATGGAAGGGATCACATGAGATTAAGCAAGAGCTCGGGGATGATGTATATGAGATGACGACCGCTGATGGTCTAGCTTCACCAAAGGCCTTGGATAGCGAAAGACTTCGTCGCTATTGCACATAACAGGCTATGTTTATCTATTTAGTTTAAATTCTGTTTTAGAATTTGTTTCTGCATTTCGAAATTAGAATTTGTAATAAGGCAACTGACTTTGCCATGTTTTCTTATTTCAGCAATAAAATGCCATCTCTTTGAGCCAGAGCTGTGATTCATTAAATACAATGTACAACATCACGATGCACGAAGAGCTAAATTCCATCACACAGTGGGATTTATTCAAGTAGGGAGTGGCTATGAAGCAATCAACCACTCACCAAATGAAACCCGAGCTCGGGGGCAAGCCCATCACATCAGGCCAGAAATGGGTTGATACACGACAACTTTTCCTTAACTCCGTACTCCCAGAGTGCGAGGCGGAGTATAAACATTCATTCAACTCCGTACTCCCAGAGTGCGAGACGGAGTATAAACATTTTCCTAAAATCCCAGAGTACTCCGAGAGCGCGAGCTGGGTACAAACTTTTTAACTAACTCCGTACTCCCAGAGTGCGAGACGGAGTATAAACATTTTCCTAAAATCCCAGAGTACTCCGAGAGCGTGAGCTGGGTACAAACTTTTTAACTAACTCCGTACTCCCAGAGTGCGAGACGGAGTATAAACATTTTCCTAAAAATCCCAGAGTACTCCGAGAGCGCGAGCTGGGTACAAACTTCTTACTCAACTCCGTACTCCCAGAGCGCGAGACGGAGTATAAATATTCACAAAACCCCAGAGTACTCCGAGAGCGCGAGCTGGGTATAAATATCAACAAACTCCAGCTTCCGAGAGCGCGAACTGGAGTATAAACATTAACTAACTCCGGATTCCGAGAGAGCGAACCGGAGTATAAACATCAACAAACTCCAACTTCCGAGAGCGCGAACTGGAGTATAAACATTAACTAACTCCGTACTCCCAGTACGCAAGGCGGAGTATAAACATACATCAACTCCACACTAATCCCCAATACTGGGGGCAGAACCATAACACATAACAAGTTGGAGACAAAAGGGAATACATTCTCATTTCCACTATCAACAAAAAGAATCTGATTACAAAATGGTTCAAGAAATTGCTACTAGTGGGAGCCGAATCCACATCTATACACGGCTATAGAAAAATCAACAAAATGCTACCCTACACAACAGAGATTTAAAGAAAGAGTTCAATCTTTCTTCTTCCTTATCTTCTTCTTCGGGGTAGCTCCACCCGATCTGCTGCCCGACTTTCTCCTCAACCGCTTACTCTTTTCAGGCTTGCCCTCCGGCAGCGATATGATGTCAACGTCTTCCTCAGAACTGGAGGCGACGGAAATTCTTTTAGGAGGGTGAGCTGGAGGCATAGGAGTAGTAGCAGGAGGAGGGACAGGAGCAGTTTCAATCACTACAGTACCGCCTGGCGAAATCACCATTAACGGGGCAGGCCCGGGCGGATTCATACCAGCATTCCCTGCTGCCATCTCGGCATCAATCTCAGCCATAACGTCGTCCTCACGGGATGCTTGGGCCGCATCGGATGTGCCAATAGCTGGCATGGATGAACTAACGGCCGGAGCAGCCCCACTCATAGCATCGGACGGGTTGACAGAGGGATCGATGGGTTCATTGAGAAGCTCCTCAATCATTTGAGCGCTGAAAGAAAACATATTTGCATCTCCCTCTTCGCCGATCAAGGTAGAAGTCGTGATGGCTTCAGTAAAAACAACCCTTTGTGTTTGATGTGGAACTGATAGAGCAATAGGCGCAGAAACAACGACTTCAGTCACTGAAATGCGACAAAACGAAGATTGTTAGCCAAGTGTGTTGCTTAAAGTTCTCCACAACTAAACTACGAGAAGCGTTCAAATACCTTCCTTAGTCTGGACCGAAACGTGGGTGGAATCATTGGCGGAAGATAATAACGGTTGGTCAGGATTATATGCAGGAACAGATTGGGGATCTACCGCACCAGTGGTTTCGGGCAATGTTAGGATTACAGCTCCAACACTTGCCTCGTGATGCGCGGTCCCCGAACCTTCGCCTGTCTCTAGAGATTGAACGCCAAGTTTTTCTTTCGCCATAGAAATCGCCGCCTCGTGAAGGACCTTCCTCTCATCTTCGGTGAGCAAACGCATCTCCAATTCAAAGTCGTCAAGTGTTCCATCCGGATGCGCTGCTCTTTTCTCATTCACCAGCCGGGTCCAGGCATTGTACAAGATCATAGAGTCATCTCCCAGCCACGCTAAATTTCTGTGTTCCAGCACATTAGCGTTATACGTGACTAAGAGATCGTCAAACTCAGCGTCCAGCCTGGACCTCTCCTCCAAAATCTTTTCCTGAATTTCTGCTTCCGCAGACTTGGACTTGACCGCCACCGCAACAAGTTCGGCCCTGAGAGATACCGCTTGGTTGCAAGCCTCTTGAGCAGTGGCGTTCGCATCATCCTTCTCCTTCACCATTTCAGCGAATTTGGCCTTGAGCTCATTCAGCTCTTTAACGGCTAAGTCTCGCTCAGCTGCAATGGTGGTGTTACGGTGGCCCATCTCTTCTACCGTGGCGCAATGTTCCTGTTGCATCCTAGCCATTTTGGCCACGGCGTCCTCGTGTTTCTAGAGAGCTTGAAGTTTAGAATTCCGGGACGTCTCCATTTCAGATTGAAGAACTTCAATGATGCATTTTTGTTTAGCAATTTCAACATCGCGTTCAGCAATAATCTTCGCCCTGTCAAAAGCCACTCTAGAAGCCTTCACGGCTGCCTTGTACCACTCCTTATACTGAGCGTAGAAGTCGTGGATATAACTATGAGCAGTGATCTTAGCTTTCGGAGGAATTCTTTTAAAGTTAGGAGGGAAGATATAGCCATCCATGCAAATTTCAGGGTAGTCATTTTTCATTTGGGCGAGTTTAGCAGCTCCCTCGCTTGTCAACTCAGCCGGAGCTTGTTCAATTATAGCGGCTGCCGTCGGTTCCATTCTTGGCCGTTGAGCATCAGGCCGAGAAGATTGAGAAGGCAACTGTTGCTGATGAGATGGCCCTGGGAGGTCTACTGGAGCCCTGGGAGGCGGAGGAGAACGAGATCGGGGTCGGTACTGGTATCCCCGGTCTCTGTCAGAGTAATCATAGCCAGAACGGCTACGCGAGTAATCTCTGTCTCTATCATAACGTTCTTGACTCGAATAGCCTCGCCCATGATCCCTATCTGTCTCTCTCCTACGGGAATCGTAAAATGGAGAAGATTGGCGCACATTCCGAAGCCTATCTAGAGTAGAGCCACGTCCTGACATCTCACCTGCGATAAGAAAGAATTACGGATTAAAATCCCATAAAGCAATGTTTACTATGCAAAAGTCATGAAGTGCCGTGGAAGTGTGTGTAAATGTGTAAACCCCCAAAACCGACCGGAAGTGTTGACCGCACTTAAAGGAAAGGGCTCGTTCATGTTTAGAACATCTTGAAATTCCTCCAACCCAGGATTATGAGAAATCGATATAATCTGGGATAGGAATATCGTCTAGCCCTTTGAAAGAATCTCTCGAATGAGAAGGGGCGGCCTCAGAAATCATGACCCCGGAAGCGGGAAGAAACACATCTACGGATTTTCCCCCCTTGGACTTAAGTTTTTTGGAAACGGCGGCCTTGCCTTTCCGTTTTTCTCCCGATTCTTCAAAGTTTCCTGAGAGATCAGCCATCGGCTCTGAATCTGTGTGGGTTCTTTCTTCGTCACCCGCCTCAATTATTCTGATTCCGAGTGATTTCTTCACTTTTTTCTTCTTGATTTTCTTCTTGGTCTTCTTCTTATCTTCCTTCTTGGAGGCGGACTTTGCAAATCCCTCAACGACTATGCTTTGATTGATGTCGATCAAACCAAGAACTCTTAAGTTGTAATCATTCAGCACTGAGTCAATATGCCTCAGCTCGCTTGGGACTTCTTGAAGACTCCGGACGGTACCCTTGAAACGCCCTCCATCGGGCCTAGAGATAATAGCTATAAAAGGAATGAAATGTCAATTTTAACACCGAAGAGCTATTGGTCAAGGAAACAGGTTAAGGCGCTTACGTCTAGACAACCATCGCCTAGCGAAACCCGGAGGGCACCGAACGTAGAACCACTCGTTCTTGAAATAGCTCAGTCGAGTCCAAGCTCCAACTACAACTTGGCAATTCCTAACTGCCTCCAAAAATGTAAAAGACGGGCTATCACCCCTACTCTTGAAGTTAAATATGTGTCTGATCTCGGAGGGCCTCGGCGGGCGAAAGAGACAGTCCATAAATATTACAAAGGCACTGTTCAGCAACGTGTGCCCGTTGGGATGAAGTTGTGAAGGAGCGATTCCTAAATATGATAGCATCCCTCTGATATATTGGTTGATAGGAGGAAGAGTTCCGGCCGCACAAGCATGACGGTAGAATGCTGTATATCCTTCAGGCGGGTTATGCGGTCTATCAGCGGCGCTGGGCAATAATACGTCACCTAGAGATATGTTATGCTTTAGGCATATTCGTCCCAATAAGGATTCAGAGATGTTAGACTGAACCGAATCAACAGGGTCCTCAATAAATATAGCCTCTGGCAATTCGTCTGGAGCCGGATCGATTACATCGGCAGGGATGTCAGGAATCTCAAGCACAGGAGGAGTCAAGCTCTGCACCTCTTGTTGTTGGGAGCTCGAAGATTCCATAATTAGCTAACTCATCAGAAAGCAACGTTAAGTTCATAACCAGCCCATGCATGCCCCAGTACAGTGTGTGTAAACGTGTCGTGCAGTGCAAGTGCTGTGCATCACTTAAGCAAATTTAACAGAATAAAGCAAGATGTTCGTACAACATATCTTGGGAATTTGAGAATGAAAACGACCGTCATCGCTGACCGTCACTTCCACACCATCCAAGTGCTACCAACCAATGCAAGTTTAAGTCTGTTGAGATTTTAGTTAAGTCACAGTTCCATCGACGAGCTTCAAAAAGGAGGTCAAGCTTTACTGTCAAGTTCGATTATGCAAGGCCGAAGCTCGTCGGAGTCAAGTATGCTAAAATCCATTATGTTCGTCAAGGTTCAACTTGAGATTGGTCGTAGCTCAGATGTTGGAGCAAATCAGAAGAACAAGTGTTAGAACGTTCGAATCGATCGATTTGAATCGACATAAGTCGAATCGATGATATTCGAATCCATACGCCTCGACTCCATTAAGGTCGACTCGGTGAAGCCTTAAGATGGAAGAGCGCTTCGAATCCATAAGCTCCGTGTAACTTCGAATCGATCAGTAGTCAATTCCTTCGAATCGATCAGGATAACATTACTTCGAATCGATCAATTCGATGCCCAGCCATTACAAGTCATCGATCCAAAGCCTTGCCCTCAAGATCGATTCGAACTGGGCACTCCTGGATCGATACGAAGCAACGACGCTCCTCCATATTAGCACTCAAGATCGATGCGACGCGAACGGACTCGTTCCTCAGATCCATCGAGTCGACCCACTCCCGACCGCACTATTCCTCATAATTTTCGAGAGGAGTCAAAATTAGTGATAAAGGTTCCAGTTTTATCTTTCATTGTTCGAATCGATCCCTTGGTTACCTGGTTGAATTCGATTACAGATGAAAACTTGAAGGAATTTGATCAACTCGTGCAAAACGCAGAACTTTGAAAGATCGATTCGAAGAAAGAGCTCTCGCAACAGTAAAAAAGTAAAAAATGAAAGTGAAAAAGATCCCGGTATATATAGGGGACTGCGAGACGATTCGCATCCCGGTCAGATGCAACCGGTGAAAACGGCTCCAGCCTATCGATTCGAACGAATATCTTCGAATCGATCACTAAAAAGCATCCATCGATTCGAAGCTGACAGAATGGTTTCACCGATTCGAACCCCAAAAGTACGTAGGTTACAAATCATCTTCGAATCCATTCCTCCGAATCCATCCATACAATATCAATGCGAAGCTTCATCGATTCGAAGCACAACGTCAGAAGAGTCAAGGGAACGTACGACACCATCGATTCGAACGACCACTTTCGAATCCATCAATTCCGAACCCACCAACTCAGAGAACTTCGAATCCACGCAATATTGATTCGGAGAACCATCGATTCAAAGTACCCACTTCGAAACCCTCAACTCAAAGCGGATCAAGAAACATAGCTTCGAATCCATCAAATACCACCGGTCAAATGGACGAATCGTTTCCATATGAAAAATTGCTTGTCCACTCTTGTACCGATTCAGGAGAGGATCAATATGAGAGGATGATCATAGACAATCATAAAAGCAATGTTTTAACTCAAATCTCAAATCGGTTCAGGAGAGGACCGATGCAGATTTCGATAGCAAACCGAACTGACAACAACTTGCGATCACGCAACGTTAACCAAGGTCAAGATAATACACGTATGCACGTATTTTTGACTAATGTTTTGGTCTTTATCATCAACAGGAATCAAATGCTCATCTCGTCATGACTCAAAAGCCCAACAGCCAGTCACAATTATACGACAGTCGATTACTGCAATACAGAATGCAACTTTCGATAAAGCATGTTGTAGCTATCCAATGAGAGACTGCAGCTTTTCAAAGCACGTCATGTTTACACAAGACGTACTTTGGAGGGCAAATGTTATCCCGCCTTTTGGCAAGGCCGTGACACCAAGGACTTGACTAGATACCGGTGACAGATCGTCTCGGAAGTCGGTTACGCGTAAGGATCGCTACGGATATCGATGAAATTTGTTCAAGTCCGGATCGGGCTACAATTGATAAGGCACGTCAAGCAAAGCCGTGGGAACCAACGATCCAATTTTCAAGTCAATCCGAGTTCGTATGCTCAAGATATCGTCGACAAAAGATGGAGTAGGCCACCCTTAGTTCGAATCCATAGGCGAAACCTATGTTCGAATCCATTGGCCAGGAACCAGTTCGAATCCATCGAACTTCCCTTGCCTCGACTCCATCGAACCTCCCTTGCTTCGACTCCATCAGCATAGAAGCTCTCGTTCGAATCCAACAGGACCAAGCATTGGTTCGAAACCATCGAGATAGTATTGGTTCGAATCGATTGTAATTGGTTGTGCTTCGGATCGATTCGAACGATACCTTAAGTTCGAATCCATTGGAGCTTTCTACACCTCGAATCCATAAAGAGAAGGAGCTTCGAATCCAGGAGGCGTGGCTTTACTTCGAATCCAGGAGGCGTAACCTAACTTCGAATCCAGGAGATATAGCTTACCTTCGACTCCATCGAGCGTGCCCTCTATTCGAACCCATCGAGGCAGAGGGTCTTCGAATCCATCCAGTAAGAGTAACTTCGAATCGAATAGATACAGCGTAGCATACTCGATTCGAACAGGCGTATTTTCGAATCCAACACCTGGAGTCGGAGTGATCGATTCGAAGGAACCAAATCAAAAGTGATCGATTCGAAGTATCCATGCTATCCGGAAATGCAGCATTGAATCGATCATATCTCGTGTTCTACAAGTCCAAATGCCATGAAATTTTCACAGAAGCTTAAACACATGATGAAGAATGTTCACACCAAATTTCAGCTCGATTGGATGATTTCTTGATCGATTCGAACCAAGGGTCGAATCGATCCCAAAGTGGGCCCAAATCTCCAGATTTCGGCCATGTGGGCCCCCTGACGTACCAGAACTGGTCTCCCCTCATTTTAGGCGAAATATTAGCCTCCTACACCTATAAATAGAGCCCCTGGTCATTCAGAAAAGGGGTCGGAGAATTCTAAGTACTGAAGAGCGCCTAGATTCTGCCAGATCTACTCCAGAACACCGCCGCTGCTTTAGATTGACACTTAGCATTTAAATTCAGTTGTATTACCTTATAAACTACTGTAATCTTCAAGGAATCGAGCAATAAAATCATCAAACTTCATAGTGGACGTAGGCAAAACGCCGAACCACTCTAAATCGCTTGTCTTTGCTATTTACTTTCTGTTAATTGGAGTTTTTGTTAGATAATCCACAGTTTTAATTTTCATTCTTCACTTTTATCTCTTCAAAAACTTCCGAAGAGTGTTGTGCCCATTTTTGGTACAAACATTTTTAATGGCGGCGGTGTCGGGAGTCAGAGAGGATTCGTATTTTAAGGTATCTTTAGTACGAGACCCGCCACTGAATCTCGGGGAATTCTTCCATGAAGCTGAAAGGTTCCTTCGGCAAGAAGACGCATGTATGGATTTAAAGTTAAAGGAGGTGAATGCGACTGAGGGTGGAGGGCCATCCAACGGAAACCCGGATAAAGACAAAGGAAAGAGGAAGTTGGATGATGATTTCGAGAAAGCTAGGAAACGATGGAAGGATCCGAAGTTTTCCACATACACGGGATTAAACGAGACACTAGAGCGGATATACATGGAAACCAGGAATCGCCTTCCTTACCGGAGGCCGGCTAGGAGAGAACCATCCGAGCGGGAAAGGGCATCAGGAAGGCACTGTCTCTTCCATGATTTGGATGGACATGATACCAACAGCTGTAGGCACCTAAAGGACATAATTGAGGAGCATGTGAGGAATGGACAATTGAGGCAGTATGTTGGGGCTCGGAATGCAGCGGTGGAGCAGGAACAACCACCGCCCACCTCAAGCCATGATGGTATGAGGCATAGGAATGATGGTCGATTGGTTATCAATTGACCGGGGTAATATGAAATAAGTAACAAACCATTGGCAAGCAACCAAGTCATTTACACATGTATGGGGCCGGAGATAGTCCCTAGGCATGCTCTGAATGACGATAAACCGCGAAGCCATGGTTTGCGAAATCTGTCTTTTGTTTTTGGATTGGATACTCATTTTTCTGGTTTGGTTTTGGAGTTTGGTTTGAACTCCTAGTTTTGTTTGCTTTCTGGTTTTGATTTTCTTTTGGATGACTGGTTTCTGTTTTGGATGTTGGTTTGGATTTCTAATTTTCGGATTTTATTTGGATTTTGGATTGGATTTTGATTGGATTCTTTTTGGTTTTTGATAAACGGTCGTCGGGTATGGATTATGCCTGGCAAGGGGTGAGTCGTTTTGCCCGAACGCGGTAAAGTGACTCATTCAGGTCGCTGAGTATGGACTATGCTCAGCAAGGGTCCGAAGAGACCAGGATTCGGCCTAGGACTTAGGCCCCCTATTATCGATTATTGTTTCTGGTCGTTGAGTATGGACTATGCTCAACAAGGGTCCGGAGCGACCAGGATTCGGCTTAGGACTTAAGCCACGGCATTACTTACGTCCAGGGACACTAGACCACGGTCACCAAGTGTGGATTGCGCTTGGAAAGAACCCGGAGAGGTTAGCTCAACGTCCAGGGACACTAGACCAAGGTCGTCAGGTGTGGATTGCGCTTGGCAAGAGCCCGGAGAGGTTATGGATTTGGATATCGACCCGGAGAGGTCATGGATTCGGTTATTGGCTATTGAATAAGGATGGATTAGGATTTGGTTGTCGGGTTCAACTGGATATGGATTTGGCTAAGGCTTTGGTTATTGGATTTAGAATTGGGCGTCGACCATGAGCAGTCAAGGATGATGCACTCGGATGACGTGACTATGGGCTTCGGATATTGGATTAGGAACCTATTCAAAACACGCCTTCTTATCACAAGGCATGTTTTGGGGGGCAAATGTTATCCCGCTTTTTGGTCAAAGCCGGAATATCAAACAAATTGGCAAGAAAGGGTGGATATCAGGATTGGAAATCGATTAGAGACAAGGTTGTGATCGATGTTGTCAAAACTTGGCCAAGCTCCGATCAAGGTAGAATCGATTGGGAAAGATAATCAAGGTTAGGAGAGGCTATGTTTCAATTTTCAATACGATCAGAGTTCATACGCTCGAGAAAATATGGATGGGTCAAATTATGTGAAGAACTGGTTCGTATCGATGCATTTCGTATCGATGATATTGGTTCGAATCGATGCTGTTCGCATCGATCAAAGATCTGCCGCACTTCGTGTCGATACATTTCGTATCGATCGGCATCGCTTCAGATTGATGAAGTTCGTATCGATCCACAGGGTATGAACGACGTGTTCGTATCGACCAGGTAGGAAGGATCGGAGGGCTTTGGCTTGATGGCGATGGATTTGGATTGAATAGATAGACGCATGGAGTTTACTTCAAATCAATGCGCTTCGCATCGATGTGATATGATGGGATGGATGCGCGGGTGTTCTTCGTATCGATCAGTATTGGATCGATACGAAAAGGAGATGGTAGTTTTGGGTTTTTGACTGGGTGGTTCGTACCGATCGCTTGGGGATCGTTACGAAGAAGGCATTAGAGAATGATACATTGGGAGTCGGCTTCATGGATATGATGTCGTGGATACGAAGGATTCAAGAGCGGCATGGTTCGTATCGATCACATTCGTATCGATCGATACGAAGGGAGCAGTCAAAACAATACAAGCAGGTGGATACGAACTAGAAGTATGCACGAATCAAGGAAAGAAGAGATCAACGTGGAGAAATCTCCGAAGCGAGTGCGTTCAACATGCCGAAAGAGGTGGATCGATCCTGAGAATTCGCAACACGTCATCACACAGGCACGCGCTTTGATCGATTCGAACGAATCGATTCGAATCGATCGATTCGAATCACCTCGCCTGCCGAGAAACACCAATTCGAATCGATCATAACTCGAGATCTATAAGTCCAAATGCTATGAAATTTTCACAGAAGCTTGAGCACATGTTGAAGAATGTCCACACCAAATTTCAGCTCGATTGGACAATTCCTTGATCGATTCGAATGGATTTCGAATCAATCCCAAAGTGGGCCCGGATTTCCTGAAAGCGGGCATGTGGGCCCCCTCACGTGCCAGAACTGGTCTCCCGAGATTTAGGCGAAATATCAGCCTCCTACACCTATAAATAGAGCCTCTGGTCATTCAGAAAAGGGGTCAGACAATTTTGAGAGCTAAAGAGCCCCCAGACTCTGCCAGATTTACTCCAGATCACCATTGCTGCCTTAGATTCAGATTATAATCATAAAATCGGTTGTACTACGCGATAAGAAATTGTAATCTTCAAGCATCGAGCAATAAAATCATAAAAACCTTGAAGTGGACGTAGGCCGGAGATAGCCGAACCACTATAAATTGTGTGTCACTGTTCATTATTTCTGGATCGTTGTTTGTTGCTTGCTTAGATCTGATATTTGTGTTTGAATATTGCTGATTTGTATTCATACACTGGTGCTTTCACGACATTCGGGGTTTGTGACCAATTTTGGTGCAAACATAAACTAAACTATATGATGAAACAGTACAAAACTATATAACCGAACTATACAAAAACACACACACACACACACACATATATATATATATATATAACTGGCATTATAATTAAACTATATATAAGAGAAGATGCAACAGTAAAGCTTCGATCATTTTTTTTTATAAGCAATCAGTAAAACTTTAAACAGGTATATACAACACAGAAAGCTATGAAGCTTCCCTTTTTATAAACAGTCCAGAATTTAAAACCATGAAGCTTCAAATTTTTTTTATATATAAACAAACCAAGTAAAATCCGGAAACATATATATATTGGAATATAATGAAACTGTAAACAATATAATGAAACTGATTATATATTGTAATATACTGTGCAAAGCTTTATATAAAACTATTTATTTTGAAATACCTTGTGCAAAAATGAAACTGTAAACAACTATATGCTAAAAATTTATACTGTTTATATAACAAAAAATCAAGCAGATATATAAACTGCGTAAATATACGTAAATTAACCAACTTAATATAACAGTACATATATATAACAGAATATATATAGAAACTAAAAAAACGCATACAACGGAAGGGAAAGAGAAGAGGCGGGGGTCGGGGGTCGGGAAGCTCGGATTGCGAGGAAAACTGGGTGCATCGGAGATAGGTGGCAAGGGCGAGGCGGAGGCGTTTGTCGAGGCAATGGGTTCGGACTATGGCGGTGAGTTCGGCGGGGAAGGAGGAGTAGGGTTTTCAGGCGGAGGGGTAGGCGGAGCGATGGAGTTGGAGATGGAGGGTTTGCTGGAGGAAGATAAGCGAAAGAAAAATATATATATAAAAAGAAGAAGAAAGAGAATGGAGCACTAGCACGAACCAGTGAATTATGAACAAGCAACGAACCGATATACAATAATAGCTAGTAACTCAGGGGTCACAAATTTGAATTCCTTGGTAACCGTCAAGGATTGTTGGGGTTTCAAGAGAGCTGAATGGTCATTGGTCAGTTTGAATTTTGAATGGTGGAGACAAATGGACACCGGTTTGGGCTGCTTAACGGACCGATTAACAATCCGATTAAACAATTCAACTCGCAACGCCTAACTCCGATTGACACAAATAAATATACTGTTTTGATCAGCGCGACGAGACGAACATAACGGTATAAAAATATTGATGATTTGACACTGTTTGCGAAATTGTTAATTACTAATTAAATCATTTGCTCGTGCGAACAATTTAACTAGCTGTTAAAAGCAGAATTTGACGAAACGAAATGCGACGTCAATATCAGAATATTTTTCTTATGCAACATTGTTAAAAATATTTGGATTCGGTCGATGAAAATTTTGAACTTAGGATTTGAACTAGTATGTAAATTAGACGAATGAAACTAACATTGATATTATTCAATGAAATTTGGCGCACACCTATGTTTGTCTAGACGCATCCCAAGTGTGAAGTTTGATTAGCAACGGAAGTTGTTTGCAGAAGTTCGAATTTTATACTAAAATAAACAATTTTAAAATTTTAAATTGGGTCAGAAATTCAGGGTCGTTACATTCTCCCCCACTCAAAACTTTTCGTCCTCGAAAAGGGAACGAAGAGAGGTAAAGTAAAACAAAACAAAAGAAAATAAGATTTAAAATAATAATACCAAGTACAAACAATTTATATCAAGTCATATAAAATTTTCCTCAACCATTATAAATTTAAACCATATAGATTTAGTTTCAAAAGTTAACATTATTCATTGCCTAATAAAATCCATTTATCATTATTAAATTAAATCAAAATCAATTATTTATATTCATATTCAATTTGTTTGTATTCACTATACTTATTAACACCAACTAATTATCAGTTATCCTATTAATCATTTAATGGATTTATATTCAATTCATTTTCTTGTAATTGACTCATATTCAACTAATTTGGTTTCAAACCGTTTATTAAATTCTATTGTATTCAAATTTGATTTATTTTCATTTAATTGACTTAATTTTACGTTATTAACATCTTCACACTTACTATTCATATTAAGACAATTCTGATTTAATTAACCTCCTATTATATTCAATTAACCCATATTCAATTTATAATATTTACTAGGTTCACACTACTATTTATATTAGTTTCAAATCATGTGTTCACCTAGTATAATTCATTAAATTTAATAACAACATTCCAAAATTATAGTGTTTATCTAAAAGTTATATACATTCAAATTCCAATTTATATAATTTACTTATTCTAACATTTTCTACCCTATTTATCAATATTTGCTTTCTTAAGTATATTCTTTTTAAACAACTCTATACTAATTTTCTCATTTCATTTATTTAACCTATTCACCCATAATTAAGTTATTTCCATTTTATGGTTTAATTTTAATCCTTCTTTGTATTATCTTGGTATAACCAACAATTTTCAAAGATATTTATTTATTTATTTATTTTACAAGTTAGTTTTCTTAAGTTCAAGCGAATCAAAATCGAAAGTCAACATTCAATTTGACTTTCAAAATTAATATTTCACCTTTCAAATCTAAACTTGAAATTAGCAATTTCAGGTCCGGATTTGATTTACAAATCATTTCAAAATCAATTTAAATCATATTTCAAATAGATCATCTTTAAATATTTGATTAAGCAATTATAACCAATTATTTAATTTAACTAGTTTAATAAAATTCTGATTCAACTTATTAAATAAATTCACATCACAAGAATTTAATTTAATAATCAATTCAATTGAATGACATTTAAATAAAATTTTATTTATTTCAAATTGGTTAATTCATTCACCTTTAAATTAAATCCAACCATCAAATTTATTAAGTCAAATTTCATTTACCAAATATTTTTTCAACCAAAATGGTTCTATTTAATTCATTTACTAGATCCAAATTAATTCCAATTGTAGAAACCTAATTTTACTTTATTTAATCCAACGATTAAATAAACATAATTTAAATTTTTCAATAAGTTTAATCTAAATCTATTAATACTTAAGTTTATAAAATCTTGATTTAAACAATTTTATTAAGTTTGACATCATTCAATCTCAAATTAACATTTAATTAAATCCTAATTTCAATCATTAAATCTTTACTTAACTTTAAATTCCCCTTAAATCAAATCTCAATTTAATCTCAAATTAAATTCATCACTCATTCTATTTAAATTCAAATAAATTCATAAACTAATTCCAAATTAAACCCATTAACTTATTTTCCTTAACATATAATTAACATCTTTAATTAATTTCAAATCAAATTATTTGGTTTATCCTTTTATATTCAAATAAATCTTATAAAAGTCAAATGTAATTTAGCACTATACACACTTACCTACCATTTATTAAGCATACTCTTAGTTTGAACATTTACTACTAAAGTTTTCTTTTGTATAACCTAGGTTGTATATTCATGTTAACATCTTTAAACTGTTAACTAATTCAGGTAAGTTATATATGTTATAGAATACAATTAAGTGTTACACCAATTTATTTATCCTAGTTTAACTATTTTAAATTGTTTCAACTTCATTTCTCATTTAGACACTCTAATTATTAGGGAATATACTTTTTCAAAATTTGAAACCATTATTTATCCTAATCAGAGTTTAATTTTTGGTTTGAAATTCTGATTATAAATATATACCTAGATATATATTTTATCAAACATACTTAGGAAATTCAAATCAAAATTTTATTTTCCAATACTAAAGTGTAGCAAAATTTCTAAGTTGTCTCCCCCACTCGGAGACTCGAAAATGAATGTCGATGATGCTGCAGTCATCACCGAAATTATTTTCCAGTGGCACAAGAGGAGAGTACTGAATTATTCCATTAAAATTCTTTGAACAATTTCTAGTCGAAAATACTTTCAAATAATATTAATATTAATTTCAAAACAGCATTGTGTCGGTTTGTCTTGTTTAAGTGTTTTGGAATCTCTATCGATAGCGTTAGCTAGACGAATCGACCGAAAACCCAAACTCAACTCAACAACTCAAACAACACAATATAAAACATTTTTATATTAATTACAAATACGCTCTCTCATAGGATAATTTCAAGAACAAGATATAGATAGGGATTAAGACTTAAGAGAAATAGAAAACCAAGCTGAAGATCGATTTCGAAAGGAACCTAATCAAAAAGAATCCTAACTAAGAAGATAGATTTGAAGGAAAGATAGGCTCGAAAAGGGAAGAATGATTCCGTAATTGATTCAACTCGTTCTAGGGTATTGGGACCCTATCAGTGATGAGATTCACTTTATATACTGAGTTTTGCCTAAAACCAGAGCTCTGATACCACTTGTAACGACCCACTATTTTGAACCGTTCGAATCGACAATAATCCACACATGTCAGATTCGAATTGCTCAAAACAATAGATTGTTATATATATATTGGCAAATCCCAGAATATACAGTAAATAAATCAATCGCAGAATCACAGACACAGAACAATCACATAATAATGCAGCGGAATAATACACTATTATAATAGTAGTTCATGAAGCTACTAAAGAAGATACAACAATGTCTCAGAGTAATGTGACTGAAAAGAAATACATAGATACAGATACATAAACAAATACATAGTCTGAATGAGAATATCCGAATATAGAAACAACTGAGATAACTGGACAACTGAGCACAAGGTAGATAGACTTCAACATGATCCAGGCTCCAAGAGAGAGTCACGAAAGCTGTAATACTCAGGCTGACCCGAGAATTCAAGAAAATCAAAAACACTCGAGTCAGGACTAACATTCTTATGTAAGTGATAAACTCAAGTGAAACGTCAAATGAAATGCCAAGTAACTTAAAGGATGTTTGGGATCACCATCCTCTAAGGATCCGTTAAACTATCTACTATATAATAGAATACGCTATATAAAATAGTAACTATCAGTAAAGTAAAATATCAAAATAGCGTTAAGCCATGTCCCATTCCACCCTTAACACATTTTTATAAATGTCATAGTCTATACAGCACCATAAGCCCCACCGTAAACTAGTGGTTATCAGAGGGTACACCGTAGGTATAACACAAAACAAATCATAGTGGTCGTGAAAGGATAATCAGTATGACAAGGTACATGAGGCGATACCAACTAGTATACTAGTAGTTGCGTGATCCGGACTGATGTTGGGCATAGCAGCTACTACCCCAACACCGTGAAACAACACTCCCATAATCGTGGGGTGCACCCAAATCGAATCACAAAAGTAATAGATATGGTAACGAAGAAGTGTGTCCGCTAGAGGTGGCGAACCTCAATGGCCCGGCGTGGCTCCTGTTTTAGTCATGTCAGGGGTCATCCAAAATCGTTCTCTTTCTTTAGTCAACGCGTTCACCAAAACCATCCACTTCATTCTGGATCAACACTCCGCGTATAATAGTTATTAAAGTGGTTTTCGGTATCGACAAAGAGTATGCCCATATATGATCCCGGTCTCTTTAATAACTACGTATTATTATACCATGGTCATTTTATTTATTCAAATCAATTTCAAAATACGATTTTAAATCAACAATAAAATATTACTTCGATTATATTTTAGATTGAAATATTATTTTAAAATTCATGTTAAATCCATTATTGAAATTTACTCCATAACTTATACACTTCATATTGATTCTTCACATATATTTTATTTCATCATTCAAATCCATAAATTATAACTTTAAATTTATACAATTCAAATTCACATCTTATAATTCAATTAAGTTAATATAATTCGATTTCATATCTTAAATTCAATATAATTAAATTTCATGCTCGATTTTATTAATACAATTTAGTTTCATAACTTACGTTGTAAATTTCATATTAACTCAATTCGAAATCATATCTTCGATTAAATTCAATTTATTCAATTCAAGTTCATAATTCAATTAAATTTTATCTAATTCAAATCTTATATCTTATAACTTATTTATAATTAATTCAATCGAATAACTTCGCTTATAATTTCATTCCATCTTATAACTTCAATTATAATTAATTCAATATTATAACTTCATCTATATTTCAATTCATGTCTTATAAACTTCATATCCTATTCAAATCATATTTCAATTCATATATGGTTCAATTCGTATTTCAATTCGTATATAATTAAATTCATACGTTATAACTTAAGTTATTCAATTATTTCATAATAACCAATTCTTTAAATCAATTCTTAAACGAAATCTTAAATCCAAGTAATCTTAATTCATCCATTTATTAATAAAGTTTTAAAACACATATCATATTATTTAGGTTAAAGTTAAATATTGATTTGCAAAATAAAATTCAAAAATCATAAGTATTTATTATGTTATAATTAAAATTTAAAAAGTATTTATTTTATTATTATGTTATTAAATTATATACTTCTAAAATTTATAAATTATAAGTAAAATCTTAAATAAATTTAAATCCATATTTACTTATAAATTACAACTTCAAAACATATAATTTATATTTTAACTTTATTAAATAAAATGGATATTTTATTTTAAAATAAATCCTTCCGTTAAATTTCAAAATCAAATCTTCCAAAACCAAATATATTCACATTTCAAAATAGACCAACGGTGTCCATATATACTAATCTATGTTCAGTGATAATTTATTTTATGGGTTTAACTCATTAAACCCGCAATCCCAATATTTCAACAATAATTGAAAATCACTTGGGTCTATCATTTCAACCCATAACGAATTTTCTCCTATTCTAAAGTCCGTTCGGGTATGTATCATTTCAACCCATAGTGATTTTAAACTAACAGGCAACTTGCAATGAGAATAACATAAATAAATATGTGTCGTGCACGTGTGCATGTCGTGCAAATGTGCATATCGTGCATATCCAAGTCGTGTAACATACATATCACATGTAAACACAATAAATAAAATAGCATGCAAGTCATATATCATGTGTATATCGTGTGTGTCACTTGTGCATATCAAATATATATATCGTGTCAGTGGTGCACAAATTAAACATACATAATAAACCAAATAATACTAAGCAATCCTAACACTTCATATAACTTTTCAAATGGGTTTTCACTTAACAAAAATGTTAGTCGTGAGTGAGGAAACTCACCTTCCGTGGATATAGAACGAAGAACAGACCAAGATAAGCAAGGACAAGCTAGAGTGTCAAAATCTCTGGATGTTGATGGAACGGACACGGTAAGGTTTCAAGGGATTTGGAAATGGAGATAAATATATATTTCGTAAAACAATAAAATATAAATTTCGCAAAATCATATATTTTGTAAAACCGAAAATTAAACATATATTTTGTAAAACAACAATCTTGTAATTAGAAACTATACTATATATATGTTGTATATATACACGTAAACACATAAATAACATAAAACTGTATACAAACTTTATAACTATATAAAATCATAAAACTGGGAAACAATGTACATACCAGACTTATAACTATAAATCATAAACTAGGAAACATTATGCATAACTATAAATCAAACTATAAACAAACGTATCAAACTAGACAAGAATATAATGCAGTTTTCTGCAATATAATATAGAACAAACTAGACTTATAAACAGTATTATATATAACAGTATTATATAAAACAACTTATAAACAAAACGTAAAACAGATATTTTGTAGGTTTATAGTGTATTAATATAATAAAACAATTTTGTCAATCCATGAAAGAAAATAGTACGTCAATAATAAAACTGACACTTCACATACTCTGATATGAATTGTTATACTTACGATTAAAACTGAACTAACTTAATATATAAACTAAACTATATGATGAAATAGTACAAAACTATATAACCGAACTATATAAAAACATATATATATAACTGGCATTATAATCAAACTATATATAAGAGAAGACGCAATAGTAAAGCTTCGATCATTTTTTTTTACAAGCAATCAGTAAAACTTTAAACAGGTATATACAACACATAAAGCTATGAAGCTTCCCTTTTTATAAACAATCCAGAATTTAACACAATGAAGCTTCAATTTTTTTTATATATATAAACAAACCAAGTAAAATCCGGAAACATATATATATTGGAATATAATGAAACTGTAAACAATATAATGAAACTGATTATATATTGGAATATACTATGCAAAACTTTGTATAAAACTATTTATTTCAAAAAACCTTGTGCAAAACTGAAACTGTAAACAACTATATGCTAAAACTTTATACTGTTTATATAACAAAAAAACAAGCAGATGTATAAACTGCGTGAATATACGTAAATTAACCAACTTAATATAACAGTACATATATATAACAGAATATATATATAAACTAAAAAAACGCATACAACGGAAGGGAAAGAGAAGAGGCAGGGGCGGGGATCGGGAAGCTCGGATTGCGGGGAAAAACTGGGTGCATCGGAGATAGGTGGCAAGGGCGAGGCGGAGGCGTTTGTCGAGGCAGTGGGTTCAGGCTATGGTGGCGAGTTCGGCGGGGAAGGAGGAGCAGGGTTTTCATGCGGAGGGGTAGGCAGAGCGATGGAGTTGGAGACGGAGGGTTTGCTGGAGGAAGATAAGCGAAAGAAAAAAATATATATAAAAAGAAGAAGAAAGAGAATGGAGCACTAGCACGAACCAGTGAATTATGAACAAGCAACGAACCGATATACAATAATAGCTAGTAACTCAGGGGTCACAAATTTGAATTCCTTGGTAACCGTCAAGGACTGTTGGGGTTTCAAGAGAGCTGAATGGTCATTGGTCAGTTTGAATTTTGAATGGTGGAGACAAATGGACACCGGTTTGGGCTGCTTAACGGACCGATTAACAATCCGATTAAACAATTCAACTCGCAACGCCTAACTCCGATTGACACAAATAAATATACTGTTTTGATCAGCGCGACGAGACGAACACAACGGTATAAAAATATTGATGATTTGACACTGTTTGCGAAATTGTTAATTACTAATTGAACCATTTGCTCGTGCGAACAATTTAACTAGCGGTTAAAAGCAGAATTTGACGAAATGAAATGCGACGTCATTATCAGAATATTTTTCTTATGCAACATTGTGAAAAATATTTGGATTTGGTGAATGAAAATTTTGAACTTAGGATTTGAACTAATATGTAAATTAGACGAATGAAACTAACATTGATATTATTCAATGAAATTTGGCGTACGCCTATGTTTGTCTAGACGCATCCCAAGTGTAAAGTTTGATTAGCAACGGAAGTTGTTTGCAGAAGTTCGAATTTTATACTAAAATAAACAATTTTAAAATTTTAAATTGGGTCAGAAATTCAGGGTCGTTACATTATCAGTGCCCAATGGTATATGCGATCTGAATTAGAAATATTATGGCTAACTTATTAAAGCATACTCATTTAGTAAGGTGTCTAGAAAAGTAGTGCCTAAGGTTGAATCTGGGTAATCAAGTACTCTTCCCTACCTGGCTATTGGCCTGGCTTGAAGGATGATGTACGCCCAAAGGTTCTTCCCAATATAAAGGCCCAAATTATTTTAGGCCTTGGACTAATTTTCAAATTCAGTTTGAAAAGTTAAACTTATCTTTTGAATTTAAAGGTTAAATTTAAAATATAAAATAAATTTTATAAAAGTTAAAAAAAATTCAAAATTATAAATTAATTTTTTTTGAATATTATTTAATAATTTAATTAATCAGATCAATTAAACAAATAAAATTAATTAAAGAATATATATATATATATTGATATATGTGTGTATCTTAGAATGTCTAAGGTATTTAAAATATTAATTTTTGAAATTTTTTAAGAAATAGTTAAATTGATTTAATTAAATAAATGTTATTTGATAAATATATATTAAGTAAAGGTTAATTGATAAATCAATATCATATAACGATATATGTATATGGAACTATAAATGTTATAGTTAATTCATCTTAAATTATATAAGATGAATAAAATGAATTTTAATTTTAAAATAATTTAATTAATTAATTGAATTAATAAATTAAAATTAATTAAACAAGACTTAATTAATTTATATATACATAAGAATATTATATAAGTTAATTAAATTATAAAGCATTATGTATGAATTAAACTTTATATAATATGAATGTATAACTTGAGTGGAACTTTAAGAAACCCAATTTAGGTTTATGGAACAAGTACATGCGTATTGTATGTATATTGTGATTTCAGATGTGTCCGACACTTAAATCACAAGGGTATTTCATAAGAAATACATTGTTCCCTAAACAGATATCACTCAATATATATAAATATATTAAAGGTTATGAATCTTTGATATATAATGTTGTCATCTACCATCTATGTATTAATAGATTACTTGCATACTCTCTAGTTGTTGAGTTTCCTCAAGCTAGAGACGTTATGTGTAGTGCTATTAATATGTTGACTAGACAAGGTAAGATACATGCATGTATTTGTTGAATTTCCTTAAGGTACGTGCATTGTACTTAGGCCATCGCGAAATGGTGGTACAAGTGAATAATCTCTTTTGATTTGTTGAGTTTCTCAAGGTCGAGATGAGATTTGGAAAAAGGCAACGGGTTAGGAGTTGCATATGATACAACGGATAAGGTTTTATCCATCGTCTACGGCCTATGATTTGTTGAGTTTCCTCAAGGTCAGAATCCCAAGGCAAGGGATTCCTAAGACCCACTAGAGAAAACACCTTCAGGGATCCCATGTTGTCGATAGATGGTTCGAAGTGATTTGGCAGTTAGATACATCGACATCTGTTCAGGCGGATCATCCAAAACTCTTAAGCTCTCAAAGGAGGAGGCTGATCTTGAATTGGTTCTATTGGTACTATCATTCTCTCTAACCCGATAATGATTAAGCGCCTAGGACCAGAAGGAGTAGAAGTCGAAGCCTAAGCACTAGTGGACCCGGCTTTAGGAGGAGTTGATGGCTCATCACCAACATTGAATCTAGGAGAATGATGTGTCATTCTATATAGGAAAACTCGATATTGAACATAGTAGGTGTGCTTTATTTTGGAATCCTATTTTAAATGTGAACCCATGTGACCGATGCTCAAAACTAACGGATGTCAACATGTGTTGACCAATCGAATCTGAATGTCGACCGAGGAAATTGAAAGCATTAATCTATGCAGTGTGAGTCTTGTGTCGTGTATGTAATGAATGGACCATTTTGTGTAAATAACCCGTTCATGTTGGAAAACAAACCACATTGCACGATGGAACTATGCATTGAATCTTACCCGCTATCGTCGCATAATCAATAACGGAACCACCGTCTGGAGTAACATAAAGCGCTCTTTTGCAAGAACACATGAAGTATAATGATTGGATATGTTATGCAATGGAATTAATTGGACAACGGAGTGCTTTCAACGTGATCATTTTCTAAAAAAGAACCGTCTCATTGGGATTTTAAGCTATGGTTTGTGATCGACCGAGCTTGGAAAAGGAATGTCAAGGCCTCTTGAAGTGCACATAGACTTGAATTTCTAGAAAAATAGAAAAAACCTGAAGTAAAGTCAGGATGTACCTAGGAAAACATGGAGTTATTATAATTCGAATAGTGGCAAAGAAACTTTAGGTTAGGCCTAGGATTCCTTGGGAAATACTTTGAGTTATGCTCGGTCTTGCCATTGGGAAATTCCTCTATCCATATAGACTAAGAAATGGAACATATCCGATCACAAAGTCGAAGCCCTTGACCATTCGCTGGCCATAAGTGATCATTGGCCATCGCTGAAGGCAAACCCATGAACGTCGCCATGGAAAAGGCTTAAACAACCACCAACCATAGTGTGATCATATCTGAATATCGATTTTAAGAGGTCAGGCACGATCTCCTCGAAGCAGTCGATGATGGTTAAAGCAACGATCTAAGGGTGGCGACGGCTTTAAGAAGGCGGTGGTGATCTGATGGAGTTGTCGGTGAGTAGTTCAAGGCAAGAGGGTTTGGTCGCTCTAAATCGACACTGGGTGGGAAAGGTAAAGGAAATCGAAAATGTGAGAGGAAAAGAAGCTAAGTGTTCGGCTTATATACAAGTACTAAAATGACAAGGCAGAACAACTTGGTGCCAATCAAAACAGATCGGTACCAATAAAATTCTTGGCCTCAAATCCATTTATTTCCTATGATTGCGTGGACGCAATTTCTTTAAGGAGGGGAGTCTGTAACAACCCGAGATTTTGTAAATATTGGATATCGTCGTTAGACGATTATAATTGCCAACAGATTGATATTGGAAATCTAATCAAGTTGGAATTCTTTTGAAATTTTCTTTAAGGGTATACGGGCTTTAGTAAACATTTCCCTTTTTAAATTTTATTCAGCCCATTTCTTTAGATATTGAGATAAAGGCCTATGCCCGTTCCTTCCCCTTACTCATTTTCTCTTCGAACCCTAAAAATCAAACGAGCGAAAATAATGGCGGCCACAAGAAACGTCTTCGTTCGTTCAAGAAGATAGGGCTTCGATTGATTTTTGGCTGCCACAGCTTCGAGTTTCCCTTGCCGTACCTCACCACCGCGTCTCTGACTCGTTCGACCGATTCACTGTTCGATGGCGATTTATCCAACTTTGTTCGAGATTGCTTCGGCTTCGCTTCGACTGCTCGACTCGTGTCTTTGGTCTTGATCGGTGATGCTAAGGTGAGAGAATCCTCACATCTAATTCCAATTCAAGTTTATTCGTGTTCGAATTTGATGATTTTCGGTCGTTTATGTTTTCTGAGAATTGTTGTTTGCTGTTCGATTTCATTTGGATGTTGATGATTTTCCCTACCTGGTTCGATTTCTGTATTGACCATATTCTGACATTATTGCAACGACGATGTCTCTTTGGGGTTTGTTAGTTCGATTTTCTACTGTCCCCATTACTTTTAAAATTAGAAATTGACAGTTTTGGTTGTTTTGGTGGTATTGATTTTGTTGACTTCAATTCACTCGGTTTGGCATCAGTGATTATATCATCTTCATATATACTTGTTGTTGTCTGGTGGTTTCTAGTCTCTGTAGCATCTCGACTCATGAATTGTGGCACTGAATTATTATCGACAGTGTCGGGTTCATGGGCATTGTCACTGCGAAATTGGTCGCATCATTGACCTAGTTGTTCTACAGTTCATTGTTGCCAGTACCTTGTTAAACCTTTGTGCATGCCTTTATTGTGCATGCCTTTATTGTGCATATCACCGCCTAGACTTGCTTACTGTCGATGTTTACAACTTTGATTTGTCCACCGTTGATCACGGTGTAGTTGTATTCCATTTGAACTAATTTTGGTATTGAAATCTCTGGTGACTATCGCTTTACTTGAATTTTCTTGTGCCTAGTCTGGTTCATTGTTTCATGTAAGCACTTGACTTCGACCTTGCATTTTTATGGGTACTGCATACATGTCCATTATGTAGTTTCCATCTATTTAGCTGTTCTGACCTGCATACTTGTTTTGATATTGGGTCAGGTTCCTTTTGTTATTCACCGGTATCACTTGAGTCTGATCTGATTCATTGTTGTTGATTAGTTGGTTGGTCTGGTCTCCCTTCTGGTCACTTGATGTCTTTATTGATAGAGTTAACTTGGGTACGGGGTAGGCACTGGTTCGTGACTATGTGCAGTTTCACTTTGTTGGTGGTTTAATGTTGAAGTCACAGTGATGTACTGTGGTGAGTTCGATGTCCATGCATCGTATTAGTAGTCTTGTTGCGTTTGTAGCATCGAGGCTGGTTTATGTTGCCTTCTTGTTCGATTTTGAGATAAAACGACTTTGAAATTCTCGACTTCAACTTGATTTTTGGCATGTCTACATCCATATATGCATTCATCTTGGCATTGTTCTTTTTCACTGTATATATTAATTCTTCCAGCTGCATTAGCTTGTACTTTGAGTCTGTTCCTTTTCAATGTGGCATTTGTTTGAGTGATCTGCTCTTGCATACTCATTGTAACTATTCTATAAGACTGTCTCTAGCCATTCTTGTTCTACCTGAATAAGACTGGAATTATTGTATACTTGTGGTCTTCAGTCGACATATTTAGCTTGGCTGTCTTGATTTCATGCAGTTTTGAGTTGTTCATACATTGCTGTTGGTTGAATTTGGGGTCTGCACATAAGTACTCGAGTATTATCAACTTATGTGCATACTTACATATGTTTGTGGGTATGCATATATATAGTCTGATTTGTACTAAGCTTGAGATATTAGTTTGCTACTTTGTTTCGACCAGTTCTGCTGGAAATTGTGTAGACTGTGCATTGCCTTCGTGCCTACCTGCTTGCGATTACAGTCACCAGTATTCCTACTGGTGCACTTGATATTTTGTTCAAGTTTTCATGCACTGTACTCTACCTGTGCATCCTTGTATCTGATGCATTGGGATATTGAGTTAGTTAGCACTTTTGTTTCATGAATACCTGTTGCCATTCTGTTGAGTGTTGTAGTGACTTATCCTTGGTGCACTCACCCTCAGTTTTCTATCTCACTGTGCCTTGCTTTGTGACATGTTGAACTTGTTTCACTTGTGCCTCTGATCTTGTCTAGTATTGTTTTGAGTTGTTTTGTAGTGGCGAGGCAGTACACGCGTGCGTGTACTGCAGCCCTAGCAGGATTGACAGATTTATTTGACATTTCCATTGTTTAAACTGAATTGGATTGCTGATTTATTGTTTAACACTATTTAGTGTTATATATGCCGTTATCCAATTCTCGTATCGAGAGTTGGATATACGAGATTTCTGTGACTGTCGTCTATTTGACTACCTGATTATTATTGCTACTATGCACTAATAACTGAGTTTGAATTAGACCGACCCGTGTATTATTTTCTTTTGAATGTAATACTCGGGTCAGACCCGAGTTATTTCAGGTTGTAGATTTTCTTCTTTGAGTTGCTGTTCGGGATTTGAAGACTTTTCGCATCTTCTGAAGTTGTCATTGTTCTTTTGTAGTAGTCGTGTCATTGTATAGAACGATATGTATTCATGTATATTAGTTGATAATGTACGTGTACATATAACCTCTAGAGTCGACAGTTGTAGTTGTATCGTATGTATTGTGTCAACTATGTATTAACTGACATCAGTTATATATATATGAGACTTTTGTCTTTATCTGTGTTCCGCAATTATATTATCTGTGTTATTGTTATATTTAATGTCCTAAACTATTATGAACTATCGTAGTTTGTTTTATACCGATAATTGGATATGTCGATGGGAGTAAATAAATAATAGATGAAAAATAAAAAGTATATACCACTCCTATCGAGATAACCAATATTAGTGTAAGGCCAATTACGGATGGTCGCTCCTATCCAGCCTTATTCTTCGTAATAATAGACAGTATTTCTTTTAATACTCTTTGTTATTATGAGCATAGAGGTGGGGCGTTACAGTTGGTATCAGAGCTTGGGGTTTATGGACATAATATGAAACTTAACTCGGAAGGAACATATGTTACAACTATTGGTCGATGTTTTGTGCTTGTGTCAAAACTAAAGTTTTGAAATTTGGATGAAATTTTTAAATAACTTTATTTAAAAATAATAGTGAATTTGTGTTCTGATGATTTGATTGATTTGAGTACTGTTTATCAGAGTGCGCAGCGGAAACAGTGAAACTGTCTTCGCTGAGTACAACTGATAATCCTTTTGATTTAAAAATCAAATACGAAATTGATATGAATTTCAATTGTTGTTTACATAGCTGTAATTATTTTGTTTCTTTGAGAACTTCGAATCCGAATTGAGGATTCGAAGAAATTGCAGATATGTGATTTTTGTTGAAATTTCCGCTGGCTTTCTTTTGTACTAATCATCTATTGATTAGATTTTTGCTGTTTTGAATTATCTTCATTGAAGATACATTCGAATGATTTCTTTTTTCATTTTGTAGTACGTGCAAAAATTTGAATTGCACGTTATTGCATTTATTTTACGTTGAACCGATGCTTGGTTGTGAAACGTATTTTGTTGCCGTTATTTTTATAACGGGATTTTACACCAATGCTATATTTTGAAGCACGGTGTTTTGTGGCATTTTGATGAATGAAAATTCTCTGATATTACATTTCGCTGTAAATTGTTTTGATATGATTTTGACGTTTCAAAATTACTGTCGCTTTGGCTTCAGTAACCGTCAAATTTTAAAGGTGGATTTTCAAGCGGTTATTCCGCAATGCTGTTTTGTGACCGTTTTTACGGTATTTTGAGAAGTACGATTTCCTTACCGAAATTGTTACTGATTTACTGTTTTAATCACGTGATTGGAAAATTGTTTTATAAAATTTTAGCAGTTTGCGTTTTCAAAAGGATGAGAAAGCGACTTAAACGATTCAGCAAAATCGAGGATTATGACCCCTTTCTTTTACTGTTTCGCTTAACTCCGGACTTGTTCAGTTGAGAATGCGAATTGTTATTTTTACAAAATAAATAAAATTGTTTTCAGAAATTTTACAGTTTGCGATTTCAAAAGAATGAGAAAGCGATTTAAACGTTTCAGCAAAATCGAGGATTATGACCCCTTTCTTTTACTGATTCGCTTAGTTCCGGACTTGTCCGTTTGAGAATGTAAAGTGTATTTTTACAAAATACACAATTTTGCACTTTCAAGGAAACGATGAAGAGATTTAAACGATTTAGCAAAAGTGCGGAGTATGGAACCACACTTTTACTTTTTCGGTTAATTCCGGACTCGTTAATTGAATATCTGTTGTTTTGATGATTTTGATGAATTTTACACTTTCAAGGAAACGATGAAGAGAATCAAACGATTTAGTAAAACACGTGGTATGGGACATGTGCGTTTGCTATTTCGGTTAATTCCGGACTCGTTAATTGAAACATTTTGATGCTTTCGTGTGCTTTCGAGCCACTATGAGGACCTTCGGGTCATTTGTTGGGCTTTCGGGCCACTCTGGGACCTTCGGGTCATTTGTTGGGCTTTCGGGCCACTCTGCGGACCTTCGGGTCAAATACCAGTACTAGACCTTCGGGTCACTCTGCGGACCTTCGGGTCAATCTGATGGGCGCCAAAATTATGTTGAGTATTTGGTAGGCTTCGGCCACTCTGAGATGCACGTGCGGCGAATTAAAAACTCGCCATCTGATGGGATCGATCCAAGCTTTTATGTTGATTTTCTAGTCTTCTTAATTGATTTCTAGATATTTGTTGTTTCCAATTATCTGCAGGTAATTGGATATTTGTTGATATGAGTTCTGATTATCGTTTTTGATAATCAGATATTTGTTGTTTCTAATTATCGCTTGTGATAATTAGATATTTGCTGATATGAGTTCTGATTATCGTTTTTGATAATCAGATATTTGTTGTTTCTAATTATCGCTTGTGATAATTAGATATTTGTTGATATGAGTTCTGATTATCGTTTTTGATAATCAGATATTTGTTGTTTCTAATTATCGCTTGTGATAATTAGATATTTGTTGATATGAGTTCTGATTATCGTTTTTGATAATCAGATATTTGTTGTTTCTAATTATCGCTTGTGATAATTAGATATTTGTTGATATGAGTTCTGATTATCGTTTTTGATAATCAGATATTTGTTGTTTCTAATTATCGCTTGTGATAATTAGATATTTGTTGATATGAGTTCTGATTATCGTTTTTGATAATCAGATATTTGTTGTTTCTAATTATCGCTTGTGATAATTAGATATTTGTTGATATGAGTTCTGATTATCGTTTTTGATAATCAGATATTTGTTGTTTCTAATTATCGCTTGTGATAATTAGATATTTGCTGATATGAGTTCTGATTATCGTTTTTGATAATCAGATATTTGTTGTTTCTAATTATCGCTTGTGATAATTAGATATTTGTTGATATGAGTTCTGATTATCGTTTTTGATAATCAGATATTTGTTGTTTCTAATTATCGCTTGTGATGATTAGATATTTGCTGATATGAGTTCTGATTATCGTTTTTGATAATCAGATATTTGTTGTTTCTAATTATCGCTTGTGATAATTAGATATTTGTTGATATGAGTTCTGATTATCGTTTTTGATAGTCGGATATTTGTTGTTTTTAATTATCGCTTTTGATAATTAAATATTTGTTGATTTGAGATTTAATTATCGCTTTTGATAATTAAATATTTGCTGATTTGAGATTTAATTATCACTTTTGATAATTAAATAATTGCTGATTTGAGATTTAATTATCGCTTTTGATAATTAAATAATTGCTGATTTGAGATTTAATTATCGCTTTTGATAATTAAATATTTGCTGATTTGAGATTTAATTATCGCTTTTGATAATTAAATATTTGCTGATTTGAGATTTAATTATCGCTTTTGATAATTAAATATTTGCTGATTTGAGATTTAATTATCGCTTTTGATAATTAAATATTTGCTGATTTGAGATTTAATTATCGCTTTTGATGATCGAATATTTGTTGAATTTTAAAATTGATTATTGTTTGTGATAATCGAATATTTGTTGATTTGAGAAATTTGATTATCGTTTTTGATAATCGAATATTTGTTGAATTTTAAATTTGATTATCGTTTGTGATAATCGAATATTTGTTGATTTGAGAAATTTGATTATCGTTTTTGATGATTGAATATTTGCGATTCTTGAGATTTGAGCTTCGTCTTTTTCTCTGGCAATTCAGGTGAGTAATTTGATTTACTCACATTCAATTCGTGCTCTGTATGGGAATTCTGCTCTGTTTTTCCTTCTCTTTTAGTTGCTGGAACTCGATTGTTCTTGCTTTTGTTAGTCGTCTGATTTTGATCCATGATTCCCACAAGGTTGATTCTTTTGATTTGCAGCAGTCGAACCTTTTTGATTTCTTATCTAACACTTCCCCGCTGACACTTGCTTTGCTTATACATTCGACATTGCCATGCTCTTTTGGTTGTTACCTTTTATCCATTTATTTCCTATGATTGCGTGGACGTAATTTCTTTAAGGA
This sequence comes from Allium fistulosum, assembly GCA_030737815.1. NCBI lineage: Eukaryota > Viridiplantae > Streptophyta > Magnoliopsida > Asparagales > Amaryllidaceae > Allium > Allium fistulosum. The sequence continues at coordinate 864,441,474 of CM060905.1, read as the reverse complement.
GGGGAGTCTGTAACAACCCGAGATTTTGTAAATATTGGATATCGTCGTTAGACGATTATAATTGCCAACAGATTGATATTGGAAATCTAATCAAGTTGGAATTCTTTTGAAATTTTCTTTAAGGGTATACGGGCTTTAGTAAACATTTCCCTTTTTAAATTTTATTCAGCCCATTTCTTTAGATATTGAGATAAAGGCCTATGCCCGTTCCTTCCCCTTACTCATTTTCTCTTCGAACCCTAAAAATCAAACGAGCGAAAATAATGGCGGCCACAAGAAACGTCTTCGTTCGTTCGTTCAAGAAGATAGGGCTTCGATTGATTTTTGGCCGCCACAGCTTCGAGTTTCCCTTGCCGTACCTCACCACCGCGTCTCTGACTCGTTCGACCGATTCACTGTTCGATGGCGATTTATCCAACTTCGTTCGAGATTGCTTCGGCTTCGCTTCGACTGCTCGACTCGTGTCTTTGGTCTTGATCGGTGATGCTAAGGTGAGAGAATCCTCACATCTAATTCCAATTCAAGTTTATTCGTGTTCGAATTTGATGATTTTCGGTCGTTTATGTTTTCTGAGAATTGTTGTTTGCTGTTCGATTTCATTTGGATGTTGATGATTTTCCCTACCTGGTTCGATTTCTGTATTGACCATATTCTGACATTATTGCAACGACGATGTCTCTTTGGGGTTTGTTAGTTCGATTTTCTACTGTCCCCATTACTTTTAAAATTAGAAATTGACAGTTTTGGTTGTTTTGGTGGTATTGATTTTGTTGACTTCAATTCACTCGGTTTGGCATCAGTGATTATATCATCTTCATATATACTTGTTGTTGTCTGGTGGTTTCTAGTCTCTGTAGCATCTCGACTCATGAATTGTGGCACTGAATTATTATCGACAGTGTCGGGTTCATGGGCATTGTCACTGCGAAATTGGTCGCATCATTGACCTAGTTGTTCTACAGTTCATTGTTGCCAGTACCTTGTTAAACCTTTGTGCATGCCTTTATTGTGCATGCCTTTATTGTGCATATCACCGCCTAGACTTGCTTACTGTCGATGTTTACAACTTTGATTTGTCCACCGTTGATCACGGTGTAGTTGTATTCCATTTGAACTAATTTTGGTATTGAAATCTCTGGTGACTATCGCTTTACTTGAATTTTCTTGTGCCTAGTCTGGTTCATTGTTTCATGTAAGCACTTGACTTCGACCTTGCATTTTTATGGGTACTGCATACATGTCCATTATGTAGTTTCCATCTATTTAGCTGTTCTGACCTGCATACTTGTTTTGATATTGGGTCAGGTTCCTTTTGTTATTCACCGGTATCACTTGAGTCTGATCTGATTCATTGTTGTTGATTAGTTGGTTGGTCTGGTCTCCCTTCTGGTCACTTGATGTCTTTATTGATAGAGTTAACTTGGGTACGGGGTAGGCACTGGTTCGTGACTATGTGCAGTTTCACTTTGTTGGTGGTTTAATGTTGAAGTCACAGTGATGTACTGTGGTGAGTTCGATGTCCATGCATCGTATTAGTAGTCTTGTTGCGTTTGTAGCATCGAGGCTGGTTTATGTTGCCTTCTTGTTCGATTTTGAGATAAAACGACTTTGAAATTCTCGACTTCAACTTGATTTTTGGCATGTCTACATCCATATATGCATTCATCTTGGCATTGTTCTTTTTCAATGTATATATTAATTCTTCCAGCTGCATTAGCTTGTACTTTGAGTCTGTTCCTTTTCAATGTGGCATTTGTTTGAGTGATCTGCTCTTGCATACTCATTGTAACTATTCTATAAGACTGTCTCTAGCCATTCTTGTTCTACCTGAATAAGACTGGAATTATTGTATACTTGTGGTCTTCAGTCGACATATTTAGCTTGGCTGTCTTGATTTCATGCAGTTTTGAGTTGTTCATACATTGCTGTTGGTTGAATTTGGGGTCTGCACATAAGTACTCGAGTATTATCAACTTATGTGCATACTTACATATGTTTGTGGGTATGCATATATATAGTCTGATTTGTACTAAGCTTGAGATATTAGTTTGCTACTTTGTTTCGACCAGTTCTGCTGGAAATTGTGTAGACTGTGCATTGCCTTCGTGCCTACCTGCTTGCGATTACAGTCACCAGTATTCCTACTGGTGCACTTGATATTTTGTTCAAGTTTTCATGCACTGTACTCTACCTGTGCATCCTTGTATCTGATGCATTGGGATATTGAGTTAGTTAGCACTTTTGTTTCATGAATACCTGTTGCCATTCTGTTGAGTGTTGTAGTGACTTATCCTTGGTGCACTCACCCTCAGTTTTCTATCTCACTGTGCCTTGCTTTGTGACATGTTGAACTTGTTTCACTTGTGCCTCTGATCTTGTTTAGTATTGTTTTGAGTTGTTTTGTAGTGGCGAGGCAGTACACGCGTGCGTGTACTGCAGCCCTAGCAGGATTGACAGATTTATTTGACATTTCCATTGTTTAAACTGAATTGGATTGCTGATTTATTGTTTAACACTATTTAGTGTTATATATGCCGTTATCCAATTCTCGTATCGAGAGTTGGATATACGAGATTTCTGTGACTGTCGTCTATTTGACTACCTGATTATTATTGCTACTATGCACTAATAACTGAGTTTGAATTAGACTGACCCGTGTATTATTTTCTTTTGAATGTAATACTCGGGTCAGACCCGAGTTATTTCAGGTTGTAGATTTTCTTCTTTGAGTTGCTGTTCGGGATTTGAAGACTTTTCGCATCTTCTGAAGTTGTCATTGTTCTTTTGTAGTAGTCGTGTCATTGTATAGAACGATATGTATTCATGTATATTAGTTGATAATGTACGTGTACATATAACCTCTAGAGTCGACAGTTGTAGTTGTATCGTATGTATTGTGTCAACTATGTATTAACTGACATCGGTTATATATATATGAGACTTTTGTCTTTATTTGTGTTCCGCAATTATATTATCTGTGTTATTGTTATATTTAATGTCCTAAACTATTATGAACTATCGTAGTTTGTTTTATACTGATAATTGGATATGTCGATGGGAGTAAATAAATAATAGATGAAAAATAAAAAGTATATACCACTCCTATCGAGATAACCAATATTAGTGTAAGGCCAATTACGGATGGTCGCTCCTATCCAGCCTTATTCTTCGTAATAACAGACAGTATTTCTTTTAATACTCTTTGTTATTATGAGCATAGAGGTGGGGCGTTACAATGGTATACGCTTATCTTGTTTCAAAGCATGCTTTGTTTTCAACAGAAGCGTACTCTAAGGGCCAAGTGTTATGCAGGTTTTAGACTAAGCGATTTTCAATCAAATCTGGACGTCGAGACGAAGACAAAATGATTCAAGGATTTAGGAACATGCTTGGAAGGGAAATGGAACTGGTCTCAAGAGTTGAGAATACAAAAGGAGTTAAGAAAACATGTCGGTACCTATCTCTTTTAGGTTGGTACCGACCACTTTTTGGGCACCTCATTTGGTTCTGGAGCTTAGGCATACAGATTCCTAGTTATACCGATCGTCTCAGGGCCTATTTCTGAAGAGTACATAAACAACTCCAAGAAAGCTCTGAAGGAAAGAAGACAAGTGCTAAAGATATCAAAACCTCTCGAAAACAACATGATTTTTAAGGAAATGTGCTCGGAACTTGATAGATCTAAGAAAAATGGTAAAGTAGAGGAGAATGGAACAACTGGCACTAAAGAATTCAAGTCGATACCGATATGAATTTCTTTCTCTCGGGACTTCGTCTCCTTCTCCTACCTTCTCAGATCTGAAGTTAGACCTGGTATATCGAGAACAAGCGATTCTGTTGGACGATTCCCTATAAATCTAAGGATGAGAGCATTTGGAAAAGGATTTTGGACACTTAATCTTCTTCACTCTCTTTCTCACACGACCGTAGCCACAAAGTAAGTTACTTTTGGTTGTTCTAGGCTGCTAGAACTCAAAATCCTTTATACTTATGAGTATAATCTATAAGCAATAATGTTATAGTGAACATAGACCTCGGATTAGCCAAACCACTATAAAAATTATCTGTGTTTCTTACTTTATTTTTGCTATATCTCTTCATTTCAGTTCATATTGGGGTATTGTGCCATTTTTGGTTCAATAGTGATATTTGATATCATAACAAAATGATGCGCTATAAAATATGGCATCTTTTAAAATTTTACGGTTATTTTGGGATTATGGAATGAGCCACAATTTTGAGAAATAATTCTTTAATTATATGATATGAATCGTATAGTGCTGGTGCATTGTATCTCAAACGATTGCATACATTCGATGGGAGCGATAGAAGAGTTGGTGAACTCTTAGGATTGGTATATATATATAATCGTAGGTCTAGTGACACCAAAACGACTCCACATATTTAATTAAAATCACCGATGAATTATCATAAACATGAATATATGTATTTTATACATATGTAATATGTCTATGATAAGTTCATAGAATATAAAACAGAAGTAAATAGTATGACGTGCAAAAGAAAATAAAATGATTCAATTTGATCATATATGTGGGTATATTGGAAAGGAGTACCAAATGTACCTAAAACGATTAAGATTCAATCTCAAAAGTCACTTCATCCAATGATACATAATGATGTATCGATGAGAAGTAATCGAACTTTGTTGAAAGTATGATTAATGATGAGTGAAGTTCATTTAACTTCTTTCTATAAGGACGTGTACTTAAGAGTGAGTACATGAGATTAAATTTAATTTCATCTAAAACAAAATCTACAAAATCATACAAGATAAGAATTGATGAAACAACTCCTACATATCCTAGGTAAACGACTTGATAGGTTGTGTGAGTCAAGAGACTGCAGGTAATATATGTTCGTGAGGGACCTTATGTGGACCAGCCCAATGACTTTAAGACTGATCAGTTTTAACTGACCAATTTATCTTATGAACATAAGTTTCGTAAACTTTAGAACCAAATTAGTTTTATACATATATATATAGGAAATTCATAAAATGTTTATGAATACATGTTCCATTGCGTTAAGAAACAATTGTTATTTCAAGAAACACCAACTTCATGCGAAAGAATTTATTTTAGAAATTATTGGTAGTACAATGGATTTGGATACGATCCAAAGATAAAACTAATTACAAAGGATAAAAGTAAATTAACCAAGTTAAAACATATATAATTAATTAGAATGTCTAATAAGAAATCTCGCACATTAAAGAGAAACTATGATTTTCTTATCGGTGTTTAAAAGTGAATTTCTAAAGTTGTCAATAAGCCATTATTGATTCTACCATATGACATTATGCGCAAATCCGGAATGGATTCCAAGTACATTATCAAAATATGATTTTGATAATTGTACCTGAAGGGATATGATCCATTGGCTACACAAGTGTCTTCAAGAAGAAGTGGAATATGGTAAGCTATGTCGATAGAATAAGATCATAAATTTCAATTGTTAAAATTAACGTAACAAATTCGACATTCAACATACTTAAGTTAATTCGGATTTTACTCATAAAATTATTGCTTGATATAGTTTGAGTTTTGGTATATGTATGTTGAAATAGAAATTCTAAATAATGGTTTTAGAATATGTTGTTTGCGCTTAATAACCAAAGTGTCTCGAAGTTAGTGGGAGCGATTCCGAGCTTGTGAGTTATTAGATATGATGCAAGAACCGATACGAAAGTATTGTTCAACAAGCATTAGAGTTGAGCAAATATGTTGATAGAAAAAAAACAGTTTGAATTTCAGTCAAAATGCAAAGGAACTGTGTGTCTATAAGAAAGAACATTAAAGGTACCAAAATATTTCTTAAATTGTAAGTAAATAACAAATTTATGATTTTAACGATGTACTCTTATTAAAATCATTTTAGTGTGGTTGTACGGTCCTTGATGCATGATTTGAAAAGTCATATTTTATAATCAATGTAAAAGAATGTTGTGAATATTCCAGAACGATACACATAGACACTATGTTAAATTATTTAATATGGAGCATGTAAGTTAAATTCCTTATGCATTAGCAGTATAAATTACCATACATGTTATATTGTCTACAATATTACACTTTGCATATGTATGTGATGCATAGAGCAAGTATCAAATCCTAATTAAGATCAGTAAACGATCGTAGAGAATTGTTTATAGAACTATGTTAATTAAGATCAAGTATTTACAAAATAGTAGAGAATTGTTTATGCAGGGACTCAAACTTTGTAAGTGATATTGAGTATATTATGTTAATCCTAAATTCATGTTCAACTAAATTTATGTTCAATCTTCGATTAAGAACATTAAGTTGGAAATATTCCAAACAATAAGTGGTGGATGATTCAACCAAAGGCTAAATACATCGCCAAGAATAGCGCTGGAATAAAAGATGTATAAATAAATGCATAAATTTATAACTGAGCTAAGGATGATTCCAAATATTGAGAATCCCATGATATTGTTATATAATAACAATGACCTGATATAGTTCATAAAAGAACCTAAAGCTCACTATAAGTCCAAAAATATACTCCGAAGGGTTCCATAAGATAATGGCAGTTTATCAGCATCCAGGAGAGTTAATTGACGGAGTAGATAACTAAAACAATATAAGATACTGGTTCACTAAGGGACTGACCAGATTAGGTTTTGAGAAAACTGGTCAAAGGAGTTGAAATAAGATTCCATAGTTGACCCCAAGTGCAAGTAGGAGGTTGATAGAGTTAGACGTATGCCTTAAGGGAAATTATGTAATTTGTTATATATATCTAACTCGATAACCAATCTTGTTCATAATAAAGGTGTTTGATTTCTATAATATTTTTGTTATATTGTGATACAATTGATTAAGTAATTAATTTAAAGTATATGCAAATAGAAAATCCTTAAATAGTATGTTTTGTGATAATAATTACAAATTGTTGTAATCATGAGAATTTCATCGCATTGAAAAATAACTTATTATTTTAAATATTCTTAATCAAGATGTTTCGAGAAAGAATACTGATTCATCCACTGAGATTAGAGTACGTAACGCTCTCTAAATATTAGGCAATTTATTACTCATAGTTGGGGGCTCCAGGTGGTTGCATATTGATAATTATTGGATAAAAATGGAATTATTTACTCTAGAGTTTCTTGTTGGTTAATTATAACAAAGGTCAAACAGGAGATCTCGAAGTGATGGTGTTACACAGTTCCCTCAACTTGTGAATACTCTGGAACTTCAATGTGGATACTCCACATTGATTATAATTAAATCATGACATGACGATTTATCAAGCGACCATAGCTAGGTTTGAGTTGAAGCATTGGAAGTGAAATACTATTCAATCGAGAATTTGTCTCTTTAGTTTTAAGATGTTAGTATCATGGTCAATTGTAGTCAGCTCAAAATCATAGTCTCTTGCCAAAGCGGTAAGGTTAATAGTAATTGTTGTTATTGAACCAAGGACCTTGTGTTTGGACTAACCAAGTTGAATATGGATGATATTATAGTTTTGACTAAAACCAAATTCTATAAATCCTAAAGTAATATAGTTTTGATGAAGAGAATTGGTGTAAATAATCGTTACCACCAAGTACTGCTTAAGAAAAATAAAATATGATTTTATTGAAGAGGTCTGTACACAATGAATTCAACCCAACTATCACATCACCAGCTACTATGACGTGTGAATATTAATATTTGAATCGTTCAAAATTAATCATTGACTGAATTCACACTTTTGAGTCGCACAATCTCATTTGTGAATTCCCTAAAAACCACATGATTTAATTTATTTATAAGATGATATAAATTAATTAATATGTAATAAATATTGATTATTAGTTAATTTATCTAATATTTGAGAGTTGGTTATGATCATTTGAACACATATAAAAGTTATGCGTGCATGCATCGATATACGATATTGGTGTAATTTTAAATTTGTTTTAAACAAGAAATAATTACTTAAAGAGTTTTGGAATTTTTTGTGCCATTAATGATAAATTATAGTCGGCCATTCAAGAGAAATGAGAGGGGTGGAGAGAGAGAAAATTAAGGAAATTAATTAGGGAAGTTTTAATTAAAAGAATTGGAATGGTTCCATTCTTTCAATTAAAATAAATCCACTAATTTTATTTTGATTATGCTTTCCTTCATTCTTTTTCTCTCCTCCTTTCCATGCCATAGTCGAAATTATCATCTTTCCTTCCAAAACAAAAAAACAACTCCAAATCAAATGAAAACAATAAATAAAATATAAATATAGGTGATTCATCAATCTCTTGTAAGGATTGTGTGTGGATCTTGGAGATCTCAAGAGAAATCTCAAATCAAGGTGCAAATGATAGGCTGCTTCTTTAAGTACTCTTTTAATATCATTTATATACATCATTTAATTGTGTAATTTAGATATTAAATATATAATAATGAATTTATATGTGTCTGTGTTATCCGATTCATTTTGTATTTTCAAATTGTTCAAATTAAAAAAAAACATGAAAATAATTTTTATAATACCAATTGAATTTGTTTAACGGTATGAAACATGAAATAATTTTTTAATACCAATTAAATTTGTGTTAAAGGTATTTATTTAAAAACAATGTCTATAAAGGTTAAATGTTTAATTTCTTAACTACTTATACAAAGTTTAAACAATTTTCTTAAATAAGTGGTCTGATTCAAATTTTAAAAGAGATTTTGTAAAAAAATACTTATAATACCAATTGAATTTGTTTTAGAGGTGTTCATTTAACATAATGGTTTCAAAGATTAAAGATTAAAAGATAAATTTTAACGAGTTATATGAACTTTAAACAGTTTCTCTAAACTACGTTCTAATTCAATTTCAAAATTTATAGCTAAAGCCAAAATATGACAAACGGGAGCTTAATGAGCTAAAAGAATAGCTAGAACCAAAACCTGATAAATGAAAAATTAGGTGAAGTTTGGAAAATAAAACCAAGAATTAAATAAGTAAGAACCAACAAATAATATGGGTTCAAAAGAGCTATTGACGGCGAGTGGGGATGCTCACTCAAATGCACCTACTTTAAGAGGTACGGTCTGGCATTCGACTTCTGGAAGGATGTGGGATGTCCAAGCGGCTTGTAAGCTTTCGTGAGAGTGGATGTAACTCTCTTATGAGGTTCAAGCTTAAGTAGATAAGATTCATTGAGACTGCTTAGGGTTGTACTTTATAGTATAAAAATAAAGATAAAAATACCGTTTGGGGTTGTACCTTGTAGTATAAAACTAATAAATGAATTATCAAGACCGGTAGGAGAGGTACCTTAAGATACAAAACTAAGAAAAGAATAACCAAGACTATTTGGGGTTGTACCTCATGGTGTAAGAGATAACGCACGAAACTAACCATAGTTCTGCGTTGTCAAAATCTAATAAATGAACACAGGTTAAGTATTATGTTTTCCAAGACCCTAAATCAAGATAGTTTCGGGTGGAGTTTTATTGAGACATGTTATGTATGTTTGAGTTAACATATTTTGTTGTGATTTATAATTTATGATAAACTTGTATTAATTGTGTAACTAAGGCTAAAATTAAGGAAAACTCGCTTCATGCTTTAGCAGCGTGGTCCAACTAGCAAAGAATTTTGATGGGAAATGATATATTTCATATCAGACTTATGTCTGACCCATGTGTTTATTGTTTTTCTCTTATAAACTCACAGGTACTGATATGAGTAGGTTGAGTTTATAAGATTTCAAACTACTGTTAGTAGCCGAAGGAAGGTCCTTTGCAAAGATTATACTAAAGACGAAGATAGGCTGAAGGCCTTAATGTTATCTTTTATAGTAGCCTAAATTCTTCTTTGTACTGTAAATATTTATTAAGTCCAGGGGACTACAAGGTTTGGCATCCTCACATATCCGCTCTTCTAAGCTATCATGTAATGATTTATATTTTCCCCTTGCGTGGGCATGATTTGAGATTTGAAATATGTAAGGACAATTATCTATGATAAAATTAATTTAGTTGCTCTATTTTCTAAAACTATTGAATAAAAATACCGAACTCATATATCGTCGAAAGATAATTCCAAGATGACTGCGGCTCATTGGGGTTCCATCTTTGGATTTCAAAATAGGGTTGTTACATCAATGAAAATGCATTGGCCAAGTTAGCAAGTTTAGGAGATGTGCAATTACTAGGGATCGTTTTGGTAGAAGTCTTATCGACTCCATGCATTGAATATGGAATTTGTTATGGAAGTGGATGAAAATGAGTCATGGATGACATCATTCAAGGACTACTTGACGAAGAGTATCCTTCCAAAGAATAGGAATGAGGCATGAAAGCTTTTGAGAAAGATGTGACATTATATTATGCGGGATAGCATCTTATATCGAATAGGATTATCATCTCTCTTGCTAAGGTGTGTGGATAAGAACGAAGCAAAGAAAACCATGAGAATAAACATCAAGGAAGCTTAGGAGAATAAACCGAGGGCAAAGCTTAGCATGAAAAATAATACGCTATGGATATTTCTTGCCCAATTTTAACAACAATGCATTAGAGTTTACTAAGAAATGTGACAGGTGCTAGAGATCCGCTAAGACACCAAGAGCCTCATCCAACAAGCTTGCATAAATGTTTAGCCAGCAGTTATCTACGGTTTGGGGAATTGATATTATCGGGGATACCAATGGCACATGGAGGAGATAATTACATAATAATAGCAATGGATTATATCACTAAGTAGTATAGGCGGAACCACTCACCACTATCATCTTAGCGAAGGTGATCAACTTTGTAGTGAAAGCATTATTGATGATTCGATGATGTTGGATTTTGGGATAATGAAAACTGAGTGAAGAAATCATGGATGGTCAAAACGCAAGAGATAGAAGATGCAAAACAATGGAAAAACAAAGGAATAATGGCTAAGTATAGAATTCTCTATCGACCGGTACCGATCCATTGCATTGATCGGTACTGATCCATAAGATCACTTAACTATAGCATATCGAAGATTGAAAGGAATCAAAGGCTTCGAACGGTGTACTGATCCATAAGAGAACTTGGATTGGAGAACAACTCTGTAAGGCAATGTGGATCGATCAACAAAGTTGCAAGAAGAATCTACTAAGCTTGATTGATTGGTTTCGATCGATATGCATGGACTGATATCGATTTATAAGAAATAAATCATGCAAGCTAAGTCAAAATTTACATATTATTCAATCTAATTTCATGAATATGACCTTATCTTTCTCTATCGAATATTAAGAGATAATTTGGACAAATTACGGCTCCTAGCAACCCCAAATACACATATAAATACAAGTTACGCATCACTGGAAAAGAGATTGATTCTATTTTCATTTAAAGGAGATAATGTTATAATCTAGACTAATTTTTCCTTTGATTTCAACTGAAATTCTCTTTGCAAGTTTGTGAAATAATAATAAGAATCATATAGAGTAAGCATATGCACAACCGAACTATTATAAATTGTGTGTGTTCTTCTCTTTCACTTTGTTTTGCTAAGTTTGCTATTACTTAATTGAGATCTAATTAATTTGAACTCAAATTATAAACCAAAGGTTATTAATCCATAAACAAAATTAAATCGGTGATTACATTCTGAATCACCGGTTCTCCACAACGTGACAAGGGTATTGGTCAAATTTCAAACCAACAATTATATCACCTTTAGTTATTCCTAAAGTTGCCTTAGCAAGTACAAGTCCAAATTTTGTTGAAGTACACATGTGTTTGGTAGTCACACACAATCCTATCATTTTAACAATGGTAATTCTGACTAGGTCCGGTGGTAACTCTTCATCTTTGTATAGGCTTTCGACGCCTAACCTTTTTTGGGGAAAATGCAATGATATTTCCTCATACCAAAGACCAAAGTCATCATCCACCCTATCTCAAACTTCATCAAGTTATCGTCCTAGGAAACTTAGAATCATTCCTAATAAAAGAACATAATTTTGTACTAATAATTTTTTTTATGTTTTTCCTATTTCAATCACTATTGTGTGCCTCTTTGTTTACTAATGATAAATTACTTTTCTGTTTTTAATTCGCAATTGTATTATTATTTTGAAAATACTAAATGTCATACATGCTTAAGAACAAAGAAGAATTTAAATCAACCAAGTAATATATACTATTGTGTAGATCATATAAAAGAACAGAAAAAATGAAGTATTATAATACAAGATGAACTAAATCATCTACAATCAATAATGCATGCAAGTGACTATAACATGCAACTAATAATAGAAAATGTTGAGCTTAGGACATCACTTTGAAACTTACAATACCATGTTAATTAACTCCTAGCAGCCTCGATACAACTCACTTTAGAGCTACTAAATTCCAATATGTTCCTTCAGAATGAGCTTGTCAAAGACTAAGAGGAGTTATCAAAAACTAAAACTATTGAGATAGATGTTGATGCTAGTAAACTAAGATTAACCATAGCCTCTTGCCCCAGAACTTCAAGAGGAAGGGGTGAAATCCAACCCTCACCCCCCAGGCAGAAACTAAAATTATTACTCTAAGACAAACCAACCCCAAGGGCAAACATCTCTTTTGGAGAATGTGCATCAACAACCGATGCAAGGAGTTTTAGATGTTCAATTAATAAAAAAAAGGAAAAACTCGTGCCTTTTGGAGAATTCAAAAGAAACGGGTGCCAATGAAATGTGAGCAACTTGAGAAGCAATGATTAGAAATTTATGCGATGTCCATGCTAATGCCAAAAGGAAAGTCAATCAAATTCTCGATCGTCTTTTGAGAACGAAGAGCTATTACGAGTATGTCCTCAAAGCTCTTATCACCTTTGGAGTTCCTATTCACCCCTCGTTCATTATTGAGGAAGGCAAGCTTGATTGTATTCATGTTCAAGGCACCAACTTTGTATCACAATGCACGATTCATTTAATAGTCGTTTTCCAGTACCTTGAAGGATTGGCCATATGACTATAATCTAAGATATAGGAAAAATAGATTCCATAGGGTGTTCGCGGCCCGAGCCTAGAGAAGAAGTGGAAGGGAGATGCAAAAATATTATAAAAGAATAAGATTATGCCCTATGGTTTTATTGTTTGCACGATGTATGCACTCTTTCGTTGTTTGACTTTGTAGTTTGTAATATAGTTTTCTGTACTTATAGTTTTGGAAATATATGTATTTGTTCGTAACAAAAAAATTCTATGCTAAAAAATAATATTTTGTACATGAAAAAAGTTTTTTTTTTGAAATATATGATCTTGTAGCATGAAAATAATACTACAAAAATGACCGTCTTTCGGCTTTTGAAAACATTTGTAATTGGAAATGCTTATATGCAAAATAGTTCGGTAATAACCAAAATTGTTTCTTGAAAACAATTGTAACTTTGTATATTAGAAAGGTTACTTTTGGAATAACTTTGTGGTTCTGAAAGAATCGAAAGAACTGAAAGCATTTGAAGCTTAACGAAACCATTTTTAAACAAGTTTGGTAATAACCGTAGTATTGAAAATACTTACACAACTTTTTGAAAACTTTGAAATAATACTTGAAAATGATATTTCAAGATTGAAAATTTTTCTTTGGAATATCTTTATAATTTTGGGAAATACTTTGTATCGTCAAAGAGCTTTTGGTTAAATAGTTTTGTAACCATGAGAATAACTGAAATAATGTTCGCTGTTCCAAAACCTTTTGAAATACCTTTGAAATGATATTTTGTATTTGAGAAGCTTTTGAATGCTTTTGTATTTCAAAACATATTGAAATGATAATTTGTGTATGAATGGTACCTTGTATATCTTGAAAACGACTGATTTCTTTAAAGGCCTCATTTGGTTAGAATTTAGCTCTAAATACTTGAATGAACTGATGCTTTGATATCTTCTTTGATCTTTGATTGATTGTAAAGCATCATGGGCTCGATTATTGTAATTTTTGATTCACCCGGGTTTCCTGACATTCAGCAACATTAGTTCGAGGGGTAGTATGGTCACTCATAAGGAAGAGCCCGTTACAAGCATTTAAGGCTTCGACCGTGTCAGCAGTAGGGGCTTTGTTCTAGCTTATTTGTACCCTCCTTCAAGGCAAATACTTACTTCGCCCTAGCAATATCAGGTTAACACCTATGCGTGCATGAAAATAATTTTATTAGAGCACATAACTATTAAGGACACACATCAACTTTAGTCGGCTTTTGGTCAGGGTAATTTTAATATGTCACAATCTTTTGAGGTTTTAGAAAAATGTGAGATAGGGAATCATTTGGAGGAGTGAAGATGTAAGGCTCGTCGGGATTTGATCTTTACAAAGTCTCGGTTTTTGAATTTTGGCCAAAGTATTCAAGTAGCTGAGTAGATAATTCCCTTATCTCTTGGTTCATGAAATGGATTACTTTTCTAAGTTAAGCATTCTAAAGAGATTCCTTAAGGTACTCCAAAGAACGTTTTATATATAAAGAGAATGCAAATCTTAGACCAGACAATTTGATTGGTCATTTCCCTCTTCCGTCGAAACTAAAGTAGCAAGGTGTTGACTATTGTTTGCATCAATAAGCTGAACTCATATGCTCAGATAGATATAAGAAATAAGTTTCCTCGTTTGACAGATATAAGTTGAACTCATATGCTCAGACAGATATAAGCTGAACTCATATGTCGAAACTAAAGGAGATTCACCAAAGTTATTCACCTTATAATAATCTTCTACGGAGAAAGAGAGCAAGTAGTTGGCTAAATCTAAATAAGAATCAAAGTTTGGTGGCTCTTCTTCTAACGTCGAATTGTTGATGCATTTTTTGGTTTAGAGCAACAACCAACAATCGAATGTTTGGTTGAATATGAGCAGTTGTAGGTGCAAATAAAACAAAAGTTATAATGGTTCGGGGGATCAAACCCTACGTCCACTTTTGTATTTTTTTGTTGAAGTTATGTAAAAACATTACAATATAGAGATGGAAGTCATTAATGAGTTTTTACAATTGCAGTAATCTTAAAAAGTACATTTTAGTGTTTATAGATTTGAGAGTGGGTAGTGTGTCACATCAAGTCTGAGTTGGCCGTTTGATTGTTTATAGATTTGAGAGTGGATGGTGTGGCACATCAAGCCCGAGTTGGCCGTTGGATTGCTTACATTTGTATTTTTGGTCATTCTTGCCTGTTTAGTCGTGGATTGGTTGTGGATTGATGAAGTGAAGCGCGCTCTCTCTCTCTCATATTTATTTGATGCTTGCTTGGCTAAGTACCTATGATTTGTAGGTTTACGGTAAATATTACCTTTGACCCCTGCATTTGGGTTCGTGTACTTGATATAACTTTTTAGAACAGCAAAGAACAAATAGTATATTCATTGGCATTTATACGATTCAGCTAATGGTAATTCTAGTGTTATTAGCTCATACAATCACATAAGCTTAGTTATATGTATTTACGTCGGCATATTAACTCTTTGGCATTTCACCTATAAGTTTAAAACACTTCTTTTATCTTGTTTAAATGCTACAAAATGTCTTAACCTTACTGCTTTAATACCGAAAGGAAAAGGTAACCCTCGATGCAACATAGCGTAACAAGTTGGATGACGATGAGCTAGTGCTAACGTAACCGATCTTGATTGCTCCTCTGAATAGGCATTCCATGAATATTCCCTTCAATTTTAATCATGTAATGATTTCAATTTTGTATTTAGGGAAGATTTACCTAGGGTATTGTTACCCAGCACTTTGGCCCAGCTACATGGCGATAGTCATAGTGCCTATGGATGAATCAAGATGGGACTCAAGCTAAGAAGGGATTGCAAGTATAAGAGACCGGTTTAACTTAAATTTGGATCGGCCTATATACATGGATCGGTATGTTTGGCGCTGGCTCGGCTGAAGTCGTTCGGCGTTAGAGTGTAGGCTTGGTGGGTCGGCCAAAATGGAGGAGGCAAAGTGGTTCGGTCAAGAAGGTTTCGAACCTAGTGGGTCAATGTGAATTTGGTTCGGCCTTGATCGTTCGACTGATTGTGGTCAGGCTTCAGAAGCATTGGGGCAGTTGTCGCTCGGTCAAGGAAGGGAAATCAAGATGGTTCGGTCAAGATGTCCTAGGAGGGGCCGCTCGGCAAGGATGGCTCGGCACTTGGTGGACTGGCCTCAGAGGAATTGGTTCATTTGGTTCGGTATTTAGTAGCCCGGTCTCAGAGCGTTCGACACAACTGGCTCGGCTAGGTTAGTTTAGCCTCGTTGGACCAGGGAAGGCAGTTGGTGTAGAAGTGTTGCGACCAGCCTTCCTTTCCTACAACTCGTACCACCATTTCCCTCGAGTTATGTGAGGACCAACTTCGAGTTACTAACAAGAAGACCCGAGTTCAGTCAAGGTCGGTCGGCAACCATTGTTCGACATTGGTGGCTCGGTATGACTCGCTCGGTCAACTTGACTTACGACTATGGGCCGAGTTACCTTGGTCTTGGGCCTGCACAGGGATTCCAGCCTATCTTCATCTATAAATAGAGAGGTAAGGGTACAGTTGAAGGGACCTTTTTTCGGGAACTCCAGGGATACTCTGCCATTTTTTGCATTCATCTCATTTCTGTTCGAACTTGTATCCAAGTTGTTTGTTTACGGATTGTATCTGTACTCAAGTAGTCGGGAAAGTAATAAAGATTACATTCAAAGTGGACGTAGGCAGTTACGCCGAACCACTATAAATCTGGTGCTCTTGTCTCTATTGTTGTTTTTGCATTCTACTGTGATATTCCTCTGTTTAATTTACTTTCTTCATTAATCTCTCTACATAAATCTATTCAAGGGTGTTAGTGACCAATTTTGGTGCTAACATTTTGGTGCTTTCACTGAGAACATGCATTCTCAGGCTGTTAGGATCTACTTTGTCGCTACTGGATTGAAGAAATCCCCCGAAGGAGATCCAAGTTCACTTTCAGGAGTTCATACATTCTATTCAGAGTTCCGACGAAATAATCTAAGATGGGAAGACCACGTACAAGATCAGCCTCCCACAATGCGGATGTCAACGAGACCGCTAGCGTCCAACAAGTAGGACCCAACAATCAACAAGCTAATCCAGGTGCAGGGACCGCAACCGTCCTAAACCAATCAGAAGTTCTCACCAGGACAGAGTTCAATGAGCTGATGAGAGAACTTGTGGAAAGCAGGAGATGGCTTTACGAACAAGTTCAAGCTAACGTCAATCTCATGACCCAGATTGCTCAGCAACAGCATTAGAATGCTGGAGGAAGCCCCACTTCCTACTCATCATCTGACAGCTCCGCTTCATCTGATGAACATCATAGGCGTAGACGCCATAGGATTGAAACAGCACAAACAGGTGCGGCGGAACAGTCCAATAGGAATGGTCCGGGTTCTCTACCTGGAACAGTGGCCCATCATCTGCACCTGGGAAGTCGCACTCAAACTGGAGCGGAAAACTTAAAACCGGGAGCATAGGTGGAAGCTGGTGCACCACCACGCCAGGTTCGTAGCGAAGCGGGTCCCCAGGACATGCATTTGGGAGATCACTTACCAAGGAGGCACCGGCCGGAACGGTCACGCAGGACGGAGCCCAACTTGCCACCTCCCATTCAAACCCCGGATTTATCAGCTATGGTCAGACATCTAATGAGGGAAAATCAAGGTTTATCCAACGATGATTGGGGCGTATCTAGAAGTCATACTCCATTCACGGATGCTATCCTACAGGCTGAGTACCCCCGGAAGTTCAGTATGCCGACTATTCCAACCTATGAAGGTAAAACTGATCCCCGACAACATATAATGAGATAAGAGTGGATGATGGACTCAGCTAGGGCAAATGATGCGATTAAATGTAGATGTTTCCCAATAACCCTATCCAGAATCGCCACCATGTGGTTTACCAGACTTCCTCCGCGATCGATCTCCAGGTTTGATGAGTTAGCGACAAAATTTGTGGAGCAGTTTAGGATCCATACCACTCGCCCAAAGGATGCGATGTCTCTATCCAGTGTGATCTAGGCTCCAGGAGAGTCGTTAAAGGAATATTTGCAAAGATCTCACCAGCAACCCGAATGACCACGCTATACTTATGGCTGTGATGCAAGGGGTAGATCCGGACTCAGAGTTTGGTGATTGGTTGGCAGGAAAACCACATACTACCGTGGAACGTTTTTATTCAAAGGAGAACCAATTCATGCAAAGAGAAGAGGCCAGGTGGACGAGGCAAAGCAGCGCGCCAGGGCCAAGTAAGGAAGCGGTGCAAAGCAATATCGCCGTGAAACAATCTGGTGAAAACTCTGGCAAGGTCCAAGTCAATGTTCAGAATAAGCCGGGGCAGTCTAAAGAATCCCAAGGGGGAAATTCTAGAAGAAAGAGGGAAGCAAGAAAGTGGAAATCAATGATCCCTACCTATAAGGAATACACTCCTCTGAACGCATCGCTGGAGAATATTTATGTATCAACTTGTAATACATTCCAATACCGAAAGCCGCGCCCAAAAGAATCCACTGAGGAACAGAAGCAGACTGGGAAGTATTGTCGCTTCCATGAGACTTACGGGCACAATACCGAAGAATGTAGACACCTCCATGATGCTGTAGAAAAGCTGATTCGATAGAAGAAGTTACAGCAGTTTGTTAAGAATCCGCAGGAAGGCGGACAGGGGACCTCCGACCCTAATCGTGGGCAGACTCTACATCGACCAGAGGAACCTGCTCGGACTGGAGGTAGATTGGTTATAAATACGATAGTCGATGGGCCTCACCCGGCAGACAAGAGTTGGCAAGAAATGGAATGCTATGCTAGTTCCCTAAAGCATGCGGATTTCAAATGCTGCTCGAACACAGAAGATGGGACCCCAGCGAAACAGCAGCGAATGATGACGGATGATATAGTATTCAGGAGCAGAGATATCGATCGGGTGGAGGCACCTACCATTGACCCGATGGTCATCTCAGCCACGATTGGGCCGGCACTTGTGAGAAGGATACTGATTGATTGTGGGAGTTCTGTGAATATTATCTTCAAAAAGGCGTATGACCAAATGAATATGGAGGCGAAGGATCTGAAACCATCTAAAGCCCGCATTTATGGCTTTAATGGGGCGGCCACTGATGCGATAGGTTTTGTAGAATTGCCAGTTGAGTTAGGGGAAGGTGAACGTAGGAGGGTACGGATCCTACCATTCATTGTTTTGGATGTTGATTCCCCGTATAATGTGTTTTTGAGCCGACCGGCATTGGCGGAGTTTAGGGCAGCTTTGGCCCCGTGGTGTTTAACCTTGAAATTTCCGACGGATAGAGGAGTTGGTGTAGTGCATGGCGATCAAGCGACTGATCATGCATGTTATGTGGCTGAGCTGAGAGAGGCCCAGCGAAGAGAGAAGGGAAAGGTTGTGGACAACTCTGTCTGCATCCATGTTGCTCAAAATTGACAAGTAATTCCCGAGCCTTGGCTCGGGCAGCAGGGTCGGATCTACAGAGACATGGATCTGAGAGACGATGATGAAGAACCCAAGGAGTCTAAAGCAGCACCGGCTGAACTGACGATTGACATTCCAGTCAGCCATGATGACCCATCACGGGTGCTTAAGATTGGATCACAACTCACCCCCTCGATGACTGAGGATCTTACTGATTTCCTCCGAGCGAACCTAGATGTTTTCGCTTGGACCCACTCAGATATGTGCGGGATTTCTCCCGCCATCGCAAGTCATATGTTGAACATTGACCCAAAGTATGTGCTAGTGAAACAAAAAAGGAGAGGTATGGACCCGGAGAGGTCAGCTGCTCTCAGAGAGGAGGTGGACAAACTCAAAGCAAATGGGTTCCTCCACGACGCCCTCTACCCTAAATGGATATCTAACCCCGTACTAGTGAGAAAAGTGAATGGGAAATGGAGGACCTATGTTGATTACTCAGACCTGAACAAGGCGTGCCCTAAGGATAGTTTCCCTTTACCCAGAATTGATTAGCTGGTCGACTCAACAGCAGGACACGAATTATTGTCATTCATGGATGCGTATTCGGGATACAATCAAATCCTAATGCACATTCCAGATCAGGAACACACTATTTTTGTCACAGACGTTGGACTGTACTGTTATGTGGTGATGCCTTTTGGGTTGAAGAATGCAGGAGCTACTTATCAACGTTTGGTAAATCGGATGTTTAAAGACCAAATTGGTAGAACGATGGAAGTCTATGTGGATGACATGCTCGTGAAGTCACGGCAGTCAAACAACCACATTCGATACTTAACGGAAATGTTTGATATACTCAGGTACTATGGAATGAAAATCAATCCACTGAAATGTTCTTTCGGAGTTGCATCGGAAAAAATATTGGGTTTTATTGTCAATGCGCGAGGAATCGAATCCAACCCAGAAAAAATTTAGGCTATTCGAGACATACAAGCACCCAGGACTATAAAACAAGTACAAAGCCTGAATGGGAAAGTGGCCGCTTTGAGTCGATTCATATCCAGAGCGACCGACAAATGTATTCCTTTCTTCGATGTGATAAGGAAAGGGAAGAGAAATTTTGAATGGACGCTGGACTGTGAGGACGCGTTCCGAGCTCTGGTGAGACACTTGGAGAGTCCCCCGATTCTGTCAAAGCCTGTAGACCATGAAGAATTATATGTTTACTTGGCCGTATCTCAGCATGCCATCAGTACAGCCTTGGTTCGTGAGGAGGACCGCATTCAAAAGCCAGTGTACTATGTCAGTAAACGTTTAACGGAGGCAGAAAGAAATTATCCAAAGATTGAGAAGCTAGCCTACTGCTTGGTGATTGCATCACGCAAGCTCCGTCCGTATTTTCAGGCACACCCGATCAGTGTTTACACCGATCAACCTCACGGCAAGTGCTCCAACGACCAGAAACTTCTGGAAGGTTGCTCAAATGGAACATTGAGTTGAGTCAATTTGATATCACTTACCTGCCATGGAGGGCTATCCAAGGGCAAGCGTTAGCCGACTTCATTGCAGAATTCACCATATCAGATGAGCCAAGTAGTGGTGACGTCGTTCCCCCCATTCGATGGAAATTATACACCGATGGGGCATCCAACAACCGTTGTTCTGGGGCTGGTGTAATTCTTGTAACTCCTGAAAACCGATCAATTTGTTATGCTTTTAAACTCGATTTCCCAGCTACAAATAACGAAGCCGAATATGAAGCATTGATTGCTGGCTTGAAACTTACCCGGGAACTCGGAGTAAAATCGGTTGAAATCTTTTGTGACTCGGAATTGGTGGTGTACCAGGTACGGGGAGACTATCAAGCAAAGGGGGGGAGACTTGCCCCATACCTTGCTCGGGTTCAAGAACTGTTGACAGACTTTGAATATTACGATATTTCGCATATCCCGCGTGAACAAAATGGGGAAGCCGATTCATTGGCAAAATTCGCGAGTACTGGTGATGCACAGCAGATGGGCTTAGCCCCCGTCGAAACCTTACATGCCCCGAGCATAAACAAAATGGAAGTAGATTCTGTGTTAAGGACAGAAACTGAAAGGGAGTCGTGGATGACTCCATTCAAAGAATACATGTTGCATGGAACTTTGCCTGAGAGAAAGAACGAAAGACGACAAGTCGTTCGCAAAGCCTCGCGGTATATGATGTAGGGTGGAGTAATGTATCGGAAAGGATTCTTGGTTCCCTTACTTCGGTGCATCGCCCACGACGAGATAAAGCGGGTCTTGAAAGAAGTTCATGAAGGAGAATGTAGCGACCATACTGGGGGCAAACACTAGCAAAAAAGATCCTCCGCTATGGATATTATTGGCCAACCGTGAATCGAGACGCCGTGGACTATGTAAGAAGATGCGATAAATGTCAAAAGTATGCGAAAATCCCGAGAGCTCCGCCGACGGAACTCACGCAAATGGTTAGTCCATGGCCATTTGCAATATGGGGGATCGATATAATCGGCTCCTTGCCAATCTCCAAAGGTGGTGCAAAATATGCAATTGTTGCGGTCGATTACTTTACCAAGTAGGCGGAAGCAGAGCCCTTGGCTACGATCACCACCAAAAGGTCATTAATTTCGTTGTGCAAAACATCATATGCCGTTTTTGGCCTCCCACGAACTATCATTACGGACAACGGAACTCAATTTGAGAGTAGAGAGTTCAAAGAATTCTGCCAAAAATATTGCATTGAGAAAAGGTTTGCGGCAGTCGCTCACCCTAAAGCCAATGGACAAGTTGAAGCTGTAAATAAAATAATCAAGTTCATATTGAAAAAACGTTTAGAGAAGGCTAGAGGCAAGTGGGTGGGATGAGCTTCCGACAACACTCTGGGCTTACAGAACCACACACAAGTCCGCGACTGGCCACACTCCATTCACCTTGGCATACGAAGTTGAAGCTGTTATACCCGTGGAACTTGAAGTTCCCTCTCACCGGGTGGCTCATTATGATCCTAAGACGAATCAGGATCTTTTACTGGAATCATTGGACTTTGTCGATGAGAAACGTGAAGAAGCTGATTTAAGGGCGACTGCGTACCGACACCGAGTCGCTCGATATTATAATGAAAAAGTTCGACCGAGAATCTTTGATGTGGGTGATCTTGTTTTAAAGCGAGTTTTTCCAATCCCGTCACATATGAATCCCACGTGGGAAGGTCCGTATGTCATCGAATGGAAGCTTGGAGAAGGAACCTTCAAGCTAGCGACTGTTGATGGCATAACACTCCCCAGAGCATGGAATAGCGAGCATTTGCGTCGTTATTACACATAGTCTTTTTCTTTTGCATTTTAGTAGCAGTTGTTTCCAGTGTATGTTCCCTTTTGTTGTTCTTTGTTTCCAACATGTAATAAGACAATTCAGCTTGTCCCTATTTTATTTTTTATTCAATAAAGGCTTGAAGCTGTTTTTCTATGAACAGTTGATGTTCCGTGTGTTACAATTTCATGGAAAAATCAAATTGTATTAATCTGTCCGGCGTATGAACGTGGACTTAAAACTAAAAGTCAATCAATAAACGATTCAAAAATCTCTAAGTCCCCGGAGCGCGGACTAGAGTACTCTGAGTCCTCAGAGTGCGGACTAGAGTATAAACGATTCAAAAATCTCTAAGTCCCCGGAGCGCGGACTAGAGTACTCTGAGTCCTCAGAGTGCGGACCAGAGTATAAACGATTGAAAAATCTCCAAGTCCCCGGAGCGTGGACTAGAGTACTCTGAGTCCCCGGAGTGCGGACTAGAGTATAAACGATTCAAAAATCTCTAAGTCCCCGGAGCGCGGACTAGAGTACTCTGAGTCCCCGGAGTGCGGATTAGAGTATAAACTATTCAAAAATCTCTAAGTCCCCGGAGTGCGGACTAGAGTACTCTGAGTCCCCGGAGTGCGGACTATAGTATAAACGATCCAAAAATCTCTAAGTCCCCGGAGTGCGGACTAGAGTATAAATAATTCAAAATTTTCCAAGTCATGTGAAAGCGGATCGGAGCTTATGTAACCCATAAGATTTTGAATTTCAACTACAAGTTAGACAATAAGCTCAACAATGAGAATCGTGGAAGACAAAGAAACAAAATTTTATTTACTAACCCAAAATTAAGTTCCATTATAACTTTTTCGGAGTTTGGAGAAAAAGTCTATTCGCAACGACTATAAAAATAAATAGAAACAACTACATGACTTAGGTTTAGTTAGGCTGAACGAGGTATGACAAGATGATAATTACTTCTTTGACTTTTTCTCCTTCTTCGGCTTCTCCGAAGATTCCTCAACCAAGCGCTTCTTCCTGGACCCTCTGCTTCCCAGTGAGGTGGTGTCCGGGGCAGGAAGAGGGACATCCAGAGGTGTGTTCCCCCCGGGGAGAATTATCTTCAGGGGCCTGTTTAGAGGGTCATCAAGTTCCACCGCCTGAGGTTCAACCTTAACTTTGGCTTTCTTTTTCTCCTCTTCCATGATTTGTTCCTCCATGCTAAGCTTCGAAGTATGTACGGAGGTGCCTGTGATTTTGACCTCGTCATGTTCATCTCCGGGCGAGGGATTTTCAAGTTTATCATCATATAGCGCTCCGATCACTTGAGCATCGAGTCCAGGGGTATCCCCAGCGTGGAGCGTCTCAACCACTTTCTCTTCTCTCCCCATGGCGACGTCGCTCCTTGGAGTTGGTTCGGGATCAGAATGGCCTACATGAAGTCATGAAAGAAAAATGTTAGAATACATCTATTACTCGCCAAAAGCGATGGTTTCTTGAACTCTAGAAGCGAAAGCTACATACCGGCTTTCGGTTGACTCTCAGCTATCCTGGGAGTCTCACCCTCTAGAATATGGGATAGAACATGAACATCAAGCCCGGGTTTCTCTGGGTCATAGCCGATATGTTGCCCGAAAGGATCGAGTGATGAGCAACCAGTCGGCTGAGCGGAAGGAGGAACTGGAGACTCGGTTCTGGATGGGCCAGCAATGTCGTCCTTCCCCTTCGATGAGGAGGAATCTCTTTCGAAGAGGGTTTTTGCTGCAGATAAGTCAGAAGGCTCGTTTCCTCGAAGCACTTCCTTCATAAGAGCTTCTTCATCAACCTCTTCGGTGCCCAGCTCAACTTTTTTAATTTTTATTAAAGTATCTCATGCTTCGGCCAATGATTCGAGGTAACCCTCACCTAGAAAAGATAGATCCCGATGCATGAGAACTCGAGCATTATACTCGGCAATAAGCGGATCAAATAGGCACTTAATTTCTTCCCTGCCGGCTTCAGCAGCTGCCTCGAGGCGAGAATCGACCTCTATCAGCGCCATTCTTCTACTCTCCTCACGGGCTGCATCCTTTACTTATTGGATTTTTCTCTCCTTGATGACGAGCCTGGTCGCCTTCATCGCTTCTCGCGGGCGAATTAAGTCCCATAGCCTCTGGGTCGTTGAAGTCATAATTTAGCAAGTCGTCGGGGATGGTCAGGTCTGATAGACCTTTTAGTGAACCCTCTAAATTTTGGAGAGACCACTCTCTTTCAACTAGAGTAATTGTAACTTTTGAAGTTCCGCCTACTGTTTTCTTTTTCAGCTTGTAGATAGGCTCTTTTTCCTCTTTGAAGGGGAGGCGGTTCATCGATGTCGGGTGCGTTAGTTATCGGTGCTATGTCGGAACTTATATTTTCGTTAGTCGCTTCTGGCACCCCGGTCTCCTTAATTTCACCTTCCTCGGTTGTATCGGAGGCCCCTTCTGCAGGAGGCACCGAAGGTCCGGCCTGCTCTTTGCCTTTTTTCCGCAGCGGATCCAGTTGTAGTGGCGCCAATTGGAAGGCTTGTTCGTCGACCCTCCACCAGTAATCCAAACCTCGAAAGCAATTCGTTGGAAATAACAGATTTAATCTCACAGTCTCCCATGGTAATGGCCTCGACGGCCTCAGAATACCCAACGTCTTTAGGTCGTGGGCAGATACCTGTAAAAGTCAAAGGAAGTTTAGAAAGGATGCACTTCGAGCCTTAGATATATATCAATTTAGGGATGAAACTTACTCCCTTCCAGCCATCTTCTCGCAAAGCCAGGGGGCAGCGTACGTAAAACCACTCTTGCTTATACTGGGAAAATTTACTCCACACCCTCGTCGGGATTTGACATTTGGAATGTGGCTCGAGAAATATTGTAACGATCCGGATTTTCGCGCTCGAAAATCGACATCCATACTTTACATCGTACTCGAATGCCGTAGATTCGACCGTTCAAATCCGAGTCGCCGGAGCTTATAACATCATTAAGTAAACAACACAGCGGAAAAAGAATATATCAATTACATAACATTGATAAAATGACAGATACAAAATCTGATACAACAGAATGATACAACAGATATCAATATACATCAGAGATATGATACAAGAAATAGCAGCGGAAAGAAAATGATATCATCAGCAGCGGATAGAATATCTCCAATAAAATGCTCCAAGATAAGCAACGTCAGTCCATGAACTCCAAGAACTGAACCAGCTCCAGATAATCTACTAAACCTGATATCTGAGAAAACCCAACTCTAGACTGCCCGTGTGGAAAATAGTGGGCACCCAGAGTTTAGGAAGGGAACAATAAACTCCGGATCAGTCATGGGACTGGTGTGAGCAACAAAAACAGTTTATCTTTAAAACAAACACAAAAGGCTTTTAACATTGAAACCCGCAATGCTTTTCGAAAATGAAACTACCATAAGGCCTCCCGCCACACACATAATGCAATCGCAGAATTGGAGGAGATTTCTCCTTATGATAGTCAAAAATGCTTACTACGCAAAATCATTCGATATTATTATCATTAGTGTATAGTGTCGAAAACCATTTCGAAAATATAATATTAATCTTAGCCAGCATACAACATTTCATCGTATGCCTACTATAGCTACTACGTTCAATAGCAGGTTACCGCCATATTCCATAGCAGGTAATACAACTAAAACCGTACAGGGTTCGTATTGTTTCTTTGGATTTCCAACAAATGATCAGGCTAAGGAACTTCCTTACCGAAATAGAAACGCCTCTGGAAAGACGCCCCGAGAACCTAACCGGATCTCCGCAAACAAAAGGCCGACGCTACCTCACGCTCTAACCGAGCTGTAACTAGGTAACTAACACACGAGTCATGTCATCCCCCGGTCGTTACCGACCTTTATCCGAGGGGCCCCTCAACCAACAAAGCAACAACCACAAAGTATAATAACTGTGCAGCATCCACATAGGTAAAATATCTGGGCTCCATACCATGATATCACCTTTTATCCAGAAGGAAATGACATACCCTAGGGGCGCTACCCCTACAAACCTTTGTCGCCACATTCCTGTTTCGACCATTACCGGGTTGTGAGGCTCGATGAAGTCTCGTCCACAAAGCCACGCTTTTTCACAAAGCCACGCTTTTTCACAAAGCCACGCTTTTTCACAAAGCCACGCTTTGATCAACAAATGATCAGCAGCACTTCGTATGCCACATTACCAAATTGGGAATGTATCACTAGTAACCATCAACTACATAACCTTTGAGCTCGTACGTCTCAGAGAAGGGTGTTAAGCTAAGAGAATAAATTCTCCGCCACCAACAGAAATGTATTTGATAGAAACCAGCTTTACATCTCAAAGTGTAATGTCAGACACACATCCATACAAGTCTGTTCCGGGTTCGAACAGAACCGAAGGCACTTCTCACGAAGCCCTTGCAAATCCGGATAATTTCCAATCACGTCCGGACTTCCCGTCACTAAGGGTGATAAAACCTCTATATCGGGGATCAGCCGATGCAGAGTAACTCGACGGTAATCCTTCCGTTTTCAAAAATATCCGGTCTTCACCACCGGTCTTCAAATGCTATCCATATACGTCGTATCACTATTCGGAATGGGATATATGACACAAAGGTCCTCTCCCGGCTAAACCGAATAACGAGCGCAATTAAAAATCATATGGATACTGGGGTCTCAGTTAAATCACAGCTTAAAGCCCAAAACTTTTCATTCGAATGGTTAAACAATTACCATTTCCAATCTTTTAAACAAAAAGATTCAATTCAAAAACCTTCAATGGTTTAAACAATTTCCATATTTTTAATCTTTTAAACAAAAAGATTCAATTCACAAAGTTCACCCCATTCCCAAAGATTCATTCATGGATTTCAAAACAATTTCCATTTCACTTGGATTAACTCGTTAAATCTTTAAGTCAAGATTTAACTTATAGCTTTTAAACAATTCCATTTCAAGTTGGATTAACTCGTTCGGTCTTTGAATCAAAGACTCATTTCATAAATTTCAAACATTTCAATTCCATTTCAAACTTGAAATTCTTTCAACACAAATTGGAAGTTCATTACTTTTGTGAAAGCTTTTACTATTTGAAAACAAATAGTTTCGTTTCATAAAAATCCAGTTATATTTACACGAGTTAAAACCCTTGAATAAAAATCCAAATTTCCAAATCAATATCTTTAAAATGGTTTAACCCATATATAACTTATACAACATTTTTAATCTCTAGTTTCAAATCCTAGAATTCAATTTCAAACTTGAATTCAAATTTAAATCAAATTATTTAAATTTGCAAAACTCGATTAAGTTATTCAAAATAACTTTTATCTTTGAAATTCCATTTCAAAAGCTTTTCACTTTAAACCCGAATTTCCAATTTCAAAATCAATTGAAATTAAAATTTCAATTTCAAAAACATTTAATTTACATCATCTGTGACTTAACCGATTTCCACGTGAAATCCATATTTGTGTGTGTAAGAGTGTAGTCCAGGGGTTTCACACAATAGTGCAACATCATCAATCATCACAGATATATCGATAAGCGGTATAACCCATAACGCTTATCTTCATTCACAAATTCATAGATAAAATAAATTTATCAATCACAAAGATTCACTATTACAATTCGATGTGGGTTTCGGATAACCAACTGGAATCCGACTCCCTGTCGCATCGAAATTCAAGTGTCGTTACGGGTCAAGGGTTTTCATATTCACATAGTAATATATCACAGAAATAGAAATTTCAGATCACAGCATAAATCAGGGTATATCACAAAGCATCACAAATCAGGGATATCAAACAATCAAATCAATCAACAGAATCCAAACATCCATGAGTAAGATCAATTAATATCTGATTTTAATTTTCCTTAATTAATTAACTTTAATTACTTCCCTTAATTAATAAATCTTAATTAATTACTTACCCTCAAATTAAATCTCTTTAATTAATTAACCCTATTAATCAATTAGGCTTTAATTAATCACTTTGATCATAAATTAATTACTTTTAATTAAGTAATTATCTTTAATTAATTAATCTCCTTTAATTAATAAACCCCTTAAAATTGATTATATTAAGTAATTAATCTTTTAATCCCTTTATTAATTAAATCATTAATCATCAAAACCTTAATCAACTTTAAGATAATCATTATCTTAATTAATCACTTAATTAAAACAACTCCATATTAAATTCAATTAATTAACCTAATATAAAATTTTCAAATCAAAACAAATTAAATTTCAACCCATATGACTTTAAAATTCATTAAAAACTTGTTAACCAACTTATGTTTTCATTTAAACTTGTTATTTTGCTTTATTTTAAACTGGATATCATAACAAGAGAAAACCCGGAGCTTAACCCATCATTTCCCCGAGACAGTCCCGTGAATTCCTCACATTACCTCGACTTCGAGAAAAACACCCCATTTACTCGAGAATTACTCGAGACGAAACCCTGCTCCATCAAAATACCCCAGATCAAAGACAGTGCACCGTGCATGTGCACGGTGCCGCCGACCATCTCAGGTCATCGTCGATGATCTCCACACATCACCAACCACTCAAACACCATCCCACGATCATCTGATTGCCCTCCAAAGCTCGAAGTCAAATTCGAGGCTTCAACAGAACCTGGAACAACAATAGGCACATCCTATCCAAACCTGAAAACGCCTCGTTTCCCCCATTCCCGACCACCAGAGACTCTATAGCTTCGACCAAGCCTTCGTCAGCAACAAAGCTTCCATCACCCAAGGTCTCACGGCACTCGATCAACCAACGATGTCGAACAAAGCACATTTGCTCAGCCTCGACAAAACTAGGGCTACAGACTTCAAGTGCCTGCCGTCGCCACCACGGCCATCTACACGCCGACACACTATTTTTCCCAGCCTCTCCATACATCACTCCACGTCCACACAAAGCCCCGAGAGCCCAGTGATCGTCGATCACCAGTAAATGGTCAAAAGCTATTCTCAGTTCAACTATGAACTGCACCTTCGACACTTAAGTAAAAATCAAGATTTATATTATAAAATTCCTATTTTTTAGAGATGTTTCACATCATATAATTGAATCAATAAATTATAACATTTGATTTTTTATCATACTTGCAAGTGTCATCAGTTCTGTGAAGATTTCAAGCATATGTGAATTTTATTTTGCTAGAAAAACATATTTCTTTAATTTATAACCAACAGACATAGGGTTTGGATCTTCCAGCTTAAAAGTGAACAAAGAAATTTTGATTTTGGGTTTTAAATCAAGTCTCAAGGCTCTGAATCAAGAAAACAGAGATAGTCCTAGTATATGCAGGCATACACACATTCAAATGTTTCAAAACTGGGAGATAAAAACCATGGATATACACACATTCAAAGTTACTCGCAGATAAAAGATTTAAAGTTTTGTTTACTCACCTTATTTGAATAGAGAAGTGGCTTGAGATTTGAAAACTGGAAATTTTACTTTGATTCTTGAACTTGCTTGACTTAGTTGATGTTTGAGATGACAGTTTGATTTGCTTACTTCCAGGTTTGAAAGCTTTGAACTTGAATCAGTTTTTGAGATAATCTGATCTTGCCTTGATCTGATATTGATTTTGTTGTTTGTTTTATATTTCCTAGTTTTGCTTTTGATTCTTGAGTTTGATTTTCTTTTCTTTCCTGGTTTACTATGTTATATCGAATTGAACTGAGAAGATATAGGAAGGGGTTACAGGGTTTGCATAAGCTTGTACAAACATTATCTGTTTGTATCAGAGATTTTCTTTCATATCTTACCAAGCAAGATTTGTTTTAGAGGCTGAGATGATTTTTTTCCAACCATTCGAATAGACTAAAGTGTTGCTAGCATTTAATGCTTGGTCCTTTATGTCTACAACTCATCTTTTATTTTCCATTTTCGTATGTACTTATGTTTCATGTTTGCTTCTAGTTAGTTCAATTTTATATATTTATTTTTTTCTTTTGCCTTATTGTTTTGTCTACACACTTATGCTATTTACAGTTTGTTTTATTTCATAATGTTCTTTTGCAAGCTTTTGTACTTTACTATTTCCTTTGTTCTTTATTTTACAAGTATACAAAGATATTCTATGTTTATAATACTGCATAATTTTACTCGGCTGAGAGATTTGTTTATGTAATTTCATGTTTTCCTATACTTAAATATATTTTTGTTCGGCTGAGAAGAGGAAGATGGTGTACTGGTGTACTTTAGAGATGTTATTTTATATTTTGAAATGTGATTGCAGATTATTTCTCATTTTTAAACCGTTTATTTCACAAATATCAATTCAAAAATTAATAAATTATCATTTTAAATATTTATAAAATTCGGGGTCGTTACAGACTTCCCCCCTTAAAAGAATTTCGTCCTCGAAATTACCAAGGAGACAAAAAGATAGATGAAAAATATTTCACCAAATCAACTGAACATTTATTCTGCATTTGGCTCACCAAATCAGAATATCAATAACAGATACAAGAACGAATTTGTTTTAACACTTTAGAAGATACTCGGGTTATCCAGATTTACGAAATATGCAGAGGCATCGGTTAGTTCGAAGTGATAACTAACCATTCGTAGAATATACTGGGACCCAAAGAATAGACAGATATATGGATACGATTTCAAAATTTTTAGTTTAGAACTAAAGTATACCTATCAACCATAGCAATCAAAGCAACCAATTCAAACAATTCATCCAAACAAACAATTTTGGTCCATCCGGAGTTTATGTCCCATAACAAATATAGCAAATCTTCTTCCTAGATCTACCAGAAACTATCGAAGAATTGAGAAAAGATGACGAACAAAAGAGATTGATAGAGAAAAGATTGCTTCCTTGTTGTTACAGAGTATCGACCTTTTATAGTCGGATTCCCCTGTCCCCTATCTCATCCTCTTCTTACACTCATACTTACTATCAGTGGATAGCAAGAGAATCTACTAAGGCATTCGGACGGATATCTGAGAATTACTCATTCTAGGGTATACTTCACCCTATCTCTAATGAGCTACTTAATGTGTTATACTCCTGAGCTAAAGTTCAACCTTAGCTCTGATACCACATGTAACGATCCGGATTTTCGCGCTCGAAAATCGACATCCATACTTTACATCGTACTCGAATGCCGTAGATTCGACCGTTCAAATCCGAGTCGCCGGAGCTTATAACATCATTAAGTAAACAACACAGCGGAAAAAGAATATATCAATTACATAACATTGATAAAATGACAGATACAAAATCTGATACAACAGAATGATACAACAGATATCAATATACATCAGAGATATGATACAAGAAATAGCAGCGGAAAGAAAATGATATCATGAGCAGCGGATAGAATATCTCCAATAAAATGCTCCAAGATAAGCAACGTCAGTCCATGAACTCCAAGAACTGAACCAGCTCCAGATAATCTACTAAACCTGATATCTGAGAAAACCCAACTCTAGACTGCCCGTGTGGAAAATAGTGGGCACCCAGAGTTTAGGAAGGGAACAATAAACTCCGGATCAGTCATGGGACTGGTGTGAGCAACAAAAACAGTTTATCTTTAAAACAAACACAAAAGGCTTTTAACATTGAAACCCGCAATGCTTTTCGAAAATGAAACTACCATAAGGCCTCCCGCCACACACACAATGCAATCGCAGAATTGGAGGAGATTTCTCCTTATGATAGTCAAAAATGCTTACTACGCAAAATCATTCGATATTATTATCATTAGTGTATAGTGTCGAAAACCATTTCGAAAATATAATATTAATCTTAGCCAGCATACAACATTTCATCGTATGCCTACTATAGCTACTACGTTCAATAGCAGGTTACCGCCATATTCCATAGCAGGTAATACAACTAAAACCGTACAGGGTTCGTATTGTTTCTTTGGATTTCCAACAAATGATCAGGCTAAGGAACTTCCTTACCGAAATAGAAACGCCTCTGGAAAGACGCCCCGAGAACCTAACCGGATCTCCGCAAACAAAAGGCCAACGCTACCTCACGCTCTAACCGAGCTGTAACTAGGTAACTAACACACGAGTCATGTCATCCCCCGGTCGTTACCGACCTTTATCCGAGGGGCCCCTCAACCAACAAAGCAACAACCACAAAGTATAATAACTGTGCAGCATCCACATAGGTAAAATATCTGGGCTCCATACCATGATATCACCTTTTATCCAGAAGGAAATGACATACCCTAGGGGCGCTACCCCTACAAACCTTTGTCGCCACATTCCTGTTTCGACCATTACCGGGTTGTGAGGCTCGATGAAGTCTCGTCCACAAAGCCACGCTTTTTCACAAAGCCACGCTTTTTCACAAAGCCACGCTTTGATCAACAAATGATCAGCAGCACTTCGTATGCCACATTACCAAATTGGGAATGTATCACTAGTAACCATCAACTACATAACCTCTGAGCTCGTACGTCTCAGAGAAGGGTGTTAAGCTAAGAGAATAAATTATCCGCCACCAACAGAAATGTATTTGATAGAAACCAGCTTTACATCTCAAAGTGTAATGTCAGACACACATCCATACAAGTCTGTTCCGGGTTCGAACAGAACCGAAGGCACTTCTCACGAAGCCCTTGCAAATCCGGATAATTTCCAATCACGTCCGGACTTCCCGTCACTAAGGGTGATAAAACCTCTATATCGGGGATCAGCCGATGCAGAGTAACTCGACGGTAATCCTTCCGTTTTCAAAAATATCCGGTCTTCACCACCGGTCTTCAAATGCTATCCATATACGTCGTATCACTATTCGGAATGGGATATATGACACAAAGGTCCTCTCCCGGCTAAACCGAATAACGAGCGCAATTAAAAATCATATGGATACTGGGGTCTCAGTTAAATCACAGCTTAAAGCCCAAAACTTTTCATTCGAATGGTTAAACAATTACCATTTCCAATCTTTTAAACAAAAAGATTCAATTCAAAAACCTTCAATGGTTTAAACAATTTCCATATTTTTAATCTTTTAAACAAAAAGATTCAATTCACAAAGTTCACCCCATTCCCAAAGATTCATTCATGGATTTCAAAACAATTTCCATTTCACTTGGATTAACTCGTTAAATCTTTAAGTCAAGATTTAACTTATAGCTTTTAAACAATTCCATTTCAAGTTGGATTAACTCGTTCGGTCTTTGAATCAAAGACTCATTTCATAAATTTCAAACATTTCAATTCCATTTCAAACTTGAAATTCTTTCAACACAAATTGGAAGTTCATTACTTTTGTGAAAGCTTTTACTATTTGAAAACAAATAGTTTCGTTTCATAAAAATCCAGTTATATTTACACGAGTTAAAACCCTTGAATAAAAATCCAAATTTCCAAATCAATATCTTTAAAATGGTTTAACCCATATATAACTTATACAACATTTTTAATCTCTAGTTTCAAATCCTAGAATTCAATTTCAAACTTGAATTCAAATTTAAATCAAATTATTTAAATTTGCAAAACTCGATTAAGTTATTCAAAATAACTTTTATCTTTGAAATTCCATTTCAAAAGCTTTTCACTTTAAACCCGAATTTCCAATTTCAAAATCAATTGAAATTAAAATTTCAATTTCAAAAACATTTAATTTACATCATCTGTGACTTAACCGATTTCCACGTGAAATCCATATTTGTGTGTGTAAGAGTGTAGTCCAGGGGTTTCACACAATAGTGCAACATCATCAATCATCACAGATATATCGATAAGCGGTATAACCCATAACGCTTATCTTCATTCACAAATTCATAGATAAAATAAATTTATCAATCACAAAGATTCACTATTACAATTCGATGTGGGTTTCGGATAACCAACTGGAATCCGACTCCCTGTCGCATCGAAATTCAAGTGTCGTTACGGGTCAAGGGTTTTCATATTCACATAGTAATATATCACAGAAATAGAAATTTCAGATCACAGCATAAATCAGGGTATATCACAAAGCATCACAAATCAGGGATATCAAACAATCAAATCAATCAACAGAATCCAAACATCCATGAGTAAGATCAATTAATATCTGATTTTAATTTTCCTTAATTAATTAACTTTAATTACTTCCCTTAATTAATAAATCTTAATTAATTACTTACCCTCAAATTAAATCTCTTTAATTAATTAACCCTATTAATCAATTAGGCTTTAATTAATCACTTTGATCATAAATTAATTACTTTTAATTAAGTAATTATCTTTAATTAATTAATCTCCTTTAATTAATAAACCCCTTAAAATTGATTATATTAAGTAATTAATCTTTTAATCCCTTTATTAATTAAATCATTAATCATCAAAACCTTAATCAACTTTAAGATAATCATTATCTTAATTAATCACTTAATTAAAACAACTCCATATTAAATTCAATTAATTAACCTAATATAAAATTTTCAAATCAAAACAAATTAAATTTCAACCCATATGACTTTAAAATTCATTAAAAACTTGTTAACCAACTTATGTTTTCATTTAAACTTGTTATTTTGCTTTATTTTAAACTGGATATCATAACAAGAGAAAACCCGGAGCTTAACCCATCATTTCCCCGAGACAGTCCCGTGAATTCCTCACATTACCTCGACTTCGAGAAAAACACCCCATTTACTCGAGAATTACTCGAGACGAAACCCTGCTCCATCAAAATACCCCAGATCAAAGACAGTGCACCGTGCATGTGCACGGTGCCGCCGACCATCTCAGGTCATCGTCGATGATCTCCACACATCACCAACCACTCAAACACCATCCCACGATCATCTGATTGCCCTCCAAAGCTCGAAGTCAAATTCGAGGCTTCAACAGAACCTGGAACAACAATAGGCACATCCTATCCAAACCTGAAAACGCCTCGTTTCCCCCATTCCCGACCACCAGAGACTCTATAGCTTCGACCAAGCCTTCGTCAGCAACAAAGCTTCCATCACCCAAGGTCTCACGGCACTCGATCAACCAACGATGTCGAACAAAGCACATTTGCTCAGCCTCGACAAAACTAGGGCTACAGACTTCAAGTGCCTGCCGTCGCCACCACGGCCATCTACACGCCGACACACTATTTTTCCCAGCCTCTCCATACATCACTCCACGTCCACACAAAGCCCCGAGAGCCCAGTGATCGTCGATCACCAGTAAATGGTCAAAAGCTATTCTCAGTTCAACTATGAACTGCACCTTCGACACTTAAGTAAAAATCAAGATTTATATTATAAAATTCCTATTTTTTAGAGATGTTTCACATCATATAATTGAATCAATAAATTATAACATTTGATTTTTTATCATACTTGCAAGTGTCATCAGTTCTGTGAAGATTTCAAGCATATGTGAATTTTATTTTGCTAGAAAAACATATTTCTTTAATTTATAACCAACAGACATAGGGTTTGGATCTTCCAGCTTAAAAGTGAACAAAGAAATTTTGATTTTGGGTTTTAAATCAAGTCTCAAGGCTCTGAATCAAGAAAACAGAGATAGTCCTAGTATATGCAGGCATACACACATTCAAATGTTTCAACACTGGGAGATAAAAACCATGGATATACACACATTCAAAGTTACTCGCAGATAAAAGATTTAAAGTTTTGTTTACTCACCTTATTTGAACAGAGAAGTGGCTTGAGATTTGAAAACTGGAAATTTTACTTTGATTCTTGAACTTGCTTGACTTAGTTGATGTTTGAGATGACAGTTTGATTTGCTTACTTCCAGGTTTGAAAGCTTTGAACTTGAATCGGTTTTTGAGATAATCTGATCTTGCCTTGATCTGATATTGATTTTGTTGTTTGTTTTATATTTCCTAGTTTTGCTTTTGATTCTTGAGTTTGATTTTCTTTTCTTTCCTGGTTTACTATGTTATATCGAATTGAACTGAGAAGATATAGGAAGGGGTTATAGGGTTTGCATAAGCTTGTACAAACATTATCTGTTTGTATCAGAGATTTTCTTTCATATCTTACCAAGCAAGATTTGTTTTAGAGGCTGAGATGATTTTTTTCCAACCATTCGAATAGACTAAAGTGTTGCTAGCATTTAATGCTTGGTCCTTTATGTCTACAACTCATCTTTTATTTTCCATTTTCGTATGTACTTATGTTTCATGTTTGCTTCTAGTTAGTTCACTTGTATATATTTATTTTTTTTCTTTTGCCTTATTGTTTTGTCTACACACTTATGCTATTTACAGTTTGTTTTATTTCATAATGTTCTTTTGCAAGCTTTTGTACTTTACTATTTCCTTTGTTCTTTATTTTACAAGTATACAAAGATATTCTATGTTTATAATACTGCATAATTTTACTCGGCTGAGAGATTTGTTTATGTAATTTCATGTTTTCCTATACTTAAATATATTTTTGTTCGGCTGAGAAGAGGAAGATGGTGTACTGGTGTACTTTAGAGATGTTATTTTATATTTTGAAATGTGATTGCAGATTATTTCTCATTTTTAAACCGTTTATTTCACAAATATCAATTCAAAAATTAATAAATTATCATTTTAAATATTTATAAAATTCGGGGTCGTTACAAATATGAAGGATGGACTGTCAGACCATCTTTAGAAGCGGTAGATATAGCGGATATCTTCGGGAGTAGGGAGTCTGAATAAGGTGCTCATGAAGAGAATACAAGTGCCATGAATAAACGAGTGACTATTGGGGTGTAACTGTGCCGGAGCAATCCCGATATACCGTAACACTTCACGGAGAAATGAATTGAAAGGTGGCACACTTCCCACCCAGCACATGAATTTGTTGCACGTTGTATACCCGGCTGGGGGCAGGTGAGAGAAGTACTAAAATAGACGTCTATTTTAGTACTTCTCTCTAAGGCTGATCTTGTCCTGATGGGACTAAAACATCGTCGAAAGGGATTTCGTGAATTGAGCACAACCAACGAAGAGCGGCTTCGCCGATTTTTGAAGCTTGTGAATCAATAGGATTATCCATGATAACTGCTCCGTCTATAACATCAGGAGCTTGGCCTATAACAACAGCAGATGGATCCGGAATACCTTGTGTAGAAGTTGTCGGTGGATTCGAAGTTCCTACTACCTCCTGCCGAGAACTTAGCTCGGGCTTATCAGAAATTGTAGCAGAGCTGGATCTTTTGGACATCTTCAACGAGCGTTTAATATGGGTAGATACATGTTTAAACTATATTTGGAAGACAATCGATATCAGATATAACGACAATAATATATCCCCCCATGTTGTGTGTGAACTAGTGCGACGACTCACACGTGAGTGCAGAAAAAACTAAAGTTTTAGACACAAGTGTGGTGTGATAGAACTTTAAGTTGCAGTCCTTGGAAACCGTCATCGCTGACCGTCTCCGGCATTTTATCACGTGATTGGCAATAGAGGTCTTGAAACCAAACGTTGACATCATAAAGTATGAACGCTGTTATCTGCATTTGATGGGTTAACTTTGCATTGAATATTATTCAGGCTGTGAGGTAGTTAGTTTAAATTAAGTCCTCGAGCTAATATGCTTTGTTACTTGTCATTGTCCATTATGTTGTGCTTGGTTGTGGAGGTGAGTTGTTCAAATGAATGTTATGTTTGAGTTAGAATAGTCTTGGTTATCAATGCCAACTCACTACCTTATGGGATGACTGAACCATCCACTCCTCTCTATCTCTAACTACCGAACCAACTTCCTCAAACTAGACCGAGCCTCTATCCCTAAATACCAGATGGCCTCACTCGGACTTCTGCCGACCCACTACCCTAGACTCCTGCCGGCTCATAGCAACTCACTTAATACCGAGCGGTCACGCTCCTAAACACGTGTTGGACGACCCACTCTCTCCCTTCCATTCAGGAACGAACGACACTCACTCTCCGGGTACTGAGCCTCTCTCTAGCGCCACTCCTACAAAAGATTTACCAAACCTGCCTACCTCCCTTTCTAATAACACCTATGTCAAACTCCCTCTCAACAACCTTTGCCTGTCTTTTCGCTCCTCGTATTTCTCTCCTCTCCTACTCGCCACGAAGAGCCGTATGCATATACGGCACTAACTTAGGTCGAGTCCGGGAAAGCAAGCCCTAATAGTTCAAAGCGGAGCGTAGATCCTTACCTATGCAGTAGTTTGAAGCTGAGGCAAGTAATTTCTGGGGATTGGAGTTGAGAGTGGTGGGGAACGTGTTGAAGAAGATGATTGAACGGAGGAGTATGACAGTTCGGTATAAAAATGGAGCTTGGGTTTCGAGTAGAATCGAAGGAAGAGAATAATAAAGTAAAAGTGGGGAGAAGAAAGTAAGGGCCGGGGCTTTTATATGGAGAGGGAAAGGTGAATCGGTGTTCTCCAAAAGACCCGGTCTTCATGTTTCACGAGATCGGCAAGTCGTCATGCCGAACCAGCCCAGGAAACCGACCAAGTGGATCGGCCCTCATATGCCGAACCCTTCTTAAAAAAAAGATAATTAAATTAAATTAATAATAAAAAATAATAATAACTGAACAAGAATAATATTAAAATGAAATGTGCATATATGTATGTGCCTGTAATGTTAGTCGAAGATAACAGTGCAAGGGACCGGTGGATTTCGCCTGATGAGAAGAAAAGCACTGGGTTAAAAAAACCAGTGTGTTTCCGACCTCCAAGAGGTTGTGTACGTTTAGCTTTTTGAAAGTTAAGAACAGGATCTATTCAACAGACGATTATTTTTCTAAATGAAATAGCTTCTGAAAGCAAGGAATGATTTCTGATTCAAAGCGCATCGTGTTAGTTCACACGATGCACTTTGGGAGGCAAATGTTACCCGACATTTTGGGAGGCAAATGTTACCCGACACTTTGGCAAGTCGTAGTGCCTATGGATGAATCTTGATGGGACTCAAGCTAAGAAGGGATTGTAAGTATAAGAGACCGGTTTAACTTAAATTTGAATCGGCCTATATACATGGATCGGTATGCTTGGCGCTGGCTCGGCTGAAGTCGTTTAGCGTTAGACAGTAGGCTTGGCGGGTCGACCAAAATGAAGGGAAGGGCAAAGTGGTTCGGTCAAGAAGGTTTCGAACCTAGTGGGTCGGTGTGAATTTGGTTCGGCCTTGATCGTTCGACTGATTGTGGTCCGACTTCAGAAGCATTGGGGCAGTTGTCGCTCGGTCAAGGAAGGAAAATCAAGATGGTTCGGTCAAGATGTCCTAGGAGGGACCGCTCGGCAAGGGTGGCTCGGCACTTAGTGGACCAGCCTCAGAGGAATTGGTTTATTTGGTTCGGTATTTAGTGGCCCGGTCTAAGAGCGTTCTACACAACTGGCTCGGCTAGGTTAGTTTAGCCTCGTTGGACTAGTGAAGGCAGTTGGTGTAGAAGTGTTGCGACCGGCCTTCCTTTCCTACGACTCGTACCACCATTTCCCTCGAGTTATGTGAGGACCAACTTCGAGTTACTAACAAGAAGACCCGAGTTCGGTCAAGGTCGGTCGGCAACCATTGTTCGGCATTGGTGGCTCGGTATGACTCGCTCGGTCAACTTGACTTACGACTATGGGCCGAGTTACCTTGGTCTTGGGTCTGCACAGGAAGTCCAGCATATCTTCATCTATAAATAGAGGGGCAAGGGTACAGTTGAAGAGACCATTTTTCGGAAACTCCAAGGATACTTTGCCATTTTTTGCATTCATCTCATTTCTGTTCGAACTTGTATCCAAGTTGTTTGTTTACGGATTGTATCTGTACTCAAGTAGTCGGGAAAGTAATAAAAATTACATTCAAAGTGGACATAGACAGTTACGCCGAACCACTATAAATCTTGTGATGCTTGTTTCTATTGTTGTTTTTGCATTCTACTGTGATATTCCTTTATTTTAATTTACTTTCTTTATTAATCTCCCTACATAACTCTATTCAAGGGTGTTAGTGATCAAATTTGGTCCTTGCAGGTATAGTCCGTATTCTAAAAAGAACTAGTGTAATTGGAAAATAACGTGGAGTTAACTGATGATGGTTGTGAAATCTTGTGAGGAAGGGTTGAGGTTTAGGGCATGATGCAAGGGGCTGTAGCCATTAAAGGATCGGTCTGGGTGGAGAAAATGGACGGTCAAGTTGGCAACGATCAAGGCTGTGCACTTTCAAGGACATGTCTTATCTATCAAGTTTTTCCATTGACAGGTCTAGCACAAGGCAATGAGATTTTATGTATATTTGACTCTGTTTAGACACGATTTTTCTTATATGACAATTCATAAGAGAGAAGGATTAATGTAGCTCACAAAGAATTTAATTTTCATTTTCAAAAGAAAACCACTCAAGTTTAAGGCTAACATTACCAAACCAAATAACAAAAAATCATTAACATTTGAATGTGGCCTGCACAAAAAGAACCAGTACAGAGCTTAGCAAAAATTTGAAACGGTTTCACTTTGCCATGTATCCTGTACATGTTACTTTCTTAGAGTCGTCTGATAAACATTGCTTTTTATGAACTACTCATGTTGATTCATCACGGCCACTAGTAACTATACTTAGTTTGTTGACTTGAATATTTTTCATTTTGAGTATGTTCACAAAATGAAACAATTCAAGAATCAAAACATTTCATAACACATCAGCGATGCAGGAAAAAGAGGATATAAAACAAGAGTAATTAATTACCAATTCAAGATCTACAATACTAATAAATGGCAAGTTGTATTAAATAAAACTTGAATTCCACAGACATGAATTCTTATTTTCACTACTACATGTGAAAGGTAACAACCACTTCAAAGGCAACAACAAAAACTCAAAGATCTGCAGGTGAGAAAATAAAAAACATAATTTATCAACTGCTCCCTAAAGTGGGATAGCAGGATCATATTTAACTAAAGGGGAAAACATTATTTGACATAGAAGCATGTCACGGAAAAAATTTCAATAACGACCGGGAACTACTAACATGTTGATTATGTCAAGTGAAAGAAAGATAGTGAACCATCAAAACCTGATAGTTTTAGGAGTGATGGTAGCTCTAAGGTTACATTACACTTTCCAATTTTTACTGTTTGCTAAAATGCCTTGACAATATAGAGATTGACATTTGCAAATGCAATACCATCCCATACCATCGTAAAATTGATAATGATATCACTTAATGATATAAGTTTCAAAATTTTGCCTTGACATTCGGAACGTGAAGTACAGAAAAAACAAACCCTTAAATAAGAGTGAAAGAGATTTTTCTTATTTTACAGGTGATTAAATGAAGATAAAAAAACTGGAGTGCAGATTACAATAACTTACAGTAACATGCTCTGGGCTTATTCATACATGTTTGAGCCTCAAAATGGATCCTGATACATCTTGGGCGAGCATCAAGAGCAGGATTTTTCTCATTGCTTCATATCAACCACCGTCTGCTTCAACAAAATCATATAAAAAATATATTATATTTTGTTTGTACATTGCCTTTTCACATAGTGAAGTATCCATAGTCTGTGACACCAAACCTCTGCAGTAAGCAATGTTGTAGTTAAGTATGCCTCATTATCAGCTCCCATGATAAACGTATCATATATCATACATATAAAGAAGCAACATCTACATCAACTTTTAACATTTATACTGCCTTAATTTGTAACTCGATTAGCAATATCAGCTATGGTAATAGCTTGTTTTCCATTAACTTCAGAAAGTAGAAGTCACTATCCATGGCATGATGAGAACGTCTGGGCACTTGATCACCGTCTTTTGATTCATGAACAGCATTTGTAGTTTCAGTTACAAGTTTTGTCCACTGTTAACATGACATGGTTTTCCAAGCCGGTTTAATAAAAGCTTGGCGCGACAATTTTTGTTACTGTAGTTTGGTTATCCAAATCTGTAACAAGAAATTGAAGAACGGGCTAGTTCTCCTTCAAATCCTGTCTTCTTGTCACATGAATATGGTTTAAAATAATTTCCAATGCCACTTATCTCTACAATGAGAGTATATCGTCCCAGCCACCCTTAAACAGATATAAGAAAAGGAATAAATTTATTTCTTAAGCAGCCAGTGAGATAACATTAATAGGATCCACTACATTGTTTATTACCACTCTTCATGACAATGACAAATTTTGACGAATGGTAAGCGAACTTCTCCAAAAACATCATCTACTACCACCATCAGGCAGCAAGACAAAGAGTCTCACTTTATTATGGTGTCTTAATACTCACGAAAATAAGACCTTTACTAAAGTACAGAGCTTATAATGGATTATATCGTTTGGCAAGCTTAACAAATTCAAATCCCTCCCTCCCTCCCTCAAGATCGATGTTACACCTCATTTTTGCTACAACTTAAATCCCCCTAACTTAGATATATTTGATCTCTCTCCCCTTCTATGTATAAACACACACACACAAACACACGCGCACACATACATATAGAGCAAGGATCGGTTACACCTCATTTTGGCTACCACTTAAATCCCCCAAATTTCCACCATTTTACGATCTTTGAATTCCAAATTTGACTGCATAGTTGAAGCGATTGAAGAATCTAAAGATGTCGTTGATCATCTCATGGGACGCTTCAAGCCCATGAAGAAAAACTAAATAAAAAAATCAAAGATTAGCCATTAAAGCAAGTACAAACTAAACTCATCTTGCGGAAGAATGATAAGAATATATTGAAGAAGACACATTAGCTAATGAGAAGTACAGAAAGAAAAACAACAAGATGAGAGAATGCTACGAAAGAAGATGATGAGAGAATGAAGAATAAAATGAAAGAGAAAGGTGCAGAAGAGCCGCCAAATATCAAAAGAAGTAATGGAAGAGATAATCGAAAAGATGAAAGATAAACAGCTATCGATGATTCAGGAAGTAACCGAAGAGAAAGTCAAAATAATAAAAGATGAGAGGCTTACAAAAACCAAGGAAGTGAAGAAGGAGACTACCAAGATAGAAAAATGGTAGAGGTGGAAGAAGAAAGTAAAAGAAATCAACGAAGAACTACATGTCAAGTTCAATTAAGTAAACAAGAATATGTCGATAACCGTTAACAAAAACGACAATGAATCAACTAAAGAAAATGGAAGAATTACCTATGTTCGAAAATTTGGTAATTTAAAAGGACGAGGAAGTCACACAAGGAAATATGAAATCCAGATCTGCAAAAGAAGAAAATGCATATTATGAGACCACTAAAAAGATAAGCTTATTCATGCTTCTAAAAAAGATACTTTTGAGTCAACAATTTTTGAAAAGGGTGAAATTATGAAAGAATATAAAGATAATATATATGGATCATTCAAAATTTATGACACTGGAACAAAGTGGAGGTTAGAATGTTACTTTTTTGAAAATTATATCGAATGATGGAGGACGAAACGAAAGGAGCGAAGCAAACATTCGTTTATTGCTTCGAAGGTCTCGATGTTGCAAAAGAAGGTCAACACAATAAAGAAAGATCGGATGATATCTTTATTCTTACTGAAGCATGCGAAATATAAAAAAATTCAGCCTTGCTTGGTATTACAAAATCAAGATTAAGGAGATCCTGAAAATAAACTTGATTTTATATTTTGTTAATCTAGAATTTTCCGCTTATAAAATTTATAGAATATATGTAGATATTTAAGAAATAATATATTTGAGAAAATATATACATGAGAGTTTAGGAGATATATATGACAAATATGTCAATGTTCTAAAAATGATCTTAAACCATTGGATGAAGTGAACCTCCACCGTTTATTTAAGTTGTGAAGTAGTATAAACAGGGGTGAAGTCACTCATTTTTTATAT
Organism: Allium fistulosum; assembly: GCA_030737815.1. NCBI lineage: Eukaryota > Viridiplantae > Streptophyta > Magnoliopsida > Asparagales > Amaryllidaceae > Allium > Allium fistulosum. The sequence continues at coordinate 864,396,992 of CM060905.1, read as the reverse complement.
AAGGAAAAAATATGAACATTTGTAATTAAGGTTAGAAATAAAATCTTATTTCCTCACTAAAAAAAATTTCCTCAAATCTCTCACCTATATATCTAGTTAAAACAATCATAGTTGCCTTTGAAGCTTTTCCCCATGATGAAGATAGTAAGAAGAATCACTAATAATATTTTTCACATATTCATAAGCATATTGTTTTTTCTTTAGGAGACTCTGTTCTAATAAGATCCATCGCGCATGCGAATATGGTGCAATGATGTCATAGTTCTTTAGCAATCTAGCAAGTAATCCAAAATTTTGTCTAGTTTCTATGTGTATAGCATTATATTTGAAACCTCATCTGCTTTTACAAATTTTATTGATCTTTTCTTATGTTTCTCTACCATAAAAATAAAAGTCATCCGAGCATCAAATACTTCGAATTTATCGTAAAGGAGGTAAAAGTACATAGGCCATGCACGATCATCTATAAAAGTGATATAGTGTTTTTTATCGTTAACATATTGGCAAAAGAGACCACAAATATCCATATGAATCCTAAAATTCTTCTTGTAACGTTAACATTAAGTACCACTAATAACAATATTACAATGTCATATGTTATCATTAACATATTGCATTGTAAAAATTCTTTTTTTAGTGTTCTCATCAACATATTGCATTGTAAAATTCTTTTGTTAACGTCAAGTACTTAAGTCTGAAATTTCTACAACCGTTTACAAAACCCTCGATAATCATCTAATATTGTACATTTATGTCAATATATTTTTATTAATTATGTATTCTTGAATTTAAACTATTTGAATAAATTCAATGAACAAATATTCGTTAATTCATATAATAGATCTTAAAATATGATGATGTCACTATGTATGTCACATTCATATCAACGGTGGTAAAATTGTTTTTTTCATTCAAATATGAAAATATAAATAATATACATAAAAAATAATAACAAACTCGGTTTATTATTCATTTATCACAATACATTTCATTGTAAAATTCTGTTTTTAGCTTTAAATGCCTAAAATTTAACATTTCTACAATTATTTACAACCCCCTCAATTCTTCACTAATATTTTATATTCAAATCCATGTATTTAATTTACTTACAAAATCTCAAATTCAAACTATTTAAATAATCTGGGTAAACAGTGTATGTGTAATATATATATATATATATATATATATATATATCACATACATTAAATTATGTACATAAACAAAAATGATAAAATTAATTTGTAAATCAATTATAATCATCTATCTCAAAAATTTATCATACACTGAATTACAAAATTCTGTTTTCAACTTCAAACAACTCCGCACTAAGATTTCCATAATTTTTTTTAACAAAATCCTTCTCGATTTTTTCCTGCTATTTACCCTAAGTCCGTATATTTAAACTAATGATAAATTAATAAATTCGAATTTAACATATTTAAACAAATTAACTAAATAATATTTGTTGATTCATTAAATAAATCATTGAAATATGTCGATTTCAACATGTATATCATATTCATACTAACAAAAATGATAAAATATTTTTTTACTCAAATATAAAGATATATAAACTACATAACAAATATTATATATAAACAATAATAACAATTTTAATTTATAGTTCAATTATTTCATAGAATTTATCATACGTTACATAACAAAGTTTTACTTTTAACATGAAAAGTAAAAATACTATATTTTGCAATATTACCGTGTACAACACACGTGTTGCATACTGGTTAAATTGTATTTTCAATTTCATTACCCTTAATATATATCCAAACAATTAATGTGAAAGATAAACAAAACAAAGTTTCATGAGTTTGAATATGGACAGTAAATTTGTTGAAAATGTTGGTAAATAAGATGTATTTTCCAGATCTAAATGAAAATTGGTTTAAGAACCAACTTTAAAATGCCAACGAATTCCACCATTGATCCCTCAAGACTGAACCATCACTCAAACCTGAAACCGAAGGACTTGCCTTTTTGTTGAGCTAGGCCCCTGAACTGTTTTAAGAGTTCCAACGACGAAATAGAGACGCCCAAAGGAAGATGTATTGATCGCTCAATGTTGGTTTCCATTTATGCAAAGATGTAGCCATATGGATTGTGGTCTTGAAATAGCCCACCAAGTATTGTGTGGAAGATCAACCAAACATGATAAAAATGATTCTATGAACATTTGCATATTATTACCTGTGAAAATTTATTGAATGCTATGAGAAAATTTTAATATATGAACATATTCTATATCGTTGGGTGGCTACAATATGAAATATACTAATAAAAGCATGTGTAAACAACGTGAAGTGAGTTAATAGTGATGGTTAATACCTGTGTGCGAATAGAGCTTATTTTATACTTTATTACCAAGTGATGAATTTTGTCATGGTACAATAATTAACCTTTAGAACTTTATGTGACACAAAATTATAACTATAGTTAGATTGTTATGGTCACACCTAACAAAGGTGTTAGTCCCGCCGTTTCCATATGATTTTGGGTGGCTTTGACTGGCCCTTAAATCGGTCTTGCGATCTTTATTGCATTTCTCTTTTGATTTTTAGTTCTTAAGACACCATCAATGAAGACTATACTAAAAATTAAACTAATTAATTAATCGGTTAGATGCAGCTGGGTTATTTTCCATTATCGATGATGTTACTTAATAGCATTCAGTCCTTAAAAGCATTTGTCAAGACAATAATAATTAAATTAGAATTTTCGAACAATAGTTTCTCCTTGCAAATTTGTGGCCTAAATGTACAAGACGCAAATTTATTTGCATTATGTTGCGATAAACAAATTAATACAAGCGTTTATAAATCTGCATATTTCAACTTACAAAAGGTTGAAGTTTGAAATCTTACAAAACTTTGTCATGTCATTCATAAGAACTTTGTATCATGTAAACTCACCGAATAATTCATTAAATCAAGGTACAAAACTACATTCCAACATATGAGTTCAATTTACCTTAAAATGATATTTCTACATTATCATACGTGATATATAATGATTTACTATCACAAGTGCTATTGGAAATGTAATTGTACTTAACATACATATGGTTGCATAATACTTCACATAATTAAATCATCAAACAATTATAAAACGATTGACATCCATTAAAAAACACATAGTATGTGGTACATAAATCCAAAAAATGGTCACAATAGAATAATGCCGTGATATAGCATTTTAGTTGCATACATCAATAGTGCATATAGATGCATTCCATAACTAGAATCCATTCACTTAACATCATTAAGGCACAATATGATGATGTGAAAGGTGAGGAGCAACAAAAGTCTTATAACTCGGTACTAATTGTAACTATTCATGGCTATGGTCATGAAATAAATTATCAAATAAAAAAATTGAAAAACATCATAAATTGTGTGTTATGCTAAAATTGAAATATTATTATCTTTCTAGTGTAGCTCGATGATAAAAGTTTTTATATGACCAGCTTTGAAAGAATAATATGAATAGTATATGATGCAACAGAACAAACTCTTTAAGCAAAAGATATTTATATCTCAAAAAGTCGATTTTGCATAGTGAAGACATGATTTTGTAATAGAATAAACTATAGGAACAAGAATACCATTCATGTACTTCATATTATAAGTCTTGATATGCATGCTTGGTAAAATCATATATTCAACGATTCAATGCACACATATACGATTAAAGCGATTAACAAATTTCTATTTGTTTAGAACAATTTTTTTAAATGTAACGCAACAACAGAAACAAGTAAGAAAATATTATTAAAACTTGGGCTCAAAAGAGTACTTGAGTATTATTATTATTTTTTATCAACGTAATGACACATCATTAAAGTCTTTATTTTGGACTCGTATCGCAAAGTCATCTAAGCCTAGAGAGGTAACTCGGATAAAGGTGGGATACAATCGAATACAATGTAATGCATGACTATGGTGAACAACAAAAATTAAACATGGTTAAATTTGATAGTTAAAAAGAAGTATAAACTTGAAAAATGCAACTTATGATGCATTATCATGAATGTCAAAAGTAAATAACAAATATTCGTGTAGTTTATATATATAGCACAAAAGCATCAATTTTTACATATGTATGAAGTAAGGTTGTCAATGAATGCTCAAAAATCAAAAAAAACTACTCGCATTCATATCTGAAAATTGAAAGAAGAAAAAATACACAACAACAAGAACAACGAAGTCATTATTGCCAAACAAGTTGGAATCGGCTTGAAAGAAGAAGAAAAAATACTTATTACCGAAAAATCAAAAACATACTCGTTGCTCATAAAATGGATACGAATATAAAGATGGTGGTATCCAACTTTGAAAGTTCATCTAGTTTTATCAACATGATAATGTATCTTCTGCGTATCTTCGTAAGCCAAGTGATTTATTTCTAAGTACAAATTTGTTACATATTATTTATTTCTTATATTGTTTAAGAAAAAGAATTGAAACATATTCACATTGAATTATGTATTTTTTGACTTTATCAGTTGTTAGCGCATAATCAAAAATATGATATCTACCTAATATAAGAGGATATGGATATCATATTTTATTAAATAGAGAACAAAAGTTTTTTGATCCTACCACTTTGGACCAAATATCGAAGAATAATATGAAAGGTTAACGGTAAACTTTGCAATTAGAAATTTATGAATAAGCTTCAATTCATTCATTTGGAAATTTATAGTTGGAAGTATTATTTTAATTTTCGTATTATGCATTTCTATATTTTTTATAAATATAAACTGAAATTGTTTTACATCGAATTATATTGTCTAAGTGCTTTTTGGATTTACAGTGGCTAGTGAATTATATAGGTATCTTATTTTCGACACTTCACTAACCACTGTAAATCCAAAAAGCACTTAAGACGATATAATTCAACGTAAAACAATTTCAGTTTATATTTATAATATAGATTGATATGGATATCCTGTTTGTTGAAATCAAAATGAAACTTTTTTCTCCTACCCAGGGCCGGTTATTGGGCTAGGCCCAATAGGCCATTGAATAGGACAACCCCCCCTTGCGGGGCAACGAACGACCAAAAAAAATCAAAACCCTATTCTTCTCAAAATTTCAAATCGCGATAATTACGAATCTGATTGCCTACTTCGGCAGCCTCCCACCTCCACGGGACCACGACGCGAGCCACTCGGCGAGGCATCCTCCTCCACGACGCGCTTTCTCCTTCACGACTCGAGTCTCGAGCCATAGCACTTGACGACAGCAATCTCCAGGCGACAGCCACAGCACTTGGCGACAGTCGACAACAATCTCCAGGCGACAGCCACAGCACTTGACGACAGCCGACAGCAATCTCCAGTCTCAACTCTCGAGCCACATTCTGCTCCAGCCTCCACGGCTCCACCGCTCCACGACTGCAGAGCTTCTAATTTGATTACTGGCCTGAAACAATTTGATAAAGGTAATTACTAATTTCATATTCTATCTTGTTATTTTGACCGATACAGTCTTAGTCTACAGACTCAAAATGAGTAATTGATTTGTTGATTTTTGTCCATTGATTTGCAATGCAGACTATGCAGTCAGTTATTCATTTGCTTAACTTATTTTGACTGATTCTGTCAGTTATTACGCTGCTTAACTTATTAAATTGCAATGCAATTATTGTCCATTGATTTGTTGATTTTTCAGGTTAATAATTATTAGATTGATGATGATTTGTTAAATTCAACAGTCCATATTTTTATCATAAGCATGAGAGCATCAAAATGAAGTATGTTCTTATAATTTATATACGATGTTAAAACTTCACTTATTTCATCGAATTAGAAATCTACAGGGAATATGACGAAGAATGAAGATGATAAAAATCGAATTAGATTTCGTAAACAAAACTCCGGATTTTACAATAGAAAAGTTAAGCAAAAGAAAGATGAACTTGCAAAATCTCTCGTTGGTTCGATCTCTAATTTATTTCAAGCACAAATTCAAAAATCTCAATCTACAACTTCAAGTAGAATTGAAGAGATGGATGAAAACGATCATATTGAGATTCATGAAATGGATGGAGATGTTGATGTCAATGAAGAGGCTATTGAAAATGAAGAAGGAAATGTAATTGAAGAAGACGTAGTTGGTAAAGTGAATGATTTGAATGAAGGTGTTGACGATTTTATTGTGCTTGACCTTGAAAAGGATGTTGATGTCAATTATGATCCGGGATTATGGGGAAGAATAACCGATAGTAAAAGAATAATGCTAGTTAAACGAGGGCCTATCAAAATTGTGAAAGAAAATGAATATTTTCCTAAAAATGAAATTGATGGTAGACATTTTTCTTCTAAACACTATTTTAGTTGTTATCCACGATGAGAAGAACATGAAAGAAAATGGCTAATTTACTCAAATGAAGTAAATAGAGTCTTTTGTTTTTGTTGCAAGCTATTTAAAAACCCACAAAAAAGTTTAAATTAGGAGAAGAAGGAATGGATGATTGGCATAACATTACAACCAAGCTAATAGAGCATGAAAGTAATCCAGAGCATACCACAAATCTTATAAAGTGGGTTGATTTGTACAAAGGTCTTCAAGAAAAGGCAACAATTGATGAAAAAATGGAATCTTTAATCGATCAAGAGAGACAACGTTGGAAAAAGGTATTAGTGTGTATAATTGGTATTGTGAAAACTCTTTCTCGAAATAATTTACCATTTCGTGGTACTAATGAAAGAATTTATGAAAAGAATAATGGATTTTTTTGCCAACTTGTGGAATTTGTAGCCGAATTTGATCCAATCATGGAGGAGCATCTTAGAAGAGTGGTAAATAATGAAGTAAATAATCATTATCTTAGTCATAGCATTCAAAATGAATTAATACTTTTGTTGGCAAAAAAGATTAAAGAGACGATGCTTTCAAAAATATTAAAGGCAAAGTATTATTCAATCATTCTTGATTGTACTCCGGATTTGAGCCACAAAGAACAAATGTCAATTATTATAAGATGTGTTGACATTGATGATGCTATCAAGGTGGAGGAATTTTTTCTTGGTTTTATAGAGGTTGATGATACATCGGGACTTGGTCTATTTAAAAAGCTTCAAAATATTCTAATTGATCTTAAACTTAACATTGATGTGAGGAGCCAAGGTTATGATAACGGATCAAATATGAAAAGTATGTTATATTTTATAACATGAATTTTATAGTTTAGTATTATTATATTATATCATGTCATAAATAACTTACATTTGATATTAGGTAAACATCAAGGGGTACAAAAGAGACTTATCGATCAAAATCCAAGAGCATTTATATTTCATGTGGATGTCATAGTTTAAATCTTGCTCTATGTGATATGATAAAATCATGCATGAAAGCTAGAGATTTTTTTGCATATGTCCAAAAGATCTATATTTTGTTTTCCGGTTCATCTCAACGGTGGGAAATACTTAGACAACGTGTAAAAGGTTTAACGTCAAAACCATTATCGGCAACTCGATGGGAAAGTCATGTAGAAAGCGTGAAAGCGATAAGACTTCAACCGGCGGAGTTCAGAGATGCTTTAATTGACATTGCAAATAAGTATAAAGATGATAGCATCATGAGGGTGGAAGCTAAATGTCTATGTCAAAATGCTTTAGAAGATTACGAGTTTTTGATTAGTTTATGTGTTTGGTACACTATATTGGATAGTATTAATCGAGTTAGCAAAATACTTCAACGTGAAGACATGGATATTGAAGATGCAATTACTAAAATAAAGGAGCTTATTGCATTTTTTGAGAAATTTAGAGAAGATGGATTTGCAAGCATGATAATTGAAGCTAAAGAACTTGCGAATGAAGTTGGCATTAAACCTAAATTTGCTAAAAAAAGAATTATTCGTAGAAAGAAACATTTTGATGAGGATATGGATGTTGATGCTCATGAAAGTCAATCTTTGGAAGATAATCTTAGAACCACTTACTTTCTTCATATAATAGATCAAGCTCTTTCTTCACTTAAGGATCGGTTTGAACAATTTAAGCTTTATAAAAGGATTTTTGGATTTTTGTTTAATGCAAAGTTCAAAACTATTGAAGAAAAACAATTGAAAGAACAATGCATGAAACTAGAAAGTTTTTTAGAATATAATCAAGAGAGCGATATATGTGGGAAAGGATTATTTCTTGAACTTAGACAATTAAAAAGAATATTGCCATCAGAAACAACGAAATCAATTAGTATTCTTGAGTTTTAAAAATCCTATCGTGATGTGAGTGGATTTCTAAATGTATGTGTTGCATATCGAATTTTATTAACTATACCGGTTACGGTTGCTTCGGCAGAAAGAAGCTTCTCTAAGTTGAAGTTGATAAAAACTTATCTTCGAACTACTATGTCGCAAGAAAGACTAAGTGGGTTGGCAATGATTTCGATCGAAAATGGATATTTGGATAGTTTAAAATATGATGATATAATTGAAGAATTTGCTTCCCAAAATTCAAGAAGAAGTTGTTTTCGTTGAATGGGATTGATATGGTAATTGTTAGCATCAAAATTGGTCACTAACCTCTTAGAGAAAGATTGTGTAGAGATATAAGTGATGAAAACAAATTAAACAGAGGAGAGAATGCTAATTTAAATGCAGAAAGTAAGAACACCAAATTTATAGTGCTTCAGCGTAATTGCCTACGTCCACTTTGAGGTTAAACTTTATTGATCTTCTTAATAGATGATTACAAATACAATTCGTGAATCAAATGCTTGAATGAAGTTGTTAAGTAGAGAAGATGAGTCTCAAAAATGGCAGAGTCCAGTGTTCTCTCCAAAAAAGGATCCTTTTTCACTGTGACCATGCCCCTCTATTTATAGACAAATATGGGTTGGACTTCCCAAGTGGGCTGATGGCCGAACACTCTAGCCCAAGTACAGTGGTCGTTGTATGCCGAGCAAGGTATGCTGAACGCCGCTATGCCGAACCATCCCTTCTATGCCGAACGGTGTGTTTGATGTGTGGGAAGTGCAGAATGGTTGTCTGTTGAAGCCGAACGTGCCTCCATCCGAAGCTCTAAACCGAACAGTGCTCTCTGGCCGGATGACGCATTCTGGCCGAACGAAGCATTATGTCTGAACGATACAGTCATGTTGAGTAGTCGTGTGCGCCGAACGTCTTCTGGATGCCGAGTACTCCTGTTGCCGAGTTCCTCTGAGTACTGAGTGCTCCTGTTGTCGAGTACGATCTGAGGCCGAGTATTACCTGATGCCGAGTACTATGGATGCTGAGTACTACGCCGAGTACTATGAGACGCTGAGTACTACGCCGAGTACTATGAGATGCTGAGTACTACGCCGAGTACTATGAGAAGCTGAGTACTACGCCGAGTACTATGAGATGCCGAGCACTAGTTGACAACGAGTAGTCCAGATGCTGAGTACTATAGATGCCGAGTACTACGCCGAGTACTATGAGATGCCGAGCACTAGTTGACGCCGAGTAGTCCAGATGCCGAGTACCTGCCAATGCCGAGTGCTCAGTTGCCTGGTCAAATCTCCAGGAAACACTTGCCCCCCAAAGTGTATTACGTGACCGAACGTGATGCGCTTTGGACCTAGACTAACTTTCCTTGGAGATGCCTTCTCGAGAATATGTGTGACGAGTGTGGCATGAACGCCGAACGATACGTCCGAAGCCGAACAATCCTCACGTGCCGAGCGACACTTTGCTTTGAAGCTGAGCAGTACGACCTTGACCGGTTCCACCGGGCATAGCCTTTTTAACTTCTATCTTCCCCCTATAAAACCAAGTCCTTCCCGTTTCCTCTCCTTTACCTTTTCACTTCTGTCACTCTTCAAAGATTTGCAATTTTCGCTAGCCGATCAGATTTAAAACTTGATCATTCCTTCCTAAGCTTCAATCTGCAAACTAGGTACTGTTCCTTGTACAACTCGAATAGGTTTCAAACGAGATGGTCAAGTGTGTCATGTAGAGAGCTTTCGAGTAGGTTGTCCTTATTGCCGAACGATAATGCGAGGCGAGGAGGAATGATTTGGGGTGTTTGCACATATGGCTATCGTATTTAGCTTCTTCGCGCCGAACCGAAGTTTAAAAAGGAAAAGGAAAACGTTGGAGGTGGTAAGGGTGTTGGATGGCACAGCTCTGGTTCGGCGTATGTTGTCATGCGCCGAATGGTGGAATGAAGGGCTGCCGAACAGTATTTCATCCGAATAAACTAAGGAATGTCGAACAACAACTTAGCCAAACAAACCAAAGCCAAACACAAATGCCGAACAATAACTTAGCCGAATCGAGCTCAAGCCGAACACACTTAAATGCCGAACTGTATCAAGGCCGAACAACGTAAACATTGAGCAACTGACATGCCGAACCATGCTTAGGCCGAACACTCCAAATGCCGAACAGAACTTAGACCGAACAATACAATTGCCGAACATCATTTTAAATGCCGAACAGTATACGTTTTGAACAACTGACCTGCCGAACAAACATACATGCCGAATAAAACCTAGCTGAACCATATCAAGGCCGAGCAATGCATATGCCGGACAATCATAAATGCCGAACAATGATAAATGTTGAAACACACTTAGGCCGAACACTGTAAATGCCGAACGAACAATTGTCTTGCCTAATCAATTCAAGGACAAAGATCTAAGCACACCATCATATGAAACTGACCTGGATCATTAACTCCCTAGCTTTAGTAGACTTAAATCCGGACTTTGATTAAAATTCGTTTTCTGAATTTGAAACTGTAATCACCTCAAGGCGGGCTTTTTGAGACGGTCAGCGATGACGGTCTTCGAAGGCGACGATTCGAAGCTCATTTTTATATCTTTGAAATCTTTAGATTCTTATTGCTTGTACACAATTGCTTGCACTAGTTCACACACCACGTGGGGGGAAAACTCGTGTTGTTAATTCTAACGTTCAACGTTTTTTAAGTATAGTTTTCTCAAGCACTTAGCCAGGTTCGTTATTTATTGGGGATGTCAAGAAAGTCTAGCTCCGCCACTATATCCACAGGCCTGGGCCGTCATCAAGGCAAGAAGCCGCTGATACTTCTAATCCGTCGACTCCTCCTGCTCATAACTTAGCACCCGATGCCCTGGAGGCAACGATCCTTCTAGACAATCCGATCGATTCACAAGCTTCGAAGATCAACGAAGCTGCTCTCCGACGGATATGCTCTATTCATGGGATCCCTTTCGCCGACGTGTTAGTCCCTTCGCGACACGATCGTCCCCATCTGCCCCCGGTCGGGTATACCGCCTGTAACAAGTTCATGTGTTGGATGGGCAGCGTGCCTCCGTTTAATTTATTCCTCCGGGATGTATTGCAGTATATCGACATTGCTCCGTCGCAGCTGCACCCGAACGGTCATGCATTTCTATATGGGACCTACTTACTTTTCATGGCCGTCTTCTCCAGACCTCCAACCGCTGGTGATATCAGATACATCTATATGATCAAGAGACGGAAAGACAGTCCTTCCTTTATGTTCCTCGAGCCGTACCACAAATGCCAGATCTTGACAGGGGCATGCAGTAAATTCGCCCTGTACAAACAGGAATGGTTCTATGTGCGCTGCCCTCCTGGTTTTGCAAGGAGATGGGTTGAAGGCAGTAAGTCTCTCTGCTGAGTCACTATTCGCATTTAACCGGAGTCATGTTTTTCCTAACTCTTTGTTTCATCTTTTCAGGTATCAACCCGCGTCCGGAAGGCCGAGGATATTCTGAGGCTGTTGAAGCCATTAGAGCTCTTCCTGCCGAGGAACGAGACATCCGAACTATCGTCTCAAATGAATCACTGTCGGGGTTTGGCTTGCTAGCCCCTGGTCGTCGGATCAGCCTTCCAGAAGGTGTCACCATTCCCAAACCTCCGTCCGGTAAAGGGAAAAAACAGGCCGGATCGTCGTCGCGCCGCACTCCCGATACGCACGAAGAAGGTGAGCGCAAAGAAGACGAAGCTCTTGAGACTCAAGGCGAGAATGTGGGTCCCGCTTGGAATCCGGCAATCGAAGTTCAAGATATTGAGACGTCATCCTCCCCTTCGAAGGGAAAGAAGAAGTTAAAATATAAAGTTCAGAAGGAGAAAGTTGGTGGCACTTCAAAAGTCGTGCCTATCCCGCCTGAGAAAGAGGCTTCCTCGCAGCACCTGGAAAGTTCCCTGAGGGGCCTGTCGAACCTGTCTATTCCCGATGATATTCTTAATTACGGGTTTGACGATCCTGAAGCCCTCAAGTTTTCTTCGCCCGCTAAAGGCAACGTGGGAGTTCAACTCCCAACCCAAGGAGACAATACTCCAATTAGCAAAGACAAAAGAACTGGTCCGTCGGGGGAAACACTAGGACACACACGCACATACGCATTCCATCATACACTTCAAGTTTTTTCTTATCTCACGGATTTTTCTTAACTCGTTGTTATCTCCATTCTTTACAGGTGATATGGGGCGTTCTCACGGACTCGATCGCCTTCATGGCTTTTCCATATTTCATCACTCTGGACGGGACTCTGGTTCAGGCAGACGCAGGGACAGAGACGATTATGAAGATAGAGACAATCGTCCCCGTGAGTCGTCTCACCGCAAGAAGGCATATTCTCAATCTTCGCAGTCCCGTGATCCTCTTCCTCCAACTGTGCCGGATAAAGAGAAATCTTCACAGAAGGGTTACCAATCTGATGCTCCTCGAGAACAACACTCCGGTTCATCGAGTACGAGGCAAGTTCGGGAACAACGAAAAAGGACAGAACTTCCAAAGCCTCCTCCCCCTACTCCCGCGGTTGATCCAACTGTCGCGGAAAAGATGGTCGATCTTAGGGCCAAGTTTCCGAAAATTTGCTTTGACGGTTTGAAGTTCCTCCCGGCTATTCACCATATTCCTGGGCACGTGAAGCAGAGTGCCATTGCCTGCAATAACGACGTCTATGTTCAACATGACGCGTTTGTGCACTTGATGGAGAAGATCTCGAAGGTGTCCGTTGAGCGTCAACATGAGATTGATCGCCTGAAACTGGAGGCTGGCTGCGACAAAAACATCATCGAGCACCAAGACGTAGAGCTCGCTTCGTACAAGTCGAAGCTGGAAGCCGCTGAACAAAGCGCAAAAGATACTGCTGAGGCAGTTACTCGCTTAGAGATGGCTCACAAGAAGGAGCTTGATGAAGCAGTCCAGCGCAGCGGTGCCCTCGCCCTAGAAAAAGACTCTGTCCAAAAAGAGAGGGACGCGCTCGTCGTGCAAGTCAAAGAGCTGAAAGAATTACTCTCCAAGGAGAAGGAGGACAAGGTAGCTGCTCAAGAAGAATCACAACGATACTGTGATGAAATCGTTGCTACTCGTCTCCTGAAAGCGAAGCTCGATGACGAACTTGCTGGGGTTGAGAAAATGAAGGATGAGGCCCGTGAGGAGGGGAAAAGAATGGCTGTGGAGGAGATTGACTCTCGCCTCGAGGCGGCCGCAGAAGCCGGCAGGGAAGAGGTCAAAAGCATGTTTGACCCGTTGATTGCTGAATATGGAGCCCGCGTCCTTATGCATCGCGACTTAACATTCTTGGGCCACGGCTACCTCGAGTCCCTAGCTGAGGCCTGGGAAACTTTGATAAGGATCAGGAAGATCGAGTCGGGCTCCGAAGAGGTCGATGAGGATGCCTTGGTGAAGGAGTTCATTAGGGGGAATGAGCCAACGGATCTGTCCGCAGCTTTGGCGCTTTATAACAAAGGCTCTCCCCTTCCAAAAGAGAAAAGTGATGAAGCTAGCCCGTCTGGGGCTGAGACTACGGCTCCTCATATTGCTGCTCCTCCCGCTGCTCAACCGGCCGGTCGGCCGACACTTGACCCGTTCGAGCAGCATGCCGGCTATGATCCTGAAGATCCCGGGCTCGGCGTTCACGTGCTATCTCCTATTCTGGAGGGTGAAACCCCACGCGCAACCGATAGCCAACCTGAACCCGGTAGGAAACTCTTCTTCTCTAGAAGTCAAAAGACTTTGTCATTTTCCAGCATTTATTCGTTCTAACGTTCATTCTTTATGTTTTCATGCAGGCCGCTCTGATGCCGAGCCAACTCCGAGGAGCGATGGCGCCAAGGAGGAGGCAAAGAAAACAAGCGACGCTGTTCATGCGGGAGTAATTCCTGGTTCCGATGCTCAAGTGATTGGGGCGCTAGATGATGATAAGCTTGACACTTCATCTCCTGCCGAAGGGAGTGACGAAATCGAAATCACTGGCGCCTCTGAGCATACCTCAAAGGTGAGCATGAAGGACCGCCTCGCCGCAGAGGAGAAGAAAAAGGTCGAGGTCAAATTGAACCCGAAATACTGGAACTCACCGACCCTCGGAACAGACCTTTGAAAATCATTCTCCCGGGCAGGTCTAAACCATTGGATGTTCCATCCCCTACTCCCGACTCCGCTTCTTTGGCAAGCAAGAAATCCAAGAAAAAGCGTGAGGGAGAGGAGTCGTCGGAAAAAACAAAGGAAGATAAGAAGAAGAAAATGAAGAAGTAATCGATACACTCGTTCGACGAGCTTCTTGCTTAAGTCTTGTCGTTGCTTTTATTTTTTGTGGCTTGCAGTTTGTATAGATAGGTTCTGGATTCTGAATTTTGTAGGAGTAACTGTGTAACCCCATTTTGAACTACTGAATGAAGTTTAGTTTCTTTTTTGTTTGAATGATTCTCTTGCTTTTCTTTGGTTTGCTGACTAACTGTAGTCATAACTCCACTTGTTACGAGTTGCATTATCTCGCAGTCCATTTTCGTGTCGTTCAAACATCTCTAGACGTGGCATATTTCTCGTTCCACATCTCTCGAGTACTTGGACTTTTTTCTAAATCTTCTCTCCGGGGATTTAGAGTAAGTTGATCCGCGTTCAGGGGATTCGGAGGTTTGTATTCGTTTATACTCTAGTCCGCGCTCCGGGGACTTAGAGTACTCTGCTCCGCACTCTGGAGATTCGGAGATTTTGAAATCGTTTATACTCGTCCGCGCTCTGGGGATTTAGAGTACTCCGACCCGCGCTCTGGGGATTCGGAGATTTGAAATCGTTTATACTCTAGTCCGCGCTCTGGGGATTTAGAGTACTCCGATCCGCGCTCTGGGGATTCGGAGATTTGGAATCGTTTATACTCTAGTCCGCGCTCCGGGGACTTAGAGTACTCCGCTCCGCGCTCTGGGGATTCGGAGATTTGAAGTCGTTTATACTCTAGTCCGCGCTCTGGGGACTTAGAGTACTCCGATCCGCGCTCTGGGGATTCGGAGATTTGAAGTCGTTTATACTCTAGTCCGCGCTCCAGGGACTTAGAGTACTCCGCTCCGCGCTCTGGGGATTCGGAGATTTGGAATCGTTTATACTCTAGTCCGCGCTCCGGGGACTTAGAGTACTCCGCTCCGCGCTCTGGGGATTCGGAGATTTGAAGTCGTTTATACTCTAGTCCGCGCTCCGGGGACTTAGAGTACTCCGATCCGCGCTCAGGGGATTCGGAGATTTGGAGTCGTTTATACTCTAGTCCGCGCTCCGGGGACTTAGAGTACTCCGATCCGCGCTCTGGGGATTCGGAGATTTGAAGTCGTTTATACTCTAGTCCGCACTCCGGGGACTTAGAGTACTCCGCTCCGCGCTCTGGGGATTCGGAGATTTGGAATCGTTTATACTCTAGTCCGCGCTCCGGGGACTTAGAGTACTCCGCTCCGCGCTCTGGGGATTCGGAGATTTGAAGTCGTTTATACTCTAGTCCGCGCTCCGGGGACTTAGAGTACTCCGCTCCGCGCTCTGGGGATTCGGAGATTTGGAATCGTTTATACGAGTCTGTATATCGTATATGATAATGTAATTCGTCATCCGATCATGAGATATAGAAACATTAGTGATTCGTAGAAAATACGGCTTCAAGCCTTTATTAATGAAAAACAACTAGACTGCTTGATTACATAGTTAAAAAGAAACTAAGCTAATACTGAACGAAAACACATAGGAAATAACAGTGCCTAAAACAAGAAAGAAAACATGCTAAATGTAATAGTGTCGCAGATGTTCACTGTTCCATGCTCGGGGGAGCGTCGTGCCATCAACGGTCGCTAGCTTGAATGTTCCCTCTCCAAGCTTCCGTTCAATGGCGTACGGACCTTCCCAGCTGGGATTCATATGTGATGGTACCGGGAAGACTCGTTTCAGAACGAGATCACCCACATCAAAGATCCTTGGGCGGACTCTGCCGTCGTAGTAACGCTTGACTCGGTGTCTATGCGCTACCGCCCTTAATTCAGCTTCTTCACGTTTTTCATCGATGCAGTCCAGTGATTCCAACAAGAGATTCTGGTTCGTCTTGGGATCATAGTATGTCACTCGGTGCGATGGAACTTCAAGTTCCACGGGTATAACGGCTTCAGAGCCGTATGCCAAGGCGAATGGAGTGTGGCTGGTCGCGGACTTGTGGGTAGTTCTATACGCCCATAATGCTGTCGGGAGTTCATCTACCCACTTGCCTCCAACCTTCTCCAGACGCTTCTTCAGTATGGACTTGATTATTTTGTTAACGGCCTCGACTTGTCCGTTAGCCTTCGGGTGTGCAACGGCGGCGAACTTTTTCTCGATGCCATACTTTAGACAGAACTCTTTGAACTCTCTACTTTCAATTACGTCCCGTTGTCCGTAATGATGGTGCGAGGAAGGCCAAAGCGGCATATAATGTTTCGTACAACGAAGTTAACGACCTTCTTAGAGGTGATTGTGGCCAAAGGTTCTGCCTCAGCCCATTTTGTGAAATAGTCGACTGCAACTATCGCGTATTTCGCGCCACCTCTGGATATAGGCAAAGAGCCGATTATGTCGATTCCCCAGATTGCAAATGGCCAGGAACTAACCATTTGTGTGAGTTCCGTTGATGGAGTCCTCGGGATTTTCGCATATCTTTGATACTTGTCACACTTTCTTGCATAGTCTGCGGCGTCCCGGTTTACGGTTGGCCAGTAATATCCATAGCGGAGGATCTTCTTTGCTAGCGTTTGCCCCCCAGTATGGTCGTCACATTCTCCTTCGTGAACCTCTCTTAAGACCCGCTTTGTCTCATCATGAGCGATGCATCGTAATAATGGGACTGAGAATCCTTTTCGATACATTGACCCATCCTGCATTACGTATCGCGCGACCTTTCGAAGGACCTGCCGTCTTTCGCTTCTTTTTTCTGGTAATGCCCCGGTCGTCAGGTACAGTTTGAATGGGGTTATCCATGATTCCTTCTCGATTTCCGTTTCCAACACGCGATCGACTTTCATCTCGTCTATGCTCGGGGCATGCAAGACTTCAACGGGATACAATCCCATTTGTTGTGCATCGCCGGTACTCGCAAACTTAGCCAGTAAGTCGGCTTCTTTGTTCTGTTCGCGCGGGACATGTGAAATGTCATAGTGCTCAAGATTTGATAGCAGTTCTTGGACCTGAACAAGGTACGGAGCAAGCTTCTGTCCCTTGGCTTGGTAATCTCCCCGCACTTGGTAAACCACCAACTGCGAGTCACAAAAGATCTCAACTGATTTGATCCCGAGTTCTCCGATGAGTTTCAAGCCAGCAATCAATGCTTCATATTCTGCTTCGTTATTCGTAGCCGGGAAATCAAGCTTCAAAGCATAACAGATTGATCGGTT
The DNA here is from genome assembly GCA_030737815.1 of Allium fistulosum. Lineage (NCBI taxonomy): Eukaryota > Viridiplantae > Streptophyta > Magnoliopsida > Asparagales > Amaryllidaceae > Allium > Allium fistulosum. The sequence continues at coordinate 864,379,352 of CM060905.1, read as the reverse complement.
TTCCGAAGTTATAAGAACTACACCCGCGCCGGAGCAACGGCCGTTGGATGCCCCATCAGTGTATAATTTCCATCGAACGGGAGGAATGGCGTCATGATTATCTGGTTCCGTGGGCATGGTAAACTCAGCGATAAAATCTGCTAATGCTTGCCCTTGTATGGCTCTCCGTGGCAAGTAGGCGATATCGAACTGGCTCAACTCGATGTTCCATTTTAGCAATCCTCCAGAAGTTTCTGGTCGTTGGAGTACCTGCCGCAGGGGTTGATCGGTATAAACACTGATTGAGTGCGCTTGAAAATATGGGCGTAGCTTACGTGATGCAATCACCAAGCAATAGGCCAATTTCTCGATTTTAGGGTAGTTTCTTTCTGCCCCCGTTAAACGCTTGCTAACATAATACACCGGATTTTGGATTCGGTCCTCCTCGCGAACTAAAGCCACACTTATTGCATGTGGGGATACAGCCAAGTATATGTATAGCATCTCGTGGTCTACTGGTTTCGACAGCACTGGTGGACTCTCCAGATGCCTCACCAGATTCCGGAATGCTTCCTCACAACTAGACGTCCATTCGAAGTTCCTTTTCCCTTTCTTTATTATATCAAAGAAAGGGATGCACTTGTCAGTAGCCCTTGATATGAATCGACTTAGCGCAGCTACTTTTCCATTCAAGCTCTGTACCTGTTTTATAGTCCTGTGTACTTGCACATCTCGAATAGCTTGGATCTTTTCGGGGTTAGCTTCAATTCCCCTAGCATTGACGATGAATCCCAAAAACTTCCCCGACGCAACGCCGAAGGAACACTTCAGAGGGTTGATCTTCATCCCGTAATACCTGAGTATGTCGAACATTTCAGCCAAGTCTCGAATGTGGTCGTTTGACTGTCGTGACTTCACGAGCATGTCATCCACATAGACTTCCATCGTCCTACCAAGCTGGTCCTTGAACATTCGATTCACCAAACGCTGATAAGTCGCTCCTGCGTTCTTCAGTCCGAAGGGCATTACTACATAGCAATATAGCCCGACATCTGTAACGAAGCTGGTGTGTTCTTGGTCCGGGATATGCATCGGAATTTGATTGTACCCCGAGTACGCATCCATGAATGATAACAGCTCATGTCCTGCGGTGGAGTCGACCAACTGATCGATCCTTGGTAACGGGAAACTATCATTGGGGCACGCTTTGTTCAAATCAGAATAGTCTACGCAAGTCCTCCATTTCCCATTTGCTTTTTTCACCAGTACGGGGTTCGATACCCATTCAGGATAGACGGCGTCGCGGATGAACCCATTGGCTTTGAGATTGTCCACCTCCTCTCTGAGAGCAGCAGACCTCTCCGGGTCCATTCCTCTCCTCTTCTGTTTAACTGGGACGTATTTCGGGTCTATGTTCAACATATGACTCGTGATGGCGGGAGAGATCCCACACATATCAGAATGCGTCCAGGCGAAAACATCAAGATTCGCCCAGAGGAAGTCACTAAGATCTTCAGTCATTGCGGGGCCAAGCTATGATCCGATCTTCAGTAATCGCGAAGGGTCGCTTTGGCTGACTGAAATGTCAACCGTCAGTTCAGCCGGCGCCGCCTTTTCTTCCCTGGGTTTCTCCTCGTCGTCTCTCGGATCTATGTCTCTAAAGATCCGAGAGTTATGCCCGAGCCAGGGCTCGGGCACTACTTGTCAATTATCCGTATTATGGATGCGGACGGGATTGTCCGCAACCTTTCCTTTCTCTCCGGTGGGCCTCTCGAAGCTCAGCCACATAACAGGAACGACCAGCTGCTTGGTCGCCATAAACAATACCTACTCCTTTGTCAGTTGGGAACTTCAAAGTTAAAACACCGCGGGACCAATGCTGCCCTAAACTCAGCCAGGGCCGGCCGGCCCAAGAAGACATTATATGGAGAATCCACATCCAAAACTACGAAGGGTAGAATTCGCACCCTCCGACGCTCGCCTTGTCCCAGTTCAACTGGTAACTCGACATACCCCACCGCATCGGTCGCAGCGCCGTTAAATCCATGGATACGAGCCTTGGACGGTTTCAAGTCCTTTGTTTCCATTTTCATTTGGTCATAAGCCTTTTTGAAGATGATGTTGACAGAGCTTCCGCAATCAATCAGAATTCTCTTCACATATGCCGGTCCAATCGTCGCAGATATGACCATCGGGTCGACGGTTGGAGCCTCCACTTGATCAGCATCCATGTTTCTGAACACTATGTCGTCTGTCATTACGCGCTGCTGCTTGGCAGGAGTCTCATCCTCCACGTTCGAACAGCACTCAAAATCTGCATGCTTCAGGGAACTTGCATATCGCTCCATCTCTTGCCAATTCTTATCCGCGGGGTGAGGTCCGCCGATAATTGTATTTATGACTAGTCTACCTACGGTTCGGGCAGGCTCCTCGGGATGACGCGGAGCTGGAGCACGACCCGTGTTGGACGTTCCCTGTCCTCCTTCCTGTGGATCCTTCACAAATTCTTGCAACTTTTTTTGCCTGATCAACTTCTCGATAGCGTCATGCAGGTGTCTGCACTCTTCCGTATTGTGCCCATAAGTCTCATGGAAGCGACAATATTTCCCGGTCCGCTTCTGTTCCTCGGTTGATTCTTTTGGACGTGGCTTTCTGTATTGAAAAGTATTGCAGGTGGATAGGTAAATGTTCTCAAGCGGCGCGTTCAGCGGAGTATACTCGCTGTAGCTTGGAATTCTCGATTTCCACTTCCCCGCTTCTCTCTTCTTCCCTTGATTTCTTCCTCCGGACTCCTTAGACTGCCCAGGCTTGTTCTGGACATTGACTTGGACCTTTCCCGAGCTGTCTTCGGACTGCTTCACAGCAACGTTGCTTTTCATAGACTCTTGGACAGGTCCTGGTGCCTTATCTCGTCTTACCCACCTGGCTTCCTCTCTCCTTATGAATTGGTGTGCCTTTGAGTAGAAACGATCTAGTGTGGTCGGAGGTTTTCCTGCCAACCAGTCTTCAAATTCAGACTCCGGATCCACACCTCTCATCACAGCCATTAGAATTGCATGATCATTGGGATTACTGACTTCAGTTGCCGCGACATGGAACCTTTGTAAATATTCCTTCAATGACTCCCCGGGACTTTGGATTACACTTGACAGAGACATTACGTCCTTCGGACGAGTAGTGTGTATCCTGAACTGCTCAATAAACTTCTTTGCCAACTCCTCGAAATTGGATACAGACCGCGGAGGAAGTCGGGTAAACCACATAGTAGCAATCCCAGATAGAGTAATTGGAAAGCATCTACACTTGGTGGCATCATTTGCTCTAGCTGAATCCATCATCCATTCGTACCTCATGACATGTTGTCTGGGGTCAGTCTTTCCCTCGTACGCAGGGATAGTTGGCATACTAAACTTTCTAGGGTACGCCGCCTGTAACACAACATCTGTGAACGGAGTGTGACTCCTTGATACTCCCCAATCGTCATTCGTCAAGCCCTGATTTTCTTTCATCAATCGCCTGACCATGGCTGTCAGGTCTGGTGTCTGTATGGAAGGTGGGAGATTAGAGTCCGTTCTACGTGACTGTCCATGTTGATGCCTCCTCTCCTGGCGATCTGCCAATCGTGCGTCTTGAGGTTCGACATCATTAGCGTTTTAATGGTCTGGGCCTCCAGCTTACACTTGTACTCCAGTTCCTAAGTCCCCAGTTCCGACTTGGTCGCGGTTTCCAGCTGTTTGGGCAGCAGCACCCATCCGTGCAGCTTCAGTCTTACGGCGTCTGCGCCTGGGAGGTTCATCAGAAGAAGTTGAGCTGTCGAATGAGGAATAGGGAGCGGGATTGCCCCCAGCATTCTGTTGCTGCTGTTGAGTGAGTTGTGTCATCAGGTTGGCGTTAGCTTGCATCTGCTCTCCTAGTTGTCTCCTGCTTTCCCTGAGTTCTCTCATCAAGTCGTTGAACTCTATTCTGGTGACAACTGGAGTTTGGTCCTGGGCGGCAATTCCTACACCCGGAATTGCTGGCTGATTGCTAGGTCCTGCTTGTTGCACGCTAGCAGTCTCATGGGCATCCGCATTATGAGAAGCTGACCTGGTACGTTGTCTCGCCATTGTAGAGTTATTGGTATGAACTCTGAGTAGAATCAACGGATGTCCTGTCAATGACTCGGATCTTCTTTGGGGGATTTGCTCAATCCAGTAGCTTCAAAGCAGATCCTTAAGGTCTGAGAATTCAATTCTCAGTGAAAGCACCAAAGTGTTAGCACCAAAATTGGTCACTAACCTCTTAGAGAAAGATTGTGTAGAGATATAAGGGATGAAAACGAATTAAACAGAGGAGAGAATGCTAATTTAAATGCAGAAAGTAAGAACACCAAATTTATAGTGGTTCAGCGTAATTGCCTACGTCCACTTTGAGGTTAAACTTTATTGATCTTCTTAATAGATGATTACAAATACAATTCGTGAATCAAATGCTTGAATGAAGTTGTTAAGTAGAGAAGATGAGTCTCAAAAATGGCAGAGTCTCCCCAGTGTTCTCTCCAAAAAAGGATCCCTTTTCACTGTGACTCTGTCCCTCTATTTATAGACAAATATGGGCTGGACTTCCCAAGTGGGCTGATGGCCGAACACTCTAGCCCAAGTACAGTGGTCGCTGTATGCCGAACGCCGCTATGCCGAACCATCCCTTCTATGCCGAACGGTGTGTTTGATGTGTGGGAAGTGCAGAATGGTTGTCTGTTGAAGCCGAACGTGCCTCCATCCGAAGCTTTAAACCGAACAGTGCTCTCTGGCCGGACGACGCATTCTGGCCGGACGAAACATTCTGTCTGAACAATACAGTCATGTTGAGTAGTCGTGTGCGCCGAACGTCTTCTGGATGCCGAGTACTCTTGTTGTCGAGTTCCTCTGAGTAACGAGTGCTCCTGTTGCCGAGTACGATCTGAGGTCGAGTATTACCTGATGCCGAGTACTATGGATGCTGAGTACTACGCCGAGTACTATGAGACGCTGAGTACTACGCCGAGTACTATGAGACGCTGAGTACTACGCCGAGTACTATGAGACGCTGAGTACTACGCCGAGTACTATGAGATGCCGAGCACTAGTTGACGCCGAGTAGTCCAGATGCCGAGTACTATAGATGCTGAGTACTACGCCGAGTACTATGAGATGCCGAGCACTAGTTGACGCCGAGTAGTCCAGATGCCGAGTAGTCCAGATGCCGAGTACTATAGATGCCGAGTACCTGCCAATGCCGAATGCTCAGTTGCCTGGTCAAATCTCCAGGAAACAGTAATTAAACATATTAAAGTATGTATATGAAGTTAATGAGAAAATATTCTGAAAGAACGAATGAAATATGTATTTTGGATGAACTTTGTTATTATGTGAAATTAATGAAAAATATTTACAATGTTATAATGTCATTTTTTATTTTTTTCTTATGTAAAAGATTAAAAAAATTGTGCCTGCTCCTACCTTGGGACAAATATCTAGGAATGATATAAAAGATTAAATTTATTAAAAATAGACACATTTCAATCATAAATTTATGAATAAACTTCATTTCAATCATTTGCAAATACTTTGATATACAAAACTATAAAGACTCCTTCATCAACAATTTACAATTCGGTTGTCCACAGGCAACATTGTAACATGTTCCAACTACAAATAGAAAAAATCCGATGACAAGTTGTTCATATTATGGCCATGTCTACCTAAACCTAGAATTTTACTGTTAACAAGTGTGCATTACAGCTATGAACAAAAATTTAATTTTAACTTGTATTTCTAGCTTTTACCTCGTAAGAGGTGCCAATTTGAGACGAAATAAAAATTGGGTTACATTAAAGTAACCAGACATCAATCCTATTTCAGCAAACAGATCAGTATATAAAATCACAAACCGGAAAATTTCATAACTAGTGAGGTAATTCGGACAAGAATTAATAAAGATTAGAAGTACCCAAAATCTTCATTCTTCAAATGCGAACCAGATTCTTACATCTCCTGAAAAAATGAAGACAAGCTGTAAAAAGTATATCGGAAAATCTGAATGAAAACTACTCACCGTTAGGGCATCTCCAATCGTTCATATTACGCACGTAATATTACGAATTCGCACTCCAGTCGTCAATTACAAACGTAATATTAAGGGTAATATTACGTTTTGAATTCAGGATCTGTAATTGGGTTTGGGCGCCCATTTTATGGGCGCCTGATCTCAGGCGCCCATTTAATGGGCGCCTGACCTCAGGCGCCCATTAAATGGGCGCCCTGACATTTAAAAAAAAATAAAAAAAATGCTTTAAAAACAGAAAAAAAATTCTAATATATGTCAGGCGCCCATTTTATGGGCGCCTGAGGTCAGGCGCCCATTTTATGGGCGCCAGAGGTCTGGCGCCCATAAAATGAGCGCCTGACCATTGGGCTTTCTGTGCGATTACGCACGTAATATTCAGCCTCCTGAATATTACGCACGTAATCCACTGGAGATGCCCTTAAAATAAACTTGTGTTTATCCTATATGGAACAAGCCGGGATAAGACAGGACATCATGATAATGTGAATTAATTTACCAGAATACCCTCAAAATAGTCACCCTCAACAACGGTTGATTTCAAGTAAACATCCATGGCGTTATCAACAACTTATATCATAAATCGAATCATACAGCCGAATAACAATTTCATATGCATCAAATACTTAAAAATGTTAATTACCATATAATGATTTCAGATCTGATACAATCCTAAACAAGCAAACAACCACACAATAAAACTTCGACTGTCTCTACCGAAATAAAATAAAAGGATAAAATACCGATTTAAAAAAATTCAACTAGAAAAACACTTGATACCAGACATACCACGGCCCATTAACAAATTTACATCCCTACCCAACAACACTTAACATTCCAAAACTACCCTCTAGTTCTTTGCCTTCCTCGACAACACTTTCCTGGATGCCGGAGACTTTCCCTTTGCTGCCGCCTTCTTAGCTGGTGCTGCCTTCTTCACTGGGGCCTTCTTCACTGCTGCTGCTTTCTTCACGGCTGGTTTCTTGGCTGGAACTGCCTTTTTAGCTGGAGCTGCTTTAGCCGGAGCCGCCACCTTCGCCGGAGCTGCTGCTTTCTTTTTGGATGGAGTGTCGCTTGCACTCTTCTTCGCTACCTTAGCAGCGGGGGCCTTAGCCTTTGGCTTAGGCGCAACCTTCTTAGCTTTCGCAGCAGTGGCAGCCTTCTTTGCTGGAGCAACGGCCTTCTTAGCTGGAGCTTTCTTAGCTTTTGAAGCGGTCTTAGCTTTGGGCTTAGCAGCAGTCTTAGCCTTAGGCTTGGTAGCCTTTTTCGCCTTGGGTTTTGCAGCAGGTTTTTTGGCTTTGGAGGCGGATGCAGAAAGCTTGTACGAGGCTTTAACCTTGGTGAGCTTACCATCAGCGGCGAGCTTCTTCAACTGAAGGAGCAAGATCTTTTTGAAGTTGGATGAAAGCTTTGACTTGTACTTGTCCTCGATGAATTTGGTGATTGCGTACTGGCTAGATCCAGTTCTCTCTTTCAATGTGGTGATCGCATCCTTAATCATCTATAGTTGAAAATAACAACAAAACAGAAAACATTAGATCTACACAAATCGAATGACTAAAGTGGTACCATTCTTTTATTATGAGGTGAATGCTTACCTCGGCATATGGAGGATGTGCTGCAGGAACAGTTTTCTTAGGAGCTTTTGGCTTTTTGGTTTTGGCTGCCGCCTCTTTGGCTGGAGGAGCTTCTTCGGTGGCAGGAACTGGGGCAGGGTCGGAGGCTAGTTGTTCTTCGACGGTGGAAGCAGGAGCGGCGGCGACTTCTTCGGTTGACATGGCTGGAATTGGGAATTAGGGTTTGAGGTTAAGAAATTAAATCGGATTTGCTTGATTGCTATGAAGAGGAACGAGGAGAGGAGAGTGTTTATATGGTACAGACTTGTTTGGATCGTGGAGTGTGATTGGTTGAAATGATAGCACGCGGATTGTGGCGGATTTTTGTTTGAATTTGGAACGTTTGATTTACCCGTGATCAACGGTGCAGAGTAAACAAAAGATGAGGTGAGTATGGATTGTGAAGAAATTGAGTTTATTTGGGAGAAAAGGTGTTTTTTTCACCTTGATTGTTCTTTGAATAACTCGAGATTTTCTTGATGGATTCGAGTGATGTTTGATTCATTTTGAAGCCATGCAATTCAGCTTTCAAAAGAACATAAATTTGTTGGGTTTAAGTTTTTATTCTAGTAAGCATTTCGACATTAAACGACATGTGTCGTGCGGATGGTAGAACAAGAGTTGGTTGAAGTTTTTGTGATCTTGAAGGAAAATTACAAATTTTCTAAAGGCTCCTTAATATGGATCAGAAAGTAGACTAGTAGACGAGTCTATCGAGCTTTGAAACATCGAAATCGGATAAAAAGTGAACAAGTTATACTCATTTCAAAATGGCCCAACTGAAACATCCAAGTGTTTGTTGTTTTAAGAAGAAAAGAAGATTTGTGTTGACCACTTACCAATCATATTTTTAGCATTTTATTTTATTTCTTCGTGTGTTCATTGCAACTATCAAGGCAATGTGAATTAGAGTATGTAACATTTAAGTTTATTTTGGTGACAATAGTTGTAGCTCGCAATAGTGGTGTCAATTTTATATGTTATAAAGCTACTTTTTGATGGTCATTCTTTTCGTTTTCATATTTTTGTTTTCTTCGATAATTTATGTCATTTAATTCGATATCGATGATAAAATAAATTATTGCACTTCCTCGTTTATCCAAATCGCATTAAATTTGAAATACAAAAATCGCATTAAATTTGAAATACATGTATACTTGTACAATTTCTTTTGAATAGGTGGCTTGTATTGTTGGTAAACTTTATGAATAACGAAAAACCTATAAAAAGATATAGGTGAGTTATCATATAATCATCATATCAAGTTATCCATATACTCCTTTATATTTATGTATCGAACGTGGATAAATATCACGTTGTCATCTTCTTCTCATGAAAATTATCTTGTATGAACTGATACAGCTAATAACAAGCAAGTCGTGACAAATCTCGCTAACCTTGTATATAGTTTCATATGTATAGTTTCCAGTATTTTCATTCTAATGGACTTTCGCTGACTTGATGACCTTAGTCCTAAGCTATTTTATATCCTTATCCACAATACAAGTTAATCATCATGCAAAAGTTGTATCAAACCCAACATACAAGTGCTCCAAAGCATTTGACTCGCTATGGATCTAGGATCGTGCACACACTTTCTCAATTGGTAAATGTGAAATACACTATGCTATAAATCTTTACCTCCCTATCTAAACTTATAACACCTTTCATACATGATTATTTCACAAATACTCAATCGTCGACCAAGAACCCACTCCTTATACATATCTATCTTTCATGAAATAATAACAGATGACAGTGAATGGATGTTATAGACTTCCCTTCTTGCAAGGATTTTGTCTTCGAAATTCAAATAAGGTGGCATGACGATAATAAACATATGCACACGAGAACTAGTGGACAAGCAAATATTTTATCGTTTCTCACTGGACAAAGTTTGTATACCCAAAAGATCACAAGACATACATTAATGAACCTAGGGTAAATCTTCTTGACCTTACCCTCAGCTTTCCATATACAATTGTCAATATTAGTACTCCATTACACCTTTACCATCTCAACGACTTCGTTCTTTAGCTCTTTTGTATCACGACTAACGATATGAATAGGTCACCTAACATAAGTCATATTTAATTCCACCTATAAGTCCTCTGAAGCTTGATAAGTTACGAATATAGTATGCTCTTGATTCGACCCATACATGGCAATTTGATTATATCTACAGTAAGCATATGTAAAAGACAATACTTCGTGTACTATGGTAGCTTCTACCTATTGATATTCGAGTATGTGGAGAACTATCCTTTGGGAAAGCTTGATTAGGACTAGTAAGTCCATGCAAGTGCGCAATTTACCTTTCGATTTGCTCGCTATTACCGGGTTTGAGATCCATTTAGCTAGCTTTTCTAAAAGATCTGTTATCTGACAACGTTCATACTTCTTAACTGAAAGCGGTTGACCGTTCGACATCTAGTGGCCTCCATCACTATTGCATGGTGATGAAACTTGGGTCTATGTTCAAGGCATGACTAATGATACAAGGTAAAATTTCACCCATATGGATGTGCATCCAAGTGAATACGTCCTAGTTATCTTTTATGATTCCAAGCATCTCTCTTCGAGCTAGAGGATCTAATGTGGTCCCAATCTCGACTACCTTGGCTTGGTCTTCATCCAAAAGAGGTACTACCTCCAAATAACTAATCAAATCTTCATGCTTTAGTGTAGTTTTTGTATTTGTTTTATTGTGCATATTTTATTCCCAATCTCAGTTCATGATATAAATTTACAAATAAAAATAATACCATTGTTTGTGGCTAAAAATCACATAAATGCTTTGGTGCTTTCACCGTGAAGGACCAAGTCATATTAGTACATTTTCTATTAAAAAAAATCAGATCCGCTACTTTGGATATGTTTTCCATACAAACAAATCCAAATATGGAAAATATCATCATCAAGTTGAGTTTGGTACTATTATTTTTTTCATTTTCTATAAAAGCAATGAAAATTACTTCTTCTTTTTTCATTGCAAATATTATATTTTTGATAATTGATAACATTAAAAGTCATATTTAAAACATAATGATAAAAATCTAACACAATAGATCTATTTTTCCATAAAATAACGTTAGCTTTGCGATAACTAATATTGCAAGGTAATATTTTATTCATAAAATATAATGGTAAAGTTCCAATGATATAAATATACTATCTCTGTGTTTATATAACATGGTTATCTTAGCAAACAATATTGTGACAATAATGTTTTATTTAACACACAAAAATACATACATACAAATATATATGTGTGTGTGCATACATACATACATACATACACACACACACATATATATAATGAAATATATATACTTTTCCATGCAAAAATGTATATATTTAATAATCAAATACAATGAAATAAATATACTTTTCCATGCAAAAAATGTATCTATTCAATAAACAATATTGTAAAAGTAGTATTTTATTTAAACAAAATATAACAGGTCAAATGTCAAGGACCTTTTATGAAAATGAATATCATCTTTTCAATAAATAATATTGTAAAGATGATGTTTTCTTTGTATTTCCCAAAAATTTAACTATGAACAGAAAGCATCACGCTTCTGGCAGAGGCATGTAATCCCTTGTTGGTAGTGTTATTTATCACAAAGGCTGGTCTACCATAGATTTTTGATTCCAAGGCCAAATAATAGGCATATTATAAGCAAACTTTACCAACCCTTATAAATAAAATCCTTAACAAAACCTTACCAAAGACTGATATGATACAAAGACTTGAAAGAGCGTCCAGTGGAGAAAGTCGTCGATGCAAATCAATTTCACATGGAGGAGTTAAAGATTGTAATGCAAATGTCCAAGATGATGTAAAAGGAATGTAAGACACCGACGATCGAGGTGACTGATGAGAGTTGGATGGAGCGCCAAGTTATAAATGCACACGACTATCAAAACAAACTATGCAATGGTGTTTTATTTAAAAGGGAAGAGTTTAAAGCAGTCCAAGTCCAAAGAGCAAAGAAAATTAAAATCCTAGAGAAAGGAACGCCCAAAGACATGATGGTGATTTCAAAATCCAACCAAGGCCCAGCACTCAACACATAAGGAGGTGTCAATATTCAACCAAAACCCTAACACTCAATTGTAAAGGAGGTGTTAAACCCAGCCAAGCCTTAGCACTCAGCGTGCAAGGGAGACGTTAAATCCAACTAGTCCCCAACACTCGATGTGTAAGGGAGGTGTTAAATCCAACCAGGCTCCAACACCCAACATGTAAGGGAGGTATTCAACTTAACAAAAAGGCATACATGATGGGAAAAAGGCAAGTAACTTGATTATCCTCAAGAAGTCTAAAATAGTTCATATGCAATCGATAGTACGATTGTACGATCATTTTGACTTGTTCTAGCTAAGGCCGGGAGTAGCTTTATCAAAGGTGGGGACATACAAAAGATACATAGATAAGACAAGCATAAAAATCATCATTATGAATAGACTAGTCAAATCTCTTGAAGCTTAATTCAATAGAGATAACTTGAGGCAGAGAAGCAAGATGAAATCAATGGCATAGCAAAAATTTATTTAGTTGGAATATCAAATGATACTTAATATGGATAGATTTTGCTAATAAGAAGACGGCGAACCTCAAAGACCCCCGCAGCAAGGTAAAGGATTTTTGATGCCATGAGAGACACTTCCAAAAGAAATAACATACCTAGTAAGAATCAAGGAACATAATGTAACATCCCCCTACTTGGAGGCCCAAAACTAACGGCTACGGATGCTGCAGTCATCCATAGTTATTAATTCTCGGCGACCAAATACGGCGGTGTTAGATTCATTGATACATGGAAACACATGAATATGGAAAAATTTAAACTTCAAACAAACTCACATTTCATTTCAAAATATTTCCAGTTCATTGCATAATCCCAAATTCGCAAATCACGTTCATAGAAAATATATTTATTACAACATACGCCCAAGAGCGACATATGAAGATGCCCCCTTGAATGATCAAAGTATATACAGGCAATATAACAACTTTGCCATTACAAACAACACAGCATAATCAAAAGAAAAGAGAACTCTAAATAGCTATCATGCCTTTTGCACGTCTCCGGAAGCTTATTCGTCTCAAGAGGTACCTGAAAACCTCAACTCTCAAACTACTCAAAATCAATTGAGTACTCGAGAGTTTAAGGGGAAAACATAAGCTTCGAGTCAGACAGAAAGCCTAGCATGAATAATGATCTACCATCTCAAATCAGTTAGATATCTAGTGAGACCACGCCGCTTAACGGAACGATTTTCCCCTCACTAGTATCTCAAAAACCTTTATAAAACCATATACTATGCTCCTGCATCCACAATGGTTAAAATAATTCAAAACAGTATAATATGATGATATGCAAAACAAATGAATTAATTCTGGATTACCCATCCCCATTCATTTTAGACCATCTGTCTCAGATATAGTTTCTTGGATTACTATTAACCTATTAGATTTCATGGGCTGACTAATAACCGGTTAAACATTTAAGGACCCCATGTCCAATTACATAGTTTTCATGGGATCACCATGAACCTATTGGTAACTCCAATATCTTACTCTTATCTTAGTTTTCATGGGTTGACTAGGAACATATTGACATCTGTCAATATTTCAATCTAGATATAGTTTTAATGAGCTAACTACAAACCTATTATCCCCTGCCAATATTAAATCATAGTTTTCATGGGCTTGCTATGAACTTGTCTTTCTGACATTTTCCTTTACATATAGTTTTCATGGGCTAACTATGAACCTGTCTTTCTGACATATTCCTTTATACATAGTTTTCATGGGCTAACTATGAACCTAGCGGCCCCTACCAATATCTTTTCCTATACACAGTTTTCATGGGCTTACCGAGAACCTATTGGCCCCTGCCAATATCTTCCTTTTATATTTTTAGCATCCTATACCTGACCTCTTAGATGAAATTATACTCATTTAGGAGTTTATTCAATTTATATTCACTGCTGGGTTAACCTAACATGTTCTTCTACTCTTTATCCCCAAACTACAGTCATGGGTCCATTATAAAGTGAATATATTCATATTAGAAGAAGCAGTATAACAACATAGCAATACCACTTATGTGGGTTTAATATAAAACATGGTTAATCCCTTTAACCTATTACTTCATCAAAGAAAGCTTTGTCTCAAAACCATTATAAAAACTCCTTTAATTTTGCCATGGGTTTTTCCTTTTAAAAATAGAGTTTGGGTTGTAAAACCTTTCGATACCTTCGAAACCTAGCTTTCGACTTCATAGGATGACCTCATTCGAAAGCCTTAAAAATCTATCTTCAAAACATTAGGCTCCTACCTTTTAATACTTTAAAACCTTCCTTTCGAAACCTTTCGATTGTAATAAAGTATTAGTATTTAACATTTAGAAGCTTAGCTTCGAAACCAGTTGAAAGTACCCATTTCGACACCATTGGAAGTAAACATTCCGAAATAATTGAAAGTGCCCCTTTTAAAGCATTGGGTTCATACTTAAAACATTATTTTAGTCAAAGTGAATATAGGCAAAAGCAACTCTTTCGAAACCATCCTTTATCATATAAAAATATTGGGGAAAACTTGACGGCATCGGCACCATCTCTTTCGAAAGCATTTAGCATCTAGGTAAAATAGCGAAAGGTTGGCGTCGAAACCCCTAACCCCTTTCGAAAGCTATAGGAAGTGGCTTGAACTTATAAAACAAAATACCCTTTCGACAACATTGATATCTTCAATACCATCAAAAGGTTAAAGAACGATAGGTCGGAACCCCTTCTTTCAAAACATTATTTCATAAGTAAGGAACCCAATCGAAAGCAATCTCAAGTTAATGGCAGTCCTTTCGAAACCTTCTTTAAATCCTCTTTCGAAACCAAACGCTTCGACTCTGTCGAAGGCTAAATCAACACAAAGGCAGACGCTTTTCATTTTAAAAATAAACCAAGGTTTCGACTCCCTCGGAAGCTAGGCTTTCAACACTTAACCTTTCACCTATCTCCAATCCACTGCGTACCATCATAGTAATACCTTGTGTATTGGTTTCGGCGTAGTTGGTTTCAACAAGGATGAAGGCGGAAGCTTTTGTGTCGAAAGGTGCTTTCCAAAGTAAGCGGAACAAAATTTCTGAGTTAACTTGGTTTAGTTCTTATTAAAGTAACTTTTTCTCTAACTAACCTGTCACATGTCAACACCAGATTGGTGCCCTTAACTTTTTCAAATTCTTTTCTAAAAATAACTACCGCCAATCTAGATCTAAACCTTGGTTAAGTTAATCAATTAAGCCCTTCCATTTAGCAAAATCAATTTTTCAAAGAAGTCCCTCTTCTAAAATAATTTATTTTGCATAGCAAATGTGATGACCCCCTTTTCTGACCCTTGAGAACGACACTTAATACATCCATGGTATTCATGTGCGGTTGCCCAAGTATTTGAAAGACGAGTTGTCATGGGGTAAAATATAAGAAAGGAACAATAATCTCACAACAGAACGGTTTAATATAACATAAAAAATAAGACAGTACATAAGTTTACTCCCCAACATGGAGTTATCAGAGTTACAACAAAAGTACTACTGTCAGCCTAGGCAGTTATAACAACCTGTCTTTAAATATACATTCATAGAGCCAACATCTCATAACAGCAGAAATAAATAGCTAGATAGATAAGGAGCCTCCTGGTCATCCACCATCTTCAAAAGAGCCCAAAAAAACCTGTCGTTTCCGGACTACTCAAATATAAATGAGTACCCGAACGTTTAGGGAAAACAAACAATTCGGGTCAGATAATTAGTCCGGTATGAGTAAACTCCAAAAATAGAACACACAAAGTAACTAGTGAGACCACATCGCAAAAATGCAGAATGGGTTTTTCCCTCACAAGGACACCATCCAAGTATAAAAGAATGGATGCAAATAACTAAACATCGCGAAGAGCGCAAGACACTTCCCGATGAAATTAAGAAAGAATCAATCTAAAGTTTTGAATCAAAAATAAGGAAAAGGAATTTTTTTCCAATAATGACTAGGAGGGTGCGCCCCCCTTATCGAAAGTATACCTCTAGAAAATATACTTGAGAACTACGATGGCTCTCGGAAACCTCCAAGCCGGACCCCGCCAATCTTACCGAGTATCCGAGTATTTCACATCTCCGTGCGCATACAACCGAAACCAATCTAGAGTAGATGTGAAAATACCCTAATGGGAGCAACCCCACATAGCTGGCCCCCACTCGCTCTTTATTTAGTCATTTCCGATAAAGGATATCAATGCTCTAAATGAGCAACAAATCGTCTTAGATTGACGAAACAAAAACAAAAGGAAGAAGGGTATCGAAATTGATAGTCAAGATATCAACTATCGGGGATAACAAAACAATCGTATATGGAAATTAAAACTTATACCTTTTCAATGCTTGGAAAATATCCATATACTTATCTCATCGATATAAGTATATTCACAAAACATTTGGGAGGATTTCATATTTCAAAAGCATACTTAGATGGGTCAAAAACAATTGTATATAAGAAATGTGAATGTAAGATCATTTATGGAAATCAAATCTCCTACACTTGTCACGTTTCCATATTCTCGACTTACTCTACCCCTCGCCTAGAAACAAAGCCAGGTAAGTCATGGCACTGGTCGCTCCTAGCCTTGCCTAGACACTTCGGTTCCAGATCTCACAGATAGAGGATCAATCTACTCATCGGCTTTTAGTGCCAAGTATAGGACTACTTACTTTCCATAAATAACCCATTTAAATCATTATATAAATTTTGAAGCTCCTTTAAAATACTTTAAATAAAGATTTAAAACTTTCGTTCAAATCATAACTTAAACCCGTCATCTTTAAAGGAGAATACGACCAAGAGGGGTGAAGCTCCCTCTTAATCAAATGAGATAGCTAAAAGGGGTGGGGTGTTATTTCCTTTTAACCAAAAGGTTTCTAAATGTCAATCCTAAGTTAAAAGATGGTGTGAGTTCCCTTTGACTAAACATCAAAGTTATTGCTCATAAACTGGCCGAGCACAAATCAAAAAACCAAACAAGAATAATAACAGACTCATTATTATTAACCATTTACAATCAATAGTTAACACAACATTTGTTAAAATGTGAACGAGTCAAAGAAAAGAGATTAAGATTACACTGACTGTAAAATAATTAAATTATACTCACATAATAAGTTATACTCGCTAAACTATGAAAGCAAAGAATATACTCACAGAATAAGTTATACTCGCTAAACTATAAAAGCAAGGAATATACTCACATAATAAGTTATACTCGCTAAATTATAAAAGCAAGGAATATTCTCACATCCTATTTGCTTTGATGGAGACTTGGAATACTTCACCTTTGATAATGAATTTTAGTTTTTTTTGTGAATGAATTAAAATGAGATATAGACTTGGCTATTTATAGGTGAAGAGAAGGGTACTTTAGTCATTTCCTACAGCCTAACTAGATTCGACCAGATTTTGGTCCAATAGAAACCAGCCTTATTGCCTAATTTGATTCGACCACATTTTGGTCCAATGGCAACCATCCGCATGGCATAACCTGATTCGACCAGATTTTGGTCCAATGGTAACCATCCGCATGGAATATAATAATCATTATACTATTTTGTTTCATTAGGCAAGTAATTATACTGTTCTGTTTTATTAGGCAAGTAATTATACTATTCCATTTTATTAGGCAAGGCTAATAATTCTCTCTTGTTTTATTAGGCAAGTAATTATACTATTCTGTTTTATTAGGCAGCGTTAATAATTCTTTCTTGTTTTATTAGGCAAATAATTATACTATTCTGTTTTATTAGGCAAACTTATTCTTAAATAAATTGGTACCCCTAACCGCCTTATAACTCGAACCAACTTTAAACTAACATTTTACATCAGTTTAAAAAAATCCATTCGAGACGTTTTATCCAAATTTGTATTCTAGATATACAATCCATTATTTAATCATTTAAAAACATATTAACTATTCAAGTTTAAAGTGATTAAATTATGGGTTGTTACAGCAAATCACTTTGGAAAAATCCCCAAAAATTCTAGAAATTCACTTTAATCATTTATCTAACATATCAAAATTCCAGACCCAAATTCTTAATATATTTTCCAAAATAAATTTATAAACCCAAATAACCATATTTTCCTTTGAAAATTCATAATAATTTTTCCATAGCTTGGAAAATTATCAAATTGAAACCCAACTCCAAAATCATGTTTCTCATAACATAAAATTTTCCCATGGCATTTAATCATCATTAAATCTCGGTTTTGACCTAAAACCGTATAAATCCTCTTTTAAACATTCTTGTTTAAACCATATAAATTTTAAATCAAGCATATCATCATCCAATATATCATAAAAACGGATTTACCCTTTAATCCGAAAATATACGATTCAAAACAAAATAGAGATGAAATTATTATTCATCTTGATCTAGATAAGGAGATTGGATTGAGATTGATTTCCCCTAAGCTTGATCATCTAGCTTTTAATTTGAATTCCTCTTCTTCTCTTAATGGCCGGCCGTTCCTATGCTTTTGATTTTTGCGTTTTAAAATGACGTGGATGGGAAGAAAATGGTAGGGACGAAAATATATATGGGTAATGGTTATGGGTGGCAATTCCAATTATACCCTTGTGTAATTTATTTAACCTAAAACCATTCTTTAGTCCATTAATTATTATATTAGGCTCGGCCTTAATTAATTAAATAGTGTGAACTCATGCTTCGCACATGGGATATTGCTAATGGTTGCAGCAGAAACGCTAATAATGTGCACATATAAGTATCAACAATTACAGAAATTCGTTTAAGTCTGTTGATACATTTAATATATAAGAGAAATGATAAGTTACATAAGCACCTAAATAAGATATATTGGTTCTAGATTGAAAGCAACTGACTAAAGCAACAAATATAGTGTTTATCTAATTAATTGTTTAGCATTATAATATAACAGCAACTCTGGAATTGGACTTCGACTTGGATAATAACCATATGAGTGACCATAAATATTTTTACTAATGGAAATGGATTTCTACTTGGATAATAACCATATGAGTGACTACAAATATTTTTACAAATGGAAAGTAGATTATTACCTGTATAATTTTTTATGAAATAAAGTACACAACATCCAATAGTGAAAATCAGAAAACACCACAAAAGTAATAAAAAAGGCAGAGTTGTAATAAAATATGAAATATAACATAGGTAAAAAGTATTAGGCATTGAAAACATATTGGATACCAGTATGCAAACATATTTTTATTATATATAGTTTTGTATCTATCGTACTTACATAACTACATGTAAATAGACAGTTTTGTACATTATCTAGCATACCTATATGTAACATAGTAGGCATTATTTTTTGTATCATATGTAATTAGCAGTCGTTATGACTTCTACATTACAACATTAAAAATAATGAGTGGTGTATCAACATATATGAAATGAATATTTAACCTCAGAACACTCAGCCCAAGTGGGATTTCCATTCATCCGTAGGAAGCTTCCATTTATTGAAGCATCTGATGATAAGACTTCATATCACACCTTATCTTCAATTCTAGTTTAGCATGAGAATTCATACACAAATATATAATCCTATACTTGAATAACAGTAACTTCTCAAACAACCAAATAGAAAATACATAAGTGGTTGCAATATAATACATTGGAATAAGAGTATAAGAGCTGATAACTAATTAACCAATAGATAAACTACATCAGCTTTCAGTTCAGCTAACTGAATAACATCCAAAAATAAAATCAATGTGAGATTATAGGTTATACGGTAAAATAATCATATTACTTAAATCAATAAAGATGGCAACCAGTGGATTAACATATAGGAAAAATAAGTACACATGTCGATATTAATGAAAAATATATTTAACTGTGTAGCAGAAAAGAACCATATCTCTAGATCTCCTCAACTTCTGAAAATACTAACAAAAAATACACCAAGAACCACCATGATTTATAAACTTGTTGTTGATCTATAAAGCATGCAATTAGCTGCACATGTAGGAACATAGACCATCTTAGAGAATTCACTATATAATGTTCGCTTATCTAAATACAAGAAGCTTGTAATAAATAATGTAATTTACAAAAGCATCATGAGTAACGTAGTGATTAAAAGAACATAGTATCATTGTCATTATGATCATCATTGTACATAACCCTGTACTATCTTGTAGTATAAATTTTAACAACATTATGTTGCAATAAGGTAGGAGTAAGGTATAAATCTTTCAATGGGATAGTCAATAAATAGAAATTGAATACATTTTAGCAAATGAGAGAGACAAAGAAAAAGTTCACTTACTTAATTTCTAGGCTTCCTTTGCGAACAACACCTATTAAACATCCGGGTCGTGTGTACGATTGCAATCATGGTGATATGCACAAACCAACTCCTAAAATCCAACTAATTTATGTGCATATAGATCGACACACGTGTAAAAGGGGTGTTTGTGGCCTTGTTTATTCATCATGAAAGAAAAATGCAAAAGCTTCAAAATAGGTAACAAATTATTCAAATAGGGCTATCATCGATCTTGTTTATCAATGAACAGTAGTTATATTGGTAATTTGTTGTGTATATATACAAATATTTATACATACATATATACATATGTTGTCTATATACATTCACGTGTGTGCACACGCGCGCGCGCGCACACATGCGTAGTTTATACAAAAACTAACATACGAAGCAGTAGCATTAACTCATAAAGCACTATATACTCATGGTGAAAATGCTTGTTTATAAAGTACTGTATACATGGCCTGGATTCAAATATTGTATGCTTCATAAAAATGTCCTAGTAAACCATTTTACAAACGGAAGTCGAGATGGTGAATAAAACCCATGGTACTTATCATATCCAATGTGTGTAATCAAACGACCTGTATACTGTTGAAACATATATAATCAAGAGGAGAAAAACAAACAAAAAAGAATATATTTACTCTTAGTCCTCTTATTTTAGTTTCAGATAGACTTGGTTCTATAACACATGTAATTCCTTCAAACTCTAAATGGCTTTAAAGCTGAAAAAGGAAATAATTGCCAAAACTGGAATGAATGAAAATGTAATAATTAAAAAGAGAACAGAAAATACAAATAATTTAGTAAACCTACCTTTTGCATTCTTTAAAATTTCCTCCCCGGGTAGAGCCTAAAGTATAAAATATCATCAAATTTGTGTATATAAGTTCGAATAGGACACCAATTATTATGTTAGTCAGTTTACACATCACCGTGTTAAAATATGAAGTTGGATGACAGAACAAAACTATTTAGTTATTTTAAAAAGAAGTCTAATTACTTTATCCATAAATAGGTTATTTTCACAATTACCATATAAAAACATAGCAAACAAAGTGGACACCATAAACTTCCTTACATCACCAAAACATGCAACATTGATAACCTCAATAGATGTATTGATAAATATATCTATTGAGTGCAAGTTTTCAATTTCTACTCAAGCAAGCATAAATTTAACAAAGTCTAAAATTTATGTGCACGCACATACATATACATGGCTAACTCAGCTGGTTGATGGGGTTGATAGGAAAAAACTACAATGCCTAAAATCCATGAAGAACATTGTCCTTGGCACTAACAATATTGGCATCAACCAACATCCAACAACAAGGACAACTTGAGTTTGAATGAATCTGGTAGTATATTTAGTATCACTTCTCTTTCAACTATCGTAAGCCAAATAAATCAGGTAAAAATAAAATGAACAAATAAATTACATACATGAATCTTTCTTTCATATCGGCATAAAGTTTTTTTGAAGATTGTTCAATTTGGTAACTTAGTACACCACGAATTTCAATCAAGTGGATTGGGTGAGTTCCGCGCAATGTTCGATGAGTTTCGATCTAGCAACCCAATCTTTTCAATGAGGATCCGTTGATTATTTCAACGGTTAAATCTGTTCAATTTGGGAAGAGCTTAAGACAACGGATAAGGTTTATAGAAAATGAAATGGTGAAATTATGATATCAGCATTTGAGAAGGCAAATATTTGAGAAATTTAATGAGACTAATGTAAAGAAGGGAGAAAAAAGAAACATGAGTTAAAGAAAAAAGAGTTTAATAACTCAATTTTAATAGTATATTATAGATTTGATTTTGATGTTTGAGCTTCTACATTAAATATAAAAACTAAAATAAAAAAAATAAAAATATTTGTTGATTCATCTTAATTTTTTTAATTATAGATTCAAGTAAACATCTCGATATTTTTTTATTTCAACATGGATTAAATGATTTTTATCAATTGTAGTTTTAGTTTAGCTTTGATCTAAATTTGTGAATTGAAAATGGGAGAATTTGATTTAGAACAGGATTAAAATTGTAAGAATTCCATAATTTGACAACAATGGTTATTATACGAAAAAATGGAAGCGTTTTGTAAAAGTTACCGAGCACTTTCCTTTCCCTACACAAATAATATTCAAACCTTCCATGGTGTTCATGGTTGGTAAATTATCGGGAAAATTCTTTGTACCTATCATGTATATGTTAGGTTACGTCTAGATGAGTAAATCAGACATGTATTCTATAACTGAACATAAAATTGAATAGAATTTCAGAGAAGAATAAATGAAACACGAATTTAAATACAATGAATTAAGTTCCACTGCAAGCAATTGAATAACCGATGATATTGAAAAATAGAAGTAATAAAATTTTATGAAGACCATTATCATTTTTATACTATTTTCGAATTGACTTTTAAAAAGTGGACCAAAATTCATAAAACTTTAATGCTAAATTTATTGGCTTTTTCATTGCATTTGAGACAAAAAAATCAGTCTAGAATAGTTTCCAGTTAACTTGTTTCTGTTTTAAACTATAAACTCAATACGGGGAAATAACATAACTACATTTCTTCTTCCTTGCACCATACTCAGTTTTTTATTTGATCAGTCTGGTTTTCGCATCTCTGTATTTTTTAAAGGTTGAATATCACCCAATTCAACTATAAATACATTTTCTTTTCCTTGTCTATGTTTGAGCAATATATATTCAGTTCTTTTGGTTTGCAGTAGAAAGACATTTTGCTTTAATGAACTATAGCTTATACTAGCTTTTATCCTTAAATTGTGAGAGAATACTGTTTATAAATTATAATAAAATGCATTGGATAATTACATCGATTTTCCATTGAACTATTTAGTTATAGTATACATACAAACAGTGGGCAAACAAAGAAACCAAAGAAAATAAAAGCACATTTAAATTAATTATATAATATTAAATGGACAATAACTTAGCTTAGTTAAAATTTATACACACCTTCTTCATTTGTGCTTCAACTGTAGAATATTAGCACTCGAGAATTAATATTCTAAGTATAAAAACAACTTAAAAAACCTTCTTTTATTTTTTATTAATCTCCTGCTACTTGAAAACAACAAAGACAATACGTAGATAAAGTAAACTGAGTTGAAAGTTCTCCTAGTTTTGTGGCACAAACAACATCATCATGCCATAATATAAAACATATGCCTAAAGACTGATTTAACTACACTTATTTAACACAACTAAAACAAAACAAAGAAATGAAATAAACAGAAATTTGTGTCCAGTTTGAGTTTATTTCAAACTCTAATATTAACATAGCCAATTTTTCTAGGTCAAGTATTTCTACTGGCCCTAATATCCTCATTACATAAATCCAATCAAAGACACGCCCATGTTTTTATTTAAAGAAACAACAATGTGATAGAAAAACCTATATCCAAACATTTTTTTAGTTTAATGAAAAAGGAAGTTGCAAACCGAAGCGCATTCATAATAATGCACGTGAACGAAATATTTTTGTTGGTAGCTTTACAAAGATCCAAAGAATTATGATCAAGGAAAAGAATTATATCCAAAAGGTCATAGAATAAGCCTAAGCCTCTATTATCTCTCATGAAGATGAATATAAGTGGCTATGTTTGGTTAAATGCAAATTTAAGTTAAATCATAATTCCTACACCAGCATTGCCTAACTTATTTTTAAAACCAGATAAATACAATTTGTTATCCAAAATAATTAAATTCATTTGTAATATAACAATTAATAGAAATATTATATCCATCATTAATATAAAGAAGAGCCATAAATTACATTATGAATGCAATGAGAAAGAGGTGGAAACTACCAGAAATTTAAATCCTAAAAGAAAACATACAGACTTGAATTATAGAAGTAAGAAATAGATTAGGTGGAGGAAAACTGGAAAAGAAAAGTAAGAAATTTATAACAGTATATCGATTCAGCGAATTATGAAGCAATGTTAAACCACTAAAGTAAACCAGTACCTAAAATTCAAATCCAACGTAGAAGAAGAAGTGAAAAATTATAGTGATGGAGGATTCAACCATTTATAACAGTAGCAATTGGAGCTAAACAAACAATTTGTTATCAAAATATTTCCTATAAACAACATTACTTAACTTATTTGTTATCGAAATTCTTCCAAAAATGACACTTGGAAAACTTTGCCTTTAGCTATTCTGCCTCAGCGTCTCTAGCACAACTCTAAGATGATCTTCATGCTCTCTCTCATCCTTAGAGTATACTAAAATGTCATCTATAAACACCAACACGAATCTATCCAAATACTCTCGAAAGACTCGATTCATCAAATCCACAAAGAAAGCAGGCGCATTCGTCAACTCGAATGACATTACTAACCATTCATACGAACCATTTCTAGTCCGAAATGCTGTCAAGGAATACTATCCTTTGCCACTCTCAACTGATGGAACCCTATCGCCAAATCCAACTGGGAGAACACTCTGGCTCCACTCAACTGATCAAATAGGTCATCAATTCTCGGTAAAGGATGCTTATTCTTTATCGTCCTTTCGTTTAGCTTACGATAGTTGATACATATCCTTAACGACCCATCTGGTTTCTTCACGAATACCGCGGCTGCTCCCCAAGGCGAACTGCTTGGTCGAATAAAATTTCTTCCTTCTAGATCCACTAGTTACACCTTCAATTCTTTCATCTCAGTCGGTGTCATCCTGCTAAGTGGTCTACTTACAGGTTCAGCTCCTGGCACAAGATCTATCCGAAACTCAACAGCTCATTTCGGTGGTAGTCCTATGACTGGCTTAAAGACATCTGCAAACTCTCTTGCAATTCAAACCTGACTTAGTTCTTCTCCCACTTCCATTGCACTTAACAAAGCACAACTACTCCGATCAGAATTCTCTACTAAGAATATAATTCGGTTATGACTATCAAGGTGTCCTAAAGATATCTCCCCATCCTGGCAAAATATCTTGACCTCATACCTTCTCAACCAATCCATACCCAAAATGATTCTGAAATCTATGAAATCATAAACATACAAACTGCATGCAAACTTATGACCTAACAAATCAAGTTCTAACCGGTCACATCTCATCCCCAGAGTTGCATACCCTCCTATTAGATTCACAACCCTTAAGGAAGTAACAAGGTATGCGGGTTATAAGCATAACCTATCAGCCAAACACTGAGATATAAATGAATGTGATGCGCCGGTATCAAAAAGTATCCTAACTGGTATACTCTGAATCAAAAACCCACGTTCCATCACAGTTTTCCCTTTATCAGATGCAGTCGGCCTAGCTGATGATCCAACAGCAAAAACTTTCCCCTTGTCCGCCCTGACCGGCTCTGGACACCGGTTCTTGTAATGCACAACTTGATCACCATTAAAGCATTTCACATTCTTCTTATCTACAGCCTTCTTCCCCTTGCTTGACCGGCACTCATTCACATAATGACCCTTCTTGTCACATTTGTAGCACACCAAATCAGCCTTTGCCTTCTTGGCATCATCCCAATTCTGGGCTCCCTTCTTCTTAAAGAATTTCTTCTTCTTCCCTTGGGGACCTTGGGATCCAAGTGGCTTCTCTCTAGCAGAAATAAAAAGCATCTCTTCATGGCGAATGACCATCTGCACCACCACATTACAAGGTTCTAAGATATGGGTTATGGTCATTCTAGTAAGCTGAGGTCTCAGTCCTCGAATGAACCTCTCATTCCTTCTGACATCAGTGTCAACCATAGAATAGCCGTTTCGAGACAGCTCATCAAACTTAGCAGCGTACTCGATCACTGACATTTCTCCTTGAACCAAATCCATGAACTTTCTCATCAACGTCGACTTAGCAACTTCAGACAGAAACCTCTGCTCAAACCTTCTCCTGAAATCAGCCAATGTCAGCTCTTCCTCTGGTACCCCGACGGTTACACTATTCCACCAGTGAAGTGCTGTCCCTTGCAACTGTCTAGAGGCTAGCCTTCTCTTTTGCCCATCATCCAAGCCTAGATTAGTGCAGATCCTCTTACAGCTCAATAGCCAATTCACAACTTCAACAGCATCCTCCGTTTCAACAAACGGGTTTCCACCCAGACTGGTGTAGCCTTTGCTTAGTTTACCATAGTTATTCCCCACTAGAGCTACAGGATTAGATCCTCCAACATTACCAGCAACTCCAGCTTGCAAAAGATTGGCTAACTACTGATAAACCATCCCCGCATCTATTGTCGGATTTCCAGCACCTACATTGGCTTCAGCATTTGGATTAGCATTAGCCTGTCGACCTTGGTTCCTCCTGGTATTAGGTCGAGCATTTCCATTGTTTGTGGTGCTTCCTCCACCTAGATTTCCTCTTCCGTTTCTTGCTTCCATATCATCTTTCTCGTAAATCTGCATACGAGCCTTAGTAAGATACAGAAGAACGGTCTAAGAGAGAGGGGAACACGTACTTATATATATATATATATATATATATATCTATATATCAAATACAAGTACGTTATTATAGCATTAACCCAAACCCTGATCATATTTTTAAATCTCATTGGATTATGTTTCAAAAACTTTTAGGTTTAACTTTCTTTTGAAGTTTCATAAACCTATGCTCTGATACCAACTTGTAACATCCCCCTACTTGGTGGCCCAAAACTAACGGCTACGGATGATGCAGTCATTCATATTTATTAATTCTCGGTAACCAAATACGACGGTGTTAGATTCATTGATACACAAAAACACATGAATATGGAAAAAAAAAATAAACTTCAAATAAAAGCACATTTCATTCCAAAATATTTCCAATTCATTACATAATCCCAAATTTGCAAATCACGTTCAAAGAAAATAAATTTATTACAACATACATCCAAGAGCGACATATGAAGATGCCCCCTTGGATGATCAGAGTATATACAGGCAATATAACAACTTTGCCATTACAAACAACACAGCGAAATCAAAAGAAAAGGGAACTCTAAATAACTAGCGTGCCTCCTACACGTCTCCAGAAGTTTATTCGTCTTAAGAGGTACTTGAAAACCTCAACTCTCAAACTACTCAAAATCAATTGAGTACCCAAGAGTTTAAGGGGAAAATATAAACTTCGAGTCAGACATAAAGCCTGGTGTGAATAATAATCTACCATCTCAAATCAGTTAGATATCTAGTGAGACCACGCCGCTTAGCGGAATGGGTTTTCCCCTCACTGGTATCTCAAAAACCTTTATAAAACCATATATTATGCTCCTGCATCCACAATGGTTAAAACAATTCAAAAAAGTATAATATGATGATATGCAAAACAAATGAATTAATTTTGGATTACCCATTCCCATTCATTTTAGACCATCTGTCTCAGTTATAGTTTCTAAGATTACTATTAACCTATTAGTTTTCATGGGCTGACTAATAACCGGTTAAACGTTTAAGAACTCCATGTCCAATTACATGGTTTTCATGGGATCACCATGAACCTATTGGTAACTCCAATATCCTACTCTTATCCTAGTTTTCATGGGTTGACTAGGAATCTATTGGCATCTGTCAATATTTCAATCTGGATATAGTTTTCACGGGCTAACTACAAACCTACTGGCCCCTACTAGTATCAAATCATAGTTTCCATGGGCTTACTATGAACCTGTCTTTCTGACATCTTCCTTTATACAAAGTTTTCATGGGCTAACTATGAACCTATCGGCCTATGCCAATATCTTTTTTTATACACAGTTTTCATGGGCTTACTAAGAACCTATTGGCCCCTACCAATATCTTCCCTTTATATTTTAGCATCCTATATTCTGGTCTTCCTGACCTCCTGGACGCAATTCGACTCATTCGAGAATTTATTCAATTTATATTCACTACTGGGTTAACCTAACTGTTTCTTCTACCCTTTATCCCCAAAATGCAGTTGTGGGTCCATTATAAAGTGAATATATTCATATTAAAAGAAGCAATAGAACAACATAGCAATACCACTCCTGCGGGTTTAACATAAAACATGGTTAATCTCTTTAACCTATTACTTTATCAAAGAAAGCTTCTTCTCAAAACCATTATAAAAACTCATTTAATTTAGCCATGGGGTTTTCCTTTTAAAAATAGAGTTTGGGTTGTAAAACCTTTCTATACCTTCGAAACCTAGCTTTCGACTTCATATAATGACCTCCTTCGAAAGCCTTAAAAAACTATCTTCAAAACATTAGGCTCCTACCTTTTAATACTTTAAAACCTTCCTTTCGAAACCTTTCGATTGTAATAAAGTATTAATATTTAACCTTTAGAAGCTTAGCTTAGAAACCAGTTGAAAATACCCCTTTCGACACCATTGGAAGTAACCCTTCCGAAATCATTGAAAGCGCCTCTTTCGAAAGCATTAGGTTCATACTTAAAACATTATTTGGGTCAAAGTGAATATAGGCGAAAGTAACTCTTTTGAAACCATCATTTATCATATAAAAAAATTGGGGAAAACTTGATGGCGTCGACACCATCTCTTTCGAAAGCATTTAATATTTGGGTAAAATAGCTGAAAGTTGGCGTCAAAACCCCTTTCGGGACCATTGCCTTTGAAACCCCTAACATCTTTCGAAAGCTATAAGAACTGGTTTGAACTTATAAAACAAAATACCCTTTCGACAACATTGCTATTTTCAATACCATCAAAAGGTTAAAGAACAACAATAGGGTTTCAACTAGGTCGGAACCCCTTCTTTCAAAACATTCTTTCATGAGTAAGAAACCAAGTCGAAAGCAATCTCAAGTTAATGGCAGCCCTTTCAAAACCTTCTTTAAATCCTCTTTCGAAACCAAACACTTCGACTCCGTCGAAGTCTAAATCAAAACAAAGGCAGGCGCTTTTCATTTTAAAAACAAACCAAGGTTTCAACTCCCTCGAAAGCTAGGCTTTCGACACTTAACATTTTGCCTATCCCCAATCCACTGCTTACCATCATAGTGATACCTTGCGTATTGGTTTCGGTATATTTGGTTTCGACAAGGACGAAGGCGGAAGCTTTTGTGTCGAAAGGTGCTTTCCAAAGTAGGCGGAACCAAATTTCTGAGTAAACTTGGTTTAGTTCTTATCAAAGTAACCTTTTCTCTAACTAACCTACCACGTGTCAACACCAGATTGGTTGCCTTAACTTTTTGAAATTCATTTCTAAAAATAACTGCCATCAATCTAGATCTAAACCATGGTTAAGTTAATCAACTAACCCCTTCCATTAAGCAAAACCAATTTTGCAAAGAAGTCCCTCTTCTAAAATAATTTATTTTGCATAGCAAATCACTTTGGGAAAATCCCCAAAAATTCACTTTATTCATGTTATCTAACATACCAAAATTCCAAATCCAAATTCTCAATATATTTTCCAGAATAAATTTATAAACCCAAATAGCCATATTTTCCTTTAAAAATTCATAATAATCTTTCCATAGCTTGGAAAATTATCAAAATTGAAACCCAACTCCAAAATCTTGTTTCTCATAACATAAAATTTTTCCCATGGCATTTAAACATCATTAAATCTCGGTTTTGACCTAAAACCGTATAAATCCTTTTTAGACATTCTTGTTTAAACCATTTAAATTTTAAATCAAGCATATCATCATCCAATATATCATAAAAACGAATTTACCCTTTAATCCGAAAATATATGATTCAAAACAAAATAGAGATGGAATTATTATTCACCTTGATCTAGATAAGGAGATTGGATTGAGATTGATTTCCCCTAAGCTTGATTCTCTAGCTTTTAATTTGAATTCCTCTTCTTCTCTTAATGGTTGGTTGTTCCTATGTGTTTGATTGTTGCATTTTAAAATGACGTGAATGGGAAGAAAATTATAGGGATGAAAATATATATGGGTAAGGGTTATGGGCGGCAATTCCAATTATACTCTTATGCAATTTGTTTAACCTAAAACCATTCATTAGCCCATTAATTATTATATTAGGCTCGACCTTAATTAATTAATTCAAGTCTCAATCCCCTTATCACTTAACATTTACATTATTCTATTTAATTTATCTAATTAAATCTCCTGAATAATGTTATCAAAAATTAGTAGTGCTACACAACCATTAAAACTATGGAACTAGAGCCATTAGAGGGAAACAAACACAGGGATGATTTTTTAATAGAAACCAACACCAACTTTCCATACTCCCTTATGGAGGATGATCTTGAAACCTTACGCAAAGGCTACTTTGCAACCATGTGAAAAGTTAAGATGATTAATTACAAACATCTTACACCTATCACATCTAATCTTCTAAATCATATACGTCCTGGTATAAGCAAAGGATTCAAAATCAATAACTTAAGATGTCCCCTTAAAGCCTTAGAACTCCATAAGCAAAGGATTCAAAATCAATAATTTTAGATGTCCCCTTGATGCTTCAAAACTCCATATGGATGATCCTCGTGTAGTTAGGCAAGAAGGAGCATACAAATTGGTCATGGTTGAAAGGAAGTACTTTCCCTTGAACCGGATTCACGATGTGTCAAAGCCAATACGCGACAACACAAAATTCAAGAGTCAAATTGAGCTAACTACTCCATACTAGGCATTCTCCCACACTAGGCATTCTCCCACATTAAAAACAAAATGGACATTTTCTTTCCTTTTCTCCTATTAATTAATATTATTTTCATTTCCTCTTAATTTATCTAACGTCAAAACTTCAAACTGGTGACTAATATATAAAAATATGTCCTTGCTATATAATAATTTTGTGTGGGATACAGTCAACCCCCGCAGCATGTGTAACATAAGGACCGATGGCCCAAAAGAAAATGCATTAAACTTTACTTGCTTGAAAAAAATGATGGCAAATGACGAAGAGCGTTTGGCTAATCTCCCCCGACACACGTTCCATGATATCAGCATCTTGGCGTGAACCATAACTAAGTAAATACTAAAGACTGCTTGGAGGCAGTCAGTTCCCAACTTAAGCTGGAATAATAGGATGCAAAAACTATCAACCCCAGTGAAGCACCTCACTGCTCTTAATTTCTAAAATTAGAGCCAAACATCATCTATGCTTACACACTAATCTCATATGTTGAAAACATTGGGTCATTTGGATGTATACATTTAAAAACTAAAGATATAAGTATAGAGGAAAACCTCACATAGGAATAACATCGATAAACACTTTAACATAGCATTCTATATAATCATCAACACACAAATGGCTTATCTAATGTTCATCCATTTTCACATCACAACGAAGATCATTTGGTATGTAAAATAAACTACAATGACACCACAAAAGTATGTAAAACACATATAGCTTGTGTAAATAAATAACAAACTCACCCCTTCCATTCTCCTTGTTTTTATTTGTAAACCTATGAAGGATATACACATGTATGACATATATAACAATATAAAATAAAAGGAGAAAATGGGTAATCAACTAGTTTGGACTATGCCATAACCTACTCACCATGGCCGAACTCAACTGATCTTACGGTCTTACGTGGAGAAAGATTGCCTATGTATCCTTACGAGATCAAGCCCACGTGGTTCTACTTCCTACATGGACCTGCTATTTTCCTATAGTCACAAATGTTTGCACATTATAAAAAAATTTATTCACACATTCACATAATAATATAGGTGTATCTATCCTATCAACAAAAGCATGATAATATAAACAATACTTCAGCATATAACACAACCAAAAGTCATCCAATTCATATTTCCAATCATAAGTACAAAACAAACACTAATACTCAACATAGAGGTAAACACACCATTCCATGTATAATAACAACAATAGCCATGCATCAAACGACAATAACCACTTTTAGTAAAAATCAGCAATCACACATGCTAACATATGGAATTGCTAATGGCTCTCTCTCTCTCTTTAAACACATCCCCCCAATATCGAGTAAATACCGATAAATAGCTACCCACTCCAAATAGTAATCGCTTCCCCTGCATGGTAAATACAAAAAGTTATACCTTCCTAAATAGTAAATATCCTCCCAAATAACATGCCCATAATGGTAAACATTGACTCACACAATAAATGAAAAATAATAGATGATAATACTTCACTCCTAATGTAGTGGAATCATTCAATTGTTTTTTTACTCAAACATCATCAATTTTACTTCAGATAACATAAATTACTTGATTATTATTTACCGACTTTAAAATAATAATATATTACTTCACATATCTGAAGGTCGCTTTATAATTATTTGCCCTAAGTAATAGTGCCAGTTCACTTTAAATATCTTAAAACATTGTATTACAAATGTTTCAAATTAATAGTGGCTATTACAAAACTTATATTACTATTGTTTTTCTCAATACAATGACTTTTCTATAAAAAAAATCCCTTTTTAAATCACTTTATTCCCTTCAATCCAAAATAACAATAATAATCCAAATTGGCTCACGTTATTATCTATCTCGATGGTAATAATGGTTTAACTCAAAAATATTTTTGAAAATACATGTTATTTTTCTACCATAAAAGGTCTAAGCTATAATAAATGAGAAGCTACAAATATATCTCAATAATAACAATAACAACATAATTCCCCAATAAACCATGAATAAGTAGTCATACCGCCGTTCACCCAAAAACAGTAATAATAATACTCATAAAAATTTCTAAAAAAAACTTAATATTAATATTTATCTCAAAGAGTGTTAGTTTATCCCGAAATCCGTTATATTTATTAATGTTAAACTCGAAACTATAAGTGTTTATTAAAAATTGTATTATTATTTATTAAATTCCATTTTAATTCATAAATAATGACGACTTCCATAAATTCTACTTCAAAATAAGAATACCTTGTTATTTATGAATTTTCCAAAAAATCCTAAATCATAATTTTACTGTAATTTACACTTTAATTTTAGTACTATTTATTAGCTATGATAATTTACAAATATTACTCCATAATTTATTAAATAATTCTATTTGATCCCTTATCACCCGTTTGCTCTTAATCCTAATTATAAATTATTTTCTTCTAATCCATAACTAATTATCACAAAATATCCATCATCCAATAATGTAACAATTTAATAGATGAATAACCGAATCAGAACATATGACACCCAAAACATCCAAATAATGATAAAAAGGATATTACCATGTCTCAACGAGTACATTTATATCAACGAATACCTATTTAATATTTTAAACTATAAATACTTATGATCTTTGAATTTTACCAAGGCACTTTCATAAATAGTCTCAAAATATAGGAAATCATATGCCAAAATATTTGGAATCTCTCCCTACCAATGCAACAAACCACATAGGTCACTGGTTATTCGCAAAAGATATTATAATCCGAAGATCTAGAGATTAAACAATAAATATATATTTTATAAGGAATTAAATGTAAAACTTCATCACCTACTACAGTAGCAGCTCTAGCCCGACTCCTCCTTAACATCATCTCTGATTGTCATAATCCTCGTCGCCATGCTGCCTAAGAGCTAACCACCACCGCCAATGCCCTTCGTACGCAAGCTCTGCTGGTCGACCCCATCCATGCTACCTCCAATCGTCCTTCGGCCACCTACAGAAATGCGGTCGTTGATCTTTGGAGGCAAATTGTTGTCGTTTTCGGTCATAATCAAGATAGCTCCTAACATGACTCTACTCCTTGCATCAAGAGCTACCATCCTATGTCTCTAATTTTTCCAATCGTCGACTAAATCGAAAACCCCAAATTAATGCTAAGGTTTCACCGATTTCACCTTTGTCAATGATCTCTACTCAACTTGAAAATCATATCGAAAAACCAAATGTTTTCATCTCTTCATCTTGTCGGGACAAACAAATTTATATATAACTTAATATGTTTTTGACACTATCCAGTTTTGATGCATTTGGATTAAGAACACTAATTTCCATTAGAATGTAACTAGATAGGATTTTAGGATTAGGGAGAAGAAGTAGATTTAATGACTGCTACAACTAAGAACAACACATATTTATAGCGAATATTTGTGTTTAGGGATCTAAAGTAGCCTTGGGCCAAAAAACACACGATGCAGTTATTGTATCCAAACCCCAACAAAATATTTATCAAAATTAATTTCTCGAATATTCTCAATGTAATGGGATTATTAGAATTCATAAAAGACAACTCTACTCAAAATTATCTTTTATCATCCATTTAAAATTTACAATTGTTGGCATTTAATTAATATTAAATATATGTTCGGGTCATCTCTCCTCCTTCCTTAAAAGAATTACGCCCTCGTAATTCATCCAAAGAATAAACCCTCATCCTAATACATAAAATATCATATCATATGATCGACTAGATAAACATACACAAAATGCGATAAAGTACGTCAAACACAAACCTACTACGTCTCAAGTAGCACATGACAATTGCATAGCACAACCAAGTATGATAAAATCAAACACAAAATCACAAAAAGGAATGCAAATTTTCATGCATACATATTGTAGTAATGTAAGCGTTTCACAAACATGCAACCAATAAAAGTAGCTATTCAAAATAATATAGACTCCATCAACAAAGAGTAAACAAATCGATCATGATCACAGTCGTTCATGAGGCTAACACGTATCCCCACAACTCCACTATAAAAATCCACCGATATGATGTACTAATGCAAGGTAAAGTAACATAGGTGTCCATAGGTATAAACAAACTCATTAGATACCATAGACAAACAAGGCCCCTATGATATACTTGTAACAATCTGCACCTCAGGACCAGAAATTTCGCTAAATCGAAAACCCAGGTTCACTAGAGTATGAATTGTCGGTGTTGGTGTCCTGTAAATAAATAAAAGTATATGAAAGCACCATCGCTAAAGACTCAACATGGTATTATAAAGTATAATAAAACATATAATTGCTTACCAAGCCTAATACCTTTGGTATCTAGTATCCTTATCATTGCCGAGCATGCATAAGGGAATCTATACTTGTAACAACCCGCACCTCAGTGGATCCGAATTTTCACTAAATCGAAAACCCAAGTCCACTAGAGTATGAATCGTTGGTGTTGGTATCCTATAAATAAATAAAAGTATATCAGAGCACTATCGCTAAAGACTCAACGTGGAATTATAAAGTATAATAAAATATATAATTACTGACCAAGGCTAATAGCTTTGGTATCTAGTATCCTTGTCATTATCGAGCACACATAAGGGAATCTGTCCTTCCACCGTTCCCACTTTGAACTATTACATGTCCCTCTAAGTCTATCATGTGGGTTGTAATGAGGAGGGGGACATAACAATGTTTCCATGATTGGTAAATTACATACTTTATACATAACACTAGTTTATGTCGATTATTTTCCTTACGTGTTATGTCTACTTTTTAAAACCTAGCCGTCTTGACTTCATATACGCATATGATGCGCCCTACCTACTCGAGATATACAATAAATGCACACACACATATGTGTGTGTATATGTGTGTGTATGTATATATATATATATACCACAGCCCCCATTTGGACCAGGATATTTTCGTCACTAGTATTTGTAACTCCGTACCTACGCCAGGATAGTTTAGACTGAATTGTCCACGTACATCGAGGATCTTCCCGTTAGTGCCTAATAACAACATTACGACTATTTAGCCGTACTCTACCATGTCTTGAAGACTTTTATAACCACTTCATATTAAGGACTCCATTCCTTGGACTAATATTGGACTTAGCTCCACTGACTATTGAGGACTCGGCTCCTT
The DNA here is from genome assembly GCA_030737815.1 of Allium fistulosum. Taxonomy (NCBI): domain Eukaryota; kingdom Viridiplantae; phylum Streptophyta; class Magnoliopsida; order Asparagales; family Amaryllidaceae; genus Allium; species Allium fistulosum. The sequence goes on along the minus strand of CM060905.1, from coordinate 864,343,539 downwards.
AGACTATCCTATTCGCTTGAAATCCCTAAACTAAGGATTATCCAGTGTTGCCTCCTAACAACATAAACAACTATGAGGTGGTGCATGCCCAAAACATGATCTACATTAGTAGGAGGTGTAGTCCATTTATGGGTAACCCTCGTCTTTCTACTGACCGCCCCAGGACCGATGATGCTCTCGACCTATGTGTACGGTCCTACTCCTCACATATATGGTATCAACCTTACTAACATAGTACTGAGCCTTGCTCACCATGCTATTTAGATTGCCCAATGCAATTAAGGAAATGCTCACTTGGTTACTTAACACATACCTTCTAATTATTGAAGCAGACCCTACTTGGCCCTTTGACACTTCAACTGAGGCGAACCCCTACTTTGGTATATTCTCTTTACCTACATGTGAATGTATAATCCCATAGGTCCTACAGTTGGAGATGTCTCACATCAGTACAATGTATACACAACCACTGGCTGCCCCTTTTGGAGGGCAGACTTCTGTTGTGCAACACTACTGACCTCGCATCCAACCTATACTAACGACTAAGTCATTATTAATTAATCTAAGTTATTGAATAAATTCAATAATCCACACCTGTCATAAACACGTACTTGAGGCTACATAAATTTATTTAGTTACTATGCCTCCTATATTCAACTGTTGGTATTTAGTTATTTACCCAAGTCACTTCTAGTTTCATTAACATCGGTTTAGTGTCATTTATCACCTACTTATAATTTAATAGATTAAATACCTTTTTCTATTTGTCTTCCACTTGATACTATTAGATATATCATATACTATCTTTCTTTGATTACTATAATTTTCTTAATTTCTCATATCATTGCTTTACACATATTTCATCGCTTATTTGTTCATTTTCTAACTTATCGCGTATATTAGATTTATATTTGAATTATTGTTATTATCTCTACTTATAATACTTTGGTCTATTCTTAGATATTTCTAAATTTTAAAGTGTTGGAATTACATCTCCCCAAAAGTAACATTGCAATTTTCCATAAATCATCTAAAAGAGGACTTGTATTATATTTAGAATTGCGAGGAATTATCTTTTCTATTCTTATTAAAATAGACGGTACAAAATATGGTAAACAGCTATATTTTATACATTTCTTTCATTAGGCATATTCCTTATTATTTCAAATGATGCATTTTATTATATTTATAAAACTGGATAATTCATAGAAATTTACATTGAAACACACTTCATTTCAATGAATTAAAATATTGCTTAAAACCAAATCCAATTTATAATAACTTCCAGTTCTAATTCATGTTTACTAACATATATCATTCAACCAACAAACCTGGAATTATTATACAATATTATAAATTTATGAACTACTTTCGCCCTTACTTTCCAGATTTAAGTATATGCAATATTTAATCAAAGTTAACAATTAACAGAATATGTAAGCATGATTTCAAATTCATTACATGTATATAATTAAGCTTACAACTCCAAAATTATATTCAAGCATACAAAAAACAGATTTACAACGATATAAATCCAATATTACATAAAAATTATATAATTTCCAACTCACCTATAAGCTTCCAAATCTCCAGATCTAAACTCTATTATTCATGTTTGACTCTCTTTTCTTTCTACCAAAATATGTATCGAAAGCATATACATATTCATTAGAAATTTAGATCTAAGAAGAAATTTGAATTTGATTTAGATTTGGATTTACAATTTACCTTGGCTTTGGCAATTCAATTCAATCCTATTCTTCTCCACTATTATTCTCCATTTATATATATTTATAGATGATAGTTTATAAAGGTTTTAGAATTTGTGGAGAAAAGAAAATGATAGAGCTTTGTCGTTGCTTTAGAAAATATGAGAAGAATAGTGATGGGTTAGACCTGTATTTATAAGTGTTTGAATCAATGCCACCCATTAGATTAGACTATATAAAATCTGCATCATTCAGCCTAGGTTCAATTTATAGCCGCCATTACACTACCGGTCGACCGCTCCACATCTACTGATCAACCGCTAGCGGTCAGTCGGTTGAACTTGGGTGTCGATCGGTCGTGTTATTTTGTTGACATTTGTTTGTTTCCTTTTTAATACCATTCCATACCATTCTATATAGATTTCATTAATGTTAAACTTGTTAAACGTTAAGTATTCGTTAATGTTAATTAATGTTAATTAATTATATTTATTTCCTTAATTGCATATATAATTATCACCGGTTTGAAATCTTCAAACGTTAATAACTTTTTCGTTGAACTTTGATCGGAAAACTTTATATCTGAAAATTGATCGGAAAATCGCTATGAACACAATGGTGCAAGCTTTGTAGTCAAATTCCAACGTTTATGAAAATTCCATTTTCAGATTTACTAATTATTTATTAATATCTTTTAAATTAATTATGGTTAAATTTAAGGGGTGTTACATTCCTCCTTAAAAGAATTTCATTTCCAAAATTCCTTAAGGACTGAATCATGTAACATAACGAGCAACCATTCTAAGCTATCCAACCAATTAGTGCCAATAAATTTTACAGTCAATCGTGTACATGTGCACGATGTATCACAACACATATGATATGTATGCTGAATAATACTAAATTGGCACCTCCTATATGAATGTATTCTTTAAAATAATTTTAAAAATATGGTGCACACAACCTATATATACTGGTAGTCCTATATGTATGCAAGTTTTGAAAATCAAAATCTTTGTTTTTGCACATAAAATTTTCCACACTTCTACGAATAGAAGTATAGTTCAACCAATTTTTGCATCCAATCCCTACCATCCAATACCTAGAACGCAATTTTCTAACACCCAAAATTTTGAAAATCTGGTTTTCTAAACCTATATTCTTATGTCAATAAAGAGTTTAGATGGAGAATTCCATATTTTCATCCTTTTCTTGTGCACCTCTTTCCGCTGTACTTTGGAACCTTCTCTTATGCCCCCGCATCTTTTCCAACTTTTCCAAGTACAATCCACATAAGAAAAATTACTTTTATATTTTTAAAATTTAAAAATAGAATTATTTAAAAACCATTTTTTCTCTACTATCAATAAGTATGGAAATTGAAATTTCAAGGCTAAAACAACTTTTTCCTTCTTACCCTCTATGTTTTATATACCTCACTTCTACTGCATAGTAAAATTCATATTCGCTAACCCATCAACTTTCCTATGCTAAGCATGTGGTCTTCCAAAAGTAAAAAATTTCCCTTTTTTATTCTAAATCTTTTTTTAAAAATAAATTTCTAAATTAGTTGGGAAGTTCTAAAATGAAACTTTACTTTCCAAAACCTTTGCAAAAATATTTTATATTTTAAAAATCAAAGATTTCTAAACAAATTTTTTAGAAGTGTCCACTTTTAATTTTTCAAAACAAATCAAGCCACATCCAATGCAATTGGGATTTAGCCAATGGGCTAATGCCTACGATTGACTCTTTTCTATTACACGGAAAATTTTCAATATTTTAAAACCTTTTCTTTTATATTAGAACAACAATCAACATACAAGTTAATTTATAATTTTTAGCTTTTAAGGCATAAGGATAAAACCCATGGTTTCACAACAACTTTCCATGTCCTTCGTTTGCTAAAATTTATCTCCAAAATTTTTACTACTTTTTAGGACTTTACTTTATTTTAGTAGCTAGTTAAATAAGTTTCCTAATTTATTTTATAAACTTTTAGTCTTTTATATTTTCTTTTCTTTCGCATTAGTTAAGCGTCTTATAAGATTTCCTTGTTTATACCATTTCCCAAGAAATATAGCGGTCAATCCAGAAACAAATAAAAAAGAACATTTCTCATAACATCATATGCGTTTTATACAAATAGAAACAATCAATGCTTACAACCCGAACGTAAGAAAAACAAATGCTGGAAGAAAACAACTGCTACTGCTAACCCTACTGCCACCTATGGGCAGTGGAATGGCCCTACTCCTCCATGATCTCGAACCACTGCCATGACCCCTGAACGATTGGATTATGGTGTCTATTTTCCAAGCTCACGACATTGGTATTGCTGCTCAACTCGTATCTCTTGCCGCTGAACCTCTATCCGGATCTGGGAATCTCGGATCGCTACATACTCAAGTAACTGTGGCTATGGCTCTACAGCCTCCTGATCTGGCCATGGAGGCCACTCCATCTACACTTGTCCTACTCCATCCTACCCTCCGAACTCCATAGGTGCATCTGCAATCCCCATCCTCCTAAGGGAGGAACTATCCAACCGTGCAAGTGCATTTGTCTACACTTGTTCTCCTCGAAAGCTAACTCCGTACTATCAAAAGACAGGAGTGAAAAGATGACAATATGGGAGATACCTCCTCCATGTACCAACTCCCAAGCCCACATAATGGCACATGATTGTCTTGGTTTAAACTACCCGAATACCTGGTGTATGTGGTTTTCTACACTAGGGGGTAGATCTAGTTGAAACTCCCCGTTTTGGGATGATATTTTTTTGAATGATATGGGTGACCAGTTGGGCTTGGTCCCGCATATTATCTGTCCGCTAGACGCCTACTCCTCTATGGAAGATCTATTGAAGAATAGCTAGATCGTAGGTCTCAATATCCTCCAGATCCTCTCCTACTGCTGAGATGCACAGAATCCCTCCAACCTGCTCGTCTGTCATCTAAATCTCTACTCCCTTCACTTTGGATGTGATGTTGTTTCCGTCCTTGTCGAATAAATTACTCCAAGTTAGCGTCAAAGAGATGCATGCATCGTGGGTAGCATTCTTGCTCAAATATATCATGGCTAAGGATCAATAATAATCCAGTAGCCGCAAACAAGCCTTCCAAACTATACAAAGTTCCCAAACTTCATTAGTCGTCCTTATAGAAATGCAAAACTCGCCATTGCCTCATAAACTTACCATTTCTTCATCATTTCAAAGGCACGCAATCTCTTGTGGGGTCAGATTTGGGTGGCGAGAGGAGATGCTGCTTCGTGAAGGGGCCATGATTTGGTTTGGTGGGGGTTTTCAAATCTGGATCCAGAGGCTAAATTGAGTGCACTTTGGTTGTTTTCGGTTGCTGGGGGGTCTCTGAAGCAGTCTGTTTGAACTGGACCAGCCCACAGCGGAAGTTATGAGTGAATTTCAATATTTTTTACCATATAGGATCTTTATTGGGCCTATAAAGTCTAATTTATTTATAACATTTTTAAATTAAATCTAAATAAAATAATTTATTTAATTTAAATTTATAAATTATTCATAGCAATTTATTTTCAATTTGTATATAAATATACATATGTATTATATATATGTGTGTACATGTGTGCATGTGTAACATGATATTCCGTGAAAGGTATAACATGTCTGTATATATATGTTGGGATTTACATCGCAATGGGCATGTTAGCCTATCCTATATATATATTGTATGTTGTCCAAATATGTGTATATATTTATGCTTATTATATATAAAACCAAGAGTGTATATGTATGTATACATATATAAGTATACTATTAGAAAATATTATTGATATACTTATACGTAAATATTATAGTGTTAAATAATATATAAATAATCAAACACACACACACACACAAGATATAAGTTCAATTATATATATATATATTAAGATATATATAAATGTACGTACTAAAGTAACATATATATATATATATATATGTATAATATATATATGTAAATATGATTTAATATATATATAAATAAATTACAAAATTAAAATGTCTCCTTTTTTAACGTTCTAGATCAAATACACAACAGGTACACTTTTATTATATTAATTTATAAATATTATGAATTAATTAGTTAAACAACAATAAATAAATGGTAGAAAATATAATACACACACACATTTTGAATTTCAAATTTCCAAAAAATCAGGAATCTTATTTTATAGCTTACGAAAAAATTTGAGTTTTTTCTATGTCAAAATATTATTTTTATCAATTAATTACTTTCGGCTTAATTAAAAATGGTTTTTTAAAAATAATAAAAACAGTTGAAAAATATCTAATTTTTTGATCGAAAGCTTCTATAATAATAAATTAATTTTATAAAATTTAAGATCTAATTTTCAGAACTTAATTTATTTTACATAAATTATTAAATCGTATAATATTTAAATAACACTAAAAATTATTAAATAACTATTAAAAAATTATTTACAGTTACTTAAAATTATAATTGATACAATTATGTATTTTAAAAATATTAGTTTAATTTTTATATGATATATCATATAGTTTAGTATAAGTCATATAAATTAATTAATCAATATATTAATATATGTATAAATAAATTAATAAAATAATAATAAATGAAATGAAATAAAATAATTTTGGTATCAAACCTATTATAAAAATATTTTTTTATACACATAACCAATCAATACATATGACGACAACAATACCTCAAGGAATCTCACATAACTAACAATTCAATAATAATAGTACATACATACACACAGATGAACAATATTGAATTATGCAGAGATGATGCATCATATATAGAACTAAATACTTACCTAAACTACAGCCCTTAAGTAATCTTTGTAACGATGAGTTCACTCTCTCTTAAAACCTTCTTGATTCGTCATATTGCAAGTCTTTGAAACGCAGGCCATTTGCTATCGAATAGTTATCGATTTGAATTGACTTGATTTGAGCTATGTTATAGCACTATGAGGTACAATCTGGCTAGCAAAATGGAGAGATGAGGCAGCCAAAAAGTCTTCTAAAGGTTGAGGATAGAGATGCTTATATAGAGGAGAAGTTGGAGATATTTTAGGATTAATATCCATATAAATAAATAAATTTTACTAAAATAAAAGAGTTCGAAATCAATTTATAGTGATTAATAATTTGAAAATAAATTGTTAGTTAGTTAAATTCTATTTAATAAGGGATTTTTTTGTAATAAATTAAATTAAACTAATATTTTTTAAAGTGGTTATTGGAACCAAATGAATTGTTTAAATTGAATATAAGATATTTTGAAGTGTAATAATTTTTAAATATGTTGAAGTAGCAGTAAAACAAATTTATTTTGAAATATAACGATGGATGACTACATAAAAATAAGCGGGCATCGAATTGAGTAAATTAGTTTAATTATTGTAATATATATAAGCAATGAAATGCAAATTAATTTAAATGAAATGAAATTTATTTAATAATAGATTAGAAGTGTGGAAAATTGGGCAAAGTGGAAAATTAAAATTCAGCCCTTAACTAAATAAGGCCCAAGCCCGTTATCATTCTTTCCTCGCTTTTGGAAAACTCTTTTCGCTTCACAAGTACAGCCTAAAATCGTATAATCCCCCTTTATCTTATTTTGGCGCTAATTTTCAATAAGAGAACGCACGCAATAAAAAAAACCGTGTGAAGGGGATGAAGCTTGGAGGCCGACGTTCAATGGCGTTAGGGAGCTCGTTGTGACTTTCACGGCTGAGAGCAAGGTCGACATGACCTGGATTAAGGTGCGAGCGAGCAAAAAGGGGGAATTGCGATATGCTTTAGGAAACAGAGGCGAGTTCGACGATGTAGAGGACTGACGTTCGTGCAGTTGCGACCTCTAGCTTTGGTCGGCGATAAGGTGGAGTTCAAAGCGACGTGGGATGGAGCGGTAAGGGCTGAAAATGCTAGGGTTAGAGTGGTGTTGATGTAGGGATTTCAAAGGTTTAGGTGACGGTGAAGGATGGCTGAGAATTAGAGGTGCTTGCATTGATTAGTTTTGGCAAGGGGTTGGGTGCTCAAGTTTGATAATAATGAAGAAGGCTGTGATTGGGAATGCACCGAGTCAATGATAGTCATTGTTTTGGAACTCAAACATTGTTTTAATGAGTTAGTCTCACTCACAACCAAGTCTATTTCTTTTTATTTAATACAGATTCCCTCATATAATTGTTTGATTGGATGGATTGTTTATTATTGGATGGAATTGAGTGTTGATGATTAATGTTTGATGTTGTTTGAATTGGGTGGAAAGGTGTTATAAACTATGATTATTTGTTGAAATTGTTCAAAAAAGAAGGAAATAAATTTAAAGATGTAAAATTGAAATAAATTAATTATTTTGGAGCTAATTAGTGAATTCTAGAATGTTTTCTTATTTAATAGAAAATGTTTAAATAATTTTGTTTAAGGAATGATTTTGAAAATATATAAGTGTAATGATTTTGAAGATTGTGTGAATTAAAATTTATTTAGTAAATGAGGGGATTTTGAAATAAAAAAATGAAGTTTGAATGGTTATATTTATTTATCATTGATTATAAAAATAAAGGAAGGGTAATTGTGAAATGATGTTTAGAAAATATTTTTGAAAGTAATGAATTATTTAAATTTAACAGATGAAAGGTATATAAAATGATAAATTGGAAGTGATTGCAAAGCAAATGTAAATTATTTAATTTATTAAGATAAAATTTGCATTTGTTATTTAATGAGAAGCGAACTTTGAAATATATATATATATATATATATATTTGAAGGAAAAGAAATATATATATATATATATATATATATATTTGAGTTTAGCTATCGAATTATTTTGGGAATAAATTATATAAAGTAGAATTTGAGTTTGGTGAAATCAATAATATTGGTTTAAAGAGGTTTGAAAATTAACAAAGGATTTAAAAGATGATTTTGAAATTATAAATTTGAGTTCGAAAATATTTATGGAATAAGAATACTCTTTTGATTTAAAGTATTTTAATAATATTAAAGTGGAAATTAGAAGTGAAAGTAATTTTTAAGGTTTTAAAATTTATTAATGAGTTTGAATAGAGGTTTCTTCAAAACCAAATGAATTGTTTTGAATTATAGATTTTGAAATCAGATGAGACAGTCAATTATTACTATTTTAAAAGTGAAGGAAATAACGAAAAGAGACGTTTTGTGATTGAATTTAAATGAAGTATTTTTATAAAAGAGGGAACAAAAATGAAGTGAAATATATTTAAATAAATTCTTCATCTCATTAAATATTAGTCGAGTAGTATATTGATGTGTGAATGAATGATTGTTGATTGCTTGTCATGAACGAGAGGAATTTATAATTACATGTTGTGTTGAATTATAAAGTAATAAAAATGAAGAATAATGAATTAGGAAGTGAAGTGAGAGTTACTTAATAAGCGAAGCAGAAATTTGTTTACCGTTGATTAATTGTGGATGCTGGGTATATAATTATATTTCACCGGACCCCATGGGACGTTCGTGTGGAGTGTATTTATTTATTCAACACAAGTATAATGTCGAATAATTCATTAAGGACTGAGTATTTGATATTTGGATGTGAGTGGATTATTTTATATTATACACCCATATTGATTGATATTATTTGGATTTCTGACTTGACGTGTGAGGTTAATTATAGTATTACTTATTTTAATTTAAAACGGAAATATGATTATCTCCGTTTTTGAGTGGAACGAGGAGTACAAAGTCCCAACGAGGATGTAACGGCTAGAAGTAGTTTTGCTAGCCCCATCCTAGCTTGACCGACCGTGGGGTCGCTCCTCGATGGTTGCGGCGACATGATCCCATTGTCACATGGCCACAGTCTGCTACACGGGCCAACGGGACGAATTCAGAACGAGCGAGGAGGTTGACGATGGGAACGAGGAGTGAGGAAGCAAGGAAACGAGGAAACAAGGAGGTGACATATGAAGTATTGTGCAGTTAAAGATTAGTGAGGATGCTGATAAAAATATTACGAGTTAGGTTTCCCTTTGCACCTAAGAAGCATCGAGGCTCAGGTGTACACTCGACTTCTGGCAGTAGCACTAATAATAACACAAGGATAACTGTCCCGTACAATTACTTCGCTTATTATTATAATTTGTTAAATAGAGTTTGAGTGGAATTTATTAGCTTTTAGTAAATACTAGAGTTTCACGTTCTGGTATGGAACAGTTAGTTAGATTCTAGTGATTACTAAAGTGTAAGTGAGCTACACTTAGAGTTGTGTTATCTTAGGGTGTTCAGACTTTAAGCCGATAGATCCTTGAGAGACGATGACTTATTTTTCATCGACTTGAGAGTCGTTACCATTTTTGATTTGGATAGGCATACCTATTTCTTTTAGTTAGGTTTGTTATGGTATGGCACAGTTGCCTTTTCTCTCTTGGACAAGTGTTATATGCAGACCTATCAGTTTATTACACAGTTGGATAATGTTTACCTATTTATTTTCGTTAGGTAAATTCGCATAGTATTGTTATAAACACAGCTACTTATTAGGATTTGGGGTTTATATCTGGTAGCCTACTTCTTTTCGTTAGACTATTGCGCTATGTAAGGGGGTTTGTTTATTTTAGTTAGGCCCCGTGTCACACTGTATCATACTGATAGTTGACTACCATTATTATTTCATTGGCGATGATTATTTCTTCAGAGATTTTGGGATAGATATTTAGTATCTTTTTGGCTCTGGAGAATTTTGAATTGTTATCACCATATTTTTGATGATATTCCATTTGAGATTTGATATGGATTCGTGAAATGGTGATTTTGGATTGATATGCCTTTTTATGTTTATTTGAGTTTAGGCATATTTGTAGAAGAATTATTTTATAGTTAAATCATATATGTGTGATATCAGTATTTGATTTGGTTTGGTATGCCCTATTATAGTTAATTGGTTTTTAGGTTTATTTTAAGATGACTTATTTTAATGGTTAAGTCATAAATGGATTTATGAAATAGTGATTTTAATGGATATGCCTTATTCTTATCATTTGTTCTGACGTGTTTTATTATGACTTAGTTATTATAAGTCATATGTGTATGATAACACTATCTCACCGTTCGATTAGATATAGTCTGACTAGTTTACTTCTATAATACTCGGGTCAGGTTGAGACTCTACATGTACAAGGACTCGTTGACTTTTAGATTTTGTGCTAGTGTTGGAGTAGATTATTTTGACTGTTTCAGTTTACTTCATTATTGTGTATATTAACAATTAGAATGATATGTCATGTATATTATTTAGTAGTCATTATGTACCTATTATAGTTTTCGAGATATGATGCATATATTTATGTGGGTCTAGTACTAATATTTTGTAGACTCATATTCTATTATTTATATGATGTAATTATTCTGCTGTGATCTGTGACTCTGATTCTGATTTATTTATATTATACTGTTTTGAATATTTTAAATCGGTGTGTTTATTACTTCATATTAATATTGTACACGTCATAAATTTTCAGTTCAGATCCTCAAAGAAAGGTAATAAAAATGTATCGGTGTTAATATAAAGATATATTCACATACGATCGCCCTTAACCACCAGTATTCTCCGTATTATTAGACGACATTACTTGTAATGTTCTTTAATAATATGGAATAACGGCGAGGTCGTTATAACTTGGTATCAGAGCTGTGTTCAGAACATTATAGAATATAATTGACATGGAGTTTAGATCTAAACCCAGTGGGACCTAAAGTCCCATCCCTTTGGTGTGCAAGGTAGAACTTAAAATTTATCCTTATTTAGGATATAAATATAAATAATTATTGGGAATAATCATCGGGACGTATTTGTAGATTTTTTGAATTTCTAAATTTTTGTTATGAAAATGATTCTAAATTTGGAACTCGCTTCTGTAAAGAATGAGATTTAATGAATAGCATAAATGAGAACTTTGATAATTTAGAATTGAATATTGTTGTGTCTTGATCTGTTAGTGATCAGAGTTGCGCATCGGAAGCTGGAAGGTAGTTTACCACTGAAGGCGGTTGTTTGTATGTTTGATTAAAATGTATGTTGTTTGCATCAATGTTTATTTTTGTTTATGCTTAGTTTGAAATTAGGAATTGAATAAAAAAACTATCATTCAGAATTTATAAACCCATTTGAATTTAGATAAACTTAATTATTAATAAAAGCCAGCTGTTTATCCAAAATAGAACCGTTGGGGGATAATGAAAATGTTTAAACAATTAATAGTTATAATATATAAAATGATAAATTATATATATCTAATTAAGTTTGGAATTGCAAAATATACTTAATAGATAAAATAAGATATAATAAAAATTGAATGGTTGCTTATTGTTGTGAATAATTGAATATGATGTGATGTACTGTTTTGATTATAGATGATTGATAAATGAATGTGTATATATGTAACATCACAAGTTAATACTTTATGTAAGCAAGCAAATGATTTTGAGAAAGTATGAATATTATTTTCTAAAAGTGGTTGAAAAGGATTTTAATGGTAAATTTTGTGTAACTTTGTCCGCTGAGTGTTTTAAGAATTCTGATCGATGCGTCAAAGCTATATATTGATAGGGATTCCTAAACACTAGAATGAGACATTTCGATACGATAGTTTGTAAAAAATAATATGTTTTGGAAAAGAAAACGGCATTTGAAAGTAATACAAGACATGGACAAATAATAAATAATAGTTTGTGAAGGAACTAAAGTTTTGAAAATTATATTTCAAGTGATGTTTGATTTTGAAAAAAAAGGTGTTAGATTTAGAGGCTTCAAATTATGCAGTTTGGTGTACAATATTGGAAGTATTCAGTAGGATTGTAGTTACACCTCTATTAAACATGTTTGTGTCATGTCCTAACTTTTTTTTTCTTCTTCTCATAAATTTAAAATGACTGTTCTTATTTAAAAGCAGGACAAAAAACAATGAGAAAACTGTTCAATTGCTGAAAAAGGTTAGATGTATATTCAACCATCGTGCTTTGAGTGTTATGTATACGCTTTTGAAGCTCGCGTGAGGGATCTTAATAAATATTTCAAATTTTTTTTACAGTTTTGTTTTTGAATTTTTATTTCACGGCTAAACCTCTGTTCTTGCATATGCTCCAACTAATGTTATATTTATCACAAAACTTGTTACAGTAGTAGTATAAGTTCGAACTTTCCTAAAGGGTTCATTCATGCTTTCTGCAAAGCTTATGACCTCTAACAATAAACTGGCTATGCATTTTATTGCTATAATAGGTGCCTTAAAATTCAAGTATGATTGGACTACCTAGACTTGTCAATGTCCAGCAATCTTTAGTTTTACCACTCATTAAATTGTAGCGATCTGATGTTTATCATGATGCACTATTGTATACACTGTGATTCTTGGATGGGCACAATAGGGCTATCAATGGAAAATTCAATATAGTTTTGCCTCTTCTCTTCTCTACCTTGCAACCAACTGATTTTCAGGTAGCAGCATTTTCATGTAATTGCACGAAGATATCTGTGTAAAACATGCCTATCCTCCTTTGTCTAGCAACCTACCTCGCACCTATAAGTTAATAGTAGGCTGTTGCGAGGCAACACCCCTAGGATATATATATATATATATATATGGAATTAAGTACATGGACAAACTTTGAAAAAAAAATTAAGCTGAAGGACATCAAGTTTTATTTTTTGACCAACGGACAAACTTTGGAAGAAAATTAGGCTGAAAGACAATGCTAGTTATAACTAGCATTATATTCGGTTTTTACACTATACAAAATGCTAGTTATTGTTACAACCTCGATTTCGATGACAACAACTATACAAGTACTTACAGTCAATATACATAGGTATATATATCATCCATATGTAGGTAGACTTTCACGTCCAAGACTTGAAGACCAACACAAGGATTATTATACTGAGAAATATTAGTACATTCTGTTAATGTCGTAAATAGATGATATGTACAATCTCCTTGAGTAATCTTTACAAGCACTTGCACATACAAATTACTTAAAAAAGGAAGATAACAGAGTGTACATGTGTCATACATCTGGCGTATATGCTCAGACGTCTGAAAGCATGTTCTGGTTTTAAAACTTTTAACAAACCGGACGTCTGACATATGTGCTCAGATGTCTGGTAACATGTTAGTTTTAATTTTTTTAACAAACCAGACGTCTGGCACAAATGACCAGACGTCTGACCTGGGTAACAACCATTTTCTTCCAAAAGACATCTTCTTCAATCAAAGAGTTGCATCCTCCTGTTTTGGTCATAACTCTTTCTTCTCAAACATTGTGACTCTTAGACTGAAATAGAGTGAACCAAAAGTCACTACTCCTCAAACAAACTCTTCACCGTCTATAAATAAACATGAAATTGAAAGTTAGAACTTAACTTGCTATTCTAAACTTTCTTTCTTTATTTTATAATATTTCTGTAATTTACAAGAGCACTCAAAAATACACTTTTATCTCTTCCTTATATCAAAACTTAAACTACATACTACTCAAGGAGATTACGGGAAGAAGCTGTACTTGTAGTCAAAATCAGTGTTGCATAGAACACACATTTGTCAAAGAAATACTCTTGTGTAAAAGCCTATTCCTCCGGGCGAAGCGAGGACAATTGGTTAGTGAAATTCCGAAGAGGAGCTTCGGGACTAGACGTAGGACGGGAGGTCCGAACCAGTATAAAATTCCTGGTGTGATTACTTTTAATTTTACCTGCATTATTACTCTGTACAATTCATACTATAATACACCCACTTGTCATATATTATATACATATACAATCCACATAGACTTTCAATTGGTATCAAAGCAAGGTTAGTTCAAATCACAGTAACACGTGTTTGAAAATTGTTAATATGGCAAGTATCTTTCAAGAAGGTCAGTCAACTACGTGTCCTCCACTATTCACCGGATCTAATTATGCATATTGGTCAACCCGAATGAGAATTTTTATGGAAGCAAATGGTTTAGAAGTATGGTCAGCAACTCAAAATAAGTATAAAGCACCTGAAACAAATATTAGCACATGGACAGATGCACAAAAAACCGCTGTTTCTAATAATGCTAAAGCTATGAATGTACTATTTTGTTCTCTTGATAAAAATGAATTCTCATGTGTTATGTTATGTACTACTGCATATGATATATGGCGTACTTTACAAGTTACACACGAATGTACAACTAAGGTCAAACAAACAAAAATATCAATTTTACAAAATCAATTTTCATCTTTCAAAATGAAATAAAATGAGTCAATTGTTGACATGTATTCAAGATTTCAAACCATACAACACGATCTTATGGCACTAGGAGTTAAATTTACTGATTTTGATTTAGTATCTCGAATTCTCAACTCTTTAACAATTGAGTGGGAAAGAAAAGTACTAGCTATCGAAGAAGCTAATGATCTCTCTATACTCAAAGTTGAAGAGTTGATTGGAAATTTAATATCATACGAAGCAAATTGTAGGCCAGAAAGGAACAAAATCATGAAAAGAAGAACATAGCATTTCAAGCAAGCAATGAAGATTCTGAATTAGATGAAGATGAAATTGTATTTATTGCCAAGAACTACAATAAATTTAAGAAATTCAAGAAAATGACTAGATTCCAAAATAACGGAAGATCAAACTCATCAAATCAAACTTCGATTAAGTGCTTTGGATGTGATCAATTTGTACATATGAAGAAGGATTGCCCAAAACTCAACATCGAGAAGAAGAAAAATAATTTTGAGAAATTTAAGAAAAAGAGAAAGACATTCGAAGTCACATGGGATGACTCTGACTCTTCTTCTTCATCCGGTAGTGACAGTGAAAGTGATACAGAGCAAGCAAATGTATGTTTCATGGCACACACTAATGAGGTATGTCCCAATCTTACTTATGATGAAATTTTAGAAATAAGTATGGAACTCAATGACAAATATAGAGAAACTAAAAAATTAAATAAGGAATATGTTGCTAAAATAAATCGATTAGAACTTGAAATAGGGTTACTAAAAGATGAAAAATCTATTTTAGAAGAAGAATTAGAAAATGCTCAAGAAAAATGTAAGGATCTTTCTGCTTTACCTTGTGAATTAGAAAAAGTTAAACTAGAAAATAATAAAATTAATAATGAACACACTGTCTTAAAAGATAATCTAGAAATTTCAAGATCTGAAAATATTGATCTTAAAAATAAGTTGGATAAAATTACAAATAATGTTACAAAATTTAACAAAGGGAAACAAGACTTGGAGAATTTAATTAAAATTTCCAAGCCATTCAAAAATCGAAATGGAATAGGATTTGAGAATAAAACAAAAATTACAAAGTATAGTAAGATTTATACTCAGATAAAACCTTCTTCCAAAAATAGGAAATTAATCACAAATTCAAAAATGATTAAAATATGGGTTCCTAAAACAAATAACAACCTAATTAAACAAAAATATATAGGTAATTATATGAAAGAAGTAATTCACAATAATAATTACATTTCTAAAGGAACCAAACCATCTTGGGTATGGTTACCCTCACAAACTAACACTTAGGACCCAAAAATAAAATGGGTACCAATTTAAATATTTTTATTTTTTGCAGGTATCCAAATACAAAAATATAGAGAAATGGATATTAGATAGTGGATGCTCCAAGCACATGACAGGAAATTCTCACATGCTGTCAAATATAAAATACATTGATGGTGGCACTGTACCTTTTGGCGATAATTCAAAAGGGTTCGTCATTGGCATTGGAGAAGTCATTAATATCGGTATCTCTAACTCTCCTATTATTACAAATGTTTTATTAGCAGAAAACCTAAAACATAATCTTCTTAGTATAAGTCAGTTGTGTGATAAAGGATTTAAAATAAAATTTGAAAAATATAAATGTAAAATTTTCGATCAAAGCAAAAATTTACTCTTTGAAGGATTTAGAAATCGTAATATATATCCTAAGCATGGACATTAAAAATAATTCAGATTTGTGTCTATCCACAAATCATGATGATCCTCGGATTTGGCACAAACGTTTTTGTCATATTAATTTTAAATATATCAACAAACTAGCAAAACATGTTCTAGTTAGAGGTCTACCTAAAATTAATTATAAAATAAAAAATTTATGTGACGCTTGTCAAAAGGGCAAGTTAAAGAAAAGTTTTTTCAAATCTAAAAATAAAATATCTACTAAGCAACCATTAGAATTACTTCATTTAGATTTATTTGGACCAACACAAGTACGTAGTATAAATCATAACAAATATGTGTTCGTAATTGTAGATGATTTTTCAAGATATACTTGGACATTATTTTTAAAACATAAAAGTGATACTTTTGGAATGTTTAAAATCTTTGCAAAACTAATTACTAACTTAATGGATTTAAAAATAAAAAATATACGCAGTGATCATGGAGGAGAATTCAAAAATGAATTTTTTACTAATTTTTGTAACAAAAAGAGAATTAGTCATATTTTTCGTCTTCACGAACACCACAATAAAATGGTGTAGTTGAAAGGAAAGACCGAACTTTACAGGAATGTGTACGAACACTACTACCCAAACATTTCTGGGCTGAAGCCATTACCACTGTCTGTTATGTATTAAATCATATCACACTTCGACCTATGACTAAAAATACATGTTATGAAATATTTTATGGAAGAAAACCAAAAGCTTCGTATTTCAGAACTTTTGGGTCAAAATGTTTTATTTTAAATACTAAAGATAATCTTGGAAAATTTGATCCCAAAGCAGACGAAGGAATTTTCATTGGTTATTCAGAACGTAGTAAAGCTTATAGAATTTATAATAAACGAACAAATATTATAGAAGAAAGCTTACATGTATCTTTTGGTGAAAATTTCCAACAAACTATTAAAGAAGAAGAAGATGAAATTTTAACTCAAAATCAAACTGAAAATATAAATAATATGAATAATTCATCCTTTGATAATAATGAAAATGTTTTAAGATCACCCACACGAACATTAAAAAATCATCCTTTGGATAATATAATTGGAGACTTAAATTCTCGAGTCACTAGAAATAACTTAAATCAAATGAGTCATGTTGCTTTTATCTCAAATACAGAACCTAAAAATTATAAAGAAGCACCTAAAGATGATTCTTGGATCTTAGCGATGCAAGAAGAATTAAATCAATTTGAACGTAATAATGTATGGGAACTCGTTCCTAGACCAACAGATCAATCTGTAACAGGAACAAAATGGGTTTTCAAAAACAAAATAGATGAAAATGGAAATATTATTCGTAACAAAGCAAGATTAGTGGCTCAAGGCTACAACCAAGAAGAGGGAATTGATTATGAAGGGACATTTGCTCCCGTAGCTCGTCTCGAAGCAATTCGTACTCTACTTGCTTTTGCATGTCATCACAACTTTAAATTATTTCAAATAGATGTTAAGAGTGCTTTCTTAAATGGTTTTATTAAAGAAAAGGTTTTTGTAGAACAACCACCTTTATTTATTCATGAAAAATATCCAGATCATGTTTTTAAACTCAAAAATGCTCTATACGGCTTAAAACAAGCACCACGTGCTTGGTACGATCGATTAAAAACTCATTTACAAAATTTTGAATTTAAGATAGGCAAAATAGATACTACACTATTTATAAAACATAAAAATAATGATATATTAGTTGTACAAATATATGTTGATGACATCATATTTGGATCAACTAATGAAAGTTTATGTAATGAATTTTCTGAAATAATGAAAAATGAGTTTGAAATGTCACACATGGGTGACTAAAATTTTTTCCCAGGATTACAAATAAAACAATTGGACAATGGTATTTTTATAAACCAAGAAAAATATTGTAAAGATTTACTTAAATGTTTCGGAATGGAGAACACCACTAGTAAACCAACTCCTGTGAGCACAACTTTATATTTAGATAAAGATGAGAAGGGAAAAGACTATGATAAAAAATATTATCGTAGTATGATCGGCTCTCTATTATATTTAACAGCTAGTAGACCTAATATAATGATGAGTGTCTGTTTGTGCGCTCGATTTAAAGCTCAACCTAAGGAATCACATCTTCGAGTAGTCAAACGGATTTTACGGTACTTAACTAACACCACAGATTACGGCTTATTTTATCCTAATGATACAGCCTTCCAACTCATATCATATAGCGATGCAAACTTCGGAGGATGTAAAGCAGACAGAAAAAGCACAAGTGGTACCTGTCATTTTATCGGACAATCTTTAGTTTCATGGTTTAGCAAAAAGCTAAATTGCATTTCCCTCTCTACATGTGAAGCAGAATATATCTCTACCGCCTTAGCTTGTGCTCAAGTCATCTATATGCAACAAACACTTAGAGATTTCGATAAAATAATTGAAAAATCTCCAACATACTGCGACAATACCAGTGCTATCAATTTATCTAAAAATCCAGTTAACCATTCTTGAACTAAACATATTAACATACGACACCATTTTCTTAGAGATAACGTAGAAAAAAGAGTAATATCTTTAGAATTCATTAACACCAACAACCAGATAGCAGACATTTTTACAAACCATTATGTGAAAAATCATTTATAAGACTTAGAAGAGAACTCGGAATATGCTCCTTATCTGAACTTTAAGAAACATAGGAATAAAATTTAGAATTCTTTTTACCTCTCAACATTAGTGGCTAACAGGTCATCTAATATTCTATACCAAGTTTTTATGCAAACCACTAATATTTTATCAAATAAAACAAACAAATGTTTAAAATAGAAAATCCTACTCTTATATATATATCAAATTTTTGAACCAAATCACAGTAAATTTCTAATATACCTTTGTTAATCAATATCAAAGTTTTCCAACATGTCATCCGATCACAACTCCACTTACTCTACCATTGATTTTTCATCTCCATCATCAGGTAGTACATACACATCTCCTGCAAAAACAACTCCAAAACCATCTCCATCCCTTCACATTGTTCCCTCGCCTACATATCATACTGGCTACTCTCCAAAAGGAAAGAAAGCCAGACGTGGTATTAATCTTCACACATCCTCTCTTTCGGACAAAGCCGACGAAATCCATCATTATCAAAAAGAAATGATGGATGTACAAAGAGAAATGTATTACGAACAAAAACGCCAGGGAGCTCATTTAAATTTTCTGGAGAAATGCATCCTTGCCATATGTGGACATTCTCCTACTAAGAATTGTGTTCATGCACGATCTCCTCGTCTAACCGAAACTCCTCCGCATGCTCGTCACATAACTCCACATAAACTATGGGGAGAAGGAACATCTGAAGACCAATTCAGTCTAGTACCTCCTTCTTGGTCTCCAATACGAGCATCAAAAAGAAAATACAAAGGCAAAACCAAATTCATGGGAGAAAAATTAACTCTGCCCTTCTACAAATTGTATTTCATATATATAATATTTATATTCCAAGTTGTAATAAGATTTAAACCATTCAAGAATATAACTTGTATCTTGTTCTTAAACAAAAATTTATATCTATAATAATGTTCTCTAAAAACTAGATTATCACTATTCTACTAACTACAGGCTCACATTTCAGCTCAGACGTCTGTTGTCTTAGCTAGACGTTTGGAACAACTTTCTAAAAAATTATTCCATTCAGCTCAGGCGTCTGTATCTTCAACCAGACATCTGATCATTTTTTTGGAAAACCTGACTAACTCAGCTCAGACGTCTGATATTACACTCAGACATCTGATCCATGTCTCTGCCTCAAAATTACCTAAACGACCAGACGTCTGTTTGACAATTCAGACGTCTGACCGTACTCCGCAGATACCTTTTAGCTCCATCTATAAATCATCTTTTTCACTCTTTAACTATTTTTTCACCAAAACCCTACAGAGAAAAACCCTAAGCCCCAAAATTAGTCTGCTTTCTTCTTCCAAATACTTCAACTCCATAGCACCCAAATCTAAGAAACCTTTTCCCAAACGCAAAAAGACAGACCAAAGCTCTCAACAACCTTCTCAATAATTTGTAACTGACGAAATCATTGATGACTGGATGGTGGAACAAGATGGTAGGAAAAAGCTTCAAGAATTAGAGAATAAAAGAATTCATTGTGGTCCATTTTACCCCTGAGGAGATTCTTCCACTACGAAATTGATGATTTGGTAAGTGAAGCTGAGATTCACCATCTCATTAATTATGATTCTAACTCGGGTCAAATTGATCAATTAGCTGTCCTTTTATTCTTCATAAACTTATGTTCACTTCACATTTGGAACCCTTCTGATCCCGAGATTTGGATTTGGACAAGTGTTTATGGGGAAATTATCAAATTCAACGTTGAAATGCTTGGACAAATTTTACAGTGCTCATATACATGAATTAGATTACAAGATATACCTGATATGAGGTACCAACCAAGAGATGCAATTACACATCTCATTTGGGAAGATGACATGAGATAGTTATCACCAACCTATTTTCGTCCACAAGCTAGACTACTTAATCAAATGTTTGTCAATACCATACTCCCTAGATTAGGTAGTCATGAGCAAGTATATGACCATGATCATAAAGCCTTATATGCAACTTTTGGTCATACAAAAATAAATTGGTCTCAATACATTTTTGACCAAATTAAAAGCTTCTGGACACCAGTGCATCAAACAATCATTTATGCTCCATATATTATGCGAATTCTCCGAGCACACAACATGCCTTCTTTCCTATCACAATATGAAGAACTTCCTGTTAAGGAGAGTGAAATTTGTTTCCTATCTTTAATGCATCTTCCCGAAAATCTTCCAACTATTACACCATTTGTTGAGTATCAACACCAACAACGCCAACCCCAACACCAACAGTCTACTCCTATACAACCTACCTCTACATCATGACCCTCTAAATCAACAGGTTATCACTCTGATTCTAAAATCCAAGAGGCTCGAATTGCAGCAGGACAAGGAGAAAGTATTAGAGATGTAGCACTTCAATACCAACGTATTCTATCTTTGAATCAAAAAGCCGTGGATAAGAAAGTTTCCCGTCTCGAACGATCCTTTTCTACATGGATGACTAAGGTCGAAAAGATTTTAGAAAAGGTCGTCTCAACTTTGGGAAAGGTTTTACGGAAAGTTCGCGGACGATCATCTTTATGATATTCATCATCTCCTTCTCCTACACCACCTCCACCACCTCATGCACATTCATCCAGAACTCGAACAGTCGAAGAGCCTTTACAGAGCCATGCTCCTGGAAAAGCTCCAATCACTGTCGACACTGAGGAAAGTGAAGATTTCTCCTGGCCTCCACAAGAAGCCCAACATCACGAACACTTTTCATCGTTTCAAGGACTTTCTATCCAAGAAAATGAAGAATATCATGATCAATCGCAATGGAAACATAATGACTATAATGACACTGCGTCTAATCTTTAGGGTTATTTTTCTTCTCAATAAATTAGCTATTAATTTTTTTCCTGCTTGTATAAACTATGATAATGTGCTTTCTGATTATTAACATTATGATATTGTATTATTATTTCATTAACTCTTTTTCGATAATGACAAAGGGGGAGAGGATATATTACAAAAGAAAGGGGGAGCCTCTGAAATAAATTGTATAGTTGTCATGATCAAAACGGGGGAGAATGTTACAACCTCGATTTCGATGACAATAACTACACAAGCACTTACAGTCAATATACATAGGTATATATATCATCCATATGCAGGTAGACTTTCGCGTCCAAGACTTGAAGACCAACACAAGGATTATTATACTGAGAAATATTAGTACATTCTGTTAATGTCGTAAATAGATGATATATACAATCTCCTTGAGTAACCTTTACAAGCACTTGCACATACAAATTACTTAAAAAATAAAGATAATAGAGTGTACATGTGTCAGACGTCTGGCGTATATGCTCAGACGTCTGAAAACATGTTCTGGTTTTAAAACTTTTAACAAACCAGACGTCTGGCATATGTGCTCAGACGTCTGGTAACATGTTCTGTTTAAAATTTTTAACAAACCAGACGTCTGGCACAAATGGCCAGACGTCTGACCTGGGTAGCGGCCATTTTCTTCCAAAAGACATCTTCTTCAATCAAAGAGTTGCATCCTCCTGTTTTGGTCATAACTCTTTCTTCTCAAACATTGTGACTCTTAGACTAAAATAGAGTGAACCAAAAGTCACTACTCCTCAAACAAACTCTTCACCGTCTATAAATAAACATGAAATTGAAAGTTAGAACTTAACTTGCTATTCTGAACTTTCTTTCTTTATTTTCTAATATTTCTGTGATTTACAAGAGCACTCAAAAATACACTTTTATCTCTTCCTTATATCAAAACTTAAACTACATACTACTCAAGGAGATTATAGGAAGAAGCTGTACTTGTAGTCAAAATCAGTGTTGCATAGAACACACATTTGTCAAAGAAATACTCTTGTGTAAAAGCCTATTCTTCCGGGCGAAGCGAGCGCAATTGGTTAGTGAAATTCCGAAGAGGAGCTTCGGGACTGGACGTAGGACGGGAGGTCCGAACCAGTATAAAATTCCTGGTGTGATTACTTTTAATTTTACCTGCATTATTACTCTGTACAATTCATACTATCATACGCCCACTTGTCATATATGATATACATATACGATCCACATAGACTTTCAGTTATAACTAACATTATATTCAGTTTTTATACCATACAAAATGCTAGTTATAACTAGCATTATATTCAATTTTACATTGTACAAAATGCTATGTATATTTCGCATTGTCCTTCAGCCTAAATTTTTTCAAAGTTTGTCCTTTAGTCTAAAAATGAAACTTATTGTCCTTCAGGCTAATTTTTTTCCAAAGTTTGTCTTTGTGCATATTTTCCATACACACACACATACATATACATACACACACATATATACATAATATATATGATTTTCACTCAAAGGGTTTTTTGTGCAGCGTAATAAGTTTTAAGGACATCATTTATGAAAAATTAGTTTTAAGGATAACTTACAGGAAAAAGATATTGAAGCTATCGTTTTCAGTTATACAAAAATAGTGATAAATGAATTTATCATTCTCCTACATAATTTTAAAAGATAAATGAATTTATCATTATCTTGTAGATTGTCCTTAAAACTAATTATTCAGAAGTATACCCTTAAAATTTATTACCCTGAAATGAGAAACCCTTCGACCTAATTTCCACTAAATGATGTAAATACTTGAGTGTGATTGTGATATATGGTTTATTTGGATGTTTGATTGATAGTGTTGTATATGATTTTAAATGAATATTTAAAAATGTGTATAATTGAGTAAGGAATATTTATATAAAGTTGAAGTGATAACAAAGGTCTAAAGATTATTTTGAACAATAATGGAATATGACCCTGATGTATCAATTTAATGGATTTGAAACGACTCCAACTTTTAATTATTGGTTCAAGGATATGTGTGTGAGGAATATATATTAATTATATATATATATATATATATATATTCTCAGGAATTTTGAAGTTAATTGATTTATTTTTAATATACATGTAGCATTGTTGTTGTAGTTTCGCTAGTTTGTTAATTGTTTTGCATGCCACACTTTTGTCTTATTGAAAAGGAAATATAATTTATTTTGGTCTAGTTCTTATTTTGACTTAAAAGACTTACAGTTCAATTTTTTTTCAATTTACCTAAACAAATGCAGTACTTTTTTTTGAACATATTGGATTGAAAATCTGGTTTTATCAATATATCATATGTTTAGTGCTTTATCTGACAAGCTACAGGTATTGTATATAAAACATAACAGTTTGGATTTTACGAATGAAACCTGACTTCGGATATGACATCTGATCCTTTACAAATAACAACAAAAATATAATCTTGAAAATTGATGGGAAAAAAAACTGGTGAAGAATTTGCTTTATATGATATTATTCCTATTAGCAAAGAGATGATGGTAGCTAATACCATTCAACAAATTCACTATTATCTGAACCAACTGCACATATTGATTGAAGGATGAATCCAAGCATCCAAAATGAGATCTGATATCAACAACGTATATTTTCGATTTTATAATTGTATCTGTGTTTGTCTAGATGGAGCCACCTTTGCAGGGACTAACAGATGTTTCTTTTAACATTACTACATTTTTTTATAGTGAAAATTGAACCATATTGTTGTATTAATATCCAAAAACTTCGGACCCGTTTGGTTTCGTTTTGAGTTTTGTGTTTTCAACATACACTATAAAATACAAGAAAATATGAGAATTTTTTTACAATTCTTAGCCATTACAACGATGGATGGGAAATGTAGGGGAAGAATTGTTTTCCATCCTTTTGTTATGTCTCAAAACACATAAAATTAAATAAACTTGTTTTCAATTTTCTATGTTAATTTCATTTTTCAAAATTGTGTGTTTTCCAAAAATGCATAAGAAATGCGCATTTTTGTTTAGATGAAAACACAAAACTAAAAAAGCAAACCAAATGGGCCCTTCATTTTTTTTAAAAAGAACATGGTTTAGCCTGATGGTATTCATATAGTACGTAGCATTCGTCCACTTAGTCATATAATTCGTTTGGCATAAGCTTGCTCTACCGGTTAAGGTATAGTTGCTTCCATGGTGTTGTAAATCATGTTTTTGCATGAAAATATAGATTCTTGAAATTTGACATAGCTTTCGTTAAACTAATATGAGATTTATTTATTTATTGATATTTATAGAAACATAAAGACAAGTAGACAACACCTATTTTAGTGCACGAACTCAATCGCGTACTTAATGAGTACTTAAAAAGAAATGAAAAAAGGGGTTGCTTATTATTGGTGAATCTTTACTGTAACAATCCTACTTCATGAAACAAAAAGATGGACGTAAACATGTGGTTTTATATTACAGAAGTTGACGAAATTTTAAATTTGAAGGTAGACAACCTTAAGTTCGGTTTTACATGTATTCCTTTCAGGTAGAAAAGGAATCCATAAGTTGCGAACTAAGAATGCAATGTTGTTTGTTTGGTTTAATGAATGCCATGCTATTATACTTTGATATGTACGAGACTATGTATTTGATTTGAGTTGAGAATAGGTACAAGAAGATTATTTGGATTGAATGATGATGCAAATCCTCTTTTGCTCGCATAAAAATTAAGCGAAATCGCTTAAAAATGCTAAAAATAAAGGTACGCTTTCGGATTAAAATACTGAAGTGTTAGAAATATTAATATATATTATGTTTTCGACCGTGTGATCGATGTATATTGTATATATCATATTTGTGAAACTGCAAATGACTCTCCGTACAAAAGAGACTCCGCCAAATTTTTTTGAAAATTATAACACTTGAATTTTTTTTTAATAAATTTCATATGCAAAGAAATAGAAGTTAATACATAAGTCTATTTAAATTTATAACTTACGAAAAGTTGTATAACGACCTGTAATTTTCGAAAATTAAAAATAGTTAATTTAATAAAGTTTTGTGATTTAGTGTTGGAAGAAATAAAAATTTGTGGTTTAATAATAAGAATATAACTGAAATGAAATGTAATAGTATTAATTTAAAGGAAATTGATAACTGTTTTAAATTGATTAAAAAGTTATAATTGGTTATAGATTGTAAATTAATTGTAATAATGTGTGCGTTAACTTATAATTGGATTTAAAGAGTAATTGACAATTTAAATATTGATTAATTAATGAAATAATGTATAATAAATTGTAATTGGATAGAATTAGTACAGTGTAAGTTGTTATAACATTTGTTTGTAAATAATAGACTTACAAATGTTATTAAATGTAGAAATGGTGACAATTGTTATTTGTTACCAATTTAATTAATCAATTACAAATAAATGTAAATAAATGTTACATTAATGTGAGTTAATACAATAACTGCAAATTGGGAATGTAATAAAATGTACAGAAATGTCAATTACACTCATAAGACAATAAATTGATTTAATAATAAAAATGAAACCAAGATAAATGATGTTGTGGTATTTTAAATTATAATTAATGTCAAAATCAACAAAGGTTCAATATTATTGGAATACTGCAACTAATATGGTAAAAGATGATAATTGTAGAATATTTGTGTAATAAGATATAAACAAATGTTAACCATGTCTATAGAGTAATAATTGATTGAATAAAAAGATTTAAATCAAACTAAATCAATTTATTGGAACTAAACTATATTTAGAGAATTTAAATTTCAGTTGAAATTGGACACTGTAACTGATGTAATAATTAACACTGAAATTATATGTAGACTTGTTTTACATTATTATAAATGTTCGAGTAATAAAAAATGATGGAAATTGTTAGTTATTAAATTTGGAATTAAAAAGTGATTTAATTAATTTAATATTAATTTATTTAATTAACGTGAAATTAGCCATTATGACCACTGTCTCAGATTTCGACAAAACCAGTTTCACCGGATCCGTAACAGTGAATTATTGTAAGGTTTCAAGTTTCGTAGCGATCGGACTTGTCGTTTGATCGTACGGACTCGAAACGCGTAGAAATCAATTTAATTAAATTCAATTGAAATCAATTTGGAATAAGCTGATTTTAAGCTAACTGCTTCATACGATGGAATTAGGACTTGAAACCTATTCCATTGAGTTTAGAATTATCGAATACATCTATTTTGATATATGAGATGACTCATTTTCGTTTCGGAGACAGAACGGGCTTTTCGGGTCGTTATCGTCAATTCAAATCTATTCGGATGTTCATTCTTTCTTATTCGGATGTATTTGTCTATTCCATCTCTCAGTTCCTTCTTCTTTCCAATGGCTGCAGATCCAAACCCAAATTTCAATGTCAAAACCAAATCGAAAAATCAAACTCCTCAAAAGCTTATCATATTATATATCAATTCAAAGCTCTCGACAAGCATAATTCACTGGTGTGATTCGTTTCTCGAATCGGATCATCGTTTGTCCAGAAATCAATGGATTAGTTTCGACCGTTCATATAGGGTTATCGTTTTTAACGGTGGATCTTCACCCTAGCGACGATCAGGAGGCATGGGGTGGTAGAGCTCGTCGAGCAGGTCGTGGTCAGGTGCTCGTTCGTGCTATAGGGGCTCGACTTCGCCAGAAATGGCCAAAGCCTATCGACGGTGGCGTGATGGCCTGAGGTGACCGGAAGGGCGGCATTGGCAGGCGAAGGGGCGCGTGGATGGGGACAGTCGCATGGCGTCGCCCGATCAGGGTGGTAGTGAGTGTGGTGGTCGGAAAATTTGATGGAAGGCGGCGGCTTCTAGTTGTCTCGCGTGCACGAGATGATGATATCTGCTAGGGTTCGCGTGAACGAAGGAAGCGGGGTGACATGGTATGGCCGTTGTTTTTTTATTTCATTTTATTTATTTATTTAAATTTCAATTTTAATCGTTCTAACTTATATATCTTTTGCGTACGAGGTCCGATTCATGCGCGGTTTGTTCCTTTGGGTTCGTATTGAAATCCCGGACATTTTGACGCTGGTTTGGAAAAATTCTGAGATTGTTGAAATTTGGGACTTTATTTGGATTTCAAATCAATTTAAAATCAAAAGTGAGTGTTTTAACCCACTCACAATTACTAAACTATCTTATGTTAGTTAAATTAAATTTATGATGTGAATTGAAATTAATTGATCGATGTTTAGTATGTTTAAATTGTCATTCTAGTTAAATTTGACTTTTATTGCATTTAATCATCATTTAATTTAATATTAAATTTAAATTGTCAATTTAATATCTGTTATTGATTATCAGTTATCTATTGATGTTTATTGATTGATTTGGATGATGATTGTGATGGATGTTTGAATATTGATATTGGATGACTAGATGTTGTATTTTATATTGTTATAACATTGCAAGTTCCCTATGAGTTGAAATGATACATACCCGAACGATCTATATATTAGGGAAAAATCGTTATGGGTTGAAATGATAGACTCGAGCGATTTTATGGATTTTTATTTAATTCGGGATTGCGGTTTGAAATGATATATAACCATAAAATTTTAAATTGTGGATTGAAATGATAAATATCCATATCACTTGACCATATGGTAGAAAATTATACACGGACACCAGATTGGTTAAATTAAACGATTTTTAAATCTTTAAATTTTAAATTCAGTTAACTGGTATTTTGAAATAGAAATTGATTTATATAAACTGAATTATTTTCGATAATCCAAGAGTTAATGTTGAAATTGGAATTGATTTAGTGAATTGTTCAAAGAATTTAAATTGGAATTTTAAAGTTAAGTGTTAAATATAAATGAATTTATCGGAATTGAGTTATTGAGATGTTTGGATATAACTTTGAAATCTAGTTTAAACTAATTTAAACTATTTTAATTAATTTAAACTATTTTAATCAATTTAAACTATTTTAATTTATTTTAATCTAATATAACCTATTTAATCTAGTTTAGTCTATTTTACCTATTTTAAACTAATTAAATTTATTTAATCTATTAAAAATCCACTTAATCTATTTTAAATCATTTTAAATCTAAATAAATTAAATTTAAATCTATTTAATCTATTTTAAACCTATTTAATCTATTTTAAATCTATTTAATCTATTTTAAATCTATTTAATCTATTTTAAATCTATTTAAATCATTTTAAATCTAAATAAATCAAATCTAAATCTATTTAAACAATTTTACTTTTTAAACTATTTTAATCTTTTAAGCTATTTTTAAACTATTAAAACTATTTATGACCATCTAAACCATTTTCCAAAATTTCAGACCGTGTAAAGTTGAAGTATTTATATTTAAATCCTTGATGATGATGCAACCTAAGTTGGAATTTAGAATTGATACCTTTTTGTGAAATGACATATTTGAGTAAATATGATGGTTTTGGAACGAGGATTTAATTATCCTATCTTATCGATAATTTCAAAAGCGAATATGATTTTGAAAAATGTCTTCGAAAATGATATGGTTTTGAGAATCTCATATTTTGATATTAATTGTGAATTGACCCTTGAAATGTAAAAGAACCATCCGGTGTGAAATAAGCGTTTGGTTATTAAAGAGACCGGGATCGGATATTGTCATACTCTCTGCCAATACCGAAAACCACTTTAACAACTGTGTACATGGTGGAGATTCCAAAAATGAAGTAGGATGGTTTGGTGAACGATTCTGTATGAGGTATTTACGTGACCCTGACCCCCGTGAGTCAACATAGATGTGACTAAAACAGGAGCTATACCGGGCCAAGTGAGGTCATTCCTCCTATCGGGCACATTTCTTCGATATTATATTTTGACTTTGTGATTGATTTGGTGGCCACCTCTCGATTTTGATTATGGGAGTGTGTCCGAGGTGGGCGGTAGTAGCTGCTATGCGTTACCACCAGTCCGGGAGTGCAATTGGTATATCTACCCC
Source organism: Allium fistulosum (assembly GCA_030737815.1). Taxonomy (NCBI): domain Eukaryota; kingdom Viridiplantae; phylum Streptophyta; class Magnoliopsida; order Asparagales; family Amaryllidaceae; genus Allium; species Allium fistulosum. Next base: position 864,313,384 of record CM060905.1, on the reverse strand, counting down.
GGCATTGCCTCGAGTGCCGTGTTCACATGCCCTATCGCGCCTTCTACGAGTTTGTTTTGTACCATACCTAAGGAGTGCCCTCTGGGTAAACCTCACGGAGGAGCGTACGGTACTGTATAGACTATGGGAATATATAAAATGTGTTAAAGGGGATATGGGTAACACCTTAACGCTATTTTAATGCTTTACTTTACTGTAGACACTATTATAATAGCGTATTGTACTACATAGTAGATAGTTTAACGGATCCTTAAGAGATGGAAATCCCGAACATCTCTTAAGTTATTGCACTCACGTTAGACACTGAATAGAAGATGTCAAACCCCGTAAACATCTCTGACGCTGTTTGCACCAAAATTGGTCACAAACCCCAAGTGTTGTGAAAGCACCAGTGTATGAAAACAAATCAGCAATATTCAATCACAAATATCAGATCTAAGCAAGCAACAAACAACAATCCAGAAATAATGAACAGTGACACACAATTTATAGTGGTTCGGCTATCTCCGGCCCACGTCCACTTCAAGGATTTTTATCTTTTATTGATGTTCTTCGATGATTACAGATGGTTACAGCAAGTACAATGAATGAATCTGAGTATGACAGTAATGGAAAGAAGTAGAATTGAATCCGGCAGAGTCTGGACGTTGAATGGCCAAAAAAGATCCCTTTTCTGTAGGCTTCAGGGGGCTATTTATAGGCGTAGGAGGCTGAGATCGCGCCCAAACTTCGGGAGATTCTTTCAGGCACGTGAGTGGGTCCACACGCCCGGTCCTACCAAGTTTCAACTCCATCTGGGATCGATTCGAAACAACTTCGTATCGATCAGAAAATGCTCCAATCGAGCAGAAACTTGGCAGGATTGCTCTTTACCTTGTGTGGAAGCTACTGTGAAAATTTCGTTGCATTTGGACCAGCGGTTCGTGAGATATGATCGATACAAGATTGTATTTTCGTGTGTGCTGCTCTGTTCGAATCCATGGATTCGTATCCATCGCTCTGAATCGACCTGGGCACGTGAGCGCGCAGTGACGTGGTGCGGAAATCTTGGATCTCTCCACCTTTTTTGCCGTGTCGAACGAGTCATTCGCATCCAGCGCCGAAGCTTCGCCCATACCAACTCTTTATTCGCATCCATGTGCTTCCGTCTTTACTCGAATCAGTTATCGATTCGACGTAGTCCTCGTTCGCATCGATTATTATATGGATACGAAGAAGGACTTATGCGCTATCGATTCGAATAACTACGAACCACATGGATACGAACCAAGGCTCTGTAATCGATTCGAACCGGGTCTACCCCTGGTCGATACGAAATGTTTTGCCTACGATGGATACGAGCTAAACTGATACGTCGCTACCGCCTCTGGATCGATGCGAGGAGTCCAATACCGGATGGATTCGAACAACTCCGATTCGAACAAAGTTCTAGAATAGATTTGAATAGGTTGAGGTGACGTCGCTCAGATGGGTACGGAACTGATCGATTCGAACAAGCCAATGCGATGGTTTCCTGATGGATTCGAATATGATTGATTCGATGGATTCGAACACATCATCACCTTAGCTCGCCGATGGATACGAACAACATGCCTATTTAACTTGTATCAATCATATCTCCCTCCTACGAACTCTGATTAAGCTGAAATTTGAAACGTTGGCTCTCACGGCTTTGCATGTCATGTCTTGTCAATTACAGCCCAATCCGGGCTCGGACAAAATTCATCGATATCCATGATCATCCTGCAATGCATATTTAATATTCATGGTTGGTTAATATTGATTTCAGTTAATTTTTGGGTATCTCAGCTTTGCCAAAAAGTGGGATAACACTTTGCCCCCCAAAACATGCCTTTTGGTAAAAGGTGTGTTTTGATTAGTCTCAATTCGAATGTAGTAAGCTCAGGTTTTATTCGAATCTTATGATATTTTCAATCGAGGTCATGGCTGTTCGAAGCCGACGCATTATCAATTTCTGCCAGTGGAAGTTAAGAATGAAATTCTACAGTCTCTCCGGACTGTTGTCGATCGCTCCGGACCCTTGCGAAGCCCATTCCAGACTTAGCGGTCGAATAGAAAGATCCTATTGCACTCTGGCGTCGCTTTCTATCCCTTGCACTCTGGCCCCAGTTAGGGCGTGAAGCGATGTCTTGGCCATTCTGGGCTGATCGTAGCCTCTCCGGGCTCCTGCTGGATCCCATCCTGTCACTTTCCGGTGAAGGGGAAACAACGTTAAGTGGGTCGATCCTGTCGCTCTCCGGCGAAGCGACCCACTTCTTTCACTCCAGTTCAGTGTATCTGAACATTAAGCGATGTCTTGACCTGAATCGTCGGCCGATCATAGCCTATCCGGGCTCTTATCGAATCCTGATCGAATCACTCTCCGGTGAATAGGAAACGATGCTTAAGTGAGTCGATCCTGTCACTCTCTGGCGAAGCAACTCACTTCTTGCACTCCGGACCTCGCCTCTCTGGGTAGGATCATAAAGCGATCATTTTTATATTGATATTTAATGTTTATCCTTTAACTCTCCGGTCAAAGGTTTATTTCAAGAAATTCAAATTTATTTATTAAATTCAGGTCCTAGATGTTCAATCTCAAACACCAGGAAAACTAGACATTGCCTCTCCGGGCAGATCGGTATATCTCCATCTCAGAGCATGCCTAGGGATCTCTCTGGTTCCCGTACATGAGTAAGTGGGATAGCCGTTTATTCTAAAAGCAAGTCTAATGAAATTATTTGGTCGAAGTCCAAATCTCGAACTTGTCCCTTGCCATCTTAATCAGTTGATGACGAGTCGTGATCCCGATCCAGGATCGTTTCTGTTAGGGGGAGGCGGTAGTTGTTCAGGCCTTACCGCCGTTGCTCGTTCTTTGACATATTGTGGCAGTTTACCACTCCTGGCATATTCTTCCACCTCATCCTTCAGGTGGCGGCATTCGTCGGTTGCGTGCCCATCCAGCTCATGGAAGAGGCAATATTTTCCGGTTCTACGCTCCCGCTCTGTGGGATCTCTCCTGGGTGGTTTTCGATAGGGGAGTTGCCCCCGAGTTTCAGTGTAAATCCTTTCTAGGCTTGCCGTCAAATCTGTGTATTGCCTGAATCTAGGCTCTCGGAATTTCTTCCATTTATCAGGACCATCACGTGCGTCATCCTGCTTTCTCTTTCCTTTGTCTGCCCTGGACTGTTCCATGGCGGTTCCTTCGCCTTGTGCAGCATTTACTTCCTGCCTCTCAGCTCGTGATTCTTCTAATCGAATGAATTTCTCAGCTTCATGGTAAAATTCTCCAAGATCTTGTGGTGGATCTCTTGTCAACGAATCTTTGAATTCGGTGCCTTCTCCAACTCCTGCCACCGCCGCCATCAAAATCATCAATGGATCCGGGCGATCTACCGAAGCCACCGTTGCATTGAATCGCAGCAGAAAACCTTTTATGGACTCTCCGGTCCTTTTCTTTATCGAAGCTAAAGTCATCACACTCTTGGGTCTTGTAACATGGACCCTAAATTGTTCCATGAAGCAATCTACAAGCTCGCCCCATGTCCTGATCGATCCAGTCTTTAATTGCCTGAACCAAAGTGCAGCCAAGTCTGACAAAAATAAAGGGAAACATCATGCCATCACTTCCTCGGATGCTCCCAGTATTTCCATGTGTCTAATGTATCTGGTAATGTGCATGGTCGGATCCGACTTCCCGTCATACGGATTCAGCGTCGGTAGTTTGAACTTTGGAGGGTTCCTTGCATTCCTGATATTTGGAGTGAACGGACTCCGACTGACTTCCTCCAATCCTCTGCTAGACAATCCTCCTCTCATGAGTCGTCGCACTAATCCAGCCATTTTTTCATCTCCATCCTGGGGTTGCCCTCTTGGTCTTGAAGGGTATTCTGGTACGTATTCTTCGTGTGGCCCATTAGCATCAGCATTGGCCCCAGCTTGTTGAGCTCCGTCTATCGGCCTTCCAGCATCGGATCCCGAGGGTCTGCCCCCGAGTCCTTGTTGATTGTCCTTTGGATCTGCATTCTGTCCTTCATTAGGTTCCGCAATCCTAGCTCCTTGTTCCACATTTATAGCCGCTGTAGCTGGTCCTAGGCTCTGCATCCCTGTAGCTCTCATCTGTTCAAAGAAATTCTGCAGCATCTCTTGTTGACTTTTCATCATTCTTTCGTGCATCAGATTGGTCATGGTCTCCATTTCGTCTCTAGTGATGTAGATCGAAGCTGGTTCTTCTCCAGCACCAGAGGATGCCTCTTGACTTCCTCCTTGATGGCTTCTCTCGGCTCTTTGTCTTCTACTTGTTTGTCGAGTCATTGTCTTCAAATCTTCGAGTTTTCAAATCTGAACTTCAAATCTGGTGTAGCGGGTGCTAGTTCTTCTCAGTGAAAGCACCAAAGTATTTGCACCAAAATTGGTCACAAACCCCAAGTGTTGTGAAAGCACCAGTGTATGAACACAAATCAGCAATATTCAATCACAAATATCAGATCTAAGCAAGCAACAAACAACAATCCAGAAATAATGAACAGTGACACACAATTTATAGTGGTTCGGCTATCTCCGGCCTACGTCCACTTCAAGGATTTTTATCTTTTATTGATGTTCTTCGATGATTACAGATGGTTACAGCAAGTACAATGAATGAATCTGAGTATGACAGCAATGGAAAGAAGTAGAATTGAATCCGGCAGAGTCTGGACGTTGAATGGCCAAAAAAGATCCCTTTTCTGTAGGCTTCAGGGGGCTATTTATAGGCGTAGGAGGCTGAGATCGCTCCCAAACTTCGGGAGATTCTTTTAGGCACGTGAGTGGGTCCACGCGCCCGGTCCCACCAAGTTTCAACTCCATCTGGGATTGATTCGAAACAACTTCGTATCGATCAGAAAATGCTCCAATCGAGCTGAAACTTGGCAGGATTGCTCTTTACCTTGTGTGGAAGCTACTGTGAAAATTTCGTTGCATTTGGACCAGCGGTTCGTGAGATATGATCGATACAAGATTGTATTTTCGTGTGTGCTGCTCTATTCGAATCCATGGATTCATATCCATCGCTCCGAATCGACCTGGGCACGTGAGCGCGCAGTGACGTGGTGCGGAAATCTTCGATCTCTCCACCTTTTTTGCCATGTCGAACGAGTCATTCGCATCTAGCGCCGAAGCTTCGCCCATACCAACTCTTTATTCGCATCCACGTGCTTCCGTCTTTACTCGAATCAGTTATCGATTTGACGTAGTCCTCGTTCTCATCGATTATTATATGGATACGAAGAAGGACTTATGCGCTATCGATTCGAATAACTATGAACCACATGGATACGAACCAAGGCTCTGTAATCGATTCGAACCGGGTCTACCCCTGGTCGATACGAAATGTTTTGCCTACGATGGATACGAGCTAAACTGATACAACGCTACCGCCTCTGGATCGATGCGAGGAGTCCAATACCGGATGGATTCGAACAACTCCGATTCGAACAAAGTTCTAGAATAGATTTGAATAGGTTGAGGTGACGTCGCTCAGATGGGTACGGAACTGATCGATTCGAACAAGCCAATGCGATGGTTTCCTGATGGATTCGAATATGATTGATTCGATGGATTCGAACACATCATCACCTTAGCTCGCCGATGGATACGAACAACATGCCTATTTAACTTGTATCAATCATATCTCCCTCCTACGAACTCCGATTAAGCTGAAATTTGAAACGTTGGCTCTCACGGCTTTGCATGTCATGTCTTGTCAATTACAGCCCAATCCAGGCTCGGACAAAATTCATCGATATCCATGATCATCCTGCAATGCATATTTAATATTCATGGTTGGTTAATATTGATTTTAGTTAACTTTTGGGTATCTCAGCTTTGCCAAAAAGTGGGATAACAGACGCCGTGACACTCATATTTATTTACTGTTGATTTAACTTACATAAGATCTTTTAGTTCTGACTCGAGTTTTTTGTCTTTTCAATTCGCTCGAGTCAGTCTGAGCTTTTCAGTGTATCAAAGACTACTTTCTGGAGGATGGAGACGAAGGTTTTGTACTATTATTATGTATTATATTTATTCCACCGCATCATATTATTCTGCTGCATTATTTATTTATTCCTGTTATATGTACTCCGATCTGTATTGTAAAAGTGTAATCAAATGTTATTTGTAAACAGCTTCATGAACTGTTTATTTGATTATTATATTTTGTCATTCCGCTGCGAGATTCTGTATTTGTTTTTATTTTCCTTCTTTCTCTGCTTTTTCTTATTTACCCTATAACAATCTGTGTTTTTGAATGGTTTGAGTCTGACGCGTGTGCCTGCTTAAAACGTCCAAAAAAGGCAGGTCGTTACAAGTTGATTCTAACTTAACCACTTAAAGAACTGAACGAGTTTCAACTTGACTGTAGAATTTGAAAAAGAGTTAACATTTGTGTGTCTAGCATGACGTCTCCTTATAAGAATTTGCGAGTATGCAATTTTCATAAGGGAGAAGGTCTGTAACAATCCCGTTTTTATGCACTAATGTTAAACTAGTTTAATTAAAATAGAAGTGTTTGAATTTGATTTTGATAATTATTACTTTTGGGAATCAAATTATTATTCGATTAAAGTCTGTTTAATAAAGGATTTTGTTATAATGAAAATAAAAACCAATCAAAAAATTTCTTTGTGATAATATTTGGAAATACGAGTAGATGTTTTAATAAATATAAAGGTATTTTAGAGCATAAATATATTTTATATGAGTGGTATAGTTGGAAATTAATTTGTTTTACACTAACACGTTAAATAATTAAATAAGGATAGATGAGTATCAAACTGAAAAAGATTGTGCAAGTTAGGAATATAATTTATCGAATGAAATGTAAATCAAATTACTTAAACTAGAATAGATTTTCAAATAAATAAAGGAATCACTTAACAGAAATAGAATAAAATCGAAATGGGAAAAGAAACAAAAATGAAGCCCAGCCCAAACATTGTTTCAAGGCTAGCTCACTCTATTCCTTATCTTGTATCCCTCTTTCCCTCTCATTCTTTTGCCTAATCCCCAAATCGTTCGAAGAAAAAAAAATCGCATACAAAGGGGCCTATAACAACCTGCCTTTTTGACCCTTATAAATCGACACTAATACATCCATGGTATTCACGTACCGAACATCCAAGTGCCGGAAAAACAGATTGTTGGGATGAAAGAAAGAAAGACAAAACATAATCTCATATCGTGACGAGATAAATATATAATATGTATAAGATTTTTACAAAAATCACCTTTAATATACATACATAACACAAATCAGAGTACACTAACCTATCATCAGCTCTGGACAGTTATAACAATCTGTCATTACAATTGCTAATAAATATAGATAGAAATCAAGAATAACAAAACAGTGGAAAAATATAAGATACGTGAATATGCCTTGAAGAATCCAGCTCGTCTCCTGAAAGCTCAAAAGTATCCAGCTAAATCTGGAAAATATGCTCTGGTTGACCCGAGCATTATAGGTAAACAACGTCCGGGCCAGTCTGGTAATACCAATATGAGAAACACAATCAAATAGATTTACTTTAATGTTTAAAAGAAACCTTTCAAAAAAAAGTATCTCGTAAGACCACGCCATACATAAATATGGACAGGTTTTTACCTTATGATAACCAAAACATTTACATCCGAAAATTCAGTGATATTATAATAATGCCTAAGGGTGAAAATAATAATAATCAAGTAGCTATGATGCTCGTGTACGTCACAACAATAATAGATATATAATCAAAAACCGATAAGGCGCGTTCGCTGATTGTGTAGGATTCCACGAAGAGGCCCTCAGTACTTCGAGAACGATCCTCCCACACAAGGATTAGAGTTATCCTTCCGAAGCAACAATACAACCCTAGTAATGTACAGTAGGAAATACATAGCTAGCCACCAAGGCTGAATACATCTCTGTTAGTCCCTGAGAAGTTGGTTTTGATGACAACAACCTTAGAATAAGATTATAAAATATAAATACTAACATTATTGTTTAGATATATATGTATATGCAGGATATATATACATGTACCAAAGAATGAAGATTGTATAGTATAGAGATTCAAGAACTGGTGAACTCAAGATCGAAGATATCAAGATTCAAGACTCATGAGTATCAAGATTATCAAGAGTTCAAGATTTCAAGATAAGTAATTTAGTTAGAAATTTTGTTAAAACTCCTAGAAAAGCACTGACATCTTAAAATCCATTTTATTCATGGAATGAAATCCACTTCGAGCCCGTTAAAGGGATGGAACCCTAAGTAGGATGGAACCTACGAAAAATCTAGTGGAACATTGTTTTGTATCCACTAACTTTTATTCAAATGTTTTACAAAATTATATCTTGTTTTCAAAATGATTTCAAAATCTTCCTTTTTAAATCAAAAACATCTATCCTAGTTTTAAAATACTTTTAGCCTCAAGATAATCTTTATTTTCAATATCAAATTATTCTTGGTTTTAAACTATCTTTTAATTATAATATATTTAACTTTTAATATTTATACTTAGATTTAAATATAAAATTATATTAAAATTTTATATATACCAAAATATTATTCTCTATACTTATTTATGTATTTTAACTATAGTTAAGTATATTTATAAAGTTTAAAATAGTTTTAATACAAGATAGAAGTTATTTTCAAAGAAAAACAAATTACCAAAAATAACTTAGGCTTGTCGACAACCCCAAGGACCCCTTGTCGACAAGGTGACAGTTTATTTCAAAAGTTTGAATTTCAAAGGAAGTGCCTATTCGTCATATCCTTTCACGAATGGACATGACCGTTGTTCTACTATAAATAGGGGTTGTTTTAAACGAATTTATAATCATGTTTTTCTCTGATTTCACTCCTCTTCTTCTTCAACATTTCTTTATATACATTTTTACCATTACTCTACCGAAATCACCATTGAATCTAACTAGATCATCTCTGGTTTGATTCTCTATCACTATCTCAACAAGATCCCAGTGCTATTCAGAGTTATAGACTTCTTTGTATTCAATCGAGCGAGAAAAGGTGTGATTGTAGCCTGGAAAATCAATTGGGTGAACTTGTTGCCCGTAAAATAAAGTATCTCTACCCAAAGGATTGTGAATCTGGAGCGGTGTACCTCGTGGCCTTGAAATCGAGGGTGTAATTGTAAGAATTGATTTTGAAAGGAAATCCGTACTTGTGTTGCAGGACTGGATGTAGGGTAACTCCAAACCAGTATAAAATCCAGTGTGTTCTTTCCTTTATTGCTTTTACTTTATATCTGCATGTAACGACCCAGTATTTTGGACCATTCAAATCGACAATAAATCCACACATGTCGGACTTGAATAATTCAAAACAATGGATTGTAAATAAAATTTGGCAAAACTCAGCATATACAGTAAATAAAATAATCAAAGATCATAGACACAGTGTAATATAACAGTAATGCAGCGGAAACAAAAGAATAGTAGTTCATGAAGCTACTATATATATATATAACAGAGTTAAACAGGATACAATAGAAGTCTTGAATACATAGATGTCTCAATAAAATAGTCAAATACAAGATCTGAATACATCAATGGAATCAACTGAATAACTGGTAGCAGAATCGATAGATAGCTGGATCTCTAAGTGAAGCTCCAACTCCAAAGGTGAGTCTCAAATGCTGTATCACTCAGTCTGACCCGAGCGTAAAGCAAAACACAAAACACTCGAGTCAGGATTAACATTCTTATATCAATAAATCCAACTCAAGTGAAATATCAACTGAAATACAAGTAACTCAAAGGATGTTTGGGATAACCATCCTCTAAGGATCCGTTAAACTATCTACTATGTAGTAATATTTGCTATTATAATAATGTCTAATATAAAATAAACATACTTTGAAATAGCATTAGGGCTTTACATTTAATTTGAACTCACCCTAACACGTAATAGTCCCAGTAGTCTATCCAGTATTAGCGTACTCCCAAAATGGGGGCTGCCCTCGATATTCCACAGGCTATGGGAGAAATCACAACTCGTAGTAAAACTCGATATGGTAGGTGACACAGCACACAAGGCAATGCCAGGGTAGATATACCAATTACGCACACGAGCTGATGGAAACGCATAGTAGCCACTACCGCTCCACCTCGAACAACACTCCCAAATCAAGGGGTGCACCCAAACAAATCACAAAATAATAGAATGGTATCGAAGAAGTGCGTCCGATAAGAGGTGCTACCTCATTGGCCCGAGATCGCTCCTGTTTTAGCCACCTTATGCCAACTCACGGGAGTTGGGTCCACGCATATACCTTAGGATCGTCGCCACCATCCTACTTCATTCTGGAAACTCCACCGCGTACACAGTTGTTAATGTGGTTTTCGGTATCGACAGAGAGTATGTCCATATCCGATCCCGGTCTCTTTAACAACCAAACGTTATTATAACACCGTGGTCATTTCAAAATAGTTTATACTTCAAAACCAAAATATCATTTTCAATTCGATAACCAAATCACTACGATATCATTTTCATTTCAAAAATATTCACCTCCAAAATCATAGTACTTTTCCAAAGTTATAACGCTTTCGAAATCATAGTCTTTAACACTTTGGAAATCACAGCTTTGAAATCATAGCATTTTGGAAATCATAACACTTTGAAATTATAGCATTTTGGAAATCATAACACTTTTCTTTTAAATAGTTTTGATATTAAAATTAGTGTATATAATAAAATAGTTTATAAATAAAATAGTTTATATAAATAATTATAAGTTAAAATAGTTTAAAATAAAATAATTTATATTAAAAATGATTTATATTAAAATAGTTTATATTAAAATAATTTATAAAGTAAAATATCAATAGTTTTAAATATAATTTAAAATTACTTTATAAAATAAAATAGTTTCCTCAAATTTCACAAATCGATTCAAATCAACTCAAATTCCAAAATTTTAATTTAATCAAATCTCAAATCATCAATTTCAACTCGATTCAGCTACTTAATAAACCATTTCAAATTATCGATTTCAAATACATATCTGAACCATAAAATAAGCCATTTCAATTTCAATATATTTCAAAGCTTTAAATATTCAACATTCCATCGATACTTATATATATATATATATCAAATTCACTTAACTATTATTTAGTTTTGAAACATTTACTTAATCATTTCAATAACATTTAAATACAACTTCAATTTACAAATTTAAATAAACAAAATATCCCATTTAAATATATATAAGTTTGAAATATCCATTTAAGTCACCTTTAATCAAATTTCAAGTTGTAAAACACTTCGTTAAATTTAAAATTCAATATATTTCAAATCAAAATTATTTAAGTATAATTCTTAAATAAATATAATTTCAAATAAATTTCAAATCATTATAAACTCTATATTTGAAAATATAGATATTAAATAAATACTTAAACATATTATTTATCAACTTTATTAAATCAACTTTAATGAATCTTTAAAAATCAATATTTATCAAAACCATATATTTCTTTTCAAAACCATAGAAATCATTTTCAAAATACTTATATAAAGACCAACGGTGTTTGTATATAATTTTCTACCCTATGGTCAAGTGGTACAGATATTTATCATTTCAATCCGCAATTTAAATATATACGGGTATATATCTTTTCAACCCGCAATCCCAAATTCAATTAATTGAAAATCACTTGGGTTTATCATTTCAACCCATAATGATTTTCTCCTATTCTACAAGATCGTTCGGGTATGTATCATTTCAACCCATAGTGATTCTATACTAACAGGGAACTTGTAGAGTGATAACAGATATGATAATAAAATAACAACAGTAACATGCATATATCATCAGTATAAATAACAGATAATGGTGTCGGATGTCACAGGTGAACAGATACAAATAATGGCATATATATAACAATGTAAATAACTGAAAGCAGCATATTTCAATTGACGTTTCAATTGAAATCAAATTTAATAAATATAAGAACGTTAATCGTGAGTGATTGCTCACCTTTCGAGGCTAGGGAAATTCGAAAATGAACAAAGCTACGGATCCAAGCATGAATTCCGAAACAAAGCTGAATGCGAATTGGACGAACAAGGCTGATAATCAAGGATTTGATGAACCGAATCAGAATCAGTTTGATATCAAAGAAGCGAATGTATACTATATTATTATTAATATCTTAAAATCAGTACGACAAAAAAATAAAAATAAAATATATGTTTCAAAGTTTATAATTAAATTCAAACACATAAAACAGGGTCTACATATATATATAAATTCGAAAACTAGCTGATCCACACACATTAATATGTACTCTGTATATAAAAAAATATATCATGGTAGCTTGAATTATACATATATACATTGTACAATATAGTAGTTAACAGTAAGCATATGTAATACGTATATTTGCCCTTTTTTTCTTTTCAAACTATATATATACTTTTTAGTATATATATATGCAGATCCAAACTAAATGAAATATGCAGAAAACTAAATATATATACAACTAACTTACAAACTTATAAACATATGCATACTAATATAAGTACATGTATACAAATCACTAATATAACCTATGCCAGAATCAAAGCCCAAATACATACTGACCATACTATATATACTTATACCGCTCCTATATACTATTATATATTACTCAGCTAACATATATATTGCCCAGACCATATGATGTGAGAAGAAGAATGAGCAGAGCTATGTCAATTTATACGTGCAGACTCATATGAAATATATATATAATAATACTTTTTAAACAAAATATATGTATATCTGGAAAGACCCAAACATATATATTTAGAACAACTTATATAATATAACGCTTTAAACACACCAGTACATATTATACTTATAAAATATAACAGACAAGTATAAGAACTACTATATACCTACCCACATTCTATATTCTGACTCCACCAATTTATACCCACAGATAAGATAAAATGCAACTAAAATGTTATGCATAATCATCCAGTCACTATATTATATCTATATAAAACTGTAATACTGTATACCTAAAACGATATATATATACACTTATATAACATAGAAAACCATTATATAAAACATATATAAATATATATATATAAATCTACTTAGTTCGTATGTTTTATAAAACAAAACTTATACCAAACAAAACTTATAAAAATCTATACTGTAACTTTATATATATATATATATAACTGATATATTAACAGTTTACAATCATAACTAGTATATACCTTACCGATAGTTTACCAATATCAGAATCAAAAAATATATATAAACACTTTCATTTATAATATAATATAGTATACTTTGAAATACTGGTTTTGTTACTATATCCATATATAAACAGAGGCTAAACAAAAGATATATGAACATACTTGCGGCTACGCAGGGGAAGAAGGAAGTGGGTGACGTGCGAAGATGCAGCAGATGGTAAGGTGCTGGATTGGGGTTGCGAAGTGGGGTGGCCGGTTGTGTGCTCGCATGGCTTGGGCCAGATCTGGAGGAGGTGGTGAAGCAGCCGGTTGCTTGGGGCGGAGAAGCTTTGGGTTGGCTGAGCTTTGTGGTGGGATGCTGGCCGATGGCTAATGATGTGGAGGCTTCGGGATGGAGGTTTGGGTGGTCGTCGGTTGCGTGCGTGTGATGTCGGTTTGGGGAGGGACGAGGAGATGTGGGAGATGTGTTATGGCCAGCATGTGGAAAGGATGGTAAGTGATGGTTTAACAGGAAAGAACAAGCTACAGCAAAACTGAAAAGGAATAGGAAATGAACCAAAAATTTGAATCAAAGGAAAAATGATCGTCCCAAAATATATTAATTATTACGAATGGGTAAAGCCACGCACAAGAATTCAAGACTAATAATGTCCAATGACCGTTCATTTTCAACAGTAAAATAAATGAAAAGGTAGGAAGCCCAAAAGATTGAAATTTGGATACCAGTATGGTTTATCGTTTCATAGATTTCGTCGAGTATCAAACCTCAAAACACCCAAATGAATATACTATGGTGATCAGCACGACGAGACAACCAAAACGGTATACAGATATCAGTGGTACGATCATCCTATCAAAAGTCGATAATCGGTACCGAAAATGCTGCTAATTTGTCAGAAATAAGATGAACGGAGCAATAAAAGTCCAAATTTGAAGAAACAAAACATGACGTCTCAGAAGATGATTTACAAATTTATTGTATATAAAAATATTCAGGTTTGGAAAAGATTTTATTATCAACAATTTTAACTGATTTGAATTTAAATAGAATTACACAAGAAAAATAAACTTCAATATTATCAGATGAAAATTTACCAGTTGCTATGTTTAAACAGACGTATTCCAAATATCAAATTTTTATTTCAAATTTTTATCGTTTAAAATTTCATAAAATTTCAATTAATATACTAATAAAACAAATAAAATTTATTAAAATTTAAGGGTCGTTACACTGCATCTGTGCTTGATTCTGTGATCATATCTGTGTCTGAATATTGCATACATTTGTGTTCAAATTAATATAAGCTAAAAAAGAATTAGTAATTCCTTAAAACACTATTCACCCCCCTCTAGTGTTAATTCTAGCCTTAACATCCGTAATCTGCATTTCTCACATTTGGTATTAGAGCAAGGTTTTCAAAGTTTCATAATATGAATTTTGAAAAAGCTTTTAAAATGGCTATGTTTGAAAAACTTGTTAATACTAGTTTAGAAATATTCAGATCATCACTGTCTCATGAGTCTGCATATAATCGATATTCAAATTCAAGTTGTCTACCAAAATTGTATGATGTGCAAGAAACATGTTTTATGGGTGTTGAGGAATCAATCCACAATGGACAAATTGTGCAGATCAAAAAGAATAAATGGATACTCGATAGTGGATGCTCTAGACACATGATTGGTACTCCAGATATGCTGAATGATATAATATACTAAGACGGAGGACTGGTTAACTTTGGAGACAACTCAAAAGGATATGTGATTGGCATCGGCAATGTCGGTAACTCTAAAACTCCTATTATTACTAATGTTTTGCTAGTTAAGAATCTGAAACATAATCTGCTAAGTATTAGTCAACTTTGCGATAAAGGATATAAAATTAAATTTGAAAAAGATAAGTGTCACATTGAAGATAATAATTCAACCATAATATTTGAGGGAATTAGGAAAAAGAATATTTATATTCTTAGTATGAAAGTTTCAAATGATAACCTGTGTCTTTTGGCAAATACAAGCGACCCTTGGATTTGTCATAAGAGATTTGGGCATTTGAATTTCAAACTCTTATCTAGACTGTCAAAACATGATCTAGTAAGAGGTCTCCCTAAAATGAATTTTAAAGTAGATAGTTTATGTGATGCATGTCAATTAGGAAAACTTAGAAAAAGTTCCTTTAAATCAAAAGATATGATTTCAACTTCAAAACCTCTTGAATTACTTCATCTTGATTTATTTGGTCCATCTCAAATTTAGTCAATAAATCACAGTAAATATGTTTTTGTAATTATAGATGATTATTCTAGATTTACATGGACAATATTTTTGAAACATAAAAGTGATACTTTTGAAAGTTTTAAGAACTTTACAAAAAGGATTCAAAATCAACTTTCTGTAAAAATTATAACCATCCGTAGTGATCACGGTGGTGAATTTGAAAATGAAAAGTTTGAGGAATTCTGCAATAAAAAGGGAATAACTCACAATTTTTCATTTCCAAGAACTCCACAACAAAATGGAGTAGTAGAACGTAAAAATAGGACGATTCAAGAGTGTGCGAGAACTATGCTTTCAGATAGTAAATTACCAAAACATTTTTGGGCAGAAGCAGTTGCTACCGCCTGTTATATTTTAAATAGAATTTTAATTAGACCTTTAACTGATAGGACATCTTATGAACTTCTTCACGGAAAGAAACCTAAGGTATCTTATTTTAGAATTTTTGGAAGTAAATGTTTTATTTTAAATACAAAAGATAACTTAGATAAATTTGATCCTAAATCCGACAAAGGTATCTTTATCGGATATTCTAATAGAAGTAAAGCATACAGAGTGTTTAATTTAAGAACTAACACCATCGAAGAAACAATGCATGTTTCATTCGATGAAAATCTCAAAAGTTTTGAAGATACAAATGATGTAGAGGATTTAATTACTCAAAATCAGGAGTCAACTGAAACTAATAATGAAATTAATCATCCTAATAAAAAGATTAAACTTTTAAAAGATCATCCTATAGAAAATATACTAGGAGATATGCAATCTGTTGTTACAACTAGAAAGCAACTAAGTAAAATGAGGAATGTAGCCTTTATATCAACTATTGAACCCAAAAATCCAAAAGAAGCATCAACTGATGATTCATGGATTTTGGCTATGCAAGAAGAACTAAATCAATTCACTTGAAATGATGTTTGGGAACTTGTTCCTAGATCTGAAAATAAAACAATAATTGGAGTAAATGGGTTTATAAAAATGAATGAACAAGGTGAGGTCATTAGAAATAAAGCCCGGTTAGTCGCTCAAGGTTATTATCAAGAAGAAGGAATAGATTGTGATGAAACCATTGCTCCCGTAGCAAGATTAGAAGCCATTAGGATTCTACTTGCTTTCGCAAATCATAATAATTTCAAATTATTTCAAATGGATGTTAAAAGTGCCTTTTTAAATGGATTTGTAAAAGAGGAAGTATATGTTGAACAACCACCACTTTTTGAAGATGAAAAATTACCAAATCATGTTTACAAACTTAAGAAAGCTCTATATGGTCTAAAACAAGCTCCTAGAGCCTGGTATGATAGACTAAGATCTTACTTATTACAATCAAACTTTGAAATTGGTAAAGTAGATAATACTCTTTTTACTAAAAGAAATAAAAATGATATTCAACTAGTACAAGTTTACGTAGATGATATCATTTTCGGATCAACTAATTTTGAAATGAATAAAGAATTTTCTGAAATAATGACAAAAGAGTTTGAGATGAGTCATATGGGTGAATTGAACTTCTTTCTAGGATTGCAAATAAAACAATTATATAATGGTATCTTTATCAGTCAAGAAAAATATGCTAAAGACCTAGTTAGTAAATTTGGTTTGACTACTGCAAGTGGAAAACCCACTCCCATGGCAACCAATGAGTACCTAAGTAAAGAAGATCTCTCGAAAGATGTAGATCAAAAATTATATAGAGGAATGATTGGATCACTACTCTATATCACTGCTAGTAGACCTGATATCATGTATAGTGTTTGTCTCTGTTCAAGATATCAATCCCAACCTAAGGAGACCCACTTAAAAGCTGTAAAACGTATCATAAGATATGTTAAACACACCTTTGATTATGGCTTATTTTATCCTAAAATGATTATTTTGAATTAATATCTTACTGTGATGCTGACTATGCTGGTTGTAAATCAGACCGAAAAAGTACAAGTGGAACTTGTCACTTTTTGAGGCATTCTCCGGTTTCCTGGTTTAGTAAAAAGCAAAACACAGTTTCTTTATCAACAACCAAAGCAGAGTATATTTCTGCTGCTTTGGCTTGTTCTCAAGTAATATATATGCAACAAACTTTAAAAGATTTTGGTTTAAATATCTCAAAATCACCAATTTATTGTGATAATACTAGTGCAATAAATTTATCCAAAAATCCTACTCATCATGCTCGAACTAAACATATTGATATCAGACATCATTTTCTCAGAGATAATATAAGTAAGGAAGTAATTACTCTTGATTATATCAATTCCGAGAATCAAATTGCTGATATCTTCACAAAACCCTTAAATGAATCTATATTTACTAAATTAAGAAGAGAATTAGGTATTTGTTCAATAACTGAAATATAGAATATAAATATATAACAAGTATAATTAAAATTAAATTAAAATAAATCAAATAGCAAAAATATAAGTACCTTGTCGACAACCCTCCTTTACCCCTGTCGACATATAACGAATTTTTTTCTTTTGAAATTTTCCCACCAAAATTCAAATGGGTGGTTATATATTCTTCTTATTTCGAAATTTTGTTCATTCTTTCTGTTCTTTCTCTGTTCTAACTTCTGAAAACAATAAAACAATGGACCCCTCCTCCAAATCAAACAAAAATTCAACCTTTTCGTTCCCTTCTCCTTCTACCGGACCATTTCAACGAACTACGCTTGCACGAGTGATGACAATGGAGGTTTCCTTGAAGGATGCACTGCAACTTATGACTGAAATTCAAGGTGCAAATCAGAATGGCCAAAGAACAAGAATGACAAGGCAAAATCCTTAGAAACTTGCAAAATTTTCTAATGGACAATCACGTCAATCCCATCTTGATCGATGAAGAATCCTCAAGTGTTCAAGTGCAAGAGGACAGCGAGGAAGAAGAAGAAGAAGTCCCCATGGAAGAAGAGCATGCTGAAGATGACGACAAAGTTGTTTGCGTTGGCGAAGTGTGCTTTGACAAGGATGGAAATCTAGTCGAACAATGTGGAAATTTCTGTTTCCACTACCCAAATTGCTCGGTTCATAGATCTCCCATTGTCAAGGATACACATTAGTTTCTTTTCTCTCTTTCTTATCGTTATTTGTATATGATCTTACTTACGTTTTCTACGCAAATGTAAATATAACATTATATAATTAATAAATGATTTGTGTTCTCATATTTGAATTCTCACATTATCATTATTATAAATATTATCATATATGGATTCTTAGTTAGGAGAGTTAGTTATTAAGGGCTAAGTTTTAGTTTCAGAATTAAGTGTTGATTATTTATGATAACACTATCATTATGATCACATGTAATATAGTATTAGATTAAGGGGGAGTTGTATAGATTTAAACTTTGTTTTTGTTGAAGACAAAGGGGGAGAAGTATAAAATAGGATAGCTAAGCATAGATTAAAGGGGAGTTATTAGTTTTAGGGGGAGTTATTAGGATGGAAGTAATATTTTACAAATAAAGGTTGTCATCATCAAAAAGGGGGAGATTGTTAGTCCCTGAGAAATTGGTTTTGATGACAACAACCATAGAAAAATATTATAAAATATAAATACTAACATTATTGTTTAGATATATGTATATGCAGGATATATATACATGTACCAAAGAATGAAGACTGTACAGTATAGAGATGCAAGAACTGATGAACTCAAGATCGAAGATATCAAGATTCAAGACTCATGAGTATCAAGAGTTCAAGATTTCAAGATAAGTAATTTAGTTAGAAATTTTGTTAAAACTCCTAGAAAAACACTAACATCTTAAAACCCATTTTATTCGTGGAATGGAATCCACTTCGAGCCCGTTAAAGGGATGTAACCCTAAGTAGGATGGAATCTACGAAAAATCTAGTGGAACATTGTTTTGTATCCACTAACTTTTATTCAAATGTTTTACGAAATTATATCATGTTTTCAAAATGATTTCAAAATCTTCCTTTTTAAATCAAAAACATCTATCCTGGTTTTAAAATACTTTTAGCCTCAAGATAATCTTTATTTTCAATATCAAATTATTCTTGGTTTTAAACTATCTTTTAATTATAATATATTTAACTTTTAATATTTATACTTAGATTTAAATATAAAATTATAGTAAAATTTTATATATACCAAAATATTATTCTCTATACTTATTTATGTATTTTAACTATAGTTAAGTATATTTATAAAGTTTAAAATAGTTTTAATACAAGATAGAAGTTATTTTCAAAGAAAAACAAATTAACAAAAATAACTTAGGCTTGTCGACAACCCCAAGGACCCCTTGTCGACAAGGTGACAGTTTATTTCAAAAGTTTGAATTTCAAAGGAAGTGTCTATTTGTCATATTCTTTCACGAATGGACATGGCCGTTGTTCTACTATAAATAGGGGCTGTTTTAAACGAATTTATAATCATATTTTTCTCTGATTTCACTCCTCTTCTTCTTCCACATTTCTTTATATACATTTTTACCATTACTCTGCCAAAATCACCATTGAATCTAACTAGATCATCTTTGGTTTGATTCTCTATCACTATCTCAACAAGATCCCAGTGCTATTCAGAGTTATAGACTTCTTTGTATTCAATCGAGCGAGAAAAGGTGTGATTGTAGCCTGGAAAATCAATTGGGTGAACTTGTTGCCCGTAAAATCAAGTATCTCTACCCAGAGGATTGTGAATCTAGAGCGGTGTAGCTCGTGGCCTTGAAATCGAGGTTGTAATTGTAAGAATTGATTTTGAAAGGAAATCCTTACTTGTGTTGCGGGACTAGATGTAGGGTAACTCCGAACCAGTATAAAATCCGGTGCGTTCTTTCCTTTATTGCTTTTACTTTATATCTGCATCTGTGATCATATCTGTGTCTGAATATTGCATACATTTGTGTTCAAATTAATATAAACTCAAAAAGAATTAGTAATTCCTTAAAACACTATTCACCCCCCCTCTGGTGTTAATTCAAGCCTTAAGATCCGTAATCCGCATTTCTCACAATCTCTCCATGCACGCATAAAAACTGTAGATAACTCTAAGAAGGAGACAACTGCACCCTCATGGGTTAGCTAAACCTCTAGCTATGCACCCTATCTCTGGTTTAATCATTACCGTTTGTGAGGCTATGTCCGGCATTCCAGCTCACACATCGGCACCTAAACAAATCATGGAATCCCATATGGATTCCCATACCTCAATGCGTCTTGGAATCACACATGGATTCCCAAATCTCAATAGATCACAAAACTCCTCCATAGAACATGTATATGGTTTTTGGAGTGGTTACGGTACGAGTCATATCTTATGAGTACACTTCCTTGCTTACCGGGCGCCCCAAAACCAATCGATCAATTTTTGGAATGCTCAATACCGGTTCTTTTGAAAATAATCAGACAATACATAAGAGCGAGGATCACCCCTAACCATTTAAGTGGACGGATCTCCTCATTATTTGTCCTAGAAGAACAAAATGAGTTTTTATGTATAGTATAGCACTATCATTGGTAACTGTACCATATAATCCCGTGTTTCTCTTAGATATTCCTAGTGTTAAAATCCTCGGTATTAAGTAGGAAATATTTCCGTACCACCAAAATTAAGAAGGATTACATATTTAGGCCAAGATTTGATAGTCAGTTATTTACCTATCAAATAAACAAACATTCAAAACAAAGAATACATTTCCCATGGAAACCACTAAACCTCTTAAATTAATCTTTCATTAATTCTCATTCCAAAATATTTATTACAATATTCATATACTTACCTCATCAGATAGGTATATTCACAAACCATTCCTTTCAAAACTTGGAAAACTTTTTTCACATACTTATATAAAATAGTATAAGTATATTCACCAAACACTTAGAGAGATTCTCTATTTCAAAATAATATTAAAATGATCAAACTCAAATGTTTTCTAAAATGGAGATAAGGATAGCCCCAAGCACTATTCCTTTGGTGTTAAGTGTGGAACGAAAGTTCCACACCATCATAATTAAGAAGGTCAGTTAAGGGAAATTTAATCTCAATTTCTTTTATAAATTTTTTCCATTTATGAAATCTCCTTTACTTAAACTCCAAATCTTTTTATAAAATTTCTTTATAAATCTCCAAGTCTGTTTATAAAAATCTTTTATAAATATCAAAACCATTTATAAACTCTTTTATAAATATCTGAAATCATTTATAAAACTCTTTTACAAATATC
This sequence comes from Allium fistulosum, assembly GCA_030737815.1. NCBI lineage: Eukaryota > Viridiplantae > Streptophyta > Magnoliopsida > Asparagales > Amaryllidaceae > Allium > Allium fistulosum. The sequence goes on along the minus strand of CM060905.1, from coordinate 864,291,669 downwards.
CAAAATCCTTTATAAAACTCTTTCCCAATTTCAAGGTCTCTTTTCAGTTTATAAAACTCCTTTTATAAATCTTTAAAACCATTTATAAAACTCCTTTATAAATCTCTAAAACTAAAAAACAAATTCTTTCCAATTTCCAAAATCCCTTCCAAATTTATAAGTTCCTTTAATGAATTCTTTTCATTAAATAAAACCCTTATACGAGTCTTTCAATTTAAAATGGTTCTTTTTTTCAATAAATAGTTTATTATTTTTAAACACCTTTTACAAAACGACATCAGTAAAATAATACTTTAAACAATCATTAAATAAATAAATAATCATTTAAACAAGTTAAAATGATATAATGATCAAACAATAATTAATTACCTTTAAAGCATTATTTATATAATAGTAAATAAATTTTCAAACAATATTATTATAATAATAGATTAACTTTAAAACAATATTATAATAATAATAAGTTGACATTTAAAATAATATTATCTCAAATAATAATAAACAATAACTTTAAAATTTAAAATAGTTAAGTTTAAAGAATAATTAACTTTAAAATCAAATTATTATAAAACAACTTTAAATATCATTAAAATATAAAATAACTTTAAATCATATTTAGAATATAACTTAAGAACTTGAACAATATTTAAAATATAAATTAGTTCATTATAAACATTATTGATAAAATAATTATTATATAAAATACCTTGCTAAAATAATAATTTATATAAACAATTGTAATTGTTTAAATTTGAAGTTGAATTAAATTCATAACTTTAAGAATCTGAAAAGAGGCTTAACAGTCACAATGATACTTAAAAAAACTACCATATCATTCAAGTTAACTTTCCAAGTCAATAACTGATATTTACATGATCAACAATTATGTAAATAAATTCAAGGATTAACCATTACTGGCAAACACATCACTTATTCAAATTGGCATAACAATTAATCAATATATAATTAGATGTCCAAATCTATAAAATAGCAAAACAAGGATTTATTGTGCTAATTAGATGACCAAATAATATAATTAGCAGAACGGTGTTTTATTCCACTAAACAAGTGTCCAAATTACTCTATTCAATTTACTTCAACAGTACAATGTTTATCTGGCCAAATAAATATCATTAATTAAGATATGATAAATTTAAATACGTTATTTAAAATAACGTAATTAAATTTAGCCCCTATTAACATGTCATAAATTTATACATTCCCAAAACTATCAATAAATTACACTACAACGTTGTCTCATCCATACAAGTACGAAATCCGCATGTAAATCGGATTCTGTATGGGTGAGTTATCACATTTATAATTTATCATACTTTATAAAAAATATAAACCAATTTAAAACATTATTTCTCACCCCATAGGTTAATGGGCTTGGCCCACTTGCTTGCAAACCCGACCGCCCCAAAATGAACAGCATCATCTTCCCCAAATCCATTTTGAAATTCTCCTTGTACATGCTTCTTTGTGCATGCCTGTGCAGGTGCATACCCTCCTCGAACATGAGGCTGTCTACCGACACTACCGCCATACTTCTCCTCGCGAGCTCCACCCTTTGGCACCATCCACCTCGCGATTGAAACCCCAGATCAAAACCCGACTATAGAAACCCAAAACCCAAACACGAATAAAAAATCATGTCAAAACCCCTCTCGAGACCACATAAACAACCATCGGACCCCGCCAAACTCGGCCGCAAGGTGCCCCTCTCCTCCACGAACCCAACGCCACACTCCATTCGAGCTATCGTCGCTTAAATCTCCGACCGTCTCTAAACCTAGTTTTCGATCGATGACCATCACAGAATGCCGCCGAAACTTCACCAAAAATACTACTCCTTCATACGACTCCAATGACGCATACGGCTTCGATTAATTCTCAAAAGAACGAGAGAATTTGATTTTTGAAATTTGTGATCAACTTTTCCTTCTTACTATTAGTTGACGATTTCTCTCTCGTTTCTTCATGAAAACTTGAGCGGTCAATTTCTAAAAATACTAGAGACCGACACAAACAACTTTTTTTTTGGTTATTTTGGCTAATTGTGAGTAGAATGGGCATGAATGATTTTAAAAGTTGGGGATGAAGTTTATTTCTATGTTTACAAAAATGACAGAGCATAAGAAAAAAAGGAAACACGCCCGAAGCCTTGGGTATATATATAGAACAACAACATACCCTAGCTACCTACGACCTACACCCATAGACAAGGCAAGAATTCAAGCTAGGAAGTACGACATGAGACAAGGAGGACAAGGCATGTAGAGTGAGGGGCAAACAAGGGGGACAAAGCCATGTACTGTTGTGTGCATATGTGTGTATTGGTTCATGGTGTCCACTACACCATACGACGTTCGCGTATGAACCGCGAACGATGGAAAAAAGAATGCGATCGAGTATAATAATGTGATGTGATCATAAAATAACAATAAAATAGATAAGTTATATTATTCGTGAAGTGTCAAAAATACCAACATTTGCTGTAAAATACGTCAAACGATAATTTACTTATTTTCTAAATTAAAAATTATGGAAAAATCCTATAAATTAAATTTAAAATATGTCACAAAAAATCGTGCAGTTATTTAAAACACGGATTTTATTATATTTAAAATTCAAATTCGAATATTTAAATAAATTAAATATTCAAATCCGAAGACTCAAAAATATGGGTCGTTGTAGGGCCAAGCACTACAGCATCATTACTTCAAAGGGTGGAGCAACGCCTGCAATTGGGAGGAGGTTGTAACTGTAGACTAGGGCGATTCTGGCAAAGTCGCAATGGTGATGGCGGCCTCAGGAATTTGGATGATGTTCAAGGCAGGGTGCGAATTTCTGAATACAGCGGTGGTTGATGCGAGCTTTGACGATGATGGGCAAATACAGGTAGAAAGGCAAAAGGAAAGTTTGTCGAGCAAAGGGGTTAAGGTAAGTTGTTAAACTAACGAATTCTATATCTAGTTATTTGAATTCCTATTGCATGCTTTGCTTAAATTATGAGTTGCGTAAATCTTTGGTAGTGATAGAATGATAGGATAGAAATAAAATTACATGCTATAGTTCAATTAGTTTGGTGTTCGAATTGGTTGATTTGTGTGTTTGAGATATTGGATTTGAATCGATGATTGATTATGAAATAGCATGTATGTTGAAAACCATCAAAATGCATTTGACTTTTTATAGCTACAGTATATGATGGTTGTGCATTGTTTGAGTGATTAGAGTTGTTGGAAATCAACCCAGATCGCTAAATAATTCTATGTTATGGAATGACATTTTATAGAGCGACAATGGCTCTAAAAGTTGAATTTTGATGAGTTTATTGTTTGAATTTTTTAAACTTGTTTAAAAGATTTTCAAAATGAGGTTTTATCTATTTGATCCTTATTTGAAATTTAATTTATAGAATATAGTTAAATGATATTATCTTCTTAACTTATTGCTATGTCAAAATTTCCAATTAAAGCTTTTAAAGATAAATAATATTTATTTAACAAAAGGTTTTTGAATTTACCATTTATAAGTATAAAATTTTGGAAATGTTTTAGAGGCAAAAGATAAGATGTGGTATTATTTTAGAAAAGTAGTTATGAAAGTGATAAATTCAATTCCAAGTAATTTAGTTATAAAGGCTGTTTAAATGATTTTAGAAAGAGTTTAAAAGTCTTTACAAAATTATATCTTTATATATATATATATTCAAAATAAAGTAAGTTATAATACATGAAAGTATTGCTTTGATTCAAAAAAAGAAATTAGTAAAGAAATTCTATTTGTAAAATAACATCTTTCAACTCTTTTCTTTTTAAATATAAATGAATAAACTTTGATTTCAATTTCTATTGATTTCGTGTTTTTCTATGAAACAAAGAATTTTAATAAATGATTGAAGTGTCAGATTGGTATATGACATTTCATACAGTTATTTCGCTTATTATTAGAATTTGTTAAATAGAGTTTGAGTGGAATTTACTAGCTTTTAGTAAATACTAGAGTTTCACTTTCTGGTATGGGATAGTTAGTTAGAATATAATGATTAATAAAGTGAAAGTGAGCTACACTTAGAGTTGTATTATCTTAGGGTGTTCAGATTTTAGGCCGATAGATCCCCGAGAGACGATGACTTATTTTCATCGATCTGAGGGTTGTTACCATTTTTGATTTGGGTAGATAGACCTATTTCTTTTAGTTAGGTTTGTTATGATATGACACAGCTGCCTTTTCGTCCCTTGGACAAGTATTATATGCAGACCTACCAGTTTATTACACAGTTAAACACTGCTTACCTATTTATTTTTGTTAGGTAAATTCACATAGTTTTGTCATAAACATGGCTACCTATTAGGAGTCAGGGTTTATACCTAGTAATCTATTTCTTTTCCTTAGAATATTACGCTTGTGGCGGGGTTTATTCATTTTAGTTAGGCCCTGTGTCATACTATATCATACTGATAGTTGACTACCATTATTATTTCATTAGTGACGATTATTTCTTCAAAGATTTGGGGATGTATATTTAGTATCCTTTGGCTCTGAAGAATTTTGAATTGTTATCACCATCTTTTTGATGATAGTCTATTTGATACTTGATATGAATTTTTGAAATGGTGATTTTGGATTGATATGCCTTTTTATGTTTATTTGGGTTTAGGAATATTTGGAGATGGCTTATTTTATAGTTAATCATATATGTATGATATCAGTATTTGATTTGGTTTGATATGCCTTATTATAGTTAATTGGTTTTTAGGCATATTTTGAGATAACTTATTTTAATGGTTAAGTCATAAATGGATTTATGAAATAGCGATTTTAATGGATATGCCTTATTTTGATCATTTGTTCTCGCATGTTTTAGTATGACTTAGTTATTGTAAGTCATATGTTTATGATATCACTATCTCACCTTTCTATCAGATATCGTCCGACCCGTTTATTTCTATAATACTCAGGTCAGACCGAGACTCCACGGGTACAGGGATTCGTTGACTTTTGGATTTTGTGCTAGCATCAGAGAAAACTATTTTGACTGTTTTAGTTTACTTCATTGTTGTGTATATTGAAAATTAGGATAATATGTCATGTATATTATTTAGTAGTCATTCCGTACCTGCTACAATATTCAGGATATGATGTATATATTTATGTGGGTCTAGTACTGATATTTTGTAGACTTACATTCTATTATGAATATGATGTATATTATTCCACTGTGATCCGTGACTCTGATTCTGATTTATTTATATTATATGCTGTTCTGAATATTTTAAATCGATGTGTTTGTTACTTTGTATAAATACTGTACACGTTATAAATTTTAAACTTCAGACCCTAGAAAAAAGGTAATAAAAACGTGTTGGTGTTAGTATAAATATATATTCACATACGATCGCCCTTAACCAGCCGTATTCTCTGTATTATTAGATGACATTACTTTTAATGTTCTTTAATAATATGGATATAGTGGTGGGGTCATTACAATTTGCTTCATGTATCAAATACATAATCAAATCATGATATCGTAGTCAACATAACATGTATGATAATTCCTATTGCCAATGCATAAGGAATTCATCTCAAATGTTTTGTATTAAACAATTTAATAAGGTGTCTTTGCATATCGATTTGGGACATTCCCAATATCTTTATACTCACTATAAAAGACATCATTTGCAAATCCAACGTCGAGCATTAAAAGAACAAAGGCTAATTTTAATATAAGTGTCACTAAAATCATGAATGTGTTGTTTACTTACAGTTTAGAAATATCTATGTACCTTTTAACTTTTTTTCTTATGAGCACACGCTTCCTCTGCAATTTGATTGATAATCAAACCATTTGATTTTCTATTAATATATTTATTCAATTCTGATGCTTATGAAATGATACTTTCTATCATTTCTTGGATCATATCCAAGGACTCACAAACTCAATATCGCTTCCACTGACTTCAGGACATTTTTTGGTCATTATGTCTAAACAATTTACTCTAAATCATTATTTAGAATTTTGCATTTTAATACGTACGTACCAAAAAATAAAGTCATACCAAGTGATATTTTGTGAGTAAATCTAAATTAACTTGGGCATGTTGAATACCGAACCTGTTATGCTAATTTCAACAATTTAAATTTACGAGGTTATTCATATCAGCGTTGCTCATTAAAATTCCAACAACATTTTTCTTTCTAATAAAGACAAATTTGAGCCAGTGGATCATATTCCTTTAGATACAACTATCGGAATCATATTTTGATAATGTACTTAGAATCTATTTCGAATCTGCGCATCACACTATATCATAAAGTCAACAACCTTAATGGTTTAAGCAAACAACCGAGGATTGTATATTTTCGACATTGATAAGAAACTCATAGTTTCTCTTAGATGTATAAAAATACTTATTAGACATTCTAATGTGATGTGTTTGTTTAGTTTACTTAATTTTATTTCATTTCATGTGATAAGTTTTATCTTTGGATCGTATCCAATTTTATTTTACTACTAATAATTTCTGAAAGAAATTCCTTCACTATGAAGTTAGTATTTCTTGAAACAACAATTGTTTCTCAATGCAACAAAATAGGTATTCATAAACACTTTATGAATTTCCTTATATATAAAACCGATTTGGTTTTAGTTTACAAAACTTATGTTCAAAACATAAATATGTCATCCAAAGATAGTCCTTTCCAAACTTTTAGGGAGATTCATACAAGATCCCTCATGAGAAATTATTACGTACAGACTTTTTACTTGCACAACCGCCAACTCCTTGACCTAGGATATGTTGAGATTTCTTTTACACTTTTTATGATTTTGTAAACTATTATTTGTAGAATACAATAGCCTATATTTTTTTTGATGATAATAAACATATATATATATATTTGATTAAATGTATTTGTTATTGTACTATATTATTTTTCCAGATAATTAAATAAATATTTGTTGAATAAAATAAATAACTCCGAATTCATATTTAAACAAATATTTTATTACAAATTCAAATAGTACAAATTTGAGCTCTCACTACATTTACACATTTTCAATTACAATACAATTTCAATTACAACACAATTTTCACTTTACAATTTTCACCTCACTACATGATTCACTCATCACTCGTATTTGATCTTCAACTCTATTCCAGCCTGTATCTGAACTATCTGCAAAATAAACACTGACGTAGTAAAATTGAAAAAGAAATATTGTGCAGTGCACAATGAAGTGTGTATTTGAAAATATTATTTACCACAGTTATTTGGGTTGTTTGTCATCATTTTCTTTTAATTTATCTTACACGAACAACTTATGACATGCACAGTGTATCACGGTACATACCACAAGGTTGTGCACACTGATATACACTTGTTTGTTAAAAATGCAGGCACAGGCGAGCACAAGGTCAAACCCAAGCCTAGGCTGGATTCAACTCAGGTGCAATACAAAAACAAAACATCACAGAATGGTCAAGTACAAGTTCAGTTACAACATGACAAAATGGTGAACCAGACTAGACCAGACTTCAAGATGAGCCAGATCAAAATCAAACAGTTGTGAACTCAATGGAGCATAAACACACATGAAGACTCAACAAAAGGGCTGCAACCAGACTACACCAACATGGATGGTCAGAGCGTGTGGAACCAGACCAAGGCAATTCAAGCATGAACACAGTAACAAGTTCACATGCAACCAGACATGTTAAATTGAATGCAAGCATTTCAGTTTTGACATAGCAAAACAACACACATACAACATGCATTCAGATACAAGAATGAAGTGACCATAAAATGTGCACAAGGAAGGATAAAGCTGGTTAACTCGAATCAAGTCACAATGCAGACTCCAAAATGCAAAACAACAAGCTTCAGACATGTACAGACCAGCATGGATGTGTAGGTAAAAGCTTCAGACTACAAGAACAAACAACAGTGAACACAGCAGTTCAGACCACCAGACATAAGACCAAACTTCAAGTGCAAGGCTAACATAGACCAGACTTCAACATACAACATGAATGAACACAGCAGCTCAGATCACCAAACATAAGACCAGACTTCAACATACGGCATAAATACAAGTTCAGGCATACAGATAATGGTCAGTACACTGAAGTGCACAGGAGCTTAAAAGAAGCAGTTTCAAATACAAGGAAATGAAATATGAAACTCGACCAGCATACATGTACACATTTGTATGCTCACACACACGCACACATACAGTGACAACCAGAATTGATGCCATAGAAAACTGAAGTGCACCAGACACAACTTGCACAGTGACATATGCATCCAAGTACAAAGCAAAATGTACAAGCATAAATGGATACAACAACATACCAGCAAGCACTCCAGTGGACAGAGCATAGCAAATCACACACACACACACACACATATATGTATGTATATACATGGAGATAACAGAATAATAAAGTCAGAAACATATCATCGGAAATGACCAAATTAACAACATAATTGAATTGCTAAAAAATTCAAAAATTGCCAGCAAAGAATGAAACCAGAGCAGCGAATGGTCACAGTGAATATTGAACAAGTCGTTGGCAGTAAAAAGAGAAAAATTCAAATATATTTAAACATATACAATCGAAGGATGATGAAGTCAACCGATGATCAAGTCAACACTTCTCAAATTCAAGTCGTAGGAGAAAAGGTCGGAACAGATTCAAACATATTCGAATACATCAACTAATGAACAAGTCAGAATCATCACAGACGTTCTAGCAAAAATCGAATGGCCGAGCAAAACAATTGAAGAATTCAAACCAATATATACAAACGAAAGTATAGGGTTTTCGATCCCTATAAATTAAACCCAAATCATCATCGGCAATATCATTCGAGTTCGAGACAAAGACTTAGAGAGCTTATTAGAAAAAATCACAAACAAATCCAAAACTCGAATCAAAGTCGAGCATAATCAATGATCGAAAAGGGGAAATCACGTACCAATTCAAAGCAACATTCAAACTCAACAATTGAAGCAGCAGCAGGCTAATTAAGGAACGAGAGCATCAAAGAGAACAATCGATCTGAACTTTTTAATTCCAAGTGGCGGCTTCAAAACAATCAAAACCCTAATTCTTTGAAGAGTAACAAAAGGGATCGGCCAAAGAAATCACTCGAATGAAAAAATAAAGGGAAGACAGTCTTTATTATTAATTGGGCCGTATACTTTTTATTTAATTGGGCCGAATAATTATTTAGGGTTTTGTTTTTATTATTTAGTACTTGAATTTGTTTTTTATTTTTTATTTGAGTCAAACTCTAGTTTTAACTAGATTACGAACTACGTGACGTAGTTCGGAGAATTCGCAACTCAGTGGCTGAGTTGTGGCAGGGTTTTGAGCTAAGTGTTAGGTTAATTAAGTTAGCGAGTATCGCAAGTTTATGTGTGTTTGTAAGCGTTTGATTACTTAATTTCTAGTAGAAACCTTGGGGGCAGCACGTAGGCAGGTTTTTGCCGAAGCTGGGTAAATCTATGTGTGATCTCTACTGCATTACTTTTTGTTTTTATTTTTATTTCCACATTAAGTTTTAGTACACCCTATTCACCCCCCTCTAGGGTGAAAACGATCCTACAAGTGGTATCGAAGCTAGGAACAAAAACCATTTTCTGTTTTAAAAATTCAATTTTTTTTACATTTCAAAAATAGGTTTTTCTACTAAATCCTTTGAATACTGTTTCAAACCTACTATTTTTATTTCAAATATTTTATTAAATTCTTTCATATGGGGTCGAACTCAAAAATGGATTTTAATCGTCTCTTCTTTTGGACTTTTTTCATTTTTACTTACTTTCTGACTTATCTTCTCTCAAAATTTTAAAAAATCCCACTATCATCTTGGAGTGATTACTACACACCTTCTCTTAGGAATTTACTTAATTCTTACTTCTAGATATCTACAACAGATAGGTTCTTACTTTCCTAATTTATCTAGATCTAATGTACATCATCAATCAGCAATCCTGTAGGGATCTATAACTGTTAACCCGCCTTTTGGCAAGGCTGTAGGCAGACAGATTTAACTAAGTCGATTTCTCAGTTATCAAGGATGGAATGTGGTAGGTTTGAGTCGACTGGATGGATAGGTAACGCAGCACGTTTGGAAGTCGTTCGGCATGGAAGTTGCTCGGCATGGAAGTCGTTCGGCATGGAAGTCGCACCATGGAAGTCACTCGGCATGGAAGTCGTTCGGCATGGAAGTCGCACCATGGAAGTCGCTCGGCATGGAAGTCGTTCGGCATGGAAGTCGCTCGGCATGGAAGTCGCACCAGGGAAGTCGCTCGGCATGGAAGTCGTTCGGCATGGAAGTCGCACCAGGGAAGTCGCTCGGCATGGAAGTCGTTCGACATGGAAGTCGCTCGGCATGGAAGTCGTTCGGCATGGAAGTCACTTGGCATGGAAGTCGTTCGGCATGGAAGTCGCTCGGCATGGAAGTCGCTCCAGGGAAGTTGCTCGGCATGGAAGTCGTTCGGCATGGAAGTCGCTCGGCATGGAAGTCGCACGGCATGAAAGTCATTCGGCATGGAAGTCGCTCGGCATGGAAGTCGTTCGGCATGGAAGTCGTTCGGCATGGAAGTCACTTGGCTTGGAAGTCGTTCGGCATGGAAGTCGAACCATGGAAGTCGCTACAGGAAGTCATGCTGTTCGGCATGGAAGTCGCTCGGCATGGAAGTCGCTCAACATGGAAGTCATTCGGCACAGGAAGTCGTTCGGCACAGGAAGTCGCTTGGCATAGGAAGTCGCTACAGGAAGTCGCTCGTACCATGATGAAGGATGTTGGCTCGGCTATGGTCCTGATGGGCCCGGACTACTCAGGAAGCCTAGTAACTCGGGATTTGCCTATAAATACAGCATGTAGAGGTTCATAAAAAAGATCTTCTCTTCTGCTCTCTGACTTTCTACTTTCTAAGGCTAAGGCTACTCTACCATTTTTGTAACTGTAATCGATTATTACAGCAATACAAAGGAAACTTCTGGAGTGGACGTAGGCCGGAGTTAGCCGAACCACTATAAAATCTGTTGTTCTTTACTGCTTTCATTTGAATTTTGACTGTTCTTCACATTATTACTCTCTACATATATCCTATCTGTGAGCTGTGACTGTGAGTTGGTGCTTTCATTTACATTTGGGTGTTAGTGACTAATTTTGGCGCTAACAATAACCATAGGGCAATCTGTGCTCTACTAGGTAGTCAAGTACTATCAAGCTTCAGGGACTATTCCATATGTCACACTTATGCTATTTTTAAGTCAACGCCTTCCAGTACGACCTATTTCCCATGGGGTAATCGAGATAGGTATATGTCTTCAACTTCATCTGTTTTTCCAACTTATAGTCCCATTGTCCATCTTTTAGAATATGGTTGTAGATATTTCTATACTAGGAATTTGGAGAGTTTTATAGTAAAAATACCAAAAAGTTCACTCAACTATCCTAGTTTTTAAGATCGACTAACTTATGCTCTGATACCAAATGTAACAATCAGCACCTTAATGGGCTTGAATTTTTTGCTAAATCAATAACCCAAGTCCATTAGAGTATGAATCGTTGGTGTTGGTATCCTATAAATAAACAAAAGTATATCAGAGCACTATCGATAATGACTCAAAGTGGAATTGTAAAGTATAGTAAAATATATAATTACTGACCAAGGCTAATACCTTTGGTATCTGTATCCTTGTCAGTGCCGAGCATGCATAAGAGGATCCATCCTTCCACCATTTCTGCCTTAAACCAATACCTGTCCCTCTAGTCTATCCTATGGGTTGTAACGAGGAAGGGACCAGAACAACATTTTGGTGATTGGTAAATTATATATTTATATATAACACTAGTTTATGCCAATTGCTTTCCATTACACGTTATGTCTACTTTCTAAATCTAGCCTCTTGACTTTGTATATGCATACGATATGCCCCACCTACTTAAGGTATACAATAACTACACACACACAAACACACACACACACACACCCACCCACCCACACACACCCCCCCACACACATAAGTACTACGGTCCCCCTTTGGACTAGGATACTTTCCCTGCTAGTATTCGTAACTTTGCACCTGTGCCAGGTATCCATCATATATGTCTAGACCGAATTATCCGCGTACACCGAGGATCTTTCCATTAGTGCCTAATAAAGGCATTACAACTATTTAGTCGTACTCTACCATGTCTTCAAGACTTATCCAGCTGCTTCGTATTGAGGACTCCATTCCTTGGAAAAATCGTAGACTCAGCTCCACTGATTATTGAGGACTTAGCTCCTCAAACTATCCTATTCGCTAAAAATACCTCAACTTAGGGTTATATAGCCTTGCTTCCTAACAATAAACAAACTAACAAAAAACTATGAGGTGGTGCATGTCCCAGACACGATCTACACTAGTCAGAGGTGTATTACGTTTAGGTATAACCCTCGTCCTTCTACTGACTGCCCAAGGACCGATGACGCTCTCGACCTATGTGTACAACCCTACTCCTCACATATATGGTACCAACCTTGCTGACATAGCGCCGAGCCTACGCTCACTATCCCATTTAGATTGTCCAATGCAATCAAAGAAATGCCCACTTGATTACTTAACACATATCTCATAAGTATTGAAGCAAATCCTACTGAGCCCTTTGACAATTCAACTGAGACGAACCTTTACTTTGGTATATTCCCTTCACCTATACGCGAACATATAATCTCATGGGTCCTACAATTGGACATGTCTCATATCAATACAATGTATACACAACCACTGGTAGCCCATTACAAAGGGTAGACTTCTATTGTGGAACACTATTGACCTCGCATTCCAACCCATAATAATGACTAAGTCATTTTTAATCAATCTTAGTTATTGACTAAATTCAATAATTCACACCCGTCATAAACGGATACTATAGGCTACATAAATTTATTTAGTTACTACGCCTCCTATGTTCAACTGTTGCTATTTAGCTATTTTACCCAACTTACTTCTAGGTTCATTAACGCCAATTTAATGTCATTTACCACTCACTTATAACTTAATATATTAAATACCTTTTTTCGTTTGCCTTCCGCTTGATACTTTAGGTATATCCTACTGTTCCTTTTCCACTATTACTATCTTTCTTTGATCACTATAATTTTCTTAATTACTCATTTCATTGCTTTAAACATATCTCATCGCTTATTTTTTCATTTTCTAACTTACCGTATATATTAGATTTATAATCAAATTATTGTTATTATCTCTACTTATAATACTTTGGTTTATACTCGGGGATTTCTGCATTTGGAATTACATCTCCCCAAAAGAAAATGTTAACACTGTAATTTTCCATAAATTATCTAAAAGAAGATTTGTGTTATGTTTGGAATTACGAGGAATTATCCTTTCTGTTCTTATTGAAATAGACGGTACAAAATACTGTAAATATCCCTATTTTATACATCTCTTTCTTTAGGCATATTCCTTGTTATTTCAAATGATACACTTATATTCATATTTATAAAACTAGATAATTCATAGAAATTTACATCGCAACACACTTTATTCCAATGAATTAAAATACTACTTAAACCTCAATACAATTTATAATAACTTCCAATTCATGTTTACTAACATATATAAATTCAGCCAACAAACCTTGAATTACTATACAATATTATAAATTTAGAGACTACTTTCACTCTTACTTTCTAAATTTAAGTATATGCAATATTTAATCAAAGTTAACAATTCAAAGAATATGTAGGCATGGTTTTCGAATTCATTACATGTATATAATTAATCCTATAACTCCAAAATTATATTCAAGCATACAAGAAACAGATTTACAATGATATAAAATCCAATATTATATAAAAATATATAATTTCCCACTCAACTATAAGCTTCTAAATTTTTAGATCTAAATAATGTTATTCTAGTTTGACTTCCTTTTCTTCCTACCGAAATATGTATCGAAAGCATATACATATTAATTAGAAATTTAGATTCGAGAGGAGATTTGAATTTAATTTAGATTTGAATTTACAATTTACCCTGGCTTTAGCGATTCGATTCTGTTCTTCTTCTCTATTATTCTCCACCATTCTCCACTTATATATATTTATAGATCATAGTTTATATAGGTTTTAGAATTTGTAGAGAAAAGAAAATGTTAGAGATTAGCCGCTGCTTTAGTAAATATGAGAAGAATATTGAGGGGTCGGGCCTGTATTTATAAGGGTTCAAATCGATACCAGCCTTTAAATTAGATTATATTAAATCCGGGCAATTCAGCCTAGGTTCAATTTACAATAGCCATAGCACTACCGATCGACCGTTCCACATCCACCGATCGGCCGCTAACGGTCGATCGGGTGAACTTTGGTGTCGACCAGTCGTGTTATTTTGTTAACATTCGGTTTGTTTCCTTCTTAATATTATTTCATACCATTCTATACAGATTTTGTTAACATTAAACTCACTTAAATGTTAAGTATTTGTTAACATTAACTAACGTTAATTAATTATATATATTTCCTTAATTACATATATATTTATTGATGATTTTAAATCTTTAAATGGTAATAATTTTTTCGACTGAATTTCAATTGGAAAACTTTATATATGAAAATTGATCAGAAAATCGAAATGAACACAACGGTGTAAACTTCTAGCCAATTTCCGACATTTGTTAAAAAAATACATTTTCATCTTTACTAATTACTTATTTATCTCTTTTAAATTAATTATCGTTAAATTTACGAGGTTTTACAATACTCCTCATAGAATAAGACCCCCACAACATCTATGGCATGATACACTTCTCATAGCGCCCTTGGATATATGATGACATAAATGATCCCCAGAGTACGAAGAAGAGAAAACATGCTTGACCTACTTGTCGTGATACCCTACTGGACCTACTTTTTTAGTAGTGGATACCTCCACTCAATTTTGCATTACACCGTTCGATGAAGTTTACATACTATCCAATTACAAGTATCTAGCTTATGTAATTGGACTATGATTGCATGACAGGTGGCTATTACGTCACATAATTTATCTCCCTTAGAACTAATAAGCCTCCTATCATCAATTCTCTTCTGTCACTTTTGCTTGATCCATACTCCGCCGGCCTTCTGCCTAAGGCAAACCTACTTGTTTATGCCTAGTTTTTCTTGTATAGCTCCTACTTGAACTTGTTCGCCTTATATCAACCCATGCTCTCATCTCATAGAACAGATACCCCAAGACATGACTCAAGATACCTTTTGATCGTTTCCCTAAATCTTTCTTTTAGGCACTTAATTTAATGTACCAAGCTTGCCTTAAGGTAGCTTAGGATCCTCACCCGAAGCTCGCTTTAGGATATTGCATAGTGCTCGTACCCGGAGCTTGCTTCGGGTCAACAGTGGCCTTGCTCTCATTGCACTGTGTTTTGTCTTTGTGGTCAAAGTACCACACTTTTTCCTAACTTCTCCTTGTCTGCTCAATCTTCTCATTTCCATTCTCCAATGCATAGGCAAACTTTTATATTTTTATTTTCTCTCACATATTTTTTCAACAACTTAGGCGTTCTTTATTGAAAATTCTACATGACAACTTAACTTCTCAATAACTCATAAGTGTCATTACTCATCTCAAGAATTTATTTATTTTATTTTATCAAACACACGATAATGATCAAACATTCTAGTCAATCATTCAATATATATAATCAACATATAAGGTAATAAATGTGATGGAACATATAAAGGAAAACAATTAATATAACTAGACTACACATTCAACAATCATCATAATGATAGTGCAACCTATAACACAAATAAACTATCAACCAGTATTGTAAACACTCAATAATTGTAAGGGTAATGCAAACAACACAAGCAAAGCGAGCTTACTAACAAACCCAATTTAATGACAATGGTCAAACAAAATTTATTTTTCTAGTTAAGATTACACATCCCTACTATATTTCCACAAGTGAATAATCTCAACAGCATGACCCACATCCTCTTGAAGTGGACTAAATAGACGTCCCTATAACTCATTAGGGAAATCCACATAATAAGCCTAAAGGCTGCCTCGTTATAATGGATGATAGGTGAACCCGAAACTAATATTATCCTCTCATCTAACATCCTTTGTCACCCATCGCATATCCAACAAGTAGATACAACTCAAAATGATAATTTTCAATAATTATCTTGTCATATATGGGATTGCACAAATCTCCTTATCATTAGTAAACCCAAAAAAAATCTATGTCCATTCATAAAATATTCTCATTATTATTTTTCTCAAGAAAATATCCATTTAAAATTAAATTATTAATTTTTTTCCTAAAGTAGTAATGACTTACTCTAAACTCTTGAAACTTCATTATGGTTATTATATCTCAAAAATCCATTTCTATTATTTATTGGGTTCCTCTAATCTCATAAATAACAATTAACCATAACTTATTGAAACTTGTAAATAACAATAATCATATTCAAAATTATCAAAAATACTCATATTAGTAGTTTCATCTCAACGTTAATTATAGCTCACTTCAAATTCATTTTGCAGTAAAATATCATTATTCACCTCGTGCGATCTCTATAGTAATATCATCATCAACAAAATATTTTTCACTAAAACATACATAAAATAAGTCTTTATTTTCTATTAAACTACTTCTCTTCACCTCGTTCCTCAAATAAACTATCTTTCCAATAAAACACTTCTAATGAAATATTAAAAAAAAATCAAATATTTCTATTTTCCAAGTTTTATGTCCCAAACCAAATATTTTATATTCCAAAACTAGATTACTCTTATATAAATAAAATATCTTACCAAAATGTATTCTAAAAACATGTATTTTATACTCAAATTCATTTTCCTGCTATAATGCTTCCTAAATCTTCACGATAAAATATTCTTAAACTGAAATATTTTTCATCCTAAAAATTTCCATCGAATTGGTTTCTTTCAAAACTATTTCTAGTAAAAGGCGCCTTTCAATTTAATATACTTTCCACCAAAATCATTTTCAAACAAAACGTTCTTCCAGACTAACATATTTTTTTATAAAAATATACCTCAAACTAGGCGTTATCTTTCTTTTAACAAAATATTTTATGCATACTCAACTACAAACGGAGTTTCAAATATCAAAGTATTTTTCTCACATACTTTTCTTGATAGAATATTTCTCAGAATATTCTAATTACAAATATTTTACAAATAGAATATTTTCCCCCAAAACCTTTCCAAATCAACTAATATTAATATTTTTAAATAAAAGTATTCTCTCTTTAGCTTCCAATAAATTTCCACCAAAATATTCCTCAAGAAAAAAATTTAGCAAAGAATTCTCAAATTGTTACCTTTTATAAAGTGCTTTCCAAAAGAACGTTTTCAAATAAAAAAATAATTAAAAAATAATTTCCTATAAAAATATTTGGACAATATCCTTTCGCAACATGCTTCAATAAGATATTTCACAAGTAGTTCTCTTTCTCATAAAAACCCTTATATTAAAATATATAATACCTCAAATTAATTTTTTTATTTCTACCTCATGTAAAAATTTCAATTAATTACTTTAAATCCAAAAATATTCTACGATAGTAGGTATTGAGGAATCGGTACATGAAATTTTAATAAATTTGAAAGAAATTGTATTGAGAAGTAATCTGTATGGAGTTAGAGACACATCCATTTGCGTTAGAGGTCCTAGATACGTAACCATATACACATTTTTTCATTTTAATTTAAAAATAAACATTTTTTCTATTAATAAAATATCTAAAAATCAACAACGTATATTTTCATCTATTTTACCTATCTTTCCAGCAAAACACTTCTCATTAAATACTTTACAAATTTTAACAACAGACAAATATGCTCTCTCATCTTATTTTTAACTCAACTTTGTGAGAAATGCGGATTAAGGATCTTAAGGCTAGAATTAACACTAGAGGGGGGGGGGGTGAATAGTGTTTTAAGAAATTTGTTAATCTTTTTGAGTTTATCTAACTTTATTAACAATGTATACACTAATTAGACAAAGATATGAACACAGAATCAAACACTGATGCAAATATAAAGTAAAAGCAATAAAGGAAAGAACACATCGGATTTTATACTGGTTCGGAGTTACCCTACATCAAGTCCCGTACAACTAAGTACGGATTTCCTTTCAAAAGCAATTCAACAATTACAACTCTTGATTTCAAGGCTACGAGGTATACCCTCCAGAATACCAATCCTCTGGGTAGGGATACTTGATTTACAGGGCAACAAGTTCACCCAATTGATTTCCAGGGCTACAATCACACCTTTTCTCGCTTGATTGATTTCAAAGGCTACAATCACACCTTTTCTCGCTAGATAGATTACAAAGAAGCCTATAACTCTGAATAGAACTGAGAACCTTGTAGAGATAGTGATGTAGAATCAAACTAGAAGTAATCGAGTATGATTCGATGTTGATTTCGGCAGAGTAATGGTATGATTTTGTAATAAGAAATGTGGAAGATGAAGAGGAGTGAAAAACAGAAAAAATTGATTGAAAATTCGTTGAAACTGACCCCTATTTATATAAAACCAACAGCCATGATCATTCATGAAGAGTTATGGCGAATAGACACTTCTTTTGAAATTTGAATTTGAACTTCAACTGTCACTATGTCGACATACTACCTAGGGGCATGTCGACATCCCTCAGCCAAAAATGATAATTTGAATTTCTATAAAAACAATATTTATCTTATATAAAAACTATTTAAAACTTTATAAATATACTTGAATATAGTTGAAATTCATAAGTAAATATAAAGAACAATAGATACATAATTTAACTATAATTTTATATTTAAATCTAATTATAAATATTAAAAGTTAAATATATTATTTGAAAAGACATTTAAAATCAGGAGTATTTTGACTTTGAAATTAAAGATGTTTTGAGGCTAAATTTATTTAAAATCAGGATAGAGAGTTTTGAATCTTTTTAAAAGGAAAGTTTTGAAATCATTTTGAAAACAAGATAATTTTGTACAATCATTTGAATTAAAATAAGTGGATACAAAACAATGTCCCACTAGATTTTCGTAGGTTCCATCCTACTTAGGGTTCCATCCCTTTAACGGGCTTGAAGTGGATTCCATTCCACGAATAAATTGGATATTAAGATGCCAGTGCTTTTCTACGAGATTTAACAAATATTCCTAATAAAACAGACTTAACCTTGAACTCTTGATAATCTTGATACTCATGAGTCTTCTATCTCTGTATCTTGAATCTCTATACTGTACAGTCTTCATTCTTGATACCTGCATGGTTAGATCCTGCAAATACATATATATCTAAACTTGTAATGTTAGTATTTATATTTTATAATCTATTCTAAGGTTGTTATCATCAAAACCATCATCTCAAGGACTAACAATCTCCCCCTTTTTGATGATGACAACCTTTGTTTATAAAATATTCCTTTTATCCTAATATCTCCCCCTAAAACTAACAACTCCCCTTTAATCTATGCCTAACTACCCTATTTTATACTTCTCCCCCTTTGTCATCAACAAAAACTTACTCTAAACTATATAACTCCAAACTATATAACTCTTAGTCCAATATCCTATATGATGATAGTGTTATCATCAATTCAAACTTAGTCCTAAATTACAAACTCTCCTAACCAAGAATAATACTGTTAATAGAACATATATAAGAACACACATTTTTTATTAATTATATATTCGTTTATATTTACATTTTTCGTAGAGATCGAAACAAAAACAAACAACAAATAGAAAAGGAAGAAAAGAAACTAATGTGTGTTTTTGAACATAGGAGATCTATGAACCGAACAATTTGGATAGTGGAAACAGAAATTTCCACGTTGTTCGACAAGATTTCCATCTTTGTCAAAGCACACTTCGCCAACGCAAACGAGTTTGTCATTGTCTTCCACGTGCGCTTCTTCCATGGGGACTACTACTTCTTCTTCTTCTTCTTCTTCGCTGGCCTCTTGAACATGGTCTTCTGATGAGTCCTCGTTAATCAAGATTGGCTTGGCATGATTATCCATTAGAAATTTTTGCAAATTCCTAAGGATTTTGCCTTGCCTCTCTTGTTCTTTGGCCATTCGAAGTCTACCTTTTTTTTTAATATGATCACGTACACACTTCTATTATCTCCTTCCTCTTCCTTCATTTGATACAGCTTCAACTTTCCACATGCATATTGTTGTTTCAGCTTGCTATTTTCTCTTCAGAATTTAAACATGCAACTATCTTTGTAATGTCATTTGAAGCATCCTCGAAGACCGATAAGATATCTGCACCATATCATCCATGGAACACACTCATGATCATACCGAGCTTCAGAATCCAATCAGACTACCTTTCCAACCGCTGTCGCTTCTCACCAGATTGCAGAAATCCCTCAGCCGATCATCAAATCAGCACCGAAAACCACCGTTTTGCTCTCGTTTTGTGCCGGTTCAGCTGTTGTGCATGCTCCTTTCACATCAAAACACTCACTACCGAGTACTTTTCCCCAAACACAGACACCTTATACTCACTCAATATCAATCATACTCAGACCTTCATAATAATATTAGAAACAACAACCACCACATCAACCACAAACCAACCAAACTAATACCATTCAAGGCAACAGCCACTACACGGAGTCTCATCCACTTCAAGGCAAAGCAACAAAAGAATTTTTTTTATAACCTCAATAGTCTGCAACAGCTTATAAGTTTCAGCATCCTTTATATTTCAACAATCATCTTACTTAGCAGCTCGCTTCTTCCCATCACTCCTCTTAGTACCTACCTATATTACACTTAACGTTTTAATGCAGCACCATCCATTAGAAACTAGTACTCAGCGCAAGTCTTCAAGTCTTATGCTCTGTGCATATTCAGCAGTCTCAATTGCTTTCTTCGTGCTCCTCCATGCCTCAGACTTCTAAAACTCAAAATAAATAATATGGAAATTAGCCTACACATTTCAACACCCATCAGCAGCAAACCCAACTATGCAACCCATCGGGTGCACCAAACTCCGACCAACATCAAATACCCCCACGCAGATCCATACAACACAACACCACTCCAACTGTAAACAGCTAAATAGACTCAAACGACCACCGACTTCCGCAAAGCAAAGAATTCTAGACCAACACTTCTCATCACTGACCATGTCAAATACATAGGCCTCATCACCACCAAGCAACACAATTCAAACAAAGCATCATACCATAATAGAAAACTCACCCAATCTCTAAAACCAGGTTAACTCCATCAAGTCAGTCATCTACACCTCCAACACAACAACAATAGTACAAATCCACATTTGCAATTTATACCCAGGTAGAATAACTTTAGTTCATAACTTTCTGAAACGGGTAATCTCCTCTATAACATGTAGCTCAACCACGCTTCTGTTCCATCGTAGTGCAACCATAATTACATACATCTTCAACAGCACAGCATCAGAACATCATCAATGTCAGCACAGCGAAATATACAGGCAAACATCTGTCTATAGCAATCTTCATACACAACCTTCTTTCAGCAAGGTTCGATTCACCAAACCTTGACAAATTAATGAACAAGATTTATCCGAGTACTATCCAACAACACAACATCACCACACAACTCACATCTCCGTATCTTTTCATCTATACCCATCACTTATCATAATCACCTACTGCAACAAATCAAGACCTTCATCTCCTCAACACAAACAGCTCTTCCATAGCCAAAATTCAATACCAAGCACATAAATTAAAAACCAAAAAACCTAGCCATACATCATCAAACTCCACCCACATAATATCTCAATCGTTGCTTTGTCACAACCACCATCATCCACTGAGCAACTCAGAGTCTAATTACTGATGTACCAACATAGCATTACCTAACAATATCTCTCAACGTCAAAACAAAATTTCAGTCTCTCTTACCAGACCCCTCTTTCAACCATGACATGCAGTAACTCCTTTGTTGAACATCAACAGTTCCAGGCATAGCACTAGGGAGTCATCGACATCAGCATCTTTGTAACCTACGACACACATATATCATCAGGGGCAGGCTTCAGGTGGCATTTACTCTTTGCACCATCAACCTTGGACAGCGATGCAACCTTCATCAATTTCAGGCGGCAGCAGAAAAACCTCTAATCGACGTTCAAGTTTCCAGGAAGCTGCAGCAGTGAGGATTTGCAGGTGACCGAGCTTCGGGCGACGGCGCAAGTTTCAGGCGGCAGCAATACTTCGACAACATTCATACATAAGCAGCGGCTCTCCATTCCAGGCAAGGTGACACGACTTCTAGGTATTAATCGGCGGCACCTGTAGACAACTACAGCAGTGACGACTAGAATTTGTTTAGGTGGTGAAGGCGCGCCTGCAGGATTTGATTCGAGGGTGAAGTCGAATTTACTTTTCGGCCAAAATCGATTTGATTTATTTTCCTATTTTTTTGATTTAGGGATTTTACTGTAGCTAATTTTTTTCTCAGCCCTGCGGCTCTCTCTCTCCCTCCCTCCCTCCCAGCTCTGATACCATGTTAAGATTTAATATAGAGAGGAGGGAGAGAGATCAAACATTAAAGCAAAAACAAACTACATTGTATTAAGTTATTTTTACGATTGAAATTACAAAGCTTTTAAATTAGACTAAAACATTAAACTGCTAACCTATTGAATAGGTAATAATGCATTATTTTAGGAAACACTACTTTCTATCCTAAGAACTAGGACAACAAAGACTAATTCATAACTTCTAACATGTTAGGATTTAATATAGAGAGGAGGGAGAGAGATCAAACATTAAAGCAAAAACAAACTACATTGTATTAAGTTATTTTTACGATTGAAATTACAAAGCTTTTAAATTAGACTAAAACATTGAACTGCTAACCTATTGAATAGGTAATAATGTATTATTTTAGGAAACACTACTTTCTATCCTAAGAACTAGGACAACAAAGACTAATTCATAACTTCTAACACCCTCCCTTAAACTGAACGTGTCTAACTTTCAGTTTACAACTCTCAAATGTTGACTTATAAAGAACTGCGGTTCTCAATTTCTTCATCGTCTTGCATAGACGAACTCGGTCACAACTTCCATCTCTACCTGGTTGGACATGCTCAACTATTTCGCGTTGATTGGTTCTTCACTCATTAACCATCAACAAACACTCTTGGTTTCCTCTTAGGGATTCACTAACTTCTCCATTCGGGTCGTCCCTTGTATACGTCATCTCCCCAACAAGCTAGAGCTACGGCTCTTTTTCTTTTGCTTGTTGGATGACTCGAAACCAAACCTGCTTCACTCACAGGTTTTTCCTACTGCATTTGTAGGCTTCCACTTCAAACAGTTCTCTTGAGCACTCCACACATGTGCAACCCTATAACCAACGTCCTACCTTTCGTTGTCTTCATCACTACCAACATCCGCAACCAACGTTCTGCAGAACGCCTTCTTCATGCTAACATCAACATCATTTTCAAGAACAAAAAATTCACCAACTCATTGCTGTGCACTATTTCTCACTTTATATTCACCAATTTTCAGGATCTAGAATCCATGCATGGTGCATTTCATTTGATTTGCTAAGAAATACTTCATTATACTTATGGGATTCAAAGCACGTTTGCAGCAACTAACACAAAAAAGAACCCATCCATAAAGACAAATTGCAATTTGAATCACAATATTCTTTCACACAGCAAACTTCATCTCAAGAGTACTCCACTCCAGCACTCTCAGGCTAATACACTAGCAACAGCCAAACAAATAGAGCCAAACACAATTATCTTCATCAAACCACCTCACCATTCACCATGCAAAACACTTCAGTTGCATCACTTGGATTTCAGTCATTAACTGAAGGGTATCCTTCATAGAATCCTCTATTTTCGTTACACGAGCGAGCGTAGATTGTTGACATGGACCAGAAGTAGGCGATGGAAACAAAAAGGATGATTTTAAGTTTGATTTGGAAGAGGAGGCCATGATAAACTGATTTCAGAGAATAGACAAGAAAGAGAACAGAGAAAATAAAGAAATTTCGAAATAGAAGAAATTTATAACCACTTATTTAAATTTTGGTGGGAAAAGAAAAAATAAAATCGTTATATTTCGACATGGGTCTAGTGAGGATGTCGACATGGTCCTTGTATTTTTGCCTTTTTAATTAATTTTGAATTAATTTTAATTATACTTGTTATTTATATTTTATATTTCAGTTAAAGAGCAAATACCTAATTCTCTTCTTAATTTGGTAAATGTAGATTCGTTTAAGGGTTTTGTTAAAATATCAGCAATTTGATTTTCAGAATTGATATAGTCGAGAGTAATTACATCTCTACTTATATTATCTCTGAGAAAATGGTGTCTGATATCAATATGTTTAGTTCGAGCATGATGAGTAGGATTTTTAGATAAATTTATTGCACTAGTATTATCACAATAAATTGGCGATTTTGAGATATTTAATCCAAAATCTCTTAAGGTTTGTTGCATATATATTACTTGAGAACAAGCCAAAGCAGCAGAAATATACTCTACTTTAGTTGTTGATAAAGAAACTGTATTTTGCTTTTTACTAAACCAGGAAACCAGAGAATGTCCCAAAAAGTGACAAGTTCCACTTGTACTTTTTCGGTCTGATTTACAACCAGCGTAATCAGCATCACAGTAAGATATTAAATCAAATGAATCGTTTTTAGGATAAAATAAGCCATAATCAGAGGTGTGTTTAATATATCTTATGATACGTTTTACAACTTGTAAGTGAGTTTCTTTAGGATGAGATTGATATCTTGCACAGAGACATACACTATGCATGATATCAGGTCTACTAGCAGTGATATAGAGTAGTGATCCAATCATTCCTCTATACAACTTTTGATCTACATCTTTCGAGAGATCTTCTTTACTAAGGTACTCATTGGTTGCCATGGGAGTGGGTTTTCCACTCTCAGTAGTCAAACCAAATTTACTAACTAGGTCTTTAGCATATTTTTCCTGACTAACAAAAATACCATTATCTAACTATTTTATTTGCAATCCTAGAAAGAAGTTTAATTCATCCATATGACTCATCTCAAACTCTTTCGTCATTATTTCAGAAAATTCTTTATTCATTTCGAAGTTAGCTGAACCAAAAATGATATCATCTACGTATACTTGAACTAGTTGAATATCATTTTTATTTCTTTTAATAAAAAGAGTATTATCTATTTTACCAATTTCAAATTTTGATTGTAATAAATAAGATCTTAGTCTATCATACCAGGCTCTACGAGCTTGTTTTAGACCATATAAAGCTTTCTTAAGTTTGTACACATGGTTTGGTAAATTTTTATCTTCAAAAAGAGGTGGTTGTTCAACATATACTTCTTCTTTTACAAATCCATTTAAAAATGCACTTTTAACATCCATTTGAAATAATTTGAAATTATTATGATTTGCGAAAGCAAGTAGAATTCTAATGGCTTCTAATCTTGCTACAGGAGCAAAGGTTTCATCACAATCTATACCTTCTTCTTGACAATAACCTTGGGTGACTAATCGTGCTTTATTTCTAACGACCTCACCTTGTTCATTCATTTTATTTTTATAAACCCATTTAGTTCCAATTATAGTTTTATCTTCAGGTCTAGGAACAAGTTCCCAAACTTCATTTCTAGTGAATTGATTTAATTCTTCTTGCATAGCCAAAATCCATGAATCATCAGTTGATGCTTCTTTAGGATTTTTGGGTTCAATAGATGATATAAAAGCTACATTACTCATTTGACTTAGTTGATTTCTAGTTTTAACAACAGATTGCATATCTCCAAGTATATTTTCTATAGGGTGATCTTTTAAAAGTCTAATCCTTTTATTAGGATGATTTAATTCATTATTAGTTTCAGTTGACTCTTGGTTTTGAATAATTAAATCTTCTTCATTATTTGTAATTTCAAAATCTTTTAAATTTTCATCAAATGAAACATGCATTGTTTCTTCGATGGTGTTAGATCTTAAATTAAAATCTCTATAAGCTTTACTTCTATTAGAATATCCGATAAAGATTCCTTTGTCGGATTTAGGATCAAATTTATCCAAATTATCTTTTGTATTCAAAATAAAACATTTACTTCCAAAAATTCTGAAGTATGGTACCTTAGGTTTCTTTCCATTAAGAAGTTCATAAGGTGTCTTATCAGTTAAAGGTCTAATTAAAATTCTATTCAAAATATAACAGGCGGTAGCAACAGCTTCTGCCCAAAAGTGTTTTGGTAAATTACTATCTGAAAGCTAGTTCTCGCACACTCTTAAATCATTCTATTTTTACGTTCAACTACTCCGTTTTGTTGTGGAGTTCTTGGAAATGAGAAATTGTGAGTTATTCCCTTCTTATTGCAGAATTCCTCAAACCTTTCATTTTCAAATTCACCACCGTGATCACTACGAATAGTTATAATTTTTAAAGATAATTGATTTTGAATCCTTTTTGTAAAGTTTTTAAAACATTCAAAAGTATCCCTTTTATGTTTCAAAAATATTGTCCATGTAAATCTAGAATAATCATCTACAATTACAAAAACATATTTACTATGATTTATTGACAGAATTTGAGATGGACCAAATAAATCAAGATGAAGTAACTCAAGGGGTTTTGAAGTTGAAATCATATCTTTTAATTTAAAGGAACTTTTTCTAAGCTTTCCTAATTGACATGCATCACATAAACTATCTACTTTAAAATTCATTTTAGGGAGACCTCTTACTAGATCATGTTTTGACAGTCTAGATAAGAGTTTGAAATTCAAATGTCCAAATCTCTTATGCCAAATCCAAGGGTCACTTGTATTTGCCAAAAGACATAGGTTATCATTTGAAACTTTCATACTAAGAATATAAATATTCTTTTTCCTAGTTCTCTCAAATATTATGGTTGAGTTATTATCTTCAATATGACATTTATCTTTTTCAAATTTAATTTTATATCCTTTATCACATAGTTGACTTATACTTAGCAGATTGTGTTTCAGATTCTTAACTAGCAAAACATTAGTAATAATAGGAGTTTCAGAGTTACTGAAATTGCCGATGCCAATCACATATCCTTTCGAGTTGTCTCCAAAGTTAACTAGTCCTCCGTCTTTGTATATAACATTATTCAGCATATCTGGATTACCAGTCATGTGTCTAGAGCAACCACTATCAAGTATCCACTTATTCTTTTTGATCTGCACAGATTGTCCAATGTGGATCGATTCCTCAATACCCATAAAGCATCTTTCCTGCACATTATAAAATTTGAGTAGACAACTAGAATTTGAATAACATTCATATGCAGACTCATGGAACAATGATGATTTAAACAATTCTAAACTAGTTTTAACAGATTTTTCAAAAATAGCCATTTTTTTTAAATTTTTTTCTTTCAAAATTCAGATTATGAAACTTTTGAAAACAAAGCTCTGATACCAAATGTGAGAAATGCGGATTAAGGATCTTAAGGCTAGAATTAACACTAGAGGGGGGGGTTGAATAGTGTTTTAAGAAATTTGTTAATCTTTTTGAGTTTATCTAACTTTATTAACAATGTATACACTAATTAGACACAGATATGAACACAGAATCAAACACAGATGCAAATATAAAGTAAAAGCAATAAAGGAAAGAACACACCGGATTTTATACTGGTTCGGAGTTACCCTACATCCAGTCCCGTACAACTAAGTACGGATTTCCTTTCAAAAGCAATTCAACAATTACAACCCTTGATTTCAAGGCTACGGGGTATACCCTCCAGAATACCAATCCTCTAGGTAGGGATACTTGATTTACCGGGCAACAAGTTCACCAAATTGATTTCCAGGGCTACAATCACACCTTTTCTCGCTTGATTGATTTCAAAGGCTACAATCACACCTTTTATCGCTAGATAGATTACAAAGAAGCCTATAACTCTGAATAGCACTGAGAACCTTGTAGAGATAGTGATGTAGAATCAAACTAGAAGTAATCGAGTATGATTCGATGTTGATTTCGGCAAAGTAATGATATGATTTTGTAATAAGAAATGTGGAAGATGAAGAGGAGTGAAAAACAGAAAAAATTGACTGAAAATTCGTTGAAACTGACCCCTATTTATAGAAAACCAACAGCCATGACCATTCATGAAGAGTTATGGCGAATAGACACTTCTTTTGAAATTTGAATTGAACTTCAACTGTCACTATGTCGACATACTACCTAGGGGCATGTCGTCATCCCTCAGCCAAAAATGATAATTTGAATTTCTATAAAAACAATATTTATCTTATATAAAAACTATTTAAAACTTTATAAATATAGTTGAAATTCATAAGTAAATATAAAGAACAATAGATACATAATTTAACTATAATTTTATATTTAAATCTAATTATAAATATTAAAAGTTAAATATATTATTTGAAAAGACATTTAAAATCAGGAGTATTTTGACTTTGAAATTAAAGATGTTTTGAGGCTAAATTTATTTAAAATCAGGATAGAGAGTTTTGAATCTTTTTAAAAGGAAAGTTTTGAAATCATTTTGAAAACAAGATAATTTTGTACAATCATTTGAATTAAAATAAGTGGATACAAAACAATGTCCCACTAGATTTTCGTAGGTTCCATCCTACTTAGGGTTCCATCCCTTTAACGGGCTTGAAGTGGATTCCATTCCACGAATAAATTGGATATTAAGATGCCAGTGCTTTTCTACGAGATTTAACAAATATTCCTAATAAAACAGACTTAACCTTGAACTCTTGATAATCTTGATACTCTTCTATCTCTGTATCTTGAATCTCTATACTGTACAGTCTTCATTCTTAATACCTGCATGGTTAGATCCTGCAAATACATATATATCTAAACTTGTAATGTTAGTATTTATATTTTATAATCCATTCTAAGGTTGTTGTCATCAAAACCATCATCTCAAGGACTAACAAACTTAAGATGTAAATTAGTCTACTCCAAATAGGTTATACTTACACAATGCTCAAGTAATCGCTAAATATAAGCTTAACACAAAATTTTCTACTGTTAATGCCTATAATTAAAGTCAAACACTGCCTATTCTTATACATTATGCTTAGATGTTAAAATAGTGGGTCGTTTGATTGAATAAATTTAAAATCTAAATCAAAATAGAAATAATGCAATATTATTCAGTCAACCAGGGGAATATAATTTATTGACTTCAAAATAAAGATTCAAACAATTAGATAGATTCCTTTTGAAAAAATTAATAATAAAACATAGGGAAAATGTCACATCAAAATAATATTATAAATAATTTTGATACAACATTTCATAAATTATCAATATCACAAATGGATCATCTAATATTTATTTACTTTTAAATTATAAAGAAGATCATTTGATATATTAAACAAACTATAATGGCTCAGCAAAAGTATGTAAAACTTATATAACTTGCATATATAAATAAAAAAACTCACCCCATTCCATTCTCCTTGTTTTTATCTGCAAACTTGTGAAGGATATACACATGTATGACATACATAACAGTATAAAAGAAAAAGGATAGTAATCAACTAGTTTGGATTGCACCATAACGCTACATATCCTGGCCCAACTCAAGGGATCTGTTGTCTTACATAGAGAAAGAATGCTCGCATGTCTTTTAGGATCTGCTCTTCTCATGTAGTTATAACCATTAGTGCATGATTGCATTCATTATTAGCACATTCACACAATATATAGGCATATCTATCATATCAGCCACATTATGATAATACAAAGCATAGAACAATGCTTCAACGTGTAGGAACAACCAAATGTCATCCAGTCCCTATTTCCAACAATGCAAATCAAAAGCATTGAATAAACACTAATTCAACATAGAGCTAAACACACCAATCTATGCAATAGCAACACTAGCCACACATGAAACATCAATAACCACTTTTAGTGAAAACCAATCACACATGATAACAAATAGTAATTACTGACTATTACATATATATATGTGTGTATATATATGTATGTACATATGTATGGGCAAGGATCGGCTACACCTCAAATCGCATATGATTTCAACCACATGTCCGATTCAATAATGCAATAAAGTGACAAGAAAGAGAAACTATAATTATTTTAATAGAAACACTTAGTTGAATTCAGGGGGATTTAAGGTGTAGCAAAAATGAGGCATAGTGATCCTTGCCCTATACACACACATATACATATAACACCAAGCAAGTACCGATAAACAACAATTGCTCACTCCAAATAGTAATTTCCTCTCCATATGATAAATATAAAAATTATACCTCCATAAACAGTAAAATTCCCTAAGAAGTATGTCATGTAATGGTAAATACAGACTCATAAAACAAATAACAATAATAAAAGATAATACTTCATTCCCCAAGGCACATATTCCATAATTACTTATTCAAACTTCATCGATACTTTGGATAATATAAGTTGTTTTAATATATATACTGACTCTCAAAATAATAATATCTTACTTCACATATCCGAAGTTCCTTTATAATTATGGGGGAATTCGGGAGAGTGGTAGACTTGGAAAAAATTAGGCCAAAGGACATCAAGTTCTATCTTTGGGCTAAAGGACAAATGCTAGTTATAACTATTAGCAAATAAATTTGCTAACCTCGAAAGTGCTTGGAAATTGGGTGGCTCAAAAAGAAGCCCTATCGAGGCTTGACAAGTCATTGAGTTAATAAGTACCTTCATAGTATCTCTTGATTTTATGGTCATAGTTGAAGTCATATGGGCAGTTCGAAGTAGTATATGCAAGATTTGATTATGTTTGAAGTCACTAGGTCGAGTCGATTATGCTATCCAATCACGAAGTCACAACAATTCAAAAATGTAATAGCAAATTCACAAGTATGTTCAATTCATAAGTTAGAATTGATTACACATATGCTATGCTATGTCCTTGGTTAATATTCAAGATCTTCTGTGTATAATGTTCTTGAATTATAATATGCTCTAAAATCCCTAAATCAATTTAGGGTTTACAATGTAAGAAATGAGAGAAGAGAAAACTCAACCCCAAAAACAAGGCCCATAGGGTCGTAGTTATAGGGGTGAGTGGCCACCACTCTGCCTTTTAAGCCTCTTCGACAGGGTTGACTCGATGACACTCGGTTCTAGCCTCTTTATTGATCAGCACTAGACACTAACATTAGTGAGGGGCGGAGTCATCATTAGACAATGTTATGTGGGAATGTCTTCGACATGCTGAAGAGTCTTCGATGTGCTTCAGCTTTAACTTCTTTATTGGCATACCTTCGATGGTATTGAATTCGACAAGGCCTAGCATTAGCCTCTAAAGGGTTGACTCCAACATCAGTATTCAAAGTGATCCATACCACCCTTCCAACGCCATCCTTTGAAGACAACGAGAGGATAACCTTGAAGTTAATTGAGTATGGTATCGACGACTTTGCAGGTATTGATGATGTACTTCATCGATATGAATTTTCACAATGCCTTCGAGGCATTTACATGAGGATGATGTGCGATGTGTTCACTGTCGGAGATCAGGGTAGAATTATCTTTTTTTGACATCTTCATAGACCAGAACCCATGAAGTGCTCATTGAGTGCGATGATGACTTGAGCAAAGTGAGACTCCCTCCAATATGAGCGATGTCAGTAAATCAGTGCATCCTTGACATGCATAGTGGTTGCTTCGATACTTATTAATGGTTCCCGAAGTGAATTGCAATTGACTCCTTTGCATGCTTTGTCTTCTATGGCTCCATGCATTATCTGTTGTCGTCAAAGTGCATATCCTACCTCTTTGACTATAACCTACAGTGTCTCTTCAATGTTGATTTCTGATGCGAAGTCATGAAATACTGAATTTCTTTGATTAGAATTATTGTTGTAACATTTGCCCCCTATTGTAGAGGAGTCCTTGGCTTTCAAGTCAACAACATCTGCGACACCCTTTCCTACCTTTTGGTTTTCTCGCGTTGCTCTTAACCGTTTGTTTAAAATCGATCCAACGATTCTAATAATCTCATCTCTCCCTATAAATACATGAGCTTGCTTTTCCTTCCCTTTTTACCTGCAATTCAAATACTCAAGCAAGAATCAAACTTTCAAAAATTATCAGCAAATTGGAATTTTCCAATCGCAACTCATAATCAAGGTACGATTTCTTTAAATCACAATTTGGCTTGTTTGGCTTTTGCATTTGAAATTCAAATTGGGTTTTGACCGAGAATTGTGAATTGTGCTCAATCATTTAGTTTCAATCTTTAGATTCTATTGCTAATTTATTTTATTAACTTTGTTGGTTGTTTAATTCATAACGTTGCCTCATAGACCTTAAATCGATTGATTACCTATGCATTGATTTTGAAATTCGGGGGATTTTGCTGTTTGTGTCGGTTTGGTTTGAACCTTACAATCTCATATTAAGGTTTGGATTAAATCTTTAAAGTCTTAATGTTCATAATTTTTAACTAAGGTGAACCTAAGTTGGATTATTAACAACTATTTCACCATTAATTGGAGTTGACATTTCATCAAACAAGTTCTAGGCTACGTAGCGAGGGAGACAATTCATTTGACCCACAACTCGTTATCAAATAGCCTCGATGACACTTATAATTTTATCATGACAATCGAAGTCAATATTCCTTACCTTGTTGGTTCATTCATCAATGATTTTAGTGGGTGAAGTGACCCATTCAAAGTCATGCACATTGTCAGTTTTTGGTAGCCTTTTATACTAGTCGATCAAGGCTAACGGATCTGAAACCCTCCCACACCTTGTCGACTAAGTCGAAGAGCAATACCTTTTAACTGAGAAATTAGGGTTTGTCGATGGTGTTTGCTTTGATTAGACGCAATGTAAATGACTTCGACGTCAATCAAGCGCGAAGCCATATGTCTTCGACATTTGGTTACAAACATAACTTGATAACAAATGACCTTATCATTTTCCATCGCTTTTTCACAATTATGCTAAACGTTGTAAATAGGGTTCTATATGGCTTCGACACTATTGTCGCCATTACTTTTTGAGTGTTATGAATCATTTAACCAATTATTATATTTTTGATCCACATTACCGCTACTCGTTAGTGTTGACATCCTTATCATTTTGGAATTAAACATGGTTATAAGGATCATTTGTTATGATTTACAATATCAATGGGAATATTGCTATTCACGGCATTACCATCCTGATAGATTGTAAACTTTTAACTTACATATTTATGAATGTCACATGCTAATCCATGTCCTATTGCTCTTTTCATAAAGTCCTTATTGAGATCATTGTTTTTGCCTTCTAATATACTTACCGTATGTTATCGAAACACTACTGCTTTGTGATTAATAATTACTTTGGCAATCGTAGACAATTTAAGCAAAAACTTAATAAATTATGGTAATTTCAAGTTTAGAATAACATCACCTGGTAGAAAAATGGAACATAGTCTGAGAAGAAATCTTCGAAGAGAGGGGCCAAAGAGTTCAAACCTTCACCCTCAGGCGATAAGAAAGAAGACATTGTTTCCAAGCCATCATATATCACTTCTCAGGCCGAAGTAGATTCCATTCTTAGCCAATTGGAATAACTGGGGTGGAGGCTATCCCAACAGGATCTTCAAACATCATTTACAACCTTAAGGAAGGATATTTTGCTTTCTCTACTATCCATATCTAGCATACATGTTATCTTCCTTTCCAGAATTTCTTCTCAATATTTGAAGCATCTGGATATCACACCAATCCAACTCCTACCAAACTCTTATACATATCTGACTTGTCCGAAAGTCTTGGCTTGAGAAGCTGGTCTTCCCTCTCTTAGTCCTGACATCCTTCACCATATTGATGTCCCTGCTAAGGTTGGTGATCAACCGAGCCGCCAATTATACCGAATCCACCCTCATCAGAAAGGCTTTATTTTAGAGACTCTCAACAAGGCTAGAGTATTGGATACTCAATTTTCCTTTGTAAAATGCTTCTTTGAACTTAGAGGAACTTTTTTTACTGCTGGTAAGCTTCTCTTTCTTGCTTATCCGTATTGGTTTGTTTTTCCTTATTAATGGGTATCTTTTTCCCAGACCTTGCTCCCAAAAAGCTGAACTCGGAAGATCATGAACTTGCGTTGTCACTGAC
Organism: Allium fistulosum; assembly: GCA_030737815.1. Lineage (NCBI taxonomy): Eukaryota > Viridiplantae > Streptophyta > Magnoliopsida > Asparagales > Amaryllidaceae > Allium > Allium fistulosum. Next base: position 864,257,450 of record CM060905.1, on the reverse strand, counting down.
CAAAGTAGCAAAAACAATAGGGAATAGGCTCAGACTGCTAATCCCAGCCAAGCTTCATCAATACTCTATTATTTCAGATGGTAACAAAATCCTAGGAGAACCTCCAATTATAAAACGTAACTCTAAGGGCGAGGGCTCATTGATAATGGCTAAACCCGAACTCTTCTCTTCCAACTGTCCTATTCAGCCCGGGATACCTGGTAAGATATCACTATAATCATTCGAAAATTTATTATAATGTCATCTCATAATTTTATTTTTTTGACTTAGACCCGTCTTCTTTGGTTGTTGCTCCCGCCAGGAAGGAAGTTGTTATGGATACTTCCAAAGGTAAATTGGAGAAAGATGCCACTTCTGCTATAGTTCAGGGTCCTAAATCTCGATCTCTCAAGGATGCTATCTCTAGCTCATTCCCTTTTGCTAAAAGAAAACTAAGTGACGGTTCTACTGTTGCTCCCACTTCCAGCAAACAGTCTAAGATTGGAGATGTATAGACTTCAGTTGTTATTGAAGAGGGTGAACTATTCGACTTTGGCACAAATCTTAAGTCTCCTGATCTTGATTCTACAGTTAGAGACAAGTTTGATTTTAATACTATGGTGGACAAGACCCAGCAAGTGGTCGAGACAGAATCTCCTTAGGACCCGCTTCACCGTATTACTGTCCCAAGCTCATTCAAAGCCTTAAACTGTATATGTGAAGAGCTTGGGTTCTCTTTTACTCTGAAGGACCTCTTCCTTTCTAGGTTCCAATCATCAGCTCATGTCAGCGAATTTCATGACCTTCTTCAATTGGTTATTCAATCTCCTTCTTTTGCTGCTTTCCAGATGTTTAAACCTTCTTTCCACACCTAAGACATCAGTTTGCCCCCTTTCGACAACACTTGCTGGTACTTACCCTTTTTGTCTAATTGATTTAAATTCTTAATATCTTACATATCCAAGTTTCATTGCCCATTCTACGTTGCCAAGAATCTTCTTTCACTCTAAGATGAGTCTCCAGAGTCATCAAGTGAAATTTCTAAGCTAAAGGAGGAAAACTCCTCGCTTAACAATCATATTATTGACTTGAGTACCGAAAGAGATGAAGCTGTGCAAGAGAAAGGGAAGCTGGCTGCCCCTCTTGACGAAAACCCTACTTCAAACTTCACACGATAGGGTGATGGCTTTAGAACTCGCTCTTAAGGAAGATGAAATTAAAGAACCTAGGCTTGTGGCAGAGAAAACATCTCTCAAGAAAAAGCTAAAAAGGAAGGAGGATCTTATATACAAGTCAGTAGTAGTGATTAAAGACGCAAAACAAAAAGTGTCCCATTTTCTTAGCACGTCTCTTGAAATTATCATTAAGAGATCCTACGAGAAGGCACTCTTTGTCGCTTATGTTGATAATGCTTACAAGTGCTCAGACTTTGGCTTTCGCTCTCTTCCTTCAGAATAGATGACAAGTTCATAAGAAAATTTAAAGAGATGCCATAGGGATCTTATATTTCCAAGGAAGAGGAGGAAGATGATGCTGCCAAGTTATTGACTTCAGATGATCCTCCAGTTAATGAAGAGACTGATTCAAATGAGTAGGAGAAAGAAGATGATGGGGATAAGGATGGGGGTGATGATGATAATGATGGTCCTAACAACATGATGATGATAATATCGACAATAGTGGTGGAGGTGGTGCAAATGACATTTCTGGACCATTTGGCATTTATTGACAAGGATGAATCAGGAGACGCTAATCTAGATCCATCTTTCCAAGGTGCGGGGGCTACTGAAATTCCTGATCCTCCCAGGGCTAGTTCTCCCGAGGGAGACAATGCTTCCCCCGGCTTAAAGCTCAAAATCAAAGAGAAAAACTCGTCGTCTACTATCCCGCTTTCTCAAATATGGATCTCATTACACAAATATTTGCAATTAATCAAATAATCTTTAGTTAACTTATTAACTACTTTAGTTAAAGAGGAAGTCAAAATACCATTACAACGTTATGCTCGAGAAGAAGCAATCAAACATAGATAGTCTTAATAAAGAGTTGGACAAACAAATAAAGGATTATAATAATTTATTTGAGAAGTATAAAAAGCTGGCCAAGAGCATATTGAGATTATGGTATTTTAAGGAGTAAGAAGTCTCTCTTCGGATAAAGAATGCTCACCATCGCTGGGTTATGCTCTTGAAAGATAATACTGAACTGATGACCCTTTTTTGGATGTTAATCGATGACAGGGACACCTTGGTAGAATTCCTGTACAAGGTTTATTGCAGGGGTTTAATTGTTGACTTCTCATATTTAGGTGATAACAGTGGAGGTTTGCTAAGACGCCTTCACCATAGATACTTGGATGAGCATAAGAATGATCCTCATCCCAGGGCATGTTGGAACCTTCCCCGAGTCGCTCCCATTCCTCTTTCCTTACACTCTCTTCCCTCCAAGAAACTTATATATAATAGGAAGAGATTCATTTCTGAAATGTATAAGAAATCTATTTTGTGTGAACATGAATAAATGTACAATATTGATATGTTACTCGGTTTATATATTTCATTATTTTAGTTTTCTATGTTGCATAGATAAAAGACTTCTCATGCAGTCTGGTCCCTAAGGAATTCTTGAGCAAATTTGTAAAGTTGAGTAAGGATTTTAAAGAGAAATCTTCAATTCTCAAATCATCACAATTGGCAAGATTGTTTTTCCTTGGAGATTTACAAGAAATTTACATGCGGTTTTCCCATTTCCGTTTTGATTTTCTAGGTGATGAGAAGGAGAAATTGCTTAGCGAAATCCGATCCTTCCACACAAAATTAATATGTGGTCGTGATGGCCCAGCTGGGGAATGGGATTATCATCAGTTTCCTCCAATTTATACTCCGGACGGGATCGAGGCTTCCATTGATTATATGATTACTTTGTCTGCTAGGTCGTTTGAGAAGGCTAAGGCCATGGTTTCAAAATTTTGAATATTAATTAAACATTATTGAAATGAAATTGCAATGTAATCTTGACCTCTATTATTATTTGTAAACTTCGTTTGTTATTAATGGAAGAATTTTTTATTCATGTATTGATTTTTGTTTTCTTTATTTTTAATAGGACGCCCTGTTAGCGCTAAATATGATTCCTTAGACACCTCATGAATTATTGAAATTAAAGATTGGCTGTTTGCATATATGGAGGAGAAACAATCATCTCGAGATGACTTGTCTTTACGATTCCCAAATAACCTTGAGGCACGAGAGTGGCATAGGAACTATTTCCTATTAAAATCAGCTTTTAGTTCTTACAAAGAAATGACCGTTCTCATGGAGGCAGAATTTAAAGAAATGAAGAATGAACTTTAGTTGTTGAAAAAGAGAAAGGACACAACTCATGGATTTAACTTCTCCATCGAAGCTGACATTGAGATAACTAAGCTTCATTAGAAAATAAGTGATCTCGAATTAGAGCTAACAAAAAACCAAGTACCATGCCAATCTTTGGGTCTTATTATAAGTGGGAGTGATTCTAGCCTTCCTACTCCTACTCCAAGATGAAGAACAAGATCCAGATCCTTGACTAATCATGAGTTTTCTACCTTACTAAACCCTTCTCTAGGGTTGAATAACACAGTGATCTCTAAGTGGAGTAATCAAGTCGAATTTGAAATGATGCAGTATTTTAACAAGAAGAAGGAGGAAAATATATCCCAACGCATCAATGAATCTGAAATTAAGGTTCAAAGAGTTGAACATGAGAAGTATGATCTTAATCAAGAAATCAAAAAACCGATGAATATGATTCGGACTTTGCGAGGAGCTAATAAGACTCTTCGTCATACCCTAAAAGAGCAGATCAACTCGATTGATGATGCGGATACCATTCATAAAAGGGAAAAGAAACTCAAGGAACTCATGGACGCGTCCATTTATAACATCGATCCCTTAATTGCCAAGGGCTTGGATAAATCGACACAGAGTCTTAGGCTAAAACTGGGGCCGGCCTTGATTATATTTTCTTTCTTTTATCTATCCTTTGTGCCTACACCTATGTAAATAGTGCATCAGATTCTAAACAATTTTCAATTAAATGAATATTACCTTGAATATGTAATCAAGAACTGATTTTGATTCTGACTTGAAACTGCATGATGATTATATTTTATTTTTCCATACTTTGAGTTTTTGAGCTCACTTTCTGCTTGTTTGTAAAATTGAGATTACTGCTGATTAAGCCTTTTATAACTCAAAGTGGATGTTTAACAACGGAGATTCCCATTTAAATAATATCAAATTCGGTAACAATATAGAATATCAGAAATCTCCATCATGTAGGTCAGAAACCCACGTCTGGAATAATAGAGGTTTAGAAATCCTTATATAGGATAATATAAGATCGAAAATCTATATTTGGTAATAGTAGAAAATCAAAAAATTATATCCGGTAATGGAATACTTGAAGATCTTTTCTTTTTGGGGGTTGGGTAGATTTGAAGCGCTACTTGACTTGGATTTTTTTAGGTCTTACTTTGGAATACTGATCGGTTGAGAGTACTACTTGGCTCAAACTTTGTTAGACTTGAAAGCACTACTTGGCTGTGATTTTGATTGATCCAGGAGCGCTTCTTTGGCTCAAATTTTTATAGGTTTGAGAGCACTACTTGGATCTGATTTCGATTGATTCGAAAGCACTGCTTTGGCTCGGACCCCTTATCACCATCTTAGGTGATGGTTTAGCTCTGCTATCCAGTGCATATGGTTAGCTATCTTAAGCAGGACCAAAGACTTACCCGACTTTCCTCTAGGAGGTGCTTCAGTGAGGCCTTTGATGGTAGGCACTAAATGCTGGTTCGGTGCTTTAGCGAGATCTTTGATGACAACACTAAAGGCTTACTCCTCTAAGAGACGCTCCAACCAAGCCGCATAGGCAGGGGTTGTAGGCTTGCAGAAACTATTGGACATGCCCTTTTGGACAGGGCTAAAGGATTACTCTAGCCTCCCTCTAGGAGGCGCCTTAACCAGGCCTTTAATGATGGGGTTAAGGGCTTATGCTCCATCCAGGCTTAGTCGGTGCTTTGGCCAAGCTCTTTCAGACGGGACCAAATGCTTACTCCATCCTCCCTCTAGGAGGTGCTTTGTTTAGGCATGCGTTAGCTAGAGATAAAGGCTTTGGCTGCTAACTACCATCTTAGGTCGTGATTTAAGCTTTCCATTATACTAGGAGAATTTTACTCCTCAACCATGTAGAAGAACTTATTTTACTATTGAACTTGTCTAATACCTTTTTATAAAGTCGCATCTTTTTACAAAGTCATTGAGCTTGCCTTGCCTTAGAAAATTGATGGTCATTCTTTCTAGGCTTCTGTATTGATTGGTTTCATGCCCATTTGTAAGGTGATAGCAACAGTACAAGCTTCTGCGATTTATTTCGAACTTGGGCCTTCTCTTTTGCAAAGGCCAATAATCAAGCTTATCCTTAGTCAAGAAATAAATGTTTTCAAGAGAAGTGGTGAAAGTGCAATTCTTTGGAAGTCGAGATTTTAATGCTAGCCTTCTTGACCGTTTCTTAGTTCTTTTGCTGCTTGGTATCTCATCCTCCATAGCCAACTTTCTTTTCAATGTCCTTAGAACTTCATTAGAGGCCAACGAATGATTCACGACTCTATGCTATTTTTGAGCGAAAATTCGAAATCATTTGTTATCTCTTTCTCGAATATAGTCCACTTGGCTTGAGATTTGATAGCTCTCACAAATTATCCATCCTTGGGGCATCTCTTTCCAAGGAAAAAATTGGAGTAGGGCCAATATGAAAGGGATTTATGCTCCAATTATCCGGATCATAAGGGGCCGCCTGATTTATGATTTGCAAGGACGTTAGTCTCAATAATTGTTCTTCGTGAAATCGTGGATCATCAGTGATTTGATAACCGAGCCTAATTATTCGAGGCTCAGAAGACCCCTGCTTAGACTTCTTAATACGATTAAGCAGCATGGTGTTGGGGATTAAGGTTGTTATCTTCAGATTGATATGTGCTTGGATAGGAGTGTTCTTTATGCCCTAATATGTAGGCTAGGAAAGTTCAATGCAGGTTGAATTGGTTCCACTTAGGGTTTCAACGAAGTTGGAGATTCAAGCCCTCCTTTTAATGCCAAAATGTTAGCAAATAAATTTGCTAACCCCAAAAGTGCTTGGAAATTAGGTGGCTTAGAAAGAAGCCTTGTCGAGTCTTGACAAAGTCATCAAGTCAATAAGAACCTTCATAGCATCTCTTGAAGTTATGGTCATAGTTGAATTCCTATGGGTAGTTCGAAGTAGTATATGCAAGATTTGATTATATTCGAAGTCACTAGGTCGAAGTCAATTATGCTATGCCAATCACGAAGTCACAACAAATCAAATATGCAATATGCAAAGTCACATTTATGTTCAATTCACAAGTTCAAATCGATTACACATATGCTATGCTATGTCCCTGGTTAATATTCAAGATCCTACGTGTACAATGTTCTTGAATTGCAATATGCTCTAAAATCTCCAAACTGATTTAGGGAATACAATGTAAGAAATGAGAGAAGGGAAAATTCGGCCTCCAAAACAAGGCCCCTGGGGTTGTATTTATAGGGATGAGCGACCACTACTCCGCCTTTTAAGCCTCTTCGACAGGGTTGAATTCGGCGGTACTTGGTTCTAGCCTCTTTGTTGATTAGCACTAGTAAAAAGTAGCACTAACATTGGCGAGGGGCGGAGTCATCATTAGACAATGTTATGTGGGAACGTCTTCGACATGCGGAAGTGTCTTTGACATGCTTTAGCTTTAACTTCTTTATTGGCATACCATCAGTGGTATTGACTTCGACAAGGCCTAACATTAGCCTCTCTGGGGTTGACTCCAACATCGGTATTCAAAGTGATCCACATCACCCTTACAACGCTATCCTTTGACGACAACGAGAGGATAACCTCAAAGTCAATTGAGAATGGTATCGATGACTTTGCTAGTATTGATAATGTACTTCATCAATACCACTTTTCACAATGTCTTCGAGGCATTTACATGAGGATGATGTGCGATGTGTTCACTGTCGAAGATCAATGTAGCATTGATCTCCTTTGACATCTTCGTAGACCAACACCCTTGAAGTGGTCATTGAGTGTGATGATGACTTGAGCGAAGTGAGACTTCCTCCAATATGAGCGATGTTAGTAAATCTTTGCATCCTTGACATGCAGAGTGATTGCTTCAATACTTATTAATGGTTCCTGAAGTGAATTGCAATTGACTCCTTTGCCTACTTTGCCTTCTATGACTCTTTGCATTATCTGTCATTGTCGAAGTGCATATCCTACCTCTTCAACTATAACTATGTTGTCTCTTCGATGTTGATTTTTGATGCGAAGTCACAAAACACTGAATCTCTTCGATTAGAATTATTGTAGTAACAATAACTAACATTATATTCAATTATTACACAATATAGAATACCAGTTATAACTAGCATTCTATTCAATTTACCACTATATAGAATGCTAGTTGTAATTAACATTATCCTTCAGCCTAAAAGAAATCTTGTTGTCATTCAACCTAATTTTTTTTCAAAGTTTGTCCTTCTGCCTATTTCTCTTTGATAATTATTTACCCCAATAATAATATCGATTCACTTTTAAAAACATTGTATTACTATTTTCTCCAAAATAACTATAATTATTACAAAACTATTCAAAGAGTATTATTATTGTTTTTACCAGAATAGTATCGTTTCTATAAAAACACCTTTTAGATGCCTTGTTCCTTTCAACCCAAAATAATAGTGATAATCCAAATTAGCAATTTTAGAAACATATAACATTTCACATTTAAAATACAAAAATGATATTATTATCTATCTCGAAAATAATAATAATTTAACTCGAAAAAATTTCCTAAAATATATCTTTATTATTTTTCCAAGTATATTTCAATAATAGTAATTTCCCAATCAACCTTGTAAAAGCAGTCATACTATCGTTCACCCAAAAATAGCAATAATAATACTAATTAAAATTTCTCAAAAGCTCAATATTACTTTTGTCTAAAACTGTATCAACTTATCCCCAAATTCTCTTTTATTAATTATCCATGTAAAACCAACAATGACTAAAGACCGCATCATTATTTATTAAATTCTACTTTACTTTATAAACAATAATAACTTCCTCAAGTTCTGCATTAGTACAAGTTTTCGTTATTATTTATGGATTTCCCCATAAATTGATAGATAATAAATTTATATATTAATTTTAGTACAATTTATCAAGTATGATTATTTACAGATATTACCATAGAATTTATTAAATATCCATACGATCCTTAGTCTCCCATTTACCCTTAATCTAATTAATCTATTATTTCCCCTAATCTATAACTAATGTCACAAAATTCTCGTCATCCAACAATGTAACGATTTAATAGATGAATAATAGAATCGGAGCATATACCACTCGAAACATCCAAACAATGATAAAAAGGATATAGTCATATCTCTACGGGTATGTTTATATTAATGAATATCCATTTAGTATTTTAAAATATAAATACGTACGACCTTTGGATCATGCTAAAGGACTTTTAGAAATAGTCAAAATCCAGCAACCCATAGGACAATGTATCTGGAATCCTGCCATGAACCCAACGCAAGAAACAACATGTAAACCGAAGGTCTTATGCAAAAGATACCACAATTAAAAGATATAGAGTTTAAACTGTAAATATATACTTCGTAAGGAATTAATGTAAAACTTCATCATCTGATGAAGTAGCCACTCCAGCCTGACTCCTCCCTTATGCTAGCTTTGACCATCACTATCTCCATTACCATGCAGCTAGAAAGCTTGTTGCCAATGCCAATGCCCTCCTCGCACCATGCTCTACCGGTTGACTCCATCCATGCTGCCTTTGATCATCCTTCTGGCACCGACAAAAACCACTCATTGGTCTTGGGAGGCAAGTTGTGGTTGACTCCAACCACCATCAAGACAACTCTTACCATCGATCGACTCCTTACATCAATCGTCGCCTAAATCAAAAACCCCAAAATGATTCAGGTTTTGCTAATTTCACGTTTGACTATGATCTCTAGTCAATCTGGACATAACATTGGAAACTAATTATTTTAGTCTTTTTTTCTCTTCGATAGAAATAATTTGATGAGGTTTGAACATTGTTCAGTTTTTGGAGCATTTTGGATTAAGAATACTAATTATCATTAAATATAATTATGGAGAATTTTAAGATCAGGAAGAAGAATAGATCAAATGGCCACTAGGAATAAGAACAACGCATATTTATAGTGAGTATTTGGATTTTTGGGTCTAAAGTAGTTTCAGCCCAAAAATACCCAATTCGGTTATTGTATCCAAATCCCAACATATTATACAAAATTAATTTCTTTAATATTCTGAATAGAATGATATTATCAAAATTCTCAAGAAGAGAACTCTGCTCAAATTGTCTTTTATCATCCCTTAAAATTTAACGACCATTGATACTTAAATAATATTAAAATTTTCACATTTCAAGTTGTTACACCTAGTCAAATTCGAAATCAAAAACTGATTCATAGGAAGTCAAGATTGGCTAGAATTTCAGAAGGAGCAGCATCAACAACCCAAGTCAATACGAATGCTAGCATCCTCTAAGGCAACAAAAATTCTCAACTTAGTAGACCTACGCATAAATGCCTCAACTCTTAGCACTAATGCCCCACATTAGGAGTGCCCCCATCATGTCCTCGAGTAGGACCTAACTCCCATTTATTAAGATAATCTAACTCCCATTCATGGATTGCAATCTAACCCCCCTCATGGAGTATGATCCAACTCCTCTTGTAGAGTATCTTCTGGCTCCCCTATTGCAAAGTACAAACTACCCCCTCCCCCCGTGGAGTCAGATTATAATCTAACTCCTCTAATGGAGAGTATAATATGACTCCCCTTGTGGAGTATAATCTATCTCCCTTTTCATGGAGTATAAGTTAACTCCCCAGACTGAGTATGATCTTACCCATAATAATGCAGAGTATAATCTAACTCCCATGTTCTAAAACCAAATAAGGAGAAGGAACCACCTATTGGTTAAGGAAAATGTTGAAAATGAAGTGCCTAACTAAACGAGTCGAACCAAACAATAGCAAATACTTATCAAATACATGCTCAGCCAAACAACAAACAATCATTTTGGCACACTCCACAGACATATAATTAGAAAGATACTTTTGAAATTCCTAAATCTTCCATTGCTTGGAAGTACATACATTATGGCTCAATTTTTTTGCCTTGTATATGCTGTTCTGAAGTTAGAAACTTATGGAAATGATCATGTAACTTCCATTCAAGACTGTAGGTAAAAACATTATATCAATCTATAAATTGAAAGCACATACAATTTCTACTATTTACATAGTCATATGACCATTTCATCATACACCCAGTGCTCCTGGTTTAAACAAATTTGGAACAAGTACGGGTCTAAAAAGGAAAACCTGATGCTATAGGAAACATTATACAACTCCCTACTCACTAAAGATAAGCTTATTGCTACTAGTTTCATTCAAACTAATGTCTGTATATTATGCCAAAACTCTTCTAAAGGTAGAGATCACTATTTTCTGATTGTAGTTTTATTTTCAAAACATGGAAAAGATATCTTGCATTTTGACTCTCACCACCCACAAAGAAACTATCAACATTAATGGTATAAGATATTCAAAGTACTAGACTGAACTCTGCTACCGCTTCAGGCAAACTAATGCTGGTGACAGTGAAAACTTCTATCGTGATAACATAGAAGGAAAGAAACCTAAGAATTTTTGAAGGAAAAAAAGAGTGGAGTAGGTCCTATTCAATAAAATGAAAAATTGCTAATGAATAAAATGGAAGCCTTTAAGGGTGATAACTCTGTTAATTATACTTTTCCTTAAAATATTAATTAGTTATCTTTTTTGGCTTTAAGATTTGTAAGCTTTTCCATGGTGCTCTCATTTCCTTTTTGTATTTACATGTTTCCTTTTTTTTCTTTGTTCTTCTTCTCCTTATGTTTTATATTCATATAAAAAATCTTATACGGACTCAGTTAACCTCACTTGCCTTGCGAAAAAAGGGTTAAAGTAGCAACTCTTAAGTGGGTAAAATTTTGAAGGTCTAACTCTTAAGTGGGTTAAACCTCACGAACCAATCCCATATCTAAGCCATAATCAAACCCGTCTTTTGTGATATCTTGAATATATGTTGATTAACATACATACTTCAGAATCTGTAGTCGGTATACCATTGGGTAAAATTAAACAAAACTGAATTCTAAATTTTGGCATAATCTCCACACAAAACTCACAACGGAACGCTATATAATATGACCAATATACTAGTGTACGAAGGCACGAACAATGCACAAAGGTATGGTAGTCAAATGCGTGAAGGAATTACACACACACATATATATAAAATTAGGGTATGGATATCAAGTTGATAGATCCATAATAGAAATTAATAAATTCACATTAAATCCATACATACGCAATGCTGAATATATACGAAAAGCACAATACATAGCCAAATACATGGATAGAATATCTAATACACATGGTCATACATATGCTAAATATAAGTAAATAAGCAACGCCTCCATATCTCCCAAAAATCCAGCTATCTAACTATCACACACCAAAATAAACCTATCACTCAAAGTACTTATAAGACAATCAAAAGTTTTTCATATGAGAAATAAAAGAGAGAAAATGAGGTTACCAAAGTATGGCAAGGGGAACTAGCATTGCAATATTGTAGTTAAATGTTGATATTGTATGTGTAACCTAACATGCAATGGGTCTATATGACAATATCACAAATGAGAACAACACATGTCCTAACAATACAAGGTATCGACAACATGATAAACGAGTGCAAGGATAATACTACACTCTATGGTCAAAGGTATTATAGTTCTTCCAATCCTAGTAACACCCGCAATGTAAAGTAAATACAACGATATAACAATGATACGTTCAAGCTTTCCTACATCAATCCCCATTACGAGTAAGACCATAAGGTTGACTCTATTTGGATACTTGATACCGATAATCATGCAATGAATTAACATTACCTACCTAGAGAGGCTTACCTTGGAGGCAATCGTTCCATCGACTTTGGGTCAGCAACCAATGCTATTCACTCATGTTGTCCCATCGCAACACCTATTGTTATGGATGGTGCATGACCTATTATAGAAAGGCGTCTCAATCTCCCTCCACCTCTACTTCAAGATCACGTCTGTGGATCATGCCATCACTTGTGGTACAATGGTTTCATTCACTAGCGTTGTGTCTATCCAATTGCCTCTAACAAGACATACTAGAGTCGCATGTAAATAATAAATATTTCATACACACCCACACACATGTATACGCAACACGAAAGTCTCGTTGTCCCCATGTGAGTCATCGAAGCATCGAACCATCTTTGATGGCATCGACACCACTTTCCTTCGTCATTTGGAGGAATATCCTTTGTTGCTCTCATATACTCGTACATATTTGTATAATCTCATATAATCATACTGCCACTTACAACTAGTTCGACATTGCAAACTCAAGCAATTTAACATCAGACCATTCAACACATTTGACATTTAATTCATTCAACAATTTACACAACAACAATCCAACTGTTACACTATAATTTCTGCAAAGTACAAATTGCTAATATTCAAAAGGAAGGCTCCTTGTTTTCTAATACCGAGACCTATCTTTCGGTTTCTAATGAAAATATGCAATCCGAGAGCATGAACCAATGTGTCAACCAAGGTCGAGATCATAATTCAGCTGAGGTGAGAAGTCCGACCGAGAGCATCAGCTGTCGAAGCCCGAAACAACTCAACAAACAACAAAAATCAATGACTTAGATAGCCCAGACCGAGATCAATGGTCAAGATGAATGAAAGATATCCAAAAACTATATATAAAAACATCACGTTAGCAATTCGCATCAATTCACACTTAACCATGTGATGATACACATTCGGATCAAGACCGCTCATAGTCAGCTAGATCATCAATCCAAAGAGAAGGTGCTCAACCAATGGCGTCACGACATGCATATATAGACATCAATCCCAAGGCATAAAGGATTATTTGACAAAAAAAGAATAAGAACTATATAGTACTTTCCTATATTAGAGCTCTAATCGAAAACTCATTAATGGCGGAGAAGTTTAGATTCAATGTAATAAGCCTCTCGGCTATATAAGAGTAACTAAATAAGAAAAGGAAAGTGGACGTAGGGATTTTCGGCCCGAACCACTATAAAAGTCTCGGTATCATTTACTTTCCGCATTATACCCTTTCGACATCTACTATTGTTACCTCACGATTTAACACTTCACCTTCCAAGCTCAACCAAATACATCTCAATAACCACCCCTTTGAACTCAATATTCCCACTTAACTTTCGAAGCTTTACCTTCGTACTTTGAGATGTTGGTGCTAACGAAATTTTGCACTAACATTTTTGATGCTAGAAGGAGAGATAAACCTCCGGATTTCTTTTCCTTTTGGAGACCTAATAGAGCCTTTAAACGAGTTTTGTCTAGTCTCAAATCTTGGAACTACCCTTCAACCTTCACATTCAGCTCATTGAAGAAGACAAAAATGAAAGATCGATCACCCTTATTTCGAAGAAGGAAAATGTTCAAGAATATTATCCTATCTATGAACTCCAAGCTTCTTAAATCGGGCAACTTTCGGGATATCTTCAGGAATCCCTCCGTGAATCTGCCCAACTTTAAAAAATCATTAAAGCCCTTCTTGATGAAGTTAAAGATCTTTCCATTGAGTTGCTAAAATATGAAGGTTTGTATCCCTCTAATAAGAAGACCACCCCAGACACTCAAGGTGGTGAGTCTCAAAAGAAATTAAAACGTGATCAAGTTCTTACTCTCCTAAACCAGAATCTATCTCGGATTTTTTTGAGGACCTATGGAGAGATCCATTATCCTAACTATCCCCTTTCCACTACATAGGACACAAAAGGAAAGAACTGTTATAAATATTATCGAGTAAATGGACACAAAAAAGATAAGTGCCGAAAGCTCTCTTACGTAGTTGAGTTATTTATAAAGAAAGGGAAGTTGACTAAGTTTATTAAACATTAAGTCGAATATCTCATTTTGAAACTTTTTTTACCTAGTTATGTTTCCATGACTCCAGGACAAGTTCATGTAACTCTTCCAAATGAATGCATATGGCACTTTGTTACAAATGATGGAAACACATAAAGAATCCTTTAATTTTTTTCCATGGTCAAACGAAAGTTACCGGTCCAACTACCCTGATCCTCTCGATTATATCCTCTCCTTAAAATGTTAAAACTCTAAGGAGCACTTTATAGTCTCGAAAGTCTTGAAGATTTGATTGACAGGTCTCGATCATCCCCTTCCGATGAAATTCTTCTTCAGTACAATCCAATTCACTAAGTCTTGTGAGAAATGCGAATTAAGGATCTTAAGGCTAGAATTAACACTAGAGGAGGGGGGTGAATAGTGTTTTAAGAAATTTGTTAATCTTTTTAAGTTTATCTAACTTTATTAACAATGTATACACTAATTAGACACAGATATGAACACAGAATCAAATACAGATGCAAATATAAAGTAAAAGCAGTAAAGGAAAGAACACACCAGATTTTATACTGGTTCGGAGTTACCCTACATCTAGTCCCGTACAACTAAGTACGGATTTCCTTTCAAAAGAAATTCAACAATTACAACCCTCGATTTCAAGGCTACGAGGCACACCCTTCAGAATACCAATCCTCTGGGTAGGGATACTTGATTTACCGGGCAACAAGTTCACCAAATTGATTTCCAGGGCTACAATTACACCTTTTCTCGCTTGATTGATTTCAAAGGCTACAATCACACCTTTTCTCGCTAATATATTACAAAGAAGTCTATAACTCTGAATAGCACTGAGAACCTTGTAGAGATAGTGATGTAGAATCAAACTAGAAGTAATCGAGTATGATTCGATGTTGATTTCGGCAGAGTAATGGTATGAATTTGTAATAAGAAACGAGGAAGATGAAGAGGAGTGAAAATCAGAAAAATATGATTGAAAATTCGTTGAAACCGACCCCTATTTATAGAAAACCAACAGCCATGACCATTCATGAAGAGTTATGGCGAATAGACACTTCTTTTGAAATTTGAATTTGAACTTCAACTGTCACTATGTCAACATACTACCTAGGGGCATGTCGACATCCCTCAGCCAAAAATGATAATTTGAATTTCTATAAAAACAATATTTATCTTATATAAAAACTATTTAAAACTTTATAAATATACTTAAATATAGTTGAAATTCATAAGTAAATATAAAGAACAATAAATACATAATTTAACTATAATTTTATATTTAAATCTAAGTATAAATATTAAAAGTTAAATATATTATTTGAAAAGACATTTTAAAAATAGGAGTATTTTGACTTTGAAATTAAAGATGTTTTGACGCTAAAATTATTTAAAATCAGGATAGAGAGTTTTGAATCTTTTTAAAAGGAAAGTTTTGAAATCATTTTGAAAACAAGATAATTTTGTAAAATCATTTGAATTAAAATAAGTGGATACAAAACAATGTCCCACTAGATTTTCGTAGGTTCCATCCTACTTAGGGTTCCATCCCTTTAACGGGCTCGAAGTGGATTCCATTCCACGAATAAATTGGATACTAAGATGCCAGTGCTTTTCTACGAGTTTTAAAAAATATTCCTAATAAAACAAACTTAACCTTGAACTCTTGATAATCTTGATACTCATGAGTCTTCTATCTCTGTATCTTGAATCTCTATACTGTACAGTCTTCATTCTTGATACCTGCATGGTTAGATCCTGCAAATACATACATATCTAAACTTGTAATGTTAGTATTTATATTTTATAATCTATTCTAAGGTTGTTGTCATCAAAACCATCATCTCAAGGACTAACAATCTCCCCCTTTTTGATGATGACAACCTTTGTTTATAAAATATCATTTCTATCCTAATACATCCCCTTAAAACTAACAACTCCCCCTTAATCTATGCCTAACTACCCTATTTTATACTTCTCCCCCTTTGTCATCAACAAAAATTTACTCCCCCTTACTCTTGGACTTTAGTACCTACATTGATAAACTATACAACGGAATATATATAGATTAAGAAATAATGATACATATGAGCATAATAACTTTAACTAAAGAGTATATTCATTTTA
This sequence comes from Allium fistulosum, assembly GCA_030737815.1. Lineage (NCBI taxonomy): Eukaryota > Viridiplantae > Streptophyta > Magnoliopsida > Asparagales > Amaryllidaceae > Allium > Allium fistulosum. Next base: position 864,241,195 of record CM060905.1, on the reverse strand, counting down.
ATGTATATATACATGTTTCATACAGCAAACTTCAAACCAAATGAAATCAATCCACACAAAGTATCAATCCAAACCAAATCAAATCAAACAAATTAATTCAAACAAATCAATCAAAGAAAGAAAATTAAATGTTACGAGGAACATCAACCCATCCTTCTTCTCCAAAGATAGGGTCTTGTTTGATGGTATCCCAATTTTCATTATCAACAGATAGAGAAACGGGAGGATGTGCTTCACTATCATCCTTGTTCAGAGAGGAGATCATCCATCGAATTGCATCGAAGTGTCTCTCTTGTTCCTTGATCATCTGCATTTGACTTAATTCTAAGTGACGCTGATTACGGAGGATGATAGAGAGAATATTCTTGAATGAATTGAGTGTTTCTTCAAGATTTTCAGATAGATTATGAATAGGATTGGCCATAATTGAATTAGAGAAAGAAATGAAGGATATAGATAATGAGAAAAAAATTTCAGTGAAGATTTCTGGAAGACAAAGGTATATATAGGTGTAGAAATTCGTTTGAAATGAATAGACATTTGGTAGTTATTCAAATTTCAAATTCAAAATCAATAGTCACTTCTGGCCAGTACATGTCGACATGGTCAAGGGGGGTATGTCGACATACTTTAGTGAAAATTGATGATAATTTTATTTTGTGAATAATGATGTATATATATATATATTTCTATAATGTACTAACATTTATTTTAGATATAAAATAAGCTAGATGACAGGAAGGAAATTCAATTTCATTGCATAATTGGATAATACAATGATTAAACATAAGGAACTACACGAACATTCGAAACAAAATAAGACACATACAATAAGATACTAAACGATAAAACTAGTTAGAAGATGAAGATGATGAAGATAGTCTAAGTTTCTTGCTGACTTTTGAAAAGAACTTGTTCATCTTCGAAGACATGTTATCCAACTTCTTACTAACGGATCGTTTTAAAATCCGTTGATTCTCCACAATTATCTTTTGGTTTTTGAGAAGGGTTTTGTTGGATGGATTGGAAGGATATTCAATACTTTCTAAGGATGTCTCACCTTCTTCTTCTTCTTCTTCTTCTATTTCCATTTCATCCCTTTCTTCTTCTTCTTCCTCTTCCATTTCTTCATGAGCCAAACGCTCTTCCTTTTCGGTAAGAGTCTCATAAGGTTGAAAAACGTATGGGATTTTCATGAGAGAAATGTTTGAGATATTAAAAACTTTTCTAGAGACAAATTCTTCACCTTTGAAATCCACTCCAAAATAGTTAAAATCCGAGTAAGGTAAATTCCATGATATAAAGTGTTTTCTCCCATTTCAAAATTTTTAGGACGAAGTTCATCCAAAATAACTTGCGCCCAATTGATGTCATAATTTCCGAAAATACCAAAAAGTGCTTTGCACACTTTTGAAGTAGGATTGTTAAAATTAACCGATCTTGGGGTCAAAGTATGTTGTAAAAGAAGATTGACAATCCTTGCTTTAGGATGAAAGTTTCGATTCTTAAATTCAAAGTTTTCATCTCCTTCAAAAATATGATGAAATGTCTCACGATCATGTTCATCGATTTGAAAACTAGAAAGATACATTCCCGTGCTTTTGCAATTAAGAATGGTACCCAAGAGATCACAATTCAAAACAATTTGAGTCCCTTTGACACTACTCCAAATCTCATTCTCATTTCCATTATAAAAAGCACGGTTTAGATTAGCATAAAAGATTTTGACAAGATTAGGATAGCAAACAAAATCGTTTTGAGAAGAGTCAATAAGACTTAAAACACCATTGTTTGCAAAAAGAGAATCAATTTCATAAGAAGAAAAATCTTGAAAAATAGCAAATTTTCCGGGATGAACTTTGGCATAACTAGCATAATTGATGTATGCTTTAATTGCCTCCGGATCATTGAATAATTGCTCTTTGATTTTTCTAGAAATTCTCATGGTTGAGGGGTTACTTGAAGAAGCCATTAGAGAAGAGAGTAGAGTGCTTGAAGATATGAAGAGAGAGTTTGAATTTGAAAATGAGAGTGAAAAGATATGATAATAGATAGTGGATAAATAGACTTTCAAAAGACATATTCTCTGGTCAAAAGGTATCTTTTCAGAGAAATAAATGAAGTGAAAAGGTGGAGGGAAATTCAAACATTTAAATTCAAAATTTGAAATTCAAATTCAGGTAGGCATGTCGACATCGTGGTAGGGGCCATGTCAACATGTGCCTGTGAATTTTCATGATATGATTTTCCTAAGATATCTAATATACATATATATAAATATTATTATTAATGTCTATATTTCTGAAATATTATTTTACTTATAATATATTTCAGAATGTGTCAAAAATAATAAAAATAATAGTAAAAATAGAAAATAAAATTTTAAAATTCAAACAGCATATCAATTTAAAATCAATCAATCAAACAATCAAGCAACTAATTCTATGCAAGCAATTTCAACCAATTATATTGTAAACGTGTACCTTTTTCTGAGTCTGTTTCTTTGAACTCGTCGGAGTCGTGAACTGCAGTGAAACACAAATTCGAGTTATCCGTCTTCTGATCATCATCACTTGAGGACGAGTCTGAGTCATCTAGAGTAGCAGTAAATGCATGCTTCCGTTTCTTTGCTGGTTCATTGTTCATAGGAGGATTCTGCCTTTCTGGATACAGACAGTTCCTTTTGATATGACCTAGTTCATCACAATTGAAGCATTTGATGAAGTTTGGTACTGTAGTTTGATTGCCGGAATTCTTAAAGTTGTTTCTCTTGGAACTATTCAATTTTCTGTACTTCAGAAATTTCCTAAAATTTCTGGTCATAAATGCTATCTCTTCATCATTGTCACTGTTTGAGCCTGATCCATCGATCAATACATTGAATGCCATTGATTTCTTTTCAGATGCTTTGCTTTCTCTTCTCCCGATCATTTGAACTTCAAACAACATTAGATTTCCAATCAATTCTTCTATCTTTAAAGCACTGATGTCATTTGCCTCTTCAATTGCAAGTGTCTTTTGATCCCATTCTGGAGTGAGAGAATTCAAAATTTTTCTGACTTGATCTTCTTCCGAAAATTCCTTTCCCAAAGATATTAAAGAATGCACAATATCTTGAAATCGACTATACATATCAGAAATAGACTCATTAGTATTCATTTTAAATAACTGAAACTGATTTGTGAGCATGGAAATTTTGGTCTGTTTAACTTTGCTTGTTCCTTCGTGAGTAACTTGCAAAGTTTTCCAGATTTCATATGCAGACCTACAAACTGACACTCTATTAAATTCATTCCATTCAAGTGAACAAAATAGAATATTCATTGCCTTAGAGTTATTCTGTGCAACATTCTTTTGCTTAGTGGTCCACTATGAAAAATTAGTTGTGGGTTCAGAATATTCAGTTTGTGTGATATTCCAAGTATCTAATCCTACAGATTGTAAATATATTCTCATCCTACATGCCCAATATGCATAATTACTGCCATTAAAAAGTGGTGGTCTGGCAGTAGACTGACCTTCTACAAATGAACTAGTGTTGGTGGTAATAGCAGTACTAGTGTTAGTAGCCATTTTGAAAATTTTCAAAATTCAGATAATGAAACTTTTGAAAACAAAGCTCTGATACCAAATGTGAAAAATGTGGATTAAGGATCTTAAGGCTAGAATTAACACTAGAGGGGGGTGAATAGTGTTTTAAGAAATTTGTTAATCTTTTTAAGTTTATCTAACTTTATTAACAATGTATACACTAATTAGACACAGATATGAACACAGAATAAAACACAGATGCAAATATAAAGTAAAAGCAGTAAAGGAAAGAACACACCGGATTTTATACTGGTTCGGAGTTACCCTACATCCAGTCCCGTACAACTAAGTACGGATATCCTTTCAAAAGCAATTCAACAATTACAACCCTCGATTTCAAGGCTACGAGGTACACCCTCCAGAATACCAATCCTCTGGGTAGGGATACTTGATTTACCGGGCAACAAGTTCACCCAATTGATTTCCAGAGCTACAATCACACCTTTTCTCGCTTGATTTCATTCAAAGGCTACAATCACACCTTTTCACGCTAATATATTACAAAGAAGTCTATAACTCTGAATAGCACTGAGAACCTTGTAGAGATAGTGATGTAGAATCAAACTAGAAGTAATCGAGTATGATTCGATGTTGATTTCGGTAGAGTAATGGTATGAATTTGTAATAAGAAATGAGGAAGATGAAGAGGAGTGAAAATCAGAAAAATATGATTGAAAATTCGTTGAAACTGACCCCTATTTATAGAAAACCAACAGCCATGACCATTCATGAAGAGTTATGACGAATAGACACTTCTTTTGAAATTTGAATTTGAACTTCAACTGTCACTATGTCGACATACTACCTAGGGGCATGTCGACATCCCTCAGCCAAAAATGATAATTTGAATTTCTATAAAAACAATATTTATCTTATATAAAAACTATTTAAAACTTTATAAATATACTTGAATATAGTTGAAATTCATAAGTAAATATGAAGAACAATAAATACATAATTTAACTATAATTTTATATTTAAATCTAAGTATAAATATTAAAAGTTAAATATATTATTTGAAAAGACATTTTAAAAACAGGAGTATTTTGACTTTGAAATTAAAGATGTTTTGACGCTAAAATTATTTAAAATCAGGATAGAGAGTTTTGAATCTTTTTAAAAGGAAAGTTTTGAAATCATTTTGAAAACAAGATAATTTTGTAAAATCATTTGAATTAAAATAAGTGGATACAAAACAATGTCCCACTAGATTTTCGTAGGTTCCATCCTACTTAGGGTTCCATCCCTTTAACGGGCTCGAAGTGGATTCCATTCCACGAATAAATTAGATACTAAGATGCCAGTGCTTTTCTATGAGTTTTAACAAATATTCCTAATAAAACAAACTTAACCTTGAACTCTTGATAATCTTGATACTCATGAGTCTTCTATCTCTGTATCTTGAATCTCTATACTGTACAGTCTTCATTCTTGATACCTTCATGGTTAGATCCTGCAAATACATACATATTTAAAATTGTAATGTTAGTATTTATATTTTATAATCTATTCTAAGGTTGTTGTCATCAAAACCATCATCTCAAGGACTAACAATTCTTTCCTTGAGAAGTGTACCTATATCTTGGCATTCATGGTATCTCTTTCGATATGTTCTCTCTTCTTAAGAACTTTTACATACCATATTTATGTGTAGAATTAAGAAATTGAAACTCTGTCATTGAGCTGACAAGTTCAGTGTAGAGTTTTACCTTACTAGATCTAAGTGAAGCCTTCCTGCTAATCAGATGAGATTAATGGAAGGTTTTCATTTCACTAAGTCTAGTCCCTTTTCTCAAACTCAAATTAAAAACTTTCTACCAAACTAAGAAATCATCTGAATTCAAAAGATTTTTACGAAATGTTTTTGAAGCTACCCCTTTAAATATATATATATATATAATAATTTATATCTCTCTTCATCAAGTTTAATCTTTTCCTTCAAACTCTTTGGTAAGCAAGGTAATTTATAAATTACACGATTTCAAGGACCTTCTTAAAAATATATTCCAAAATTACTCCTTTTCAAAGAACACATGTTTCTCTTTACTAAGTAATAACCAACATCACTATCAACTCAAAAATGTATTTTAGATGGTCGATACCAGCCAAAAGTGGTTGTAGATGGTCGATACCAGCCAAAATGGTTGTAGATGGTTGATGCCAGTCAAAAAGTGGTTGTAGATAGTTGATGCCAGCCAAAAGTGGCTAAAGATTTTGGACCCAACAAGAAATTGGTAGACCTCGCCATAAGAGCACCCCCATAGTGATACACCACAAAGAGTGAAGTCAATGGGTTAAAAAGACGTCAAAAATTAGAATGCATGCGAATAGTGAGTCATGGTCAGTGCAACCATACATCGGGTAGACTCCTGTATAGATTAGAGTTGGGTAGATTCACAACTAGAATAGAGGAACTGGTAGACTCCTATATAGATTAGAGTTGGGTAGATTCCCAATTAGAATAGAGAAACAGCTAGATTCCCGTGTAGATTAGAGTTGTGTAGATTCCCAACTAGAATAGACAAATGGGTAGATTCCCGTATAGATTAGAAATGGGTAGATTCCCATATAGATTAAAAATGGTAGGTTCCCATATAGATTAGAAACGAGTAGAGTCCCGTATAGATTAGAGTCAGGTAAATTCATAGTCAGATTAGAATGTTGGGTAGATTCTAAATTAGATTACAAGGATGAGTAGATTATCGATACAGATAGAATGTTGGGAGAAGTTCCTAAGTCTAGACATCAAGTAGATTCTTGGTAAAATGAAAAGAAGGGTGAACATAGAATCAGAATTAGACGAAACTCTTGATTGTGTTACTAGGTTGCTCCAGACAAGAACCCAACCATGAAAGATAGTTGGGTTCGAAACCATATCTTAATGGAAATATTCCAGGAGGCAAAGGTACCCCAAAGAAGGAAAGAAAAAAAAAGAAACTCATTCAAGCAAAGCGAAAACATAAGAAATAAAGTCGAAGGGGATAGAGATTCTTCATATATAGTTTATTCAAGAAAAATGTTACAAGGATGTGCCGAAAGAAATAGTATTATAAAGACTATATTACAAAATAAAAAACATTAGTATGTAAGGTATAAATGCAACATTAGAGATCCTCCCCCAACTAGGCAAACCAAGATGATAAATCAGGAGCCTCCAAAATGATCTAGATATTAATGTTCTCGGAAGGAACCTATTAGCACTATCATCCTCAACCTCCTTTCCTCTCTTCGTTTAAAAGGGATTGCCACATCATCTCATGAATCCAGATATTATTTTGAGGCTTACTCTTCTCTAAGATAATCTAACTCTTAGTTCTAGACCTAGCTTTGACTCAAGAAAACTGCTCTTAACCTCGAAAGCCATAAGGGTTACTTTCAACTTTTGGAGCTTGGCTACCCTGTCCTCATAAAATTAGTAAAGAGAAGCATAGTCTTGCTAGATCCTTAAATAGTTCAGGCATGATACTCCCTAAGAAACACCAGCTTCAAATTAGCAGAGATAAAAGATGGAAAGTTAGGAAGGATTCCATATCAGTTACCCTAGTTTGAGATAACATATAATAATCGCATCAGGATTGAGTGAGAATTTAAATATACTCAAGTCATCGAAAGGTTTCATTCAATAAAAAGAGAAATTATACAAGATGAGAGTTACAAAGGTCATTACAAAGACAAGTTACAACATGTCTCCTCCATTAAAAGTCTTATTAAGGGTATTTTCATATACCTCCTCGTCAGCAGTAGTTTCTTCTTCCTCCCTTACCGAGCTTTCGGCTTCCTCCTCCTCCCTATCGGGATCTCGGCTTCAAAGGCCTCAGTATCCTTCTCTCTATAGCATTCCTCATATTCCCTAGCAAAATTGGCCTCAACTATAACGACATTGTTTCTAAGATAATAGTGAGAAAAAGGCATGTCTTGATCTCGGCGGTGAGCATATGCATCAAATAAAACTTGAAAGGCTCGCCTACTAGCTTCCCTCTTACGCTCTTCCCTAGCGATGTAATGTTCTTTGTCAATTACCACAGCCTCAGCTTTCTTCAGGCTCTCATCCTTTTCCTTTAGGACTTTCACAAGGGACTTAATCCTATGATCATTCTCTCCTATAGTCCTACTCGATTCCTCAAATTGAGTACTCGCCACTTAAACCTTAGCCCTGAACTCCACGAACTCCTTTTTTGTCGCTTTGGTAGCAGCCACTATTTCCTCAATCTTCAACCACCTATGTTGAAGGATAGATAATTTTGCCACTATCTAGAAAGAAGTAAATAGAGTAAGGACAAATATTGAAATTATAAACCTTTACAAGAACTTCATTTTTACCTTGATACTATCCCAAAGGCCATATTCGATCGTTATTCGGACGCCATAAACAGAGGTGGAAAGCGTAGCATGCGTTTCAATGATGGTAGAAGAAAGATCACCTTCAAAAGCGGCCCTTGTAATCTCTGTGGCTTGCTTGTTCTTCTTAGAAAGCAGACCTAGAACTTTTTTAGAGCTTTTGGATTGGCAAGGTTTAGAGACCTTTTGTTTCTTCAAGTCAAGATCCACTTTATCGAAAGAACAACCTGGCCTTTTTCTTGATCGCTTTTCCCTTATTTAGGGAGCCAGATTTCTTGGAAAGCCTAATAACAAGGAAAAGAAGATAAAGTTAAAATCAAGATCGAGACTAAAAGTTATGATTAAGAATATTAGGTAAGCAAATCTAATGATTAAATAGCGAAATCCTCAGCCTCACCTTCCTCAGGATCAGATTCGGCTTCATCTCCACCATCGATGATTATAGTAGAAGCTTCAACATACTTCCCAGAAGGCTTGAATCTTGCAAAATTAGCAGAAGAGGGTAATAGACCCATGGCTTTCAGCTAGCTCTTGGTAAGAACTAAGTGCCGGTATCGTCGAAGTAATGTAATCTTCATAACTTCTTTATACCTATCTTCAAATTGTCTAACAAGTGCCGGATCGCTACACTTTCTGGGTCTCACTAATTAAGTTCCAAAAAAATAAAATGACATAATTCAAAATATGAATAAGACTGAGAAAAGAGAGGAGTATCCAATGACATATCAGCATTATTGAAAGAAGTGATTATTCGGTTAGAGGAAGCTTGTACCACAAACCACTGGCATGATGTTATTTTGCTAAAGGGATCCTTTAAAGGAGACTTCCTTAAGAACTTGAGGAAATATGTAGGAAATTCCTCGAAAGTCTTAGACTCCAGCAGAATGAAAAAATAATTGACCTTGACAACAAATATGTTTCGGTAACCTTTTTCAGAATATAAGATCTCCATAGCAGGTAGTGTTGAGTAAGAGGTGGCTAGAAGTTGGAAAGGGTTGATGTTATAAAACTCTAAGACATCAACGAACAAAGGAGCAAGAGGCAAGAAGATCCCGTGTTCCAAATGCTCTAAGGACCACACAAAATACCCTTTGGGAGGATCACTAAAATGCAACCCCCCTCAAGGAGCAAGCGTCTTGACTCCAATAATTTTGTAGGAAGGAAAAATTTCATTAAGAACTTGTTGATCTGTAATAGAAGCATCTATTTCTAGTTTAGGAAAAAGGAAGAAAAATGTTTAATTGCAAAAATAAGAATCGACATTATTTCCAAGATAAAGATTAAGCGAATTGAACTCGATTTAATTTCTTGGGTAACGTAATGCCCTACCCCGAGACCCACACTAACGAAGGGTATTACTGGGTAATACTGTTTGTTAGTGTAGAGAATAGGGTTGGTTAGGAGCGATCATCTATAAAATTGCTTTGGACGAGTACCGAATATGTTGAATAATGTAACTATAATTTTATTTTCTACATCGATATCTTCTCAAAAGTATGAGTCTCCAAAAGGAAATGCTAGACTCACATTTATATACATATACATAAATAAACACTGACATATCTCGATACACATGACTACAAAAGTCTACCACATATACAAACGTAGATCAAGCATATAAGCTAGACTCAAATGGTACATCGAAAATGTAAATAACATCAAAATAGACTTCTTAAGCTAGTTCGCATCCAAGGTCGCCGAGTCCTTGTACCTGTCAAGTTTCGATCTGACCCGAGCAATAAAATAACACGCGGGTTAGACTATCTCTAATTATCACAAAAGGTGAGGTACTGAAGATAATAAACTTGCATAAACGTCAAGGATAAATATCCATAAATTATACTTCACCAACCAAATAATACTTCATTTAATGATTCCCGGTTTATAGTTAAGTTTCATGCTCATTTACAACATTAATCAAAGTCAAAGCAACCACTACAATAAGGGCATAAATAATCACATCCATATATGCAAGCAATAGTCATGCACTTCGCAAGTCAATTCAAGAGATTCACACTTCACGCGCCAACACAAAAGATTGCACTTTGCAATTTATATCTCGCTTGAAAACGAGTAATCACAAGATGGGCCTGGAAACCCATTAATCTGCCTAAGCGGATCGCTCAAAAACGAGTTTGAAAACTCGTTAAATAAGTGCTATCCACTTTTGATTAGTAATTATAAGAGTGTTGACTAATATCCCATAACCACTTGACGACGCTCGAATATTTACTAAAAGCTAGTAAGTTCCACTCTTGTAAATAAACGTTCATTTGAACAAGTCGTAGAATTAACCGGTGAAGTAAACGTAAGCGTTTCGCATCACTTATTTTATTAAACCATTTAATTCAATTTCTTATCCATGTGAGATTGTGAATTTGTATAATAAAGTAGTTTTTCTAAGAAATTTATTAGTAATATTAATTTAAAAAGGTCTAATATATATTATACTAAAAACATAATTTAATTCTAAAGTATACTTATAAAACTTGCTTCAAAATTGCTTTGTAATTAAAGCTATATACATATAAAGTTCCAAATTTACTTCCTCTTAAAACATATGTATGTATGTGTGTGTGTGTGTGTGTGTGTATATATATATATAACAATTTGCTTCCATATAATTTCCCTTTGTATGAAACTTTGTAAATCGGTGCAATGAATTAGTGTATTAGGCACAACAACAAAGAGCCTTCTTTCTATGGAAACAAGAGTATCAAAGTGAGGATATAGACACCCAGAAATGGTCAAGTAAATTATCACCAAACAAGCCTTAACCATGCAAGTACATCTATCAAAACATCAAAGCAAGGTAACAAAGCAATCAAGGAAACAATTGGGCGAATAAATAGTCGAACGGGACAATCGGGAAGCAAACGGACACAACCTGAGGCTCTGCCTAGGTCAAGACTGGTGCACCGGTGGCACTGCTTGGGCAGAGCCCCGGGCAGTGTTCTCGCTTCCCGGTGGTCCGTCGGTGGTGAATTTCAGGCTATAATTGGTTTGACCTCAAGGATATTGATTTTAATGTTATGCAAACACATGTTCAGCTACAATTTAATGATTCAAGTGATCATATGATAAGGGTTTTAGCAAATAGAAAATAGGGTTTCATATGATAATAGATATAACATAAAATTGAGATCAATCCAACAACTCCTCATCCAAACAACAAATTCAGTAACTTGAAATCAAAATAGAGATAGTTGTGAGTGATTAACTCACCTTTCTTTTTTAATTAGCTTGTTAAAACTCATTCATATCAACCTTGCACTTAGATTTCAGTAAACCCTAACAGTTGTCTTAAAAGAAAAGAAGAACACAAGTATTACAACCTATAAAGCTAAAATTGATTGAACTAGAGGATATATAAGGGTTCACTTAACTTACCTTGATTTTATCTAAATTCCTGGAATTTTATTTTGATTTTAAAACTATTTTTGCTTGCAATAGAAAGGAGAAGCCAACCTTAGTTTTATTTTCTTTCTTTAGCTTGAACGTACAAGATTTTTGAAAGTGAGAAGAATGAAAAGGGTACTTCTCTTGTTTGTTTAGAAATGGGTGTGGTTTAATTTAAGCCCATTTAAATAAAATACAAATCCTTATTTTATTAAAATTAGCATTAACTTCCAATGCTAATTTATCAAATCATAATTAATTCTCAACACTTACCAAAACCCACATATCCAAATTTATAGATTATTCACAATACTTTATTTCATAAAAGTTTAAGATCTAAAATTATAATACAATTAGTTCCCATTAATAATAAAATCCTTTAAAAATGTTTTTTTACAAAATGATCACTTCATAACACTAATTTATAACAATGAAAAAATTTACTAAACAAAATATAATATATATATTCTCTTCAAAATATATTATATATTCAAAGAATACTAAATTCAAACCAAACAATATTCTTGTCTCCACTCTAATTTCAATTATCTTCAAGTAAAACAATCATTATTCTAATTTCTCCAATTTTAATACTTAAGAAACCAAATTCACATTTAAATTACAATTCAAATCTTTATTTAGGCAACATTGAAAAATAAGGGTTGTTACATATTTCCCCCATAAAGAAATTGCATCCTCCAAATTTCTAATTTAGAGAAAAGTCTATAATCGATAGAAATATATTACTGCAACAGTATTTCTATTTTTCAAAATATACACTTGCACTAAAACAACCAAACATCCAAGCAACAAAGTAATCAAGCAATATACAAGAAGGTTCTTGTATTTACACTCAAATAAAATCTTTGACATATTTTTCAAAAGATTAAAACATCTAATTATATTTTCATCCAAGTCATTTCCAAGAGTTACATTTCTTCAATCATTTCCAATTTAATTACTTCTTTTTATAAAAATTCCCTTCTTTTAAATCAATATCTCAAAACAGTCTTTGTAATGTTTTCAAAAATTAATTTCTACAAAAATTAATTTCTCCTAAAAATTTGTGCTTCACAAATTGTTCCATTTTTAAAGAAAAGATTAATTTCTCTAAAAATTTGTACTTCAGAAATTATACTTCAATTTATCATATTCTTATGGATTTTATCTTAACTTAAAGTCAAACCATGATCACAATCAACACCCATCACATTTAAGCTAACAATCAACTCATATTGTCACAATAAACTAGCATAAACGCAAGTTATAAATCCATCATATCAATAATGGCATGCATTTCGCAAACTGGCACAAAAGACAACGCTTCGCTTATCGAATGTTTAAAGGCAAGTACTTCACTTGTCTATACAAATGACCGCACTTCGCAAGTCTAGGGCCAAGGTTTATCACAAATGACTGCTCTTCAAAAGTTTACCTCACTTTACAAGTCTAACACAGATGACTGCACTTTGCAAGTCTACCTGCACTTTGCAAGTCTACCTGCACTTCGCAAGTCTAACATATCTGACTGCACTTCGCAAGTCTACCTGCACATCGCAAGTCTAACATAGATGACTGCACTTCGCAAGTCTAAATACAAATCGTAAGCCTAACATAGATGACTGCACTTCGCAAGTCTACCTGCACATCGCAAGTCCAACATAGATGACTGCACTTCGCAAGTCTAGAACCAAGGTTTATCACAATTGACGTCTTTACAAGCCTAAGACATGCACTTCACATATCGTCACAAAAGTGTCAAATACATTCTAATAGTAATCATTCGAGTAATGCCCGTGCGTCCGATAACCACTCGGGTTTATTTGAACATTTACAACCAGTCAATAAGCTCCACTTACTCAAATATTCTATATAACAAGTCATATAATTAACCGATAAGGCGATCCCGAATGTCCCATAACCACTTCGGATCATCAAATCGTTTAATCACAGTTCTTATTCCATAAAAGTAATAAATTGCAACCAAACATCATCACAAGGAATTATTTTGCATAACATGAAAATCACAAGTATTTAAACATTACACATTTTTTAATTCCATTCAAATCAAATTTCTTCGTTTAAGATCTATAACTAGAAAACCAACTTCTAACAAGAAGTTGCATATAATAATCAATCCAAAGGAATTTTTTCTTTTTTCTTTTACACTTGAAGTCTTCCTTTCATAATTATAAATTTTTTAGTTTAGTATAAGTTTTATCCTTATACTGGAAAACCTGAACTATATTTTCTTAAGGATCTATTGGTCCCACCGAACACCAAAAGAGAATACAACTCAAAAGTGTTAAATACTTCCTAATAGCAATCACCAGAATTCAGCCAAGGCATCCCATATGACCTGGAGATATTCGAGTATTCACTAATGGGCTAGTAAGTACCACTCAAACATTCTATTTAATGAGTTGTACAATATTCGATGAAGCGTTACTTGAGAGCATTTAAACCAATCGGTAACACTAAGTCGATTATTAGTACTCCACATATTATAGAACTAAGGCTCTCATAATATTTATCTTGTAAAATTTTATAGTTTAAAAATCCAAACTTCCTTTCAAAATTTAAATGATTTGATTTCGGATAAATCTTTTCTCCCAAAATAATTTTCTAACTGTATATTAATCAAAAAATATACTAACTTCTTATGGTATTTATGTACCAATTCTAATAAAAGATTTATCCTATTAAATTCCAAATCATCTATTATAAAATTCAAACTTTCTTTTCCCATTAATTCTTTAGAAATTCCAAATTGATTAAACCCATATATATACATAAAAATAAATTCTTCATTCTTAATTTGTTTTTCAAAAATGTCCTTCCAAATAATATTCTAATACTATTAATTCCTAAATCATCCAAATAATATTATTAAAACTCCATGTAATATCTTGTTTACCAAAATAAACCTATAGCTCACAATATTTCTTTTGAAAATATTATTTATCTTCAAAATACTTTCTTTTAAAGTTAACACTTTTCCCAAAATATCCTTTTATTTCCAAAATTCATTACATATGTATACAATTATATTTTTCAAAACATTTATCCCATTTCAAAAGAATATTTAACTCAATTAAAATTTTATCTTCTTTTTAATTATTATTTATAACTTTTGTTAAACCTTTAAAAAAATATTAGAACTCAATTACTATGTCCAACTATCTCGTCAAAGTGTTTAGGAATCCCTATCGATAACGTTAATTAGGTGCATCGATCATAATTGTTAAAACACTCAACTGACAATTTAACACAAAACTAATTTCAAAATATTTCTTTGTTAATCTATATAATTTCATATAATTAAAAATCTATCAATAGTAAATTAAAAACACATCCATTCATCCATGCATACATCATGTAATCAAACATAAATAATAATTAATTACGGTGCTCTTCATAAATAATCTATTAGCTTCCGTTGTACAAATCTGATCACTAAAGGATCAGGAATCCACTTCACAACACATAATTTTAAAAATCATCTTATAAAAGTAATTTATAAAGTAACTCAAAATTTCACAAATACATCCTAATGATTATTCCAAATAATCATTTATACTTATATTCTAAATAGGAATTAAATCCTAAACCCTACCCGACGCACCCAAGGGATGGGACTCTAAGTCAATCAAGGCCAAGGTTCGTGTTTCATATATTCTACATTATTCTAAATCTTTTCTCTAATACCAACTGTAACGCCCTATCCCGAGACCCACACTGACAAAGGGTATTGCTGGATAATACTGTTTGTTAGTGCAGAGAATAGGGCTGGTTAGGAGCGACCATCTATAAAATTGCTTTGGGTGAGTATCGAATACATCGAATAATGTGACTACAATTTCCTTTTCTTTTCTTATAAGTGCTAATTCGACATATCCGATCCTAGCGAAAAACGATAATACAACAGTTTTAATCTAATTCAGAACAATACGTAACATAATATACAATACAGGATCGAACTTCGCAATGAAAATAATATACATCAATATCTTCTCAAAAGTACGAGTCCACAAAAGGAAACACTACTCGCATTTGCACACACACACACACACATAAACATCAACATATCTCAATACACATGACCACAAAAGTTTACCACATATACAAACATAGATCAAACATATAAGCTAGACTCAAATGGTACATCGTAAATGTAAACAACATCAAAATAGACATCTTAAGCTAGCTCACATCCAAGGTCGCCTAGTCCCTGTACCTGTCAAGTCTCTGTTTGACCTGAGCATTAATATAACACCCGGATCAGACTATCTCTAATTATCACAAAAGGGGAGATACTGAAAATAATAAACTTGCATAAATATCAAGGATAAATATCCATAAATTATACTTCACCGACCGGATAATACTTCTTTAAATGATTCCCAGTTCATAGTCAAGTTTCATGCTCATTTACAACATTCATCAAAGTCAAAGCAACACTACAATAAGGGCATAGATAATCGCATCCATATATGCAAGTAATAGTCATGCACTTCGCAAGTCAATTCAAGAGATTCGCACATCGTGCGCCAACACAAAAGATTGCACTTTGCAATTTATATCTCGCTTGAAAACGAGTAATCATAAGATGGGCCTGGAAACCCATTAATTCGCCTAAACGGATCGCCTAAGAAGAGTATGAAAACTCGTTAAATAAGTGCTATCCACTTTCGATTAGTAATTATAAGCGTGTCGATTAATGTCCCATAACCACTTTGGTACCGTAACGTTTCGCTTACCACTTAGCCTAGATGGCTTCAAGTGACAAGCATTGTTTTCAAAATATTTGACCTTAAGTCTCAAATTATATATTGCCTCTCAGCACCATAGCAGTTTCAGTTACCGTTTAGCCTGGATGGCTTTAAGTGACAAGCATCGTTTTCAAAAGATCCGACCTTACAGTCTCAAGTTATATTTTGCCTTTCGGAACCGTAACAGTTTTGCTTACCACTTAGCCTAGATAGCTTCAAGTGACAAGCATCATTTTTAAATGTTCCAACCTCATGGTCTCAAGTTATATTTTACCTCTCGATACCGTAACTGTTTCGCTTACCACTTAGCTTAGATGGCTTCAAATGACAAGAATCGTTTTCGAAATTTTTTTGCCCTTATGGTCCCAAATTAGATTTAGCCTTTCGGCACCATAACAGTTTCGCTTACCACTTAGCCTAGATAGCTTCAAGCGACAAGCATCATTTTCAAAAGATCTGAACTCATGGTCTCGAGTTATATTTTGCCTCTCGGCACCGAAATAAATTCGCTTGTCACTTAGTCTAGATAGCAACCAACAAAGTTCTTAAAAGTTTTGACCTCTTGGTCTCAAGTTAGATTTTGCCCTTTGGTACCGAAACAAAATTGCTTTGTTTATCACTTAGCCAAAATGGCATCAAACAGTAAGCACAATTTCAAGCATTTTGGCCTCATGTCCCCAAATTACGTTTTGACTTTCGGCACCAAAACAGTTTCGCCTACCGTTTAGTCTAAAAAGTTTAAATGGAAAGTGCATATTTTCAAAACTTTTGACCTTGTGGTCCGATTTAGATTTCACCTTTTAGCACCCGAGCAATTCACTTATCATCTAGTTAGATAGCTTCAAGTGGAAAATATGATTTCAAAAGTTTTTGACCTCACGGTCCAAGCTAAAATTTCACCCCTATAGTTTTCAAAACCGCTAACTAGCCAAGCCTTCGCCTCTTGGCACTGATTTTAAATTGTTTTCAAAACCCTCTCGGTAAGGTTAGATCTTTACGAGTTGCATAAGTGGAGCAATGTTCTCGAAAGCTCAGAATCAACTTCGTGAGGGGAAAAGAATAAACAAGCCAAGGATTAAAACTGATACGACACTATTCTTTCCAAAGTGCATCCCATATCGATCATATGAGGTGAACTTTGGAGGGCATGTGTCATACAATAATTTCTGCAAAGTACAAATCGCTAATATTCGAAAGGAAAGCTCCTTGGCTTGTAATATCGAGACCAATCTTTTGGTTTCTAACAAAAATATGCAATCCGAGAGCATGAACCAATATGTCAACCAAGACCAAGATCATAATTTAGCTGAGGTAAGAAGCCTGATAGAGAGCATCAGTTGCCAAAGCCTAAAACAACTCAAAAAACAACAACAATCAACAGCTTAGATAGTCTTTGACGACCCATATTTCAGAAGGTTAAAATCGACAATAATCCACACATTTCCAACTTAAACAATCCGAAACACAGATAATCAATGGGGTTAATTAAGAAAAATAAGAGAAGAAGAAAACAAACGTAGAATCTCGCAGCGGATGACAAAATATAATAATCAAATATACAGTTCATGAAGCGGTTTATACTATACATTTGATTATAATTTATACAACATTTATCAGAGTTATATACATTCAACGGAATAATAGAATAATGCAGCGGAACAACAATGTGGTGAAATAATACTAGTAATAATAATATACCGATCTTCAACTTCGTCCTCCAAAAAATAATCTTCAATGCACTGAAAAACTTAGGACCGACCAAAGTGTAATGAAAAGACAAAACACTCGAGTCAGGACTAAAATATCCTTATGTGAGTCAAATTGATATCACATATAACATGAGTGTAATAGCGTTAGAGATGTTTACGGGGTTTTACATCTCATATCTAGTATATAACGTACGTGCAATAACTCAAGAGATGTTACAAGATTTTCCATCTCTTAAGGATCCATCAAAATATTATATATAGTATAATATGCTATATATGTAAGGTCTAGTCAGTAAAATAAATATTTTTCTTAGTGTTAAGGCTTTACATTAATCCCCCTTAACATGTTTTTAAGCATTGTCATACAGTTTCCATATAAAGCCCCAGTAGCACGTCGGGGGATAGGGATGCGCCGTGATACGACAATACTAAACCAAAATCGTAGTGGTCTCATATAGGGATAAAAGTATGACAAGACACGTGAGGCAATGCCTAAGGTAGGATACTACCAGTTCGGGTCGCATGGCTGATGGTAACACATCATAGCCACGATCGCCCACCGCATCCATCCATCCCATATTGAGTCAAAGGGAGGTTATCCCAAAATCAAGGTGCACCAATCGAAACCAACATCAAGAGTAATAATATAGACCAGTCCAAGAAGAAAATTGAAGAACAGATGTCCACTAGGGGTAGCTACCCCCTTGGCCTTCCCTGTCAAGCCATCCTGTTTTAGTCATTAAAAATTGGCACAAGTGCCGGGGTCTATGCATCATCGTTCACTTTCTTCAAATCCAGCAAACGTACGCCAAATCCAACCATTTCATTCTGGAGTCTCCTCCGCGTACACAGTTGTTAAAGTGGTTCCAATATTGACATAGAGTATGCCAATAAGAGGCCCCGGTCTCTTTAACAACCAAACGTCATTTTACACACCAGTTGGTACTTTTACATTTCGAAAACAATTCATACTTGATATCAAACTATCATATTCGCTTCAAAACATCATTTCATTTCAAAATATCATAATTACTTCAAAATATCATATTCGGTTTGATATGTCATTTTTACTTCAAAATTCGATTCGACTTTCAATTTAGGTTATAACTTCACTTTAACCAAATTCACATTTAAATCCACGATTTAAATATAAATAGTTCCCACTTTGACCAGTTTGAATTTTTAGAAAGTAGTTTGAAGTTTTTTAAATAGTTTAAAAATAGTTTAAATAGTTAAAATAGTTTGATATAAAATGATTTAAGTATTTAAAATGTTTTATAAAATAAAATAGTTTGAAAAATCTAATAATTTGAATATTTAAAAGATCAATTTTTAAACAGTTTATATTAAAATAATTTACTTAAAGTTGTTTCAAAGTCAAACAGATTCAATTCCAAATCTTTCAACTTCAATTCAATTCAAATCGACTCAATTTCGATTTCAATCCGAATTAACTTCGATTCCAATTTCAATTTAAATAAATCTCAATTTTCGTATTAATTCAATTTTGATTTCAATTACAATTAATTTCAATTTAGTTCTCAATTTTAAACCATTTCAATTTATATCAAATTCGAGTTCGATTTCAAAATATCGATTTAAATCATTTAAATTAAACTTAACTTCGATGCTCAATTTTATGTTCAAATCTTTAAAATAATTCAATTCCTATTTCAAATTTGAAATATCCATTTAAATTACCTTTACTTAGCAATATTTCAAGGTTCGAATAAAAGTTCAAATCCTTTAATCAAATCAATTTCCATAATTTAAATCATATTTCAATTATAACTCCAAATTTCAAATTCGATTATTTAAACGATTCCTGTTAACAAATTTCAATTTCAACATTTTGAGCTCAAGTTCGAAAATAATTCAATTTCATTTAAATAATTTCAAACCAAAATTTTAAAATCATTTAATTTAACCAATCGGTGTCCGTATATAATTTTCTATCTTATGGCCAAGTGAATAGTTATTTCAATTTAATTTCAGGGATGGATATATATCATTTCAATCCAAAATAAATGTCATAGGTATATATTATTTCAACCTATTTCTTAATTTAATCAAAATAATTCAATTTATAGTTTTATATACTATAAATAATTTACAGGGTGATAACAGGATATATATAAAATAAATAAACATCCAATCATCCAATCCATCAACCAATAGACACTCATCACAAACAACATCCAAATCAGTCAAATTATCACCACAATTAACCAGTTGTCAATAATTGGAAATTTAACTAGCAATTTAATTTCCAATTCAAATTTGAACTTTTAATTCAAATTCCTATCATTTCAATTCATATCAATTTAAACGTCAGTTAAATTTACCAAACAATAGGCAATCAAATTTAATTACTTCATGATATCAATTTAAATAACATAAAAATTATTTAGTCATTCATGAGCGTTTATAACATTCACCTTTATTTGAAACTGAAAATATTACAGCTTCAAATAAATTCCAATTTGATTCCATGGCATAGACGACTTCGATACGATTCCAATGCGATTTGTTTCGTCCAAAGCGGACCTCGTATGGGAAAGTCATGCAATAATTATCATAACGATAATTAAAATTAAATTAACAAAACTGATAATATAATTAAAACATACCCTAACAGTTCGTTCCCAACCCGGGAACTTGTTTGGAAATACCGTAATGAAAGAAACATAGGAGTTTGCCGTTAGGTTTATGACCAAACGAGATCGTCCAGTTCCTATAGAACCTATCACTAAAATACCCCTAGAAGGGGATAGGGCTAAGCGGAGTGAAAAGGGTTTTCCATGAGATGGGAAATGAAAACTGTTATATGCCATGGTTCCTTACTTCGAATGGGTGCAAATATCTAAATTTCGCCCTTGTAGATACTTTTTCAGACCCATTGCCAATACTAAGTAGTAGTCAAAAATTTGTATCCATTCTTCAAGATATTATGTATAGATCAGATAAATCATGGCCAATTCCTCAAAGGGTGCGAAAACCCACTCACGGCCGAAACAACATCGCGCGCCCTTCTTCTTCCTCCAGGCAGAAATCGCGACCTGCCTCCTTTTTTTTCTTCGTACGCTGTGATCGCCACAGCCCCGGCCGCTGCCCCTACGTGCAACCACGTCGCCTCCATCACTTCCTACCCCACGCGCGCACACGAGCATGCAAATCTCAGAAAAATTGCCGTCGACCACCTCGGATGCCGCCTAAGCCCTCGTCCCAATAGAAGTCGCACCATCCACTCTCCAGCTCCTTGCTACACGCCTCCACTCGCTCCCGTGGTCACGCCCACCCTTCGCTTTTTTTTAATGTTCGGGAAAGATTTGAAATGGGAACAGGAGGATGTACAAGGGGAGACCAAAAGTAGGCGGGAGGTACGAGTGTTGAGATAAGGGAAAGTGTGTGTATATATATATTATTTAATTAAAAAATATCTCGCCCGATCGACTTGCGAAATTCCGAACTCCAAACGAAGCATGCCGCCTGGCATTCTATATGTTATACCCCTATTCTGAATGCAATGGAACTAGTCTTGAGGCCTAATTCAATCGTACGCAGAAGATGGCTTTCAAAATCAAATTATTTTAATTAAATTCCTTAAATTAATTTCTACGCATTTCAAGCTTGCACGGTCAAACAATAAGTCCAATCACTACGAAACTTAAAATCCTATAATAATTCACTATTATGGATTCGATGAAACTGGTTTCGTCGAAATTCGAGACAGTGGCCAAAATGGCTATTTTCACACGTTAATTAAAACAAGAAATTTCAAAAATCAATTTAATCACTTTTAAACTCAATTTTAAAAGTTAACAATTTTCATTCTTGTTTAAATAAAATTTAAATCAACTTTTGAAATCATTTTCATTCATATTAAATTCAAAATTCAATTATTTAAATAATTCCAATATTAAATTTAAACAATTTTAATTATTCAATAAATTACATTAATAACCATTAATTTCAAATGAATTTTAGTTATCAACAGATATTTTAGTGGAAATTAGGGAGACATCCCTATCATACTTTCATATTGTAAAGCGGGTCCTTGTCAAAGTTTCATTGTAAAGCGGGTTCTTGTTTTCTGGAAACGAAGAAAAATTATTGCTGAAATGTCAACAACTTTTATAAATAAGTGCTGATATTTCAGCAACTATCTGTGTCAAAGTTTTATTGTAAAAACAAAGAAAAATTATTGCTGAAATGTCAGCAACTTTTATAAATAAGTGCTGATATTTCAGCAACTTTCATAAACTGTGTTCACAGTGTACATAAATGTTGCTGAAATATCAGCAACTTTTATAAATAAGTGTTGATATTTCAGCAACTTTCATACACTATGTTCACAGTGTATAGAAATGTTGCGGAAATGTCAGCAACTTTTATGAAATGTTGCATCATGCTCTGCAATAATCGTGAATAAAAAACAGGGACCTAATTTATACTGAAATTTAGTGAAGGACTTTTCGTGAATTTTGAAACTTAATAAGGACCTGTGCCAAAAGTACCCTTATTTTTATCTAAATAATTCAATATTTATTATTCAATTCCAGTTATTGATTATAAACACAGTCAATACATAGAATTTCATTTCAATACTTGTTATTGTCTAAATCTTCGAAATTGTTATTTCAAAATTTTATTCAAGTTCAAATTCAATAAATTACATAAATAAAACATTAATTTTTTTTATTTCTAACCCTTACTATTCAATAATCATATTAAATTTAATAATTTAAAATAGTTAAAAATACGGGTCGTTACACTCTCCCCCACTAAAAACTTTTCATCCTCGAAAAGGGGTTAAGTAAGGAATTTAACACTCGATATATTTTCTCAAAATAATCAACTTATAAAACTTTAAATCTTATTTACAAAACCTTTATACGCTCTCGCTACGCTACTCCAATATCGGTTTTACGAAAATTACAGTTTATATATTAACACAAGTTATAAAATTTTAAAACCTCAAAATTTTTCAAACACCCGGATTTACGAAAAATTTCAGCAAAGTTTCCTTTGCGCGGCTCGATCGGAAATTTTTTACAATATAGTACATAACATAAATATATATCAAATATACCAAATATACATCTCATCTCGATCGAAAAACGGTTTTAAAAGCGAGCTTTATATTTAAAATAGTGTCAAAATCATTTTAATGAAAGAGTTTTAGTATTTACTACTAGTATAGAAACCTTTGTATTTTAAAGTGACAAATCACAAAAATGATTGCAAAAACAATCAATCACCAAAAATTCACATACGACAATGTGAATTAAATCCATAAAAATCGATATCAAATCCATCAAATGGATATTCCCAAAAATCCAAAGAAAGAAGTCATCAAAGTTGATAATAAGTGATAACAACTAACCAGATCAACAAAAATCGATTAAAATTTGAAATCCACTCAAAAAAATAGCCAAAATATGCAAAATGAACAGTTCCAGACGTTTGGGGGTTCATCCAGACGTCTGGATTTATGTTCTGGAAATATTCCAGAAACCTACCAGATGTCTGAACTCTAACCAGACGTCTGAAAACTAACTAGGCGTTTGGTAGATTTGGACCAGACGTCTGGTCCAAGTCTCTGCCATTTTTTTCTTTTCTACCGTATATTTTTTTCATCTGCTGCCCAAACCAGACGTCTGGACCTTCCAACCAGACGTCTGGTTGCCTTTTCTGGGCAACAATTTGCCTAGGTCAATGATGGCCAAAATGATTCGGAAGCGATCGGGCGAGCGACGAAGGCTAGGGATTTATGCCAAGTGACAACCCAGTCCTATAGGCTCTTCGATACACCCCAAATAACACGTCCAAATATCCAAGATAGGATCTTTAAAGATTTTGACTTCAAAACACCAAAATTTGGAAAATTCACCAAATCAATTCAAATCAAAAGCAAATGAATGTGAATAGTGTTAGGAATTCATACCTAACAACAACGAAAACAATAGATATAGATGTGAGTTCAAAAACTCACCTTTAAACCCAAAACAACAAGTGAGAAGCTTTAAAACAAAGGAAAGATCAACCACTCTTCAACTTCAACTCTAGAAGCTCCAATCTAAGGTCATAAGCAAATATTTCCTAAGTTAGGTTATAGGAAATTTATGAAATTGGAGAGAGATTGAGATGGAGAAGATGAAGAGGATGCTTACCTAAGCTTCTCTTTGATTTATAACTTGAATTTGAATTCCTAAGAGAAACTAGGGCTTAGGAATTTTAATTTCCTCTTCTCACCATTCTTTCTAGGGCTTGAGAGTGTTAGGAAATGTTATGAATGAATGAAGTGGAGTGGAGTGGGAGTTGTTATTCTAGAGGAGTTAGGGTTACATTGTTAGGTTAGTGGACTGAAACCCAAACCCAAAGCCCAATAGAAAAATGGTAAAATTCTACTCAACTCCAAACATATCAGTGTCTATACTCAAAAAAGTTGTAAACATCGTTTTGAACTCAATGGAAGTAGTCCCGAGTCCTAATTCGACTGTTTACAAAAAAGTAGCATTTTGGACTTTAATCCGACCAACGATGCAATATTTAAATAAAACATTTAAATATTCAATCGTAAAATATGCGGGTTGTTATAGACTCCCATCCTTAAAGAAATTGCGCCCTCGCAATATTTAAGAAGAAAATAAAGATTAACAACCACTCTAAGGCATAACAACACAAAAGAAGAAATTTTGAAATGAGAAGTTCACCTTAAGGAGCATGAGAGAGTAAGTCCGGATGTGTTCGCTCGATGAATCCTCTGGATTCCCAAGAGCAATCCTTAGGATTTGAGGATCATTGAACTTTCACAAGTGGAACATCTTTATTTCGACGGCGTTTAACCTCCGTAGCAATGATACGAATAGGATGTTGCTTATAAGTCAAATTAGGTGAAACTTCAATTTCTTCAATAACACCGGGCTCAAGAATAGAATCAGAATCCCTAAGGAATTTCCGTAGTTGAGAAACGTGGAACACGTCATGGATAGCAGAAAATTGAGCCGGTAACAAAAGGCGATAAGCCACGGAACCAATACGTTTGGTGATGGGAAATGGACCAATATTTCGAGGTGCTGATTTCCCCGAACGACTGAAATGCACAACACCCTTCATAGGTGAAACACGAATGAACACCAAATCTCCCACAGAAAATTCTAATTTTCTTCGTCGGTTATCGGCATAGGATTTTTGTCTACTTTGAGCTTCTTTTATCCTATGACGAATAAGGTCAATCTTTTTTGTGGAATCACGAGTAAAATCTGGACCTAAAACCAGCTTCTCATCGGCTTCAAGCCAACACGAAAGAGATCAGCATGGCCTTCCATAGAGTGCCTCAAAAGGTGCCATACCAATACTAGATTGGAAGCTATTATTATAGGAAAACTCAACAAGATAAATATGATCTTCCCAACTTTCACCAAAATCAAGAACACATGAACGAAGGAGATCTTTAAGAGTTTGATTCACACGCTCCATTTGTCCATCGGACTGAGGATGATAAGCGGTGCTAAAATTAAGCTTCATTCCCAAAGCTTTTTGAAGACCCTTCCAAAATCCACTAGTACATAATGGATCACGATAGCTAACAATAGAAGTTGGAACTCCATGCAATTTAACAATTTCTTTAACATAGAGTTTGGCTAAAAGAGGTATGGTCCAATTGGACCGAACGAGAATAAAATGGGCGGATTTTGTAAGTCTATCGACAGTCACCCATAAACTGTCATGACCCGAATGAGAACGGGGAAGACCGTCAATAAAGTCCATGGAGACTTGATCCCACTTCCAAACGGGAATGTCTAAAGGTTGCAATAACCAACCGGGCCTTTGATGCTCGGCCTTTATAAGTTGGCAAGTCATGCAACGCTTAATAAAGTTAGTAATATCAGGTTTCATTCCATCCCAATAATAAAGTCGCTTCATATCTGTATACATTTTACTACTACCGGGATGAATGGTAAATTTAGAACGATGAGAATCTTCTAAAATGTCTTTACGAAGATCACAAATATTTGGCACGATAAGTCTACCAAACCTTCAAATACCGCTACGAGCATCAATATCAAAGTCTTTAAAACCTTCGATATCAATTTTATCCCTACAACTTTGGCTAAGAAGAGCCAATTCGGGATCATGCCTTTGGGCTTCAAGAATGCGGTCTAAAAGAGAAGGATGAGCCTCAAGGCTACATAAAACAAGAGATGAACACGAATCAGATTCACGATCTCGGATCTCACAAGTAGACAAAGTCTTGAGATCCATTCGGATATCATCATAGAAACAACCACTTGTTGCTTACGACTAAGGGCATCGACAACACGATTACCCTTTCCCGAAGTATAAAGAATATCAAGATCATAAGATGCAAGGAATTTGAGCCAACGTTGTTGACATAAATTAAGTTCCTTTTGAGAAAATAAGTACTTCAAAGATTTATGATCGGTGTAAAGAAAAAATTTCTCTCCCAAAAGATAATGACGCCAAATTCTAAGGGCGAAAACAATGGCCGCGAGCTCTAAATCATGAGTGGCATATCTAGTCTCGGCAGGTTTTAGTTGCCTAGAAGCATAAGCGATAACACGTTCCCTTTGCATGAGAACGACTCCCAAACCAAAGCGACTAGCATCGGTATAAACAACAAAGTCTTGGTTCCCCTCGGGAATCACAAGAATAAGAGCATTGGAAAGGAGTTCTTTTAATTTCTGAAATGAAGCTTCATATTTGTCTGACCAAATGTATTTAATTCCCTTCTTTGTCAAACTAGTAAGAGGTACGGAAATTTTAGAAAAGTCTTTTATGAAACGACGGTAATAACCCGCCAATCCGAGAAAGCTACGAATTTCCGTCACACTCTCCGGTCTCTTCCAATTTTGAATTGCTTCAATCTTTGAAGGATCCACGGAAATTCCAGATTCAGAAATGATATGTCCCAAAAATTTCACACGGGATTGCCAAAAGTGGCACTTAGAAAATCTTGCTTTCAATTGATTGCTCCTAAGAGTTTCCAACACAATCTGAAGATGTTTTTCATGCTCTTCCTCGGTTTTAGAATAAACAAGAATATCATCTATAAGATGAGGACAAATCTATCAAGGAAGCCTTTGAAAACTCGGTTCATAAGGTCAACGAAATAAGCTGGAGCATTCGTTAAACCAAATGGAATAACAAGCCATTCATAAGATCCATAACGAGTACGGAACGATGTCAAAGGAATACTATCCTCTGCAATGCGAAGCTGATGAAAACCGATTGCTAAGTCTAACTGTGAAAAGACTCTAGGACCACTAAGTTGATCGAATAAATCATCAATCCGAGGCAAGGGATATTTATTCTTGATGGTGATATCATTAAGCTTGCGGTAGTCAATGCAAAGCCTAAGTGTACCATCGGATTTCTTCACAAAGATAGCTGAAGCTCCCCAAGGAGAGGAACTAGAACGAATAAACTCTTTGGCTTCCAATTCGGATAATTGTTTACGCATCTCCTCATTTTCCTTATTGGACATACGATAAGGAGGACGAGTGATAGGTAGAGCTTCAGGGATTAGATTAATTCTGAACTCAATTGCTCACTTAGGTGGTAATCCTAAAACGGGCTCAAATATGTCGAGAAATTCACAAACAACGTGAATAATGGAAATGACATCTTCCTCCTCATCATTATCGTCATCATGTGGATTTAGAGAATATAAGGATGCTACCAAATTGGAATTTGAATTTTTAAGAACAATAGAAATCTGCTTAACAGATTGAGGATGTCGAAGATAAATAGTCCTCTCGGGACATAGGATGTGGGCTTCATAACGATTAAGCCAACCCATTCCCAAAATCATTCCGAAACCTAAATAGCGCATTACATGCAAATCAGCTCGGAAAGCATAATCATATAAAATAATCTTGACATCTTTACAAAGTAAACTGAGTGTTGCGGATCCACCAATCGGATTCGCAATTCTCAGTGAAGTCATCAAGCCCATAACATTTAAAGACAAAGCATCAACAAGTTCTTTTGATATAAAAGAGTGAGATGCACCCGCATCAAAAAGAACTCGAATAGGAAGATAACGAAATATAATAATTCCATCAAAGATAGAATGAGAAATACCTTGACCAAGAAAAGTGTTACTAGGGGCTTGCACAACATTTAGCTTTCCCTCTTTCTAGCTTTGAAGTTTGGGACATGAAGATATAGTATGACCCGAACCTTTGCAATAACGACAAGTGAGGGGCTTCAGACACTTATTTGCATAATGGTCCTTAGAACCAAAATTGTAGCATTCTCCACGACTAGAGGTAGGAGTCTTTGCTACCGAAGTTGCTTGCTTCCCTTTATTGTTGGGATAAGGGCCTTTGAACTTAATAGGCCTCTTCTTGTTGTTGTTGAAGTTCTATTTGACACCCAAAACTTCAACATCACTTTCTTTATCGGCCTCTTCAAGTCGAAGAGTGATATCAACAAGTTGATCAAAAGAAACTTCTAGTTTCAGAAGTAAAGGCTTTTTGAGATTCTTATTCAACCCATAAACAAACCTCTGATTTTTCTTCAATAGGGTATTAATATGCTCGACCCCATATTTAGAGAGAGATTCAAAAGATGCGACATAATCTGTCACAGAAGATTCACCTTGAACAAGGTCAATAAAGCGTCGAGCTAAGGTTACATTTTCAGCTTCCGGCACAAACTTTAACTCGAATCTTTCCCGGAATTGCTCCCAAGTAAGATCCGCTTCAATAATTTCCGAAATCAGACGCTCATACCAATCTAATGCTCTTTCTTGGAGCATGCTAGAAGCCACTTGGACTCGATGAAGATCAATAAGATTCATGCGAGAAAAGATGCGATCGCATGATCCAAGCCAAGCTTGGACTTCTATAACGCTTTCAGAACCCTTGAATGACCTTCCACCCAAATTGGTACAATCACTGCACAAGCGTGCAAACCCAGATTTAGGATGAGTAGGCTCTGGAATGGGTCCGACAGCTTGGGCATTCTTTACAAGATCCAAAAGCTGTTGAGCAGACATAAATACTCCATCTTGAGGAGTAGCACTGGATTGACCGGCGTTGGGACAGCCTGGTCTAACCATTTATCTTCTTTAAGAAAAAAAAGAAAGAAAAGGGAAAAAAGTTATTCATAGAATGAATATCAAACAAACTCGATTGCTAAAACAAGGCATCATAAAAAGAAATAGAATGAATCGGTACAAAAGACTCGAATTAAATCCTATGGCACGATTCCTAAGAGAGACTTAGGACAATGATCCTTGCCAGATTATTCTACATTGTTCCAAAGTTTGGCTCTGATACTAAGCTGTGACGCCCCACCTCTATACTCACACTAGCCAAGGACACTACTGGGTAATGCCGTCGACTAGCATGAAGAATAAGGCTATTGAGGAGCGACCATCTGTGTAATTGCTATGTGCGAGTACCGATATGTCAGATAGTATGACATGCATTTCGTTTCAAGAGGAAATCCGACATATCAAATACAAAATCAAAGCTACTACACAGTGGCTAAGTGGTCTTCGAAAACAAATATAGAAATAAGCATAATGTAACGACCCGTAAATTTTAAATATTTTTTTTGTTTATTTATATATTTAATTGAAATTTTGTGAGATTTTAAATGATAAAATTTTGAAATTTAAATTTGATATTTGGAATGCATCTGTTTTAACATAGCAACTGGTAAATTTTCATCAGATAATTTGGAAGTTTATTTTCTAGTGTAATTTTACTTCAATTTAGATCAGTTAAAATTGATGATAATAAAAGTGTTCCGAAACCTAAATATGTCAACATGAGAAAATTTATTTAGAACACTTTGAATAAGACTGCATAATTCGTTTCGCAAATTTTGGACGTTTCTAGCTCCGTTTGGATTTTTCCATACGGAATAGCGGCGTTTATTGGTATCGATTATCGACTTTTGATAAAATGATTGTGCTTGCGCCAAAAATGGTCACAAACCCCAAATGTCGTGAAAGCACCAGTGTATGAACACAAATCAACAATATATAATCACAGATCTCAGATCTAAGTAATGTAGAGGATAAAAGTGAATAATAATAAACTTGAAACAGAAAGAAATAGACAAAGACGCAAGATTTAGAGTGGTTCGGCGTATCGCCTACGTCCACTATGAAGTAGTTAGCTTTATTGATCTTTCTTTGATGTTTACAATCGATTTCCGTAAATTACAGCGAATAACTATAATTTGCAGCAGTGGATCTCGTTGGTAGCAGCAGCAATGGAGTTCAGATCTGGATCTGGCAAAGTCTCGGCGTTGGAGAGCTTGAATCGGAAGAAGAACCCCTTTTCTGTTGGCTTTGGGGGTCTATTTATAGGTGTAGGAGGCTGATATTTCTCTCAGATCTCGGGAGACCCTCACTGGCACGTGACCAGGCCTGCACGCCCAAGCCCGTGAAGTTTCGGTCCGATCCGTGATCGACACGAACAGATTTCGACTCGATCAAGATTTCATCCAATGGAGTCGAAATTTGGCGTGGACATTCTTTAGCATGCACGTAGTCTTCTATGAAAATTTCATAGCATTTGGACTTGTAGATTAGGAGATATGGTCGATACGAAATGCGATTCTCGGTGGCTGTTTGGTTCGACTCGCTCTGTTCGACTCGGTTGCGAATCAGCCCAGTTCGTATCGATGCGAGTCCCTTCGTTCGTATCGATGACTATGCTTTTGTTCGCCTTGATTGCCATACTCCATTATGTGGATGTGAAGTAGATCGAGTCGGAGCGTGGTTCTCTGATGGAATTGTAGAGGAGCGAGTCGAAGAGTGATTCTGTGTTGGAGTCGAAGCGGAGAAGGCGAAGCGAGTCGAAGTAGGAAAACGGAGCGAGTCGAAGTAGGCAAATGGAGCGAGTCGAAGTAGGCACTTCTGAGTATTTGCGAAGCGAGTTGAACCAATCACTGCTGATGGTTGCGAAGCGAGTCGAAGGAAGCGAGTCGAAGGAAGCAAGTCGAAGTTGGCTTCTGCTGGTTGCGAATGGAGCAAGTCGAAGTATGCACTCCCTATGGATTCGAACTGGAGCGAGTCGATGGAGGCTGTTCTTAACCAATTTTGTATCGTTCACAACTTAAGCATACGAACTCGGATTGACTTGAGATTTGGAACGTTGACTCTCATAGCTTAGGTTGTCATGTCATATCAATTTTGGCTCGATCCGGACTCGGACAAAATTCATCGATATCCATAGTGAACTTGCATGTAATCGATTTTCTAGACGAACTGTCTTCGGTCTCTAGTCAAGTTCTTGGTGTCACGGCCTTGCCAAAAGGCGGGATAACATTTGACCCCCAAAACATGCCTTGTGGTAAGAAGGTGTGTTTTGTAATGCCATAAGCTGGATGTAACGACCCTGAATTTTTGACATTGGAAATCAGGATATTTAGTTGATTTTAAATATCTGGAAGTTAGTTTAATTTGAAATTCGAGATATCAGAATGAATTTGGCGATTTAATTATCGAATTTAATTACTGAAGTTGGGTAAAAATTTGAATCTTCAGTTTTAAGCTGATTAAAAATATTTTAAAGGCTTAGGAAATTTATATTGATAATTCTGAAGGTACTGGAACTTTCAGAATTGAATTTGGAAGTGTTTTGTTCAGTTTTGAAATATATCGTTTAAATCAATATTTAAAAATAGCTTTCCGAGGCATAATCTCGGAATTCGATGAAACTAGTTCCGTTGGATTCGTAATATTGTATTATTATTGGATTTCAATTTTCGTAGTGATTGGAGTTGTTGTGTGAGCGTACGATAAGCAAACGCGCTGAAATTAAATCGAAAATTTAATTTGATAACTGGTTCAAAAAGCTATCTTCTCCATACGATAAAATTTGGACTCGAAACCTTTTCCATTGTGTTCGGAATAGGCGTATAACATTACAAGCCTAGCGGCACGCCTCGATAGGAAGTCAAAATTTTTAGTTGACTTTATCGGAACGATTTGAATTTGAATTTGAATTGAATATTTTTATTAGTCAACTGCCGTTGATATTATTTCACATCAGCCGTATTTTATTCATTTCGAAGCCACTGTAGCCTGCTGATTTAGGTACGTAAAAATCTTTTCCTTGTTCCCTTTCCAGCTGATAACGCGCAACCTTTCTCAGAAATTTCAACGCAAGCAGTTAAGAGAACAATGACCGAGCTTTCATTCCTCTTTCCTCCTCTAAAAAAAAATCGAACGCAACTCGTTCATTCAGTAAATAAAAAATGGCCGAGCTCTCTTCATTTCAAAATCAAATCTTCCTATTCGAACAATATTCGAATTCCTTTTCTCCTCCAACATCATTCCAGTTCGAACAGTTCATTAAAAAAAAAAGAAATTCGCGAGTTCGAATAGGCCGGGATCCATCGCGAGTCAGTCGCGACAACGTGAGCGAGTGGCAATAGGATTCGTGCTCGTCCACGACTTGGAGCTCACGCGCGAAGGAGGATTCGCGACATATTGCTTGAGGCGATGCGTAGATTCGTGGGGAGTAGAGCGGCGTTGGCAAGGTTGGTGATCGAATCGAGGCAACGTGGTGGCTCGCGTACGTGAGCAAGTCGCGAGGCGACTGGAAGAGAACGCGTGAACGAGGTGGTCACGAGGCTTCAATAGATACATATACTGCTTGCGTCACCAGATTTGGATTCGCCGAGTTTGCCTACCTCTGAGCGAAGATTCAATTCTTAAAGTTTTTTTAGGAAGCTGTTCTGTCGCGGGCTCGGAAATATCGTGAGGTATATCCAATTTATTCATCACAAAATTAATATATATCTAAGATATGTATAGGAAAGAAAACATATATATACAGATAAGATTTAGAAAGTAAAATTTTAAATGGTGATGTAGATTATTTTTGTAAATATAGATATGCAGTTTCAAAAGAAGAAAATAGACATACATGTTTTCACTTGTTAGTCGAATTTTAAAAATATGTATTTGGGGCGATTAATTTATGTAATAAACTCATTTAATTATTTAGTCACTTAAAGTAATTTATTTAATGGAATTAGTTAAGTAAAATCCTTAGTTAGTTAAATTAAATTACGGTAATAAATTTTTTCGACTAAATTGAATATTAATTAAATTGTATAAATTGTTTATACAAGGTCTATAAATCGAGAAAACAAACTGGAATGGAAATGGGATTGCAAAATAAAAAGCAAAGGTGAGATCTTCTCACTCAAACAAAGGGTTTTGTTTAATTTTAAATAGTTATATTTAAAATTATTGATTGTGTGCTTGAATGATAGTATATACATAGTAGTATATAGCAATATATATATATATATATATATATATATTGGAATATGGATATATTGGAGCTGTTGATTTCCCGCATTATATAGCGGATGAGACCCTATGCGCCGCATAATAGCGGATGATATTTTATAAATCCCATATACCGCGATATTCCACCTCGAAGTGGAATTGGTATTGTGCTAACATCTGTGGATGTAGGGAAACAGGTTGGAGGGATCCAACTGGATTCCTCAAAATTATATGAATTTGTTTCATATGTTGTATGAATTTGTTTCATATGCTGTGTGATGATTTATTTATAATATGTGAATGATTATATTTGTGATTGAATGTGTTGAAGGCTATAATTTAGCCGAATGTGTTTTTGGTATCGTTGGATACCAGAAATAAATGAAATTGGATTTTTGAAAATTAAAGTTGGAAATTTTAAGTAAATTTCTTTTGAAAGAATTGGGTGAATTTAAAAGAAGGAATTTAAAAGCATAAAGTTGATTTTTGAAATCTTATCGAATTATTTCCAAAATATGGGAAAGGATATTAATAAACGAGTTTTGAAAAATATTGTTTAAAAGTTGGAGAATTTCTTGAAAATGGTATTTTAATAATTTGGAAAGAATAAAGGAATTTATTTAAAAGGTGATAAATTTGTTGAAATCAATTTGAAAATTGATTTGGTATTTGAAAATAAATCTTTGGGAAATCGATATGAATTTGTATGAAAATAGATTTTGTGTTGAAATAAATTTGGGAATCAATTTGATAAAATGACTTGGTATTTGGAAATAAATTTAGAAATCAATTTGTAATTGATTTGGTGCTTGAAAAGAATTTTGAAAATCAATTTGTAATTGATTTGGTGTTGATGTAAATCTGGAAATCAATTTGAAAGTTGATTTGGTGTTTGAAAGTAAATATTTGAGAAACCGATTTGAAAATCGTATAAAAAGTGAATATTTGGAAATGTAAATTCAAAACGGAATTCATAAAGGAAAGAAAATTTTGTTTTAAAAATAAACACTGATTTATTTTTAAAGTGTGGAAGTAATTTACAAATTTGGAATGTAAATTAAAAATGAATCGATAAGGATTTATTTAATTGGTTTAAATGGACCATTTTGTGATGAAGTGTGAAAATGTGATTTGAAATTTGTTTTCAAAGTGATGAAGTGTGAAAATGTGATTTGAAATTGGTTTTCAAATGTTGAAGTGTGGAAAATATATATCTTGCGAAGATATTTTGAAAATAAATAATTTGGGAAAATTATTTAAATTGATTGATTGTTGTGAATGTTGTTTGATAGTTAAATAACCGACTATCAATGTTTGCCTTTGAAATGGCACTTGAATTTGTTTTAAAACAAGCGCTCATTATTCGGTTAAGCCGGGAGAGGACTTTGGGTCATATAACCCATTCTGAATAGTGATACGTCGTGAATGGATAGCATTTGAAGACCGGTGTGAAGACCGGGTATTTTCGAAAATGAAAGGACAACCTGTCGAATGTCTCTGCACCGAGTTACTCCGGTATAGAGATTTATATCACTCTTCTTGTAATGGGAAGTCCGGACGTGATTAGTGAATACCCGGATTGCAAGGGCTTCTTTGGAAGTGCCTTCGGTTCCGTTCGATCCCGGGATGGACTTGTATGGATGTGTGTCTGACATTACACTTTGAGATGTAAAGCTGGTTTTTATCAAATTCATTTCTGTTGGTGGCGGAGAATTTATTCTCTTAGCTTAACACCCTTCTCTGAGACGTACGAGCTCAGAGGTTATGTAGTTGATGGTTACTAGTGATACATTCCCAATTTGGTAATGTGGCATACGAAGTGCTGTTGATCATTTGTTGATCAAAGCATGGCTTTGTGGACGAGACTTCGTCGAGCCTCACAACCCGGTAATGGTCGAAACAGGAATGTTGCGGCAAGGTTGTTAGGGGTCGCACCCCTAGGGTATGTCATTTCCTTCTGGATAAAAGGTGATATCATGGTATGGAGCCCAGATATTTTACCTATGTTGATGCTGCACATTTATTATACTTTGTGGTTATTGCTTTGTGGTTGAGGATCCTCGGATAAAGGTCGGTAACGACCGAGGGATGGCATACTTGTGTGTTAGTTACCTAGTTACAGCTGTACAGCGTGAGGTAGTGTTAGTGTGTTGGTTACCTAGTTACAGCTGTACAGCGTGAGGTAGCATCGGCCTTGTGTTTGCAGAGATCCGGTTAGGTTCTCGGGGTGTCTTTCCAGAGGCGTTTCCATTTCGGTGTAAGGAAGTTCCTTTGCCTGACCATTTGTTGGAAATCCAAAGAAACAATACGCGCTCTGTACGGTTTTAGTTGTATAACCTGCTATGGAATGTGGCGGTAACCTGCTATTGAACATAGTAGCTATAGTAGGCATACGATGGTTGTATGTTGGCTAAGATTGGTATTATACTTTCTAAATGTTTTCCACACTAGACATTAATAATAATATCAACTGATCTTTCGTAGTAAGCATATTTGACTATCATAAGGAGAAATCTCCTCCAATTCTACGTTTGCATTGTGTGTGTGGCGGGAGGCCTTATGGTAGTTTCATTTTCCAAATGCATTGCGAATTAATTTTATTTTCTCTGTGAAAATAACTGTTTTACGATCTCACACCAGTCACCATGACTGACTCGGAGTTTATTCTTCCCTTTCTAAACTCTGGGTGCCCATAATTTTCCACACGGGCAGCCGAGAGTTATGTTATCAGGATATTCTGGAGCTTTGGAGATAAGCTAGATGGCGAGGCGTACACTCGTACTTATTTATTTTTTTCCGCTGTGTATTATGTATGTGGACAAGTTATATAACTGTCTAGTGATGTGTATTGTTGTAAACTCTGATGAGATGATGTATGTATAAACTGATATAGTTCTTTGTTTAAAAGACTAGTGATTATCTATTATATATTGTTCCGCTGCGAATGTGAGATTCTGTTGTTGTTTCTGTTTCTTCTTCTTTATTTTTCTTCTGGCTTCTTCTACCTCTTCTTTTTAACCCTAATGATTCGGTTTTCCGGCATTCGATTGCGTGGCATTTGATACAGTGGACGTATTAATGTCGACTTTCGAGCGTCGAAAGATCGCAACCGTTACATGTGGTATCAGAGCTATTGGTTAAGCGACAACCCTGACTCTGTTGGGTGTTACTCATTAGAGATAGAGTCAGTAGTACTCTAGAATGAGTGTGAGTGTAATAATAGACATGAGCACGTATTTGTTAGTGAATACAAAATTTGTTTTATATTGTGTCGACTTATCGGTTGATTGTTTATAGATTCTAGTCGGTTCAGTTTGGCCAACTGTAATCGATAGGGGTCTCTAAACTCTTAAACAAGATAAACTGACACAGTATTGTTTTAAAATAGGGTAAAAGAAATAATTTTGCCCAAAACTATTTTTGTATGGAAAAGAAATCATTTTCCGTAAATTGTTATTTTATATGGTTGCTTGGTTGTTAGGAAGAGATAATAGTGAATTATTATCATTATTAAATGGAAATTGAATAAGAAATAATGGTATAACCAAAGATTTGGAGATAAATTCATTAACAAATGAAATTTATAAATATGAATTGAAAGATAAGGAAATGAATCCATATACGAATGGGATTTGTAAATGTAAATTGTAAATGTGATTTATAATTGGAAATAGAATTCCAGAGAAGTATTTGTAAATAAAATTCAATAATGGAGTGATATTTGATTTGAATCAAGTCGAAGAAAAATCCAAACTTGGAAAAAATAAAATAAAATGGATTGAATTCAAGTAAACAAACTTGATAATTTATTAATTCATGAAATAATGAATTGGAAGTTGAATTAGTTAAATAAAAATTGAATTGTGAGCTGAATAAAAATGGTTTGAATTTGCGTGTAAATTCAAGTAAGTAGAGAAGAAAAAAATTGAAATTTCCTTGTTATTAATGAAGTAAATTCGAGAAGAATTGAATATGGAAATTTGAAATTTAAAATGGATGAGTGAATATACTAATTGAATTAAATTAGTAGATGGAATGGATTCGATAAATGGAAAATCAAATCAAAGAATTTAAATTGGAAATTGTTTACAAGGAAAATGAACTTGAGTTTTGAGTTGAAATAACTTAAGCAATATTGGAAAAGCTCGACTTAAGAGAAAAAAAAATTGTTGTGAAATGGTTTTCAGTGAAACTTGTTTGATTAATGAAATGCAAATTGAATTGAATGAAATCGATTGGAAATGAAATGGTAGGTGAATTAGATGAAAGAAATTTAATTTGTGTCGAAACCATATAAATTGCTTATGGGAATTATTTTGAATGCATTGCTTATGAAAACTATGTGTTTATTATTGAAGATAAGTGAAATGTAAATGAATTTCCTATATATGTCACTTACGCGTTTAAATTGAGTAAGTGCAGGTTTTTGGAAGCCGTTTGGCTGCATTTTGGGTTGCGCAAATGCTAATAATAAACCGATTTGCTTAAAATGCTAATAAGGTACGCCTACGCAATACAAAATAGGAAATATGAACTGTTTTCGCTTTTCCGACCGAGTGAGTCGATGTTTATATATTTATATCTTTTGTCAAATTGCAAAAGCTCCTCCGTACAAAGGAGACTCCGCCAAAATTTTCTGGAAATTTTGAGAGTTTGAAAAATTTTGAAAAAATTTGGAAAATTTTGTTAACGGAAAATTGATTTTCAAATTGTAATGGAAACGTAGGAATTGAACTAGAAAATGAAAACCATTGTTTTGATTGAAGCTAAAAACTTTGAAAAAGTGAATATTGAGTTTTCACTAAGTGAATTTTTGAAGATAATATGAATTCAAATAGAATTGAAATTGTAATTGAATTCAAATGGAATTGAAAATGCAAAGTTGAATGGAAATGAATATATAACTTTGTTAGTGAAGTAAAAATAAATATAAGAAGTATGTAAATACTTATATTGAACTTAAGAAATAAAAAAATGAAATTCTTAAGTAAATTTGGGATTGGGAATCCAATAAGTAAATTTGGACATTGTTGTTAAGTAAACAGGGATTATAAAGGCTATAAAAAAATAGAATTTGGATTTTTGATCTCAGAAGGTAAATTTGGAATTTCTCAACATAAGGTATGTATTTGAAATTTCAGTATGAAATTTGATGAGTTTCTGATTTTGCCACTTGGCATTTTGTTTTCTATTGGAATTTGGGAGTCCGTATGGACATTTTGTAGTTGTACCGAGCTAGCCGCGCAAAGGAGACGCTGTCGAAATTTTTCGGAAATTTAGAGAGTTAGAACATTTTTGAGAAATTTTGGATAATTTACAATTTGAATCTAAATTTGAATTTGAATTGTGAAGTAAATAAAGTTGTTTGGAAACTATGGTTAAGATTTGGACAGTTAGTTGAAATGATGATCTTTAATAAAAAGAAGATTGGTTTGAAAATTTTATAAAACTGTTTGGTTTTGGGAAAATGATAAACGGGGATTGGAGCTTTCTTCTTGACTTGTAATTTCGGGACGAAATTCTTTTAAGGGGGGAAGATTGTAACGACCCTGAATTTTTGACATTGGAAATCAGGATATTTAATTGATTTTAAATATCTGGAAGTTAGTTTAATTTGAAATTCGAGATATCAGAATGAATTTGGTGATTTAATTATTGAATTTAATTACTGAAGTTGGGTAAAAATTTGAATCTTCAGTTTTAAGCTGATTAAAAATATTTTAAAGGCTTAGGAAATTTATATTGATAATTCTGAAGGTACTGGAACTTTCAGAATTGAATTCGGAAGTGTTTTGTTCAGTTTTGAAATATATCGTTTAAATCGATATTTAAAAATAACTTTCCGAGGCATAGTCTCGGAATTCGACGAAACCAGTTCCATTGGATCCGTAATATTGTATTATTATCGGATTTCAATTTTCTTAGTGATTGGAGTTGTTGTGTAAGCGTACGATAAGCAAACGCGTTGAAATTAAATCGAAAATTTAATTTGATAACTGGTTCAAAAAGCTATCTTCTCCATACGATAAAATTTGGACTCGAAACCTTTTCCATTGTGTTCGGAATAGGCGTATAACATTACAAGCCTAGCGGCACGCCTCGATAGGAAGTCAAAATTTTTAGTTGACTTTATCGGAACGATTTGAATTTGAATTTGAATTGAATATTTTTATTAGTCAACTGCCGTTGATATTATTTCACATCAGCCGTATTTTATTCATTTCGAAGCCACTGTAGCCTGTTGATTTAGGTACGTAAACATCTTTTCCTTGTTCCCTTTCCAGCTGATAACGCACAACCTTTCTCAGAAATTTCAACGCAAGAAGTTAAGAGAACAATGGCCAAGCATTCATTCCCCTTTCCTCCTCTAAAAAAAAATCGAACGCAACTCGTTCATTCAGTAAATAAAAAAACGGCCGAGCTCTCTTCATTTCAAAATCAAATCTTCCTATTCGAACAATATTCAAATTCCTTTTCTCCTCCAACATCATTCCAGTTCGAACAGTTTAAAAGAAAAGAAAAGAAATTCGCGAGTTCGAATAGGCCGGGATCCATCGCGAGTCAGTCGCGACAACGTGAGCGAGTGGCAATAGGATTCGTGCTCGTCCACGACTTGGAGCTCACGCGCGAAGGAGGATTCGCGACATATTGCTTGAGGCGATGCGCAGATTCGTGGGGAGTAGAGCGGCGTTGGCAAGGTTGGTGATCGAATCGAGGCAACGTGGTGGCTCGCGTACGTGAGCAAGTCGCGAGGCGACTGGAAGAGAGCGCGTGAACGAGGTGGTCACGAGGCTTCAATAGATACATATACTGCTTGCGTCACCAGATTTGGATTCGCCGAGTTTGCCTACCTCTGAGCGAAGATTCAATTCTTAAATTTTTTTAGGAAGCTGTTCTGTCGCGGGCTCGGAAATATCGTGAGGTATATCCAATTTATTCATCTCAAAATTAATATATATCTAAGATATGTATAGGAAAGAAAACATATATATACAGATAAGATTTAGAAAGTAAAATTTTAAATGGTGAT
This sequence comes from Allium fistulosum, assembly GCA_030737815.1. Lineage (NCBI taxonomy): Eukaryota > Viridiplantae > Streptophyta > Magnoliopsida > Asparagales > Amaryllidaceae > Allium > Allium fistulosum. The sequence goes on along the minus strand of CM060905.1, from coordinate 864,201,061 downwards.
GTAGATTATTTTTGTAAATATAGATATGCAGTTTCAAAAGAAGAAAATAGACATACATGTTTTCACTTGTTAGTTGAATTTTAAAAATATGTATTTGGGGCGATTAATTTATGTAATAAACTCATTTAATTATTTAGTCACTTAAAGTAATTTATTTAAGGGAATTAGTTAAGTAAAATCCTTAGTTAGTTAAATTAAATTACGGTAATAAATTTTTTCGACTAAATTGAATATTAATTTAATTGTATAAATTGTTTATACAAGGTCTATAAATCGAGAAAACAAACTGGAATGGAAATGGGATTGCAAAATAAAAAGCAAAGGTGAGATCTTCTCACTCAAACAAAGGGTTTTGTTTAATTTTATATAGTTATATTTAAAATTATTGATTGTGTTGATTGTGTGCTTGAATGATAGTATATACATAGTAGTATATAGCAATATATATATATATATATATATATATTGGAATATGGATATATTGGAGCTGTTGATTTCCCGCATTATATAGCGGATGAGACCCTATGCGCCGCATAATAGCGGATGATATTTTATAAATCCCATATACCGCGATATTCCACCTCGAAGTGGAATTGGTATTATGCTAACATCTGTGGATGTAGGGAAACAGGTTGGAGGGATCCAACTGGATTCCTCAAAATTATATGAATTTGTTTCATATGTTGTATGAATTTGTTTCATATGCTGTGTGATGATTTATTTATAATATGTGAATGATTATATTTGTGATTGAATGTGTTGAAGGCTATAATTTAGCCGAATGTGTTTTTGGTATCGTTGGATACCAGAAATAAATGAAATTGGATTTTTGAAAATTAAAGTTGGAAATTTTAAGTAAATTTCTTTTGAAAGAATTGGGTGAATTTAAAAGAAGGAATTTAAAAGCATAAAGTTGATTTTTGAAATCTTATCGAATTATTTCCAAAATATGGGAAAGGATATTAATAAACGAGTTTTGAAAAATATTGTTTAAAAGTTGGAGAATTTCTTGAAAATGGTATTTTAATAATTTGGAAAGAATAAAGGAATTTATTTAAAAGGTGATAAATTTGTTGAAATCAATTTGAAAATTGATTTGGTATTTGAAAATAAATCTTTGGGAAATCGATATGAATTTGTATGAAAATAGATTTTGTGTTGAAATAAATTTGGGAATCAATTTGATAAAATGACTTGGTATTTGGAAATAAATTTAGAAATCAATTTGTAATTGATTTGGTGCTTGAAAAGAATTTTGAAAATCAATTTGTAATTGATTTGGTGTTGAAGTAAATCTGGAAATCAATTTGAAAGTGGATTTGGTGTTTGAAAGTAAATATTTGAGAAACCGATTTGAAAATCGTATAAAAAGTGAATATTTGGAAATGTAAATTCAAAACGGAATTCATAAAGGAAAGAAAATTTTGTTTTAAAAATAAACACTGATTTATTTTTAAAGTGTGGAAGTAATTTACAAATTTGGAATGTAAATTAAAAATGAATCGATAAGGATTTATTTAATTGGTTTAAATGGACCATTTTGTGATGAAGTGTGAAAATGTGATTTGAAATTTGTTTTCAAAGTGATGAAGTGTGAAAATGTGATTTGAAATTGGTTTTCAAATGTTGAAGTGTGGAAAATATATATCTTGCGAAGATATTTTGAAAATAAATAATTTGGGAAAATTATTTAAATTGATTGATTGTTGTGAATGTTGTTTGATAGTTAAATAACCGACTATCAATGTTTGCCTTTGAAATGGCACTTGAATTTGTTTTAAAACAAGCGCTCATTATTCGGTTAAGCCGGGAGAGGACTTTGGGTCATATAACCCATTCTGAATAGTGATACGTCGTGAATGGATAGCATTTGAAGACCGGTGTGAAGACCGGGTATTTTCGAAAATGAAAGGACAACCTGTCGAATGTCTCTGCACCGAGTTACTCTGGTATAGAGATTTATATCACTCTTCTTGTAATGGGAAGTCCGGACGTGATTAGTGAATACCCGGATTGCAAGGGCTTCTTTGGAAGTGCCTTCGGTTCCGTTCGATCTCGGGACGGACTTGTATGGATGTGTGTCTGACATTACACTTTGAGATGTAAAGCTGGTTTCTATCAAATTCATTTCTGTTGGTGGCGGAGAATTTATTCTCTTAGCTTAATACCCTTCTCTGAGACGTACAAGCTCAGAGGTTATGTAGTTGATGGTTACTAGTGATACATTCCCAATTTGGTAATGTGGCATACGAAGTGCTGTTGATCATTTGTTGATCAAAGCATGGCTTTGTGGACGAGACTTCGTCGAGCCTCACAACCCGGTAATGGTCGAAACAGGAATGTTGCGGCAAGGTTCGTTAGGGCTCGCACCCCTAGGGTATGTCATTTCCTTCTGGATAAAAGGTGATATCATGGTATGGAGCCCAGATATTTTACCTATGTTGATGCTGCACATTTATTATACTTTGTGGTTATTGCTTTGTGGTTGAGGATCCTCGGATAAAGGTCGGTAACGACCGGGGGATGGCATACTTGTGTGTTAGTTACCTAGTTACAGCTGTACAGCGTGAGGTAGTGTTAGTGTGTTGGTTACCTAGTTACAGCTGTACAGCGTGAGGTAGCATCGGCCTTGTGTTTGCAGAGATCCGGTTAGGTTCTCGGGGTGTCTTTCCAGAGGCGTTTCCATTTCGGTGTAAGGAAGTTCCTTTGCTTGACCATTTGTTGGAAATCCAAAGAAACAATACGCGCTCTGTACGGTTTTAGTTGTATAACCTGCTATGGAATGTGGCGGTAACCTGCTATTGAACATAGTAGCTATAGTAGGCATACAATAATGGTTGTATGTTGGCTAAGATTGGTATTATACTTTCTAAATGTTTTCCACACTAGACATTAATAATAATATCAACTGATCTTTCGTAGTAAGCATATTTGACTATCATAAGGAGAAATCTCCTCCAATTCTGCGTTTGCATTGTGTGTGTGGCGGGAGGCCTTATGGTAGTTTCATTTTCCAAATGCATTGCGAATTAATTTTATTTTCTCTGTGAAAATAACTGTTTTACGATCTCACACCAGTCACCATGACTGACTCGGAGTTTATTCTTCCCTTTCTAAACTCTGGGTGCCCATAATTTTCCACACGGGCAGCCGAGAGTTATGTTATCAGGATATTCTGTAGCTTTGGAGATGAGCTGGATGGCGAGGCGTACACTCGTACTTATTTATTTTTTTCCGCTGTGTATTATGTATGTGGACAAGTTATATAACTGTCTAGTGATGTGTATTGTTGTAAACTCTGATGAGATGATGTATGTATAAACTGATATAGTTCTTTGTTTAAAAGACTAGTGATTATCTATTATATATTGTTCCGCTGCGAATGTGAGATTCTGTTGTTGTTTCTGTTTCTTCTTCTTTATTTTTCTTCTGTCTTCTTCTACCTCTTCTTTTTAACCCTAATGATTCGGTTTTCCGGCATTCGATTGCGTGGCATTTGATACAGTGGACGTATTAATGTCGACTTTCGAGCGTCGAAAGATCGCAACCGTTACATGTGGTATCAGAGCTGTTGGTTAAGCGACAACCCTGACTCTGTTGGGTGTTACTCATTAGAGATAGAGTCAGTAGTACTCTAGAATGAGTGTGAGTGTAATAATAGACATGAGCGCGTATTTGTTAGTGAATACAAAATTTGTTTTATATTGTGTCGACTTATCGATTGATTGTTTATAGATTCTAGTCGGTTCAGTTTGGCCAACTATAATCGATAGGGGTCTCTAAACTCTTAAACAAGATAAACTGACACAATATTGTTTTAAAATAGGGTAAAAGAAATAATTTTGCCCAAAACTATTTTTGTATGGAAAAGAAATCATTTTCCGTAAATTGTTATTGTATATGGTTGCTTGGTTGTTAGGAAGAGATAATATTGAATTATTATCATTATTATATGGAAATTGAATAAGAAATAATGGTATAACCAAAGATTTGGAGATAAATTCATTAACAAATGAAATTTATAAATATGAATTGAAAGATAAGGAAATGAATCCATATACGAATGGGATTTGTAAATGTAAATTGTAAATGTGATTTATAATTGGAAATAGAATTCCAGAGAAGTATTTGTAAATAAAATTCAATAATGGAGTGATATTTGATTTGAATCAAGTCGAAGAAAAATCCAAACTTGGAAAAAATAAAATAAAATGGATTGAATTCAAGTAAACAAACTTGATAATTTATTAATTCATGAAATAATGAATTGGAAGTTGAATTAGTTAAATAAAAATTGAATTGTGAGCTGAATAAGAATTTGCGTGTAAATTCAAGTAAGTAGAGAAGAAAAAAATTGAAATTTCCTTGTTATTAATGAAGTAAATTCGAGAAGAATTGAATATGGAAATTTGAAATTTAAAATGGATGAGTGAATATACTAATTGAATTAAATTAGTAGATGGAATGGATTCGATAAATGGAAAATCAAATCAAAGAATTTAAATTGGAAATTGTTTACAAGGAAAATGAACTTGAGTTTTGAGTTGAAATAACTTAAGCAATATTGGAAAAGCTCGACTTAAGAGAAAAAAAAATTGTTGTGAAATGGTTTTCAGTGAAACTTGTTTGATTAATGAAATGCAAATTGAATTGAATGAAATCGATTGGAAATGAAATGGTAGGTGAATTAGATGAAAGAAATTTAATTTGTGTCGGAACCATATAAATTGCTTATGGGAATTATTTTGAATGCATTGCTTATGAAAACTATGTGTTTATTATTGAAGATAAGTGAAATGTAAATGAATTTCCTATATATGTCACTTACGCGTTTAAATTGAGTAAGTGCAGGTTTTTGGAAGCCGTTTGGCTGCATTTTGGGTTGCGCAAATGCTAATAATAAACCGCTTTGCTTAAAATGCTAATAAGGTACGCCTACGCAATACAAAATAGGAAATATGAACTGTTTTCGCTTTTCCGACCGAGTGAGTCGATGTTTATATATTTATATCTTTTGTCAAATTGCAAAAGCTCCTCCGTACAAAGGAGACTCCGCCAAAATTTTCTGGAAATTTTGAGAGTTTGAAAAATTTTGAAAAAATTTGGAAAATTTTGTTAACGGAAAATTGATTTTCAAATTGTAATGGAAACGTAGGAATTGAACTAGAAAATGAAAACCATTGTTTTGATTGAAGTTAAAAACTTTGAAAAAGTGAATATTGAGTTTTCACTAAGTGAATTTTTGAAGATAATATGAATTCAAATAGAATTGAAATTGTAATTGAATTCAAATGGAATTGAAAATGCAAAGTTGAATGGAAATGAATATATAACTTTGTTAGTGAAGTAAAAATAAATATAAGAAGTATGTAAATACTTATATTGAACTTAAGAAATAAAAAAATGAAATTCTTAAGTAAATTTGGGATTGGGAATCCAATAAGTAAATTTGGACATTGTTGTTAAGTAAACAGGGATTATAAAGGCTATAAAAAAATAGAATTTGGATTTTTGATCTCAGAAGGTAAATTTGGAATTTCTCAACATAAGGTATGTATTTGAAATTTCAGTATGAAATTTGATGAGTTTCTGATTTTGCCACTTGGCATTTTGTTTTCTATTGGAATTTGGAAGTCCGTATGGACATTTTGTAGTTGTACCGAGCTAGCCGCGCAAAGGAGACGCTGTCGAAATTTTTCGGAAATTTAGAGAGTTAGAACATTTTTGAGAAATTTTGGATAATTTACAATTTGAATCTAAATTTGAATTTGAATTGTGAAGTAAATAAAGTTGTTTGGAAACTATGGTTAAGATTTGGACAGTTAGTTGAAATGATGATCTTTAATAAAAAGAAGATTGGTTTGAAAATTTGATAAAACTGTTTGGTTTTGGGAAAATGATAAACGGGGATTGGAGCTTTCTTCTTGACTTGTAATTTCGGGACGAAATTCTTTTAAGGGGGGAAGATTGTAACGACCCTGAATTTTTGACATTGGAAATCAAGATATTTAATTGATTTTAAATATCTGGAAGTTAGTTTAATTTGAAATTCGAGATATCAGAATGAATTTGGTGATTTAATTATTGAATTTAATTACTGAAGTTGGGTAAAAATTTGAATCTTCAGTTTTAAGCTGATTAAAAATATTTTAAAGGCTTAGGAAATTTATATTGATAATTCTGAAGGTACTGGAACTTTCAGAATTGAATTCGGAAGTGTTTTGTTTAGTTTTGAAATATATCGTTTAAATCGATATTTAAAAATAGCTTTCCGAGGCATAGTCTCGGAATTCGACGAAACCAGTTCCATTGGATCCGTAATATTGTATTATTATCGGATTTCAATTTTCTTAGTGATTGGAGTTGTTGTGTAAGCGTACGATAAGCAAACGCGTTGAAATTAAATCGAAAATTTAATTTGATAACTGGTTCAAAAAGCTATCTTCTCCATACGATAAAATTTGGACTCGAAACCTTTTCCATTGTGTTCGGAATAGGCGTATAACATTACAAGCCTAGCGGCACGCCTCGATAGGAAGTCAAAATTTTAGTTGACTTTATCGGAACGATTTGAATTTGAATTTGAATTGAATATTTTTATTAGTCAACTGCCGTTGATATTATTTCACATCAGCCGTATTTTATTCATTTCGAAGCCACTGTAGCCTGTTGATTTAGGTACGTAAACATCTTTTCCTTGTTCCCTTTCCAGCTGATAACGCACAACCTTTCTCAGAAATTTCAACGCAAGCAGTTAAGAGAACAATGGCCAAGCTTTCATTCCCCTTTCCTCCTCTAAAAAAAATCGAACGCAACTCGTTCATTCAGTAAATAAAAAAATGGCCGAGCTCTCTTCATTTCAAAATCAAATCTTCCTATTCGAACAATATTCGAATTCCTTTTCTCCTCCAACATCATTCCAGTTCGAACAGTTTAAAAAAAAAGAAAAGAAATTCGCGAGTTCGAATAGGCCGGGATCCATCGCGAGTCAGTCGCGACAACGTGAGCGAGTGGCAATAGGATTCGTGCTCGTCCACGACTTGAAGCTCACGCGCGAAGGAGGATTCGCGACATACTTCTTGAGGCGATGCGCAGATTCGTGGGGAGTAGAGCGGCGTTGGCAAGGGTGGTGATCGAATCGAGGCAACGTGGTGGCTCGCGTACGTGAGCAAGTCGCGAGGCGACTGGAAGAGAGCGCGTGAACGAGGTGGTCACGAGGCTTCAATAGATACATATACTGCTTGCGTCACCAGATTTGGATTCGCCGAGTTCGCCTACCTCTGAGCGAAGATTTAGTTCTTAAAGTTTTTTTTAGGAAGCTGTTCTGTCGCGGGCTCGGAAATATCGTGAGGTATATCCAATTTATTCATCTCAAAATTAATATATATCTAAGATATGTATAGGAAAGAAAACATATATATACAGATAAGATTTAGAAAGTAAAATTTTAAATGGTGATGTAGATTATTTTTGTAAATATAGATATGCAGTTTCAAAAGAAGAAAATAGACATACATGTTTTCACTTGTTAGTCGAATTTTAAAAATATGTATTTGGGGCGATTAATTTATGTAATAAACTCATTTAATTATTTAGCCACTTAAAGTAATTTATTTAAGGGAATTAGTTAAGTAAAATCCTTAGTTAGTTAAATTAAATTACGGTAATAAATTTTTTCGACTAAATTGAATATTAATTAAATTGTATAAATTGTTTATACAAGGTCTATAAATCGAGAAAACAAACTGGAATGGAAATGGGATTGCAAAATAAAAAGCAAAGGTGAGATCTTCTCACTCAAACAAAGGGTTTTGTTTAATTTTAAATAGTGATATTTAAAATTATTGATTGTGTTGATTGTGTGCTTGAATGATAGTATATACATAGTAGTATATAGAAATATATATATATATATATATATATATATATATATATATATATTGGAATATGGATATATTGGAGCTGTTGATTTCCCGCATTATATAGCGGATGAGACCCTATGCGCCGCATAATAGCGGATGATATTTTATAAATCCCATATACCGCGATATTCCACCTCGAAGTGGAATTGGTATTGTGCTAACATCTGTGGATGTAGGGAAACAGGTTGGAGGGATCCAACTGGATTCCTCAAAATTATATGAATTTGTTTCATATGTTGTATGAATTTGTTTCATATGTTGTGTGATGATTTATTTATAATATGTGAATGATTATATTTGTGATTGAATGTGTTGAAGGCTATAATTTAGCCGAATGTGTTTTTGGTATCGTTGGATACCAGAAATAAATGAAATTGGATTTTTGAAAATTAAAGTTGGAAATTTTAAGTAAATTTCTTTTGAAAGAATTGGGTGAATTTAAAAGAAGTAATTTAAAAGCATAAAGTTGATTTTTGAAATCTTATCGAATTATTTCCAAAATATGGGAAAGGATATTAATAAACGAGTTTTGAAAAATATTGTTTAAAAGTTGGAGAATTTCTTGAAAATGGTATTTTAATAATTTGGAAAGAATAAAGGAATTTATTTAAAAGGTGATAAATTTGTTGAAATCAATTTGAAAATTGATTTGGTATTTGAAAATAAATCTTTGGGAAATCGATATGAATTTGTATGAAAATAGATTTTGTGTTGAAATAAATTTGGGAATCAATTTGATAAAATGACTTGGTATTTGGAAATAAATTTAGAAATAAATTTGTAATTGATTTGGTGCTTGGAAAGAATTTTGAAAATCAATTTGTAATTGATTTCGTGTTGAAGTAAATCTGGAAATCAATTTGAAAGTTGATTTGGTGTTTGAAAGTAAATATTTGAGAAACCGATTTGAAAATCGTATAAAAAGTGAATATTAAATGTGATTTGAAATTTGTTTTCAAAGTGATGAAGTGCGAAAATGTGATTTGAAATTGGTTTTCAAATGTTGAAGCGTGGAAAATATATATATTGCGAAGATATTTTGAAAATAAACAATTTGGGAAAATTATTTAAATTGATTGATTGTTGTGAATGTTGTTTGATAGTTAAATAACCGACTATCAATGTTTGCCTTTGAAATGGCACTTGAATTTGTTTTAAAACAAGCGCTCATTATTCGGTTAAGCCGGGAGAGGACTTTGGGTCATATAACCCACTCCGAATAGTGATACGTCGTGAATGGATAGCATTTGAAGACTGGTGTGAAGACTGCAGGATCCGTCCTTCCATCATACATTTCCACTGTTGGTAGCTTGAATTCTGGTGGATTCCTGGCTTGCCTGATCGTAGGAGCAAAGGGACTCCTATTCACATCCTCCAAATCTCTATTCACTAGCCCGCCTCTCATGGCGCATCTGACCATCTCCGCCAATCTATCACTATCTCAAAGCTGTAGTCCTTGTCTGTTGTTTCTGATTTGCCCCCCGAGTTCACGGGGGATTCCTGGAATCCGTTCTCCCGGTTGAGCATTCATTTCTCTGTCAATGTCGCGTTGCGCAGTTCCATCTGGTACTCCGCCCGGGATTGGGCCAACATGCTCTGGGTTGTTGCCCCCTAGTTTTGGGGCTGCGCCAGATGGTCCTACTCCGTTTTGAACTCTGGTTGCTCCTTGATTTTGCGCTCCAAGCTGCCCAATCTGAAGAAGCAAGTTTTGGATCATTTCCTCTTGTCTTTTCATCATTGTCTCTATCTCATCTCTGGTGATGAAGATTGATGTCTGGTTTGCACCTGAGGAAGCCTCTTGACTCCCTTCATGCTGACTTCTTTCTGGCCTTTGTCTTCTATTTGATTGCCTTTTCATTAGCTTTTATAGATCTGAATTCTTCAAGCTTTTAAATCTGGTATAGCGGGTGCTAGTTCTTCTCAGTGAAAGCACCAAAGTGTTTGCGCCAAAAATGGTCACAAACCCCAAATGTCGTGAAAGCACCAGTGTATGAACACAAATCAGCAATATATAATCACAGATCTCAGATCAAAGTAATGTAGAGGATAAAAGTGAATAATAATAAACTTGAAACAGAAAGAAATAGACAAAGATGCAAGATTTAGAGTGGTTCGGCGTATCGCCTACATCTACTATGAAGTAGTTAGCTTTATTGATCTTTCTCTGATGTTTACAATCGATTTCCGCAAATTATAGCGAATAACTATGATTTGCAGCAGTGGATCTCATTGGTAGCAGCAACAATGGAGTTCAGATCTGGATCTGGCAGAGTCTCGACGTTGGAGAGCTTGAATTGGAAGAAGAACCCCTTTTCTATTGGCTTTGGGGGTCTATTTATAGGTGTAGGAGGCTGATATTTCACTCAGATCTCGGGAGACCCTCTCTGGCACGTGACCAGGCCCACACGCCCAAGCCCGTGAAGTTTCGATCCGATCCGTGATCGACACGAACAGATTTCGACTCGATCAAGATTTCATCCAATGGAGTCGAAATTTGGCGTGGACATTCTTTAACATGCACGTAGTCTTCTGTGAAAATTTCATAGCATTTGGACTTGTAGATTAGGAGATATGGTCGATATGAAATGCGATTCTCGGTGGTTGTTTGGTTCGACTCGCTCTGTTCGACTCGGTTGCAAATCAGCCCAGTTCGTATCGATGCGAGTCCCTTCGTTCGTATCGATGACTATGCTTTTGTTCGCCTCGATTGCCATACTCTGTTATGTGGATGTGAAGTTGATCGAGTCGGAGCGTGGTTCTCTGATGGAGTCGTAGAGGAGCGAGTCGAAGAGTGATTCTGTGTTGGAGTCGAAGCGGAGAAGGCGAAGCGAGTAGAAGTAGGCAAACAGAGCGAGTCGAAGTAGGCACTTCTGAGTATTTGCGAAGCGAGTTGAACCAATCACTGCTGATGGTTGCGAAGTGAGTCGAAGGAAGCGAGTCGAAGTTGGCTTCTGCTGGTTGCGAACAGAGCGTGTCGAAGTATGCACTCCCTATGGATTCGAACTAAAGCGAGTCGAAGGAGGCTGTTCTTAACCAATTTTGTATCGTTCACAACTTGAGCATACGAACTCGGATTGACTTGAGATTTGGAACGTTGACTCTCATAGCTTAGGTTGTCATGTCATATCAATTTTGGCTCGATCCGGACTCGGACAAAATTCGTCGATATCCATAGTGAACCTGCGTGTAATCGATTTTCTAGACGAACTGTCTTCGGTCTCTAGTCAAGTTCTTGGTGTCACGACCTTGCCAAAAGGCAGAATAACAGATTGTACCGCTAATATCTGTATACCGTTTTGATCGTCTCGTCGTGCTGATCTTTGCGGTATATTCAATTCTGTATTTTGAAGTCCGGTACACAGCGAAAACCGTGAAACAGTCAAGCGTATCGGTTTCAAAAGTTTAACTTTTAAACTTCTTTGTGACCATTCAAAATTTTCCACTGGTCGAAAACCAACTGTCATTTGCTTTTATTGCTTCATCAATTCTCGTGATGCACAAACTCCTCGATTCTTTCTGCCTTCTTTCCTATTCTATTCTGCTACCAAGAAATTATTTATCAAAGCTTTGTATATTTTCATTTGTTTAGCCTACTGCTCCTCTTCCCCCTCCTTCATCTCTCCTCACCTTTCTTCATTTCTCCACACACAAGCCTTCTCAGTCCCACGCTTCAACACCCTGCCCGCATATCGGCCACCCAATCGCCCCACGCCCGACCACATCCACCAAAGCAATCACTCCTTCCTCCGCTTCTCCCTTCCTTCCCTGCCACGTGAGCAACTAGCTCCGACCGACAACCCAGAGCTCGACCCACAGCTCCTTCCTCCGCTTGCCAAGCCTCCACTTTGATCCTCTTAGGTAATTATATTTCTTTTGCTACTGTATATTTATATGCAAGTTGTGAGTAAGAGGTGATATACTTTGACAGTATGTATATATTCATATACAGGTTGCGTGAAAGCTTGCAGCCTCATTTTGGTTTGAGATTTCATATATTAATATTCATTTAAGTATAAATATATATTATATATCAGTAATAAATTGATAAGTATGTTTATATATATATATATATATATATATATATATATTGTTTTGAAACAGTTTTAGGCTGTAATAATATATAGTATGTCAGTTAACTGGTTATGCACCTATTTGAGAAGTATATGCAACTATGTTGTATATATTATTTATGTCAAAATAAGTATTGATTTCTAATCATATTTTGTTTATATTCCATTCAAAGATGTTATATATTTGTTTACAGTCATAAGTTATATGACCTTGCGAAAGTATTATATGTTTTTTTATTATTATATTAAGCTTGTGTATATTGTATATATATTATATATTGTAGTTATATACTTTATATATAAGTAAGTTTAAAGTGATATTTGCTGGGTTGTGTATAGTTTATTACGGCAATATGCATATTGTACAATCTGTTGGTTTATATATTTTATGCTATGTTGCAGTCCTTATGATTCTAGTATACTAGTTATACATACTCAGTATAGTGGTTTGTACAGTTTATTTATATATATGGTACTTAGCTACAGTATAATCATAGTGTTCTGTTGTATATATATGGATGTATATGCATTATTCCAAAGCTGTATTGTATATATATATACCTGGTTTTTAAATAAATGTGCTTATATATATATTTTATATAAAGTGTAAACCGTTATATATTATAAGGTATATTAAGTTGTAAAGGTTTATACATGTGCATTATGTTGGGTTTCTAACTATATGCGTTTGAAATTATATATAGAGTTCTTTTTTTATTATGTGTTAAAATTAATATATGATTTTAGAATGTTATATGTATGTGAGGTTTATATATGTTAGTTTGGATATAATGGTTATATATATAAGTATATGAGTTGGTTTCAAGTATATTGGATGGTTTTATTTGATATTGTGTCTTAAATATAAACAATAATCTTTAACTAAATAAATTTTTTTTCGCCTTAAATTTGATATTGATTTCATAGAATAATAATAATATATATTCTGTCTCTATCTAGATGATTTTGACTCATTCTCATCGATTCATATCTATCAGCTTTGATCGCCGAATAGTGCCACTCTAGCTTTGCTTTGGAAGTCGAGTTTGCATTTCGTAACTCAATTTCATTTCCGTTCATCTCTCTAGCCTCGAGAGGTGAGCAATCACTCACGATTAACGTTCTTATATTTATTAAATTTGATTTAAATTGAAACGACAATTGAAATATGCTGCTGTTAGTTATTTACATTGTTATATATAATATTGACTGTATCTGTTCACCTATGACATCTGACACCATTATTTGTTATTTATATTGATGTTGATGATATATGCATGTTATGTTATTATCATATCTGTTATCACTATGCAAGTTCCCTGTTAGTATAGAATCACTATGGGTTGAAATGATACATACCCGAACGATCTTGTAGAATAGGAGAAAATCGTTATGGGTTGAAATGATAAACCCAAGCGATTTTCAATTAATTGAATTTGGGATTGCGGGTTGAAAAGATATATACCCGTATATATTTAAATTGCGGATTGAAATGATAAATATCCGTACCACTTGACCATAGGGTAGAAAATTATATATACAGACACCGTTGGTCTTTATATAAATATTTTGAAAATGATTTCTATGGTTTTGAAAAGAAATATATGGTTTTGATAAATATTGATTTTTAAGATTCATTAAAGTCGATTTAATAAAGTTGATAAATAATTTGTTTAAGTATTTATTAATATCTATATTTTTAAATATAGAGTTTATAATGATTTGAAATTATATTTATTTAAGAATTATACTTAAATAAGTTTGATTTGATATGTATTGAATTTGAAATTTAAAGAAGTGTTTTACAACTTGAAATTTGATTAAAGGCGACTTAAATGGATATTTCAAACTTATATATATATAAATAGGATATTTTGTTTATTTAAATTTGTAAATTGAAGTTGTATTTAGATGTTATTGAAATGATTAAGTAAATGTTTCAAAACTAAATAATAGTTAAGTGAATTTGATATATATATATATATATATATATAAGTATCAAATTTAGTTTTGAAATGTTGAATATTTAAAGCTTTGAAATATATTGAAATTGAAATGGCTTATTTTATGGTTTAGATATGTATTTGAAATCGATAATTTGAAATGGTTTATTGAGAAGCTGAATCGAGTTGAAATTGATGATTTGAGATTTGATTAAATTAAAATTTTGGAATTCGAGATGATTTGAATCGATTTGTGAAATTTGAGGAAACTATTTTATTTTATAAAGTAATTTTAAATTATATTTAAAACTATTGATATTTTACTTTATAAATTATTTTAATATAAACTATTTTAATATAAATCATTTTTAATACAAATTATTTTATTTTAAACTATTTTAACTTATAACTATTTATATAAACTATTTCATTTATAAACTATTTTATTATATATACTAATTTTAATATCTAAACTGTTTAAAAGGAAAGTATTATGATTTCCAAAATGCTATGATTTCAAGGTTTTGATTTCCAAAGTGTTTGATTTTAAAAGACTTATGATTTCGAAAGCGTTATAACTTTGGAAAGTGATATGATTTTTCTAAAATGGATATATTTGAAATGAAAATGATATCGTATTGATATGGTTTGAAATGGAAGTGATATTTTGGTTTTGAAGTATAAACTATTTTGAAATGACCGTGGTGTTATAATAACGATTGGTTGTTAAAGAAACCGAGATCAGATATGGACTTACTCTCTGTCGATACCGAAAACCACTTTGACAACTGTGTACGCGGTGGAGTTTCCAGAATGAAGTAGGATGGTGGCGACGATCCTAAGGTATATACGTGGACCCAACTCCCGTGAGTTGGCATAAGGTGGCTAAAACAGGAGCGATCTCGGACCAGTAAGGTAGCACCTCTTATCGGACGCACTTCTTCGATACCATTCTATTACTTTGTGATTGTTTGGGTGCACCCCTTGATTTGGGAGTGTTGTTTGAGGTGGAGCGGTAGTGGCTGCTATGCATTTCCATCAGTCCGTGTGCGTAATTGGTATATCTACCCTGGCATTGCCTTGTGTGCCGTATCACCTACCATATCGAGCTTTACTACGAGTTGTGATTTCTCCCATAGCCTGTGGAGTATCGAGGGTAGCCCCCATTTTGGGAGTATGCTAATACTGGATAGACTACTGGGACTATTACGTGTTAGGGTGAGTTCAGATTAAATGTAAAGCCCAAATGCTATTTTAAAGTATGTTTATTTTATGATTAGACATTATTATAATAGCGCAATATTACTACATAGTAGATAGTTTAATTGTAATGACCCGTATTTTTTTACGCTTTAAAAATACTAAATTAAATAAAAATTTTATTAAAAATCCGATAGAAATAAAATTTTACGATTTATTAAATGGAAATCTCTTTGTATATAAGTTACAAATCCAAAACCAATTTCGATAAGACCGATAATGTAATACATATTAAAAACGTAATGTAATAATATGAAATAGTTGTAATCAATAACAGAAACCAAAATAATAATTTTAACGTAAGAAACGTGCGTTGTGCGTTAAATGAAATTTTCGTTAAATAAAAATAAATAATAAAATTTCGCAACGAAAATACGATATTTAAAATGCATCTATTTAAACATAGGAAATTGTAAAGTTTCGTCAGAAAATATGAAAGTAAATTTCGGTCACGTCATTTCGGTTTAAATCAGTTAAAATGTAATGAAAATAAAATGTTTTCGAAACCTAAATATTTTTACATAGAAAAATTCTAAATCGTCTTCTTAGCATGACGTCATTTTTCGTTTTTCCAAATTCGGACTTCTTTAGCTCCGTCGATCTTATTTATCTGCGTTTTTGCTGCATTTTCCGCTAGTAAAAAAATTCAAATTTTTATAATTCAATCGCACCACTGATATATGTATACCGTTTTGATTGTCTCGTCGTGTTGATCCCTGCGGTATATTCAATTCTGTGTTTTGAGATCCGGTACGCGACAGAAACTTTAATCGGTGCATCATATCGGTACCACAAATTTTGACTTGCAACTTCCCGTGTCTTTTCAGATCTTCAGCCGTATAATACCAATGGTCATCTGTCATTAATGCAACCTAAATTTGCGTGTGTGACCTTCTCTATCCTATCGTTCACTTTACTACTGTTTGTTCTGTTCACCACTTGAAAAAAAACATAATATACATATATTATTTGACAACGCACAGTTTATCATCCTCCTTTGTTTGCAAACTATGGTCATCTTCCTTTTGTTTCCACCTGACAGCCGTTCACACTTCCCTTCCGCGCGGATGAGCAAGCAGCTCCGACCCAGGCTCGGCCCAACTCCTACTCACAGCCTCGTGCTCTACCAGCCGCTCCTCCTTCCCGTGTGCCGATCTCCCCACTTTTTCCCGACCGAACGCAGCCACACCCATGCCGACGACTCGTCCCCTGGCCTTTGATCCACTAGTGCTTCGCCGCCTCACAACTCCACGTCCGCCTTCCCAGCAGATCCGCCAACCAAACCACTAGCAGCCGATCCGCGCCACATCACTGCCACCTCAGGCCTCGCTAGGCAACCACCCCGACCGAGCACTCTTTCCCCTCCGCTACCGCTTGCCTTGCCATCTCCTACCCCTGGGTTGTTTTATAAAGTAAGATAGGTTTAAAATATATTTTTGAATCTACGTTTCTAATTCAAAATGGGTTCATAGTTGTATTTGATTTGGCAGCTCATACTCATATTTTGTTGATGTTTGTATATATTTAACATACGTACGTTTTATATATACTATTTTATCTACTTTTTTTTCGATTTATGGAAATTGCACATACACTTATGTTTTCGTATAAATTTTGTATATATGTTGTTTGCATACTCAAGTCTGTTTGTATATAAGTTGTTATATATATGGTAAAGTAAGTTTATATATAAGGTCTGGCCATTTTATAAGTTATATTCTTGCATCTACTTTCGGCAGTGATGGTTCAAAGTAAGTAATGTATAAGTATAAGTTTTCAAAAGTTGTCTATACCTTATCTTATATTTAAATTGTTGAAATAGCTTTTATATGTATACAATAATCATATATTTACACATAGTCTGTATAAATTTGTATGTATGTTTTGCACATTGTTTTATATATACACCGTGTGTATATTCATATTTTGTTTGGAAGTTGAGATTCTCTAGTATATGTCTGCAAAATTTTCATTTCATTCGGATGTAATTTTTTACACCGTTTTGATGTCCGAAAGTTGGACTATTGAATGTTTTCAGCTGTACTTAGAATTATTCGTGCTGTTACAAACACGACCAGTGTCCATGTTTGACGCAGCGTATCTCTTTCATTTCCTATCGAAATTCAAAGATTATTTTTTATATTGAAAGATGAGATTCTCTAGTTTATGCATGTAAAATTTCAGTCCAATTCAAGGCCGTTTGGTCCTCTGCTTTATACCTGAAATTTGCAACCAAACTGATTTGGCACTTGTTTGCATGTTTATTTTTTTCTGAACAGCAGTTAGACTTCATGTTCACGATATCATATCTCACTCATGTTTTATCGGAATGGATTGATTCTATTTTTAGAAAAGAGTCGAAGTTACCTAGTTTATGCATGTCAATTTCAGCAAAATCCGACATCGTTTGATTATTGGTCGAGGATCTAAAGTTAGACCAATGCAGCTGTTCTTTTGTACTTGAAATTATTTTTACACTGCTGCAAACACGACCTGAGTTCATGTTTGATGCATTGTATATCTTCCGTCCTACGTCGGAATACAGTGATTCCCTTTTTTTTTAAAAGATAAAGTTTTCTACTTTCTGTATATAAAATTTTAGCTTCATACGAGGTGGTTCAGTCCTCTGTTTCTTACCTGAAAGTCAGACCCAGAAAGGTTTTCAGACCTGAACATTTGACAGTCGCAACATGGCCTGAGTCTATGTTCGTGACATTGTAACTTTTCTCGTCTCTTGTCCAAATCAAGTGATTCTTTTACAGTTTGAAATACAAGTTTTGATCTTTATTCATACCAAATTTCAGACCATTTCGATCTCGGTAGCACATAGAATTGTATTGTTAAACTTTGACGCAGGACATGTTTTTTTTTTTGTTGCTATGTTGAATGTTTTGATTTGATTTCGTCAATTCCTATTTAACATCTTTGCTCGTCGATTCGTGCCAATCTAGTTTATTTCGGAAGTAGTGCTTGCAATTCGTAACTCCTTTCATTGTCAAACCGCTCTAGCCTCGAAAGGTGAGCAATCACTCACGATTAATGTTCTTTTATTTATTAAATTTGATTTCAATTGAAACGACAATTGAAATATGCTGCTGTTGGTTATTTACACGGTTATATATGCTATTACCCGTATCTGTTCACCCATGACATCTGACACCATTATCTGTTAATTATTTATGCGATAATAATCCAGTTTGGTAGATATTTGATTGACTGATGATGTATATATTGGACATTAAATTGTTAATGTTAAAGTGATAAATAATATGCAATCGAATTGATATAGGATAGTCAACAATTTAAATTGGATCTATATGTTGAATTTGATTCGTTAAATTTGTATAATATGACCCCTTTTAAATGTTTAATTACTCGACACGTAGTAATATGGTTAACTTCACCTTGAACCATTGAATGTATGTTGTATAAAATTTATGTTGTATGAAATTGAATAATTGATATCAAATGAAGAACCGTATTAATATTAGTGTAATAATCTTTAATCTACATGAAATGATAGTGTAGATTCTAGAAATAATTATATTAATTTACACAAATAACAATGTGAATTAATACGATTATTTCGGGATTATTTGAAATTATTATTGGATTGATATTGATTGTTGTTATTGCTTGTTTATTTACTTTGACACCATCCCAGTTATCACACTGCAAGTTCCCTTTGCTATGCTTTGATTTTGAATTGAATTGGAATCGGATTGAAATGATAAATACCCAAATTAAACTTTGACCTAGGATAGAGAATTAAATAAAACCCGATTGGTCAATAATTTGATTTAAAATAAAATAAAGTTTTTATTTGAAAGAATAAGATTTTGAAATGAAGCTGGAATTTGAATTTTTAATGAAAGGAAATGTTAATATTTAAAATCTGAAACAAATATTGACATAGTAGTTGTTGAAAGATCGTTATTTTGAAATTAATTATTTGACAATTAAATTTGGAACTTTCATTGAATTAAGTTTGAAATTATAATTAAGTTTGAAATTATTAAGCTTTGAAATTATTAAATAATTAAGTTTTGAAATTATTTAATAATTAAATAAGATTGAATTACTTAATAGTCAAATAAAATTGAATTCTTTATTAAGTGAAATTGAACTTCTTGAATAAGTGAAATTAAGTTTCTTTATTAATTGAGTTTTGAAATTGTAACTAAGTAAATAAATAAGTGAAATTGAATTTCTTTAACAAGAAACAAAATGTGATTTATTGTAATTAATGTAAGACTTGAAATGTAAAGAATTTGATTTGATGAATTAAATTTAATTCAAACTTGTAAGTTTTGATTTAATGAAGTTGAACTTAAGAAATTGATTTAATGAATTGGAAATTAAATAGAAATTGTTTTGAATGACAAATTTACTTAATGAATACTGAATAAAATCGATCAATGAAGTTAAATTGATTTGAAGGTTAAATTAAATTAATTTAAAAGATTCGGAATGAAACTTATTTACGAACTTGAATCAATATTTGAATTGTTTTAAATAAAAATCGAAATTGTATTATAAGATTTTGAAATGGTAATTTGAAAGTTTTGAAACGTAAATTATGGAAATTGATTTAGAAAGACACATGAAATGTTGGTTTACAAATTTTATTTGAAATTGAATTTGATTTGGTTTTGAAATATATTAAACGACCAATCGGTGTAATAATTACGAAAGTTATTAAAGAGACCGGAATCGGTTAGGGACATACTCACTGTCTAAACCGAAAACCACTTTAATAACTATACGCGGAGTGTGATCCAGAATGAAGTGGTTGTAATGATATACGTGATGACTGAAGAAAGATAACGATAATGGATAGCCTTGACACTTGTGTCAAATTGGAAATGACTAAAACAGGAGCCGTGCCGGGCCAAATGGGGGTTAGCTACCTCGAGCGAACACACTTCTTCGAAAACTACTCATTACTTGTTGTCGATTGGTGCACCCTTGATTTGGGAGTGTTGTTTCGCGGTGTTGCGATCGCTGCGGCGATGCGTTCTCACAAGTTCGGATCAGGCAAACGGTAGTTTTACTACCTTGGGTATTGCCTCATGTGCCTTGTCATACTTGTATCCCTATATACGCGACCACTACGATTTGTTTTGTGTTATACCTATGGAGTACTCCCTGATATCCCACTAGTTTACGGTGGAGTTTACAGTGCTGTATAGACTATAACGCTTATATAAAATGTGTTAAGGGGGATAATGGTAACGCCTTAACACTATTTTGATATTTTATATTACTGATAGGCATTATCTACTTATCGTACACTACTACATAGTAGATAGTTTAACGGATCCTTAAAGGATGGTTATTCCAAACATCCTTTGAGTTACTTGTATTTCAGTTGCTATTTCACTTGAGTTGGATTTATTGATATAAGAATGTTAATCCTGACTCGAGTGTTTTGTGTTTTGCTTTACGCTCGGGTCAGACTGAGTGTACCAGTATTCGAGACTCACCTTTGGAGTTGGAGCTTCGCTTGGAGATCCAGCTATCTATCCAGCTTTCAGATATCCAGTTGATTCTAGTGATGTATTCTGATATTGTATTTGATTATTGTATTCGTGACATCTGTTGTACCTTATTTAACTCTGATATGTATATAGTAGCTTCATGAACTACTATCTTTTGTTTCCGCTGCAATTATTACTCTGTGTCTGTGATCTGTGATTATTTATTTACTGTATATGCTCAGTTTTGCCAAATTTAAATTAACAATTCGGTATTTTGAATTATTCAAGACCGACATTTGCGGATGCGAATAGTTCAAAATAGCGGGTCGTTATAGTTGGTATCAGAGCTTTGGTAGCTCTAGGCAAAACTTAGTATATATGGTAATGTATCTACAGAATCACTCTCATTCGAGTTTCAATCTCTTCCTTTTGGCTCAATTTCTTTGAATTTTGGAACGTTCCCTGCAGTTCCAAAATTCATTCGTGTCCCTCACTATTTATCTTCTTTCAATTCTGGAGCATCCTATAACTCCACTTTGAATGATCTTTATAATGAGTCGGCGGTCTTGCCAATCTCAAATTGACTTATAAAGGGGTGAAACTCCTTTACAATAGGCATTGATTTACCGAAGATTTCTGTATCCTCGGTTTACGATGCTATCTATCTCCTGCTATACCTAAATTCTATTTCTTGGGATCGAATGTCGATTTACCTCGGAATTCTACACCGATCTTATTCTTGAAGTCTCGGTTGACCCGGTTAAGGTTGCCCGCGATTTATATAAACTTATCAATCTTCCTACTTTGTTATTTAATCATCATATCTTTGTTTCGAACTTATCTTCGAATCAAAATTCTCTTTGATTTGTGTCCATCAAATTTGAAACCCTATCCTTATTCATTCTTGTATCGTCGAGCGAGGAAGTGTATTTGTGAATTAATATTTAATTTGTTTTAATATATATTATGTTGTTTGAGTTGTTGATGTTGATTTGGGTTTCCGATCGATTCGTCTGATCAACGCTATCGATAGGATTTCCAAAACACTTGAGCAGAGCAAACTGACACAATATTGTTTTCAAATTTGGTAAACAAAATAGTTTTGTATGATTATATTATATATAAATATAAGTTTTCTGAAATTAAATTGTTAATGAAGTTTGTTGTCAGAAATGATAATAATTTGATTTTCATTCCTTGTTTTGTAAACCATTGATTATTGCATAATATAAATAAATGAATTTATGAAACTTGGTTATAATTTGATTTGGGATTTGAAAGGAATTTAAATAAAGAATTTGAGAATTTAATTTCTGGTGATTTCAAACTTTGATTTGAAAGTTTTAAAGTGTATAGTATTTAAAATATTTTCGAATATAAATCATTTTCAAAGAATTTTAAAATGTTGAAACCAGTGCTCTTCTCTTTGTCGCTGGAAAATAATTTCGGTGATGGCGGCCACATCATCGACATTCATTTTCGAGTTTCGAAGTGGAGAGACCATTCTGTAGCTTTGCTACGGTTTTGTTTGGAAAAATATTTTAATTTGAATTTCTTAAGTATGACTTGATTTATATATATATATATGGGTATATTATTTTAAATTTAATTTGATTTAATATATATAGTATATACAAAATTTTCTCTAAAGGGTTTGAAATTAAACGGAAATTTAATTCTTAAAAATTATGTTAAAGAATGTTTCAATTATAAATAAAGCTAAATCTTGGATAAATATTTAAACTTGAAATAATTGAATTTGAAAATTTTATTTGTATAGTACTAAATTGCATTTCAATATAACTTACCTAAATTATTCAGAAGTTAAAATGTAATTGGATAATATACAATATAAAATGATTTTATAAATAAAAATTTGAGTGTTTATAATAAATATTATACACTTAGATTTTAATTATAAAAAATGCTAATAAAGATAATAGAATAATAAGTTAATTAAATGAGATGAATATAATAATTTTGTTCTGAAAGAATTAATAAATTGAAATTAGAACAACTTATGGAAATACTTTAAATTTAAACCAATTATTGAATATAAATTAATTTAAATTGAAATTTATATGGATAAATTAATTTATATGGTTTAAATATATGTAATAAGATATATTAAGTGGAATAAACTTAATAATAATTTGGAATAAAAAAATTAACTTTGTTGAATAAAATATGAGTACAATAAATGATTATACAAATTGATGATTTAGAGATTGTTAATTGAGGATGACTAGATAATAAAATAATGAATTTAGAAATAGATAGATTGATTTAACTTAAGTGAACTCAAAGGGATTTAACCAAATTGTTAACTATTAATTAGTTTAAATTGAAATTTATATGGTTTAAATTAATTGTTTTACTTGTATTCCAATCTATTTTCTTCTGGTTGTTTCTATTCTCCTACCTCCTTCCTTTTCGAGGACGAAAAGTTTTGAGTGGGGGAGATTGTAATGACCCGTATTTTTTTACGCTTTAAAAATACTAAATTAAATAATTTTTTTATTAAAAATCCGATAGAAATAAAATTTTACGATTTATTAAATGGAAATCTCTTTGTATATAAGTTACAAATCCAAAACCAATTTCGATAAGACCGATAATGTAATACATATTAAAAATTTAATGTAATAATATGAAATAGTTGTAACCAATAACAGAAACCAAAATAATAATTTTAATGTAAGAAACGTGCGTTGTGCGGTAAATGAAATTTTCGTTAAATAAAAATAAACAATAAAATTTTGCAACGAAAATTCGATATTTAAAATGCATCTATTTAAACATAAGAAATTGTAAAGTTTCGTCAGAAAATATGAAAGTAAATTTCAGTCACGTCATTTCGGTTTAAATCAGTTAAAATGTAATAAAAATAAAATGTTTTCGAAACCTAAATATTTTTACATAGAAAAATTCTAAATCATCTTCTGAGCATGACGTCATTTTTCGTTTTTCCAAATTCGGACTTCTTTAGCTCCGTCGATCTTATTTTTCTACGTTTTTGCTGCATTTTCCGCTAGTAAAAAAATTCAAATTTTTATAATTCAATCGCACCACCGATATATGTATGCCGTTTTGATCGTCTCGTCGTGCTGATCCCTGCGGTATATTCAATTCTGTGTTTTGAGGTCCGATACGCGACAGAAACTTTAATCGGTGCATCATATCGGTACCACAAATTTTGACTTGCAACTTCCCGTGTCTTTTCAGCCGTATAATACCAATGGTCATCTGTCAATAATGCAACCTAAATTTGCGTGTGTGACCTTCTCTATCCTATCGTTCACTTTACTACTGTTTGTTCTGTTCACCACTTGAAAAAAACATAATATACATATATTATTTGACAACGCACAATTTATCATCCTCCTTTGTTTGCAAACTATGGCCATCTTCCATTTGTTTCCACCTGACAGCCGTTCACACTTCCCTTCCGTGCGGATGAGCAAGCAGCTCCGACCCAGGCTCGGCCCTACTCCTACTCAAAGCCTCGTGCTCTACCAGCCGCTCCTCCTTCCCGTGTGCCGATCTCCCCACTTTTTCCCGACCGAACGCAGCCACACCCATGCCGACGACTCGTCCCCTGGCCTCTGATCCACTTGTGCTTCTCCGCCTCACAACTCCACGTTCGCCTTCCCAACAGATCCTCCAACCAAACCACTAGCAGCTGATCCGCGCCACATCACTGCCACCTCAGGCCTCACTAGGCAACCACCCCGACCGAGCACTCTTTCCCCTCCGCTACCGCTTGCCTTGCCATCTCCTACCCCTGGGTTGTTTTATAAAGTAAGATAGGTTTAAAATATATTTTTGAATCTACGTTTCTAATTCAAAATGGGTTCATAGTTGTATTTGATTTGGCAGCTCATACTCATATTTTGTTGATGTTTGTATATATTTAACATACGTACGTTTTATATATACTATTTTATATACTTTTTTTTTCGATTTATGGAAATTGCACATACACTTATGTTTTCGTATAAATTTTGTATATATGTTGTTTGCATACTCAAGTCTGTTTGTATATAAGTTGTTATATATATGGTAAAGTAAGTTTATATATAAGGTCTGGCCATTTTATAAGTTATATTCTTGCATCTACTTTCGGCAATGATGGTTCACAGTAAGTAATGTATAAGTATAAGTTTTCAAAAGTTGTCTATACCTTTTCTTATATTTAAATTGTTGAAATAGCTTTTATATGTATACAATAACCATATATTTACACACAGTCTGTATAAATTTGTATGTATGTTTTGCACATTGTTTTATATATACACCGTGTGTATATTCATATTTTGTTTGGAAGTTGAGATTCTCTAGTATATGTCTGCAAAAATTTCATTTCATTCGGATGTAATTTGTTACACCGTTTTGATGTCCGGAAGTTGGACTGTTGAATGTTTTTAGCTGTACTTAGAATTATTCGCGCAGTTACAAACACGACCAGTGTCCATGTTTGACGCAGCGTATCTCTTTCATTTCCTATCGAAATTCAATGATTTTTTATATTGAAAGATGAGATTCTCTAGTTTATGCATGTAAAATTTCAGTCCAATTCAAGGCCGTTTGGTCCTCTGCTTTATACCTGAAAGTTGCAACCAAACTGATTTTGCACTTGTTTGCATGTTTATTTTTTTCTGAACAGTAGTTAGACTACATGTTCACGGTATCATATCTCACTCATGTTTTATCGGAATGGGTTGATTCTATTTTTAAAAAAGAGTCGAAGTTACTTAGTTTATGCATGTCAAATTTCAGCAAAATCCGACATCGTTTGATTAGTGGTCGAGGATCTGGAAGTTACACTGCTGCAAACACGACCTGAGTTCATGTTTGACGCATTGTATCCCTTCCGTCCTACGTCGGAATACAGTGATACCCTTTTTGTTTAAAAGATAAAGTTTTCTACTTTCTGTATATAAAATTTTAGCTTCATACGAGGTGGTTCGGTCCTCTGTTTCTTACCTGAAAGTCAGACCCACAAAGATTTTCAGACCTGAACATTTGACAGTCGCAACATGGCCTGAGTCTATGTTCGTGACATCGTAACTTTTCTCGTCTCTTGTCCAAATCAAGTGATTCTTTTGCAGTTTGAAATACAAGTTTTGATCTTTATTCATACCAAATTTCAGACCATTTCGATCTCGGTAGCACATAGAATTACATTGTTAAACTTTGACGCAGGACATGTTTTTTTTTGTTGCCATGTTGAATGTTTTGATTTGATTTTGGCAATTCCTATTTAACAGCTTTGCTCGTCGATTCGTGCCAATCTAGTTTATTTCGGAAGTAGTGCTTGCAATTCGTAACTCCTTTCATTGTCAAACCGCTCTAGCCTCGAAAGGTGAGCAATCACTCATGATTAATGTTCTTTTATTTATTAAATTTGATTTCAATTGAAACGACAATTGAAATATGCTGCTGTTGGTTATTTACACGGTTATATATGCTATTACCTGTATCTGTTCACCCATGACATCTGACACCATTATCTGTTAATTATTTATGCGATAATAATCCAGTTTGGTAGATATTTGATTGAATGATGATGTTTATATTGGACATTAAATTGTTAATGTTAAAGTGATAAATAATTTGCAATCGAATTAATATAGGATAGTCAATGTAACGACCCGATATTTTGGACCATTCGCATCCATTATAAGTGTATAGGTAGACACTCATGCCGGAATTGAATTGCTCAAAATACCGTGTTGTTAATTTAAATTTGGCAAAACTGAACATATACAATAAATAATCACAGATCACAGACACAGAGTAATAAATGCAACGGAAATAAAAGAGATAGTAGTTCATGAAGCTACTATATAAATGTATAAGTTACATCAGAGTTAAACCAGATACAACGGAAGAGTAATACGATACATCAGGTACAAAACGGAATACATCACTGGAATCATCGAATACTGAAAGCAGAATAGATGGCTGGATCTTCAAGCAAAGCTCCAACTTCTAAGGTGAGTCTCGAATACTGGTACACTCAGTCTGACCCGAGCGTAAAGCAAAACACAAATCACTCGAGTCAGGATTAACATTCTTATATCAATAAATCCAACTCAAGTGAAATAGCAATTGAAATACAAGTAACTTAAAGGATGTTTGGAATAACCATCCTTTAAGGATCCGTTAAACAATCTACTAGGTAGTAATGTACGCTAAGTAGATAATGTCTATCAGTAATATAAAGATATCAAAATAGTGTTAAGGCGTTACCATTATCCCCCTTAACACATTTTTATAAGCGTCATAGTCTATACAGCACTGTAAACTCCACCGTAAACTAGTGGGCTATCAGGGAGTACTCCATAGGTATAACACAAAACAATTTCGTAGTGGTCGCGAATATGGGAATACAAGTATGACAAGGCACATGAGGCAATACCCAAGGTAGTGATACTACCGTTTGCCTGATCCGGACTGGTGAGAACGCATCGCCGCAGCGACCGCAACACCGTGAAACAACACTCCCAAATCAAGGGTGCACCAATCGACAACAAGTAATGAGTAGTTCGAAGAAGTGTGTTCACTTGAGGTAGCTAATCCTCCATTGGCCCGGCACGGCTCCTGTTTTAGTCATTTCCAATTTGACACAAGTGTCAAGGCTATCCATTATCGTTCTCTTTCTTCAGTCATCACGTACATCATTCCAACCACTTCATTCTGGATCACCACTCCGCGTATAGTTATTAAAGTGGTTTTTGGTTTAGACAGTGAGTATGTCCCTAACCGATTCCGGTCTCTTTAATAACTTTCGTGATTATTACACCGATTGGTCGTTTGTTTATTTCAAAACCAAATCAAATTCAATTTCAATTAGAATTTGTAAACCAACATTTCATTTGTCATTCTAAATCAATTTCCATAATTTACGTTTCAAACTTCCAAATTCATAATTTCAAAATCTTATAATTCAATTCCAATTTCTATTTAAACAATTCAAATATTGATTCAAATTCGTATATAAGTTTCACTCCGAAATCATTTAAATTAATTAAATTTAACATTCAAATCAATTTAACTTCATTTATCGATTTCATTCAATATTCGTTAAGTTAATTTATCATTCAAAACAATTTCTATTAATTTCCAATTCATTAAAACAATTACTTAAGTTCAATGCCATTATATCAAAACTTACAAATTTAATTAAGTTAAATTCGTCAAATCAAATTCTTTAAATTACAAGTCTCACATTAACTTCAAAAATATCACATTTTATTTCTTGTTAAAGAAATTCAATTTCACTTATTTACTTACTTAAATAATTTTCCAAAACTTAATTAATAAAGAAAACTCAATTTCAATTATTTACGAAGTAAATTCACTTATTCAAAAGTTCAATTTTACTTATTAAAGAATTCAATTCAATTTGATCATTAAATCATTCAATCTTATTTAATTATTAAATAATTCAAAACTTAATTATTAAATAATTTCAAAGTTTAATAATTTCAAACTTAATTATAATTTCAAACTTAATTCAATCATTCCTCAAATTAAACAACATTCTTTCATCAATTACATTGTTAATATTTTGTTTCAGATTATTAAATATTAACATTTTCCTTTCATTAAAATTCAAATTTCAACTCCATTTCAAAACCATATTATTTATTCAAATAAAATCTTCGTTTACTTTTAAATCAAATTATTGACCAATCGGGTTTTATTTAATTCTCTATCCTAGGTCAAAGTTTAATTTGGGTATTTATCATTTCAACCCGATTCCAATTCAATTCAAAAATCAAAGCATAGCAAAGGGAACTTGCAGTGTGATAACTGGGATGGTGTCAAAGTAAATAAACAAGCAATAACAACAACCAATATCAATCAAATAATCAATTCAAATAATCCCGAAATAACCATATTAATTCGCATTGTTATTTGTACGAATTAATATAATTATTTCTAGAATCTACACAATCATTTCATGTAGATTAAAGATTATTACATTACGGTTTTCACTTGTCATTCAATTTCAAATTTTTACACTACAACAATTAATCCAATTTACGTCGATGGTTCAAAGTGTAATTATCGCTATTCTATATGTCAATTAATTTAACAATGAAAAGGGGTCATATTCACTAATCAAATTTAACATATAAATTAGTTTTAAAATTTGTTAACTATCCTATATCCATTTCAATTTTTGCATACTATTTATCATTTATCACTAACAATTTAACGTCCAATATAAACATCAACAATCAATCACTTATCAGCCAAACTGTATTATCATCACATAAATAATTAACAGATAATGGTGTCAGATGTCACAGGTGAACTGATACAGGCAATAACATATATAACAGTGTAATTAATTAACAGCAGCATATTTCAATTGTCGTTTCAATTGAAATCAAATTTAATAAATAAAAGAACGTTAATCGTGAGTGAGTGCTCACCTTCCGAGGCTAGAGATATCTGAAACTAAAATTGAGTTACGAAATGCAACCACGACTTCTAAACAAGCTAGATTGGCACGAATCGTCGAACAAAGCTGATAAATCAGAATTGATGAGAAAAATCAAATTGGCTTGAT
This sequence comes from Allium fistulosum, assembly GCA_030737815.1. Taxonomy (NCBI): domain Eukaryota; kingdom Viridiplantae; phylum Streptophyta; class Magnoliopsida; order Asparagales; family Amaryllidaceae; genus Allium; species Allium fistulosum. The sequence continues at coordinate 864,171,799 of CM060905.1, read as the reverse complement.
ATCGACTGAACGAAACATGTACATTATATATTCTCAAAAATCAATCTAAAATTTAAAACACGAACCTATTATAAATCTGTATAAATTTTAAAATCAATAACTAACTTTAACGCAAATCTTTACATATACTATTACGAGATCACTTTCTTTATAACATATACGTATAGGAAACATCAATAAAATTTCCAAAAAAATATACCTTATAACCATTATCTAATAGTATAAAAATAGTACTCCTCTATATCAATAACTAGTATACAAATCAACTACAAAACGAATCAAAAATCATGCATGTAATTTATGCAATATTTACTAAAACTCATACTTCTTTTTTTTTTCCAAACCAATTTTTTTTTAGAAAAAAAAATCTCCAAAACAATTTAAACGAAAGCAAATGTATAACCCATTTCCAACATCCGTTTATCAAAGATTACCAGCCAAAAAGCAAGTCTGCACTAAGGTCACCAACAAGCATCAAACTTGTAGAACAAAAACCCTATAACCAGCAAAACTAAGTAGAAAGCAATTCGCTATAACAACAATAAAACAGGACATCTTAATATTGTAAATAACACAAACTTACGTATGTGACCTTAGTGCATAGTTCAAAACAATGTAAACTTAATATTGTAAATAACACAACTTACGTATATAACATAGAGTGTAAAACAAGAAACCAAAACAGCTTGTAAAATATATAGTAATACACTGAACTGTACAATATATACTATCTCCTGTTATATACTTGCTATAGACAGTTTACATATATATTTCACTAACATATATAAACCTATGTGTGAATATATACTCACTAACATAAAATATAATATATACACATACCTACTATATTATAAGAAGTACATACTATAAGCTTATATAATATATACAGCATCTAAATAGTATTGACACTTGTAAAAAATGAGAACAACCTATTATATACAACAATATATATATACACGACAGATTATATAAATTATAATATAAAATATAATTTAAAACTAGATCTAGTCATATATATACACGCTACCTGCAAAAGAGAGAGGCGAATATGCTTGGTTCGTTGCTGGCAGATCGGAGGTTGTTGAGGCGAGTTGGAGAGGGTCAGTGTGGCCGCGGGAAGGAGGACGCAAGGGTGGTGGGGCGGTGTTGCCGTGTGCCGACATGGGGATGGTTGTGCTTTGTTGAAGTGGTGGGGTGCGGTCGAAAGTGGTGGAGATGTGGAGTGGTTGTCGGCTACAGGTGATGGAAAAGGGTTGCTCGGAGGGGAAGAGGCAAGCTTTGCTGGAGAGTGACTTGAGTTGCATGGGTTTGGAGGCTCAGTCGGGATGCGGAGGCGGGTAGGGCTTTGTGGGATGGCCGAAACAAGAAGATGAGCAAGCGTTCGGGTGGAGATGCTGGCCATGGGGCGGAAGCATGCAGGGAGGGGATGGATTCGGCCACACTGGTTGGAGAGTAGGAAATGAACAGGTGAAAAGAAAAAAAAAGGAAATGGAAAATGGAGTGAGGAATAAGGAAGAGGTGTCAGGCAAATAAGGAATGTGAAGGAGAATAAATGAGCTGGCAACAGTTCTTTTCTTTTTCTTTTGGAACCAGAATACGAATTATGTGATTTCACATATCTCTTTAACAACTACGCATGGAACAGTCCAACAGACATAATTTTGAGTACCGATGCGTTTGAACAGTGGAAACAAAGGGTCGCAAAAAAAATATATAAATGGTAATGGCTGTACATATTTTACCGGATGGAAATTAAATGGTCACGGTTAGATTCTAAGGTTAAACGGTATCGATACAGGAACCGTTTTACTGATTCTACAGCATACTATAAAAAAAAATGAATATACCGCTGAGATCAGCATCACGAGATGATCAAAACGGTATACAGATATCAGTGGTACGATTGAATTATAAAAATTCGAATTTTCTAATAGCGGAAAATGCAAGAAAAACGCTGAAAAATAAGATCGACGGAGCCAAAGATGTCCGAATTTGGAAAGATGACAAACTGACATCTTGCTCAGAAGATGTTTTAGAATTTTTCTATGTAAAAATATTTAGGTTTCGGAAACATTTTATTTTCATCGCTTTTTAACTGATTAATTGAAGTGAATTTACGCGCGAAATAAACTTTCATATTTTCGGACGAAAATTTACCAGTTGCTATGTTTAACTAGACGTATTCCAAATATTAAATTTTTATTTCAAAATTTTATCGTTTAAAATTTTCACAAAATTTCAACTAATTACGTTATTAAAACAGTTGAAATTTACGGGTCGTTACACTCTCCCCCACTCAAAACTTTTCGTCCCCGAAAAGGAACGAGGTAGGAGAATAGAAACAACCAGAAAGAAAAACAGATTTTGAAATACAAAATAACAATTAGTTTAAACCATATAAATTCAAATTTAAATTAATTGATATTCAATAATTGATTTAATCCATTTGATTTCACTAAAATCAATCTCACTATTTCTAAATTCATTATCTTATTATCCAATTATCTTTAATTTACAATTTCTAAAACCATAAATTTGAATAATCTTTTATTATAATCATATTTTATTTTCAACAGATTAAATTCTTTAATTCCAAATTATTATAAATTTTATTTCACTTAATATATCTTATCACATATATTTAACTCATATAAATTAATTTAAAACATAAAAGTTTCGATTTAAATTAATTTAATCTATTAATTTCTTTTAAATTCAAGGTATTTTCATAAGTTGATCAAATTTCAATTTATTAATTATTTCAAAACAAATTTATTTCATTATTAACTGAGTTTTATTTATTATCCTATCTAACTCAATTGACGTCGTTATAATCAAAATTTTAGTGTATAACATTTATTATAAACACTCAAATTTTATTTATAAATTCAATTTATCTTATATATTATCCAATTACATATTCAACTTCTGAATGATTTAGGTAAGTTGTATTAGAATGCAGTTGAACAATATACAAATAAAATTTTCCCAATTCAATTATTCGAGTTTAAATATTTATTCCAAATTTTGGTTTTATTTATAATTAAAATCATCCTTTAACAACATCTAAGAATTAGATTTCCGATTAACTTTAAACAATTTAGAGTTATATATCATATATTTATATCAATCAAATTTAATTTTAAAATAAGATACTTATATATATATAAATCAAATTATACGGAAGAAATTCAAATCAAAATATTTTTCAAAACAAACCGTAGCAAAGCTACAGAATAGTATCTCCACTTCGAAACTCGAAAATGAACGTCGATGATGCGGCCGCCATCACCGAAATTATTTTCCAGCGACAAAGAGAAGAGCACTGATTTCAACATTTTAAAATTCTTTGGAAACGATTTCTATTCGAAAATACTTCCAATAATATATACTTTAAAATTTTAAAACCAAAGTTCATAATCACCGGAAACTAAATTCTCAAATTTCTGAATTAAATTCATTTCAAATTCCAAATCAATTGATAAACCGTATTTATAAATTTATTTAGAACAATAAATGATAATCAAATATTATCATTTCAAACAACAATTTAATTTACCTATTAAATTCCGGAAATTTTTTTTTACTTATATTTTCACAATATAATCAAACAAATTTATTTCATTTTCCAAATTTGAAAATAATATTGTGTCAGTTTGCTCTGTTCAAGTGTTTTGGAAATCCTATCGATAGCGTTGATCAGACGAATCGATCGGAAACCCAAATCAACATCAACAACTCAAACAACACAGCATATATTACAACATTTATATATTAGTTTACAAATACATTTCTTTGCTCGACGATACAGGAATAAATTTTCAAAATAAGGATAGGGATTCAATTTTTTTTTGACTTAAATCAAAGAGAATTTTGATTCGAAAATAAGTTTGAAACAGAAGATAAGATAATTCAATTACCACAATCGGGAGATGGATGAGTTTATTTAATTCACGGGCAACCTTAACCGGGTCGACCGTGACTTCAAGAATAAGATCGATGCAGAATTCCGAGGTAAATCCACATTCGATCGCAAGAGATAGAATTCAGGCATAGTAGGAGATAGATAGCATCGTAAACCGTGGATGCAGAAATTTCCGGTAAATCAATGCCTATTGTAAAGGAGTTTCACCCCTTTATAAGTCAATTTGAGATTGGCAAGACCGCCGACTCATTATAAAGATCATTCGAAGTGGAGTTATGGGATACTCCAGAATTGAAAGAAGACGAATAGTGAGGGACACAAATGAATTTTTGGAACCGCAGGGAACATTCCAAAATTCAAAGGAATCGAGTCAAAAGGAAGAGATTGAAACCCGAATGAGAGTGATTCTATAAATACATTTACCCTATATGCTAAGTTTTTCCTAGAGCTACTAAAGCTCTGATACCAACTGTAACGACCCGATATTTTGGACCATTCACATCCATTATAAGTGTATAGGTAGACACTCATGCCGGAATTGAATTGCTCAAAATACCGCGTTGTTAATTTAAATTTGGCAAAACTGAACATATACAATAAATAATCACAGATCACATACACAGAGTAATAAATGCAGCGGAAATAAAAGAGATAGTAGTTCATGAAGCTACTATATAAATGTATAAGTTACATCAGAGTTAAACCAGATACAACGGAAGAGTAATACGATACATCGAGTACAAATCAGAATACATCACTGGAATCATCGAATACTGAAAGCAGAATAGATGGCTGGATCTTCAAGCAAAGCTCCAACTTCAAAGGTGAGTCTCGAATACTGGTACACTCAGTCTGACCCGAGCGTAAAGCAAAACACAAAACACTCGAGTCAGGATTAACATTCTTATATCAATAAATCCAACTCAAGTGAAATAGCAATTGAAATACAAGTAACTTAAAGGATGTTTGGAATAACCATCCTTTAAGGATCCGTTAAACTATCTACTAGGTAGTAATGTACGCTAAGTAGATAATGTCTATTAGTAATATAAAGATATCAAAATAGTGTTAAGGCGTTACCATTATCCCCCTTAACACATTTTTATAAGCGTCATAGTCTATACAGCACTTTAACTCCACCGTAAACTAGTGGGCTATCAGGGAGTACTCCATAGGTATAACACAAAACAATTTCGTAGTGGTCGCGAATATGGAAATACAAGTATGACAAGGCACATGAGGCAATACCCAAGGTAGTGATACTACCGTTTGCCTGATCCGGACTGGTGAGAACGCATCGCCGCAGCGACCGCAACACCGTGAAACAACACTCCCAAATCAAGGGTGCACCAATCGACAACAAGTAATGAGTAGTTCGAAGAAGTGTGTTCACTTGAGGTAGCTAATCCTCCATTGGCCCGGCACGGCTCCTGTTTTAGTCATTTCCAATTTGACACAAGTGTCAAGGCTATCCATTATCGTTCTCTTTCTTCAGTCATCACGTACATCATTCCAACCACTTCATTCTGGATCACCACTCCGCGTATAGTTATTAAAGTGGTTTTTGGTTTAGACAGTGAGTATGTCCCTAACCGATTCCGGTCTCTTTAATAACTTTCGTGATTATTACACCGATTGGTCGTTTGTTTATTTCAAAACCAAATCAAATTCAATTTCAATTAGAATTTGTAAACCAACATTTCATTTGACATTCTAAATCAATTTCCATAATTTACGTTTCAAACTTCCAAATTCATAATTTCAAAATCTTATAATTCAATTCCAATTTCTATTTAAACAATTCAAATATTGATTCAAATTCGTATATAAGTTTCACTCCGAAATCATTTAAATTAATTAAATTTAACATTCAAATCAATTTAACTTCATTTATCGATTTCATTCAATATTCGTTAAGTTAATTTATCATTCAAAACAATTTCTATTAATTTCCAATTCATTAAAACAATTACTTAAGTTCAATGCCATTATATCAAAACTTACAAATTTAATTAAGTTAAATTCGTCAAATCAAATTCTTTAAATTACAAGTCTCACATTAACTTCAAAAATATCACATTTTATTTCTTGTTAAAGAAATTCAATTTCACTTATTTACTTACTTAAATAATTTTCCAAAACTTAATTAATAAAGAAAACTCAATTTCAATTATTTACGAAGTAAATTCACTTATTCAAAAGTTCAATTTTACTTATTAAAGAATTCAATTCAATTTGATCATTAAATCATTCAATCTTATTTAATTATTAAATAATTCAAAACTTAATTATTAAATAATTTCAAAGTTTAATAATTTCAAACTTAATTATAATTTCAAACTTAATTCAATCATTCCTCAAATTAAACAACATTCTTTCATCAATTACATTGTTAATATTTTGTTTCAGATTATTAAATATTAACATTTTCCTTTCATTAAAATTCAAATTTCAACTCCATTTCAAAACCATATTATTTATTCAAATAAAATCTTTGTTTACTTTTAAATCAAATTATTGACCAATCGGGTTTTATTTAATTCTCTATCCTAGGTCAAAGTTTAATTTGGGTATTTATCATTTCAACCCGATTCCAATTCAATTCAAAAATCAAAGCATAGCAAAGGGAACTTGCAGTGTGATAACTGGGATGGTGTCAAAGTAAATAAACAAGCAATAACAACAACCAATATCAATCAAATAATCAATTCAAATAATCCCGAAATAACCATATTAATTCGCATTGTTATTTGTACTAATTAATATAATTATTTCTAGAATCTACACAATCATTTCATGTAGATTAAAGATTATTACATTATGGTTTTCACTTGTCATTCAATTTCAAATTTTTACACTACAACAATTAATCCAATATACGTCGATGGTTCAAAGTGTAATTATCGCTATTCTATATGTCAATTAATTTAACAATGAAAAGGGGTCATATTCACTAATCAAATTTAACATATAAATTAGTTTTAAAATTTGTTAACTATCCTATATCCATTTCAATTTTTGCATACTATTTATCATTTATCACTAACAATTTAACGTCCAATATAAACATCAACAATCAATCAATTATCAACCAAACTGTATTATCATCACATAAATAATCTACAGATAATGGTGTCAGATGTCACAGGTGAACTGATACAGGCAATAACATATATAACAGTGTAATTAATTAACAGCAGCATATTTCAATTGTCGTTTCAATTGAAATCAAATTTAATAAATAAAAGAACGTTAATCGTGAGTGAGTGCTCACCTTCCGAGGCTAGAGATATCTGAAACTGAAATTGAGTTACGAAATGCAACCACGACTTCTAAACAAGCTAGATTGGCACGAATCGTCGAACAAAGCTGATAAATCAGAATTGATGAGAAAAATCAAATTGGCTTGATATCGACTGAACGAAACATGTACATTATATATTCTAAAAAATCAATCTAAAATTTGAAACACGAACCTATTATAAATCTGTATAAATTTTAAAATCAATAACTAACTTTAACGCAAATCTTTACATATACTATTACGAGATCACTTTCTTTATAACATATACGTATAGGAAACATCAATAAAATTTCCAAAAAAATATACCTTATAACCATTATCTAATAGTATAAAAATAGTACTCCTCTATATCAATAACTAGTATACAAATCAACTACAAAACGAATCAAAAATCATGCATGTAATTTATGCAATATTTACTGAAACTCATACTTCTTCTTTTTTTTCCAAACCAAATTTTTTTTTTAAAAAAAATTTCCAAAACAATTTAAACGAAAGCAAATGTATAACCCATTTCCAACATCCGTTTATCAAAGATTACCAGCCAAAAAGCAAGTCTGCACTAAGGTCACCAACAAGCATCAAACTTGTAGAACAAAAACCCTATAACCAGCAAAACTAAGTAGAAAGCAATTCGCTATAACAACAATAAAACAGGACATCTTAATATTGTAAATAACACAAACTTACGTATGTGACCTTAGTGCATAGTTCAAAACAATGTAAACTTAATATTGTAAATAACACAACTTACGTATATAACATAGAGTGTAAAACAAGAAACCAAAACAGCTTGTAAAATATATAGTAATACACTGAACTGTACAATATATACTATCTCCTGTTATATACTTGCTATAGACAGTTTACATATATATTTCACTAACATATATAAACCTATGTATGAATATATACTCACTAACATAAAATATAATATATACACATACCTACTATATTATAAGAAGTACATACTATAAGCTTATATAATATATACAGCATCTAAATAGTATTGACACTTGTAAAAAAATGAGAACAACCTATTATATACAACAATATATATACATGACAGATTATATAATTTATAATATAAAATATAATTTAAAACTAGATCTAGTCATATATATACACGCTACCTGCAAAAGAGAGAGGCGAATATGCTTGGTTCGTTGCTAGCAGATCGGAGGTTGTTGAGGCGAGTTGGAGAGGGTCAGTGTGGCCGCGGGAAGGAGGACGCACGGGTGGTGGGGCGGTGTTGCCGAGTGCCGACATGGAGATGGTTGTGCTTTGTTGAAGTGGTGGGGTGCGGTCGGAAGTGGTGGAGATGTGGAGTGGCTGTCGGCTACAGGTGATGGAAAAGGGTTGCTCGGAGGGGAAGAGGCAAGCTTTGCTGGAGAGTGACTCGAGTTGCATGGGTTTGGAGGCTCAGTCGGGATGCGGAGGCGGGTAGGGCTTTGTGGGATGGCCGAAACAAGAAGATGAGCAAGCGTTCGGGTGGAGATGCTGGCCATGGGGCGGAAGCATGCAAGGAGGGGATGGATTCGGCCACACTGGTTGGAGAGTAGGAAATGAACAGGTGAAAAGAAAAAAAAGAAATGGAAAATGGAGTGAGGAATAAGGAAGAGGTGTCAGGCAAATAAGGAATGTGAAGGAGAATAAATGAGCTGGCAACAGTTCTTTTCTTTTTCTTTTGGAACCAGAATACGAATTATGTGATTTCACATATCTCTTTGACAGCTACGCATGGAACAGTCCAACAGACATAATTTTGAGTACCGATGCGTTTGAACAGTGGAAACAAAGGGTCACAAAAAAAATATATAAATGGTAATGGCTGTACATATTTTACCGGATGGAAATTAAATGGTCACGGTTAGAATCTAAGGTGAAACGGTATCGATACAAGAACCGTTTTACTGAATCTACAGCATACTATAAAAAAAAATGAATATACCGCTAAGATCAGCATCACGAGATGATCAAAACGGTATACAGATATCAGTGGTACGATTGAATTATAAAAATTCGAATTTTCTAATAGCGGAAAATGCAAGAAAAACGCTGAAAAATAAGATCGACGGAGTCAAAGATGTCTGAATTTGGAAAGATGACAAACTGACATCTTGCTCAGAAGATGGTTTAGAATTTTTCTATGTAAAAATATTTAGGTTTCGGAAACATTTTATTTTCATCGCTTTTTAACTGATTAAATTGAAGTGAATTTACGCGCGAAATAAACTTTCATATTTTCGGACGAAAATTTACCAGTTGCTATGTTTAACTAGACGTATTCCAAATATTAAATTTTTATTTCAAAATTTTATCGTTTAAAATTTTCACAAAATTTCAACTAATTACGTTATTAAAACAGTTGAAATTTACGGGTCGTTACAGTCAACAATTTAAATTGGATCTATATGTTGAATTTGATTTGTTAAATTTGTATAATATGACCCCCTTTAAATGTTTAATTACTCGACACGTAGTAATATGGTTAACTTCACCTTGAACCATTGAATGCATGTTGTATAAAATTTATGTTGTATGAAATTGAATAATTGATATCAAATGAAGAATCGTATAAATATTAGTGTAATAATCTTTAATCTACATGAAATGATAGTGTAGATTCTAGAAATAATTATATTAATTTACACAAATAATAATGTGAATTAATACGATTATTTCGGGATTATTTGAATTGATTATTGGATTGATATTGATTGTTGTTATTGCTTGTTTATTTACTTTGACACCATCCCAGTTATCACACTGCAAGTTCCCTTTGCTATGCTTTGATTTTGAATTGAATTGGAATCGGGTTGAAATGATAAATACCCAAATTAAACTTTGACCTAGGATAGAGAATTAAATAAAACCCGATTGGTCAATAATTTGATTTAAAATAAAATAAAGTTTTTATTTGAGAGAATAAGATTTTGAAATGAAGCTGGAATTTGAATTTTTAATGAAAGGAAATGTTAATATTTAAAATCTGAAACAAATATTGACATAGTAGTTGTTGAAAGATCGTTATTTTGAAATTAATTATTTGACAATTAAATTTGGAACTTTCATTGAATTAAGTTTGAAATTATAATTAAGTTTGAAATTATTAAGCTTTGAAATTATTAAATAATTAAGTTTTGAAATTATTTAATAATTAAATAAGATTGAATTACTTAATAGTCAAATAAAATTGAATTCTTTATTAAGTGAAATTGAACTTCTTGAATAAGTGAAATTAAGTTTCTTTATTAATTGAGTTTTGAAATTGTAACTAAGTAAATAAATAAGTGAAATTGAATTTCTTTAACAAGAAACAAAATGTGATTTATTGTAATTAATGTAAGACTTGAAATGTAAAGAATTTGATTTGATGAATTAAATTTAATTCAAACTTGTAAGTTTTGATTTAATGAAGTTGAACTTAAGAAATTGATATAATGAATTGGAAATTAAATAGAAATTGTTTTGAATGAGAAATTTACTTAATGAATACTGAATAAAATCGATCAATGAAGTTAAAATTGATTTGAAGGTTAAATTAAATTAATTTAAATGATTAGGAATGAAACTTATTTACGAACTTGAATCAATATTTGAATTGTTTTAAATAAAAATAGAAATTGTATTATAAGATTTTGAAATGGTAATTTGAAAGTTTTGAAACGTAAATTATGGAAATTGATTTAGAAAGACAAAAATTGAATTTGATTTGGTTTTGAAATATATTAAACGACCAATCGGTGTAATAATTACGAAAGTTATTAAAGAGACCGGAATCGGTTAGGGACATACTCACTGTCTAAACCGAAAACCACTTTAATAACTATACGCGGAGTGTGATCCAGAATGAAGTGGTTGGAATGATGTACGTGATGACTGAAGAAAGAGAACGATAATGGATAGCCTTGACACTTGTGTCAAATTGGAAATGACTAAAACAGGAGCCGTGCCGGGCCAAATGGGGGTTAGCTACCTCGAGCGAACACACTTCTTCGAAAACTACTCATTACTTGTTGTCGATTGGTGCATCCTTGATTTGGGAGTGTTGTTTCGCGGTGTTGCGATCGCTGCAGCGATGCGTTCTCACCAGTCCGGATCAGGTAAATGGTAGTTTCACTACCTTGGGTATTGCCTCATGTGCCTTGTCATACTTGTATCCCTATATACGCGACCACTACGATTTGTTTTGTGTTATACCTATGGAGTACTCCCTGATATCCCACTAGTTTACGGTGGAGTTTACAGTGCTGTATAGACTATAACGCTTATATAAAATGTGTTAAGGGGGATAATGGTAACGCCTTAACACTATTTTGATATTTTATATTACTGATAGGCATTATCTACTTATCGTACACTACTACATAGTAGATAGTTTAACAGATCCTTAAAGGATGGTTATTCCAAACATCATTTGAGTTACTTGTATTTCAGTTGCTATTTCACTTGAGTTGGATTTATTGATATAAGAATGTTAATCCTGACTCGAGTGTTTTGTGTTTTGCTTTACGCTCGGGTCAGACTGAGTGTACCAGTATTCGAGACTCACCTTTGGAGTTGGAGCTTCGCTTGGAGATCCAGCTATCTATCCAGCTTTCTGTAACGACCCGTATTTTTACGGATCGACAAGTTCGTCAAAATCTGGAATTTTTGCATTTTTAAGTCATTTCAGATTTTTGGGGAAATTTGTCTAAGTCCTAGGTCGTGGACGACCTAAGAGCTAAGTCGTGGCCGAGTTAAGGACTTCGGCGAGTTAGTGTTAGGTCGTGGGTTAGTTGGAGCGACCTATAGAATTGTGCAACCTAGGATTTAGTTAAGTAATTAGGTCGGCAGGGCGAGTTAACGACCTAAAGACTGACCGACTTAAGAGGTCTAGGCGACCTAAGGAAGAGTAGTGGGCGACCTAAGTATTCTGGGGTTAGGTCGTGGGGTAGAGTTAGGTCGGCAACGACCTAAGGAATGTGGTGAGCGACCTAAGTGAGGTATTGGATAGTTAAGTCGTCTAGACGACTTAGTAGATAGGTCGTATCCCAGTTTGTTCGCGACTTATGTTAGGTCGCGTAGATGTTAAGGGTTTAGGTCGTAGACGACCTAAGAGATAGGAGACCTAAGGATGTACTTAGTATAGTTAAGTCGGCAACGACCTAGAGGAGTTGGGATAGCAGGTTAACGACTTAGTAGTTAAGTCGTTGGACGACCTAAGGGGTTAGTATCTTGTTGTATTGGCTAAGTCTTAGGTCGCGTATTGGCTTAAGTGTTAGGTCGCGAGATTGTTAAGTCGCGCATAGGCTAAGTCGCTAGGTCGAAGACTGTTAGGTCGCGTGGGTTGCTGAGTTGTTAGGTCGCAAGGTTTTATAAGTCGTAGGTCGCTGGGTTTCGTCTAAGTGTTAGGTCGTAACCTGTTAAGTCGTAGGTCGCTGGGTTTCGTCTAAGTGTTAGGTCGTAATCTGTTAAGTCGTGGGGTTTTTAGGTCGTAGGTCGGCATATGTTAGGTCGGCAACGACTTAAGGAGATAGCCGAGTTACGACTCAGGCAGTTTTCAGCTATAAATAGGAGGGGTTGTTCTCACTTTTTGGGATCCGGATTTTGAAGCGACGAAGTGCTGCCATTTTGAGAGCTCGACTTCTACACTTCTTCACTTCTTTTCTCCACTCTAATCAAGTGCTTCCATCCATCCAAATCGAAGATCAAGATTGAAGATTTAAGAGCTTAGATTGAAGATCTTCATCTTTTCAAGAGAGATTTCTTCATTTGAAGCGGATTTGTGATAGATCAAGCTTGATCCTTCGCTGTCCAGATCTGAAGTGTGTTGATTTGAGGTTGTTTAGGTGATTTGGTGAGTGGTGATTATCTCTCACACGGATCCAAAGGAGTATATCGGATTGTTGGCTCGTTTTGGTGTTATAATAGAGATTTCCATGCATTTTCTTCATCCTATGTGTAGATCCATGTAGATCCATTGCTCAAGATGATGTTGCATCCATTTTATCATATGTTAACCTATGCAAGTTCATTCATCAAGTTTGTAGAGACATAATCCATGTTTTCATGCTTATTGGACTTTCAACTCTTTAATTACGAAAATGCCATTATTGTTATAATTGTCTACTTAGATCATTTTTGAATGCTTGATTGCTTGGATTGATGTTTGATTTGATTGATTGTTATGAACTAGATGATTGATGATTAGATTAGATCGAAGATGATTCAAAAGCTAAGGGAAAGGCTCTTGAATTAGAAAAGCTGCTCGTGGCATATGTAGCGGGATGATGAAGCTCTTATGCATAGATTCGATGATGTGATGATGAGATGAGGCTTTGCGAGGATGTAATGAAGCGAGGCAATCATATGATGAAGACTTGGTCTAATCCAGACGGGATCATTCCAAGCATGTTGGTAACTCGGTGATATGATTCGAGTTGAAGATAATGAATGGATATGAGAATAGTCGTCGAGGAGGATGACTAGGAGGCTTGGATAGCATCGTTGTTGAAGGTTCTAGCATGCTCTAAGCAAGAGTACGTTTGGGCAGATTCGATAGTCCCAACGGCCAACTGTTGATGGTCGAGTACTCTGGGCAGATTCGATAGTCCTAGGCACGGGCTGCGATGACGTGCGGGAGTTATGTCTAGAACCGGGGTTTCCATTAGCCCTTGACGGACGGCTGAAAGAATGTGCCGGTCATTCAATTAACGGTGATATCGAAGCAATGATAACAGTGATAGCCAGAGTCATGGATGTTTGGTTGTATCGTCATTCGGACTCAAGAGCGGTATTTTCTGGGTGCTTATCTGATTTAGGCCTTGGTACTTGGAAAACATCGCCCTTGACTCGAGTGATAGTAGTTTTACTTTAAATTGTATGCTCTGCTATGTTTGCTTCTGCTTAGTGTGTGTCTGGGGGCTATCACTGTAGAATGAGGTTGGAGTGGGAGGGTTGTATTCCTATTCCTTTTCCTTTATGCTCTTTTGGTATGTTGTTAGTTAATCTACTGCTCACTAAGACTGTTGTCTGACTCAAGGCTTTTTGTTTTAAATTCTTATTGCCTTGGGCTGTTCGTCCATTTTGGGACGGGCAGACTAGGTAGCAGGTGACAGGTGCTGTTCTCTTCTCACGATGCTGATATCGAAGACGAGCTAGAGGGTTGCATATTATTTTCTTATATGTACTGGATATTCCGCTGTTTTGTATTCTCTGAGAGATATGTAGTGAGGCTGGATGTATTGATTATATGAATGCTTGTATTCAACTATTATGGAGTTTTATAAGATGTCATTTTGTTCTGTAAAGCTTCACTATACATATGTTCTATTGTATTTTGTCCATGCGCTGTGAGTAATACGATAGATTCTGTTGTTTTAATCTTACCTTGACAATCGTCCATGGTCGCCTGGCACACTTTACAGCGCACTATCTCTAGATTCGGTGCAGGGGTCATGGGCGGTCGTCACATTTACGATAGATTCTGTTGTTTTAATCTTACCTTGACAATCGTCCATGGTCGCCTGGCACACTTTACAGCGCACTATCTCTAGATTCGGTGCAGGGGTCATGGGCGGTCGTCACATTTGGTATCAGAGCGAGGTTAATCGATTTTACCCAACGCTCGCTGTCGTAACTACGCATGAGAGACGTAATTGTAATTTGATGGATGATTACTATATATAATATAGTAGTTTAGCTGTAAGTTAGTCCTTTATGCAGTTGTTTCTCTAGATGTTCTAATCATTCCTTTTTATAGATATTGAGAATGAGTCGAAGAGGGAGACCAGCTGCTAGGGGAGGCCGTGCTACTGAAGAGACTGCTGATTATGCAGCCATGTTTGAAGCTATGATGACTTCGATCATGAGAAGGATACCAGTTCCGGGGGCGGCAGTTGATGTTGGAGTTCAAGTCCAAACTCCGAAACCAGTGGATTTTGCTAAGTTGTGCAAGGATTATACTGCTCTTGGAGGGAAGGTTTTCTTGGGAACAGAATCTACCATTGAGGTCCAGAGGTGGATAGATGCTTGTAGAAGGATCTTTGGTGATTTGGGAATTGATGATGCAACTAAGAGGAAGTTGGCATCGAGGCAGCTTCAAGGGAGAGCCTCTGATTGGTGGAACTCTATTACCATCACTACTGCGGAGGAAGAGATTACTTGGGAGCAATTCCAAGCTAGATTTGAAGCTAAGTTCATTTCTACAGCTCAGAAGTCTGTTCTGTTCAAGAAGTTTGTAGAGCTCAGGCAGGGTGGAAGATCTGTTCTTGAGTATGTTTCTGAGTTCGAAGCTTTGTCCAAGTATGCTCGGTCATATATTGAATCTGCTTATCAGAAGAACGAGAAGTTTGTGACCGGCTTGGATAGTTATCTTGGGAGACAGTTGGTGGATCATTTGGACGATTCATTTGAGAAGCTTGTGGAGAAAGCTCTCAGGCATGAGAGTCTGTTTCCTAAGGAAGGACCTGTTGTTGCTGTTACCAAGGGAGAATCTAAACCACAGCAGGGTGGAAACCAGAAGAGGAAGCAGCAGCAGCAAAAGGGTAAGGATGGCCAGAAGAAGCTGAAAGGCGAGGTGACTTGCTACAATTGTCAGCAGAAGGGCCATTTCTCTAAGGATTGTAAGAATCCTAAGGTGCCGATGAAGTGTCACAACTGTGACAAGCCGGGGCATTTCAGGAAGAATTGTCCAGAACCGAGGAAGGACAGGCAGATTGTGCAAGCCTATGCTTTGGGAGCTGTTCCGTCGTCTTCGAAAGCTCCTACTGCCGAAGAGAAGGGAAAGAGTGTGGTTGTTCAAGGTACTCTTTTCCTATGTGGTATTCCAGTTAGAGTTTTGTTTGATACTGGAGCATCGCATTCGTTTGTTTGTAATGAACTAGTAGGCCGGTTAGGTTTGAAGCCGGATATTGTTGATAGGCCATTGGTAGTGACTAATCCAGTTGGGGGTTCGTCTTGTTTGTGTATGTTATGCCGTGGTCTAGTTGTGTCGAGTCATGGTTGCTCTTTTGTTTGTGATTGCTTTGTTCTGAACTTTGTGGGGTTCGGAATTATCTTGGGTATGGACTGGCTTAGGAAGTATGCGGCTAAGGTTGATTGTGAGAGGCTAGAGGTGACAGTCGAGAATGTGGAAGGGCGAAGGATTGTGATACGATGTAAGCATGAGGAAGGCGTCTTCATGAGCTTCATGTATTCGCTAGTTGTTCCACGGGATGGACTGTCTTTAGTGCCAATCGCAAATGGATTCGAGGATGTCTTTGACGAAGTCAAAGGGTTGCCGCCGCATAGAGAGATCGAGTTTCGTATAGATCTAGTTGAAGGAGCCAGACCTGTTGTGATGCCTCTTAGGCGGATGGCGCCTAGGGAACAGCAAGAGTTGAGGGTGCAAGTTGATGACCTTTTACAGAAAGGATTCATTCGGCGTAGTGTGTCCGAGTGGGGTGCACCAGTTGTGTTTGCAACCAAGGCAGATGGGTCATTGAGACTGTGCGTCGATTATCGTGAGCTGAATAAGGTGACTAAGAAGAACAAGTATCCATTGCCAAGGATAGACGACTTGTTTGATCAGCTTCACGAAGCTAAGATGTTTTCTCAAATGGATTTGGCAACGGGATTTCACCAGTTGAGAGTGGCTAAGGATAGTGTGCCGAAGACTGCTTTTAGGACACCATCCGGTTTCTTTGAATGGCTGGTAATGCCGTTTGGATTGACTAACGCGCCAGCATATTTTGTGGATCTTATGAATAGGGTGTTCAGAGATCAGTTGAACAAGTTCGTACTTGTATTCGTGGATGATATTCTGATTTATTCCAGAACTGAAGAAGAGCACAAGACGCACTTGCGTATTGTTTTGGAGATCTTACGGAAACATCAGCTGAAGGCTAAGTTTTCGAAGTGTCACTTCTGGAAGAGTGAAGTGAGGTTCTTAGGCCATGTGATTTCTGGAAATGGAATAGCGGTTGATCCCGCTAAGGTGGTAGCAATCCAGGATTGGGTTAGACCTAAGAATGCAACTGATGTGAGAAGTTTTCTTGGATTAGCAGGATATTATCGACGGTTTATCAAAGACTTCTCCAAGATAGCTGCACCGTTAACAGGATTGACGAAGAAGAACCAAGTGTTCAGTTGGAATGCTAAGTGTGAGCAAGCTTTCGGAATCCTGAAAGAGAGACTGACGAGTGCTCCTGTTTTGACTATTCCAAGTGGTAATGATGAGATGGTGGTTTACACCGATGCATGTGGTACTGGACTTGGAGCAGTGCTGATGCAGAAGGATAAAGTTGTTGCGTATGCCAGTCGACAACTGAAGCCGCATGAAAGGAATTACCCAACTCATGATTTGGAATTGGCGGCGATTGTGTTTGCTCTGAAGATGTGGAGACATTATCTGTTGGGAGTTCGATTCGAGTTGTTTACGGATCATAAGTCGTTGAAGTATCTTTTCTCCCAGAAGGATTTGAATCTTCGGCAGCAACGTTGGCTAGAGTTTTTGGCATCATATGACTTTGGTATAGCTTATACTCCGGGAAAAGGTAACGCAGTGGCTGATGCGTTAAGTCGGAGACATGCAGGATTGGGAGCCATGTTTTCTGAATGGAAGAGTCTCGAGTATTTAGCTGGATTTGACTTCAGGCCTAGATGCGAATTGGAACCTGAAATGTTGGCAAACTTATCGATAAGACCCACTCTTGTGGAAAGGATTGGTGAGAGCCAAAAGCGAGATGGTAAGCTTGTCAAGATTATCCGTGAATTGGAATCTGGATTGGATCCAGAAAAGGATAAAGGATTTGAGGTCGATCGAGAGGGTTGGCTTCGGAAGCAAGGACGACTAGTTGTTCCCGATATAGATGAATTGAGGAGTGTGGTTCTGAAGGAAGGTCATCACTCGAAGTTGACAATTCATCCAGGTGGAAATAAGATGTATCGGGATATGAAGAGAACCTACTACTGGGAAGGCATGAAGAAGGATGTTGGAGATTTCATTTCCAAGTGTATGAATTGCCAGTTGGTAAAAGCTGAACAGAAGAAGCCAAGTGGATTGCTTCAGCCATTAGAAGTTCCTACATGGAAGTGGGAACAAGTGTCGATGGATTTCATCGATGGATTTCCTAGAACCAGAACGGGAAATGAAGGGATTTGGGTCATTGTGGATCGTCTGACTAAGAGTGCACGATTCATTCCTGTTCGATCGACTAGGACTGCATCAAAGTTGGCTGAGTTGTATATTAAGTGGATAGTTCGATTCCATGGTATTCCGAAGAGTATAGTGAGCGATCGAGACCCATTGTTCACTAGTGGATTTTGGAAGAGCTTCCAGGAAGTCTTGGGAACCGAGTTGTGCTTGAGTACAGCTTATCATCCCCAAACAGATGGTCAGACCGAGAGAGTCAACCGAGTTTTGGAAGATCTTCTCAGAGCTTGTGTTCTGGATTTCGGAGGATCATGGGAAGATCACCTTCATTTGGTGGAGTTTGCCTACAACAATAGTTACCAGTCAAGCATTGGTATGGCACCGTATGAGGCATTGTATGGAAGACCGTGTAACTCTCCAACATGTTGGTTGGAAACTGGAGAAAAGCTGATGCTTGGGCCAGAGATGATTCGTCAGACTTCAGATTGCATAGAGATCATTCGGCAACGAATGAAGGCAGCCCAAGATCGTCAGAAGAGTTATGCTGATAAACGTCGTAAGGATTTGGAGTTCGACGTAGGTGAAAGGGTTTTTGTGAAGATTTCTCCACTGAAGAATGTTATCCGATTCGGGAAGAAAGGAAAATTGACTCCGAGATTTGTTGGACCATTCCCGATCATCGAGCGAATTGGAAAGCTCGCCTACAGATTGGAGTTACCAGAGAAGATGTCGAGTGTGCACAATGTTTTTCATGTATCATATCTACGGAAGTATGTGCACGACTCGAGTACGGTGGTTTCTGCTGATAGCTGTGAAGACTTAGAAGTTGATCCAGTCGATAGAAGATCTCGTAAGCCGCTTCGTGTTGTTGAAACCGACACGAAACAGCTTAGGAGAAAGGTAGTTAAGTTGCTCAAGATACAATGGAGTGAAGATGATAACGACTGTACGTGGGAGGTGGAAGAGAGGATGAAGGCAGCTCATCCTGAACTCTTCAAGGTATGGCCCTAAGGTGTCGTGTCATCTCACGATATTGTAACTTGTTCTAATTTTAGAATTCTGTACGCTAAGTTAGAATTGGATGCATGGTTTGCTGATTGCTATGGATGGTAGGCGTACAGAATAGTTTTGATTGCTTGGAATTTCGGGGGCGAAATTCCTAAGGGGGAGAGAATGTAACGACCCGTATTTTTACGGATCGACAAGTTCGTCAAAATCTGGAATTTTTGCATTTTTAAGTCATTTCAGATTTTTGGGGAAATTTGTCTAAGTCCTAGGTCGTGGACGACCTAAGAGCTAAGTCGTGGCCGAGTTAAGGACTTCGGCGAGTTAGTGTTAGGTCGTGGGTTAGTTGGAGCGACCTATAGAATTGTGCAACCTAGGATTTAGTTAAGTAATTAGGTCGGCAGGGCGAGTTAACGACCTAAAGACTGACCGACTTAAGAGGTCTAGGCGACCTAAGGAAGAGTAGTGGGCGACCTAAGTATTCTGGGGTTAGGTCGTGGGGTAGAGTTAGGTCGGCAACGACCTAAGGAATGTGGTGAGCGACCTAAGTGAGGTATTGGATAGTTAAGTCGTCTAGACGACTTAGTAGATAGGTCGTATCCCAGTTTGTTCGCGACTTATGTTAGGTCGCGTAGATGTTAAGGGTTTAGGTCGTAGACGACCTAAGAGATAGGAGACCTAAGGATGTACTTAGTATAGTTAAGTCGGCAACGACCTAGAGGAGTTGGGATAGCAGGTTAACGACTTAGTAGTTAAGTCGTTGGACGACCTAAGGGGTTAGTATCTTGTTGTATTGGCTAAGTCTTAGGTCGCGTATTGGCTTAAGTGTTAGGTCGCGAGATTGTTAAGTCGCGCATAGGCTAAGTCGCTAGGTCGAAGACTGTTAGGTCGCGTGGGTTGCTGAGTTGTTAGGTCGTAAGGTTTTATAAGTCGTAGGTCGCTGGGTTTCGTCTAAGTGTTAGGTCGTAACCTGTTAAGTCGTAGGTCGCTGGGTTTCGTCTAAGTGTTAGGTCGTAATCTGTTAAGTCGTGGGGTTTTTAGGTCGTAGGTCGGCATATGTTAGGTCGGCAACGACTTAAGGAGATAGCCGAGTTACGACTCAGGCAGTTTTCAGCTATAAATAGGAGGGGTTGTTCTCACTTTTTGGGATCCGGATTTTGAAGCGACGAAGTGCTGCCATTTTGAGAGCTCGACTTCTACACTTCTTCACTTCTTTTCTCCACTCTAATCAAGTGCTTCCATCCATCCAAATCGAAGATCAAGATTGAAGATTTAAGAGCTTAGATTGAAGATCTTCATCTTTTCAAGAGAGATTTCTTCATTTGAAGCGGATTTGTGATAGATCAAGCTTGATCCTTCGCTGTCCAGATCTGAAGTGTGTTGATTTGAGGTTGTTTAGGTGATTTGGTGAGTGGTGATTATCTCTCACACGGATCCAAAGGAGTATATCGGATTGTTGGCTCGTTTTGGTGTTATAATAGAGATTTCCATGCATTTTCTTCATCCTATGTGTAGATCCATGTAGATCCATTGCTCAAGATGATGTTGCATCCATTTTATCATATGTTAACCTATGCAAGTTCATTCATCAAGTTTGTAGAGACATAATCCATGTTTTCATGCTTATTGGACTTTCAACTCTTTAATTACGAAAATGCCATTATTGTTATAATTGTCTACTTAGATCATTTTTGAATGCTTGATTGCTTGGATTGATGTTTGATTTGATTGATTGTTATGAACTAGATGATTGATGATTAGATTAGATCGAAGATGATTCAAAAGCTAAGGGAAAGGCTCTTGAATTAGAAAAGCTGCTCGTGGCATATGTAGCGGGATGATGAAGCTCTTATGCATAGATTCGATGATGTGATGATGAGATGAGGCTTTGCGAGGATGTAATGAAGCGAGGCAATCATATGATGAAGACTTGGTCTAATCCAGACGGGATCATTCCAAGCATGTTGGTAACTCGGTGATATGATTCGAGTTGAAGATAATGAATGGATATGAGAATAGTCGTCGAGGAGGATGACTAGGAGGCTTGGATAGCATCGTTGTTGAAGGTTCTAGCATGCTCTAAGCAAGAGTACGTTTGGGCAGATTCGATAGTCCCAACGGCCAACTGTTGATGGTCGAGTACTCTGGGCAGATTCGATAGTCCTAGGCACGGGCTGCGACGACGTGCGGGAGTTATGTCTAGAACCGGGGTTTCCATTAGCCCTTGACGGACGGCTGAAAGAATGTGCCGGTCATTCAATTAACGGTGATATCGAAGCAATGATAACAGTGATAGCCAGAGTCATGGATGTTTGGTTGTATCGTCATTCGGACTCAAGAGCGGTATTTTCTGGGTGCTTATCTGATTTAGGCCTTGGTACTTGGAAAACATCGCCCTTGACTCGAGTGATAGTAGTTTTACTTTAAATTGTATGCTCTGCTATGTTTGCTTCTGCTTAGTGTGTGTCTGGGGGCTATCACTGTAGAATGAGGTTGGAGTGGGAGGGTTGTATTCCTATTCCTTTTCCTTTATGCTCTTTTGGTATGTTGTTAGTTAATCTACTGCTCACTAAGACTGTTGTCTGACTCAAGGCTTTTTGTTTTAAATTCTTATTGCCTTGGGCTGTTCGTCCATTTTGGGACGGGCAGACTAGGTAGCAGGTGACAGGTGCTGTTCTCTTCTCACGATGCTGATATCGAAGACGAGCTAGAGGGTTGCATATTATTTTCTTATATGTACTGGATATTCCGCTGTTTTGTATTCTCTGAGAGATATGTAGTGAGGCTGGATGTATTGATTATATGAATGCTTGTATTCAACTATTATGGAGTTTTATAAGATGTCATTTTGTTCTGTAAAGCTTCACTATACATATGTTCTATTGTATTTTGTCCATGCGCTGTGAGTAATACGATAGATTCTGTTGTTTTAATCTTACCTTGACAATCGTCCATGGTCGCCTGGCACACTTTACAGCGCACTATCTCTAGATTCGGTGCAGGGGTCATGGGCGGTCGTCACATTTACGATAGATTCTGTTGTTTTAATCTTACCTTGACAATCGTCCATGGTCGCCTGGCACACTTTACAGCGCACTATCTCTAGATTCGGTGCAGGGGTCATGGGCGGTCGTCACACTTTCAGATATCCAATTGATTCTAGTGATGTATTCTGATATTGTATTTGATTATTGTATTCGTGACATCTGTTGTACCTTATTTAACTCTGATATGTATATAGTAGCTTCATGAACTACTATCTTTTGTTTCCGCTGCAATTATTAATCTGTGTTTGTGATCTGTGATTATTTATTTACTGTATATGCTCAGTTTTGCCAAATTTAAATTAACAATTCGGTATTTTGAATTATTCAAGTCCGACATGTGCGGATGCGAATAGTTCAAAATAGCGGGTCGTTACATTAATGGATCTTTAGAGGATGGTTATCCCAAACATCCTTTGAGTTACTTGTATTTCAGTTGATATTTCACTTGAGTTGGATTTATTGATATAAGAATGTTAATCCTGACTCGAGTGTTTTGTGTTTTGCTTTACGCTCGGGTTAGACTGAGTGATACAACATTTGAGACTCACCTTTGGAGTTGGAGTTTCGCTTGGAGATCCAGCCATCTATCGATTATGCTACCAGTTATTTAGTTGATTCCAGTGATGTATTCAGATCTTGTATTTGACTATTGTAGTGAGACATCTATGTATTCAAGACTTCCGTTGTATCCTGTTTAACTCTGTTATATATATATATATAGTAGCTTCATGAACTACTATTCTTTTGTTTCCGCTGCATTATTATTATATTACTCTGTGTCCGTGATCTGTGATTATTTTATTTACTATATATGCTGAGTTTTTGCCAAATTTTATTTACAATCCATTGTTTTGAATTATTCAAGTACGGCATGTGTGGATTTATTGTCGATTTGAATGGTCCAAAATACTGGGTCGTTACACATAACATGAATCAGTCATAGATATTCATATAACTAAGGCGGAAACAGATATGAATATATCACATAAAAGTGTACATCAAAGTAGTGGTCATACAAGATCCACTACATCACAAAAGAATAGGTACAAGTGCCAGACAAAAGAATATGTATACATCAAGGAGTCTCTATCTCGAATGTATAAAAACAAAAACTACTAATCTAAAGTAGTTAGCCAAAAATCAGATGATGGTCCCTGATAAGAAGTCAAGTGGAAGCACCTATAACACCTCGGTCTGACCCGAGTATTATTTAAGAAAAATAATAATAAATGGATCAGTCTAGCTATAAATATCATATAAGATGAGAAAGGATAAGAGATACCACAAAAACATATGATAATAGTAATGCCATACTGTGTCAAGTATACATTAAATAACAACAAAAATCATATAATATCTCAAATTTTCTCATACACCAAAAAGAATGTCATATTCTTTAACTTATTCACCAAACCAAAAATATTGATAAAGCTTATCAATGCAAACCACGAAAATTGGTGAAACACAAATTCTAGAAATCAACAACCAGAAATCCAGAAAACACAAAGGGGGGGGGGCCTATCACAAACGGGAGCATGAGATCTCACCAACACGTGTGTCACAAACAGAACGCTATTCCATGGTCGCTAACCATCAAGTTTGAGCTGAAGCTCCACAAACGGCCTGAAGACCATGGTTCGCTACCCCACCAATTTGAACCGAAGCTCCATAAACGGGGTTTAGTCCCCGACACAAACAAAGAGACGTCACACATCGCTAGTCTAAATCACAAAATGATCATCAATGATCGATAAGTATAATTACACTAAGCTAGTAAATAAATGAGTTTAGCTTCATGTCCCATAACCACTAGCTTAACTTAAATATTTACGAACAAATTGTAGATTTCCACTCGAAAATTGTCACGAGAGTTCAATCGAACAAGTCCAAGAATTAACCGGCGAAGTAAACACAAGCGTTTCATACCACTTGTTTTGCTAAGTCGTTTAATTAGATTTCTCATACAAACGTGGTAAAGGTTTGTATATACTAATAGATTGGAAAACGGTTTTAAAAACGAGCTTTATATTTAAAATAGTGTCGAAATCGTTTTAATGAAAGAGTTTTAGTATTTACTACTAGTATAGAAACCTTTGTATTTTAAAGTGACAAACCACAAAAATGATTGTAAAAACAATCAATCACCAAAAATTAACATACGACAATGTGAATTAAATCCATAAAAATTGATATCAAATCCATCAAATGGATGTTCCCAAAAATCCAAAGAAAGAAGTCATCAAAGTTGATAATAAGTGATAACAACTAACCGGATCAACAAAAATCGATTAAAATTGGAAATCCACTCAAAAAAACAGTCAAAATAGGCAAAATGACCAGTTCCAGACGTTTGGGGGTTCATCCAGACGTCTGAATTTGGGTTCTGGAAATATTCCAGAAACCTACCAGACGTCTGAACTCTAATCAGACGTCTGAAAACTAACCAGACATCTGGTAGGTTTGGACTAGACGTTTGGTCTAAGTCTCTGCCATTTTTTTCTTTTCTACCGTATATTTTTTTCATCTGCTGCCCAATCCAGACGTCTGGAACTTCCAACCAGACGGCTGGTTGCCTTTTCTCGGCAACAATTTGGCTAGGCCAATGATGGCCAAAATGATTCGGAAGCGATCAGACAAGCGACGGAGGCTAGGGATTTATGCCAAGCGACAACCCATTCCTATAGGCTCTTCGATACACCCCAAATAACACGTCTAAATATCCAAGATAGGATCTTTAAAGATTTTGACTTCGAAACACCAAAATTTGGAAAATTCACCAAATCAATTCAAATAAAAAACAAATGAACGTGAATAGATGTTAGGAATTCATACCTAACAACAATGAAAACTATAGATATAGATGTGAGTTCAAAAACTCACCTTTAAACCCAAAACAACAAGTGAGAATCTTTAAAACAAAGGAAAGATAAACCACTCTTCAACTTCAACTCTAGAAGCTCCAATCTAAGGTCATAAGCAAATATTTCCTAAGTTAGGTTATAAGAAATTTCTGAAATTGGAGAGAGATTGAGATGGAGAAGATGAAGAGGATGCTTACCTAAGCTTCTCTTTGATTTATAACTTGAATTTGAATTCCTAAGAGAAACTAGGGCTTAGGAATTTTAATTTCCTCTTCCCACCATTCTTTCTAGGGCTTGAGAGTGTTAGGAAATGTTATGAATGAATGAAGTGGAGTGGAGTGGGAGTTGTTATTGTAGAGGAGTTGGGGTTACATTGTTAGGTTAGTGGGCTGAAACCCAAACCCAAAGCCCAATAGAAAAATAGCAAAATTCTACTCAACTCCAAACATATCAATGTTTATACTCAAAAAAGTTGTAAACATCGTTTTGAACTCAATGGAAGTAGTCACGAGTCCTAATTCGACTGTTTACAAAAAAGTAGCATTTCGGACTTTAATCCGATCAATGATGCTATATTTAAATAAAACATTTAAATATTCAATCGTAAAATATGCGGGTTGTTACATTATTATTATTAATACGAGCGAGTTCGCTCATATTAAGCAAGCAAAAGCAAATAAAATCCACGTATATGCCCAAATGGTCTTCGTATGAACCTATCTCAACTCAATTTAGAATATTAGTCACTTATAATAAGATATAGAACATGTATGAGTTAAATAGAACCACGTAGCATGAATTATGAATCCAAATCATAAGCACAAGCACAAATACACAACATACAACAATAATATGCAATCAAAAGTAGTAATAACAATGGTTTGCAACAAAAGAAACCATTCAACCATCAACATTCATCCAATTAATCCAATTAATTCATAACAATGTGAATTTACATTATCCAATTTCAATATTTAATTTATACACATCCAATTTTATTAACATCCAATTTTTATTAACATTTAATTGGTTTGCTTAAATTTATTCACATCTATTTCATTCACATTTAATTTATTCAATTCAATTTGTTAAATTCCAATTGTTTCACTTTTTGTTTAACATATTTCATATGAATTCATTTATGAACCATTTTATAAAATTATTCCATTTGACCTTGTTTAAGTTAAATTTATTGTATTACCACTTAGTATATTCTCTTTAATACTAATATCATTTATAAACCATTTAATTTTATTACAAACATTTTATATAACACAACACATGTTTATTATTATTATTACTTCATATCTTAAGTTCATATTAATTCATTGA
Source organism: Allium fistulosum (assembly GCA_030737815.1). Lineage (NCBI taxonomy): Eukaryota > Viridiplantae > Streptophyta > Magnoliopsida > Asparagales > Amaryllidaceae > Allium > Allium fistulosum. The sequence continues at coordinate 864,145,206 of CM060905.1, read as the reverse complement.
TTCACTTCATTTATTCATTTCATTTATTCAAATTCATATTAATATTTTTACTCAAGTAAGTTTTATTTTATCACTCAAATTCATATTAACGAAATTTTCTTTTTATCACAATCAATTTCATTCAAATTTTCTTAAGTTAATTTTCATCTTATAATTCATTTCATTAACTTATTCCATTAATCATTTATTAAGTTTATAATCATTTTATACAGATGTAACTTCTTTTACACAATATTATTCAAATCATAATTATATCAGAAAGCTACAGCTAAATCATGAGACATCCTTTGCAAATTTATTTATTATTATTTTTTTCAAACAATTTACAAAGATACGATTTAATTTATTATTTGTTGCCTTCTCTTAAGTCCATATCTAAATAGTATTTTCTTTTTACTACTCAAATAATTTATTTAACACTTCTTAGAACATTAACTAAGTGTATAACATTTCTTATAACAACTTTAATTTAATTTTAATAAACATTTCTTTAACACAATTTCAATTTAAACATTTTATTACTTAAATTCAAACTTGTATAATATTCTATTAAATATTCATATTTAACATTTTAACTTTTTAAATATTCCTGGTAAGTTCTATATATGTTTTTATAATGTAATTGAATGTTATACAAATTTATCTTATTTATTTTAGTTAACAAGAATGTTCAATAATTTACACAAGATTAAATTTTCATTATCTTGGAATTTAAGAGTTAGAATTTAACTTCTCATATTTTATTTAAACACTTAGCTTCAATTTATTATATCCCATTTTAGAAGTTTCTAAATATTCAAAATAATTCACTTTATTTCTACAACTGAAAATCATTAATTAATAGAAACTTAAGAATTCAAATATCGGGTTTATTTCGAATCATTTTGAAATAATATATATACTCATAACTTTTATATATATCAAATCATATTTAAATTTTTTAAATCAAAATCTATTTGCTGAATCAAAAGCGTAGCAAAGCTACTACGTGGCCTCCTCACTTTGAGTCTCGAAGATGAATGTCGATGATGCGGCCGTCATCACCGAAATTATTTTCCAGCGACAGAAGAAGAGAGTACTGGATTTGCTTTCTTTTAATTCCTTTTGAAAATAATTTCTATTTGTAAATATTTTTAAATAATACTAACATTATTTTCAAAATCTTAGAAAACAATTTCAAAAGCACCAGGATTCAACTTCTCAGTTTAAATTCATCCTTTTAACTTAACTAAGATTGGATTTTTATTTCATAACTCATTACTTAAAATTATAAACATCCATAAACTCAAATTAGTTAAGTTAATATTTCCAAACTTGGTTTTACAACCTATTTACTTCATATTCAATTTATTTTATAAATCAATTCATTTCATAATTTAAACTTATATTTCTTACCTCTTATACTTAAGTGTATCAACATTTCTTTATTTAACATTCAATTATATTCAATTAGTTAATATTCGATTATTAAAACTCATTCCATTTGCATTCAATTTATTTATATCCAATTTAAATCCAATTTGTCAAATTCAATTACTCACATAAATTTCACTTACTCGTTTATTCTCATTCAATTTCTTTTTATATATAATATATAATTTAGGTAAAATTATTTCATTTACCCTATATTAAAACAATATTATGTTGACTTGCCTTGTTTAAGTGTTTAGAAACCCCTATCGATAACATGGCGTCCCACGCACCGACCAGAATTCATAAACAACTCAACGGATAAGTAAACACAATATAAAACATTTTATAACACTAACAAGCACGTGCTCTCATATATATACACTCAAACAACTCATTCTAGGGTATCACTACCCTATCTCCAATGAGTCAAACCCCACAAAGCTAAGGTTATCGCTAAACTAAAGCTCTGATACCAACTGTGACGACCCACATTTCGAAAGGTTTAAATCGACAATAATCCACACATGTCCAACTTAAACAATCCGAAACACAGATAATCAATGTGGTTAATTAAGAAAAATAAGAGAAGAAGAAAACAAACATGGAATCTCATAGCGAAATGACAAAATATAATAATCAAACAAACAGTTCATGAAGCTGTTTATACTATACATTTGATTATAATTTATACAAAATTTATCAGAGTTATATACATACAACAGAATAAAAGAATAATGCAGCGGAACAACAATGTGGTGAAATAATTCTAGTAGTAATAATATACCAACCTTCGTCTTCGTCCTCCAGAAAATAATCTTCAATGCGCTGAAAAACTCAGGACCGACCCAAGCGTAATGAAAAGACAAAACACTCGAGTCAGGACTAAAATATCCTTATGTGAGTCAAATCAATATCATATATAACATGAGTGTAATAGCGTCAGAGATGTTTACGGGGTTTTACATCTCCTATCCAATGTATAACATGCGTGCAATAACCAAGAGATGTTGCGGAATTTTCCATCTCTTAAGGATCCATTAAAATATTATATATAGTAGAATACGCTATATATGTAATGTCTAATCAGTAAAATAAATATTTTTCTTAGTGTTAAGGTTTTACATTAATCTCCCTTAATGCGTTTTTAAGCATTGTCATACAGTTTTCTTATAGCGCCCCAGTAGCACGTCGGGGGTTAGGGATGCGCCGTGATATGAAAACACTAAACCAAAATCATAGTGGTCTTGTATAGGGATAAAAGTATGACAAGGCATATGAGGCAATGCCCAAGGTAGGATACTACCAGTTTGGGTCGCAGGGCTAGTGGTAACGCATCGTAGCCACGATCGCCCACCGCGTCCATCCATCCCATATCGAGTCAAAGGGAGGTTATCCCAAAATCAAGGTGCACCAAACGAAACCAACATCAAGAGTAATAATATGGACCAAGTCCAAGAAGAAAATTGAAGAACGGATGTTCGCTAGGGGTAGCTAGCCCGCTTGGCCCTGTCAAGCCGTCCTCTTTTAGTCATTTCAAATTGGCACAAGTGCCGGGGTCTATCCATCATCATTCTCTTTCTTCAAATCCAGCAAACGTATGCCAAATCCAACCACTTCATTCCAGAGTCTCCTCCGCGTACACAGTTGTTAAAGTGGTTCCAATATTGATAGAGAGTATGCCAATAAGAGGCCCCAGTCTGTTTAACAACCAAACGTCGTTTTACACACTGGTTGGTACTTTTACATTTTGAAAATAATTCATACTTGATATTAAAATATCATATTCGCTTCAAAACATCATTTCATTTCAAAATATCATAATTACTTCAAAATATCATATTCGGTTCGATATGTCATTTTTACTTCAAATTTCGATTCGAATTTGAATTTTGGTTATAACTTCACTTTAACCAAATTCACATTTAAATCCACGATTTAAATATAAATAGTTCCCACTTTGACCAGTTTGAACTTTTAGAAAGTAGTTTGAATTTTTTTAAATAATTTAAAAATAGTTTAAATAGTTAAAATAGTTTGATATAAAATGATTTAAGTATTTTAAATGTTTTATAAAATAAAGTAGTTTGGAAAATCTAATAATTTGAATATTTAAAAGATCGATTTTTAAACAGTTTATATTAAAATAATTTACTTAAAGTTGTTTCAAAGTCAAACAGATTCAATTCCAAATCTTTCAACTTCAATTCAATTCAAATCGACTCAATTTCGATTTCAATCCGAATTAACTTCGATTCCAATTTCAATTCAAATCAATCTCAATTTCAATTCAATTATCAATTTCAAACCATTTCAATTTATATCAAATTCGAGTTCAATTTCAAAATATCGATTTAAATCATTTAAATTAAACTTAGCTTCGATGTTCAATTTTATGTTCAAATATTTAAAATAATTCAATTCCTATTTCAAATTTGAAATATCCATTTAAATTACCTTTACTTAGCAATATTTCAAGGTTTGAATAAAAGTTCAAATCCTTTAAACAAATCAATTTCCATAATTTAAATCATATTTCAATTATAACTCCAAATTTCAAATTCGATTATTTAAACGATCCTGTTAACAAATTTCAATTTCAACATTTCGAGCTCAAGTTAAAAAATAATTCAATTTCCACAAATTCGGTTTTTATCTCTTTAAATCAAAATCATTAAAATAATTTCAAACTAAGATTTTAAAGTCGTTTAATTTAACCAATCCGTTGTCCGTATATAATTTTCTATCCTATGGCCAAGTGAATAGTTATTTCAATTTAATTTCAGGGATGGATGTATATCATTTCAATCCAAAATAAATGTCATAGGTATATCTCATTTCAACCTATTTCTTAATTTATTCGAAATAATTCAATTTATAGTTTTATATATTGTAACGACCCGTAAATTTCAACTGTTTCAATAACGTAATTAGTTGAAATTTTGTGAAATTTTAAACGATAAAATTTTGAAATAAAAATTTTATATTTGGAATACGTCTAGTTAAACATAGCAACTGGTAAATTTTCGTCCGAAAATACGAAAGTTTATTTCGCACGTAAATTCACTTCAATTTAATCAGTTAAAAAGCGATGAAAATAAAATGTTTTCGAAACCTAAATATTTTTACATAGAAAAGTTCTAAACCATCTTCTGAGCAAGATGACAGTTTGTTGTTTTTCCAAATTCGGACATCTTTGGCTCCGTCGATCTTATTTTTCAGTGTTTTTCTTGCATTTTCCGCTAGTAGAAAAATTCGAATTTTTCTAATTCAATCATACCACCGATATCTGTATACCGTTTTGATCGTCTCGTCGTGCTGATCTCCGCAGTATATTTATTTGTATATTTCGACATTTGGTACGTATCGGAAACGACAAAACTTTTTGATGTATCGGTATTCGGTTTGAAGTATCTGTGTTTTTGTGTCTATTCAACCAATCCCATAATATCAACAGTTTTATCCTCAATATTTATAGCAATGAATATTTGACTTTTCTTATTCCAACTTTTACGTTATATATTCACTTGTCCATTTACTTTTCCGGTTCCATACACTCCAATATCTCTGCCTCTTCCTCTCTCCTTTTACTGTTTACTCAGTGAACAATATATTATGATTTTGTCCATCTTCTCACCTATCCACTTGCTTTTGAAGATAAACAATTCGTACTGATGCTGGGTAAGGATTCCTCAAGCTAAACTTTTATTTTTTTCTTATATTTTATGTTTTACCTACTTATTTTTTTTTTTTATGCTAATGGCTTGCTCATGCCGAAACCCAGATAACTAGAACAACTCACCTCCTCCATTCGCCTCTCTTCCACCATCACCCTCACCGACAACCATCCTCTTTCTCTGGCTCGATTCCCGCCTTGCTGCAGATTAACTCGGCCTTCCTCCACCTTACTTTGGTTTGTCCCGTGCCCAGCTTATATATGTTGTTTTATGGTATATAATTCAGTTCGTATACATTGTTGATCTGTTATTATCTTGTTATATAGTGTATATAATACTATATAATGTTTATTAGCTTATATGGTTGATCTGTTGTTTCAAATAAATCTTGTTATATGAAATATAAACTATAGGATCCATAAATATACATCAGTTAGTTATAAGCTTTTAGTACCTATTGTAATATAAAAGAAGACATATATTTCAATGTTTTCATTTCGTTTACTGTATAATAGGTTATTATATATATATTTGGAGTTATGTGTTAGTATTGTGTATTATAAAATATATATTCGTAAACCTGTTTTATATATATAGTTAATATATATAAGTTTATTAAAAAGTTTGGAAGCTATGTATATGTCAGAAGCTATACGTATACCAATATATATTTATGCCATATGTTTGTGGTGTAGTTTATATATATCTATGTTCTGTTGAGATTTTGCTTTGCCTACATATAGTTTTCAGTGGTTAAGGCTTAAGTATATTTATATATTATTTTATAAAAACTTATACTTATATGTTGTTTGCATGTTTACTTTTTCTGAACAGCAGTTAGACTACACGTTCACAATATCATATCTCACTCATGTTTTATCGGAATGGGTTGATTCTTTTTTTAAAAAGGAGTCAAAGTTACCTAGTTTATGCCTGTCAAATTTCAGCCAAATCCGACATCGTTGGATTAGTGGTCGAGGATCTGAAAGTTAGACCCAGGCAGCTGTTCTTTTGTACTTAAATTATTTTACACTGCTGCAAACACGACCTGAGTTCATGTTTGACGCATCGTATCTCTTCTGTCTTACGTCGGAATGGGTTGATTTTATTTTTAAAAAGAAGTCAAAGTTACCTAGTTTATGCCTGTCAAATTTCAGCCAAATCCGACATCGTTTATTTAGTGGTCGAGGATCTGGAAGTTAGACCCAAACAGCTATTCTTTTGTACTTAGAAATTATTTTACACTGCTGCAAACATGGCCTGAGTCTATGTTCGTGACATCGTAACTTTTCTCGTCTTTTGTCCAAAACAAGTGAATCTTTTGCAGTTTAAAATACAAGTTTTGATCTTTATTCATACCAAATTTCAGACCATTTCGATCTCGGTAGCACATAGAATTATATTGTTAAACTTTGACGCAGGACATGTTTTATTTGTTGCTTTGTTGAATGTTTTGATTTGATTTCATCGATTTCTGTTATCAGCTTTGATCGTTGAATTCGTGCCGATTTGTTTTGCTTGGATTCGTAACTCAATCTCTATGTCCGTATCAGTGTGCGTATCCGTGTCATCTTCTCGTGCATCTCTAGCCTCGAAAGGTGAGCAATCACTCACGATTAACGTTCTTTTATTTATTAAATTTGATTTCAATTGAAACGACAATTGAAATATGCTGCTGTTAGTTAAATAAACTGTTATATATGTTATTGCCTGTATCAGTTCACCTGTGACATCTGACACCATTATCTGTTAATTATTTATGCGATGATAATACAGTTTGGCTGATAATTGATTGATTGTTGATGTTTATATTGGATGTTAAATTGTTAATGTTAAAATGATAAACAATATAAAATTGAACTTGATATAGGATAATTAAATGTTAAATTTGATTAACTGACATTTGTATAATATGACCCCTTTAACTGTTGAATTTATTGACACGTAGGATTTGTTTAATTATACTTTGAACCACTGAATGTATGATGTTAAATTAATGATGTATGGAATTGTAAATAGATGACAAGTGAAAAACTGTAATGTAATAATCTTTAATCTACATGAAATGATAGTGTAGATTCTAGAAATAATTATATTAATTCGTACAAATAACAATGCGAATTAATAGGATTATTTCGGGATTATTTGAATTGATTATTGGATTGTTATTGATTGTTGTTATTACTTGTTTATTTACTTTGACACCATCCCAGTTATCACACTGCAAGTTCCCTTTGATATGTTTTGATTTTGAATTGAATTGGAATCGGGTTGAAATGATAAATACCCAAATTGAACTTTGACTTAGGATAGAAAATTAAATAAAAACCCGATTGGTCAATAATTTGATTTGAAAATAAACGAAGATTTTATTTGAATAAAGAATATGGTTTTGAAATGAAGTTGAAATTTGAATTTTTGATGAAAGGAAAATGGTAATATTTAATAATCTGAAACAAAAGATTAACAATGTAATCAATGAAAGAGTGTTGTTTAATTTGAGAAATGATTGAATTAAGTTTGAAATGATTTAATAATTAGGTTTGAAATTATAATTAAGTTTGAAATTATTAAACTTTGAAATTATTTAATAATTAAGTTTTGAACTATTTAATAATGAATTATTAAATGATTAAATTGAATTGAAATTCTTTAATAAGAAAAATTGAACTTTTGAATAAGTGAATTTTACTTCGTAAAGAATTGAAATTGAGTTTCTTTATTAATTAAGTTTTGGAAAATTATTTAAGGAAGTAAATAAGTGAAATTGGATTTCTTTAACAAAAATGAAATATGATATTTTTGGAATTAATGTAAGACTTGTAATTGGAGAATTGATTTGACGAATTTAGTTTAATTCAAAATTGTAAGTTTTGTTTTAATGAAGTTGAACTTAAGAATTGATTAAATGAATTGGAAATTTAATAAAAATTGTTTTGAATGATAAAGTAACTTAACGAATATTGAATGAAATCGATGAATGAGTTTAAATTGATTTGAATGTTAAATAGAATTTATTTAAATGATTTCGGAATGAAACTTATATACGAACTTGAATCAATATTTGAATTGTTTTAAATAGAAATTGAAATTGAATTATAAGATTTTGAAACGGAAAATTGGAAGTTTTGAAACGAAAATTTGGAAATTGTTTTAGAAAGACAAATGAAATGTTGATTTACGAATTCTATTTGAAATTGAAATTGATTTGGTTTTTGAAATATATAAACGACCAATCGGTGTAATAATTACGAAAGTTATTAAAGAGACCGGGATTGGTAATGGATATACTCTCTATCTGAACCGAAACCACTTTAATAACTATACGCGGAGTGTTGATCCAGAACGAAGTGGATGGTTTTGATGAACGCGTTGACTGAAGAAAGAGAACGATTTTGGATGACCCTTGACATGACTAAAACAGGAGCCGCGCCGGGCCATTGAGGATCGCCATCTCTAGCGGACACACTTCTTCGATACCATATCTATTACTTTTGTGATTCGATTTGGGTGCACCCCTCGATTTGGGAGTGTTGTTTCGCGGTGTTGGGGTAGTAGCTGCTATGCCCAACATCAGTCCGGATCAGGCAACTACTAGTATCCTAGTTGGTATCGCCTCATGTACCTTGTCATACTGATTATCCTATGCGCGACCACTACGATTTTGATTTGTACCTTTAGTATATGGATTGCCCTCTGGTGACTTCCGGTTTTGGGGAAACTACGGTCTTGTATATGCTTTTGGGAATAAAAATGTGTTAAGGGTGGAATGGGCCATGACTTAACGCTATTTTGATATCTTTTTATATTACTGATAGACATTATCTACTTAGCATACATTACTACATAGTAGATAGTTTAACGGATCCTTAAAGGATGGTTATTCCAAACATCCTTTGAGTTACTTGTATTTCAATTGCTATTTCACTTGAGTTGGATTTATTAATATAAGAATGTTAATCCTGACTCGAGTGTCTTGTGTTTTTGCTTTACGCTCGGGTCAGACTGAGTGGTTCAGTTTTCGAGACTCACCTTTGAAGTTGGAGCTTTGCTTGAAGATCCAGCCATCTATTCTGCTTTCAGTATTCGATGATTCCAGTGATGTATTCTGATTTGTATCTGATGTATCGTATTACTCTTCTGTTGTAAACTCTGATGTATTTTAAATATTCATATAGTAGCTTCATGAACTACTATCTCTTTTATTTCCGCTGCACTTATTACTCTGTGTCTGTGATCTGTGATTTTATTTATTTACTGTATATGTTCAGTTTTGCCAAATTTAAATTAACAACGCGGTATTTTGAGCAATTCAACTCCGGCATGAGTGTCTACCTATACACTTATAATGGACGCGAATGGTCCAAAATATCGGGTCGTTACAGTTGGTATCAGAGCTTTGGTAGCTCTAGGCAAAACTCAACATGTAGAGTAAATGTATTTACAGAATCACTTTCATTTCGAGTTTCAATCTCTTCCTTTCGACTCGATTTCTTTGAATTTTGGAACGTTCCCTACGGTTCCAAATTTCATTTGTGTCTCTCACTATTCGTCTTCTTTCAATTCTGGAGCATCACATAACTCCACTTCGAATGACCCTTATAGTGAATCGGCGGTCTCGCCAAACTTCGAATGATTTGTAAAGGGGTAAAACTCCTTTATAATAGGCATTGATTTACCGGAGATTTCTGTATCCTCGGTTTACGATGCTATCTATTCCCTGCTATACCTAAATTCATCTCTTGAGATCGAGTGTTGATTTACCTCGGAATTCAGTATCGATCTTATTCTTGAAGTCACGGTAGACCCGGTTATGGTTGCCCGCGATTTATATAAGATTATCTATTTCCTTATTCGGTTAAATAATCACCTTATCTTTCGTTTCAACTTATTCTCAAATCAAAAATTTCTTTGATTGAATTAACCAAATTTGAATCCCTATCCTTATTTTGAAAATCCATTCCTGTATCGTCGAGCAAAGAAATGTATTTGTAAATTTTTATTAAAAATGTTGTTTTCAAATTTGATAAACAAAATAGTTTTGAATGATTATATTATATATAAATATAAGTTTTCTGAAATTAAATTGTTAATGAATTTGTTGTCTGAAATAATAATATTTGATTTTCATTTATTGTTTTGTAAACCATTGACTATTGCATAATAAATAAATGAATTTATAAACTTGGTTATAAATTGATTGGAATTTGAAATGAATTTAATTCAGAAATTTGAGAATTTAGATTCCGGTGATTTCAAACTTTGGTTTTAAAATTTTAAAGTATATATTATTGAAAGTATTTTCGAATAGAAATCGTTTTCAAAGAACTTTTAAATGTTGAAATCAGTGCTCTTCTCTTTGTCGCTGGAAAATAATTTCGGTGATGGCGGCCGCATCATCGACATTCATTTTCGAGTTTCGAAGTGAAGATACTATTCTATAGCTTCGCTACGGTTTTGTTTTGAAAAATATTTTGATTTGAATTTCTTCAGTATAATTTGATTTATATATATATATATACATAGGTATCTTATTTTAAAAATTTAAATTGATTTGATATAAATATATTATATATATCTCTAAATTGTTTAAAGTTAATCGGAAATCAAATTCTTAAATTTTGTTCAAAGATGATTTTAATTATAAATAAAACCAAAATTTAGAATAAATATTTAAACTTGAATAATTGAATTGGGAAAATTTTATTTGTATATTGTTCAACTGCATTCTAATACAACTTACCTAAATCATTCAGAAGTTGAATATGTGATTGGATAATATATAAGATAAATTGAATTTATAAATAAAATTGAGTGTTTATAATAAATGTTATACGCTGAATTTTGATTATAAAGATGTTAATAGAATTAGATAAGATAATAAGTAAATTCAGTTAATAATGAAATAACTTTGTTGTGAAAGAATTAATAAATTTGTTTTGAAAGAATTAATAAATTGAAATTTGATCAACTTATGAAAATACCTTGAATTTGAAAGCAATTAGTAAATATAAATTAATTTAAATCGAAACTTTTATGGTTTAAATTAATTTATATGGGTTAAATATATGTGATTAGACATATTAAGTAGAATGAATTTAACAGTAATTTGGAATAAAGAAAAATTTAAATTGTTGAAAAAATATGATTATAATAAAAGACTATTCAAATTTATGGTTTTAGAAATTGTAAATTGAAGATAATTGGATAATAAGATAATGAATTTAGAAATAGTTATATTAATTCGCGTTTGTTATTTACGCCAATTAATAGTTGAGATTGATTTTAGTGAAATCAAATGGATTAAATCAATTATTGAATATCAATTAATTTAAATTTGAATTTATATGATTTAAATTAATTGTTATTTTGTATTTCAAATCTGTTTTTCTTTCTGGTTGTTTCTATTCTCCTACCTCGTTCCTTTTCGGGGACGAAAAGTTTTGAGTGGAGGAGAATGTAACGACCCGTAAATTTCAACTGTTTCAATAACGTAATTAGTTGAAATTTTGTGAAATTTTAAACGATAAAATTTTGAAATAAAAATTTTATATTTGGAATACGTCTAGTTAAACATAGCAACTGGTAAATTTTCGTCCGAAAATACGAAAGTTTATTTCGCACGTAAATTCACTTCAATTTAATCAGTTAAAAAGCGATGAAAATAAAATGTTTTCGAAACCTAAATATTTTTACATAGAAAAGTTCTAAACCATCTTCTGAGCAAGATGACAGTTTGTTGTTTTTCCAAATTCGGACATCTTTGGCTCCGTCGATCTTATTTTTCAGTGTTTTTCTTGCATTTTCCGCTAGTAGAAAAATTCGAATTTTTCTAATTCAATCATACCACCGATATCTGTATACCGTTTTGATCGTCTCGTCGTGCTGATCTCCGCAGTATATTTATTTGTATATTTCGACGTTTGGTACGTATCGGAAACGACAAAACTTTTTGATGTATCGGTATTCGGTTTGAAGTATCTGTGTTTTTGTGCCTATTCAACCAATCCCATAATATCAACAGTTTTATCCTCAATATTTATAGCAATGAATATTTGACTTTTCTTATTCCAACTTTTACGTTATATATTCACTTGTCCATTTACTTTTCCGGTTCCATACACTCCAATATCTCTGCCTCTTCCTCTCTCCTTTTACTGTTTACTCAGTGAACAATATATTATGATTTTGTCCATCTTCTCACCTATCCACTTGCTTTTGAAGATAAACAATTCGTACTGATGCTGGGTAAGGATTCCTCAAGCTAAACTTTTATTTTTTCCTTATATTTTATGTTTTACCTACTTATTTTTTTTTTTTATGCTAATGGCTTGCTCATGCCGAAACCCAGATAACTAGAACAACTCACCTCCTCCATTCGCCTCTCTTCCACCATCACCCTCACCGACAACCATCCTCTTTCTCTGGCTCGATTCCCGCCTTGCTGCAGATTAACTCGGCCTTCCTCCACCTTACTTTGGTTTGTCCCGTGCCCAGCTTATATATGTTGTTTTATGGTATATAATTCAGTTCGTATACATTGTTGATCTGTTATTATCTTGTTATATAGTGTATATAATACTATATAATGTTTATTAGCTTATATGGTTGATCTGTTGTTTCAAATGAATCTTGTTATATGAAATATAAACTATAGGATCCATAAATATACATCAGTTAGTTATAAGCTTTTAGTACCTATTGTAATATAAAAGAAGACATATATTTCAATGTTTTCATTTCGTTTACTGTATAATAGGTTATTATATATATATTTGGAGTTATGTGTTAGTATTGTGTATTATAAAATATATATTCGTAAACCTGTTTTATATATATAGTTAATATATATAAGTTTATTAAAAAGTTTGGAAGCTATGTATATGTCAGAAGCTATACGTATACCAATATATATTTATGCCATATGTTTGTGGTGTAGTTTATATATATCTATGTTTTGTTGAGATTTTGCTTTGCCTACATATAGTTTTCAGTGGTTAAGGCTTAAGTATATTTATATATTATTTTATAAAAACTTATACTTATATGTTGTTTGCATGTTTACTTTTTCTGAACAGCAGTTAGACTACACGTTCACAATATCATATCTCACTCATGTTTTATCGGAATGGGTTGATTCTTTTTTTAAAAAGGAGTCAAAGTTACCTAGTTTATGCCTGTCAAATTTCAGCCAAATCCGACATCGTTGGATTAGTGGTCGAGGATCTGAAAGTTAGACCCAGGCAGCTGTTCTTTTGTACTTAAATTATTTTACACTGCTGCAAACACGACCTGAGTTCATGTTTGACGCATCGTATCTCTTCTGTCTTACGTCGGAATGGGTTGATTTTATTTTTAAAAAGAAGTCAAAGTTACCTAGTTTATGCCTGTCAAATTTCAGCCAAATCCGACATCGTTTATTTAGTGGTCGAGGATCTGGAAGTTAGACCCAAACAGCTATTCTTTTGTACTTAGAAATTATTTTACACTGCTGCAAACATGGCCTGAGTCTATGTTCGTGACATCGTAACTTTTCTCGTCTTTTGTCCAAAACAAGTGAATCTTTTGCAGTTTAAAATACAAGTTTTGATCTTTATTCATACCAAATTTCAGACCATTTCGATCTCGGTAGCACATAGAATTATATTGTTAAACTTTGACGCAGGACATGTTTTATTTGTTGCTTTGTTGAATGTTTTGATTTGATTTCATCGATTTCTGTTATCAGCTTTGATCGTTGAATTCGTGCCGATTTGTTTTGCTTGGATTCGTAACTCAATCTCTATGTCCGTATCAGTGTGCGTATCCGTGTCATCTTCTCGTGCATCTCTAGCCTCGAAAGGTGAGCAATCACTCACGATTAACGTTCTTTTATTTATTAAATTTGATTTCAATTGAAACGACAATTGAAATATGCTGCTGTTAGTTAAATAAACTGTTATATATGTTATTGCCTGTATCAGTTCACCTGTGACATCTGACACCATTATCTGTTAATTATTTATGCGATGATAATACAGTTTGGCTGATAATTGATTGATTGTTGATGTTTATATTGGATGTTAAATTGTTAATGTTAAAATGATAAACAATATAAAATTGAACTTGATATAGGATAATTAAATGTTAAATTTGATTAACTGACATTTGTATAATATGACCCCTTTAACTGTTGAATTTATTGACACGTAGGATTTGTTTAATTATACTTTGAACCACTGAATGTATGATGTTAAATTAATGATGTATGGAATTGTAAATAGATGACAAGTGAAAAACTGTAATGTAATAATCTTTAATCTACATGAAATGATAGTGTAGATTCTAGAAATAATTATATTAATTCGTACAAATAACAATGCGAATTAATAGGATTATTTCGGGATTATTTGAATTGATTATTGGATTGTTATTGATTGTTGTTATTGCTTGTTTATTTACTTTGACACCATCCCAGTTATCACACTGCAAGTTCCCTTTGATATGTTTTGATTTTGAATTGAATTGGAATCGGGTTGAAATGATAAATACCCAAATTGAACTTTGACTTAGGATAGAAAATTAAATAAAAACCCGATTGGTCAATAATTTGATTTGAAAATAAACGAAGATTTTATTTGAATAAAGAATATGGTTTTGAAATGAAGTTGAAATTTGAATTTTTGATGAAAGGAAAATGGTAATATTTAATAATCTGAAACAAAAGATTAACAATGTAATCAATGAAAGAGTGTTGTTTAATTTGAGAAATGATTGAATTAAGTTTGAAATGATTTAATAATTAGGTTTGAAATTATAATTAAGTTTGAAATTATTAAACTTTGAAATTATTTAATAATTAAGTTTTGAACTATTTAATAATGAATTATTAAATGATTAAATTGAATTGAAATTCTTTAATAAGAAAAATTGAACTTTTGAATAAGTGAATTTTACTTCGTAAAGAATTGAAATTGAGTTTCTTTATTAATTAAGTTTTGGAAAATTATTTAAGGAAGTAAATAAGTGAAATTGGATTTCTTTAACAAAAATGAAATATGATATTTTTGGAATTAATGTAAGACTTGTAATTGGAGAATTGATTTGACGAATTTAGTTTAATTCAAAATTGTAAGTTTTGTTTTAATGAAGTTGAACTTAAGAATTGATTAAATGAATTGGAAATTTAATAAAAATTGTTTTGAATGATAAAGTAACTTAACGAATATTGAATGAAATCGATGAATGAGTTTAAATTGATTTGAATGTTAAATAGAATTTATTTAAATGATTTCGGAATGAAACTTATATACGAACTTGAATCAATATTTGAATTGTTTTAAATAGAAATTGAAATTGAATTATAAGATTTTGAAACGGAAAATTGGAAGTTTTGAAACGAAAATTTGGAAATTGTTTTAGAAAGACAAATGAAATGTTGATTTACGAATTCTATTTGAAATTGAAATTGATTTGGTTTTTGAAATATATAAACGACCAATCGGTGTAATAATTACGAAAGTTATTAAAGAGACCGGGATTGGTAATGGATATACTCTCTATCTGAACCGAAACCACTTTAATAACTATACGCGGAGTGTTGATCCAGAACGAAGTGGATGGTTTTGATGAACGCGTTGACTGAAGAAAGAGAACGATTTTGGATGACCCTTGACATGACTAAAACAGGAGCCGCGCCGGGCCATTGAGGATCGCCATCTCTAGCGGACACACTTCTTCGATACCATATCTATTACTTTTGTGATTCGATTTGGGTGCACCCCTCGATTTGGGAGTGTTGTTTCGCGGTGTTGGGGTAGTAGCTGCTATGCCCAACATCAGTCCGGATCAGGCAACTACTAGTATCCTAGTTGGTATCGCCTCATGTACCTTGTCATACTGATTATCCTATGCGCGACCACTACGATTTTGATTTGTACCTTTAGTATATGGATTGCCCTCTGGTGACTTCCGGTTTTGGGGAAACTACGGTCTTGTATATGCTTTTGGGAATAAAAATGTGTTAAGGGTGGAATGGGCCATGACTTAACGCTATTTTGATATCTTTTTATATTACTGATAGACATTATCTACTTAGCATACATTACTACATAGTAGATAGTTTAACGGATCCTTAAAGGATGGTTATTCCAAACATCCTTTGAGTTACTTGTATTTCAATTGCTATTTCACTTGAGTTGGATTTATTAATATAAGAATGTTAATCCTGACTCGAGTGTCTTGTGTTTTTGCTTTACGCTCGGGTCAGACTGAGTGGTTCAGTTTTCGAGACTCACCTTTGAAGTTGGAGCTTTGCTTGAAGATCCAGCCATCTATTCTGCTTTCAGTATTCGATGATTCCAGTGATGTATTCTGATTTGTATCTGATGTATCGTATTACTCTTCTGTTGTAAACTCTGATGTATTTTAAATATTCATATAGTAGCTTCATGAACTACTATCTCTTTTATTTCCGCTGCACTTATTACTCTGTGTCTGTGATCTGTGATTTTATTTATTTACTGTATATGTTCAGTTTTGCCAAATTTAAATTAACAACGCGGTATTTTGAGCAATTCAACTCCGGCATGAGTGTCTACCTATACACTTATAATGGACGCGAATGGTCCAAAATATCGGGTCGTTACATATATTGTATATAATTTACAGGGTGATAACAGGATATATATAAAATAAATAAACATCCGATCATCCAATCCATCAACTAATAGACACTCATCACAAACAACATCCAAATCAGTCAAATTATCACAACAATTAACCAGTTTTCAATAATCGAAAATTTAACTAGCAATTTAATTCCTAATTCAAATTTTAACTGTCAATTCAAATTCCTATCATTTCATTTCATATCAATTTAAATGTCAGTTAGATTTACCAAACAACAGTCAATCAAATTTAATTACGTCATGATATCAATGTAACTAACATAAAAATTATTTAGTCATTTGTGAGCGTTTAAAACACTCACGTTTATTTTAAACTAAAAATATTTCGGCTTCAAATAAATTCCAATTTGATTCCATGGCGTAGACGACATCAATACGATTCCAACGCACTTTGCTTCGTCCAAAACGGGCCTCGCGTGGGAAAGTTACGCAATAATTATCATAACGGTAATTAAAATTAAATTAACAAAACTAATATATAATTAAAACAGACCCTAACAGTTCGTTCCAAACCCAGATATCGTTCGTGAAAACCCACTCATAGTCGAAACAACATCGTGCGCGCCCTTCTTCTTCCTCCAGGCAGAAACCGCGACCTGCCACCATTTTTTTCTTCGAACACTACCATCGCCACAGCCCCGGCCACCGCCCCTACCTGCAACTGCGTTGCCTCCATCACTTCCTCCCCTGCACGCGCACGCGAGCACGCAAATCTTAGAAAAACTGCCACCGACCACCTCGGATGCTGCCCAAGCCCTTGTCCCAGTCGAAGCCGCGCCCTCCACTCTCCAGCTCCTTGCTACACGCCGCCGCTCGCTCTCGTGCTCGCGCTCGCCATTTGCATTTTTTAACGTTCGACAAAGATTTGAAATGGGAACAAGAGGATGTACAAGGGGAGACCAAAAGTTGGCGGGATGTACGAGTGTTGAGATAAGGGAAAGTAAATATATATATTATTTAATTAGAAAATATCTCGCTCGATCAAACCGTGAAATTCCGAACTTCAAATGAACCGTGCGCCTGGCGTAATATATGTTATACCCCTATTTCAAACGTAATGGAACTAGTCTCGTGGCCTAATTCGATTGTATGCGGAAGATGGCTTTCAAAATCAAATTATTTTAATTAAATTCCTTAAATTAATTTCTACGCGTTTCAAGCGCACACGGTTAAACGATAAGTCTGATCGCTATGAAACTTTAAATCCTTTAATATTTCACTATTATGGATTCGATGAATCTAGTTTCGTCGAAATCCGAGACAGTGGCCAAAATGGCTATTTTCACACATTAATTAAAAAAATAAATTTCAAAAATAAATTTAATCACTTTTGAACTCAATTTTAAAAGTTAACAATTTTCATTCTTTTTTAAATAAAATTTAAATCAACTTTGAAATCATTTTCATTCATATTAAATTCAGAATTCAATTATTTAAATAATTCCAATATTAAATTTAAACAATTTTAATTATTCAATAAATTACATTAATAACCATTAATTTAAAATGAGTTTTAGTTATCAACAAATATTTTATTTCTATCTAAATAATTAAATATTTATCATTTAATTCCAGTTATTGATTATAAGCACAGTCAATACACAGAATTTCATTTCAATACTTGTTATTGTCTAAATCTTGGAAATTGTTATTTCAAAATTTTATTAAAGTTAAAATTCAATAAATTACATAAATAAAACATTAATTTTTTTATTTCTAACCATTATTATTCAATAATCATATTAAATTTAATAATTTAAAATAGTTAAAAATACGGATCGTTACACATCCCATGCCGAGACCAACGTCAAGATGAATGAAAGATATCCAAAAGCTGCATATAAAACTTCACATCTGCAATCCACGTCAAGTCACACTCAAATAGATGATGGCGCACATTCGAATCAAGACTGCTCATAGTCATCTAGATCTTCAATCCAAAGAGAAGGTGGTCAACCAATGGCGTCACGACATGTTGGCTATAAATAGACGGCAATCCCAAGGTACAAAGGATCCTTTAACAAAAAAGAATAAGAACTATATAGTACTTTCCTATATTAGAGCTCTAATCAAAAACTCATTAATGCGAGAATGTTTAGATTCAATGTAATAAGCCTCTCGGCTATATAAGAGTAACTAAATAAGGAATGGACAGTGGACGTAGGGACTTTCGTCCCGAACCACTATAAAAGTCTCGGTGTTATTTACTTTTTGCATTTTACCCTTTCGGCATCTACTATTGTTACCTCACGATTTAACACTTCACCTTCCAAGCTCAACCAAACTACATCTCGATAATCACACCTTCAAACTCAACATTCCCACTTAACTTTCGGAGCTTTACCTTCGGACTTCGGGATGTTGGTGCTAATGAAATTCTACACTAACACCAACAGATTCAACTAATCATACATACTAAAATTAGTAGAACCAGATAAACCATATATTTAATCATTAAACAGCTCGAAAAAATTATACTTCAACTAATCCAATGGATCATATAACTACTTAACTCCATATACATATGCATCCATACACATATACACATGCATATGCACATGCACATATATACATTTACACTCATATATGTGCTTCAAAAATCCACTTATCAAATAGTGATTATTTGCTAGACTTCGTAAATTGATATTTTAACTCCCTTGTCTATATTTTAAGAGTCTCTAACTATTTAAATCCCTATTGTACATTAAATAACTCTCATTTTGAATATACACTCATGTGTATATTACTAGCAAAATCAAGCCTTTCTCAAAGCTCCTCATTCTTTATAAATTAAATCTTTTTTGCACTAATGCACTACTTTATAATAACTCATAAACTAGTATAACCATATTAAAATTCAATTTTCTTCCTCTGAATTATTACAAAACAAGAATAGTTTATTAAAATAACTCCTTAGCTTGCTATCTTTCCAAATGATATTTAAATAGTTTTGAGAGCACTAAATGACTATAATCTCTTTACCATGCCCACTACGTGAATTACATGTTTTTAGCTCCAAATTCATAAGCTACTTATGTATATGTGTTCTCATTCATTATCATATTCATTAATACACATACATTATAGATTAACTTTTGTGCTTACTAACTTTCTCAAAATACATGTTTTTAACTTCAAACCCCTAAGCTACTTATGTGTGCGTCATCAATATATAAAAAAAGTTATGAATCAAATTTTTTCTGAGTAACTTTCCCAAAGGGGAAATTAGACAAAAGCACGAACTTGAGAATTTTTTTGGGATCTAAGCCATAAATTTGAAATTTAGGGAGAAAGACCGCCTCCACACCACCTCTTTGCCACCGAAACTCCACCGCCTTCATTATTAGAAGCCGCGCCCCGTCGCCATCATCACCATCGTCAAAAGCCAAAATTACACCTCCTTACTATTGGAACTAGGTCAGTCAGAAGCGGGTTAAATGGGTGGATTTCAAAAAATTTCTTTCCATTTTGGTATTGGTTATGCCTATGAAACCTAAATAGATTTTAGATTCAATATAAAAGGTTTAAATAAAATCTTTATTTTATACAATTTTGTTTTAATTTTTTTAACAAGTATATCAAATATACTTGTTTATGCGAAGTGCACCTATTGTGGACAAGAGTTAAAATAGTTAATGGGTAGTAGGTGTTGGAATTACACCACAACAGACCCATTCACCCTTTACATATGCCTCTGTCATCCATGACATTCATTTAAAATATATGTTTGTATATATGTTAAAGTCACATTAGATGATTTATGTAATTAAAATCTAAAATTAAGGTTAATAGATTTGGTTTGAATTAATGAAAGGTTAAACCTAAAAAGTTACGTAATTATACAAGATTTGTTTTATAGATTTGAAATAAAACAACATATGTACAATTCCAAATATATATGTATATGTAACGACCCAGAATTTTGGATATTTGAAATTGTGATATTTAATTATTTTAAATATTCAGGTGTTGATTTTTAACTTGAATTTCAAATATAACTAATTATTGGGTAATTAAATTATTGAATTTAATAATTTGAAATTGGGCAAAATTTTGAATCTGGAGTTTCGGGCTTGTTAAAAATATTTTAAAGGCTTGTAAAATTTATATTAATAATAGTGAAGACAATGCAACTTTTAAAATTGAATTCGGAAGTGAATTTGTTCGGTTTTAAAAATATATTGTTTAAATGGACATTTAAAAATAACCTTCGAAGGCACAGTCTCGGAATTCGACGAAACCAGTTCCATTGGATCCGTAATATTGTATTATTATTGGATTTCAATTTTTGTAACGTTTGGGGTTATCGTGTAGCCGTACGAGATATAAACGCGCTGAAATCTATATCGAAAATTCAATATAAGTTGGGTCCAAAAAGCTATCTTCTCCATACAATCGAATTAGGACTCGAAACCTTTTCCGTTGTGTTCTGACTAGGGGTATAACATTATAAATTCCTAGCGGCACGCCTCGATAGGAAGTCAATATTTTGGAGTTGCGTAATTCGAGATGATTTGAATTTAAAATTTAAATATAATATATGGTTTTGACCAGTCAAGATTCCCTCCACATCAAAGCTTTTTCACCTCATTTCAGAAACACTGTTCACATGTTCAAACACGCAACATTTCTTTCACTCTTTATATCACGTCTTCTTCCCCTCTGTTCAATATCAAATCGAGCCTCTTTATATATCACATCTTCTGCTCTCTGACCAAAATAAAAATCGAGCCCTTCCTTTCCTCTATTCTCATAAACGAATTCAAACTTAGAAGGAAAAAATAAAGTGAGATTTTAAAACCGTTCTTCTTCCTCGTTCAAACCCTTTCCCTCTTCATCCAAAACGAAATCAATGTTCGTTAAAAAAAAGAAAGAAATTGATCGAACGAATCAATTGTTCGATCGGAAAAAGGGGAAAACTCGACTTTGAGTCGCGAGCTTATACTCGCGCGTTCACTCATCTGAAGGCGGGCGGCTTGCCTGTAATGCGACAATTAGGGGGCAGTGGACTAAGTTTGCAATGCCATCTGATGGTGGAGCCTGGGAGTTCGAATCAATAGCAGAGGCAAGGGGACGCGTTCGATTGCTGTGAAGGAATGTGAGGGAAGTTGAGTGAAGGTTAAAGATGGACCTAGGAGCCGCGTGATCGCCTGGAAGTCGCGATGGAGGGAAGTGAATCAAGGCAGTGAAGGTATTATTATATTTTTAAATTTACATATATATGAGTATATATATACAGGAAAAAATATGTTTACAGTAAGATATTTAAGACAATCCTGCTTTTAATTTAATAAAATATATATGTATATATAGGTAAAACAGAAAATATATATATAGGTCAATTAGTAAATATGTATATAGATAAGGTTTGGAAAATATAGGAATTTTGAATGTTGGAAGTTTATATAAAATTAGATTTTTTGAAATCTATAATTTATTTTTATAAGTATATATGTAGCTTCAAAAGAAAAGTAAATATACATATTTTAATTTACTAGTTATTTTAAAATAATGTATTTTGGTGACTAATCCGTTCAATTAACTTATTTAATTATCTTAGTTACTAAAAGGTCTTTAAAAGAAAATTTAGTTTAAAATTTAATTATTTGTTTAAATTAAATCATTAGTTAAAATTAAAACTATTAAACGGTAATTGATTATTCGATTTGTTTGAATATTAACAAAATCATCTAATGTTTATACAAGGTCAAAAACCGTGAAACCGAGTCGAGATTGAAGTGGATTGCAAACAAAAATAAAGGTGAGATCTTCTCACTCATTTGGATTACCTAGTTAAAATTTAAATGGTTAAATTTAAATCATTGGATGTTGATTGATAAATTATGATTTATCTGTTGGATGATATTATAAATATAGTAGTATATATATATTGGAGTGATTGATATTCCCGCATTATATAGCGGATGAGACCCTATGCGCCCCGCATAATAGCGGATGACCTTATATACCGCGATATCCCCCTCGATGTGGGATTGGTATTTTATTTGTTGACTAACATCTGTGGATGCAGGGAAAAAAAGGTTGGAGGGATTCAACTGGATTCCTCAAAAATATTTATTGTTTTCATATATATGTTGATATATGAAAGGTTGGATAAATTGATATGGATTGTGTGAATTGAATTGTAAATTGCTAAATAGCCTGGAAATTTAATTTGGTATTTTTAAATACCATAAGTAATGAATTTGAAGCGAATAAAAAGAAGATTTCGAATGAAAATGTTTTAAACTGGAAATTGGGTTATTTTTGTAAGGAAATTAAGTGGAATAAGACAGTATATAAATTAACTTGGTTATATTTAAATATTGGTATATTGGGCTAGACAGAGATTTTATTAAAATTATATATATTAAGGACTTGAAAGATATTTGAAATTTTGAAAGAGAATTGGAATTGATAATTAAAATAGATTGAAGTAAAAATGGAATTTATTAAAGGATAAATTATAGAATGGAATTATAAATAGAAATGTTTTTATAAATAAATGGAAAACTCAAAGGGGTTTATAAATTCATAAACGGGGTTTATAAATGAGATAGATTAATATCAGTGGATATGTGGAGAATATAAGTGATGGTGTGAACTTATATCAAGTTATGGAAATTGTTTTTGAAAAGAAAATGGTGAACATGGCCGATGAGGTATGGATCAAGAGGAATTTATGAATTAAATTGGTGGACATTGGATTTTCTAAAGATAGACTTTTTGTTGAGTAAAGTAAAATTGTTTTTAAAGTGAATTTTTAAATCTACTATACTATATATAACTTTTATAAACTATTTTTGAATTTGGAATATTCCGAAGTTAGTTTTATCTTAAACCATATTTTGAAAATAAAACCATTATTCTTATTTTATAAGTATATATGTTTTTAAGTGTTTTAAAAATCAATTAAATATCCTCTTGAGATGAGAAGCGAAATTTATTAATTTGGATAAGATTTAGGATAAAATCTTATAGTGGAGGTATAGAAGCTTAAATAAATTGCCAAAGTATAAGATGGGGTTCCTCAAGGTAAAATAAGATTCACGAAAAGGGAAGTAGAAGTGAAACTGGAATTTTTAAATAAATAAATGGCTTTGGAAATATTAAAGGAAAATAAATTAAGGAATTCTGGGGTTTATAGAATTCAAGTGAAACGGGTTGGGAATTTACAAATGAAATTGTAAATGATTTTGAGAAGGAAATAGGAAATAAAAGTGAATATTTTCCAAGTGTTAAGTAACAAATGAAGTGGAAAAAAATATTCTAAGTATTAGGCAAAGGTTGAAATTTGTTCCGTAAGAATAAAAAGAGATTTGAAAAACTATTTTCAAAATGTGAAGTATGGAAATAATATCTTATGAAGATATTTTGAGATAAATAATTTGGAGAATTATTTAAGATTGAATGGTTGCTTATGGATGTTAATTGATAGTTAAATAACCGACTATCAATAATTGGCCAATGCGCTAATCGTTTCGAAGAGACCGGGATCGGATTTAATTATCCGAAAACCACTTCGATCCGGTTTGAACGTTAGCGAATGAAAACCGTGAAGATGATGAAGACGGTGATTCGGTTTGTTCAGACCTAGGGCAACTTGTATGGACGAGTGCTATCAGAACATCGTTAGTAGGACGATGAGCATTGCAAGTGAAATGTGTTCTAAAAAGGTAACGCATAGCCTCTGTGATATCCCGGATTTTCGGGCATCAGATAATTGGGTAGTTATCTGATTTAACTTTTAAAAACACTGATTTATAAACTGAACAAATAGCTAGAATTATGATGAATACATATATTTGGGTATATGTATTAAATCTAATAACCTTCTTACATAATTTAAAATTTACAAGAATTATATTTTCTATTGTTTATTTATATATGTAGATTGTAAATACAACTATGATTTGAAATTCTATATGAAAATCTTGAAAATAAATTAGATTCAAATTCTACATTTTTAAAACACTAGTGTAATAGCTTAGGCTTAAGGTAAGTATAAATAAATAAGTTTTAAATTGTTTTCTTTGAGTTATATTCACATAAGTAAAAAGAAGAAATGTATAAATAAAAATACAAAGTATAATATAAAAACCTAAAACAAAAATATAATACATATTAAGACATTTATAAATATATAACTAAATTTAAAATCTATTAATACACATGTTAGCTAATAACATTATCTAATTAACAAGTGTTAACAAATTTGATAAGAATAATGACAAGTGTCCCATTCTCCTTTTATTTGTAAAAATATTTATTTTAAAAAAATAGAATAGCTTATATTAACATTTTAAAATTCTTTCCTTCATTTCATTCTCTGATCTATTTTCCCGAACTAACTAAGAAACAAGAAGAAACCTGTAACAAAAATGCAGTAAACAAAAATCAAAATCAAAGGAACTCAACAACAATCCAAAACCTAGTAATCAAACTAGAATCAAACAAGCTTCAGCTCATAACAATCAAGTTCAGAGCAAAGCAAGAAGATTCAAGATCCATGCAAACCAAAGTAAACCAAGTCTCAGTTTAAATACAAGAACAGATTTCAAAATTTCAAAAAGCAGGTGAGTGATCTGTCCTAGTTTCCTCTATTTTTAGAAATGCCTGCGAGTAAACATTATCTAAACCTTCCTGATTATCCGGTGCATGTGATATGTTGATGGTAGTGTTGTTTTAAATGGCTTGCATGGACGTATAAATGGTTTACCTGATATGATTTTCTTCCTCTGTTCGACTGTGAGTAAACCTAGTTTTAAACTATTTAAATCTGATTGCATGTGAAGGATATTTGAAAGGATTGATGTGTTAGTTGTTTTGCATGAATGAAAATTTGTTTTGCAAGTTGGTTTATTATGTATGAATGTATGTATATATGTTGATATTCGAGTGCATGTCTGTGATTCTAAACTTTGGCTCTGTTCTTCATTTACAAACTTCAAAATTTTTGATAAATTTAAATTCCTTCTTCCCTGAATTTCTTTAGTCATCAATTTATAAACAAAATCTGATAATAATAACAAGGTAAAGATTTTAAAAATATTTTCAGGAAGAATTTGAAGCTAGTTTAATAAGGAGGAAGAAGAACAGTAGCATTTTTAATACATATCAAAATCTCGACATATTTAATTTGTTGTTTTAGGATTATAATCAGATTAGTTATCAAATTCTAGGATTTTTAAAACTAAAATCTTGATTTTTAAGATAGTATATTGAGAGATATTGTGAGATGATCAGAAATTGGATTTTCGTTAAATTCCGACGTTCGATGGAGGTAGGGTAGTCGTGATCAAGGCTGAAGAAGGTTGGAGTCTTAGGGATCGATGAAAAAATGGAAATGGGATTTTTACATCGCCGTGATGGTTGGACGACGTCGAACTAGGGCTCTTTAGTCTTTGTTTGTCGATGATGAAGTCGAGACGTTTTCGTGTTCAAAGGTGTACCGAGTCGATCGATAGCGGGGAAATCGAAGTATGGTGTCGTGGCGGAGCTCTAGACGGAATCACTGGATCGCTGGTGAACTAGAGAATCGTCGGCGATCGTTTTTTTTCAGATCTGGGTTGGTTCCAGGTTCGACAATGAACCTCGTTTTCGATCGGAGGCTTGTATTGTTGATTTGATGAATGGTTTGGGTTGCTGCATCGAAGTGTGATGTGCCGGAGGGTTCATCGGAGGTCGGAGGTGGCTCTGACGTGGGTGCACGTGCACGTGGTGTACGTTTGTCTGGGTTGAATGATCATTTGGGGAAGAAGAGTTTTTATCGGGTAAAACTCGAAGTAGATAGGGGATTGTCTCGAAGTAGCTGAAGATGGTGGATGACTCGGTGGGGTCTTCGGGTTTTTTAGAGTTTTGCTCGGGTTCGATTTGTTTTGGGGTTGTACAGGTTTAAACTTTGTAAAGAAGAATCAAGTTTATCAATCTAAAAGTAAGTTATTTTCTTAATAAATGTCAATCAAGTCTCAAGAGTATTTAACTGAATATATTTCCAAATTTAAATGTTTAAAGTTGTTGATTTCAAAAGTAATTAACTAAATTAATTAATGAGATAATTAAAGGTTAATTACTATTTGTAATTAAGAATAATTACCTAATAGGGTAATTAGTGGATAGTTAATGAAATAAGAGATGAATCATTAACTAGAGATTAAGTGATTAATTGATTTTAAGTTAATTAATTTGTCTAATTAATTATAGATAATCACTTATTAATTAATTAAGTATAATTACTTAGAGAGTAATAAATGAATAATTACGGAATGTAATCAAGAAAAAGGGAAATCATTTATAAAAGTAATTAAATGGAAGTGATTAAGGAATTAATCATTTAGTGTAATTAATTAAAGGATTAATTAAAATTAATTAATTAAAGGGTTAAGGTTAATTAATAATGTGATAAATTACTGGTTAAGGTAATTAATTAATAGAGTAATTAATTAATGAAGTAGTTAGAAGATCATTAATTTATCCATAAAAATAATTTAGGTTAATTAAGATGAATAATTAAGAAATGAATAATTAATTTGTAATTAATGTTAAGTAAGATGGATTAAGAAATCCAAGTAATTAAAGGTTAGTAATTAATTGTAACGACTCGGGTTTTGCCCGCTCGAAAATCAACATCCGTACTTCACATTGTACTAGAATGCCGCAGATTCGACCGTTCAAATCCGATTCGCCGGAGCTATAACACAATTAAGTAAATAACACAGCGGAAGAAATGAATAATACATTGATATATAATATCTGATACAACAGAGTGATACAACAGATATCAATATACATCAGAGATATGATACAACAAATAACAGCGGAAAAGAAAAGATAACATCAGCAGCGGAACAATATCAATAGAAGTGATAACTCCAAAATGATCTTCAGACAAGAATGAATCCACAATTCCAAGATAAGCAACTCCGATGAATGAACTAGCTCCAGATAATCTACTAAACCTGAATATCTGAAAAGAAACCCAACTCTAGACTGCTCGTGTAGAAAATTATGAGCACCCAGAGTTTAGGAAAGGAACAATAAACTCCGGATCAGTCATGGGACTGGTGTGAGCAACAAAAACAGTTTATCTTTAAACAAACACAAAAGGTTTTAAACATTGAAATCCGCAATGCTTTTAGAAAATGAAACTACCATAAGACCTCCCGCCACACACACAATGCAAACGCAGAATTGGAGGAGATTTCTTCTTATGATAGTCAAACATGCTTACTACGCAAATCATTGGATATTATTATTAGTGCATAGTGGAAAACAATTTGAAAGTATAATATCAATCTTAGCCAGCATAGACATTTCGAACTATGCCTACTATAGCTACCATCCAAACAGTGGGGCGCCACCATAAGTGAATGGCAGGTTCTACAACTAAAACCGTACAAGTTCCGTATTGGAGAAATGGATTTCCAACAAATGGTCAGGCTAAGGAACTTCCTTCCGCCGCATGGGATCGCCTCTGGCGGGACGTCCCGAGAGACAAACTGCTCTCTGCCAAACAAGGCCGGGTTACCCCTGTAACAGGTAACTCACGAATATGCCACCTCCCGGTCCTTTGGGACCTTTATCCGAGCGCTCGATATCCAACATCACACATCATAAAGAAAGTGTATCCACATGAGTAAGTATCTGGGCTCCATACCATGATACCACCCCTTTCCAGAAGGAAATGACATACCCTAAAGGGCGCGACCCTCATAACCTTGCCGCAACGATCCTGTTTCGACCATTTCCGGGTTGTGAGGCCCTGACGAAGTCTCGTCCACAAAGCTACGCTTTGTCACAAAGCCATGTTTCGGGTCAAACAAATGATCAACCTATGATCACAAAGATATAAGATCAAACAAATGATCATATCGCAAATGATCAAACACTGATCATTTCACAGCAGCACTCAGCATGCCACATTACCAAATTGGGATATATCGCTGATAAATTTCAACTACATAACCTCTGAGCTCGTACGTCTCAGAGAAGGGTGTTAAGCTAAGGGAATAAATTCTCCGCCACCAAACAGAAATGTATTTGAAAGAAATCGGCTTTATATCTCAAAGTGTAATGTCAGACATACAATCCATACAAGTCTGTTCCGGGATCGAACAGAACCGAAGGCACTTCTCACGAAGCCCTTGCAAATCCGGATAATTTCCAATCACGTCCGGACTTCCCGTCACTAAGGATGATAAAACCTCTATATCGGGGATCAGCCGATGCAGAGTAACTCGACGGTAATCCTTCCGTTTTCAAAAATATCCGGTCTTCAACACCGGTCTTCAAATGCTATCCATATCGACGTATCACATATTCGGAATGGGTTATATGACCCAAAGGTCCTCTCCCGGCTAAACCGAATAGTGAGCGAAATATTTAAAAACATATGGATATGGGATTTCAATTAAGTCACAACTTAAACCCAAACTTCCTTTTCAAATGGTTTAACAAATTACCATTTTAAATCTTTAAACAAAAAGATTCAACCTTTACGGTTTAAACAATTTCCATATTTTAAATCTTTAAACAAAAGATTCATTCACAGATTTTCCAAATTAATTTCCATTTCAATTTGATTAACTCGTTAAATCTTTAAATCAAGATTTAACTTATAGCTTTCAAAACAATCCCATTTCAAATGATTTAAACCAATCATTATTTTAAATCTGTTAAAGATAACAGATTCAAATCATAGTTTTTCAAAACAATTTATTCATAACTTGGAAAACCATTTTCACTTCAATATTGAAATTCCTTTAATTAAACTGGAATTTCATTGCTTATTTGAAAGCTTTTGTCTTTTGAAAACAAACAGTTTCATTTCAGAAAATCTGATTCATTCATACGAGTTAAAATCCTTGGGTTAAATCCAAATTCTCAAAATTACCTTTTAAATGGTTTAAATTCAGATAAACACATTTATATCATCTTTAATCCCTAGTTTCAAATCATAGGATTCAACTCCCAACTTGAATTCAAATTTAAATCAAATTATTTAAATTTTCAAAACTCGATTAAGTTATTCAAAATAACTTTTATCTTTGAAATTCCATTCCGAAAGCTTTTCACTTTAAACCCGATTTTCAAATTTCAAAATCATTTGAAAATAAAATTTCAAATTCAAAAACATCAAATCTAAATTATCTGTGACTTAACCGATTTCCACGTGAAATCCATATTTCTGTGTGTAAAGGTGTAGTCTAGGGTTTCACACAATAGTGCAACACAATGAATCATCACATATCAGAATACAGAAACATAGTTGATAAACGATATAAACTATATCGCTTATCTTTTACTCACAGATCACAGATATATATAAATTTCAGATAAATAAACTACAGTAAAGATTACACACAAATCAGAATATATCACAAAGCATCATAGATCAGAATATCAAACAATTCAATCATCCAATCAAATCCAAATATTCATAAGTAAGGTCAGTTAATTATCTGATTTATTCAAATTAGATTAATTACTTATGAATTTCAAATCCGGGTTAATTAATCATTAATTAATTACAAACCAATATAATTAATTATCCTTTAAATAATTTATTAACTAACCGTTAATAATTAATTAACCTTTAATTATTAAATAATTACTCTTTAATTATTTAATTCACCATTTAATTAATTATCTTTAATTTCTTTGATTAATTATTCCTCAATTAATTATCATTCTTTAATCACCTTCATAAATTAATTAACCTTAAATTTTCATAATTAATAAATTCCCAATTCATTTATCTCTAATTTATTAGTTAACCAATTATAACCATTAATTAATTAAATTACTTAATTATTCTTACATAAATCACTTAATTAACCTTTATCTTTAATTAATTAATTAACTAATTATACTTAATTTCCTAATTAACTTAAGTACGTTCCAAGATAATAAAACTCCTTTTAACTTAATATACATTATCTTGTAATTACACTAATTACCATTTACATTTTAAAACCCTTTTAAATCTTTAAAATTAACTTAAACAAATTTTAGATTAAATAAATTCTAAAAACTCTTTGATATTATAAAGTAATGTTTTTAAAGAAAGTTTTAATAAAATTTGTTTTAAATTTCAAAAATAACATTTTTAAACTTTTTATAAAAACTGGGCATCTCTCCCACTTCGGGTCCTACCCGAATGATACTCGGGTATATCCCCGAGTCTTTTCCTTTTCCTTCCCCCGCTGTTTTCAAAACTTATATAAATTTTCTACAGTTTAAAACAAACAGGCTATTACCCTCAAATTTCTCGAGCACGAACTCGAGTAAAACCCCTAAAACACCCGAGGCACTCACGAGTCGAACTCCTCAAACACTCGAGCAACAGGAACTTCGTCTTCCCCAAAATACTACCCAGATACCCAAAAATGCACGTGCACGTGCACAATCACACTGGCCACCTCCGACCAACACCACGACCATCCCCACATCGTCGACGCCCTAACCAAGCTTCGCAACCACCCAGCTCCCTTTAATTCGCCTGGAATCGAATTCGAGCATAGCTCGAACCATCGTGACCAAACTGCCCCAAACGATCGTCACGTTGCCGTCTCGTCTTCGCTGCACAGGCCACCGGAGTCGACCCAATTCCGACCACACCTCGACAACACCCCAAGCAACCATTTCCCGAAGTATCGCGAAGCTCGATCACGAGGAGAAATCGAACTCGTCACATTACAGACAAGTGTAAGGACTCGAAGTAAAACCCTAAATTGAATTCGACCTCAAAATCTACGCATTAGAAAAATTCTTTAGCATTTTTCTTAGATTCGTGTATGATTAAACTTGCTGTATAACAAATTTCAGCATTTAAAATTGATTAAGTCGTCAGAAATTTGTAGAAATGCAAAATTTGTTTATATACGAACTGCCTTTTCAATATTAATCTAAAAATCTTGATCTTTGTTTTAAAATTCTTGGTTTTTAGTATAGATTCAATATAGTAACTCGAATTAATATTTTTCAACAATTTATTTTTCATCAAATTTAGTTGAATACCTGTGAACATAATACAGTGATGACAACTTATAAAACATGGTTTAAACCAACCTTTAAAAATCTAAATTTGAAGTTTATGATCTTGCTTGTTGAGGAACCAAAACTTAACAATGCTTTAAATAAGGATAGTTTGAGTATCCTAACCAAAATACAGTCTGTATCAAGTTTTCAGAGAATGCAGAGCATACCAAATCATATATATATAAACTGAAGCATATACAAACAACTTATAAATGAAGTTTAAACTGTTTTATATAAACTTAAACTCTTTAAAATTTATGTTTACTCACAGGAAGAGTTGCTCACAAGTTTTCTGAAAATGAAGAACAGAGCCCATCAAATTTTTTGACCCAGGCATGTAGTTTCAAGCTAAAATCTTCTTCTCTAGACCTCTGATTTTAATTGATGTTTAAACTGGGTTTTTGATAAAATTTGAATTGTTGTTATAGTTGTGGTGTAGCTTGCTTCAGTTTTAAAAAAATGAAAATGCTAAGTCTTTGTAAACGAGAAGAGGTAGATTTGATATATAAAAATGTTTACAGGCTATTTCACTGGTACAAGAATTGATCAGAGATTTTTATCTCTTTTGGAGGCTGATAGATCTACACAATGTACTAGGATGTTTTAACATTAAATGCCTATGTCCTTATGTCTACAACTTCCTATATTTTAAATCTCGAATGTACTTATATCTTTGTACATGTATTTTTCCAAGTGTACATCCTATTCTTGCCTTACTTCACTCCATACTTACTTGTCCTTGTTCACATTATTTGGCTCGGCTGAGAAGATAGGGGTTATTGTGTACTAAGATATTGGCATTAATTGCCTTGTACCACTTGTATTTTATTTTTGTTTTAATTCTATGTTATACATTGCATTAGCAAGAATCTGGTGGCTTCTATTTTGTAGGCTTACAAAGATACTTTTATACTTATTTTCTTTGCCTTTTTGTATCAAAATTTGTTTACTTTATATTTTATATAGTTTATCTTATATTTATACGTATATATTTCTATTTCAATTTTTAACTTAAATATTTATTAATAGAATTTTGTTATACTTACACAACTTCTAAAATCCATAGATTAAGATTGAATTCAAATATCTTTACGTTATTTATAAACTCCAATTCAATTTTAATTCGAATACATTATCTCCAATAATTCACAATTAATTCCTAACTTAACTAAATGAATATTAATTACTAACTAATTTCACAATTTGAATTCACGTCAATATATACATATATATTATATCAAATTTGCTCATGTATGCTCAAATACAGATATATTCACATATATATAATGTTTTTAAATTTAAATGATTTATCCAAAAATTTATTTGAAGATCGGGGAAACTCGCATCACTTAAATCAATTTATTTACTATTTTTATTCAAAAATAAATCTAATTAACAATTTAAATTCATATAAAATTCGGGGTCGTTACAGACTTCCCCCCTTAAAAGAATTTCGTCCTCGAAATTCACAGGCACGAAAACAAAGACAGATGAAGAATGTTTCATCTAATCAAACTGAACATCAATTCTGCATTTGGCTTATCAAATCAGAATATCACGAACGAATCTGTTTAACACTTCAAAGGATACTCGGGTTACCCAGATTTACGAAATATGCAGTGGCATCGGTCAGTTTGAAGTGATAACTAACCATTCGTAGAATATACTGGGACCCAAAAGAATAGACAGATATATGGATACGATTTCAAAATTTGTAGTTTAGAACTAAAGTATATCTATCAACCATAGCAAACAAAACAACCAATACACCCAAACAAACAATTTTGGCCTATCTGGAGTTTACGTCCCATATTAATATATCGAATTTATTTCTGGATCTACCAGAAATTATCGAAGAATTGAGAAAAGATATTGAGCAAAAGAGATTGATAGAGAAAAGATAGACAAAAAGATTGCTTCCTTGTTGTTACAGGGTATTGACCAATTATAGTCGTATTTCCCTGTCCCCTATCTCATCCTCTTCTTGCACTCACACTGATTATCAGTGGATAGCAAGAGAATTTGCTGAGGCATACGGATGGATATCTGAGAATTACTCATTCTAGAGTTTACTTCACTCTATCTCTAATGAGCTACTTAACGTGTTATACTCCTGAGCTAAAGTTCAACCTTAGCTCTGATACCACATGTAACGACTCGGGTTTTGCCCGCTCGAAAATCAACATCCGTACTTCACATTGTACTAGAATGCCGCAGATTCGACCGTTCAAATCCGATTCGCCGGAGCTATAACACAATTAAGTAAATAACACAGCGGAAGAAATGAATAATACATTGATATATAATATCTGATACAACAGAGTGATACAACAGATATCAATATACATCAGAGATATGATACAACAAATAACAGCGGAAAAGAAAAGATAACATCAGCAGCGGAACAATATCAATAGAAGTGATAACTCCAAAATGATCTTCAGACAAGAATGAATCCACAATTCCAAGATAAGCAACTCCGATGAATGAACTAGCTCCAGATAATCTACTAAACCTGAATATCTGAAAAGAAACCCAACTCTAGACTGCTCGTGTAGAAAATTATGAGCACCCAGAGTTTAGGAAAGGAACAATAAACTCCGGATCAGTCATGGGACTGGTGTGAGCAACAAAAACAGTTTATCTTTAAACAAACACAAAAGGTTTTAAACATTGAAATCCGCAATGCTTTTAGAAAATGAAACTACCATAAGACCTCCCGCCACACACACAATGCAAACGCAGAATTGGAGGAGATTTCTTCTTATGATAGTCAAACATGCTTACTACGCAAATCATTGGATATTATTATTAGTGCATAGTGGAAAACAATTTGAAAGTATAATATCAATCTTAGCCAGCATAGACATTTCGAACTATGCCTACTATAGCTACCATCCAAACAGTGGGGCGCCACCATAAGTGAATGGCAGGTTCTACAACTAAAACCGTACAAGTTCCGTATTGGAGAAATGGATTTCCAACAAATGGTCAGGCTAAGGAACTTCCTTCCGCCGCATGGGATCGCCTCTGGCGGGACGTCCCGAGAGACAAACTGCTCTCTGCCAAACAAGGCCGGGTTACCCCTGTAACAGGTAACTCACGAATATGCCACCTCCCGGTCCTTTGGGACCTTTATCCGAGCGCTCGATATCCAACATCACACATCATAAAGAAAGTGTATCCACATGAGTAAGTATCTGGGCTCCATACCATGATACCACCCCTTTCCAGAAGGAAATGACATACCCTAAAGGGCGCGACCCTCATAACCTTGCCGCAACGATCCTGTTTCGACCATTTCCGGGTTGTGAGGCCCTGACGAAGTCTCGTCCACAAAGCTACGCTTTGTCACAAAGCCATGTTTCGGGTCAAACAAATGATCAACCTATGATCACAAAGATATAAGATCAAACAAATGATCATATCGCAAAT
Organism: Allium fistulosum; assembly: GCA_030737815.1. Classification (NCBI taxonomy): domain Eukaryota; kingdom Viridiplantae; phylum Streptophyta; class Magnoliopsida; order Asparagales; family Amaryllidaceae; genus Allium; species Allium fistulosum. The sequence continues at coordinate 864,109,976 of CM060905.1, read as the reverse complement.
GATCAAACACTGATCATTTCACAGCAGCACTCAGCATGCCACATTACCAAATTGGGATATATCGCTGATAAATTTCAACTACATAACCTCTGAGCTCGTACGTCTCAGAGAAGGGTGTTAAGCTAAGGGAATAAATTCTCCGCCACCAAACAGAAATGTATTTGAAAGAAATCGGCTTTATATCTCAAAGTGTAATGTCAGACATACAATCCATACAAGTCTGTTCCGGGATCGAACAGAACCGAAGGCACTTCTCACGAAGCCCTTGCAAATCCGGATAATTTCCAATCACGTCCGGACTTCCCGTCACTAAGGATGATAAAACCTCTATATCGGGGATCAGCCGATGCAGAGTAACTCGACGGTAATCCTTCCGTTTTCAAAAATATCCGGTCTTCAACACCGGTCTTCAAATGCTATCCATATCGACGTATCACATATTCGGAATGGGTTATATGACCCAAAGGTCCTCTCCCGGCTAAACCGAATAGTGAGCGAAATATTTAAAAACATATGGATATGGGATTTCAATTAAGTCACAACTTAAACCCAAACTTCATTTTCAAATGGTTTAACAAATTACCATTTTAAATCTTTAAACAAAAAGATTCAACCTTTACGGTTTAAACAATTTCCATATTTTAAATCTTTAAACAAAAGATTCATTCACAGATTTTCCAAATTAATTTCCATTTCAATTTGATTAACTCGTTAAATCTTTAAATCAAGATTTAACTTATAGCTTTCAAAACAATCCCATTTCAAATGATTTAAACCAATCATTATTTTAAATCTGTTAAAGATAACAGATTCAAATCATAGTTTTTCAAAACAATTTATTCATAACTTGGAAAACCATTTTCACTTCAATATTGAAATTCCTTTAATTAAACTGGAATTTCATTGCTTATTTGAAAGCTTTTGTCTTTTGAAAACAAACAGTTTCATTTCAGAAAATCTGATTCATTCATACGAGTTAAAATCCTTGGGTTAAATCCAAATTCTCAAAATTACCTTTTAAATGGTTTAAATTCAGATAAACACATTTATATCATCTTTAATCCCTAGTTTCAAATCATAGGATTCAACTCCCAACTTGAATTCAAATTTAAATCAAATTATTTAAATTTTCAAAACTCGATTAAGTTATTCAAAATAACTTTTATCTTTGAAATTCCATTCCGAAAGCTTTTCACTTTAAACCCGATTTTCAAATTTCAAAATCATTTGAAAATAAAATTTCAAATTCAAAAACATCAAATCTAAATTATCTGTGACTTAACCGATTTCCACGTGAAATCCATATTTGTGTGTGTAAAGGTGTAGTCTAGGGTTTCACACAATAGTGCAACACAATGAATCATCACATATCAGAATACAGAAACATAGTTGATAAACGATATAAACTATATCGCTTATCTTTTACTCACAGATCACAGATATATATAAATTTCAGATAAATAAACTACAGTAAAGATTACACACAAATCAGAATATATCACAAAGCATCATAGATCAGAATATCAAACAATTCAATCATCCAATCAAATCCAAATATTCATAAGTAAGGTCAGTTAATTATCTGATTTATTCAAATTAGATTAATTACTTATGAATTTCAAATCCGGGTTAATTAATCATTAATTAATTACAAACCAATATAATTAATTATCCTTTAAATAATTTATTAACTAACCGTTAATAATTAATTAACCTTTAATTATTAAATAATTACTCTTTAATTATTTAATTCACCATTTAATTAATTATCTTTAATTTCTTTGATTAATTATTCCTCAATTAATTATCATTCTTTAATCACCTTCATTAATTAATTAACCTTAAATTTTCATAATTAATAAATTCCCAATTCATTTATCTCTAATTTATTAGTTAACCAATTATAACCATTAATTAATTAAATTACTTAATTATTCTTACATAAATCACTTAATTAACCTTTATCTTTAATTAATTAATTAACTAATTATACTTAATTTCCTAATTAACTTAAGTACGTTCCAAGATAATAAAACTCCTTTTAACTTAATATACATTATCTTGTAATTACACTAATTACCATTTACATTTTAAAACCCTTTTAAATCTTTAAAATTAACTTAAACAAATTTTAGATTAAATAAATTCTAAAAACTCTTTGATATTATAAAGTAATGTTTTTAAAGAAAGTTTTAATAAAATTTGTTTTAAATTTCAAAAATAACATTTTTAAACTTTTTATAAAAACTGGGCATCTCTCCCACTTCGGGTCCTACCCGAATGATACTCGGGTATATCCCCGAGTCTTTTCCTTTTCCTTCCCCCGCTGTTTTCAAAAATTATATAAATTTTCTACAGTTTAAAACAAACAGGCTATTACCCTCAAATTTCTCGAGCACGAACTCGAGTAAAACCCCTAAAACACCCGAGGCACTCACGAGTCGAACTCCTCAAACACTCGAGCAACAGGAACTTCGTCTTCCCCAAAATACTACCCAGATACCCAAAAATGCACGTGCACGTGCACAATCACACTGGCCACCTCCGACCAACACCACGACCATCCCCACATCGTCGACGCCCTAACCAAGCTTCGCAACCACCCAGCTCCCTTTAATTCGCCTGGAATCGAATTCGAGCATAGCTCGAACCATCGTGACCAAACTGCCCCAAACGATCGTCACGTTGCCGTCTCGTCTTCGCTGCACAGGCCACCGGAGTCGACCCAATTCCGACCACACCTCGACAACACCCCAAGCAACCATTTCCCGAAGTATCGCGAAGCTCGATCACGAGGAGAAATCGAACTCGTCACATTACAGACAAGTGTAAGGACTCGAAGTAAAACCCTAAATTGAATTCGACCTCAAAATCTACGCATTAGAAAAATTCTTTAGCATTTTTCTTAGATTCGTGTATGATTAAACTTGCTGTATAACAAATTTCAGCATTTAAAATTGATTAAGTCGTCAGAAATTTGTAGAAATGCAAAATTTGTTTATATACGAACTGCCTTTTCAATATTAATCTAAAAATCTTGATCTTTGTTTTAAAATTCTTGGTTTTTAGTATAGATTCAATATAGTAACTCGAATTAATATTTTTCAACAATTTATTTTTCATCAAATTTAGTTGAATACCTGTGAACATAATACAGTGATGACAACTTATAAAACATGGTTTAAACCAACCTTTAAAAATCTAAATTTGAAGTTTATGATCTTGCTTGTTGAGGAACCAAAACTTAACAATGCTTTAAATAAGGATAGTTTGAGTATCCTAACCAAAATACAGTCTGTATCAAGTTTTCAGAGAATGCAGAGCATACCAAATCATATATATATAAACTGAAGCATATACAAACAACTTATAAATGAAGTTTAAACTGTTTTATATAAACTTAAACTCTTTAAAATTTATGTTTACTCACAGGAAGAGTTGCTCACAAGTTTTCTGAAAATGAAGAACAGAGCCCATCAAATTTTTTGACCCAGGCATGTAGTTTCAAGCTAAAATCTTCTTCTCTAGACCTCTGATTTTAATTGATGTTTAAACTGGGTTTTTGATAAAATTTGAATTGTTGTTATAGTTGTGGTGTAGCTTGCTTCAGTTTTAAAAAAATGAAAATGCTAAGTCTTTGTAAACGAGAAGAGGTAGATTTGATATATAAAAATGTTTACAGGCTATTTCACTGGTACAAGAATTGATCAGAGATTTTTATCTCTTTTGGAGGCTGATAGATCTACACAATGTACTAGGATGTTTTAACATTAAATGCCTATGTCCTTATGTCTACAACTTCCTATATTTTAAATCTCGAATGTACTTATATCTTTGTACATGTATTTTTCCAAGTGTACATCCTATTCTTGCCTTACTTCACTCCATACTTACTTGTCCTTGTTCACATTATTTGGCTCGGCTGAGAAGATAGGGGTTATTGTGTACTAAGATATTGGCATTAATTGCCTTGTACCACTTGTATTTTATTTTTGTTTTAATTCTATGTTATACATTGCATTAGCAAGAATCTGGTGGCTTCTATTTTGTAGGCTTACAAAGATACTTTTATACTTATTTTCTTTGCCTTTTTGTATCAAAATTTGTTTACTTTATATTTTATATAGTTTATCTTATATTTATACGTATATATTTCTATTTCAATTTTTAACTTAAATATTTATTAATAGAATTTTGTTATACTTACACAACTTCTAAAATCCATAGATTAAGATTGAATTCAAATATCTTTACGTTATTTATAAACTCCAATTCAATTTTAATTCGAATACATTATCTCCAATAATTCACAATTAATTCCTAACTTAACTAAATGAATATTAATTACTAACTAATTTCACAATTTGAATTCACGTCAATATATACATATATATTATATCAAATTTGCTCATGTATGCTCAAATACAGATATATTCACATATATATAATGTTTTTAAATTTAAATGATTTATCCAAAAATTTATTTGAAGATCGGGGAAACTCGCATCACTTAAATCAATTTATTTACTATTTTTATTCAAAAATAAATCTAATTAACAATTTAAATTCATATAAAATTCGGGGTCGTTACATTAATTTAATTGGAGATTAATTAAATTAATTAAGAATGAATCAACTTGTTATGGATGATTAAATTATATTGAATGTTTGGATTGATTAATATCTCTAGTCTGATAAATTATGATGTTATGTGATATGTAATGTTTTGGATGAATTGTGATAATTTAAGTTATCTATCTGTGATAGAATTGCTATATGAATATGATATCCTGAATTTAAATTAAATTGTTTAACTTAAACATCTTGGCTTAAAGTATGACATTTGATTCGAAGAGACCGGGGTCGGGTACCAGTAAAAACCCGAAACCACTTCGATTTGAAATCTACTATAATTCTTTATAGATTGATATGTGAAATCAATGGGCTGGATTGGGATAATATAGACCATTTAAACTAAGTTGGATACTTATATATTGTTTTGTGAAAATAAGTGATGACTATATAAGTTGTTACTTGTAGTAAAGTACGAGTTACCCTGGGTTGCAAATAAGTTTTATAACTTGGCATTTCAAATTATATGGGTTTACTCACGCTGGTTTCCAGCCTGACCCGGGTGTTACTTTGATGTAATGCTCGGGTCAGACCGAGTATTACAGATTTCCAGGTAAGGACGTTCTGGAGCTCAGGAGGCGAGCTGGATGGCAGGAACGTATGGAGTATATTCCGCTGTGATATTATAGTTGTCTGAGACATGTTAATTTTAACTGTCTAATACATTTGTGAATGTTGTAAATCTGATGTATTAAAATGTAATTAACAAATACAGTTTTCTTTGTATAACTGATATTATTATTTGTTATTATATTTAATCCGCTGCGAATGTGAGATGTTGTGTTCTCTGTTCTCCTTTCTTCTTTCTGTTTCTTTCTTCTATCTCTTTCTTTTTCTTCTAACTATCTGGAATTTTCGGGTTCGAAAATTCCGGGTCGTTACAGTTGGTATCAGAGCAGAAGGTTAAGCGAGAACCTTGGCTCTGTTGGGATCACTCATTAAGGATAGGGTCAATAGTACCCTAAGATGAGTTGAGTGTATATATATATATATATATGAGAGCGTACTTGTTATTTTCTTATATAAAGGTTTTAAAATGGTTTTAAAAATAAATGATTTTTATATAAGTTTATCTTTTGATATATATAGAAATAATTTTCTAATTATTAAATATATTAAAGAAATTGGTTGTTAAATTAATTGGAATTAAATAAAATATTGGAATTAAATTAAGTGGTAATAGTAATACAACCAAATTAAAATTGAATAAAGTTAAGTTTGAAATGAATTCAAACTGAAATTAAAATCTTGAATTTGTAGAGGTGTTATCAAGAATAAAGATAATAATGAATTGTTTTTCAGATATGAAAATCTTGGTTATTATCATAAATGGTAGTTGTGATTAATAAGGAATGTTGTTAATAATTAAGCAAAATGAAATGTTTTAGAGAAATAAAATTTTAGGTAAGTATGACTTATAAATTGGAATTGAAGATAAGTTGAAATTGTGAAATTTTAAATCTAAATCCAGAAAACTTGAAATTTGTTTTAAGGAAATTTGTTTTGAATTAAAAACCAAAGGTGGTTTAAAATTTTAAGATATAATATTAAGGATGATTTGAAATAACTCTTAATGTTGAGTTTTAAATTGGATTGTGATATGGAAACCCAAAGTGATAAGTTTTTGAATTTAAGTGGGAAGAATATTAATCTAAAGTTTAAAATTTGAATGGGAATTCAAATTGTGTAGAGTTGACCGGATTAAGTAAATTTAATTTAACTTGGAGGGAGTTAAATAAGTTTGAATGAATAACTTGAATTGGAAATTTCAAGATGAAATTGGAATTTAACATGGGAAGTTAAATGATTAATTTAAATGGGAGTTATGAGTAATCTCAAAATGGGTTTGAGATTTGAAAAAAAAAATGGATAATAAATTAGAATCTGAAGATTAAATTGTTTTTGAATTCTTATTTGAACTTTGTAATAAGTTAAGATAATTTTAAAGTGGAATTTTGGAATTTGGATTCAAAAATTAAATAGTTTAAAGATTTAAGTTGTTAAATAAAAAAAAAAATTAAGGTTGATTTGATTTAAAAAGTAAAGGTTAATTTAATTTAAAGGATTAAATCAACATTTAAAATATTTAACTCGAATTTATATAATTCGAGATGGTTTTAAGTTGAAATTTGAATAGAAGTAGTTCAAATTGAATTTGATTTGAATTAGGAAAGAAATTGAGGATTAATTCAACTTGAATTGGGATTAAATCAATTTCAATGGAAATTGAAGTTATTTAAATTAGAATTGAGTCAATTTAAATGGAGGTGGAAATTTAAATTGAATTGATGAGAATTAAACAGTTTGGCTCTGGATTATTTTCAAAATAAATTGTTTTAATACAAATAAATTTTTCCAAACTATTTACTATACAATCTTTCTTCTTAAACCCCAAACTATCTATACTTATTTTACAATTATTTTAGAATTATTTAACTATTTTGAAACTGTCTTATAAACTAATTACTATTTTTCAGTTATTTATATCTAATCACTATTTTAAAAACTATTTTGCAATTATCTAACTATTTTGTACCTACTTAACTATTTTACAGCTATTTTATAAACTAATAACTATTTTTCAACTACTTATCTATTTTAAAACTTTTTCAAGCTATTTTTAAATTTAAACGGGTCAGAATTCAAACTGTTTATAATTGAAGTATTAACTCAATTGTAAATGGAAGCAATTGAGAATAAGAGAATAGAATTAAAGGAAATGTGAATAGAAAAGAGAATTGATTTGGCTAATAACCAATAAAGATAAATACGTAGGATATACGTATATTATTCTATTCGCATAGTGATTTGATCCAGATTCGAACACAGAATTTCGAGATAGTATTATCGATCCGAGTTAGGATTTTTTCGCTCGATTTTCGACGGCGAACCTGGATATGGATTGTTGATTGGTTCTGGATATTCTCTATCATAGTTGTGACTATGCAAGGAGAATGACGGTTTCTGATCAGGAAACCAGATCTGAGTCCGCACTAGGAAGCCGGGTGGACAATACTAGTTCGGAAGTGAAATTGTGTGATCGATTGAGCGATCAGATTGATATAGCGTACAGATGATATGTGTACATCGTACGGGTTTGAATGAAATTGGCATTTAAAATTTGAGGATAAGAAATTTGAAATGGTTTTCGAAAATGAAAGGTATATTATGTGAAATATAATGGAATTGGGTATTTCTTTGGTTGAAATTTACTTTATGGAGGTAAGTAAATGGTAAATAACTTTATAAAGAAATCAAACTTGAATATTTGATTTGACAATAAATAAAGTTATATTTTGTAATATGATAAACTTCCCTTATTGAATCTAGCCAGAATAAAAAGGGTTTTGAAATATTTGAAGTATAAAAGAGGTTTTATACAAGTTTGAAATGATCCAAAGATTTTCAAAGTTATATATATCTATATCTATATATATAAAGGATCTTATGAGAATGATTTTGGAAAAGGTCTTGGGAACCTATGAATTTGGAAAAGGCTTTTGATTTTTGGGAAAATCAATTTTGGATTTTGGAAAGCCTAGTTTGAGAATTATCGATTTTGGTAATCGATTTTGTGTAAAGGAGATTTGGATAAATCATAAAGGGTATGATTTGAAGATACTATAAGTATATAGTATAAAGTATTTTGAAAATAGCTCTGGGGAAAAAGGCGCTTCCTTGAAATGAACTTCTCAGGAGTACCACAGGGTGCAACTGCCTTGAGCCCCAAGGGGGGTTTCTAAAGTTGATCCTGTGAGGAGTCCGGACAAACTAGTTCCTGAGGATTATTTGTGTAGCGAAAGTCGAGGGGCTGGTGCCCACAGAGGCATTTGGGTTATGCTGTGACGACAGTTTAACTCGATGTCACTGCGATCTACTACAGACCATAGCGAAAGTCATGTGTGCCGCTGAGAGCCAACTTTCTACGTTTGATTTTATATCGGTAGACTGTGACACTATGGTAACATAGCGAAAGTCGTTTGTGCCGCTGAGAGCCAACAGTCTGCGTTTGATTTTATATCGGTAGACTGCGACCTATGTGGGAGAAGTTTCATTATTTGGCAGCGAAATTCGGTGGCGCTGATGCCTACAGTTATATGGGTTTGTGCTGTGCTAGCAACGTAAGGCCCGGGTATAACTGCGATCTGTAGCGGGTTCCATGGCGTAATCGAGGAGCGCGGAGACCTACAGTTATCTGTGGATTTTGCCGGGACGGCAACGTAACCATCGGGTTAACTGCGACCATGGATGGGAGTGATGATTTCCAGAGCATTCTCACCAAAAATGTTTCCTCTATTTTCAAAAATGTTTTCTATATTTTCAATAAATTATTTTTCAAGTATTTTCACTAGGTGTTGAAAACGGGTTTGCTAAGTCCTTATAGATTTTCAGTCCTACGTCTGATCAACGTATGACCGAATTTCTGTGAGAACAAGGATGGACTTGTTAAGACATCAACTTTAAAAGTATTTTTATAAAAACTAATTTAGTAATATTATAAAGATTTTTTTTAAAGTGTTTTAAAAATGGTTCAAAGAGAAAATTTAACTAATATTAAGAATTTTAAATAAATTCTGGCTTCGTTCCTTTTCGAGGACGAAAAGATTTAAAGGGGGGAGGAATGTGATATCCCGGATTTTCGAGCATCAGATAATTGGGTAGTTATCTGATTTAACTTTTAAAAAAACACTGATTTATAAACTGAAAAAATAGCTAGAATTATGATGAATACATATATTTGGGTATATGTATTAAATCTAATAACCTTCTTACATAATTTAAAATTTACAAGAATTATATTTTCTATTGTTTATTTATATATGTAGATTGTAAATACAACTATGATTTGAAATTCTATATGAAAATCTTGAAAATAAATTAGATTCAAATTCTACATTTTTAAAACACTAGTGTAATAGCTTAGGCTTAAGGTAAGTATAAATAAATAAGTTTTATATTGTTTTCTTTGAGTTATATTCACATAAGTAAAAAGAAGAAATGTATAAATAAAAATACAAAGTATAATAAAAACCTAAAACAAAAATATAATACATATTAAGACATTTATAAATATATAACTAAATTTAAAATCTATTAATACACATGTTAGCTAATAACATTATCTAATTAACAAGTGTTAACAAATTTGATAAGAATAATGACAAGTGTCCCATTCTCCTTTTATTTGTAAAAATATTTATTTTAAAAAAATAGAATAGCTTATATTAACATTTTAAAATTCTTTCCTTCATTTCATTCTCTGATCTATTTTCCCGAACTAACTAAGAAACAAGAAGAAACCTGTAACAAAAATGCAGTAAACAAAAATCAAAATCAAAGGAACTCAACAACAATCCAAAACCTAGTAATCAAACTAGAATCAAACAAGCTTCAGCTCATAACAATCAAGTTCAGAGCAAAGCAAGAAGATTCAAGATCCATGCAAACCAAAGTAAACCAAGTCTCAGTTTAAATACAAGAACAGATTTCAAAATTTCAAAAAGCAGGTGAGTGATCTGTCCTAGTTTCCTCTATTTTTAGAAATGCCTGCGAGTAAACATTATCTAAACCTTCCTGATTATCCGGTGCATGTGATATGTTGATGGTAGTGTTGTTTTAAATGGCTTGCATGGACGTATAAATGGTTTACCTGATATGATTTTCTTCCTCTGTTCGACTGTGAGTAAACCTAGTTTTAAACTATTTAAATCTGATTGCATGTGAAGGATATTTGAAAGGATTGATGTGTTAGTTGTTTTGCATGAATGAAAATTTGTTTTGCAAGTTGGTTTATTATGTATGAATGTATGTATATATGTTGATATTCGAGTGCATGTCTGTGATTCTAAACTTTGGCTCTGTTCTTCATTTACAAACTTCAAAATTTTTGATAAATTTAAATTCCTTCTTCCCTGAATTTCTTTAGTCATCAATTTATAAACAAAATCTGATAATAATAACAAGGTAAAGATTTTAAAAATATTTTCAGGAAGAATTTGAAGCTAGTTTAATAAGGAGGAAGAAGAACAGTAGCATTTTTAATACATATCAAAATCTCGACATATTTAATTTGTTGTTTTAGGATTATAATCAGATTAGTTATCAAATTCTAGGATTTTTAAAACTAAAATCTTGATTTTTAAGATAGTATATTGAGAGATATTGTGAGATGATCAGAAATTGGATTTTCGTTAAATTCCGACGTTCGATGGAGGTAGGGTAGTCGTGATCAAGGCTGAAGAAGGTTGGAGTCTTAGGGATCGATGAAAAAATGGAAATGGGATTTTTACATCGCCGTGATGGTTGGACGACGTCGAACTAGGGCTCTTTAGTCTTTGTTTGTCGATGATGAAGTCGAGACGTTTTCGTGTTCAAAGGTGTACCGAGTCGATCGATAGCGGGGAAATCGAAGTATGGTGTCGTGGCGGAGCTCTAGACGGAATCACTGGATCGCTGGTGAACTAGAGAATCGTCGGCGATCGTTTTTTTTCAGATCTGGGTTGGTTCCAGGTTCGACAATGAACCTCGTTTTCGATCGGAGGCTTGTATTGTTGATTTGATGAATGGTTTGGGTTGCTGCATCGAAGTGTGATGTGCCGGAGGGTTCATCGGAGGTCGGAGGTGGCTCTGACGTGGGTGCACGTGCATGTGGTGTACGTTTGTCTGGGTTGAATGATCATTTGGGGAAGAAGAGTTTTTATCGGGTAAAACTCGAAGTAGATAGGGGATTGTCTCGAAGTAGCTGAAGATGGTGGATGACTCGGTGGGGTCTTCGGGTTTTTTAGAGTTTTGCTCGGGTTCGATTTGTTTTGGGGTTGTACAGGTTTAAACTTTGTAAAGAAGAATCAAGTTTATCAATCTAAAAGCAAGTTATTTTCTTAATAAATGTCAATCAAGTCTCAAGAGTATTTAACTGAATATATTTCCAAATTTAAATGTTTAAAGTTGTTGATTTCAAAAGTAATTAACTAAATTAATTAATGAGATAATTAAAGGTTAATTACTATTTGTAATTAAGAATAATTACCTAATAGGGTAATTAGTGGATAGTTAATGAAATAAGAGATGAATCATTAACTAGAGATTAAGTGATTAATTGATTTTAAGTTAATTAATTTGTCTAATTAATTATAGATAATCACTTATTAATTAATTAAGTATAATTACTTAGAGAGTAATAAATGAATAATTACGGAATGTAATCAAGAAAAAGGGAAATCATTTATAAAAGTAATTAAATGGAAGTGATTAAGGAATTAATCATTTAGTGTAATTAATTAAAGGATTAATTAAAATTAATTAATTAAAGGGTTAAGGTTAATTAATAATGTGATAAATTACTGGTTAAGGTAATTAATTAATAGAGTAATTAATTAATGAAGTAGTTAGAAGATCATTAATTTATCCATAAAAATAATTTAGGTTAATTAAGATGAATAATTAAGAAATGAATAATTAATTTGTAATTAATGTTAAGTAAGATGGATTAAGAAATCCAAGTAATTAAAGGTTAGTAATTAATTTAATTGGAGATTAATTAAATTAATTAAGAATGAATCAACTTGTTATGGATGATTAAATTATATTGAATGTTTGGATTGATTAATATCTCTAGTCTGATAAATTATGATGTTATGTGATATGTAATGTTTTGGATGAATTGTGATAATTTAAGTTATCTATCTGTGATAGAATTGCTATATGAATATGATATCCTGAATTTAAATTAAATTGTTTAACTTAAACATCTTGGCTTAAAGTATGACATTTGATTCGAAGAGACCGGGGTCGGGTACCAGTAAAAACCCGAAACCACTTCGATTTGAAATCTACTATAATTCTTTATAGATTGATATGTGAAATCAATGGGCTGGATTGGGATAATATAGACCATTTAAACTAAGTTGGATACTTATATATTGTTTTGTGAAAATAAGTGATGACTATATAAGTTGTTACTTGTAGTAAAGTACGAGTTACCCTGGGTTGCAAATAAGTTTTATAACTTGGCATTTCAAATTATATGGGTTTACTCACGCTGGTTTCCAGCCTGACCCGGGTGTTACTTTGATGTAATGCTCGGGTCAGACCGAGTATTACAGATTTCCAGGTAAGGACGTTCTGGAGCTCAGGAGGCGAGCTGGATGGCAGGAACGTATGAAGTATATTCCGCTGTGATATTATAGTTGTCTGAGACATGTTAATTTTAACTGTCTAATACATTTGTGAATGTTGTAAATCTGATGTATTAAAATGTAATTAACAAATACAGTTTTCTTTGTATAACTGATATTATTATTTGTTATTATATTTAATCCGCTGCGAATGTGAGATGTTGTGTTCTCTGTTCTCCTTTCTTCTTTCTGTTTCTTTCTTCTATCTCTTTCTTTTTCTTCTAACTATCTGGAATTTTCGGGTTCGAAAATTCCGGGTCGTTACAGCCTCAAGCCTCATCAACCGAGAATGGCTAAAACATGGGAGGTGCAGCAAGGCTAAGTGGGTAGCACCCAAGTAGGGTAAGGTCATCCCTGTCTAGAGTCCCTTTTATTTCAGCTGTGTGGCGGTTGCTGATCCCAACCGTGGGGTGATCTTATTCGGACTATCCAGTAAGGGGTAGCTCCGGTCTTGTGTTGCAGGGGATCGGGAGTGATCCTCTGTAACGTCCTAGGCTTTTCTAACACGAAAAACCGGACCATTTGGGTAAAAAGAAGAGGTAGAAGAAGAAGAAAAAAACAAAATCAGAATCTAACCATCGCAGCGGAATAAAATATAATATATATTAACAGATCTTTACACAAATCAAAAACTATATCTGTTTATACAATTCATCATCAGAATACATCATCAGAGTACATCAACATCCATAACATACAACTGAATACACAGCGGAAAAATAATAGCAAGTACGAGAGTACGTATCGTCATCCAGCTCGTCTCCTGAGCTCCACATCATCATATCCTGTAACCTATAATACTCGGTCTGACCCGAGCATCATATAAAACAATACCCGAGTCAGTCTGGAAAACCAGCGTGAGAAAATCACACTCAAATTGATTATTAAAGTTTCAAAATCCTTTGAAAACAAAAGCATATCGTAAGACCACGCCACAAATAAACATGTCGGGTTTTTACCTTACGATAGCTAAAACACTTTATATCCAAATCCTCTGATATTATAATAGTGTCTACAGAAAGTAAAATAGAATCTAGCTGAAATGCTTGCATCTCACATTTCAACAATAGTTGGGCACAATCAAAATCGTACAGGCACGTAGGGAGAATGGATTTCCAACGAATGACTAGGCACTGGGGTACCACCTGTCACAGTACGTGGCCTAGATCACCGTACCGAGGAGTACGCCCGCTCCCCTGCAACACAAGGCCGGAACCATCCCTTACTGGATGATCCCGAATAAAATCACCCCACGGTTGGGATCAGCAACCGCACCACTAAGCCGAAATAAAAAGGGACATCTAGACAGGGATGACCTTACCCTCCAGTGGGAGCTACCCACGAAGCCTTGCTGCATAACCCCTGATTTTCAGTCATTCCCGGTTGATGAGGTTCGAGGCTAAACGATACCTTTTTCAGAACATATCCCTTAGAATGCCCATCGTCCACCTGACGATGTCACGAAAGCATTCGTCCATACAAGTCCGTCCCGGGTTCGAACGGAACCGAAGGCACTATTCCTACTACATCCATTTTGGAAATATCCTCAGGATTAGTAGCGACTAGCCCTTGCACTTCACAGCTCCATCTTCGACTCTGAAATCGTTTTCACGAAACGTACAAACCGAATCGAAGTGGTATTCGAGTCTCCAGACCTAGAATCCCGGTATACGGAAACTCGATCCCGGTCTCTTCGAAACGATCAGCGCATTTGGCCAATATTGATAGTCGGTTATTTAACTATCAATTAACATCCACAAGCAACCATCACAAAATAAATAATTTCCCACATTATTTATCTGCCCAAATATCTTTCCAAGATATATTTCCAAATTTTCAAACTCCTTTTGAAAACAATTTCAAACAGTTTCCGCTTACGGAATACATTTCCAAATATTTATTTCTCTTCACATCCCTTTAAAAATAAATCAACACTTATTTTTAAACCAATTCATATCCCTTTATAAATTCCCACCTTGAATTTATATTTCAAATATCCTCTTATATTCCATTTCACTTTATAAACCCAGTTTATATCTCCAAAATCTCATTTCTCTTTAAATTTCAAATCCCAAAATATTTAAATCAATTTACAACTGATTTTCCAATTTATTTTACCTTGAAATAAATTTCCTCACTTAATCCATTTATTCCCAAATTCATTAACTTTCAGATTTTATTTCTCATTATGATTTAAAATCTTTAAACCGAAACACAAGTTTCAGATTTCCCAAATTCCTTCTCTTTTTAATTACATTTAAACATTGAATTAAAATAAATTTTTATCCCTTTAAATAACATCACATAAGTCTTCTTTAAATTCAACATTTCTCTATTTATTCAAAATTCCTCTTTTCCATATTTAATTTATTCGAATTCACTAGAATTACTTAACTTAATTTTACTCTTTTATATTTTCCAAAAATCCAATTCAATTGCTTTTGATAACTCATTATACTGGGAAATTCAATCCAACCAGATTATCCAATATAAATTATCACAGGATAACAACATTCATATCACAGAATATTTAAACAAAAATTAAATATTTTGAGGAATCCAGTTGGATCCCTCCAACCTGTTTCCCTGCATCCACAGACGTTAGCACAATACCAATTCCACTTCAAGGTGGAATATCGCGGTATATGGGTTTTATAAAATCATCCGCTATTATGCGGCGCATAGGGTCTCATCCGCTATATAAATGCGGGAATATCAACTCCAATATATACATATGCCAATATGTATATATTGCTATATACTACTATATATACTATCATATCCAATCAATCCAATCATTCAACCAGACATTCAAATTTAACCAATTAAATTAAAATTATAATTTAACTGAGTGAGATTAACTCACCTTTGCTTTTAGTTTGCCGTTATTCCCATCCGGCTTGCTTCCTTTCATATTATGACCTTGTATAACAATTTTACGACTAATTAATACTTTGAAATAAGTTGAACAATTTATTTTCATTTAACAAATTTTATCAACCAGTGATTCTATTTCTTTTAATTTTAAACTAACTCCTTTTTAAATAAATTAAATGAACTGACCAGTTGACTTTAACTAAAATAAATTTAATAAGTTAATAAAAACGGTTAATTATCAACCCTTTCCTTAAATAAAATAATCTACTAGGGAGAATAAAATCCTTTATATCTGTATATCATTTTACCTTTGAAACAACCTACAAATGTATAAAATAATCCATAGTGATTCCAAAATCAATGTTATATAAAAATTTCTATTTTTCTTTTTTTTTCATTTAATCTGTTTTATTTACAGTAAGCTAATCATTAATATATATATAGACATTAATTTTAAATAACTGTAATTCCTAAATATATACACACGCGATCATATCGAATACGAGAAATCAGTTCGAATATTACCTCCTGGAAATTCAAGCTTGGCTTCGACAGACTCTACCCAACCTTATCACTGACTCCTCTGACCACATCGAAGTCGCAACCCTAGCCTCCCCTTCGATTCGCCATCTCACCGAACCACAGACCAACCCCCCCCCCCCGAGGACCCCTGCTGTCGATTCCTCAACTGCGGTCGCGATTCGATCGTGAGTCCCATCCCAAGCCGTGCCCAAAAGCCTCGCGATCCCATGCTATAGCCCAAATTCGTGGTTCCATCGCCACCTCGACATCGCCGCTCACCACCGTTCCCATTCGCCAGTCGAGTTTCCCCCTGTCGATGCCTGCCGCGACCCTAAATCGCTCGATGTCGCACGCGCCCCCTTCCCTAAGCCACGACGTTGACAAAATCATCGAACGCGAATCGTTCGAACTCGAAGGGAAAACTGCCTTCATTCTATCTCTCTGATTTGGTTTGATTTTGTCTTCGAAATAGAAAGAGGAGTTCGGTTATGATTTTTAAAGAAAGAAGGAGACGCTTGTTTATTAGGTAGGACACGTGTTTTAAAATTCCTTTACGTGTCCGCATAGATTTGCAACAGTACTAAAGCAATTATATTATTTATTTAAACGTTAACTTTTCAAAACTGAGCAAAACAGCTCAAAATTCAATTCTGAAAGTTCCAACACCTTCAGAATTATCAGTATAAATTTTCTAAGCCTTCATATTATTTTTAATGGCCTTAAAATTCCAGATTCTATATTTTACTCAATTCCAATTATTAAATTTAATAATTAATTATCCAAATAAATACTGTATATTTGAAATTAAAGTTAAAATTTAACCTTCGGATATTTAAAATAAATTAAATATTCACATTTCAAATATTCAAAAATTCCGGGTCGTCACATTCCTTCCCCCTTAAAAGAATTTCGTCCCCGAAATTACCAGTTAGGAAGAATGATCCAATACCCATTACTATTTTCCAAAATCAAACAGTTTTAACAATACCCAAACAATCTTTTATTAATGATACACTAATCATCTTTTAACTTCCCAAACTTATTCATAAGTTCAACTCATACCACCTACTTATCCATTCAAATTTAAATTTGAATTCAAATTTTGAATTATCAAAATTTTCCAAAATTTTTCTAACTCCCTAAATTTCCGAAAAATTTCGCCAGCGTCTCCTTTGCGCGGCTAGCTCGGTACTACTACAAAATGGCTCTACGGCCTCCCAATCTCAAAAAGAAAACAAAAAGCCAAGTGGCTGCATCAAAACCCAATTAAATTTCATATAGAAATTCAAATACATACCTTTTTGTCGGGCCATTAAATTTTATCTTCTAAAATCAAAAATCCCAATTTATCCATTGCTTTTATACACCTGTATATCCTACTAAGCAATAATATCCACTCACAATTCCAAAGTCATTTTATCGACTTCTTTACAAATTTCCAATATTTGTTTTACTTAAGCCCGTACGATGCACATATATCATCCGTACGCAATATCACATTCGATCGCTCAATCGATTACACAATTCCACTTCCGAACTAGTATTGTTCACCCGACTTCCTAGTGCGGACTCAGATCTGATTTCTTGATCAGAAACCGTCATTCTCCTTGCATAGCCACAAACTATGATAGAGAATATCCAGAATCAATCAACAATCCATATCCAGGTTCGCCGTTGAAAATCGAGTGAAAAATTCCAACTCGGATCGATAAAACTATCTCGAAATTTTGTGTTCGACATCTGGACCAAATAGCTATGCGAATAAAATAATATACGTACATCTTACGTATAAATTCCAATTGATTATCAGTTATATCAATTCTCTTTATTCACATTCCTTTTTGATTGTTATCCCCTTATTCACAACTATCCCATTTCATAACTTCAGTTTTAGTCTTCATTCAACTATTCACTTAGTATATATATATTTCCATTCCAAAATTACTAAGTATATTTCCAATACCAGTTTTCCCAAGAATTTCATTCTTCAATTCTTAAGTTCATATAAATTTTCTTATACTTATTTACTACTTCACCACCGAAGTGTATATATTCAAATTGAACTCCCATTTCATATGAATTCCAACTTACTTCAATTTACTACTTCATTTCCAATTTTTTTCCTTAAATTCAATTCATCTCCAACTTCGAAAAATTGAATTTTATTTAGCTCGAAAACAATCCAAGTTAATTCATTCAATAATTATTTCTCAACTTATTTAAACCACTCCTCTGTTTGAGTTCAGTTTCCATTCAACATTTACTTAAGTCAATAACTTAAGTTTATTTTCCATTCAATCAACCCTTTAAAGTTTTATTTCCATCTTTCATTTGATTCTTATTTAATCAAATTCCATCCATTTATTTATTAAATCTAATTGGTTTATTCACTCAATCATTATGAATTTTAATTTCCATACTCAATTCATCTGGAATTATTTTATTAATAACCAGGCCCTTTCCAATTTATTTTCACTTATTTGGATTCATTTGCAATTTAAACCATCACTATGTTAATCCAATTTCATTAACTAATTTATTATCTCATTAGTTCCTTCGCTGGTTAAAATTAAATACTTTCTTTTTAATTCCAAATATCACTTCACTTAATTTTCTTAAGTTCAATATATTTTATAATTCAAGTTTGGATTTATTTAAAAATTAAGATTGCTCATCTTAGTCGTTTCCATTTGATAATTACAATTTCAAATTATAACTCTTAATGGTTCAAAGTAATGGATTCCCATTTATGATTTACAATTTCATTTTTATTCATAAGTTTTAACTTACTTGCTTAAGATCTGGGACTATTCATTTAAGTCCATTTTCATCTTTACAATCAAATTTTCAAATTATTACACTTAAGAACTTAAGAATATGAATTTCTTTCCACAATTATAAGCATTTTACATTACCTTTATATCGAATTCAATTCGACTTCAACTTATTTACATTTAATTCAGTTCCAATTCTCAATTTTTATTTAACTTATCTTAAGTTAAATTCAAATATATTTTATTCACCTTCATATACTCGAATTAAATTTTAATTCCAGGATACAAATTTTATACAAGTTTTACAATTCATTCACCTTCAAGTTCTCTAACTCTTTTATCTACCAACTTATATTACTCATTGAGTTATTTTCATCTCATAATTATAATCCTAGATTTAAACTTTCATTCCCTTCTTATTTCAATCAACTTCACTCTATACTTTATATTGTTGATTCATTTAAATTTCCACATTTTTATTTTAAATAGAATTCCCAAAATTCAATTGCCCGGTTTTATTTCAAAACCATTTTGAATCCATAAATAACTCATACACATCTGGTATATCACATCAAATCCCAATTTCCAAAATAATCTGTTTTTACCAAACAATTTTCCCTTTGAATTTCAAAACCAACCCAATTCACAATCATTTCCAATTTAAAACAGTTTGGTAGCAATTTCTCTTTGGAAACTCGAAAATAGACATCGATGATGCTGCAGTCATCACCGAAATTATTTTCCAGCGACCAAAAGAGAATTTAATGCTTTTATCACTCTAAACATTTCAAACATTTTTAAATCCCAAATCCCACCAGATTTCAATTCAATTTCAAAAATATTCATGAAATAATGTCACCATTATTTCCCCAAAACCTTTAAAAACTATTTTTAAATCCAAAGGAATTTAAATCTTTCCCAAAACTTCAAATTCAAAATCCATCCAACTTAATATCCAAACATTACTCTGGAATTCTATCACATTTTATTTCAAGTTATAAGTCACTTTTACCATTTACATTTACAAATTTCATTTGTTTATGAATTAATCTCTTTTGATTTTAAATCACATTTGTAATTCACATTTGTATATAAAGTTTATCTCAATTTATAAATTTCATTTAATCTATATTTCAATTTCCATTCTGTTATATAAATTTATTCTTTCATCTTTGGTTATACTTTTTCCAATTTCTACTCAATAATGAGACTAACTCATTATTGTCATTTTCTAACAACCAAACAACCAAATATATAACTATAATAAATTTCAAAAATTTATTTCTTTTATATACAAAATAATTTGGGCAAAATTATTTCATTCACCCTATTTAAAACAATATTGTGTCGAACTGTTCTATTCAAGTGTTTAGAAACCCCTTCGATACAGTTGTCCAGACTGTGCCGACGAAGGTTCATATGCCACTCAATAAATCAACCAACACAATATAAAACCATTTTTATATCCACTAACAAATACGCGCTCATATCTATTAGTACTCTCAAAATTCCCAACAGAGCCAAGGTTATCGCTAGCCTAAGCTCTGATACCACTGTAACGTCCTAGGCTTTTCTAACACGAAAAACCGGACCATTTGGGTAAAAAGAAGAGGTAGAAGAAGAAGAAAAAAAACAAAATCAGAATCTAACCATCGCAGCGGAATAAAATATAATATATATTAACAGATCTTTACACAAATCAAAAACTATACCTGTTTATACAATTCATCATCAGAATACATCATCAGAGTACATCAACATCCATAACATACAACTGAATACACAGTGGAAAAATAATAGCAAGTACGAGAGTACGTATCATCATCCAGCTCGTCTCCTGAGCTCCACATCATCATATCCTGTAACCTATAATACTCGGTCTGACCCGAGCATCATATAAAACAATACCCGAGTCAGTCTGGAAAACCAGCATGAGAAAATCACACTCAAATTGATTATTAAAGTTTCAAAATCCTTTGAAAACAAAAGCATCTCGTAAGACCACGCCACAAAAAAACATGTCGGGTTTTTACCTTACGATAGCTAAAACACTTTATATCCAAATCCTCTGATATTATAATAGTGTCTACAGAAAGTAAAATAGAATCTAGCTGAAATGCTTGCATCTCACATTTCAACAATAGTTGGGCACAATCAAAATCGTACAGGCACGTAGGGAGAATGGATTTCCAACGAATGACTAGGCACTGGGGTACCACCTGTCACAGTACGTGGCCTAGATCACCGTACCGAGGAGTACGCCCGCTCCCCTGCAACACAAGGCCGGAACCATCCCTTACTGGATGATCCCGAATAAAATCACCCCACGGTTGGGATCAGCAACCGCACCACTAAGCCGAAATAAAAAGGGACATCTAGACAGGGATGACCTTACCCTCCAGTGGGAGCTACCCACGAAGCCTTGCTGCATAACCCCTGATTTTCAGTCATTCCCGGTTGATGAGGTTCGAGGCTAAACGATACCTTTTTCAGAACATATCCCTTAGAATGCCCATCGTCCACCTGACGATGTCACGAAAGCATTCGTCCATACAAGTCCGTCCCGGGTTCGAACGGAACCGAAGGCACTATTCCTACTACATCCATTTTGGAAATATCCTCAGGATTAGTAGCGACTAGCCCTTGCACTTCACAGCTCCATCTTCGACTCTGAAATCGTTTTCACGAAACGTACAAACCGAATCGAAGTGGTATTCGAGTCTCCAGACCTAGAATCCCGGTATACGGAAACTCGATCCCGGTCTCTTCGAAACGATCAGCGCATTTGGCCAATATTGATAGTCGGTTATTTAACTATCAATTAACATCCACAAGCAACCATCACAAAATAAATAATTTCCCACATTATTTATCTGCCCAAATATCTTTCCAAGATATATTTCCAAATTTTCAAACTCCTTTTGAAAACAATTTCAAACAGTTTCCGCTTACGGAATACATTTCCAAATATTTATTTCTCTTCACATCCCTTTAAAAATAAATCAACACTTATTTTTAAACCAATTCATATCCCTTTATAAATTCCCACCTTGAATTTATATTTCAAATATCCTCTTATATTCCATTTCACTTTATAAACCCAGTTTATATCTCCAAAATCTCATTTCTCTTTAAATTTCAAATCCCAAAATATTTAAATCAATTTACAACTGATTTTCCAATTTATTTTACCTTGAAATAAATTTCCTCACTTAATCCATTTATTCCCAAATTCATTAACTTTCAGATTTTATTTCTCATTATGATTTAAAATCTTTAAACCGAAACACAAGTTTCAGATTTCCCAAATTCCTTCTCTTTTTAATTACATTTAAACATTGAATTAAAATAAATTTTTATCCCTTTAAATAACATCACATAAGTCTTCTTTAAATTCAACATTTCTCTATTTATTCAAAATTCCTCTTTTCCATATTTAATTTATTCGAATTCACTAGAATTACTTAACTTAATTTTACTCTTTTATATTTTCCAAAAATCCAATTCAATTGCTTTTGATAACTCATTATACTGGGAAATTCAATCCAACCAGATTATCCAATATAAATTATCACAGGATAACAACATTCATATCACAGAATATTTAAACAAAAATTAAATATTTTGAGGAATCCAGTTGGATCCCTCCAACCTGTTTCCCTGCATCCACAGACGTTAGCACAATACCAATTCCACTTCAAGGTGGAATATCGCGGTATATGGGTTTTATAAAATCATCCGCTATTATGCGGCGCATAGGGTCTCATCCGCTATATAAATGCGGGAATATCAACTCCAATATATACATATGCCAATATGTATATATTGCTATATACTACTATATATACTATCATATCCAATCAATCCAATCATTCAACCAGACATTCAAATTTAACCAATTAAATTAAAATTATAATTTAACTGAGTGAGATTAACTCACCTTTGCTTTTAGTTTGCCGTTATTCCCATCCGGCTTGCTTCCTTTCATATTATGACCTTGTATAACAATTTTACGACTAATTAATACTTTGAAATAAGTTGAACAATTTATTTTCATTTAACAAATTTTATCAACCAGTGATTCTATTTCTTTTAATTTTAAACTAACTCCTTTTTAAATAAATTAAATGAACTGACCAGTTGACTTTAACTAAAATAAATTTAATAAGTTAATAAAAACGGTTAATTATCAACCCTTTCCTTAAATAAAATAATCTACTAGGGAGAATAAAATCCTTTATATCTGTATATCATTTTACCTTTGAAACAACCTACAAATGTATAAAATAATCCATAGTGATTCCAAAATCAATGTTATATAAAAATTTCTATTTTTCTTGTTTTTTTTCATTTAATCTGTTTTATTTAGAGTAAGCTAATCATTAATATATATATAGACATTAATTTTAAATAACTGTAATTCCTAAATATATACACACGCGATCATATCGAATACGAGAAATCAGTTCGAATATTACCTCCTGGAAATTCAAGCTTGGCTTCGACAGACTCTACCCAACCTTATCACTGACTCCTCTGACCACATCGAAGTCGCAACCCTAGCCGCCCCTTCGATTCGCCATCTCACCGAACCACAGACCAACCCCCCCCCTCGAGGACCCCTGCTGTCGATTCCTCAACTGCGGTCGCGATTCGATCGCGAGTCCCATCCCAAGCCGTGCCCAAAAGCCTCGCGATCCCATGCTATAGCCCAAATTCGTGGTTCCATCGCCACCTCGACATCGCCGCTCACCACCGTTCCCATTCGCCAGTCGAGTTTCCCCCTGTCGATGCCTGCCGCGACCCTAAATCGCTCGATGTCGCACGCGCCCCCTTCCCTAAGCCACGACGTTGACAAAATCATTGAACGCGAATCGTTCGAACTCGAAGGGAAAACTGCCTTCATTCTATCTCTCTGATTTGGTTTGATTTTGTCTTCGAAATAGAAAGAGGAGTTCGGTTATGATTTTTAAAGAAAGAAGGAGACGCGTGTTTATTAGGTAGGACACGTGTTTTAAAATTCCTTTACGTGTCCGCATAGATTTGCAACAGTACTAAAGCAATTATATTATTTATTTAAACGTTAACTTTTCAAAACTGAGCAAAACAGCTCAAAATTCAATTCTGAAAGTTCCAACACCTTCAGAATTATCAGTATAAATTTTCTAAGCCTTCATATTATTTTTAATGGCCTTAAAATTCCAGATTCTATATTTTACTCAATTCCAATTATTAAATTTAATAATTAATTATCCAAATAAATACTGTATATTTGAAATTAAAGTTAAAATTTAACCTTCGGATATTTAAAATAAATTAAATATTCACATTTCAAATATTCAAAAATTCCGGGTCGTCACATCCTCGGTACTCTGATCTAGGCTAGGTACTGTGACGGGCGGTACCCCAGTAGCCCTGCCATTGTATGGAATCCAATCTCCAATAAGCGCCTGTACGGTTTTGATTGTGCCCAACTATTGCTGGAACGTGAGATGCAAGCATTTCAGCTAGATTCTATTTTACTTTCTATAGACACTATTATAATATCAGACGAATTTGATAAAAATGTTTTGGTTATTGTAAGCTAAAAACCCGGCATATTTATTCGTGTCGTGGTCTTACGAGATACCTTTGTTTCAAAGGATTTTCAGAAAATATAATAATCCAATTGAGTGTGGTTTTCTCACGCTGGTTTTCCAGACTGACTCGGGTGTTGTTTTATTATGATGCTCGGGTCAGATCGAGTTGTACAGATTCAGGATAGGATGCTATGGAGCTCAGAAGACGAGCTGGAGGACAAAGACGTATCTCCGTATTTAAATTATATATTCCGCGGTGTAAGAGCAGATAATAAGCTGTCCAATGTGATGGATGATTGTTGTACTCTGATTATTGCAAGTATATAATAGTATAGAATTTCTTTGTATTTAAAACTGATGTTATATATTATATTTTGTTCCGCTGCGACTGTGTATGTGTGTCTAAAAGTACAATTTAACATTTTTGCTTTAAAAAACATGTATTTGTGAATATTTTATGTGTGTGTATATATCTATGTAGTTAAAGTCCCGCTAAAGCCTCGCTATATCTCTACTAAAGCCCATAGCACTCTTCGGCCGCTACACTTTATTAATTTATTGCTATTAAATGGTAGATCTGCTTAAAGCTCCACTATATTCTATTACACCCGCTAAATCAATGGTTTTTAGCATCCGCTTTAGCAACATTAATACAAAATTCAATTTGACTAGACTCTTTTAAACTAAATGAACATAGCGTAAAGACCTATGTTTAGGGCCTAAGTGCTCGACATAAGATAGAAATCTATTTTAGCAACCAAGTTAAGACCGCATAAATCATGATATTCATCATTTTTTTATACAAGATTAAGAATATATTTCCTTTTTCTACACAAATAATTTGAGAATGAGAATAAATTGACTTTGGAGATTTAATTTTATTTCCAATGAAAAATTACACCTCCGTAATTTTCTACTATATCCTTGCTTTATCCCTACTATAGCTGTTTACACCTCCACCACTATAAATCCGCTAAGCGCTTTAACTGTGTAGATATAATTACACATAAACATATATGTAAATAAGTTAGATTTAAAAGGGAACAATCTAGGATAAGTTTTAATTTAGAAATGAAGATAAAGTTCTTAGAAGTTTTTTTTAAATAATAAATTTAGAAGAGGAGAAAAATATTTAAAATTTGCACAAAAGTCCACTTGTAAATTTTAGATCCAAAAGCTTTCATTCTTGCATGACTAATATTCAAATGTTTGTATCCAAAAGTTAACCACATAATTATAGAAATTAATCTTCAAGGAATAATAAGTAGTTAGCATAAACAATTCATTTACAACTGTGTATATAAATTTTATAAAAGTATAAAATAGTTCTAAATAAAAATTAACTTTAAAATTTCCCTTTTTTAAACAAAAACACCAAACAAAGAATTGGACGAGTTAGGCACATACAAATTCGTTATAAATACAAACAGATCTAAATATTACATAGAATAACAACAAGCAAGCAAAAGTGATAAAGAATCCAATCAAATCAATCTAAGATAAACATATATAGTAGAGGGCTGAAGAACATGTATGGTCACCTTCCATGAAAGTGTAAAGGTATTTGTTTTAGGAAATGAAGTGTAAAGGTTGCATGTGAGAGGAAGCATGCATGGTCACCTTCCATGAAGGATAAGAGGTAAATGGTTACCTCTTAGCCATTCTACATAGGACCCTTCACATGTTACATTAGCTCATTTATTAATTTTAAATAGTAGAAACGACTTAGTGCTAATCCATTTCTATCTCCATTAATTAAATAGTAGAAACGACTTAGTGCTAACTTCACCAAACTTTGGCAAATGCCTTAAAGCATTATGGCACCAAGGATTCGCAAGTCAAATGATGAAGGAAAGGAGAAAAACACCCCAAACCCATATGAGCGGTGAGCAAAAAAAGAAGAGGAGGGGTGGTCGAGGGCTTGTGGAGGCTAAAGGTGGATCTTTGGCTTATGGTCGATGGTAGGAAGTGTTCATGTGTTCTTGTGTGCTTGTGATTGGTTTTAACATGGCTTTAAGTGAGTTCAGTCACCATTTGATAGTACATATTGTGTTATATATGTTGTGTGCTTGAAATATGAAGTTACAGTAAAGTTAACTAATTAAAGTTATAACTTTGGACTCCTCTTGCTTTTGAAAGAAAATAACAATTCTATATTGTATATCATCACTTCTATGACCTTCCATAACATGTGGCATGACCTTGACATTATGTATATATGGTTGTTTGGATCATGTGTTGAAATTGGAATGGATATGGAATGGTCCATATAGCGACAGTCGCTATGAAAGCACTTTAAATCCTCTTGTGTTTAAACCTGTTCAAATTAGTTATATGTGAATATATTGTGAATGTATACATTTTGGTTATGCTCTACACCTATAGTAGTATATGGTACA
The DNA here is from genome assembly GCA_030737815.1 of Allium fistulosum. Taxonomy (NCBI): domain Eukaryota; kingdom Viridiplantae; phylum Streptophyta; class Magnoliopsida; order Asparagales; family Amaryllidaceae; genus Allium; species Allium fistulosum. The sequence goes on along the minus strand of CM060905.1, from coordinate 864,083,019 downwards.
GTGAGAAAGTGGTTTGAAAAGTTATATAAATGGTTGAACAAAGTTGTAAAATTTATAATGAAAATGGTCGCTATATGAGCACTTTGAAATTACCTTGTGTTCGGCAGTTTTAATATGATTTTCAAAGACATCCTTAGTGGTTTATTTACTCTTTTAATAAGTAATATATGTGAAATTCTTATTGAAAAAATATCAAGGTTTTAATGATTTTAAAACTGGTTGAACGAAGTTGCAAAAGTTATAGCAAAAATGGTCGATATATGAGCATTTTGAAAATACCTTGATTTCGTGAATTTTTAATATTACTTTAGAGAATATCTAGGGGTTTCTCTGCATGGTTTTTAGGTAGTCTAAGTATACTACTTACTATACAGAAATTGGATCTTAAATCATTTATTAAAGTGGTGAAAACTGGCCAGAATATTCATGCTTTTTCCTAGTGTTCTCTGTCCAGTAGCATTTCCAACACTCATAAATGCCGTCTTTGACCTACAATATCATTTATGGGCTTTTTTTAACAACATTGGTTGTGTAGTGTTATTTTTTAAAAAAAATTGTGATTTAAAACGAGTTTAAATGATAATGAAATCAATTTCTTTTGTGTAATGTTTTTTAAGGAAGTTTAATAACATATAATTAGAGTATTTTAAATGTAGTTTCAATTTAAATATATTTTTATTAATTATGAATCTATAAATAAAGGGTTTAAAATATAAAACATGCTTTTTATTAATTTTTGTTATATTTCAAATTAGTTATTTTTAAGTAATATTTTATATAGATATTTAAAACCTATTTATAAATATTTTTAAAGTATTCATATATAAGTTTGGAAAAGTAAGTGAAGTATTTTATAAAAGGATAAGTGGTTTTGGTTGTATCACTTAGTTATAATGAATGGTTTTGAAAAGTTAATTAAAAGTATATTTTCATGTGAATAAATATATTTAAATCTTTAAAAAGAATGTTTTAAAGATAATGTAAAATATAAATAGTTTTAGGTTTATTGTAAACAATGTGTAAGAAACATTGGTTTTAAACCATTTTGATTATACTTAGGAATATAGTTATATCTTTAAAAAGATTGTTTTAAAGATAATTATAAGTGAAACTATAAAAGGTTATATAAAGTAAAGATTAACTTATAAAATAGAAGGGGTTTATAGTAACAATGTATAAGCAATATTTTTTTCTAACCTCTTTGATTATATTTTAAAGTAAGAAATCTTGTTAAGTGATTTGTGAATATTCTTATACCATTGAGATAAGTATATGAATATATTTTCAAGTATTGAAATATTACAAATGAATAGTGAAATAGTATAACTCATGTATATACCTTTTATAAAGGTATTTTAAATATATATACATGTAGAAAAAGGAAGTGAATAGAAGCATTACGTATTCATACGGTTCGAGATCCCTTGTAGAGGACACATTTGTCCGAATTGTAACGACCCAGAATTTCTGTCATTTGAAATTCAGATATTTAATTGATTTTAAATATTAATAAGTAAGATTTGTAAGTCGAATAAATTTAATTATGAATATAGTGATTTAATTGGATAATTAAATCGATAATTTAATATTTGAAATTCTAGAAAAGATTGGAAATTGGATCAAATGTGTATAAAAATGATTTATAAAGTTATAATAAATCATATTGAAGTTATAATGTGTTATAGAACTTTTAAAATTGAATTAAAAGTTAAATTGTGAAAATTGAATATTTTAATATTTAATTGACGAGTGAAAATAGTCATTTTTCAAACAGTCTCGGATTTCGACGAAATCAGTTTCATCGGATCCGTAATGTGATATTATTATAAGATTTCAAATTTCGTGTCAATCGGATTTACGGTTTGTCCGGGGCAAGCCAAAACGCATCGAAATCGTTTTAATCAGTTTGATTTAAATTTGATCGTTTATTTCCGTAACTTGCACATATGACCGAATTAGCTCCCGAAACACATTCCATTGTGTTCGGAACGCGGGTAAAACCTTACGAATGCCAGTCGGCACGCGAGATTTGGAGTTCGGAAATTTTGGGATGAATAGTGTTTTGAGAAATTTTCTATATAAGGACGTTTTATTTTCACATTTGCAAACAAAAGCAAAACCCTAACCCTAGTCGCCAGTTTTCAGTTTAATGGCCGAGAAACAATGACCTTCTCTTCCAATTTTCTTCCAATCCACTCCTTATTTCAAGAAACTTCCAACTGGGAATTTGTTGAGGGCATCGAGTACTACGTTTTCAAACGGTGATGATCGGAAAATGTTGAGCCGATCGACGGCAAACTTAATTTAAACGACTTGACTTCATTCATGTTTTTCGCTGCACCAGGGAGGCCGAGCTTCACATTACTCTCGGCGGTGATGGTATCCGCAACGAGCTTCACGACGGTGGCACCTGATCGACGTCAAGTCGAGTATAGGCGGCGCGATAATTGGTGAAGAGCGACGGCGGGATGGGTTGTCTCGCGTTCGAACTGATGGGGGGAAGAAGATGCGCGCGCCTAGATTTGTAGTCACGAGATCGAACGGTCCAGATTGCCTAAGGTTTAAAAATAATAAATAAATTATGTAAATTAATTTGTATAAAATCGTATAAAACTTCTAAATTGCATATCTTTTTGATACGAGGTCCGTTTCGCACGAAACGAATTGCGTCGGGTTCGTATTGACGAACACTACGCAATGGAACTGATTTGGAGTTGATTGGAGCCAGTGAAAATTTTGAGTAAAATTAAACGCGCGTTTAATTTTATTTGAAATAAAATACCGTAACCGTTATTGAAAGCAAGGTGAGAACTCCTCACTCAATCGAATATTTGTTTCGATTTAAATTTTAAATAGTTAGATTTTAAATTGCTTGATTGTGTGAATTGGATTGATGATTGTTATCTATTGAGTTGAATAGACCCTATACGCCGTATATTAAGCGGAGGTTATTTATTAAAAACATATACCGCGATAATTCCACCGTGAAGTGGAATTGGTATTATATATGTATTTGGAGTTGATTTCCCGCATTATATAGCGGATGAGACCCTATTGCGCCGCATAATAGCAAATAATATTTATAAATCCCATATACCGCGATATTCCACTTCGAAGTGGAATTGGTATTGTGCTAACATCTGTGGATGCAGGGAAACAGGTTGGAGGGATCCAACTGGATTCCTCAATCATTTGAATTTGTTTCATATGTTGTATGTTGATTATTTATAATCTTCGTGTGATTATATTTGTGGATTGAAATTGTTGAAGGCTACGGTTTAGCCAAATATATTTTTGGTATCGTAGGATACCAGAAATAAATAAAATTGGATTTTTGAATTCAAGTTGAAAATTTATTGTGAAATTTATTTTTGAGAATTGGATAAATTTTAAAAGGAGTTTTAAAAAGATAAAAGTCTTATCTTTGAACTATATTTAATTAAATTTCAAATTTTGGGAAAAAGCCTTAATAAATGGATTTTGGTAATATTATTTATAAGTTGAAGGATTTATTTAAAATTGGTTTTAAATAGATTTGAAGAGATAAAGGAATTTATTTTAAAAAGTAAATAATTTGGAAATTAATTGGAAATTCGATTTGGTGTTTTGAAATAAATTTGAAAATCAATTTGAAATTAATTGATTATTAATTTACCATAACTAGTCAAATTTATTCATAGAAATTTATCTGATTTGAATTAATCAGATAATTAAATTAATCCTACTTATGGATGTTTGGATTATATTGGATGTTGAATTGTTTGATATCTCTGATATGTGATGCTTTGTGATATATCATGTTCTGTGTGTGATTTGTGATCTATTTATCTATGATGAATATCTGTGATCTGTGAATGAAAGATAAGCGTTATAGTTTATACCGCTTATCAATTATATTGTTATATTTGATCTGTGATGGTTGAATGTTGTTGCACTATTGTGTTAAACCCGTGGACTACACAATACACACACAAATGTGGATTTCACGTGGAAATCGGTTAAGTCACAGATTTTTATCAATTTTGGAAAATTGAGTTTTTGAATCCAAAATGGTTTTGGAATTGGAATTGAAAGTTTTTGAAATGAGTTTCAAAAATAAAAGTTATTTTAAATAACTTAATAAAATTGAGATTTAAATCATTTGATTTAAATTTGAATTCAATATTTTGAATTGAATTCAATGAATTGGGAATTTTGGTTTAAAAGATTTTTTAAGTGTAAAAGGTGTTTATATGGGTTATTAACCATTTAAAAATATGGTTTTGGAAATTTAAATGTATATTCAAGTTTATACTTGAATGGCTTTAACCTGTGTAATTGTAACCAGTTTTTCCCAAAACGAAAACTATCTGTTTTCAAATGATAATAGCTTTCATAAAGTGAAAAGATTTCCAATTTGTATTGAAACATTTCAAGTTGAAATGAAATTGTAAATAGTTTTGAAATCAAAGAAGATTTTAAAAGGTGTATCTTTTATATTATAAAAGACTTGAATTGTGAATAGTTTTGAAAGCTATAAATTAAATCTTAAGATTTAATGGGTTAATCAAATTGAAATGGAAATTGATTTGGGAATCTGTGAATGAATCTTTGTGAAACTGGGTAAACTTTGTGAAGTAAATATTTTTGTTTAAAGATTTAAAATGGTAATTTGTTTAAACCATTTGAAAGAAAGGATTTGGGTAATAAGTTGTGACTTAATTGAAATCCCTTTATCCATATGTTTTAAATATTGTGCTCACTATTCGGGTTAGCCGGGAAAAGACCTTTGTGTCATATAACCCATTCCGAATTAGTGATACGACGATATGGATCGTATTGAAGACCGGATATTTTCGAAAATGAAAGGACAACCTATCGAATGTCTCTGCACCGAGTTGCTTCGGTATAGAGATTTATTTTACTCTTCTTGTGATGGGAAGTCTGGACGTGATTAGTGAATACCCGGATTGCAAGGGCTTCTTTGGAAGTGCCTTCGGTTTCGTTCGATCCCGGAACAGACTTGTATGGATGTGTGTCTGACGTTACACTTTGAAATGTAAAGCTGGTTTCTATCAAATACATTTCTATTGGTGGCGGAGAATTTATTCTCTTAGCTTAACACCCTTCTCTGAGACGTACGAGCTCAGAGGTTATGTAGTTGATGGTTACTAGTGATACATTCCCAATTTGGTAATGTGGCATACGAAGTGTTGTTGATCATTTGTTGATCAAAGCGTGGCTTTGTGAAAAAGCGTGGCTTTGTGAAAAAGCGTGGCTTTGTGGACGAGACTTCATCGAGCCTCACAACCCGGTAATGGTCGAAACAGGAATGTTGCGGCAAGGTTGTTAGGGGTCGCGCCCCTAGGGTATGTCATTTACTTCTGGATAAAAGGTGATATCATGATATGGAGCCCAGATATTTTACCTATGTTGATGCTGCAAATTTATTATACTTTGTGGTTGTTGCTTTGTGGTTGAGGATCCTCAGATAAAGGTCGGTAACGACCGTGGGATGGCATAGCTCGTGTGTTAGCTACCTAGTTACAACTGTACAGCATGAGGTAGCGTCGGCCTTGTGTTTGCAAAGAGCAGGTTGACTCTCGGGGCGTCTTTCCAGAGGCGTTTCCATTTCGGTGTAAGGAAGTTCCTTAGCCTGACCATTTGTTGGAAATCCAAAGAAACAATACGAACCTTGTACGGTTTTAGTTGTAAAACCTGCCATTTACTTATGGTGGTCACCACTGTTTAGATGGTAGCTATAGTAGGCATACAATAATGGTTGTATGTTGGCTAAGATTGATATTATACTTTCGAAATGTTTTCTGCACTATGCACTAATAATAATATCAAATCAAATGATTTTGCGTAGTAAGCATGTTTGACTATCATAAGAAGAAATCTCCTCCAATTTTGCATTTGCATTGTGTGTGTGGCGGAAGGTCTTATGGTAGTTTCATTTTCCAAAAGCATTGCGAATGCCTTTTACTTCCTTTGTTGTTGTTTTAAAGATAATAACTGTTTTAGTTCTCACACCAGTCACCATGACTGACCTGGAGTTTATTGTTTCCTTCCTAAACTCTGGGTGCCCACCAATTTCCACACGGGCAGTCTAGAGTTAGGTTATCAGGTCATTCTGGATTCAGGAGATGCTGTGGAGCTCAGTGGCGAGCTGGATGGCGAGACGTATCACTTGTATATGATATTATTTATCTCGCTGTGTATTCTGTATGAGGACAGGTTTATATAACTGTCCAGCGTTGTATTGTTGTTGTAAACTCTAATGATGATGTAATATATAAAATGATATAGTTCTTTGATTTAAAGATTATTCATTTATCTATTATATGTTGTTCCACTGCGAATGTGAGATTCTGATATTGTTTCTGTGTTTTTCTGTTCTCCTTTTCTTCTGTCTTCTTCCACCTCTTCTTTTTAACCATAACAATTCGGTTTTCCGGCATTCGATTGCTCGGCAGTTGATAAAGTGGACGTATTAATGTTGATTTTCGTAAGTCGAAAGATCGTGATCGTTACAAGTGGTATCGGAGCATATGGTTAAGCGATAACCTTGGTTCTGTTGGGTGTTACTCATTAGAGATAGAGTCAGTAGTACTCTAGAATGAGTGTGAGTGTAATAATAGATACGAGTGCGTATTTGTTAGTGAATATGAAATTGTTTTATATTGTGTTTGCTTATCCATTGAGCTGTTTATGAATTCTGGTCGGTATGTGGGACGCCATATTATCGATAAGGGCTTCTAAACACTTAAACGAGGAAAGTCGACATAGTATCATTTTAAATTGGGTAAATGAAATAATTTTACCTCGGTTATATTTTGTATATAAAGGAAATAATTTTTCAGAATTATTAAAGTGCATATAAATTGATTGTTTGGTTGTTGAAAATGTAAAAATATATATATTGATGAAAGTTGTTTGAATAAATTATATAAAATCAATAATTGTAAAAGAATGAAGTATATAAGCAAATGAATTATTAAGTATGGAATTGTAATTAAAATGATTTTACAATTGTGAAATAATCTTGTATAAGTAAAGTAAAATAGTGAAATTATATGAGAAAAGGATTTATAAATGTGATTTATAAATAAAAGGAAATTTTAAAGGAATTTAAGCACTGAATTCACTACTGTTGCTGGGAAATAATAAGGGTGATGACTGCTGCATCATCAGTATCATTTTTGAGTTTCTGTGTGATTGATTTGCTACCAATAGTAAATTGAAAATTGAGGTTTTGTTGTGATAAACAAATTTGAAACGAAAATTCAAGTTGTAATTGATAATTATAAGTGAAATGAGTTTTTATACTTATAATATGATTTGGAAGTTAAATAAATAAGTTGTGTAACTTATAAAATGAGAAGATGTAAGTGAAACCAAATGATAAAATGGTTAAACAATTTTGTTAAGAAAAACAAAATCAGAATTGGATTTATAAGTGGAAATTTAAGTTAAGTTAAACAAATGATGTTTAATTGGAATATAACTTAAGTGATGTTGAATGAAGTTGATTTTGGTATCGAAGTAAATTAATAAAGTGAATTTATTAAATGGATGTGAACTTGAGTTATGTAATGAAATTCAACTTTATTTGTAAAATGAATTAGCAATTGAATTGAACAAATGAATTGAATGTTAATCAATCTAATGTGAATAAATTGATATGGAATAATGGATATAAGTGTTAATTCATTAAAGTTAATGTAATTGGAATTTGAATGAATTGAATGAAAGCCAATTTAATATTAAACCAATTGAAATAAAAGAATGTGGAACCAAATTGAAGTAAAGTAAATTGAATAAATTTGGTTGTGTTGAATATACATTGGTTGTTATATGATTGTTGGTTGATTGTATATAGTATAATTCATTAAGTATTAATGAAATTGAATTGATAAAAATTGAAAGCTATGTAATTGAATTTGAATTGAAAGTGAACTAATATGAATGTAAATTAGTGAATGTGAACTAATTAAAAATGAATACATGTATGGTTTGAAAATTTTGTTGAAAGCATTCGAATTCGTTTTGAAACCATATAAATTGCTTATGGGAATTATTTGATTGCATTGCTTATGGAACTTTGTGTTTGTTATTGAAAATTAATGAAATGTAAATGAATTTCCTATATATGTCACTTACATATTTAAACTGAGTAAGTACAGGTACTGGGGCTACCGTTTGGTTGGATTTGGTTGCGCTAAAATGCTAAATTAATAACTGCTTTGCTTAAAAATGCTAAAAAGGTACGCCTACGCAATAAAAATAGGAAATATGAACTGTTTTTCTGCTTTTCCGACCGTGTGGGTCGATGTATATATATTTATGTCTATTGTGATCCTACTACGATTGAACCGCGCAAGGAGGCTATGGCGATTTTTTTTTGAAAATTAAGGCGTTAGAAAATTTTCGGAAATTTTGGAAATTTGTGAAAACTAAATTTTGGATTTGGAGTTAAAAGTTAAACGATATAATTTGTTTTGAAAAGTATAACTAAGTATAGATTTGAAAAACTTAGTAAAGTTTTTGAAAAAGTTTAACTATTGGATTTTGGGGAAGTTGTACACTTAAGTGATTTTGAAATCTAATTTGAACGAATTGTTTGAAGAGTTAATGAATTTGGGGCATTTTTCTTACTTTGCAATTTCGAGGACGAAATTCTTTTAAGGGGGGAAGATTGTAACGACCCAGAATTTCTGTCATTTGAAATTCAGATATTTAATTGATTTTAAATATTAATAAGTAAGATTTGTAAGTCGAATAAATTTAATTATGAATATAGTGATTTAATTGGATAATTAAATCGATAATTTAATATTTGAAATTCCAGAAATGATTGGAAATTGGATCAAATGTGTATAAAAATGATTTATAAAGTTATAATAAATCATATTGAAGTTATAATGATGTTATAGAACTTTTAAAATTGAATTAAAAGTTAAATTGTGAAAATTGAATATTTTAATATTTAATTGACGAGTGAAAATAGTCATTTTTCAAACAGTCTCAGATTTCGACAAAACCAGTTTCATCGGATCCATAATGTGAAATTATTGTAAGATTTCAAATTTCGTGTCAATCGGATTTACGGTTTGTCCGGGGCAAGCCAAAACACATCGAAATCGTTTTAATCGGTTTGATTTAAATTTAATCGTTTATTTCCGTAACTCGCACATATGACCGAATTAGCTCCTGAAACATGTTCCATTGTGTTCGGAACGCGGGTAAAACCTTACGAATGCCAGCCGACACGCGAGATTTGGAGTTCGGAAATTTTGGGATGAATAGTGTTTTGAGAAATTTTCCATATAAGGACGTTTTATTTTCACATTTGCAAACAAAAGCAAAACCCTAACCCTAGCCGCCAGTTTTCAGTTTAATGGCCGAGAAACAACGACCTTCTCTTCCAATTTTCTTCCAATCCACTCCTTATTTCAAGAAACTTCCAACTGGGAATTTGTTGAGGGCATCGAGTACTACGTTTCAAACGGTGATGATCGGAAAATGTTGAGCTGATCAACGACAAACTTCATTTAAATGACTTGACTTCGTTCATGTTTTTCGCTGCACCAGGGAGGCCGAGCTTCACATTACTCTCGGCGGTGATGGTATCGGCAACGAGCTTCACGACGGTGGCTCCTGATCGACGTCAAGTCGAGTATAGGCGGCGCGATAATTGGTGAAGAGCGACGGCGGGATGGGTTGTCTCGCGTTCGAACTGATGGGGAGAAGAAGATGCGTGCGCCTAGATCTGTAGTCATGAGATCGAACGGTCCAGATTGCCTAAGGTTTAAAAATAATAAATAAATTATGTAAATTAATTTGTATAAAATCGTATAAGACTTATAAATTGCATATCTTTTTGATACGAGGTCTGTTTCGCATGAAACGAATTGCGTCGGGTTCGTATTGACGAACACTACGCAATGGAACTGATTTGGAGTTGATTGGAGCCAGTGAAAATTTTGAGTAAAATTAAACGCGCGTTTAATTTTATTTGAAATAAAATACCGCAACCGTTATTGAAAGCAAGGTGAGAACTCCTCACTCAATCGAATATTTGTTTTGATTTAAATTTTAAATAGTTAGATTTTAAATTGCTTGATTGTGTGAATTGGATTGATGATTGTTATCTATTGAGCTGAATAGACCCTATACGCCGTATATTAAGCGGAGGTTATTTATTAAAAACATATACCGCGATAATTCCACCGTGAAGTGGAATTGGTATGATATATGTATTTGGAGTTGATTTCCTGCATTATATAGCGGAGGAGACCCTATTGCGCCGCATAATAGCGGATAATATTTATAAATCCCATATACCGCGATATTCCACTTCGAAGTGGAATTGGTATTGTGCTAACATCTGTGGATGCAGGGAAACAGGTTGGAGGGATCCAACTGGATTCCTCAAACATTTGAATTTGTTTCATATGTTGTGTGTTGATTATTTATAATCTCCATGTGATTATATTTGTGGATTAAAATTGTTAAAGGCTACGGTTTAGCCGAATATATTTTGGTATCGTTGGATACCACAAATAAATAAAATTGGATTTTTGAAATTCAAGTTGAAAATTTATTGTGAAATTTATTTTTGAGAATTGGATAAATTTTAAAAGGAGTTTTAAAAAGATAAAAGTCTTATCTTTGAACTATATTTAATTAAATTTCAAATTTTGGGAAAAAGCCTTAATAAATGGATTTTGGTAATATTATTTATAAGTTGAAGGATTTATTAAAAATTGGTTTTAAATAGATTTGAAGAGATAAAGGAATTTATTTTAAAAAGTAAATAATTTGGAAATTAATTGGAAATTTGATTTGGTGTTTTGAAATAAATTTGAAAATCAATTTGAAATTAATTGATTATTAATTTACCATAACTAGTCAAATTTATTCATAGAAATTTATCTGATTTGAATTAATCAGATAATTAAATTAATCCTACTTATGGATGTTTGGATTATATTGGATGTTGAATTGTTTGATATCTCTGATATGTGATGCTTTGTGATATATCCTGTTCTGTGTGTGATTTGTGATCTATTTATCTATGATGAATATCTGTGATCTGTGAATGAAAGATAAGCGTTATAGTTTATACCGCTTATCAATTATATTGTTATATTTGATCTGTGATGGTTGAATGTTGTTGCACTATTGTGTTAAACCCGTGGACTACACAATACACACACAAATGTGGATTTCACGTGGAAATCGGTTAAGTCACAGATTTTTATCAATTTTGGAAAATTGAGTTTTTGAATCCAAAATGGTTTTGGAATTGGAATTGAAAGTTTTTGAAATGAGTTTCAAAAATAAAAGTTATTTTAAATAACTTAATAAAATTGAGATTTAAATCATTTGATTTAAATTTGAATTCAATATTTTGAATTGAATTCAATGAATTGGGAATTTTGGTTTAAAAGATTTTTTAAGTGTAAAAGGTGTTTATATGGGTTATTAACCATTTAAAAATATGGTTTTGGAAATTTAAATGTATATTCAAGTTTATACTTGAATGGCTTTAACCTGTGTAATTGTAACCAGTTTTTCCCAAAACGAAAACTATCTGTTTTCAAATGATAATAGCTTTCATAAAGTGAAAAGATTTCCAATTTGTATTGAAACATTTCAAGTTAAAATGAAATTGTAAATAGTTTGGAAAAACTATGAATTAACCTTTGTGAAGATGATTAAACTTTATTTTGAAATCAAAGAAGATTTTAAAAGGTGTATCTTTTATATTATAAAAGACTTGAATTGTGAATAGTTTTGAAAGCTATAAATTAAATCTTAATTTAAAGATTTAATGGGTTAATCAAATTGAAATGGAAATTGATTTAGGAATTTGTGAATGAATCTTTGTGAAACTGGGTAAACTTTGTGAAGTAAATCTTTTTGTTTAAAGATTTAAAATGGTAATTTGTTTAAACCATTTGAAAGAAAGGATTTGGGTAATAAGTTTTGACTTAATTGAAATCCCTATATCCATATGTTTTAAATATTGTGCTCACTATTCGGGTTAGCCGGGAAAAGACCTTTGTGTCATATAACCCATTCCGAATTAGTGATACGACGATATGGATCGTATTGAAGACCGGTGTTGAAGACCGGATATTTTCGAAAATGAAAGGACAACCTATCGAATGTCTCTGCACTGAGTTGCTCCGGTATAGAAATTTATATTACTCTTCTTGTGATGGGAAGTCCGGACGTGATTAGTGAATACCCGGATTGCAAGGGCTTCTTTGGAAGTGCCTTCGGTTCCGTTCGATCCCGGAACAGACTTGTATGGATGTGTGTTTGACGTTACACTTTGAGATGTAAAGCTGGTTTCTGTCAAATACATTTCTGTTGGTGGTGGAGAATTTATTCTCTTAGCTTAACACCCTTCTCTGAGACGTACGAGCTCAGAGGTTATGTAGTTGATGGTTACTAGTGATACATTCCCAATTTGGTAATGTGGCATGCGAAGTGCTGTTGATCAAAGCGTGGCTTTGTGAAAAAGCGTGGCTTTGTGAAAAAGCGTGGCTTTGTGAAAAAGCGTGGCTTTGTGAAAAAGCGTGGCTTTGTGAAAAAGCGTGGCTTTGTGAAAAAGCGTAGCTTTGTGGACGAGACTTCGTCGAGCCTCACAACCCGGTAATGGTCGAAACAGGAATGTTGCGGCAAGGTTGTTAGGGGTCGTGCCCCTAGGGTATGTCATTTCCTTCTGGATAAAAGGTGATATCATGGTATGGAGCCCAGATATTTTACATACGTTGATGCTGCAAATTTATTATACTTTGTGGTTGTTGCTTTGTGGTTGAGGATCCTCGGATAAAGGTCGGTAACGACCGGGGGATGGCATAGCTCGTGTGTTAGCTATCTAGTTACAGCTGTACAGCGTGAGGTAGCGTCGGACTTGTGTTTGCAGAGAGCAGGTTGACTCTCGGAGCGTCTTTCCAGAGGCGTTTCCATTTCGGTGTAAGGAAGTTCCTTAGCCTGACCATTTGTTGGAAATCCAAAGAAACAATACGAACCTTGTACGATTTTAGTTGTAAAACCTGCCATTTACTTATGGTGGTCACCACTGTTTAGATGGTAGCTATAGTAGGCATACAATAATGGTTGTATGTTGGCTAAGATTGATATTATACTTTCGAAATGTTTTCTGCCCTATGCACTAATAATAATATCAAATCAAATGATTTTGCGTAGTAAGCATGTTTGACTAACATAAGAAGAAATCTCCTCCAATTCTGCGTTTGCATTGTGTGTGTGGCGGAAGGTCTTATGGTAGTTTTATTTTCCAAAAGCATTGCGAATGCCTTTTACTTCCTTTGTTGTTATTTTAAAGATAATAACTGTTTTAGTTCTCACACCAGTCACCATGACTGACCTGGAGTTTATTGTTTCCTTCCTAAACTCTGGGTGCCCACCAATTTCCACACGGGCAGTCTAGAGTCAGGTTATCAGGTCATTCTGGATTCAGGAGATGCTGTGGAGCTCAGTGGCGAGCTGGATGGCGAGACGTATCACTTGTATATGATATTATTTATCTCGCTGTGTATTCTGTATGAGGACAAGTTTATATAACTGTCCAGCATTGTATTGTTGTTGTAAACTCTGATGATGATGTAATGTATAAAATGATATAGTTCTTTGATTTAAAGATTATTCATTTATCTATTATATGTTGTTCCGCTGTGAATGTGAGATTCTGATATTGATTCTGTGTTTTTCTGTTCTCCTTTTCTTCTGTCTTCTTCTACCTCTTCTTTTTAACCATAACAATTCGGTTTTCTGGCTTTCGATTTCTCGGCAGTTGATACAGTGGACGTATTAATGTCGATTTTCGGAAGTCGAAAGATCGTGATCGTTACAAATCTTCTCTTGCTTTTAGAACATATGTATTCGAGATCTCCCGGGAAGGACTCCTATATATCGTTTGCTTACTTCTGAAGGATGCAATTATTTGATAAAAGAGTTTTAATTAATAAAAGAATTAATTAAATAAAAGAATTAATTAAATAAAAGGGGATTAGAAGTTGCTTATATGACTTAATCATGCTTTATGTAACTTAATTGTGGTTTGTGTGTCTACTCGTTCATGGATAGTATTTGATCATATACTTAGCACTAAATGCCAACAAAGTAGACTTTTTCTATTCGTGAGAGTTAAATGAAGTGTTTAGGCAGTGCTTTGGTGCTCTAACCTACCTAGCTTCACCCTTGACCAAGGGATAGTGTAAGTTGAGAAGGTCAGAATTGTGATAAGTATACGAGACTTGGTTTACATATGCAATAGTTCTTATTGTTGTTGAATTTAACCAAAACTAACTTAGGAAATATCTAGGGGAAACATGAGAATTATATGGTATGGTTATCTTCAATGATGTTATACCCTACGTGTAAACTCGTCTTGCTTTTCTAGGACAATGATAAGGAAATCCATCTGGATAGGAGATAATCTTCCCTTATGCATGTCTATTTATTTATCGAGTGATTTTTAAGCATCCGGTAAGAGGGGCAGTGTACTTATATGAGATGACTCAAAACCTTAACCACTTCAAAACCAATATACATGTTCTATGTTTTGGAAGCAGTTGTGATGGGAAATGTTATAGAGTTACACTGTCTATCCTAAGGATAAGTCCGAGGGTGAGGTCGACGTTAACATTTTGAATGATGCTATCGCATAGTACTGTCTATAGTGAGGGTGATCCCAAGAGAGAGGATAGTGTTAGCATTCATTGGAGGGCTTATGCTAGAATCTATGGAGAGATTCGTAAACTATTCGAGAAGCTGGAATCATTGTAGAGATTTGAGATATATTTGAGATGCTAGAAGCCAAGAAGAGATTCGAGATCTATTTGAGTGATGAAGACTCATGCGTTGAGATGATGAACATGACTTCACCATTGAAAATGATAGAAACCAGAGTAAGATGCATAGCAAAAGGGTTTAGCTAACTCAAGGGTATATCAACTCTATTCTAGAGATGCTTTTGGATCGCTAGCGGGAGTGATAATACTCGATGCCACATGTTAGGGCGTGGACTAGATATGCTTATTTTATGGTATTTTTAACTAGAGATATACAATGCTCGAAAGGATATTTCCGACCCTTGTTAGAATGTCTGTCTCTACATACCGAGGGCACTTCCAACGGAAATCCATATATGCAAACGAACCTTAAGGGTTTTGATTGTACACTCAATATTGTCATGCCGTGATCAATGTAAACATCACAGCTATTTTTCGATTTATATTCTACACCTTAGAGAATATCTATTATATCGCCATATGTACTTATTAGGTGGTTTTGCTCTTTTGAGGGGAAAACCATTTCGGTGATTCGGTTGGTCTCAAAAGGCACTATATATGAATGCGTTATATTTCTTGAGTTTCTCACACTAGGCTTTTGTTTGACTTGTGGTTTTATTTCCATCTTAATTCCTCGAGTGCTCTTTTGAGCAGTTTGAGAAAGGCAGGTTTTAGTTGGATATTCTTTGGAGCTCAAGGAGACAAGCTTGATGTTTTACCTACCGTCGTATTCTTATTTCCACTGCTATTATGTATATATCAACATTTATAAGGACAGGCTGTTATAATTGTCCATGCTGATGATAGTACTTTGGATTGTAACTCTATGATACTAGGTTTCTTAGAGCAGCACTTTGTACTGACTTTTTGATATTATATATTATCGTTCTGTTATGAGATTCTGATGTTGTGTTCTATCTTTCTTATTCTTATTCTTTTTCTTGTTATTTACCATAACAATCTGTCTTTTTGGCACTTTATTGCTCGACATGTGAATACCGTAGATGTATTAGCGTCA
Organism: Allium fistulosum; assembly: GCA_030737815.1. Lineage (NCBI taxonomy): Eukaryota > Viridiplantae > Streptophyta > Magnoliopsida > Asparagales > Amaryllidaceae > Allium > Allium fistulosum. The sequence goes on along the minus strand of CM060905.1, from coordinate 864,067,185 downwards.
ACATTTAGAGGTCGAAAATTTGGGTTGTTACAGCTAGTATCTGAGCTAAAAGTTAAGCGAGAACCTTGGCTTTGGTTGGGTATAACTCAATGGAGATATGGTAAGTGATGCCCTAGAATGAGTTTAGTGTATTGTACATATAAGAACGTATATGTATTTGTTATATATAAGTAATTATATAAGTATGACTTGTAAGTGTAGTCTAGTTAATGCAGGGATTAATGATTGTCATTCATTATCCCCTATTAATTAGCCTTGTAGCCACTTTATGAGCATTATTATCATTCGTTGATTGATTAATCATGCTCGGTCAGTTTATGAGCATTAATTATTGTTTGTTGATTGTTGATTTATGCTCGACTAGTTTATAAGTAGTTTACCTTTTTACTACATGGGTTGGATAGACAGTATTTCTGGGTGCATTGAAATAAACACCATGTGGATTGAGTTTCATAGTTTGACTATAAGGTGTTCGGTGATAATGCTGGTTTAACAATTAACTTTAATGAAAGAAGTTATAATGACCGGGATTTCGACCCTCGAAAATCGACACTAATACGTCCACTGTATTGCGTGCCGAGCAATCGAATGCCGAAAAACCCGATTGTTAGGGAAAAAGAAAGAAGGAAGAAGATAAGAAGAAAACAAAACAACATAGAATCTCATAATGGAATGAATAATCTATAATATATGAAAAATCATTACACAAAAGTCAAACTGTAATATATGTAATTACGAACATCAATCAGGGTATACTAACCTATTTCAGCCAGGACTATTATACAACCTGTCCTCACAATTTGGTGATAAATACCACAATGAACATAGTGGAAAAATAACCATCGACGTGAATACGTCTTTGGGCCTCCAGTTTATCTTCTGAAGCTCCAAAGCATCCAAACTACTCTGTAATATGCTCGGTCTAACCAGAGCATTATAATAAAATAACACCCGAGTCAATCTTGAAAACCAACGTGAGAAAACATACCCAACTACATTATAAAGTTATATAAATCCTTGAATCAAAGGTATCTCGTAAGACCACGCCGCACATAAACACGGACGAGTATTACCTTACGATAACCAAAACCTTTTCTATAGAAAATCCATTGATATTATAATAGTGTCTAAGAGTAAAATAATAATAATCAAGTAGCTGTGATGCTTGTGAGTGTACAATCCTTGTGAGTGTACATCACAACAATACTAGGTATATAATCAAAAACCGATAAGGCATGTTCCATAATTGTGTAGGATTCCATGGAGGTGCCCTCGGTACTTTGAGAACGGTTCTCCTGCATAAGGATCAGAGGTATCTTTTCGAAGTAGCATACATCCCTGGTGATGTACCATAGGAAAAACATAGCTAGTCTCGTTAAGACCGAATGCATCTCCCCAGGCATGCATAACAACTGAAAGTATTGTCTAAGTGGAGCCGACTACACCCTATGTGCAACGACCCAGAATTTGTCCGCTTTAAAATATACTATTTAAAGTGATTTTAAATATAAAATATATAACATTTTATGATTTAAATAATATTAGATAGGATTTGCAAAGAGAAATATACACAAAAATAGGAATAATTGCTTATATCGACAAAAGTGACAAAATCCTGATTTCAGAAAAGTAAGTTTCAATGGTTAAATAAATTATTTTAATTAATTTATGAGTGTTTATATTTTTAAATAATATTATACAATTTTTTTTTTAAATTTGGTTTACATAAATAAATAGTTTAACAAAAACGTCAAAATGTGACCGCAGAACATTTGTGTCACATTTGTCGAAAATCAACGTTTTGTCGATTAAAAGTTGTTGCAACATTGTTGCACCTTTATTTTCTTATATATGAACATATATTCAAATAGTATAAGTATTAATCAATTCACTAATTAAGTTTACTTTTACTAAACATACTTAGAAAATTCTAGAATGTAATTAACAAAAAGTTAGCATAAAATGACAAAAAGTATTATAAAAGTCAAAAATTAAACATTAAGTCAAACAAACATAATTATTATATTCTTTACTTAATACTTAAGTGAAAATGACATAAAAAAATGATTTGAAATGTGATGTTATGTGTTGAAAAAATTAGTTTGCTTAAAGTATAAGTAAAGGGTATTTTGGTCATTTTATAAAATATTATTTTAATCCAAAGTTTTTCCTATAAATACCAACACACTTTCTCACTTTTTTTAACACTTTTCTTCTCCATTTTCAAGCTCTTCTTCACTCTTTAATAGCTTCCATGCCTCTCTTAAAAAATTCCAAAAGCGTAACAATATGGCAAAAATAATCGACAAAAAAGTGTACCACTTAAGTCATGTTCAAGCTAGTAAGTTCCATCCATCCAACCAAGGCCATGCTCACCTAGAAGCCATCTCCACCTCTTTTCATCTCAACTTCTAGGATGGTGGAGCTATAGCCGGATTTCAAGAATTTTCGGAAAATAGCAGCGAAACTATAGTCAAAATCCATAGTGACAAAGTTAGTAAAATTGGTAGGAAGTATGGTTTAGATCTAAAGTTTCTTGCCTTAAAGTTTGATGGAGTGGAATCCTAAGTGAGTTATTTCTTCCTTTAGTTCATTAAAATCATTGCTAAGTTGAAGGATGTAACATCCCGCCTTTTTGTACGTTTAAGCAGACACTCATACCGACTCAAACCATACAGAAGGGCGAACTGTTATTGGGGTGAATAAGAAAAAGCAGAGAAAGAAATAAAACAAAAACAGAATCTCACAGCGGAATGACAAAATATAATATCAAAATAACAGTTCATGAAGCTGTTTACAAAACACTGATTATACTTATACAATACAAAATCAGAGTTACACATATCAGAGATAAACAAATAATGCAGCGGAACAGTATGAATGCAGTGGAATAAATATAGTAAATAATAGTAGTACAAATCTTCGTCTTCGTCCTCCAGAAATAAGGTCTTCAAATCCTGAAATGCTCAGGCTGACCCGAGCGAATTGAAAAGACAAAACACTCGAGTCAGAACTAAAAGATCTTATGTAAGTTAAATCAACGGTAAATAAATATATACGAGTGGGACGGCGTCGGAGATGTTTACGGGGTTTGACATCTCCTATCCAGTGTCTAACGTGAGTGTAGTAACTTAAGAGATGTTCGCGATTCACATCTCCTAAGGATCTTTTAAATTATCTATTATGTAGTACAATACGCTATTATAATATGTCTACAGTAAGATAAACTATTAAAATAGCATTAAGGCGTTACCCATTTCTCCCTTAACACATTTTTATATATTCCCATAGTCTATACAGTACCGTAATCCCATCCGTACTGGACGCCGTCAGAGGGCACTCTATAGGTATGGTACAAAACAAACTCGTAGTGGTCTCGATAGGGTAGGTGACACGGCACAACTAGGCAATGCCAGGGTAGATATACCAATTACACTTCCGGACCGGTGGTAATGCATAGCAGCTACTACCGCCCACCTCAGAACACACTCCCAAATCAAAAATCGAGGGTGGCCACCAAATCAATCACAAAGTCAGAATATAGAATCAAAGGAATGTGCCCGATCGGAGGAATGACCTCACTTAGCTCGTCAATTACTCCTGTTTTAGCCACCTTAAGCTAACTCATGGGAGTCAGGTCCACGTATATACCTCATGTAGGATCGTCACCAACCATCCTACTTCATTCTGAAATCTCCACCGCGTACACAGTTGTCAAAGTGGTTTTCGGTATTGGCAGAGAGTATGACAATATCCAATCTCGGTCTCTTTAACAACCAATCGCTTATTACACACCGGATGGTTCTTTTACATTTCCAAAATCATTTCATAATTGATATCAAAATATCATATTCAATTCAAATCATATCACTTTCGAAATCATTACTTACTTCCGAAACCATATTCACCTTTGAAATCATATCACATTTGAAATCATAGTTCAAAATTATATTTCCTTTCAAAAGTCATATTTCCAAATAGGCTAAACTCTCATTTCAAAATATCATATTAAACCAAATATGTTATTTAAATCCCAACTTAGGTTATAACATCATTAACCATATTCACTTAAAAAATCGAGAATTTGAATATAAACCCATCCATTTTACTTAGTTTGGAATTTAGAAGAAAATATTTTAAATAGTTATAAATAGTTATAAATAGTTAATATAGATTTAAAATAGATTAAATATACTTAAAATAGATTAATTAGATTTAAAATAAGTTAAAACAGGTTAATTAGTTTAAATAAATTAAATGGTTTAAAATAGGTTAAAATGATTTAATTTAATTAATTCAGGTTAAAATAGTTTAATACTTTGAAATCTCGATAATTAGAAATTTTGAAATAATATATTTTTAAAATAGTTTATATTAAAACATGAATTTTTAATTTATATCAAATTAAACTATTCATTTCATTTCAACGCATTTGGACCATTTTCAATTTCCAAGTCAACAAACCAAATTCTAAACCTTTCAATTTAACATTTCAATAAACTATTGAATTTCATATCGTTTCAATCCATGTTCAAATATCAATTCGGATTACTCCAATTTCAAAATATTTCAAAGTTATTTTCAAACAACTTCAATAACTTAATTTTGATAGAATTTCATTTATACTTAAAAGTTTAACTTTAAACTTCCAATTTAATTTCTTAAAGCAATTCCTTTTAAACCAATTCACATTTCTACACAAAACTTGATTTCCAATAATACTTCAATTTATATACATCAAATTTTATTTCAAGATATCATGTAATTAAATTCGAAAATTAAGGATTTTAAAATCATTTAATTTAACAATTCGGTGTCCGTATATAATTCTCTACCCTAGGGTCAAGTGATGCATATATTTATCATTTCAATCCGCAATTTAAAATTTTACGGTTATATATCATTTCAAACCACAATCCCGAATTAATAATAAAATCCATAAAATCGCTCGAGTCTATCATTTCAACCCATAACGATTTTTCCTTAATCTATTGATCATTCGGGTATGTATCATTTCAACCCGTAGTGAACTTGCAGTTTATAACGATATAGAATAAAACATTCATTCATCAAATATCAACAATCAACATCCATTACAAACATCATCCAAATCAATCAATAAATATCAATATAGAACTGATAATCAATAACAGGTATTTAACTGGCAATTTATATTCAATAATAAATTAAATAACGATTTAATTTAAATAAATTCAAATTAACTGAGATGATGATTTAAAATATACCAAATAGTCATAAATAAATTTCTAATCACATCACAAATTTAATTTAACAAACATAAGAAATTTTAGAAGTTGTGAGTGGGTTAAAACACTCACCTTTGATTTTAAATTGAATTTAAATTCAATTTAAGCCCAAAATTTGAACGGTCTCAGAATTCGTCCAAACTAGCGTCAAAATGTCCGGAATTCCGATACGATCCCAGCGGATCAAACCTCGTGTAAAACAGACCTCGTACGTAAAAGTTATGACAGTTAGAACATATACGATAAAAAAAATTCAAATTAAAACAAAAATAAAATAAGTTTACTCGTACAGCCACGTCACCTTCTATAGCCTGCATATGCGAACCCTAACAGCATCATCTCCAAATCAAGTTCGAACCCACCCAAACCAACAGCTCCGCCTCTACGATTGCCGCGCCACCATAATCGTCAGTCGCGACTACTCACCCTCGCCCGCCGACCAACCCCAGAGGCTCACGCGTTGCCGTGCGCCTTTGAACGTCGATCGACGTTGATGAAAATCCAACCGCTGCCATTTTATATCAAACCCCACTCGAATTTATTCGCTCGATCCGACCGTTGAATCAACAAACCAATTTCACCGATGAGCTACGTGCGACGATCTCCACAGCCTAGTACCCTTAAATCGATGATCGGTCGAAGTTGATCACGACTCGATGAACGGCCACGATTTGTTCTTCAATTTCTAGACGAACAGTGGTTAAAATTGGAAATCGAATTACAGATCTGAGATGTGCTCGTCGAGAGCTTCAAATCGATATATAATTCGATGAAGTTTGAGGAGTTCGAATTTTTGATTTGGTTTTGATTTTGAATTTGCAATTGGGAATTAGGGTTTGTCTGCCATTGAAAAGAGAGGAACAAATAAAATTGTACGTACAAACAAACTGAGTTGAGGAACACTGGGGTTTACAACAGGTTATTTATAGACAAAGCTGAAAATAGAATGGATGGACAAGATTTGGTTTGAATTGGAACGATAAACGACCCGAAAAGCCCGTTCTGACTCCGGAACGAAAATGGGTCATCCCATATATCAAAATAGATGTTTCTGATGATTTCAAATTCAATGGAACAGGTTTCAAGTCCAAATTCCATCGTATGAAGAAGTTATGTTAAAATCAGCTTATTTCAAATTGATTTCAATTAAATTGATTCCTAGGCGTTTCGAGCTTGTACGATCAAACGGCATGTCCGATCGTTACGAAACTTGAAATCCTATAATAATTCACCGTTATGGATCCGATGAAACTGGTTTCGTCGAAATCCGAGTCAGTGGCCAAAAATGGCTATTTTCACGTAAATTAATTAAATTAATAGTAAATTAATTAAATCAAATTTTCAATTCAAATTCTATGATTAACAAATTTTACCATTTTTGATTTCTTAAACATTCACAATAATTTAAACAAGTTCAGATATCAATTTTAAAGTTAATGAACTTACCAATTACAGTGTTTAATTCCCACTGTAATTAAATCAAATTAATTATAATTTAATCCAAATAAATTGATTCAATTTGATTTTCAATCTTTATATTCAATCAATTATTATTCTACATTCAAAATTACATTGTTTATATTTTATTACATTACTATTCTCTAATTTCCACCTTTTTATTTGAATTAGTTATTATATTTCCATTATATAGAATTTTTGTCAATTCACACATTAATTATAATTAAATAAAAATCTCAATTAATTTATTCAAATTGGTTTCATTCGTTTAATAAGTCAATTATTATCTTATGAATAAAATTGACATTTCCATTCATTTTATTACATTTACAAGTTTCAGTCATTGTCTTAACTCACATTAATGTAACATTTAATTCCATTCAATTACAATTGATTACCAATTAAATTTAACAGCTTAAATAAATAGGTAACTTTTAATAATTGTTACCCTTAACTTTTATTTACACTATAAGTTTATTATTTACAAACCAATGTTACCATTGCTTCCCTACCCCTAATTTCATTCAATTACCATTAACAATATATTATTTCATTAGTTAATTAAATACCTACCTTTGCTTTCTTATACTCCATTTAGAACCAAGTATAACATTTACATTATTTCATTCATTGGAATTTCATTTCAATTATTAATAATTAGCTTTAATTAACATTGTTACATTTCATTTTAGTATTCATTTCATTATTAAATTACAAATTTTTATTTCTTCAAATATTAAATCACAAATCTTATTTAATTAACCATTTTAATTATCGAAAATTTACGGGTCGTTACAAAGGAATTTTGAATGCTAAGTGTTGGCTGAAAACCCTTGTTGAATTCTTGTTTACTTTGTTTGCTAAAACAATGGTTTTATTTCCTTGTTTGATTATTCGGATGGTTAATTAAGTATTTTAAAATTTAGAAGTTAAATACTTAATGGGGTATGCAGAAACGACTAGTACACGTGTTTCGTCTGTAAGTTCCAAGTAGACTTGGGCGAGGGACGGAACATGTCGAAGGGAAAGCCCGGATGCTCTAAAATAAATATCAAACCGTTTTAACCCAAGATTAAATAAAGTGTTATAAATATTTGATAGAATGAAGCCTTATTTATCATTTATTGTTGTGTTTATTTCATTGATCGATTGTTTGAATTAGGCTCTGCCAGTTTATGAGCATTGATTATTATTGATTGTTGACTTTGCTCGACCAGTTTATAAGCAATTAATTATCCATATGCATGGGCATAGTAGAAAATAATTGTTGGCTAACGCCTTGTGATTTATTTCACGCTTTGACTAAAAGGTGTTTTGCGATAATATTGGTTCATTTAAATTGTTATGATTAGTTATAATAATTTGACGTCAACAGAATTGTTTTCAAAGTTGGTTTTCATTAATAAAAGTTTATGAAATGTTTAAATAAATAGAAATATTTAGAAATGAGTATTTTGAAGTTATATTGTATAAAAGTGATTTGTATAATGGTTTTATAAAAATGTTTTATAAAATGGAAAGAATTTCGAGGACTAAACCCGATGGTTTTAAGATGATTTTTGAAAGGATTTGGAAGTAGAAATTTTTATAGATTTGAAGTATTTACAATTATTAGTGTAAATGATTTTCCCACTTCGAGATATAAAGTGATTTGTTATGTTACCGATGATTCGGGTAACCCATAACTAAAAAGTGGGCAAGGGAGGTACAGATGTCATGTAGCCTCAGTATAGTCTGCTCTCATTGTAGAGGGATATAAATATCTATATTAATTTTTCAAAAGGCTGGGACCCAGTTGCCTTGTTATGGCTAGAAACATCTCGATCAGGTAGCATATAGTTTTGTGTGCTTGTATATTGATATCGTTTCAAAACAGTGATTTGTTTTCAAATCTCGAAGTAAAGGACTAGGTTAAATATAAATTATATATATATATATATTTCAAAAGTTTTGAAATAAGAATCAAGGATAAATTCCAAGAAGACAATTTTTGTAAAGATAATTAGATTTGGAAAATCAAAATGTAACGATTAAGCCTAAGTGGGTAGTTTTGGGAATTGCATATTTGTTTGTTGCATCGTTGGCTCCAAGATTCCTATTTGCGGTAGGAGAACTACGTTAGCTTGATCCTGTATATAATTGGGTACCCAATTAGATAGGGGTATGCAAGCAGTCACAAGTGGTAGTGATGCAGCCCCTAAAATAATATAACCATTTTTCTATTTATCTGTTATTGGTTGTTGTTTATCTTGTGTTGTTGTATCTTTCCTCCTTACTATTTTATTCCGCGTTTACATTGTTTATGGAGTTCGCAGGTAAGGATATTGCTGTCTGTCTCATCAGAGTGTGCAGCGGTAGATTTATTGCATATGAGTTCGGTATGCACACCTTGTAGAATAAATAAATAAATTACTCTGATAAGTTGTATAATTGAAATTGTATCCTATACAATTAGTAATGTTGAATATTTATCAAATATTATGTATTAAGTTGGTAGTTTTCATTAGTAGTTTTAGAATGAATGGATTTTTTAGCGATTTTGACTGGTTCGAAAATCCAGTTCATTACACTATAGGTTTGCCAACCCTACTGGCCATGCCTCTTACCTTTGGTTTTAGCCATTACCTTTGGATCTTAAATAATTTATATAAGTGGTGAAAACTGGCTACAAAGTTCATGCTTTTTCCTAATGTTCTCTGTCTAGTAGCATTTACACTTATAAATGCTGACTTACAATAGCATTTCTAGGCTCGTTTTACAATGTTGGATGTGTAGTGTTATTTTTAACACTTTTTGTGATTTAAAATGAGTTTAAATGATAATTAAATTGATTATTTTTGTGCAATCTTTTTAGTGAAGTTTAATAACATATAATTAGAGTATTTTAAAAGTGGTTTTGAGTTTAAATATATTTTTGTTCATTAATTTTTAAAGTAAAAGTGCTTAAAAATATAAAATATGCTTTTTATTAATTTTTGTTGAATTTGAAATTAGTTTTTTAAGTATTATTTTGTGTAGAAATTTAAAACCTATTTACAAGTATTTTTAAAGTATACATAAGTTTGGAAAAGTAAGTGAAATATTTTATAAAAAGGAAAAGTGGTTTTGGTTATAATTCTTAGTTATAATGAATGGTTTTGAGAAGTTAATTAAATGTATATTATCTTGTTAATAAGTAACTTAGATCTTTAAAAGGAATGTTTTAAAGATAATGTTAAGTATAAATGGTTTTAGGTTTATGGTAAACAATGTTTAAGCAACATTTATTTTTAACCCTTTTGATTGTACTTAGGAATATAATTAAATCTTTAAAAAGAATGTTTTAAAGATAATTATAAGTGAAACGGTTTTGGGTTTGTAGTGAAAATGTTTAAGTAACATTTGTCTTAAACCCTTTTTGAACAGACTTGTGAATGTACTCAGATCTTGATAAAGAGATTTTAAAGATAATGACAAGTATGAAATATTTTGGGAAAATGGCTATATAAAGTAAAGATTTAACTTATAAAAGCGAAAGGGTTTATAATAATAATGTTTAAATTACATTTGTTTCTAACCTCTTTGATTATATTTTAAAGTAAGAAAGCTTATTAACTGATTTGTGAATATCCTTATACCTTTAAGATAGCTATATGAATATATTTTCAAGTATTGGAAAAGTACAAATGAATAGTAATATAGTAGAATACATGTATATATCTTTTATAAAGGTATTTTAAATATATACATACACAAGTAAAAAAGGAAATGAATAGAAGCATCGTGTATTCATACGGTTCGAGATACACCGAGGAGGACTCATTCTTCTAAATCGTCTCTTGTTTTAGAATGTATGTATCTGAGATCCCTCGGGAAGGACTCGTATATATCGTTTGCTTAATTCTGAAGGAAGAAATTACTTGATAAAAGAAGTTTTAATGAATAAAAGAATTAATTAAATAAAAGGGGATTAGAAGTCGCTTATGTGACTTAATCATGCTTTGTGTGACTTAATTGTTATTCGTGTGTTTACTCATTTATGGATAGTATTTAATCCTATACTTAGCACTAAAGCCGGTAAAGTAGACTTGTTCTATCTGTGAGAGTTAAGAATGAAGTGCCTTGGAAGGGCTTTAATGCAACCGGTGCTTTAACCTACCTGGCTTCACTCTTGACCAAGGGATAATGTAAGTTGAGAAGGTCGGAAACGTGATATGTATATATGTTCTATGTCATTTATCAATATACATAACAAGTAAACCAATTTTTGTGCTTAATAACTTTATCGAAATACATGTTTTTAAGTTTAAACCCATAAGGTACTTATGTATATATGTTCTACATCATCACTAATATACATAACAAGCTATAAACCAACTTCTATGCTTACTCAAATGTCATGTTTTTAATTTCTAATCAGCAAAATAAAAATACGGTCATGTTTACTTCACTAACATAAACCTAACATAAGCTAAATAAAGCTCAGTATCTTCAAACCAATTAACTAACATTTCTATGTTCGTATCTAAAATTACTAAAAACTTGAATGCTTACAATCTTTGTTAAATTCACACTTTTATTATATTACCTCGACTTTAGTTCATATACACAATTGCTAATGATAATATGATTCACACATATGCAACAAAGTCATAATACGGTTCAAATGCTTATTAACTTTCACATATGACATCCAATTCTTATTCATTTAATATGCGATTAATTCCTCTTACTAACATAGCCAAACCCATGCAAAATTAACCTTTTAAATTAATGAAAATTCATGCATAAATCTTTGTGTATAGCTCAAAGCAAAAGTATATGCTTTTATGTAACTACCATACAAATTATGTTCAAGCAAGAACCTATAGCTAAAGCCTCTTTTGAAACTTTCCCTAAGCTCTTTCCTTTTTCTTATTGCTTTATATCGATAATGATTGTAGAGAATAATATGAGAGGAATTAACGTGATTTTTTCATGAATTTAGGAATTTTATTTTTCTAGATTTGGTTAAATTAGCATTGAAGAAGAGGGAAAGATAGAAGAGGAATATGGAAAAGTCAATGTGAAACTAAATAACGAGGACAGAAAGTTGCTAGCTAAATAGGTAGGAGTTGGGCCTTGTCCCAAAAACCTATTGTCTCTATGAATTCTCAAAACTCATTTACTTGATAACTAAAATTCTTAACTCCAAACATAGTCATGTTTAGTCAAAATATTACAAAATCACATTTCGAATTCATTGAAAAAGGTCTCATAGCCTAATTCCCTTGTATGAAAAAGTTAACCATTTTGGTCATTCATAAATTGACTCCCAATATCTAACTAAAAATCTGCAATCTCAAATATATCGATATGTTTATACTAAATTTCAAAAAACTTAGAAATTACATTCTTACAATAAAAGTAGTCCCAAATCCTAATTCCTTTGTATGTAAAAGTTTACATTTTAAGTTATTGATTAAATAAACTTTTATTATTTATATAAATCATATAAAACCTAAGCCTTGAAAATATGGGTTTTTACAGCCTAACTCTCAAATGGGTTAAACATGAAGACCCAACTCTTAAGTGGGTAAATATAAAGGTTCAACTCTTAGGTCTGTTAAATATGAAAGTTCTGTTGAATCATAAGTTTTGATTCATGACAAATAGCTTAAACAAATCACTGATGAGACTATTGGGCAAGCGACAAAAAGAGAAAGTAATATGCTATTAAAACTACAAAGGAGACAAGACTTCAAAACTGAGTATAGTATGTTTATTTGTTGTCTTAGAATTGTTAAAATCTATCCTCAAGTAGTCCACACAAATCAAAGTGGTTTTAAACTTCAAATTCTTCAAATTATATGTGAACTGTGCACTGACAGCCATGTTAGTCGACTGACCAAATATGACCAGTCGACTGAACCTGCTCAGTTGTACAGATACACTCTGTTTTGCATCAACTTTGAATATTCAGTTGACTGGTCGTTTTGGGTCAGTCGACTGAACTTTTCCAACAGCTATTTTTTCTGAACAGACACTTCCATTTTCCAAGAGATATGATCCAATTTGAAGAGTTGTGGCTGCTTCCTTTGGTCAAAACTCTTCGTGAATAGTTGTAGCTGTTTATCTACTATATAAACACATGAGATTCACTTCTCAAATCATCGAATTTTATTTTGCTTTATGATCATACTCTCTACTTTCTATCCCTGCATTCTAAAAGCAATCACAATCTTTATATTGCTTGAATCTCTGAACTAATCAATATATTCTTTGATTCTAAGCAATATCTTCCTTTCATATCTTCACACACACAATATATACTTGAGGATTTGATTATAGGAAGGTTGTATACTTAAAGACATATCAATGTTATTCAGAACACAATTGTCAACTATTTTCTTATACCAGTAAAAGTCCCGTTCGGTTGTTCGGGCGGTAAAAGTCCTCTTTCAGCTGTTAGAGGCGGAAAAATCCTGTTCGGCTGCTCAGGTGTTGTATACCTATTCCTTCGGGTTAAGTGAGGGGTTATTGAGTTGAAATTCCAGAAGGAAGTCTGGGACTGGACGTAGAACGAGAAGTACGAACCAGTATAAAAATCCCTAGTGTGCTTATTCTTATTTGCTTTATTATTATTATTATCTGTTTTCGCATTTAGATTATAATATATTCCATATTACACGATCCTAAGTGATAACTAGCCACACAGTAGTCACTTTCATTTGGTATTATAGCAGGCATCTTATAACCATTACACAGTTATTTGATATTTTGCTAATATGGAAAACAACACCAACACAAGCACTATCACTAACACTAGTTTTATTGAAGGTCAATCTACTGCACGACATCCACTATTCAATGGCATGAATTACACTTATTGGGCTATACGTATGAGAATTTATATGCAAGTAAATGGTTTTGATTCATGGAATATCACACAATCTGAATATAATATACCCACAACTGAATATTCTACATGGTCAAATACATAAAAATTAGATGCTACTGCAAATCTAAAGCTATGAATATGTTGTTTTGTGCCCTGGACAAGAATGAGTGTAATCGTGTTAGCGTGTGCAATACTGCATATGAAATATGGCGAACACTGAAAATAACTCATGAAGGTACTAACAAGGTTAAACAAAGTAGGATATCTATGCTTAAAAATCAATTTCAAAATTTAAAATGAAAGAAAATGAGTCTATTAATGATATGTATTCCAGATTCCAAGATATTTATCATTCATTATTAGGACTAGGAGAAATTTTTTCTAATTTTGTTATAGTATCAAAAATCCTAAACTCTTTAACGGATGAAAGGGAAAGAAAGGTCTTAGCTATTGAAGAAGCAAACAATATTTCCACTATGAAACTAGAAGAGTTAATAGGAAATCTAATGTCATATGAAGTGAATTTGCAGGCAAAGAAAGTACAGGCATTGGATAAGAAGAATCTAGCATTTCAAGCAGAAAAAGATGACTCAGATTCAGATGAAGAGGATATGGCACTTATTGCTAAAAATTTCAAAAAGTTTTTGAAATTCAGAAAAAAATAACAAATTCAGGAGTTACAAAAATAACTCTAACAACAACAATAATAGCAGTAAACCATCATCTTCCGTCATGGAATGTTATGAATGTCATAAAAAAGGTCATATGAAGAAAGATTGTCTAGAGAACAAGAAAAATAAATTCAAGAAGAAAGCATTTTCAGTAACATGGGATGATTCAGATTCTTCGTTATCAGATAGTGATAGTGACAGTGACACAGAACAAGCAAACGTATGCTTCATGGCTACAAATGATGATGTAAGTGATCTAAGTTTTGAAGATTTGGTTGAAATTAATTCAGGACTAGTGGACTTTGCAAAACAAACTAAAAAGCAAAATAAAGAGTTACAAGGAAAACTAAAAAGATCTGAATTAGAGATTAGTATGCTAAGAGATGAAAAGAAAATTCTTGAAGAAGAACTTGAAATATCTCAAGAATCTAATTCTAATTTAACATCTCAACTTTCTATGATAACTCAGGAATTAGAAATTCATAAGAATAAAAATGATGATTTATAAGCAGAAATTAATGATTTAAAATCTAACACTAAAGTATTAGAGTTAGAAAAATCTAGTCTCAAAACTAAGTTAGAAGATATTAATAAAAATAATTCTAACTTCAATAAAGGACGAGAAAATCTTTCTACAATATTAGAAAATTCTCAGTCTACTTCAAATAAAATGGGACTAGGATATAAGAAAATTAAAAATCCAAAGAAATCTGGAAAGTTTAAAAATAAGTTTAAAAACAAAATTAAGAAAGATATTAAGAAAACAGTTTCTAACAATCTTAAAACTATTAAGATATGGATTCCTAAAACAAATAACATTTTAATTAGGAACAGACATATCAAAACATTTATGGAAACTGTTCATAAAAATAAGAATTATATTTATAAAGGGAATTCTGAACCCGCTTGGGTTTGGTTTCCTAAGACCTAACTCTTAGGACCCTACAAGAAAAGTGGGTACCAACTTAATCTTTATTTTTTTGCAGGTACCACTTAAAAAGAGAGGAAAATGGATCTTAGACAGCGGTTGCTCAAAACACATGACTGGTAATAAGGACATGTTAACTAACATTGTCTACTCAAATGGAGGATCGGTCACTTTTGGAGATAATTCAAAAGGTTATATCATCGGCAAAGGCGATGTGAGCAATAACGGTATCTCTAACTTACCTCTCATTTCTGATGTTTTATTAGTTAAAAACTTAAAACATAATTTATTGAGCATAAGTCAATTATGTGATAAAGGTTTTAATATATCTTTTTCAAAAAATAAATGTAATATTTTTAATAAAAACCAAAATTTAATTTTTGAATGTATAAGAGATAGAAATATTTATATTTTAAATATGAATGTAAACCATAACACAAACATGTGTTTAGTAGCTACAAAAAATGATTCTTGGTTATGGCACAAAAGATTTTGTCATATAAATATTAATACTATTAATAAAATAGCTAAAAATAAACTTGTTAAAGGACTACCTGATATGAAATTAAAAGTTGATAATATTTGTGATGCATGTCAGTTAGGAAAATTAACAAAGTCTTCTTTTAAATCTAAGAAAATCATATCTACAACACAACCACTTGAACTACTACATATGGACCTTTTTGGACCTACTCAAGTTCAATCTATTAATCATAATAGATATGTGTTTGTTATTGTAGATGATTTTTCAAGATATACATGGACTATTTTTATGAAACATAAAAGTGATACTTTTGAAAATTTTAAATTTTTTGTAAAAAGAATCCAAAATATAAAGAAGTTAAAGGTTAAAAATATTAGAAGTGATCATGGAAGTGAATTTGAAAATGAAGCTTTTGAACATTTTTGTAACAAGAAAGGAATTAATCATAACTTTTCTTTTCCTAGAACACCACAACAAAACGGAGTTGTAGAAAGGAAAACAGAACATTACAAGAATGTGCAAGAACTTTATTAAATGGAAGCACTCTACCTAAGCATTTCTGGGCAGAAGCTATTGCAACTGCTTGTTATGTTTGGAATCGTGTTTCTATTCGATCGTTAACAAAACACGCCCCATATGAACTTTTAAATGGTAGAAAACCTAATATATTTTATTTCAAAGTATTTGGTTCAAAATGCTTTATACTTAACACTAAAGATCAGCTTGGGAAATTCGATCCAAAATCAGATGAAGGAATATTCATAGGATATTTGGAAAGAAGCAAAGCTTATCGAGTTTTTAATATAAGAACTAAAATAATCGAAGAAACTCTTCATGTTTCATTCGATGAAAATTTCAAAACTTCTTCTAATATTACAGATTTGGAAAATAATTCTAATAAAATCATAACAAATAATTCAGAAGATGATGATATTATTTTTCAAACTAATAACATTAATAATATTAGAGAAGTTGAAAACATTATTCATAATGAAAATGTAGTAAGATCTCCTCCAAGAATTCTTAGAGATCACCCTGTTCAAAATATAATTAGAGAAGTAAATTCAAATGTAAGAACAAGACATCAATTAAATCAAATGGGCCATATAGCTTTTCTCTCTAATATAGAACCTAAAAATATTAAGGAAGCCTCCACTGATGACTATTGGATTATAGCTATACAAGAAGAGCTAAATAAATTTGAAAGAAATGAAGTTTGGGAATTAGTTCCTAGACCAAGTGATCAATCCGTCATTGGTACAAAATGGGTTTTCAAAAACAAAGCTGATGAACAAGGTAACATTACTAGAAATAAAGCTAGATTAGTAGCACAAGGATATAATCAAGAAGAGGGAATAGACTATGAAGAAACGTTTGCTCCTGTCGCGAGATTAGAAGCTATACGCATTCTATTGGCTTTTGCATGTTTTGATAACTTTAAATTATATCAAATGGATGTTAAAAGTGCGTTTCTAAACGGTTATACAAAATAAAATGTCTATGTTGAACAACCTCTTCTTTTTACTCATGAAAAATTTCCAGATCATGTTTATAAACTTAAGAGAGCTTTATATGGTTTAAAACAGGCACCTCGTGCTTGGTACGACCGACTTAAAAGCTATCTAATATAATCTAGTTTTGAAATTGGAAAAGTTGATCAAACTTTATTTATTAGGAAAACTAAACAAGATATTTTAATAATACAAATATATGTTGATGATATTATATTTGGTTCAACAAATGAAAAATTATGTCAGGAATTTTCAACTATCACGACAAATGAATTTGAAATGTCACATATGGGAGAACTATCATATTTTCTTGGACTACAAATCAAGCAATTACAAAATGGCATTTTTATTAATCAAGAAAAGTATTGTAATAATCTAATTAAACAATTTGGTATGGAAAACACTTCTGCCAAACCGACTTCTATGAGTACAACTATACATCTCGACAGAGATGAAAATGGTAAGAATGTCGACCAGAAACTATATCGTAGCATGATTGGATCATTACTTTACTTAACTGCCAGTCGACCTGATATTACGATGATTGTTTGTTTAAGTGCTCGATTTCAAGCAAATCCTAAAGAATTACATATGCGAGCAGTAAAACGTATAATTCGTTATCTTAGCAAGACCAACGATTTAGGACTGTTTTATCCAAAAGAATGTCCTTTTGAATTAGTATCCTACAGTGATGCTGATTTTGGAGGAAGTCAGACAAATAGAAAAAGTACAAGTGGAACTTGTCATTTCATCGGACGGTCCTTAGTATCTTGGTTTAGCAAAAAAAAAATTGCGTTTCACTATCAACATGTGAAGCAGAATATATATCTGCAGCTTTAGCATGTGCTCAAGTAATCTACTTGCAACAAACACTGCAAGATTTTGATATAAAATTAAATAAATCTGTAATATATTATGATAACACCAGTGCAATAAATTTATCTAAAAATCCTGTCAATCATTCACGAACTAAACACATTGACATTCGTCATCATTTTCTTCGTGATAATATTGAGAAGGATATAATAAATTTAGAATTCATAAATTTTGAAAATCAGTTAGCTGATATTTTCTCTAAACCACTCAATGAAAATTGTTTTATAAAGCTAAGAAGAGAACTAGGTATAATGTCTTTAAAAGAATCATAAATAAATAAATAAATAATTTTTTTGCTGGTACTTGAACTCAGCACCTCTAGCTTTGGAAATTATATGCCTTTACCATTTCACCATTTATTGTTTCACAATTGATTCTATCACACATTTTTCCTTGTCTATTTTTCACTCTTCTCATGGAAAATTCTCAACCATGAAAATTGTGTTTTGTTTTCATCCTCTAATTACTTTTCAGGTTATCCGTTGTTCCATCAACCTTTAACTACTTATTCACCTAAATATGACTCAAGAGCTCCCTTTTTTATTCTTCCATCAAAATTGATTCAATCATATTTATTTTTTCTTTCTACTACAATGTCTTCACAAGAAAACCCCTCAAATGGCTCTGCATATTCTTCTGTTGATTTCTCGACACCTTCATCTGGTTCATCAAGTTTACCTACACCTACACCTTATCATGAACCGGCCAGACCATCAAACTATCACACTGGCCATACTCCCGAAAAAAAGAAGGCGCGACGTTTTCTGTTCTTTGGTTCTCCTCAAACAAAACAAAAAATTGATGATTTACATCATTATCAAAGGGAATCTATAGCAATTCAACGTGAAATGTACTATGAACAGAAGATGAATTCAAGACGTCTTAGCTTTCTGAAGCAGCTTGGATGGAAATTCTGCGGCTCATCTTCATCTACGGTTCATCAACCTACAACCTCTTCCTCTCGGAATCCATGGGATCAGTCACCACAACCTCCACCCGTGTCTCCAAATTCATGGGAGCGTGGAAATCGCTGGTCGCCATTAAAACCATATGAAGAGAAGACGAAGGATGAACCAGACAACTCAAAGTCTCCATCCACTCCTTCATCTAAATAATTTATTTTCTTTCTATTTTTTTTCTTTAATAAATTTCATTCTTATTTGTATGCATTATTTTAATATTAATATATATATTTTTTATCAAAATATGCTGCAAAATACTGAGAATTCGACTAAACATATTCGACCAGTCGACTGAATCTGAAAATAGAAAGTTTTCAGACTATATTCAGTCGACTGAATGAATATGGCCAGTCGACTGAATCATGAAACATAGAGTTTTGGGATATTGATCAGTCAACTGACCATATACGACCAGTCGACTGAATGGCAATTCTGAGCTTTTTTAACTATTTCACCTACCTTTTAACCCTTTAACCCACTATCTCCTTTTTCACTCTTCACTTTTACCTTCTCACTACAGTTTTTCAAAACCCAAGCACCCAAATTTTTTCAAATTTCTTTAGTTCATTATTATTTCCAATGGCTCCACGTCAACCTAAACGATCTAGACATGCCTCTACCTCTTCCTCTGATCCAATTGACACCCAAATTGCTCAATGTCTCTATAATGCTACAGCTATCCAAAGATGGAACAAAATGAAGGAAGCACGCTTTTTGGAAGGATCTTTTGTTGTGTTTCCAGACTTTGCTTCGTATAGAATTCAAGAGCTTGCAAGGAGAAGTCGTCTAGAATCTCTTCTTGACCACAATCAAAATAATCTCAAGATTAATCATACTTTGGTAAAACTTTTTTATGCAAATTTAAATTTGGGTCATCAAAATCCACGCAATCGTGATAATTGCATATGGAGTTTAGTTTGCGGTCAACAAGTATTCCTATCATTAGATAGAATTGGACACATTCTCCATACTCCTACTAATGGTATTCCATTAGAAGAATTAAATGTACCTATAGGCGAACGAGATGAAGTAAGTCATCGGTTTTTGGAAGATGACATGGCTAAACTAAAATCTATCGCTTTACACCCTGCAGCTCGTACTATGCATCGAGCCTTAATGCACACGATTCTTCCTCGTACTGGTTCTTATGAGCTTTTATATCCAAACAATTTTAGGGCGTTGTATGCTATTTGGGGAGATGTCCAAATAAATTGGCCTAAGCTTATTCTAGATGAATTCTTGTCTTTTAACCAAGGTCGTATGAACATCATCTATCATGGAGAATATATTATGCGGTTACTTATGAACCTACAAGTTCCTATTCCGGAATCCGATACCTCCATTCCCAAAACTCTAAATAGCCGCACAATAAGTCTAATGAAATTGTCTCCTAGACCTCTCTCTATCATGTCTTTTCAAGATTGGCAATCACGACCTCGTCAACAAACTTCTACTCATCAGCAACAAAGAGATGACATTCGTACACCAACCCCATCTCAAAGCACTCGGGAATCAATTGATCTGATTGTACGGAATCAAGTCATTTTGGATTCTCGCATAAAAAATCTCGACAAGAAAATTGATAAGAAATTTGACAAAATTAAAAGCTTTTTCGGGATTTTATGGGATGCAATCTCTTGTTCCTCTTCCACAACTACGGAAACTTCACAGCATGATCCGGGTAAACGTCCAGCCCCTTGCTTTACTTGGTCTACATCCGAAGAACACACAAGTTCTGACACAAGCGGAAATGGGGGTGGCAGACAATTTGTGGAAAGTTCTTCAAGAGGCAAAGGACCAATTCAAATGGAAGAAGAAACAGAGTCTGACTCTAATTGATATTGTTATTACTTGGTGGTAGTAAGTTATCTTTATTTATTCCAAATATTCTACTTCTGTTTATTTTAATGAGCTTGTATAAGTAGCTCAAAACAATTCGATACATTTTTTTTGTGATTGTAATTTTGTTAGTTCAATGATAAAATTATTGTTATTTCCTTTTTGTCGATAACCAAGGGGGAGAAATTTGTATGACTAACCATTTTTTGCAGGATTAGATATGTCGCCAGATATTCAGGGGGAGATATATATAACTTTCGTTATATATTTCTTAAAATATAGTATCATCTGTAACAGGTTGTCATCAATCAAAAAGGGGGAGAATGTTGAATCATAAGTTTTGATTCATGACAAAGAGCTTAAACAAATCACTGATGAGACTATATGGGCAAGCGACAAAAAGAGAAAGTAATATGCTATTAAAACTACAAAGGAGACAAGACTTCAAAACTGAGTATAGTATGTTTATTTGTTGTCTTAGAATTGTTAAAATCTATCCTCAAGTAGTCTACACAAATCAAAGTGGTTTAAAACTTCAAATTCTTCAAATTATATGTGAACTGTGCACTGACAGCCAGGTCAGTCGACTGACCAAATATGACCAGTCGACTGAACCTGCTCAGTTATACAGATACACTCTATTTTGCATCAACTTTGAATATTTAGTTGACTGGTCGTTTTGGGTCAGTCGACTAAACTTTTCCAACAGCTATTTTTCTGAACAGACACTTCCATTTGCCAAGAGATATGATCCAATTTGAAGAGTTGTGGCTGCTTCCTTTGGTCAAAACTCTTCGTGAATAGTTGTAGCTATTTATCTACACTATAAACACATGAGGTTCACTTATCAAATCACCGAATTTCATTTTTCTTTCTGATCATACTCTCTACTTGCTATCGCTGCATTCTAAAAGCAATCACAATCTTTATATTGCTTGAATCTCTGAACTAATCAATATGTTCTTTGATTCTAAGCAATATCTTCCTTTCATATCTTCACACACACAATATATACTTGAGGATTTGATTATAGGAAGGTTGTATACTTAAAGACATATCAGTGTTATTCAGAACACAATTGTCAACTATTTTCTTATACCAGTAAAAGTCATGTTCGGTTGTTCAGGCGGTAAAAAGTCCTCTTTCGGCTGTTAGAGGCGGAAAAATCCTGTTCGGCTGCTCAGGTGTTGTATACCTATTCCTCCGGGTTAAGTGAGGGGTTATTGAGTTAAAATTCCAGAAGGAAGTCTGGGACTGGACGTAGAACGGGAAGTTCGAACCAGTATAAAAATCCTTGGTGTGCTTATTCTTATTTGCTTTATTATTATTATCTGTTTTCGCATTTAGATTATAATATATTCCATATTACACGATCCTAAGTGATAACTAGCCACACAGTAAGAACTTTTAAGTTCGACTCTATAGGGTTAAATCTAAGGGCCAAGCCCTACAACAGGTTAAATCTAAAAACCTATCTCTTAAAGGATTAAACCTAAATGCATAGATCTTAGGTGGGTGAAGTCTAAGGGCCTAACTCTTAAGTGGGTTAATCCTGAATTCCCTACTCTTAAGCGAGTAAAATCTAATGGCTTAATCCTTAGGTGGGTCTAATCAAAAGGACCAACTTTTTGGCGGGTGAAATCTAAAGTCCCTACTCATAAGTGAGTTAAACCTGAATGCCTAGCTCTTTAGTGGTTAAAATATGAAGGTTCATCTTTCAAGTGAGTAAAATCTAAAGGCCCAACTCTTAAGCAAGTTAAATTTTATGGCCCGACTCTTAAATGGATATTATGAAAACACATTCAGGATCATCGAAAAGGAAAACCGCACAATGAAGGACAAGGCTTACTTCAGATTGCCTAAAAAACGTTAGCCATGGGAAAGTGATTTGTAAACTTTGAGCTTTGAGAAGCCAAGACAATCAAAGATTTGGGCACATAGTTCTTCCTACCTAATGGTACAAGTTAAATAGTTCTTATTACTTCTATTATTAGAGGATAGAATAAATGATGGACAAAAATCCATTCCCTATCCATGATTGATGGAAATAATTGCTCCTTTTACTTCTATTTTTAAAGGATAGAATGGAGGAAAGACTAACTCCATTAGATCTACTGCATCATTTGGATATGTGAAAGTGATTTGTAAACTCAAGCCTTGGGAGTGATGAACTAAGGAATTGGACATGCAGTATCCCAAAAGAGCTTTAGGATTAACAATTGTTCTTATTACTCTTATATATTATAGACAGGGTACAAGGACTTGCTGTAATCTTCCTATTTACTGCTTGGATTGGGAAAAGTGATTTGTAAATTTCAAGCCTTAGCAAATCATGAAACTAGAGTCCTGGATATGCAATCCTACCATCGATAATTTTTATGCTGATAAACCATCCTTCTTACTTTATTTAAATGAAACAACCACATTGCCAACCACATTAAAGAGCCAAAGATCGAAGAAAACTATAGAACGTTTCAAGAAAATTTAATGGTGACGATCATTTAACTATACCTCCGTTCTTTTTACGCAACCCTCCATTCATTTCCACTCTATGGGCAAGTTATATATCGTGATTTTCCAATATACACTGGAATAATGGAGAAAAACTAACACCCTTTCATGGATGTCATCAGGCTCTTTTTAGAGCATCACAATAAAACTGACCAACCTTTTCAAGGATGTCGTCGACCCATTTTCAGGGAGTCTCAATAAAACCGACCACCCTTTTTAGAGATTTTGGTGGTCCCTTTTCAGTGCATCGAAAATAACCAATTACCCTCTTAAGGACATCGTCAGCCCCTTTTCAAGGTGACATAAATTATTCTGAGTACTGTACAAGGGTCTTAACAAATAAAGACACCTAATTTGGGGTGCAAATGAACATGTAGTTCCAATCTCAGAGCACTCAAAGACTGACCAAAGCTTCAGGTCCACTAAGTAGAGTGCCAACATGAGAAAATTCAGTGTTCGATATCCAATCACGAGTAATCAAACATGCGCACACTTCCCAACATATTTGCAATGCAGGAAGCATAAGTGGGGCAAAAAGCATGCCACATACGAAGACGCACTACAACAAAATACCTTTTTACAATATTTTTGTGTACAACATTTTTTCGAAAATGTGTTTCTGCAACTTTTTTCACATAAGTTGTATTAACACTCTTTAACAACGTCTTTTATTAAAACGTTGTAAATATTGATTTATAATAACATTTTTTTAAGTTTGTTCATAATTTTTCAATAATTGCTTTTTCTTAAAAGCTGTAATAAATATATTTAATAATTAGTATTCGATAATAAATAATTGATATTAATAAGTACTATTTAATAAATAATTTTTAATAATTAATAAGTACTATTAAATAATAAATAATCAATATTAAATAATTACTATTAATAAATAATAGTTAATAATTAAAATATACTAACCAATATTTATTATTTAATATTAAAAATTAATATTGACTAATTAAGAAGTAATAATTAATAGTTAAGACTGATATTTAATATTTACTATTCAATAATTAATTTTTTTATAATTAATGATTAATAAGTATTATTATCTAATATTAATAATTATAATTGATAATTAAATATAATATTAATATTTCAAAAAAAATTAAAATTTTGAAATTTTCTAAAATAAATCTAAAACTATTCAATTTAAAAATAAATTCTTGAAATTTTCATAAAATTCAAAAATAATAAGTTTGAAATAAATTTAAAATTTTATAAAATATTCAAAATTTCAAAAATTTAAAATGTTAAAAAATTTAAAATGTTAAAAAATTTAAAATTCGAAAAATATTAACAATACATTATAAATTATTACTTCCATATGTATTTAGAGTGTTTTTTGTAAGTATCTTCTTTGACATATTCAAGTTATTTTTTGGCTCTTAAGTAACGAAAATTTTGACCCCAATTCGAAAATTTTCCCTCCAATCTTAATGTTTTAGCTTTAATGCTAAAATTCCCCTAGTATGCCCTTACATTATATCAACTCCTCCAACAACTTCCGTATTCCCCTTCTCTAACTAAATCAAAACATCCCGCCTTGGATCCAAATAAAAACACCTACTCAAAATTGCAGTACTCGTGATCTCTGTTTGCACCCACAGGCAGTGCCATTCGCCACATCATATCGCTCGCTCTCAGTAGCAACATCTCATACTTCTCCGATCCCTTTTCTAAATCCATCCTTGATTCTCCTTTAAGTACGACCGTATCATCACCAAACCCTTGATTTGGAAGTCCTAATTCCATTTTCGAAGCCCTAATACTAACGAAAAATGCCATATTCCCATTGATCGACAAGGATTGGAAGCTCGGAGAGTTTTTTAGAGAAGTTAGGGTTTGGGAGATAGATGCGGAGCTTGGTGTTGTGGATCAGATTGAGGTAGAGGTCTTTTATTAGGACGAGTGAGCTATCATCGGTCGACGGCGAGATGAGGGGGAGGGCAGGGCGGGTGATGTTGTCATCCTCATGTTTGACAATTTGGAGGAAGATGCTATTACTTTTTTAAGATTTAACTAGAGGCAATGAAAGAGATGAAACATCACCCATTTGTGTATGAATGGATCGTCGGTTGTGAGTGGATGAATTGGCTGTGTGTAGTGAAGTTCATGAAGGATTTGCGAATGTTGCTATTGCATGGAGAATGATGCTGGAGATGTTGTCTAGAGGTGGTGGGGTTGGTTTGATGGTCGAATATTTGCATGCATGTGGGTTGAGGAGATAATAGATGCAGGTTAATTTGGGTTTTGGGTTTTGTTTACCGGTGGAGGATGGTGGGTCTTTGCAGTGTTGTTCAGGTTGCTGTTGTTGAAGGCGATGTAGTTGCATGTGAAACTGTGTACATTTGTATAATCCATATTTGTACATATGATTGCATGATGTGTGTAGGGATACAATTTTTTATAGCCATTAATGAAAAAAACTGCAACAAATATGTGTGTGAATAAAACATAATTGGTGTATATAATGTGTTACCTATCCTATAGAAATGACTAATTATAGTGGATAAATTGTTTAGTTACCTCATTTTCTTGTTTATTCTTATCTGCCCTAGTTGATTCTATTATAACATATAAAAATATTTTCTAAAATATGGTTTTATTTTATATTTATCAACTGTAGCTTGTCATTTTCATGTGTATATTTTGCAACATCTAAATATTATGGCAGTTGATTCTATTTCAACATCTAAAAATAGTTGTAGTTGACTCTATAACAATTTTTTGCAATATCTGGAAAATGTTATGAAAGTCGTCGACTTTATTACAACTTTGCTTGAAACGACGTTTGCAAAAACATTCAAAGCACATATTACAATTTTTTTAGACGTTGCAATAAAGTATATTTGTTGTAGTGACACTCTCCAGTATATCTGTAATCAATTGCAATGTGGGATAATAGATGAGAAATGCATGCCTCAAATATATCCTTAAAAAAATCTTCTTCTTCATATTTATAAACATAGCAATTCTTCATACATACATCTAAATATGTACTCATTTGTTGCAAACTACCAAACAAAACTACATTACTTATCGAGAATCATCCAAGCATAAAAGCAATTATACAAAGCTAGAATATTATAACCATTATATGAATATAGACATAAAGATATAACATGTACACCGGAATAATAAAAAGAAGTCATGGCAAATTTGTAAAAGTGGAAAATGCATCAAAATATCATAAAAAGGGCTTCAATCCAATGTTGTAATATCCCAAGATAAATGCAACTTCCATATATACAAAGGGAAATTAAATTCACATAAAAAATAACTACTTTCTACCCCTCTTGCAGTCTCCAATCGCTCCAACTATAACAATTATCTCTGCATCCGATCAGAACAAATAAAGCCTAGCACCTCTCGAAGAAGAGGAAGGAAAAGTTGGTAAGATAAGCCTATATAAGAAAGTAATTCGAAGCCAAGTCAAAATGAATAAAGCAGCATGACATTAACGAGTTCAACATAAAAGTCAACAATCAGATGATTAAGATCGACCTTCAAGCACTAAATACAAATCAATATATATCCGACTAAGAGGCAAAATGGTCTATTACTCATAAGTAAAAATCCAGATAATATCGGTTGTGAAGCCACACTTAACAAATAATCCAATATTTAATATAGAAAAGATGTTCAAACAAAACCAATAGGGAAGCCATACTTAAAAGAAAGTGTGTCAACCTACCATGGTACCAGAATAAGAAGTGACATCTAATACAAGTCCACACAATATAATGTGGTGTTCGAATAATGTGGGTAGCTACCACTTGACACAAATATGAAAGGTAACTATAATATGTTTAATCATATGTTTTATTATCACTACCAACCCAAAATAGTCTTATAACCCCTTTATCTAAAATCTCAAATAATAACTCCAAAATGACTATTCAAGGGACCAATATTTGGAATAAAGAAAAGAGTGGTCAAATACAAAATTTATTAACTTTATTCACAAATTCGACATGTTTCCCTTTTATTTATATTTTAACATTAACATTATTATTGCTCTATAAAATGCCTACTACTCTTCTTGAAAGTATCAACATAAGAAACCGGCCATAATTTAAAGTATTTCTCCTTTATTGGAACAAAGTATACAAAATATGCATTTCAATATTTAAATTTGTGTACCATTTATATATGTACATGTAAAAAGGAAAAATTGGAAATATTTGCCAAATGCATCATTATTTATACTCTTTGATATATGAAAACATAATCTTTGTTTTTCAAGTTTATAATTGAATTTGGACACTTTCCACTTTTTAAATTTCCAAATGAAATGCTGTAGCAGTACAATTATACCAATAAGCCAAATAAATTTTCCAAAAAACTATGTAGAATAACGAGAAAAGTATATAGATTAATAAATTATGTGGGAATACAAACATTGTACAAGTAAAAGAAAAAAATAACAATATGAAATTGTTCAAACTGTTTTATTAAGGAAAAAGATTTAAAACCATGGAAAAGATTGGAGAATGGGTCTGGAAAAATGTACAAAATTTTGCTATAAAAGACCTTGAAAGTGTTGGAACCGGGTTAGTCGAAAACTGGTGAAATTGGTAAATTTCAAAAAATATATTCTATTTTGGATCTACTAGGCCTATGAAGTCTAATGGAGTTATACTAGATCCATTCTGGTTTTAAATAAAATCATACGTTATATAGTTTCATTATATATATATATATATATATTAATTAAACATGGTAACATTTCATTAAATGTTTTATTGAGAATGCATCAACATACATTCAAATATATAACAACATAAATAAGCTAATATAAACACGTATGTATGTGTGTATATGTGTGACATCTAGACATTGGGATTTATATCTATTGTGTGTGCATGTGTGTGTGTGCATTATTTATACTTACATATACTTATTACATCATTACATGCATATTGGGAATATAAATGCCTTAGTATATACATATGTTTGATTATACTATAATATATATGGTTTGTATAGACATATTGACAGTACCACATATATATAGTTTAGACATATATATATATACATACTTGTAATCTCTGTAACCACTTATATTTTATATTTAGATATATAAAAAGGTATGAAAATAATTCATATAAAGTAGACAATTAATATGAGAGTAAATTAGAAGAGTGAAGATGGAAAGATAATTTACGTTGTAATTAAATCTGAGTTAAAAAGGAAATATTCTACTTTACATTTCTTCTACAACCACCAATTCCGTAATTAATTTGATACCAAGTGAAATTTCAATTAATTACAACATAAGGAATATTAAAACAAAAGAAGTTTATGTTATATCTAAATATGAAAAGACATATAATTAATATAAGGAAAATTAAAAGTTTTACAATTTAATCTATTGACCCTTATGATATAATTAGATCTGAAACATAACTTTATGTTTAGGTACATACATATATGTAATAAACAGAAATTTGATTTTGAAACATGAAATTGAATTAACCTAAAACAAATCAACCAAATAATTTTTTTTAATATTGGTTTATAATTTTAAGGTATGGAGAAGACTTGATTAATACACACACATGTGATATATACAAGCATAATTTTATGATTTAATCTACTAAAATTTGATCCATGATTAAAAGGGATAAGTGTGACAACAAGAGTAATTTATTAAAACTAAGAAGATTTACAATAACACAATAGGATAACAAACAAGAGAATTTGTTTTAGCTCTCAAATGAAATAAACATAAATTCTAGTAGACAAATCATTAACCAATTATATATATATATATATATATAATTCAACAAATCAATTCCACAACAATTAGTTATCTTAGATCCAATTAAATCATCAACATTCAAAAACCATACACAAATAGAACTCAAATCATAATATATAGAATAATTTTATAATTGATTTTAATAAGTGGCTACAATTTACATATATATGAAAATTTTATTTTAAACATCATGAATGAATTATAAACTTACCCAGTAAATCTTGCCCTTCATCACACCTTGATTTGTGGCTCCTCCTCAGATTTCAAATAAATTAGCATCCCACCTTGTAAGAGAAGGATGAACCACTTTTCTTTAATTTAGTTTGATGTTGATTCGAATTTGTTTTGAGTTTTTTTTGTTGGAAGAAATTTTGTACATGAAGATAAAGAAGATAAAAAAATTATGTTTTGGTAAAGCAATCAAATGAGGAGATTTTGTTTTAATATAATTAAAGGAACCTTTCCCATTTTCCTTAACAAAACTTCCTTCTTTAATTCCTTTTTAAATTTCAGTCATTTTAATTACTTGATTCCCTCCTCTCACCATTATATAGCCAGGCCAAGCACATTCTTAATGTGTAAGTTTTCCAAATAAAAACCGGTATGTAATTATTTTATTATTTAAACCTTGTTCAAAATTATACCAATATCATATATAGATATATGCAAACATAATTTTTATATATGCATTTAAATAATTACCAACAACATTCACAATATCAAATAATTAAAAATAATTAATATTTCATAAATATTAATCAATTTAGTTAGTTAATAACATTTTAAAAATTAATTAAATCATGTAGTTTCGAATAAATCACAAATGTGATTGTGCGACTCAAAGATGTGAATTCTAATATTGAACAATTTAAATATCAACGTTCACACGTAACCTTAGCTGATGGTGTGACAGTTTGGTCGAATTCATCGCTTACATGTCTTTTCAGTAAAAATCAAATTTCATAAATAATTAAGTGGTACCTTTTAGCAATGATAATTTACACAAATTCTCTTCATTTAAACTATACCACATTAATTTGGTTTTGATCAAAATTCCAACATCGCCCACATTCAAATTTGTAATTCCAAATACAAAATCATTGGTTCAATAATAACAATTATTATTAACCGTAATGTTCTGGCTAGAGACTTTCTTTTTGAGTTGATTACAGTTGACCATTGTACTAACCCCATAAAACCAAGGAGACGAATTCTCTATTGAATAGTGTATCACTTCCAGTGCTTCAACTCAGACCTGACAATATTCATTCGATGGAAGTCATGCTATGATTTAACTATAATTAAAGTGGAGTATCCACATTGAAGTTCTACAATATTCTCAAGTTGAGGAAACCATGTAACATCCTCACTTTGAGATTTTCCGTTTGACCTTAGTTATATTAACCAATAGAGAATCTCGGGTGAATCATTCCATAGTTATCGAATAACTATCAGTATGTAACCCCATGGTGCTCTCAGCAACCATAATAAATACATTGTCCAACATTTGAAGAGCGTTATGTACTTTAGTCTCAACGGATGAATCGATATCCTTTCTCGAAACATCTTGACTAGGAATATTGAAAACAAAATGTTATTTTCAATGTAATAAAATTCTCATGGTTACAACACTTTGTAATTACTATCATAAAACATATCATTTAAGGTTTTTCTATTAAATATACTTAAACTAATCAAATAATTAATTAGTATAATACATTATATCAAGTTTATAATAGAAAGAAAACAACTTTTATTTTGAACAAGATTGGTCATCGAGTTTGATATATGCAAAAAATTACACAACTGCCCCTAGGGCATACCTTTAACTCTATAAGAAAGAAACAAAATTAGACTAGAAGTACGATTTGGATCAATAAATAGTTAACCCAGGAGCAAGCTCCGATGCAGCGCTCAACGCGATCCTTGGGAGTTCTCATAGCCCTCCTTTGGAATACTTTAGATTATCATTAGGAGATCTCCAGGGCACCCTTAGAAGCGCTATAGAGTGCTCCCTAAGGAGCTCTCCCTATATTAAAGAAAACAAAGAGCAATAAAAAAAGAAGATGTATAGTTTTATGAAAGTAGCACTCCAGTGTTAGATCGATCAAAGTACGCTTCTGATCAAAATTCAAAGGCCTCTGATCTTAATAAGTAAATGTGTGGTCAAAAGAAAAGCGGTCTAAAAAGGAATTTTCTAGTAAAATGGAAAGCTATCCAAAACAAAAGTAGAGTGCTTATAGAAAAAGCATCGTAGGAAACTTTTCGCTCCTTACAACTATAAATACATCATCTCAAAACAAAAGGAGAGGAAATAATTGATGATGAAAGGAAAAATAGAATAATAAAAAAATGAAGAGAAGAGAAATCAACATTTCATCAACTTTCTTCTTCTAAAAAGTCAAAACTCTTCCGTTTCTTTAAACTTTTGCACTTTGATCTCAATCATCTAAAAGGCACATACATGTAAGAAAGGAGATGCAACGATCCACATTTTTACGTATCTGTGGATCCTAAAATTATTATATTCATAACCAAATTAGGTGTAATAAACTATAACTTTGGGAATGTTGAGTATTCACATTTTTGAGCCCTATAATAAATTGTAGATGATTTTGACCCTAAAAACTTATAAGAGCCATAAATTTTATATAAGCCAAATTAGGGTCTGAAACAACTTTAAATGAAATAATTTAGGGTTTTTCTTTCTGTAGAATGGTCATCATAGATTTTTGGCCTTTTGGTTTTAGAGATATAGCCGTTTTAATTTTGAATTTTTTGGACATACTAGTGAGTAATTAGACTAAGCCCGTAATTAGTGCACTAATCCATTTTGGGATTAGGGTTACCTGCAGCTTAGAGAGTAACCACTAATCACTTTTCCATCTTCAAAAAACATTTCTTAACCTTCATTTGACCTCCTATTATCAAATCTATCTCTAATATCCATTTAAACTAGTATAATTAAGAAATTGAAGAGAGAATAGAAAAAAGAATTGGAAAGGGAACTATCTAATTCAGAATTATGTGCATTGATATTCATACAAGGGCCGTCTACATTTTTTTAGCAAATTTAGTTGACTAAGTGAGCGATCTACCATCTCACAACCTTTAAAATACTTTTAAATGTTTAAAATTTTGTTTTTGAAACTTATTTCAAGTTAAAAATGAGATCTTTGATTTACCTTGATTTATAAACATTTTATAAACAAATTTAAAGGATTTTATGTTGATTTTACATATAAACCTATACATTGTTGAGTCATATGTATATTAAATTAGAGTATAATTATTATGATGCTTGTATTTTATAGGTATAATGCTATTTTAGTTGTTGTATATATGCTTAGTTGGATGATAGTGTGCCGATGTGCATTTTTTAAAGATGGATCGGTTCTAGTGCGATGATGTATGATGCAAATCGAAGTTTACATTCAGATTGGAGTAGAAAATCAGATGACGATTGATGGAAAAGATAGAAAAAAACAAACTTAGCCAAAATTTAACTATGTTAGGATCGATTCACATCGACCTACTCCTGTGGGTTAGTATCGATCCATCAAAGAGGACTTAAGTGCTAAATTACACTTATAATAGAAGTTGGAGTTTTCTTGGGAAGTGCACAAGGCATACGCGGAGTTTACTTTGGGTTACTAAGAAGAAAACACGGAGGGAATTTGGGGTGATCAATCACCACCGATCGATTGACCCTTTGCTTTAATCAAGGCTCGATCAATAAGGGTGGTCCAAGGCGGTGTAGAAAGCACCATGATCGATCGTTGATGATTTCCGGGCGGCGGTTGGCCAGAATAGTCAAAAGACGATTGATGGTGTTTTATGGAGTGGCATGAGACTTGCACGAGGAAAATATTGAGTTGCTTCGGGAAAGCCTTGATATGCTTCAAGGATGAATCATGTAAGTTAAAAGTGGCTAAGTGTTGAAGGATGACTGATCACCGCTGATTGATTATTAGGAGGTGCAATCAATATGGGAGGTTCATGGTGATGCATGGAGCTTGTGTGATTGATCATAAGTCATTTTGATGATTGGATCTCAAGTTATGGTGGAAAGACAATTGATCCAAGGCATAGTCAAAATGCAAATGTGGCATGAGGAAAAAATGGGATTCTACTTTTGGTCAAACGCGGGAAGGTTTGTGTATTGCTTCGAGCTTAATGTGGGAGAATCTTAGGAACCATGTAGAGTGTTTTGAACTTCAGTGAATCGACAATGCGAGTCTTTTGAATTGAGCGCTTCAAGTGAGAAGCATTTGTAAGATTTAGTGATTGTCCGAGGAGGCACATTCAACGATGTGAACTAGTGAAGTGGCATATACGATGTGTTCTATTATTGAATCATGTGCTGAAGGGATAGATGGATAACTCAGAGATGTGATGTATGCTCGTGGAGTAGGGGTGTGCGATAATGTTCACCTGTGCATCCTGGATCTTATTTATAGTCTGGGTTGCTTTAGTAATGGCAATACCTTAGTGATGGTATGTGTTCGAACACTGATATGATCGTAGTGTGGTGTGCTACTGATCTTAGATATGGTCGTATGAGTTACCATATATCCTAAGGCATCTTAGTGTTAATGTAAGGTTTAGCTGGTGATTGTTGTTTGATTGAGATGGATGTCATGTATTATAGGTACTAGTGAGTTAGGTACCCCAACACCCTACATTATTCTTAGTGTAGTGTACTTATATGATGGTAGTTTAACATATATCGTGTTATTTGCTAGTTTATTGGTTGTAGGGATAGGTTAAGTATGATTCTTCATACCTTGTATTCCCGCTTTACTATATTAATTTTATATCTATTTTCAGATTATAGATCACTCATACCAGGCTTATGTCTAACTCGAGGTTATTTGCTTTGCTTCTTATCATCTCAGATACTTTTAAATGAGTAAATTAGAGATAGTAGGTATGAAATAGCGCATGGAGCTATGTGGAAGACGAACAGTTGGCTAGCACTTTCATATATCTCTATTTGAAGTTATTATCACCACTTTCGTTTTGCCGTACCATGGAGTTATTTCAGTAATCATTATTCTATTAGAGACGGTTTTCTATTTGGAGTTTATTATTTATATGTATAAACTTTATTACATTTTGTTTTTTATAAATGTGATGAACCTACAACACTTGATCCTATTTGGTTCATTTAGTTATATTGCTATCTCATCTGTTTTATATCTATGTGATTGTTATATTTTATCATATGCATTATTAGATATACGACAGGTTTTGTTTCGGATTGCCATTACTATACTCTTAATTGCCATCCTACATCAGTGAGTACCATAACAGCCTACTATTTACGGTATTTGGGTACTGGAGGCCTAGGGTGGTTGTCACATTTGGTACCAAAGGTTAAGTTGAGATATGACCTAAGTTGATATTGGGATTCATTAGACATAATGTCACCTTAGCAAGAACTATAGGAACCCGAAGAGTGGGGAAAGAAAGTGCTTCAATTATGATAAGGCTAGGTTTTTCAAGAAGAATTGTCTGAGCCATTGAAGGACAAGAAGATTGTGTATACTTATGCTTTTATTGTTGTTCTAACTTCATTGAGTGCTCCATTAGCGAAGGGGAAATTAGAAGGGAGTTACTATCCAAAGTATGCATTCTATTTACAGTATACCTATTCTTGTTTTATTTTTTACTGGTGTATCACATTTATTTATATCTAGTGACCAATTGGACAAACTAAGATTGAAACCTAACTTAGTGGGCAAATCATTGGTAGTGACGAACCTTGTGGGTGGTTCTACTAGTTTGTGTATGGTTTGTCGTGACATAGTGTCGTCGAGTTATGGATGTGTGTTTTTCTTGCACTGCTTTGTTCTTGATTTTGTTGGATTCGGTATCATATTGAGGATGTAATGACTGCAAAGGTATAGAGTTGCGATGGATCATGAGAGGTTACCAGTGATGATTGCGATAGATGGCGAGCGTAGGCAAGAGATAAGTTGCATAGTCAATAATGTAGTGATTGTTAGCTTTCTTTATTCGCTCGAGATCCCGCATGATGAGTTACCATCAATACCTATTGCTAGATAATATTCGGATGTGTATGAGGAGGTGATAGGATTCCTGCCACATAGGGAGAGAGAATTATGTTTCAATTCAGTGAAGGATGCTAGGCCAGTAGTTACGCTATTGAGGTATATGACACCCAAAAAGAAACGGGAACTAAAGGTTCAAGT
This sequence comes from Allium fistulosum, assembly GCA_030737815.1. Taxonomy (NCBI): domain Eukaryota; kingdom Viridiplantae; phylum Streptophyta; class Magnoliopsida; order Asparagales; family Amaryllidaceae; genus Allium; species Allium fistulosum. The sequence continues at coordinate 864,031,831 of CM060905.1, read as the reverse complement.
AAATGACCCATTGAGGAAGGGGTTCATTTGTATGAGCACATCTAAGTAGGGAGCACCTGTAATGTTTGCTACTAGGGTGAACTGCTCTTTGAGACTTAGTGTGGATTACCGTGAGCTGCATAAGGTGATGAGGAAGAACAAGTACCCACTACCACGTTTTGATGACTTGTTTGACCAGCTCCATAGTGTAAAGGTGTTTTCTTAGTTGGACTTGGCGATGGGGTTCCATCAACTGAGAGTGGAAAAAAGAGTGCGTCGATTACTGCATTCTTGGGATTTTATGAGTGGTTGGTTATGTTGTTTGGGCTAATAAATGCACTAACATACTTTGTTTATATGATGAACCTTGTTTTCAGAGATTAACTAAATAAGTTTTTATTATGTTCTTTGATGATATTCTTGTCTATTCACAAACGAAATAAGAACTCAAGATGCACTTGAAGATTATGCTAGAGGTGTTGAGGAAGCACCAGCTGAAGGCGAAGTTTTTGAAGTGTCACTTTTGGAGCAGGAAAGTGCGAATTTTAGGTCTTGTTGTTTTAGAGCAAGGCATTGTAGTGATTCCCCTGAGGTAGCAGTAGTCCAAGGTTGGTACAAACCTAAGAATGTTATAGATGTAAGGAGTTTCCCTGGATTAGCGGGTTATTAGATGATTTATAGAGGGCTTCTCAACGTTGACTAACTTGTCGAAGAAGGATCAGACTTTTGCTTAGGATGCGAGGTGTGAGCATATGTTCGTGAGTTTGAAAGAGAGGTTAACAAGTGCACCTTTGTTAATCATTACAAATAGGAATAGGGAGTTGAAAATATACATGCTTGTGGTATTAGATTAGAGGTGGTATTGATGTAGAGTGGTAAAGTTGTTGCTTATGCTAGTCTACAACTAAAATCGAATGAGAAGGAATACCCGACCTATGATTTGGAGTTAGCAGCGATAGTGTGACATTGAATATATGGAGGCATTTTTTGCTAGGATAAAGGTTTGAGTTATTCCCAAACCACAAAACGTTGAATTACCTTTTCTCGTAGAAGGATCTTAACATTCATCGATAAGGATAGTTATAATTCTTGGCTACCTACATCGTTGACATCTTTTATATGCTTGGTAAGGGAAATGCAATTGCAATGCTTTGTAGAAGACATGCCATCTTGGAATCTATTTTCCTGGAGTGGACGCAATTAAAGTATATTACTGGTTATAATTTCCAAATTAGGTGTGAGCTATAACCAAAAGTGTTGGCAAGTTTGGCTATCAAACCTATTCAGGTAGAGCAGATTGGTACTAGCCAGAGCCGTGATGCTAAACTAGTATAGATCATTGCTAATATTAAGGCGAGAGTAGAGTCCAAGGATATGAAGTAGTACAGACTTTACCATGATGGTTGGCTCAATACATATGGTAGATTATTAATACTCAATGTTGATGGATTAAGGGATGAGGTGCTTCGAGAGTGAAATCATTCAAGATTGACTATACATGCCGGAGGGAATAAAATGTATCAAGATATGAGGCAAACATTTCATTGGGAAGGGATGAAGAATGACGTCGGGACATTCATTTCAAAGTGTATGAATTGCTAGTTAGTGGTAGTTGAGGATAGGAAGCTAAATGGTTTGTTGCAATCTCTTGAAGCTCCCCAGTGGAAGTGGGAACATATATCATGGATTGATGAAGGGTAGAGGAGGGTATGATAGCATGTAGGTTATAGTTGATAGATTGATGAAGAGTGTTCGATTCATACCTATAAAGCTCAACAATATGACTCGAAACCAGCCTAGTTGTATGTAAAATGGAATGCCCGATTCGATGGTGTGCTGAAGAGCATTGTAAGCAATCATGATCCTTTATCCATGAGCAGATTTTGGAAGAGTTTGCAAGAGGCGTTTGGATAGAGCTACATTAGAGTATATCCTATCACCTACAGACCGATGGCTAGACTAAGAGAGTGAATCATAGATTGGAGGATCTCTTACAGGCTTGCATACTTATTTTTGAAGGATTGTGGGATGATCATTTGCATTTTATTGAGTTTGCATACAATAATAGTTATCATTCGTGCATTGGTATGACACCATTTAAGGCATTATACAATATAATGCTTCTTCATATTGGTGGGAAGCAGGTGAAAACCTGATACTAGGGCCATATATGATTTAGGAGACATCGGAGAAGGTCAAGATAACTTGACAATGAATGAAAGCTGCAGAGGACGAACGGTAGAGCTATGTTAACAAGAGACGTCATGATCCTTAGTTCTTTGTTCGTGACATGGTGTTTGACAATATTTCTCCATTGAAGAACATAATTCAATTTAATAATAAGGGGAAGTTGGATCGAGATTTGTAGGTCCTTTTCTGACACTCGAGAGGATTGAGAACTTAGCATATAAAGTCGACTTACCTAAGAAGATGGAGGGTGTGCATGACATGTTTTATATTCCTTATCTTGGTAAGTTTATGCATGAATCAGGTGTGATTGTTACATTGGATCAACTAGGTGATATTGAAGCTGAACCCAAAGCATCAAGACCTTGGAACTTATTTGTATAGTTGAGAAGTGTACAAATCATTTTAGTAGGAAGACAGTGAAGTTCGTAAAGATTTAGTAGAGTGAAAGCAAAAGCAATAGCACTTAGGAGACTTAGGAGAGCACTATGACTGCTTATCAGGAGCTCTATTCTAGGTAATATTCCAGTTTACCTTTAGCTTTCGCATTTACAATTTTGTTTTGCTTAGCTGAATATCTTACATGCTAGGGTATTTGCATAGGTTTATTTCTTGTTTGTGTGTGCATGATTGATGGTTTCTAGCTTGTTTAATTGTTAGGTATGCTCGGTATCTATATTTGTTGGTTATATTTTGTTTAGTTGGAATTTCTGGGTCGAAATTCCTGGGGAGGGGGAGAAATGTGACGATCCATGTTTTAACATGTCAACGGATCAAAAAAACATCATTCTGATAACCAAATTCGGTCTAAATAAACAATAGATTTAGGGAATGTTGAGAATTGATATTTTTGACCCTTGGAATAAATTATAGGCGCTTTTGAACCCGAAAACTTGTAAGATCTATAACTTTTAATAGAAGCCGAATTTAAGGCCCGAAACCACTTTCAAATTAAATATTTGATGGTTTCTCTTTCCGTTGAGTGGTCATAACAGATTTTTGTCATTATGGTTTAGGAAGAATGGTCGTTTTAAGTTAGACAGTTTTTGAATAGATTAACGTGTAATTAGACTAAAACCATAATTAGCCTACTAACCCATTTTAGGGTTAACTCAGCTTAAAAAGCAGCCACTAACCACTTTTCCATCTTCCAAAAACATTTCTAAACCTCCATTACACATCTTATTATCTAAACCATATCTAATCTCCATTTAAACTAGATTATTTAAGCAATTAAAGAAAGTTTAGCAAAAGGAATAACAAGGGAACAATCTAATTCTAGAATTATGTGCATTGGAATTTGTGCAAGGGCCATCTACCTCATTTTTGGTAAATTTGGTTGATTATTTGAGTAATTTATCTTCTTACAAACTTTTAAATACTTATAAATGTTTAAAAATACGTTTTTGAAACCTCTTTCAAGTTGAAAACGAGATCTCTGACTGATTTTGATTTATGAATGTTTCATAAACAAATTTAAAGGATATTAAGCCGATTTTACATGTAAAGATATACATAGTAATGTTATATGGATGTTTGATTAGAGTATAATTGATATGATGCTTGTATCGTATAGGTATGATGCTTGTTTTGATGTTGTATGTTGTTTGTATACTCAGATGGGACGATAGTTTATCAATGTTCATTTTTTGGAGAATCAATTATAGAGTAGAAGACATATCGACACAGATTAAAGTTTGCATTCAGATCACAAAATCAGATAATGAACGATGCAAAAGATGGAGAAATGATTTAATCAAAATTTAGCTAAGTTATGTTCAGTCGACACCAACTAACCCGATCGATCAAGGGGAACTTAGGTGCAAAATTGCACTTGCAATGGAAGTTGGTATTTGCTTGGGGAGTGCACGAGGCATGCATTCTTTAGGTGACTTAAAAGAAAACATGGAAGAAATTTAGGGTGATCGATCATCACCGATCTATCACCCTTGCTCTGATCAAGGCACTATCGATAAAGGAGGTCTAGGGAGGTGCTAGGAAGCGCCATGATAGGTTGTCGATGATTTGAGGTGACGATTGGTGAGAAATGGCCAAAAGAAGATCGATAGTGTTTTTATGTAGTAGCGTGAGTCTTGCGCAAGGAAAACTTTGAGCTATTTGGGGGAAAGCCTTGAGATGCTTCGAGGATGACTCATGTAAGTGAAAAGTAGCTGAGTGTTAAAGGACGATTGATCACCACCTATCAATTGTATGGAGTTGCAATTGTAGTAAGTTCATGATGGTGCATGGAGTTTATGTGATCGATCGCAAGTCTTTTTATGGTTGGATCTCAAGTTATGGTGGAAAGATGATCGATTCAAGGCATAGTGAAAACATGAAGGCGGCATGGGGAAAAATGGGATTCTACTTTGGGTCAAACACAAGAATATTTGTGTGTGGCTTCGGGCTCGATGCGGAAGAATCCTTGCACTATGTAGACTTTTGTGAACTTCAAAGAATCAACAATATAAGTCGTTTGAGTTAAACGCTTCAAATGAGAAGTGTTTTGGGACTCAGTGGTGATCTGAGGAGGCACGTTCGACGTCTTGAACTAGTGAAATGGTATGTACAATGTGTTCTTTTATCGATTCGTGTGCCAAAGGGATCAATGGATAACTTGTAGATGTGACGTATGTTCGTGGAATGAGGGTGTGTTATATTGTTCACCTGTGCACCCTGGACCTTAATGATAGGCTGGCACACCTTAGTGATGGCATTCCTTGGTGATGATATGTGTTCGAGCACCAATATAATCGTATAAGTTATTTTTTTGAGAAAAATGAATGATCCTATATGAAGAGGAGAACACTCATCATGATCATATAAGTTATTTTATACCCAAGGGTATCTTAGCGGTGATGCGAGGCTTAGCTGGTGATTGCTGTGCTTGCTTTGATTGATGTACTTGCTATGATTTCTATGTGATTGGGATGGATGTCATGTGATGTAGGTACTAGTGAGTTATGAACCCAGATACCTTATATTATACTTAGTGTAGTATACTTATGTGATGATAGTATAACATATATCGTATTATGTGCTAACTTGTTGGTTATTGGGTCAGGTTAGGTATGATTCTCCATACCTAGTGTTCGCGCTATATTATATCAGTTTTATATCTATTTTGAGATTATAGACAGCCCATACCAGGCTTGTATCTAGCCTGAGGTTATTTGCTTTTCTTTTTATCATCTCGGTACTCTTAAATTAGTAAATTAGAGGTAGCGGGTATGAGATAATGCATGGAGAAGTAGGAGGATGAGAAGGTAGCTAACACTTTAATATATCTATATTCAGAGCAATTATCTCTATTTCCACCGTGATGTACATGGAGCTATTTCAGTACTCATTATTCTATTAGAGACAGTTTTCTATTGGGAATTTAAAATTCAGACGTGTAAACTCTATTTCATTTTGTTTTCAATAATTGTGATAAACCTGCTACACTTTGACTCTGTTTGGTTCATTTAGTTATATTGCCTTATGTCCTTTTTTATATTTATGTGATCATTATATTTTATCCTTTGCAATATGAGATATACAATGAGTGTTGCTTTGGGTTGCTATTACTTTACCCTTGACTACAATTCTACATCAATCGGGTACCATAGCAGCGCACTATTTATGGTATTTGGGTACCAAAGGTGTAGGTTGGTTGTCACATGAGATGAGTAAGATCAAGAAAGTGGACGTAGGCTTTGTTAATAATTAATCCACTAAAAATATAGTATTATTTATTTTTTTAATGTAAGAGTGATCCTCGAACGAGGAGAGCACTCGATATTTTATTAAAACTAAAATGGAAAGCATACAAAAACATCCATGTAGTACAATTAATTATAAGTAATTAAGGTCATCATTTTGATGATCCAAAAAATGATAACAGTTAAAGAGCAAAATAAGTTCCAATATATACAATGGGCTGTGTAAGTGGGCGTTGCTGCTGGATGAAGACACATTGGCAATCAAAATAAGAACCCGCATTCTGTAACAACTTGAAATCATCACAACTGGTTGGGATAAAATGTGAGAAGTTATCCGCAATCCACTCAGCAACTGATATATCTAAAAAAACCTGAAGTTTCAAAGCGTATAATGCTTGAAAAATGAACTGAATGAACTACAACGTTAAAATTTGGTGTTCCAAAGGTGAACTGCAACACGTTCAGAATGATAATGGAAGAAATGCACATGATAACAGGCACAACAATATGGAATGATGCATGGATCTTAGACAGCTATTTGAGGAATATGAGGCATGACATAAGCAAAGATAAGGAGATTACATGATACTAAAGGAGTCCACGCAAGTGTCCATGCAAGATGCGATCAGATCAGAACTTAGGAGAACAAGGAAAATGGAAAAGGGGTAGCATGGCAAGCTCTAATAAGATCACTTAAAAATGGCGTAGGTTGATAACTGAATGAATATAGGGGATGATGCAATGATGTGATGGGTATACTGCTACTCGCATGAAGAGCTTATGGATCCAAGTTACTACAGTTTAGTGTATCCATGCAAGTGCTTGCGAAATGAGATTGGGTAGTTGCAAAGCGAGGCAAGGTGCCAATTGGAGAAGATTAATGCACCGTATAACCAACTTTCTAGACTAAGTGCTATGCAGAGGGTATCATACATTGCAATATGAATCAGAGCTGCCATCTGAGAGGAAGAACAATGCAATATGACCTGAGCAGATAGGATTAAATATCACAACATGAGGGGAAGGCTTCGGCAAGGCCGAATGATGGCTGTATCAGAATCTGATATGGCTTGTATCAAGGTTGTATCTATTGCTGCTGTGGCTGTTCAGGAACTGGACTGAAACAAGAATTACATAGTTGCTATGGGAGGTTGCTATGAAAGATCTAGGTGACGAAGTTGTGATTGAGTGTAAGAAGAGGATATCCTAAGAAAACCACAAATGTTCCCTGATCTCGGTTAAACGTATCTTCCAATTCATGCGGTCACTGCGATCACCTGCCCACAAGAAGTTCGCCAGGCAAGAAACATATAACACTTAATAAATTTTTGTAAGAGTTGTTAAATATCCTTTCGTTGCGTTCGTGCCAGAGGCCCCAACACGTGGTTGAGTATAAGGCGTTTAGAAATTTACTAATAGTTTTATTATGTTTGAATATAAATTTCATCCAATATTCATATGGAGAAGGTATATTAATGCTTGTGTCTCCAAAAATATAAAAGATTTTGCAAATTATATATTGCATGAATTGGTAGTCATAAAAAAAGTGTATATTTGTTTCAGGGGATACTTTGCAAAAGAAGCAAGGATTTTGGTTTAGATTGTTGCTTAGTCTAAAATTTAAGTTGTTAATAGTATTTAATTTGTCGTGGAGAGTGATCCACATATATATTTACATTCATCTTCTAAATAGGAGTAAAATAATTAAATGTGGAGGAGCCAGAATAAATTAAGAATTTTACATAGATTTAGACGAATATACTTCAGTTTTATCATAGGTCCAGAAAATTTGATCTGAATGTTCATCCATATTATTACTATTAATAATGTCAATAAGATTCACATATTGATTTAACACATTTCCAACCAAGTTTTGATTAAAGGAGACATTCCATTTAAATGTCTTGTATGGCCTAAAGATTTCGTTGATCATGTCGTTTTTATTATTTGAGATGGAGTATAGATCAGAGAATTCATATTTTAGCGCAATAGGAGTGGCCCATCGATCATTCTAGAATGAAGTTTTATTCCCAGAGCAGACATCAAAGCAAATACCAATCTTAAAAATATAATAAAGCTTGGTTACATCTTTCCAAAAAATTATAGCAATAAGTTGTTTGGTTATATAAATTATTGGAGCCATTATAGTAAAGTTTTATAATAATTTCCTTCCATATTGAATTGTCATCTTCTAGAAATTTCCAAATCCTCTGGCAATCTAGTACTATTTATTCTTCCACCTTTTCTACTTTTTTGTGTGGTTTCAACATTTGATTATTATACGTTTTTTGTGCAGTATGTGTTAAATTTTGGTGATACAAAATCACAAATAGAGGGAAATAAATATGCAAAAGAAAGAAAGAGAAGATTTTGTTTCCCTTAATTAATAAGCATATTTGAGTATGTTTATTTCTCTCTCTAATTGGCTAATCAAATTATTTTTTTCCATCTAATGTTAACTTGGGCATAAAGTAATTGATTATATAAATAGAGATTAGAAGAGAGTGTAAAAGTGTGGTGGAAAATCTATTTGCTAATTTTCTCTTCTCCATATTTGTTCTTCTTCTCCAACAATTTTAGCCATATAGATATTTGCTCCCTTTCTCAATTTGGTTATTGATTCAATGATATTTTGTTTATTTTAGCTTTGTTCTATTAATTGTAAACAAAATTTTGGTGAATCGATAAAGTGGGTGGTTGGGTGGAATATCTTGTGTTATTGTGTTTTGATTTCAATTCCGTCTTGTTTTCAATCCAAGTTATCTCTTTGTGATTTTGGTGACAAAGATCCGTTGATAAAAGCTTCCGCAAAGCGCTACTATTTTCATAACAGTTTGGTATCAGAGCACAGATCATCGCAAAGCTTAGAGTAATTTTGGTTTGAAAAATTATTGATGTCAGATATGATTTCGTTTTCGAAGATGGCTATTTTGGATGGGAAAAATTGGTGTATTTGAAAGCCTAAGATGGAGGATGTTCTGTACCTCAACGATCTTCATGATCCGATTGATGGAGATGGAAAGAAGCCCTCTGATGTAGATGAGGCAAAATGGAAGAAGATGGATAAGAAGGCGATTGCTTTGATTCGCCAGTATCTCGATGATTCAGTTTTCCATCATGTGGCTAGTTGTGAATCCGCGAAGGTTTTATGGGACAAGTTGGTATCTTTGTATGAGTCAAAGAGTGCTACTAGTAAAGCTTTTTTGGTTCGAAAGTTGGTTCAACTGAGATTAGATGAAGAGAAGTCTATTGCAGAGCATTTGAATGAATTTCAAGATGTAATAAATCAATTAGCAAATATGAAGATCAATTTTGATGATGAGTTACAGGCTCTTTTATTAATGAGTTCGCTTTCAGAAAGTTGGGAAACTTTGGTTGTTTCATTGAGTAATTCCAATGCTAATGGAACTTTCTCTCTGGAAACTGTTCGAAGCAGTCTTTTGAATGAGGAGTTTAGAAGAAAAGGGTCGGGTATGAAATCAATTCAAAGTGAGGCTATGGTGGCAAGGGACTCGAAGAAAGATACAATTTGGAAGAAGAAGGACGCTAATGGTAAATGTGTTATCACTTGTCATTATTGTAATAAGAAAGGTCACATACGCAGCAAGTGTTATGCTTATAAAAGAGAACAAAAAAGGCTATGCATGGTGATACTAGTAGTGATGCACATGCAAGTTTTGCTGAAGGTACCAATAGTGATGCTTCTTGTGATGTCCTCTTTAGTGAAAATAAGCCTTGGAAGATGGATTTGGAAGCCATTTTTCACAATTGTAAAGATGTGAATTGTTTTTCTTCTTATAAGAAGAGTGTCGGCATGATTAGGACAACCAATGGAGAAGAGCTACCAACTTTTGGTATTGGATCTATCCGGTTTCGTATGCATGACAGTGTGGTTAGAGAAGTCTCTGGAGTCAGACATGTACCCACTTGTTCGCATAATCTTATTTCTCTCGGTTAGTTGGATCACCGTGGTTGCACTTATGAGACTCAAGGTGGAGTTTTGAGAGAAGGTGGACGTGTAAGGATGAGAGGAGTATTGAAAGAAGGAAACCTTTATAGCTTGGTTGGTTCTGTAGTTGACAATGGAAAGCGAGTGACGGTTAAAGGACCTAGTCCACATCAAGGTGGAGAGGTTAATGTGGTCATTGCTTATGATTCTAGCATTAAGGATCATATTTTAGACAGGGGTCTTCATGTTGATGATGCTCGAGGGATCGATAGTGATTAGGTAATGATCTCAGATCGAGTGATAGATGGGTGTTGAATTGAAAAATCCAAAAAGACAAGACGGAGATCTTTGTGGTATTACAAACGTTTTTGAGACCGGATTTGTGTGGTGCACCTCATGTGGGAGATGCATCACTTGCAGACGGTGGTTGTGGTTTGTAATTTAGTGTGGTTGAGATATAGGGATTTGTGATAGATCTAGATATGGCATGCTTGATATGTTGGAGATATGTGATTTTGCATCAAGGTGGAGTGTTAAATTTTGGTGATACAAAATCACAAATAGAGGGAAATAAATATGCAAAAGAAAGAAAGAGAAGATTTTGTTTCCCTTAATTAATAAGCATATTTGAGTATGTTTATTTCTCTCTCTAATTGGCTAATCAAATTATTTTTTTCCATCTAATGTTAACTTGGGCATAAAGTAATTAATTATACAAATAGAAATTAGAAGACAGTGTAAAAGTGTGGTGGAAAATCTATTTGCTAATTTTCTCTTCTCCATATTTGTTCTTCTTCTCCAACAATTTTAGCCATATAGATATTTGCTCCCTTTCTCAGTTTGGTTATTGATTCAATGGTATTTTGTTTATTTTAGCTTTGTTCTATTAATTGTAAACAATATTTTGGTGAATCGATAAAGTGGGTGGTTGGGTGGAATATCTTGTGTTATTGCGTTTTGATTTCAATTCCGTCTTGTTTTCAGTCCAAGTTATCTCTTTGTGATTTGGGTGACAAAGATCCGTTGATAAAAGCTTCCGCAAAGCGCTACTATTTTCATAACAGTATGCACTTGTTTTCATTTGGATATTTTATTCTCAATATAAATTTAAAAATAAAATCAATATCGAGGTCTATGATCAAAAATCTCACAAACAACTACTATGGCTTATTCCGGGTAGATTTTAGATCTCATAGCCAAAGAACCGGCACAACAAAAGACAACTTTACAAACCCTTTTAAGGAATTATCGAAAAATATCCAACCAAAAATGGAGATGACGAATGAAGATTTCAAAGGATCTGTAATGACCCAAGATTTTAGGAATTTATTCTGAAAAATATAAATAAATTTAAAATAATTTTTAAATAAATTTTGAAGGAGGAATTGATATAGCTTGATAGTGTATCAGTGTGTGTACATGTGTGCACAGGAAATGCACATGAACATAAGCTAAAACCCTGAACTCCAAGAATACATACATATTGATGTGTATGGAAATATATATATATATATATATATATATATGTAGATTAAATTCTTAAAAGTAGTATGCATGAGTAAATGTATATATGAATGCTACTGAATATTTTTGAGTGTACATGTGCATGTGTGTGTCAGTATAGAATGATGTATGAATATATAGGTGGGTGTACTAATTATTTCAGTAAGACTTATATAAATATATATGTGTTAATAAAATACTAGAGTTTAAACTAGTGAAATAAAATATACAGACATATTTTAATATAAGCAGAAATAAAAAGAATGAAGATATAAAAAGGAATAATCCTCTTATAAATAAATGAAGGAAGTACATACCATTTGCATAAAAGCTAAAAATAGAAAAAAATAAGATAAAACAGGGAAGTGCTTGGTATAGGCAGAATTAGAAAAGAGTATTTAATAAATAACAAAATCAAGTCACATTTTTAGCATGATTGTAGACAAGGGGAAAAGTATTTTCTGAAAAGCAAATTTCTGAAAAAAATGTGTAACCACTTTTCTCTTCACCCAAATTAAGCCGGGAAGGGTAAAACTTTGGGTTTAAAAAAATGCAGATAACATGATTTTTCTGGTGGGCAAAAATGGCCTTAGCCAATACCCAAAACCCTAAGAGAGACCCTGTATATATATACATGTATATGCAGCAGCCTCCTCTCCTCCTCAGAAAAGAATTTTGAAAAAAAAACAACACCATAGAAATCATAAGACAAGGGAAGGAAGAGAGCTTGAGGCTAAGAGCAGAAGCTCATCAATTAATTAAGGAAACAAAGAAGAGAGCTAGGTGAGAAAACTCACTCAAAAATCTAAGGCAATAAGTCCTAATGTAGGCAGCCAGTTATAAGTATTTTTCTTAAAAGAGAATTTTTATATATGAATGCTTATCTGTGAATTTAAATCTGAAAATGTTTTGATTCTCTTTGGTTGATCACTTGTTTTATTATAACAAAGTTTTATGGGTTGTTAGTATACATATCTGTTTTATACACTCAGATCTCTGATATGTTAATGTTTAGGGATATAAACAAATACCCAGAAAATAAAATGTGGAGAATAGGCAAGTAGTATTGGTTTTGGCTCAACCCAGAAAGATGTAAATAATGTTGAGCTGCAATATACTCATGTATAAGTGCTGAGGCTTGAAATAGAAAGGAATTAGGGGTGCAATAGGGTTGCCTATGTGCTGATGCTCCTGATTCAATAAAATGCATAGCAAACAAGATTTTGTGATTCAGTGAAACCAGGTCACCCTGAGTTTAATTCAAGCACAAATGTTTGCAAAAGAAAAACTCTCCCAGAAACCATAAGCCAATGTTAGTTGCCTAAACTCCTTTTAAATACCAGGATGAATATATATATATATATAGAACCTTATTTTGTAATCACCAATGGTTGTTTGCTTGTTTGCCTCTGTATGGTCATGAATAATATGAGATGCCATGTTATGGATGTTTTTAGCTAATGAAATGAATCACTGAATGGTTTTGTCATGAAAAATCAAAAGAGTTATTATTAACTTAAACCTGATTAGGAAATTGGGGTCAAGAACACTGCAGGAATGACTTGTGTGCTTGAGTAACACAAGTTGACACATGGCTTGTTTAAGTCCTGAGATCTTTGTGTAATGGAGTGAATTAGTTCATTACAGTGTGTCCATTGATTCATAAATATTGCAGATGAGACCAAGGATAGATAAATATACCAAGGGAATAATACTTGAGAAGATGAGAAAACTAGAGTTTTTCCCAAATTTGAAATATGAGAATTGAATAAATGATTTAACTCATATTGGTTATTTTCCTGTTTGGTATGAATGATTGTTTGACTATGATTGAATTGTATGCTTGAATGTATGTGCCATATTTATATATGTAGTGGCTGGAAAGAAAATTAAAGTGTGCACATGCACAATGACACAGAGCATGCACACAAGTATTTGCCTGATTCCAAAGGGCCGAACTTTCTGTATATGTACTTAACTTGACTTTAACCTAATTAACTAATTATTTTTGTGAGCTTTCTCATACCAGACATGTGTCTGACCCTAGTGTGCTAATGGCATCTGGGGTGTCTCATTTAAAATGAGGCAGTTTCAAATGCTTTTTCAGGGATTGCAGCAACTAAGTAGGAGTAGGAGCAAAGCTTTGAGAAGAAGATATAGCATGCTAAACTTAGTTAGATAAGAGCCTAAATGTTGAAATCTGCATGTATTGACAATTTAAATTGCTACTTGTATTAAGTGTTGAACACTGGATGGATATTTTGTTAGGTATTTTATTAAGAGATTGACTTGTATCTGGAATCTATGAACCAAGTTAAATATCTGTTATGTTTTAAAAAAAAATTAATTAATCAAATCTTGTAAGTGGATTTAGCAAGAACACCATGTTAAAATTGAATGATTACATTTTATAAATGTATTAGTCAATCTTGAGTCTTTGGAAAGGATTTAAGTTTTGGAAAATCTGGATAGTTGATTCTCAGAAAATTAAATGGTTTTATTTTCTACCATGGCATATGTATACAAAAGAAAATAGACATAGGTTGAATGTTTTATATGGCTGCAAGGTTCCCATAATTAAACTTGTTTCATACAAATGTCTCATGTCCTATTTTTTTAAAGAAAGGATTTGTAATAAGGGAATTGTAAGCCAGATCCAAATAGTTGCAGAGATATATGCACATAAACATGTTTAGTGCAAATATTACCACACCTTTTCCTTTGTATTTGTGATAAGAATCTGAATTTCACTCAGATTCTAACCAAGTGCATTCTTAATTCCAGACAGATTTTGTGAGAAGAAATTCAAACCTGGATAATGATAAACACTTCTATCCTTTACAAAACCCAAGCAACAGACCCTTAATTTACATCAATCATGAAGCCTTCCAGGTTGTAGGAATGGGTTTCAAAAATAATTAAGCAAGAATTATTGTTTTGTGTGATAGAATATAGGCAAAAATAAAGTATATATGTGCAGATATAGGTAGATAACAGGTTCCAAACTGTACAGGAGAAAAATGAAAAAGGAAAAAAAAACAAAAATTATGTTTGAACCAACCAGCATAGTACTCGAACTCGTGACCTCTCGTGTATAGGTTAGGCGCGTTTCCATTACGCCTAGATGTTGCTTGTGTTCTCTTATGACCCGCTTTCTTTTAGCCTGAGTTTGATACTATTCAGACTTTAACACAAACATCTATATTAAAAGCTTGCTTTCCACTGATTATTACTTGATCACTTCTTAGTTAGGATAAACAGACTAAAGTATATGTTTCCAGTGGATTGTTTGGTCAAAAAAAAATCAGCAATCCAATATCCTCTTGTTATCCAGAACTCTGATTCAAACAAGAGAGGCATATACATCCTCACATGTATGTGTTTATCTTTGTGAATGTACTGATATATTTATATTGGTTGATTATTGTGATCCTGGATATATTTGGTTTATTGAAAAAAAGATATTGACCCTGAGAATTATAATTGCAATGGATGATATATCTATCTATATATATATATATATATCCTCTTTACCTTAAAAAAAAAATCCTTATGGAATTAGAGTAGAAATAGGAGGGTCATTTCAGTTGGTATCAGAGCTATGTTATTCAACATAGTAGAAGTAAGGATCAAGTTCTTAGATAGAAATAAAATTTAAAGGAACTAAATATATATATATATAACAATATGTTCAGTGTGAAAAAAAAACCCACTGAAACAACCAAATTACCAATCAAACTAACCAGCTATGTAAATTATTATTAGCAAACTATGGTTGGGAGACCACCAAATCAGGGAGCAGGATCTTCCCATGCACCACCAATGGTCAATCTGCAAGACTTGGTGAGAGCATTTAGGGATGGGGCAGGACAAAGGCAAGAAAATCCCTATGAAGAACTCTCAAAATTACTTAAGACATATACTCATTTAGGAGGCAAAAGCTTTGAAGGGACAGAGAATATCATGGAAATTCAAACATGGTTGAGAACATTGGAAAGAATTTTCAATGACATGCAACTTGATGATCAAAGAAAGAGGCAAGTGGCTTCAAGACAGCTAAAAGGAGTAGCTTTAGGCTGGTGGGAAGTAATCATTGCAGGAAGGAATGAGAATGAAATCACTTGGAATCAATTCAAAGAGATGTTGGAAGCAAGGTTTGTACCAGCATCAGCAAAGACTACCTTGCTAGAAGAATTCATTAGACTTAGACAAGGAACCATGACTGTCACAGAATACACTCAAAAGTTTGAGGGGCTTTCCACATATGGAGCAATGCTTGTGGCAGATGAGGCATCTAAAAATGATAGGTACATAAAGGGTCTGAACCCAGGACTTAGCAGAGCCATGTTACCCTATGCAGACAAGACTTTTGACCATGTGATAGACTTAGCTTTGAGGTTGGAGCAGCATGACAAGGAAAGGGAGAAGTTCAGAAATTTTAAGAGCAATAATATCAAGAAAGGTAAGGGGAGGTATCACCCTTATGATAAGAAGAAAGAAGAGGCTAGTAACAAAAGCACTGGAGATGTCAAAGCTAAGGAAAACAAGAAGAAAATTGTGTGCCATCAGTGTGGAAAGGAAGGGCATATCAAACCAAGATGTCCAGAATTGAAAGGAGGAGCTTTCAAATGCTATCTATGTGGGAAAGAGGGGCATATGAAGAGGAATTGTCCTGAGTATAAACAGCAAGGCAAATTGGCAAATTTGGAAGGAAAAGGCAAAGCCACAGTGCAGAGTAACACTGCAAACCATAGCCAAGTGGAAGGTACATTACTTATTTGTACCATACCCATAACAGTAGTATATGATACTGGGGCAACTCACTCTTTAATTTCTTATGAATTGGTTAAAATGCTAAAACTGAATTGCATATTGGTTGAAACCCCATTGCATATACACAGTCCATTGGGGAGTTCTAGTGTTTTAAATATGATTTGTGTGGATGTGGAATTAAACATAGGAGGAAATATTTTTATTTCCAATTTATATATTTTGAATTACCCAAATATAGGTGTTATATTGGGGGTAGACTGGTTAAGGCAATTTAAAGCCATAATTAATTTAGACTCATCCACCATATCATTGCAAAATTCTAGAGGCCAGAGAATCACAGTTTTATGTGAGGTAGCTAAGGAAGGAAAACTATATCATTTAGTTGACTCAGAAAAAGATTTCAGTGAACTAACCATAGAAGAAATTCCCATAGTCAATGAATATTTGGATGTGTTTGGTGAGGTCAAGGGTATTCCACACCATAGACCAGTAGAATTCCAGATCAATCTAGTTCCAGGAGCAAGCCCAGTGATTAAAAAGCCAACTAGAATGGGGCCAAATGAACTAAAAGAATTAAAGAAACAGTTAGAAGAATTGGAAGAAAAGGGTTTTATAAGACCAAGTAATTCTTGCTGGGGAGCACCAGTGGTATTTGTTAAGAAGCAAGATGGCTCCTTAAGACTCTGCATAGATTATAGAGAATTAAACAAAGTAACTATTAAAAATAAATACCCATTGCCAAGAATAGATGATCTTTTTGATCAATTAGCAGGGGCAAAAGTATTTTCTAGACTAGACTTAGCATCTGGTTTTCATCAAATGAAGGTGGAAGAATCAAGCATCAAGTACACTGCCTTTAACACTAGGTATGGGTTGTATGAATTTTTGGTTATGCCATTTGGCTTGACCAATGCACCATCTTACTTTGTAGATTTAATGAACAGAACCTTTAGAGATTGTTTAGACAAGTTTGTGCTTATTTTTATAGATGACATTTTGATTTATTCCAAGATAGTGGAAGAACATAAGCATCATTTGCACCTGGTTTTGTCTAGATTAAGGGAAAAAGATTTAAAGGCAAAATTTTCAAAATGTGTGTTTTGGAAAGAGGAAGTACATTTTCTTGGCCATGTTATATCTGCCAAAGGAATTTCTGTGAACCCCAATAAAGTAGTGGCTATTCAAGCATGGAAGAGGCCAAGCACTGTGAGTGAAGTGAGGTCATTTATGGGGATGGCAGGGTATTATAGGAGGTTTATAAAAGATTTTTCAAAAATTTCTACACCACTCACTAACCTAACCAGGAAGAACCAAGCTTTTGTTTGGTCAGAAAAATGTGAAAAGTCTTTTGAACAGTTGAAGGAGGCATTGGTGAATGCTCCAATTCTAAAGGTACCACATGGAAATGAAGAATTAGTGGTATACACTGATGCTAGTGGATTTGGCTTGGGTGCAGTGTTGATGCAACAAGGCCAAGTCATTGCATATGCATCCAGACAACTTAAACCCCATGAAGTAAGGTATGCCACACATGATCTCGAATTAGCAGCTGTGATATATGCTTTAAAACTTTGGAGACATTATTTGTTAGGCACTAAGTTTGAACTTTACACTGACCACAAGTCTCTAAAATATTTGTTTTCACAAAAAGATTTGAACATGAGGCAACATAGATGGGTGGAGTTCTTAGCTGCCTATGACTTTGACATACTTTATACACCAGGTAAAGCAAACAAAGTTGCAGATGCTCTAAGTAGACAGCATGCTAAATTGGCTATGATGATGATAGAAGAATTTAAAAACTTATTTTTGCTAACTGAGTTAGAGATTGGGGAGAATGGTTGTGTGCACATTAATGAGCAGATGCATGGTGCACAAGAAGATAAAGGGAAGTTAAGCTTAATGACACTTCAACCAGATTTAATTCTGAAGGTAGGAAAAATGCAAGAACAAGATGCTCACTTATTAGAGAAGAGAATGCTCCTCTCAAGAGGGGAAGAAGTAATGAATCACCACATTGATAAAGATGGTTATATGAGATACCAAAATAGGATGTGTGTACCAGAGGACATAGAATTGAAGAAGGAGATATTGAATGAATATCACAGAAGTAAATACTCCATACACCCAGGTAACACAAAAATGTATCAAAATTTGAAAAGAGACTTCTGGTGGAAGGGGATGAAATCTGATATAGCTAAGTACATTGCCAAATGTATGACTTGCCAACAAGTCAAGGCTGAAACTCAAAGACCATCAGGGTTGATGCAACCTCTTAGTGTACCACAGTGGAAGTGGGAAGACATATCTATGGACTTCATAGATGGACTGCCTAGATCTAAGAGAGGTAATACAAGTATATGGGTGATAGTTGATAGGCTAACCAAGGTAGCACACTTCATCCCAGTCAAGTCAGAAAGAACAGCACCAAAACTAGCTCAAATTTTTATAAAAGAAGTGGTAAAGTTACATGGCATTCCCAAAACCATTGTGAGTGATAGGGATACCATCTTCACTTCAAAATTCTGGAGAAGCTTTCAAGAAGCAATGGGAAGTGAACTATGTTTAAGTACTGCCTACCATCCTCAATCAGATGGGCAGACTGAGGTGGTAAACAAAGTTTTGGAGGACATGTTGAGGGCATGTATACTGGATTTTGGGGGCAACTGGGAAGATTATCTTCATCTAGTTGAATTTACATACAACAACAGCTACCAAAGCACCATAGGAATGGCTCCATTTGAAGCCTTATATGGTAAACCCTGTTTGTCACCTGTTTGCTGGGTAGAAGCAGGAGAAAGGTCTATTTTAGGACCTGAGTACATACAAGAAACCAAGGAGAAAATTGAGTTGGTAAGAAGAAGAATGACAGCAGCTCAAGATAGGCAAAAGAAATTTGCAGACATGAGAAGGAGGCAGGTAGAATATGAGGTGGGAAATTTTGTTTTCATCAAAATCTCACCCATGAAAAATGTGCTGAGGTTTGGAAAACAAGGCAAATTAACCCCAAGATATATTGGACCATACAAAATTCTGGAGAGAATTGGTCCCTTGGCATATAAGTTGGAATTACCAGAAAACATGCAAGGTATACATGATGTTTTTCATGTATCACAATTGAGAAGATGGGTCCATGACAAGGCAGAAATTCTTGAAACCCCAACCCAAGTGTAGATAAATCCTAATTTGATTTATGAAAAGGATCCAGTGGGAATTTTGGCAAAAGGTGTGAAGAAGTTGAGGAATAAATCTCTAAAACTTGTGAAGGTACAGTGGAGTCTTGATCCTAGTGATTGCACATGGGAATTAGAAGACAAAGTTAGGATGAATTATCCTAAGCTATTTTCAGATTAAGGTAATTCTGATTTTTGATTGTTTTCTTTATATTGGATGAATATATTTTTAGTTAGTATAGAACTAAGAATCTATTTGGTAGAGAATATACTTGTTCTCTGAATTAAGTTTAAAATTTATTTTAAGCTTAGGAAAATTGTGGGACACAATTTCTAAAAGGAGGGGTGTATGTAATGACCCAAGATTTTAGGAATTTATTCTGGAAAATATAAATAAATTTAAAATAATTTTTAAATAAATTTTGAAGGAGGAATTGATATAGCTTGATAGTGTATCAGTGTGTGTACATGTGTGCACAGGAAATGCACATGAATATAAGCTAAAACCCTGAACTCCAAGAATACATACATATTGATGTGTATGGAAATATATATATATATATATATATGTAGATTAAATTCTTAAAAGTAGTATGCATGAGTAAATGTATATATGAATGCTACTGAATATTTTTGAGTGTACATGTGCATGTGTGTGTCAGTATAGAATGATGTATGAATATATAGGTGGGTGTACTAATTATTTCAGTAAGACTTATATAAATATATATGTGTTAATAAAATACTAGAGTTTAAACTAGTGAAATAAAATATACAGACATATTTTAATATAAGCAGAAATAAAAAGAATGAAGATATAAAAAGGAATAATCCTCTTATAAATAAATGAAGGAAGTACATACCATTTGCATGAAAGCTAAAAATAGAAAAAAATAAGATAAAACAGGGAAGTGCTTGGTATAGGCAGAATTAGAAAAGAGTATTTAATAAATAACAAAATCAAGTCACATTTTTAGCATGATTGTAGACAAGGGGAAAAGTATTTTCTGAAAAGCAAATTTCTGAAAAAAATGTGTAACCACTTTTCTCTTCACCCAAATTAAGCCGGGAAGGGTAAAACTTTGGGTTTAAAAAAATGCAGATAACATGATTTTTCTGGTGGGCAAAAATGGCCTTAGCCAATACCCAAAACCCTAAGAGAGACCCTGTATATATATACATGTATATGCAGTAGCCTCCTCTCCTCCTCAGAAAAGAATTTTTAAAAAAAAACAACACCATAGAAATCATAAGACAAGGGAAGGAAGAGAGCTTGAGGCTAAGAGCAGAAGCTCATCAATTAATTAAGGAAACAAAGAAGAGAGCTAGGTGAGAAAACTCACTCAAAAATCTAAGGCAATAAGTCCTAATGTAGGCAGCCAGTTATAAGTATTTTTCTTAAAAGAGAATTTTTATATATGAATGCTTATCTGTGAATTTAAATCTGAAAAATGTTTTGATTCTCTTTGGTTGATCACTTGTTTTATTATAACAAAGTTTTATGGGTTGTTAGTATACATATCTGTTTTATACACTCAGATCTCTGATATGTTAATGTTTAGGGATATAAACAAATACCCAGAAAATAAAATGTGGAGAATAGGCAAGTAGTATTGGTTTTGGCTCAACCCAGAAAGATGTAAATAATGTTGAGCTGCAATATACTCATGTATAAGTGCTGAGGCTTGAAATAGAAAGGAATTAGGGGTGCAATAGGGTTGCCTATGTGCTGATGCTCCTGATTCAATAAAATGCATAGCAAACAAGATTTTGTGATTCAGTGAAACCAGGTCACCCTGAGTTTAATTCAAGCACAAATGTTTGCAAAAGAAAAACTCTCCCAGAAACCATAAGCCAATGTTAGTTGCCTAAACTCCTTTTAAATACCAGGATGAATATATATATATACAGAACCTTATTTTGTAATCACCAATGGTTGTTTGCTTGTTTGCCTCTGTATGGTCATGAATAATATGAGATGCCATGTTATGGATGTTTTTAGCTAATGAAATGAATCACTGAATGGTTTTGTCATGAAAAATCAAAAGAGTTATTATTAACTTAAACCTGATTAGGAAATTGGGGTCAAGAACACTGCAGGAATGACTTGTGTGCTTGAGTAACACAAGTTGACACATGGCTTGTTTAAGTCCTGAGATCTTTGTGTAATGGAGTGAATTAGTTCATTACAGTGTGTCCATTGATTCATAAATATTGCAGATGAGACCAAGGATAGATAAATATACCAAGGGAATAATACTTGAGAAGATGAGAAAACTAGAGTTTTTCCCAGATTTGAAATATGAGAATTGAATAAATGATTTAACTCATATTGGTTATTTTCCTGTTTGGTATGAATGATTGTTTGACTATGATTGAATTGTATGCTTGAATGTATGTGCCATATTTATATATGTAGTGGCTGGAAAGAAAATTAAAGTGTGCACATGCACAATGACACAGAGCATGCACACAAGTATTTGCCTGATTCCAAAGGGCCGAACTTTCTGTATATGTACTTAACTTGACTTTAACGTAATTAACTAATTATTTTTGTGAGCTTTCTCATACCAGACATGTGTCTGACCCTAGTGTGCTAATGGCATCTGGGGTGTCTCATTTAAAATGAGGCAGTTTCAAATGCTTTTTCAGGGATTGCAGCAACTAAGTAGGAGTAGGAGCAAAGCTTTGAGAAGAAGATATAGCATGCTAAACTTAGTTAGATAAGAGCCTAAATGTTGAAATCTGCATGTATTGACAATTTAAATTGCTACTTGTATTAAGTGTTGAACACTGGATGGATATTTTGTTAGGTATTTTATTAAGAGATTGACTTGTATCTGGAATCTATGAACCAAGTTAAATATCTGTTATGTTTTAAAAAATAAATTAATTAATCAAATCTTGTAAGTGGATTTAGCAAGAACACCATGTTAAAATTGAATGATTACATTTTATAAATGTATTAGTCAATCTTGAGTCTTTGGAAAGGATTTAAGTTTTGGAAAATCTGGATAGTTGATTCTCAGAAAATTAAATGGTTTTATTTTCTACCATGGCATATGTATACAAAAGAAAATAGACATAGGTTGAATGTTTTATATGGCTGCAAGGTTCCCATAATTAAACTTGTTTCATACAAATGTCTCATGTCCTATTTTTTTAAAGAAAGGATTTGTAATAAGGGAATTGTAAGCCAGATCCAAATAGTTGCAGAGATATATGCACATAAACATGTTTAGTGCAAATATTACCACACCTTTTCCTTTGTATTTGTGATAAGAATCTGAATTTCACTCAGATTCTAACCAAGTGCATTCTTAATTCCAGATAGATTTTGTGAGAAGAAATTCAAACCTGGATAATGATAAACACTTCTATCCTTTACAAAACCCAAGCAACAGACCCTTAATTTACATCAATCATGAAGCCTTCCAGGTTGTAGGAATGGGTTTCAAAAATAATTAAGCAAGAATTATTGTTTTGTGTGATAGAATATAGGCAAAAATAAAGTATATATGTGCAGATATAGGTAGATAACAGGTTCCAAACTGTACAGGAGAAAAATGAAAAAGGAAAAAAAAAACAAAAATTGTGTTTGAACCAACCAGCATAGTACTCGAACTCGTGACCTCTCGTGTATAGGTTAGGCGCGTTTCCATTACGCCTAGATGTTGCTTGTGTTCTCTTATGACCCGCTTTCTTTTAGCCTGAGTTTGATACTATTCAGACTTTAACACAAACATCTATATTAAAAGCTTGCTTTCCACTGATTATTACTTGATCACTTCTTAGTTAGGATAAACAGACTAAAGTATATGTTTCCAGTGGATTGTTTGGTCAAAAAAAAAAATCAGCAATCCAATATCCTCTTGTTTTCCAGAACTCTGATTCAAACAAGAGAGGCATATACATCCTCACATGTATGTGCTTATCTTTGTGAATGTACTGATATATTTATATTGGTTGATTATTGTGATCCTGGATATATTTGGTTTATTGAAAAAAAGATATTGACCCTGAGAATTATAATTGCAATGGATGATATATCTATCTATATATATATATCCTCTTTACCTTAAAAAAAAATCCTTAAGGAATTAGAGTAGAAATAGGAGGGTCATTTCAGGATCCCCATAGGATAAAGCAACAAAGGCAAAGCAATTTCAGACTATGGAATCAAATATTGAGATGCAAATGTCAAAGGTAATGCAAAAAGAAGGCATGATATTGAAAGGCAAGTGGTTAGAAGCGGTCGAATTATGAATGAAACGATAAGAAATTAGGAAAATTATTAGGAAACTTTTGATTGGAAATTAAGACAATAAATTAATAGTGAATGCTCTTATTCATAGCCATAAATATTAGACTCGAGAACATAAAAAAGAATGAAAAAAAATTAAGGATCAACTTCACAATAGCTTCTCTGCAAAAAAGATAAACCAAAGCTCCACCATTAATTTGCTATTTTATTCTATAACTTAGTTTATGGATTTCAGCTTTGTAATATATACAAATATATATATCTAAGGAGATAAATAAGAGTAATAAAGTTGATATAGGCCAATTATGCCGAAAGATAATAAATCTGGTGCCATTTACTTACGGTACATATTATTTTCTTGTTTTGGTGTCGATTTAATTATATTCTACTGGATCTTTGTTTTATTTTTTTTATTTTTTATTATCTTATTCTCAATTTATTCTAAAAATTCTATAAAATATCTTTAGCCAAATCAATATCTATAGATCTACTATTAGAAATGATATTGAGGTTTGAGGCAAATAACACTGTAAGCAATATGTTACCCTTGCCACCTAATCCAGTGTCCCCTTTCGTGTCTTCTTTAACTCAGAAAATGGATTTTTTCACAACTTCATCCATTTCTTCCGCCCATAATATAACTTCATTTATTCTAACAAATTCTTCTTAACAACAAATTCAACCTCGATAATGTAAATAAAATTTTCAAGCATGCTTGGCCCACGATTATATTAAAATCGAGGTCATATTTTTCGCCAACTTGATTTAATTTTCCAATATCATAAGAAAAAGTTGCAAATAAAAACTCCCTTCAATTTTTACACATCGTATATGGTATGCTCCTCTATTTCATTACCCTCAATCTAACCTTATTGAAATCAATCTACAATCAGCATTGCTTCTAATAGTGATGAGACAACTTCTATTGTGATGAAGAAAAATTATGAAAGGAAAAACCTCGATGCTATGGACGAATTCCTTGATAAATCAAGTGGTAAAGGAAAAGCTTGCAAATCATAGTCTAAGAATGATAACTTCATACTCGCCAGAGCATGAATATATGAATTTGCTATCCCTGAAGGATGGGTAAATGAATATTACTTTTATAATCAATATAATTCCAATATTGATTATCAAAATAGACTAACACACTGCTACAAACTTTAATATGCACTATATATAAGAAATTTACAATCTAGGTTGAGTATGCTCTTGCAAGTGGTCAAACTCCAAGTGATTGGGAAGATTTGATCAACCAAGCTTATGAAATGGTTGGTACAAAGATCAAAGTTCAAAAAGTTTTCATATTTTAATCAATCAAACATAAATGGGCTCTATTAAAGACGGTTTAAATCATATAAAAAGAATTTCAGTTAGAATTGCTGCTTCAAAAAGAAAGATTGAACATTCACAAGAGATGATGTTAACAATAATAAATCTAATTTATGTGGATTGGTTTTTCTTAATACATGTAATAGTAAAATGATTCACAAAGACACGACCAACAAATAAAATTTATCATACATAAACGTGAATAAAAAGCCTATAGAAGTAAAGGATTACAAAGAATGGGGTTAAAATTAAGAAAATGATGAAAGTTGTTGAAGCTAGTGAAGAATTACTGTTGTTTTAGTGAGTACAGTGAGGAAAAGGGGCAAAAAAGGACTGGATCATCAATTGGTCATAGAACAATAAGGAGGCCGAATCGCTTGTTAGAACATTTAACAATTATCTAGTTCAACTTTAAAATATGCATTGCGTAGAAAACTTTAAATATGCAAGCCATAAGATTAAAGGAAGCACAAAGTACAGGAGGAGACAATGGAATATCTTGACTTTTTCTATTTTTTATTTTCGATTGTTTTCAAGTTTATTACTTATTTTAAATTGTAGTAACGGTTGACTTTTTCATGGATTTTTTCTATCATACTTACCATAAACTTAAGCAAGTTGTATGTAACTTCATTTGAATAAATTTTGAGATTTAATTATTTTTTTCTTTTTGGTGTAGTATTATTTTTTACATAAATATGAAGTGACTTAATATAAGAACAATAAGGTAACTACATATACAATTTAATCAACCCTTTTAACATATTATATTCTTAAAATTTTTTTTTTATGTTTTGACAACACAAGTAAAAAATATAAATGGCACCAAAATCTAGAACCCATGCCGTAGCACAGTGCTAAGCAAAGGACGAGGAACTTCTACTCAAACGGTACTCATAGAGGCAGGAGAACCAAGAAGATATGATATAAACCGAGATCAATTACAATGCCAAGCTCCCATGGAATCTTGTTACCACTCCCGACTGACCAGCTTCCAGTCCTATCATGGAGCTCCCATCGTCGAATCACGAATGGTCATCGTCAAAAATTATCAAAAATCATCAAAATGGTCGTTGGAAAACTCACTTCATTCCTGACTCAAAGTCGAACTCGGGTAATCACCATTTGACTCGAAGCAAACCCAGGAAACTTTGGCCCAAAGCCAGACTTGGGTAAACCATGTTTTTCCCCAAGCAAACCAACAATTGACTCCAAGCAACTAGCAGATTTTCTTGGGTCCGACTCCAAGTAACTTACCACTGATCCGTCAATACCAGTCCATCTTGCTTTGCTCATATCTCGGGCATGCATACATCATTCACAAGCTTAACAGGTAGCTATAAC
Organism: Allium fistulosum; assembly: GCA_030737815.1. Classification (NCBI taxonomy): domain Eukaryota; kingdom Viridiplantae; phylum Streptophyta; class Magnoliopsida; order Asparagales; family Amaryllidaceae; genus Allium; species Allium fistulosum. The sequence goes on along the minus strand of CM060905.1, from coordinate 864,005,623 downwards.
TTAAAAATGAACTGGATTGTCGATGACTGAAGCGTCTCCCCCGGTCGAAGCCTATTCATTGAAGCTATTCAGTGTGCAATATATCCGAGGAGATTCAATGTACCAATCATATCTGTTTACTCAGGGAAAACCAACCCTGGACTACATCTCAGGAATTCCTATATTCCTCGAAGGTGCCTCGATGATGCAATTATCGCCCAAATCCATTTCCTCATTCAATCAACCGGATCAGAAGTTTGTCTAGCAGTTTAGAATGCTTGCGACTCACGCCAATGATGTGATGTCATTATCTAATTTGTTCCAAATGCTAGGTGAGCCACTCAAAGACTTCTTATAGAGATTCAATGTCGCCGTCGTCACTAAAGCAAGCGATTCATGTGAGGATATCATACCGATGGCGTTGATGAGGGGAATCAACCCCTAGACAGATTTTGACCGCTAGTTAGCTTGAGAGCCTCCTATGACCTTGGATCGTCTTTGTTACAAAGTGAATTAGAAGCTAAGCAAGGAGGAGGTAGAGCAGACTAGGAGAAAGAACAATACGGGCCCATTGGCTAAGGACTCAGATTCCAGAAGATGACCCAGGATCTCAAAATTCGACTCACATGCTCCTTTGAACGATTCAATTGATTGCCTCTAGTTGGATACTCACGACTTAGAGCAATAATGAAAACTATTCTCGTGAGAGTCCACCGAAGCCCAGAGAAAATCCAGGGAATGTTCTATATTCCTAGATGCACACTGTCCTAACACTGGCAATTACAAACACCTCCAAGGTGTGATTGGAAAGCTGATTCGGAAAGGAAAGCTTAAACAGTATGTGCAATCCCTGCAGAAGGGCGATCAGGGAACATACGATGCCTATCAATAAAGAACTCTGATTATCAATTGGACCATTGACGGTCAGCATCCCGCTGAAAGGAGCTAGGGGCAAAGTGGAATAGTAAGCACACGATGCTGCTTCACTTATTAATGAGTTTTATTCCGATCTTCTTTGAATTATTTTATTTTAATTTCAATTTCAATTATGTTGTGAACTACGACCAAGTTGAACTAAACTAATTCCAAAATGATGCAGGTGACCAAGTACTTAGAGTTGGCCGCTAGCCAATCTCCACAGACCGTGATCGAACCTATGGAGTTTCATCAAGAGAACGTGATTCGACCATTCATCAGCTACCATATACCCTTGATTTGGGACGCCGAGGCACAGAATAAAGAACCCGACAAGTTCAGAATCCAATAGAAAGTAGACATAACTGATTGTCCACTCAGCAACCTTCATATTAGACTTGAAGTAGTTGCGACCGGCTGCTTGCTGATCAACCCTAGATTTCAACAAATGGACACGATTTTAGCCTGAAACATACGCAACATAATTGCCCGCTTAATAACTCATTATCTTCGCTTGCTAGAAATAATACGAAGCAAATTGTGCAAGACTCGATCATCCGACCCTAGCATGGATGTGATCAAGTCATTCATCACCTGCTTTTTTCCCAACTTAATGGGAAGAGCTGCAACTATCAAGTGGACGTGAGTCGACCGTCTGATTGCCAAGTTTCATCCTGAATGCTGGAGGCAGAATCCCATTCCATGAACAAACGTGGTTCGACCATTCATTCGACAACTTTTTCCTTGACACGGTAAATGAAGTACAAATCAAACGGGTGGAAATACGACTGCTCTCAATAAAAATCTCTAAGTCCCTGGAGCACGGACTAGAGTACTTTTAAGTCCCCGGAGCGTGGAATAGAGTATGAACAATTCAACAAAAATCTCTAAGTCCCCAAAGCGCGCACTAGAGCACTCTAAGTTTCCGGAGCATGGTCTAGAGTATAAATGATTCAACAAAAATCTCGAAGTCCCTGACCATAGGCTAGAGTACTCTAAATTCCTGACTGCGGATTAGAGTATAAACGATCTGACAAAAAAAACTCTAAGTCCTCGGAGCATGGACCGAAGTATGAACACAAATTAAGCACGAGTCGACCGTTCATAGAATGACTCTAAGTTCCTAGAATGCGGACTAGAACGCTAACTCCGTGAACCGATGAGTGGGTTTCAACCGTTCCCTATTCCAGTAATTCCAACCTAAAATCGACAAAAGAAGTACAAACTGGTTCAAAAGACAAGAAGTAGTGCAATTAGAAGAAGGCAAACTCGGCAGTGTGCCAAAGAACATACCAAACAGTGAAGGAGCTACAGGAACTCAAGGACCTTTTGCCCAAGCAAGGCTACTAAAACTCAGCAGAAAACCATCCCAACTAACCGACAAAATCAGACGAAAGGATGATTATCAAATAACACTCTAGCTAGCTAGCAACTAAGGAATGGGACAACAACCTAAAGTGATGCCTTCTCATCCGTCCTTATCAACTCTCCTTTTCCAAATGAGCCGTACCGGGACACTAGGGGTATTGCAGATAGCATGGCAAAAGAAATGCTTCTATGCTCTTGAGGATTCATGTCAATCCACCTTTTGAGAACTGGCGTTGCTGGTGGCGTCGAGAAGTCTTATCCAAAGATTCGGCACCTGGTAAAACCGCACCCACTGGACCGGGGGCAACCAAACGAGTTATGGAGAGACCATGGATCCAATTCAAGCATGCCAACAGCCCTATGGCATGGGAGGCACTGCACACACTTGAATAGCCATAATAAAGGCCGAGGCTAATCATACCACAGTTCTTTTATGCTAGAAAAAAAATTCTGGCATTCTGACAACCATGGACTTAATGACCTAGCTAGTGCAACAAATACTAGCATAATACATGCCCACTTCTTTCCAACTACTATGTTACCACTCTTGCTGACCAATCATCTTCCTCTTAGACCGTACCCATTCTCTAAATGCAGTTTGGACCAAGAGCTAAGAGTCATGCCCTGAACTCCCATAGTCTCTTTCTTCAATCCATCCACATGCGGTCAGCTGTAGATCTCTCCACCATGGCAACCTTATTTGTTTGGCCGTACGTATCTTCTCGAAATACGAGAGGATCGCCCAAGCCACGGTTACTCGATCCAAAATCCAATTATCTATTTGAATCGACAAAACTGTGTTCACAATAACTACCTGCCGGGTCAACGAAAACAAATCGACTCAAACTGATGGATCGGTGGAACCCGATCCTTGCCTTCTAAAAACTGGTGTTGCCCCTACAACATCGGGAAGCACCATAAAACTAACTTCTCGTGTCGCCCGGAATAGGCAACGTCGAGGAGCATCGAAAAACTAACTCCTTACATTGCTCGAAGATAGGCAACGCTGAGGAACACTAAACGACTAACTCGAGCATCAAAAACTAACTCCTCGCGTTGCCCGGAGATAGGCAACACTGAGGAGCATCAAAAACTTACTCCTCGCGTTGCCGGAGATAGGCAATGCCGAGCAGCATCAAAAACTAACCCTCGCGTTGCCCGGAGATAGGCAACGCTTAGGAGCATCAAAAACTAACTCCTTGCATTGCCCAGAGTTAGGCAATGCCGAGGAGCATCAAAAACTAACTCCTCGCATTTCCCGAAGATAGGCAACACCGAGGAGCATCGAAAACTAACTCCTCGCGTTGCTCGGAGATAGGCAACGCCGATGAGATCCAAAAGCCGCACATCTCGTAAGCCACGCACTCAAACTTAAACTCCTCGCGTTGACTGGAGATAGGCAATGCGAAGGAGCATCAACAGCCGCGCATCTCGTAAGCTGCGCACTCAAACTCAAACTCCTCACATTGCCTGAAGATAGGCAACGCCAGGGAACTCCAAAAGCCGCGCATCTCGTAAGCCACACACTCAAACTTAAACTTCTCGTGTTGCCCGGAGATAGGCAATGCCAAGGAGCTCCAAAAGTCGCGCATCTGGTAAGCCGCACACTCAAACTTAAACTCCTCGCATTGCCCAGAGATAGGCAACGCCAAGGAGCTCCAAAAGCCGTGCATCTCGTAAGCCACGCACTCATACTTAAACTCCTCGCGTTACCCGGAGATAGGCAACACCAAGGAGCTCCAAAAGCCACGCATCTCGTAAGCCGCACACTCAAACTTAAATTCCTCGCATTGCCCGGAGATAGGCAACGCCAAGAAGCCTAAAAAACCGTGCATTTCATAAGCCATGCGCTCTCAAAAGCAGCGCACTTTGATTAACATGGATAGACTCCCACTACCCAAAAGAACTAACATTGCTTTGGTAGTGCTGCAATGCTCACAAACCAAGAAGTCGATAAAGAATTCTCATCTTTGACCAAAGTTAATGTACAAAATGTCAAAATTCAAGACACCCAAGTCACGAGTTCCCAGAGATAGGAGCTGCGATGTACCTTTGACCGGGGGCATCCAAAGAACCGCCCAGAACATCAAGTCTCGCATCAATTGTTCAGAATAATCAGCCCCGTGGACTGAAGGGTACATAACACATTAACACTTGGTTAGGATAAATGATCACTCCAACTTGGAATAAAAGGAGGAACTTACCGTCGTACAGAGGTAGACGACGATGGAAAGCATTTCTAGAATCAAATCATCAATGCACCATCTTCCAAAGATAGAAGCAGGAGCTCGAATGAGGTCTCAAACCCTAACTTTCAAAAAACCAGCTGTTATCCAAAGATAGACAACGGTAAGGAGAGAATGCTCAAAGTCGAGCAGCTAAACCATTGATTCCCAAAGGTTGGAACCAACGAATAAGGTTGATATTCGCAACAATGCTATTAGTCCAACATAATGCATGTGGCCTGAAACAAGCAAGGATCGGTGTCACGGATTCAAGACAAATACTACTGAACTCTACCAATCCATGATCAATATAAAAATGAACGCGGTCGTACCGGGGGCAATATAACAACTCGCCCAACATCATATAATCTTCTATAAGTGCTCAGAATTTAGCATTTGGGAATAATGGGTTCCGCCAAAGGGGACACTTAACGGTTATAAACAAAGCGAAGTAACGGAGACACCTGAGACTCTCATCCTTTTATAAAATGGCGTATCCCAAAGTTAAGAAACGCTATGAAAACAACCACATCGGCTTAGAAGGAATCTACTCAGCTCTACAGAATCAGATGAATGATTCAACCCTCACTAACATGACTTTAGCACAACCCGAAGACATGCAGCTCTAAGAAAATACTTCTACAGTGCAATCATCGAAGTGCTAGTTTCCGAAGACCGAAATTAGTACCCAACTGGACTAGAAGTACCATCGAATCGACAGGGAAAATCGAACCCGAACTCCTGACTGTCGGTGTTGCCTCGGCAATGCCAAGGCCTTCTATTATGTTTCAAGTATGGTGTTGAACTGGCGATGCCTAGAAAATTTTCCGTTTCCTAAGTACCGGTTTTGCCTCAGTAACGCTGGGAAACTTTCTATTTCATAAGTACCGGTGTTGTCCCAGCAACTCCGGGAAACTTTCTACCTACTAAGTACCGGTATTGCCCCGGCAATGCCAGGAAAACATTAATCTACAGAGTTGATGAGAAGCACTCATCGTAGTGACCTATCGATGCACTAGCTTCCGGAGATAGAAGTTGGTCCTCAACTGAGTTTCCACCTTCTCTTCAGAAAACTACTATTGCCCAATGACATGCTACGATCGGAAGACATATCCTTTCATAGGTCAGTCGGATGGTTCGACCTTTCAACACAGGAATCAGCTACTGCACAGGAATAAAGCAGGGTCAAAAGAAAATCCTAGGATTGAATTGCCTGTGAACTAATTTCTAAGGATGAAAGCTGGTGCACAATCGATTTCCAAAATTCAACTTAAAATGAATTTGGACACAGCCGAAAGATAGGCAACCTCGAGGAAATGTTGAATGGAACCAAGCAACTAGATTATCAATTCTCAAAGACAGGAATTGACATATGAACAGAACTTACGTGACAACATCAGCAACCAAGAAGAGCATGCGTGGCCAATGACAAGTGGGAGCAATCATGGAAGGTCGAAAATAAAATCCCCGAACTTCCTCAATTCCAGAATAGGATTGAGAGCTAGACTAGGGGCAATTGAGCAATTCGCCCTACAGATTTCCATCTCTCTCAATCGCCCAAATAAAGTCTTCGAAATAGCTAGTCCCTCAAGAAGGGATAGAAACACGGACACCTGATTGAAAGAAATGTTTCAAAAGTCCAAACACGAAAACCATGAGGTTGGTTAGATAATGGTTCTGTATCATTTGGTTCTAACTTGCAAAAATATACCATTACCCGAAGTTTGGCGATGCTAGGAAGAAATCCCAAAATGAAACTATCGATACATAGGCTTTCAAAAACAAAAGTAAGAGTTTGATTGAATCTTCATCCCTACCTTCTAGCATCTCATGCTATCTGAAGATTCACAACATCAAGGAAAAATCCACAGAGTTGAGTCATCGGTGTATGAGTTTCCGAAGAAAGAAACCAACATATGATTATGATCTCAACATCAGGCTCAAAAGAATTTACTTTAGAAAAAGATGCCAGAAACACATCTTTCCAATGCATACTAACATCATTACAAAAACTCAGATCTTGGGATCAAGACACAAAATCCCTAGTTCCGGAAGATAGGAGCTATCGTGTCAATCAAACTTATTTCTTAGGAGACCTAACCTCCCAAAACGCGTTGGTTCAGTAGTCAAAGTAATCAGCCCTACGGGCTAAGGCATTTACCCCAACGCTTTGTCAAACGAGCTTAGCTGAGCATGATCTCGACTGAACATAAACAAGAACAGTCACAAAACTGGGTAAACCAAGATACCTCATAGTTCTATAAATATCAATTATCGAAGCCGAGGAATTAAGCCAATAGTCCCCTGAGACAGAAACTAGTATGCAGATCGAATTCTAGAGACCACAAAGGAAGGACATTCACGATCAAATAACTCATGCACTAGTTTCCGAGGACTGAACTGTGCCTAATCGAACTTCAACTACAACTCTATAGGAGTAACCGTGCCTTGTAATTTAACTGTAATCAAGCATCCCAATATGATTGGAACAGTAAGCGAAGCCTAAGTCACAAAGGACCCAGTTTCTGGAGGAGTGGAAGTCCCTCCACTGGACTAAAGATTGGAAGAATGAAAAGTCATTTTCAACAACAAAACTTGGCATTCAACCCTGTCAGGTATGTTTTACTTTAAATAATATCCTCGCATAATTAATGCTTGGAATCCATGGGAAGTCGACGTATGTTGACCAATCGGGTCCTGAGCATTGACTAGGGCAGATACAGTGTGTTATCTACATGAGAAGAGTCATGTTTCCTGAATACTGCAAACAAACAATCTAGTGTAGATAGCTTACTTACATTTGAAAAACAATCCATATCGTCTTTTGAAATTATCTCTTCCACACTTACCTGCTATCGATCAATGATCGATAACGGAGCCGCTGTCCGAAGCGACGCTTCTTTTTAAGATCACAAGAATACAGAAATAGGAAAAGCGATACGATTGAATCATCCACTATATCCGATTTTGGAATAAATTGTTGCATTGGAATTCAAAAACATCGACAGGATCTTAACCAAATTCTCGAACGGATGAAGTTGAAGACCCAAAGTAAGACTTTACTCCAGAACGGCGTACAATCTTTCGAGACAAAACATAGCTTCACCACTGGTCGAATCAAAACTATATAGGACAACTCCAAATCTAAATCATGCACCCACTTGCCGACCTAAACCCTTGTGTAAACTACGAAGCAAAGATTGCATCATCAATAATAGGAATTGAAATTCAGATTGAAGTCAAAAAATGAACGGTTGTCCGATGTTAGTCAATTGAGAACAACATCTTGAGGTGGACTCTAATGATTCACATCGAAAATTCAACCGTCAAAGCCTAATTTGCATGGTAACCTCGGCACGATAAACTAGAATTCACAAAATGAAGACTCAAAAGAAGTTACTTCCAGATCATGCCTTGTTTTCAATGAAGGCATACTCTGGAGGGTAAATGTTATTCAGGTTTTTAACCCAGGAGGATCCAATAGGAGACAGAACAATCTCGTGTTATCAGAATGGTTTAGAACTTAACCAGAAAGGCTAAGGCAAGGAGTTAACGAGAGCCAAGCTATATGGTAAGACAAAGATTGGGATCAACGAAGCCGAGAGATCAGCATTCTTTTAGTCCAATCAGCAGCTAAATGTAAACAGCTAGTGAATTGCCATGGAAACGTAACGGCTATGGTAAAAGGCTAAGGGAACATCTCCAATTCCAAACTCCAAAAAAAATCCTAAGTGGTTGGATCATCAGTGACCCATGCCTCCCCTCAAACCTTCAAACTAGACAACCAAAGAATACTACGAAAAAGGCTAAGGCATTGGCTCGCAAACGAGCCAAGTCTATGAGTCGCGAGCGACCCATAGGCCATGGGTTGCCAGTGACCCATGGTTCTGCCTTGTATTGCAAGCCAAATCCTCCGTGGGTCGTCTCCTACCTGCCTGCGAGCTGGTGATGATGTGGCCTAGCCCAGAAGCTCTTCGATCCATATAAATACCATCCTACCTGCAACATAAAGAAGATCTTCTCCGGACTAGTGGCGGAAGCTCTACTAGAATTATTCTCCACTCTCTATCTCCTTCACAACAATCTCCAAAGTAATTCACTGTGACTTCCAATGGATTCCAACTCTGGAGATTCAATCTAGCTAGAAAATAATCAAAGCCTTGTAATCAAACATCTCTTGTAACAGCAATCAGTCTATATTAAAACTATGAAGTGGACGTAGGCTTCATTAACAGCCAAACCACTATAAAAATTCTCTGTCTTCTTTCTTTTACTCTTCTTTTTCTATACCTGTTATATGTGATATTGCTCTGTCAGAACATGACTGGTGCTTTCAAACTCAAACCAAGGTGTTGGTCCATTTTTGGGTCATCAACGATTCTAGCAGTCTCCATTGGTTATTGATGGATCATTAAAAGTGTATCCCAACTATGATGAAAACTTTCCTCTTTCTTCCTTAATAATCATATTGTGCATGATAGTGCATACCTTATTGTAATACTTAACATATGAGGTTTATGATTTCTAGTTGGATTTTTGACTATAACAAAATGTACCTGCAAAACTCCAAAAGCATGCTCAATTTCTATTCTAGCTCCTTATTGAGCTCTTACAAAATGTTTTTCTTTATCAGTTTGTAAACTAGAAATAGTTTGAACTAAAGTTCCTTATTTTGGGTAAATTTAATTAACTACGTAATATCGCATGTTATAACATTCCCCTATTGGGAGGCCCAAAACTAATGGCTATGGATGTTGCAGTCATCCATAGCTATTAATCCTCGACGACCAAATACGGCGACATTAGGTATATTGATACACAGAAACACAGGAATAGGGAAATTGTTTAAACACCAAACAAATTCCATATTCCATTTCAAAATATTCCAAATTGATTACATAATCCCAATTTGTAGACCACGTTCAGATAACATATAATTATTACAATATATGCCAAGAGCGACATATGAAGATGCCCCCTTGGTAGATGAGGGTACATAGATAGGCAAGAAAATAATTTTCCTTTATAGAAAAACCCACAGCGGAAATAAAAGAACTCTAATAACAATCTTGCCTTCTGTACGTCCTCGGAATCCTTTATTTGTCTAAAAGAACACCTGGAAACCTTAACTCTCAACCTACTCAAAATCAATTGAGTACCCGAGAGTTTAAGGGTAAAACAAAAACTTCGAGTTGGACATAAAGCTTGGTATGAATAATAATTTACCATCTCAAACCATTTAGATATCTAGTGAGACTACACAGCTTAGCAGAACGGTTTTTCCCTACATTAGTATCCAAAAACATTCATAAAACCATATACTGTGCTTCTGCATCCACAATGGTTAAAACATAGTATTTCAAAACATTATGATGATATGCGAAACAAGTAAATAAATTTTGGATTACCCATCCCCATTTTTTCTGACTATCTGTCTCAACTATAGTTTCTAGGGTTACTATTAACCTGTTAAATATTAAGGACTATCTGTCCAATTACTTAGTTTTCATGGAATCGCTAAGAATCTATTGGTAACTCCAATATCTTATTTCTTATCCTAGGTTTTATGGGCTAACTAGAAACCTATTGGCTGACTACCAATATCTTAATCCGGATATAGTTTTCATGGGCTAACTAAAAAGCTACTGGCCTCTACCAGCATCAAATAAATAGTTTTCATAGGCTGACTAAAAACCTATTGGCTCTTGCCAATATCATACAGTTTTCGTGGGCTTACTGTAAACCTATTGGCCCCTGCCAATATCTTTAATTAAAATTTTAACATTTGTAAAGTTATATTCACTATTGGGTCAACCTAACTGGTTACCCTTTCCCCAAAATACAGTTATGGGTTAATAACAATGCGAATAACATTTCAAAATCTTTATTTATGCCATGGTTATTACTTTAAACTGAGAATGGGTTTATGTTTTGAAACCATAAAAACATCTCTTTCGAAACCTCTGGATAGCTTCCTTCGAAAGAAAAGACCTCTTTTCAAAACATTGAATACACACCTTTCGAAGCCCTTAATAAACATTCTTTTTTGAAACCTATTATACCTTTCGATGGTATCAAATCATCTTTTTAAAATATAGAGTTTCGAAACAAATGAAAGTACCTCTTTTGAAAGCATTGGGTTTACTTCTTTAAAAAAATCATTTGGGTCAAAATGGTTATATATGAAAGTATCTCTTTCGAAACCAACTAAAATAAATTTAGGGGAAAAACTGATGGTGTTGGAGCCATCTAGTCAAAAGAAAAAGACTTTAAAAATCAAAACTTCGAAGGTCTGAGTCGAAACCCCCTTCGAGTCTTTCTCCTTCGAAACCCCACCCCTTTCGAAAGCAATTAGGAAAAGGCTTAGGTTAAAACAGAAGTAACCCCTTCAACAACATAGATGACTTCCATACAGTCGGAAGGGGGATTAGCGGCTTTGTTTCGACTGGGACGTAACATACCCTTTCAAAAGCAATTATTTAAAGAAAAAGTTACTCGTTCGAGAGCAAATACTTTAACACAACATGTCAACCTTCTTCAAAAGCTAATTATAAAACCTTTTCGAAAGCATAGCTTTCGACTGTGTCGAAAGCTTTAGGTAAAACTACGCAAGACTTTTAACTTATGATAACAAAGCAGGGTTTCGGTTCCATCGGAAGCTACCCTTTCGACATAAAGGCTTCTGCCCTCCTTCCAATCCACAGTGTACCATCGAAGTGATATCTTGTGTATTAGTTTCGACTAGGGTGTTTTTGGCTGTGTTGGTTTCGACTGTGATGAGGCATAATCAAAGAAGTAAAAAGGCACTTACTAACAGAGGCAAAACACCCTTTTCTGATTTAAAGGCTGAATTATAGTAACTTTTAGTAATTTCTTTTACCAACTTGCCTATTTGTCAAACACTGATTGGCTGCCATAAAACTTTTCAAATACGTTACCTTTTTAAAACTGCCGCATTTATTCAGATCCAAATTAAAGGAATTTAACGTTAAAACCTTTCCATATAACAAAAACTGACATTTTGCAGAAAAGCCCTTCTCTTAAAATAATTTATTTCCTCAAATAAATCAACTTGGAAAAATCCTCAAAAATCACAGAAAACCGATTTAGTCATGTAATCAAACATATTAAAATTTTAAACCCAATTATATCATATCTTTCATCAAAAATTCATAATAAAAATTTCTATAACTTGGAAAATTCTGAAAATTAATACCCATCTCCAAAATCATGTTTTACTTAACATTAAATTTTTCCATGGCAATCTAAAATCATATATTTTCGATCTTATACTAAAACCGTACAAATTCATGTGCTTATGATTTAAAACAAATCATCATAATATAACTCAAGCATATCATCATCCATTTTTATCACAAAATGAATTTAAATCATAAATCCGGAAACATATAATCATAGAATAAAATAGAGATGGTAGAAAATTATTGTTCACCTTAAACTTGATAAGGAATTTGAGTTTTGTTGTTGATTATTCCTCCCTAGCTTTTGATCTTTAGCTTTTGATTAAAATTCCTCTTCTCCTTTGTTAATGGCCAGCTTTATTATGGTTCTTGGTTTTGTTTTGATTTGAGAAATAAAAATGAACGTGAATGGACAAAAATGAGAAGTTATAGCCGTGTGTAGTTAAATTGGCTAATTTACTAATATGCCCATGTGTAGTTTAATTAACCTTTAAACCAATTTAAAGCCCATTTATTTTGTTAATAAACACGACCCTATTATGTAATTTATTCAAATCTCAGCCTCCTTATCGTCATTATTCTATTTAATTCATCTAATTACATTTTCTAAATAATGTGGTCAAAAATTAGGGTTGTTACACATGTCATATTAATTTCCTACAATAGTGAAGCTATAATATAGAGAAATACCAGTTGCGAAGTCTACAAAAGTTGATATTGACCTAACAAATCTATATCATTCATAAAGCGTAAACATCTAAAAACATGCCAAAACCACAAAATATAAGATCAACAACTTTAAGATCATAATTGCTTTAGGATAATAAACCGTTCACATAAAAAAACAAGACAATATTGCCAAATTCAATGCATGTAATCAAGGACACCTAACATTCAAAACGAAACTCCAATTTGTTTCAGTTTTCCAACATCTTCTTAAATTGGACCTCACAAAATATTCCTAATCAAAAATCTAAATAACACCTAAATAAAATCTTTCTAGACTCAAAATTACCATACTTTCTCTAGTTCTAAAGTACCATCTAAAGAATCTACGAGAACAACATAACTTAAAAGACGCAAAGCAACAATTTTTTTATTAAGGTGATACACTCAATGTTTTCATTAAATTTTCATTTTGCAGTAAGTAACCATCATGCTCAGGTATGTAGTTAAATTTCGATTAACCCACTTATTTGGAAATGATGAAAAAAACAAAAGTCACTATACAAACATGGAGTATTAAAGTAATTGTTATGAATATTTTTGCTCACAGCATGTTGGATACAAAAAGACATCATGAAATGATGAGATACTTGAAAATCCGTTATAAAATTTGACATCACACGATTAAATGCTTACATCAAAGAAACAAGAGGATTGAAAGCCAACTCGAAGGAAATCAGAAGTAATGGAGCTTTGACTACATATGGAAATATGTTTGGCACCAACCAACTAAAAGGTCTGATACCAAACAATAAAAATGGTCTGATACTAGTCAATGCTAATGGTTAGGTAGTGGATGGCTATTGAACAACAAAATTGGTTCGACACCATGAAAGTACCAAATAAGAAAAATGGTCTGATTATATCCTTGCAAAACCAGTTTTCTACAAACCGAATATTGCTAAACAGAATGAGTAAAAACATGGAAAGTACCTGTTCTATAGGGAATACCGAACCAATTTCTTCATAATTTCATACCTGTAAATGCCCAATGGATGAACAATGATGGTGGATATGTTTGAGAGCCCTACTGTTGAACAGAATTTTTAGAGCTATATTTTTCATTTCTTTTAATCAATCTGTCATTATATTTTTTATTTTTGTATTGTATTCGAATAATTTAAGGAATGAATGATAATTCATAGTGGATGTAGGCAATCTTTAGTTGAACTATTATAAAATCTATGTATTCTTTATTTATTCCATAATATTTGTTTTCTGATTAACTCTTTGTAAAACATTATTTCATATATAATTAACAGGTATAGAACACATCCAATATTTATGGTTATATTTAATTCCATAGAGGTGTTTAGCTTTTTTTGTATAAATTTTTTTTGTGCTTTCATTGAGAATTGAACTCAAGACCTTCTCGATATGCCTCATATGACCAGAGTTGGTACTACCAACAAGGATGTTGACAATGCCAGCATGCCTAATCTAGCTGCAACCGATTAGGGTAAGCATTTAGCAAGCACTCTTGCACTATCCAAAATGTCTACCAATGGAGACTTGGACAAAGCCATGGTCAAAGTGAATGACCGGTTCATTGCCCAACAGCAAGCAATGATGGCCCAACTTCTTCCACACTTGGGACAGAAGCAAACCGTCGGTCACAACCTTGAGGAATGAGAGAGATCCTGATTTTAGGGACTTGAAAGGACAAGAATATCACATTTCGATAGTAAATCAGATCATGACAACCGAAGGATGAGATGAAGAGAAGCTGAAGAACATATGGAACGCGTGAGAGTCCAACTTGAAGCTGGACCTGAATGATATTGTAGACGAGCGGTCTAGGAGCTTTCATCCTCGAGAATGATATTCTAGCCGACATAGGGATGAATGAGAGGGGCAATCTCCCAAAGAGAGAGAGAATCAAAGATTGTACCTGCATACATTCTAATCGACCCATCAAGAGAAGGTCCCTTGAACTGGAGTCTAGGATGTCTCAAACGATTAGGGAGTACATCTCGATGGGAACAAGTGGAATGTGTTATTAGAGCATGAGTAAGCAGCCCATTGACATTTGAGAAAAAGACTGCTGAAACGCTAAGGATTTCCAATTCTGACCATGGAACATTACATGGGCTAATCTGACCCTATAGTGCATCCATAATGCTACACTCACCACATGTTAATGAGTGGATCCATGGAGGAAGTTTTATGCAAGTGTTTTCCACAATTTTTTTTAGATCCGGCAACTATGTTGTTTTATTGTCTACATCCAGCATTGATGAGTTCATTGGCCAAATTGCAGGAGAAGTTCATTAGTCGATTTCTGGTACATATGAAGCAATCGAAGGTAGACCTGTCAAAATATGACCCAACCCATTAACCCAACCCATTTACCCTACTTATAAATGGATTGGGTCAACCCATTTATGAATATTATTAAATGGGTTTGGGTTGACCCATTTTTAAAAGGGTTATAAGTTAACCCATTTATTAAAAACATTAAATTTTAATATAAATTTGAAAAATAAGAATTTTGAACATACATTGTAGTTTTTCATAGAGACTGACAGTTGTACTTAGAAAATAACAGGCTACCGCATCCCCATATTTGAACTCCGCCTAGTGCAGAAGCCGCTATTTTTTTGTTCGGACTGCAATAACTCCTTCGTTCTGACTCAGAATTAGGCGGGACATCGACCGATTAACTTCCACCTAAATTACGGACAGTATGGAACACTCGGATACTTTATCGTGTGGACGCACACTGTAGTTCTCCAAGAGGACTGACAGTTGTACTTAGAAAATAATAAGCTACCGCATCCCCGTATTTGAATTTTGATGAAAATTAGAATTTAAATTTTTATCGGAACTCAAAACATAAAAATTAGAATTAGAATTATTTTATATTTATTTGTTTTTTATTAGTGAAATTAAATTTAAATCTTTAAATGGGTTAAATGGGTAACCTACTTATTAAGTGAGTTGGGTCATAAGTGGGTTGGGTCATAAATGGGTAAAAAAGAATGGGTCATAAATGGGTTGGGTCAAACTCGACCCAACCCATTTTGACCCAACCCAACCCGTTTGACAGGCCTAATCGAAGGTCACATACGCTCATTTGGATGTTGAGTAAAGGAATGAAAAGTTTTGTAACATCACATAAATTTGAATAAGTTAAATACATATTAAATGAAGCACAAATTAGTAATTTTGCAAAAGGGGTAAAACTATACTTTTTACAGATGGATGAATTTAGCAAAGAAACTTGAACCATTGCGAAGATTGGATTTTCCGATTATGTTTCACTATAAGAACTCTTAATCTGATACGAAACTAGAGTTATAATCAAATGTATAATTGGATTTGAACTGGACTATGCTGGTTCCAAAGGCCCATTAGTACAAAATAGGGTATAAACTAAATTCCTAACGTAGGAAGAGTACGTACAATAACTCTTCATTCTCTTCCTCTTCCCTATTGAACCAAAACACCTAAACCTAAACCTAAATTTAAAATTTAAAAAGGAACTCTCCGTCAAATTTAATGGTTTTTGGGGCTAAGGACATCAAAATTAGAAGAGCTACAGGGAGATAATAGTCTCTAATTAATTTGTTCAGTTTAGATCTTAGTGCGTTAGTTGGACAACGAAGGAGAATGTAAAAACTTTGATGTTAAAAAGTAACAAATTAAACTAATAAAAAAGTTTACAATTATTACATGGGTTTAAACTATAGTATTGGAGATTTAAAATGATTTGGAAGTATAAAAATTTATTTGGGATTTAAACGGTGAAATATTTTGATGATGAAAATTTAATAATAAAATATTTTATTGAGGTCTGAGATAAAGATAAATTGATTGGTAGAATTTAAATTATATTGAAAGAAATTATATTTGACGAAATTGGTTATGAAATGAATTATTTTGATATTAGCCAATTTTGAGCAATGAATTAGTAAAAATCGATGATTTTGAAATAATATTGATATTTTAGACTTCAAATGTTTTTTTAAAGTTAATTAAAAATGGTTTAATGATTTTTGTAAAGTTAATTAATGGTAAATAAAAGAGTTTTAGAATTTATTATAATGAAGAATTATTTTTTATTTAATTGATGAGTTTAATAAATAATTTTTACTAAAATAGGTCAAAAAGTTTTATTAAGGGATAGTTATTTTAAAGTGATAAATTTGTGGAAACGTAACCTTTATAAAATTATAAAATATTATGAAAAACTTATTATTAAGTGAATATGACTTTAATGGTGATTTAGGGTTATCTGAGTAAGTATAAAATTATTTGCAAAAGAAAGAAGAGAAATAAAATGATACAAAGATTTTTTTTAAGCCCATTTAGCCCAAACAAAAGAAAAGAGAAGCCAAGATATTTTCCTCTCTTTGTTTTCTTGTGAAGTCTAGAGACTTCGTTCATTACTTCATAAAAAACACTAATGTTTCATTTTGCTTAAGATACTAAATCAAAACAAAACCTAGATCCATCTTGCAAAATTTTCTAAAAATTCAAATGAACTTCCAAAAACGATGAAATTTAAATATGTGCTTCTCAACAAGGTTTACACGACTAGGAGTCTTAAATTCGAGTTTTGAACAAGTATGGATTTTTTTTGGAAATTGTCAGTGAAGTGAAAAAGCAGCGAAGTGCAAGAGGCATTTTGGTGCTTGCTAGTGTTAAGGTAAGTATTCTCACTTACAACTATGTTGGAATAGATGGTGTCTGTGTTTGGTTCATTGAATTAATGACACATCGAAAAATTGGTTGCTTTGTTGATCAGTTTTTTCGCACAAACTATCCCTTCGATTCATGTCAAATCCCCTTCTAACATGATGGCATACTTTATTGATTGATAATAGGTGTTGCTTGTGCTTAAATATGTGTTATTTTGACACTGGTAGAAAATGAGTTAGTGCAAAGAACGATGAGAGAGGAAGAAAAATGCCTAAACAAAATAATGACATCGATTCTTCCATTAGTCGCCCTTAAGTCCCGACTGTCGACCGGTCAGGCATGGAATGGTTTGACCAGTCCTAAAGCCTAGAGCATGAGGCTCACTTTTGTCACTCTACGTTTAAAAAAAATTAAAAAAAAATTAAAAATATGATTTGAGAAATAGAAATGAGATGTTTCTCAAATGTTAAGCTATTTTCTGAAAATTAATTTATTTTTATTAAAAATAAATTAGAGGAAGAATTAATACTTAGAATTTAATAGTAATCAAATTTGGGGGTTGAAAATTCATTTATAAATCTAATTAAATTCTAGAAATTTAACTAATAGTTTCTAATAAATATAATTATTTTAAATGTATTTTCATGATTTTTGGAATAAGTAACGAGATTTTGAAAGTATTTCTACGATTGA
Source organism: Allium fistulosum (assembly GCA_030737815.1). Lineage (NCBI taxonomy): Eukaryota > Viridiplantae > Streptophyta > Magnoliopsida > Asparagales > Amaryllidaceae > Allium > Allium fistulosum. The sequence continues at coordinate 863,987,871 of CM060905.1, read as the reverse complement.
AATTCCTTACTTTAGATTAAAAATAAATAGGAAAAACTATCTTTCATAAGTAAAATATTAAGAAGTATTGGATGATTAAATATAATTTTCATATAAATAAAATTCACTTTGTGTGCTTGATTGGTCATATCTTTTATGAGATGAGGATATCAAATAAAAGAGTTACAATATCATCTGGTATGAGTCTTTCGATAATATTTCTTCAGTTATTGTTTGAACTTGATATGTAGAATATTATCATGTGGAGCAAGTGTAGTTTATGACCATAGAGTAAACAAGCAATTAACACATGTGGTATGGGGTGTCTGAGCTAATATTTGTTCAGTTACAGTTTGTAAGTAGATGTCACTCATATAGGATGAGTAATATGGGGTATTCACATATTAGGTGTTACGAGCTGAGAGCGATAAGTTCGTCTATCTATTATGAGTGTACTCTTATTATCTTGCGAGGAGAAAACCAGATTAGCCTTTGAATCCATGACATACCGTACGATGTGTTTGGCTGAGAGCCAAAACTGAGAGTCACCACCCCTTTGTCACATAAGCTAGCAGTTTGTTTCCACTGGGGCACTTGCAGGGTTATGACCATTGTATTACATAGTCATGCTTCATGTTGGCGCAAGATAGATAACGTGTCACGATAGCCATTGAAGGTTACTAAAGACTATATGAGTAGCACTGAGAGCGTATGAGGAAAGCTCATACAGCAGGTCGAGAGGTATCAGTCTACCATTTGGTTATTAGTGTGATGATATAGGCATATACGTATTCACCTTCATGAGATGTTTGAGTATGTGGTTGAGATATGTCGAAATAGTAATTAATAAGGATGAGAGCCCACATTATTGCTTATAGGATAGTGAAACTAGATGACTATCTTATAGGTTGAGATTCGAGCAGATTATTGAGGGACCGAGAGCCCATATGATTATTCACGAGGCTAAGAACTAAGCCGATTAACTATGTGGCTGAAAGTTTACATGATTATTTATGTGATTATGGATTACTTAGACTATGTATGAGACTATGAGTCCATGTAGGGGAGTAGCCCCATATATACTGTTATCCCGCCTTTTGGCAAAGCCGTGACACCAAAAAGTTGACTGGAAAACTAAAGACAGTTCGTCGTGAAAGTTCGTTATACACTGTTTCACCCTGGATATCAATGATTTTTGTCCGAGTCCAGATCGGGCTGCAATTGATAAGACATGACAAGTGAAGCCATGCAAACCAACATTCCAAGTTTCAAGTCAATCCGAGTTCGTATGCTCAAGATATAATCGATTCAAGATAGAGAAAATGACCTTACTTCGAATCCATCCTATGACCTTACTTCGAATCCATCCTATGAATCCATCCTATGACCTTACTTTGAATCCATCCTATGACCTTGCTTCGAATCCATCCTATGACCTTACTTCGAATCCATCCTATGACCTTACTTCGAATCCATCCTACGACCTTGCTTCGAATCCATAGGCCGAGCCTTAGTTCGAATCCATAGGCCGAGCCTCAGTTCGAATCCATAGGCCGAGCCTCAGTTCGAATTCATAGAACGAGCTTCAGTTCGAATCCATAGAACAAGCCTTATTTCGAATCCATAGGCCGAGCCTCAATTCGAATCCATAGAACAAGCCTTAGTTCGAATCCATAGAACAAGCCTTAGTTCGAATCCATAGAACAAGCCTTAGTTCGAATCCATAGGCCGAGCCTCAGTTCGAATCCATAGGCCAAGCCTTAGTTCGAATCCATAGGCCGAGCCTCAGTTCGAATCCATAGGCCGAGCCTCAGTTCGAATCCATAGGCCAAGCCTCAGTTCGAATCCATAGGCCGAGCCTCAGTTCGAATCCATAGGGCGAAGAACGTCAACTTGAATCGATCATAACTTGAGATCCACAAGTCCAAATGCAATGAAATTTTCACAGAAGCTTAAACACATGATGAAGAATGTTCACACCAAATTTCAGCTCGATTGGATGATTTCTTGATCGATTCGAACCAAGGGTCGAATCGATCCCAAAGTGGGCCCCAGATCTTCAGATTTCGGCCATGTGGGCCCCTTGACGTATCAGAACTGGTCTCCCTTCATTTTAGGCAAAATATCTGCCTCCTACACCTATAAATAGAGCCCCTGGTCATTCAGAAAAGGGGTCGGACAATTCTAGGAGCTAAAGAGCGCCCGGACTCTGCCAGATTTACTCAGAATCACCACTGCTTCCTTAGGTTCAGATTATAATCATACAATCAGTTGTACTACATCAGAAGAAATTGTAATCATCAAGTGAACATCAATAAAATCATCAACTTCAGAGTGGACGTAGGCAAGATCGCCGAACCACTATAAATCTCGTGTTTATGTTCATTATTTCTGAATTGTGATACTCTGTTTGCTTAGATTTGAGATTTGTGTGTGAATATTGTTGATTTATATTCATACACTGGTGCTTTCACAACATTCGGGGTTTGTGACCAATTTTGGCGCAAACACTTTGGTGCTTTCACTGAGAAGGACTAGCACCCGCTACACAAGATTTGAAAATTTGAAAGACAATGACTCGACAAACATGTAGAAGGCAAAGAGCTGAGAGAAGTCAGCACGAAGGAAGTCAAGAGGCTTCCTCAGGAGCAAACCAAGCTTCAGCCTTCGTCACCAGGGACGAGATAGAGGCAATGATGAGAAGACAAGAAGAAATGATACAGAACTTGCTTCAACAGATTGGGCAACTTAGAGCGCAAAATCAAGGAACAACCAGAGTCCAGAACGAAGCAGGACCATCCAACGCAGCGCCGGAGCTGGGGGGCACACACTTAGGACATGTTGATCCGAACCCGGGAAGAGAGACAAGGACATCCGAGCAACCTGGCAGTGATAGAGGGATGAACGCTCAACCAGGGGGGCAGACACCCGAAAGCTCACAAGGACTCGGGGGGCAGATCGAAGGTAGTGAACGAGGACTACAACTTGGAGACAATGATAGATTGGCAGAGATGGTCAGGCGAGCCATGAGAGGAGGATTAGTAAACAGAGATCTTGAAGACGTGAACATGAGTCCCTTTTCTCCTGCGATTAGGCTGGCTAGGAATCCACCAGAATTCAAACTGCCAACGGTAGAAAGGTATGATGGGAGGACGGACCCTACGGTCCATCTAACGAGGTATATAAGGCACATGGAAGTGCTGGGGCATCACAGGAAGTCATGGCCCGATGCTTCCCATTGTATTTGACAGACATAGCAACTTTATGGTTCAGACAGCTAGAGAGCGGCTCCATTGGAACATGGACTGATTTGATTGAGAAATTTATGAGGCAATTCAGGGTTCACATTTCAAGGCCCAAGAATGTGATGAGTTTGGAAACGCTAAAGCAGAAAGCTGGGGAGTCTTTGAGGAATTTCCTAACGCGGTTCAATGCGGCAGCAGCATCCGTGTATCGGCCATATCCATCCATGGTTATGATGGCAGCTGTGTCCGGAATAGCTGATGGCACAGAATTCAAAAATTCATTAACTAAGGATCCACCTATGGATCTAGGAGAATTCTATCACGAGGCAGAAAAGTTTTTGCGATTGGAAGACGCTAATGCTGAAAAAGAAGAAGGAGAGGGAATAGAAGTTTATGCACTTAAAGACAAAAAGCCTTTTGAAAAGGATTCAGACCAGGATAAAAGAAAACGAAAGGCTGAGGATAGTGGTGACGGGCCAAAGCGACTACGGAGAGAGCCACAATTCACCACCTACTCAGAGCTGAATGAGAGTTTGGAACGAATCTACAGAGACACACGAGAGAAAATTGCCTATCGTAGACCAATGCGACGGGATCCAACTACCGACGAAAGAAAGTCAGACCAATATTGCTTATTCCACGAGCTGAATGGACATAACACAAACGACTGTAGACACCTGAAGGATGAGGTAGAAGGGCATATCAGGAACGGTAGGTTACTTCAGTATGTGAGGAGGCGAGCTCCAACGGTGGAACCAGAGCGACCACCGTCTACATCAGCTAGGGGTGATCCTGAACCAGGACACCATTTGGTTATCAATTGATTTGAATAACGATGAACGAGTCGTAAACTTCTCACTAACAACGTCAAACCATTTACACATGTATGAGATCGCGAACGATCCATATGCATGCTCTGAATAATTATTGACCGTCTCGTAGTGGGAATTTACACTTCGACATCCTTGCTTTGCTTTCGTTTCATGTTGATTTGAACACTTAGACTTTGTTTGTTTGGATATTTCTGTTATGGCATTCATGTGAACGTTAATTTGGTATTTGTAATTCTGAAGAAGAAGTTACTAGCGTGTGCTTTGGATCGCGAACGGTCCACAAGCACACCTTGTACGGCGACGAACCGCCACAATCGTTGATTCAGAAATTCACCTGAACGTGAACCTGACATCGATAATACTAAGTCCCCCTCGGGCACACTCACCCGACCTCGAACAGCACCCGACCTCGAACGGTCACCATTAGCCTCGAACGGCACCCGACCTCGAATGGTCACCATTAGCCTCGAACGGCACCCGACCTCGAACGGTCACCATTAGCCTCGAACGGCACCCGACCTCGAACGGTCACCATTAGCCTCGAACGGTACCCGACCTCGAACGGTCACCATTAGCCTCGAACGGCACCCGACCGCGAACGGTCACACTTCATCTAATATAACATTCGATCGTGAATGACCACATATTGCCTCGTACGACACCCGATCGCGAACGATCGAATTTTCCCTCGTATGACACTCGATCGCGAACGATCACGATCCGTCTAGAACGACATCTGACTTCGAACAGTCACAATCCGTCTAGAACGACATCCGACTTCGAACAGTCACAATTCGTCTAGAACAACATCCGACCGTGAACGGTCCCATTTCTTTACTTGCCGCGAACAGCATCCAACCTCGAACGGTCCCATATTACCTCAAATGACATACGGTCGTGAACGATCGTCATTCATGGTCAAATTAAACCTATCAATTTCTTTACAGGTCATCAACGGGATATGAACATCCAGCTTATGGCATTACAAAACACACCTTCCTATCGCAAGGCATGTTTTGGGGGGCAAATGTTATCCCGCCTTTTGGCAAAGCCGTGACACCAAAAAGTTGACTGGAAAACTAAAGACAGTTTGTCGTGAAAGTTCGTTATACACTGTTTCACCCTGGATATCAATGATTTTTGTCCGAGTCCAGATCGGGCTGCAATTGATAAGACATGACAAGTGAAGCCATGCAAAACAACGTTCCAAGTTTCAAGTCAATCCGAGTTCGTATGCTCAAGATATAATCGATTCAAGATAGAGAAAATGACCTTACTTCGAATCCATCCTATGACCTTACTTCGAATCCATCCTATGAATCCATCCTATGACCTTACTTCGAATCCATCCTATGACCTTGCTTCGAATCCATCCTATGACCTTACTTCGAATCCATCCTATGAATCCATCCTATGACCTTACTTCGAATCCATCCTATGACCTTGCTTCGAATCCATAGGCCGAGCCTTAGTTCGAATCCATAGGCCGAGCCTCAGTTCGAATCCATAGGCCGAGCCTCAGTTCGAATCCATAGAACGAGCTTCAGTTCGAATCCATAGAACAAGCCTTAGTTCGAATCCATAGGCCGAGCCTCAGTTCGAATCCATAGGCCGAGCCTTAGTTCGAATCCATAGAACAAGCCTTAGTTCGAATCCATAGGCCGAGCCTCAGTTCGAATCCATAGGCCGAGCCTCAGTTCGAATCCATAGGCCGAGCCTTAGTTCGAATCCATAGGTTGAGCCTCAGTTTGAATCCATAGGCCGAGCCTCAGTTCGTATCCATAGGCCGAGCCTTAGTTCGAATCCATAGGCCAAGCCTCAGTTCGAATCCATAGGTTGAGCCTCAGTTCGAATCCATAGGGCAAAGAACGTCAACTTGAATCGATCATAACTTGAGATCCACAAGTCCAAATGCAATGAAATTTTCACAGAAGCTTAAACACATGATGAAGAATGTTCACACCAAATGTCAGCTCGATTGGATGATTTCTTGATCGATTCGAACCAAGGGTCGAATCGATCCCAAAGTGGGCCCCAGATCTCCAGATTTCGGCCATGTGGGCCCCTTGACGTATCAGAACTGGTCTCCCTTCATTTTAGGCAAAATATCTGCCTCCTACACCTATAAATAGAGCCCCTGGTCATTCAGAAAAGGGGTCGGACAATTCTAGGAGCTAAAGAGCGCCCAGACTCTGCCAGATTTACTCAGAATCACCACTGCTTCCTTAGGTTCAGATTATAATCATACAATCAGTTGTACTACATCAGAAGAAATTGTAATCATCAAGTGAACATCAATAAAATCATCAACGTCAGAGTGGACGTAGGCAAGATCGCCGAACCACTATAAATCTCGTGTTTATGTTCATTATTTCTGAATTGTGATACTCTGTCTGCTTAGATTTGAGATTTGTGTGTGAATATTGTTGATTTATATTCATACACTGGTGCTTTCACAACATACGGGGTTTGTGACCAATTTTGGCGCAAACATATACCTATGATATGGTTACCTAGGAAATAACCCTGGCTATTGAGAACATGCCTTGCTAGTGTTTGAGGTATGTTTGGCTTGGCTGCTTACTTGTTGTGTTTCATATAGATAGAGTATAATAGATCTCGGGTATGTCTACTTTATAATTATTTGAGAGATAATCTTGGGTATAGCTGAGAGCATGCTATGATTGAGTTTAATGATTATTATGTACTGATTATTGTTGGTTGCAAAAGTAGTTCACCATTTTTATATTGTACCACGTGATATGTTGATTGACTTTGCATTAATATTGGTGATGATATATGTGCATGGTTTGAGATATGTTGTTACATTTAAGAATTTCACACGACCTTTTGAGATATACATATTATACCACGCGGGTTACTATTATATATATTGACATCTACATTCTAGACATAGTCTGACTATTGTTGTGATGCCCCACCTCTATGCTCACAATAACAAAGAGTACTAAAAGAAATATTGTCTGTTATTACGAAGAATAAGGCTGGATAGGAGCGGCCATCCTTAGTTAGGCCTTACACTAGTATTGGTTACCTCGATAGGAGTGGTATATTTATTTTCATCTCTGGTTATTACTCCCATCGACATACCCAATTCCAGTATAAAACGAACTACGATGGTTCATAATAGTTTAGGACAGTATATATAAAAATAATGACACAGATCAGCTAAATGCGAAACACAGCTAATATCAAATCTCATATATATAACTGAAGGACGTTACAATACATTTGACATCATACATATGATACAACTACAACTGTCGACTCTGGAAGTTATATATATAAGTAGATTATCGAATAATATACATGAATACATATCAACCTAGATCAGATACACTGACTACTACAAAATGACGACGACTACTCCAAAAGATATGAAGAGACTTCATAGCTCAAGCAGCAACCCAAAGCAAGATATCTACAACCTGTAATAACTCGGTCTGACCCGAGTATTAAATTCAAAAGAAAATAATACACGAGTCAGTCTAATTCAAACTCAGTTATTAATGCACGGAAGCAATAATAATTTAATAATCAAATAGACGGCAGTCACAATATATCTCGTATATCCAACTCTGCAATATGAGAATCGGATAACGATAGATATAACACGAAATAGCGTTAAACAACAAATCAGCAAATTCAAATCATCAACAAAGATAAATAAAAACGATTTTCGATGAAGACAACATGAAAACCACAGAATTGCCTAAACAGCAATTAACAACAAAATCCAATTATTAAATAAATAATTAGAAACACATAATCTAATTATCAAATAGATAATTAGACAACAACAAAATGACCAATCAAACCAAATCAAATTACAATTTCAAAATATTGAATTGGACACACAAAACAATTCAAGCAATTGAAATACCACTTAAAACATCAATACTGATAGGGCTGTAGTACACACACGCGTGCACTGCCTCGCCACTATAGTGATGAAATACACAAAAGCTCAATGAAAGTTCACAACACGAGCACTAGGTCAAACCCGAGCGTTTAAGTTGGATTCAACTCAATGTACAAATCAATGTACAAGTAACCAAAATAGTGAAACAACACTATCCCCAAAGTCACTCGACTAGAACAGTGGACAGAACAAGGCTACAAGGATAAATGAATCTACAAAACAATAAGTGTTCAACTACATAGATATACACAGTAACAATATAAATGAATCAAAAACAAATGGCACCAACTCGAGATCAATTCGAAGTGAACCAGAATGAAAGGAGTATTACTGCAACATGAACCATTGATACATGTTAACAGCAACCACAGAATGACAGCAACCAAAACTGTCGCAACATGGCAAATCCAAATTGATCAAAGAGCAGGAAAACATAAACAATGTCAAATACCAGAAACCCAAAGCAACTCAAGCTAGCTGATTGAACCCGCTCTCAAGTCCAGATGACACAAAGTGTGAAACTGCATATATATACACAAACCAATACAGTAAAATACATGATGAACATGTATGCAGGGCAACATCAAAGTGTATATGCAGGGTCAAAACCCCACTAAAATCAAGTGCAGTCTTATAAAGCAACTCGATAACAAAGTAAACAGCATATACGGTGATACATAAAGAAAAATATGAATGCAAAATGAGCTACATGAACACTAGTGGTACAAAATGCAAACCCAATAGTGAGCTGGTCGAATCAGAGCAGCTGCATATATGACAACTACACCACCCTCAATCATGAAGAACATATTTAAAATGCAGTGACACCACTTACGCAAGTGAACAATGCAAATGAACTCCACCAAGTACAAAACATACAAACCAGAATGCACAATTACACATGACACTGAAACAAATGAACTCGACCAATATCCAAAAATACATGATAAAAACACAATTCCAAATGAATACAAAATGACCAGTTTTGACCAAAGAATGGCCAGAATTAAGGCAACAATGTGCACAGGTCAGGGAAGCAACAATTGTACAGAGACAATAACTTCACCAAAGTACAAGAGAAACCAAGACAAGCACTGATACAAAGATGGCCAGAGCCGAAGTACTCAGGGGCCAGAAATTCAAGTCTCATCAGTGAAGCGTGATAACCAAGTCAGAAATCAATGCCGCGGAATTAAGTCAAAAATATACAAATTCGACAAAGTCACACGTCACAAACTCAAGCCGAGAAATCAAAGATCGACTACGAGTCGAAGCCGAAGCCAACCAAGAATCGAACAAATCAACGTCATCAACACCCATAAGAAACAGTGCCATGATACCAAAAACAAGAAATCGAACCAAATCAAAATCAAGTCAGAAATCATCAACGACGAAACCAATCGAACGCAAAGCATAACGCTAAGTTTGAATTAAGATGTGAGTGGAGTGTCACTCACCTTTGCTTCGAAGAACCCCAAATCCATCAGCCGAACTTGATCAATCATCGAAGCAGCCGAAGTGAGCAATGAAGAAGAAACAATCAATCGCGAGCTACACGAGGATTTCCATTAATCAATCAACAAAAGGCGCGGCTTCGAAAATTCTCACAAGCCCTAATTTTCAGAGAGGAACGAACGACAACGAAATCGTGCCGCTATTTTTAATTTCGTTCGTTTATTTTGTTTTAGGGTTAGCAATCAAAAGTGAAAGAGGAACTGGTTATATCTGTAATAACCCTGATTTTTGTGTGAGCGATTTCATGATTTAAATTAGTTTATGTTTGTTTAAAAATTGCATTGAGAAAGATAAGGATGGAAACTGATTGCAAATGTATGGTTTAAACATGTACATGTGCACAAGACAGTGCACACACATGCACACATTTTTATGCATAATGAAATAGGCAGAAATCAATATATAAATTAGAATAAATAATTTAGAAATACATATGTATGAAGATATGATTATGTCTTTATTAAGTCTGGCACCAAGAAAATAAATGGTTAGGCAGAAATAAAATATATGCAAGAAAAATGTCTAGTACTTAAAAATTATTTAAAGAAGGAAAATAAGGACTTAGGCAAAATAGGCATACATATATTATATATGTGCACAAGCAAACACTTGCTGGAAGAAAACAAAAATTGCATGGAAATAGCATGAACCCTCAAACAAGTACTTTATCCATTTCCAGCAATTCTTTTATTTTGGAAAATAGGAATCATGCATATAACATGACCGTGGTAAGATTAAAGGGATCAGGCTTATTTCTGAAAATAAAAACAAGGACCACATACCCTTTTCTCTTGAATCAAATGAGAGGCAGATCATGCTTCATATAGGGTAAAAATGACATTGGGTAATTTTGTTAAACCCTAGTAGCAGTCAGGGTTTTGTATAAGGGAGGCTCAATGTAGTAAGACCTTTCACATTGCTCTTCATCATTTAAAGAAAAATAAAACATAACCCAGAGAAAAATAGAAGAAGGCAGAAGACTAAAGGGTTCAAAAAGCTTAGGAAAAAGAAGGATTAAGGTGAGTAACCTCACTGGAAACTTTGGCAATAAGTCCTGAATATTGAGGCAGCCTAATTAAATTTATATTTCATTTTTGCAAGCTATGTTCATTTTATGATTTGATATCTTTGGCTTGTCAATGATCTGCTCAAATGTAAAACCCTTTACAGTGACATTATCCAGTATAAAAGAGTCATGGGTTTCATGTTTGAATGTGGTTATCTGTGTTATGATTTAACTTTGAGATGAAGTAGATTTTATGGGTTTTCTTTATGCATTTATTCACTTAAAAACCCAAGATTGATGTCGTAGATATATGGTCTAAAAATGGAAGGAAATGTGGGGCTGCAACATTATGTTGTTGCTTATGTCTCACATCAACTGAAATAAAGATAAATGTAGAGGTGCAATGTTATACATGTGCTGAGCTTCTATGTTTTATGAACTCTCCAAATCAAAGCATATACTTGTGGTTTAGCCAGATCTTAAAGATTAACAAGGGTCTGATTGAACCAGAGGTAAAAGGAGACAACCAGAAAACTATCTATGACCATATGTTTGTAACTTGATCCATTGAAACCCATAGGCAAAATAATATGCTTAGAAATCACATTTGATTGCATGTTTAAATGCTTTCTTATGAGAACATGACTTACCAATTTCTGGATGAATACATGTTGGCTGAATGTTTATTTCTCTGATTGGAATATGATATGCAGAAGGGATTAGCATAGGAATGAGAAAGGGAAAGTAACACTTAGTAATTTAACTAAGGACTTTTGGATCTTAGGGCTACAAAATATGGCTTGGAAAGGTGAACATTGCAAGCTCACACATGGTATGCTTATACCCAGGGGCCTGAGTGTGCTGGGTTAATAGTGATATGTCCCAGGCAGTGTGTGGTTTAACAAGAGAAAGTAGCTAAAGACCATAATATACTTGATAGTGAACAATAGAAATAGGTTCATGAAAGGGCTTGAGTAAAATTCCTGATGGCCAGTAATCTGATAGAAAAGACTTGATGATTGAATTGATGAATGTGTTGATTTGTTTATGATGTTTTATGGATGGATCCTATGATTGTTATCACTGAACTAAAACATTGAATTATGTATAATTTGTTGTGCACTACTGTATATGCACATGTATCACAAGAACATGCACACGAGTGGTATTGAGTTTCTTTATCCATTTTGAAGATATTTGAATATGAATAAGTGTCATATAAATCATGTTTTCAGTTAGATTACTCATACCAGACTTTAGTCTGACCCTTGTGTGTTTTATGCACCATTGGGTGTCTCATGTTTATATGGGGCAGTTCATGGTGATTTTGCAGGAAAGTAGGAATTTCTTTGATCAGGCTTTGGATGTTTAGCTGCTTAAGAAATTGGATGCTATATTTCAAGATTTTTCTGAAGTTAAAATAGATGTTTATGCTGAATTATGTTAAGCTATTTTGTTTGAATTTGCTTAGAAAACTACGGTATTGTTAGAACCACTGTTTTGCAAGTGTTGAACCTATATGTATCAGCTGAAACTCATGTGCTTTGTTTTGCAAATGTTTTGCTAAGAAATGGAATTCTTAAACTTTAAAGAATAGTTAATTTAAATGGTAGAAAAATCTGAGATTGAAAGGATTTATGGATTGAATATACAATCAAGTGGTTGGCATAGGAAAATCCATGTTTAAGTGATATAAGACCTGGCAGAAGAAAAGGTTTGAGTTGCTTTGAAAAGAAAATAGATTGACAATTATTTTGCTTAAGAATAAGTGCAAGTGAATATGGCTAACATGACCATTTTATTGAGCCTGGGTTAAGCTAGCACTAAAAAAGTTTCAAACACAACTTACAGTATAGTTTTACACCCCAAATATAGGGTAGACTCAGTCATTTGGCTATCTAGAAAAGGCAAAAAATATATATTAGGAACTTAACTCTTCCACTGACACACACATGCACAGGATCATGTACACACATGCACATGCAAGAGCACAGTTCATACAGTAACAAAATTATGGAAATACATGTAAAATGCTAAGTCTTTAGACATGAAACCAATAGTTATGCAATAATCTAAGTATATTTGGAAAAATCTGGTTTTTGAAACACAATTGCTATGTAGGGATTATTTCTTTAAAATGATTCCCAAACAGATTTTCACTTCCAAACTTTTGTACTCTGATTCAAGTAGAAAGTAGCTTATATATCTTCATATATGTAAGTTTAAGATGATTTAAGCAAACCAATATTTTTATTGGCATAAAGATCCTGGATAGAATAAAATTAGAATGTAATATTTTCTTGATTAAATGGCCATTGTATATATAAAAAAATTTAGGAATAAAAAGGTGGGTCATTTCATTTGGTATCAGAGCTATGTTGCTAAATAACATAGCAAAATTTTGTATGAACTAGTTTGCATTGGATATATGGAGGTGTTGACTGCCTTGGATGCTTTGTTTTGTTAGTGCTTATACTACTAATATCTATTATAACTGAATAGGGATAGATTGAAATGAATTAATCTATAGAGTATTAGACAAAATGGACTGACCTAAGTGTTATATCCATAGAGCTATGGTAGGACCCAGACATCAAAATGTAGGAACAAGTGAACCACCCATGGTGAATGTGCAAGAATTCATGAGAGCCATAAGGGATGGAGTAGGCAATAGGCAGGAAAATCCACATGAGGAGCTTTCCAAACTACTCAAGACTTTTACCAACCTTGGAGGCAAAACTTTTGATGGCACAAAAGGAGTTATGGGAGTTCAAAATTGGCTCAGGATTTTGGAAAGGATCTTTGCAGACATGCAAGTTGAAGACCAAAGGAAGAGGCAAATTGCATCCAGGAAATTGAGAGGAGCAGCTTTAGATTGGTGGGAGGTTATCATAGCTGGAAGACCTGAAGGAGAAGTGACATAGGATCAATTTAAAGCAATGTTGGAAGGTAGGTTTGTCCCTGCATCAGCCAAGGAGTCTTTGCTAGAAGAATTCGTCAAATTAAGGCAAGGGACTATGAATGTCACTGAGTACACTCAGAGGTTTGAATCATTGGCTAAGTATGGTGTAGTACTCATCACCACTGAGGAAGCTAAGAATGGCAGATATATTCAAGGGCTAAACCCTAGCCTTAGTAGAGCTATGCTACCATACAAGGACAGGACTTTTGATCAAGTTTTGGACTTGACTTTGAGCATTGAACAACATGATAAGGCTAGAGAGAATTTCAGGGCATTCTAGAATAGCCAAAACAAGAAAGGAAAGGGCAAATTTCACCCTTATGATAAGAAGAAAGTAGATACAGCTTCCACCAAGAAACCAGAAGAAGCCCGTGCTGCTGAAATTAAAAAGAAGATTACTTGTTATAACTGTGGCCAAGAGGGGCATATGAAGAACAGGTGCACAATTGTTAGGCCACCATCCTTCAAATGTCACCATTGTGGGAAGGAAGGTCACATAAAGAGGAATTGTCCAGATTTTAAGCAAGGAAAATTAGGGGCTTTGGAAGGAAAAGGCAAGGCAACTGAGGGATCAAATGTTGAGAAACATGGCCAAGTTGAAGGTACTTTGTTTATGCACTCAATACCTTTTGCAGTAGTGTATGATACTGGGGCTACACACTCATTGATCTCCCATGATATTGCACAACAATTAAAATTGAATTGTATGATTGTTGATAAGCCACTGTTTATTAGAAGCCCTATAGGTAGCTCATGTGTTCTGGGCATGATGTTTATGCAACTGGGGTTAGATATAGGGGGACATGTGTTTAACTCAGACCTATATGTGTTGCAATATCCGAGCATAGGGGTTATTCTAGGAGTTGATTGGTTGAGTAAATATAAGGCTATCATAAATATGGAGACATCCACCATATCATTGAAAATTTCTGATGGAAAAAGGGTAGTTGTTCTTTGTGAGGCAGACAAGAATAGAAATATTGCCAACCTTTTTGCATTGTCTAGTGAAAAACCCATGCCTGCATTAGAAGAAATCCCCATAGTGAATCAATATACTGATGTGTTTGGTGAAGTTAGGGGAGTACCAAACCACAGGCCAGTTGAGTTTTCAATCAAAATAATTCCAGGAGCTAGCCCAGTGGTTAAAAGACCAACCAGAATGGGACCTAAGGAGTTGATAGAATTGAAAAAGCAATTGGTTGAATTAGAAGAAAGAGGCTTTATTAGGCCCAGTAGCTCATCATGGGGAGCACCGGTAGTCTTTGTTAAGAAACAAGATGGATCCCTTAGGTTATGTATTGACTATAGGGAATTAAATAAAGTCACAATTAAAAATAAATATCCTTTACCAAGAATTAATGATCTCTTTGATCAATTGAGTGGTGCAAAAATATTTTCTAGGCATGATTTAGCTTCAGGCTTTCATCATATGAAAGTAGAAGAGGAAAGCATTAAGTATACAGCCTTTAACACAAGATATGGACTTTATGAATTTTTAGTAATGCCATTTGGCTTGACAAATGCTCCTTCCTATTTTGTTGATTTGATGAATAGGATTTTTAGAGAATACTTGGATAAATTTGTATTGATATTTATTGATGACATACTAATTTATTCTAAATCAATCAGAGAGCATGAAAATCATTTGCATATGGTATTTGAAAAATTGAGGCAGGAAGACTTGAAAGCAAAGTTTTCAAAATGCACTTTTTGGCAAAATGAAGTGAATTTTCTAGGCCACATTATATCAGAAAAAGGAATATCTGTGGATCCCAATAAGGTCATTGCAGTGCAAGCTTGGAAAAGGCCTACCAATGTCACTGAGGTCAGATCATTCATGGGAATGGCTAGTTACTATAGAAGGTTTATAAAAGATTTTGCAAAAATTTCAATCCCATTAACCAGATTGACTAGGAAAAATCAAGTGTTTACTTGGACTGAAGAGTGTGAGAAAGCCTTTGGGAAATTAAAGGAAGCACTAGTGCAAGCTCCAATCCTCAAAGTACCTGAAGGGAATGAAAACTTGGTGGTGTATACTGATGCAAGTGGACAAGGGCTTGGGGTAGTATTGATGCAACAACATCAAGTGATAGCTTATGCTTCTAGGCAATTGAAACCAAGTGAGGTAAGATATGCTACTTATGACCTTGAATTAGCTGCTATAGTGTATACTCTTAAGCTATGGAGACACTACTTGTTAGGGGCAAGGTTTGAAGTTTACACAGACCATAAGTCACTTAAATATTTATTTTCACAAAAAGAATTGAATATGAGGCAACAAAGGTGGATTGAACTCCTAGCCTCATATGACTTTGAAATATTATATACCCCTGGTAAGGCTAATAAAGTAGTAGATGCCCTAAGTAAACAACATGCTAAAGTGGCTAGATTAATGATAGAAGAGTTTAACACTTTATCATTGCTAACTGATTCAGAGATAGAAAGTGATAATGTAGAAAACATGAGCCTATGCAGTGAGCATGTAGAAATGGGAAAGTTAAGCTTTATCACTCTGGAGTCAGAATTGAAAAACAAAGTTGTAAAGTTACAAGACCAAGATCCATTTTTATTTGAAAAGAAAACTCAGATATTAAATGGTGAAGCAGTGGAAGGTTTTTAGTTGAATGATCAAGGCCATTTGAAGAAAGGAGAAAGAATATGTGTTCCAGCAATTGATGAGTTGAAACAAGAAATCTTGGATGCTTACCACAAAAGCAAATACACTATACACCCAGGAAGCACAAGAATGTATCACAACCTCAAGAGGGATTATTGGTGGAGTGGTATGAAGAGTGCAGTGGCAACCTATGTATCTAAATGTATGGTTTGCCAACAAGTGAAGGCTGAGTATCAAAAACCCTCAGGAATGCTTCAACCCTTGCAAATACCACAGTGGAAATGGGAGGATATATCAATGGATTTCATTGATGGTTTGACTAGAACTAGGAGGGGAAATGATAGCATTTGGGTAGTGGTTGATAGGTTAACCAAGTCAGCCCACTTTATACCTGTAAAGTCAGAAAGAAATGCATGTACACTAGCCCAGTTGTTTATCAAGGAAGTGGTTAGACTACATGGTATACCAAAGACCATAGTAAGTGATAGAGATACCATCTTCACTTCAAAATTTTGGCAGAGTTTTCACAAGGCAATGTAGACTGATTTATGCCTAAGTACAGCATACCATCCTCAATCTGATGGTCAAACAAAAATTGTGAACAAATTGCTTGAAGACATGTTGAGAGCTTGTGTATTGGATTGGGGAGGAAGTTGGGAGGATCATATCTTTTTAGCTGAATTTGCATACAACAATAGCCATCATAGTAGTATAGGCATGGCACCCTTTGAAGCTCTCTATGGGAGACCATGTTTATCACCCTCAAGTTGGCTTGAAACTGGGGAAAAAGTGGTCTTAGGGCCAGAGAGTGTGAAGGAAACTTCAGAGAAAATAGCTTTGATCAGAAAAAGAATTGCTTCAGCCCAGGATAGGCAAAAGAAATATGCAGATCAAAGAAGGAAGGCAGTACAATATGGTGTTGGGGATTATGTGTTTATCAAAATATTACCCATGAAGAAGGTTCTAAGGTTTGGGAAACAAGGAAAGTTGATTCCTAGGTACATAGGGCCATATAAAATTCTAGAAAGAATAAGAACTATAGCCTATAAGCTGGAATTGCCAGAAGAAATGGGAGCAATGCATGATGTTTTTCATGTGTCTCAACTAAGAAGGTGTGTTCATGATAAGGAGGCAATCATAGAATCCCCTAAGGATGTGCAAATTGACCCCAGGATGATTTATGAAAAGGAGCCAGTGGGCATAGTTCTAGAGAGATCAAGAAATTGAGAAACAAAGAAATTAAATTAGTAAAAGTGCAATGGAGTCTTGACCCAAATGATTGCACATGGGAAGTGGAGGATAAAATCAGAAATGACTATCCACAACTGTTTGATTGAATGAAAGGTAAATTTATATATACTAATGAATGTTTTGATTGAATATGCATTGTGATTTTTGTTTTAATATGCATAGAGTTTAATCAAGTAATTGGCTTGAGAATGGTTTGAGATCAGAAAAAGTTGATTTTTCTGGATTGATGATACTTAAGTTAAGTATGAGAGAATTGTGGGACACAATTCCTAAAAGGAGGGGTATATGTAATAACCCTGATTTTTGTGTGAGCAATTTCATGATTTAAATTAGTTTATGTTTGTTTAAAAATTGCATTGAGAAAGATAGGGATGGAAACTGATTGCAAATGTATGGTTTAAACATGTACATGTGCACACGACAGTGCACACACATGCACACATTTTTCTGCATAATGAAATAAGCAGAAATCAATATATAAATTAGAATAAATAATTTAGAAATACATATGTATGAAGATATGATTATGTCTTTATTAAGTCTGGCACCAAGAAAATAAATGGTTAGGCAGAAATAAAATATATGCAAGAAAAATGTCTAGTACTTAAAAATTATTTAAAGAAGGAAAACAAGGACTTAGGCAAAATAGGCATACATATATTATATATGTGCACAAGCAAACACTTGCTGGAAGAAAACAAAAATTGCATGGAAATAGCATAAACCCTCAAATAAGTACTTTATCCATTTCCAGCAATTCTTTTATTTTGGAAAATAGGAATCATGCATATAACATGACCGGGGTAAGATTAAAGGGATCAGGCTTATTTCTGAAACTAAAAACAAGGACCACATACCCTTTTTCTCTTGAATCAAATGAGAGGCAGATCATGCTTCATATAGGGTAAAAATGACATTGGGTAATTTTGTTATACCCTAGTAGCAGTCAGGGTTTTGTATAAGGGAGGCTCAGTGTAGTGAGACCTTTCACATTGCTCTTCATCATTTAAAGAAAAATAAAACATAAGCCTGAGAAAAATAGAAGAAGGCAGAAGACTAAAAGGGTTCAAAAAGCTTAGGAAAAAGAAGGATTAAGGTGAGTAACCTCACTGGAAACTTTGTCAATAAGTCCTGAATATTGAGGCAGCCTAATTAAATTTATATTTCACTTTTGCAAGCTATGTTCATTTTATGATTTGATATCTTTGGCTTGTCAATGATCTGCTCAAATGTAAAACCCTTTACAGTGACATTATCCAGTATAAAAGAGTCATGGATTTCATGTTTGAATGTGGTTATCTGTGTTATGACTTAACTTTGAGATGAAGTAGATTTTATGGGTTTTCTTTATGCATTTATTAACTTAAAAACCTAGGATTGATGTCATAGATATATGGTCTAAAAATGGAAGGAAATGTGGGGCTGCAACATTATGTTGTTGCTTATGTCTCACATCAACTGAAATAAAGATAAATGTAGAGGTGCAATGTTATACATGTGCTGAGCTTCTATGTTTTATGAACTCTCCAAATCAAAGCATATACTTGTGGTTTAGCCAGATCTTAAAGATTAACAAGGGTCTGATTGAACCAGAGGTAAAAGGAGACAACCAGAAAACTATCTATGACCATATGTTTGTAACTTGATCCATTGAAACGCATAGGTAAAATAATATGCTTAGAAATCACATCTGATTGCATGTTTAAATGCTTGCTTATGAGAACATGACTTACCAATTTCTGGATGAATACATGTTGGCTGAATGTTTATTTCTCTGATTGGAATATGATATGCAGAAGGGATTAGAATAGGAATGAGAAAGGGAAAGTAACACTTAGTAATTTAACTAAAGACTTTTGGATCTTAGGGCTACAAAATATGGCTTGGCAAGGTGAACATTACAAGCTCACACATGGTATGCTTATACCCAGGGGCCTGAGTGTGCTGGGTTAACAGTGATATGTCCCAGGCAGTGTGTGGTTTAACAAGAGAAAGTAGCTAAAGACCATAATATACTTGATAGTGAACAATAGAAATAGGTTCATGAAAGGGCTTGAGTAAAATCCCTGATGGCCAGTAATCTGATAGAAAAGACTTGATGATTGAATTGATGAATGTGTTGATTTGTTTATGATGTTTTATGGATGGATCCTATGATTGTTATCACTGAACTAAAACATTGAATTATGTATAATTTGTTATGCACTACTGTATATGCACATGTATCACAGGAACATGCACAAGAGTGGTGTTGAGTTTCTTTATCCATTTTGAAGTTATTTGAATATGAATAAGTGTAATATAAATCATATTTTCAGTTAGATTACTCATACCAGACTTTAGTCTGACCCTTGTGTGTTTTATGCACCATTGGGTGTCTCATGTTTATATGGGGCAGTTCATGGTGATTTTGCAGGAAAGTAGGAATTTCTTTGATCAGGCTTTGGATGTTTAGCTGCTTAAGGAATTGGATGCTATATTTCAAGATTTTGCTGAAGTTAAAATAGATGTTTATGCTGAATTATGTTAAGCTATTTTGTTTGAATTTGCTTAGAAAACTACTATATTGTTAGAACCACTGTTTTGCAAGTGTTGAACCTATATGTATCAGCTGAAACTCATGTGCTTTGTTTTGCAAATGTTTTGCTAAGAAATGGAATTCTTAAACTTTAAAGAATAGTTAATTTAAATGGTAGAAAAAACAGAGATTGAAAGGATTTATGGATTGAATATACAATCAAGTGGTTGGCATAGGAAAATCCATGTTTAAGTGATATAAGACCTGGCAGAAGAAAAGGTTTGAGTTGCTTTGAAAAGAAAACAGATTGACATGTATTTTGCTTAAGAATAAGTGCAAGTGAATATGGCTAACATGACCATTTTATTGAGCCTGGGTTAAGCCAGCACTAAAAAAGTTTCAAACTCAACTTACAGTAAAGTTTTACAACCCAAATATTGGGTAGACTCAGTCATTTGGCTATCTAGAAAAGGCAAAAAATATATATTAGGAACTTAACTCTTCCACTGACACACACATGCACAGGATCATGTACACACATGCACATGCAAGAGCACAGTTCATACAGTAACAAAATTATGGAAATACATGTAAAATGCTAAGTCTTTAGACATGAAACCAATAGTTATGCAATAATCTAAGTATATTTGGAAAAATCTGGTTTTTGAAACACAATTGCTATGTAGGGATTATTTCTTTAAAATGATTCCCAAACAGATTTTCACTTCCAAACTTTTGTACTCTGATTCAAGTAGAAAGTAGCTTATATATCTTCATATATGTAAGTTTAAGATGATTTAAGCAAACCAATATTTTTATTGGCATAAAGATCCTGGATAGAATAAAATTAGAATGTAATATTTTCTTGATTAAATGGCCACTGTATATATAAAAAAAAATTAGGAATAAAAAGGTGGGTCATTTCAATATGCTTGATATTTATCACCGCCCCCAAAACAAAAGAACGTGGCCAAAATTTTAAAGCCCATATAATCCCTTAACAAATATTTAAAAGAATTTAAACCCGATTAAAAATTCCAAACAGCAATTAACAACCAATTTAATCGTCATTTGACGATATAATTTATTGTTACTAAACCCCGGGTTGTTACAGACTCCCCTCCTTATAAAAATTGCGTCCCCGCAATTTTCATAATTAAAGTCGTCAATAACAATTATTTTTCTAACATAAACTGGTTAAGCTAGAAAAATAGAGGTCGAGAACACAAACGCCAAAGAAATCTTTTAATTCCATAAAAGAAATTCACCAATTTTCAACAAAATCTAATTATCAAATAGATAATCAGAAAACAACAAAACTGAATAAATACAATTATCAGCAATTTTTAATTATCAATTAGATAATTAGAATACATAAATCACAAAACAGCAATATCTAATTATCGATACGATAATTAGAAAACAGCAAAATCTAATTACCAACAAAGACAATTAGAAAACACAAATCACAAATCGCAAAACCGCAAATATCTTGTTATCCAACAAATAACTAGAAAACACGAACTTCATCATCAACTAACTCTAACTATCAACAGAGATAGATAGAAAATAGCAATTCAATATGATCAACATAATCTAGAATCAATTAGAGACTAGAAAATCTCAAAATCAACAAAATTAGCAAATATCCAATTATCAAAAATGATAGTCAGAAAACACAATTATCTAATTATCAAAAACGATAATCAGAAAACATCAAATATCTAATTATCAAAAACGATAATCAGAAAACATCAAATATCTAATTATCAAAACAATAATCAGAAATCAGAAAACATCAAATATCTAATTATCAAAAACGATAATCAGAAATCTCAAATCAACAAATATCTAATTATCAAAAATGATAATCAGAAAACATCAAATATCTAATTATCAAAACGATAATCAGAAATCAAAAAACATCAAATATCTAATTATCAAAAACGATAATCAGAAAACATCAAATATCTAATTATCAAAACGATAATCAGAAATCAGAAAACATCAAATATCTAATTATCAAAAACGATAATCAGAAATCTCAAATCAACAAATATCTAATTATCAAAAACGATAATCAGAAAACATCAAATATTTAATTATCAAAACGATAATCAGAAATAAAAAAATATCAAATATCTAATTATCAAAAACGATAATCAGAAATCTCAAATCAACAAATATCTAATTATCAAAAACGATAATCAGAAAACATCAAATATCTAATTATCAAAACGATAATCAGAAATCAGAAAACATCAAATATCTAATTATCAAAAATGATAATCAGAAATCAGAAAACATCAAATATCTAATTATCAAAAACGATAATTAGAAAACATCAAATATCTAATTATCAAAACGATAATTAGAAATCAGAAAACATCAAATATCTAATTATCAAAAACGATAATCAGAAATCTCAAATCAACAAATATCTAATTATCAAAAACGGTAATCAGAAAACATCAAATATCTAATTATCAAAACGATAATCAGAAATTAGAAAACATCAAATATCTAATTACCTACAGATAATTAGAAACAACAAATATCTAGAAATCAATTAAGATACTCTAGAAAATCAACATAAAAGGTTGGATCGATCCCATCAAATGGCGAGTTTTAGCTACGCCGCACGTGCATCAACAAATGGCCGAAGCCTACCGAGTTTTATAAATTTTTGGCGCCCATCAGATGACCCGAAGGTCCGCAGAGTGACCCGAAGGTCTAGTACTGGTATTTGACCCGAAGGTCCTCAGAGTGGCCCGAAAGCCCAACAAATGACCCAAAGGTCCAACATAGTGGCTCGAAAGCACACAAAATCATCAAAATCATGAAAATAACAAATGTTTCAATTAACGAGTCCGGAATTAACCGAAATAGTGAACGCACATGTCCCATACCACGTGTTTTACTAAATCGTTTAAATCTCTTCATCGTTTCCTTCAAAGTGCAAAATTGTGTATTTTAAATAATTAACATTTTACGTTCTCAAACGGACAAGTCCGAAATTAAGTGAAACAGTAAAAGTGAGGGTTCATAGTCCTTAATTTTGTTGAAGCGTTTAAATCGCTTCCTCGTTCTTTTGAAAGCGCAAACTGTAAAAATTTTAAAACAATTTTCAGAACACGTGATTAAAACAGCAACATCTGTAGCAATTTCGATAAGGAAATCGCACTTCTCAAAACACCGTAAAAACGGATATCAAATCAGCATTGCGGAATAACCGCTTGAAAATCCACTTTAAAATTTGACGGTTACTGAAGTCAAAGCGACATTAATTTTTATACGTCAAAATTTCATCAAAATAATTCACATCAAAATATAATACCAGTGAATTTTCATTTATTAGAAATGTCAACAAAACACCGTGCTTCAAAAATTTAGCACCAGTGTAAAAATACCGTTATAAAAATAACGACAACTAAATACGTTCAAACCAAACACCGGTTCAACGTAAAATTAATGTAGTAACGTGCAACTCAAATCTGCACGTACACTACAAAATGAACAAAAAAATCACTAGATTATATCTTCAATGAAGATAATTTAAAACAGTAAAATCTCAACAAAATCACATAACAGCAATCGCTTCAGATCCTCAAACCGGATTCGAAATTTTCAAAGAAAATAAAATAAACACATCCATGTAACAACACAATGAAATTTTTATTTCATTTTCATATTTTGATTTTTAAATCAAAAAGATTATCAGCCGTACACGGCGAAAACAATCACTGTTTCCGCTGCGCATTCTGATAAACAGAACACAAATTACTCAATCATCAAAACACAGTTTCACTTTTATTTTTAAATAAAGATATTTAAAAATTTCATCATAATTTCAAAACTTTAGTTTTTACTCAAAGCACAAATAAAACATCGACAATTAGTTGTAACACATGTTCCATCTAAGTTATGTTTTATATTATGTCCATAAACCCCTCGCTCTGATACCAACTGTGACGCCCCACCTCTATGCTCACAATAACAAAGAGTACTAAAAGAAATACTGTCTGTTATTACGAAGAATAAGGCTGGATAAGAGCGGCCATCCTTAGTTAGGCCTTACACTAGTATTGGTTACCTCGATAGGAGTGGTATATTTATTTTCATCTTTGGTTATTACTCCCATCGACATACCCAATTCCAGTATAAAACGAACTACGATGGTTCATAATAGTTTAGGACAGTATATATAAAAATAATGACACAGATAAGCTAAATGCGGAACACAGCTAATATCAAATCTCATATATATAACTGAAGGCAGTTACAATACATTTGATATCATACATATGATACAACTACAACTGTCGACTCAGGAAGTTATATATACAAGTACATTATCGAATAATATACATGAATACATATCAACCTAGATCAGATACACTGACTACTACAAAATGACGAGGACTACTCCAAAAGATATGAAGAGACTTCATAGCTCAAGCAGCAACCCAAAGCAAGATATCTACAACCTGTAATAACTTGGTCTAACCCGAGTATTAAATTCAAAAGAAAATAATACACGAGTCAGTCTAATTCAAACTCAGTTATTAATGCACGGAAGCAATAATAATTTAATAATTAAATAGACGGCAGTCATAATAAATCTCGTATATCCAACTCTTCAATATGAGAATCAGATAACGGTAGATATAACACGAAACAGTGTTAAACAACAAATCAGCAAATTCAAATCATCAACAAAGATAAATAAAAACGATTTTCGATGAAAACAATATGAAAACCACAGAATTGCCTAATCAGCAATTAACAACAAAATCCAATTATTAAATAAATAATTAGAAACATATAATCTAATTATCAAATAGATAATTAGACAACAACAAAATGACCAATCAAACCAAATCAAATTACAATTTCAAAATATTGAATTGGACACACAAAACAATTCAAGCAATTGAAATACCACTTAAAACATCAATACTGATAGGGCCGCAGTACACGCACGCGTGCAGTGCCTCGCCATAACAGTGATGAAATACACAAAAGCTCAATGAAAGTTCACAACACGAGCACAAGGTCAAACCCGAGCGTTTAAGCTGGATTCAACTCAATGTACAAATCAATGTACAAGTAACCAAAATAGTGAAACAACACTATCCCCAAAGTCACTCGACTAGAACAGTGGACAGAATAAGGCTACAAGGATAAATGAATCTACAAAACAGCAAGTGTTCCACTACATAGATATACGCAGTAACAATATAAATGAATCAAAAACAAATGGCACCAACTCGAGATCAATTCGAAGTGAACCGGAATGAAAGGATTATTACTGCAACATGAACCATTGATACATGTTAACAGCAACCACAGAATGACAGCAACCAAAACTGTCGCAACATGGCAAATTCAAATTGATCAAAGAGCAGGAAAACATAAACAATGTCAAATACCAGAAACCCAAAGCAACTCAAGCTAGCTGATTGAACCCGCTCTCAAGTCCAGATGACACAAAGTGTGAAACTGCATATATATACACAAACCAATACAGTAAAATACATGATGAACATGTATGCAGGGCAACATCAAAGTGTATATGCAGGGTCAAAACCCCACTAAAATCAAGTGCAGTCTTATAAAGCAACTCGATAACAAAGTAAACAACATATACGGTGATACATAAAGAACAATATGAATGCAAAATGAGCTACATGAACACTAGTGGTACAAAATGCAAACCCAACAGTGAGCTGGTCGAATCAGAGCAGCTGCATATATGACAACTACACCACCCTCAATCATGAAGAACATATTTAAAATGCAGTGACACCACTTACGCAAGTGAACAATGCAAATGAACTCCACCAAGTACAAAACATACAAACCAGAATGCACAATTACACATGACACTGAAACAAATGAACTCGACCAATATCCAAAAATACATGATAAAAACACAATTCCAAATGAATACAAAATGACCAGTTTTGACCAAAGAATGGTCAGAATTAAGGCAACAATGTGCACAGGTCAGGGAAGCAACAATTGTACAGAGACAATAACTTCACCAAAGTACAAGAGAAACCAAGACAAGCACTGATACAAAGATGGCCAGAGCCGAAGTACTCAGGGGCCAGAAATTCAAGCCTTATCAGTGAAGCGTGATAACCAAGTCAGAAATCAATGCCGCGAAATCAAGTCAAAAATATACAAATTCGACAAAGTCACACGTCACAAACTCAAGCCGAGAAATCAAAGATCGACTACGAGTCGAAGCCGAAGCCAACCAAGAATCTAACAAATCAACGTCATCAACACCCATACAAAACAGTGCCATGATACCAAAAACAAGAAATCGAACCAAATCAAAATCAAGTCAGAAATCATCAACGATGAAACCAATCGAACGCAAAGCATAACGCTAAGTTTAAATTAAGATGTGAGTGGAGTGTCACTCTCCTTTGCTTCGAAGAACCCCAAATCCATCAGCCGAACTCGATCAATCATCGAAGCAGCCGAAGTGAGCAACGAAGAAGAAACAATCAATCGAGAGCTACATGAGGATTTCCATTAATCAATCAACAAAAGGCACGGCTTCGAAAATTCTCACAAGCCCTAATTTTAAGAGAGGAACGAACGAGAACGAAATCGTGCCGCCATTTTTAATTTCGTTCGTTTATTTTGTTTTAGGGTTAGCAATCAAAAGTGAAAGAGGAACCGGTTATATGCTTGATATTTATCACCGCCCCCAAAACAAAAGAAACGTGGCCAAAATTTTAAAGCCCACATAATCCCATAACAAATATTTAAAAGAATTTAAACCTGATTAAAAATTCCAAACAGTAATTAACAACCAATTTAATCGTCATTTGACGATAATTAATCGTTACTAAACCCCGGGTTGTTACAATTGTGTTATTTATATAATCTCCGGGTTAGTCTGAGACATTTTAGGTTCAAAGACCAAGTGAATGGCTTGTGGTTCTTGGATATAAGATTGGAGGGTAGATTATTAGTGGGATGGTGTATTATATATGTATATATGTGGACACTTATATACACATGGATGTTAGGTGTAGATATATGTGATGCACGTATGATATGTATGTATTTTTTTGGAAATTGTAGGCATTTGACTTATTTATGTAGACCTATATGGATTTGAATATAATGTCTATTATATTTCATCGTTGCGTTCTTATGACTCTATGATCCATATCTTATATTTTATATTATATATTGTTCTATCCTGGAAACATACATGTTTATTGCTTTGTGTTGATACCAAGTACATATTGGTGAGTTATCTAATATTTTTTTGAATACATACCAGTGTTAGCCTAAGGAAATATTCATGTGTGACAGCCTAATATTGCATCATTCTCCATTTTATCAAACAATATTACTAAGTAAGAACCTTTGGGTGCATGGATATAAATGTGGGGTGTTACAGTGTAGAAGATTTTTATCAAATTCAGGGCTTTCTCGAATAATAGTGAGCAAGAATACATATACATATACATATATATACACATGCATACATATATATATTAAGATGTATAACATCATGTATGCGTTCAATCCATTGTTTATAAATTAAGTAGGTTACTGATCATATTAAATTTAATATAGATGTTGGTTTATATTCAATTCTGGATATCAATATGAAAGTTGATATGGAAAATGGGTAAATGGCCATTAGAAAAGAATTATGACCTTGGGTTAAGAAAGGGAAGAAGATGAATATATAAAGATAACTAAATGAGCCATCAGTCAATTAACTTTATGTAAATGGCTAATAATAACGTATATTGTTGAAAGTAACATGGTTATACTCGGTTGATATGATGATAAAACTATGTTTGGGTGAATGAACATTATAATAGAATGATAAAGAAAGATGAGAGAAGAAACTGCAAATATAATAAAGATAAGAGTGTAATTATAATAAAGGTGAGTTGGGTAAAAGGTACCATGACAAAAATTGATAATATAACCATACAAAAGTTCATAATTCACTCAAATGATTTGTAGTTAGATATGTGTATATTTTAAATGAATTAGACTTGAGTACTTAAGGAAAAATACAATAAAATGGCGAAAATCCAAAATTAACAGCCAAACAAATGTAGAAGATTGATACTTAGACGTCTAAAAAGTACAGTGTAAACCCACAATGTTACTTTTCATTTTAGAGTGATTTAAACGTTTGAATTAGTAGGTAAGACGTATGAAATATAGAGTCAAGTAGCCACCCAAAAGGTGAAGGAATTAATCCTTCAGGCATTCTATCATTTAAATTATAAACTCAGACATCTGAATGTTGGTTCAGACATTTGGATGATCACACTGGACATCTAAGCTGTTGAGTTATAGCCAGATTAAATGTGGACACAAATGGACTATATAAATGATTGAAGGCACTTTATATCAATCATGTGACAACATTAGGAAGTTATATATTGTATGCAATCTTTTTTTTGGCAAAGCCAGTAGGGTTAAATGGGCCTCTACCATTTTATTTATTACTTGAAAGAAATTACAAGCAAGAAATAAAGGAGTTACAGAAGGAAACAAGAAAAGAATATAGACATAGAAGCAGGAAGGAAAAAACAACATATAAAATAAAGATGGTGTATAACGACCCGTAATTTTCGATAAAAAGAAAAATAATATTTAATTTAATAAGATGTTGGTGTTAATATTGGAAGAAATAAAAATTTGTGATTTATCAATAAGAAAAATAACTAGAATGTAATGTTAATAATGTTAATTTAAGGCAATTGAAAACTATTTTAATTTGAATGATTGGAAAGTTATAATTAGTCATAAAGTGTAAATGGTAAATAAACCAAAAGTTGTATTAAACGGTGAAATTATATGTAATTAATTGGAATTGATTAAAATAGAATTATTAATCCGTATGTGAATTTATTAGTTTTATTTCTTAACAATAAACATAGAAATGTGTTTGAAATCATAAGTAGTAACAATTGTTTAGTTATCGTTTCACTATTTAATCCGTTGAAATTTAATTGGAAATCAATTGCAATTAATCTATCTAAATACCGCAGTTAATGTGAATTAAGATGGTAACCGTAGAATATTGATGTAATAAATGGTAAACCAATGTTAATTATATCCATAAAGTAATGATTGATTGAATAAAAAGATTGAAACCAAAATGAATCAATTTATTTGGTTTTAAATTATAATTAATGAATTTATTGCAATTGGAATTGGAACGCTGTAATTAGCGTAATATTAATAGTTGAATTTGACATGGAAAATTTGTTTTAAAAGATTATAATTACTAGTTAATCAAAAGTGATAAAAATTTGTTAGTTATAAAATTTGAATTTAGAAAGTGATAAATTTAATTTAATAATACTTTATTTAATTAACGTGAAAATAGCCATTTTGGCCACTATATCGGATTTCAACGAAACTAGTTTCATCGGATCCATAACAGTGAATTATTATAGGGTTTCAAGTTTCGTAGCGATTGGATTTGTCGTTTGATCGTGTGGGCTCGAAACGCGTAGAAATCAATTTGAAATAAGATTATTTTGAAAACTAACTTCTGTATACAATGGAATTAGGACTTGAAACTTGTTCCGTTGAGTTTAAAAATATCAAAAACCTATATTTCGATATATTGGATGACCCATTTTCGTTTCGAGAACGAAAAGGGCTTTTTGGGCCGTTGTTATAGTTTCGATCCAACCCTACCTATATATAGGCTGTTATAAACCCTTGTTGTTTCTCATTTTATTATTTATGTACGTACATCTTCTTCCTCCTCAAACGTCAGAACATCAATCCTAATTCTCCAAATTCCAAAACCTAATTTCAAAAAAAAAAAAATTGGTTGCTCTAGGTTTACTTCGAGTCAGGAAGAGGTTCGCTTCGGGTTCCAAAGGCGAAAACCCTACAACGACTTCGGATCAGAGAGAGTTCCACGCCAAACAAGGCGGATCTGATCGCGCTTCAAGTTCCAGAGGTGAAAACCCTGCAGCGACTTCGGGTCAGGAGCCAAATGACATGGGTCTCGGGTGATTTTGGCAAAAACAAAGAGCAAGCACCGGGTAATTGAGGCGGCGACCCAAAGTGTAACGACCCAGAATTTCTGTCAATTGAAATTCAAATATTTAATTAATTTTAAATATTAATAAGTAAGAGTTGGAAGTCGGATTAAGTTAATTTCGATATAGCGATTAATTGGGCGATTAAAATATTAATTTAATACCTGAAATTGGGTAAATAATTGAAATTTGAATTAAATGTGATTAAAAATGATTTATAAAGTTATATTAAATCATATTGAAGTTATAGGGATGTTATAGAACTTTTAAAATTGAATTAAAAGTTAAATTGAGAAAATTGAATATTTTAATATTTAATTGACGACTAAAAATAGTCATTTTTCAAACAGTCTCGGATTTCGACGAAACTAGTTTCATCGGTTCTGTAATGTGATATTATTGTAAGGTTTCAAATTTCGTGTCAATCAGATTTATGGTTTGTCCGGGGCAAGCCAAAACGCATCGAAATCGGTTTAAATTGATTTGATTTAAATTTGATCGTTTATTTCCATAACTCTCACATACGATCGAATTAGCTCCCGAAACACGTTCCATTGTGTTCGGAATGCGGGGTAAACCTTAGAAACGCCAGCCGGCATGCTCGATTTCGAGTTCGAAAATTTTCGGATGAATAGTAATTTGAGAAATTTCTATATAAGGACCTCACATCTTCAATTTGCAAACTAAAATCAAACCCTAACCCTAATTTGTTGCAGCCGCCACATTACTGTTGATGGCCGAAATTCATCCTCATTTTCCCCTTAATCTCTTCTAATCCGTCAACATTCATCAAAAATTACCAACTACAAAGTTGAAGAGCATTGTAAGGGCTTTCAATCCATGCGGTGATGATGGTCATCGGAGCGACGTGGTGGTGGGATTTGGGCCGTGAAGTCTGGCCGGTCGCGCACGAATTTCGAGGCAGGGGTGCAACCGAGTGGGGTCGGTTTGTAGGTGGAGGTGCGGCACGTCACGTGCTTTCGAATGGTATTTCCTTATCGAAGTGAAGATGAACGTAGGTAGTGTGTTTTGAAACCCTAAGGGGGCGGCTAGTGGGTTCATTCTCGTGCGTGTATACTGGGATGAGGAAGAAGAACTTGAGCGGCCATGATCTTGTGATGAAAACGTGCGGCCTGGATCTATCTAGGTTTATAAAATAAAAAGAAAATTGTAAAAGTTAAATTTTTTAAATCGTATAAACTTTGTAATAGCATAACTCTTTCATACGAGGTCGAAAAATTACGAAACCAGTTGCGTTGGAATCGTATGGACGAGCACTACGCAATGGAGCTGGATTGGTATTTTTAGGAGTCAGTGAAAATTTTGGATAAAATTAAACGTTCGTTTAATTTTAATCGAAATAAATCGCTATCACGACAACTACAACAAAGGTGAGAACTTCTCACTCAATCGAATGTTTTGTTTCGATTTAAATTTTAAATAGTTGGATTTAAAATTGTTGATAGTGATTGATTGTGATGATTGGATGATAAATTGCTATTTATTGTATTAAATAGACCCTATACGTCGTATATTAAGCGGAGGTTATTTATTAAAAACATATACCGCGATAATTCCACATTGAAGTGGGATTGGTATTATATATGTATATAGCAATATATATATATCGGAATATGTATATATTGGAGTTGATTTCTTGCATCATATAGCGGATGAGACCCTATTGCACCGCATAATAGCGGATAATATTTATAAATCCCATATCCAGATGTTTTGAAATATTGTGCTCACTATTCGGGTTAGCCGGGAAAAGACCATTGTGTCATATAACCCATTCCGAATTAGTGATACGACGATATGGATCGTATTGAAGACCGGTGGTGAAGACCGGGTATTTGTGAAAACGATAGGATGACCTATCAATTGTCTCTGCACCGTTAGCTACGGTATAGAGATTTCCTTTGTGATGGGAAGTTTTATCGGGATTGTGAATACCCGGATTGCAAGGGCTTCTTTTGAAGTGCCTTCGGTTCTGTTCGA
The DNA here is from genome assembly GCA_030737815.1 of Allium fistulosum. Lineage (NCBI taxonomy): Eukaryota > Viridiplantae > Streptophyta > Magnoliopsida > Asparagales > Amaryllidaceae > Allium > Allium fistulosum. The sequence continues at coordinate 863,955,937 of CM060905.1, read as the reverse complement.
ACCCGAAACAGACTTGTATGGTTACATGTCTGACATTACATTTTGAGATGTAAAGCTGATTTCTTTCAAATACATTTCTGTTGGTGGCGGAGAATTTATTCTCATAGCTTAACACCCTTCTCTGAGACGTACGAGCTCAGAGGTTAGGTAGTTGAAATTTATCAGCGATATATTCCCAATTTGGTAATGTGGCATGCTGAGTGTTGCTGTGTGATGATCATTTATTGATCATTTGTGATCAAAGCGTGGCTTTGTGAAAAAGCGTAGCATTGTGGACGAGACTTCGTCAGACCTCACAACCCGGAAATGGTCGAAACAGGAAAGATGCGGCAAGGTTTCAGGGATAGCTTCCCTAGGGTATGACCATTCCTTCTAGAAAAGGGTAGTATCATGGTATGGAGCCCAGATACTTACTCATGTGGACACACTTTATTTATTATATGTGATGTTGATTACCGAGCGCTCGGATAAAGGTCCCAAAGGACCGGGGGTGGCATATCTCAGGTTTACTGCCCGGGAAAGGAGTAACCGGCCTTGTTGGCAGAGAGCAGTTTGTCTCTCGGAGCGTCCAGCCAGAGGCGTTTCTTTCGTGGCATAGGAAGTTCCTTAGCTTGACCATTTGTTGGCAAATCCATTTTCCAATACGAACCTTGTACGGTTTTAGTTGTAGAACCTGCCATTTACTTATGGTGGCGCCCCACTGTTTAGATGGTAGCTATAGTAGGCATAGTTCGGAATGTCTATGTTGGCTAAGATTAATATTATACTTTCGAAAAGTTTTCTGCACTATGCACTAATAATAATAATCCAATGATTTGCGTAGTAAGCATGTTTGACTATCATAAGAAGAAATCTCCTCCAATTCTGCGTTTACATTGTGTGTGTGGCGGGAGGTCTTATGGTAGTTTCATTTTCCAAAAGCATCGCGAATATTTCCACTTCCTTTGTTGTTGTTGTTTTAAAGATGATAATTGTTTTAGTTCTCACACCAGTCACCATGGCTGACCTGGAGTTTATTGTTTCCTTCCTAAACTCTGGGTGCCCACCAATTTCCACACGGGCAGTCTAGAGTTAGGTTATCAGGTCATTCTGGATTCAGGAGATGCTGTGGAGCTTAGTGGCAAGCTGAATGGCGAGACGTATCACTTGTATATGATATTATTTATTCCGCTGTGTATTTTGTATATAGACAAGTTTATATAACTGTCCAGTGTTGTATATTGTTGTTGTAAACTCTGATGATGATGTAATGTATAAAATGTATAGTTCTTTGATTTAAAGATTATTCATTTATCTATTATATGTTGTTCCGCTGCGAATGTGAGATTCTGATATTGTTTCTGTTTCTGTGTTCTTCTGTTGTTTCTTCCTTCTGTTTCTTCTGTCTTCTTCTACCTCTTCTTTTTCTCCATAACAATTCGGTTTTCCGGCATTCGATTGCTCGGCAGTTGATACAGTGAATGTATTAATGTCGATTTTTGAGCAACGAAAAGTCGAGTCGTTACACAAAGTAAGACCCAAAGTCGAAAATTTTCAATCTTCTAACATTAATAACTTTTGCATACGAGCTCGGATTCACACGCGGTTTTCTCCATTGCGATCGAATCGAAATTCTGGACATTTTAGAACTAGTTTGGCTGCATTCTGAGAATATTAAATTTTTGGGCTAATTTTGGATTTTAAATCGACGACAAATCGAAGTTGAGTGTTTTGACCCACTCACAACTACTAGATTATCTTATGTTAGTTAAATTGAATTTATGATGCGATTAGAAATTGATTGGTTAATGTTTGGTATATTTAAATTGTCATTCCAGTTAAATCTGACTTTTACTGGATATTATTGCCATTAATTTAATATTAAATTCTAAATTGCCAGTTAATACCCGTTATTGATAATTAGTCACTTGTTATTGTTTATTGATTGGTTTGAATGGTGATTGTGATGAATGTTGATTGTTGATATTGGATGGCTGGATGTTATATTTCATATTGTTATAACACTGCAAGTTCCCTATCGGTTGAAATGATACATAACCGAACGATCTGTTAGATTAGGGAGAAATCATTATGGGTTGAAATGATAGACTCGAACGATTTAATGGATTTGAAGTAAAATTTGGGATTGCGAGTTGAAATAATATATACCTGTAAAATTTAAAATATTTACAGACTGAAATGATAAATATCTGTATCACTTAACCATATGGTAGTAAATTATATACGGACACCGGATTGGTTAAATTAAACGATTTTAAACCCTTAAATCTTGAATTTGGTTAAATGATATTTTGAAGGAAATTGATTTATATAAACTAAATCATTTTGAGAATCCAAGTTTAAATGTTGGAATTGGAAATTGGTTTAAATTAAAATTTTAAAGTTGAATTTGAAGTATAAACGAAATTTATCGAAATTGAGTTGTTGAAACGTTTGAAATTGCAACTTTGAAATCTATTGGAATTGGAATAGCCTAAATTGATATTTCTAGATTTGAAATTAGGTTTTGATTTGAAATCTAGATGTGGTCCAGATTTGTTGAAATGCAAGAAATAGTTAAATTTGATGTTAATTTCAAATCTATTATTTTAATATAAACTATTTAAAATATATTGTTTTGAAAAATCCCGACTATTAAGATTTTCAACTATTAAACTAATTTAATCTATTTTAAACTATTATAAACTATTTTAATCAATTTAAACTACAGGAAAATGGGCTGAAGGAAGTTTTTATTTCTGTTTTTGGGCCTACGGACGCGCATGTTTTTTTTTCGTCTAAAGGACGCGGGCTTACTTTTTTATTTCTAAGGACAAACTTCTATAAAATTTAAATTTTCCTCTGTGTTTCTTCTCCACCTTCTTTTTGATATTACTGATCTGTGTTCGTCGATCTTCTCGATTCAAGGACGCGTTTTGTATTCGATCTTCTCGATTGTCATTCATCTTCGTCGTGTTTTTTCATCGTCGATCTTCATCGTGCTCTGGATCTTTACAATTTCGTTACATTCAGGTATATTATTTTTATTTGTTTCGATATTCTTTTTATCTTTCTCTGATAAAATATCGTTCGATTAGTAATTGCTTTTTTTTGTTTTTGTACGTTGTATAGATTGTCTTCTTCCAGATTTCAGTTCCTATTTTGGATTTGTTTCAATGGCAAGGTAAGATTTTATTGTGTATTATTCTGTTTCTTCAGTATAGTTTAAGGTTTTACAATTTTACTGTTCATCTATCTTACGAGTGAATTTCATATGTAGTTTTTTTCGTTATGCTATATTTATATAGCATTTTTTGCTGTTGTATTCATATTTTGTTGTAATTTGCTTGTGCTCTGTTCATTTATCATCTGCTTTTTAATTGATTTATATTTCTCTTATTTATGTCCTAATTATCATTTTGATTTGTTATGCTATGTTAATTTAACATTTTCTGTTGTTGCTCTGTCATAATATTAAGTAAGTTTGTTAACTGTTTTTTTAATTTCTTTTGCAGTACTGATATCTATGATGATGAATCAAAAAGTTTGCTAGTTATTTTTGAACATAATGGGAATTGCTATTCTTGTCATCTCACGACGGGCTCCTCTTTGTTTGGTGTTAAGACTGAAATCTGTGAAGTTTGGCCACATCTAAGTCCATTTTCTATTGAGATATCTTATGTTCTTGAGAATAAGAATATAATCGTTGATACTGATTCAGATTTGATCAGTATTGTGTGTTTTTTAATTTTCAAGAAGAGTCAATATTTTAAGTTTACTGTTAAGGAAAATGTTAGTGTTAAGGAAGCTGATATTGCTGGCTGTGGTTTAGGCAATGCAAGTGTTCAAAGCTCTTCAATTGGTAGTACTTCTGGTTCAAATAGTGATTCACATGCTGATTCTTCTTATTATTTGAAAGATATGTTGAAGAAAGGTTGTCAAAAAACTATTGTGGATTTTCTTGGTTTTTGTTTTAATGGAGCTGAGGATTTTCGGGAGTTTTTAATGGCATATCAAATAAAAAATGGTTATGATTTGATTTTTATAAGAAATTCTCCAGATAGAATATCGATTAATTGCTCTTGGTTGAAGGATGGTTGTAAGTTTTATCTTAATGCTTCTTCGGATCCCGGTCTACTCTCTCGGTTTTTTATTAGAACTTACAATTTTGCTCATTCGTGTGGAGGCGGTCTTAGAGATGTTAATAAAGTTAATATTTCAAGTAGATTTGTTAAATCTTTGATTGTTGATCAAATTCGAGATGCTCCTATGAAGAAGCCAACAGATATAATGAAGGAATTTAGAAGAGATTACAATTTTACTCTTTCATATTATTATGCTTATAGCGGAAAACAATTGGCTTTGAAAGAAATATATGGCGATGATGCTATGTCATATAATGATTTACATTGATATTTAGAAGCGTTGCAAAAGTATAATCCTGGTAGTTATGTGGCCCTGGAAGTTAATGGTTCAACTGATCAGTTTGAGAGAGTTTGTATTGGTTTTGGTGCTTGTCTACTTGGATTTAAACATTGTCGGCCATTAATATTTTTAGACGCAGCTGCTTTGAAGGGAAGACCGGGTGTTTTGTTAGCTGCTACTGCTAAAAATGGTAATCAAGGTACGAGTTCCATTTTAGTTTTTTTTTTATTTACTCATTTGTTTTTCTAGTGATGATATATTAAACTATCATTGTTCAAAGTTGTTCATAATTATAATGCAGCCATGTTTACACAAGAATTGTTGGCTTTATTTTATTAAATGATTGACCTGGTTATAGTACAAATGTTTATGGTAGAAATGTTTACAAAAACATGAAATAAAATTTTATGCAGCAGTAACTAAAAGACTTTTAAATAACGTATGCTATATTCATATATCATTTTGAATTTACTTTAACTGTGTATAACAGAAATTATTAACCTTTAATAATGGTTTTGATGTTTAATATAATCCATGTTTCTCATTACTGAGCTGTCCTTAATTATTTATTTTGTAGGTTTCTTTCCTCTTGCTATGGGTATTGTTTCGCACGAAAATGAATCTAATTGGTCTTGGTTTTTATCCCATCTGAAAGGAATGCTTAATGAAGATCGGCCTTTAGTTTTTATGTCTGATCGTCAATGGGGTCTTGTTTTAGGTGTTCCCAAAATATTTCCTTCTTCATATCATAGCTATTGTTTACTTCACATGGAACAGAATATTGGTACTGTTGTCAAGGCGGGTAAAGGTGATTCATCTATTGTGGAGTTGTTTAAACTTTGTGCTAGAGCTTCTAATGTGTATGATTTTGAGCGATATCTTTCCAAATTTAAAGATATTGGGGGTATATCTGCAGAAATTTTTTTAAGAGATAAACCGTTTGACCATTGGGCAGATTTGTTTTTTCAAGGAAAGCGTTATGGTGAGTATTCTTCTAATGTTGCAGAAAGTTTCAACTCCTGGATTTTGGAAAATAGAGTTATGCCTATAACTTCTTGTTTGGATGGTATTCGTGTGAAAGTTATGGAGCAAATGGCGAGACGAAGAGAGGAATGTTGTCTATGGACAACATATCTTTGTCCTGTTATGGAGGAACGTTTGTCAAAGTTAGTAAAAGATGGCTTTGGTTGGGAAGTTTTTAAGTCTTCGGAATTTGTGTTTGAAGTTAAATCTCCTAAGTCACAGGTTGTTGATCTTAAAAATCGTTTATGCTCTTGTAATCAATGGAGAGTTACTAGTTTTCCATGTGCTCATGAAATTAAGTGCATTAACAAGTGTAGATTATCAGTTTATGATTTTGTGGAGGACTATTTCACTGTTACTGCTTTCAGATCTTCATATGTTAATGCTATCAATCCAATTCCAGATTTTGATAAGCCAATTGTTGCTGAAAATAATGTTTTGATTAGGCCTCCTAAAGAAATTCGTGGTGCTGGAAGACCATCTACAAAGAGGCGTGGTGGATTTGGATATTCTCAAAGTAAAAGAAACAGATGCAGTCAGTGTAATAAAGTTGGCCACAACAAAAGGAATTGTCTTGGTTCTTAAAAAATTAAATAAAATCTATGTGTTTTGTTACTGCAATTGAGAAGTTTTTTAAGTTTACAGCTGCTAAAGCTTATAGAAAAATGCAGTTAGACATTGTGAAATCATTAGAAAATAAAATGTGATATGTTTTGGTTATTTTTTTTTAAAATTTGTGATATCTGCTGTTCCTCTGCATTTTGGTATTGATATTTGTATTCAATGTTATATGTACTTATCATTTCAATTGAATGCTAGTTGTAACTAGCATTTAATTATAATTAGTATTCAGTGTTCTGTCTTTGAAATCAATCATCTTTCATTGTATACAACTGAGTAAGCTTTTGAGCAAGAATGAAGGATTTGATGATGATGATATACTGTTTATATGATTACTTGGTTAGATTATTTTAGTGGTTTTGTAATGATTTTTCAGTATGATGATGTATTGTTTATATGAAATTGTGGAACATCTGTTCCCATATTTCTTCTACACTGCATCTGAATATCTCCTGTTATTGTTAAAAACAGCAGTTGGAAAAAATAATTAATAGTAATTTGTAAATGAGATATCTTCATTATGCAAATTGCATCTCTCTGTTTCAGAAAATAACATATCCATAATTGCCTATATCTGTTTATCATTTCAGTTTGTAAATGAGATATCTTCTGTTATTTGTAAATGAGATATCTTCATTACAATAAAACCACTATCTCCATGTTTCTACCCCAGCACTTACCATATCCATAATTGCCTATATCTGTTTATCATTTCAGTTTAATGCTAGTTATAAGTAGCATTACAGTGTAAACAATAGCCAACATATTTGAAATGGAGTTGAAACATTGGAAATGATATAAAAATTCGATATGGATAAATTCACACATTATTGATCACTGTTCAATCACTGAGAAATGTATTTTCGCATAATGCTAGTTCTATCTAGCATTTCAGTATAAAACATCATTTGGTACATCAGAAATACAATAAAAGCATTATAAAACAAATAAAAATGACACTTGAGTATATTGATAGTTTATACATTGTAGTTCATGCATTGAAATTAGACAACTATTATCAAATCAAATTCAAATCAAGAAGTTCAAATTCATCTCCACAGTTTATACATTGAGAACAAAATTCAATTACTGGAAAACATATAAAACTTCATCTCAGACTCCATCTCAGATTCCATCTTAGACTCCATATCAGACTCTTTGTAGAGTTTCTCGAAGAGTTCAAATATATCCAAAGTTTTTCGAAGTTACAATGCAACAGCTTTTTTTATGTAGAATCTTTGCAGAGTTTCTCCAGTGACCAACTGTATTGTGGATCATTGAGTATGTTATACACCACTATAGCTCTTAGGTTTCTAAGCATTTCCTTTGGATATTTTTCTGGTACCTCATCCTTGTCCAGTTTTTTCATGTTTACCATGACAAAGAACGCACAATCAAGTCTGTTTCAAATATACAAATGTTAGTTCATATTACAGTAAAACCTAATTCTAAAATAATATTGCTATTTTTACTCCAGATGTAACGACCCGTAAATTTTAATCGTTTTAATAACGTAATTGGTTAAAATTTTGTGAAATTTTAAACGATAAAATTTTGAAATAAAATTTGATATTTGGAATACGTCTAGTTAAACATAGCGACTGGTAAATTTTCGTCCGAAAATACGAAAGTTTATTTCGCGCGTAAATTCACTTCAATTTAATCAGTTAAAAAGCGTTGGAAATAAAACGTTTTCAAAACCAAAATATTTTTACATAGAAAAATTCTAAACCATCTTCTGAGCAAAATTTCAGTTTGTCGTTTTTCCAAATTCGGACATCTTTGGCTCCGTCGATCTTATTTTTCAGCGTTTTTCTTGCATTTTCCGCTATTATAAAATTCGAATTTTTATAATTCGATCGTACCACCAATATCCGTATACTGTTTTGATCGTCTCGTCGTTCTGATCTCTATGGTATATTCGTATGCGTATTTCGAAGTCCGATGAACGATGAAATCTGAAAAATGACTTTGTATCGGTTCAACATTCAACCTTTTACCTTCCCTACCTTTCATATTCCACCGTTCAAAATTGCTTTAATTGTTGCGTTGAATTCAAGCACATTTTTATGTGCATTCTTCTCTGTTCCCTTTCGTTTTCCAGAAGTATATTTGTTGTTTGTTCTTCACTTCACGCTACCCATTTTTCCAATTGCATGACTAACATTCACCCTTTACAGTACACTCTTCTCACTCCTCCACCATCCGACTTTTCTTCTCCACCCTGGATTTCATGTGCTCGGCCACTGGCCTTCATCCACCACCGTGCTTCCATTCCAGATCCGACCTCATCCAACCTGACAACCGGCCTAGCACTCGCCTTCCATCCTCCGTTCGATCTATGCGAGCACAGCAGCCACCCAGTGAGCCACCCAGCCCACCAACCCACGCATCCCCTTCGTCCTCCACTTTCCAGTCTTCAGGCAGCCGCGTCTCCAACCCAAAGTCCGCTGCCCATCATGCTTAGCCGAGCATGTGCCACCTTTAGCCACCTTCCTCGCGTGACAGCCCTGGCAACCGCGACCTCAACAGCCGAAGCCAATATTCTCATCACCCAAGCGCCGTTCGTCGTCTTTCCTCCGCTCCTTCTCAGCCTCGGCGTCTTCCGCACTTCATTCCGTTGTATGGGTATGTTATATATCGGCTACTTTTATATAATAGTTTTATTTTAATATTCTAAAAAAATAAAAATATGATAGTTTTATAATTAGTGCATAGGTTACGTTGTATTTGTTTGGGTACAGTTCATATAAGTTATAGGTATATCATGTCTTCTAGTCTGCATTTGGATAGTATTAATATATGGTACAGTCTGCATATAGCTTGGCTTGCATTTAGAAGTTGTCAGAGAGGTATTTACATAGTTATATGTCTTCAAAGCATTGTATGTGCTGTCACTTTGCATAGGTTAGTTTATATATTTAAAGCATTATGTAGTTTATATAGTTTTGTACGTGGTATATTAGTTAGCCTCAGGTCAGATTGTATATATAAATCAATATGAGATGTGTATAGTTATATATATGTAGTATAACATGACAGTTTGCATACAAGGGAAGGAGTGACATTCTATTTTTATAAAATGTATATATTATATCGTGCGCGTGTTATGTTTAGTGTAACTGATTACTTATATTGTTAATATGAAGATTTTGTGAGATGTAATTTTGACTGGAAGAATATTAACGATAATATTTGTAAAGTTTTAGGAAGGAAAATATGGGTCTTATAAATTGTAAAAAAGGAATTTTGAGAAAGTATGTCTTGATTTGAGATTTAAATATATTATATAGATAGGTTACTTTAGATATGTGTTTAGACATTTTATGTTATATATTAGGTGTTAAAACGTGTATATGCTAGATACTATAAGTTTTAAGTGTTCAATTACTTTATACAACATATTTATAGATTTTGGAATAACCCTTGTATGTATAAAGCATGTTTAAATATTTTATTCGAAATTTTGGAAGAAAAATATTATATAAGGATTTCGTTAATACATTAGTTAAAGGATATGTATATAGAAATTTTATATATGTATTGAAATGAATTTTGAAAATATATATATATATATATATATATATATCCTGTATGTATGAAAATGGTTCTGATTCGTTTTATCAATTCCTTGTTATCAGCTTTGATCATCGAATTCGTGCCAAATCTAGCTTTGCTTTGGGATTCGTGCTTAGATTCACAACTCGACTTCATTGTCTATCCTCTCTAGCCTCGAAAGGTGAGCACTCACTCACGATTAACGTTCTTTTATTTATTAAATCTGATTTCAATTGAAACGACAATTGAAATATACTGCTGTTAGTTAGTTACACTGTTATATATGCTATTACCTGTATATGTTCACCTGTGACATCTGACACCATTTTCTGTTAATTATTTATGCGATGATAATACAGTTTGGCTGATAATTTATTGATTGTTGATGTTTATATTGGACGTTAAATTGTTAATGTTAAAATGATAAATAGTATAAAATTGAACTTGATATAGGATAATTAAATGTTAAATTTGATTAACTGACATTTGTATAATATGACCCCTTTAAACCGTTAAATTTATTGACACGTAGGATTTGTTTAATTACACCTTGAACCACTGAATGTATGTTGTTAAATTGATGAGGTATGAAATTGTAAATAGATGACAAGTGAAAACTGTAATGTAATAATCTTTAATCTACATGAAATGATAGTGTAGATTCTAGAAATAATTATATTAATTCGTACAAATAACAATGCGAATTAATACGGTTATTTCGGGATTATCTGAATTGATTTTTGAATTGTTATTGTTTGTTGTTATTGCTTGTTTATTTACTTTGACACCATCCCAGTTATCACACTACAAGTTCCTTTGTTATGCTTTGTTTTGAATTGAATTGGAATCGGGTTGAAATGATAAATACCCAAAATTGAATTTTGACCTAGGATAGAAAATTAAATAAAACCCGATTGGTCAATAATTTGATTTAAAATAAAACGAAGATTTTATTTGAATAAATAATATAGTTTTGAAATGAAGTTGAAATTTGAATTTTATTGGAAGGAAATTGTAATATTTAATAATCTGAAACAAAATATTTACAATGTAATCGATGAAAGAATGTTGTTTAATTTGAGAAATGATTTAATAATTAATTTTGAAATTATAATTAAGTTTGAAATTATTAAACTTTGAAATGATTTAATAATTAAGTTTGAAATCACAATTAAGTTGGAATTATAATTAAGTTTGAGATTATTAAACTTTGAATTGATTTAATAATTAAGTTTGAATTTATAATTAAGTTGAAATTATTAAACTTTGAAATTATTTAATAATTAAGTTTTGAATTATTTAATAATTAAATAAGATTGAATTATTTAATGATTAAATTAAATCGAATTTTTGAATAAGTGAATTTTACTTCGTAATAATTGAAATTGAGTTTCTTAATTAATTTAGTTTGGAAAAGTATTTAAGTAAGTAAATAAGTGAAATGGAATTTCTTTAACAAGAAATGAAAATGTGATTTTTGGAATTAATGTAAGGCTTGTAATTGGAAGAATTGATTTGACGAATTTAATTTAATTCGAAATTGTAAGTTTTGATTTAATGAAGTTGAACTTAAGAATTGATTTAACGAGTTGAAAATTTAATAGAAATTGTTTGAATGACATAGTAACTTAACGAATATTGAATGAAATCGATAAATGGACTTAAATTGTTTGAATGTTAAACTAAATTAATTTAAATGATTTCGAAATGAAACTTATATACGAATTTAAATCGATATTTGAATTGTCTTAAATAAAGATTGAAATTGAATTATAAGATTTTGAAACAGAAAATTGGAAGTTTTGAAATGAAAATTTGGAAATTGTTTAGAAAGACAAATGAAATGTTGATTTACGAATTCTATTTGAAATTGAAATTGATTTGGTTTTTGAAATATATAAACGACCAATCGGTGTAATAATTACGAAAGTTATTAAAGAGACCGGGATCGGTAATGGATATACTCTCTATCTGAACCGAAACCACTTTAATAACTGTACGCGGAGTGTTGATCCAGAACGAAGTGGATGGTTTGGTGAACGCGTTGACTGAAGAAAGAGAACGATTTTGGATGACCCCTGACATGACTAAAACAGGAGCCGCGCCGGGCCATTGAGGTTCGCTACCTCTAGCGGACACACTTCTTCGATACCTTATCTATTACTTTTGTGATTCGATTTGGGTGCACCCCTTGATTTGGGAGTGTTGTTTCGCGGTGTTGGGATAGTAGCTGCTATGCCCAACATCAGTCCGGATCACGCAACTACTAGTATCCTAGTTGGTATCGCCTCATGTACCTTGTCATACTGATTATCCTATTCGCGACCACTACGTTTTGTTTTGTACCTTTAGTATATGGATTGCCCTCTGGTGACTTCCGGTTTTGGGGAAACTACGGTCTTGTATATGCTTTTGGGAATAAAAATGTGTTAAGGGTGGAATGGGCCATGACTTAACGCTATTTTGATATCTTCTTATATTACTGATAGACATTATCTACTTAGCGTACATTACTACCTAGTAGATAGTTTAACGGATCCTTAAAGGATGGTTATTCCAAACATCCTTTGAGTTACTTGTATTTCAATTGCTATTTCACTTGAGTTGGATTTATTAATATGAGAATGTTAATCCTGACTCGAGTGTCTTGTGTTTTGCTTTACGCTCGGGTCAGACTGAGTGTACCAGTATTCGAGACTCACCTTTGGAGTTGGAGCTTTGCTTGAAGATCCAGCCATCTATCCTGCTTTTAGTATTCGATGATTCCAGTGATGTATTCTGATTTGTATCTGATGTATTGTATTACTCTTCTGTTGTAAACTCTGATGTATTTTGACATATTCATATAGTAGCTTCATGAACTACTATCTCTTTTATTTCCGCTGCATTTATTACTCTGTGTCTGTGATCTGTGATTATATCTATTTACTGTATATGTTCAGTTTTGCCAATTTAAATTAACAACGCGGTATTTTGAGCAATTCAACCCCGGCATGAGTGTCTATCTATACACTTATAATGGATGCGAATGGTCCAAAATGGCGGGTCGTTACACCAGAATTCTAAAACATAGCTTTATATTTCGATCACAATATTAATCAATGCATTCATAGAGACAACATTGCTGTGTGTGGAATGTGCATGCTTATACATTATCTTTTTGTTCAATAAGTGCAAATCAATGAACTGTTAATTAGCAATGCTAGTTTTAATTATCATTTTGCATATTTCATGCATTCTTCTGCAATTTAAAAATAGAAATGATAGTTTAAACAAGAGAAGAAATGAAATTATTTACTTACGATTCTGAATCCTGTGGTGGGCTTTTTGGCTGTAGCATTTTAGGTTTGTGAAATTCTTTGTTCAGTATTCCTAATTCTGCCCATTTTGTCTTGAATATCAATTCAATTTTGTCTTTCTGCAAGAAGTAAAATTAGTGCTGTATATTAATGTTAGAGTGATTTCAAAAATATACTTTTCTTACAAGAACGAAGGCTTGGTTGTAGCTGGGGTTTGAAGTCCTTGTTGATCTATTTTTTGTTTTTGTTGAATCATAATGACTCCACTGCATTGTTTCATAATTTAGCATCAACAAGCTCCAATGGTTTGCGTAATGTAGAGGGAAGAAAAATTTCTCTGTAAATTCATCTTTGACAATGACATCTACTGTTGGTATAACTATGTCTTTGATCACAGTTTGCTGGTCATGTGTTAAAGCATTCTGCACATTTATATGTATTAGAATACTTTATATTAATTTTTAACATTTATATTAAAAAGATTATACATACCATCATCATTGTGGTGAAGTAGTAACTGTGTTCATACATTTCTTGATTGTAATAAAACCAATCAATAATCTGTTAAACCAAACAACAAAGGTTGTAAGTTTCATGGGATAATTAATTTATTTTGGATCAGGAATATTAATGCTAGTATTCATTTTCATTTATATGTTTACTACATTGTATGCGTTGAAAAATGCAAATGATCATTTAATCAGTCATCTTGGACATTCTATATATTTATATGTGGTTTACAAATATCAATGTTATTTTTCACTCCCATTCTTTCATTCAATACATTTATATGCAGTTTGAAATTTGAATGCTAGTTTTAACTATCATTCTCTCATTCTATACACTTATATGCACTTAAAAAACTATGAATGCTAGTTTAATTACTCATTCTCCCATCCTAGACAGTTATCATAATTTTAATTTGATGCATACCTGTCCATCTGTAACCCCCTCGAACAGAACAGCTTCCAGCATAGATTTAACTATTGTGATTCCTCCTTTGTGTCCTTCATCTTTTTCATATGCTACAGTGATGTAATTGAAAATTAATAATTGAACTATATTTTCCTTCAATTTTATTTTGTAACAAATATAATGAAATAAAAAATATTAGAATTCTTACTTCTCATTTTTGTTAAAGTTGAAGAAAGTAAGAATTTTGTTTTGCTTTTCTTCATTCAATAATTGTAGAATACTGCTTTTTGTGATATCCTTACTCTTGTAGGTTTTACTTGATTGCGAGTATCCATCAACATCAATAATTTCTTCATTATCAGTTGTTCTGACTTGTTCATCTGTTTCAGTTTCAGATTCATGTTCATAATCTGATTCTTCATTTTGTTCCTCTTGTTTCTGTTCATTTGTATTTTCTTTCTAACCTTCCTTGGTTTCAAATTGTTGCTTTTGGTTTTCATTGTCAACATTTTTCTTTATTTTTCTGCACACAATTTCATATTGGCAATCAGAATCAATTTTACTCCTTCGTTGGTGCTTTTTAACCCTTAAAACTAAAGAGCTTGGTTTCTTCTGCGTTTTTTCATGCACTGCTGGTGATTTTTCTGTTGCCTCTGAAGGTTTGTTTTGATCCTGTTGTTCTTTCTCTTTCCGCATCTTTTTAATTTCCTGAGTTATTTTGAGATCAAATGATGGTGGTTCTATTTCTACTTTTTCTTTTGATCTTAAAATCTTGATTTCCTTTTTCAATTGTATGACAGTGCCTTCTGCTTGTATTCTTTTATGTTTTTCCTTTTCTAATTCTTTTTCACTTTTCTTCAATTTATTTTCCAACTGTATGATGTACTGCTGCATTGTCTCAACTTGGTCTTTTGATGTCTCTTCCACATTTTCTATTTTGTGCATCCCAATATTCTCATTATTATCCAGCTGGACAAATTTTTGTTGGCTTTTTTGTTGAAGAAGTGCTTTTTCATCTTCAGTCAGATTTCTTATTTCAACAAAAATCTATGTAATAACATAAATAGTAATGAATCAGGTAACATACAAGGATGAACTAATTTTATATATAGTTGTCATTTTTCATGTGATGCTATATCTGACTATCATTCTTTAGTTATACTAGTGTTATGATATAATAAAAAAATGACAACTGTTGATATACACTATGTTATGATATATTTATCTATCATTATATATTTGTTATACTAGTGTGATAAATAATACCTTTCTACTGTCCATGTTTATCAATGCTTCTCTTGAGATCACCTTTTTCAAGCTTGCAACATTCCACCTCCCAAATCTAGGTAAGTTTGAACAGTATGTTGCTAATGGAGGTATCAAATTCACATGCTCACATAGGAAAAACTACAAATAAAATATTACTTGTTAAAACATATAATGTGTATAATTTAATTTATACAGATAGATGCATGAACATAAAGTTAGATTGCTGTACTTACAATAGGGAGCATGGAACAACCTGGCATGTTTCTTGGCTTTGTTTTGAAAGTTGTCAAAGCTCTAATCAGTGAATGATGAACTGTAACTGGCCAAGATACTGAATTCATTTTGTTTTGGTCTAGGATATAGGGAATATATCCCCATGGTAAGTATCTTTGGTTATCAGGAAAGAAGAAGGTTATCATTGCAAGAATTATAAGCAATTTTGGAAAATCATTTTCATGTTTAAATTGTTGTGTTTCTAGCACATTATTTATCTTAGAAATTGTAAGATCCTTTGTTATGTGCTCTATTGTTCCAAAGTTTCTCAGTACAAAATCTTTGCAATTGTCTGGGAGTATTTGTAAACTCATTTTCGGTACTGGAAAAATATTTACTCCAGACAAAGGTAAGCTAAAGATAATTGCAATATCTTCAGGTTTGATTTTTAAAAAAATATTCCCTACTTTAAAAGCTTCATCATTGATAGAAAATGTTTCTATTATATCATCTAAGGTTGTAGATGATTTTGTAAAAGCAGGTATGGATAAAATTTCTTTAAAAAACACTAGCATGAATTTTTCAAACGGTGTTTGTTTTAAATAATTTAATTGGTCTATAAGATAACCTCCTTTTTCCTTAATTTTCTTGAAAATTTTTATCATTGGCAGTAAGCTACATCTATACTGAATTTGTTTTTGAGATACTTTCTTTGGTTTTTTTCCTTCAGTTTTTTTTTGCTTTCTCCAATGTTTTACCTTTTGATCCCTGTACAAAAAACTGTGAATGAATAATTCGGTATTTAACAAACTATAATATTGTTTTTATGTCTCATTTTTTCAATGCTTTCTTATTTTTATCTATCAATTTTTTCAACTATGAAAGCATAATTTACTAATGATATATACATCTATCATTCTTTTTTCAAATGCTATATTTGTCTATCATTTCTTTTTTTCACTGTATGCTTCTAAAGTCGAAATATTGAATGCTATGTTTGTCTATCATATGTTCATCTATCATATTATATTTTAATATGATGCATACAAATCAAATGATATATTGAACTATCATTCTATAACCATCAAAAACAGTAAATCAAATGATATATTGAACTATCATTCTATAACCATCAAAAACAGTAAATCAAATGATATATTGAACTATCATTCTATAACATTCAAAAACAGTAAATCAAATGATATATTGAACTATCATTCTATAACATTCAAAAACAGTAAATCAAATGATATATTGAACTATCATTTATCATACTATACTAGCAAATACTGTATATAAAATGATATATTCAACTATCATTCTATCATGATATGTTTCTCCAACATTTTTTTCAATGCTATATATGTCTATCATTCTATAAATATTCATCTTATCATTGTCTATCATCTGTCAAAGACTGAATGCTATGTTCATCCATCATTTCATATTTCAATATTACACATGCAAATCAAATGATATACTGAACTATCATTAAAAAATTATCCATCTAATTATTTTTTACCATCAATATTATACATGCAACAAATCAAATGATACATTCAAATCAAATGATATACTGAACTATCATTAAAAAATTATCCATCTAATTATTTTTTACCATCAATATTATACATGCAACAAATCAAATGATACATTCAAATCAAATGATATACTGAACTATCATTAAAAAATTATCCATCTAATTATTTTTTACCATCAATATTATACATGCAACAAATCAAATGATACATTGATCTATCATTCAATAACAAATCAAATAATCAGTTGTTTTACCTTTGTTTTTCTTTTTCTGTTGACGTTTTCATCAGTAAGCTGTTGTTTCTTCCTTTCGTCTTCATTCATAGTTTTACATGCCCTAGGTTTTTTCGTCCTCTTTGTATCTTCGTCAATCTCATCCGAATCATCAGCCGTTGATGAAGTAGTTTTTCGCCTTCTCTTTACTGCTGTACGCATAGCATTGGAAACCCTACTTTTTGAAATCGTAGGTTCATCGTTTATTTGTTCAGGATTTATTGAAATATTTTGATTTACGTCGATCGACTTAGATTCTGAAGTCGATTGCGCTTTTAAATCAGTTTGAGGAAGAAAATTGATTTCGGTTTGGGTTGCCATTGTTTGTTGAAGAAGAAATTTTGTTTGCAGAAGAAATTTTGTTACAGAAGTATTGTTTGCAGAAGAAATGAAACTACAGAAGTACGAACGAAATACAATTTTTGGCGCTTGTCCTTCAGACCAAAGTTTAATTTTAACGTCCGTTAAAATTAAATTTTATTAAACTTTTTCCTTTAAACTAATTTCCTCTTTAAACTATTTTAATTTATTTTAATCTATTATAATCTATTTAATCCAATTAAATCTATTTTACCTATTTTTAAACTAATTAATCCATTTTAATCTATTTTAAATTTATTTAATCTATTTTAAATCTATTTAATATAATTTAAATCTATTTAATCTATTTTAAATTTATTTAATATATTTTAAATCTAGTTAATATAATTTAAATCTATTTAATATAATTTAAATATGTTTAATCTATTTTAAATTTATTTAATATATTTTAAATCTATTTAATATAATTTAAATCTATTTAATCTATTATAAATTTATTTAACCTATTTTAAATCTATTTAATATAATTTAAATCTATTTAATCTATTTTAAATCAATTTAATATAATTTAAATCTATTTGATCTATTTTAAATTTATTTAATCTATTTTAAATATATTTAATATAATTTAAATCTATTTAATCTATTTTAAATCTATTTAGACTATTTTAAACCTACTAAAACTATCTTAAATCCATTTAAATTATTTTAATCTATTTTTTTTTCTATTTTAGAGTATTCTAACTATATAAAGGTTTATTTTTAAACTATGCCAAACTAATTAAACTATTTATAACTATCTAAATTATTTTCTGAATTACATATTTGTTTAAAGTGGAAGTGTTTATATTTAAATCCTTTATTTAAAAGCGAATATGGTTAAATGATGTTATAACCTAAGTTAGGATTTAAATGATATTTTCTGGTGAAATGACATATTTGATTGAATATGATGATTTTGAAATGAGATTTAACCTATTTTGTCGATATGATTTCGTAAGTGAATATAATTTTTGAAAGTGATATGTTTGAATTGAATATAATATTTTGATATCAGTTATGAAACGGTTTTAGAAATTTAAAAGAACCATCTGGTGTGAAATAAGCGTTTGGTTGTTAAAGAGACCGGGATCAGATATTGTCATACTCTCTGCCAATACCGAAAACCACTTTAACAACTGTATACGTGGTGGAGATTCTAGAATGAAGTAGGATGGTTTGGCGAACGATTCTGTATGAGGTATTTACGTAGCCCTGACTTCCGTGAGTCAGCTTGATGTGGCTAAAACAGGAGCCATGCCGGGCCAAGTGAGGTCGCACCTCCGATCGGACACATTTCTTCGATACCATATTATGACTTTGTGATCGATTTGGTGACCACCCCTCGATTGTATTTGGGAGTATGTTCCGAGGTAGGCGGTAGTAGCTGTTATGCGTTACTACCAGTCCGGATCCGCAAAACGGTAGTATCCTACCCTGGGCATTGCCTTGCGTTCCTTGTCACATGCCTTATCGCGCCTTCTACGAGTTTGGTTTGTACCATACCTATGGAGTGCCCTCTGATAGCCCTCAAGTTTATGGAGGAATTACAGTACTGTATAGACTATGGGAATATATAAAAATGTGTTAAGGGGGATATAGGTAACGCCTTAATGCTATTTTAATACTTTACTTTACTGTAGACACTATTATAATAGTGTATTGTACTATGTATGTAGATAGTTTAATGGATCCTTAGGAGATGGAATCCCGAACATCTCTTAAGTTATTACACTCATGTTAGACACTGGATAGGAGATGTCAAACCCCGTAAATATGACTTGGTGCATGACATGATGGTATATGAATACGTTGATATGACTTCATTTGGTTATTTCCTTTTTGTATCACATATGATAGGTTGACAGGATGTTAGGGGAATGCTTGGTGCATGACATGATGGTGATGAGTTAATGGAGTTATATTGTCGTATGTAGCGGAGTTATATTGTCGTATTTAGCTATCTACTATTTCAGTACTATGTATTTATGTTAAACCACATGTTATGGAAGTTTTGTCTTTAGCTTGATGTAGTAACACTTATGATTACATCTAGTCCAGTTCAAATATTTTTTTGTATGTGGTGTTATAATTTATTCCTTCCATTGTGAGTTTTGAAAGCTGCAGCAAAAGTATATAGCTTTGTGTACTGTTTTTATATATGTCTAAATTAGGCACACACCCTTCTCTTCAAACTTGTTAGGCAGCAATCCTCTCCTCTAAACCTAGTTTCAACAAATACCCCTCCATAAGTTTTGAACTTATTAGTTTTTTGTCTTTTATAGAATTTTGATCTATGTTGTTTTGGTGCTATTACCAAGCAATTTTTTTTTGATAATTTGCAGTTTTTTTTGAAAGTTGCTTTGTGTCATTGCAGTACAGATCCATAATATGAAAAAGAAAAAAAATAATTAGAGGGGTGTTAGGTCGAATGTGTTTCTAGGAGGGGGCCATCGTGCATTTTGAAACTTAGGGAATGATGTTTAAAAATTCTCCCTTTATACATTTTACCATAACGTTCCATCTTTTACTACTTTTGGGATTTTTGCATTAATTATAACGTAGAAGCAGAAGGTGATAAATGACGAGTTGCTACATATGATATTAGAGCTTAGGCTACTTGATTCTTGCAGGTTAAGAATGTATTCAAAGATCATATATATATATATATTTGTGTGCGTGCATGCCAGTTAACATATGCATATACACCACTTTGTTTCTAGTTATATCTTATATTTTGTGGAGTTTGCAATGAGTCCCATTTACATATTTCGAGTTGGATAACAATAATATAACCACCAAGGAGATGCAACATTAAAGATACATGATGTGGACGTACCAGTTTGGTTCCATGGGTATCTACAAGCAAGACTCAACCCAATGTCAACCTGGATGCGATCGTACAATAGATGCAAGAAGTAGTTCATATGAATCCACCCGCCATAGACTTTCCAAAGCCATGTAAGGACTTTAAAAGTAAAAGTGGAAAGCCTT
The DNA here is from genome assembly GCA_030737815.1 of Allium fistulosum. Taxonomy (NCBI): domain Eukaryota; kingdom Viridiplantae; phylum Streptophyta; class Magnoliopsida; order Asparagales; family Amaryllidaceae; genus Allium; species Allium fistulosum. The sequence continues at coordinate 863,935,469 of CM060905.1, read as the reverse complement.
ATGTTGGGTTATAACCCTTTGTGGATACGAATGCATGGCTTTGCCCATGTGAAAGGATACTTGGAATGACGGTGTTGGATAATGCTAGTAGAAAGCAGTTTGTTTCTTAGCACTTGGAAGGAGAAGCTTTAAATTAGTGGGATATAGTAATTGCTGAAATAAATGAATAGGAGGTGGCTTAGAGTGATTTTAAAATGCATTTTGAGACTAAGTTTCCATTGATGGCTGAAGGAATTCAACTTGAGAAGTTCATCCATGTACAACAAGGAAACATGACCGTGAAGGAGTATTTAAACAAGTTAATCAGACTTCTAAGTTTGTATTTGATCTAGTAAGCACTCCAATAAAGAAGGCTACATTTTATGATTGATACAACTACTTCAAGATTTGGAATTATCCACATTTCTGTCGATGCTACATTTGAAAGATTGGTAGAAATGGAATTGATGAATACAGTTTCTAAAGACATTGCAAAGGATGATCCTGGGAAGGTGATAGAGTAAATCATAATGAGTTCTTTGCTTGAATAAAATACCGCTCTTGTTATTAAAAAAACAAGGAAGGTGAAAGAGTAAATCAACAAGGAAAGCGTAAAGAGGGAGGAGCTAAAGAGAGGAAAAATATTATGTGCATGAAATGCCATAAGAAAGGTCATATAGCTAAGAACCGCATAACAAACATAGAAAAGGTTAAATGCTACAATTGCAATCAGTTTGGACCTGAAGTAGAAATGCCTAGTCTTGGGAAAGAGTGGATAGGTTGTGCAAGTTATATACTTGATGTTTCCCCTAGTATTAGCAGACCACCAATGGAGATAGACAAAAGGTAGAAGGTAGTTATGGAAGGCATAATACTTCTTTCCAATTTTCCCATTCACACCTTATTTGAAACTGGAGCTCCTCATACTTTTATGTTTAGTAACTTGGTTGATAGTTTGCAGATAAAGACTCACATAGTGCATGATTCTATAATAGCGTCAAATCCTGTTAGAGGATTGACACACTTATCTATGATATGCTGCAGGTTGAAATTATTTATATTTTACTTGGCATTCTTATGTAATGCATATATGCTTGGTTTTTGGGTATGGTATGATTCTGGGAATGGATTAAATATCGTGTTATGGAGCAATGTTGGATTGTGATATGTGGATAATTCAAATGAGGAGCAGTGGAGGGCAAGATTCATATGTGTATTTTGATCCCGATAGCTCTTTGATGTTAAGTGTATTAGTTTGATGTATCACATGACCTTTTGTCCCTATTGTTCAGGTTCTTAGATGTTTTTGCAGAGATATCTGGTTTACCATCCCAAAGAGAAATTAAAATTTAAGGTTAATATTAAGAAGGATGTTAGGTCTGTTGTTATGCTACTTAGACATATAAACTATAAGGAGTGAAGGGAACTAGATAAACAAGTTTTTGAGTTATTGCAGAAATGTTTTATTCATAGAAGCGTCTCTGAGTGGAGAGCACCAGTAGATTTCTCCGCTAAGGAAAATGGTTAGTTGCAGCTGTGCATTGATTATCGAAAGTAGAATAAGCTGAAGAAAAAGAATAGTTATCCATTACCTTGCATTGACGATTTATTTGATTAGTTAGTGGGAGCAGTATATTTTCCCACTTTGACTTAAACATCGGTTTTCATCAGTTGAGAGTGGCCGGTGATAATATTTATAAGATTGCTTTTTGTATACTAGACGGACTATTCGAGTGGTTAGTTATGCCGTTTGGACTGATGAATGCTTCAGCTTATTTTATCAATAAGATAATTCGAGTATTTAGAGATTAGCCAAATAAGTTCATAGTTGTTTTCATGGATGATATCTTTATTTATTTGATAATAGAGGAAGACCATAAGCAACATCCGAGGATAGTACTTGATGTAATAAGGAGACATCAACTAAAGGCAAAGTACTCAAAATGTCATTTCTTAAGGAGTGGGGTTCGCTTTATTAGTCATATTGTTTTTAAGTATGGTTTATCCATTAATTTAAGAAAAGCGGTCATGGAATAGTATTTGCATGTACCGAAAAATGCTACAGAGGTTACAATCTTTCTTAGTTTGGTTTATTATAGGAATTGCAACGAACCACTTTTCTTACTTTGAAAGACGAGTCATTAATGGTAGAAGAAAAAGAAAGGTAAGAAGAAACTTCACAATCACAGAATCTCACAGCAGAACGAAACAACATATGTTAATCAATATAAGATTTTATAGAGATACTGCCGTAATAGTACATCAGGTTCATAATAGTACAAGTTTCAAAATGGAACAGTTATAACTACCCGTTCTTACATCACTATAAAAAATACACATATATATATATACACACACACACATCGGAATAAGATAGTAGCCAGCTAACGTTGAAGCCACCTACTCCAGCTCCTCCAAAATGCAATCGTGAGAAACCTGGATCACTCGGCTACGCATAAAAATTTGAGTACCCAAGAGTTTTAGGGAAAGAAATATAACTCCGGGCCAGACATGGGTTTGGTGAGTAAACTCAAACAACCGAATTATTACTTTAAAACACTTTTAAAATCAAAGGTATCTCGTAAGACCACGCCGTACATAAACACGGACGAGTTTTTACCCTACGATAACCAAAACACGTTTTTATAGAAAATCAAGTGATATTATCATAGTATTTAGGGTTTTCAAGTAAATAATTAACATAGCCGAAATTGTTACATTAATCCAGCATAATAGGTATACAACTAAAACGGAAGGCTCTTATTGGAAAATGGATTCCATACAATGACTGGGCTACTGGGTACCACCCATCATGGTGCATTTGTAGATAAAATAACACCAAGGACCTCGCTAGGATCCCCTACCAACACAAGACCGGCCTACCCCTTGCTGGATAGTACCGAAAAAGATCACGCCGCGGTAGGGATCAGCAACTATACCAAAGCATACATGAGTTAATGGTAGGGACTCTAGATAGGGGTAACCTTACCCTAATGGGAGTGATCCACTTAGCCTTACTGCATCTCCCCTATTTTAGTCATTTTTGGTTGATGAGCCCTAAAGTTATGTTTACCTTTATAATAACATTGCCACTTGTAATGCTAACATTGCCTTCTAGATGTTGACACAATGTCAGCATTCATCCATACAAATGTTCAGGAGATGAACGAACTGAAGGCACTACTTCCACTACACCCGTTTTGGAATCATCCTTAGGGTTAGTAACAAATAGCCCTTGCACTTTAAAGTCTTCATCTTGGATCTTGCCTTTACTATTTCCAATTTGAACGTTCACGTTGGTTCGAAGTGGTTTTCGAATAACAACTAATATCTGATCCCGGTCTCTCCAAACCAACATTCGATAATTTAAAAGATCAAGTTGTTTGTAGTGGACTATCCCACTATCAGGGTGTTAAGATTTACATGTGGAATCACCATCCATATGCTAAAGTTATCATGACTCGCTTATCGAAACTAACTCCCTTGCATTTATCACGTTTCCGAAATGCGGTCTTTGTGATAAGTACAAACCGACTTATTTTCTATAAACATGTCAACGTTTTACTATAACTACTTTAATTTGGGCTACTTAATATCATGGACAAGAGATCCTTGGTTCAAGGAAAAAAAAATAATTCACTTTGAGAAGAAGGTTAATTTAAAATTAAGAACAATTTGAGTTTAAAATAATTTAAAATAATAAATAAATCATTAAATAATAAATTAAAGCTTAATTAATCATTAATTATTCATACTTGAATCAAAATTCAAACCTTAAATAATCTTAGTTAAGTCTTAATTAATTACTAATAATTGCCTTTTTATTAATCAAAAATTAATTAAATAATTAAACTCTAGTTGAATAATAATTAAACCCTAACTAGTAAATAAATAAATATTAGACTTTATTTAATAAACATTTACTATGAATTAAACCCTAATTAATTAATAATTAAATAAATAACTCTTAGTTAAATAATAATTAAATTAATAATTAAATACTAACCAAATAATGAATTAAAAATAATTAACTTGATTAACAATTTAATTAAAATAATTACCCCTTAATTTAATTAAAACTTCTTAATTAACTCCAAATAATTAACTTAATTAATGAATTCTTTAATCCTAATCACTTAACTTAATTACTTAATTAATTAATAATTAGTTTTAACAAATTAATTAATTATTTAACTTGTAAATTAAGTTTAATTAAATTTTATAATACCTAATTAAGTTTGAAATGGTTTTCAAAACAATTTTAAATGAAAACTTAAAAACTTGAAAATCGTATATTTCTAAACTGCATCCATAGCGACTATCGTTGTGGATGCCGTAACTTTAAATTACATTCTAAGCTATTTTCCAAACCTCATCTCTTACCTTCCTACTTTTGAAAAACATTGTTTTAAAAACAATTTTAAAAACTCTAATTCAAAGTTAGGAACTTTATATTATTTTTTTTCTTTTGAAACACTTAATAAATCAAAACTAAATAACATGATTTGACTTTAAAAAGGATCTCAATTCCTTTCAACATTTCCATATATTAACTTCCATAACCATCCAACCAAAAATCCAAGATTTCACATACATAGCATATCATTCCCATAACATATCCAAAATCACAATTTTATAACCCAAGGCATCACTTTAGCCTTTCACTTCAAGTCCTAATACTAACCACACATTAGCACATACATACACATCCAAACCATGCTATAATTCATACAACAACATCATATATATATAGCCACATAACAACATATATATAAAGGTAAGTTCTTTCCCAAAAAGATTAGAATTTACTCACCGAAATTCGACTAAACAAAAGTATTTTCTCTTCGAACTTGAGAATGACCTAGCCCTTTGAATTTTTTCTTGGAAAAATGAAGTCTTTTAGATGGTTTTAGTATCAAGATGGATCGACCATAGGCACATAGGATAAGGCCTTGGAGTTTTTGAGTGGAGTTGGGCTTGATTGTGCAAGAGGAAGTGAAGAAGAGAATGTAGAGGTGTTTTTAGCAAGCTTTTTAATAAATTCAAGTAGAACACTAAAGTTTATAACTTAGGAAATATTTTTAAGTAGCCACGATAGATTTCTTAAGAGCTTAGGAAGGTTTGAAAATGAAGATAAGAATAAGGAAAAATGAAAATAAATTAAGAAATTTTGCTTTTAAAATATGTGAACAAGTGAAATTACGAAAATGCCCTTAGTATTATACCCCCCTCTCTTCTTTTGCCACCTCAACCCCTCCTTTCTCCCATCAAATTTTTGGCCCCCCTTGCCACCATCCTATCTTATTAAAGGAAACATGCTATGACACCATTTGTACTAAATGTTGGAAGAAGCGTCTTTTATATTATATATATTTTTATCTTTTTAAAACAAAATCTTATCATATATATAAAGGCATTCTTGAATGTACATACATGTACATAACTACTCAAACATGCTTAAAATTATTTATAAATGTGTGTTAAAAAGTGTTACGATGTTTACGATAACTTTTAACTGATGAAAAATCGAAAATTCAAAAAATATCTTCCGGTCACATTTTCAATTTTTCTTCGAACTAATTATTTTTGTAAACAAAATTTGAAAATGATTTCACTATCAGTTATTATTATATAAATTTTTTTATTTTATTTATAAAATCCATTAATTAATTATTAGAATTATATTTAAATATCCATACTTAAAGTGATCAAATTCCGGGTCGTTACACTCTCCCCCACTTAAAAGAATTTCATCCCTGAAATTAGCATATAAGAAGATAACTCAAATACTTGAAAAGCTATATATTCATATCATAAAGCACATACAAAAGACATACATTAAACATCCATAACAAACAATGCTTAAACTATACATACAACAACAACTAGCTACCCTAACATTAACTCGGGATAGGCCTCCTTCATATTGTCTACAGTCTCCCATGTGCAGTCTCTAGGATCCTCACTCCACTGAATTTTAATCAAATGCACTACCTTATTGCACAACCACTTCTCATCTTAATCTGCAATATATATTTGATGTCTAACCACTATCAAGTCTGGCTCCACTTCCAGATCCTCCTGCTCAAACGGCTCTGCAATCAAGGTAGGATCATGCACAAATTTCCTTAAATGTGACACATGGAATACATTATGAACACTATCAATCTCTCCGGCAAGTCAACCTTATAAGCAAGAAAACCAATCCTTTCAAGGATACAGAAGGCTTCAATATACCTTGGAGCTAACTTTCCAGCTTTCCCAAATCTAACAGCTCCTCTTATTGGTGAAATCTTAACAAACACAAGTCTCCAACATCAAATTCCAAATCTCTTCGCCTACTATCAGCATAACTCTTCTAGCGACCTTGGGCTGCATTTATCCTTCTCTTAATTACTGCAACTTTTTCGGTTGCTTCTCAAATGACACCTGGCCCAAGCACTAGACGATCTCCAGACTCTACCCAACAGGCTAGTGATTTGCATGGCCTTCCATAGAGAGCTTCATAAGGTGCCATACCGATGCTTGCTTGGAAGCTATTGTTGTAAGAGAATTCCACTAAATGCAGATGATCTTCCCAAGACCCTCCAAAGTCCAAGATGCAGGCCCTCAACATATCCTCCAAGATGTGCCTAACCCTCTCAGTTTGTCCATCAATTTGAGGGTGGTAGGCAGTGCTCATACTTAACTTTGTTCCCAATGCAACTTGGCAAGGCTTCCCAGAACTAACTTGTAAAGATAGGATCTTGATCGCTTACTATACTCATTGGAACTCCATGTAGTTGAACTATCTCCCTTATATAAATCTCCGCTAATGAGGTTGCAGTTCTATTTGGCTTGACCGGAATAAAATGAGCACTGTTATTTAACCAGTCCACAATAACCCATGCTCCTTCATTTCCTTTTTTGGTTCTAGGCAAACCATCGATAAAATCCATTGATATCATTTCCTATTTCTAATTAGGTATTTCCATGGGTTATAACAATCCGACTGCCTTTTGATGATCACATTTGATTTGTTGATAGCACGAACACCTACTAACAAAGATAAAGATATCTCTCTCCATTCCCTTCTACCAAAACATCCGCTTCATGTCCATATGCATCTTTGAGATACCTAGAAGGATACTCAACTTAGAACGATGACATCTGACAAAACTTTCAGCCTATGACCGTTGACATTCGGTACATGGATTTATCCATTCATCCTCAAAATGCTTTGGTTATCAATCTTAAAATTTGTACACTATCCCTCTTCAACCTTCCTGATGATCGCCACTAAGCTTCTGTCCACTCTTTGCCTGCTCGCTATTCCTTCTAGGAGGGTTAGGGTAACCTCCAAAAGAGCAAAAACTTCAATCCTTCTTAAAGCATCTACCATCATATTAGCCTTCCCTAGCATATAGAGAATATCCAAGTCGTAGGATGCTAGGAACTCTAACCACCTCTGTTGTCTTAGGTTCAGATTCTTCTGAGTAAAATGTTACTTCAGGGATTTATGATCCTTGAAGAGCTCAAATTTTCCACCTAATTATTGAAAGAAACTTACTCACTAGAATCCCTAAAGACTAGAAAGAAACTAATGATTTTAAAACACGATTCATAAGATCTACAAAATATGCTGGTGCATTGGTTAGCCCAAAAGGCATAACCAACTACTCAAAGAAATAGTTAGAGCCCCCAAATGCAGTTTAGGGTATATTATCTTCAGCAACCCTTGACTGATGAAATCTAGTAGCCAGATCCATCTGGGAAAATACAGTAGCTCTATGAAGTTGGTCAAAAAGATCATCGATGCAAGGTAAGGGATACTTGTTCCTAATGGTTAAGTTATTCAACTCCCTCCATGCATAACCTTAAAGATCCATCAGACTTAGCCGCAAACACCACAGCAGACCCCCAACTTGAACGATTGGGTCTAATCAATCCTCTCCTTAATAGATCTTGGGTTTGGCTTACCAACTCCTCTTTCTCCCTCGGAGCCATCCTTCGCTTAGATTGAACCAAAGGCCTTGCACCAGGGACTAAATTAATGCAGAACTCTATCTCTTGGTGTGGGGTAAACTTTTAACCTCCTCGAATACATTGGGAAATTTTTTAACAACTTCAATAGACCCTAAATTTTCTTGGGATGCTTCTAGGGCATACAAGAAACAAAACATATGGATACTGAGTTCCTTACATGATACATTAGCAATTCTTCCCAAATTGGTTACTAGTGATATAGTTCTTTCATTATAATCTAAAATAGCTCCATATCTCTATAACCAATCCATACCAAGAATAATGTCAAATCCTTTAAACTCTAATACATATGAATCACAAAAAAAGTGATGAGAAAGGTAGAAAATTGGCATATTCTTACAAATCATATTCAAATGGGTTATCCCGCCTATGTGGTTAGACAAACATATAGGGTTTTCTAGGGTTAGACACACACATAGAGTTTTCTACAATACTCGGAATAAGATGAAATTTATCTACAGTTCTGAAAAGATAAAACTATGAAAGGCACCAATATCAAATAATGCTCGAACAAAAACACCATTAATCAGTAAGTTACCTTCAAGGACGCCTTTCCCCTTCACATCCTTTAAAGTCGACGGTTCATTCTTAATAGCGTACACCTTGGGCAGCTACATATTCTTCATAAGTGGGCATCCCTTCACCATATGGCTAGGCTAATGACTATTAAAATAGAGAGTCTTCTGGACCATTGGAGAGATGGGTCCACTTTGCTGCTTTGGAACTTCATGATTCGGACAATACCTGACAATATGTCCTTCCTGCTTGCAAATATGAAAACCACTATCCTTAGGCTTGCCTCCTTGACCTTCTCCCTACTTCCATTGATTCTTCCAATTCGGATTGAACTTCCTCTTGTTAGAACCATTTCCACCGGTATTTTCACTAGGTGCTACTGGAGTAGGCTTCTTCTTTTCCAAGGCCTCGTACCTTAGAGCCATATCAACCAAATCAACAAAAGAACCTTTGATATGAGCAGTCATCTTCTCATGGAAACCTTCCCTCATGCCTATAATGAACATCTCATTTTTCTTCAACGGGGTATTGATCAATTCTGGTCCAAAACTAGGTAGCTCATTGAACTTCGTCTCATATTCTGCTACAGATAGATCCCCCTACTTCAAGTCCATGAAGTTCCTATACATCCTAGTCCTTCCAGCTACGAGCAGGAACTGATCCTCAAAAACTTCTTTAAATCGGGCCTACGAAACCTCATCTTCTTTAACATTTACAATAAGGGAATCCCACCAAGCTACTGTCCTCTCTTGTAGTTGCCATGTTGCTAAGAACCTTTTCTGTTTATCTGATAAGCCAAGACCTTGAAAAGTCTTTTCGAAAAATCACAACCAAGCTTGCACTTCCATGATAGACTCAGTTCCTTTAAATGGTTTTCCTCCTAGATTAGTGTAATCCTTGTATAAGGTTGCAAAATTCACTCTTGGCTGCTCTGGTGTTGCCTCTTCGACGATCCGAACTCCTCCAGGATTCGGGGTTCGACCATTTGTAGTCGTAGTGCTACCCGCTCCCCTACCTCATCTACCTTAGTTACCCATGTCTTACTGCCTGGACATAGTAAGATAATTCTTAGAATACTTAGACGAGATAATCTTAAAGGAACGATAACAACCAAACCTATCAAAGCTAATCAAACTACCCGAATATATATATATATATATAGGTATACGAATAAAAATTACAAATACGCTCTCTCGAAGTTGACCCCAACCCAAAGCCTAGGTGTTCGCTTAACCTATGCTCTGATACCAGATGTAACGAACTGCCTTTCTGACTTCAAAAGACGAGTCGTTAAGGGTAGAAGAAAAAGAAAGGTTAGAAGAAACTTCACAATCACAGAATCTCACAGCGGATCGAAACAACATATATTAATCAACATAAGGTTTTCCAAAGATACTGCCATAATAGTACATCGGAGTCATAATAGTACAAGTTCCAAAATGGGACAATTATAACTACTTGTCCTTACATCACTATACAAAATACATACATATATACACAACGGAATAAGATAGTAGCTAGCTAACGTTGAAGCCACTTGCTCCTCCAAATTGCAATCGTGAGAAACCTGGATCACTTGGCTACTCATAAAAATTTGAGAACCCAAGAGTTTTAAGGATAGAAATTAAACTCTAGGTCAAACATGGGTCTGGTGTGAGTAAACTCAAACAACTGAACTATTACTTTTAAAACAATTTTAAAATCAAGGGTATCTCGTAAGACCACACCGCACATAAACATAAAAGAGTTTTTACCTTACAATAACCAAAACACTTTTTTATAAAAAATCCAGTCATATTATCATAATGTCTAGGGTTTTCAAGTAAATAATTAACATAGGCGAAATTTTTACATTAATTAAATTTCGTCATAATAGGTATATAACTAAAACTGAAGGCTTTTATTGGAAAATGGATTCCTTACAATGACTGGCTACTGGGGTACCGCCCATCACGGTGCATCTCTAGATAAAATAACACCGAGGACTTTGTCAGGATCCCCTGCCAACACAAGACCATCCTACCGTTTGTTGGATAGTACCGAATGAGATCACCCCTCGGTTGGGATCAGCAACCGTACCGAAGCACACATGAGTTAATGGTAGGGACTCTAGATATGGGTAACCTTACCCTAACAAGAGCGACCCACTTAGCCTTGCTGCATCTCCTCTGTTTTAGTCATTTTTGGTTGATGAGGCCTGAAGCTATATTTACCTTTATTATAACATTGCCACTTGGAATGCTAACGTTGCCTTCCAGATGTAGAAACAATGTCAGCATTCATCCATACAAGTCGTTCAGGAGATGAACGAACCGAAAACACTACTTCCACTACTCCCATTTTGGAATCACCCTCATGGTTAGTAGCAAATAGCCCTTGCACTTCAAAGTCTTCATCTTGTTTCTTGCCTTTACTATTTCCAATTCGAACGTTTACGTTGGTTTGAAGTGCTTTTCGTATAATAACTAATATATCATCCTGGTTTCTCCAAACCAACATTTGATAATTTAAAAGGTCAAGTAGTTTATAGTAGACTATCCCACTATCACAGTTTAAAGATTTACATGTGGAATTACCTTCCATATGCTTAAGTTATCATGGCCTGCTTATCGAAATTAATTCCCTTGCATTTATCACGTTTTCGAAATGCAGTCTTTTTAATAAGTACAAATCGACTTACTTTCAATAAATATGTCAACATTTTACTATAACTACTTTAATTTGTTTGGCTACTTAATGGCATGGACAAGAGATCCTTAGTTAAAAAAACAATTCACTAAGAGACGAAGGTTAATTTAAAATAGAGAACCATCGGAGATTAAAATTATCTAAAATAATAAATAAATCATCATTAAATCATAAATCAAAGCTTAATTAATCCTTAATTATTCATACTTAAATCAAAATTCAAAGCTTAATTAATCTTAGTTAAGTCTTAATTAATTACTAATAATTACCTATTTATTAATCAAAAATTAATTAAATAATTAAACTCTAGTTGAATAATAATTAAACCCTAATTATTAAATAAATAAATAATTAGACTTTATTTAATAAAAATTTAATATAAATTAAACCCTAATTAATTAATAATTAAGTAAATAAATATCGCTTAATTAAATAATAATTAATTAAATACTAACCAAATAATTAATTTAAAAAAATAACTTGATTAACAAATTTAGTTAAAATAATTACCCCTTAACTTAATTAATCATTAATTAAAACTTCTTAATTAACTACAAATGATTAACTTAAATAATTAATTCTTAAACCCTAATTACTTAACTTAATTAACTAATAATTATTTTTAATAAATTAATTAATTATTTAACTCATAAATTAAAGTTAATTAAGTTTTATAATACCTAATTAAGTTTGAAATGGTTTTCAAAACAATTTTAAAAGAAAATTTAAAAACTTGAAAATCATATATTTTCGAACTTCATCCATAGCGACTATCGCTATGGATGCCATAACTTAAAATTACTTTCTAAGCTATTTTTCAAACCAAATCTCTTACCTTCCTTAATTTTGAAAAACATTATTTTAAAAACAATTTTAAAAACTCTAATTCAAAATTAGGAACTTTATATTATTTTTTCTTTCGAAACACTTAATAAATCAAAACTAAATAACATGATTTGACTTTAAAAAGGATCTCAATTCCTTTCCACATTTCCAAGTACTTACTTCCATAACCATCCAACCAAAAATCCAAGATTTCACATACATAGCATATCATTTCCATAACATATCCAAAAATCACAACTTTATAACCCAAGGCATCACTTTAGTCTTTCACTTGAAGTCCTAATACTAACCACACATTAGTACATACATATACATCCATACCATGCTATAATTCATACAACAACATCATATATATATATAGCCACATAACAAGATATATTTAAAGGTAGGTTCTTTCCCAAAAAGATTAGAATTTACTTGATGAAATTCGACTAAACTAAAGTATTTTCTCCTTGAACTTGAGAATGACCTAGGCCTTTGAATTTTTTCTTGGAAAAATGAAGTCTTTTAGATGGTATTAATAACAAGAAGGCTCGGCTATAGGCACATAGGGTAAGGCCTTGGAGTTTTTGTGTGGAGTTGGGCTTGATTGTGAAAGAGGAAGCGAAGAAAAGAATGTAGAAGTGTTTTTAGCAAGCTTTTTAATGAATTCAAGCAGAAAACTAAAGTTTATAACTTAGGAAATATTTTTAAGTAGCCATGAAAGATTTCTGAAGAGCATAAGAAGGTTTGAAAATAAATATAAGAATGAGGAAAAATGAAAATAAATTAAGAAATTTGGCTTTTATAATATATTAACAAGTGAAATTATGAAAACGCCCTTAGTACTATACCCCCTCTCTTCTTTTGCCACCTCACCCCTTCCTTTCTCCCAACAAATTTCCACCCCCTCCTTAGCCACCATCCTATCTTATCAAAGGAAACATGCTATTACACCATTTGTACTAAATGTTGGAAGAAGCATCTTATATATTATATGTATTTTTAACTTTTTAAAACAAAATTTTATCATATATATATATATATATATATATATATTAAGGCATTCTTGAATGTTCATACATGTACACAACTATTCAAAAACATGACTAAAATGATTTATAAATGTGTATGTGTGTTAAAAAGTGTTAGGGCATTTTTGATAACTTTTAGCCGACGAAAATTCGAAAAACGACTTCCGATTACATTTTCAATCTTTTTTCGAACTAATTATTTTTGTAAACAAAATTTGAAAATGATTTAACTATCATTTGTTATTATTTAAAAGGAGTTTATTTTATTTATTAAATACATCAATTATTGTTAGAATTATTTTTAAATATCCATACTTAAAGTGATCAAATTCTGGTTGTTGTAGGAATTTCATTTAGGACTTCACTAAAGTTTATGCACATTAACTCAACTTACTATAAAAATTTTGGTTTTCTCATGGAAAAAAAGATGCAAGCATGCAAATATTAGGTTTAAAGAGTTGCTAACTGGTGTGGTAGTATTGACGATTATAGATAGCATGAAGGCTTTTATTGTTCATATCAATGCTTGTGGTACTGGAGTTGGAGCTATATTGATTAAGGAGGGTAGAGTGGTGGTGTATGCCAGTAGATAGACAAAGACCCACAAGAACACTATCTGACTCATAACCTCGAGTTAATTGTTATTGTATTTGCATTCAATCTTGAAGTCATTATATATTGGGTGAGAGATTTGAGTTGTATACAAATCATAAATTTCTCAATAATTTATTTTCTCAGAAGGACTTGAGTTTGAGACAACAGAGATGAATAGAGTTCTTATTTCAAATGATTTTAGTATTGTATACAACCTAGGTATATGGGATATAGTAGTAGATGCTTTAAGTAGGAAGTACACAACACTTAGCTCTATGTTCTGGAATGGAAGTAGTTAGAGTTTATTTCTGGTTTTTGTTGACGCAAAAAATGGGCATCAACACCTAATAGAATCTAGTAGAGATTAAATGAAGAATGAAATTAAAGCATAGAAGTATCATAAATGAATAAACATATTTTTATTGTGGTTCGACAATCCTGGCCTACATCCACTTCATATTTTGATTGATCTTGCACTTGATTATGATTATAAGAATGTTTGGGCCAGCTAGGTGAAAAATCTCATGGATCGTATATTATGTAACTTGAGTATAATATGCAAGTATATAAGTTAATGCAAAAATAGACAATAAATAGTAAAGTACAAAAAGCGTGCAAACTAGAGTTTTTATGTTGGTTCAAACCTCTCGTCCGACGTCCATTCCTGAAGCTCTCCTTTAGTATTTCCTTTAAACAAATTACCCTTACTTCGCTCGGAGGAATAGGCTAATACAAAAGTATCCCTGAGAATCTTGTGTTCCAAATAACACAGTTTTTGACTTATAGTACAAATCTTCCTATGATCTCCTTTGATTATATAAATATGAATGCTTTGAGTTGTAGAAAGTGATTTAACCAAATTTATATTTTGGTTCTAATAGATTGAGAGTATGTGAACAATGTATATGCAAGAGAGTGCTTAGAAATCAAGAGATTAAAGAATAGACTAATTCAAGTTAGATGATTTCTACTTCTCAATCAAAGTGGTATTTTAGATTTAAAAAGGCATAGATGAAGAGTTGTTACTATTTGAGAAAGTCTATTCATTTTAATGGATGCAACCTTTTATTAAAAAGTGATTTCCTTTTTGTTTCAAAATAGAAGTATCCATTCATAATTGGCAGTTTTAACCCATGATGGACGTTTGTGATAAAATCCTCAGACGTCTGTGACTTGTTTAATTTTTAACCTAAGAATTGCCACAGACATCTATGGTTTTATCAAAGACATCTGTGATGTGTAAAAATAGTTTTTCACCTTAATTTTGATGTACATGAAATAGTGTGTACTCGTGTATGCATATATACTCAAGGAGACCTTAATAATATTATATCTAGGACTCCTTAATAGTAGAATAACCTTAGTATGGTCAATGAACCTTCGTTTCTCTTTGAGTCTCAATATCTTCGAGCATGGTGTCTTCTTGTAGCATATAACTACAATCTTGTTAAGGTCTATATATGTATATGATTATATAGTTGTTATCATTGGAACATAAATAGGAGGTTCTAACAATCTCCCTCTTTTTGATGATGACAACTGTACAATCAAAAATCAACTATATAGTCAAATATCAACTATAAAATGGTTGTATTATTATGTTTGTGTCCCCCTATGTATATGTGTCTCCCGTTATGTAAATGCATAGATTTCTCCCCCTTTGTCATTATTGAAATGGAGGAAAACGATATAAGACACGGAGATATTAAATAGTTATAGCATGTTATCAGTTCAGATCATGGACCATCAAATATAAAAGTTCAAAATAAAATTAGAACCAATTATATCAGAAGTTATAAATAGGAAAACAAGCATAAGAGTTGTAAAAATAAGAGAAAATTCTAATTGTACTGATTTTGAGAATAAGATAAGCCTCCGTAGTTCTCGTAATACTCCCAGTAAGAATATGGATCTTGCTTATATATATCCGGCCATCGCATTTGATCATTGTACTCCTCATCTTCGTGAATTGAAATGCCTTGAAATGCCATGTAAGATGGTTGTTGAAAATGTGGAGTATCAGACACGTACATCTCATCACTGTCTTTTTCTTCCTCGACTTGTGCATGAATACGAGTCTTCCCTTGATCACCTCTATTGTGTGATGTACCTTCGGGCGAGGCTTGAGAGCGATAAACTGGTGTTTGAACCTAAGGTGGAGGTGTTGGGGAAGGCGAATATGATGAGCGTAAGGAAGATGGCCACGTACTTTGCGCATCACTTTGCCTAAAGTGGAGACCACTTTGTCAGAAGTCTTCTCCATCTTTGTCATCCTAGTGGAGAAAGAACTTTACAATCCAGTCATTTTCCCGTTTAAAGCTCGCTGATTGGCCATGATTATTTTTTGGTTTTTGATTGCCAAATCATGAAGAGATTCATTTGGCGTTGGTTCAACGCGAGCTTCTTGTATTTTTGAGTCTGAATAATATTCGGTACCATGACTAGTGGAAGGTGGTTGTTGATGAAGGGAGTAGGTTTGCTGAGGAGCACTAATTTGAGGAGGACCATGATGTTCTTGTTCATGTTGTTGATTCAATTGGTTGAAAGGGATGATATGAGGTGGACTTTTGGGAAGATACATCAGCGATAGATATCGTGGTCCACTATCTTTTGTTGGAATTTCTTCGTATTGTGATATGTACGAAGGAACACCAAGATTTTGCAAGATGCACATTATATACGGATCAAAAACAATGGAACGACGATGTTGAGACCAAAATCATTAATTTGGTCATGAATAATTTTTTCCCAATTAACCGGTAGGCGACCAAATATTGCATACAGAGCACGATGGTCAGTGGGATAAATTTGTTCTTGACTACCTAAACGAGGAATGATGGTATTAATTATCATTCGATTTAATAGTCTAGCACGTGTTCGGTGGTAAATGGATTTCAATTATAGCATTCTATCTTCCCATATATGTTGGGTAACTTCATCCCTAGGTAGAAGACTGTGATCCGAAATATCGGTTAAATCAATCCCTCATAAGAACATTCTAAAATACGACCAGTGGTGTACACATCAATTTTAACTTCTTTTCCATAAACATTTGACCATAACCAACCATCATCATTCTCCAGATTCCATATCTTCGAACTACATAGATTGGAGTAGAAGAGGTAAATAGCTAGAGGATCAATGTTTACCTTATTTGCATCTTAACTTGTTAAGTTGCAGCAACCGGCATCCGTGGTAATTCCTAGAATTTCACATTTCATCACATTGCCAAGGTGATAAAAAGGACTAGAGTTGATCTTCTTTTGGGAAAGCGCCTCGAATTTTGATTGCATTGGGATTATTGCAGAGCCATTGGTTAATGTGAGCTTGTGTGACCGGGGCTTGAGAAGAGGAGCAAGATTGGCCTTGCTTTTGCTTTTTAGAGACGGTAACCTTTCTGGGAGCCATTAATTGAAGAATTCGAATGTTTTAAGAGCTAGGGTTTCAGGAATTAGGAGTTGAAATAAAGGTAAAGTGAAGAGAAGAGTAAAGTTCTTTATATACGTCTGTTGGAAAATTGTTGCCAGAGCAGCGATAGACGTCTGTGGCTTTAATAAAATTGAAGCAGAGGGATTCAATAGACGTATGTGATGGTGCCACAAACATCTGTGGCTACAATAGATTTAAATAGAGAGTCTTGATAGATGTCTATGAGGTTTCCACAGATGTTTGTGGTTACAGGGAAAATTTACCCGTAAGTGGTGACAGACGTCTATGGTATATTTACAGATGTCTATTATATGTAATTTCTGACATCTAGAGGAAAATTTTAATATGAATGAAAATTTTATTCAAATTTTTATATAATAAACAGTATATATACCATATGTCGATTGTCAGCTCAACGGGTGCAGCCTTGAATTCCTTGAATTCAAACGTAACTATTTCACGTAACAATCAACATGAAGTCTGGTTGAATATGGTGGATGATGATGGTTACTCCGGTCGAATCCCAAGATCTTGTCATGAGTTATTGAGTCTGGTAGTAAAGGGCTCTAAATGCTTTGAGCGATTATCTACAAATGGCCGAAGATCAAGACTTAGAAGCATGTTGAAGCAAATGTCAAGTTGGATTCAGCCTCATGTTGTGTGCAACTGCATAGCTGGCTCTTGCTTTGAGTTTGAATCTGCATGTATATTCGAGTAATGCACTTTCCATTCAATGTACTCATGATTTGCTACTCGTCGTTTGGGTTGGAATGATGGTCAGTTGCCCATGAGCTTGGGCGATTCTATCTCTAGGCATCCTTTCAGTCGTAGCCTCGAGTCATTGCAAATACTAGGTATGAATCACAGTATTGAGCTATCACAGTCAGTCTTTGGATGATCACACTTCCACCCACGTTCTCAAGTTGATAAATGTATTGCACGAACGATTGAGTCTCGCCCTAGTCGTGTTTATACTCCCATATAAGCTTCAAAGACTTAGAGTTGATCGATGAATGGTCGGTTCACATTCATCTTGTTTCTCGCACGTGTCCCCGAGTCTGGGGCATATGTCGATAAGTAGGAAGCCAAGTCATGTCCAATCAATGATTAATGCTCTCCCTGTCGGACCGAGGGCAAGGATCAGTGTGCGGATGGTTGAGCCACGTCCGTTTCGTATCGCTCTTCTAGTTAGATCATGGTAAGAGTCAACGAATGAACGGTTGCGTTGCATTCATTCGAAGTTGGACGGTTAGTCGCATCCATTTTGATTCATATTCTCCCGCCAGATCTAGGGATAGAGTTGGCTCAGGTGCAGTTGGGTCATGCTCATCTGGTATCATAATCCTCCTGATGGATCGAAGGAGCGTGCTAGAGAATTAATGATCAAGTTTCACTCATTAGTGGTTTATTCTCCTATCCATGCTCTGGTGACCGGAGTTATACGATGGACGTCGGGTCACATCCATTTGTGGTTGGTGCATATCGATATTGACCCTCGATCTGATGGTACGATATAGATGATCACCCATAACTTTGGATGTCATCTGATTGGTTTTGTACTGAGGCCTCCTTGCAGTCATTGCCTTAAGTTGTAAAGATAACCTAGCCGAAGCTATAGTAAGATGTCGTACTTAGCTTGTAGTAGTTTGTACTCTCGTTCCTATTCTTGGGTTAGCATAATTAGTTCATGGACGGTCGAATTCCATCCGTAGTGAGTTTATACTCCTCCTATCGAGTTCAAGTAAGAGTTTATGGAATATTGAGTGGTCGAACCACACTCATATATTTATTTTTACTCATATTCTCACTTTGGGGATAAGAGTTTGTTTGCGAGTGGTCGAACCACACCTAATTTATGTTTATACTCCATTCCACATAGGGGGACCAGAGTTATCTGCTGGATGGTCAAACCGCGCCCATTCCTTGGTTTGGATTTTGGGCTTGCTGATGTCTGGGCAAGGCTGGGATAGTTCGTCATACCCCAGGCGCAAACAAGGTCGTGGATGAACTTATCACATCCTCTTTGGATTAGATGGTCGAACCACATCCAATTTAGGCTTGGGCTCTCAAACTGCCCCCTGCATCGAGGGCAGGAGTCGATGTATGGATGGTCGTACCATGTCCACTTCCATTTTCATCCTATTCCTGCCGAGCCTTGGGAGTAAGATGAGTGTTCTGAAGAACTTCGAGCTCGAGCAGGGGAGGAGATGGTCAGAACGCATCCACTTTGAGTCATGTGTTTGCCCCTAAGTCAAGGGAAAGAGTTAAGGAGTGGACAGTCGAACCATATCCATTTTTTATGGTATACATACTACAGACCGTCCTAAGGGACCAGAGTTGATTAGTAGATGGTCAAACCATGCCAAAATTTTTATGTTTATACTCCGGTCGATGCTTCATGGACCAGAGTTTTATAATGGGTAGTCAGTCACACCCATTTTATGTTTATACTCCTATCTATGCTTTGGGAACTAGAATTGGTTGATGGGTGGTCAGTCACACTCATTTGATGTTTATACTCCAGTCCATGCTCGGGTACCGGAGTTGGTCGATGTATGGTCGTACCACATCCAATTTTTTGGTGTTTATACTCCAGTCCGCACTCTGGGGACCAGATCAGTCAATGAGTGGTCAGTCACACCCATTTTTGATTTATACTCAGTTGTCAAGTCGAGGTAAGAGTTGTCGAATGAATGGTCGAACCACCAATTACAAGCAGAAATACCCAGTGGATATTTCAAAACTAATACATTACAGTAGGAAATGAATAATGGTCAGAAATAAATCACCATAAATCACTTTCATTAAGTATTTATACTTAATTAAACAATTCCACAAATGATTAACCTTAATTAATTAATCTATTTAATTATCAAAATTAATCATATTGATTAATTACTTATTAAACCCAAGTTAATGGTTTACATTAACTATTAACTATTCTTTAATTATTTTTCTTAAATAATTAAACTTTAATTATCCATTATTAATTTACAAATTAATTAATTCTAATTACCAATAAATTAATCTCTAATTACTTAATTAATTAAGTACCTAACAATAACTTAATTAATCCTTAAATACTTGATTCATTTATTCCTAACCATTAATTTATAATCTTAACTTATCAAATTAATGATCCTTAATTCCAAATCCATGGAATGGAATTTTTCCCCAGCATCAAGGGCAAAACTTGACAAATGGACAGTCGATTCATGTCCACTTAGTGATTGTAGCTCCTCCAATCAAGTTGAGGAAGGGAGTAAGTGATGGATGGCTAGATCACATCCATGCCTGTGTTGGACGGTCAGGGCTCATCCAATTTGCTTAGTACTCCTCCCAGCAAGTCGAGGGAGATAGTTTTTGGGTGGGCGATCAAGTCACATCCACCTCAAGCAGCAGTTGTGTCCATGTGTTGAGGGCCATGGTTGATGAGTAGGCAGCCAGTCACGCTTACTTTAAGTCGAGTTTCCAGACCGTTTCTTGTTTCCAAGCCAGGAGTCAACGTGTGGATGGTCAAGTTGCATCCAATTTAGTTAGACCTTGGTTGTGCTGAGCTTCAGGAGAGGCATAAGTATTTTGGCGGACTTCAAGTGTGAGCTGGGATTGGATGGTTGGGTTGCATTCACTCCAAGTGTTTCTTCGGTCTTCAAGTCTAGCATGGAGGCTGATGAGTGGACGGTCAGCTGTGTCCACTTTGTGTTAGATTCTGACCTTGTCGCGATCTGAGTAAGGCATAGATATTCTGTTAGAATTGAAGCACAGAGTAGGAAGTGGATGGTTGAGTCACACCCACTTTCCATTTTGAGTCCTTACCCCTAAGTCAGGGGCATATGGTAGCTGATGAGTGGTTGGATCACGCTCGTCTTGATGATCTTCCAAAGGTCTGATCATGGTCGATGGAGGTTGGTTGGCTCCCAAATCTAATTACTTGGTCACTATTCCACTTTGCCCCAGCCCTCCTTAGTTGGAAGTCGACCGTATATGACCCAATTGATAATCAAAGGTCATTATTGGTAAGGGTTGGATGTTCCCTGCCCGCCATTCTGTGGGGCTTGTACATAATGTTGAAGCTTTCCTTTCCGGATCTACTTTTCGATCACATCTCGAAGGTGTTTGCGATCATTGGTGTTATGGCCGTGTGTACCATGAAATGCAGAACATTTTCCGGATTTCTTTTGGGTTTCGGTGAACTCTCTCGAGGCTGGTTTCCAGTACTGCTTCGAGTCATGAGTCTCCAAGTAGATGTTTTTGATTGAATCGTTCAAAGAAGTATATGAGTCGGATTGTGGGATTCTGGATCGTCTCCTAGAATCTGAGTCCTCATCTAAGGCCTCAACGCTGCCCTCACTATGACTTCCTTCAACCAACGGGCCTACATCGTTCTTTCTCCTACTCTGCTCTACCTCCTCCTTACTTAGGTTCTAGTTCATATTGTAACATAAATGATTCATGGTCATATGAAGCTCTCTAGGTAACCAATCGTCAAAGTGTGTCTCGGGGTCGATTCTCAACGCTATCAATATGATATTCTTGTTGGGATTGCTCCCTTTAGTGATAGCAGTATTAAATCTCTGCCAAAAGTCTTAAAGTGGCTCGCCTGGTGCTTAAGATAAGTTGGGGATAACAACATCGCATCCTTGGGGTGAGTAGCATGAATTCTAAATTGCTCGGTGAACTCTTTAGCCAACTGATTAAACGAGGCGATGGACATGGGCAGTGATCGCATAAATCACATGATCGATCGCTACTCTCCCGAGGAATATGGGAAAGAATCAGCATTTAATTACGTTCGTCGCTCTGGCAAAATTCATTTGTCGTTCATATTTCATGAGACACTCTTGGGGCTCTATGTTTCCAAAACATGCAGGCATAGTTGGCATATTGAATCTCTTAGGATATTTTGCATATTGAATGGCTTCAGTGAATGGGTTTCAATTGGGGAAAATGCTCCATTCATCGTTAGTCTGGTTCGTTTTCAAGTTACGGCTATTTGTAATGCTTGCGAATGTTGTAGGCATGATTGTCCAATGTGTGATGAATTGGTGATAATTTACTTGGAGTCTGACCCAAGAAAATTTGCTATTTTCTTGGAGTCAGCCCCTGATTCGCTTGGAGTCATTGAATTTGAAGTGCTGAGTTGGTGAAGAACGGTGCTTGGAGTCATACTGCTGTTTGCTTGGAGAAAATCTTGGTTTTACCCGAGTTTGACCTCGGTCTAGAACTTCCTGGGTTTGACTCGAGTCGAATGGGTGACTACTTCGGGTTCGACTTTGATGATGGATAGCTATACTTTGAGATGGCATAATAAGTGGTGTAGGGCGGTCGTCACACAAGCCATCATATCATAGCTGGCAAGCTAGGTGTTCGGAAGCTAGTCAGTTGAGAGCAGTCCTAATCTCCTTAGAAGCCTGATCCAGTAACCGATTCCAGTTCGCGTCATATCATCTTGGTTTTCCAACATTTGGATGTCCCGTTTGAGTAGCAGTTCCTTGTCCATTCCTTAGATGCAATTCAACAACTGTTGCTCAATCCCGTATGCCCCGGTCTGTCATAGGATGTAAGCGTGGTGCAGGGATTGGTTGAACAAGGGTTTGGTTTTGGACGAGCATGGCATAGGGATCAGTATTGAATGTTTTATGTGAGGGATCAGTTATATGGAGTATGGAGGGATCGGTAGTGAATGTAGGGATCGGCTATAAGCGATCAGCAGAAGGGGTCGGTCATGTAGACGGTTGTTGTCATGCGATCAGTTGTAGTGCTAAGGAGGGATCAATGGTATAGGGATCAGTATATAGACCTCGAAGAGGGATCAGTATATACAACTTGCAGAGGGATTGGTATATACACCTTGTAGAGGGATCGATATATATACTTTTTGGAGCGATCAGTATATATTCTGGAGGGATCGGTATACATATATGTTGGAGGGATCGCTATAGCTATTTTGGAGGGATCGGTATTGATGTCTTTGGAGGGATCGATATTTAGCATATACTTGTATTTAGGGGTCGGTCATGAAAGGACCGGCTCTAGACCCCAAGAAGGAAGGATTAGTCATCATGGTCTTGATGGAGGGATCAGCCATTTTAGCCTTGAGAGAATGATCGGCCATTTTGGCCTTGAGAGAGGGATCGTCCTTTAGCTAACTTGAGTGCAAACTTCAGCATCTGATCCTAAGAACTCGCGTACATGAGGGAATCTGATCCCTTCCAAATGGACGTGAATACATGAACAACTCCAGACAAGAACACTAGCATCATCATTTCTTTCAGCCCCGCGGGAAGTTGATTTAATTCTTCTAACCATGACTATCAGCTTCCTTTAGATTTCCTTCAAATCTGAGTAGAATAAGAAGTTTACTGGTAGAACGCTGGATCTATCTCGCAAATATGGGAATCAACAAGTAGATGATGAGATCCAATCAAGTTGAGAAATTGATTCTCGGTGAAAGCACCAAAATGTTGACGCCAAAAATGAGCATCAACACCTAATAAAATCTAGTAGAGAATAAATGAAGAATGAAACTAAAACAGAACAAATATCATAAATGAACATAGATTTTTACAGTGGTTCAATAATCTTAGCCTACGTCCACTTCATATTTTTATTGATCTTGCACTTGATTATGATTACAAGAATGTTTGGATCACCTAAGATACATTAGTACAAGAAAAATTAATAAAAATTGAAGAGCCTTTTCAGCAGAAAGAAGGATCCCTTTTCTGACTCCATGCCAGCTGTATTTATGGGGGAAGACGCGCACTGGACTGAAATTTCGGTAGAAGGTTCAGGAGACCAAGACGAGGTCACCTAAAAAATTTCAGGCCTATCGAGGCCCACAATAGGGATCGGTACCGATCCCTATTAGTGTGTCCAAATGGGCAGCAATCCCTATGAAGGGTGTCTTATGATGTTAGCTTCCGACGTACAGTTTGTGAGATATCGCATTTTCCGTGAAGTAGTGTTGCTTGAATTTTGATTTCTACCGATCCCTCCAAAGGGAGTTATGGCGATTCCTCCAACTTCCTCGAATTGGAATGAGATCCCTAGGGGGTGTTCCACATGTTGTAGTAAGCTTGTACTCCAAGTTTCATCTTGATAGCATGTGTAGATTTTAATCTATTGACCGATCATCGCTGCAAAATTGAGTTGTGGAATCGATACGATATGATCCATAGTGTTGAATATGGTTCATACCTGATCCATCTTCGGGGAGTAGTAGGATTTCATGGTTCCGCTTCATATTATCATCCATGCTTGATTTATTGACCCCACAATCATCGCTCTAGGCTACTGGCCTTGATGAAGTCGAGTCTTACTTGTCCAGTCAGTTCAGATATAGCCAGGTCAAAATGCCGGATAACAGTTTTAATTTTAGACCATCGTCTGAAGTAGTACCTGGATTATTGGCAATCTTTAAAGTAAGATCTGCACTTATGGAGTGTATTGCTTCAAGTCAAAGGAGCAATGAGGCATTAACATATATTATGAAATAGTTAGAGAGCGGAGAGAGGTCTTCTCACTTAGATGGGTATTCAGTTGATTCTAGATGATATTTATAACATGATGGCGGACTATGTGTACCATAGGATAAGGAGTTGATTGATGAAGTTTTATCTGTCTCACCATTCAACGATGACTATACATCTCAGTAGCGATAAGATGTATAGAGATATAAAGTGAGTTTTATATTGGCCAAAGATGAAAAGACACATGGTAGGGTAGTTTGCTAAATGCTTGACTTATCAACGAGTCAATGCTAAGCAAAAGAAGCCAAGCAGACTATTACTTCGATTAGATGTTCCACAACATAAATTGTAGCATATATTGAAGGACTTTGTAACGCCCCATTATTTTTACGGTAATAGATTAAAAAGAAATTAATTATTAAATAATAACATCAAAAAATAGAGTTTTGACAAACTTCAGAATTTGGCTACGAAACCTACACCATTGGGTTCGTGGCGATTTTCTGATCGATTTTTATATATAAATTTTTTTGATCGGAGTTCAAATGAAAAAGTTATTAACGTGCGAATAATTCAAATCCGAAATAAATATATATGTAATTAAGAAAATAAAAGTAATTAACAGAATTTTATTAATGTTAACAGTTGCTTAAGGTTTAAGAAAAGTTAAAGTGGAAACGAATTATCTCGGTCAAGTGAAAACAGAAACAAATCAAAAAAAATTAAACGTCACAAATTAATTACCATAATAAGATACATTTGGTCGATCCCAGACATGGGTCAGTCTGTGGGTGTCGATTGGTAGGCGGCGGTGGTCGACCGGTTGAACTATCCATCTGAGATTTTTGACATGACCAAACAACCCGGATTTAAAATAATTTAATCGAACGGCTAGATTGATTCGAACCCCTATAAATATGGACCTAACCCCTCACTTTTATTCTCATATTTTCTAAGCAACATCAGAGCTCTTCCATTTTTTGTTCTCTACAAAATTCTTAATTCTTAAAAATAATTTTAGTTTATATGGATATACAAGCGGAGAATAGTAGATGATGATTGAGAAGAAGAATATAGTCGAATCAAATCACCAAAGCCAAGGTAAATTATAAATCTGAACCTAGAATTTAAATTAAACCCAAATCTCTTCTCTGATCTAGATTTCTAATAGGTATGTGTATGCTTGCGGTGCATGTATTCAAATAGGGAGAAAAGGGAGTCAAACTGTATAATAGGGATTGG
Organism: Allium fistulosum; assembly: GCA_030737815.1. NCBI lineage: Eukaryota > Viridiplantae > Streptophyta > Magnoliopsida > Asparagales > Amaryllidaceae > Allium > Allium fistulosum. The sequence goes on along the minus strand of CM060905.1, from coordinate 863,909,665 downwards.
GTCTGGAGATTTGGAAAGCTAAATAGGTGAGTGGGAAGTTACATATTTTTATATCACATTTGATATATGTCATTCTAAATCTATTCTTGTATGCCTAAATGTAAACTTGGAGTTGGAGACTAAAATTGTATATATGTAATGAATTTGTAAACCCTTCCTACGTATTCTGTGGTAGTTGATAACTTGTATTTATATTGCGTGTAATTGAATCTGGAAAAGATTGGGTAGTAGTATTCCCTGAATTTAGTATTGGGTAGCAATAGCCCTCGAATTGGATAAATTATATTGTAATTCTTGATTTGTTAATTAATTGATTTATGCAAGTAAATGTAAATTAGAAGTTATCACAACAAATTATTTGGATTTAAGTGTTATTTTAATTCATTGTAATGTAGGGTGTTGCAAATTCTATAGGTTGTCAAGTTTGGTTTTGCAAATAAAAGTGCATTATTTGAAATAACAGGGAATACGCCTAAAAAACGAGATGTATAAAATATGGATATTTTACCGTATTTTGTACTGTTTATTTCGAGAACTATAAAATATAAATCCTTGTAATTCCAAACGTAGCACAAATTTCCTTTTTGGATAAGATATAGAGATTTACAGTGTTACCTTTCCTTTGGGAAGGTGTAATTCCAATGCATTAAAATGTAGAAATCTTTAAGTATGAATTACAGGATTGAAATTGTGATAATAATAATGGATAATTTGTAAAATCAATATAAATATATGCAATAGAGACAAGATGGAAACCAAATTGTAAACAATTACAAGTAGGCATGTAATAAAATGGATAAAGGCAAGAGGTATATAAAATATACGGGTATGGAAAGTCCATTAAACAAGGCATGTAATAATACAGAGAAGGATGAAATCTTTACAGGACAGACATAAATCATATGCCGATAGGAGATGTGTAAAAATGGAGTTTGAAGTTGGTTATATGGTATTTGTGAAAATCCCATTGTTGAAGCATGTTATGCCTTTTGAAGTTTGAGAATGTTGACACCACATTTTGTTTTGACTTATACGATATTGGAGAGAGTAGGGGATGCTATCATATAAAGTAGATCTTCCTAAAATATTGGTAGTAATTTAATATGTATTTCATGTACCACATCTGCAAAAGTGTGTTCATGATTCAACTACCATTTTTGAGCTAAATCAGCTAAAGGACATGGAATTGGAGCTAGTCTATAGAACCCCATGGACCTATCTGTATTGTTAAACATAGTGTAAAGAGACTTTGAAACAAAGCGGTGTAGTTGATTGAGTACAACGGGGAAACAATCCAAAGGAGAGCACTTAGGAACCCATTGAGAAAATTTATGCTTCTCCTCCCGAACTTTTTACTGGTATGTTTTCCATTACTTAGTCTAGATTACCTACGTTAGATTGGTTTCTCTGTATGATTTTTCATATCCTATGAAATGGGTTTTAGGATCATATGGTATTTTAGACTATGGCTAGCTTACTTAAGAAATTATATGTAACATTGATGTTTTGACGTGGTGTGTGCTTGCATTCCTGTAGAAATTATATGCTTTATATTAGGATGTTTGCATACATGCTTATGTGCTATGATACCTGCATAAATGTTGGAGGCCTATAGTTGCATTTTTGCACCTTGATAGCATCTCATTTTCATTACTCATGTTTGCATGTGCACACACACCGATATATATATATATATACATACATACATACATACATACATATATATTTGCGTGTATGTGTGTTTGTGCATATGCAAATGCATGTTGCCTTGACTTATGTGTGTCGTTGACTAGATTCTAGATCATGGTATGCATTGATGTTGTGTGTATGTTTGTATGAATGCGTTGAAATGAGAAAAGGCGAATTATATTATCCGTCCTTCGAAATTTCGAGGATAAAATTCTTTTAGGAAGAGATAATGCAATACCTAGTAAATTTGAAAAAATAGAATAAATATCAAATGAAGGGCCTATTAGTAATTTTACAGAAGAGGTAAAACTTGAATTTTTATACTTGAATGAATTAAGCGACATAACTTATACCATTACGAAGATTGGATTTTGTTGGTCAAGTTTCACTATAAGAAGCTTTGATCATATAAAGGAACTACAAGTTATCATCAAATCTATAACTAGGTTTAAGTTGGGCTAACCTAGGTCCTAAGGTCCATTAGTACAAAATAAGGTATAAACTAAATTCCTAATGGAGGAAGAGTATGTATAATTACTCTTTACTCTCTTCCTCTCTCAAATGAACCAAACAATTAAAGTCTAAACTTAAATTTAATATTTCAAAAGAATTTTTTCATCAAATTCAATGTTTTTTATGCTAAGAATATCAAAATAAGGAGAGCTAGGATGAGATAACAATTTTGAACTGATTTATGGAGTTTGGAGCCTAGGGCATTATCTGGACAATGAAGAAGAAGAAGATTCTTGTCAATTTGGGGCTTTCACTGATAATAGTGAGTGGGAATTTACATATTAAGATATATAAAATCATATATGCTTTTAATCCATTGTTTATAGCCTAAGTATGTTAGTGGCCTTGTTAAACATGATATAGTTTTGGTATATATTTAGTTTTGATATTGATATGAAAGTTGATATGGAAAATGGGTAAGTGGCCATTAGAGAAGAATTATGACCTCGAGTTAAGAAAGAGGAAGAAGATGAATATATAAAGATAAATAAATGAACCATTAGTCAATCAACTTTATGTAAATGGTTAATAATAATGTATGGTGTTGAAAATAACATGTTTATACTCGGTCGATATGATGATAAAACTATGATTTTGGGTAAATAAACATTATAATAGAAGGATAAAGAAGGATAACGGAAGCAATTACACTTACAATAAAGATAAGAGTATAGTTATAATAAAAGGGAATTAGGTAACATGATAAAAATTGATAATATGGCCATACAAATGTTTGTATTTCACTCAAATGATGTATAATTAGATATGTGTATAAATGAAATGAATGTGAATACTTAACAAAAACTTGGCAAAACAAAAAAAATCCAAAGCTAACAACCGAATAGACGTCTGAAATAAATATTAAAATCTCTGAAAATTCATAACGTAAACTTGCAATTTAATAGTTCATTTTGGAAAGATTTGGTTTCTTGAATAAGTCAAACATCTGAAATATAGAGTAAGACAGCTAAAATTCGTGATTGGACAATTGAAAAGCTGAAGGAATTAATCCTTCAGGCATTTAGTGGTCTTAATTGTGAATTAGGATGCCTTAATGTTAGTTAAGATGTTTGAATGTGTACAACAAGCATCTGAATTACTGTGTTTGTACCCAGATTGAACCTGGACCTCGAAGGCCTATATAAATGGTTGAAGACACTTTATGTCAATCAAGTAAAATGTTAGAATATTGTAGGTAATCTTGTATGGAGTAGCACACAATGTTCGATGAGTTCTGTTAATACATCTGTTGATACAAGTAAGATTAAAAAATATAAATATGCTAATATGACTTTGTTGGTTGCTATATGTGGCAGGTCTTCTCACATGCAATGTAAGGACCGAGGGAGATAGAGACGTCCATCTAATTCATTATAGTGACTATAATCCAAATCTCAATCTGTTAGTCTGCTTTAGCAAGTATAAGATTTAGCGTATGTCCAATCTTCATTAAGTGCACATGGTAAACCAAATTAAAGTAAAGTAGGGTACGCTAAGTGATAGTAAACACATATTAGTAGTGATATATTCCCAACCTTGTCATCATCTGATGTTTCTTTATAAATGATAGTTTATGTGATATTGACCTGCAAATTATCGTCACTATAATGCTATGATATGATATACTAAATTTTATAAATACAGATAATACAGAAATAGTAAGTGTAGTATTAGTCTACAACGATGTTCTATTTACATGTTGGTATTGTATACTTTGTGATATTTTCTCACTCACATAGGCATATGACTAGCCCTCTACATTTCCTTTTTATACCTACCTAAATAGGTTGATAGGATGTGAGGGGAATTCTTGGTGTATGACGATAATGGCGATGACTTGATGGGGTCATATTGTTTTATCTAACTATCTACTATTTCAATATTATGTTTGTTGTTTGACCACTTGTTATGGAAATGTTATCTATAGCTTGATGTAATACTTATAATTATTATATAGTCTATTTTAGATATTCTACAATATGTGTTATTATATTTTATTCTTTATGTTGTGAGTTTTAAATTTTGAATGGTGGTTATGAGCTATCATGGTTGGATTATTGAGATCCATGGTATGACTTGCGGATGGAGTTTACATATGATAGAGATTCTTTCACCTTTTGTTGATGAAGTATTATTTTTACATGCTATAGTTTTGATTTCATGGTTGAGGAAATTTATATGTTACTACAGTATATGTGTGTAGAAAATTGTATTCATTATTTTGAATGAATATTATTGTGTTATACTTGATTGTGTTATGCGGTTGTCGTATAATACTTTATAAGTAGTTAGCTTATGATTAGTGTACTTCCCTATGTTTTGTAACTAAACCCATGATGATGCTTTATTATTTTAGTTGAGGGTTGTTTTGGGGAATTTCGAGGGGATATTTCTTTTAAAGAGGGAGATGTAATGACCCACAAATTAATTTGACATTGTTAATATTAAATTAACAAAAAAAGTATTTCTAATTAAAAAGTGATTTAGGTATCATATTTGTAATCATTGTGTAGGTCTTTCCGAGCTGATTAGTTTCAACTTTAGATTTGTTAAATTTGGACTTATGGTTTTGGACATATGGGGTTTTCAAGTTATAAACTACATACATATCTGTTTCGAGCCAAACTGGGTACATAACGCATAACCCAGCTAAATGGCTATCTAAATAAATCTATGGAAACCCTAGCCATCACCTCCATATTCATTTTCAGTACTAATACTGAAATTTTCTTCATCCCTCTCTAATGGAAGATCAAAAATCAATCAATCAAAAATCATATAAAAATTTAGATTGCCAGAACCCTACCTTATAGTATGTCAAATCGAAGCCTTCATCGAGGAAAATCAACGGCAAGAGGTTGTTAGTCGCAAAAGGTGCTCAAACCAACCTGAAATCATGGTCAAAGGTGATGGTGGAAAAACCTTATGGTTTGAGTTTTAGGCTTTTCTATTGGAGCGCGATTGGCGAATTGTAGTCTCGACAAAAGGAGTTTGTAGTTGTAGATGGTCTCAATTGCTCAGAAATGTGTCAAAATCAACTAGAAATCACTCGAGAATGCTAGCGGCAGTAGATCAAGTGAGGTGGCCAGGTGGCGTTGCAGATGGCGGGCTTATAGTGGGGGGTCACCCTTGGCACGGTGATTCGAATGCTGATGGTTTGCGGCGTTGATTTGGCCGGAGGCGGTGGCCACAATCGGTCAAAGCTGGTAAAATTCAGCGGCTGGTAACATGTGCGTGAAGAGTAATAAATAAATTAATATATAATGTGGAGACATCTACTTATTTAGGATATTACCATTAAGATTTTATAACTTGAATAACCTTTTCGAACGAACATCGTTTTATGCGTGATTTGTACCATTGGACTCACGGTAAAATTTCAGACAATTTCACAGGTGGCTTGCTAGAATTTGGAGCTATTTGTAAAAACACATTGGTATGGTTAAATAATTTTAATTAATTGTGTTTTACAAATATCAAATAGATATTCATCGGTGAAAATTTACATTAGTTGATATGTTAGGCTCTTTTTGGTGATTGTTTGGCTGTTATGATATTTTGATGTTATATTGTTTGCTTATCTATTTGAATTGTTTGACCGTGGAATGATGATATTTTACAGTAATTAATTGTTGATTTGAAAAATAATTAATTAATAGGAAATATAAGTGCAATTTTTGGGAAAATAGGTAAACAAATGCAAAATAAGATTTGGTTTGGCAAATTTTGAGTGATAATTGCAAATAATGGCGATCTAATAATTTATATAACATTGATGTAAAATTTTAATAAGGTTACTATTTATATATTTTTGGGGGAATTCATAAATAATAACGAAAAAACTATATTGAAATGAAATTGGAGAATTTATTACTATTTCTAAAGTAAAGTGGATATAATAAATAATAATATAATTTGTAGTATATTATTTTTGTAACAACCCAGAAATTTTGGTCACCGAATTTTGAATATTTAATTAATTTTAAATATTTAAATAATTGGATTTTTGGAATAATAACTTGAATTCAAATGTAGTGATCATTTAAATATTTGGATTGTGAATTAAGTATTAACTAAATGGATTTAATAATCTTATTTAACTCCTTTTAATTAATAAATAATATTGATGAATTCAATTTGTAAATTTATTTACAAATATAAATAGATCGGATAAATATCGATAATTGAATCGAAAATCTAAAATGATATTTAAATTTGTGAAATTAACATCCCAGGGCACTGTCTCGGATTTTGACGAAACCGGTGGCATTAGACCTGGAATAATAAATTGTTGAATGCCGTCAAGTTTCATATCAATTGGACATACTATGTGGTCGTGTGAGATCGAAACGCATTGCGATTAATTTTAAATATAATTTGATTTAAAAAAGCTAACTTCCATATACTTTGAAATTAGGTCTCGAAAATAGTTCAATTGGGTTCAGAATAGGAGTATTTGGTATAGAACGCCAATCGGCATGCGTCGATTGGATTTCGAAATTTTGGGTGTGTTTAGTGCCGGTTATTATCAATTAAAATATTGCATACCCTACATTTTCAACCCCATATCTCCATGTTCTGACCCATACTCCATCACTTCACCTTTTTCCTTACATCCATTTACATTTCGTCTTCTATAACTAAAAATGAGAGCTTTTCAAAATTTCAAAAATCAAAATCTAAGAATATAGGCTATGAAAAATCTTGATTTTGGATCAGTTGAGCTTCTATCGATAAGAGCTACCATCCCAGTGACATCCCGGAATTTTTGGCAATATCAATTTAATAATCTGTATTGAAATTTAAATTGATTTGATGATTTTTGTTGATAAATTTAAATTGATTTAATAATTCTTCTTTTAATAAACATTTAAATTGTGAATTTATCTTTTTAAAAGCTAAATAAATTATTTTCTATTTATAATGTATATAAATTTATATATATTGTAAATAGATGAGCTTTGTTTTAAATTTAATTAATAAGGAATATTTTATAATTCTAATATATTTTGGTAATTTGGAAATTATGATTTAATTTAAAATATACGGTTTTAGATTATTTAAGATAAATGTTTAATTTATCAAATTGTATCTTAACTTAAGCTTAAGATTAATTAAAAGGTTGGTTTTAAAATGTTGTTCAATAAATGTGATATATTAATTCATTTAATGATAATAGGAATTTATAATCTCTGTTATAAATTATTTAAATTTGACAAATTATTATTCTCAAATAACATTACTAATGTATTGTTATATATATAAATATGTAGACTTAAGAAAATATGATTTTGACACAAGTATAAAAATAAATAATAAATAAGTAGATTGAATGTCAAATAGTTAAACTTCAAATACAAATAATAAATAAGTATTTATGTTAAATAAATATGTCAGATAAGTTTATAATCATGTAAAATAGGAAATGAACATTTAAATCAAGTGTTGATAGTTAAGTTAGAGATTGAAATAAAATAAATATACATAAGATAAATTATATAGTTTTGTAAAATATAAAGTGAATACACTATAAATATTTAAACAACATGTTAACCATAGTAGATTCACCTAGATTTCAAAAGCAACAGAATAAAAGCAAAGAAAGAAATGTATATTCAAATATGGTACAAGCAAATAAAAGATAAGTATGTAAAAATTTAACTGAATGAGCATGATAATATAAAACAAGGAAGACCGTGACATGTATTCAAGAATGTACACTTGCAAATGAAGCAAAAATATAAATATCTATGTACACTTAAATAAAAGGAAGAAAAAGGAATCTGCATAGGCATTTGAGCAAAAGAAATAACATTCGAGTATGAACACTTAAAGGAAAATATATATGAGCTTGCAAAGGAAGGAACCAGATAGATATGTGATTGTACAAACAATATTAGATAAATATGAAAAGTGTAAATCTAGGCAAGCATTAAATGCTAGCCACCTTGTTTCTTATCTCAGCCACCAAGACCAAAATAAAATCTGCTTAGTCAAATAAACAAGAAGAAAATATCTCTGATAGGTTGTACAAACAAAATTATATCACATGTATATTTTCTTCCTATATATCTCTGTCTTCTCATTTTTGTTCGTAACCCAAAACCAAGAATCTGAAGTAAAAACTATTTCAAACTTAAACAAAGCTTTAACTTGAACAAAAATCAAGATCAATACAAACCAGAGATCAGTGATTTCAGCCTGCAGCTTTCAAAGCTTGAGCATCTTCTTTTCAAATCTAGAATCAAGCCTGTGCATCTCTGAAACCTGAAGTCTGCATCTGTTCAAAACTAAAGCATTTTCAGCATTCAAGTTTTCAAAAGTTTTTTTAGTTCAAGCTGTTTTCAAAATCTACCAGAGGCTCTGTTGTTTATCAATTTCTCAGGTGAGTAACATTTTAAATTAAAAACTAAGTAAATAGATGTCTGATTTCTTGTGAAGTTCTGAGATGGATGATGCTTTGTTTATGCATATATAAGTGATAACTATGTGTTATGAATGTCTGTAAGTTTGCATGTCTGATCTGTATATTTGTGGCATTAAATACCTCTGTTCTTGGTTCAAAGCTTAAAAGTTTTGAATCAAAATTCCAAAACAATTTACCTATTCAATATTAATCCTTGGATTTCAAATAAAATAAATTTGTTTAAACATAAGTCTAGTTTTAAAATTTCTTCCATGAATTTATGATTGAAAATTCCCTGAAAATCATGAAAAATACAGTAGAAATTATAACATCATGTTAAATCAAATGATGTAATTGGATGAATCAATTATATAAATCGAATTGTCTCTGGAAGATATGAATTTTAAAAAGAAAAATCAAAATTTTCAATAATGTATGGTGTATAAATTTGGTAATGGCTGGAGTAGGTACTTTGAGCATTTTCTGTTGATCTATGGGTTCGGGGAAGCCGGGATCTTTGCTGGTGATGGAGGAGTGATCTGGGTCGACGGGAAAATTGCTAGATACTCGTGTACTTCGGTGTGGAGGTGGGGATTGGTGATTTAATTTTGGAACCCTAATTTAACTAGGCTTGGTAGGATCGATCACCGTGACCTGTAGGGTCGATCGAGTGTTGCGCGTTTGAGGGAGGTGGTAGAGAGAGTATGGATGAAGGCTTGGCCGGAGATTCAGTTCTTCTGGTGATCAGAATGGGGTGATCGAGGAGATTTCCAGGTTTGGGTGTTATTTCCCTGTTCGTTTCCAGGTTTGGTAACGAGCTCGAATACGATTTTCGATGGATGGACGAAGTTCAGTGGGGTTGGGAATCGATTAGAGGGTGGTGGTCGTCATGCTCGTGGATGAGGCGACGAATGGTGATGAGCGGCGCCTCCGTGCACGTACACGGAGCAGTTATCAGATGATATGGAACTGCTGTTTTTGTTGGGGATAGAAGCGGGTTTGACTCGTGTTTGTCTCGAGTGTGAACTCGAGAGAATTTTGATTTGGCTCGAAGAACTTGATAGTAGCTCGGATGTAAGTTGCTCAGGTTTTAAACAGTAACATGTCCTGTTCTTTGCAATTTAAAACTGGATTTAAATTTCAAAACAAAGTTAAAAACTGAGGTTTAAAATCAAATGTTAACTGAATTCAAGTAAATTTTGAAGCTTAGCTTTGGAATAAAGTTTATTAATTTAAAGGGTTTTTATAACTAAAAAGGGTTAAGAAATCAAGAGTATCTTTTTAAAAAAAGGGATTTGAATTTTAAAGTGAATTTTAAATTGTAAAGAAAGAATCTGAATACAGTTTTAAAACCTAGACCTAAAACTAAAATTGAATTCTAGATTTTTTTAAAATTAAATAGAGTTGTGTAAATTCAAACGTTTAAATAAATTTAAATGTAAGTTATACTTTTAAATATGTGAATATAAAGAGGATTTGATTTAAAGTTCAACTAGTGTTCATTTTAAACTTGGAATTTTAAAATAGAATTTCAAAGAAATTTGAAATGAATGTTTCCAAACATATTTAAAGTGGAAATTAAATCAATAATGGGAAAATGAATTTACTCTAAATAAATGAAGATTAGGGATTTAAATTTATTAACCATTTAAAATAATTAAAGTAGACAATTGATAATTTATATTAATTAAGTTTTTTTATTGTGAAGTAATTATAAGTTTAAACGTATTAATTAAAGTTTAAATAATGAATTAAGTAATTAATATGTAATTAAGAATCATAGATTAGACTTTAATTAATTAATGAATGGTTAATTGAACTTATAATTAATAAGAATTAATGTAAGTTAATTATTTTAGAAAAGTAATTAAATAAATGTTAATAAAGGTCATTAACTAGATTATTCTTATAATAAATTAAGGTGATTAATATTTAATAATTAATTGGATTAATTAATGTAATGATAATCAATTGTGAAGTTTAAGTGTAATCATTTAAGGGGAAGTAATTAAGGAATGAATCAGTCATTATATTTAACTGAGTAATTTGATTAATTTGAGTTAATTAATTTAGATTTAATCACTTGATAGATTTGGATGTAAAATTACTTAGAGAAGTAATTGATGAGAAATTACTAGATGTAATTAATTAGATGATGATTGTTGATGGAAGTAATTTGAGTATAATTACTTGAAATTAATCAAGGGATTAATTAAGTCTGTTTATTGAGGAGTAATTAATTAAGGACAGTTAATTACTATATGTTATTAATCAGAGATGATTAATATATGTGATTTGAAGATTAGTTTTTCTTAATAAAATTAATTGATAAAACAACTAATTAGAGATCATTAATTATTATAATTAATGATGTAATTAGGAATTGATTAAATTGGGAATAATAAATAAATAAAGTAATTAAAATGTAATACATTTAATATGAATGTTATTAATTATAGATAATTAATTTATGGATTTATTCAAAGGTTAATCACTGTAATTAATTAAAGGATAATTACTGGAATGTAAGTAAAAGTTAATTAATCAAAGATGATTAATTGGAATAAATAAGTGACTGATGATTGATTAATTGATTGATGGATGTAAGCAAGATTTAATGAAGTAATTAATTTAATTTACTTTAAATTAATTAAAGATGAAGTAATTAATTTAATACATTTTAAATTAATTATAGTATGATTATTTAATTCTTGCTTATGTATGGATGATATTTACTGTTGTATGGTTTGATATCTCAGATATGAGATAATTAATGCTATATGATATGGATGCTTTGGTTGAAGCATGATGTGAATTATCTGTTGTGATGATGTTAATTATCTATTGTGCTATTGTGGATTATCTATCTGTATTGATATAGATAATGAATTGAAATTGTTTTAAACTTTAAAACAACTTGGACCTAAAAGATGGCGTTTGGATTTCGATGAGACCGGGATCGGGTTTTCCAAATTTGGAAGTCCGAAAACCACATCGATCCAAATTAACGATAGGTCGTGAATCTCAAGTGAAGATGAAGATTCATAATGCAAGGGTTATCGTCGTTAACTCTAAGGGTGATTCCAAAATGAGTGTAACGAGATAATGCCTTCGGTTTCGTTCGAACTCGGAACGAACTTGTATAGATTGAATGCTTTCAGAACATCGTCAAGTGGACGATGAGCATTCTAAGAGATGTGTTCTCTAAAGGTAATCGTAGCCTCAAGCCTCATCAACCGGGAATGGCTAAAATAAGGGAGGTGCAGCAAGGCTTCGTGGGTAGCACCCACTTGAGAGTAAGATATACCCCTGTCTAGATGTCCCTTTATTTTGGCTTAGTGGTAGTTGGATCTGCAGCCAACTGCGGGGTTATCTTATTTGGGGCTGTCCGGTAAGGGATGGTACCGGCTTTGTGTTGCAGGGGACTTAGGGTGGGTCCTCGGTACGCTGATCTAGTCCAGGTACTGTGACGGGCGGTACCCCAGTAGCCATGCCATTGTATGGAATCCAATCTCCAATAAGTGCCGTACGTATTAGTTGTGCCCAACTATGTTGGGACGTGAGATGTAAGCATTCCAGCTATTTCTGTATTTTACTTGAAAACCCTAGACACTATTATAATATAACCGGATTTCCTATCAAATGTTTGGTTAGCGTAAGGTAAAAACTTACCCATGTTTATGTGTGGGGAGTCTTACGTGATACCTTTTGTTTTCAAAGGATTTTCAAAGTTAAGCAACTTTAACTTGTTACTCATACCAGATCCATGTCTGACTCGGAGTTTATCTTCTGTTTTTCTTAAACTCTCGGGTACTCAAATTTTTACGAGTAGCCAAGAGTTTCAGGTTAGCTTTGACGAATTGTGGAGGAGCAATGGAGCAGGAGGCTTCAGCTTATAGATATGTATAGTGTTCCGCTGTGTTGGTATCTCTGAGTTATTTGTTTGAGTTGTATCGAGTTGTATTAACTAGACAGGTGTTTATAACTGTCTAGTATGTGTTGTCTGTTCTGTGTAACTCTGATGTATATGACATTATGTTATATTTTATGTGATATATTATATTTTATTCGTTCCGCTGTTGAGATTCTGTGTTGTTTTCTTCTTCTTCTCTATCTTTTCTATTTTCTCACCCTTTTCTTTCTTAAAGATGATGCGATTTTCTGGTAGTAGAAAGTTGGGTCGTCACAGACCCTTTTGGTGTTTGCTGAACATGTTTTGAGGTGATGAGCTTTTCGGGGCAGCAGCTAGAGCTGGGTTTTGTAGGAGATTGGAAAGGTGATGGTTAAATCGGAGGGTTCCTTTGAGTCTGCCTTGCCGTTTAGCACCTAGGGCCGAACTTTTGTGGAGTTTGGGGTCAAAATTAGTCGCGTGACCTGATGGTGGTCGAAGGAGGGAGGCACGGGTTGTATTTTGATCGGGGAGCTTCCGAGTGATGATGATGGGTCGGGAGCGTGGAGATTTTGTTGAGGGACGCATCGGTGAAGTCGGTGAAGTCGTTTGGCAGAGCGTACCTCTGTATCATGGCTTGAACGTGCACTGCCATGGTGGCTTTGTGATATCATATGCATGATTTTGTTAAGATGGGAAGAAGATGAGTTTAAGGGTAATTTTGTAATTAATGGTAAATTAAGTTATTAATTAATATAAGATTTTCGATAACTTATAAATTGAATAACTTTTGTATGCGAGGTCGGAATCGAATGCCGTTTTTTCCGTTGGACTCTAGTTGTTGAGATCTTCACAATGGAGTTGGTTTGATTAGATTTGGGGCCAGTGAAAATTTATGCTAAAATCGAATGCCCGTTCGGTTCTAGTTCAAAATGGAACATTTTGGCGAAGACTGAAATCAATGTGAGTTTATCTCACATTCAAATTTACTATATCAAATATGCAATGCTATAAACTATTATTGATTGTTTGGATGTTAGTTAGATTGTTTGATTGATTATTTGGTTGAATTTCCATTTGGAAAATGGATGACATATTAACTTGATTGTTATGAACCCATATGATTATATATATTCTCCGTGACCATTGATTTGCGGGGAAAATTTATAGAGAGACCTTGAGGGGTTTCTCGCCAATAATTATTTATTTACATCCTTATGCCATTATATTGATATTTAATTGAAATTAATCTTGATATTCCATTTAAATTACTTAAGTGTCCTTATAGCGATTTTCGTTATACTTTCATTTATTGCATATCACTCCATAAACCCTTGTGTGGGCGTTTTGAACATGAGCTTGTATTTTCACAAAACAGATGTTTGAAATTCATTAATCATTTTTATTAATGATAATTTAAATTAATTAATCATTTTCACTAATGCTGTTCAAAATTAATAAATCTTTTTAATTAATGAGATTTGGATTTAATTAATCATTTTAAGTAATGATATTTGGATTTAGTTAATTATTTTAATTGATGATATTTAAAAATAATTAACCATTTTAATTAATGATATTTTATTAATTATCTTTTAGGATAATTAATGTCATTTTAAATTTTCTAAAATGATTTTAAAAATTGGTTTATTTTCTATAGGGAAAATTAATGTGGTTTTAAAGACTTAAAAAGAGTATAGTAAAATCATCCCTCGGGATGATTAATAACTGTTTAAATTTATAAAGGTATTTAAATTGTTTTATTATCTTTTTGGATAATAAATATTGTTTTAAAATTGATAAATGATGATTTTTAAATGAGAAAGTTTTTTAATAGAATTATTTAAAAATAAAGCCAAGTGTAATTTGTTTGACACTTGTTTTAAATACACTTATTGTTTTAAATTTGTCCTTTTAAAAGAATACTTTAAAGAGTATTTTTGAAATATTTTTACCAATATTCGAAATGTGAAAATCAAGCACAAGTACGAATCAAATGTTTCAAATACTTGGTTCAATTATCTGTGATAAGTTTACTCGATTTAATTCTCGTACCCGAACCATTTTTCCCAATAGTCGATTTATCGACTATCGATTTTTGTTCAGCTAATTTTTTATTATTCAAGACGATTTTTTGCTCTTTGAGCTTTGATTTCTTTTGTCAGAAAATGACCAAATCCAAAGCGCAAGAGGGGGCCAAGCTACGTAGGGTTGCTCCCATCAGGATACTTTCACATCTCATCTAGATTGGATTCGATAGCACTATTAGATGTGACGTATTCAGATACTCGGTAAGGTTTGGCGGGGTCCAGCTTGGAGGTTTCCGAGAAGCATCACAGAGTAAATGAGCTTCTCAAAAGTATATTACTAGAGGTATACTTCAAGGGGGGTGCACCTTCCTAGTCATTTATTGGAAATTTTCCTATCCTTATTTAATTCGAACCTTTGATCTATTTTTCTTTAATTGCAACGGGAAGAGTCAACCACTCTTTGCGGTGTTTAGTTATTGGTTTTGTCCATTCTATCAAGTTTGGACTGTTATCTTGTTTTATCTATTCTACCTAGTTTGGATTTTGCTTGGATTATTTTCATTCCTCTAAGTCTGGTTTTTAATACTATTTATGCCCATTCTTATTTGGATTTGTTTCCTGTTGTTTATCTCTATTCTTCCTATATGGATGTTATTCTTGCGAGGTAAAAACCCGTTTTGCGTTAGCGGCGTGGTTCACAGAACTTTTATATGTTTCCCATTATTTGAGTTTTCTCAAGCTGGTATTTCCAGACTGATCCAAGTATTATTTTATTATAACGCTCGGGTCAGACCGAGTATTTTCCCAGGTTGCCTTTGGGGTTAAGGAGTTCTTGGAGAGCAGCTGAAGGTTAACCTATCGTGGTATTTTATTTTCCGCTATATTATATAGTATCCATATTAGCAATTAGGATTTTGTAACTATCCAGCTGATAAGATTTGTTTTTAACTCTGATATACTCCATATTTTTAGAGGGACAATTTTTACCATCCTTGTTATATTATATGTTGTTGATTCCGCCGTGAGATTCTTATTTTCTCTATTCTCTTATCTTTTCTTCTTATTTACCCTAACAATCTGCTCTTTTGTTGATTGGATTTGGACATTTGAACACAGTGGTTGTATTCAGTGTCGAATTTTGACGGTTAAAAAGGCGGGTCGTTATAGTTCCGAGTAAGTACCAAAATAGTTAGTTTTATGAAGTTCATGGAAAAAATACTATTGTTATTATTTAATAAAGTAAGAGATATTTTGGGAATTGTAATAATAGTAGTGAAGATGTGTTTTAAAAATTAATTAAATAAGTGTATTACTGTTTGAGGTAAATAACAATAAGAGTCTTTGAGATTTAAAGTTGAATATTACTATTTTTGAGTTCAATAGTAATAAATTGATTTTGAAGGATAACAAAGCAATTTGAGTACATATTATTATTTTCTTGTAAAGTAATAATATTATTAGTTTCTAAGGTAATTTGATGCAAGTTGCTATTTTTGATTAAATAACGATGTTTTGACTATTTGGAGTATTATTTGAAAATGGAGGATATTTAAAGTATATTATCACTTTTGAGAAATTAAATTTTTTTTGAGAGAAAATGAATAAATATGTTTTTATAATAAACAACAATTAAATGATTTTATAATTAAGTGGAAATAATTTGTATAAATACCTTATTTTGACTGTTGTAACATATGTGATTAATTATTAGTTGAAATTATCATGTATGTTTATTGCATAGAAATTGAATTGCATAAGAACGAGTTATGTAATATTTTACTATTATTACTATGTAGATATTGCGTAGTTAATTATGACTTTGTTGTGTATATGGCATCAATGTTGTATTACTAAATGGGGAAGTTAATACGTGTTTGGTGAATTTGATGTTTGTATTACTAATACGTGGTAGTTAATACACATTTGATGAGTTTTGTGTTTGTACTGGTAAGGGTTAGTTAATACATATGTTTTGAATTTGATGTTTGTATTATTAATACGGGGTAGATAACACACATTGATGATTTTGATGTTTTGTTACTAATACGGGATGGTAAGTACACATTTGGTGGGTTTCTACATGCATTTGTGTTATTGATATTGTGTTACTAGTGATGGTTGATCAGTACACATTTAATGTTATATGTTGTAGTTGATTTATTTGGTATTTGGGTTTGACATCGAGTGTTGTCAAATTTGTGTGATGTTTAAGGGTTATGAGTTGTCATTATTATTATTATTATTATTATTATTATTATCCTAATGATGATCAACTGTGGTGGCTTAGTAGAAGTGATTTTTCTTCTTGTAATGGTTGCATGGTTGCGATGGCTATGCAATGTTATACGCTAACAAATATTTGATGCAGGCAAAGAATAGGAAACAGACCTAAATAGGCTTGATCCTAAAAGGATATATAAGCATCATTTCCCTATGCAATAGCTTTGTAGCCCTAGATCGGAGTGTATATGATAAGGCTTAGTCCAAACACGGTTGATCACATTTTCCCTTTATTGTATGTATGCATGTATTTGTGAAGCTGCAGGTAGGAGCGAAGGAGGGAGCAAGGGTGTGGATATAGGTCATATCCATAGGTTGTTAACTCAGTACATTTCTCTTGCATCATAGTTACATTGTTATTAATTAATGATGACTAATGTATTAAAATTATGGATGTTAGTGAGAAATATATTGATGTGTTATTCATTGTGTTGGCCTTGTTTGTTTTATTGAGATGCGCATATTAATTATGGAGATGTCTATATATTTTTATTTAAATTCTGCTATGAGGTTTTTCATATTTTTTATATAGTTTTATATTTTTAATTTATATAATCAATGACTTACTGTTTTCTAATATCCGAGTTTATTGCACAAGCATATATTGACGACATTTGTCACTAATTTTAGACAATAGAAATAGGGGTCATCAATAAAAAGCTAGCCTTATCAAATATAGCAACAACAATCGTCGACTAAAAGCCTTACTCCCCCTATAGGTTCGGTGACCTACCCAAACCCAAAGTACAAACCTAAAAAAACCATTTCAAAAGGCAAGCACCAATTTTATTTCAATCTAGATTAGATTGTATGTGATAATCTAAGTGTTGCCCAGTCCTAAGTGTTAACCTAATTTGGCCAAGAAACCCTTAGCCTATTTTCTAGGCCACCGATTCCTAGGCATGAAAATTGTACTAAAATCACAAAAAATTAATGTATTAAAGGCGTAAGTTGATGGATTAGGGCATTACCTTGTTTGATTTGTGGCAAAATGAATGAAAATGAAGTTTGGATGAAATATTAGAGCAAATCCAAGCATGCACGATTGGGAAATGAAGAGCTCGAGTTGTTCCTAAACAACAAAGGCAATAAAGTGATAAGCTAAAGAGGGTTTAGCGTCTTTTGTTGCTAGGGGCAGTTGGTTCGTAACAAACACCCAAACGATTATACCAAAGATAATATTGGACCAATGGAGAATACCGGACTAGTGAATATCGACACACCATAACCGACCAAGCTTGGCACATGAAGAAAGAGTAACTTCAAAAGGTAATATTAGAGCTATGAGAAAGAGGCATCAACAATTGTTCACTAAGAATGAGTAGAGTTTCAATGCAAACAAGGGTTTCATTTGTGTAAGAGACAAAATGGATATGGAACAAAACAAAGCACACTTTATATTCTACAAAGTGTGCTTTTTAGAGACAGTGATGTAGGCATTTTCACCTATAGCATGGTGAATATGAAAGGACATTAAGGAGTACAGAAACAGCTGGAAAGTCTCCCACTGTAGTATCTTTGCTTGACCAAAAGAATGGAAAAGAAGGCAAGAAGATCAAAAGATTAAAGAATAAAAATTAAAGGAAAAAGATGAGGTTTTACAAGGATTAATGCTTTGTTCGTAGTCCATCGAACAAAAGTTCTTGATCAGTGTAAATCCTACGGAACATAAATTCTTATTTAGTAGTAAGCCTACTAAACATAAATTTATGTCTGGTAGTCCTGTACTGAACCGAAGAGTGACGAGAATTAATGACTGGACCGAGCATAATAAATAAGGAAACTACTTATTTTGGAGGAATAGTTAGCCTTGCCCTATGTTAACCCACCTTTTGGCAAGGCCGTTTACAGACGGATTTAACTCAATGGACTGCATGGTTATCAGGGCTGAAATATGACGGGTTTGGTTCAAATAGGTGGATGGATGATCAATTACGGATGGTAATTATGAATATGAAGCCGGGATTGAGCATGGTCGATGGATAAAGGACGTAGGGTACTTGGAATATGGATTTTGGAAAGAGATGAGTTGCTTAGAGTTTGCTTCGAGTCACCATGTAGTTTTCTTTGGGTCAGGAAAGGGTTTACTTCGAGTCTCCAGGAGGTTGGCTTTGGGTCGCTGTGAAGAGTTGCTAGGGGTCGGCATTGAACTTGGGGTAAGGCATTCACAAGTCGGCATAGCCTTTGCTTAGGGTCAGCATTTGAGTGGAGGTCACATCGTAAAGGGTTAGCATTGAGACAACATCAGGTTGGCATTCACTTTGGATCGGTGGTGGAAGGACTTCGGGTCGGCATTGGTAGAAACTTCGGGGCGGCATTTGGTTGAAGGGTGTATGACTTTGAGGGATCGATATATGGGGAGTGCTTTGGGTCGGCAGAGATTTAACTTCGGGTTGGCATCAGGAGTTATAAGGGGTCGGCTATAAGGATTGCAAGGTATCGACTATGGGTATTACTTCGGGGTCAGCACTTGAATAGCTTCGGGTTGGCATGTTCAACCAAGGGGTCGGTAAAAAAGGAGGTACTTGAGGTCGGCATGAGGAAGTGCTTCGGGTCATTTTGGGTGCCGCTTAGGGATTGACTTCGGGTCGGCGTAGAGGCAACTTCGGGTCGGCTATAGGAAGATCAAGCTGGCGTTGGCATTTGTTTTACTTTGGGTTATCATTGAGTTTACTTCGGGTCAGAACACTACTTACTTCGGGTCAGCACACGAAGTACTTCAGGTCAGCAGTGATGGACGATATGGGCTCGACTATGGTTTTGGTGGGCCCATGTAAGTGAGAAGGCCCAGTAGCCGGGGTTTTCCCTATAAATACAGCAGGTGTGGCTTAAAAAAGGGGATTCTCATTCTGCTTCTCTTCATCTTCTACTTAGAGGCTACTCTGCCATTGTTATTCTGGAATTCAAAATTGTAACTGTAATAAAATTTCAATATAATAAAAAGGATTTTTTCTATAGTGGACGTAAGATGGAGTTAGCCGAACCACTATAAATATCGTCTTTTTTACTGCTTTCATTTTAATTTTGATTGTTCTTCATATTATACTCTCTACATATACTCTATCTGTGATCTGCAACTAGATATTGGTGCTTTCACTTGCAATTGGGTGTTGGTGGTCATTTTGACCCCAACATTTCGGTGCTTTCACCGAGAAAGCTAGCACTCATAGATTTGGAAGTTTGGATCTTGGATTTGAAAGATTAGTAACTCGGATTTAGGAAGCTATGACTAGGCAATCAATAAGGAGACAGAGGATAGAGAGGAGTCATCATGAAGGAAGTTAGGAGGCTTCCTCAGGAGCTAATCAGACCTCAATCTTCCTCACCAGAGACGAGATGGAGATGATGATGGATGCTATGCAGGAAAGGATGCTGAAAAGGAAGGAGGAAATGATGTAGATATTATATTGACAGATTAGACAAGCCGGAATGCAAAATCAAGGGAATGAAGTAGTATGAAATGCTGGGAATGTGGATCATGGAGTTGAAGCAGCAAGAACAGAGGAAGTCCTAAATCAGAACCAAGGAAATGAAGCAAACATGATGTAGGACAGAGCGGAACCACCGGGAGCTGCCCCTGATCATTCTACACTCGAGGGCATGCCCTCGGATCATATTAGCTCAATTCCAGGCAGTGCTATGCAGTTTGGCATTGATCGGCATATGAATGCTCGTCCAGAAGGGCGGGTTTAAGGAATCCCTCGTGGACTCGGGGGGCAGGTTGGAGACGACGGACAAAGACTGTCACTTGATGATAACAACTGGTTAGTGGACATGATCAGACGGGCTATGAGAGGAGGATTGGTAAATAGAGATTTGGAGGATGTGAATAAGAGCCCCTTCGCTCCTATGATTAGGCGAGCTAGGAATCCATCGGAATTCAAATTACCAACACCGGAGACATACGATGGAAGGACGGATCCTGCTGTTCACCTGAAAAAGTATATGAGGCGCATGGAAGTACTGGGGCATCGAAGGAGGTCATAACACGATGCTTCCCTTTGTATTTGGCGGATATAGCGGCACTATGGTTCAGACAATTGGAAAGCGGCTCTATTGGCACATGGAAGGAATTGATCGAAAGGTTTATGAGGCAATTTCGGGTCCACGTTGCGAGCCAAGAGTGTGATGACTTTAACATCAATGAAGCAGAGGAAAGGAGAATCACTCAGGAATTTCTTAACCAGGTTCAATGCGACAGTGGCTTCGGTGGATCGACCCCATCCATCAGTTATTCTGATGGCAACAGTCTCAGGGATTGCGGATAATTCGGATTTCAAGATATCATTGGAACGGGATCCACCGATGGAGCTTGGGGAATTTCACCATGAAGCAAAAAGGTTTCTACGATAGGAAGATGCGAAGGCTGATAGAGAGGGGAAAGAGGAGGCTGATGTTTATGCAGTAAAAGGTGGAGGTCCGCCCAAGAAAGATTCAAACAAGAACGATAAAAGAAAACAGAAAATGAATGACAGTAGTAACACATCGAAAAGGCAATGGAGAGAACCAAAATTCTCTTCTTACACGGATTTGACTGAAACTTTGGAAAGGATCTATTTGGATACTCGAGGGCGCCTCAGTATCGAAGGCCAACAAAAAGGGAACCCTCCGAATACGAGTAGGCATCAGGAAAGCATTGTCTATTCCATGAGCTGGATGGGCACAACATGAATGACTGCAGGCATTTGAAGGATATCATTGAGGAACATGTGAGGAATGGTCATTTGCAACAATACATAAGGAATCAAGCTGTGGCAGTGGAACAGGAACGGCCACCACCCACCTTGAATGAAGACGGCACTGGATCAAGGCATCGTCGTCAGCTTATTATTAGCTGATTGGATTTGGGCATGGAATAAGTAATAAACCCCAAAGTATCACGGCGAAGTCACTTACACATGTACGGGATCGAGGAAGATCCCCAGCATGCTTTAAGATGACGATGAACCGTGGTGCTCGGGTTTATGAAATCTTGTTTTTTCTTTTTACTGCAAACTTTGGTTTTTTTTGTTACTATGGCTATTTGGTTTTCTTGGTTGTACAGATTTTTATTTTATCAATTGAACTCTGCAATGATTGGATTTGGATTAATGTAATAAATAATAAAGGTCATGGTTACGGTCCCAACCGGAGAGACGAGGCAATAACCGCGAGTTACGAGTCCCTTCACCGAAGAGCGACATGATGGACTCGAACACAGATTAAGTCCTCGAGTGGGGATTGAGGCCGGAGTAGAATACCCCACAAATTAAGTCCTCGATTGGGGACTGAGGACGGAGTAGGATACCCTATGGATTAAGTCCTCGACCGAAGAGTCAAGGCCGAAGAAGGATATTCATGGATTAAGTCCTCGGCTGGGGATCAAGGCCGAAGTAGGATACCCCGTGGATTAAGTCCTTGACTGGAGAGTCAAGGCCGGAGAAGGAAAACCATGGATAAGCCCTCGACCGGAGAGTCGAGGTCAGAGTAGGATAAAAAGACCCGGAGAGGCTATGGATTTGGACCCAGAGAGGTCTCGGATTTGGATATGGACCCGAAGAGGTCTTGGATTTGGATTTGCACCCGGAGAGGTCTCGGATTTGGATATGGACCCGGAGAGGTCCTGGATTTAGATATGGACCCGACGAGGTCCCGAATTTGGATTTTAGGACCCAGAGAGTTCCCGAACTTGGATAAAACTATCCAGAGAGATCATGGATTTGGTTAATGGATTTGGGATGGATTCGAAATTGGATATCGACATGAAATAGTCGTGGATTTTGCTGATGATCCGGAGAGATTAAGAAATCGGATAGGCAATGGATTGGACTCAAGGTTGGAAGATATGGTGATCAATGGATTATGGACTTTGGATTTTGGACTTATAGTAATTCAAAACACTCCTTCTAATAGCAAGGCATGTTTTGGGGGGCAAGTGTTAACCCAACTTTTGGCAAGGCCGTATAAAGGTGGATTTAACTCAATGGACTTCATGGTTATCAAGGCTAGAATATGATGGGTTTGGTTCAAATAGGTGGATGGATGATCTATTATGGATGGTAAGTATGAATATGAAGCCGGGATTGAGCATGGTCGACGGATAAACGACGCATGGTACTTGGAATATGGATTTTGGAAAGAGATGAGTTGCTTAGAGTTTACTTCGAGTCACCATGTGGTTTGCTTTGGGTCAGGAAAGGGTTTACTTCCAGTCTCCAAGTGGTTGGCTTTGGGTCGGTGTTAAGAGTTGCTAGGGGTCGGCATTGAACTTGGGGTCGACATTCACTTCGGGTCAGCATAGCCCCTGCATCGGGTCGGCATTGGAGTGGAGGTCGCATCGCATGGGGTCGGCATTGAGACAACATCAGGTCGGCATTCACTTCGGGTCGATGGTGGAAGGACTTCGGGTCGGCATTGGTAGAAACTTCGGGTCGGCATTTGGTTGAAGGGTGTATGACTTTGAGGGATCGACATATGGGGAGTGCTTCGGGTCGGCAGAGATTTAACTTTGGGTCGGCATCAGAAGTTATAAGGGGTTGGCTATAAGGATTGCAAGGGATCAGCTATGGGTATTGCTTCCGGCTTGACACTTGAATAGCTTCGGGTCGGCATGCTCAACCAAGGGGTCAACAAAGAAGGAGGTACTTGAGGTCGGCATGAGGAAGTGCTTCGGGTCGTTTTGGGTGCTGCTTCAGGATTGGCTTCGGGTCGGCGTAGAGGCAACTTCAGGTCGACTATAGAAAGATCAAGCTGGGGACGACATTTGTGTTACGTCGGGTCATCATTGAGTTTGCTTCGGATCAGAACACTACTTACTTCGGGTCAGCACACGAAGTACTTCAGTTTGGTAGTGATGGACAATATAGGCTCGACTATGGTTTTGGTAGGCCCATGTAAGTGAGGAGGTCCTGTAGTCGGGGTTTTGCCTATAAATACAGCAGGTATGGCTTCAAAAAAGGGGATTCTCATTCTGCTTCTCTTCATCTTCTACTTAAAGGCTACTTTGCCATTGCTATTCTGGAATTCCAAATTGTAATAAAATTTCAGTATAATAAAAAGGATTTTTCTGTACTGGGCATAGGCCGAAGTTAGCCGATCCACTATAAATATCGTCTTTTTTTATTGCTTTCATTTTAATTTTGATTGTTCTTCATATTATACTCTCTACATATACTCTATCTATGATCTGCGACTGGATATTGGTGCTTTCACTTGCAATTGGGTGTTGGTGGTCATTTTTGACGCCAACACCATATATATCTTCACTCCTATAAATACCCAATCTTGGAACAATAATGGCGGACAATTCTGGAAGCTTAAAGATACCGAACAAACATAGTCTAAGAGATTTTCTTGGTGCTATATCTCACCCTCTCTTTAGCATTATATCATTGTATTTTGTATTCCAATTTCTGTACAACTTATTTGTAAGAGAAGTGATGAAAATTGATAGTGGATGTAGGCACATTTTGGCCGAACCACTACAAATTGTTTTGTTCTTTACTTTACTTCTACTTTGTATATAATCTTTCTCTAATCTACTCTTTGAAACTAGACATAAATACAAATATAACAGTTGTGTTGTACACCCTGTATTCACGGTTTCACAACAAACGTCTTGGAGGTGTTTGCCTATTTTTTGAGCAAAAGATGTTTCTTAGGAGGCTGGCTACTATCACAAATTCATTAAGGATTTCACGTGTATTGCAACACCCTTAACTAGGTTGACCAAGAAGGATGAGAATTTCGAGTGGACTATGCGAAGGATCGTTTTAGGAGTCGAAGAAGTTATTGACGAATGCTCCTGTCGTGATCATACCTAAACGGAATTAGGATTAGATTACACCGACACTTGTTTGTAATACCTTGTAAAATTAACGATAACTTATAAGTAATCAATAAGGATCCAAAAATGTAATTTGAGCAAACATCGAAATTTGGCCACGAAATTTGCACCATTGTATTCGTGGTGATTTTCTAAGTAACTTTCATATTTGGAGTTTCGTGATTGGAGCTAAAACGAAAAAGTCAGTTACATTTGAAGTTTCTGAAGTAGAAATAATTTAAATGAGAAAAGGAAATAAATAATAATAAATGCATGACCCTATTGGTCGACCTCCCTTACTTGGGTTGTTCGACCACTACCAGTCGATCACTTATAGGGAGCGGTCGATCGGTTCGAGAGGGTGGGGGCTAGGGTTAAACCTTGGCCAAACGACCTAGATTTAATTATTTTATACTAACAGTTACGATGGATTCGAGCGCCTATAAATATAGGCCTAACCCTCACGTCTCTTCTCATATTTTATTATCAAAGCAATAAAGCGCTATCATTTTCTCTTCTCCTTTATTTCTATTAGTTATAAAATATTATATTATTTATACATAATCGGAGAAGGGCATAAAATAAAAGAGAAAAAGAGAAGTAACGAATCAATACTACGGTAAAAGGTAAATTTCATTATATAAATCTATATTCCCCTTAACCGTAAATCTTTTTAAGATAAATAATTCTAATAGTACATATATACCTTACTATACATATTCTATTGGATTAGAATGAAAAGGGAGCTGTTTGTGCCAAAATTGGTCACAAACCCCGAATGTTGTGAAAGCACCAGTGTATGAATATAAATCAACAGTATTCACACACAAATCTAAAATCTAAGCAAACAGAGTATCACAATTCAGAGATAATGAACATAAACACGAGATTTATAGTGGTTCGGCGATCTTGCCTACGTCCACTCTGAAGTTGATGATTTTATTGATGTTTACTTGATGATTACAGTTTCTTCTGAGATAGTACAACTGATTATATGATTACAATCTGAATCTAAGGAAGCAGTGGTGTTCTGGAGTAAATCTGGCAGAATCTGGGCGCTCTTCAGTACTTAGAGTTCTCCGACCTCTTTTCTGAATGACCAGGGGCTCTATTTATAGGTGTAGGAGGCTGATATTTCTCCTAAAATGAGGGGAGACCAGTTCTGGCACGTGAGGGGGCCCACATGCCCGCTCTTTGGAAATCCGGGCCCACTTTGGGATCGATTCGACCCTTGCTTCGAATCGATCAAGATTTGCTCCGATTGAGCTGAAATTTGGCATGGACATTCCTTAGGTTGCCAGTTAGCTCCTGTCCAAATTTCGTAGCATTTGGCCTTGTAGATCTCAAGTTATGATCGATTCAAGTTTGCATTTCCGGCTGATGTGCTTCGTTCGAATCGATCCCTTTCGACTTGATAGGGTCGAATCGATATGCTTGTATGTGAGGATGTTGACATGGCGCGCATCTCTTGAGTCGATCCACTTTTCTCGCCGAGTTGATTGGGTCGAATCCACGTCCTTAGCTGCTTGTGACTTGGTCGATTTGAAGTAGTGGATTCGAAGTACATGGATTCGAACGTATGCTCGTTCGAATCAACCACGCTATATCTTCCCTACTCGATTCGAAGCTACTCTTGCAAGATGGAATCGGAGCAAAGTCAGAGGATGGATTCGAAAGACTTCAACCTGAAGGAAACGAAGTGAGGTGGCATCATGGATTCGAAGTGGTTCGTCTAAATGGATTCGAATGAATGTTTCTCGATGGATTCGAACGTAGACTCTGTGCCGAAGGATTCGAACGTTGAGGATGTTTTGATGGATTCGAAGGCTGAAGCACTTCTCATGGATTCGAAGCTTAGGGCATGCGTTGATCGATTCGAAGCACAGTGATTTGGTGGATTCGAACAGGATGGTTGTGGTGCTAATGTGATGGATACGAACTTCATGGATTCGAACTTAGGGTAATTTTCTCCATCTTGAATCGATGATATCTTGAGCGTACGAGCTCGGATTGATTTGAGATTTGGAACGTTGACTCTCATGGCTTAGCTTGTCATGTCCTATCAATTTTGGCTCGATCCGGACTCGGACAAAATTCGTCAATGTCCATGGTGAGCCTATGTATGACTGATCTCTAGGACGGACCGTCATTTGTTTTCTAGTCAACTTTTTGGTGTCACGGCCTTGCCAAAAGGCGGGATAACATTTGCCCCCCAAAACATGCCTTGCGATAGGAAGGTGTGTTTTGTAGTTCCATAAGTTGGATGTTCATATCCTGTTGATGACCTGTGGTACAACCTGCGAAGAGTTTGACAGTTTTTATATGACCTTAAATGGCGACCGTTCGCGATCTAGCCATTTGAGGTGGAATGTGACCGTTCGCGATCTAGCATTTTCACATGGCCCCAAATGACGACCGTTCATGATCAAGCCATTTGAGGTGAGTTGTGACCGTTCAAGGTCGAGCGCCGTTCTAGGCGAATGATGACCGTTCGAGGTCGGGTGACGTGGAAAGAGGAATGTGATCGTTCGCGATCGTGTGCCGTACGAGGCAAAAATGTGATCGTTCGCGATCGAATGTCGTCTTAGGTGAATTGTGACCGTTCGTGGTCGAGTGCCGTTCGAGGCTAAAGGTGACCGTTCGAGGTCGGGTGCCGTTCGTGGCGAAGTGTGATCGTTCGTGATCGAATTGTGACCGTTCGCGGTCGGGTGCCGTTCGAGGCAAATTGAGTGTGCCCGAGGAGGGACGTAGTATCATCAATACCAGGTTTCACGTTCGGGTGAATTCCCGGATTGTTTGTTGCAATGGTTTATCGCCATCTCAGAGCATGCCTGGGGACCGTTCGTGATCCCGTACATGTGTAAGTGGCTAAGCCGTTATGAAATCACAAGTAGCATTTTTCTATTGAAAATAAGTCTTTAGCAGAAATGTTAAACAAAATCAAGTTCAAATATTCAAATCAAGATGAAACAAAAGCAAAGCACGGATGTCGAAGTGTAAACTCCCACAACGATAGGGTCAGTAGTCATTCACAACATGCCTATGGACCGTTCGTGATCTCGCACATGTGTAAATGATTTACCCGTGTTGGTGAGAGGTTTACAACTTGTCCATCGTTATTTAAATTAATTGATAATCATACGGTGTCCCGGCTCGGGGGCACCCCTAGCTGATGTAGATGGTGGTCGCTCTGGCTCCACTGCTGGAGCTCGCCTTCTCACATACTGAAGTAGCATACCGTTCCTGATGTGCCCTTCCACCTCATCCTTCAGATGTCTACAGTCATTAGTGTTATGACCATTCAGTTCGTGGAATAAGCAGTATCTGTCTGATTTCCTCTCGTCAACAGTGGGATCCCTTCGTATTGGCCTACGGTAGGGAACTTGCTCTCGAGTATCTTGGTAGATTCGCTCCAAACTCTCATTCAGCTCTGAATAAGTGGTGAATCGTGGCTCTCTCCGCAGTCGCTTTGACCTGTCACCATTGTCCTCAGCCTTTCGTTTTCCTTTATCCTTATCTGAATCATTTTCGAGAGGCTTTTTGTCTTTAAGTGCATAAACTTCTATTCCCTCTCCTTCTTCTCTTTCAGCATTAGCGTCTTCCAATCGCAAAAACTTTTCTGCCTCGTGATAGAATTCCCCTAGATCCATAGGCGGATCCTTAGTTAATGAATTTTTGAACTCTGTGCCGTCAGCTATTCCGGACACAGCTGCCATCATAACCATGGATGGATCTGGCCGATACACCGATGCTGCTGCCGCATTGAATCGCGTCAGGAAATTCCTCAAAGACTCTCCAGCTTTCTGTTTTAGCGTTGCCAAACTCATCACATTCTTGGGTCTTGAAATGTGAACCCTGAATTGCCTCATATATTTCTCAATCAAATCGGTCCATGTCCCAATGGAGCCGCTCTCTAGCTGTCTGAACCATAAAGCTGCTATGTCTGTCAAATATAATGGGAAGCATCGGGCCATGACTTCCTGTGATGCCCCCAGCACTTCCATGTGCCTTATATACCTCGTTAGATGGACTGCAGGGTCTGTCCTCCCATCATACATTTCTACTGTTGGCAGCTTGAATTCTGGTGGGTTCCTAGCCAACCTAATCGCAGGAGAAAAGGGACTCTTGTTCACGTCTTCAAGATCTTTGTTTACTAATCCGCCTCTCATGGCTCGTCTGACCATCTCTGCCAATCTATCATTATCTCCAAGCTGTAGTCCTTGTTCACTACCTTCGATCTGCCCCCCGAGTCCGTGTGAGCTCTCGGGTGTCTGCCCCCCTGGCTGAGCGTTCATCCCTCTATTGCCGCCAGGTTGCTCGGATGTCCTTGTCTCTCTTCCCAGGTTCGGATCAACATGTCCTAAGTGTATGCCCCCCAGCTCCGGCGCTGCGCCAGATGGTCCTGCTCCGTTCTGGATTCTGGTTGTTCCTTGATTTTGCGCTCCAAGCTGTCCAATTTGTTGAAGCAAATTCTGGATCATCTCCTCCTGTCTCTTCATCATTGTCTCCATCTCATCCCTGGTGATGAAGACTAAGGCTTGGTTTGCTCCTGAGGAAGCCTCTTGACTCCCTTCATGCTGACTTCGCTCTGGCCTCTGCCTTTTGCTTGTTTGTCTCGTCATGATTCTTCGGATCTTAAATCTCTTAGCCTTCTGATTCAACTTTCAAATGATAGGACTCCTGAGTTCAGTTCTCGGTGAAAGCACCAAAGTGTTTGTGCCAAAATTGGTCACAAACCCCGAATGTTGTGAAAGCACCAGTGTATGAATATAAATCAACAGTATTCACACACAAATCTAAAATCTAAGCAAACAGAGTATCACAATTCAGAGATAATGAACATAAACACGAGATTTATAGTGGTTCGGCGATCTTGCCTACGTCCACTCTGAAGTTGATGATTTTATTGATGTTTACTTGATGATTATAGTTTCTTCTGAGATAGTACAACTGATTATATGATTACAATCTGAATCTAAGGAAGCAGTGGTGTTCTGGAGTAAATCTGGCAGAATCTGGGCGCTCTTCAGTACTTAGAGTTCTCCGACCTCTTTTCTGAATGACCAGGGGCTCTATTTATAGGTGTAGGAGGCTGATATTTCGCCTAAAATGAGGGGAGACCAGTTCTGGCACGTGAGGGGGCCCACATGCCCGCTCTTTGGAAATCCGGGCCCACTTTGGGATCGATTCGACCCTTGCTTCGAATCGATCAAGATTTGCTCCGATTGAGCTGAAATTTGGCATGGACATTCCTTAGGTTGCCAGTTAGCTCCTGTCCAAATTTCGTAGCATTTGGACTTGTAGATCTCAAGTTATGATCGATTCAAGTTTGCATTTCTGGCTGATGTGCTTCGTTCGAATCGATCCCTTTCGACTTGATAGGGTCGAATCGATATGCTTGTATGTGAGGATGTTGACATGGCGCGCATCTCTCGAGTCGATCCACTTTTATCGCCGAGTTGATTGGGTCGAATCCACGTCCTTAGCTGCTTGTGACTTGGTCGATTTGAAGTAGTGGATTCGAAGTACATGGATTCGAACGTATGCTCGTTCGAATCAACCACGCTATATCTTCCCTACTCGATTCGAAGCTACTCTTGCAAGATGGAATCGGAGCAAAGTCAGAGGATGGATTCGAAAGACTTCAACCTGAAGGAAACGAAGTGAGGTGGCATCATGGATTCGAAGTGGTTCGTCTAAATGGATTCGAATGAATGTTTCTCGATGGATTCGAACGTAGACTCTGTGCCGAAGGATTCGAACGTTGAGGATGTTTTGATGGATTCGAAGGCTGAAGCACTTCTCATGGATTCGAAGCTTAGGGCATGCGTTGATCGATTCGAAGCACAGTGATTTGGTGGATTCGAACAGGATGGTTGTGGTGCTAATGTGATGGATACGAACTTCATGGATTCGAACTTAGGGTAATTTTCTCCATCTTGAATCGATGATATCTTGAGCGTACGAGCTCGGATTGATTTGAGATTTGGAACGTTGACTCTCATGGCTTAGCTTGTCATGTCCTATCAATTTTGGCTCGATCCGGACTCGGACAAAATTCGTCAATGTCCATGGTGAGCCTATGTATGACTGATCTCTAGGACGGACCGTCATTTGTTTTCTAGTCAACTTTTTGGTGTCACGGCCTTGCCAAAAGGCGGGATAACAGGAGCCAAGTAAAGGAATAGGTTCAGATTTGGGAGATTCGAAAAGCTAAAAAGGTTAGTGAGAAATTATATAGATTTAATTATATGATTAGGACAAGCGTGAATTAATGTGCCTAACCCAACATTTAAGCTTATGACGGTTGGTTTGGTCTAGTGGGTTGGGATCCGAGGTCAATAGAGTTACACAACAAAAGTTTGCCATTCACCTAGAGGTTACCAACAGTTGTGTAAACTTACT
This sequence comes from Allium fistulosum, assembly GCA_030737815.1. Classification (NCBI taxonomy): domain Eukaryota; kingdom Viridiplantae; phylum Streptophyta; class Magnoliopsida; order Asparagales; family Amaryllidaceae; genus Allium; species Allium fistulosum. Next base: position 863,878,649 of record CM060905.1, on the reverse strand, counting down.
ATTGATGTGGGACATCTCCAACTATAGGACCTACAGCAAAAGGATATGCTGCGGATAGGTAGGGGAAAATATACCAAGGGTTTACCTCAGATTTGAAGTATTAAATGGCCTAGTACTTTGAAGAAAATGGGATCTGCTTCATGTCTAATAAGAGGTATTAAGTAACTGAAAAGGGGCATTTTTCCTTGACTTGCATTAGGTTAGTCTAAACGGGATGTCAACTGAGGAATGTCAGTGGTCTATGTCAGTATTTTTGTTGGACGAGTATTTAGCAGTAGGGCTGGCATATAGGCTAGGACTGCCAGTGTTCCTGAGCGGTCGGTAGCAAAGGCTTGGGTTATTTTTAAACAAATTTCACTTCATACTAGTGTAGAATCCGTATAAGATTGCACAGACTTCAAAGTTTAGTTGGTTAGTTGTTTGTTTGTCGTAGGTGTGCTAGTTAACACTTAGATGAGTCTTGGAGAAACGTTAGTAGTATGACAATTAAAGCATATATTATAGAGCCATATATATGTTTCATATGTCTCTGTAGTTAGGTCTAATTGACTAGCGTTTACGTTGCAGAGGACCCGCTTCGAGGATTGAGTTATTAAATGGTCATTGGGTCTGCCTCCTCCCTGTTCAAGAAATATTAGATGGCCATGGTTTTGGGTAGTACATTATTTAGATATATATGTGTATAGGTATATATGTATATATAGTTATACCTCAGAGGAATTTGGCATATCGTACACGAACATAGGGTTTAATGGATTAGCCGTAAATAATAGACATAATGCTTAAATGGAAATCAATCGACATAAATTAATGTTATGGATTAAGTGTGTAATTTTCTAGTCAATGGGATGTTGTCCTGACCCCCACCTCATAACAACCCACATGATAGATTTATAGGGACATACTACTGGTGCAAGATGGGAATTGCAGATGGCGGAGTCTTTTCTTTCATGCTCGGCGCTGACAAGGCAATTAGATACCTAAGGAGTACTATTGATTCTAAGGTTGTAGCTCAATCAATATTTATGTTCTATTACATTTTTCTATTCCGCCATGAGTTCATATTGATCGCACTCTGATACACTTGTGTTATTTTAAGTTACCAAAAACAAGGTTTGGTGCCCTAATGGACTTGGGTTTCGATATAGTCAAATTTGGACCCATTAAGGCGCGGCTCGTTACATTTGATATTGAAGCTTTAGTTAATCGATCATAGGAATTAGGATATGCTGAGAGAACGTATTTTTTACCTATAATTATATATATATATATTATATACACCAAACTCTATAAATTCCAACTACAGAAGTAGTTGCAACTATATTCTGAAAAGATGGATGAGGCAACTATGAGTTGGAACCATGAATAGAGTTAAATTTATACTCCTATCCCGATTACCCTATGGAGCGTTGGCTGTACCACAAGGCGTTGACCAAGAAGAGCATGAACACGACATATAGGAGGTCCATATAAGTTGTTGGTACTTGACTCCTTTGTTGTCATATGACTATGGATTTCGATGGATTGCCGATTGAAGATATACATTTCATCCAACCAGATGGGAGATAACAACCTATATGTTGCAAGCATCCAAAAATAAGAGGTGGAAAAAGATGAAACAAATTTCTGTAGAATGTGTACAATAGCCACCACAAGAAGATAACCGGATTTTTATGAAGGTCGGTAGAAAGAAGGAAAGTCCAAAGAAAGGAAGATTAAAGTCCATTTCTGTGTCCAACCCCATGTGAAAGAATTTGACAAAAGATTTTGGAAAATCCTTGAAACGTTTTGAATAGGTTTTTTAAAGGATTTATTGGGAATTTGTTTTGAAAAACCAAGGAAATTTTGAGTTTCTTAGTTTAAAAACGGTTGAGTCAAAAGTTTTTGATTTACAGGTTTTTGGTAAAGGGAATTTTTGTTTTTGTAAATGAATGGAAAAGAGGGTCTTTATCCTATTTTTGAATATTCGAAATTTTTTAAAATTCTTTCTCTAAGGGGTGGATAAATAGAAATGGTACTTGATTGAAACGGGGTAAGAGAATCGAAGGATAAGAATGTGCGATAATGATGGTAGAAGGAACATTCCCGTATAAGAAAATATGAAGAATAACGGCTGATATATATATATATTCATGTTATTGAAGAAAAGCCTAATGACTAAAACAGGAGACGAACGCACTAAAATGAGTCAATATTGGGAAATTAGATAGAAATAGAGTTAAGGATTTTAATAGGGTTAGTAATCTAATTAGGAATAATATAGAGGAAAAATAATAGGAATAAGATAAGAAGAATGGATAAATCACATAGATATGATTAATAATTGCACATATGTTTTAGATAGGCGCTTAGATAGATGCATCAATTGTACGCATCTTTTAGAAATCCCCCTCATGTGCTATTACAATCCCTACTAAGGGTGAAAGTGGAAATAACATGAGTAGTAGAAAAATTAATAGAATGAAAATTATCCGTGTCTACTCCAGTTTTCATTATTTAAAGTTGTAAAGGATATTTTTAGAAAAATGGTTTGGTCTGATAATTATGTTTTTGAATGTTTAAGTTAAAAGTCCTACTTTTGAAGATGTAAAACTTTATTGTAGAAAGTCTTTAAAAGGAAAAAATTTCATGGACCTTTTTGGTTGATAAAAAGGTTCCTAAGTTTATATTTTCAAAGATAAAGGTTTTAGATTAGGTGCTTCATGATTGTGGAGTTTTGGTTTTATAAAGAGTGGTAAAACCCAAACCAATTTTTGATATGGAGTAGATAGGGATGGCGCCTAGGTAAGATGGAGTAAAGATTTATGCTATGAATAAGATAGCCATGGATGCTCGTAGGGTAGTAACAAGGAAACCCCATTAAATATAAGTAATATTGGGATGAACCAAGGAATATTTTATTAGATATGTATGGAAGCCATAAGAAGAACCTACAATAGAATGGGGAATGGTATCGAAGTACAATTTTATGAGTCTTAGGGTATACTCGCATGAAAGATCAAGGATAAGGAAAGTAAATACCAAAGTTTGAGGATTCTATCGAGAGATTTTGATTGAGAGAAGGTAAGAATATGATTGGAGAAGAGAATAGTAAGAGGGCGAACACACACTAAGGATGTTGGTTGACTCAAGATTATAGAAGGCAAGGTAGGTGGTAGGAAAGTTATTCAACCAAGCCAATTTTCTGAAGAGTTATTCTAAAGGTGCATAGTATATATGTCTTACCCACTACAATGTGGGAATGCATAATGTATCCCATAATCCGATGTAATGATTGAAGTAATGGATGGACCTTATTTATTGGGAGCCAAGAAGGTAAGTTAAGACATGTGGGTTATAGTAGCAACATATGAGAAATTGCCATCTTAATTGAGTAAGGAGTGATAGGCCCCAACACCATCAACACCAGTTGATAATGAAGGGCAGCTTCTAGTAATCGTTTTCTTTTAGGTTTTTGGGTTGTAATCGCTAGTTGTCTCCCTTTGGATATTGGAAAACATATGATATGATATGAGATGTGCTCCTATTTTATTACTATGTTGATGGTTTGGATAAGCGTTGATCACTATATGTATATATATTGGGAAACAGTGTAAATAAGGAGATCTCATAAGGACTTAACTAGCAATAAATGTTATTAAAGTTGGAAGTTAATTAGGAAATTAGGGTAGCAACTAGAAATAGAGAATGCTTAAGATCCCAGAAACTTCAGGATTTTGGAAAAAATAAATTTTAGCAAGCGAGGGATAGGGAAGGATTATTGCGAAATCATAGTCACTATCCTTATGCCTTAAAAGCTAAAATTTATAAATATGCTTGTAGTTTGTTTGTTGTTTTATAGCAAAAGGAAAGTTTCCCCAAATCTAGGATTAACTGCACAATGCTAGGGTCAATCATATGCACCAACTCATTGATTGAATTCCGATTACGTTAAGATATGGCTTGATTTGATTTTAAGGATGGAGCGGCAAATGTTTTGAAGAATTGTGTTTGAATGCTTTTGAAAAATTTTGTTCAAGTGTTTTTGAAAAAAAATGGCATTCAAATTCTTTTTGGAATTCGATTTTTCAAAATGTTTCGCAAGTTCGATTGAAAGAGGAAAATCTTTTTTGATGAAAAATGAAAATTTCAATTTTATAGTGCCACATGCTTAGCATAGAGAGGGGCGACATATTAGTGAATATGAATTCTACTGTACGACAAGGGTAATAGTATATTAAACATATATAATAAAAAGGAAAAAAGATTATTTTAGCTTTGGACTTTCTATTTTCATACCTTCTTGATAGCGAAACTAACTTGCGTTTAGGTTGAAATTACATTTTAACATCCAAAAATAAACCTCCTTATTCCAATTGTACTTGGAAAAATTGGATAAAAACTAGGATAAAAGAGAAGGTTCCAAAGTACAACGGAATAGGTATCTGAAAGAAGGGTGGAAATGTAAAATTCTCCATCTAAATCCCTTTATCGGCATAGGAGTATAGATCTAGGAAAATTGGATTTCCAAACTTTTTAGATGAAATTGTGTGCTAGGTTTTGGATGGTAGAGATTGGATGCAAAATTGGTTGAACCATACTTCTACTTGTAGGAGTGTGGAAATTATTGTATGAAAAAGGATTTTTTTAATTTTTGAAAACTTGCATACATATAGAATTGCCAGTATATATAGGTTATTTGCATCATATTTTGAAAATATTTTTGAAAGAATGAGTTTATATAGGAGGTGCCGATTTAGAACCATTCTCCATGCATGTCTTATCTGTTGTGATACATCATGCACTTGTACACATTTGGCTGCAAAATTGGTCGTACACTTGGTTGGATATTTTAGATAGTTGCACTCTATGTTACATGATTCAATCCCTGAGAAATTTCGAGGACGAAATTCTTTTAAGGAAAAGAATGTAACACCCGGTAAAATTAAATATAATAAATAAATAATCAATATGGCTCCTAAAATAGAATTTAAGCATACACCAGTGTTTGACCATGAAACTTATACAATTGTGTTCATGGTGATTTTATGAGCAACTTTCATATTTGGAGTTTTGCGATAGGAGCTCAAATGAAAAAGTTATTAGCATTTGCAGTTTCCTAAGCTAAAATAATTTAACTATGCAAAGGAAATAAATAATAATAAATGCGGATCCCCACCGGTCAACCCCCTTACTAGGGCCGGTCACAACTAGCGGTCGACTGCTTATAGGGGCAGGTCGACCGATCAAGGGGGGTGGCAGCTAGGGTTGAACCTTGGCCAAATGACCCGAATTTAATTATTTTAATCTTATAATTACGATTGATTCGAGCACCTATGAATATAGGCCTAACCCCTCACTTCTCTTCTCACATTTTCTGATCAAAGCCGCGAAGCTCTGCCATTTTCCCTCCTCCACTATTTCTATTAATTAGAAAATATTATATTATATATATATATAATCGGAGAAGGGCAGAAAATAAAAATGAAGAAGAGAAGCGAATCAATATCGTGGAATATGGTAAGTTTCATTGTTATAAATCTATATTCCCCCTAACCCGAAATCTCTCCTCATATTTGCAATTCTAATAGTTTATATATACCATATTATACATATTGTTTTGGATTAGAATGGAAAAGGAGACAAGTAAAGGAATAGTTTCAAATTTGGGAGATTTGGAAAGCTAGAAAGGTAAGTGAGAAATTATATAGCCTTAATTATACGATTAGGACAAGCATGAATTAATGGCCCTAGCCCAACATTTCTAGCCCAATATTTGAGCTTCGAATGGTTAGTTAGGTTTAGTTGGTTGGGATTCGAGGTCAGTAGAGTTACAAAATTGAAGTCATCCTTCCCCTAGAGGCTACCAGCACTTGTGTAAACATACTACTGATGTGGGACATCTCCAATTATAGGACCCGTGGGAAAGTGATATACGTTGCAGATAGTTAGGTGAAAATATACCAAGGGTTCGTCTTGGATTTGAAGTATTAAATAACCCGGTACTTTTAAGAAAATGGGGTCTACTTCATTTCTAATAAGAGGTATTAAGTAATCGAAAAGGGCATTTTTCCTTGACTTACATTAGGTTAGTCTAAACAGGATATTAGTTTAGGAAGGTCAACGGGTTATGTATGTACTTTTGTTCAACCGGTATTTAGCAATAGGGCTGACATATAGGCTATGACCACCAACGGTCCTGAACGTCGGTACCAAAGGCTCGGTTATGCCCTGACAAATTTCGCTTTCTACTAGTGTAGAATCTATATGGGATAAACACAAACCTTAAAGTTTAGTTGTTTATTTAGGTGGGCTAGTTAACCCTTAGATGATTCTTTGAGATGCATTAGTAGTACACCAATTAAAGTATATATTTATAGAGCAGTATATAGGTGTCATTAGTCTATGTAGTTAGGACCGATTGGCTAGCGTTTACGTTGCGGAGGGGCCACTTCAGGAATTAAAGTATTAAATGGTCATTGGTTCTGCATCCTCCCTATTCAAGAAGTATTAAGTGGCCGGGGTTTTGGGTAGTATATCGTTTAGATATATATATGTATATAGGCATATATACAGTTATACCTCAAAGGAGGTTAGGCTTACCGTACACGCACATAGGGTTTAACGAATTAGCCATAAATAATAGAAATAATGCTTAAATGGACATCATTCGGCCTAAATTAATGTTATGGGCAAAGTGGGTAATTTTTTAGTCACCGAGATGTTGTTCTGACCCCCTCCTCATAACAACCCACATGATAGATTTAGGGGGACATGCTACTGATGCAAGATGAGAACTGATGATAGTGGAGTCTTTTCTTTCATGCTTGGTGCTGACAAGGCAATTAGATACCCAAGGATTACTATTGATTCCAAGATGGTAGGCTCAATCAGTATTTATGATCTATTATATTGTTCTATTCCGCATTGAGTTTTATTGATCACACTCTGATATACTTATGTTTATTACAAGAACCAAAACCAATGATCCATGCCTTAATAGATTTGGGTTTCGATTTAGTTGAAATTCGGGCCCATTAAGGTGTGGGTTGTTACACTTGTGAAACCGAATTAGGAGCGGTATTGATGCAAAGGGGAAGAGTGATAACTTATTCATCTCAATAATTAGGACCGCTTGAAGTTTGCTATCCAACCCATGACTTTGAGTTTGAAATGGTGATCTTTATATTAAAGATTTGAAGACATTATCTATAGGGATAACGGTTCGAGATGTGTATGGACCATAAGTCTCTTAAGTGTCTACTCTTTTGGAAGGAACTAAATATTAGGCAACAGAGATGGTTTGAGTTATTGGCAGCATATATTTTGATATAAAGTATAGGCCAGCAAAAGGGTAACAAGGTTGCAAATGCTTTGAGCAGAAAGCAACAGAATAAAGTGTTAGCCCTGATTATGAAATGGAAAGCACTAGAGTTGTTAGCTTCCCACGGAGCGCATTTTAGGCTGAATGCAAGATCAAGTCAAGATCTGAAAGTATTAGCAAGTTTGAAGTCCATCTAATACTAGTGGACATAATTGCTACAAAGCAATGAGAGGACTCACCGTTAGCTGAAAGGATTAGGCAATTAGAGATGGGTGTGGATGAAGAGGTTCTAAGAGGATTTGAGAATAACTCAAAGGATGACTATAAAAGAAAGGAAGATTGTGTGTCTCAAATGTTGGAGATCTTTGGAACGAAATCCTTAGAAGGAGAGTCATCAATCGAAGTTTACAATTTATCCCAGAGGCATGAAGATGTATCATGATATGAAGCGTGTGTTCCTTTTGGATCGTATGAAAGGTACATTGTTGGATGTGTAAAGAAGTTTTTGATATATCAACAATTCATAGATGAGCATCAGGAGCCGAGTAGTTTACTTCAATCCTTAGAACTACTGACTTGGAAGTGGGTTTAAGTTTCTATGGATATTGTAAATGGATTGCCAAGTTCGAGAGCAAGAAATGATAGTACATGGTAATGGTGATGGATTAACCAAGAACACTCATTTTATTATAGAAAAGATGACAATAACGGCAACTAGCTTATCAAATATATATGTGAAGAATGTTGTGAGACTCTATGAGATCCTTGACAGTATGTTAGTGATAGAGATCCAATGTTTACCAATGAGTTTTAGTGTAGTCACAGAGTTGAACTTAAGTAAGGCTTACTAACCACAATCGGATGGTTAAATAGAAAGGTTAAACTGAGTTTTAAAGGATTTACTGAGAGCGACTTCCTAGATCTAGGAGGGACTTGGGAAGACCACATATATTTGGGGGAGTTTTCCTATAATAATAGTTACCAGTCGATTATTGAAATTGCACCATTTGAGGCACTTTATGGGAGAACGTGTAAATCACCCATTTGCTAGTTGGACACAGGTGATAGACTCGTGTTAGGATCCGACTTGATAAGAGATGATACCGAGAAGATAGAGCTGACATGCACCAGAATAAAGACTGTGCGGTCCAGGAAGAAGAGTTATGCTGATAAGAGGCGAAAAGAAATAGAGTTTGTAGTAGGCGATCGTGTGTTCGTAAAATTTTCACTAATGCAAGGTGTTATGCGCTTTGGGAAGATGGAGAAGTGGATAGATATGCAGTTCCATTTCTAAAGGTAGAGAGCATTGGTAAACTTGCACATCGAGTCAAGTTACCTAGTAGTTTAGTGGGTGCGCTTAGTGTCGTTGTAAATCTTGGTCAATATGACGTAACATATTATTCATTTTCTTATAAGTACAGACTATTAGGTGGAAACTGGAAGCTGAAGGGTGCAATATTCTAAAGGATTAAAACTTTGTGAGCGAAGATCAACACAGATGAATTGCAAAAATGCTGTGATACTATGAAATCTCAACCATCCATGAGTACATTCAGATATAGATGAAGAGAAGGAACTCACAAAGTACATGTCATCAAACTGCATTCTATATTCAGAGAAAGCCAGATCATTGCCAAGTAAAAGCAATCTAAGATCCCATCTGAATAGTGCAAGCCATGTCACCAATCCACACCTTCTCTAGATGGCTATAAATAGGCATAGATCCTAATGGAGAGAGGGACTTTTTTTGGCGGATCATAATTCAAACACAAAGTCACAAATTTTTACTTTCTTGTTTTAAAGCATTTGTAAAAACTAATTGATGGAGGACTTAGCTAGCTCATCATAGTAAAAGCCTTTTGGCTTCAATATAAGACTCTAAAGAATGAAAGAACAAAGTGGGCATAAGGTTTTATCTTAAAGCACTATAAATCTCAGTGTCTATCTTTATGCTTTCTTACTTTTACCTTCATCATAACTTAAAGAACTTACTTTCGACATAAACTGATAACTTCCATTCTTGGTAAAAACTCATTATTCCAAACCCAACTTCTAACATTACCCTAATATCTTTGGTAACTAGCCTATTGAAGCTCCCATAATCTTAACAACTACATGAAGTTTTCCCTTTGGACCTTGGGTGTAGTGGTGCAAAAAATCCAACCGACATTTTGGTGCTAGAAGGAGGCCCCCATTCTCCAGTTCCTTATCTAGAAAATCAGCCTAATCGACTTACCATGGATAGCTTCAATAAAGAATTGAATGTTTCAGTTCAATATTGCCCCTCAATCTTCAAATTCAGCTTATAGAATAAGATAATAATGAATTCCCACCCACTATAGTTTCGGCATGAGATAAAAATGAACCTTATGATACTGTCTATGAACTTCAAGCCTTCCAAATAAGACAACTTTCAGGTATCTAATAGAATTGCTGCAAGAGAGTTCTCAACTTAGGAAAATAATTACATCGACGAACGAAGAAATAAAGGACTTAAGTTTAAGCTAAGGACTTACAAATATTAAGATCAGCATTCTAAAATTAACATTATAACCCTTTCCCAAACCATAACCAAAGAACCCCAAAAGAAACTAAAAAGGAAGAAAAAACTCTAACTCATCTAAATGATAACCTAACTAGTATCTTTCGAAAAACCTATGACAAGCTTCCTTATCCTCCTCCAAAATGGGAAAGCCCAAAAAGAGTGAACTATTGCATTGATCATCACATGAATTGAAATGACATAGACAAGTACTGAAATCATGCTTATGCTATAGAAAAGATGATCAAAAAAGAAGAAATTTTAGAATTTATTAACAAATTGTTTTAATACTTTGTTTTGTTCATTTTCAGAAGAAAAAAAACAATATACATACATACATACATATATATATATATCCTTATTTCGACTACTATAACCATTGTTTTCAAAACTTGGTATAAGTAAAACGCAAGGGGCAAGTCGCAATTGAAAGAAAAATTTATACAACGAACCTTTCAGAAACTTTATAGTCTCTTATTATTACTATTCCGGCATGAATGTTATCTTCATTAATAGATTTCAGCATTCACCTTCCTTTCGGATTTCTTATTGCCTTCATGGTAGGACTTTGATATTTATAGATCTTATATTCTTTTGGAAAATACCCTTTTGGCTAGGTATATCATCGAGGGGGCACTTATTGGACTTCTTAACAACCGTTGGACTTTAGTTTTGTATTCTTGAATTCTTCATGTAATATTCGAAAGGAATGCCTTTCAACCAGATTTATACCGAGGGAAAATTACTATTAGTCAAAGGGCATTGTCCCGTCTCACCCTTAATTTTTTATTTATGCTCAGCCATGGGCTTCGTCTCATGCCACCTTTTGTTCTTGTGAAATCTTCTTATAAAATGAGAGCATGAGTCTTGATTTCAAGTCGTACAATGAAATGGCCTTACCTAAAAGATTCTCCAAAAGAAAATGTTTGCTAGAAACAAGATTTTGGCTTAGAGTTGTTCCTTCCGAATACTTGCCTATTGAACTTTTCAATGAAAAATTGACATTTTAATTCTCCACTAAGGGTACATTTCTTCAAAAATAAAAATCTTTTCTTGGCTCGGTGCCGCGTGGTAGCGAAAAGCACATTACTCCATCGAACCATATTACATAGTAAACATAAATTATTTTAAAAGTTAATTCTCATCATAAGTGTATGTGTTTCTTTAGTAATAATATTTTCCTAAGTTCCCAAAGCTTTATATCCATGATAAATATGGCTTAGTGACCTCGACGAAGAAAGAGCATACCTTTGAGGGATTCGTTCCTAGCATACTCCCACAGTGATGCGCCCACATTAAAAATTTATCACCTCATGTATGAGAAGTCAATATCACCTTGGCTTTACTATCGACTGGTACACTATAAAGAGATATCATGCAATGAGAAAGCCTTGGTAGTTCCTAAGCATAATCATATATGCCACAAGGATGGAATCAAGAACCTTATCAGACTCTAGACCTATGAATGGCTAGACGCCAAAAGTTAGATCCCTCAAAGTTTAATTTAGCACGCCGGTGAGACCCGAGACCATATTAGATTACGGCAAGACACCAAAGATTATAGGCCACGAAACTTAGTTAAACAAGTTTTGTAAGACCCGAGATCTTATTGGATTAATGATTTATGGAAGGCCGGGTGCCATGGGCAAAACACATTGAAACTCAAATAATAGCCTTGGTAAACCCAAAGCCCAAAGTTAGCATTCATGCATTTGAAAGGATATAAGAAAATAGATTTTGGACTTCTAAGAGCAGACCATTTCAGTAAGAAATAAAAGAAAAAGTACTTGGTGAGACCCAAGAAGATTGGTTAAGAAACCTAGACTCCGTGAATTAAAAAGGAGATATGAGCATGAAAACAGATACAAGACATATAAGCTCTCAAAGAAGCATGAGTGATATCCTGAAGAGGCTTTAAAAATCAACGTTTATTTGATAGACTCAGTAGAATCCAAAATATGATGTTAGAAGTGATTTTTATGGCAAGTTGCCAAAATGAAAGCATGGCAAAGTATATTGAAATAATAGATAAAATCGATTAAATAGATTCTAAAACTCAATAGAATAAGACAAAACTGAGATAAGCAAAAGTGATCAAAAGCATTGATATGCAACTTCTAGATATTGAAAAGACTAGAGCTCCTTTATATTAGACAATACAATAATATAAATATTTAGCATACAAGCTACCAAAATAGCTAGCCAACATATATATTAAAAGGATTATATTACAGACAAAAAGAAAATGCTTAGACAAATTACAGAGTTATGAAATAGAATTATTACAAATATACTTATTTGCACTCGAAAGCAAAATAGTATAAGCCTAAGTCTATTCTTCAATGGTGGCCTTTCAGTTGGCCTATAACATATTCTTGTACTTCTATAGGAGAGCTCATTAGAAATTGCACTCCATCTAAGTCTCGTATAATTATAGTCCGGCTAACCTTTCCAGAACCCGGGAATAATAGACTTAGGAGTAGAAATTGAACCCCAAATTCATGCGCGTTTGAGTGGGTTCGGTAATGTCATGTACACGTATAGGAATTGGCCATGTAGAGGAAGAAGGATTAAGGTAATTACCATTTTAATTAGTTAATTAATTATTTAATTAATCTCGGTTCTTATATTGGCCATATCTTTTGCATACGAGGTCCGTTTAAGATGTGATTTCTTGCGTTGCACTTATGATGGAGAGATCTGTGCTTTGGCACTGATTTGGATAAAATTTGTGAAGATGAGTGATATTGTTTCTCACCAAACTATGATTGGTTGTATAGTATTAGATCGACGTTGCATGGTTGCTTGTTTGGTTGTTTGGCTATTTTTTGGTTGAAAACGCCGATTAGCGATGATCGGGTGTTAAGGGAATATCTTGTATGTTGGGGTTTCATACATGCGGAAACCTAACGGGTGAGATAAGTTATAGAGTGGTGTTAGGATACATGCCAAATGATCTGAAGATGGAAGATGGGGCTTCGGACTTTAAGATGGATGCCGAACATTTCCGTTTGGTTTGTACTTATCCGTTTTGGTGAAGTACAAGACCAAAGTGGCTGGTATTGACCACTGTAGAGTGGTTAATGTTCATCACTATTATTGACTGGCAATTTGGTTGATCTTTGTCTTATATGTTGAGGAGATTTTTTGATGCATGATTTGATGGTTTATTCGTGCGACCAACTTAGAGTCTTGATGTTATTGCTCTAGGGCGAGCAATTTCGATGGTGAGGCGAATGATATGGCGCTTTGACATGAGAGTTGGTACTTCGTATTATGACTCGATGATGTATGGAGTAGGTTCCGAGGTAGATAGTTCAGGACTCTGTAGATCAAGCTGGTGGTGTTGGTTCGTTCGCATCATGGGAGGATGACGATGTAACAGCATGATGAAAAGCCTTGTATCTTTGGTCTATGACTCATGGGAGTAGTAGGTACTGAAGATTAGACACTTTGTATCTTCGGTTTGTGACTCAAGTAGGGAGTAGGTACCGAAGGGGCTCATGGTGGAAGTCGTGTAGTGGAGGAATGTGGTGGGTTCAAGATAATGGAAATTATATTGAGTTAGTAGGGCTCGGATGGATATGTATGTGCTAAGGGATCGTTGATGACTCAGAGTGTTTTCTATTATATTGAAAGAAGGGCTCTTGTATAATGGGGACGCCCATGGATTGGTAGCGAGGATTTGTATATCTTGGACCTATAACTTTGAGTTTAGTATCCAGCTTTGGGCAGCAAGACATGTATCCAGCTTTGGGCTGCGAGATACAGGAGTACAATAGAGAACCGGGATTTCCACTAGTCCCTGGTAGAAAGGAGGCCATATGAATTATCATATATCTAGAGTACACTGGGTGACAGTTATTATTGTTTGATGGATGTTATGTTTATTATGATTGCTTCACTAGCCACCTGTCACTCTAGGGATGTTACATGAGGTAGGTATTGTGCATAGGGATACCGAGACACCCTGGACAGTTTACTTAATATGGAGTAGATACTATGGATGGATATACCTAGGCACCCCGATAGTTTACTGAGTACAGTGTACCCTTTTATGATGTTGCAGAGTAGCATATATTCTATGTTATGTGCTGACTCTTTGTTGCAAGGAATGGTATGGTATGATTCGTATACCCTTTATTCCGTATACTATATCGGATTTTATAGTAGAGATTGTATATCGGTCATACCAGACTGTTGTCTGACCCGAGGTTTTATGCTTTGTTTCTTATTATCTTAGGTACTCTTAAATGAGTAGAATATAGAGCAGATGTGGATGATATATGGATTTCTGCAGATGGACTAGCAGGATTGATGTTTACTCATAGTTATATTTGAGCTTGTTATTGTATATTCCGATGTGTGACACTGTGAAGCCTTGACAGTGTTTGACTTATTATTATTAGAGATGGTGTATCAGTTGAGTTTATTTTCCAGTTGTATAAACTTTGTTACTATGTTGTATAACTTTGTGGATCTTATACTCTGATGATTAGTTCACCTTGTTATTACCGTCTCCACTATTTTATATATGTGTTGCCTATTATATTTTATTTGATATGATGTGAGATATAGTGACAGGTTATGTGATTATTTGATGTTTCCTTTTTTCTTCTTTTCCATTCTCTTCTCTTCTATCTCCTCTCTTTTACTTCTTTTCATTCCTATGACAAACATTCTACATCGTAGGTGTAAGCTAGTCGTTACATTTGGTATCAGAGCATAGGAGTTATCACCTTGGACTTTCCCAGTAGAGATAGGGTAGGAGTTATCGCCTTGGATGGGAACTAGAGTGTACATGTATACGAGGGAGTTTGTATTTGTTATATATTTTGGTTTTCAAAACTATTTAGTAGTATATATAGTATATAGGTTGTGTTGCACACACGAGCACTATTGATGCTGTTTTCTTTGTGAAAGACTAATCATCCTTGTTATAGAGCAGGAATAATCTAGCGTATGAGAAATACTGCTATTGACTATATCTTCAGAGTTGAGGATTAGGCATGATCGGGGTTACTAACTCTGATTGATAGGATATGCTCGCGAAGATGGTGCAAATCATTTTCTGGAATGTTCAGTTTGTTCTGGATGGTTATGGTGCTCAAATGCATAGGGATAGAGTCGACTTTGCCGAGCTATATAAAGACTATGGGAGTCTAGGAGGTAGACTGTTCTTTGGAACAAAGTTGGCTGTTGAGAGGCAAAATTGGATGGTTACTTGGAAGACGATCTCCGATGACTTGGAGTTAGATGATGCAATGTGGTAAAAGCTGACCTCTAGAAAACTCCAGGGATGAACAATAAACTAGTAGAGTGCTATAATAGCTTTGATTCTCGAGGATTGATTTACTTGAGATTAGTTCATAGTTTGCTTCGAAGAAGATTTGTCTCGACTTTTCTAAAGTCGATGTTGGTTAGGGAGTTCATCGATTTGAAGTAAGGCAATATGGCTATGTCGGAGTATATGGTCGAATTTGATGTGCTATTGAAGTACGGTTTATTTTCCATCGATACCCCATATAGAAATAATGGAAGGTTTAACATTGGGTTAAGTGATCATCTTAGGAAGCGATAGATTTGCCCTATTGATGAGAGCTTCGAAAAGATGATCTAGAAGGCTTAATGATGAAAGTGCCTATACCCATTGTAGAAGGGTTGTCCCAAACTAGCCGAGTAGGGATAAACCGTGGAAGCATTGCATTGATTGTCGTTCTGATTTTGTTGAGTGCTCCATCAATGAAAGAGAAGGGAAATGGAATTACCATTTTAGATATGCTTTCCACTTATGGCATTTCCATATGTGTTTTATTTGACGTCGAGGTTTCATATCCATTCATATCTAGATTTGATGGAGATATTGGGATTGAGACTTGAGATGGTTAACCGACTTTTAATTGTGACGGACCCGGTTAGGGGCTCAGCCAGCCTATACATGGTTTTTCAAGACCTTATCTTATTGAGCCATGGATGTTTGTTTGTTTTCTATTGGTTTGTTTTGGGTTTTAATTGGGTTCGGTGTTATGGTTTGGGAATGGACTGGCTGAAGGGTTTTGAAATAGTGGTGGACTGTGAGAGGCCGTTGGTAGTGATTGGGGTTATGGAGGAGGTAACAGTAGTGATTGGCTACCTGTAAGAGATGAGGTTATAGTTAGCTTTCTATATTCTCTTGATATTCCACATGATGAGTTGTCATCTGTGCTTGTAGTTAGAGTGTTCAAACATATTCAATGAGTTGAACGGATTAACACCATATAGGGATTGAATTCCGTATTGATTTGGTTAAAGGAGATAGACCGGTAGTTATGCCTTTAAGGCATATGATGCCCAAGGAGCATAGGGAACTAAAGATGCAAGCAGATGACCTATTGAGGTGATGGTTCATTCGTAGGAGCTTATTTGGTCAGGATGCACCTGTAGTGTTCCCTACTAGGGCGGATGGCTCTTTGGGGTTGTTTATTGGTTGTGGTGAGTTGAATGAGATGACGAACAAATATCCACTCCTACTTATTGATGGCTTGTTCAATCGACTCCATAGTGTGAGGGTGTTCTCTTAGCTAGACCTTGGGATGAGGTTTCACCAACTGAGAGTATTTTGAGATAGTTCCGATTATACTGTTTTGTATGCTACCTTGATTTTTTTGATTGATTGGTTATGCTGTTCGGGCTAACCAATGTGTCAGCATGCCTTATTGATCTCATGAACCGTGTTTCGAGGGGTCACTTGAATGAGTAGCGATTGTGCTCATTGATGATGTTTTCATCTACTCATGGATGAAAGAAGAGCATAATGCATGATTGAAGATTGTATTGTAGGTGTTGTTAAGACACCGACTGATGATAAGATTTTGGAGTATCACTTCTGTATAAGGGCAGTGAGATGCTTGGGTCATATTGTTTCAAAGTAGGACATCGTTGTAGATCTGTAGTTATGGCAATTCCAAATTTGAATAGACCTAAGGTAACAACATCGTTAACCTATTGGATGAGGGAGAATCAGATTTTTATTTGAGACATGAGGTGTAGACATGCATTAGTGAGTCTAACTGAGAGGTTGACAAGTGCACAGATGTTACACATTCTAAGAAGGAATTAAAAGATGATAGTACACATATGCCTGTGGTACTTAACTGGATGCGGTATTGATACCGGAAGGTAAGGTTGTCATATGTTAGTCGACAACTGAAACCGCACGAGAGGAAGAATCCGACTTATGATTCAGAATTGATGGCAATAGAGTTCGCTTTGGAGAGTTGGAGGTATTGTTTATGAGGAGAGGAGTTAGAGTTGTTCAATGATAGCACATCATTGGAGTATCTCTTCCTCAAGAAGGATCTTGACCTTCGCCAGTAGCGATGTTTATAACTCTTAGCCTCCTATGGATTTGATATTTCCTATACATTTGTAAGGGAAATGCAATTGTTGATTCTTTGAGTGGAAGATATACCACTTGGGAGCAATATTTGACCATCAGACCTACTTTGATTTGGTTGATTGGTGCTAGTCAGAGGCGCTAAGCTAGACTAATGGAGATCGTGGCTAAATTAGAAGAACGAGTAGTGTTTGTAGAAGTGATGCAATGCAGACTTGACCAAAACTGTTGGTTCCGTAGGGATGAGAGACTGTTTGTTCTTGAGTAGTAGGAACATATATTTATAGACTGCACCAATGGACTGCAGATGACTGAGGATAGTATGATAGCATTTGAGTCACAGTCGACTGGTTGAGGAATAATGCTAGATTTGTATTACTTAAGTCTAGTAGGCATCCATATTTTTTGAGTTATACATGGGATGGATAATGTGATTCCATTGTGTGCCAAGAGCATTGTCAGTGGCTGAAACCTATTATTTGATAGTGAGTTCTGGAGAATTAAAAAAGGCGCTTGGGAATTTAGCATCGAACTGATTATATGATATTGAGACTGAATCAAGGACTTCGAGATCTTGTTGGCCTATTCGTACCGATAGATGTGATACAAATAGGTTAGGAGGAGGATAATGGAGTAGTAGAGGTTGAGAGGAAATGAAAGTGAAGGCAATAGGATATGTGAGACTGAGAAGAGCATGAGGACCGCTTATCCGGAGCACTTCACTTGGTGAGATTTCATTTTTATCGTTGGATTTCATATTGGATTTCATATTCGATGTTTTATACTGGATAATTTAGTATTCTGCATGCTAGGATAGGCATGGATATTACTTTTTGATGTTTAATCTTATGTATGCATGTTTGATGTTGGATTGTTAGCATTTGAGATGATAGCCTATGCTTATATGATTGTTAGATATGCGGGATAGTTATGGTTTGATATAGCATACTTATTTGAGACGATTGCTATATATGATCTAGTCTGTATAAATTATGATGTGTATATATATATACATCTTTGTTGTATTAGGATTTCTCCGGACCTAGCCGTGCAAAGGAGGTGCTGCTGAATTTTTTCGGAATCTGAAAGGATTTTGATGGCCTATAGGTTAGGAGACGTTCTCTTTGCTTTATGATTTCAAGGACGAAATCCTTTTAAGGAGGAGAGAATGTAGCAATATGTATTTTTAACGATTGGATATTCAAATAATTGATTTAAATATTTAATCGTTAATTAAATAAAGGCTCAAAATGTGAATTTTCACATACGGCCGGATTAGGATTCGAGACCACTTCCCTTGAGTTCGGATTGGCATTGTGAATTAAAGTAAGTATAAGAATAGGCTATATTTGGGGATTAGACGATCTGATGGCCGAAACGATCTTGAAAAGTGCGAAATTAGCATCCCGGGACATAGTCTCAGATAGCGATGATATTTAGGTCGTTGGATCCGGAAAAACGAGGTGATATATGTAGACGAGTTTCGTGACGATCAGACACGTCATGTGATCGTACGAACTCAAAACGTACGACTATTTATTTGCGAAAATAAATAAATGGAATAAAATATTAATATAAATTTAAACCAAATCCTCTTCCCTCTAATTCATTTTCTCAAATCACTGTTTCATCCAAAATTCAAGGCTGCTCCTCAAATCTCATTCAAAATTAAATTCGACCAACCGCTCAATGATAAATTGTGAAACTAGATCCGTCGTGATCGTATGAATGAGAGCTTCGCAATGGTGGAATTTTGATCGATGGTGATTGGCGACATCGACCTTCTTGGCTGTGGATCTTGGATTTGAGATCGTCGGAGATTGGAGCGACAATAGGTGAAATAGAGACTTGTGATAACCCTGATTTTGTGAGCAATTTCATGATTTAAATTAGTTTATATTTGTTTAAAATTGCATTGAGAAAAATAGGAATGGAAACTGATTGCAAATGCATGGTTTAAGCATGTACATGTGCACAAGATAGTGCACACACATGCACACAGTTTTCTGTATAATAAAATAGGCAGAAATCAATATATAAATTAGAATAAGTAATTTAGAATTACATGTGTATGAAAATAGGATTGTCTTTAAATAAATCTGGCACAAAGAAAATAAAAGCTAGGCAGGAATAAACTTAAAAATTATTTAAAGAAAGAAAATAAGGACTTAGGCAAAATAGGCATACATATACATGTGCACAAGCAAACACTTACTGGAAGAAAACAAAAATTGCATGAAAATGGCATGAACCCTTAAGCAAACACTTTATCCATTTCCAGTAATTTCTTTAATTTGGAAAATGAGAGTCATGCATATAACATGACCGGGGTAAAGGGATAAGGCTTATTTCTGAAAATAAAAACAAGGACCACATACCCTTTTATTTTCTTGAATCAAAATGAGAGGCAGATCATGTTTTATAGGGCAAAAATGACATTGGGTAATTTCACTAAACCCTAGTAGCAGCCAGGGTTCTGTATAAGGAGGCTTAGTGTAATAAGACCTTTCACAATTTGCTCTTCATCATTTAAAGAAAAATGAAAATATAAGCCAGAGAAAAGTAGTAGAATTGGCCATTAGAATTAGAAGAAGGCAGAAGACCAAAAAGGATTCAAAAGCTTAGGGAAAGAGAGGGATTAGGGTGAGTAACCTCACTGGAAACTTTGGCAATAAGTCCTGAATATTGAGGCAGCCTAATTAAATTTATATTTCACTTTTGCAAGCTATGTTCATTTTATGATTTGATAACTTTTGGCTTGTCAATGATCTGCTCAAGTGTAAAACCCTTTATAATGACATTATCCAGTATACCCAGGATTTATGTTGTAGATATATGGTCTGAAAATGAAAGAAAATGTGGGGCTGCAACATTGTGTTGTTGCTTATGTCTCATATCAACTAAAATAAAGATAAATGTTGAGGTGCAATGTTATACATGTGCTGAGCTTCTATGTTTTATGAACTCTCCAAATCAAAGCATATACTTGTGGTTTAGCCAGATCTTAAATTAACAAAGGTCTGATTGAACCAGAGGTAAAACGAGACAACCAGAAAATTATCTATGACCATATGTTTGTAACTTGATCCATTGAAACCCATAGACAAAAATAATATGCTTAGAAATCACATCTGTTTGCATGATTAAATGCTTGCTTATTAGAACATGACTTACCAATCTCTAGATGAATACATGTTGGCTGGATGTTTATTTCTCTGATTAAAATATGATATGCAGAAGGGATTAACATAGGAATGAGAAAAGGGAAAATAACACTTAGTAATTTAACTAAAGACTTTTGGATCTTAGGGCTACAAAATATAGCTTAGCAAGGTGAACATTGCAAGCTCACACATGGTATGCTTATACCCAGGGGCCTGAGTGTGCTGGGTTAACAGTGATATGTCCCAGGCAGTGTGTGGTTTAACAAGAGAAAGTAGCTAAAGACCATAATATACTTGATAGTGAACAATAGATATAGGTTCATGAGAGGGCTTGGGCAAAATCCCTGATGGCCAATAATCTGATAGAAAAGACTTGATGATTAAATTGATGAATATGTTGATTGATTTAAAATGTTTTATGGATGGATTCTATGATTGTTATCACTGAACTAAACCAGTGAATCATGTATGATTTGTTGTGTCCTGATGTATATGCACATGTATCACAGGAACATGCACAAGAATGGTATTGAATTCCTTTATCTATTTTGAAGTTATTTGAATATGAATAAGTGTCATATAAATCATGTTTTCAGTTAGATTACTCATACCAGACTTTAGTCTGACCCTTGTGTGTTTTATGCACCATTGGGTGTCTCATATTCATATGGGGCAGTTCATGGTGATTTTGCAGGAAAGTAAGAATTCCTTTGATCAGGCTTTGGATGTTTAGCTGCTTAAGGAATTAGATGCTATCTTTAAGGATTTGTTGAAGTTAAAATAGATGTTTATGCTGAATTATGTTGAGATATTTTGTTTAAATTTGCTTAGAAAACTAATGTGTTGTTAGAACTACTGTTTTGCAAGTGTTGAACCTACATGTAAATCAGCTGAAACTTATGTGTTTTGTTTTGCAAAATGTTTTGCTAAGAAATGTAATTTTAAGCTTTAAGAACAGTTAGTTTATAATGGTTGAAAATCTGAGATTGAAAGGATTTGTGGATTGAATGTATATCCAAGTATTTAACATAAGAAAATCCATGTTTAAGTTGAAATATAATCTGGCAGAATGAGGGTTTGAGTTGCTTTGAAAAGAAAACAAAATGATATGTATAACTAATATTTTTCTTTGGAACAAGGCAGCCATGTCAGTATACTTCAATAAGATCTTTGAATCTGATAGAAATTTATGGTCACAATGGGTAAATCATAATTTGATTGGGAAGAAGAATTTTTGGACTATGAAAATTCCTCAGAACTGCAGTTGGAGTTGGAGAAGTATTCTTAAGCTTAGGGAAATTTTTATCCCTCTCCTACAATGTAACTATGCCTTAATTAAAGGTTTATCATTCTGGCATTCTCCATGGGCTAGACAAGGTTTGATTTTAAGCTCTGTTGTTGATTATAATCTGAGAAGGAATTCTGGTATTTCTGATTTGGCAATTGTTGATGACTTTATACAGGGTGATAGTATTGTTTTACCATATTCTAATTCCTCTCAGCTCAGAAATTTATGGAATGTTATTAGTAGTAATCCAATAAAGAATAATGGAAATGTTTTGATTTGGTCAGATAAGGGTGAGCTTCATTCTATTAGGCATGTGTATAAATCTCTCTGCGGAACTGGTTCATATTTCCCATGGCATTCAATAATTTGGAATATTGGTGGAAGTGCTAAAGAAAATTTAATGTTGTGGAAAGTGATGGCAAATGCATTAAACACTAAAGATAAGCTTTGTAGAATGGGTATTATCTCAGAGGATATTTGTGTTTTCTGCAGATCAGAATCAGAAACAAATACACATTTGTTTTTTGAATGCACTTTTGTATATCAAATTTGGTATAGGCTTTTGTCAAATGGTGGATTTTATAAGCCTTCACCAGTTAGTGCTTTTGAGTGGTTTAATGTGTTTAAAGCAACTAGATGGAAAACCAGAATGACTAAACTGCTCCTTAAGCTACTGAAAAGGTTGATATATGCAGTTTGGACAGAAAGAAATAATAGAGTGTTTGGTATTGCTATTAAAAATTCTTCACAACTCTATAATATTATTCATGGTAGTATTCTTAGAGATTTGAAAACAGACTGTAACTGAAGCTTGATCATATTTCTTGGAAGATCTGCAGATGATAATATTCTAAGTTTGGTTAATATGATGTGCTTGGATACTCAGATTTTTAATATACTGTCGTTATTTGAAATGTGAAGTTTCTACCATTGCTGGCATGAGAGCTTCTGGATAGCCTGTTCGAAACATGAAGCTGTATAAGAGATTGTTGTATCACTTGTTTGTTTCAGTACACTTTGAGTTAGTTGTCATTTTGTGTATTTTTGTTCTGTATTATTGGTTTTGATTGTAGTCAAGTGTAGGGTTGTAACTGAATTATTTCTTGTGGTTTTGTAATTCTTTGTTGTAATATTGATTAAGTCAATAAATTGAGCTTAATGCTCGTTGCTTTTCAAATTTAAAAAATGCAAGTTGAATATGGCTAACATGACCATTTTATTGAGCCTGGGTTAAGCCAGCACTAAAGAATTTTAAGTTAAATTTTCAGTTCTGTTTTACAACCCAAATATAGGGTAGACTCAGTTACTTTTGCTAACAAGAGGAGGAAAAAAATATTAGGCACATGCCAGAGCACAGACACACACATGCACAGGAACATGCACATGCAAAAGCACAGTTCATACAGTAATAAAATTATGGAAATACATGCAAAATAATAAGTCTTGAGACATGAAAACAATATTTATGCAATAACCTAAGTATGTCTAGAAAACCTGGATTTTAGAAACACTATTGCTATGTAGGAGTTATTCCTTTTAATAATTCCCAAACAGATTTCTACTTCTAAACTTTTATACTCTGATTCAAGTAGAGAGTAACTTATATATCTTCACATATGTAAGTTTAAGATGAGTGGAGCAAACCAATATTTTTATACTGTCATAAAGATCCTGGATAGAAGAAAATTGGAGTGTAATATTTTCTTGATTAAATGACCACTATATATACATATATATATAATAAAAAAACTTTAGGCTAAGAAGGTGGGTCATTTCATTTGGTATAAGAGCTATGTTGTTAAATAACATTGCAAAATTTTGTATGAACTTGTTTGTGTTTCCTGGAGATTTGACCAGGCAACAAGTACTCGGCATCAAATGTACCCAGCATCCATAGTACTCGGCATCAGGTAGCACTCGGCACCTCATAGTACTCGGTGTAGTGCTCGGCATCCATGGTACTTGGCATCCATGGTACTCGGCATCAAGGAATACTCGGCATCCAGGAGTACTCGGCGTTAGAAGACGTTCGGCGTATATAACTACTCTACATGGCAGCATCGTTCGGCCAAAGGATCGTTCGGCTAAGAAGCATCGTTCAGTCAGAAGGCACGTTAGGCCAAGGAGGATCGTTCGGCCAGAGGTATCGTTCGGCCAGAATGCATCGTTCGGCGTTGAGAAGGTGGTTCGGCATCAACGTGTTCGGCCTACTTGGTTCGGCATACAGCGACCACTACACTTGGGCTAGAGTGTTCGGCCACAAGGCCCACCTGGGAAGTCCAACCCATCTTTGTCTATAAATAGAGGGGCAGGGTCACAGTGAAAAGGGACCCTTTTTCGGGAACACTGGGGAGACTCTGCCATTTTCAAGACTCATCTTCTTTACTTAGCAATTGTATTCAAGCATTTGATCTATGGATTGTATCTGTAATCAATCATTAAGAAGAGCAATAAAGTTTAACCTCAAAGTGGACGTAGGCAATTACGCTGAACCACTATAAATCCGGTGTTCTTACTTTCTGCATTTAAATTAGCATATTCTTCCTTGTTTAATTGATCTTCATCACTTATATCTATACACAATCTTTCTCAACGAGGTTAGTGACCAATTTTGGTGCTAACACTTTGGTGCTTTCACTGAGAATTGAATTCTCAACTTGATTGGATCTCATCGTTTACTAGTGGATTTCCATATTCGCGAGATAGATCCAGTTGTTTACTAGAAAACTTCCTATTCTACTCAGATTTGAAAGAAATCTAAAGGAAGCTGATAGTCGTAG
The DNA here is from genome assembly GCA_030737815.1 of Allium fistulosum. NCBI lineage: Eukaryota > Viridiplantae > Streptophyta > Magnoliopsida > Asparagales > Amaryllidaceae > Allium > Allium fistulosum. Next base: position 863,854,197 of record CM060905.1, on the reverse strand, counting down.
ATTGGATTCACTGATGTACGCAAGATCTGGGGATTGGACGTTGAAGTTTGCACTCAAGTTGAATGAAGGCCGACCCTCCTCTGAAGGCAATTTGGCCGATCACTTCAGAAAAGGCTTATGTCGATCGCCCCAGAAAAGGCATATGCCGAACGCTCCAGAAAAGGCGTATGCCGAACGCTCCAGAAAAGGCGTATGCCGAACGCTCTTCCAGGCCGAACATACCTCTAGGCCGAACGCTCTTCCAGGCCGACCATACCTCTAGGCCGAACGCCTCTGTAATGCCGAACGATATTGTATGCCGAACGACTCGGTTGTGCCGAACAAGAATGAATGTCGAGCGCCTCTGTAATGCCGAACGGTATTGTATGCCGAACGACTCGATTATGCCGAACAGTGTGGATGCCGAACAACTTTGGCCGAACCACTCCAGGCCGATCCACTTTGGCCGAACAGCCTTGGCCGAGCAGCTTTGGCCGAACCACTCTAGGCCGACCCACTCTGGCCGAACAGTCTTGGCCGAACAGCTTTGGCCGAACCACTCCATGCCGATCCACTCTGCCGAATAGCCTTGGCCGAACCACTCCAGGCCGATCCACTCTGCCGAACAACCTTGGCCGAACAGCTTTGGCTGAGCCACATGCCAACACCGAACTCCCCAATGCCGAACGGTACTTCTGTATGCCGAATGGTACTTCTATGCCGAACGAAGTATCCAGGCCGATCCATGCACTGTATACCGATCTACAAAAAAAAACAATCCGACTGCTCCCTATACAAAAAATATATGGATCGGGTACGACCCTTATTTTCAAAAAAAAATCTTTTTCGGGTACAACCCAAATTTCCAAAAAAGAGGCAAAAAAAAATTTCGGGGGGAAAACCCCCCCGAACCCTAGCCGCAGCGCAGTGCCTCCGGATAGTGAGTTCAAAACTCAACTTAATAAAGGAACATTCTATCCACTTCCCTGACATCCCATGATCGACCAAGGCATAGAGGATCTAGTGGCAGCTTATGAACGGCATCAAGGGAACAGACAAGCAACCGCTATTCAAACGGTACTCCCAAAGGTTGGAGAACATAGATGATATGACTCTAGCAAACGGCAAAATGACTCCAAGCACCATTCTTCGCTGACCCAGCACTTCGAATTTAGTGACTCCAAGAAAACCAATGCTCTAAGCAATTTATTCCAAATACTAACAAGGGTATCATACTGATCGCGTTTGAGGAAAGTCGACCTCCAGATTTATTTTGGCAGCTAGTTAGCTAAAGAGCCTCCTACGACTATGGATCGTCTCTTTTACAAAATGAATCAGAACTAAAGTGAGGAGGAGTGGAGCAGACTAAGAAAAATAACAATGAAGGCCCGTTGGTTAAGGATGTAGATCCCAGTAGCCGAAACAAGACTTCAGAATTCAGCTCATATGCTCTTTGAAAGATTCAATTGACAACCTCTACTTGAAGACTCCCGACTCGGAGTGGTACTGGAAACCAACCTCGAGAGAGTACACCAAAGTCTAAAGAAAATTAGGGGAATGTTGTATATTCCTAGATGCTCACTGATCCTAACATGGGCGATTACAAACACCTCCGAGGTGTGATCGAAAAGATGACCTAGAAAGGAAAGCTTCAATAGTATGTACAAGTCCTGCAGAATGGCGGGCAGCGAATATCCGATGCCTATTAATAAAGGGCTATGATTATCAATTGGACGGTTGACGGCCGACATCCCTTTGAAAGGAGCCAAGGGCAGAGTCGAATAGCGAGCACACGATGCTGCTTCACATATCAATGAGATTTACCATAATCTTCTTTGAATTATTTCCATTTCCATCTCTATTTCAATTGTTCTATGAACTACGACTAGCTTGAACTAAACTACTTTCAAAACGATGCAGGTGACCAGGTACTCAGATTTGGTTGCCAACCAATCTACGCAGACCATGATCGGACGTGTGGAGTTACATCTGGACGAGCATAATTCTATCGCTCATCATCAACCATATGCCTTTGATTTGGGGCTATGGGTTAAATACAATGTACAACATCATGATGCACGGAGAGTTGATTTCCATCCTGTAAGTGGAATTTATTCAAGTAGAGAGCGGTTGCGATACGGCCGGCCACTCGTTAAGTGAAACTCGAGCTCGGGGGCAAGCCATCACATCAAGGCTAAAAATGGGTTGATACACGACGATCCTTCGCACAACTCCGTACTCCTAGAGTGCGAGATGGAGTATAAACATCTACTTAACTCCGTACTCCCAGAGTGCGAGACGGAGTATAAACATTAATCAACTCCGTACTCCCAGAGTGCGAGACGGAGTATAAACATTAATCAACTCTGTACTCCCAGAGTGCGAGACGGAGTATAAACATTAATCAACTCCGTACTCCCAGAGTGCGAGACGGAGTATAAACATCTACTTAACTCCGTACTCCCAGAGTGCGAGACGGAGTATAAACATCTACTTAACTCCGTACTCCCAGAGTGCGAGAAGGAGTATAAACATCTACTTAAATCCGTACTCCCAGAGTGCGAGACGGAGTATAAACGTTAATCAACTCCGTACTCCCAGAGTGCGAGACGGAGTATAAACGTTAATCAACTCCGTACTCCCAGGGTGCGAGACGGAGTATAAACATTAATCAACTCCTTACTCCCAGAGTGCGAGACGGAGTATAAACATTAATCAACTCCGTACTCCCAGAGTGCGAGACGGAGTATAAACATTCGCTTAACTCCGTACTCCCAGAGTGCGAGACAGAGTATAAACATTAATCAACTCCGTATTTCCAGAGTGCGAGACGGAGTATAAACATCTACTCAACTCCGTACTCCCAGAGTGCGAGACGGAGTATAAACATACATCAACTCCATACTCATCCCCAAAACTAGGGGCAGGACCAAAGCAAAGCACGCTAGTTGAACATTTGTCTAAAAGAAGATTGCAACGAAACGATTAAAAGACGACTGTCAAGCAATCAACTGAACGGAAATATTCAGCATGAAAGACTGCGGTTTTTCAAAGCACGTCATGTTTACACAAGACGTCCTTTGGGGGGGTAAATGTTATCCCGCCTTTTGGCAAGGCCGTGAAACCAAGAACTTGATTAGAAACCAGTGACAGTTCGTCTTGGAGATCGGTTACACAAAGGCTCACTATGGATATCGATGGATTTTGTCCGAGTCTGGATCGAGCCACGATTAACAAGACATAACAATCAAAGCCAGGGAAGCCAATGTTCCAAGTTTCAAGATGATCTGAGTTCGTATGCTCAACTTATGATCGATTCGAACAACCGACCATCCATCCATCAACCTCCACATTTGACTTGGAGACCTAAACTGCTTGGAATGAGTATGGCCCGATTATCCACTCCAATCGAGTCATAGAACAAAGTTTTACATTTGACTTGGAGACCTAAACTGCTTGGAATGAATATGGCCCGATCATCCACTCCAATCGAGTCATAGAACAAAGTTTGACAAAATACAGATACCCCTCATGAAGCTCAGTGACGCCGGGATCCGTCTAAAGTGGACGTGATTTGATCATCTACACATCAAATCCTATCCTGAACACGAAAGGTTGTTCAAAAGCCCAACTTGAAGTAGCTATGGTAGACTGCGTACTCGCTAACCATCGCTGTCAATATATGGACACGACTGCACCTTGGAACATATGCAACTTACTTTGTCTACTCAACAATCTATTATCCTTATTTTCTAGAAGGAGATACGGAGCAGATTGTAAGAGATTTGGCTATCTAACCCAACATGGATGTGATCCAACCATCTGTCATATACCTCCTTCCTTGACTTGATTGGAAGAGCTATAATCACCAAGCGGACGAGAATCGATCGTCCATTTTTCAAATTCCATCCCTCATCCTGGGGGGCAGAATCCCATTCCATGAGCAAACGTGGTTCGATTGTTCATTCGACGAAATTAGCCTCGATACAGTGGATGAATACAAATTAAAGAGTGGAAATACGACTGCTCTCAACTTAAACCTCCAAGTCCCCAGATTGTGGAATGGAGTACTCTAAGTCCCCAGAGCGCGGACTAAAGTATAAATGACTTAAATCTCCAAGTCCCCAGAGTGCGGACTGGAGTACTCTAAGTCCCCAGAGCGCGGACTAGAGTATAAACGACTTAAACCTCCAAGTCCCCAGATTGCGGAATGGAGTACTCTAAGTCCCCAGAGCGTGGACTAGAGTATAAATGACTTAAACCTCCAAGTCCCCAGAGTGCGGACTGGAGTACTCTAAGTCCCCAGAGCGTGGACTAGAGTATAAACGACTTAAACCTCCAAGTCCCCAAAGTGTGGACTGGAGTACTCTAAGTCCCCAGAGCTCGGACTAGAGTATAAATGACTTAAACCTCTAAGTCCCCAGAGCGCGGACTAGAGTATACACGACTTAAACCTCCAAGTCCCCAGAGTGCGGACTGGAGTACTCTAAGTCCCCAGAGCACGGACTAGAGTATAAATGACTTAAACCTCCAAGTCCCCAGAGTGCGGACTGGAGTACTCTAACTCCCCAGAGTGCAGAGTCGAATATAAGCGAATCGGATCTCCAAGTTCCCTGAATATGAACTATGACACAAATGACTTAAATTTGTCAAATCCCTGACATACGGGCTAGAAAGTATTCTAAGTGCTCGAAGCACAGAATGGAAGTTCAACGACTCCCGAAGAGTTTCCGAGTTATATGAAGATGGAATGAGAAGTCTATGTTACTCACAACTGCTTGAATTAAAATCACAATCACAAAGAAAACTGAACAATAAGAGTCTTTTGTAAGACAGAAAAAGGAACTAAACCTTATTCAGAAATGAGTTTCTATTACAACCCCTCCAATGTTCGGGGTCGACATTCTATTTACAAGGACTAAGGAAATAGATGAAAATAATTACATGACTTAAACTAACTCTCGTTGAACGAGGATAGTAATCACTTCTTGTGCTTCTTCAACTTCTTCCCAGATGGCTCCTCTCTAGAGCATTTACCCTTGGTACACTTCTTTGATAGAGGGGTAGCAACTGAAGGAGTATGGGGGCCTTTCATGGGCTTGGACCCGCCAGGAAGGATGACCTTCAACGGCTTGTTCAAAGGATCGTCCAAGTCCACAACTCGGGGCTCTACTATGACCTTGACCGTCTCCTCCTTCTCTTTCTCGAGCCGCTCCTCCTTGCTCATTTTGGATGTGTGCTCAGAAGCGCCTGTAATTTCTACTTCATAACCCCCGTCGGTAGGAGAGGAGGTTTCAGACTTGTCTTCATCAAGCGTTCCGATCACCTGAGCGTCTAGACCAGAAGCCTCCCCTGCGTGAGTGGCTTCACTTGTTTTCTCCCCCACTTCCTTGGTGACATCGCTCCTCGGAGTGGGCTCGGGGTCAGAATGGCCTGCACAAAATCGTGGAAAACAAGCATTAGAATGCAATAGTCCTACATAAAGAATAACGACTTTCAAAATCTTAAAGAGAATCTTAAAGAGAAGGATGATCTACCAGGTTTAGGCAAACTCTCAGCCATCCGGGGGGTCTCACCCTCTGGAATGGGAGACAGAGTGCGGACTATAGTACTCTCAGTCCCCAAAGCATGGACTAGATTATAGACGACTTCAGAAAAATCCCTAAATCCCAGAAGCGGACCAGATTACTCTAAGTTCTCAGAGTGCGAACTAGAGTATAAACGAGTTGACGAAAATCTCTGCGTCTCGAACTGTGGACTAAAGCATAAACCATTCGACAAATCTCTAAGTCCCCAGAGCGTGGACCGAAGCATGAACAAAAATTGGGCGTGAGTCAACATCAGGGAGAATAACACTAATTCACCAGAATGCAGAATGGTGTATAAACATCGATAAATAAACGAGTGAATTCCGACCATTTTCTATTCCGCAACCTTCGGCCTGGAATCGACAGGAGGATTATTAACCCGCTGAGGATGGAGTTCGACCATCCAACTAGTGACCTAGCCAAATCAATGCTGGGGGCAGGGGTACAAAACACAAAAAAGTCGAATACGACAGCTTACTATAGCTCTAGTGTGGCGTTCTTTATAACTTGAGGCAGCGACTGCAGGGAGGCCTCAATACAGAACCAATCGAAACGGCATCCAAAGCTACGAGCAACCTACTATATCATACCTCAGACCAAGGTTCAATGTCGATGCGCACCAAGCACATACGAATGTGACTCGGATGTTTTTTGAAAAACTATGACCCCTAGAGTATGGAAAGGAGGGTAAACCATGAATACTTGGTCAAAAATTCTCCAGCACCCTCGTTCGATTCATCAGGAGGAATATTAAACTGGATGAGCATAACCCGACTGCATTTGTAGCCAACTTTACCTCGAGATCTGATTACAGAGCATGAACCAAAGTGGACGTGGATGACCATCCACTATCCAAATTACGCCCTGAAACTTACGTGGCATCGAAGTATTCCTCTTGGAATGAAAAACCACGATAAAATCCAAGATAGGCGAGACCTAGTCTCCCATCGACTGACATGATCCCACGATTCAACGGGAAAGAGGGTAAAGCTAAAGTGGGCGTGGCTGGCCTTCCTACTTATCGGTATATGCCCCAGACCTGGGGGCACGAGCGAGAGGCAGGATGAATGTGAACCGACTATTCACCAATCACCTTTATGGAGTTTAGGTGAAAACATAAACATAACTAGGATGAGACTCAACCGTCCATGCAGTACATTTATCAACCCGAGACGGGGAGAAGACGCATGGTCATCCAAAAACTGGCTACGATAGCTCAGTATTAAAACTTATATATAGTGCTTACAGCTACTCAAGGCAACGACCGAAAGGATGCCTAGAGATAGAATCGTTAAATCGATACCTTAGCTCATGGGCAATTGACTTTCACTCCAACCTGAAGGACGGGTAAAGAATCATGAATGCATTGAATAGAAAGTGCGTTACTCGAATGCATAAGCAAATTCAAACTCATAGCAAGATCCAGCTATACAGTTGCATGCCACTCGAGGCTGACCCCCACTCGACATTTCCTTTAATGCGCTTTTAAGCCTGATTTTTGGCCATTTGCTGATAATCTATTAGAGCATTCAGAGCCCTTCATTATTTGACTTAACAACTCATGACAAGACTCTAGGATTCGACCAGAGTAACCATCAACATTGACAGTCCCAACCATATTTCACATTGAATGTTATGCAAAATAGTTACATCTTTACTCAAAGAATCTGGGATGGCGCCTGCTAAGCTGACGGTCGACATTACAACCAGCCATGGCGACCCTTTCCGGGTGCTGAATATCGGATCATAGCTCAGTGCAGTGATGATAAAAGAATTAGTTGGATTTTTCTGAATAAATGATGATATGTTCCCTTGGACCCATTCTGACATGCATATGTGATTTCATTAACTATCGCGAGCCATGCATTGGATATCAGCCCGAAGCTACAAAAGCTAGCACAATCTCTATTGATTTCTTCATGAAAGCTCCACTCTTACTTTTAGGCTCACCCCATCAACGTCTATGCCTACCAGCCGTTGCGACAGGGCATACAATGACCTGAGACGTATGAAAGACTACCTAAATAGAATATCGAACTAAGCTAATTCAATATCACTTATTTCCCACGAAGGGCTATCCAAGGACGGAAATTAGCAGACCTCACACCCAAATTCACTACCTCAGATGACTATTCGAAGAGTAGCAGAGAACCAACCATAAGATGGAAAATATACGCGGATGGAGCATCCAATGATTAGTGTTATGGCATAGGAATCATGATAATGACTCCTGAGGAACGATCAATCTGCTACGTCCTAAAACTCGATTTACCTGTAACAAACAACGATGCTTAGTATGAAGCCTTGACAGCCAACCTCAAATCTGCTAGAGGATTTGAAGTGAGAACTTTACATATCTTTTGTGATTCTTGATTGGTAGTATACAAATTTAAGGAAGTTGATCTTGCTAGGGGGCATTGTCTTGCTCCTTATCTCGGCCAAGTCCAAGAGCTACTAACCGACTTCACGTATTACATCATTACACACGAACTCAGCGAACAAAATGAAAAGGTGTCATGGTTGACTCCTATCAAAGACTATCTACAATGAGGAATTCTTATTGAACGGAGGAATGGAAAACGACAGATCCTCCTCAAAGCTTCACGCCAAATCATCTAAGAATAAGTCGTGTGTCAAAAGGAGTTTATCCATCCCCATGCTTCGGCATATCGCCCATGATGATATCTTGGGCAAAGTCTATGAAGAAGAACGCGGTAATAACATTAGGGGGAAAACCATGATAAAGAAGATACTCTGCTACATGTATTACTGGCCAACTATCAACCCAGAAGCGGTTGATCATGCTAGACAATGTGACGAGTGCAAGATGTTTGCAAAAAATCCGGGAACTCCGCCGATGGAAATTATTCAAATGGCTAGTTCATAGCTGTTTGCCACTTGGGAGCACTGAAATCATCTTCTTGTCGATCTTAAAGGTGGTGCAAAATACACCATCATAGCAATGGATTACGTCACCAAATGGGCAGATGAAGAACTCTTAACCACGACCAAGATGAAGAAAATAATCAACTTCTTTATCCGTAACATCATCTGTCCTTATGACCTTCCATGATCCATTATAACTGCAAATGGACAGGTTGAAGCTGTGAAAAAAAAAATCATAGAGTCTGTACTGAAGAGAGGTTTGGAAAACTCCTCAAGTGGGTGATTGCTACCCTTATTTCACAGAAAATACAAACAAGGAATCACGATTGAATTGCAATTAAACTAGATGGAGTTGGTGACGACTTATGAGCATATAAAACGCATCCGAGAGCCAATGGCAAGAACATGTACCCGAACGTGCATGTGTACATCCGAAAAAGTTCGACTTCTTGAAATCAACAGAAATTGAATTCTCACTAAGGATTATTAAGAGAAGACTAGATCAGATAGCCGAAGCTTATTAGCTCTGCAGAATCAGACACGTATGGCCACTGATGAACTACAACCCTGGATTTATAATATTGGGAATCGACCAAGCATCACGATGACCAAAGAAGGATACAACACCTTGGGAGGATAAATTGGAGGATAATGACTGTTCAAGAAACTTGGTGGATTTCTTTCTGAAGACAAGGAATACTCGCTGATTCAAAGCGTGTTGTGCTGCTTCACACGACACACTTTGGGGGGCAAGTGTTTCCTGGAGATTTGACCAGGCAACAAGTGCTCGGCATCAAGTGTACCCGGCATCCATAGTACTCGGCATCAGGTAACACTCGGCACCTCATAGTACTCGGCGTAGTGCTCGGCATCCATGGTACTCGGCATCAAGGAGTACTCGGCATCCAGGAGTACTCGGCGTTAGAAGACGTTCGGCGTATATAACTACTCTACATGGCAGCATCGTTCGGCCAAAGGATCGTTCGGCTAAGAAGCATCGTTCAGCCAGAAGGCACGTTAGGCCACGGAGGATCGTTCGGCCAGAGGTATCGTTCGGCCAGAATGCATCGTTCGGCGTTGAGAAGGTGGTTCGGCATCAACGTGTTCGGCCTACTTGGTTCGGCATACAGCGACCACTACACTTGGGCTAGAGTGTTCGGCCACAAGGCCCACCTGGGAAGTCCAGCCCATCTTTGTCTATAAATAGAGGGGCAGGGTCACAGTGAAAAGGGACCCTTTTTCGGGAACACTGGGGAGACTCTGCCATTTTCAAGACTCATCTTCTTTACTTAGCAATTGTATTCAAGCATTTGATCTATGGATTGTATCTGTAATCAATCATTAAGAAGAGCAATAAAGTTTAACCTCAAAGTGGACGTAGGCAATTACGCTGAACCATTATAAATCCGGTGTTCTTACTTTCTGCATTTAAATTAGCATATTCTTCCTTGTTTAATTGATCTTCATCACTTATATCTCTACACAATCTTTCTCAACGAGGTTAGTGACCAATTTTGGTGCTAACAGTTTGCATTAGATGTATGGAGGCGTTGACTGCCTTGGATGCTTTGTTTTGTTAGTACTTATACTATTAATATCTATTATAACTGAATAAGGATAGATTGAAATGAATTAATCTATAGAGTATTAGGCAAAATGGACTAACCTAAGTGTCATATCCATAGAGCTATGGTAGGTCCCAGACATCAAAATGTAGGAACAAGGGAACCACCCATGGTGAATGTGCAAGAATTCATGAGAGCCATAAGGGATGGAGTAGGCAATAGGCAAGAGAATCCACATGAGGAGCTTTCCAAACTACTCAAGACTTTTACCAACCTTGGAGGCAAAACTTTTGATGGCACACAAGGAGTTATGGGAGTTCAAAATTGGCTCAGGATTTTGTATAGGATCTTTGCAGACATGCAAGTTGAAGACCAAAGGAAGAGGCAAATTGCATCCATGCAATTGAGAGGAGCAGCCTTGGATTGGTGGGAGGTTATCATAGCTGGAAGACCTGAAGGAGAAGTGACATGGGATCGATTTAAAGCAATGTTGGAAGGTAGGTTTGTCCCTACATCAGCCAAGGAATCTTTGCTAGAGGAATTCATCAAATTAAGGCAAGGGACTATGAATGTCACTGAGTACACTCAGAGGTTTGAATCATTGGCAAAGTATGGTGCAGTACTCATCACCACTGAGGAGGCTAAGAATGGCAGATATATTCAAGGGCTAAACCCTAGCCTTAGTAGAGCCATGCTACCATACAAGGACAGGACTTTTGATCAAGTTTTGGACTTGACTTTGAGCATTGAACAACATGATAAGGCTAGAGAGAATTTCAAGGCATTCAAGAATAGCCAAAACAAGAAAGGAAAGGGCAAATTTCACCCTTATGATAAGAAGAAAGTAGACACAGCTTCCACCAAGAAACTAGAAGAAGCCAGTGCTGCTGAAATTAAGAAGAAGATTACTTGTTATAAATGTGGCCAAGAGGGGCATATGAAGAATAGGTGCACAAATGTTAGGCCAACATCCTTCAAATGTCACCATTGTGGGAAGGAAGGTCACATAAAGAGGAATTGTCCAGATTTTAAGCAAGGAAAATAAGGGGTTTTGGAAGGAAAAGGCAAGGCAACTGAGGGATCAAATGTTGAGAAGCATAGCCAAGTTGAAGGTACTTTGTTTATTCACTCAATACCTTTTGCAGTAGTGTATTATACTGGGGCTACACACTCATTGATTTCTCATGATATTGCACAACAATTAAAATTGAATTGTATGATTGTTGATAAGCCACTGTTTATTAGAAGCCCTATAGGTAGCTCATGTATTCTGGGTATGATGTGTATGCAACTGGGGTTAGATATAGGGGGGCATGTGTTTAACTCAGACCTATATGTGTTGCAATATCTGAGCATAGGGGTTATTCTAGGAGTTGATTGGTTGAGTAAATATAAGGCTATCATAAATATGGAGACATCCACCATATCATTGAAAATTTCTGATGGACAAAGGGTAGTTGTTATTTGTGAGGCAGACAAGAATAGAAATATAGCCAACCTTTTTGCATTGTCTAGTGAAAAACCCATGCCTGCATTAGAAGAAATCCCCATAGTGAATCAATATACAGATGTGTTTGGTGAAGTTAGGGGAGTTCCAAACCATAGACCAGTTGAGTTTTCAATCAGAATAATTCCAGGAGCTAGCACAGTGGTTAAAAGACCAACCAGAATGGGGCCTAAGGAGTTGATAGAATTGAAAAAGCAATTAGTTGAATTGGAAGAAAGAGGCTTTATTAGACCCAGTAGCTCATCATGGGGAGCACCAGTAGTCTTTGTTAAGAAACAAGATGGATCCCTTAGGTTATGTATTGACTATAGGGAATTAAATAAAGTCACAATTAAAAATAAATATCCTTTACCAAAAATTGATGATCTCTTTGATCAATTGAGTGGTGCAAAAATATTTTCTAGGCTTGATTTAGCTTCAGGCTTTCATCAGATGAAAGTAGAAGAGGAAAGCATTAAGTATACAGCCTTTAACACAAGATATGGACTTTATGAATTTTTAGTAATGCCATTTGGCTTGACAAATGCTCCTTCCTATTTTATTGATTTGATGAATAGAATTTTTAGAGAATACTTGGATAAATTTGTATTGATATTTATTGATGACATACTAATTTATTCTAAGTCGATTAGAGAGCATGAAAATCATTTGCATATGGTATTTGAGAAATTGAGGCAGGAAGACTTGAAAGCAAAGTTTTCAAAATGCACTTTTTGGCAAAATGAAGTGAATTTCCTAGGTCACATTATATCAGAAAAAGGAATTTCTGTGGATCCCGATAAGGTCATTGCAGTGCAAGCTTGGAAAAGGCCTACCAATGTCACTGAGGTCAGATCATTCATGGGAATGGCTGGTTACTATAGAAGGTTTATAAAAGATTTTGCAAAAATTTCAATCCCATTAACCAGATTGACTAGGAAAAATCAAGTGTTTACTTGGACTGAAGGGTGTGAGAAAGCCTTTGGGAAATTAAAGGAATCACTAGTGCAAGCTCCAATCCTCAAGGTACCTGAAGGGAATGAAAACTTGGTGGTATATACTGATGCAAGTGGACAAGGGCTTGGGGCAGTATTGATGCAACAACATCAAGTGATAGCTTATGCTTCTAGGCAACTGAAACCAAGTGAGGTAAGATATGCTACTCATGACCTTGAATTAGCTGATATAGTGTATGCTCTTAAGCTATGGAGACACTACTTATTAGGGGCAAGGTTTGAAGTATACACAGACCACAAGTCACTTAAATATTTATTTTCACAAAGAGAATTGAATATGAGGCAGCAAAGGTGGATTGAACTCCTAGCCTCATATGACTTTGAAATATTATATACCCCTGGTAAGGCTAATAAAGTAGTAGATGCCCTAAGTAGACAACATGCTAAAGTGGCTAGATTAATGATAGAAGAGTTTAACACTTTATCATTATTAACTGATTTAGAGATAGAAAGTGATAATGTAGAAAACATGAGCCTATGCAGTGAGCATGTAGAAATGGGAAAGTTAAGTTTTATCACTCTGGAATCAGAATTGAAAAACAAAGTTGTAAAGTTACAAGACCAAGATCCATTTTTATTTGAAAAGAGAACTCAGATATTAAATGGTGAAGCAGTAGAAGGTTTTCAGTTGAATGATCAAGGCCATTTGAAGAAAGGAAAAAGAATATGTGTTCCAGCAATTGATGAGTTGAAGCAAGAAATCTTGAATGCTTACCACAAAAGCAAATACACTATACACCCTGGAAGCACAAGGATGTATCATAACCTCAAGAGGGATGATTGGTGGAATGGTATGAAGAGTGCAGTGGCAACCTATGTATCTAAATGTATGGTTTGCCAACAAGTGAAGGCTGAGTATCAAAAACCCTCAGGGATGCTTCAACCTTTGCAAATACCATAATGGAAATGGGAGGATATATCAATGGATTTTATTGATGGTTTGCCTAGAACTAGGAAGGGAAATGATAGAATTTGGGTAGTGGTTGATAGGTTAACCAAGTCAGCCCACTTTATACTAGTAAAGTCAGAAAGAAATGCATGTACACTAGCCCAGTTATTTACCAAGGAAGTGGTTAGACTACATGGTATACCAAAGACTATAGTAAGTGATAGAGATACCATCTTCACTTCAAAATTTTGGCAGAGTTTTCACAAGGCAATGGGGACTGATTTATGCTTAAGCACAACATACCATCCTCAATCTGATGGTCAAACAGAAATTGTGAACAAATTGCTTGAAGACATGTTGAGAACTTGTGTATTGGATTGGGGAGGAAGTTGGGAGGATCATATCTTTTTAGCTAAATTTGCATACAACAATAGCCATCATAGTAGCATAGGCATGGCACCCTTTGAAGCTCTTTATGGGAGACCATGTTTATCACCCTCAAGTTGGCTTGAATCTGGGGAAAGAGTGATCTTAGGACCAGAGAGTGTGAAGGAAACTTCAGAGAAAATAGCTTTGATCAGAAAAAGAATTGCTTCTGCCCAGGATAGGCAAAAGAAATATGCAGATCAAAGAAGGAAGCAGTACAATATGGTGTTGGGGATTATGTATTTATCAAAATATCACCCATGAAGAAGGTTCTAAGGTTTGGGAAACAAGGAAAGTTGATTCCTAGGTACATAGGGCCATATAAAATTCTAGAGAGAATAGGAACTGTAGCCTATAAGCTAGAGTTGCCAGAAGAAATGAGAGCAATGCATGATGTTTTTCATGTGTCTCAACTGAGAAGGTGGGTTCATGATAAGGAGGCAATCCTAGAATCCCATAAGGATGTGCAAATTGACCCCAGGATGATCTATGAAAAGGAGCCATTAGGCATAGTTGCTAGAGAGATCAAGAAATTGAGAAACAAAGAAATTAAATTAGTGAAAGTGCAATGGAGTCTTGACCCAAATGATTGCACATGGGAAGTGGAGGATAAAATCAAAAATGATTATCCACAACTGTTTGATTAAATGAAAGGTAAATTTATATATACTGATGAATGTTTTGATTGAATATGCATTGTTATTTTTGTTTTAATATGCATAGAGTTTAATCAAGTGATTGGCTTAAGAATGGTTTGAGATCAGAAAAATTGATTTTCTGGATTGATGATACTTAAGTTAAGTATGAGAGAATTGTGGGACACAATTCCTAAAAGGAGGGGTATATGTGATAACCCTGATTTTGTGAGCAATTTCATGATTTAAATTAGTTTATATTTGTTTAAAATTGCATTGAGAAAAATAGGAATGGAAACTGATTGCAAATGCATGGTTTAAGCATGTACATGTGCACAAGATAGTGCACACACATGCACACAGTTTTCTGTACAATAAAATAGGCATAAATCAATATATAAATTAGAATAAGTAATTTAGAAATACATGTGTATGAAAATAGGATTATGTCTTTAAATAAATCTGGCACAAAGAAAATAAAAGCTTGGCAGGAATAAACTTAAAAATTATTTAAAGAAAGAAAATAAGGACTTAGGCAAAATAGGCATACATATACATGTGCACAAGCAAACACTTGCTGGAAGAAAACAAAAATTGCATGAAAATGGCATGAACCCTTAAGCAAACACTTTATCCATTTCCAGTAATTTCTTTAATTTGGAAAATGAGAGTCATGCATATAACATGACCGGGGTAAAGGGATAAGGCTTATTTCTGAAAATAAAAACAAGGACCACATACCCTTTTATTTTCTTGAGTCAAATTGAGAGGCATATCATGTTTTATAGGGCAAAAATGACATTGGGTAATTTCACTAAACCCTAGTAGCAGCCAGGGTTCTGTATAAGGAGGCTTAGTGTAATAAGACCTTTCACAATTTGCTCTTCATCATTTAAAGAAAAATGAAAATATAAGCCAGAGAAAAGTAGGAGCATTTGCCATTAGAATTAGAAGAAGGCAGAAGACCA
Organism: Allium fistulosum; assembly: GCA_030737815.1. Lineage (NCBI taxonomy): Eukaryota > Viridiplantae > Streptophyta > Magnoliopsida > Asparagales > Amaryllidaceae > Allium > Allium fistulosum. Next base: position 863,838,759 of record CM060905.1, on the reverse strand, counting down.
AAAAGGATTCAAAAGCTTAGGGAAAGAGAGGGATTAGGGTGAGTAACCTCACTGGAAACTTTGGCAATAAATCTTGAATATTGAGGCAGCCTAATTAAATTTATATTTCACTTTTGCAAGCTATGTTCATTTTATGATTTGATAACTTTTGGCTTGTCAATAATCTGCTCAAGTGTAAAACCCTTTATAATGACATTATCCAGTATACAAGAGTCATGGATTTCATGTTTGAATATGGTTATCTATGTTGTGGTTTAACTTTGAGATGAAGTAGATTTTATGGGTTTTCTTTATGCATTTATTTATTTAAAACCCAGGATTTATGTTGTAGATATATGGTCTGAAAATGAAAGAAAATGTGGGGCTGCAACATTGTGTTGTTGCTTATGTCTCATATCAACTAAAATAAAGATAAATGTTGAGGTGCAATGTTATACATGTGCTGAGCTTCTATGTTTTATGAACTCTCCAAATCAAAGCATATACTTGTGGTTTAGCCAGATCTTAAATTAACAAAGGTCTGATTGAACCAGAGGTAAAAGGAGACAACCAGAAAATTATCTATGACCATATGTTTGTAACTTGATCCATTGAAACCCATAGACAAAAATAATATGCTTAGAAATCACATCTGTTTGCATGATTAAATGCTTGCTTATGAGAACATGACTTACCAATCTCTGGATGAATACATGTTGGCTGGATGTTTATTTCTCTGATTAAAATATGATATGCAGAAGGGATTAGCATAGGAATGAGAAAAGGGAAAATAACACTTAGTAATTTAACTAAGGACTTTTGGATCTTAGGGCTATAAAATATAGCTTGGCAAGGTGAACATTGCAAGCTCACACATGGTATGCTTATACCCAGGGGCCTGAGTGTGCTGGGTTAACAGTGATATGTCCCGGGCAGTGTGTGGTTTAACAAGAGAAAGTAGCTAAATACCATAATATACTTGATAGTGAACAATAGATATAGGTTCATGAGAGGGCTTGGGCAAAATCCCTGATGGCCAGTAATCTGATAGAAAAGACTTGATGATTAAATTAATGAATATGTTGATTGATTTAAAATGTTTTATGGATGGATTCCATGATTGTTATCACTGAACTAAACCAGTGAATCATGTATGATTTGTTGTGCCCTGATGTATATGCACATGTATCACAGGAACCTTCACAAGAATGGTATTGAATTCCTTTATCCATTTTGAAGTTATTTGAATATGAATAAGTGTCATATAAATCATGTTTTCAGTTAGATTACTCATACCAGACTTTAGTCTGACCCTTGTGTGTTTTATGCACCATTGGGTGTCTCATATTCATATGGGGCAGTTCATGGTGATTTTGCAGGAAAGTAAGAATTCCTTTGATCAGGCTTTGGATGTTTAGCTGCTTAAGGAATTGGTTGGATGCTATCTTTAAGGATTTGTTGAAGTTAAAATAGATGTTTATGCTGAATCATGTTAAGATATTTTGTTTATATTTGCTTAGAAAACTAATGTGTTGTTAGAACTAGTGTTTTACAAGTGTTGAACCTACATGTAAATCAGCTGAAACTTATGTGTTTTGTTTTGCAAAATGTTTTGCTAAGAAATGGAATTTTAAGCTTTAAGAATAGTTAGTTTATAATGGTTGAAAATCTGAGATTGAAAGGATTTGTGGATTGAATGTATATCCTAGTATTTAACATAAGAAAATCCATGTTTAAGTTGAAATATAATCTGGCAAAATGAGGGTTTGAGTTGCTTTGAAAAGAAAACAAAATGATATGTATTTTGCTTAAGAAAAATGCAAGTTGAATATAGCTAACATGACCATTTTATTGAGCCTGGGTTAAGCCAGTACTAAAGAATTTTAAGTTAAATTTTCAGTTCTGTTTTACAACCCAAATATAGGGTAGACTCAGTTACTTTTGCTAACAAGAGGAGGAAAAAAAAATTAGGCACATGCCAGAGCACAGACACACACATGCACATGAACATGCACATGCAAAAGCACAGTTCATACAGTAATAAAATAATGGAAATACATGCAAAATAATAAGCCTTGAGACATGAAAACAATAGTAATGCAATAACCTAAGTATGTCTAGAAAACCTGGTTTTTAGAAACACTATTGCTATGTAGGAGTTATTCCTTTTAATAATTCCCAAACAGATTTCTACTTCTAAACTTTTATACTCTGATTCAAGTAGAGAGTAACTTATATATCTTCACATATGTAAGTTTAAGATGAGTGGAGCAAACGAATATTTTTATATTGTCATAAAGATCCTGGATAGAAAAAATTGGAGTGTAATATTTTCTTGATTAAATGACCACTGTATATACATATATATAATAAAAAAAACTTTAGGCTAAGAAGGTGGGTCATTTCAAGACTGTCATCGACTTTCTCTTGTCGATATCTACCACCACCGAGATTTTTAGATGATCGATGGACCATAGCCGAGTGCGACATATTCAATGCCAACGCCTGGGCTGGATGATGTGATCTGCACGGAGCTAGGTGATTTTGGTATGGACGAGTTGAGCATTTGATGAGAAGAACGATGGTGCAAACGACACTTGATTTCGTGGAGCGTGTCTCCGTATCACCCCAAATTCATGCATGTTTGAGTAGGTTCGGTGATTTCATGCATGCTTATAGGAATTGGTTACGTAGAGGAAGAAGGATCAAAGTAATTTTTATTTTAATTAGTTAATTAATGATTTAATTAATCTCGATTCTTATATTGGCCATATATTTTGCATACGAGGTCCGTTTCGGATGCGGTTACTTGCATTGCACTCATGATGGAGAGATCTACGCTTTGGCATTAATTTGGCACTCATAAATTTTTGGATAAAATAGAATAGTATAATTATTTGCCTAGTAAAACAAAGAAAGAATTATTAACCTTGCTTAATAAAACAGAATAGTATAATTACTTGCCTAGTAAAACAAGAAAGAATTATTAGCCTTGCCTAATAAAATAGTATAGTATAATTACTTGCCTAATAAAACAAGAAAGAATTATTAACCTTGCCTAATAAAACAGAATAGTATAATTACTTGCCTAATAAAACAAAATAGCATAATGATTATTATATTCCACACAGATGGTTACCATTGGACCAAAATCTGGTTGAATCAAGTTATGCCATGCAGATAGTTGCCATTGGACCAAAATCTGGTCGAATCAGGTTAGGCCATAGATGATAAGGAGGATTCCTATTGGACCAAAATGTGGTCGAATCAAATTAAGTTATAAGGATGTTTTCTATTGGACCAAAATATGGTCGAATCAAATTAGGCCATAAGGCTGGTTTCTATTGGACCAAAATCTGGTCGAATCAGGTTAGGCTATAGGAAATTACTAAGGTACCCTTCTCTTCACCTATAAATAGCCAAGTCCATATCTCATTTTAATTCATTCATAAACTAAAGAAAAGAACTAAATTTCATTATCAAAGACGAAGTATTCCAAGTCTCCAGCAAAGCAAATAGGATGTGAGTATATTCCTTGTTTTCACAGTTTAGTGGGTATAACTTGTTATGTGAGTATATTCCTTGTTTTCATAGTTTAGTGGGTATAACTTATTCTGTGATTATATTCCTTGCTTTCATAGTTTAGTGGGTATAACTTATTCTGTGAGTATAATTTAGTTATTTTACAGTGAGTGTAATCTTAATCTCTTTCTTTTGACTCATTTACACATTAATAAATGTTGTGTTAACTATTGATTGTATATTGTTAATAATAATGGGTTTGTTATTATTCTTGTTTGGTTGTTTGATTTGTGCTCGGCCAGTTTGTGAGAAATAATCTTGACGTTTAGTTAAAGGCAACTTACACTACCTTTTAACTCAGGATTGACATTTAGTGACTTTTTGGTTAAAAGGAAATAACACCCCTTTTAGCTATCTCATTTGATTAAGAGGGAGCTTCACCCCTCTTGGTCGTATTCTCCTTTAAAGATGATGGGTTTAAGTTATGATTTGAATGGAAGTTTTAAATCTTGGTTCAAAGTATTTTAAAGGAGCTTTGAAATTTATATAATAATTTAAATGGGTTATTTATGGAAAGTAAGTAGTCCTATACTTGGCACTAAAAGCCAATGAGTATATTGATCCTCTATTTGTGACATCTAGAACCGAAGTGTCTAGGCAAGGCTAGGAGCAACCAGTGCCCTGACTTACTTGGCTTTGTTTCTGGGCGAGGGATAAAGTAAGTCAAGAATATCAGAAACGTGACAAGTGTAGGAGATTTGATTTCCATAAATTATCTTTATAATTATGATGGTATGGAAAACATTCGCCTTTCTTGTAGAAAATTGTTTTTGACCCATTTAAGTATGCTTTTGAAATATGAAATCCTCCCAAATGTTTTGTGAATATACTTATACTAATGAGATAAGTATATGGATATTTTCCAAGCATTGAAAGAGTACAAGATTTAATTTCCATATACGATCGTTTTGTTATCCCCGATAGTTGATATCTTGACCATCGATTTCGATACCCTTATTCCTTTTGTTTTTGTTTCGTCAATCTAAGACGATTTGTTGCTCGTTTAGAGCATTGATATCCTTTATCGGAAATGACTAAATAAAGAGCGAGTGAGGGCTAAGCTATGTGGGGTTTCTCCTGTTATGGTATCGTCACATCTACTCTAGATTGGTTTTGGTTGTATGCGCATGGAGATGTGAAATACTCGGATACTCGGTAAGGTTGGTGGGGTCCAGCTTGGAGGTTTTCGAGAGCCATCGTAGTTCTCAAGTTTAATTTCTAGAGGTATACTTTTGATAAGGGTGGCACACCTTCCTAGTCATTGTTGGAAAAATTCCCTTTCCTTATTTTTGATTCAAATCTTTGGGTTGATTCTTTCTTAATTGCATTGGGAAGCGTCTTACACTCTTCGTGATGTTTAATTATTTGTTTCCATTCTTTTATGCTTGTATGTTGTCCTTGTGAGGGAAATCCCATTCTGCATTTTTGCGACGTGTAGTTATTTTGTATGTTCTTTTTTTTATTTGGAGTTTACTCATACTGACTTATTGTCTGACCCGAATTGTTTTTTTTTCCCTAAACTCGCGGGCACTCATTTATATTTGAGTAGTCTGGAAATGACATGTTTCTTTTGGCTCTTTTGAAGATGGTGGACGAGCAGGAGGCTCCCTATCTATCTAGCTATTTATTTCCGCTGTTATGAGATGTTGGCTCTGTGTATGTATATTTAAAGGAAGGTTGTTATAACTACCTAGACTTATAGTTGTACTTTTGTTGTAACTCTGATAACTCCATGTTAGGGAGTAACCTTATGTACTGTCTTAATTTTATGTTATATTTAACCTTCCATTGTGAGATTTTTGTTCTGTTCTTATATTTTACCCCATGACAACTCAAGTTTCAGATACTTTGGCAATGACACATGAATACCATGGATGTATTAAGTGTAGTTCTCAGGGGTCAGAAAGGTGGGTTGTCACAGTTGGTATCAGTGCTTCGGTTTAGTAAACACCTTAGCCTGATTGGGGTACAACTCATTAGAGATAGGGTAAGTGATGCCCTAGAATGAGTTAACCTTGAGAGAGCGTATTTGTAATTTTTATAATAATAATATTTATCCTCTAAAGTCTCGTTTTAGATCCTTTGGTGTTATTTCCTTAAATCATTATAATCCAATTTTGTATTCTAAAGATACCTATTATTTGTTCAGATAATAAAAAATGAATACAAGAAGAGGAGGAAGGAGAGGATCTGGAACTAGCATGGCTACCAATGGCAGGGTACCTAAAAATGCTACTATGTCTGTTGTAGATCCGATAGAGGAAATGGTAGTGCAAGTTCAGACCCTTATGAACTTTGCGGTTTTGTATATGAATTTTACCATTTTGGGCGGGAAACCATTCTATGGGACTGAAGATATTCTTGGAGTACAGATGTGGCTTCGAACTTGTGAATGAATATTTGGAGATTTTCAGTTGGAGAATGCAGAGAAACGGCTGTTGGCATCGCGAAAACTTCAAAAGTTGGCAATGGATTGGTGGGATTCAGAAACAGCTAGTACTCTGGAGGAGGAGTTTTCTTGGGCCTGGTTCAAGGAAGTCTTTGAAGTACAGTTTATTCCAGAATCCGGAAGAACTCGGTTATTTAGAAGTTTCATTGACTTAAAGCAGGGTGATATGACGGTGTCACAGTATGAGCATATGTTCAATGCTTTGTCCCGTTTTGGACTTGGATTGACAGACACTTCTCTCAAGAAAAATGAAATGTTTGTGAATGGAATGCGATTAGAGTTCCATCGTGAAATGACCAATCATCTTATAGGTACGTTCACCAACATTATTAGCATGGCTTTGAGGTTTGAGGCTCTTGAGATTAAGGAAGGAGTCCAGAAGGGTGTAGTACCAGAAGTAAGTGCCAAGCCTTTATAAGTTATACCAGTTGAAGGAAAGCCAAACTTCAAGCGTAAGTTTAAGGGAAAGAAGCAGGGTGCAGGTGTTAGCACCAAAGTTGGTCACTAACCTCGTTGAGAAAGTTTGTGTAGAGAGATAAACGAAGAAAGTAAATTTAAACAGAGAACAATATGCTAAATTGAATGCAAAGACGAGAACACCAGATTTATAGTGGTTCGGCGTAATTGCTTATGTCCACTTTGAGGTTAATCTTTTATTGCTTTACTTGATAACTGATTACAGATACAATCCGTTCACCAACTACTTGAATACAGTTGCTAAGTTAAAAGAGCGAGTCTTGAAAGCGGCAGAGTCTCCCCAGTGTTCTCGAAAAAAGTAAAAGATCCTTTTCATTGTGCCCCTACCTCTCTATTTATAGACAAAGTTGGGTTGGACTTCCCTGGTGGGCCTGGCAGCTGAATACCTCGGCCCAGAAAGAGTGAGTTCTGTGTGTCGAACCATAGATGCCGAACAGACTGATGCCGAACAGACTGATGCCGAACAGACTGATGCCGAACAGACTGATGCCGATCAAACTGATGTGCTGAGTGGAGAGTGCATGCCGAGCAATAGTTGAAACCAGTCAAGATTGGATGAATGCCGAACACCTCTGGATGTCAAACATCTCTAGATGCCGAACAACACCGAACGAAGTGTGGTTGCCGAGCAGTACAGAGTGTCGAACGAAGTGTTGATGCCGAGCAGTATGGAGTGGCGAACGAAGTGTGGATGCCGAGCAGTATGGAGTGCCGAACGAATTGTGGATGCCGAGCAGTATGGTGTGCTGAACGAAGTGTGGATGTCGAGCAGTATGGAGTGCCGAACGATCCAGGTATGCCGATCCATGTATGCCGATCACTCTAGAATGCCGATCCATGTATGCCGATCACTCTGGAATGCTGATCCATACACAATACCGAATGAATCTCCATGCCGAACGGTATGTAAGTGCCGAGTGCCTAGTTTCCTGGTCAAACCTTCAGGTAACACTTGCCCCCACAAAGTGCATCATGTGGTTAAATGTGATGCGCTTTGAGTCATGAATCCACCATGCTTTGCTTCAAGCCGAGCACCCTGGATGCCGAACGAAGTCGTTCCGACCGGTTCTACCGTTCATAGTCTCTTCGACTTCTTCTCCTCCCCTATAAAAGCCGGCATTCTTCTTCTTCTTCTCTTTTTCACTTTTTACCTTCGCGATCCTCCAAGAAACATAACTTACCTTCCTTAAACTTTATTCATCTCCTACGATCCTTCCTTCTTACTTCGAATCCAACAAGCTCTCCTCAAGTCGAACTTGAATACTCTGTCAATCTTAAGTCCGCAAATCCCCAAGCTCCTGCCGTTTCCTTCGGTAAGAAATTCTCGATCGTTCTCTCGAATTAGGAAGCTTAGCACAAAACTCGAACTCGCAAATTCTCCGTAGATTAAAGGAAGTAAGAGGTGTGTGGGTGATGAATCGAAGGTGAGACCTAGTGAAGTGGATCGGCATGACCGTGGTTTGACACGGCTTGCCGAAAGACTTGGTCATTCTGGTTGGGAGAGATGGAGGAAAGGAAGAGAAGTGATGTTAAGGGTAGAAGGCCGAGCAAATCGGCTCGGCACGACCTGCTGCGTGTAATAATTGAATTCTAGTCGGACAAAATTTTGGCCGAGCAGGATTTTGGCCGAGCAGAATGAAGGCCGAACAAAAGTTAAGCCGAACAGAACCTAAGCCGAATAGAACTTAAGCCGAACAGAACTTAAGCCGAACAGAATCTAAGCCGAACAGAACTTAAGCCGAACAAAATCTAAGCCGAACAGAAATCTAAGCCGAACAGAATTTAAGCCGAACAGAACTTAAGCCGAACAGAACTTAAGCCGAACAGAACTTAAGCCGAACAGAACTTAAGCCGAACAGAATCTAAGCCGAACAGAATTCTAAGCCGAACAGAATTTTAAGCCGAACAGAACTTAAGCCGATCAGAACTTTTGACCGAACTCCTATTCATCTTGCTAAGCCGAACAGAACTTAAGCCGAACAGAACTTAAACTTAAGCCGAACAGAATCTAAGCCGAACAGAATTCTAAGCCGAACAGAATTTTAAGCCGAACAGAACTTAAGCCGATCAGAACTTTTGACCGAACTCCTATTCATCTTGCTAAGCCGAACAGAACTTAAGCCGAACAGAACTTAAGTCGAACAGAACTTAAGTCGAACAGAATCTAAGCCGAACAGAATTCTAAGCCGAACAGAATTTAAGCCGAACAGAACTTAAGCCGAACAGAACTTAAGCCGAACAGAACTTAAGCCGAACAAAATCTAAGCCGAACAGAATTTTAAGCCGAACAGAACTTAAGCCGATCAGAACTTTTGACCGAACTCCTATTCATCTTGCCTAATCAAACATCAAACACAAGGACAAGGACTTAAGCATACCAGCATATCGAACTAATCTGAACTGATAACTTCTTAGTTTCAATAATCACAAGCCTAAACTTAAACCAATAAAAACGGATTAAATCTTTTAACACGCAGTGCCAATGTCCGAATTCAAAATTGAAAACATTGCAAGGCTGGCTTTCGGAGATGGTCAGCGATGACGGTCTTCGAAGACGACAGTTCAAGGCTCAACTTTATATCATCAATCCTGTGACTTATAATTTCTCAGTGTTTACACCTGAATGATCGCACTAGTTCACACACTACATGAGGGGAATATTCTTATTGTTAAGTCTGATGTCGATTTTTTTTTTAAGTATAGTTCGAACACGTACTTTGCTAGATTCAATCTTTATCGGCGATGTTTAGGAAATCTAGCTCCGCCACGATTTCAGATAGGCCTGGGCCGTCCTCCCGACGAGAAGTCGCAGATGCTTCAAACCCATCAACTTCTCCTGCACATGACTTAGCCCCCGATGCTCTGGAGGCGGCAATTCTCTTGGACAACCCTGTCGACTCACAAGCTTCAAAAATCAACGAGAGTACGCTCCGTTGGATATGCTCTGTCCACGGAATTCCCTTTGATGACGTACTAGTTCCAACGGGGCATGATCGTCCACACTTGCCCCCAACCGGGTACATAACTTGTAATAAATTCATGTGCTGGGTTGGCAGTGTGCCACCGTTCAACTTGTTTCTTCGGGATGTGCTGCAATATATTGACATTGCCCCATCGCAACTGCACCCGAACGGCCATGCATTCCTCTACGGTACCTGCATCCTCTTCATGAATGTCTTCTCTAGGCTCCCAACTCCGGGCTATATCTGATACATATATTGCATCAAGAAGCGGAAGGATAGCCTATCATTCATGTTTCTTGAGCCACACAACAAATGTCAATCTTAACCGGGGCATGGACCAAGTTCGCCTTGTATAAACAAGAATGGTTTTATGTGCGTTGTCCTCCCGGCTTTGCGAGTAGATGGATTGAAGGAAGTAAGCCTTTTTCTTGGTCTGTTACTCATGTTTAGTCGAAGATGTACCTTTTCTAAACTTTTACCCATCTTTTCAGGTATTAGCCCACGTCCTGACGGTCGCGGATATTCTGATGCCGTCGAAGCCATTCGAGCCCTCCCCGCTGAAGAACGGGACATTAGAAATCTCATTTCGAATGAGTCACTTACAAGGCTCAGACTGTTGGCAGAAGGCCGTCGGATAAGCCTTCCTCAAGGCGTCACCATTCCCAGGTCTGGCTCTGGTAAAGGGAAGAAACAAGCTGAGTCTTCAGCACGCAATGCTCCTGATGCACTAGAAGAGGGGGAAATTAAGGAGACTGAGACGCCCGAAGTATAGGGTGAGAACATTAGTCCGTCTCGGGGACCGGCGGTTGAAGTTCATGACATAGAAACGTCGTCTTCCCCTTCGAAGGGAGAGAAGAAACTGACGTGCAAGCTGAGGAAGAAAACTGTGGGTGGAACTTCTAAAGTTACCCTTATGCCAACGGAAAAAGAAACTTCCTCGGAGCACTTAGAAAGTTCTCTGAAGGGCATGTCGAACCTTACCATTCCTGACAATTTACTCAACTATGGTTTCGACGATCCAGAGGCCCTAAAGCTTCATTCGCCCGCTAGAGGCAGTATGGGAGTTCAAGCCCAAGTCCAGGGAGATAAAACTCCAATTAGTAAAGAAACTGGTCCGTCGGGGGGAAACACTAGGACACACACGGACACACGCACTTCACTTTGCACTTCAATCTTAACCGTCACCCTGATCTTTTCTAACTTGTTGTTATTCTCATTTTATGCAGGTGACATGGGACGCTCCCATGGATTTGATTGTCTCCATGGCTCTTCCATCTTTCACCACTCCGGCCGGGATTCGGGCCCCGGTAAACGCCAGGACAAGGACGACTATGGAGACAACCGTCCCCGAGAGTCGTCTTATCGAAAGAAATCACACTCCCAGTCTTCGCACTCTCGCGATCCCCCTCCTCAAATAGAACCAGACAGAGAAAACCCTTTGCAGAAGGGGTCTCAACCCGATGTTTCCCGAGATCAACATTCTGGTTCATCAAGCACACGACAATCTTGAGAACATCGTAAGAGAACTGAACTTTCAAAACCTCCTCCCCCCGTTCCTACGGCAGACCCAATGATATCAGAAAAGCTGGTTGATCTTAAAGCTAAATTTCCCAAAATCTGCTTTGACGGTCTAAAGTTCCTCCTAGCTATTCATCACATTCCAGGGCATGTCAAGTAGAGTGCCATCGCTTGCAACAATGACGTCTATGTTCAACATGACGCGTTTGTTCATTTGGTCGAAAAAGTCTCGGAAGTATCCATTGAGCGTCAACAAGAAATCGACCGCTTGAAGCTCGAAGCTATCTTTGATAAAGACATCATCAAGAATCAAGACGAAGAGCTCGCTTCGTAAAAGTCCAAACTTGAAGCCGTAGAACAGAGTGCTAAGGAGACTGCGGAGGCCGTCGCTGGTCTAGAGACGACCCATAAGAAAGAACTTGACGTCGCAGTCCAACGCAGTGGGGCCCTAGCTCTAGAAAAAGATTCTATTCAAAAAGAAAGGGATACACTCGCCCTGCAGGTTAAAGAGTTGAAGGAGCTACTCTCTAAGGAGAGGGAAGAGAAGATAGCGGCTCAAGAAGAGTCTCAATGGTACTGTAACGAGATCGTCGATACACGTCTCTTAAAGGCAAAGCTTGACGACGAGCTTTCTAAGGTTGGGACAATGAAGGATGAAGCCCACGAGGAGGGCAAGAGAATAGCTTCCGCGGAGATTGACTCCCGCCTTGAAGCGGCTGTGGAGGCCGGCAGAGAAGAAATCAAGTGTATGTTCGACCCACTGATAGCCGAATACAATGCCCGTGTCCTCATGCACCGGGACTTGACTTTCTTAGGCGAGGGCTACCTTGAATCTTTGGCCGAGGCTTGGGAGACTTTAATAACGATTAAATAGGTGGAGTCGGGCACCGAGGAGGTCGACGAGGAGGCTTTAGTGAAAGAGTTTCTCAGGGGGAATGAGCCATCGGACTTGTCTGCAACCATGGCTCTCTTTGGTAAAGGCTCTCCTTCATCAAAAGAGAAAGATGACAAAGCTGGTCCATCTGGAACCGAGGCTGTAGCTCCTCCTTCTACTCAATCGGCCGATCGGCCAGCACTTGACCCATTCGAGCAACATGCCAGCTATGATCCGGAAGACCCCGGTCTCGGCATTCACGTGTTATCTCCCATTCTGGAGGGTGAAACTCCACGCACAGCTGAAAGCCAGCAAGAAACCGGTATAAAACTCTTCTTCTAGAAGTTCAAAGATCTGTCACTTTCTGCGATCGGTTATTGGTTCTAACGTTTGTTTTTTATGTTTTTATGCAGGCCGTTCTGATCCTGAACCGACTCCGAGCAGCGATGACGCCAAGGAGGAGACAGGGAAAACAAGCGATGCTGCTCACGCGGGTGTAACCCCAAGTCCTGACGCTCAAGTGATTGGGGCGCTAGATGATGATAAGTCTGACACTTCATCTCCTGTTGAAGGGAGTTATGAAATTGAAATCACGGGCACCTCAGAACACACTTCGAAGGTGAGTATGAAGGAGCGACTCGCGGAAGAGAAGAAAAGGAAGGTTGAGGTCAAGATTGAGTCTCAAGTACTAGAACTCACCGACCCGCTGAATAGGCCTCTGAAAGTCATCCTTCCCGGCAAATCCAAACCACTGGATGTTCCTCCTCCCACTCCTGACTCCGCTTCTTTGGCAAGCAAAAAGTCCAAGAGGAAGCGTGAGGGAGAGGAGTTATCTGATAAAGCAAAGGAGGACAAGAAAAAGAAGCCGAAGAAATAGCCACTATACTCGTTCAACGAGATTTTGCTTAGGTCATGTAACTACTTTTACTTTTCTGTTTTCGTAGTTTATGTAGATAGATTTTGGACTCCAAGTCTTGGAGGAGTGGTGTATAACCCCATTTTGGATTATTGAATAAAGTTTAGTTTCTTTGTCATTTGAACGATTTCTGCTTTCTAGCTTTCTGTATAACTGTAGTCGAAACTCAAGTTCTTATGAGTTACATAAATTCCTAATCCATTCTTACATTGTTCGGACATTCTTTGGAATTGTACATCTCTTGTTTCACATTTTTGGTACTTAGAATATTTTCTAATCCGCGCTTCGGGGACTTAGAGTAATCCGGTCCGCATTTAAGGGACTCGGCGGTTCAATTCGTTTATACCCTAGTCCGCGCTCCGGGGGCTTAGAGTACTCCGGTCTGCATTCAGGGGACTCGGGGATTAAAGTCGTTTATACTCTAGTCCGCGCTCCGGGGGCTTAGAGTACTCCGGTCTGCATTTAGGGGACTTGGAGATTTAAGTCGTTTATACTCTAGTCCGCACTCCGGGGGCTTAGAGTACTCCGGTCCGCATTCAGGGTACTCGGAGATTCAATTCGTTTATACTCTAGCCCGCGCTCCGGGGACTTAGATTACTGTGGTCCGCATTCAGGGGACTCGGAGATTCAGGTCGTTTATACTCTAGTCCACGCTCCGGGGACTTAGAGTACTCCGATCCGCATTCAGGGGACTCGGAGATTCAAGTCGTTTATACTCTAGTCCGCGCTCCAGGGACTTAGAGTACTCCGGTCCGCATTCAGGGTACTCCGAGATTCAATTCGTTTATACTCTAGTCCGTGCTCCGGGGACTTAGAGTACTCCGGTCCGCATTCAGGGGACTCAGAGATTCAAGTCGTTTATACTCTAGTCCGCGCTCCGGGGACTTAGAGTACTCCGGTCCGCATTCAGGGGACTCGGAGATTCAAGTCGTTTATTCGAGTTCGTATGTCAGGTAGAATAATACAACTTCAGTTGTTTGTCACCGGACTACAAGGCTCAGAAACATCAATAATTCATAGAAAGGATGGCTTCAAGCCTTTATTAATGAAAACAAACTAAATCTTCTGATTACATGCTAAAAAGGAAACTAAGAATAAATGGAAAGTAAACATACGTGAAACAATTGCACCTAAAACAGAAAAGAAACATGCTAAATATAATAGCGTCGTAAATGTTCACTGTTCCACGCTCGGGGGAGTGTCACGCCATCAACGGTCGCTAGCTTGAATGTTCCCTCTCCAAGCTTCCGTTCAACGACATACGGACCTTCCCAATTGGGATTCATACGTGATGGTACCGGGAAAACCCGTTTCAAAACGAGATCACCCACATCAAAGATTCTTGGGCGGACATTGTCGTCGTAACATCGCTTGACTCGGTGCCTATATGCTGCCGCCCTCAATTCAGCCTCTTCACGTTTTTCATCGATGCGGTCCAGTGATTCCAACAAGAGTTCCTGATTCGTCTTAGGATCATAATATGTCACTCGATGCGATGGAACTTCAAGCTCCACGGGTATAGCAGCTTCCGAGCCGTATGCCAATGCGAATGGAGTGTGGCTAGTCGCGGACTTGTGGGTAGTTCTATAAGCCCATAGCGCTGTTAGGAGTTCATTTACCCACTTATCTCCGACTTTTTCCAAACGCTTCTTCAATATGGACTTAATTATTTTGTTCACGGCCTCGACTTGTCCGTTAGCTTTCGGATGAGCAACGGCGGCGAACTTTTTCTCAACGCCGTACTTTAAACAGAAATCTTTGAATTCTCTACTTTCAAACTGAGTTCCGTTGTCCGTAATGATGGTTCGCGGGAGGCCAAAGCGGCATATATTGTTTCGTACAACGAAATTAATGACCTTCTTGGAGGTGATTGTGGCTAAAGGCTCTGCCTCAGCCCATTTTGTGAAATAGTCGACCGCAACTATCGCGTATTTTGCACCGCCTTTGGATATAGGCAAAGAACCGATTATGTCGATTCCCCAGATTGCAAACGGCCAGGGACTAACCATTTGTGTGAGTTTCGTCGGTGGAGCTCTCGGTAATTTTCGCATATCTTTGACACTTGTCACATTTTCTTGCGTAATCTGCAGCATCTTGATTCACAGTTGGCCAATAGTATCCATAGCGGAGGATCTTTTTTGCTAGTGTCTGCCCCCAGTATGGTCGCCACATTCTCCTTCGTGAACCTCCTCCAAGACCCGCTTTGCCTCATCACGGACAATGCACCGAAGTAAAGGGACCGAGAACCCTCTCCGATACATTACTCCTCCCTGCATCACATATCGCGCAGCTTTGCAAATGACCTGTCGTCTTTTGCTTCTTCTTTCGGGCAAAGTCCCGTTTAGCAGGTATTGTTTGAATTGGGTCATCCATGACTCCGCCTCGATTTCCGTTTCCAACGCAAAATCGACTTCCATCACATCTATGCTTGGAGTGTGTAAGGTTTCGACGGGAACTAATCCCATTTGTTGCGCATCGCCAGTGCTTGCGAATTTGGCCAACGAGTCGGCTTCCTTGTTCTGTTCATGCGGGACATGCGAAATGTCATAAATGTTCGAAGTTCGCCAATAGTTCCTGAACCAGAGCAAGGTATGGAGCAAGCTTTTGTCCCCTTTCTTGGTAGTCTCCTCGCACTTGGTACACCACCAGCTGCGAGTCACAAAAGATTTCAACTGATTTAACCCCGAGTTCTCCAACGAGCTTTAAGACAGCAATCAGTGCTTCATATTCTGCTTCATTATTTGTAGCTGGGAAATTGAGCTTCAAAGCGTAACAAATCGATTGATTTTCTGGAGTCACGAGAACTACACCAGCTTCGGAGCAATGGTCGTTTGATGCCCCATCGGTGTACAATTTCCATCGAATGAGGGGAATGACACTGTGACCATCTGGTTCGCCAGATACAGTAAACTCTACGATGAAATCTGCTAATGCTTGCCCTTGTATGGCTCTTCGTGGCAGGTAGGTAATATCGAACTGACTCAACTTGATATTCCATTTTAACATCCTTCCAGAAGTTTCTGGTCATTGGAGTACCTGCTGTAAGGGCTGATCGGTATAGACACTGACTGAATGTGCTTGAAAGTATGGACGCAGCTTACGTGATGCAATCACCAAGCAATGGGCCAATTTCTCAATTTTAGGGTAATTTTTTTCTGCCCCCGTTAAACGTTTGCTAACGTAATACACCGGCTTTTGGACTCGGTCCTCCTCGCGGACCAAAGCCGCACTTATAGCATGCGCGGTTACGGCCAAGTATACGTACAGCATCTCGTGGTCTACTGGTTTCGACAGCACTGGAGGACTCTCCAAATGTCTCACCAGATCTCGGAACGCTTCCTCACAGTTGGATGTCCATTCGAAATTCCTCTTCCCTTTCTTTATTATATCGAAGAAGGGAATGCACTTGTCCGTGGCTCTGGACATAAATCAACTCAGCGCAGCCACCTTTCCATTCAAGCTTTGCACCTGTTTTATAGTTCTGGGCACTCGCACATCTCGAATAGCTTGAATCTTTTCCGAGTTAGCTTCAATTCCCCTGGCATTAACAATGAATCCCAAAAACTTCCCCGATGCAACGCCGAAGGAACACTTCAGAGGGTTAATCTTCATCCCATAATATCTGAGTATATCGAACATCTCTGCTAAGTCTCTAATGTGGTCGTTTGACTGTCGTGACTTCACGAGCATGTCATCCACATAGACTTCCATCGTTCTATTAATCTGGTCTTTGAACATTCAATTCACCAAACGCTGATAGGTCGCTCCCACGTTTTTCAATCTGAAAGGCATTACTACATAGCAATATAGCCCAACGTCTGTGACGAAACTGGTGTGTTCCTAGTCCGAAATATGCATCGGGATCTGATTGTATCCCGAGTACGCATCCATGAATGACAACAACTCGTGTCCTGCAGTGGAGTCGACCAACTGATCAATCCTAGGCAATGGGAAACTTTCCTTGGGGCATGCTTTGTTCAAATCGGAATAATCTACGCAAGTTCTCCATTTCCCGTTCGCCTTTTTCACCAGCACGGGGTTTGATACCCATTCAGGGTAGTGGGCGTCGTGGACGAACCCATTGGCTTTGAGTTTGTCCACCTCCTCTCTGAGAGCAGCGGACCTCTCCGGGTCCATTTCTCTCCTCTTTTGTTTAACTGGGACGTACTTCGGGTCTATGTTCAACATATGACTCGCAATAGCAGGAGAAATCCCACACATGTCAGAATGTGTCCAAGCGAAAACATCGAGATTCGCTCGGAGGAAATCACTGAGATCTTCAGTCATTGAGGGGCTGAGTTGTGATCCAATCTTCAGTACTCGCGACGGATCGTCTCGGCTGACTGAAATGTCAATTGTCAATTCAGCCGGGGCTACCTTTTCTTCCCTGGGTTCCTCATCGTCGTCTCTCGGATCTATGTCTCTGTAGATCCGAGGATTTTTCCCGAGCCAGGACTCGGGCATTATTTGTCAATTGTCGGTATTATGGATGTGGACGGGATTGTCCGCAACCTTTCCTTTCTCTCTCTGCTGGGCCTCTCAGAGCTCAGCCACATAACATGCACGACCGGTCGCCTGGTCGCCATGAACAACACCTACTCCTTTGTCAGTTGGAAATTTCAAAGTCAAACACCACGGGGCTAATGCTGCCCTAAACTCAACCAGGGCCGGTCGGCCCAGAAACACATTGTACGGAGAATCCACATCCAAAACTACGAAAGCTAGGATCCGCACCCTCCTACGCTCATCTTGTCCCAGTTCAACTGGCAACTCAAAATATCCCACTGCATCGGTCACTGCGCCATTAAAGCCATGTATACGAGCTTTAGATGGCTTCAAATCCTTCGTCTCCATCTTCATCTGATCATAAGCCTTCTTGAAGATGATATTGACAGAACTTACACAATCAATCAAAATCCTTTTCACAAAAACTGGTCTGATTGTCGTAGATATGACCATCGGGTCAATGGTAGGAGCCTCCACCTGGTCAGCATCTCTGCTCATGAATACTATATTGTTTGTCATCATGCGTAGCTGTTTGGCGGGGGTTCCATCCTCCACGTTGGAACAACACTCGAAGTCTGCGTGCCTCAAGAAATTAGCATACTGTTCCATCTCTTGCCAGTTCTTATCCGCAAGGTGAGGTCCGCCGATGATCGTGTTGATGACTAGTCTACCCACGGTCCGAGCAGGCTCCTCGGGATGACGTGGAGCTGGTGCACGATCGGGATTGGATGTTCCCTGTCCACCTTCTTGCGGATTCTTCACAAACTCCTGTAACTTTTTCTGTCTAATCAAATTTTCTATAGCATCATGTAAGTGTCTGCACTCTTCAGTATTGTGCCCATAAGTTTCATGGAAGCGGCAGTATTTCCCAGTGCACTTTTGTTCCTCGGTTGACTCCTTCGGGCGTGGCTTTCTGTACTGAAAGGTATTGCAGGTCGATAGGTAAATGTTCTTAAGAGACGCATTCAGCGGGGTATACTCGTTGTAGGTTGGAATTCTCGGCTTCCATTTCCCCGCTTCTCTCTTCTTCCCTTGATTTCTTCCCCCGGATTCCTTAGATTGCCCGGGCTTGTTTTGGACATTGACCTGAACCTTCCCCGAGTTATCTCCGGACTGCTTCACAGCAATGTTGCTCTTCACGGACTCCTGAACGGGCCCCAGTGCCTTATCTCGCCTTATCCACCTGGCTTCCTCTCTTCTTATGAACTGATGTGCCTTTGAGTAAAAACGCTCTAGCGTAGTTGGAGGTTTTCCTGCCAACCAATCTCCAAACTCTGAATCCAGATCCACACCTCGCATCACAGCCATAAGAATTGCATGATCATTGGGATTACTGACTTCAGTAGCCACAACATGGAATCTCTGTAAATACTCCTTCAATGACTCCCCAGGAGCTTGGATCACACTTGATAGTGACATCACGTCCTTAGGACGAGTGGTATGTATTCTGAATTGATCTTTAAATTTCTTCGCCAACTCCTCAAAACTGGATACGGACCGCGAAGGAAGTCGGGTGAACCACATGGTAGCGATCCCGGATAGAGTTATTGGGAAGCACCTGCACTTGGTTGCATCATTAGCTCTAGCTGAATCCATCATCCATTCGTACCTCATCACATGCTGCCTGGGATCAGTCTTTCCTTCATAAGTCGGGATAGTTGGCATGTTGAACTTCCTGGGATACTCCGCCTGTAGAACAACATCTGTGAACGGAGTATGACTTCTGGACACTCCCCAATTGTCGTTTGATAAGCCTTGATTCTCTTTCATCAACTGTCTGATCATAGCTGTCAGGTCTAGGGTTTGTATGGAAGGTGGAAGGTTGGAGTCTGTCCTATGGGATTGATCAGGCTGATGCCTCCTCTGTTGGCGATCTGCCAAACGTGCATCTTGAGGTTCGACATCATTAGCATCTTGATGAGCCGGGCGTCCAGCCTCCACCTGCACTCCAGCTCCTAAGTTTCCAGTTCCTACTTGGTCATAGTCTCTGAGGTGTAAATGGTCCCCAGCTGTTTGGACAACAGCACCTGCTTGCGTAGTTTCAGTCTTGCGGCGTCTGCGCCTGGGAGGTTCATCGGACGAAGTCGAGCTGTCAGATGAAGAATAAGGAGCTGGATTGCCCCCAGCATTCTGATGCTGTTGTTAAGTGAGCTGTGCCATGAGGTCGGCGTTAGCTTGCATCTGCTCTCCGAGTTGTCTTCTACTTTCCCTGAGCTCTCTCATCAAGTCGTTGAACTATATCCTGGTGACAACTGGCATCTGGTCCTGGGCGGTAGTCCCTGCACCTAGATTTGCTTGCTGATTGCTAGGCCCTGCTTGTTGTACGCTAGCAGTCTTATGGGCGTCCACATTATGAGAGGCTGATCTGGTACGTGGTCTTGCCATTATAGAGTTATTGGTATGAACTCTGAGTAGAATCAACGGACGTCCTACGAATGACTCGGATCTTCTTCGGGGGATTTATCCAATCCTGTAGCTTCAAAGCAGATCCCTGAGGTCTGAGAATTTGATTCTCGGTGAAAGCACCAAAGTGTTAGCACCAAAGTTGGTCACTAACCTCATTGAGAAAGTTTGTGTAGAGAGATAAACGAAGAAAGTAAATTTAAACAGAGAACAATATGCTAAATTGAATGCAAAGACGAGAACACCAGATTTATAGTGGTTCGGCTAATTGCCTACGTCCACTTTGAGGTTAATCTTTTATTGCTTTACTTGATAACTGATTACATATACAATCCATTCACCAACTACTCGAATACAGTTGCTAAGTTAAAAGAGCGAGTCTTGAAAGCGGCAGAGTCTCCCCAGTGTTCTCGAAAAAAGAAAAAGATCCTTTTCACTGTGCCCTTGCCTCTCTATTTATAGACAAAGTTGGGTTGGACTTCCCTGGTGGGCCTGGCAGCTGAATACCTCGGCCCAGAAAGAGTGAGTTCTGTGTGTCGAACCATAGATGCCGAACAGACTGATGCCGAATAGACTTATGCCGAACAGACTGATGCCGAACAGACTGATGCCGAACAGACTGATGTCGATCAAACTGATGTGCTGAGTGGAGAGTGCAGGCCGAGCAATAGTTGAAGCCAGTCAAGATTGGATGAATGCCGAACACCTCTGGATGTCAAACATCTCTAGATGCCGAACAACACTGAATACCGAACGAAGTGTGGATGCCGAGCAGTACGGAGTGGCGAACGAAGTGTGGATGCCGAGCAGTATGGAGTGGCGAACGAAGTATGGATGCCGAGCAGTATGGTGTGCCGAACGAAGTGTGGATGCCGAGCTGTATGGAGTACCAAACGATCCAGGTATGCCGATCCATGTATGTCGATCACTCTAGAATGCCGATCTATGTATGTCGATCACTCTAGAATGCCAATCCATATACAATACCGAACGAATCTCCAAGCCGAACGGTATGTAAGTGCCGAGTGCCTAGTTGCCTGGTCAAACCTTCAGGTAACAGCAGGGAAGAAACCCGAAGATGGCGCTCCAGCACAGAAGAAGCAGACCAACTTGGCCAACATTCTTTGTTTCAAGTGCAATAAGATGGGCCACTTTTCAAATCATTGCCCAATTGCCACATGTTTTAATTGCGGCCAACCAAGACATATGAAGAATGAGTGCCCTTTTCCTAAAAAGGATCTTAAGGACAGACTTTTACCATTGAAGAGATACCATCCACTTCTTCAGATCAAAAAGAGAAGCAAGTGTTGCAAGGTACATTATCCATCTATGATATTCCTGTAAGGGTGTTATTTGATACAGGAGTTTCCTATAGTTTTATTTCTTATGATCTAATGAAAAAACTAAACCTTAAATATGTTATCGTAAGTAATCCTCTTTGTGTGTCAAACCCAATTGAAGGTCCGACAAATCTTGACATTGTGTGTCTAAATGCTCCTATTTATTGTCAAAATCATCTCTTTCCTTTTGACTTATTTGTTCTTGGGTTTATGGGTTTTGGAGTGTTGCTGGGAATGGATTGGTTATCTAAGTTTAAAACTATATTGGATTATGGTAGAAGGCTCATAAAAGTTTGTGGTGCTGGAGAAGTTGGTGTTGATATTAGTTGTGAAGAGCCTAAGAAGTTAATAAGCAGTTTTCTCTATTCACTCGAAGTGGCTAAAGCGAAGCTAGGAGATGTGTCGGTTGTTCGAGATTTAACAGATACTTTTGATAAGGTGCAAGGTTTACCTCCTCATCATGAAGTCGAGTTCCGTATTGATTTGGTTCCGGGAACTAGACCTATTGTACAACCCTTACGAAGGATGGCTCTAAACGAGAAGATGGAGTTAGAAAGGCAGACTTATGACTTGATGTAGAAGGGCTTGATCCGACGTAGTACCTCTAGTTGGGGATCACTAGTCGTCTTTGTTACAAAGGCGGACGGTTCTCTAAGGTTATGCGTAGACTATCAGGAGTTGAATAAAAGGACTATCAAGAATAAATATCCTTTACCAAGGATCAACGATATGTTTGACCAACTCCACGGTGCTTGGATATTTTCTTAATTAGATCTTGCCATTCCACCAATTAAGAGTGGCAGAGGAGAGTGTTCACTTAAAAGCTTTTCGAACTCTAGAAAATTTCTACGAGTGGTTAGTTATGCCGTTTGGGTTGACTAACGCACCCGCTTATTTTGTGGACTTAATGAATCGAGTATTTCGAGATATTTTTAATAATTTGTTCTTGTCTTTATTGATGATATTCTTATCTATTTAAAAACAGAGGAGAAACACAAATATTATCTCCGCGTCATACTCGATACCTTAAGAAGCCATGTGTTGAAGGCTAAGTTTTCCAAGTGCCATTTTTTGAAATCCGAAGTTTGGTTTCTAGGGCATGTTATTTCCAGAGAAGGCATATCGGTGGACCCAACTGAATTTTTTGCGGTTCAAGACTGGAAGAAGCCTAAAAGTGCGATGGAAGTTAGAAGTTTCTTGGGATTGGCAGTTTTTACCGTAGGTTTATTAAGGATTTCTCAAAGATTGCATCTCTTCTGATGAAGTTAACAAAGAATGATGTTTAGTTTGTTTGGACTTCTAAATGTGATCAAGCATTCAATGAATTGAAAGTGAAGTTGAATAGCGCTCCTGTTTTAACCATTCTAGATGGGAGCGAAGGTTTAACCATGTAAACAGATGCTTGTGGAATCGGATTGGGAGCATTTCTGATGCAGCATGGGAAAGTTATTGCCTATGCAAGTCGACAGCTAAAGCCGCATGAGAAAAATTATGCTACGAATGATTTGGAGCTTTTGGCTGTTGTCTTTGCACTAAAGATACGGAGGCATTATCTTTTAGGTGAAAGGTTCGAGTTATACATGGACCATAAATCCTTAAAATACCTTTTTACCCAAAAAGATTTGAATTTGAGGTTGTAGAGATGGATGGAGTTTCTCACTTTGTATGATCTAGAGGCTCTTTATACCCTTGGAAAAGCAAATGTCGTTGCTGATGCATTGAGTGGGAATGTAGCAATTGTTGAAAACCTAGAAGTTAAGCCAATATTGTTAGAGAGAATTACATCCAGTCAAGAGGCAGATCCTATTTTGGCTCGACTTAAGAAGGATGTTGAAGAAGGTGTTGTTTCTAGCTTCGAGATTGATCTCCGGGGCATATTGAAAATGAATGGGCATATTTGTGTTCGAGACTTTGATGGACTTAGGCGAGAAGTGTTAGCCGAATGCCACCATTCAAAGTTATCTTTTCATCCAGGAGTGACCAAGATGTTCAAAGATATGAAGAGGGTATTCTAGTGGAAGGGTATGACGTGAGATATTTCAATCTTTGTGAGTCGTTGTGCAAACTGCCAACAGATTAAGAGTGACCAGCAGAAGACAGCTGGACTGCTTCAGCCAGTTGAGATCCTAAAGTGGAAGTAGGAGCAGATCTCTATGGACTTTATTGATGGCCTTCCTAGGTCAAAAAGCGGTAACGATGGCATTTGGGTTATAGTCGATCAACTGACCAAGGGTGCCCATTTCATTCCTGTTAAGCTGACTTGGACTACTACGAGTCTGG
This sequence comes from Allium fistulosum, assembly GCA_030737815.1. Lineage (NCBI taxonomy): Eukaryota > Viridiplantae > Streptophyta > Magnoliopsida > Asparagales > Amaryllidaceae > Allium > Allium fistulosum. Next base: position 863,815,472 of record CM060905.1, on the reverse strand, counting down.
AGAGTTTGTACGTGAAGGAGATAGTGAGACTCCATGGGATTCCTCATAGTATTGTATGTGACCGAGACCCGATATTCACTAGTAGGTTCTGGGAGCAACTGCAGACTGCTTTAGGGACTGAGTTTAGTCTAAGTACAGCTAACCATCCCCAAACAGATGGGCAGATAGAGAGAGTGAACCGGACCTTGGAAGATTTATTGCGAGCATGCATTCTAGACTTCGGGGGTTCATAGGAAGATCATTTACCCTTAGTCGAATTCACTTACAACAACAGCTATCAAGCAAGCATTGGTATGGCCCCTTTAGAAGCTATTTATGGCCGTCCATTTCGTTCTCCTTCGTGTTAGGTTGAATCTAGAGATAGACTTGTTCTCGGACCTAACATAGTCTTAGAAGCCAATGAGAAGGTAGCTAATATTAGAAGAAAGATGAAGGAAGCACAAGATCGACAAAAGTGTTATGCATATCAAAGGCGTAGAGATCTAGAGTTCTTAGTCGAGGTCTTGGTATTTGTAAAAGTCTCTTCTCTGAGAAGTGTCGTGAGGTTTGGAAAAACAGGGAAGTTAGCCCTCCGATATATTGGCCCTTTTCCCATACTTGATCGGATTGGTAAACTTGCATATAAAGTGGAGTTTCCAAATCAACTATCAGATGTGCACAATGTATTTAACATACGTCATTTACGTAAGTATGTACATGACCCTTCGATGATAGTAGAACCGAGACAACAAGTTGATTTGGAGGTTCAGCCGAACCTAACCACTCTTAGGCGGCTTATTCGTATTTTCACTCGAGAAATAAAGCGATTAAGGAAGAAGGTTGTGAATCTTGTTAAGGTTCAGTGGAGTGGAGATGTTAGAGATTGTACTTTGGAAACTGAGGACTATATTAGGGATTCTTATCTCGAGTTGATGTAGTTGTTGTTTGTATATAGTTGTTTCTTTTTAGTGTACTCACTAGTTATGTTGAGGTCACTTTCCTTGTATCTTTGTGTGGTACATATGATATCATTTGGGCTTCTTTGATACCTTGAGTTTATCTGATTAATTTTGAGGATGAAATTTAATTTAAGGAGGGGGGGATGTAATGACCCATAATTTAATCACTTTGAACTTGAATAGTTAATATATTTTTAAATGATTAAATAATGGATTTTATGTCTAAAATAAAATTTTGGATAAAACAGAATAGTATAATTACTTGCCTAGTAAAACAAGAAAGAATTATTAACCTTGCTTAATAAAACAGAATAGTATAATTATTTGCCTAGTAAAACAAGAAAGAATTATTAACCATGCCTAATAAAACAGAATAGTATAATTACTTGCCTAATAAAACAAGAAAGAATTATTAACCTTGCCTAATAAAACGGAATAGTATAATTACTTGCCTAATAAACAGAATAGTATAATTACTTTCCTAATAAAACAGAATAGTATAATTACTTTCCTAATAAAACAAAATAGCTTAATGATTATTATATTCCACACGGATGGTTACCATTGGACCAAAATCTGGTTGAATCAGGTTATTCCATGCGGATGGTTGCCATTGGACCAAAATCTGGTCGAATCAGGTTAGGCCATAGATGAAAAGGAGGATTCCTATTGAACAAAAATATGGTTGGATCAAATTAAGCCATAAGGATGTTTTATATTGGACCAAAATGTGGTCGAATTAAATTAGACCATAAGGCTGGTTTCTATTGGACCAAAATCAGGTCGAATCAGGTTAGGCTATAGGAAATTACTAAGGTACCCTTCTCTTCACCTATAAATAGCCAAGTCCATATCTCATTTTAATTCATTCACAAACTAAAGAAAAGAACTAAATTTCATTATCAAAGGCGAAGTATTCTAAGTCTCCAGCAAAGCAAATAGGATGTGAGTATATTCCTTGTTTTCATAGTTTAGTGGGTATAATTTATTCTATTAGTATATTCCTTGTTTTCATAGTTTAGTGGGTATAACTTATTCTATGAGAATATTCCTTGCTTTCATAGTTTAGTGGGTATAACTTATTCTGTGAGTATAATTTAATTATTTTACAACGAGTGTAATCTTAATCTCTTTCCTTTGACTCATTCACATTTTAATAAATGTTGTGTTAACTATTGATTGTAAATTGTTAATAATAATGGGTTTGTTATTATTCTTGTTTGTTTGATTTGTGCTCGTCCAGTTTATGAGCAATAATCTTGACGTTTAGTTAAAGGGAACTTACACCACCTTTTAACTCAGGATTGACATTTAGTGACTTTTTGGCTAAAAGGAAATAACACCCTTTTCGCTATCTCATTTGAGTAAGAGGGAGCTTCACCCCTCTTAGTCGTATTCTCCTTTAAAGATGATGGGTTTAAGTTATGATTTGAATGGAAGTTTTAAATCTTGGTTCAAAGTATTTTAAAGGAGCTTTGAAATTTATATAATAATTTAAATGGGTTATTTATGGAAAGTAAGTAGTCCTATACTTGGCACTAAAAGCTGATGGGTAGATTGATCCTCTATCTGTAACATCTAGAACCAAAGTGTCTAGGCATGGCTAGGAGCAACCAGTGCCCTGACTTACCTGGCTTTGTTTCTGGGCGTGGGATAAAGTAAGTCGAGAATATCGGAAACATGACAAGTGTAGGAGATTTGATTTCCATAAATTATCTTTATAATTATAATGGTATGAAAAACATTCGCTTTTCTTGTAGACAATTGTATTTGACCCATATAAGTATGCTTTTGAAATATGAAATCCTCCCAAATATTTTGTGAATATACTTATACCGATGAGATAAGTATATGGATATTTTCCAAGCATTGAAAGAGTACAAGATTTAATTTCCATATACGATCGTTTTGTTATCCACGATAGTTGATATCTTGACCATCGATTTCGATACCCTTCTTCCTTTTGTTTTTGTTTCGTCGATCTAAGACGATTTGTTGCTCATTTAGAGAATTGATATCCTTTATCGGAAATTACTAAATAAAGAGCGAGTGGGGGCTAAGCTATGTGGGGTTGCTTCCATTAGGGTATTGTCACATCTACTCTAGATTGGTTTCGGTTGTATGTGCACGGAGATGTGAAATACTCGGATACTTGGTAAGGTTGGCGGGGTCCGGCTTGGAGTTTCCGAGAGCCATTGTAGTTCTCAAGTATATTTTCTAGAGGTATACTTTCGATAAGGGGGGTGCACCCTCCTAGTCATTGTTCGGAAAATTCCCTTTCCTTATTTTTGATTCAAATCTTTGGATTGATTCTTTCTTAATTGCATCGGGAAGCGTCTTACACTCTTCGCGATGTTTAATTATTTGTTTCCATTATTTTATGCTTGGATGTTGTCCTTATGAGGGAAAACCTGTTCTTTGTTTTTGCAACATGGTCTCACTAGTTATTTTGTGTGTTCTATATTTTTTATTTGGAGCTTACTCATACCGGACTTATTGTCTGACCCGAATTGCTTGTTTTCCCTAAACAGTGGGTACTCATTTATATTTGAGTAGTCCAAAAATGATAGGTTTCTTTGGGCTCTTTTGAAGATGGTGGATGAGCAGGAGGCTCCTTATCTATCTAGCTATTTATTTCGGCTGTTATGAGATGTTGGGTTTGTGTATGTATATTTAAAGGCAGGTTGTTATAACTACCTGGACTGATAGTAGTACTTTTGTTGTAACTTTGATAACTCCATGTTGGGGAGTAACCTGATGTACTGTCTTAATTTTATGTTATATTTAACCGTTTCGTTGTAGGATTATTGTTCTGTTCTTATATTTTACCCCATGACAACTCATCTTTCAAATAATTGGGCAACGACACATGAATACCATGGATTTATTAAGTGTCATTCTCAGGGGTCAGAAAGGCTGGCCATCACAGATGTATTATAAATGTTGTACGTATGGTGTTTTGGATGTATGTATGGATGTTGGCTGCATGGCCGCTTGTTTGGTTATTTGGCTATTTTTAGTTGAAAATGCTGGTTAGCGGTGATCAGGTGTTATGGGAATATTTTGTACATTGGGGTTTCATACACGCAAAAACCTAACGAACGAGATAAGCTATAGAGTAGTGTTAGGGTACATGCTGACTGATCTGAAGGTGAAAGATGAGGCTTTAGACTTCAGGATGGATGCTGGACGTTTCCATTTGGTTTGTACTTATCCGTTTTGGTTCGGTACAAGACCAAAGTGGTTCGTATTCACCACTGTAGAGTAGTCAATGTCCATCACTATCATTGATTAGCGTGTGATAACCCGGATTTTTGGGCATCAGATAATTATCTGATTTAACTATTGGAAAATACCGATTTATAGATTGAACAAATAGATTTTAAATAGAATTATTATTTTCAAATTGAATTTGTGTTTGTTTAATATATATATATATATATACATATATATTTGTGTTGATTTTAAATTGGATTTTAAATTGAATTTGAATTTGAAGTTGGATTTAAATTTGAAATCTAAAAGCTTATAAACCATTTAAAAATATATAAAACATGCATAATTACACATGAAAGTTTAACAAATAAAATTTAACAAGTGTAATGTGATTAAAATAGGCAAATGACAAATGTTAAGTAATTTAACAAGTGTCACTTTTTATTTTATTTTCTTTTATATTTTTATAAATCACAATTTAGTTTATATATACATCTATCTTTGCTCTTCCCTTTTCTTTTCCTATCTTCATTTCAAAACAAAGAAGACTCAAACCTGTAAAAAATTTCTCTAACCAGAAAGCAAAAGCCTGTAACATTTTCAAACCAGAAATTAATCAATCAATCAACCTGATTTATCAAGCAACAAAACCTTTTCAACAACCTGTAGCAAGATCATCAAGTATTTTCCAGTTTAAAAGCAATCAAATCATCATCATCTCAGTTTTCAAAGCCTTGATCATATTTGTTTCAAAGCAAGAAGATTCAGGATCAATGCAAATCAAAGTAAACTAAATTCCAGTTTAAATACAAGAACAGATTTCAAAATTTCAAAAGCCTGTTCCCTATCTTTTAAACACAGGTGAGTAAAACAACCTTAAATTTGATCTTTAACCTAATGCATGTGAATAGGATATGAATAATGTTTGTATGAATGTGTGAATATGATTGTATGTGTTTCAGTTCATAGTAGCTGTATATATATGTTTATATGCATGTCTATATTTTTAAACCTCTGTTTGATTGACAGACCCAAATAATCACACAAAAATCTATTCCTCTTCACTCAAGCAAGTATAAGTTATAATGTCAAAAGGAAATATGTTTGTGTTGATGAAATCTTATTTTTAAAAATAGTCTCAAGTGAAATTATTAAGTTGTTATCTGGAAAATAATGGATTTACAGTGAATTTTAAAACATATCAAAATTTCAACCAAAATAATTTGTGGTTTCAAGTATATAGACTGATCTGTTATCGAAAACTATGATTTTTAAAAATAAAATCATGATTTTTAGGCATTTAATTCTAAAGGAATTGCATATTGATCGAAAATTGGATTTTGGGCATTTTCTGATGATCGGGAAATATTGGGGTCTCGTGTTCATGGCTGAAGCTCGCCTGGAAGTAGGCGATCTCGAAAAGAATGGTGACTGGAACTCTCGATGGCCGTGGTGACTGGTAAAGGCGAAAGTAGGGTTTCCGGTTCGTTTTGAGTCGTGATGGGTTTCCGATCATTTGTGGCGATGCAGTGACGACTGGGAAGTGCAGTGTAGGGGGATTAGCTGAAGGGGGAGAAGACGAAGCTTTAGCCGGAGTTTCGTGATCACCGGTGGTTTATGGTGGCGATGTGGGTGGCTTTTGGTGGTCGACTTTGTCCCTGGGTACTTTCAAATTGCTCGATTTCGTTTTACTGAACGATTGGTTATGCTGGGTGGACTGGACGCTTGAGTAGATGGTCGACGACCAGTAGGTGACGGCAAGGTTGGTCTGAACATCGGCGATCAACGGTGCACGTGCACGGCGAAGCTTGAGTGTCAGTGGTTTTGGGAAGAAGATAGGCTCGGGAAGAAGCTGGGGTGGTGGGAAGAAAACTCGAGTTGGACTCGGGTAGAGGATCGTGAGTGTTGCACGTTAATAGGTTTTAACTTTAAACTTAAACTAAGTTTTGAAAAAAAAAGTGAAATACTCGGGTCTGGACTCGAGTGCATACCGAGTTGGACCCGAAGTAAATGATTATAACAGGTTTAAAGTTTTTATAAAAAGCAAGTTTTTAAGATTTTAAACGTAAATAAAATTTTCTTTTATAATTTATGTGTTAATTAAGAAATTAATAAAGATTAATGGTATATCTTCTAATAAATTAAGTTTTGGATAATTAAGATTAATTAATTAATTGATAAGTAATTAAAGGTTAATTATTAATTTAATAATAATTAAAGGTTAATTAATTGAGGATAATTAACAAATGGAATAATTACTTAATAGAAGTAATTATGGATAATTAATGGGTAATTAAAGAATGATTAATTAATGGTTTGTAATTAATTAATGATTTAAGTAAGCAGGATTTAAAAGGAGATTGAAGTAATTAATTTAATTTATTTTTAAATTAATTAGAAACGGTATGACAAATTAATCTTGCTTATAAATGATTGAATGATATTGTATGCCTTAGATTAGTTGATATCTCTGATATATGATTTGTGATGCTATGTGATATGATATGTTTGGGTTGAACTGTGATAATATGGTTTGTCTATCTGTGATGAATGGCTATGTAAATATGTAATTCTGGATATAAATGGAATTGTTTAAAACTTAAATAGCTTTGTTTTTAAGATAATTTTGGATTCGAAGAGACCGGGGTCGGGTATCAGTACATACCCAAAACCACTTTGATTTGGAATCTACAATAATTCTTTATAGATTTGATTTGTGAAATCAATAGGCTGGAATGGAATAATTTAAGTAAATTGGGCCTTTGAAACTAAGTAAGGGCACTTAGTGATTGTTTGTGAAGTAAGTGATTGGCTTTAACAAGATAGAACTCGTAGTAAGGTACGAGTTACCCCGGGTTTTAAATAAGTTTTATGTATTAGTATTTCAAATTATATGGGTTTACTCACGCTGGTTTCCAGCCTGACCCGGGTGTTACTTTGTTGTAATGCTCGGGTCAGACCGAGTATTACAGATTATCAGGTTAGGACGTTCTGGAGCTCAGAAGGCGAGTTGGATGGCAGGAACATATGGAGTTTACCGCTGTGTATTTGATAATCTTATTGATTGAAGTCTGGACAAGTTGTTATAACTGTCCAGTTGATGTATAAATGATTGTACTCTGATGTAATGATGTAAAGTAACAATTACAGCTTTTCTTTGTATAAATGCTATTATTTTGATATTATATTTTGATCCGCTGCGAATGTGAGATTCTGTGACTTGTTTTTTGTTTCTTCTTCTACCTCTTTTCTTCTTTTCCCTAACTATCTGGAATTTTCGGGATAGAAAATTCCGGGTCATTACATTTGGTATCAGAGCTGAAGGTTAAGCGAGAACCTTGGCTCTGGTGGGATTTACTCATTAAGGATAAGGTCAATAGTACCCTAAAATGAGTTGAGAGTATTATATATGAGAGCGTACTTATTATTTTCTTATATAAAGATTTTAAAATGGTTTTAAAAATAAATGATTTTTACATAAGTTTATTTTTTGATATATATAAAGAAATAATTTTTCCTAATTATTAAATATATTAAAGAAATTGGTTGTTGAATCATTGGAATTAAATAAAATAATGAGAATTAAGTGGTAATAGTAATACAACCAAATTGAAATTGAATGAAGATAAGTTTGAAATGGATCCAAACTGAAATTAAAATATTGAATTTGTAGAAGTGTTTTCAGAATAAAGATAATAATGAATTGGTTTCTAGATATGATAATCTTGGTTATTATCATGAATGGTTGTTGTGTTTAATAATGAAATGTTGTAAATGATTAAGCAAAATGAAATGTTTTAGGGAAGTAAACTTTTAGGTGAGTATGACTTATAAATTGGAATTGAAGATAATTTAAAATTGTGAAGTTTTAAATCTAAGTCCAGAAAACTTAAAATTGTTTTAAAGGAATTTGTTTTGAAATTAAAAACCAAGAATGGTTTAAAATTTAAAGTATGACTTGAAGTGCAAATGAAATAAATATGTATATATGTGGTATATACATAAGGTCAAAGTTGATTGGAAGTAAACACTAAGTGTTGAGTTTTGAATTTTCCCGGAAATGTGATAAGTTTTTAAACTTAAGTAGGAAGTTTATTAATAAGAAGTTTAAAATTTGAAATGGAGAATTCAAATTTGAGTAAGGTTGATTGGATTCTGAAGATTTAATCATTTAAAAAGTTTTGAACTCTAATTTGAACTTTGAAATAAGTTAAGTAAAGATACTTTAAAATGGAGTTTTGAAATTTGGACTCAGAATTAAAAGGTTTAAAAATTTTAAGTTGTTAGTTTAAAATTAAAGGTTGATTTGATTTAAAGGATTAAATCAACATTTAAAATTTTAACTTGAATTTATGAAATTCGAAATAGTTTTAAGTTGAGATTTGAATAAAATTTGTTCAAATTGAATTTGATTTGAATTAATTGAAATTGTGATTGAAGATGGATAAGCATAGAATTCAAATGGAAAATTTGAATTGAATTAATTTGAAGTGAAATTGAAGTTGTATAAGTTTGAAATTCAAATTGGGTAAAATTGACCGGATTAAGTGAATTAAATTTAACTTAGGGGAAGTTAAATAAGAACAACCTGAATTGGAAATTAGTTGGAATGGAGTTTGAGAAATTTAACAGTTTGGCTCTGGACTATTTTCAAAATAAATTGTTTTAATGTAAAACTATTTTTCCAAGCTATTTACTATATATAACCTTTCTTTTTAAAACCAAACTATCTTATAATTAGTTTACAACTATTTTGAAACTAATTACTATTTTACAACTACTTACAAACTAATTACTATTTTATAACTATTTTGCAACTATCCAACTATTTTACAATTATTTAACTACTTTACAACTATTTTAAAATTACTTAACTATTTTACTAATATTTGCAACTAATAACTATTATACAACTTCTTATCTATTTTAAAAAATTTCAAGCTATTTTCTTAATACAAGTTGGTCAGAGTGCAAACTGTCTATAATTTAATACCAATTGAGATAAAAATTGAAGTGTTAACCCAAATGGAAATTGGGAGCAATTGTGAATGAGTGAATAGAAATCTAAATGAATGTGAAGTAAAAGAGAATTGATTTAACTAATAATCAATGATGATAAATACGTAGGATGTACGTATATTATTCTATTCGCATAGTGATTTGATCCAGATTCAAGCACAGAATTTCGAGATAGTATATCGATCCGAGTTGGGATTTTTCATTTGATTTTCGACGGCGAACCTGGATATGGATTTTGATTGGTTATGGAAATTCTCTATCATAGTTATGGCTATGCAAGGAGAATGACGATTTCTGATCAAGAAACTAGATCTGAGTCCGCACTAGGAAGTCGGGTGGACAATACTAGTTCGGAAGAGAAATTGTGTGATTGAGTGAGCGATCAGATTGATATTGCGTACGGATGATATGTGTACATCGTACGGGTTTGAATGAGATTGATATTGAAAATTTGTGGATAAAAACTGTAAAATGATTTTGAAATGGAAGGGTATAGTTTGAGAAATAAATGATGAAATAAAATGGGAGTTGAATATTTCTGTGATTAGAACTCATTTTATAGAAAAGTGATATGGTTAATAACTTTATAGAAAAAGTAATCAAATTTGAATATTTGATTTGGAATAAACAAAGTTATATATCTTTGTTATATATGATAAACTCTCCTTGTTGAATCTATAGCCAGAAGAAAAGGGTTTTTGAAAGTATTTGAAGTATAAAAAGGGAATTTATACAAGTATGAAGTGATCCAAAGATTTTCAAAGTTATATATATCTATATATATAAGGGATTTTATGAGAATGATTTTGGAAAAGGTTTTGGAACCTATGGATTTTTAAAAGGCTTTTGATTTTTGAGAAAAATCAGTTTTGGGAATTTGGAAAGCCAAGTTTGGAACTATCGATTTGGGATATCGATTTTGTGTAAAGGAGATTTTGATATAAATCATAAAGGGTATGATTTGAAGATACTATAAGTGTATAGTATAAAGTGTTTTGAGAATGGCTTTGGGGAAAAAGGAGCTCCCTTGAAATGAACTTCTCAGGAGTGCCACATGGTGGTACTGCCTTGAACCCTAAGGGGGTTTCTAAAGTTGATCCTGTGAGGAGTCCGGACAAACTAGTTCCTGAGGATTATGTGTAGTGGGTAGCGGAAGTCGAGGGCGCTGATGCCTACAGAGACATTGGATTATGCTATGACGACAGTGTAGCTCGATGTCACTGCAATCTACTACGGACCATAGCGGAAGTCGTGTGTGCTGCTGAGAGCCAACGGTCTACGTTTGATTTTGCCGGGATGGCAACGTAACATCGGTAGACTGCGATCTATGAAGACATAGCGAAAGTTGAGAGGCAGTGAGAGCCTAAGGCTACATTGAGACTTGACTGATGTAGTCTGCGACCTATGTGGGAGTGGAGAAGTTTCATTCTTTTGGCAGCGAAATTCGAGGGTGCTGATGCCTACAGTTACATGGACTTTTGCTGTGATGGCAACGTAACCCAGGATGTAACTGCGATCTATAGCGGGTTCCATGGTGTAATCGAGGGCGCGGAGTGCCTACAGTTATCTATGGATTTTGCCGGGATGGCAACGTAACCATCGGGTTAACTGCGACCATGGAGGGGGTGATGATTTCCAGAGCATTCTCACCAAAGATGTTTCCTCTATTTTCAAAAACGTTTTCTATATTTTCAACAAAATATTTTCCAGTATTTTCACTAGGTGTTGAAAACGATTTACCAAGTACTTATAGATTTTCAGTCTTACGCCTGATCAACGTATGACCGAATTTCTATGAGAATGAGGATGGACTTGTGGAAACATCGAGTTATAAAAGTATTCTTGTAAAAAAGACTATTTTGGTAATGTTATTTAGATTTTAAAGTGTTTTAAAAAAAATTAAAAAAATGGAATGAGAAGTTCAAATTGCTTAAAGTATAATTCAACTGATAATTAGCTATAAAATTAAATTCTGGCTTCGTTCCTTTTTGAGGACGAAAAGATTTAAAGGGGGAAGGAATGTGATAACCTGGATTTTTGGGCATCAGATAATTGGATAATTATCTGATTTAACTATTGGAAAATACCGATTTATAAATTGAACAAATAAATCTGATAATAAATATTTATATCTGGATAAATATTTATTTGATAATCTCTTAATATAATTACTTAAAATTTACAAATTAATCTTTTAAAAATAAATAATAATGATTGTTTATATATATAAATCTGATAATAAATATTTATATCTAGATAAATATTTATTTGATAATCTCCTAATATAATTACTTAAAATTTACAAATCAATATTTTAAAAACAAATAATAATGATTGTTTATATATATAGATATAAATAGATTTTAAATAGAATTATTATTTTCAAATTGAATTTGTGTTTGTTTAATATATATATATATATATATATTTGTTGATTTTAAATTGGATTTTAAATTGGATTTGAATTTGAAGTTGGATTTAAATTTGAAATCTAAAAGCTTATAAACCATTTTAAAAATATATAAAACATGCATAATTACACATGTAAGTTTAATAAATAAAATTTAACAAGCGTAATGTGAATAAAATAGGCAAATGACAAATGTTAAGTAATTTAACAAGTGTCACTTTTTATTTTATTTTCTTTTATATTTTTATAAATCACAATTTAGTCTATATATACATCTATCTTTGCTCTTCCCTTTTCTTTTCCTATCTTCATTTCAAAATAAAGAAGACTCAAACCTGTAAAACATTTCTCTAACAAGAAAGCAAAAGCCTGTAACATTTTCAAACCAGAAATTAATCAAGCAATCAAACTGATTTATCAAGCAACAAAACCTTTTCAACAACCTGTAGCAAAGATCATCAAGTATTTTCCAGTTTAAAAGCAATCAAAGCATCATCATCTCAGTTTTCAAAGCCTTGATCATCTCTGTTTCAAAGCAAGAAGATTCAGGATCAATGCAAATCAAAGTAAACTAAATTCCAGTTTAAATACAAGAATAGATTTCAAAATTTCAAAAGCCTGTTCCCTGTCTTTTAAACACAGGTGAGTAAAACAACCTTAAATCTGATCTTTAACCTGATGCGTGTGAATAGGATATGAAGAATGTTTGTATGAATGTGTGAATATGATTGTATGTGTTTTAGTTCATAGTTGCTGTATATATATGTTTATATGCATGTCTATATTTTTAAACCTCCATTTGATTGATAGACCCAAATAATCACACAAAAATCTATTCCTCTTCACTCAAGCAAGTATAAGTTATAATGTCAAAAGGAAATATGTTTGTGTTGATGAAATCTTATTTTTTAAAATAGTCTCAAGTGAAATTATTAAGTTGTTATTTGGAAAACAATGGATTTAAAGTGAATTTTAAAACATATCAAAATTTCAACCAAAATAATTTGTGGTTTCTAGTATATAGACTGATCTGTTATCGAAAACTATGATTTTTAAAAATAAAATCATGATTTTTAGGCATTTAACTCTAGAGGAATTGCATATTGATCGAAAATTGAATTTTGGGCATTTTCTGATGATCGGGAAATTTTAGGGTCTCGTGTTCATGGCTGAAGCTCGCCTGGAAGTAGGCGATCTCGAAAAGAATGGTGACTAGAATTCTCGATGGCCGTGGTGACTGGTAAAGGCGAAAGTAGGGTTTCCGGTTCGTTTTGAGTCGTGATGGGTTTCCGATCATTTGTGGCGATGCAGTGATGACTGGGAAGTGCGGTGTAGGGGGATTAGCTGAAGGGAGAGAAAACAAAGCTTTGGCCGGAGTTTCGTGATCACCGATGGTTTGTGGTGGCGATGTGGGTGGCTTTTGGTGGTTGACTTTGTCCCTGGGTTCTTTCGAATTGCTCGATTTCGTTTTACTGAACGATTGGTTATGCTGGGTGGACTGGACACTTGAGTAGATGGTCGACGACAAGTAGGTGATGGCAAGGTTGGTCTGAACGTCGGCGATCAAAGGTGCACGTGCACGGCGAAGCTTGAGTGTCAGTGGTTTTGGGAAGAAGATAGGCTCGGGAAGAAGCTGGGGTAGGTGGGAAGAAAACTCGAGTTGGACTCGGGTAGAGGATCGTGAGTGTTGCACGTTAATAGGTTTTAACTTTAAACTTAAATAAGTTTTGAAAAAAAAGTGAAATACTCGTGTTTGGACTCGAGTGCATACCGGGTTGGACCCGAAGTAAATGATTATAACAGGTTTAAAGTTTTTATAAAAAGCAAGTTTTTAAGATTTTAATCATATATAAAATTTTCTTTTATAATTTATGTGTTAATTAAGAAATTAATAAAGATTAATGGTTTATCTTCTAATAAATTAAGTTTTGGATAATTAAGATTAATTAATTAATTGATAAGTAATTAAAGATTAATTATTAATTTATTAATAATTAAAGGTTAATTAATTGAGGATAATTAACCAATGGAATACTTACTTAATGGAAGTAATTATGGATAATTAATGGGTAATTAAAGAATGATTAATTAATGGTTTGTAATTAATTAATGATTTAAGTAAGCATGATTTAAAAGGAGATTAAAGTAATTAATTTAATTTATTTTTAAATTAATTAGAAATGGTATGACAAATTAATTTTGCTTATGAATGATTGAATGATATTGTATGCCTTAGATTAGTTGATATCTCTGATATATGATTTGTGATGCTATGTGATATGATATGTTTGGGTTGAACTATGATAATATGGTTTGTCTATCTGTGATGAATGGCTATGTAAATATGTAATTCTGGATATAAATGGAATTGTTTAAAACTTAAACAGCTTTGTTTTTAAGATAATTTTGGATTCGAAGAGACCGGGGTCGGGTATCAGTACATACCCAAAACCACTTTGATTTGGAACCTACAATAATTCTTTATAGATTTGATTTGTGAAATCAATAGGCTGGAATGGAATAATTTAAGTAAACTGGACCATTGAAACTAAGTAAGGGTACTTAGTGATTGTTTGTGAAGTAAGTGATTGGCTTTAACAAGATAGAACTCGTAGTAAGGTACGAGTTACCCCGGGTTTTAAATAATTTTTATGTATTAGTATTTCAAATTATATGGGTTTACTCATGCTGGTTTCCAGCCTGACCCGGGTTTTACTTTGTTGTAATGCTCGGGTCAGACTGAGAATTACAGATTATCAGGTTAGGACGTTCTGGAGCTCAGAAGGCGAGTTGGATGGCAGGAACGTATGGAGTTTACCGCTGTGTATTTGAGAATCTTATTGATTGTAGTCTGGACAAGTTGTTATAACTGTCTAGTTGATGTATAAATGATTGTACTCTGATGTAATGATGTAAAGTAACAATTACAGCTTTTCTTTGTATAAATGCTATTATTTTGATATTATATTTTGATCCGCTGCGAATGTGAGATTCTATGACTTGTTTTCTGTTTCTTCTTCTACCTCTTTTCTTCTTTTCCCTAACTATCTGGAATTTTTGAGATAAAAAATTCCGGGTCATTACATAGCGATTTTGCCAACTTTGGCTTAGACATCGAGGAATTCTGGTGATGCATGATTTGGTGGTTTATTCGTGCGACCGACTTAGAGTTTTGATGTTATTGCTCTAGGGCGAACGATTTCGATGGTGAGGCGATGATGCGGGCTTCGACATGAGAGTTAGAACTTAAGATTATGAATCGATGGTGTATGGTGTAGGTTCCGCAGTAGATGGTTCATGACTCCGTAGATTGTGTTAGAGGTGTTGGCTCGTTCGCATCATGGAAGGATGGCGATGGAACAACATAATGAAAAGCCTTGTATCTTTGGTTTGTGACTCATGGGGGTAGTAGGTACCGAAGAGGCTCGTGGTGGGAGTTATGGAGTGGAGGAACGTGGTGGGTTCTAAATAGTAGAAATTGTATTAAACTAGTAGGGCTCGGATGGATATGCATGTGCTAAGGGATCATTAATGACTCAGAGCGTTTTTTGTTGTACTCAATGCAGGGGTATTGTATAATGGGGATGCCCATGGATTGGTAGAGAGGATCCGTATACCCTAGACTTGTGGCTTTGGTTCTAGTGTCCAGCTTTGGGCTACGAGACAAGTATCCGGCTTTGGGCTACATGATACGATAATACAATGGAGAACCGGGATTTCCACTAGTCCCTAATAGAAAGGAGGCCAAACGAGCTATCATATATTTAAAGTACACTGGTGACAGTTAGTATTATTTGATGGATGCTATGTTTGTTATGGTTGCTTCACTAGCCACATGTCATCTTAGGGATTCTCACGAGGTAGGTATTGTGCATAGGGATACCTAGACACCCTGGATAGTTTACCTAGTATAGAGTAGGTATTGTGGATGGAGATACCTAGGCAACCCGACAGTTTATTGAGTATGGAGCACCCTTTTATGATGTTGTAGACTAGCATATTATCTCTATTATGTGCTGACTCTTTGGTTGCAGGGACAAATCAGGTATGATTCATATACCCTCAGTTCTGTATACTATATCAACTTTTATAGTATTTTGAGATTGTTTATCGCTTACGCCAGACAGTTGTCTGACCCGAGGTTTTATACCTTGCTTCTTATTATCTCAGGTACTCTTAAATGAGTATATTAAAGAGTAGGTATGGATGACATATGGAGTTTTGCAGATGGACTAAGAAGAGGTGACATTTGCCCATACTTATATTTAAGCTTGTTATTATATATTCTACTGTGTGACACTGTGGAGCCTTGACAGTGTTTGACTTATTATTATTAGAAATAGTGCATTAGTTGAGTTTATTTTCAAATTGTATAAACTCTATTACTGTGACAACCCGCACTCGGCACCCTCTGAATCCGACACCAAACCACGCGTGTCTGACCCAGAGTGCACCGATTGTAGATGATGAAGAGAAAGAAAAAATAGTGTGAGAAGAAAGAGAGAAGAAAGAAGAAGAGAAGAGAAGAAGAAGAGAGAAGCAGAACAAAAAACAATACATAATCTCACATCGCAGCGGAATAACATATAATATAGGAAACTGTAGTATACATAAATCAATATCAGGGTACACAATAAGTAATCATCAGCTTGGACAGTTTTAATAACCTATCCTCACAAATGCTGATAATTTACAACAACAACAACAATGCAAAGCAACGGAAAAACAACAGATACGTGTATATGACATGAAGATCTCCAGCTCGCCTGCAGAAGCTCCAAAAGCACCAAATCTGAACCTATAAATATACTCGGTCTGACCTGAGCATTGAAAGGGAAGAACGCCCAGATCAGTCTGGTAAACCAACGTGAGAAAAACACACCTCAACTGAATTTTAAAGTTATCAAAACTTTTCCTTTATCAAAACAAAAGGTATCTCATAAGACCGCGTTGCAAATAAATGCCAACAAGGTTTTTACCTTACGATAACCATAACATTTCATATCGAATTCTCTTATATTATAATAGTGTCTATTATACAAATAATATTAAAATAGCTGAAATTATTACATTATTAAATTCCAGCATACACCTTGTAATACAAGGCTTTCTACAATAGAAAATGGTAGGCACGTATTGGATTTTGGATTTCCATACAAATGACTAGGTAAAGGGACTACCTTTCCGAACCAAAACAGTACACCTCTAGAGGGATGTACCTAGGGAGCAGATACTGCTCGCCTAAACCAACACAAGACCGGCCTACCCATCTCTGGATAGTACCGAATATGTCATCACTCCGGCTGTTACCGACCTTTATCCGTGACCACAAGCATACATTAACAATAATCAGATACACGACATCATAGCATATAAAGATATGTCTAAAAGAGGGATGACATCCCCTAAAGGGAGCGACCCAGTCAGCCTTGCTGCTTCTATCCCTTTTTCAGTCATTTTTCGAGGAGTGAGGCCAAAAGAGGTATCGATTACCTTTCACATATCACATATAACATCATCTTTGAATGTCACATTGCCATTTCTATTGACTACTAATTGCCTTCCACTAAAATACAACCCTTGAGCTCATACGTCTCAAGAAGGGTGTTAAGCTAAGAGAAGTTGCCATCTCCGCCACCAAACTGATGTACGTTTGTAAAAACCAATGTACGTAATCTTAGAAATGCAATGTCAGACACTCATCCATACAAGTTGTCCAGGAACATGACAAACCAAAGTTACTCTCCTACCACATCCTATAGGATTAGTAGCGACAGCCCTTGCAATGGATATTTCAAAACGAAGAGACTACTGCTACTAGATGTATATTGGGATTTTAACCCCAAAGGATCAACAAGTAGTCCTTCACTACGAAAATCCTAAATCTTAATATCATCGATCAACTTGCACAATCGTCGTATAAATGTTGGTCCAAAGTGGTTTTCAGATAAATCTGATCCCGGTCTCTTCGCACCAACAACGCAAAAGCGTTTCTCAACCTCACACGGAAACTAAGTCTCGTAGACTTATCACGTTTCCAAATTTCAACTTGCTATCCTTCGGCCAAGAAGGAAGCTCGATAGATTGGAGTAATCACTCCGCACTACATGAATCAACATTCTCAACATAAACGATAATCAAGCCTACACAGTCAGTTACGTACTAACTGTACGACTAATTAGTTTCTACATCAAGTTGAGAAACTAAAATGGCCAAATTTGACAGTCAGTTATTTAACTATCAAATCAACAAACAAAATCTAGCACATAAGTAGTCACTGGGCCTGATTTTTATTAATCATTTATAAATCAAATCACTTTCCAATTATTCACTTCAAAATAACTTTAAAAAGATAATATTCAAAACCATTTCACTTATTGGATATTTTGGAAAACATTTTCATATACTTATTTTAATAATAAGTAAATTCACAACTTATTTTATTTTTAAACCATTTAAACTCCATTTTATAATATCACTTTCCAAAAACATCCATTTTATTTAAAGGATTATTCACTGTCCAAAATCGTGAATATAATTCTCTTACCAAATTCATTACTTCTACACATTTAATTTAAAGGATAATTCACTGTCCAAAATTGTGAATAAAATTCCTTTTACCAAATTCATTACTTCTACATTTTTAATTATAAAGGATTATTCACTATCCAAAAATTGTGAATATAATTCTCTTAATAAATTTTCATATTTAAATTAATTATCAAATTAAATTGATTTCAGATTTATAAAACAATGTTTATAAATTCCATTTATCTCATTTATATGTCAAAATCCAATTATAAGTTAATTTACTTATAAATCTCTTATTTACAAATTCATTACTTTTGTAATCTCATTATTTATAAAGCCCGTTATAAATTCAATTCTAAATTTTATTTAGAAATCCATATACAAATTTGATCACAATAGCATTTCTTATATTTATAAAACACCGTTTATAATTCCACTACTTTTATTTATAAAATATCAATTTTATAAAACTTATATATAAACCATTTATAATTAAGTTAAAAATCCCAATTTAACTTATTTGAACAATTAGTTAACTTCATATTTAAAAAAAATCATATTTTGATTATATTTCATAAGAGCCATAATTTTTATAACATAAAAATTATAACTTTTATTTATTTAAAATAAATCCATTTCTTTAATCATTCAAAAATTATATATTTTCAAAACCACTTTGAGATCTTTTTTTAAATTGAAATCATTATTTTAATATTTTAAATTCTAAAATATGGCCTAATGCTGCAACAGTACTAAATAAGGTCATTCACATCAACCATATCAATCATGGCATCCAAACATCATATATCATATGATAACAGCATATATAAAAATATCTATAAATAATCCCTCCAACCTGTCACCTGCAACAAATATACATATGAGAAAATATGTACAATGTCTGCTTCGAGGCAGATGTGCGTACAAAGGGTCATCCGCTATAATATGCAGGAATATATCCAAACCAACTAATATATATATATATATATAATATATATCATATCTCATCCAAACAGTCATCAATCATCATAAATAAAATTTATTCTCACTTATATAAAAATATAAGCAAGACAGAGAGAGTGAGTTTTACTCACCTTGCTTCCAATAGTCTTTGCAGCTTTTTATTTCGAATAAAATTAAAATGACGTTTAATTTTACCCAAAATTCCTAGCATCTCCAAATCAACCCAAACCAGCTCCATAGCGTAGTGTTCGCGAATACGAACCCAATGAAACTTGTTTCGTGCGAAACAGACCTCGTATGACAAAGTTATGATATAAATAAGTTTACACGATTATATATATAATTAATTTATAACTTTTTATTTATTTTTATACCTTAAAAAATCACGGCCGTTGATTTCAAGTAAACTAATTGTGGTCGTGTTTCTTTCACACATGTTCGTTTACTTCCAAGTGAAAATACGTACGCAAACAAACCCATGAACACGCCGTTCATTCTTGATTGCCGCGACCTCCTCGACGTGCTATTACACGATCGAACAGTGCCAATACGAAGAGCATCACGCCACGCACCTCCACCCTCGACGATGATGAACTCAGCCCCACCATCTCCTCGGAATGCGTGTGCAAATGACGCGATTTCACGAGCCCCTTCCGACCAAATGGGGCCATAATATTCGATCACCACCATACATATTTGAAGCTCTCGACAACCTCTACGATTTCCTAGTTGGTGATTTTAGCTAATTCTTGATAGATCGTGAGATAATTGGGGGAGAAAGTCGGCAATTTCTGGCCATTCATTTCAAAGCGGTAGCTAGGGTTAAAACCTTAGGGCTTGTGAGAAAAGGAAAAAGTGAGGTCCTTTTATAGAAAATTTTCATGCACTATTCATCCAAAAATATTTCGAACTCCAATCGAAGCGTGCCGCCTGGCGTTTATAATGTTTAATCCCTATTCCAAGCACAATGGAATATATATCGGAGGCCAATTCCATCATATTTGGAAGATAGGTTCTCGAATCGAATTATTTTAATTAAAATTTACTTTAATCAATTTCTAGGCGTTTTAGCTTCGCACGACCAAACCGTAAGTCCGATTGACATAAAATTTGTAATAATATAATAATTCACTATTATGGATCTAATGAAACTGGTTTCGTCGAAATTCGAGACAGTGCCAAAAATGACTATTTTTATACGTTAATTAAATATTAAAATTTCCAATTTCTGTAAATTAACTTTTAATTCAATTTTAAAAGTTTACTAACATAATTCTAATTCAAGTAGGATTTAAAAAAACTTTAGAATTCATTTTCATCGTTATTAAATCGCAGATTCAATTAATTAACTGATTTAACTTATAATATTCATTTTTCAATATTTAAATTCAATTAAATATTCTAAATTTAGACGGTTGAAAAACTGGATCGTTACATTCTTCCCCCCTTAAAATAATTTCATCCCCGAAATTACTAAGTAAGAAAGTTGCTACAACTCCATTAACTTTTCAAAACCAATTAGGTGAAATAGATTACCAAATTCTCTTAAGTGTTTAACTTTTCTAAATCAACTAGTTGCAACCTTTTATAAATACATTTCTAAGTTTTAATTCATTTAGTTATTAACTGATATTAATTCAAAATCAACTAACATCATTTCAAAAACCAACAAATCTCATTTCAAATTATAACTAAAAAATCACATTTTTAGTTGTCAAAAAATTTCCAAAATTTTCTAACGCCTTAAATTTTCAAAAAAATTCGCCAAAGTCTCCTTTGCGCACTTTGATCATAGTAAAATCACAATATATATAATATCACAAATATACATCTCATCTTCGAGGATGAGGCATCCCGTAGGGAAATATATAAGAGTACGATATATAATCCGAGATATGTACCTTATATATTATTAGCGAGCATATACGGCTAATATAGCGCGAAAGCGAGCTCCAAATGCAAAGCAAACACCATCCGCACCTACTATACACTCAACAAACAAATAAGAACATGTATATAGCACATAATATCAGTATATAACATAGCTAATACAATAATCATATGCAAATGAAGCACAGGCAATATAAGAAACCATCAAACAACTAACATCCATTAAATTTAGTTTACAACCAAATCAATATGCATTTTCAATGTCAAATTTAATTTATGCTCTTTCCTTTCGTATTAACATTCATTAGATTTGCATTCATTCATTTACATTTGTTTTATTACATTCATCTTCATTCCATTAACTTACTTACTTCCAGTTTAGTTCATATTCAATTAGTTTACGTTCAACTAATTTACATTCAATCCATTTTAATTCGAATTCATTTCTTAACATTCACTTATTAACATATACCTACTTTCAATTTTATTGACACTCACTTTATTTTTGTTAAACTTACTTCCAATTCATGTTTAACAACATTTCATTATTCACTTAGTATAATTCTTTTAAATACTAATAACACTTAACAACTATTTTATTCCATTACAAAATTTACTTAAGTTTGCTTAAACATTTTATACAACACCTATGTTTATTTTCACTTCATTATTTAAGTTTGTTTCCGATTTTATCAAACAACATTTCAACTTACCCCCAATTCATGTATATGCTTAAGTTGAATTTCATTTATTAACTCAAGTTCATATCTATTCCAATTTCTTCACTTAGCTCGTTTAATTCATTTAACTTAAGTTAACCTTCATTTATTAAATTCATAACTTAAGTTATATTCGATTTATACAAACAACATTCAAAATTATATTCCATTCACTAATTATTTCATTAGTTCAATTCAATTCATTTTGCAACTTAAGTTGAATTTCATCTTACAACTCAAGTTCATATTTATTTCATTAGCTTATTTTATTAATTCATTTTGAATATCAAATTCAACTTCATTTAATATTACTTAAGTTAAATTCCTTTTCAAAGTTCATTTTATTTATTAACTTAAAATCTATCTTATAATTCAAATTCAGATTCTCATTTCTTACATTCAATAAATAGAAAAATTGTCTTAGCTCATTATTCTCAATTTTATAAGTTATACAAACTAGTTTACTCAAGATTCATGAATATTTACTTAAGTCTACTTCCATTCACACTTTATAATTTCAAATCATGGTTATATAATCACTTACCACTCAAGTTTATATTTATTTTTATTTGATTTATTTCAAATATCTATCTAATTCATTTCAAATTCAATTAGATTTATTTAACTTTTCTTTAGTTAAACTTCAAATCATATATTTTATTACAGTAACTCAAATTTATTTAACTTTACTAAAGTTAAATTTTTTATTTCATATTATAAGTCCAAACTCATTTCACTTATATTTATCAATTTCAAACTTGGATTTTAAATTCAAACTTGTTTATTACAACAAACTTAAATTTTCAATTTACTAATGGTAGCAAATCCATCATCCAGAAACTCGAAAATGATACTGATGATGCTGCAGTCCTCACCCTTATTATTTCCTAGCAACTGTAGTGAATTCGGTGCTTTAAATTCTATTAAAATCCATTTATTTATACATCACATCTATAAATTTTGTACTTATATAGTTTCACTATTTTACTTCACTTATATAAGATTCATTACAAAATTATTTATCTTTGTTTAGATTTATAATAATAACTTCTTTTTATTAAACACAACAAATAACAAATGATAATAATTAAATATTACCATTCATTAACAACCAACAATCAATATATAATTATATATAAAATATAATCGAGGTAAATTATTTCATTTACCAAGTTTCGAAAATAATATTATGTCCAATCTCCATGTTCAAATGTTTAGAGATCCCTATCGATATAGTTTGCTAGACGCAACGATCAGAACCCATAAGCCACTCAACACCTCAATCAACACAATATAAAACATTTTTATATCACTAACAAATACGCGCTCATATATATAATACATTCAAACACAATCTAGGGCGCTACTGACCCTATCTATACTGAGTACATATCAAGCCTAGGAATATACTAAACATAAGCTATGATACCAGCTGTGACGACCCACACTCGGCACCCTCTGAATCCGACACCAAACCACGCATGTCCGACCCAGAGCGCACCGATTATAGATGATCAAGAGAAAGAAAAGAGAGGGTGAGAAGAAAGAGAGAAGAAAGAAGAAGAAGAAGAAGAAGAAGAGAGAAGCAGAACCAAAAACAATGCAGAATCTCACATCGCAGCGGAATAACATATAATATAGATCAATAATCTTTACAAAGAGAAACTGCAATATACATAAATCAATATCAGAGTACATAATAATTAATCATCAGCTTGGACGGTTATAATAACTTGCCCTTACAAATGCTGATAATTTTCAACAACAACAATGCAAAGCAACGGAAAAATAGCAGAAATGTGTATACGACATGAAGATCTCCAGCTCGCCTGCTGAAGCTCCAAAAGCACCAAATCTGAACCTGTAAATATACTCGGTCTGACCCGAGCATTGAAGGGGAAGAACGTCCGGATCAGTCTGGTAAACCAGCGTGAGAAAAACACACCTCAACTGAATTTTAAAGTTATCAAAACTTTTCCTTTATCAAAACAAAAGGTATCTCATAAGACCGCGTCGCAAATAAATACCGACAAGGTTTTTACCTTATGATAACCAAAAAATTCAATATCGAATTCTCTTATATTATAGTAGGGTCTAATATACAAATAATATTATATAGCTGAAATTGTTACATTATTAAATTCTAACATACACCTTGTAACACAAGGCTTTCTACAATAGAAAATGGCAGGCACATATTGGATTTTAGATTTCCATACAAATGACTAGGTAAAGGGACTACCTTTCCGAACCAATGCAGTACACCTCTAGAGGGATGTACCTAGGGAGCAGATACTGCCCGCCTAAACCAACACATGACCGGCCTACCCATCCTCGGATAGTAGCGAATATGCCATCACTCCGGTCGTTACCGACCTTTATCCGTGGCCATAAGCATACATCAACAATAATCATATACATGACATCATAGCGTGTAAAGATATATCTAGAAGAGTGATGACATCTTTTGATGGGAGCGACCCACTTAGCCTTGCTGCTTCTATCCCTTTTTTAGTCATTTTCCAAGGAGTGAGGCCAAAAGAGGTATCGATTACCTTTCACATATCACATATCACATCATCTTTGAATGCCACATTGCCATTTTCGTTGACTACTAATTGCCTTCCACTAAAATACAACCCTTGAGCTTGTACATCTCAAGGAGAGTGTTAAGCTAAGAGAAGTTTCCTTCTCAGCCACCAAACTGATGTACGTTTGTAAAAACCAATGTAAGTAATCTTAGAAATCCAATGTCAGACACTCGTCCATACAAGTTGTCCAGGAACAGGACAAACCGAAGGTACTCTCCTACCACATCCTATAGGATTAGTAACGACAGCCCTTGCAATGGATATTTCACAATGAAGAGACTACTGCTACTAGATGTATATTGGGATTTTAACCCCAAACGATCAACAAGCAGCCCTTCACTATGAAAATCCTAAATCTCAATATAATCGACCAACCTGCACAAGCGAGGTATAAATGTTGGTCCGAAGTGGTTTTTAGATAAATCTGATCTCGGTCTCTTCGAACCAACAACGCAAAAGCGTTTCTCAACCTCACCCAGAAACTAAGTCTCGTAGACTTATCACGTTTCCAACTTTCAACTTGCTATCCTTCGGCCGAGAAGGAAGCTCGATAGATTGGAGTAATCACTCTGCACTACACGAATCAACATTCTCAACATAAATGATAATCAAGCCTACACAGTCAGTTACATATTAACTGTACGACTAATTAGTTTCTACATCAAGTTGAGAAACTAAAATGGCCAAGTTTTATAGTCGATTATTTAACTATCAAATCAACAAACAAAATATAGCACATAAGTAGTCACTGTGCCTGATTTTTATTAATCGTTTATAAATCAAATCACTTTCCAATTATTCACTTCAAAATATCTTTAAAATGATAATATTCAAAACCATTTCAGTTATTGGATATTTTGGAAAACATTTTCATATACTTATTTTAATAATAAGTAAATTCACAACTAATTTTATTTTCAAACCATTTAAACTCCATTTTATAATATCATTTTCCAAAAACATCCATTTTATTTAAAGGATTATTCACGGTCCAAAATCGTGAATATAATTCACTTACCAAATTCATTACTTCTACACATTTAATTTAAAGGATTATTCACTGTCCAAAATCGTGAATATAATTCCTTTTACCAAATTTATTAATTCTACATTTTTAATTTTAAAGGATTATTCACTATCCAAAAATCGTGAATATAATTCTCTCAATAAACTTTCATATTTGACTTATCAAATTAATTTGATTTCATATTTATAAAACAATGTTTATAAAATCCATTTATATTTTCTAACAAATTCCATTTATATCTTATTTATATGTCAAAGTCAAATTATAAGTTAATTTATTGATAAATCTCTTATTTACAAATTCATTACTTTTGTAATCTCATTATTTATAAAGCCCGTTATAAATTCAATTCTAAATTTTATTTACAAATCCATATACAAATTTGATTACAATACCATTTCTTATATTTATAAAACACCGTTTATAATTCCACTACTTTTATTTACAAAATATCAACTTTATAAATCTTATATATAAACCATTTATAATTAAGTTCAAAATCCCAATTTAACTTATTTTAACAATTAGTTAACTTCATATTTCAAAAAAAATCATATTTTGATTATATTTCACAAGAGCCATAATTTTTATAACATAAAAATTATAACTTTTATTTATTTAAAATAAATCCATTTCTTTAATCATTTAAAAATATTATATTTTCAAAATCAATTTGAGATCCTTTTTAAATTGAAATCATCATTTTAATATTTTAAATTCCAAAATATGGCCCAATGCTGCAACAGTACTAAATAAGGCCACTCACATCAACCATATCAATCATGGCATCCAAATATCATATATTACATGATAACAACATATATAACAATATCTGTAAATAAAATCATCACTGGTGAGGAATACAGTTGGATCCCTCCAACCTGTCACCTGCAACAAATATACATATGAGAAAATATGTACAATGTCTACTTCGAGGCAGACGCCCGTACAAAGGGTCATCCGCTAAAATATGCGGGAATATATCCAAACTAACTAATATATATATATATATAATATATCATATCTCATCCAAACAATCATCAATCATCATAAATAAAATTTATTCTCACTTATATAAAAATATAAGCGAGACAAAGAGTGTGAGTTTTACTCACCTTGCTTCCAATAGTCATTGCAGCTTTTTATTTCGAATAAATTAAACTGACGTTTAATTTTACCTAAAATTCCTAGAACTCCAAATCAATCCAAACTAGCTCCATAGCGTAGTGTTCACGAATACGAACCCAACGCAACTTGTTTCGTGCAGAACGGACCTCTTAT
The DNA here is from genome assembly GCA_030737815.1 of Allium fistulosum. Classification (NCBI taxonomy): domain Eukaryota; kingdom Viridiplantae; phylum Streptophyta; class Magnoliopsida; order Asparagales; family Amaryllidaceae; genus Allium; species Allium fistulosum. The sequence continues at coordinate 863,788,887 of CM060905.1, read as the reverse complement.
GACCAAGTTATGATATAAATAAGTTTACACGATTATACATATAATTAATTTATAACTTTTTTTTATTTTTAAACCTTAAAAAATCACGGCCATTGATTTCAAGTAAATAGATTATGACCGCGTTTCTTCCTCACGCGTTCGTTTCCTTCCAGGTGAAAATAAGTATGCAAACAAACCCATGAACACGTCGTTCATACTTGATTGCCGCGACCTCCTCGACGTGCTATTACACAATCAAACAATGCCAATACGAAGAGCATCACGCCACGCACCCCATCCTCGATGACGATGAACTCGACCCCACCATCTCCTCGGAATACATGCGTGAACGACGCGAATTCACGAACCCCTTCTGTCCAAAACGACCACAATATTCGATCACCACCGTACATATTTGAAGCTCTCGACAACCTCTACAATTTCCTAATTGGTGATTTTCGCTAATTCTTGATAGATCGTGAGATAATTGGGGGAGAAATTCGGCAATTTCTGGCCATTCATTTCAAAGCGGCGGCTATGGTTAAAACCCTAGGGTTTGTGAAAAAAGGAAAAATTTAGATCCTTTTATAGAAAATGTTCGTGCACTATTCATCCAAAAATATTTCAAACTCCAATCGAAGTGTGCCGCTTGGCGTTTATAATGTTTTGCCCCTATTCCGAACACAATGGAATATATATCGAAGGCCGATTCCATCATATTTGGAAGATAGGCTCTCGAATCAAATTATTTTAACTAAAAATTACTTTAATCAATTTCTAGGCGTTTTAGCTTCGCACGACCAAACCGTGAGTCTGATTGACATGAAATTTGATATCCTATAATAACTCACTATTACGGATCCAATGAAACTAGTTTTGTTGAAATCCGAGACAGTGTTTTATACGTTAATTAAATATTAAAATTTCCAATTTCTGTAAATTAACTTTTAATTTAATTTTAAAAGTTTACTAACATAATTCTAATTCAAATATGATTTAAAACAACTTTATAATTCATTTTCATTCTTATTAAATCGCAGATTCAATTAATTAACTAATTTAACTTATAATATTCATTTTTCAATATTTAAATTCAATTAAATATTCTAAATTTAGGCGACTGAAAAACTGGGTCGTTACAGTTACCGTGTTCTGTACTTTTATGATTAGTTCGCATTGTTATTATTGTCTTTACTATTTTATATATGTGTTGCCTATTATATTTTATCTAATGTGATGTGAGATATATGATAGGTTATGTGATTATTTGATATTTCCTTTTTTGTTCTTTTCCATTCTCTTCTCTTCTATCTCCTCTCCTTTACTCTTTTCTTTCCTTTAATGATCGTTCTACATTATAGGCGTAGGGCGGCCATTACATGGGCCCTTATATAGGAATAAGATGATATGGCATATAAGGCATGTATCAAGCACCCTAGGGCGAACATACAAGTTCTAGATGTATGCAGCAAACAATCACTTCAATATAACTATAGCGAATACATTCATCAGTAAATCATAAGAATTCAGGCATATAAAACCTCCAAGATTATAATAAAATTCTTAACATAGATAAAACAATCATCCAAGTCAACTATGCAACCAAATTAAGCAACCAAAGCAAAAACAACAATGAATCCGTTCCAATCGTCTAACCAAAACAAATTACCAACTATACTAATAAACATGCAAATAGGAAAGAATTCCAGAAAGGAGTCGAAATGAAAAGTTCAAGTCTACGCCTACATTTTCTAAGTATGCTTAACCAAATCATTCTTCCAAACTTAATATAAGAAACTCTACTGGTGGCATAAACTCATTTCAAAACATCAACCTCAAATGTACATGCATATCTACAACTTTTTCAATACATGCTACCAACTCAAACAAAGATGCAATAATGCACAACTACACGTAGCCTTAGCACGTGCTCCAAACTAAAATGCAACCTCATACCATTCCTAAATGCATATAAACAATACCAAAATCATTTCAGTAGTACCTTATTCGATTCATCTATTTGGATTGCTAGGGTAAACAATTCAAAGTGGATGGTGTATTACCAAAACACATCCAAACAACTTGATCACTATATGATTCCTTCTTTCACCTAAGAACATCAAAACTATCGATATCTCAACTTGGTGGATGTAACATATCTTCCATCATAATTTCCAATTTAATTTAAGGGTTATCATTACATTTATGATATTACTTCTTCAAACATCCAACAAGTTAGATACCTAAAGTATCACCTCCTCAACTATACAAACATTTCATCCTAAATTCTATAACATACAAATAAGCAAGCATCCAAACATGAAAAATCATATTCTATTCACGAAATTCAATCATAGAAGTCTAAATCCTAAATCTATGTAGAATTCTAACCTAAGATAGTGATAGTGTTAAGAAGATGGACTGTATAATACATCGTTAACATGCACCACATATTCATTGCAAATTATGCATCTTTAAGTTTCCATCTAAAAGAGTTTCTTTTAATAAACATCTTCTTCTCAATTCAAGGGTTGAAAAAGCCAAGTTGTTAAATTTGGTATCATAGCAAAATCATCCTTAATTAAGGACTAGGAACGTATCGAGAGAGTGTAATTGTATTTTTATAAACTTACACACAAACACACATATATTCATACATACATACATACATATATTATAAGGATTGAGTAAATACCTATACATCATTTACCATTCTAGTTGAGTTAATTATCTATTGGGAAGTTGTAATGAATCAGTTTTGGATAGCCAAGTTTGAGTAGCTTAGAAGAGATAAAACGAAATAGAGATAAATACTAGTGGGGTTAATACTAGATCTAGAAAGAGTATTAGAATCATTACTAGAGATATTCCGGTGTGAACATTCCCTTTGGTTCCACTGATAATGGTAGGTGAAAAAACATACTAATGTGAATCCCATACTACGTGCACTTACTGTATAGAGGGTGGATTTTATCTAACCACCTTTGGTTGTTGATTTCCTAAAGCTATGGAGGAATTTATCCAGCTTGATTGGGGTTCCCTATGTTGGAACTGAACTATATTTAGTGGTGCAAACATGGCTAGGCACTTATGAGAAAATATTTGATCTTTTGGATTTGATTTAATGAATGCACCTGATAAAGAAGTGACGTAGTTTGTATAAGAATAGAATTTTCGGAAGTGGTCTACTTCTAGGAATGAATATTTTAAAGTGACGTATTTGTCCAAGGTTAAACAAATAGTTGAAAGAATTTTGTAAATTGATTTTAAAATTTTAGTTCAAACCGATGAGCTTATTTTTGTGACATTCAAATAGATGATAAGTTTTATAGAATAATATTTTGCATGGAAAATGGAAGTTTTAAAATTTTTGACATTTGATAAATTCCTGATTAATAAATCTTTATATACTTATTTTAGAAGTATGGGAATAAAATCCTAAATTGTTAAATTATTATTTTAAAGGAAACAGTTTCATTGAATGGAAAGTGAGTAAGGAAGATTTGATTGTTAAATCTTATGCACTGAAAGCGATCCCATGTGCGAATATATCACCACATGTCCAGGAGAAAAGGGAACGGACCGTGATGGAGGGTGAGTATTACTTTTGGACATAGATTTTTATGATGGGTAGCTTAGACTTACATCTCACATAGTGCATAAATAATTTCATTATGATATGCCATGGTTTGATGTGGATTATATATGGTATATATGCCTTTAGTGATAGGTATGTATTAGGTTTCTTGGGGTATGGATTTATTTTGAGTATGAATTGGATGATTTATAATGGGATGGTATTGAAAGGAGACTGAGAGGTTGGGTTGGATGAGAAGTGGCAGATAGGCCATGGTCTTGTTGTATGGTGTGATCCTGATTGTCTACTGATGATGAGTTATTGTCCATCCTCTAATATAGGAATCCCATATATCTTTGAAAAGAATTCTTATTTTCCTTCCTAAGAAAAAATAAAACTCTTTAGGCCCATTGACATGCCACTTAGGCATCTGACTTTAGAAGAGAGTTGGATATTGGATTGGAGGATTTCTGAGTTTAGATAGGGATACTATATTTTGGTTTGAGAGAAGTAAGCCTAAATTTATTTTGAAATAACATAGGGAAGCGATGCTAACCAAACAGCAAAATAAAAAAAGGTTTAAGGTTTATATGTAAGAAACTAGACCGAAGTAATGTTTGGGTTATTGGATTATTTTGAAGGTATAAATAAAGTAGAGCTTCGCTAAAAAAGTTAGAATAGTTAAAGGACGTAGTTAAAACTGGAGTTTCAGTTGATTGGGTCCCATTAATCAATCGATTGAAAATATTTTAAAATCCGAATGAATATTTATATTTGAAGGGCATAGAGTTTATTTTGTGGTAGGGTCCCGGCGATCCAATGATGCTACTATGTGATTTGACTCGGTATTAGTCCATGGTGTAGAATTTGAACTACTTGACATTAAGGTTCTTTTGTTCTGGATCATTAGGGTAATGATCGAAGATGGAAATGAATGATATTTAGAATGTTTTGTTGTTTGATATCTCTTTAAAGGTAATTTGAGTTGATATGTGGATGGGTGTCGTTGATCCGATGTTGTAGCCAATATTACACCACATATGTTAGTTTTGTAGATAATGAATTGGTTTGAAGATGTGTTTCACTGACCTGATGTTTCAGGTATAGTAACACCATTTATGTTATATGACTTGGATGTACATTCTTCTCCAAGTAAGTGATTGTCGTCTTACTATATATTGTTCGAGGGCGATAGTTAGAGATCATCGATACTTGAGTGATAGTTGCAACTACAAGTATATGGTTTGGATTGGATGTGACATGAGTTTGATAATATGTTCACTATGCTAGGACATTGTTCTTTTTTCTAATGTTCCTAGATATGTTTAGGGTACCATGTTACTATGATTATTGGGTATTATGTTGATTTGATTTATATAGTGAGGTGCCATCTCTATTGAGTTTTCTCGTCTATGGTATGGATGGAAAGCAAGTTGGTAGAAAGTTATTTCGGAAAAGATACCATTGGTTGGTTTATATAAAAATATGGCGTGAGCATGAAATTTTCAATTATAAACGGTAATTCAGCTTGGATTTTTTTTATTGTAAAGGATATCCTAAATTAAATTTGGTATTAAGATTATATATGGATAAGTATTGTAGTATGATTGATGAGTATGTAGAAATGCTCAAACATAGATGGTTACCTAGATCATATAAGTTTATATTATCACTTATAAAGTGATGTAATTGGAATCACATGGATATGTATGATTTAGAGAATAAATGATCGACTAGAGTTATGACCTCTGTTTGTAAAGGGCATTCCAAATTTAAATTGGTGGCGAGAATTATATGAGAAGTATTTCTGACTGTTGTAGATAAAGGATTTTGAGCTAATGGAATTAACCCGAATTGAGTAATTGAAGGAAGAATGTTTTAGATTGAACGATGCTAACATAAAATAAGAAAGTACCACCAATTGGTATAAATTCAAGTGTTCCATGATAATTGAAGAAAATTTATTAGAAGGGTCGAGGAAAAGGTATTATAGTTTGCATGCATGAACGATGCGGAGGCTATTTTGTGGAAAGTGGATATTGGAGGTTCGAATATGACTTTGGGTGAAAAGCAAATAAATTCTTTTCAATCATCCCTTAGATTGATAAGAAGTTACCTATTCAAAGAAACTCCTTTGGAATGGAAAGTTAAAGGTGCATAGTTTACATTACATGTCACATACCGAAATTTTCGACTTTCGAAAATTCGACATCGATACTCACTTTATCGACTGTCGAGCAATCGAGTGCCGGAAACTCCAATAGTGAGGGTTTTAAAAAAAAGAAAAAGTAGTAGAAGAAGAAGATAGAAGAAAAAGAGAAGAAAGAAAGAAGAAGAACAACAGAACAACATCAGATACAGAAACAATATCAAAATCTCACATATCGCAGAGGAACAATATATAATAAATAAACACTAGTCTTTTAAAACAAAGAGCTATATCAGTTTATACATACATCAATCATCAGAGTCAATATACAGCAATGGACAGTTATATAACTTGTCCTCATACAGAATACACAGCGGAATAAATACTATCAGATACAAATACTACGTCTCGCCATCCAGCTTATCTCCAAAGCTCCAGAATATCCAGATAACCTAATAATCTAACTCTAGACTGCCCGTGTGGAAATTGGTGGGCACCCAGAGTTTAGAGGGGAAACAATAAACTCCGAGTCAGTCATGGTGACTGGTGTGAGATCGTAAAACAGTTTTATCTTTAAAATAAACAACAGGAAAACTTTAATGTCAATTCGCAATGCTTTTGGAAAATGAAACTACCATAAGACCTCCCACCACACACACAATGCAAACGCAGACTTGGAGGAGATTTCTTCTTATGTTAGTCAAAGATGCTTACTACGCAAAATCAAAACCTTTTTGATATTATTATTAGTGCATAGTGGAAACCATTTCGAAAGTAGAATATAAATCTTAGCCAGCACAGGTACCATTATATTATGCCTGCTATAGCTGCCTCCTGAGGAGACAGGTTATACAATTGAAATCGTAAGGCTCGTATTGTTTCTTTGGATTTCCAACAAATGGTCAGGCTAAGGAACTTCCTATCCACGATGGGTACGTCCCTGGAATAGACGACCCGAGAACCTAACCGGATCTCTGCCAACACAAGGCCGGGTTACCTCTGCAAAAATAGGTAACTACTGACACGCGTATGCCATCCCCCGATCGTCACCGATCTTCCCGAGGATCCCCGATTCGCAACAACCACAAAGAAATAAATTTTTGCAGCAACCACAGAGGTTAAGTATCTGGGCTCCATACCATGATACCACCTTTATCCAGAAGGAATGACATACACTAAGGGGCGCTACTCCCTAAAACCTTGCCGCATCCTTCCTGTTTCGACCATTTCCGGGGTGTGAGGCTCGACGAAGTCTCGTCCACAAAGCTACGCTTTCTACAAAGCCCTGCTTTGGGTCAAACAAAAATGATCAACCTATGATCACAAAGATATAAGATCAAACAAATGATCATATCACAAATGATCAAACACTGATCATTTCACAGCAACACTCAGTATGCCACGTTACCAAATTAGGATATATCGCTGATAAATTTCAACTACATAACCTCTGAGCTCGTACGTCTCAGAGAAGGGTGTTAAGCTAAGAGAATAAATTCTCCGCCACCAACAGAAATGTATTTGAAAGAAATCAGCTTTATATCTCAAATTGTAACGTCAGACACACAATCCATACAAGTCTGTTCCGGGATCGAACAGAACCGAAGGCACTTCTCACGAAGCCCTTGCACATCCGGATAATTTTCAATCACGTCAGGACTTCCCGTCACTAAGGGTGATAAAACCTCTAAATCGGAGATCAGCCGATGTAGAGTAACTCGACGGTAATCCTTCCGTTTTCAAAAATATCCGGTCTTCAACACCGGTCTTCGAATGCAATTCATAACGACGTATCACATATTCGGAATGGGTTATACGACCCCATGGTCCTTTCCCGGCTAACCCGAATAGTGAGCGATTATTCAAAAATAAGTGTGGCATTCAAATTCATCCAATTCACAACAAATACCTATCTAAAGTTAATTATTGATAGTCGGTTATTTAACTATCAATAAAGATGCGCAACATCATCAGATTCCAAATAATTTTCCAAAATTATTTTATCTTCAAAAATATCTTTACTAGATATATAATTTCCACACTTCAAAAATAAATCAATATTTATTTTTCTAAACAGTTTCCATTCCTTTTATAAATTCCATATTGAATTTACATTTTTCGAATATCTACTAATATTCGATTTTCAATCGTTTTCAAATATTCATTTTCGATTTATCTTTAAGAAGATAAAATCTCAAAACGTTCATTTCATATTGGAAAAGCATTTCCCTACTTATTTAATAATAAGTATTTCACAAATCTATTTATTTTCAACACTTGGAAAATATTCGATATACTTAAATCAAATTAAGTATAATTTCATTCTTTAAGGAAAATATTCTTTTAACACATTTATTTGGGTCAAAACGAATGTTGCGTAAAACATCATTACGACGACTCGAAATCAATAGTATAGGGATTCGGAATTTAGATAGATATATAAATCCCAATACTACATAAAAACATTTCCTTTCGGAAATCGTTTACTATAACAACCGTGTTATAGTCCACCATTTCCTTATTTTTCGAAAACGTCTATTTCAATAATAAAAATGTTGAAATCCATGTTTTCGATTCATAATACATTTTAAAACATCTTTAAAATGTTTACTTCATTTTTAATATCACTTCTTCAAAAACGTATCCATTTTACTTAAAATTATATTCACTGTCCAAAATCGTGAATATACTTCACCATCCAAATTCAACATTTCTACACATTTTATTTAAAAGTTTATCCACTGTCCAAAATCGTGGATATAATTCCTTTAATTAACTTCTATAATTTACTTATCAAAATAAGTGATTTCGGATTCATAAACAACGTTTATAAATCACAATTTTATATTTTACAACTACTTCAACTTATAAATTCCTTTTATTATCCAATTCAATTTATAACTCAATTTTCTAACAAAAGTCCATTCTATAAGTTAAACACTTATAATTCGTTTATTTATAAAAATCGTTCTTTTAGGACTTCACAAATCATTTATTCTGTCCTTTATAAACCCCATTTTAACATCATTTAAAACGTCTTTAAAACTCCTTTATAATTTCATCACTTTGATTTATAAAAATCAAATTTTATAAATCTTATATATAGAGCTTTCATAATAAATTCAAAAATCTCTATTTAAACCATTTTATAAATAAATCGACTTTTATTTCAAAAACGACACTTCGGTTATATTTCACTAAAAACTATAACTTTTATAACTTTAAAATTTTACGTTTATAAATCGATTCAAAAATTCCATAAAACGTATATTTTCAAAAATCACTTTAAAAACCCTTTTAAAGTAAAAGTCGTTATTTTTAAACTTCAAAACTTGAATCCAATGATGCAACGCATCAATTAGTCCATCACAACAGTCAATATCATATATCAATATGATAACAGAATATATATCAATATCTGCAAATAAATAAATACAGTTGAGGAATCCAGTTGGATCCCTCCAACCTGTTTCCCTGCATCCAAAGATGTTAGCACAATACCAATTCCGCTCCAGTACGGAATTATCGCGGTATATGGGTTTTATAAAAATCCGCTTACTAACGGCGCAATAGGGTCTCATCCGCTATACGAGGCGGGAAATCATCAATCCAATATATACATATGCCAATATGTATATATTGCTATATATATATAGATATATCCTATCATATCTAATATCACATCCAATAGCAAACATATCAATCAATAAATAGCTGAAAATTCCACTTTCATTTTGAGTGAGAAAAATCTCACCTTAGCTTTTAATTTGCCATCCATTTCCATTTCTTCTTTTGTTTTCTCGACTTTAACCTTGTATAAATAATTTATACACTCTATTAATATTTGAATAAATCAACAATAAATTACCATCTGTTAATTTATTTAAACGAATTATTTAATTTTATCGAATGATTTACTTAAACAAATTTTTTTTATTAACTATTCAAATTGACCGAACAATTCATTTCTATTTCTTTTTATCTGTATTTTTATTTGAAACACATTTCGATTATCCAACGCTTTTATTTCAAACCAATTTCTTTTAATAAATTTGCTTAACTAGAAATTTACTTTAAAACTAAATTCCCCTTTAAAAATTTCTAAGTAAAAATAAAAATAAGTTAAAACAAATTAGTCTCCTTAATATATTATTTAAAATTGTGGCTATGTACTTTTCCCTATTTAAGAACCACATATTATATAAAATAGTCTATATAGATTTCCTAACAACCTAATTTATCTAAACTGTCAAATGCTTTAAAATTCTTATTATCATATAATTTTCTCAAAACCTTTAATTTGTTTCTAGTTTTTATCTATATAGGGTAAAGCTAAACAGCAAGACTGACATATATTTCATTACATTTTTAAATACTAAGAATGAAATGTTATATCTATAAACTAAAATAGATATATCCAGAAATATAATCCTATACCTCGACAGCGCCATCTCAACGATCTGCCCAGCGCACTAGGCAATGACTCGAACGCGAGACCTCCATCTTCTTCACGCGCTACCCTCCAGAGCCGACAATGACGAGATACTCTCCTCGATCGTGATACCCTACTCGACGACCCACATCAAGTCGTCGTCGCCGCCATGTCACGCGAAGTCATCGCGATCTGGAATCGCGACCCATCGATCTCGCGGCTCTGCTCAATACGACATCGTGATACCCTGCTAAACTCGAGCGCAACCCAAAGAAACCCTACCCAAATCGATTGATGCTGCGATACCCTAGACAGCCTGCGAGTTGCTCACGTCCAGGCTTCACTCGTTCATCGCGCGACTGGATTTTAGGTCGCGATTTGATTTAGGCTTCTAGGGATGGAAAGGAAGAGAAACTCGTTGGTTTCGATTTTGAACGGATTCGAATTTAAGATTTTTTGAACGAGGATGTGAAGGATGAGGGGGGTACAAGCGACCATTCTTTTGATTACTGTCGCCATTTCATCAGTTTATATTTTTGTTTGATTGCCGAGAAATTTGAAAGATGGAAGGGAAAGTATGGTACGGGGGAGACAATAAAGGGGCGGGTTGTACGAGTTGTTTGTGGGAGTTGAATAATATATTCTTTAAATTTTCTCGCTATAGACACCATCGCGTATATCCATCGTACAACCACACGTCAACTCCGAATGCCACGAAATTTGAAATCCGATAATAATACACTATTACGGACCCAATGGAACTGGTTTCGTCGAATTCCGAGACTGCGCCTCGGACGGCTATTTTCCAATATAAATTCGAACGATTAAATTTCAAACTGAACAATTCACTCCCAAATTCGATTCTGAAACTTCTATTATTTTCAGAATTATCCAGACGAATTTTCAAAGCCTTTGAAATATTTTTCTTCAGCTTATGATTGAAGATTTAAATTTTTATTCACCTTACAATAGATTAAATTTTATAATCTAATCGTCAAATTCAAAGTTATTTCGGGGATTCAAATTAAATCATCGTTCAAATATTTAAAATTAATTAAATATTTTCAATTTAATTTGTTTAAAATTTTGGGTCGTTACAAATTTCCCCCCTTAAAAGAATTTCGTCCTCGAAATTACAAGTTAGGAAAAGTGGTCCTTAACTCGTCTATCATTTTTCACAATCTAAATAGTTTTATCAAATTTTTCAAAACAAATCTTTCTACTAAAGATTCGTTATTATTTCCACTAACTTTCCAACTTTAATTATAAGTTCAAAACAACATTGTTTACTTCAAAATTCAAATTCAAATCTAAATTCAAATTTTAACTTTCAAAATTTTCTCAAAAATTTTCTAACGCCCTAAATTTCCGAAAAATTTCGCCAGCGTCTCCTTTGCGCGGCTAATACGGTACGACTACAAAATGTCCCTATGGACTCTCAGATTTCAAAAAGAAAAAGAAAAAGCCAAGCGGCTAGACAAGAAATCAGCAAAAACTCATATTATAATTCAAATACATACCTTTTTCGAGCAATTCGAATTATCTGTGAAATAAATTTTCCAATCCCTTTATACACCTGTATATCCTACTAGCCATTATATCTAGTTACAGCATTCAATCATTTTGCAAATTCGATTACAAATTTTCAATATATACTTCTTATATCCTCTTTACTTCACTATTGAAGTTATACCTATTCAATTTTGTTCAATCTTTACATTTCAATTTCATTTGAATTCAATTCTCAATTTTAATTCTATTGGAATTCAATTTATCTTCAATCCCGAATATTGAATTTCATCGATTAACTTTCATTTACAACTGCTTATTTTAAATTAGTTTCAATTACTAATTCGTCACAAATTCTAATTCATTTATTCAAATTTGTCTTCAACATTCAGTTTCAATTCCAGTTTTATTCTTTTGTTCATTCCCAAAATTTATTTACAATTTACTATTTTGGTTTACAATCACTTATATTAAACTGGATTTCAATTCGAATTCAATTTACATTCATGTACTTGCAATTGCAAATTGATTCATTCCTTCTCAATTTTATTTTCATAATTCAATACTCAATTCCAGAGTCTTTTCAACCTTTTCAAAACCATTTTTGAAAACAATTCAAATTATCCCTTGAATTTTCTAAAACAAAAATCCAAATTTTTCAAACAATTTCCATTTCTATTTGGCAGCAATTTCTCTTTTGGAAACCCGAAAATGAACATCGATAATGCTGCAGTCATTACTGAAGTTATTTTCCAGCGACCGACAAGAGTTTAGAGCTTTCATTTCTCCAAAATACTTTTCAAAACCTTTCCAAAAACTTCTCTGGAATTCCGTTTTAAATTACAATTCACATTTATAATTTACACTCTTTAATTTCATTTGTATATGAATTAATTTCTTAACTTTGGAGTTACAATTTCAATTTCTTATTCAATTTCAGTGATGATAATTCACTATTATTACTTCCTAACATCCAAACATCCATATACTATGATAATTCATAGAAAACTATTTCCTTTATATACAAAAATAGTTTTGGGCAAAATTATTTCATTCACCCTATTTAAAACAATATTGTGCCGAATTGTTCTATTCGAGTGGTTAGAAACCCCTTCGATACAGTTTTGCAAGACTGTGCCGACGAAGGTTCATATACCACTCAATAAACCAATCATCACAATACAAAACAATTTTATATTAACTAACAAATACGCGCTCATATCTATTATTACACTCAAACTCATTCTAGAGTACTGCTGACTCTATCTCTAATGAGTAATACCCAACAGAGCAGGGTTGTCGCTTAACCATATGCTCTGATACCACTCTGTCACATACCGAAATTTTCGACTTTCGAAAATTCGACATCGATACTCACTTTATCGACTGTCGAGCAATCGAGTGCCGGAAACTCCAATAGTGAGGGTTTTAAAAAAACGAAAAAGTAGAAGAAGAAGAAGATAGAAGAAAAAGAGAAGAAAGAAAGAAGAAGAACAACAGAACAACATCAGATACAGAAACAATATCAGAATCTCACATATCGCAGCGGAACAATATATAATAAATAAACACTAGTCTTTTAAAACAAAGAGCTATATCAGTTTATACATACATCAATCATCAGAGTCAATATACAGCAATGGACAGTTATATAACTTGTCCTCATACAGAATACACAGCGGAATAAATACTATCAGATACAAATACTACGTCTCGCCATCCAGCTTATCTCCAAAGCTCCAGAATATCCAGATAACCTAATAATCTAACTCTAGACTGCCCGTGTGGAAATTGGTGGGCACCCAGAGTTTAGAGGGGAAACAATAAACTCCGAGTCAGTCATGGTGACTGGTGTGAGATCGTAAAACAGTTTTATCTTTAAAATAAACAACAGGAAAACTTTAATGTCAATTCGCAATGCTTTTGGAAAATGAAACTACCATAAGACCTCCCACCACACACACAATGCAAACGCAGACTTGGAGGAGATTTCTTCTTATGTTAGTCAAAGATGCTTACTACGCAAAATCTTGGTTGCTATAGTGAATTAGTTGAATAAAGTACTACTGTAGTATTATTTTTCATGTTCGGATATTTGCTTGTTTGTATGTCGTAGAACTTTGAATGAAATGTTTATATAGTTAAGGAGGTGATACTTTGAGTATCAATTTTTTTAGACATTTGGATAAGTGATATCATAAGCGTAATGTTACAATTTAAGTCAAATTGGAAATTGTGATGAAAGATATGTTATGTTCACCAAGTTAAGACATTGATCATTTTGATGTTCTTAGGTGGAAGGATGAATCTTATAACGATTCAAGTTGTTTGGGTGTCTTTAGGTAAGACATCGTCCACTTGGAGTTGTCATACCTTAGAAATCCAAAAAGATGAATCAGATAAGGTACTAACAGAATGATTTGCGTGTTGTGTATGTGTAGTTAGGAATGGTATAAGGCTACATTTGAGTTTGGGACACGTTTGTTCTATGGCAACCTATCGTTGTGCATTATTGCATCTTTGTCTGCGTTGGTAGCATGGATTGAAAAAGTCATAAATATGCACGTACATTTGAGGTTGATGTTTCGAAATGAGTTTTTCCCAACAGTAGAGTTTGCTAGATTAAGTTGGTAAGAATGATTTAGTCAAGAGTGTTTGGAAAGGGAGAGTAAATCCGATCTTTTCATTCCGACTCCTTTCTATAACATTTTCCTATTCGTATGTTTGTTAGGATTATTAGTAATTAGGTTTGGTTGGATGCTTGACATGGATGATTATTTTATTTGAATTATGAATTATTTTATAATCTTGGTATGTTTTATATGCTTGAGTTCTTATGATTTACTAACGCATGTATTCACCAGATGTTATGCTGAAGTGATTGTTTGTTGCATACGTATAGAATTCATATGTTCACCCTAAGATGCTTGCGAACATCCCTTATATGTCATATCATATTATTCATATAGGAGGGCCAAAATGATTGATATTTGTATCCATATAATGTCATATGTCAACTGCATAAATATTCTAATGCTATGTTATTGGTTGCCACAAGCACTACTGTGAATAGTTTGATATGCTAGTGTACACACAATTATCAATGAATTTGATTGTGGATTTATATGCCAGGTTTAGATACTTTTGTATGATTGGTTTCTTTGTGTATATGGATGGCTATTTGATTTGGATGGATGATAGGTTAGTCGGTCATTAGAGTAAGTTATGAATAATGTGTGAGTGATACATAATGAGAGAGTGTGAGAATTGCATTCTTTGTTCTTGTGGAATTCCGGGAATGAAATTCTTTTTAAGGGGGAAGGAGAATGCAACACCCCTATATTTTAATAATTAATAATATTTTATTTTATTAATAATATAATAATATTGCAGGGGGCAAAATGGTTATTTTTCCTACTTTGGAATTTGGCGACGACACTTGGGCTATTAAGACCGACTCGTTTTTCTAATTTGTGTCATATATAAACTTGTTCTATTCGAAGCCTATATTGAAGAGATATGAATTAATTAATTAAGTTTTATGTTTTAGGTGGGCTTTGTGCTGGGTTTGAATATTTGAAATCTAGTTAGCCATTAGGTTCCCTATAAATATAAAAAGGAAACCCATGTACAGTTTTTTATTCTTCCTCTTCAATGATTCTCTCCTCAATTCTCTTTTCCCTCATTTTCTTTCAAACTTCAAAATCAAATATCTAACTCAAGTCTCAAAGAAATTCGACGAAACCAGCAATAAATCGAATCTTATAGGGAGTTGTAATAAACCGTCTAGAGTTAAATAAAATAAATATATTAAAATGGATATATTTTTGAATTTAATTCTATAAATTGAATCTTCAGATTTATTTGATAATAAAACATTGGTTTGAAATTAAAATTTAGCATTTGAGTAGTGTTTTAAAAGCTCCAATATTTGTTTGGAAATTTATTTTGATAAAATAAATAATATTGGTGTAGGGGGCGAATGCATAGACAAGGTGGCCATCGTGATGGGTGAGGCGAGACAGACGCGTAGGTAAGCTTGGATGTGGCAATGGTGGTTGGGTTCGCTCGTGCATGTGCACCATGGGCACGTACAAATGGGTATAGGGTGGAAAATGAAAGTGGAGTTTGGAGAAGAGGGAAGAAGCTCCTGTAGCATTGGGTGTGGGTTTGAATTTGCTGGGCTCGGCCCATTTGGTTTTGATGTTGAGAAACTTTTATTTGTTTAAGATATTTAAATATTGATGGATGTGTAAACTTAAAAATGTGATAAGTTGGTCGTTTGAAATCCGATTAATCTTCGGATGCTTGCATTGAACTCATGTTGACAAGTATAAGATCGTGGTATAACTTGTTGATAGTTTTGGCAAAGTATAAATTTATGAAACACTAAAACAGATTGAATTTAAGCTGCGTTATTTTAATTAATAACGTCGTTTAAATTTTTATATCTTAATTATTAATGTTTATTTGGCCAAATAAAATATTGTTGTGTTAAATTGGAAAGAATATGGTAATTGGACATCTATTTAGTGGAATAAAACACCACTCTGCTAATTAAATTAATTGGACAACTATTTAGCAGAATAAATCACCGTTTTGCTATTATTAACCGGATAGGCTAAATTTAAACATTTATTTAGTATAAATAAACCTTGTTTCGCTAATATATTAGTATGGACACTCAATTAAATTCCAATTGATTAATGTTGGATAAGTGTTGTATTAAAAATCAATTGTTAACTGTGAGTTTGATTTACATTGTGATTTTATGTAAATACCTGAATTATAACTTGGATTGTAATGGAATTAATGGCGACTTGATTAAGTACCATTGGAGTTGCTAAGCCTCTTCTAATTTGAAAAGTTAATTATTTAATAAAGTTATTTTAAAGATAATTATTATTAATTATTAATAAGACTTTAAAGAAATTTACTCATATATGCACATATACATATCTTTTAATGGCGGCTCCCAGATCTAGATCTGGAGATTAGGGTTTTTCCCTTTTCTCTTTTTTTCCTTCCTTTTTTTCCTAGTTTTCTTAATCTTTCTCCGTTATTATCTTGTTTCCGTTCTTCACTTCAATCTCCTCATTATGGGTCTGCGGGATGCGGAAGGTTGGGAGGAGGTGAGAAGGAAAAGGGGCAAGGCACCTATTCCTTCTGGTCCGGATCAGAGGCTTACTTTGGGAGGGCAAAGTTCGAACAGAACAGGTAGAACTGAGGGTAGGAGGGTGCTTTCGGATCAGACTGGGCGGACAGGCAAAACAAAATTTTCTAAGCAAAAAGTTGCGATGTCTGGAGGCAATTCCAAAATCATTTTCACTGTTTCAGAAAACGCAAAGAAATTTTCATACAGTGAGGCAGTAAAAGAAGGAGCAGTTGGGGATTTAGGTAACCTGGATCTGGAGTTTATAGAGCCTACTGTAGCAGATGGTAAAAGGATAGGTTCCCTATCTGATGAAGCGATCAAAGAAGCGGAGGGAGGTTGGGATTTATGCATTTTGCTGTATGTGGTTGGGTATAAACCTTGGCTCCGGACATTTGAGGGTTATGCCAAAAGGGTTTGGGAAACTAAGAAGCCGTTTTCTGTTCATTCTAGGAATAATGGATTTTTCGTCGTGAGATTCGGATTGGAGGAGGACTGCAATAAGATTTTAAAATCAGGTCCTTGGTTTATGGACCGGAACTTGATTATTATGAAGAGATTATCCCCAGATATGAGAACTGATAGAGATCTCCTTACTTCTTTGCCCATGTGGGTTAGACTTCCTGTTTTAATTTTTAAACTATGGGGCAATAAGGCCATTAGCACTCTAACTAGTACCATAGGAGTTCCTATTAAGATGGATGAGGCCACTAAAAATAAATCTAGACTAGCCTTCGCCAGAGTTTTGGTTGAGGTTAATGTTAAATATGGAATGCCTAAATCCATTAAAGGTAGAGACGAGAATGGGAGGAGTTTCGTTCAAGAAGTAGAATATGAAAACCCTCCTCCCATCTGTGTCAAGTGTGTTTGTTTCGGACATTTAATTGATGAATGTCCTATGACCAAGTCCTGGGTCCCTAAAGAGACCCAAGCTGTTAGCTCCGATAAGCCTGGTATAGTTGATTGTGAAATTGAGTTATCAAATATTCCTGAAAAGGAGATAAATGCTACTGAAATTGGATCCAAGAATGATGAAGGGGTTGTCCCTTACAATAATGTAGTGGCGGAAGACACAGAAGATAGGGAAAACTCTACAAATGTAATTATTAATTCAATTCAGGAACAGAACTTGGGGAAAGTTGCATCCTCGGTAGAGCGGGGTGAGGGGCAATTTCCGAAGGTACAGAGTCAGATCATGTTACTTCTACCGAAACAGGAGTCAGTGAAGATTGCTCCAATGCTCCTCTGGCCAGGCCGGAAGGTCCTCCTGATCAAGGAACCAGGGAGCCATTCATTCCTGTTTCTCCAACTACCCCGGGAGCCATAGATCTGAGATCATTTCCTCCAAAATCACCATCGACTCACATTTCTATTCTCAAACGCCCATTGTCATCATCGGATCACAATTCTATTCCAATTTCCTTAACTTCTAATGATTTAGTTTTTGATGATGAAACTTATAATAATGTTAATTACAGGAGAGGGACTGATCATAGTATTTTATTACAGGTACAAGAGAATCTGGATCAGGACATAGGAACGACTAAAGTGGCAGAGGAACAAAATAGTTATGATAATGTAGACACAGTTCAGGAGGAAATGGAAGAACAACTTCTTCCGAAGCCCCAAGATATAGAATTTGATAATATTCAGAAGGATAAGCTGGTCCGAAAGAACCCTAAGTGGGTTCAGATGTTAGGTATTCCTTCGGAAGACAAAGGGGAGTCCTCGAGCAGTAGACCCCTGAGGACCCGAAACAATAAGGTTTTATAATGTCTGTGGCCTGTTGGAACGTTAGAGGGTTTCATAACCCTAACAGAATGGGTGAAGTGAGGAAAGCTATAGACAAATTTAAAATTAGCTGTTTTGGTATTCTGGAAAACAAATTGATGTTTCCAGAGATTATGAAGTTGGAAAAAACGTTGGAAGATGGTTGGAGAATAATAAGTAATATATCTTGCTATTTTAAATGTAGGATTATGGTTCTTATTGATGCAAAAATTTGGGATTTCAATTTTATGAGTATGAGTGACCAACACATTTCTATTGAACTGATCAATTCCTCGAATTTTAGATGTAATTTAACTTTTGTCTATGCCCAAAATTTTGTTGAACTAAGGAAAAGATTATGGAAGAATCTGCAGGAGGATGCTATAAATATTTATAGGCCATGGATGGTCCTTGGGGATTTTAATTGCATCCGTAGACCCTCAGAAAGACAGGGAGGTAATCCAGCAACTTTTAATAATTTGTTTGAATTAGATGACATGGCTTTATTTACTGGTCTTAATGAGATAAATATTAAAGGTTTCGAATTTTCTTGGTGGTCGGGCCCGGGTAGAAATATTTTCTCTAAAATCGACAGGGTGTTTGCTAACCTTGACTGGATTAACTTATTCCCTGAGTTATCAGTTGAATTCTTACCTCCTACGGTGAGCGATCATAATGCTATTCTCGTCTCGTTTACCTCTAACTCTAGGGTTAAGAATAGTCCGTTTAGATACATGAATCATTGGTCTTTATGCGACCAATATTTTCCTCTGGTTGAGAAACTTTGGGTTACTAACCAAATCGACAGACCTTTGTTCCAAGTTATTAACATTCTCAAAAACATTAAGAGGGATCTCAAGAGATGGAGTGCTAATTCTCGTAACATCAGACAAGAGGTGAATGTTATGAGAGATAAATGTTCTAGTCTTCAAAAACTTTTGGAAAATTCTAATGACCATAACTTAGCTTTGGAATTTCAAAATGCCAAGACCAACTTGGATCTTGCACTAAAAAAAGAATTCATGGCGGCAAAACAAAAGGCTAAATGTGACTGGCTGATGATGGGTGATGAGGGATCTGCTTTTTTCTACGCTAAAATGTCTAACAGAAGGAGTAGAAACCGTTTGACAAATCTTAATGTGGACGGTAAGGTGATATCGGACAATAAATTTGTTGAAGAGGCTATTGATTTTTTCAAGCAAACTTATAATCAACCTTTATGTGATCATTTTCCTGAAGTGATTTGCAAAACGGTTATTTCTGAGTTTGGGGCTAATTTTTTAAATAAGAATTTCTCTTTAGAAGAAATCAAATACGCTTTGTGGGATATCAAAGACACTGTTTCGCCGGGACCGGATGGTTTCAATTCGTTGTTTTTCAAGAAGCATTGGAATCTTTCGAAAGATATTATTTATAAAGCTTTAAATGATATTTTTCAAAAGGGTCTAATCATTAGAGAATGGAACCACACGTTTATTCATTTGATTCCAAAAAAGGACCATTCCTCCTGTATTCAAGATTTCAGACCAATTGCATGCTGTAACACTTTATACAAGGTTCTCTCTAAAATCCTGTGTAATAGATTGGGTCCTTTTTTGGATAAGTTGGTATCTCACAACCAGACGGCATTTATAAATGGTAGATCAATAGGAGATGGTATTTTGTTAGCTCATGAATTAATTAGAGGTCTTGGAAGAAAGGATAATAAATACATGTGTATAAAAGTTGATTTAAAGAAAGCATATGATTCGATTAATAGAGATTTTGTTATTCACATGTTAAGAAGCTTGGGTTTTACGGATAAATGGATAAAATTTATTGGAAATCTTATTAAGACCCCAGTTTTTTCTATCATTGTTAATGGAGAAGCGCACGGTTACTTTAAAGGCTCTAATGGTCTTAGACAAGGAGACCCACTTTCTCCTATCCTATTTACCCTAGTGATGGAATATTTTACGCTACTTATGGAAGAGAAAGTTAGGGGTGGTCTGATCTCTCCTGTTACGGACTTTGGTAACAAATTGACTCACTTGATTTACGCAGACGATATCATTCTTTTTACTAAAGCCAATGTGCAAACTGCGTATGCTATTAACGAAGTTTTTAAAACCTTGAAAAGGGTCACTGGTTTGGAGTTAAGTGCGGAGAAATCTAACATCTTTTTTGGGAAAGGGGTAGATGGCTGTACAGACATCTGTTCTATTCTCAACATTCAACAATCTACCCTTCCTATAAGGTATTTGGGTATTCCTCTGTCAAGTGTTAACTTGAGGGATAAGGATTGTTCTCCGTTGATAGAGAAGATCAAAGTTAGGATTGGAAGATGGGAAACTAAAATGCTGAGCTTAGCAGGGAGACTGGAACTTATAAAATCTACTATATACCCTATAATTCAGTTTTGGATGCAATGTTTTTACCTCCCTGTTGCTACTGTTCAGAAGATTAAACATATGATATTAAATTTTCTTTGGAAAAGTCGCAGTAGTAAGATCCCGTGGGAGGTTCTAAGTAGACAAAAAGAAGAAGGAGGTATGGGTCTGAGAAACTTAGAAGAGATGAACAAAACGCTATATATCAAATTGATTTGGAAAATCATTAACTTAGAAGGCAGTTGGGCGGTATTCATGCATGGAAAATACATAGGGCTTAAAAGTTTCTGGGATACTAACCAGCGTTCGGATGATTCTGGGGTGTGGAAGTGTATTCTAAAAAATAGACACGAAGCCTTGAACTGCCTTTCCCTTAACATTGTAGATGGTAAATCTACTTCGTTATGGTATGATCCTTGGTTAAATGGGAGTTCGATTATGGAACGCATTGGTAGAGATACTGCTTTTAGAACTGGTACAGATAATATAATGCTTAGCAGGATTTTAAGAAATGGTGAATGGAAGTGGGACTTGTATAGCTTTTTATTTCAAATACAGAGTGAAATTGAAGATGTAAAGATTCACAATGACAAAGAGAGGGATTTCTGGTCTTGGAAGTGCACTTCGGATGGACAATATCAGTTTAAAAAAGTTTGGAACTCGGTTCGAACTAGGTTTGATACTAAATTTTGGGCGACTATGGTATGGAGCAAAATTCATGTTCCTAAAATGGCAGTTTGCCTCTTCAAGGCCATAAATGATTTTCTCTTGACAAAAGAAAGATTAATTCAGAAGCAGATAGTGGTTGATCAGAATT
Organism: Allium fistulosum; assembly: GCA_030737815.1. Lineage (NCBI taxonomy): Eukaryota > Viridiplantae > Streptophyta > Magnoliopsida > Asparagales > Amaryllidaceae > Allium > Allium fistulosum. Next base: position 863,767,133 of record CM060905.1, on the reverse strand, counting down.
GTGTGTTTTGTAATAGTCACATTGAAAATATAGACCATCTATTTTTTCAATGTGACTTTACAGAAAAGATCTGGTTTTGGAGTTGTAAATTTTTTTTCGTTAAACCGAAAAGTACATTTTCTTTTATCCTGAAGGAGGATTTAACGAAAATTGTTTCTATATCCAACGCTCGAAATTTCAAGTCTGATCTGTTCCAACTTTCACTCTCAGTTTGCGTCTGGCACATTTGGAAAGAAAGAAATGAAAGGATTTTTCAAAATCGTTTTACAGAAGGGTCGAAAGTTTGTTTAAAAATTTTCCAAACTATGAACATCAGAATGGCAAAATCAAAATATTTTCAGAACAGCACTGGCATGAACTCGGAAATAGCTTTGAAATGGGGCCATACCTCCCAACGCTGAATTGGGGACATTATCATAATTCCTGTTTCTTTTTGCCACTTTATTGTTCCTATGTCTTCTGGCTTCAGATCTCGAGTACCTGTTTTATCTTACAATGATTCTCTCCCTCTCTAAATTACATTATAACTGTTTTTCATCTCTAACTAAACAGTAGTTTTTAAGTTTATTGATCTGCAGGTGGAGCAATTTGTCTGTGGATCCCTGGACAACAAGACGCTGATTTATTATGGATATTTTAGAAGCTTCTAAGGAAGCAGCTGTACTGAGGAAAACAGAAGCTATTTCAAAAACTTATCTTGTTTAGAGTCGTCTTGAGAAACAGCTGATGTTTCCTATGGTTTAGCAAGTCTTTCAGATCTGAGATGAATCTAAGATCTAAAATGTTAAATTCTTGTTTGAAGGTTATCTAAGAGTTTTTGCATCATCCATGTCGAGAAGCATCTGGTTCTTTCGGGAGGCTTCTACTTTGGGCCTATTATTGGGTGGAGCAATTTGTCTATGGATTCCTGGACAACAAGACGCTGAATTATTATGGATATATTAGAAGCTTCAAAGGAAGCAGCTTTACTGAGGAAAACAGAAGCTATATCAAAAACTTATCTTGTTTAGAGTCGTCTTGAGAAACAGCTGATGTTTCATATAGTTTAGCAAGTCTTTCAGATCTGAGATGAATCTCAGATCTAAACTGTTAAATTCTTGTTTGAAGGTTGTTAAGAGTTTTTGCAGCATCCCTGACCTGGAATCATAAAAATCCTCGTTAGTTCGAAGGCTTTAAGGAACAAAGAAGTAGATTTAGATAGTATACTTACTCAAGTAATTCTGGAGGGATGGTTTTCTGAGTCCTAACTGTTTTCATTTGGAGTTCGCTGTAGTTTTTGTCGTCTCAGAAGTAAAAGGAGGAGATCAGATCTTTTATGGCAGCAGCCATTTCTGTTTCTCGCGAAGTTTCTTTTTGGAAAGTATTGAGTTATGAAGAGAATGAAGAGTCGTATTGCTTTCTTCCTTATCGAGAAGCATCTGGTTCTTTCTGGAGGCTACCAATCTTTGGGCCTGATATTGGGTATGGGTTGTATTTGTTATTGAGCCCAACGTGTATAGTTTTTGTATTGTCTTTGGTTTTTGTTTTGGGCCGGTTATTGGCTTTTGCTCTTGTATCTTGTTGGACTTGATTTTTATTTCTTAATAGAAAAGTTTGAACCCCTTTTTTCAAAAAAAAAAAATAAGACTTTAAAGATAATTATTATTTATTAATAATGTTTTTAAAAGATAATAGATTATTGTTTTCAATTAAAAAAAGGTTAATTATTTTATGATTCTTTAAAGTATTTCATAAAGTTATTTAAGAATAGTTTTTCGTGGTTATTTAATTATTTATTTAAAAAATTTCAAATTATATTTTAATTATCAATTAAAGTTATTAGAGAAAAATGTGTGAACCTCTATAAATAGAGGAGAGCACACATGCAACTATATATATCACAATGAAAAAGGCGCTGCCAACATGCTTGGCAGGTAACAAAAGCTATATACAAGTATCAAAGAAAATCAAGTACCACTAAGACGAGTTCCGGCATGGCCACCACCCATCTTACCCCAATATCGAGTTCCGGCATGGCCACCACCCGATATTGAGGTGTTAGAAGTACCTAGAAAGCTAAAGATAATCCAAAAGATGCTGAATGTCGACACAAACTAAAAAAGAAAAATCCATGCATCTGGATCTGAAAAAATGGATAAGCAACTACTCCGGCGTGAAGCTGAATATAGTACACCACAATATAGATGAAAGTGTCCTGCCTCTGTGATGGAACCACAAGTGACCCTGAGAGGAATACTCTATTCTGATGACCTCGCAACAATCCGAAATCCAGCAATCTGATGACATAAGTACCTGCAAGATGAATCTGACACCCTATAACCCATACATGTGTCTGAAAGGTGACTAAGAAAAAAGTTAGAATAATACATTTATATGTATATTTATATAAATTATATACATATATATGTATTAAGAAAGAAAGTAATATAAACCTAAATAAGACTAATTGAACCAAAGTTAAAGAATTAAATTACATGTATACTAAAACCTATAATGACATGTATAATAGGTGAAGCTAAGCTACAAAAGAATTCTTATGAACCTTTAATCATGAGTAAGTTATGCTTAACAATGACATCATCATATAAATTTGTAAAAATATTAATACTACTATTATGAGTATTAAATATATTATTATTATGTTTAAAAGAATTAATATTCTAACTAATCTTATTAAGATACTCTTTAAATAGCTTATTATTAGCTAATTTATATTTGGGATTTGAAATCCAATTAAAACAAAATAAAGAAATTATAAAAATAAATTTATTAAAATGACTACTACTATTATTAAAAATTCTTTGATTTCTTTCAAACCAAATATACCAACAAATAATAATGAAAAAAGTGTCAAGTAAGAATCTAATATTCTTATTGAAATGAAATCTAAAATTATTCCAATAATAGTCATGTAACATCCCGCTATTTTGGACCATTCAAATCGACATTAAATCCACACATGCCGGACTTGAATAATTCAAAACAATGGATTGTAAATAAAATTTGGCAAAACTCATCATATATAGTAAATAAAATAATCACAGATCACAGACACAGAGTAATATAACAATAATGCAGCGGAAACAAAAGGATAGTAGTTCATGAAGCTACTATATATATAACAGAGTTAAACAGGATACAACAAAAATCTCGAATACATAGATGTCTCAATACAATAGTCAAATACAAGATCTGAATACATCACTGGAATCAACTGAATAACTGATAGCAGTATCGATAGATAGCTGGATCTCCAAGAGAAGCTCCAACTCCAAAGGTGAGTCTCAAATGTTGTATCGCTCAGTCTGACCCGAGCGTAAAGCAAAACACAAAACACTCGAGTCAGGATTAACATTCTTATATCAATAAATCCAACTCAAGTGAAATATCAACTGAAATACAAGTAACTCAAAGGATGTTTGGGATAACCATCCTCTAAGGATCCGTTAAACTATCTACTATGTAGTAATATTCGCTATTATAATAATGTCTAATATAAAATAAACATACTTTTTAATAGCGTCAAGGGGTTATCCATATAGCCCTTAACACGTAATAGTCCCAGTAGTCTATCCATTATTTGCATACTCCCAAAATGGGGGCTATCCTCCATACTCCACGGACTACGGGAGAAATCACAAATCGTAGTAAAGCTCGATATGGTAAGCGACACGGCACAACTAGGCAATGCCATGGTAGATATACCAATTACGCATCCGGGCTGGTGGTGATGCATAACAGCCACTACCGCCTACCTCGAACAACACTCCCAAATCAAGGGGTGCACCCAATCAATCACAAAGTAATAGAATGGTATCGAAGAAGTGTGTCCGATCAGAGGTGCTACCTCCTTGGCCCGTCAATCGCTCCTGTTTTAGCCACTTTATGCCAACTCACGGGAGTTGGGTCCACGTATATACCTTAGAATCGTCACCACCAACCTACTTCATTCTGGAAACTCCACCGCGTACACGGTTGTTAAAGTGGTTTTCGGTATCGATAGAGAGTATGTCCATATCCGATCCCGGTCTCTTTAACAACCAATCGTTATTATAACACCGTGGTCATTTCAAAATAGTTTATACTTCAAAACCAAAATATCATTTTTGTAACGACCCGTATTTTTACGGATCGAAACATCGTAAAACAGTTGACATTTGGTCGCATTATTGATAAGTCGTCCAGAGTCTAAGTCTTAGGTCGTATGAGAGTTTGGAGCGACCTAAGGAAGTGGGCGAGTTAAGGGGTAAACGACTTAGTGAAGTGGAGCGACCTAAGTATTGGAACGACCTAAGAAGTTAGGTCGTGTGAGAGTTGGGTCGTATAGGAGATAAGTCGTGTGTTGGAGCTTAGGTCGTGAAGGAGGTTAGGTCGTAGACGACTTAAGGAAATAGGCGACTTAAGTTAGTAAGCGACTTAAGAGATTGGGTGAGTTAACGACCTAAGGGATAGGTCGGTTGGCGACTTAAGAGTTAGCGACTTAAGGAGGGTAGGTCGGCGACGACCTAAGGAAGCTGGGGGGTAGCAGTGAGCGACCTAAGGAGGTTAAGTCGTAGACGACTTAGGAGTTAGGTCGTGGGTTGTTAGGTCGCTAAGTATTAGTCGTAAGGGGTTAGGTCGTAACCCAGTTAAGTCGAGTGGTTATTGAGTAGTTAGGTCGCGCATTATTTTAAGTCGTGACATAGTTAGATCGTGGCTTCCGTTAAGTCGTTAGGTCGGAACTGTTGCTAGGTCGCGTCTCAGTTAAGTCGTAGGTCGCGAGGAAGCGCGCATATGCTAAGTCGTTAGGTCGTATAGGCGCGCATGTGTTAGGTCGTAGGTCGCGTGGATGCGCAGATTCGTTAGGTCGCAGAAGCGCTGATGTGTTAGGTCGTTGGATCTATAAGTCGCGCGCTTGCGCTAGGTCGTAAGTCGCAGGGTTTTGTTAGGTCGTGGACGACCTAAGAGCGAGCGACCTAAGGATCAGCCTATAAATATGAGGGTTTTTCTTCATTTTTGGGATCCGGATTTTGAAGCGACGAAGTGCTGCCATTTCGAGAGCTCGACTTCTACACTTCTTCACTTCTTTTCTCCACTCTAATCTAGTGATTCCTTCCATCCATATTGAAGATCAAATCGAAGATCCAAGAGCTTAGATTGAAGATCCTCATCCATCGAAGAGAGATTTCATCGTTTGAAGCGGATTTGTGATAGATCAAGTTAGATCCTTCGCTGTCCAGATCTGAAGTGGGTTTCTTTTAAGGTGTTTAGGAGATTTGGTGAGTGGTGATTATCTCTCACACGGATCCAAAGGAGTATATCGGATCGTTGGCTTGATTTTGTGCTAAAGTAGTGATTTCCATGCATTTTCCTAATCCTAAGTATAGATCCATTGTTCATAATGATTTGGCAACCATTTTACTACATGTTAACCTATGCAAGTTCATTCATCAAGATTATAGAGATATTGCTCATGTTTTCATGCTTGTTAGACTTTTGACCCTTTAATTACGAAATTGTCATTATTGTTATAATTGTCTATTTAGATCATATTTGAATGCTTGGTTACTTGGATTAATGTTTGATTTGATTGATTGCTATGAATTAGATGATTGATGATTTGATTTAGACAAGATGGTCAAAGATGATTCAAAAGCTAAGGGAAAGGCTCTTGAATTGGAAAAGCTGCTCGTGGCATATGTAGCGGATGATGAAGCTAATATGGATAGATTTGATGATGATGTTGAGATGAAGCTTTGCTATGATGATGATGAGGCGAAGTATGATATGAGATAGCCTTGGTCTAATCCAGACGGGATCATTCCAAGCAGATTGATAACTCGGTGACATGGTTCGAGTTTGAGGATAATGGTTTGCTCGAGAGGCGCTTGAGCTAGTATGGAAATAGTCGTCGAGGAGGATGACTAGAAGGCTGAGATCTCATCGTTGTTGAAGGTTCTAGCATGCTCAAAGCAAGAGTACGTTGGGCAAATTCGATAGTCCCTGAAGGCTACTGATTGGTAGTCAAGTACTCTGGGCAGATTCGATAGTCCTAGGCACGGGTCACGATGACGTGCGGAGTTATGTCTAGAACCGGGGTTTCCATTAGCCCTTGACGGACGTATGAAATAAAGAGCCGGTCATTCAATTAACGATGATATCGAAGCAATGATAACAGTGATAGCCAGAGTCGTGGATGTTTGGTTGTATCATCATTCGGTCTCAAGAGCGGTATTTTCTGGGTGCTTATCTGATCTTGGTTTAGGCCTTAGGGGTTTGTACTTGGAAAACATCGCCCTTGACTCGAGTGATAATTGCTTTACTTTAAATCGTATGCTCTGCTATGTTTGCTTCTACTTAGTGTGTGTCTGGGGGCTATCACTGTAGAAAGAGGTGGAGTGGGAGGGTTGTATTCCTATTCCTTTTTCCTTTATGCTCTTTTGGTATGTTGTTAGTTAATTTACTGCTCACTAAGACTGTTGTCTGACTCAAGGCTTTATGTTTTAACTCTTACTGCCTTGGGCTGTTCGTCCATTTTGGGACGGGTAGACTAGGTAGCAGGTGACAGGTGCTGTTCTTGCTTTCCACGATGCTGATGTCGAAGACGAGCTGGAGGCTTGCATATTATCTTCTTACTATATGTACTGGATGTTCCGCTGCTTGTATATTATCTGAGTGTTATGTAGTGAGGCTTGATGTATTGACTGTTCAGATGTTTGAATTCAACTATTATGAAGTTTTATTGATGAGATTTTATTCTGTGAAGCTTCACTATATATATATTCTATTGTATTTTGTCCATGCGCTGTGAGTAATACGATAGATTCTGTTGTTTAAATTTACCCTGGCAATCGTCCATGGTCGCCTGGCACACTTTACAACGCACTATCTCTAGGTTCGGTGCAGGGGTCATGGGCGGTCGTCACATTTGGTATCGGAGCTTTGGTCAATCGATTTTACCCAACGCTCGCTGACGTAACTACGTATGAGAGACGTAATTGTATTTTGATGGATGATTACTATATATAATATAGTAGCTTAGTAGAGTTTGAGTCCTTTATGCAGTTGTTTCTCAAGGTGTATCAATCATTCCTTTTTATAGATATTAAGGATGAGTCGAAGAGGGAGACCAGCTGCTAGGGAAGGCCGTGCTACTGAAGGGGCTGTTGATTATGCTGCTATGTTCGAAGCTATGATGACTTCGATCATGAGAAGGATGCCAGCTCCAGGGCCATCGGTGGATGTTGGAGTTCAAGTTCAAACTCCAAGACTGGTGGATTTTGCTAAGCTGTGTAAGGACTACACTGCTCTTGGAGGAAAGGTTTTCTTGGGAACAGAATCAACCATTGAAGTCCAGAGGTGGATAGATGCTTGTAGAAGGATCTTTGGTGATTTGGGAATCGAAGATGCAACTAAGAGGAAGTTAGCATCAAGACAGCTTCAAGGGAGAGCTTTTGATTGGTGGAACTCTATCACCATTGATACTCCGGAGGAAGAGATTACTTGGGAGCAATTCCAAGTCAGATTTGAAGCTAAGTTCATTTCTACAGCTCAGAAGTCTGTTCTGTTCAAGAAGTTTGTGGAGCTCAAGCAAGGCGGAAGACCAGTTCTTGAGTATGTTTCTGAGTTTGAAGCTTTGTCCAAATATGCCCGGTCGTATATTGAATCTGCATATCAGAAGAATGAGAAGTTTGTGACAGGCTTGGACAGTTATCTTGGGAGGCAGTTGGTGGATCATTTGGACGATCCATTTGAGAAGCTTGTGGAGAAAGCTCTCAGGCATGAGAATCTGTTTCCTAAAGAGGGATCTGTTGTTGCTGTGACCAAGGAGGAGTCTAGACCACAGCAGGGTGGAAACAAGAAGAGGAAGCAGCAGCAACAAAAGGGTAAGGATGGCCAGAAGAAGCCGAAGGGCGAGGTGGCCTGCTTCAATTGTCAGCAGAAGGGCCATTTCTCCAGGGATTGTAAGAATCCAAAGGTGCCGGTGAAGTGCCACAACTGTGACAAGCTGGGGCATGTTAAGAGGAATTGTCCAGAGCCGTGGAAGGACAAGCAGATTGTGCAAGCTTATGCTTTGGGAGCTGTTCCATCATCTTCGAAAGCTCCTACCGCTGAAGAGAAAGGAAAGAGTGTGATGGTTCAGGGTACTCTTTTCCTATGTGGTGTTCCAGTTAGAGTGCTATTTGATACTGGGGCGTCGCATTCTTTTGTTTGTAATGAACTTGTAGGCCGGTTGGGTTTAGAACCGGATATTGTTGATAGGCCATTGGTTGTGACTAATCCAGTTGGTGGTTCGTCTTGTTTGTGTATGTTATGCCGTGGTCTGATTGTATCGAGTCATGATTGCTCTTTTGTTTGTGATTGCTTTGTTCTGAACTTTGCGGGGTTCGGAATTATTTTGGGTATGGACTGGCTTAGGAAGTATGCGGCAAAGGTTGATTGTGATAGGTTGGAGGTGACAGTCGAGAATGTGGAGGGGCGAAAGATTGTGATACGATGTAAGCATGAAGAAGGCGTCTTCATGAGCTTCATGTATTCGCTAGTTGTTCCACGGGATGGACTGTCATATGTGCCAATCGCTAATGGATTTGAGGATGTCTTTGACGAGGTCAAAGGGTTACCGTCGCATAGAGAGATCGAGTTTCGTATAGATCTAGTTGAAGGATCCAGACCTGTTGTGATGCCTCTTAGGCGGATGGCGCCTAGGGAGCAGCAAGAGTTGAGGGTGCAGGTTGATGACCTTTTACAGAAAGGATTCATTCGGCGTAGTGTGTCCGAATGGGGTGCACCAGTTGTGTTTGTAACCAAAGCGGATGGATCGCTGAGGTTGTGTGTGGATTATCGTGAGCTGAATAAAGTGGCTAAGAAGAACAAGTATCAATTGCCAAGAATAGATGACTTGTTTGATCAGCTTCACGAAGCTAAGGTGTTTTCTCAGATGGATTTGGCAACGGGATTTCACCAGTTGAGAGTGGCTAAGGATAGTGTGCCGAAGACTGCTTTTAGGACACCATCCGGTTTCTTTGAGTGGCTGGTAATGCCGTTTGGATTGACCAATGCACCAGCATATTTTGTAGATCTTATGAATAGAGTGTTCAGAGATCAGTTGAGCAAGTTCGTGCTAGTATTCGTAGATGATATTCTGATTTATTCCAGAACTGAAGAAGAGCACAAGACGCACTTGCGTATTGTTTTGGAAATCTTGCGAAAACATCAGCCGAAGGCTAAGTTTTCGAAGTGTCACTTCTGGAAGAGTGAAGTGAGGTTCTTAGGCCATGTTATCTCTGGAAATGGAATAGCGGTTGATCCCACTAAGGTGGCAGCAATCCAGGATTGGGGTAGACCTAAGAATGCATCTGATGTGAGAAGTTTTCTTGGATTAGCAGGATATTATCGACGGTTTATCAAAGACTTCTCCAAGGTAGCTGCACCGTTAACAGGATTGACGAAAAAGAACCAAGTGTTCAGATGGGATGATAAGTGTGAGCAAGCTTTCGGAATCCTGAAAGAGCGATTGACAAGTGCTCCTGTTTTGACTATTCCAAGTGGGAATGATGAGATGGTGGTTTACACCGACGCATGTGGTACTGGACTTGGAGCAGTGCTGATGCAGAGGGATAAAGTTATTGCGTATGCAAGTCGACAACTGAAGCCGCATGAAAGGAATTATCCGACTCATGATTTGGAGTTAGCGGCGATTGTATTTGCTCTGAAGTTGTGGAGACATTATCTATTGGGAGTTCGATTTGAGTTGTTTACGGATCATAAGTCGTTGAAGTATCTTTTCTCCCAAAAGGATTTGAATCTTCGGCAGCAACGATGGCTAGAGTTTTTGGCATCGTATGATTTTGGTATAGCTTATACTTCGGGAAAAGGTAACGCAGTAGCAGATGCGTTAAGTCGAAGACATGCAGGATTGGGAGCCATGTTTTCAGAATGGAAGAATCTCGAGTATTTAGCTGGATTTGACTTCAGGCCTAGATGCGAATTGGAACCTTAGATGTTGGCAAACTTATCTATAAGACTGACTCTTGTGGAAAGGATTGGCGAGAGCCAAAAGCGAGACGATAAGCTTGTCAAGATTATCCGTGATTTGGAATCTGGATTGGACCCAGAAAAGGATAAAGGATTCGAGGTCGATCGAGAGGGTTGGCTTCGGAAGTAAGGACGGCTAGTTGTTCCCGATATAGATGAATTGAGAAGTGAAGTTCTGAAGGAAAGTCATCACTCGAAGTTGACAATTCATCCAGGTGGAAATAAGATGTATCGGGATATGAAGAGAACCTATTACTGGAAAGGTATGAAGAAGGATGTTGGAAATTTTATTTCCAAATGTATGAACTGCCAGTTGGTAAAAGCCGAACAGAAGAAGCCAAGTGGATTGCTTCTGCCGTTAGAAGTTCCTACATGGAAGTGGGAGCAAGTATCGATGGATTTTATTGATGGGTTACCTAGAACAAGAACGGGAAATGAAGGGATTTGGGTCATTGTGGATCGTCTGACTAAGAGTGCAAGATTCATTCCTGTTCGATCGACTAGGACTGCATCAAAGTTGGCTGAGTTATATGTTAAGTGGATAGTTCGATTCCATGGTATTCCGAAGAGTATAGTGAGCGATCGAGACCCATTGTTCACTAGTGGATTTTGGAAGAGCTTCCAGGAAGTTTTGGGAACCGAGTTGTGTTTGAGTACAACTTATCACCCTCAAACAGATGGTCAGACTGAGAGAGTCAACCGAGTTTGGAAGATCTCCTCAGAGCTTGTGTTTTGGATTTCGGAGGATCATGGGAAGATCACCTTCATTTGGTGGAATTTTCGTATAATAACAGTTACCAGTCAAGCATTGGTATGGCACCATATGAGGCATTATATGGGAGACCGTGTAACTCTCCGACATGTTGGTTAGAGACAGGAGAAAAGCTGATACTTGGGCCAGAGATGATTCGACAGACTTCAGATTGCATAGAGATCATTCGGCAACGAATGAAGGCAGCCCAAGGCCGTCAGAAAAGTTATGCCGATAAGCGTCGTAAGGATTTGGAATTCGACGTAGGTGATATGGTTTTTGTGAAGATTTCTCCTCTGAAGAATGTTATTCGATTCGGGAAGAAAGGAAAATTGACTCCGAGATTTGTTGGACCATTCCCGATCATCGAGCGAATTGGAAAGCTCGCCTATAGATTGGAGTTACCAGAAAAGATGTCGAGTGTGCACAATGTTTTTCATGTATCATATCTACGGAAGTATGTGCACGACTCGAATACAGTGATTTCTACTGATAGCTGTGAAGATTTCAGAGTTGATCCAGTCGATAAGAGACCTCGTCAGCCGCTTCGTGTTGTGGAAATCGACACGAAACAGCTTATGAGGAAGGTAGTTAAGTTGCTCAAGATACAATGGAGTGATGATGATAACGACTGTACATGGGAGGTGGAAGAGAGGATGAAAGCAGCTCATCCTGAACTCTTCAAGGTATGGCCCTAAGGTGTCGTGTCATCTAATGACATTGTAACTTGTTCTAGTTTTAGAATTCTGCATGCTAAGCTAGAATTGGATGAATGGTTTGTTGATTGCTATGGATGGTAGGCATGCAGAATAGTCTTTGATTGCTCTGTTTGTTTGGAATTTCGGGGGCGAAATTCCTAAGGGGGAGAGAATGTAACGACCCGTATTTTTACGGATCGAAACATCGTAAAACAGTTGACATTTGGTCGCATTGTTGATAAGTCGTCCAGAGTCTAAGTCTTAGGTCGTATGAGAGTTTGGAGCGACCTAAGGAAGTGGGCGAGTTAAGGGGTAGACGACTTAGTGAAGTGGAGCGACCTAAGTATTGGAACAACCTAAGAAGTTAGGTCGTGTGAGAGTTGGGTCGTATAGGAGATAAGTCATGTGTTGGAGCTTAGGTCGTGAAGGAGGTTAGGTCGTAGACGACTTAAGGAAATAGGCGACTTAAGTTAGTAAGCGACTTAAGAGATTGGGTGAGTTAACGACCTAAGGGATAGGTCGGTTGGCGACTTAAGAGTTAGCGACTTAAGGAGGGTAGGTCGGCGATGACCTAAGGAAGCTGGGGGGGTAGCAGTGAGCGACCTAAGGAGGTTAAGTTGTAGACGACTTAGGAGTTAAGTCGTGGGTTGTTAGGTCGCTAAGTATTAGTCGTAAGGGGTTAGGTCGTAACCCAGTTAAGTCGAGTGGTTATTGAGTAGTTAGGTCGTGCATTATTTTAAGTCGTGACATAGTTAGATCGTGGCTTCCGTTAAGTCGTTAGGTCGGAACTGTTGCTAGGTCGCGTCTCAGTTAAGTCGTAGGTCGCGAGGAAGCGCGCATATGCTAAGTCGTTAGGTCGTATAGGCGCGCATGTGTTAGGTCGTAGGTCGCGTGGATGCGCAGATTCGTTAGGTCGCAGAAGCGCTGATGTGTTAGGTCGTTGGATCTATAAGTCGCGCGCTTGCGCTAGGTCGTAAGTCGCAGGGTTTTGTTAGGTCGTGGACGACCTAAGAGCGAGCGACCTAAGGATCAGCCTATAAATATGAGGGTTTTTCTTCATTTTTGGGATCCGGATTTTGAAGCGACGAAGTGCTGCCATTTTGAGAGCTCGACTACTACACTTCTTCACTTCTTTTCTCCACTCTAATCTAGTGATTCCTTCCATCCATATTGAAGATCAAATCGAAGATCCAAGAGCTTAGATTGAAGATCCTCATCCATCGAAGAGAGATTTCATCGTTTGAAGCGGATTTGTGATAGATCAAGTTAGATCCTTCGCTGTCCAGATCTGAAGTGGGTTTCTTTTAAGGTGTTTAGGAGATTTGGTGAGTGGTGATTATCTCTCACACGGATCCAAAGGAGTATATCGGATCGTTGGCTTGATTTTGTGCTAAAGTAGTGATTTCCATGCATTTTCCTAATCCTAAGTATAGATCCATTATTCATAATGATTTGGCAACCATTTTACTACATGTTAACCTATGCAAGTTCATTCATCAAGATTATAGAGATATTGCTCATGTTTTCATGCTTGTTAGACTTTTGACTCTTTAATTACGAAATTGCCATTATTGTTATAATTGTCTATTTAGATCATATTTGAATGCTTGGTTACTTGGATTAATGTTTGATTTGATTGATTGCTATGAATTAGATGATTGATGATTTGATTTAGACAAGATGGTCAAAGATGATTCAAAAGCTAAGGGAAAGGCTCTTGAATTGGGAAAGCTGCTCGTGGCATATGTAGCGGATGATGAAGCTAATATGGATAGATTTGATGATGATGTTGAGATGAAGCTTTGCTATGATGATGATGAGGCGAAGTATGCTATGAGATAGCCTTGGTCTAATCCAGACGGGATCATTCCAAGCAGATTGATAACTCGGTGACATGGTTCGAGTTTGAGGATAATGGTTTGCTCGAGAGGCGCTTGAGCTAGTATGGAAATAGTCGTCGAGGAGGATGACTAGAAGGCTGAGATCTCATCGTTGTTGAAGGTTCTACCATGCTCAAAGCAAGAGTACGTTGGGCAGATTCGATAGTCCCTGAAGGCTACTGATTGGTAGTCAAGTACTCTGGGCAGATTCGATAGTCCTAGGCACGGGTCACGATGACGTGCAGAGTTATGTCTAGAACCGGGGTTTCCATTAGCCCTTGACGGACGTATGAAATAAAGAGCCGGTCATTCAATTAACGATGATATCGAAGCAATGATAACAGTGATAGCCAGAGTCATGGATGTTTGGTTGTATCATCATTCGGTCTCAAGAGCGGTATTTTCTGGGTGCTTATCTGATCTTGGTTTAGGCCTTGGGGGTTTGTACTTGGAAAATATCATCCTTGACTCGAGTGATAATTGCTTTACTTTAAATCGTATGCTCTGCTATGTTTTCTTCTACTTAGTGTGTGTCTGGGGGCTATCACTGTAGAAAGAGGTGGAGTGGGAGGGTTGTATTCCTATTCCTTTTTCCTTTATGCTCTTTTGGTATGTTGTTAGTTAATTTACCGCTCACTAAGACTGTTGTCTGACTCAAGGCTTTATGTTTTAACTCTTATTGCCTTGGGCTGTTCGTCCATTTTGGGACGGGCAGACTAGGTAGCAGGTGACAGGTGCTGTTCTTGCTTTCCACGATGCTGATGTCGAAGACGAGCTGGAGGCTTGCATATTATCTTCTTACTATATGTACTGGATGTTCCGCTGCTTGTATATTCTCTGAGTGTTATGTAGTGAGGCTTGATGTATTGACTATTCAGATGTTTGAATTCAACTATTATGAAGTTTTATTGATGAGATTTTATTCTGTGAAGCTTCACTATATATATATTCTATTGTATTTTGTCCATGCGCTATGAGTAATACGATAGATTCTGTTGTTTAAATTTACCCTGGAAATCGTCCATGGTCGCCTGACACACTTTACAGCGCACTATCTCTAGGTTCGGTGCAGGGGTCATGGGCGGTCGTCACAATTTTCATTACAAAAAAACAAATCAATACGATATCATTTCCATTTCAAATATATTCACTTCCAAAATCATAGTACTTTCAAAGATATAATACTTTCGGAACCAAAACAATTTGAAATAATAATACTTTGGAAATCATAATACTTTGAAATTCATAACTTTGGAAATCATAACCCTTTGAAATCAATACATTTTGGAATCCATAACACTTTCCCCTTAAACAGTTTAGATATTAAAATTATATATAAAATAAAATAGTTTATAAAATAAAAATAGTTTATATAAAATAGTTATAAGTTAAAATAGTTTATAATAAAATAATTTATATTGAAAATGATTTATATTAAAATAATTTATATTAAAATAATTTATAGAGTAAAATATAAATAGTTTTAGATATAGTTTTAAAATACTTAATATAAAAATAGCTTCCTCAAATTCCTCAAATTGATTCAAAATCAACTCAAATTCTAAATTTCAATTTTTAATCAAATTTCAAATCATCAATTTCAATTCGATTTAGTTTCTAAATAAACCATTTCAAAGTATCGATTTCAAACACATATTTGAACCATAAAACAAGCCATTTCAATTTCAATATATTTCAAAGCTTTTAAATATTCAACATTTCAAAACTAAATTCGATAATCTTATATATATATCAATTCACTTTACTATTATTAGTTTTGAAATATTTACTTAATCATTTCAATAATATCTAAATACAGCTTCAATTTTCAAATTTAAATAAACAAGATATCCCATTTAAATTTATATAAATTTGAAATATTCATTTAAGTAACTTTTAATCAAATTCAAGTTATAAAATCGTAGCTTTAAAATTTCAAATTTAATAAATTTCAAATCAAACTTATTTAAGTAAAATTCTTAAATAAATATAATTTCAAATCAATTTCAAATCATTATAAACTCTATATTTGAAAATATAGATATTAAATAAATACTTAAACATATTATTTATCAACTTTATTAAATCAACTTTAATAAAGTTTTAAAATCAATATTGGTTGAAACCATATATTTCTTTTCAAAACCATAGAAATCATTTTCCAAAATATTTATATATAGACCAACGGTGTCTATATATAATTTTCTATCCTATGGTCAAGTGATACGGATAATTATCATTTCAATCCGCAATTTAAATATATACGGGTATATATCTTTTCAACCCGCAATCCCAAATTCAATTAATTGAAAATCGCTTAGGTTTATCATTTCAACCCATAATGATTTTCTCCTATTCTACAAGATCGTTTGGGTATGTATCATTTCAACCCATAGTGATTCTATACTAATAGGGAACTTGCAGAGTGATAACAGATATGATAATAAAATAACAATCGTAACATGCATATATCATCAATATAAATAACAGATAATGGTGTTAGATGTCACAGGTGAACAGATACAGATAATGGCATATATAACAATGTAACTAACTAACAGCAGCATATTTCAATTGACATTTCAATTGAAATCAAATTTAATAAATATAAGAACATTAATCATGAGTGATTGCTCACCTTTCGAGGCTAGAGAGATTTGACAAGGAAATAAGCTACGGATTCCAAAGCAACGCTAGATGGATACGATTCGAATGGGGCAAACATGCACGACGGACAAAGCTAACAATTAGGAAATCGATGAGAACTAATCAGAATCAGTTTGATATAAAGTGAAAAATATATATAAACTATTATTATTATCATTCTTCTCAAAATCAATATTTTAAACTTATATAAACTAACACATTATACTTTAAGATCCATATTTATTATAAAACCAATATTTAAATATATATATATATATACTCTAAATAGTCAAACTAAATAGTCAAACTATTTTTTTTTATTTTTTTATTATGCAAACTATTATACAAACACAACACATACAGGCAAACTGACATATTATAGCTTGGATTGAAAAGCAAAATATAATATAACTTTCTGTCAACAAGTACACATTTCAACCGCAAGCTATGTCTATGTATTTGTAGGCTGTCATATACTTTTGGTAAAATAGAAATCAATAAAGCACATATCAAATCAATACATATATATACACCTGTTGAAAAGCAACCTACTGATTTTGAAACTTTAACTACTGACCGTAAAAATATAAATATACTATATATATTAAATTGTTTCGAAGAATCTATAATACTGTCACAACGGTGTAAATAAAACTGTATAAAATTCAAAAATCAATATATACACAGCAAAACTTATATATATGTAAATTATTGCACATATAAGATACGTATTTATACACCTGAGTTCAAAGTGCTATTCGAAAATATTACAATAACTTATTATACAAAATATCATAACAGTTTTATTATATTATATAAAATAATTTAACATATATAACAGAACTTAAAGCTTTTACCTATAACAGACCTTATATACAATTGAAACCATTATAGGCATATACAACAATCCAACAGCCTTTATATAAACATACATAATATATATATATATATATCTTAAAACGATATTTAAATAAACCATATATATACATCTAACTATATAGAATGGTTACATATATATAGAGTATACAATATCATCTATTAACTTATTTATATATACAACAAAATCAAACATTAACAACATTACCCTTTAAAGTTCCATATATATATTACTATACATATTTCTACAAATCAATATATGCACAACAGGTAGTATATATACATTTACAGACTATATAAAATGAACTACAGTTATAAAATCAATTATATACATATGTATTAACTTTATCTCTGTAATAAGTTAAATATATATAACTCTCATATATAAACTTATACTCATCTAACAGCAAAACAACCATCAACCTTTAGAAATATATATAGATATATATAAACTAATATTTATATGAATATATAAATATACACGCACCTATATAGATGCTCAAAGGAGGGAGACAACAGGTTGTTCGACCAGCAAGTGGAGGGGCACGAAGTGGCGAAGTTGGCTTCACAGGTGGAAGGCGGGATTCGTTCGAAATGTATGAGGGTGGAGGCTAAAGGCGTGTTCAGGTGGTGCTTGGAGTTTGGTGTCTTCGGCATTGTTGGCTGGAGGCGGAAATCAGGGATCAGGCTTGCAGTGGCGGAATGATGTAGCAGAGCAGAAGTAGCCATGGCCTAGCATGCTGTGACGCCCCACCTCTATGCTCACAATAACAAAGAGTATTAAAAGAAATATTGTCTGTTATTATGAAGAATAAGGCTGGATAGGAGCGGCCATCCGTAGTTGGCCTTACACTAGTATTGGTTACCTCGATAGGAGTGGTATATATATTTTTCATTTTTCATCTCTTATTTGTTTACTCCCATCGACATACCCAATTCTAGTATAAAACGAACTACGATGGTTCATAATAGTTTAGGACAATATATATAATAATAACACAGATACTAAAAATGTGGAACATAGATAACAAAAGTCTCTATATATATATATATATATATATATAACTGATGTCAGTTACAATACATTTGACACAATACAAATGATACAACTACAACTGTCGACTCTGGAAGTTATATATACAAGTACATTATTGACAATAATATACATGAATACATATCATCCTATACAATGACATGACTACTACAAAATGATGAAGACTACTTCAAAAGATGTGAAAAGACTTCATAGCTCAAGCAGCAACCCAAAGCAGGATATCTACAACTTGTAATCACTCGGTCTGACCCGAGTATTAAATTCAAAAGAAAATAATACACGGGTCAGTCTAATTCAAACTCAGTTATTAATGCATAGAAGCAATAATAATCAAATATCAAATAGACGACAGTCACAGAAATCTCGTGTATCCAACTCCTCGATAAGAGAATCGGATAACGGCAGATATAACACTAAACAGTGTTAAACAACAAATCAGCAAATCCAAATCATCAACAAGGATAAGTAAAAGATTATCAATGAAGATAATATGAAAACCAAAGAATTGCCTAAACAGCAATTAACAACAAAATCTAATTATTAAATAAATAATTAGAAACTCATAATCTAATTATCAAATGGATAATTAGACAAATCTCAAAATGATCAATCAAATCAAATTTCTATGTGGTTGCAGTACACGCACGCGTGCACTGCCTCGCCACTACAGTACGTCGAAACTGTATAGGTCAAGTCAGCTAGCATGACTCAACACAACTGCAAACAAAAGCAAATAAGTATGCACTTGGAAAATTCCAGAACAAACAAGCCCAAATAAATGCACATAGGATAATCGAAATCAACAAGGGTGCATGTATGCATATGTAAGAATACACATACATATCTACGCCAAATGAAACAACACTTAGCATAAGCAAATGCCAAGAATAGTTCGAACAAAGCCATCAAAACAGGGTCGAACCCAAAAGTCCTCAAATCAAACAAAAGCAAAACTGCAATTGCACTTGCAACTAAAACTGCCTCGAAGTAAATGAAGACTGTATGCCAAAAGGTCAGAGGCAATGCAAGTGCAGGCTACATATATGCGAAGACCACATAAACTCAAGACAACACAAAAGTTCTCAAATGAGCACAAGGTCAAACCCGAGCTTTACAGCTAGATTCAACTCAGGGAAGTTGTACAGGTTACAACTTCGAGCATGCGAACAGGAAAAACCAAAACAATGCCCAACTCAAATGAACACAGCGAAATGCACAAAGGCATAACAACTGCACCAAGACCAAAATGGTGAAACAAGACCACATACAAGCAATATGGCAATAAAGGGATGAACACAAATGACAAGATTCGAGTTCGAATTACAACAGCAAAGCAATGTTGAAGTCACAAACAACCAAGATCAAAGGCGTAGCAACCAACAAATACAAAGTCGAGACAAGAAGGCAACACAAACCAGAAAGTAGCATGACAGTGAAACAGGCCATCTACAACATCAAGTGAAGACTACAAGAATGCACAGTACAGTGATACACGCATGTATGTACGTGTTAGCAGTGAATCAAGTGAAACAAAGATGAGCACAAGCTTCAGACAAAAGTGAAGTTTCAAATCGAACCAGTTTGGAAATCTCTCAAGAAACTACAACATCAAGTATACATGGAGCAATGACCAGAAAGTAAAATTCAGCAGTGTGCATATGAAGACCAAAGTGCAAAAGTGATGATCAGTGCACATGAAGATCAATTGCCACAATGAAACTACAGTTGCAAAAAGGTACAAAGACAAAGACAATGCATAAACTACTCCAAACGAAGATGTACAAACATAAATGCATATATATATATGCAAGCAATCAAGTACAGCAGCCTCGAGAAGGAGCAGTTATAATCAAATCAAGTCGAAGCAGTGACAAGGCCGAAGTCAATTTTTCTAACACTAAAGGAAGCAAATATTTTCACAAAATCAACTACGTTCAAATCATGTGGCCGAAGTCAAAGGGAACAAAGGTAAATCAACATCATCATAGAAAAATCAAATTCGATGTCAACAGATCAAAGTCAGAAAATTTTCAAGCAAACAACAAAATTCGAACGGCGAGCAAAATGAATTGACAAACTCAACCACTTGAATACAAACGAAAATCAAAGAATTCAAACCCTAATTACACTTGAGTATGAATTAGATGTGAGTAGAACTCACCTTAGCATTCGATCGAGACAACAAAATCGACACAAGTAAACACGAAAACAATCCCCCGGATCGATGAAGCTAGCAACGAAATCGATCACTTGATCGAACAAATTGAAGTCGGCGACTAAGCCCTAATTTTGAAGAAGGGGGACGAACGAATGAAGTTGCCATTTATTTTCTTTTGTTTAGTTTTCATTTAGGGTTGCGAAAATAAAGAAAGGGGAAAAAAGAACGAGTTATCACTTATCACAGCATCAAGTATTGAAAATGTGGCCAAGATTTTCCTTAAAGCCCAAACAACACTTAACCAATTTTTATTAAAGAATTCTACTCGATAAAAATTCCAAACAGCTATTAACAACTAATTTAATCATCGTTTGACGACAATTAATTGTTACAAAACTCCGGGTTGTTACAGACTCCCCTCCTTATAAAAATTGCGTCCCCGCAATTTTCATAATTAAAGTTGTTTATAACAAATATTTTTCTACCATAAACTGGTTAAGCTAGAAAAATAAAGATCGAGAACACAAATACCAAAGAAATATTTTAATCGCGTAAAAGAAATTCACAAATTCTCAACAAAATCTAATTATCGAATAGATAATCAGAAAACAGCAGAACTGAATAAATACAATTACCAGCAATATTCAATTATCAATTAGATAATTAGAACGTAGAAATTACAAAACAACAATATCTAATTATCGCGATAATTAGAAAACAACAAAATCTAATTATCAGCAAAGATAATTAGAAAACACAAATCACAAATCGCAAAACTGCAAATATCTAGTTATCCAACAATTAACTAGAAAACACGAACTCCATAATCAGCAAACTCTAACTATCAACAGAGATAGATAGGAAATAACAATTCAATAAAATCAACATAATCTAGAATCAATTAGAGACTAGAAAATTTCATAATCAGCAAAACTAGCAAATATCCAATTATAAAAAACGATAATCAAAAAACACAAATATCTAATTATCAAAGACGATAATCAGAAAACATCAGATAATCAGAAATCTCAAATCAACAAATATCTAATTATCAAAAACGATAATCAGAAATCTCAAATCAACAAATATCTAATTATCAAAAACGATAATAAGAATTCACAAATCAACAAATATCTAATTATCAAAAACGATAATCAGAAATCTCAAATCAACAAATATCTAATTATCAAAAACGATAATCAGAAATCTCAAATCAACAAATATCTAATCATCAAAAACGATAATCAGAAATCTCAAATCAACAAATATCTAATTATCAAAAACGATAATCAGAAATCTCAAATCAACAAATATCTAATTATCAAAAACGATAATCAAAAATCTCAAATCAACAAATATCTAATTATCAAAAACGATAATCAGAAATCTCAAATCAACAAATATCTAATTATCAAAAACGATAATCAGAAATCACAAATCAACAAATATCTAATTATCAAAAACGATAATCAGAAATCTCAAATCAACAAATATCTAATTATCAAAAACGATAATCAGAAATCTCAAATCGACAAATATCTAATTATCAAAAAGGATAATCAGAAATCTCAAATCAACAAATATCTAATTATCAAATACGATAATCAAAAATCTCAAATCAACAAATATCTAATTATCAAAAACGATAATCAGAATTCACAAATCAACAAATATCTAATTATCAAAACGATAATCAGAAATCACAAATCAACAAATATCTAATTATCAAAAACGATAATCAGAAACAACAAATATCCGATTATCAAAAACGATAATCAGAATTCACAAATCAACAAATATCTAATTATCAAAAATGATAATCAGAAATCTCAAATCAACAAATATCGAATTATCAAAAACGATAATCAGAAATCTCAAATCAACAAATATCTAATTATCAAAAACGATAATCAGAAATCTCAAATCAACAAATATCTAATTATCAAAAACGATAATCAGAAATCTCAAATCAACAAATATCTAATTATCAAAAACAATAATCAGAATTCACAAATCAACAAATATCTAATTATCAAAACGATAATCAGAAATCACAAATCAACAAATATCTAATTATCAAAAACGATAATCAGAAACAACAAATATCCGATTATCAAAAAAGATAATCAGAAACAACAAATATCTGATTATCAAAAACGATAATCAGAAATCTCAAATCAACAAATATCTAATTATCAAAAACGATAATCAGAAATCTCAAATCAACAAATATCTAATTATCAAAAACGATAATCAGAAACAACAAATATCCGATTATCAAAAACGATAATCAGAAACAACAAATATCGGATTATCAAAAACGATAATCAGAAACAACAAATATCCGATTATCAAAAACGATAATCAGAAACAACAAATATTTGATTATCAAAAACGATAATCAGAAACAACAAATATCCGATTATCAAAAACGATACTCAGAAACAACAAATATCCAATTACCTGTAGATAATTGGAAACAACAAATATCTAGAAATCAATTAAGATACTCTAGAAAATCAACATAAAAGGTGGATCGATCCCATCAGATGGTGAGTTTTTAGCTACGCCGCACGTGCATCAACAAATGGCCGAAGCCTACCAAGTACTCATCATAATTTTGGCGCCCAACAAATGACCCGAAGGTCCGTAGAGTGACCCGAAGGTCTAGTACTGGTATTTGACCCGAAGGTCCATCATATGACCCGAAGGTCCAGCAGAGTGGCCCGAAAGCCAAACAAATGACCCGAAGGTCCATCATAGTGGCTCGAAAGCACACAAAATCATCAAAACAGCAATTATTTCAATTTACGAGTCCGGAATTAACCGAAATAGCAAACGCACATGTCCCATACCACGTGTTTTACTAAATCGTTTGATTCTCTTCATCGTTTCCTTGAAAGTGCAAAATTGTGTATTTTGTAAAAATGACATTTTACATTCTCAAACGGACAAGTCCGGAATTAAGCGAATCAGTAAAAGAAAGGGTTCATAGTCCTTAATTTTGCTGAATCATTTAAATCGCTTCTTCATTCTTTTGAAAGCGCAAATTGTAAAATTTTGTATTTTAAATGAATAACATTTTACGTTCTCAAACGGACAAGTCTGGAACTAAACAAAACAGTAAAAGTGAGGGTTCATAGTCCTCAATTTTGCTGAAGCGTTTAAATCGCTTCCTCATTCTTTTAAAAGCGTAAACTGTAAAAATTTTAAAACAATTTTTAGAACACGTGATTAAAACAGAAACCTCAGTAGCAATTTCGAAGAGGAAATTGCATTTCCCAAAACATCGTAAAACGAATCTCAAAATCAGCATTGCGGAATAACCGCTTGAAAATCCACTTTTAAAATTTGACGGTTACTGAAGCCAAAGCGATAGTAATTTTTAAACGTCAAAATCTCATCAAAATAATTCACATCAAAATGTAACACCAGTGAATTTTCATTCATAAAAAATGTCAACAAAACACCGTGTTTCAGAATTTAGCATCAATGTAAAAATCCCGTTATAAAAATAATGGCAACAAAATACGTTTAAACCAAACACCGGTTCAACGTAAAATTAATGCAGTAACGTGCAACTCAAATTTGCATGTATACTACAAAATGAACAAAGAAATAATTCGAATGTATCTTCAATGAAGATAATTCAAAACAGCAAAAATCTCAACAAAAGTCACATAACAGCAATCGCTTCGAATCTTCAAATCGGATTCGAAATTTTCAAAGAAACAAAATAAACCCAGCAATGTAAACAACAAATGAAATTTATTTCAATTTCATATTTTGATTTTTAAATCAAAAGATTATCAGTTGTACTCAGCGAAGACAGTGTCACTGCTTCCGTTGCGCACTCTGATAAACAGATCACAAATCGATAAAATCATCAGAACACAATTTCACTTTTATTTTTAAATAAGGATATTTAAAATTTTCATCATAATTTCAAAACTTTAGTTTTGACTCAAAACACAACCAAAAACATCGACAAATAGTTGTAACACATGTTCCATCTAAGTTATGTTTTATATTATGTCCATAAACCCCAAGCTCTGATACCAACTGTGACGCCCCACCTCTATGCTCACAATAACAAAGAGTATTAAAAGAAATACTGTCTGTTATTACGAAGAATAAGGCTAGATAGGAGAGGCCATCCGTAGTTGGCCTTACACTAGTATTGGTTACCTCGATAGGAGTGGTATATATATTTTTCATTTTTCATCTCTTATTTGTTTACTCCCATCGACATACTCAATTCCAGTATAAAACGAACTACGATGGTTCATAATAGTTTAGGACAATATATATAATAATAACACAGATACTAAAAATGCGGAACACAGATAACAAAAGTCTCATATATATATATATATATATATATATATATAAAACTGATGTCAGTTACAATAGATTTGACACAATACATATGATACAACTACAACTGTCGACTCTGGAAGCTATATATACAAGTACATTATTGACAATAATATACAAGAATACATATCATCCTATACAATGACACGACTACTACAAAATGACGAAGACTACTTCAAAAGATGTGAAAAGACTTCATAGCTCAAGCAGCAACCCAAAGCAAGATATCTACAACCTGTAATCACTCGGTCTGACCCGAGTATTAAATTCAAAAGAAAATAATACATGGGTCAGTCTAATTCAAACTCAGTTATTAATGCACAGAAGCAATAATAATCAAATATCAAATAGACGATAGTCATAGAAATCTCGTGTATCCAACTCCTCGATAAGAGAATCGGATAACAGCAGATATAACACTAAACAGTGTTAAACAACAAATCAGCAAATCCAAATCATCAACAAGGATAAGTAAAAGATTATCAATGAAGATAATATGAAAACCACATAATTTCCTAAACATCAATTAACAACAAAATCTAATTATTAAATAAATAATTAGAAACTCATAATCTAATTATCAAATGGATAATTAGACAAATCTCAAAATGATCAATCAAATCAATTTTCTGTGTGGCTGCAGTACACGCATGCACTGCCTCGCCACTACAGTACGTCGAAGCTGTATAGGTCAAGTCACGCTAGCATGACTCAACACAACTGCAAACAAAAGCAAACAAGTATGCACTTGGCAATTCCAGAACAAACAAGCCCAAATAAATGCACATAGGATAATCGAAATCAACAAGGGTGCATGTATGCATATGTAAGAATACACATACATATCTACGCCAAATGAAACAGCACTTAGCATAAGCAAATGCCAAAAATAGTTCGAACAAAGCCATCAAAACAGGGTCGAACCCAAAAGTCCTCAAATCAAACAAAAGCAAAACTGCAATTGCACTTGCAACTAAAACTGCCTCGAAGTAAATGAAGACTGTATGCCAAAAGGTCAGAGGCAATGCAAGTGCAGGCTACATATATGCGAAGACCACATAAACTCAAGACAACACAAAAGTTCTCAAATGAGCACAAGGTCAAACTCGAGCTTTACAGCTGGATTCAACTCAGGGCAGTTGTACAGGTTACGACTTCTAGCATGCGAACAGGAAAAACCAAAACAATGCCCAACTCAAATGAACACAGCGAAATGCACAAAGGCATAGCAACTACACCAAGACCAAAACGGTGAAACAAGACCACATACAAGCAACATGGCAATAAAGGGATGAACACAAATGACAAGATTCGAGTTCAAATTACAACAGCAAAGCAATGCTGAAGTCATAAACAACCAAGATCAAAGGCGCAACAACCAACAAATACAAAGTCGAGACAAGAAGGCAACACAAACCAGAAAGTAGCATGACAGTGAAACAGGCCATCTACAACATCAAGTGAAGACTACAAGAATGCACAGTACAGCGATACACGCATGTATGTACGTGTTAGCAGTGAATCAAGTGCAACAAAGATGAGCACAAGCTTCAGACTAAAGTGAAGTTTCAAATCGAACCATTCTGGAAATCTCTCAAGAAATTACAACATCAAGTATACATGGAGCAATGACCAGAAAGTAAAACTCAGCAATGCGCATATGAAGACCAAAGTGCAAAAGTGATGACAGTGCACATGAAGATCAATTGCCACAATGAAACTACAGTTGCAAAAAGGTACAAAGACAAAGACAATGCAGAAACTACTCCAGACGAAGATGTACAAACATAAATGCATATATATATGCAAGCAATCAAGTACAGCAGCCTCGAGAAGGAGCAGTTATAATCAAATCAAGTCGAAGCAGTGACAAGGCCGAAGTCAATTTTTCTAACAGTAAAGGAAGCAAATATTTTCACAAAATCAACTACGTTCAAATCATGCGGCCGAAGTCAAAGGGAACAAAGGTAAATCAACATTCACAGAAAAATCAAAGTCGATGTCAACAGATCAAAGTCAGAAAATTTTCAATCAAACAACATAATTCGAACGGCGAGCAAAATGAATCGACAAACTCAACCACTTGAATACAAACGAAAATCAAAGAATTCAAACCCTAATTACACTTGAGTATGAATTAGATGTGAGTAGAACTGACCTTAGCATTCGATCGAGACAACAAAATCGACGCAAGCAAACACGAAAACAATCCCCCGGATCGACGAAGCTAGCAACGAAATCGATCACTTGATCGAACAAATTGAAGTCGGCGACTAAGCCCTAATTTTGAAGAAGGGGGACGAACGAATGAAGTCGCCATTTATTTTCTTTTGTTTAGTTTTCGTTTAGGGTTGCGAAAATAAAGAAAGGGGAAAAAAGAACGGGTTATCACTTATCACGGCATCAAGTATTGAAAATGTGGCCAAGATTTTCCTTAAAGCCCAAACAACACTTAACCAATTTTTATTAAAGAATTCTACTCGATAAAAATTCCAAACAGCTATTAACAACCAATTTAATCATCGTTTGACGACAATTAATTGTTACAGAACTCCGGGTTGTTACACATGTTGTTATGGTCTAGGGGATGTTTAGTGAAATGTGGAGACGTGAGCAACTGGGGAGAGGAGGTGAATAGGCGAAAGTGTTTGAAAAGGAAAGAGGGAAGAAACAAAAACTTTATAAATTTCTCTGATGGCAGAATAGAAAAAATAAATGAAGAGATGGAATGCAATAGAAAAAAAAGTGGAACCAGAGAATACAAGAACGAACCGTAAATTTTTATTAAATATCAAAGGCAAATGAAAAGTCAAAGTATTCATTACTGAGAATACAAGTAGTTATGACCATTCGATTTCTAATAGAATACAATTGAATGAACAATTGAACCCAAAAGGTTGAAAGTGGGTACCAGTACGGTTACCCTTTCGCGGATTCCGCTGCGAACCAGACTTCAAAACACAGATGTGAATATACCACAGAGATCAGCATGACGAGACGATCAAAATGGTATACATATATTAGTAGTACGATCATCCGATTAAAAGTCGATAATCGGTACCGAAAATGCTGCAAATCTACCAAAATTAAGATAAACGGAGCAATAGATGTCCAAATTTGACGAAACGAAAGATGACGTCTCACTCAGAAGATGATTTACAAATTTTCTATGTAAAAATATTTAGGTTTGGAAAACATTTTATTATCATCAATTTTAACTGATATAAATTGGAATAAAATTACACTAGAAAATAAACTTCAAAATTTTCTGATGAAAATTTACCAGTTGCTATGTTAAAATAGACGTATTCCAAATATTAAGTTTTCAATTCAAAATTTTATTATTTAAAATTTCATAAAATTTCAATTAATTAATTAAATAAAACCACTAAAATTTTCGGGTCGTTACAAGTCATAATCCGAAATTTTGGTAGTTATACTAAAGTTAAAAAATTTAAGAGTATTATTTAGAATATAATAAGAATTCAAGCAATCATAGTAAATGTGTTTAATATCTTCGAGATGCAAATTACAAAATAACATTTATTATCATTTTGAATGTTTTTTCTCTTTAAAAGTTCTATTGTGTTAAGTTTTCCATGCAATATTTACCACATATGAATTTTAGATTTAGGAGGAGCATTAGTTTTCCAAATAAATTTGAAAAGTTATTTATTGTACCCGAAAAATCAATAACTCTGTAAAAAGAATTAGAAGTATATTTTTTTACACTTATCCCATTCCCAACTAATAATATCATTATCGTTATCAATATTATAAAGATTTAATCTAGCATAAAGCAAGGAAAGTTGCCTAAGGGTTAAACCTTCTAAAATACTACTAAAACTAAAATTCCAAGGAGGATCAATGTCAGATGAATAAACTTCATTTATTAAAGCAAACTTAAAATTATAGATTTCATAAAGCTCTTTAAATTCGAACTTAAGAGGTAAACCCGAAATCCAACGGTCATGCCAGAAAGAAGTACTATTACCAGAATGTACTATCGTATTAATACCTAAGTTAAATATCTCATTACATTTTAAAATGTTTTTCCAAAAATTAGAAATATTTTGAGTAACTGGAGAAGCAATTTGATATAAGTTACTATTACCATTATAGTAATATTTAGAAATGATCTCTTTCCAAATAGCGTTATCGTTTATATCCTTAAATTTCCATAACCATTTACCTAGTAATGATATATTCATATTACGCAAATTAATTACTCCTAGGCCACCTTCCTTTTTAGCTTTACAAACAGTTTCCCAATTAACTAAACATTTTATACTACTATTAGGGTTTTCCCCACTCCATAAAAAATCTCTTCTAATTTTATCAATTTTGTCAATAACCCAATCTGGAAATAGATGCATGGACATCCAATAAATCGGAAGGGCTGATAAAACTGAATTTATTAAGATTAGTCTACCTGCTCTAGATAAAAATCTACCATTCCAGTTAGAGATCTTATTTTTAATTTTATCAATGATTATGAGCCAATCATCATGTTTGAGATTGGTAGGTCTAATCACAAAACCTAAATAATCAAACGGAAAGTTCATAGTTTTGCAATTTAAAGTATTAGCAACTAAATTTTCAACTTTTTCAAAATCATTTAAAACTAATACAGAACTTTAATTTTCAACTTTTATAAATTTATATTGTTTTTAAGTTAATTTATATTATAATAATATTTATTTCCAAATTTAATTTATTAATATATTAATATTGATTTAAAAGTTCAATTATTTATATATTAATATTGTTTTAAAAATAATTTATTATTATATTAATAGTGTTGGAGTTAATTACCTTTTATATGATTAAAGATATTTAAGGTTACACTTTTATGATGTTTAAGTTTTTATTTATTATAATTATATATTAAATTGTTTATAAAAGGATTTATTTAAAGGGATGTGTAAATTTGAAAAATGTTGGAATTTGAAAAGGAGTCCGGTTTGAATGATTTTGGAAAAGACGGATTTATAAATGCTTAATGATTTGGAAAGGGAAGTTTTATAAATGGGTTGAGATTAATAAAAGAGTATTGTTCTAAATTAAATTTAGAAATCTATAAAGAAGCTTTATAAATAGATGTAACGACCCTGAATTTTTGACATTTGAGATGTGAATACTTAATTGAGTTTAAATATTCGAACAATAATTTAATTTGAAATTCAATTATCAGAATGAATTTGGCGATTAAATTATTGAATTTAATTATCGAGACTGGGTAAAAATTTGAATCTTCAGTTTTAAGCCGATTAAAAATATTTTCAAGGCTTCGAAAATTCATATTGATTATACTGAAGATAATAAAGGTTTCAGAATTGAAATTGAAACTGTTTTGTTCAGTTTTGAATTTATATCGTTTAAATCGATAATTAAAAATAGCGTTCCGAGGCGCAGTCTCGGAATTCGACGAAACCAGTTTCATTGGATCCGTAATATGGTATTATTATCGGATTTCAATTTTGGTAATGTTTGGAGTGATCGTTTGGCCGTACGATAAGCAAACGCACTGAAATTTATATTGAAATTTAATTTAATAACTGGTCCAAAAAGCTATCTTCTCCATACGATTGAAATTGAACTCGTAACCTTTTCCATTGCGTTCGAAATAGGCGTATAACATTACGAACGCCTAGCGGCATGCCTCGATAGGATATCGAGATTTTTGAGTTGCATTTTCGTGACGATTTGAATTTGAATTTGAATTTGAATTGGGAAATTAGTCAACTGTCGTTGATATTATTTCACATCAACCGTATTTTTATTAAATTCAAAATACTGTAGCCTGTTACTTCAGCATGCAAACGTCTTCTCTCGTCCTCTTATTTCTTTTCAGCCGAAGAGAAAAAGAAGAAACCAAATCATTTCGTTCAAAGGAAATAGAAATGGCAGACCGATATTTTATATTTTCCTCTCGTTCGAAACCTTATTCTCTTCAATCAAAAATCACGACTTCCCTTCCTCGTTCAAATTCCAATCGGTTGAAAATTTTATTAAAAATAAAAGGTATTCGTATGCGATTGGAATCGAGTTCTTTCGACTGGGATTCGCGACGACAACATCGAAGCGGAGGCGACTCGTGGGTATCGCGATGGCAGCAATCGATTTCGCAGTCGCGCGTGGTAGGATTTAGCTAGGGCGGCGTTCGAAGGGAAGGTAATGGTTGTCGGAGTCGCGATGTCGTCACTATGGAAGCTCGAGCAGGGTCGTAGTTTGGGTTTCGCGTAGAAGTCGTTATTGATCTGGTGTCTCGAGTCGATGGGTCGCGCGGGGGAGAGGTTGGATCGCGAGTTGAACTTTGGGGTGTCAGCGTTTAGTCAGGTGATAGGGGGTCTGGGGTGCCGCCGTAGGCCGTAGTGGTCGATGATCTAAGCAGGGTCTCGCGGTGAAGTGGTGGAGCTCGCGAACAGCTAGGGTTCGCAGAAAGGAGGCCGGGGTGTCGCAGTCCCACAGTGGCGGCCGCGTTCGACTGTGTCGTTTTGGGTTTTAGCTTGAGGCAGTGAGGTATATTTCAGATTTCTTCTTGATTTAAAATTTTGGTATCTAGAGAAAGATAAACAGAAAAACAACTTCACAGGAAAGAAGCATTTTTGTTTTGAATGTATATAAATATTAGAGAATGATTTTTCCAGTAAGAAGTTAGAGTTTTATTTAATATGAATATGCAGTTCAAGAAAATATACATATATGATGATTAAACTATGTTAGTTAGCTTATTTAAATTTTTGGGTTGGTAAAAATGCTTTATTAAAAGGAAATGGTAAAACAAAATCATTGGATAATTAAAATTACCAAGCGAAAATTTGTGTTATTTGATTAATTCAAATATTAATAGAATTGTATAAAATTGTTATACAAGGTTTGAAACCGTGAAGGAATGGTCAAAATGGAAAATGGGATTGCAAAATAAATGCTAAGGTGAGATCTTCTCACTCAAATTGAAAAGTGGAATTTACAGTTATTGATTGATTGATTGACTGTTTGGATTGTGATATTAGATATAGTAGGATATATCTATATATATATATAGCAATATATACATATTGGCATATGTATATATTGGATTGATTGATTTCCTGCAATTATATAACGGATGAGACCCTATTGCGCCGTTAGTAAGCGGATGATATTTTTATAAAACCTATATACCGTGATATTCCACCTCGAAGTGGAATTGGTATTGTGCTAACATCTGTGGATGCAAGGAAACAGGTTGGAGGGATCCAACAGGATTCCTCAAAACATTTGAATTGATTTCATATGTTGTTTGATTGATTATTTATAATCTGTGTATGATTATATCTGTGATTGAATTTGTTGAAGGCTAAAATTTAGCCGAATGTATTTTTGGTATCGTTGGATACCAGAAATGAATGAAATTGGATTTCTGAAATTAAAAATTAAAAATTTAAATTTTAGATGGTTTGGAAAAAAAAAGAATTTATTTAAAAAGGAAATAAATTTGTTTGAAATCAAATTGATAATTGATTGGGTATTTGAAATAAATCTTTGAGAAATCAATATGAAAATTTATTTGGTGTTGAATGAACAAAAATTGATTTTTGTGTTGAGAATAAATTTGGAAATCGATTTGTAAAAATGATTTGGTATTTGGGATTAAAAGTTAGAATCAATTTGAAATGTGATTCGGTGTTGAAGTAAATTCAGAAATCAATTTGGAATTCGATTTGGATTTGAAATAACTTGAAAAAAATCAATTTGAAAGCTGATTTGGTGTTAAAAATGAATATTTGGAAAACGATTTGAAAATCGTGTAAAAGTGGATTTTTGGGAATGTAAAGTCCGAATAGAATTGGTAAAGGAAAGGGAAATTTGTTTTAAAAATAAATATTGATTTATTTTTAAAGTGTGGAAAATATTATTGAAATTGGATTTTCAAAGTAACGAAGTGTGGAAATAAATTACAGTTTTGGAATGTAAATTTGAAATAAATCGATAAGGATTTATCTAATTGGTTTAAATGGACCATTTTATGATTTGAAATTGATTCTCAAATGTGAAGTGTGAAATATGATTTGAAATCGGATTTTCAAATGTGAAGTGTGGAAAAATATATATCTTTTGAAGATATTTTGAAATAAATAATTTGGGAAAAATTATTTGAATTGATTGATTGTTGTGAATGTTGTTGATAGTTAAATAACAGACTATCAATATTTTCCTGTGAAGTGACACTTGATTTGTTTTTAAAACAAACGCTCATTATTCGGTTAAGCCGGGAGAGGACCTTTGTGTCATATAACCCATTCCGAATAATGATACGTCATGAATGGATTGCATTTGAAGACCGGTGTGAAGACCGGATATTTGTGAAAATGAAAGGACAACCTGTCGAATGTCTCTGCACCGAGTTGCTCCGGTATAGAGATTTATATCACTCTTTTTGTGATGGGAAGTCCGGACGTGATTAGTGAATATCCGGATTGCAAGGGCTTCTTTGGAAGTGCCTTCGGTTCTGTTCGATCCCGGAACGGACTTGTATGGATGTGTGTCTGACGTTACACTTTGAGATGTAAAGCTGGTTTCTATCAAATACATTTCTGTTGGTGGCGGAGAATTTATTCTCTTAGCTTAACACCCTTCTCTGAGACGTACGAGCTCATAGGCTATGTAGTTGATGGTTACTAGTGATACATTCCCAATTTGGTAATGTGGCACACGAAGTGCTGTTGATCAGTTGTGGGTCAAAGCGTGGCTTTGTGAAAAAGCGTGGCTTTGTGAAAAAACGTAGTTTTGTGGACGAGACTTCGTCGAGCCTCACAACCCGGTAATGGTCGAAACAGGAATGTTGCGGCAAAGGTTTGTAGGGGTAGCGCCCCTAGGATATGCCATTTCCTTCTGGATAAAAGGTGATATCATGGTATGGAGCCCAGATATTTTACCTATGTTGATTTTATTTTGTGGCTATTGCTTTGTGATTGAGGATCCTCGGATAAAGGTTGGTTACGACCGGGGGATGGCATATTTGTGTGTTAGTTACCTAGTTACAGCTATACAGTGTGAGGTAGCGTCAGTGTGTTAGTTACCTAGTTACAGCTGTACAGCGTGAGGTAGCGTCGGCCTTTGTTTGCAGAGATCCGGTTAGGATCCGGGGCGTCTTTCCAGAGGCGTTTCTATTTTGGTAAGGAAGTTCCTTAGCCTGATCATTTGTTGGAAATCCAAAGAAACAATACGAACCCTGTACGGTTTTTAATTGTATTACCTGCTATGGGATGTGGCGGTAACCTGCTATTGAACGTAGTAGCTATAGTAGACATACAACAATAGTTGTATGTTGGCTAAGATTGATATTATACTTTCGAAATGTTTTCCACACTAGACATTAATAATAATATCAATTGATTTTGCGTAGTAAGCATTTTTGACTATCATAAGGAGAAATCTCCTCCAATTCTGCGTTTGCATTGTGTGTGTGGCGGGAGGCCTTATGGTAGTTTCATTTTCCAAAAGCATTGCGAATTGTTTTATTTTCTTTGCGAAAATAACTGTTTTATGATCTCACACCAGTCACCATGACTGACCCGGAGTTTATTGTTCCCTTTCTAAACTCTTGGTGCCCATAATTCTCCACACGGGCAGCCTAGAGTTATTTTATCAGGATATTCTGGATATTCTGGAGCTTTGGAGATGAGCTGGATGGCGAAGCGTACTATCATACTTGTTTATTTATTCCGCTGTGTATTCTGTATGAGGACAAGTTATATAACTGTCCATTGTTGTATTGAGTTGTATATTGACTCTGATTGATGTATGTATAAACTGATAGTCTTT
Source organism: Allium fistulosum (assembly GCA_030737815.1). Classification (NCBI taxonomy): domain Eukaryota; kingdom Viridiplantae; phylum Streptophyta; class Magnoliopsida; order Asparagales; family Amaryllidaceae; genus Allium; species Allium fistulosum. Next base: position 863,732,869 of record CM060905.1, on the reverse strand, counting down.
TGTTTTAAAGATTATTGATTCATCTATTATATATTGTTCCGCTGCGATATGTGAGATTCTGATATTGTTTCTGTTTCTGTTTTTCTGTTCTTTCTTTTCTTCTATCTTTTCTTCTACCTCTTCTTTTAACCCTAAAGTTTCGTGTTTTCGCCATTCGATTTTTCGACATCTGGTACAGTGGACGTATCGGTGTCGAGTTTTCGGAAGACGGATTTGCGGGTCTTTACAATAGAAATAAAAAGATTTTGAAAAGTAACGGTTGATTGTCATAGCGTAATTCGAGGGACCGGGATTGCCTACAATTTTACTACGTTTTCTCTGGGATAGAAATGAATCATTGCATAAGCTGCGATCCGTGATTAATATTGAACGAAACTTTCTAAAATCTGTTTTTAAGTGTTTTCTAATATTTTTTGAAAGGAATGGTTTGTGAATATACTTATCCCGATGAGATATGTATATGAGTATTTTGATAAAATATTCTGAAAAGGGATTTCAATTAATTGGAATTTAATTAAATAAGGCTTAGTGATTTCCATGGGTAATGAAATCTTTGTTTTTGAATGTTAGTTTATTTGATAGTTAAATAACTGACTATTAACTCTTGGCCTAAATATAAAATCCTTCTTAATTTTGGTGGTAGTGAAGCAATTTTCTACTTAACACCGAAGAATTTTAACTCTGGAAATATCTAGGAGAAAGACGGAAATCATATGGCATAATTATCGTCGGTAGTGCTATATTGTATGTATAAACTCGTTTTGTTTTTGTTGGATAAATGATGAGGAGACCCGTCCACTTAAATGGTTAGGGGGTGATCCCTGCTCTTATGTATTGTCTGATTATTTCCTAAAGAATTGGTATTGAGCATTCCGAAAAACCGACGATTGGTTTTTGAAGCACCCGAGAAGTGGGTGAGGGTACCCGTAAGAGATGAATCGAAACTGTTACGACTCCAAAACCATACACGGTTCTACGAAGGAGTTTCATGATATATTGAGGTGTTGGAATTCTTGTGTGATTCTGAGATCCATTAGGGTATGGGAATCCATGTGGGATTCCATAATCTAGTTTAGGTTGCGGTGCATGAGCTGGAATGTTCGGACGTAGCCTTATTAGTGGTAATGACTAAAACCAAAAATAAGAGGCATTTCCTACAAGGTTGACAAACCTATAGGTTGCAATCGTCTCCACCTAGAATTATCTATAGTTGTTATGCATGCATGGAGCGATGTACTCGGTCTTAGCGAGACCAACTATGTTTTTCCTATGGTACATCACTAGGAATGTATGCTGCTTTGGAAGGATACCTCTGATCCTTATGCAGGAGGACCGTTCTCGAAGTACTGAGGGCACCTCCATGGAATCCTACACAATTAGCGAACCCGCATTAGCGATTTTTGATTCTATACCTAGTACTGTTGTGATGTACACTCACGAGCATCACAGTTGATTAATTATTATTATTTTCACCCTTAGACATTATTATAATATCACTAGATTTTATATAGAAAGTGTTTTGGTTATCGTAAGGTAAAAACCCATCCGTGTTTATGTGTGGCATGGTCTTACGAGATATCCTTGATTTTTAAAAGAGTTTTTAAGGTAAAATTTAGTTATTTTGAGTTTCTCACACTAGACTCATGTCTGTCGTGATGTTTTATTTTTCTTTCCCTAAAAGAGGTGCTCAAATTTGTATGGGCAGCCAGGTAGGTCAGGTTTCCTACAGATGCATTTTGGAAGAGCTTGGAGCAGGAGGTTTCATCGATAGCTAGTTGTTATCTTGTTTCCGCTGTATTATGTATATGTTGTATCAGTTAGGTAGGGGCAGACTGTTATAACTATCCTAGGGTAGAATTTGTATTATTATGCCTCTGATGTATCACTTTGAAATGACTTTGTAAAATATTATGTTGATTAATATATATTGTTCCATTGCACTATGAGATTTTGTGATTGTTTAGTTTCTTCTTATCTTCTATCCTCTTTTTATCCCCCTAACAATCTGTCTTTCCGGCACTTGGTTGTTTGGCATGTGAATACCGTGGATGTTTTAGTGTTGACTTCTGAGGCTCGAAAAGGTAGGCCGTTACACCCAAGATGTGCCCAACATAGGAGGAGAAGGCGATTGATATTTACGTTGGAGGAGAAAGAGATGAAAATAAGGTGTTGCATGTAGATCCATGTATGTGTTCGTGATAAAAGGAGATGGTGGCAGTCTTGCACGACAAGATAGGGGTGGCTGTTGACATTCTTTGGTTAGTGATGGCAGAGCGTGGAATAATGGGTGATGGCAGTAAAATGGTTTGACAACATCAGTGAGTTAACTTCTTTAATTTTCATTAATATATACATTTAGTGAGTATAAATCGAGTTGTGATTTTATTTATGATGTTTCATTTTCTTTATTTGCTAATATGATAGTTCATATGCTATAAACATGAATTTTGATTTAAGGTAGTAACAATTGGTTGAAATGAATGATGTTAGCTTGATAATGATTATAATTAATATTATGATGAGCCTTTATCTCCAAAATCCACTATATAACTATGGTTAAATGATTACTAGCAGATGAATTTAAGTAATTATATTTTGAATTATATTAGTTGTCAATGGCTTGGTAGCCTATCATGATTGAATTGCATTTAGAAAATATTAGGATGGTTGATTATTTGAGATAGATAAATATTGGTTGAATGATATACTATATACTATGATATCGAATTCTTTGGACGGTAGAAGTTTAATTAAAATGAGTGATTTCGATTATTTACCTGAAATATAATATTGAACTATACAATTTTGATATACTATCGACATCGAACTAAACTGAATATCAAAATATAAACTAAATTTATTTTTAAAAGAAGTCGAAATCAATTTGTTAAATATGAAGTTGATATATATATATATGGATTTTTATTAATTATGAATACTAGAATATGAAATTTATTTTGAATCATAAAGGAATTTTTAACTGTTTTATATAATATGTGTGTATCAATTTCGAAATTAAGTAGAAATGCAAATATTATAGTTTGAAATGATTTTTCTTTGGTTTATAAATTTGAAATAAAAATTTTCTGGGATTTTGTACCAAATAAATTTTATTTGATTTATTTGAATCTATACAAAGAAGGAAGATTTTTAAGTGTAATTTTAGAGTATAGAGGATACTTTAAAAAGATAAAAGATTGAACTTTATTTATATTATTTAATTTACTTGAATTTAAAGAAAGAAGGAGATTTTATATTCAAATTCTTTGAAAAAGAATTTTGATGAAATTTATAACTCGAAAGGTTTGTAAAATGATTTAATACTGATAATTTTCCACTTTAAAAGAAATAAAATTATGATTTTGTTAACGACGGATCCCTCTGGCGGTTAGGGTTTCATTTTTTTTGTCTTTTCTCTCTCGTTTTTTCTCTAATTTTCAATTTTCATTTCAATTTTCAATCTCCCTCTGTTTGCTTAGCTTTATTATTACTCTCTCAGTCTCTATATATTCCTCTTTGTCAATGAATCTCGACAAAGGAAAAGGTAAGATGGTGGACAATGGCTCAGCTCTAGGTGGTCGAGGTCTTATAGTGGAAGGCGATTCAAACCAAGTTGATGCTAGTGGTGATAAGGGGGTAGATCGCGATGATGGGTGGAAAATGGTTAATTATCTTAAAGCGAAATCCTTTGTGGCTGCTGCTAGTGGTGATAAAGGGGTAGGTGGCGATGATGGGTGGAAAAAGATACTAATCGTAAACATAAATTCTCTGCGGCTGCAGTTAGAACTAGGGTTCCTAATAAAGGAGTGCGGAGGCTTGTGCCTAAATTTCCAATTCCCGTCGATGCTAAAAAAGTATCATATCTTGAAGAAGAAAAAAATAGCAGTATTCATGCATCGAGGAGGTGAATCATTTCTAACAAATCACTTAGTGAGGCCGAGAAAGGCTGGAATCATTGCATTGTACTGTATATGGTGGGTCCTAGACCATATTATAAAACCTTGGAAGCTTATATCAAGAGAGTTTTGAAATTGGAAGGAGGTTTCTCCTTGCGATCTAGGGAAAATGGCTTCTTTGTGGTTCGATTCGAATTAAAGAAAGATTGCGTTACCGTTTTAAACAATAGCCCTTGGTTCTTTGATAAACATCTGATTATGATGAAGGAACTGAGTCCTGACATGCGAACTAATAGAGATTTATTATTGTCTATGCCCTTCTGGATTAAACTTTCTGGACTTAGTTTTAAAATATGAGACGCAATTAGTGCATTGGTAGACCAATTAACATGGATTCATCTACATCTACGAGGAGCCATATTTCATTTGCCATAGTTTTGGTTGGTTTAAAAGCTGATAGGGTTCCTTGAAGAGGTTAAGGAGATGTTTTGACTGCCTTGCAAGGAATTCTTCGCATGCGCCTTCGCTGCTTGGTGCCTCGTTGACTTCTGCTTCGGGTCCGGGTCTTGTAGTGTCTTCAGAGACGCTTCCCCAGCTTTCTGGCTCTATCACCAAGGCGTCTCGGCGCCGATCGCGTAGAGTCCAGGCTACCCCCCGCACCATTCGCACACGCTCTATAGCGGCGTCCGAGCAGATTGATCAATCTACTCGGTACTCGCTTTACCTCGTCTGAGTCCTCTTTTTTTGGTATCCGGTTCTCGCTTTTAATGGCGAATTTGCTGTTCTGGAATGTCCGTGGTATTGGCAATGATGCGTCTTTGGCTAGGCTTAAACGCATTGTCAAGAAGCACTCTGTTGGCTTGATCGCTCTTTTGGAACCCTTTCTAGGACCGGAAGGCATTTCCGGCATCGTCTTATCCTTAGGATTTGGCGGTGGCTTTGCCAATGTTTCGGGGAAGATTTGGATCCTTTGGTCCAAATCCATATCGGTCGAGGCCGCTTTTGATTCCCATCAGCTTTTTTCATTGGTCTGCTCATCCCCTTCTTTTAGCTCTCCCTTTCTTTTCTCCGCGGTTTATGCCAAATGTGATCGATTGGAGAGATTAGCTCTCTGGGCGGACATATTAGGGCTCGATTCGCTGGGTTTCTCCTCTTCCGTGATAGGTGGTGATTTTAACATTGTCGCCTGCCAAGCAGAAAAACGGGGAGGAGCCGCCATCAACCGTGTAGCGATGGCGGATTTCAACTCTTTCATTATCAGCTCTGGTCTGTCTGAGCTTCCCTTTGTTGGCTCTGCCTTCACCTGGTCCAACAACCAAGAGGGGCCGAACCGCATCCTTTCCCAACTTGATCGTGTTTTCGGGTCGGAGGAGTGGTTTCGTCTCCCCTTCTCTTTTTCGATCGAGCATCTCCATCGGTCTTTCTCTGACCATGCCCCCATGGTTGTCCGCTGCTCTCCCCGCTCTTTAACGGGGCCATCTTCCTTTCGGTTTCAGAGCATGTGGATATCTCACCATTCCTTTTTCCAAGTTGTTGCTAATTCTTGGAGCGTTCCTATTGTTGCATCTCCCTGTGAGATGTTCGATCGTAAGCTTAAGCGTCTTAAAGTTTGCCTTAAGGATTGGAACCTTCAGGTCTTTAAGAACATTTTCGACCGTGTTCGATTGGCCGAAGAGTCTCTAATTGCAGCCGAATCCTTGCTAGATGAGGATCCTAACGTGGCTAACAAGGAGGCCTGGGCTCTTTCTCAAACCATTTTCTCCTCGGAACTTCGTATCGAGAATGACTACCTTCGTCAAAAGGCTAGGATCAAGTGGGTGGTAGTCGGTGATACTAACTCAAAATTCTTCCATTCCTCTATTCGCAAGAAGAATAACCTCCTCACGATCCGTGAGATTTTGCGACAGGATCTATCTATGGCCTCTTCACCTGAAGATGTCAAAGAGACCATCCTGTCCCATTTTCAATCCTTTCTGGGCTCTCCTTCGGTCTCCGTTTCTGACCTTGCTCTGCTGGCCTTCATTCCTCGTATTGTTCTTTCTCCGGAAAGTGACCTTATCGCGGATCTCCCTACCTCTGAGGAGATACTTGCTGATGTCTTTGCTCTTAGCAAGGACAGTGCCAGTGGTCCGGATGGTTTCAACGGTGTTTTTTTCAAGAGTGCTTGGTCTATTATTCAGGAAGACTTTTGTCTTGCTGTTCAATCCTTTTTCTCTGGGGGTTCCCTTCCTTCTGGATGGACTTCGACCAACATTGTCCTTATTCCAAAATGCGAAATCCCTAGGTCGTGTTTGGATTTCCGGCCAATCAGTCTTTGCAGTTTTTCGAATAAAGTAATTTCTAAAATTTTGTCCTCTCGATTGGCCCCCTACCTTGAGCGTATTATCTCTCCTTCTCAAGCGGGATTTGTAAAGGGGCGTTTGATTACTGATAACGTTCTGCTCGCTCAGGAACTTATCTCCCAGATCGACCGGAAGGTCAGGGGTTCTAATGTTGTCTTCAAACTGGACATGGCTAAGGCCTACGATCGCATGTCCTGGTTTTTCACCATCAAGGTCTTAAGGGCTTTCGGTTTTCCGGAACCCCTTATTGATTTGGTGTGGAGGCTCATCTCCAACTGCTGGTTCTCTGTTTTCATTAATGGATCGGCTCATGGTTATTTCAAAGCCGGTAGGGGGCTGCGTTAGGGAGACCCTCTATCGCCTTCACTTTTTGTGATCGCGGCAGAGGCTTTCGTTCGCGGTCTCCAATCCTTAACTATCTATGGCCAGATTCAGCGCTTCGGGATACCGAGGGTCTGCCCCTAGTCTCTTCCTTGTCCTTCGCTGATGACGTTGTCATTTTCTCTAATGGCAGCGTCTCCTCTGTCCCCCGGCTTCTCGAGTTTCTTCATCAGTATGAGCGTTCGTCGGGCCAACTTGTTAACCCTGCCAAAAGCTGTTTTGTCCATGCGAAAGATTTGCCTCTCGCTCATGCTATGTGGATCGAGTCTGTCTCTGGGTTCAAGGAATCCACCCTTCCTCTTCCTTACTTGGGTGTTGTCCTGTATCGCGGTAGAAAGCTCAATGCTATTTTCGACCCATTGACTGATAAAGTTAGGGGTAAGATCTTACGCTGGAATGCTTCTCTTATTTCTCAGGCTGGTAGACTTGTTCTTATCAAATCCGTTTTGAATTCGATGGGAACTCATGTTTTCGCAGCTATGACCCCCACTTCTTCTTTCTTCCGGTCTTATCGGTCTTTGGCCTCAGCTTTCTTCTGGGGCAACAAGGACAGTGCCCGTCGACACCATTGGGTGTCGTGGGACGTGGTGTGTCGCCCCAAAAATGAAGGCGGCCTGGGTCTGCGCAATCCAAAGGACCTTTCTGCTGCCTTTGCCTGCAAATTATGGCACAGATTTGGCGCTAACAACTCCTTATGGGCTTCTTTCCTCCATGTGAAATACCGCAGTCTTGCGGGTTCTAACTTCTCAGGTTCTCCGTCTTATGCTAGTGAGACCTGGAAGCACATGCAGTCGGTGAAGCCTTTTTCCGACACTCATGGTGGTTCTTCTGGTTGGGATGGATCTCCTTTTTCCATCCTTAAAGCTTGGTCTTCGATTAGAATCCAAGACCCCATTCGTCCGATTTTTTTTTCCATCTAGGACTCTCGTATTCCCCCCAAGGTCTCTATTTTGATGTGGCGGATTCTCCATGATGGATTGCCACTGGACGAGAACCTTCAACAAATCGGTATCCCTCTCGTGTCTCATTGTAGATGCTGCGGCAATGGGGAATCAGAATTCCTGAATCATTTGTTCTTTGGTGGTTTTTCGGCCAGATCGTGCTGGAATTACTTCGGAAACCTTCTTGATTATCGTCGTTTAGCCAGCTCCCCTTCTGATCTCCTTAACTCATGGTGGTCTGGGAATGTTGGTTAGTCTCTTCGCTCTATTGTTTTTCGCTTGATCCCCTGCCTCATCTGCTGGCACCTCTGGTTCGCGCGGAACAGGGCAACCTTCGAAAACTCTCGTATGGATCCAACATCTATTATTCATTGTGTGAGGAAAGACGTCTTCCTTGCTTTCCGTGGTAGACCTTTCAGGGGTCGTTTGAACTCCCGTGCGGAGCATCTGGTCGGTCTTCTCTCTATCTCGTGTGCTTTGTCTCACGCTAGACTGGGAGTAGGCTGATCATCGCGAGCGAGCGCTGGCCTTCACCCAGCGCTCACTTCCCCTCCCCCCTTTTGTGTTTAATGTTGTTGTTAGTTTTCCAGGTTCTTTTCTCTTTGGTTCTTCTTTGGCTCGGTTGTGATTTGGTTGTCTGGTTTCGGGATCCGGCCTCCAGTTGTTCGCTGGTTATTTGGTGGTATCACTGTGGTTGTTCGGCTGCTTCGACTGGTCTTGATCTCCTTTTATGCCACTGGATTGGCGTTGGTGGCGTCTGCTTTACTCTGATTGCCATCTTCCGTGCGTTCCTTATATTTGCTGGATTTGCGATTACTAGTTGGCACTCTTTTTGGTTTGGCTTGGTGGTCTGGCCTTTTCCTTAGGGTAAAGGCGGGTTTGTGATTGTTGGTGGATCGTATGTTCATTCTCCTCCACTATCTTGGTGTGGATTTGTTGCTGGCTATGGTGGTCTTTTATCCAGTGTCTTGGTTTTATTTTCCGCTGTTGTTTTGCGGTATTTTCTATTTGGAGGATTTCGTCCCTTCTTGTTTTCTATTTTTTGTGAGCCCTCGGAGAAAGGCGTTTTTTCTCCTCTTTATATATTATATTATTTTTCTTAAAAAAAAAAGGTTAAGGAGATGTTTGAAGATGGTAGTATCTTTGTTCAAAAGTGGAGTATGAGAGTCCACCTCATCGATGTGATAATTGTGTTTGTTTTTGGGCATTTTAAATTCCAATGTCCTATGACCAAAGAATGGAGACAAGTTAATATTAGAAATCATAAAAATGATGTAGATAAGGAAATAAATGACCGTAAGATCTCAACGGATAATGTTGAAAATGACATGAACAAAGAGGTAAAAGATCATAAGTGACGCAGCGGATATTACAAAAACAATGTAGATCGTTGAAAGTAGTAATCGATGGGTTGGAAGATACTGAATTGCCCGAATTCGTTGATTCGAAGATACCGAACTCTAGCTATCTCGAACTCGTTGATCGCGCAAGATACCGGGTTCAAAGATCTTCAATTCTTCGAGCGTTGATCTAGCGCACTAGATTCCGCGAATCGGCTTCTACAATCGTTGAATCGAGCACACTCGATTAACCGAAAGAGGAGATAGGAGATTACACTCAACTACCAATTTAGATGAAAGCACACAGCAATCAAAAGAGAATTTTATTCAAAAATCAACAACCTTTACAAATGAAACAACTTGCCTATTTATAGGCGTTTTACAATTCACACGAAAAATAACAAAAATTACATCTCCTAAGTCGGTTCCGACTTAACAGTCACGACTCAACAAAATACATCACGACTCACGACTCAAAAGAATACAGGCATCATACGACTTACAAACAGACGACATATGAAAACTGACGACATACGACTTATACAGATGCGACTTAACAATGCCGCGAGTTAACAAATGACGACCTATCAAAGCACCACAACAGCATCGTTCTACGACTTAAGAACCAGTGGTCTAGATTAACTCGGCATAAGATTCAACGGCATCCAGAGTTTCAACGACTTAGAAACTTGCGGCATCCCAGATCAATCGTCTTAAGGAAATTAAAGGCAGAGATTAACTCGGCATAAGCATCAACGGTTTCTATCTTCACGCGACTTAAGAGGGTGCGCTTTAAAACTGTGCGACTTAACTAAGTCGTAACTTGCTTCCGACTTAACTTCTTCCTTAAGTCGTAGACGACTTAACACTTCCTTCTCAATTCGAACCGCTCCTTCCGTGGCCTTCTCCGTAAGTCATGGACGACTTATCAACTCCGAGCGTCTTAAACCTTTGTTAAGTCATAGCCCTTTTCCTCCTAATCCGTTAGGTCGTAGACGACCCAGAACCTTCTCCTTAGGTCGTAAACTCGAGTTAGCTCCTTCTCCTGGTTTCCAGTTAAGTCGTAGCTCCTGCTCATATGTCTCCTTAGGTCGTAACTCGGCACAGTTAGCTCGTTCTTCATCACTAGGTCGTATTCCATTAGATCGGAGCTCGTTAAGTCGTGACTCGTTCATTACTTCTACCTTGTTAGGTCGTGAACGACCTACCAACTCCTTAGGTCGCGAACGACCTATGCCTTTAACATTCTGCGCTGCATCATCCTCCCCAGGTTGAGAAAAATTCGACCTCGAATTTGCACCATCCTCTTCCACTATGAGTTCATCCCCGTGGTATGGTATGAGATGTTTAACATTAAACACCTCAGAAGTGTACACATCCTCCGGTAATTTCAATTTATAAGCATTTTCATTAATCTGTTTCACAACTTCTACATGACCAATTTTCCTGGCTTTTAACTTGTTATAAGCGCCCACTGGAAAACGATCCTTTGTTAATACTGCATAAACTAAATCACCTTCATGAAATTCAACACTCCTTCGCTTCAGATCCACCGAATGCTTATACTTCTCATTTGCTTTCTCCAATCGTTCCTGAACGATTTTATGACATTCCGTCAACCCCTCAACAAAGTCAGCAGCTTTCTTAATTGTCCCCTTCGAGTGTGGTATTACCGTTAAATCCAACGGACCCTTCGGTAAGCTTGAATAGACTATCTGAAATGGACTGAACCCTGTGCTACGATTTACCGCATGATTATGAGCAAATTCTGCCTGGCATAACTTCACATCCCAACTCTTCAGATTGTCTTGAACAAGACACCTCAACAAATTTCCCAATGATCTATTAACCACCTCTGTTTGTCCATCAGTTTGCGGATGATAGGCACTACTAAACTTCAACTTCGTTCCGACCATCTTCCACAAACTTAGCCAAAAGTGACTCAAAAACCGAGTATCTCTATCCGACACAATAGATTCTGGCAATCCATGAAGTCGATAGATCTCCTTGAAAAACAACTGAGCAACATGAACAGCATCTGCCGTCTTCTTACAAGCAATAAAATGTGCCATCTTCGAAAATCTGTCCACCACAACGAATATAGAATCATTTCCCTTTTGAGTTCTAGGCAAACCCAAAACAAAATCCATACTGATATCCACCCATGGTTTTACAGGCACGGGTAACGGCATATATAACCCAGCATTAGTCGCAGTTCCTTTCGAAACCTGACAAATATGACAATGCTCCACAAACTTCTCTACCTCTTTCCTCATTGATGGCCAAAAGTAAGACTGTGAAATCAATTGTAAGGTACGGTCTCTCCCAACATGTCCCTCTTCGTGTAACTCCTTGATAATCTTCATTCTCAGACTACCCTCCGGTATGCACAATCGATTTCCTTTAAAAAGAAAACCATCAACCATCATAAACTCATCAGTCTTCCCTTCATTGTCCCTTTCAATACATTTCTTAAAATAAGAGTCTTCCACAATCTGCTCTGACAATAATTCAAAACCAGTCACCTCAACTTTCATTGTCGTCAACAAATGACTCCTCCTACTTAAAGCATCAGCCACTCGATTCGTCACCCCTGACTTGTGTTTAACAACGAAAGTAAACTGTTGCAGATATGCAATCCACGAGGCATGTCTCGCTGAAATCTTGTCTTGCCCTTGCAAATGCTTCAATGCTTCATGATCAGTGTACAGAACAAACTCTTTCTGAAATAGATAATGTCTCCAATGTTTAATAGCTTGTACAACAGCATAGAATTCCACATCATATGTACTGTATCGCATCTTCGCTCCTGATAACTTCTCGTTGAAATATGCAATCGGACGTCCCCTCTGACTCAATACTCCTCCAATTCCAACCTTGGATGCATCAGTATGTAGTTCAAACACTAACTGAAAATCTGGTAATATTAGAATTGGTGCAGACGTCAAAAGTTCTTTGATTCGCTCAAAAGCAACCCCGGCTTCCTCCGTCCATGCAAACTGTTTACCCTTCATGCAATCAGTAACAGGTGCCATCACACTACTAAAGTGTGGTATAAACCTTCGATAGAATGAAGCCAACCCGTGAAAACTATGAACTTCCGTTATCGTCTTGGGCTGCGGCCAATCTCTGATCGCCTCAACTTTACTCTGGTCCACCTGTATACCTTCCTTCGAGACAACATACCCCAGAAATAAAACGCTATGCGTCATGAACACGCATTTCTTCGTTGCTGCATAGAATTGTTCTTGTCGCAATACCATCAGTACTTCCCTCAGATGATTCAAATGTTCCTCAGGACTTCCACTATATATCAAAATATCATCGAAATACACCACCACAAACTTCCCAATGAATGGTCTAAAAATCTGATTCATCACCCGCATAAATGTACTTGGTGCATTTGATAAGCCAAATGGCATTACCAACCATTCATACAAGCCTTCCCTCGTCTTGAATGCTGTCTTCCATTCGTCCCCTGGTCTAATGCGAATCTGATGATAACCGCTCTTCAAGTCAATCTTAGAAAAGATTACGGATCCACTGATCTGATCCAATAAATCATCAAGCCTCGGCATCGGAAATCTGTATCTGACTGTGATCTTATTCAATGCTCTACTATCTGTGCACATCCTCCACGTTCCATCCTTTTTGGGTACCAATAAAGCTGGTACATCACAAGGACTTAAACTCTCCTGCACACGCCCCTGTTCAAGAAATTCCTCTACCTGCCTCCGCAACTCTTCATGTTCCTTCGGACTCATTCGATAATGTGGTCTGTGTGGTAATACAGCTCCTGGAACAAGATCGATTTGATGTTGAATATCCCTCAACGGTGGCAACTCCATTGGTAACTCCTTTGGAAATATATCCTCAAATTCTTTCAATACTGGTTTAACTTCTTCTGGTATTTCAACCTCTTCACTACTCTCTCGTCCAATCAACAAGAATACTTCCGGCTCTTCCTCAACTTCTTGAACAAACTCCTTCAGAGATAATAAGGTTTTCAACTCTTCAATCTCTTCTGACTTACTTTCTCCCGGTTGTCTCTTCTTTGGAACTAAGATAATCTTTGTGCCTTTAAACATAAAACTGTAGCTATTGGTCCGACCGTCATGTTGTACTGCTCGATCATACTGCCATGGTCTTCCCAAAAGCAAGTGGCAAACATCCATCTCTACTACATCACACCATATTTCATCTTTGTATTTCTTCCCAATAGAGAATGGAACACAAACTCGTCTATCCACTTTCACTTCTCCTCCTTTTCTCAACCATGCTAACTTGTACGGATTCAGATGCTTCTCTGTCTTCAACTTCAACTTTGTTACATCCTCAGTTGAAATGATATTGTCACAGCTTCCTGCGTCAATCACAAATTTACACACCTTCCCCAGTATAGTGCATGTCGACTGAAAGATATTACTCCTCAACCAACTAGCTTCTTCCTGCTTCGGTGTCAAACACGATCTCCTCAGCATTAGATTACAACCTTCATCTCCTGACGCAATATCCTGCTCATCCTCCTCAACTGGACTAGAACAATCCCCATCACCATCCTCATCCTCAACTTCTGCAAACATGGTTCTCTTCTTTGGCTTTGGACACTCACTGCTTTTATGACCCAATTCCTGACAATTGTAACATTTGAAACCATTGTTAACCCTTGCCTTCTCAACCTCCTTCACCACTGGTCTACTGATAGGTTTAGAAACATGAGAACTCCCACTCACACCCTTCGCTTGATTGTTGGAATTAGTAAACACACCTCCTCCTCGTCTACCCTGCTTCTCCCAAGCCAACGCTTTTTGATGTGCTTCCGCTACAGATCTAGGATCGAACATGTTAACCATATCCTGAATCTGCATTCGCAACCCCCCAATGAATCTAGATGTCAATTGTTCTTCTGTCTCCATAATATCATTCCTTGCTATCAGTTGGTAAAATTCGTCAGCATAGTCGTTCACAGATTTCGTTCCTTGTCTCAAATTTTGCAACCTCTGATACATAAGCGATTGATAATTGTAAGGTAAGAACGTTGCTTTCATCAATTTCTTCATCTTCTCCCAAGATTCAATCTTTGACTTTCCCATTCGTTCACGTGTAAGTTTGGTTTGCTGCCACCACGCCAAAGCTCTACCCCTCAACCTTGTAGCAACCAACTTCACTCTCCGATTTTCTGGAACTTCTTTGAAGTCAAAAATCTCCTCAACATTAGCTACCCAATCTAGAAACTCTTCCGCTTGCATACCACCTTTGAATTCAGGAATTTCAGTCTTCATCCCCGACTCCCACTTGTGATCATACTCAGAGTAATTTCTCCCTTGTCCTCGTCCTTGTCCTCGAACACTACCACCATCATACTCCTCTTCAAAATCAGATGTATATCGTTGTCTATCTCGTCCACCCACATCTCTACTACCATTACGTCTTCCACCATCATCCCTTCTATCTACATTCCTCCGTTCACGATCATTCACGTTCCTCCCACGCCCTTGATCATTTTCAACACTTCTGTCTCGATTGGAATATGGCGAGACTCTACTACCCCCATGGTTAGATTCAGGTAAAACCCTTCTCCGATTTTGATTCATCTCCGTCATAAGCTTCTCTAACCGGCCAATTCCTTCATTAAGCTTTTCACTAAAGTTTTCATTGATTCTTTGTTCCATCTCACCAGCTTCTTCTCTTCGATACAAAGCTTCTACGTTTTGGTGACGATTTGCTCTTCTTGGTGGCATGATTGTAAATTGTACAAACTTCAACAATTCAAATCTCTCCTTTGGCGCGCGCAAGCTTCACGGCCCAAATTCAAACAATTCTCGAACTTAGATCCAAAATAGAATGGATCAAAACTCCCCCTTGTGTTGCTACTCGATGATGAACTCGACGAATACAATTCTCGGCCTCTAACACAAATCCGATCCTCCAAGCTTCAAAAATGAATGCAAATTCCCTCAACTAGCTCGGTCGTCTCAAACTTCTTCAATTGATTGGTTCCAAGTCTCGATCTAGCTATGATTGGCTAAAACAAGCTCTGATACCAAAACTGACGCAGCGGATATTACAAAAACAATGTAGATCGTTGAAAGTAGTAATCGATGGGTTGGAAGATACTGAATTGCCCGAATTCGTTGATCCGAAGATACCGAACTCTAGCTATCCCGAACTCGTTGATCGCGCACGATACCGGGTTCAAAGATCTTCAATTCTTCGAGCGTTGATCTAGCGCAATAGATTCCGCGAATCGGCTTCTACAATCGTTGAATCGAGCGCACTCGATTAACCGAAAGAGGAGATAGGAGATTACACTCAACTACCAATTTAGATGAAAGCACACAGCAATCAAAAGAGAATTTTATTCAAAAATCAACAACCTTTACAAATGAAACAACTTGCCTATTTATAGGCGTTTTACAATTCACACGAAAAATAACAAAAATTACATCTCCTAAGTCGGTTCCGACTTAACAGTCACGACTCAACAAAATACATCACGACTCACGACTCAAAAGAATACAGGCATCATACGACTTACAAACAGACGACATATGAAAACTGACGACATACGACTTATACAGATGCGACTTAACAATGCCGCGAGTTAACAAATGACGACCTATCAAAGCACCACAACAGCATCGTTCTACGACTTAAGAACCAGTGGTCTAGATTAACTCGGCATAAGATTCAACGGCATCCAGAGTTTCAACGACTTAGAAACTTGCGGCATCCCAGATCAATCGTCTTAAGGAAATTAAAGGCAGAGATTAACTCGGCATAAGCATCAACGGTTTCTATCTTCACGCGACTTAAGAGGGTGCGCTTTAAAACTGTGCGACTTAACTAAGTCGTAACTTGCTTCCGACTTAACTTCTTCCTTAAGTCGTAGACGACTTAACACTTCCTTCTCAATTCGAACCGCTCCTTCCGTGGCCTTCTCCGTAAGTCGTGGACGACTTATCAACTCCGAGCGTCTTAAACCTTTGTTAAGTCGTAGCCCTTTTCCTCCTAATCCGTTAGGTCGTAGACGACCCAGAACCTTCTCCTTAGGTCGTAAACTCGAGTTAGCTCCTTCTCCTGGTTTCCAGTTAAGTCGTAGCTCCTGCTCATATGTCTCCTTAGGTCGTAACTCGGCACAGTTAGCTCGTTCTTCATCACTAGGTCGTATTCCATTAGATCGGAGCTCGTTAAGTCGTGACTCGTTCATTACTTCTACCTTGTTAGGTCGTGAACGACCTACCAACTCCTTAGGTCGCGAACGACCTATGCCTTTAACATTCTGCATCACGTGGCCTTGGGGATATTTTTAGCTAACCTTTGAATAAGATTACTGATGTTCTTGAAAATAATAACAGTCTAATAAGGTTTAAACGTGTGTAGGTACCGGAGAAATCCGATAAGGAGCAGCTGGTAGTTGTTAATCCTAATAGTCCCAGTAGTAAATATGATCATGAACAACCAACTAACTTGGAGAATTTGAATACAACTCAGATCTCCACCAAGGAGAAAAAACTGCCTAAGACAGAGTTATTGGTAAAGGATAATCCGACTTGGGAGGACCTGGATAAGAGAAAAGGCAACGATAGAAAGACAACCACTCTTAGTGGTAAGGAGTTGAGGAGTAATAGGAATAAACAACCTATTAATAAATGAGCATATTATGCTAGAATGTTCGGGGGTTACATAAACCTTCAAGAAGATTAAATATGAATAGTCACATTTTTAAGTATAAATTGAGTTGTGTTGGCTTATTGGAGAATAAGGTACGAAAAGAGGAAATATAATTATGGTGTAAGCAAGTCAGTAGTAATTGGCATTTTGTTAATAATGCGGATTTCTATTGCAAATGTAGAATTCTAATTCTTCTTGATTCGAAAGTTTGGATTTACTATATTTTATATATGAGTGCTTAGCATATTTCGATTGGTCACTAAAGAAGTGGGCTTTTCGAATTTTATTTGTACGTTCATCGGTTCATGTATGCTTATAATTTTGGGTAGATGCATGCCAATTTAAGGGACAGCCTAGAAAATGATGCTTTTTCGATCATCTAGCCAAGGATTCTTGTTGGAGATTTTAACTGTATTAGATTTGCTAGTGAGAAACTTGGGGGTAACCCAGTTTTGCTTAACAAAATGAATGAAATTGATATCTGTATGGCTAGAGCTGGGTTGACAAAATTAGATATTCACGGTTATAAATTTTCATGGTGGTCAGGTCCTTTCTAATATCAATTGGATTCACTCATTCCCGGATAGTGAGAAAACTTATTACCTTCTGTAGCAGTGATCATTCCCGTATTCAAATTAATGTGGGTGGCCAGGTGGTACATTTTGGTAATATATTCAAATATATGAACCATTGTAACGTCTTTGGTGATTACCGACTAGTACTGTTAATGTATCGAAATCAGTGGTTTAAGGCGCCCTATGTATATTACTATTACCAAACTCAAAAGTTGCAAATCCTTTTTTAAAGTTTGGAGTAGTAATAAGAGAGATACTAAGTTCGAAGTTGAGTTTTAGTGGGACAAATGCAGTGAGCTTCAAAAACTGGTGGAACTAAACATGGTTTGGAATCTGCCAAGGATCTCTAAGTAGCTAAATATAACCTGGATTTGGCTCTTAAAAGAGAATGTTTGGATTTACTTCAGAAATCTAAATGTGAATGGTTAAAATATAGTAATGAATCTTCGGCGTATTTTTACGCTAAATGTCCAATCGACGAAGTAGTAATGCATGGAACCGAGGTAATAAAGTTAATGATATAGCATGTAAAGATTAGACTCAACTCAAAGTCAAATATTCAGGCTAAAATAGTTCGGTAAATAATAATATTTATTATTAAACAAGGACTTTATGTTTGGACTGTAGATTTGAATGCGGACGATATTGGAATTTTGACCATTACTAAATTCTATAAGTTCAAAATGATATAGTTTTGACGAAGAGAATTGGTGTAAATAATAGTCACAACTAGGTAACACTTAACAAAGTTAGTTAGAATTTTATCAAGACCAAGTAAGCGATAAATTTAGCTAAAATATCACACCACCTGCTAAGTGACATGTGAACGTTAATATTCGAATAGTTCGATATTAATCGCTAGCCAAGTTACACCTAACGGGTCACACAATCGAAACGATGAATACTCCTTTGATCAAATGATTTAATTAATTTGTAATTGTTATAAGTTAATTAATATTTATGAAATATTAATTATAAAAATTTGATTTTGAATTGATGAACAAATATTGTTAAGTGCATCTATAATAGTTATGGATATATTAATCAATATGCGATATCGATACGGCTTAAATTGAATTTAAATGCAAAATATTTGTTCAGGCTTTAAATGAGTTTAAAGCCCATATAGGGGATGATCATATTCGACCATGATGGCGGCTTGGTGTGGCCATGAGATCGTTCAATAGAGGCTATGAGACGGAGGGCTAAGATGGAAGAGAATTATTAAGAGATGATGTAGGATATTAATCCTAAAACGTCTCTAAATTCTAAACTAGATAAGCATCTCTAACCATACTAGTTTGTGATCATTTTTAGCTCCCATATCCCCTCTAGATCTAGCCGAACTCTTCCTTTCCATCTTTCTAATTTTCTAAGTCCAAATCAAGTGCTATTCGATAGCCGGTGGTCATAAGTTCACGAACAAGCACTCTACTAGATTAGAAATCGGTTCAAGAAGCAAACTCCATCGTTTTAAGATGTACTTTTAGGCATTGGGATTAAGGTACATTCTAACCAATATATGATTATTAATGTTTAGATATAATGTCCATCTTAGTTAGGTGACAATTCTGATATATATACATACATACATACTGTTATAATTGGATTGGTCATATGTTTACATATAATTTTTATTAACGTGTATATATATATGCAACATGACTAGTAATAAAAAACAATTTTTTATTTTAACAACTTAAATATATAATATGTAAATATGTATACACAGTGCATAATTTATACTATATCATACTTACATAAAATATAGTTATATAAAAAGTTTTAAAGGTGTATTATTTTTGACAGAAATAAAAAATTATATATATATATATATAATTTTAATACTATTTGAATCAACATATAAATAAATTGTATTTATATATATATCGTAAATTATGTTTTATATTTTATAAAATTAAATTATTACCTAACTTACTCTTGGAAAAAAATAAAAAATTAACTTTTTTATATTTTAAAATTATTTAAATATAGGCCAAAGTTAAAAATAGATTTAAATTTTTTTGTAAATTATAAAAATACATATTAATATTTAAAATTACAAAATTTATTTAGAATATAAATTTAAATTTAAAAATTCAAAATTAAGTTTCAAAAAATAATTTTTTATTAATTTTTTAATGAATTTCCGTTCGGATATTTATTTAAATATATTTTAAAATTTTAAAAAATTATCGTGCTCATTACCTGGTATTATGTATATTGAAAAAATATATTTTGTATAAATTTAAAATTTATGTATATACAAATATAATTATTATAATATTATTTATGCATAAACATATCAGTATTTAATGTGTGTATATATGTAATTTCATATACATTCTTATATTGTTTTTGGCTTTAAATGTGTGTGTGTGTGTATTTCAAATTATATTTTATGTAATTTATAAATGATTTAAAATTCATACATATGTTTTTAAATACATACATACATACATATATATGTGTAATATTTTGAAAATATATATAAATTAATATATGTATATATATGTATAAACTTACATTTGGACAATATATTGGTACATTAGATGAGTTAACGTGTCAGTTGCTGCGTAAATCCCAGCACCTGTACGCGGGCATGTTACACATGCACACATACATATATGTGTGTATGATACATGTATATATATAATATAACATTAATCAAATAATATAAAATCATTTTGCAAATTTAAATAAAATAAAATTTAAAAGAAATTTAGAAATGTTCTAAATAAATTAGACTTCATAAACCCAATAAAGGTCCAAAATGATAAAAAAATTTTTGAAATTTACACATGACTTTGGCTGCAGGCTGGCCCAGTTCCTACACTAGGTACCTTATTATAGGATCGATTTCACCCTAGAGGGGGGTGAATAGGGTGATACTAATAGTTATAAAAATTTAATGCGGAAATATATAAAAATAATTGCAGCACTGATAATAGCAGAATAATAAAAGCAGAAATAGAACAACACAGATTTACCCAGCTTCGGCAAAACCCTGCCTACGTGTTGCCCCCAAGGTTTCTACTAGAAATTAAGTAGTCAGACGCTTACACACGTAAACTCGCGACACCCGCTATCGACTAACCTAACTTTACGCTCAAAACCCTATCGCAACTCAGCCACTGAGTTGCAAATTCTCGAACTACACCACCATAGTTCGTCACCTAGTCACACGACTAGAAAAACTCAGTTTAAAAGGAAAAATACAAAATAAATAAAAATACTGAAAACAAAACCCTAATTTAAAAAACAGCCCTATATGATTTATAAGCCGACCCAACTAGATTGAAGTGATAAACAAATAAATAAACTGTCCCCCTTTTTCTTTTATTTCTTCGGCCCGCTCTCTTGTGAAAATGGCAATGTCGTTCTTCTTTGTTCAAAATTAGGGATTATGTAGTGAAGTCACCGCTCTATATTAAATCGGTTGAGTTGAGTGATTGTCCTTGCGTTGCTTTCTCAATTGTCTTCTAGCTTCGATTTTCTTTCACCCGCTTCACTACGTCGAGTTCGATTTGAATCTGGTATGCAATTTTGCTTTGTTACTTTCGTTGATATGCTTGAACTTGATTCGATTCGAGTTATTGATTTGAAACTATGCCCTATGATATTTTTTTTAACTCGAATGCCTTTTCCATGCCGATGATGATATGGATTATATAGGGTTTAATTCCCTTAATTTTTGTTCGTATAACATTGTTTGAATTCTTCAGTTACTTTAGCTCGGTCGTTGATTTTCGTTTTGGTGCTTGTGATATTTTCTGACTTTTTCAATTCGTATACTTTCGTTCCTTGAATATCACGGCTTTGGTTGTGGTTCCGTTCTTTTCTTTTTTGACTCCGGCCACTTTGATTTTGTGAAAATTTGACTTTGTTATTATCTTGGCCACCATGGTTCTGACTTTGGTAGTTAAAACCTAACATGTTCGAACTCCACCTTATTCAATTGTTATGTAGTTTGACCATTGATTTGCTGTTGCCTCTGGTTTCACTGCATATATGTGTGTGTGTGTGTGTTCAGTTTGGTTGAGTATTTTACTTTATGTCATTGTCATGAACTTGGTTTTGTTTCTGACATTGAACTTGTTCATTTGGAAATTGTGAGTCTGGCCTTGATTCGTTTGTTTTGGTCGATACCGTGTTCAATTGGTAGCTGCAGTGTCATCTCCACTTGTATACATACATACATACATACATACATACATACATACATTTATGTGTATATAGGTGTGTGTTTATGGAGTCTGGTTTCATTTTGTATCCACACATCTCTGTTGCATATTTGTATCGTGTTCATGTCTGTGTTCATTTGTCTGGAGTCATTTGTGTGCTTCATGGAGTCACAACCATGTTCATAGTTTTCCTTGACCACGGTTTAATCTTCATCTGGTTGTCACACACACAGATATATATACATATACATATATATATATGTATATATATATATATATGTACCTGTACTATTTTTCTTGTTCCACTCGAAGTGTGTCATCATATATGTACATACATACATATGTATGTGTGTATGTATGTGTTGTTGAGTTGCATTGCACTTGTATCATCACTGGTGGTCTTGTATACATTTTTGCATATGTATACTGCTTGCAGTCTGCACTTGTATACAGTTCATGTTGAACTCCATTATGATGATTTGCGTTCATCTTGAATTCCTTTTCTTCGAGTCTGTGCTGCTCTGTTCCTCATGTATACTTGAATCTGGTCTTGGCCTTGGTTTCTTTGTAGTCTGGTATAGGTTGCTCTGACTAGTTCATTGAACATGTTATTTTGATATTGTTCAAGTGGGTCTATTTGCTGGTCCATTTGGACTGATGCATATGTATACATCCTCTGACTCAATCATCATGTTGCATTACTGTGTGCATTTCGTTGTGGTCGTGATGGTCTGTTGGTTCATGTGTACATGTGTTGTTTACAGTCTGAAGTTTCGTGTACACTTTCATCTGGATTTTTTTTTCATATTGCACCTGAATTGAATCCGCCATTTGGTTGGGTTTGACCTTGTGCTCACCTGTTCCTGTAATTTTATCAAGTGTATATCGGTGTGCACGACCTTGTGGCATTTACAGTGATACACTGTGCATGTCACAAGCTGTTCGTGTAAGATGAATTCAAAATTATAATGACGAACAACCCAAATAACTGAGGCAAATAATATTTTCAAAATACACATTTTATTTTACACTGCATTCTTTTTCAATTTTACTACATCAGTGTGTATTTTGTAGATAACTCAGATGCTAGATTCAATCTGGAGTATAGTTGAAAAACAAATACAAGTGAAAAAGTGATATGTAGTAAGGTGCAAATGTATAGTGAAAAATTGTATTATAATTTGAAATTGTATTGTAATGGAAATTGTGTATATATACAGTGAGAGCTCAAATTTGTACTATTCAAAATTGTAATAAAATATTTGTTTGAATAAAATATCTGTTTGAATTTAAATTCTGTGTTATTTATTTTATTCAACAAATATTTATTTAATTATGTGAAAATAAAATAGTACAATAACAAATACATTTAATTGAATATATATATATTTATTATCATCAAACAAAAATCATATACTAGCATATTCAACACTTATGAGCGAGTTTTACATACAGTATGTTGACTAACATAACCATTACATTACGTGTAGGGTAAGAGGCAATGCTTCATTACATATCATAATGCAATGCGAGAACTCCTTATCATGCTGGTTGCAAGGATTGAACCTGGGTTGTAACGACCCACTTTTCCGTACAGTTTAAGCTGACAATAAACCACACATGTCCAACCCTAGATGAACAGAAAAGCGGATAGTTAGGGAAAAAGAAAGAAGATAAGAAGAAACTAAACAACATAGAATCTCACAGTGGAGTGAATAATCTATAATATATAACAAATTTGTACACAAAAACAAAATTGTGATATATGTAAATACAGACATCAATCAGAGTGTACTAATCTATTCAGCACGGACAGTTATAACAACCCGTCCTCATAATTGTTGATAAATACAATCATGAATGCAATGGAAAAATAACCATCTACGTGAATACATCTCTGGGTCTCCAGCTCCTCTCTTGAAGCTCCAAAAATACCAAACTAAACCTAGAAAATATGCTCGGTCTGACCTGAGCATTAGAGGAAAACAAAGTTCGGGTCAGTCTGGTAAAACCAGCGTGAGAAACTAAAATCACAAGGAATTTTATTTATTTTAACTTGTAAAATTCTTTAAAATCAAAGGCATCTCGTAAGACCACGCCGCACATAAAAACGGACGAGTTTTTACCTTACGATAACCAAAACCTTTATATCAGAAAATCCAATGATATTATAATAATGTCTAAAGGCGAAAATAGTAATAATCAAGTAGCTATGATGCTCGTGAGTGTACATCATAACACTATTTGGTATATAATCGAAAATCGATAAAGCATGTTTGCAATTGTGTAGGATTTCCATGGAGGTGCCCTCAGTACTTCGAGCAACGGTCCTCCTGCACAAGGATCAGAGATATCCTTCCGAAGCAGCATACATCCCTAGTGATGTACCATAGGAAAAACATAGCAGGTCTCGCTAAGACCGAGTGCATTGCCCCATGCATGCATAACAACTATAAGTGACATCTAGGAGGAGTCGACTACACCCTATGGGTTTGCCAACCCTATTGGCCATGCATCCTATCTCTGGTTTTAGTCATTTCCGCTAATACGGCTACGTCCGGCATTCCAGCTCATGCATCGCCATCAAAAATAGATCATGAAATTCCACATGGATTCCAATACTCCAACGGGTCTCGGAATCACACATAGATTCCCACATCTAAATTAGATCTTGGAATCACACCCGAATTCCCATACCCGAACGGGTCTCGGAATCGCACATAGATCCCAACATCTCAATATATCACAAACGTCCTCCATAGAATCGTATATGGTTTTTGGAGTGGTTATGGGTTCGAGTAATCTCTTACGAGTACACTCTTCCGCTTCCCATGTGCTCCACAAAACCAAACGCCAATTTCCGGAATGCTCAATACCAGTTCTTTAGGAAATAATCAGACAATACATAAGAGCGGGGATCACCTCCTAACCATTTAAGCGGACGGATCTCCTTATCATTTGTCCTAGAAGTATGAAACGAGTTTATATATATAGTATAGTACCATCCATGGTAACTATACCATATAATCCCCGTGTTTCCCTTAGAAATTTCCAGAGTTAAAATGCTTTGGTGTTAAGTAGGGAATATTTTCCTACCACCAAAATTAAGAAGGATTACATATTTAGGCCAAGATTTGATGGTCGGTTATTTAACTAACAAATAAACAAACACTCAAAACAAAGATTACATTTCCTACGAAAATCACTAAGCCTCTTAAATTAATCTTTCATTAATTTAAAATCACATTTCAAATACTTGGAAGTCACTTCCATATACTTATCTCAACAGGATAAGTATGTTCACGAACCACTATATTTTCGATACTTAGAAAATATAACCATATACTTATCTCAATAGTATAAGTATATTCACAAACCATTTCACTTTCAAAACTTGAAAACTTTTCCATATACTTATACAATGATAGAAGTATATTCACCAAACACTTAGAAAGATTTTCTATTTTGAAATCATATTTAAATGATCAAACTATAATGTCATTTAAAATGGAGAAACCCAAAATACCAATCCCTTCCATAAATCTCTTTTCTTTTATAAATAAAACATCGAGGTCAACTACGATCACCCCCTGCTGCCGCAGCGATGAGATAATCGAACCCCACTAATAAAAGCGCTAAAACCCTACTTCGAGCAACACACGACACCCCAACGCATAAATCAAAAATCGACCACGGTCATGACCTTCGTCTTGCCCCAAAGCTCCTCGTCGACATCTCCGATCATCTCCTCGACCTCCGTTCGTCGGAAAATAATTTTTGAACCCAAAATGATCGACTCCTCCTCCCCGACAAACCGAGCCACTAAAACCATGAGACTACCACCAAAAATCATAGATCGACGACTCGAACACATTCATGCCCTCCGTTCACCAATCCGCGTTCGCCCAAAAATGACCAATACTCGACTATTTACTAATTTTAGCCGATAACCGCCACTACACTCAATGAAGTGATCCTAGACTATTTAAAAAAAAAATAGACTCGGAAACAAACAAGTTTGCATTTGGAAATTTTCTCAAAAGGTTGATGAATTTTGAGTTGTAGATTTTTGAAGCTGAGGGAAGTTTTAAATTTCCATTGTTTTTGAAATTCTCAGAGCAAATGAATGAAAAAGAAGGTGTTGTGGATGAACATGGTATATATACATATGCAGAGCCCTCACCAATCAATCCAAGTTCATAAATGAAGTTCAAATCAAGGGCAACAATAGTGGCTATAGCTGCTGAGGTAAAGGGAAAGTAGGGGAGAATAGTGGCAGCAGCAGGAAAAACAAAAACAAAACATAAAAGGATGTGTACAATGGTGTAATGCTGTGTACTTTGATTATATATATTGAATTTTTAAATAAAATCCGGTACCCTGCCATAACGTATCGCGTCCTTTCTCGAACCTTGATTTACAGAAAATAAATTACGATTACATATAAAAATGTTACCCGATCACAAAATAAAAAAACAGACAAGTTATTAAATTCTGTGAAGTCTCAAAATGCCAGCATTTGCCGTAAAATACTATGAAATGCTACTGGGCGACGAACACAAAACTTTGCACAATATCCAGCTCTCACTCCAGAAAGAGTATAATATTGCTTCTTTACATGAAGTGGGTGAAGGATCCGGGTCGGTGCAACCTGGTATTACAACTGAATTTCCCCCGGCACCCCAAGTCATCCCTAGCTCTATAGTAGGCTCTTCAACCATTTCCAAGTATAATTCAGACAAGCCATAACTTTCTTCAATTCTTGAGCGCAGTTTTGAGGATGTTTCGGCATAACCTGGGAGCCATACCGAGGAAGGTATTCCGTTGACATTTCCCATCTTTCATAAAGTTGGGATATTATCAGTTGATATTTCTAATCTTTTCGCCTATTTTTTCTCAGATTTGAATCCATCAGGTGTCGCTCCTCTCCCCTCACAAGAGACTTAGTTAGAGTCACAAGCGTTTGTAACACCCCGCATTTTTAGATAATTAAATAACCAAAATAATTATTAAATAGTGAAAATGAGCATTTTGGACAAAATTTTGCTTTGGGAGATGCACCATTGGGTCCATGGCAATTTTATGATCAATTTCCATATATAACTTATTGAAATCCAAGTTAGTATGGAGAAGTTACGAGTGAAACAAGAAATTCAGAAATTCAGAAATAGATATATATATAATATAAGCTGAAAAAAATTATACGTATCCATAGGTCGACCCGCATTAGGGTCAGGTCGCCCCCCAAAGGGGTCGGGTCGACTCGCCTTTGTTACTGAACGAAGAATCATCCAGTACGAGCTGAAAGTTTTGGAGCCCGTTTTTCATGAAATCTGACGCAGCGGATTAATCAAAACGATCTTCAATCGGTGAAAGTAGCAATCGATGGATTGATGGATACTGAAATGCCCGAATTCGTTGATCCGAAGATACCGAATTCTTAGCTATCTCTGACTCGTTGATCCGAAGATACCGGGAAAGAGATCTACGATTCTTCGACATTGATCTTGCGCACAAGATACCGTGAATCGGCTTCAACAAACGATGATTCGAGCGCACTCAAATGATGTAAGTGGAGATAGGAGATACACTCGACTACCAATTGAGATTGTAAGCACAAAGCTAACAAAAGAGAATTTTATTCAATATTCAACAACCTTTACAAATGAGACTCACGGCCTATTTATAGGCGAACAACTTTACAACAGAAATTTCACTAACTCCTAATTCGTTTCCGACTTAACAAAGATTCCGACTCAACATAAGTCGTACATGACTTACGACTCAAATAAATGACTCAAAAGTAAACAACTCAAAACAGGCGACTCACCATAAGTCGTTACGACTTAGCAGATTACAACACAATCACCACGACTTACGACTTTAAACAAATGTGTTCTACGACTTACAAAAATATACAGACTTATTACAACACTTAGGTCGTAGACGACCTAACGACATAAAACTTATACGCTTTACGACTTAACAAACAACGGCAGAGATTAACTCGCAGAAGAATCAATGGCACCAGGCTTCAGCGACTTAAAAACAGGCGGCATCAACGACTTAAGGAAATCAATGGTTTAGATTAACTCGCAGAAGAATCAATGGCAACATCTTCACGCGACTTACGACTTAAGAACTTCACGAGTTAAACTTCCGCGACTCACGAGTTAATTCTTCTAGGTCATAACTCGCTTCCTCTTCATGCTCGTAACTCGCTTCCTCTTCATGCCTTTTGTTAAGTCGTGGACGACTTATACCTTCAGCTTCGTTAAGTCGTGGGCTTTCACTAGGTCGCTGCCGAGTTATACTAAGTCGCTGGGACGACTTAAAACCTTCGTTAGGTCGCGAACTCGAGTTAACTCCTTCCCCTGGTTTCCAGTTAAGTCGTAGCTCCTGCTCCCATGTCTCCTTAGGTCGTAACTTGACACGGTCAACTCGTTCTTCATCATTAGGTCGTGACTCGTTCATCACTTCTACCTTGTTAGGTCGTGAACAACCTATAAACTCCTTAGGTCGTGAACGACTTATGCCTTCAACATTCTGTGCTGCATCATCCTCCCTAGGTTGAGAAAAATTCGACCTCGAATTTGTATTTTCTGCATCCACAACAAACTCGTCTCCATGATATGGTATGGGATGTTTAACATTGAATACGTCAGACGTATATACGTCCTCTAGCAACTTCAATTTGTAAGCATTTTCATTGATTCGTTTCACAACTTCCACTGGACCAATTTTCCTGGCCTTCAACTTGTTATACGCGCCTACTGGAAAACGATCTTTCGTTAATACTGCATAAACCAGATCACCTTCATGAAATTCAACATTCCTTCGTCTCAAATCTGCAGATCGTTTATACTTCTCATTTGCTTTCCCCAATCGTTCCTGAACGATTTTATGACATTCCGCCAACCCCTCAACAAAATCAGCAGCTTTCTTAACTGTCTTCTTTGATTGTGGCACTACAGTTAGATCCAACGGTCCCTTCGGTAAACTTGAATATACTATCTGAAATGGACTGAACCCAGTACTTCGATTCACAGCATGATTATGGGCAAACTCTGCCTGGCATAACTTCACATCCCAACTCTTCAGATTATCTTGTACAAGACACCTCAGCAAGTTTCCCAATGATCTATTACCACCTCAGTCTGTCCATCTGTCTGCGGATGATAAGCGATGCTAAAGTTCAACTTCGTTCCCACCATCTTCCACAAACTTAACCAAAAGTGACTCAGAAATCGAGTATCTCTATCCGACACAATAGATTCTGGCAATCCATGAAGTCGATAGATCTCCTTGAAAAACAACTGAGCAACATGAACAGCATCCGCCGTCTTCTTACAAGCAATAAAATGTGCCATTTTCGAAAATCTGTCAACCACCACATAAATGGAATCATTACCACGCTGCGTTCTCGGCAACCCCAACACAAAGTCCATACTGATATCCACCCATGGTTTTACAGGCACGGGTAACGGCATATATAAACCAGCATTAGTCGCAGTTCCTTTCGAAACCTGACAAATATGACAACGCTCTACAAACCTCTCTACTTCTTTCCTCAACGATGGCCAAAAGTAGGACTGTGAAATCAACTGTAAGGTACGGTCTCTCCCAACATGTCCCTCGTCGTGTAACTCTTTGATAATCTTCATTCTCAGACTACCCTCTGGTATGCACAATCGATTTCCTTTAAAAAGAAAGCCATTAACCATCATAAACTCATCAATCTTTCCCTCCTTGACTTTATCCACAAGCTTTGCAAAGTAAGGATCTTCGACAAATAGTTCCGGCAACATTTCAAACCCCGTCACTTCAACCTTCAGCGTAGTCAACAAATGACTCCTCCTACTCAAAGCATCAGCCACTCGATTCGTCACCCCTGACTTGTGTTTAACAACGAAAGTAAACTGTTGTAGATATGCAATCCACGATGCATGTCTTGCTGAAATCTTATCTTGCCCTTGCAAATGCTTCAATGCTTCATGATCAGTATACAGAACAAACTCTTTCTGAAATAGATAATGTCTCCAGTGTTTAATAGATTGTACAACATCATAGAATTCCACATCATATGTACTGTATCTCATCTTTGCTCCTGACAACTTCTCACTGAAATATGCAATTGGACGTCCCTTTTGACTCAATACTCCTCCAATTCCAACCTTGGATGCATCAGTATGTAGTTCAAACAACAACTGAAAATCAGGTAATACAAGAATTGGTGCAGATGTCAGCATCTCCTTGATCTTCCCAAAAGCATTCCATGCTTCCTCTGTCCATGCAAACTGTTTACTCTTCATATAATCCGTAACAGGCGCCATCACACTACTAAAGTGTGGAATAAATCTTCGATAAAATGAAGCCAACCCGTGAAAACTACGAACTTCCGTTATCGTCTTGGGCTGCGGCCAATCTCTAATAGCTTCGATTTTACTTTGGTCAACCTGTATTCCTTCTTCCGACACAACATATCCCAAAAATAGAACACTCCTCGCCATAAAGACACACTTCTTTGTAGCAGCATAGAATTGTTCTTCACGAAGAATAATTAACACTTTCTTCAAATGTTGAACATGCTCTTCTTTACTAGCACTGTAGATTAGAATGTCATCGAAGTAAACCACCACAAATTTTCCAATGTACGGTCGGAAAATTTGATTCATCACCCTCATAAATGTACTCGGTGCATTTGATAAGCCAAACGGCATTACCAACCATTCATATAGACCTTCCCTGGTTTTAAAAGCAGTTTTCCATTCATCCTCTGGTCTAATGCGAATCTGATGATAACCGCTCTTCAAGTCAATCTTAGAAAAGATTACGGACCCACTGATCTGATCCAACAAATCATCAAACCTCGGCATTGGAAATCTGTATCTGATTGTGATCTTATTCAATGCTCTACTGTCGGTGCACATCCTCCACGTTCCATCCTTTTTGGGTACCAATAAAGCTGGTACAGCACAAGGACTTAAACTCTCCTGCACACGCCCCTGCTCAAGCAATTCCTCTACCTGCCTCCGCAACTCTTCATGTTCCTTCGGACTCATTCGATAATGTGGTCTGTGTGGCAACACAGCACCTGGAACAAGATCTATCTGATGTTGTATATCCCTCAACGGTGGCAATTCCGTTGGTAACTCCTCTGGAAATATATCGTCAAATTCTTTCAAAACTGGTTTAACTTCTTCTGGTATTTCAACCTCTTCACTGCTTTCTCGCCCAATCAACAAAAACACTTCAGGCTCTTCCTCAACCTCCTTAACAAACTCTTTCAAAGATAATAAAGTTTTCAGCTCTTCAATCTCTTCTGACTTACTTTCTCCTTGTGATCTCTTCTTCGGAACTAGGATAATTTTCGTGCCTTCAAACATAAAACTGTAGCTATTGGTCCGACCGTCATGTTGTACTGCTCGATCATACTGCCATGGTCTTCCCAATAATAAGTGGCAAACATCCATCTCTACTACATCACACCAGATTTTGTCTTTGTATTTCTTCCCAATAGAGAATGGAACTCGAACTCGTCTATCCACTTTCACTTCTCCTCCTTTTCTCAACCATGCTAACTTGTATGGACTCGGATGTTTCTCTGTCTTCAATTTCAACTTTGTCACAGCCTCGGTTGAAATAATATTATCACAGCTTCCTGCATCAATCACAAACTTACACACCTTCCCCAGAATAGTACATGTTGACTGAAAAATATTACTTCTCAACCAACTAGCTTCCTCCTGCTTCGGTGTTAAACACGATCTCCTCAGCATTAGATTACAACCTTCATCTCCTGACGTAATATCCTGCTCATCCTCCTCCACTGGACTAGAACAATCCCCATCACCATCCTCATCCTCAACTTCTGCAATCATGGTTCTCTTCTTTGGCTTTGGACACTCACTGCTTTTATGACCCAATTCCTGACAATTGTAACATTTGAAACCATTGTTAACCCTTGCCTTCTCAGCCTCCTTCACCACTGGTCTACTGATAGGTTTAGAAACATTAGAACTCCCACTAACATCCTTCACTTGATTGTTAGAATTAGTAAACACACCACCTCCTCGTCGTCCCTGCTTCTCCCAAGCCAACGCTTTCTGATGTGCTTCTGCTACAGATCTAGGATCGAACATATTAACCATATCCTGAATCTGCATTCTCAATCCCCCAATGAATCTAGATGTCAGCTGCTCTTCCATTTCCATAATATCATTCCTTGCAATAAGTTGATAGAATTCATCAGCATAGTCATTCACAGATTTCGTCCCTTGTCTCAAGTTCTGCAAACGTTGATACATCAAAGATTGATAATTGTAAGGTAAGAATGTTGCTTTCATCAATTTCTTCATCTTCTCCCAAGATTCAACTTTTGACTTTCCCATCCGATCACGTGTAAGTTTGGTCTGCTGCCACCATGCCAAAGCTCTACCCCTCAGCCTCGTAGCAACCAACTTCACTCTACGATGTTCTGGAACTTCTTTGAAGTCAAAAATCTCCTCAACATTGGCCACCCAATCTAGAAATTCCTCCGCTTGCATACCACCTTTGAATTCAGGAATTTCAGTCTTCATCCCCGACTCCCACTTGTGATCATACTCAGAGTAATTTCTTCCTTGTCCTCGTCCTTGTCCTCGAACACTACCACCATCATATTCTTCTTCAAAATCAGATGCATATCTATGTCTATCTCTTCCACCCACATCTCTACTACCATCACGCCTACCACCATCATCCCTTCTATCTACATTCCTCCGTTCACGATCATTCACGTTCCTCCCACGTCCTTGATCATTTTCAACACTTCTGTCTCGATTGGAATGTGGCGAGACTCTACTACCCCCATGATTAGATTCAGGTGAAACCCTTCTCCGATTTTGATTCATCTCCGTCATAAGCTTCTCTAACCGGCCAATTCCTTCGTGAAGCTTTTCACTAAAGTTTTCATTGATTCTTTGCT
This sequence comes from Allium fistulosum, assembly GCA_030737815.1. NCBI lineage: Eukaryota > Viridiplantae > Streptophyta > Magnoliopsida > Asparagales > Amaryllidaceae > Allium > Allium fistulosum. The sequence continues at coordinate 863,700,570 of CM060905.1, read as the reverse complement.
CCATCTCATCAGCTTCTTCTCTTCGATACAAAGCTTCTACGTTTTGGTGACGATTAGCTCTCCTTGGCGGCATACTTGAAAACTTTACAAACTCTTCAACACTTCAAAATTCAAACACTTTTCGGACTTTGATCCAAAATGAAACGGATCGAAAACTTCCACTTTGTAGCAAATCGCGATGAACACGATGGACAAAGTTTCGGCCTCCAATTCAAATCCGATCAAACAACGTCGAACAATGATGAACACTTTTTCCTCTCGGCCACGGCTCAAACTTCAAACTTCTCGGCCAAACAACTTCAACTTCAAAATGATTAGGCTCCAAGTCTCGATCTAACTATGATTGGTTAGAACAAGCTCTGATACCAAATGACGCAGCGGATTAATCAAAATGATCTTCAATCGGTGAAAGTAGCAATCGATGGATTGATGGATACTGAAATGCCCGAATTCGTTGATCCGAAGATACCGAATTCTTAGCTATCTCTGACTCGTTGATCCGAAGATACCGGGAAAGAGATCTACGATTCTTCGACGTTGATCTTGCGCACAAGATACCGTGAATCGGCTTCAACAAACGATGATTCGAGCGCACTCGAATGACGTAAGTGGAGATAGGAGATACACTCGACTACCAATTGAGATTGTAAGCACAAAGCTAACAAAAGAGAATTTTATTCAATATTCAACAACCTTTACAAATGAGACTCACGGCCTATTTATAGGCGAACAACTTTACAACAGAAATTTCACTAACTCCTAAGTCGTTTCCGACTTAACAAAGATTCCGACTCAACATAAGTCGTACACGACTTACGACTCAAAGAAATGACTCAAAAGTAAACAACTAAAAACAGGCGACTCACCATAAGTCGTTATGACTTAGCAGATTACAACACAATCACCATGACTTACGACTTTAAACAAATGTGTTCTACGACTTACAAAAATATACAGACTTATTACAACACTTAGGTCGTAGACGACCTAACGACATAAAACTCATACGCTTTACGACTTAACAAACAACGGCAGAGATTAACTCGCAGAAGAATCAACGGCACCAGGCTTCAGCGACTTAAAAACAGGCGGCATCAACGACTTAAGGAAATCAATGGTTTAGATTAACTCGCAGAAGAATCAACGGCAACATCTTCACGCGACTTACGACTTAAGAACTTCACGAGTTAAACTTCCGCGACTCACGAGTTAATTCTTCTAGGTCGTAACTCGCTTCCTCTTCATGCTCGTAACTCGCTTCCTCTTCATGCCTTTTGTTAAGTCGTGGACGACTTATACCTTCAGCTTCGTTAAGTCGTGGGCTTTCACTAGGTCGCTGCCGAGTTATACTAAGTCGCTGGGACGACTTAAAACCTTCGTTAGGTCGCGAACTCGAGTTAACTCCTTCCCCTGGTTTCCAGTTAAGTCGTAGCTCCTGCTCCCATGCCTCCTTAGGTCGTAACTTGACACGGTCAACTCGTTCTTCATCATTAGGTCGTGACTCGTTCATCACTTCTACCTTGTTAGGTCGTGAACGACCTATAAACTCCTTAGGTCGTGAACGGCTTATGCCTTCAACATTCTGCGCTGCATCATCCTGTGCGTTCATGGTTGCATCCGAGGGTCCCTAACGAGCCTATGACGTGGTTGCACCAGATTCAATCTTCAAATCCAACGGCCTGAGATCCCTAAGCCACACTATAAATAGAACCCTAGGCCTACCTATTTTTCTCATTTAGATTTTCTCTCAATTGGGTTCATTGCCTTAGGCTGAACCCTAAATAGAAAGTTTTTCTAGGGAGGAAATCTTTTTAATAAAAATATTTTACGCCCTAGAAGTGGATCCAAGAAGGCCAGGGCTTAGAGCTAAGGACCACAGGTGAGTGTTTTGTAATTATTTTAGATTTGTAAGCAATTTGAAATAATAGAGTTCTCAATAGTTGTAGTTTTTCTACAATTTTGAGACAGTTTTATGTAAGTTTATTTACAGTCAGTTTTTAAGTAAATTTCTAAAGTTCTTTTCAGTCTATTTTTACTCAGCTATTTTATTCAGTTATTTGCAGTTATTTACCATTCTTTACAGTTATTTACAGTTATTTACATCTGTTTTAAGTTGGAATTTAGCCTGTAAATGTTAGTTTCTTTTTATAGAGATTTCATCCTTTTTGACACGAATAAAATATCAAAAAGAGAAGAATTTGCAAATATAGATTAAAATAGAAAAACACTAAATTTACAGAAATCAGATGTAAAATGAGAAAAAAACTGAAATAAAATAAAGACGGACTGAAATAGACAAATTTAAGATATTTGCAAGCATGATTATAACAAGAGGTTATAACTAAAAAGAGAAAATAGAAGAGTAATAGTTGCAAGAACAATTATAACACGTAGGTTATAATTAGAAAGAAAGAAATAACAGAATGGGCTTAGTTTAAAACTTAGATCTTGGATTAAGTTAATAAGCAAATATAGTAGTAGTGGCCCATACCGGCAACATTCCCTTTTAGGTCTAGGACTGATGGTTTCACACATGGGTGAGGCTGGGCACGCTTATGCTTATTAGGGTAAATAAGTGGCCAATAGATAGAGGCTCAAATTTGGGTATTTGGGCAAGGGGCGCAAAGTTAGAAGACTTGTTTGTTAGGACCGGTACCGGTAGCATTCCCTTTCAGGTCGAGGACTGATAGTCTCACAGGTGGGTGAGGCTGGGCATGCTTATGATGATTAGGGTAAATAAAGGGTCAAATAGGGGGCGACAGTTAGTGTGTACCGGCGATGACCGAGCATGCGACATCGATTAGGGCAAATAATTCGCTACTACGTCCTAAGCGCTAAGAGGTGTCTTTTGCTGTGGAACCAACAGGATTGGCTCACAATGGCACACCAGAGATAGGAAAGGCCGATCAATGGGTAGGATTTGAATTTCAGCCTAATCAAGTTAGCAGTTGAGATAGGATTAGGGTTTCAGCCTAATCACAACAGTTTAAGGAAAGTGCAAATAATCAAAGCAAACGGTCAAACAGAATCAGAAACAGTATTTTATGCGAGTTTTATCTTTTATGTATCTTCCTTCAATAGTCTATTATCTTTATCTTGCTTAGAAATGCTAGTAATTACTTTCACTCACTAGACTTATTGTCTGACCCACTCCTCTATCTTTCATTTTCCCCCAATAGGCCAACAGAGTTGAGGATAGTTGATTCAGGTTGCTTGGAGATTCATATTCGGAGTTTCCTTATTTCAGATGTATTCTTCTGCTTTTCATCCTTTTCATTTGGCTTATGATGGATTGGCACTTGTAAGAGGGATTATTATTATTGTTACTTTTATTCTGATTATGTGAGACTGAGATGTATTTTCATAAGACATGAGAGATTTTCAGTTTTTGAGACATGTTATGTTTTTATGACTTATTTTGAGATGAAGATTAATGCTAAATGATAAGTTATTATTTAAATGTTTTCTGCTACTTTTACTTATTTATCTTGTGAATCTTAGTCTCTGTGATGCTTTAGCTATACCTATAACGCACCACATCCTTTGTTATGCCCTCTTTTGGGAATACTAAGGGGGTGTGGGGTGTTTCATTTGGTATCAGAGCCTAAGGTTCCAGGATTTCTAAAAACTTATTTTAAAAGTATAGCATTTTTCAAAGGTAACATATCTTCAAACTAAAAGTGTTTTTCAGGAAGAAACTCTTATTATAGAAATAGTTTTTAAGTATAAGAGAGTTTTTATAAAAATCCCCTCAAAGTCTAGTTCAGCCTTCTTTTGATTCTTTCGAGCCTAAATTTTCTTTTCTTTGCATAGAATGGCAGATGCCCCAAATCTTCCAGAGGGTGTCAAAGTCCCTGGCTGATTCCGTAGATACCTCCAAGCTACGGCACCTAAGGTGTAAGGGAAAGCGCCCAATGTAGCACCGGCGGGTGGAGGTCCCGTTAATCCACCTGCAGTAGCCAATTTTTCTAAGCTATGTAAGGACTTCGCTGATCTAGGAGGCAAGACGTTTTCTGGCACGGAGGATTTCAAAGAGGCACGAACTTTGTTGAGGAATACGGAGTGGATATTTGGGCTGTTAGGATTGGAGAACCGACAGAGAGTTCAGCTTGCATCATGGTAGCTGAAGGAAGAGGCTTCTTACTGGTGGGAGATTGTAGAGGTGGAGGATAGAGACATTGGTTGGGTTGGATTTCGGGAAAGGTTTGAGAGAAAGTTCTTATCGCAAGTCGAGGAAAGCATGCAGTTGGAGAAGTTCATTAGTCTGAAGTAGGGGAGTCTTTCGGTGAAAGAGTATATAAACCAGTTTAATGAGTTATAAAGGTTCGGGATGGATCTTGTTAATACACCGCATAAGAAGGCCACCAAGTTTGCTAAGGGTTTGAACCAGCCCCTCCAAGGGTTGGCATTGACACATGTACCTATGGGAGCGACGTATGAGTCACTTGTGGAAATGGCCCTCATATCAGATATTTCTAAGGAAGAAGAGGTTAAGAAGGTTGAAAAACTCTAAGAAGCAGTGGTGGAAGAATAAGAAGGATAAGGACAAGAAGAAAGGAGGAGGACCTCAAAAAAGACAGATCAAGAAGGGCAAGAAGTGTCATAATTATGGATTGGTTGGGAATTACTCAAAGGACTGTTAGAAGGACACGATGAAGGGGAGGTGTTACAGCTATGAGCAGCCTGGACACCTTAGTAGAGCTTGTCCTCAGAGGATGAGGCAGAGAGCAGGCACACCTACGGTGCAAGTACAGGCTTTGGATGAAGCACCTTCTAGTAGTGAATCGAACCAAGGTAGAAAAGTCTATGTAGAAGGTTTGGTCTCTATTTTGGATTTTCCAATTCGGACTCTTTTTGACTCCGGAGCATCACATTCTTTCATTCGTAGTTCCTTGGTTGATTGTTTGCACTAGATATTTCTCTAGTTGTAGACCCTATACTTGTTTCAAACCCTATAGGAGGATCAGCACATTTATCCATGATTTGTAGGGGTTTGAAAATTTTTATACTAGGCATAGAGTTTGATTGTGACACCTATGTACTGGGATTTTCGGGATATGGGATGATTTTGGGGATGGACTGGTTATCCACTTATGGTGCGATGTTGGACTGCGAGAGGAGAGTCGTCAGGCAAGGGACATGTTGCGAACGGACCGTCGAGGTTTCTTGCGACCCACAGGGGTCAATCATGTTGAGCTTCCTTTATTCCCTTGATTCATCACTAGGAGAGGTAGATTCAGTTCTAGTTGTTAGAGATTTCCCAGACATTTTTGAGGAGGTTAGGGGGCTACCCCCTAAGAGAGAGATCGACTTTAGGATCTATCTGAATGATAATGCTAAGCCAGTGGCATTACCCATGAGACATATGGCTCCTAGGGAGAGGAAGGAGTTAAGTAAGCATATTGGTGAGCTATTAGAGAAAGGCTTCATCAAACAGAGCATATTTGAGTGGGGGGCGTCAGTCATCTTCGCTACAAAGGCAGATGGTTCCCTTCGACTTTGTGTAGACTATAAAGAGTTGAATAAGCCCACGAAGAAGAAGCGTGACCCACTTCCTAGGATATATGATCTTTTCGATCAGTTGGTTGGCTCTTTAGTATTTATTCAGCTTGACTTAGCCACTGGATTTCATCAGCTTAGCGTCGTTGATGATAGCATCGATAAGACAACATTTAGGACACCCGATGGATTCTTTCAGTGGTTGGTTATGCCGTTTGGGCTGACCAATGCCCTAGCCTATTTTGTAGATCTGATGAGCCGTGTATTTCGAGATGTCCTAAATAAGTTCATTGTAGTGTTTGTGGACTACATTTTAGTGTTTTCCAAGAGTATGGAAGAGCATGCTATTCATCTTGAGGAGGTTCTTCGTACACTTCGTGCTCATCAGTTGAAAGCAAAATTCTCGAAGTGTCACTTTTGGCGTGAGGAGGTGCGTTTCTTAGGGCATGTAGTCTCAAGAGAGGGTATAGTAGTGGATCCCGCTAAGGTAGCAGCGGTACAGAATTGGAAGGCCCCCAAGAATGCTATAGAAGTTAGAAGCTTCCTAGTTTTGGCTGGTTATTATAGGAAGTTTATTAGAGATTTTGCTAAGATTTCAGCACCGCTTACTCGTCTCACTAAGAAGAATGCGGCATTCATGTGGGACGTGGATTGTGAGGATTCCTTCACGATGCTAAAGAGGGCCCTTACTAGTGCACCGGTGTTAGTTTTACCCAACGGAGCTAAGCCTTTTACAGTATACATTGATGCATGTGCGACGGGCCTTGGGGCAGTATTGATGCACGAGGAGAGGGTAGTATGCTATGGGAGTAGACAGTTGAGAACTCATGAGAAGAACTACCCCATCCATGTTTTGGAGCTAGCTGCTATTGTTTTCGCGCTCAAGTCTTGGAGACATTACTTGCTAGGAGAGAGGTTCGAGCTTTTCACTGACCATAAATCATTGAAGTACCTGTTCTCACAAAAGGATTTAAACTTAAGGCGACAGTGTTGGATGAAGTTTCTGGCATCATATGACTTTGAGATAGCTTACACCCCTAGCAAAGGGAACGTGGTTGGGGATGCATTAAGTAGGAAGAGAACAACCCTTAACCCAATGTTCGTGGAGTGGAAAAGCCTAGAGTTTATTTCCACCTTTGATTTTAAGCCCTCTACGGATATTACTCCTGGATTATTGGCAGCGCTTGAGGTTAAGCCTACCCTCATAGATCAAATTGGCTCTAGGCAGCGAGAGGATTCAGAGCTTGTGGATATTCAGGATAAGATTAGCAGAGGAGAGGTCTCTAGACATCTCCAACGCTATTCCATCGATAGTAAAGGGTGGCTAAGGAGAGATAGAAGACTTTGTGTCCCCCGCACAGGTGATTTGATGAGTGCAGTTCTAGCAAAAGCACACCATTCTCGGATGACTATTCATTCGGGTGGTGATAAGATGTATAGAGACATGAAGAGAGTGTTTTATTGGAGTGGCATGAAGAAGTATGTAGCAGAGTTTGTGGCGAAGTGTCTTGTGTGCCAAAGGGTTAAGGCGGAGCAGCAAAAGCCTGGCGGATTGCTTCAACCATTGGATGTACCTGAATGGAAGTGGGATAGTGTTTCGATGGACTTCATAGATGGTTTAACCTGATCTAGGAAGGGGAATACCAGTATTTGGGTGATTGTAGTTCGTTTGACTAAGAGCACCCACTTCATTCCGGTAAAGAGTAAGAGGACATCACCTTATTTGGCATCCATATACGTTCGTGAGATAGTCCGACTTCATGGAGTTCCCTCTAGCATAGTAAGCGACAGAGACCCTATCTTTACTAGTGAGTTTTGGAGGAGAGTGTAAGAGGCTTTAGGGTCACAGCTTAGATTGAGTATGACCTATCACCCTCAAACGGTTGGCCAAACGGAGAGAGTTAATAGAGTTCTTAAGTATTTGTCGAGGATCATTCTTCATTTTGGAGGGACTTGGGAGGAGCACCTTCCTTTAGTGGAATTTGCTTGTAATAATAGTTTTCAGACTAGCATTGGGATGGCTCCTTTTGAAGCCCTTTATGGAAGACCTTCCAAGTCGCCTTCGTGTTGGTTGGAGTCTACAGAAAGATTGCTACTTGGTCCCGACATGGTTAGAGAGACTTCGGAAAAGATTGATTTGATTAGAAGAAGAATGAAGACGGCCCAAGATAGACAGAAATCCTATGTAGATAAGCGGAGAAGGGATATTGAGTTTGAGGTAGGAGAGTTTGTTTTCATATAGGTGTCTCTGCTAAGAAAGGTGGTGAGGTTTGAACAAGTTGGAAACTTGCTCCCAGATTCGTAGGACCGTTCCCCATTGTGGAAAGGGTAGGGAAGATGGCGTATCGGATAAAGCTACCAGAGAAGCTCATGGGAGTTCATGATGTTTTTCATGTTTCGCACTTGAGAAAGTGCTTACATGATTCGGCAGAGGTAGTGGAACCTAGCCAACTTGAGGAAGTTGAAGTGGAGAGAGAAGCATCGGTTCGTCGCATTCCTACCAAGATCGTTGGACATGATATTAAGAAGCTTAGGAATAAGGAAGTCCTTTTGGTTAAGGTATAGTGAGAAGATAGTATTGAGGACACTACGTGGGAGGCTGAGGAGAAAATATGTATCTCTTATCCGCGTCTCTTCGATGGTACGTCTTGAATTTTCTATTTCCATCTTTAGTTTTGAATAGGTTCTTCCCTTTAGTATCCTTTGGGAGGGTAGATCTTATGACTTAACCTATGGATGGTAGAACTGAATGTAAACATGTTACTAGAACATGTTATGTATGTTGGACGCAAGTGGTTGCAAGTGTTTGCTAGTGGATGCTAATGGACGCATATACACACACTAGGCACTATTATCTCTTAGAGATCAGCCTAACTAGGTCACTAAAGCATATGCATATGGATGTGTGTGCACTTGCATTTTTATTTCATGGTTGCTATGAATGGGTGATTATCATATGATTGTTGCATTTGGATGATGATTATAGCACACATATAGAAATATCAGTTGTCATTAGGGAATTTGCATTCATTTGGATACATGGCATGGACATGAGTGCATAAAAAGTAGGTCGACTGAATCGGTAAACCGCCTAATCTTTTGCATTAGTTTGGGACATTGACACTACACTATTGCATATGTCATAAATTGCAATAAAATGCTTAAGGACAATGGATGTAGTGGATGATGGTTGAATATGTGGTTGTGGAATTTGGATGAAAATATTTATTTCATTCTTATTTCCTTGGAAATTTCGAGGGCCAAATCCTTTAAGGAGGGGAGAATGTAACACCCCGCATTTTTAGATAAATAAATAACCAAAATAATTATTAAGCGGTGGAAATGAGCATTTTTGGAATTGTTAGAATTTAGCTACGGGAGTTGCACCATTCGGCCCATGGCAATTTTCTGATCAATTTCCATATATAACTTGTCTAAATCCGAGTTAGTATGGAGAAGTTACAAGTGAAATAAGAAATTCAAAAAATTATATATATATATATATATATAATATAAGCTAAAAAAATATACGTATCCATAGGTCGACCCGCGTTAGGGTCAGGTCGACCCGCCTTTGTTACTGGATGAAGAATCGTCCAGTACGAGCCAAAAGTTCTGGAGCCCATTTTTCGTGAAATCCTGTGCATTCGCGGTTGCATCCGAGGGTCCCTAGCAAGCCTATGACGTGGTTGCACCAGATTCTATCCTCAAATCCAATGGCCTGAGATCCCTAAGGCACACTATAAATAGACTAGGCCTAGCTATTTATCTCATTCAGATTTTCTCCAAATTGGGTTCATTGCCTAAGGCTGAACCCTAGATAGAAATTTTTCCTATGGAGGAAATCTTTTTAATAAAAATATTTTACGCTTTAGAAGTGGATCCAGGAAGGCCAGGGATTAGAGCTAAGGACCACATGTGAGTGTTTAGTAATTATTTTAGATTTGTAAGCAATTTAAAATAATAGGGTTCTCAATAGTTGTAGTTTTTCTACAATTTTGTGACTGTTTTTATGTAAGTTTATTTACCGTCAGTTTTTAAGTAAATTTCAGAAGTTCTTTTCTGTCTACTTTTACACAGCTATTTTATTCAGTTATTTACAGTTATATATAGTTACTTACATCTGCTTTAAGTTGGAATTTAGCTAGTAAATGTTAGTTTCTTTTTATAGAGATTTAATCCTTTTTGACGCAAATAAAATATTAATAAGAGAAGAATTCGCAAATATAGATTAAAATAGAAAAACACTAAATTTACAGAAATCAGATGTGAAATGAGAAAAAACTGAAATAAAATAGAGACGGACTAAAATAGGCAAATTTAAGATATTTGCAAGCATGATTATAACAAGAGGTTATAACTAAAAAGAGAAAATAGAAGAGTAACAGTTGCAAGAACAATTATAATACGTAGGTTATAATTAGAAAGAAAGAAATAACAGAAGGGGCTTATTTTAAAACTTAGATCTTGGATTAAGTTAATAAGAAAATATAGCAGTAGTGACACGTACCGGCAGCATTCCCTTTAAGGTCTAGGACTGATGGTTTCACACGTGGGTGAGGCTGGCACGCTTATGCTTATTAGGGTAAATAAGTAGCCAATAGATAGAGGCTCAAATTTAGGGATTTGGACAAGGGGTGCAAAGTTAGAAGACTTGTTTGTTAGGACCAGTACCGACAGCATTCCCTTTCAGGTCGGGGACTGATAGTCTCATACGTGGGTGAGGCTGGGCACGCTTATGCTAATTAGGGTAAATAAAGGGTCAAATAGGGGGCGATAGTTAGTGTGTACTGGTGATGACCGAGCGTGCGACATCGATTAGGGTAAATAATTCGCTACTACGTCCTAAGCACTAAGAGGTGTCTTTTGCTGTGGGACCAACAGGATTGGCTCACAGTGGCACAACAGAGATAGGAAAGGACGATCAATGGGTAGGATTAGGATTTCAGCCTAATCAAGTTAGAAGTTGAGATAGGATTCGGGTTTCAGCCTAATCACAGCAGTTCAAGACAAGTGCAAACAATCAAAGCAAATGGTCAAACAGAATCAGAAATAGTATTTTATGCGAGTTTTATCTTTTCTGTATCTTCCTTCCTTGCTAGAACTATTGCTTAGTCTATTATATTTATCTTACTTAGAAATGCTAGTAATTACTTTCACTCACCAGACTTATTATCTGACCCACTCCTCTATCTTTCCTTTTCCCCCAATAGGCCAACATAGTTGAGGATAATTGATTCAGGTTGCTTGGAGATTCATTTTCGGAGTTTTCTCATTTCGGATGTATTCTTCTGCTTGTCATCTTTTTCATTTGGCTTATGAAGGATTGGCACTTGTAAGAGAGATTATTATTATTGTTACTTTTACTCTGATTATGTGATACCGAGATGTATTTTCATAAGACATGAGAGATTTTGAGTTTTTGAGACATGTTATGTTTTTATGACTTATTTTGAGATGAAGGTTAATTTAGAATGATAAGTTATTATTTAAGTGTTTTCCGCTGCTTTTATTTATTTGTCTTGTGAATCTTAGTCTTTGTGATGCTTTAGCTATACCTATAACGCACCACATCCTTTGGTGTGCCCCTTTTCGGGAATACTAAGGGGTATGGGGTGTTTCAACGTCTGCGACATAATCCATTAAAGTCACAACTTTGGCCGCTACTCAAGGTGCTCGGGAAGAGGCATTTGTTATTGATGATCAATTCATAGAGGCTTTATTCAAGGAAGAGATATACCCACACCCTGAAATCCCCTTTGATGAAGATGTTGTGATCACAGGTTCTTCCGACCCTATTGGCGAGCTCAGCATGAAAGAGCGTGTTGAGAGGGAAGAACTATTGAAAAAGAAGGTGAAAAATGAATCTGATGATTCGGGCTCCGATGAACCGATTCCGATCCCGCTCCGGATGATCCTTCCTGGCTGGACAATTCCCCGGGATGATATCCCCCATGCTTCTAGTACTGAGAGTGCCTCTATCCCTCCTTCTTCCAAAGATGATACCGCCTCGATTCACGCAACTGAGGATACTTCTTCGAAGAGAAGTCGAGGCGGAAAAGGATCGAAGAGAGTGTTAAGCAGTAGTTCAGAAGGTGCCACTCCAAAGAAGCAAAGGAAAGATAGAAAGTCCAAGAAATAATCTCTTGATTGGTTGTGATAGGCAAATAGCTTGGATGATTACTTTTTCTTCTTGTTGGTTGTGTTTGTTTGGGCCTGACCCTCCACTTTTATTTTTCATTTTGGATAAACTTGTATAATGTACAACAAGTTTAATGTAAATAAGAATTCTTTTATTCTTGTGTATTATTCTTGTATTCACTTGTTCAAATGTTCTCATGTTTTTCGTTTTTTGTACTTGCGATTTGTTGCTTGTCGGATCAGATGTCGATTTGATTCATCCATGCCAAGGCCTCCCTGAGGTCATGGCCTTGAGTCGTATCAAACACTAGGCTCGAGCCTTAGCTTTATGCCATCGAATTCAGCAGTTTTTTACATAAATATACTCTTGTCCCCGGTTTTGGTTTAGTGGGGCCAGATGTAGGACGGTCAAACTCCCACCTTAGCAAGTTTATACTCCTCCCGTCGATTTCAGGTCGGAGTTCGTGGAATAGTGAAAGGTCGAAATCCACTCATCTATTCATTCATGTTCGTATCGACACTTTGGGATAAGATTTAGTCGATAGGTGATCGAATCGCACCCAATCTATGTTTATACTCTAGTCCGCACTCTATGGAATTAAAGTTATTTTGTGGGTGGACGACTCACACCCGATTTATGTTTATACTCCAATATGCACTTCGAGGACTTAGAGTTACTTCGAAAGTGGAAAATTCACACCCGATTTATGTTTATACTCCAATCAACACTCCGAGGACTTACAGCTACTTCGCGGATGGATAATTCGCACTCGATTTATATTTATACTCCAATCCGCACTCTAGGGACTTAGAGTTGTTTCGCGGGTTGACGATTCACACCCGATTTATGTTTGTACTCCAATCCGCACTCTAGGGACTTGGAGTTGTTTCGCGGGTGGACAATTCATAACCTATTTATGTTTATACTCCAATTCACACTCTAGGGACTTGGAGTTATTTCATAGAGCAGTCAGATCGTACTCTCCTTAATTGATTAATTTGTCTCCCCAGGATCTGGGGTTTGATTTAGCGAGTGATTGGTCGTATCACGGTCACTCTGATTTTATCTCAGTTCCACAATTGGGCAGGAGTTATTCGATCATCAGATTGTCAGCCACATTTATTCCTTATTGTGTATCATGTCCTTTGGATTGTGAATGAGAGTTGCTAAATGAACAAGTAGATTGAGTTCATCTTGTTTAATCCCATTGGGAGTTAGCATGATCGATTGATTTCAAACTCTGGAAGCCAGTTCATACATATCGACATCAATCAGTTTCGCTATGTAATTAGCATATAATGCAACAACAAACACAAATATAAAAGAAGCCTGAAACTCTATTCATTGAATGGAAAGGAATAACATAAACTGTCTTATTACACATTCAAAAAATCAAATGATAAAGCAAATTCTAAAAGCAAATACAACTGAAATGTAAAAGCAATAAACTAAGTGAAATAACGTTGTAGATGTTCTCTATTCCACGCCCTTGGAAGTGTAATGCCATTGGCAGTCGCTAGCTTGAAAGTTTCTTCTCAAAGCCTCTGTTCAATGACATATGGTCCTTCCCAGGTTGGATTCATGTGCGATGGGGGTAGGAAAAACCTGTTTCAGGATGAGATCGTCAATTTTGAAGGTTCTAGGTCGAGCTTTAGTGTTGTAATACCGGGCGACTCGTTGTTGATGTGCAGCTGCCCTTAGATCGGCTTCTTCACGCTTCTCATCTATAAAGTCAAGAGATTCCAAGAAGAGATCTTTATTCGTTATGGGATCGTAGTAAGTTACTCGATGAGAAGGAACTTCGAGCTCAACAAGAATAACGACTTCTGAACCGTAAGCGAGGGCGAATGGAGTATGTCCAGTTGCGGACTTGTAGTTCTGTAAGCCCACGGTGCTGTAGGGAGTTCATCCACCCATCGACCTCTAGCCTTCTCCAAACGCTTCTTCAAAATGGACTTTATGATCTTATTTACTGCTTTAACCTGTCCATTTGCCTGAGAGTGAGCGACCGCTGCAAACCTCCTTTTAATATAATATCTTCGACAAAAGTATTTGAATTCAACACTGTCGATTGAGTCCCATTATCTGTTATAATAGTTCGTGGAAGACCGAAGAGGCATATGATGTTTCAGATAATAAAGTTGATTACTTTCTTGGTTGTGATCGTGGCTAAAAGTTTTGCTTCGGCCCATTTGATGAAGTAATCAACTGCCAGGATAGCATACTTTGTGCCACCTTTAGAGATCGGTAAGGATCCGATAATGTCTATACCCCACATGGCGAACGACCATAGGCTGACCATTTGCATGATTTCTATTGGCGGAGATCTTGGGACTTTTGCATATATCTGGCATTTATCACATCGTCTCGCATAACCAGCGGCATCCCAATTTACGATCGGCCCATAATATCCCATAACGGAGTATTTTATTTGACAGAGTTTGCCCCCCAGTGTGATTGCCACATTCCCCTTCATGAACTTCTCTTAGAACACATTTTATCTCATCATGAGTGACATAGCAAAGTAGGGGGACTGAGAAACCTTTCCTGTACAAAATTCCTTCCTGCATAATATACCGTAAAGCTTTGCAAAGGACTTGTCACTTTTCATTTATTTTATCTAGTAGGACTCCATGCAGTAAATACTCTTTGATCGGAGTCATCCACGATTCCCTTTCAAGGTCCACTTCCAGTGTCTGGTCGATTTCTATCATGTTTATACTTAGGGTAATTAATACTTCGACTTGAACTAAACCCATTTGTTGTGCATTGCTAGTACTAGCAAATTTTGCTAATGAATCAGCCTCTCAGTTTTGATCTCGTGGAATATGAGAAATGTCATAATACTCAAATTCTGTCAACAACTCTTGGACTTAGGTTAGGTATGGGGAAAGTCTTGTCCCTTAGCCTGATAGTCTCCCCTAACTTGAAACACTACCAACTACGAATTGCAATATTCCAAGTTCTCTAGCGAGTTTGAGTCCAGCAATCAGAGCTTCATACTCAGCTTTGTTGTTAGTTGCCGGGAAATCAAGCTTTAATGCATAACAAATTGACCGATTTTCTGGAGTCACAAGCACAATCCCAGCTCCGGAACATTGATCGTTAGATGCTCCATCAATATACAATTTCCACCGTATCGTAGGAATTTCGCAGCCTTCTGGAGAATCATACTGCACAGTAAACTCTTCTATAAAGTCTGCCAATGCCTGGCCCTGGATAGTCCTTCGAGGAAGGTAAGTAATGTCGAATTGATTGAGCTCAATATTCCACTTGAGCAACGTTCCAGATGTCTCAGGTCGCTGTAGGACCTGTCGTAATGGTTGGTCGGTGTAAACATTGATCGGATGTGCTTGGAAGTACGGATGAAGCTTCCGTGATGTAGTTAGCAAGCAGTATGCTAATTTCTCTATTTTTGGATAGTTCCTTCTAGCTACCATTAATCATTTGCTGACATAATACACCAGACTCTGGATCTGATTCTCCTAATGAAGCAATGGGGCACTAATAGCGTGTGTCGATACAGCCAAATAAATGTATAACTCCTCATGATCCACCAGTTTTGACAAGATAGGGAGTCTCTCCAAATGATCTACCAAAGCTTGAAATGCGTCTTTACAATCTACGTCCATTCAAAGTTTCTTTTTCCTTTCCTAATCAAATCAAAGAAAGGAATGCATTTATTGGTAGCTCTGGAGATTAATCGGCTTAAGGCAACAACTTTTCCATTCAAACTCTGCACATGATTAATATTTCTTAGTGCTTGGATATCACGAATAGCCTGAATCTTGTCGGGATCAGCTTCTATTCCACGAGCATTGACAATAAAGCCTAAGAATTTCCCCGATGCAACACCAAAAGAACACTTTAAAGGGTTGATTTTCATCTTGTAATGTCGGAGGATGTCAAACATTTCTGCCAAGTCTCCAATGTGGTCGCTTGATCATCGTGACTTCATAAGCATATCATCCATATACACTTCCATTTTTTACCAATCTGGTCTTTAAACATCCTGTTTACTAGGCGTTGATAAGTTGCTCCTGCATTTTTCAATCCAAATGGCATTACTACATAGTAATACAATCCAACACCGGCAATAAAACTGGTGTGCTCCTGATCGGGGATATGCATCGGGATTTGGTTATATCCTGACATCCATAAAAGATGGCAATTCGTGTCCTGTGGTTCAATCCAACAGCTGGAAAATCCTCGAAAGGGTAAAACTGTCATTTGGACATGCCTTGTTCAAATCTGAATAATCAATGCACATTCTCCATTTCCCATTTGCTTTCTTCACAAGTACAGGATTAGATACCCATTCAGGGTAGAGGGCATTGCAAATAAACCCATTGAATTTTAGTTTATCCTCCTCCTCTTCGAGAGCGGCAGATCCCTCCAGATCCATATCGCGTCTTTTTTGATTCACCGGGACATAACTCGGGTCAATATTAAATGCATGGCTCGTAATGGTAGGCGAGGTTCCACACATGTCTGAGTGAGTCCAAGCGAATACATCTTGATTCGCCTGGAGAAAACCAACAAGTTCCTTCATCATCAGGTGGCTGAGCTGTGATCCAATCTTTAGGACTCGTGATGGGTCATTGTGGTTGACCATAATATCAATTGTTAGCTCAGCCGATGCAGCCTTGGTCTCTTTGGGCTCTTCTTCGTCATCTCTTGGATCTATACCTCTATAGAACTGACTGTGGCACCCAAGCCAAGGCTCAAGCGCTAGTTGTTAATTTTCTGTAGCTTGGATGTGGACAGTCTTATCCACACCCTTACCTTTTCTTTGCGTTGAGCTACCCTCAACTCAGCTACATAATAGGCACGTCCAGCTGCCTGATTACCATGAACAACTCTTACACCATTATCCGTCGGAAACTTCAAAGTCAAACACCATAGGCAAGAGCTGCCCAGAATTCAGCTAGGGCCCGTCAATCCAGAAAAACATTGTATGGAGAGTCAACATCCAGAACAATAAATGGCAAGATCCTTACTCTCCTTCGTTCACCTTCTCCCAATTCAATAGGTACTTCCACATAACTAACAACTTCGGTTGCAATGCCATTAAAACCATGTATACGAGCTTTGGATGGTTTTAAATCTTTGGCTTACATCCTCATCTCATCATAAGCTTTTTTGAAAATTATATTCATCAAACTTCCACAATCAATCAGAATCCTTCTCACCAAAGCAAGACCAATCATGGCTGAAATGACCATTGGATCGATTGTTGGAGCTTCTACCTTATCTGCATCTCTGTTCCTAAATACAATATCATCCGCCATTGTTACGTTACTGTTTTGCCGGAGGTCCGTCCTCCGTATTCGATAAACATTCGAAATCCACATGCCTAATTGCACTGACATAGTGCTCCATCTCTTGCCAACTCCTATCCGCTAGGTGCTGTCCTCCGACTATCATATTTATCACCAGTCTTTCACTAGTCCGCGCAGGCTCCTTAGCCCTACGTGGAGCTTGTCCTCGATTGTGGTCAGATGTCCCCCGCCCGCCATCCTGCGGGGTTTTTACAAATTGTTGCAATTTCTTTTCCTAAATAAGCTTTTCTATAACATCCTGGGGATGCCTGCATTCATTTGTATTATGCTCATAGCACTCATGAAACCGACAATATTTCTCGATCTGTTTCTGCTTCTGTGTTGACTCTTTTAGAGGCGGCTTTCTGTACTGCATGGTATTGCAAGTAGACAAATAGATATTCTCCAGGGACATATTCAACGACATGTAATTATCATACATTGGAATCCTGGCTTCAGCCTTCCAGAATCCCTTTTTCGTTCTCTGTTCCTGTCTCCACCTCTCTTTTGCTGATTTGGTTTATTTTGAACATTCACTTGGACTTTCGCAGAACTATCATCGGACTGTTTTATTGCAATGTTACTCTGTACTCCTTCTCTACTTGGTCCCACAACATTCTTTTTTCCAGTGGACCTGGCTTCCTCATTTCTCAAAAGCCGAGCCACCTTTGCATAAAAGCGCTCCAACGTTGTGGCTGGCTTACCGGCTAGTCAATACCAAAATCAGACTCTGGGTCAATCCCTCTTGTCACGGCCATGAATATCGCATGATCCGTCGGATTACTGACCTCCGTAACAGTTGTATGAAATCTCCCTAAATAATCTTTCAACGACTCTCCTGAAGCCTGAATCACGCTGGAAAGGGACATCACGTCTTTAGGATGATTTGTGTGCATCCGGAATTGCTCCATAAACTTGGTTGCCAAATCATCGAAACTAGAAATTGATCGCAGGGGTAGTCTCGTGAACCACATAGTCGCTATTCCAGAGAGAGTTATGGGAAAGCATCTACACTTGGTCGTATCATCGGCTCGTGCAGAATCCATCAACTATTCGTATCTCATGATATGCTGCTTGGGGTCGTTTTTCCCTCGTAGGCAGGTGTCGATGGCATGTTGAACCTCCTCCGTTATTCTGCATGTAGAATATTATCAGTGAACGGGGTATGGCTTCTCAAGATTCCCCAATCATCATTAGTCAATCCCTAGTTCTCCCTCAGTAATTGTCTGACCATTGCTGATAAGTGCAATGTTTGGATGGTTGGTGCCAAGCGGTGGTCGTGTTCCACCTCGTGTGAACGGTTTGATCAATGTCTACATGCTGTTTCATGCCTTATTGGATCTATATCTTCCCGATGCGCATCTTGTACATTCATTTCACCATCGTTCCGAGGAAGAACCTGGTTAGCATTCAATCGGACTCCATCATCCAAACTAAACGTAGTAGCTACAGTTTGATTCCCAACATGCATAGGTAAGTTTCCTTCTCTAGCAGAGGGACCAGCACTGATTATTCCCGACAAACCATGGTGGTCTACTTGTTGATGCCCTAAAGTTTCTGCATGATATCTGTCAGTACTGCGATGCCTATGTCTGTGGTATCCATCTGATGGACTAGAGCTTTCCGATATCGAGTAAGGGTTTGGATCCCTCCTAGCTTTGCCCCGTTGCTGCTGATTGATTTGGTTCATCAAGTCGATATTGGTCTGAATCTGTTGATTTAGTTGTCGACGGCATTCCATCAGCTCTCTCATTAAATTATGAAATTCAACTCTGGTAATAGAATCAATGGAATTCTGAATTTCAATCGGATCAGCATTCACATTTGTTGGTTGATTGCTTGGGTCTTCTTGTTGAATGCTAGCAATCTCATTTCCATCCATGTTCTGAGAAGTAGATCTAGTATGTCTCACCATTATCAATCTCCTTACTTAGATTTTAGCAAATTTGAGTAGTATAAACAACTTTATAAAGATAACTATGGATCTCCTTCGGGGGATTATCCAATTCAATAGCAACAAAGGGATCCTAGCAAGCTGAGAATCAAGCCTTCCCAGTGAAAGCACCAAAATGTTTGCGCCAAAATTGGTCACAAACACCCAAGGATAGATTTATGTAGATAAGTAAGTGAAAAAAATAAAATAAAATTTGAGGAATAGATTAAACTAACAGCAAATAGGAAGCAATAACCAGAAATACAGAGATTAATAGTGGTTCGGCGTTGTAGGCTTACGTCCACTTTGAAGATTAACTTTATTGATCACTTTGAATTTGATTATAACAGTTGAGAATTAAGGACACTTGATTACAATGAAGTCTAAAGTAACCAGCAGCGTAAAGATCACCAAAATGAACCATGAGGCCTGTATTTACAGGGAGAGACGATGAGATATTTTGCTAAAATTTTGGCAGAAGGCTCTCTAGGTCCATAGGGGCCCACCATAACGATTGGTGGACTTAACTTGACAATCAGGAACGATCGGCCAAATGTCCATCGATCATTTTTCTTGCTTCCAATTCTAGTGCGATCGTTTTTGGAGGGTCCTACGTTCCTCTTAACATTGCCCCTAAAATAAGGAATCATTTTGACTTGTAACCTAGGAGATATGGATCGATATTTTTGTACTTGGATCATGTAGTGAAGTATGACGATTGTTTTTGCGGCTTGGCAAAAGCGATCGGCCAACAATGATCAGCCAACCTCTAATTTCAACTTTATGACCTGCGATCATTTTTATAGGATTCAATCTTCATTTTGTTGATGCTTTGGAAGTTACAAATGAATTGGCCCTGTAGACCTTGAGATATTGATCGTTGTTCGATGATTTGAGCTGTTTTATAGATCGTTCTCGATCAATCCAGGCAAATACTTACTTCGTCCGTAACTCGACCATCCGAGCTCCGATCGACTCCAAATTTGAAATATTATTTGGATTCGTTCCGTTAGTTCACTGAAATGAGCGAACTGATCTATATTCATGGGGCTATGCCAATCACTTCATGCTTATTACACATCGATTGGGACCCGGTCCAAATTTTCCTGACCATCGTCTATAGTATTGTGTGTAATTGATCCATAAGGCCGATGTCATCCGTACCTAGCCAAGCCGATGATATCACGGTCTTGCCAAAAGGCGGGATAACAAACATCCTTATTTTCTACATCTCTTTCTTTTAGGAATGTTCCTTGTTATTTCAAGCGATACACTTTTATTCATAATTATAAAATTGGATAATTTATAGAAATTTACATTGACATAGACTTCATTCCAATGAGTTAAAATACTACTTAAATCCCAGTTCAATTTTTAAAAATTTCCCATTTCATGTTTACTAACATATATCATCCAACCAACAAACTTGGAATTATTATATAATATCATTAATAGATTATCTCATAAATTTATGGACTACTTTCACCCTTACTTTCTTGATTCAATTATATGCAATATTAAATCAAAGCAAACAATTTTACAAAATATATAGGCAAGGTTCTCAAATTTATTTCATGTGTGTATTTAAGCTTACAACTCTAAAATTTTACTTTCAGGCATACGAGGAAAAAATTTACAATGATATAGACCCAATATTATATAAGAATATATAATTTCCTACTCACCTCTAAGCTTACAAATCTCCAGATCTAAACCCTGTTATTTTTGCTTGACTCCCTTTTCTTCTTACCAAAATATGTATCAAAAGCATATACAAATTCATTAGAAATTTAGATCCGAGAAAAGATTTGAATTTAATCTAGATTTGGGTTTACAATTTACCTTGGTTTAGGCGATTCGATTCGATTTTCTCCACAACTATTCTCTGCTATTCTCCACTTATATATACTTATAGATTATAGTTTATATAAGTTTTAGAATTTTTGGAGAAAAGAAACGACAGAGCTTTGCCATTGCTTCAAAAAATACGAGAAGAATAGTGAGGGGTTAGGCCTGTATTTATATGGATTCAAATCAATGTCAACCGTTAGATTATATGATACTAAATCAAGGACGGTCGGCCAAGGTTCAACTTACAACCGCCATAACACTAATGGTCGATCGTTAGTGGTCGGCAGGTTGAACTTGGGTGTCGACCTGTCGTGTTATTTTGTTAATGTTCGGTTTGTTTACTTTTTAATATCATTTCATTCCATTATATACAGATTTCGTTAAAGTTAAACTTGCTTAAATGTTAAGTATTTGTTAACGTTAACTAACGCTATTTAATTTTATTTGTTTCCTTAATTACATGTATAGTTATTTTCGATTCGAAATCTTTAAACGTTAATAACTTTTTTTTGAACTCCGATTGGAAAAGTTTATATATAAAAATTAATCATAAATCACTACGAACACAACAGAGCAAGCTTTGTAGCAAATTTTGACATTTGTGAAAATTCCATTTTTGGATTTACTAATTATTTGTTAATTTCTTTTAAATTAATTATCTTTAAATTTACAAGGTGTTACAGAAGCGTTTAAAACTGGTCTTGTGACATAAACAAGAATACAAAACACTTTGAATCTAAAACACTTTTTGGGTGTTTCAAAATTTTTGAAAGAAGTTCTGTACATGTTATTGTTTGTTGTTATATACTTTAAATGATTTAGAATGAAATTTTAACAAAAACACTTTCAAGGTGTTTCTAAACATTAGACAGACTTCTATAAATGCTGCAGTCTATTGTTGAGATTTAAAATGGTTAAAAATTATATTTAAACAAAGTATTTTTGTACAATCCTTTAAAGGATGTTCACTAACATTAATTAGAGTACTTTTAATGTTGTTTGAATTTTAAATAAATTCATAATAATTATTTATAAATTTTTAAAGTAAAGGGTTTTAAAATGTATAACATGCTTTTATTGATTTTTATTAAATTTCTAATTTCTAATTTGTTATTTTTAATTTATATTTTATATAGATATTTAAAACATATTTATAAGTATTTTAAAGCGTGTATATATATGTTTGGAAAAATAATTTAAGTAAATTTATAAAAAGGATAAAAGTGGTTTTGTTATAACCTTAAGTTATAATAAATGGTTTTAAGAAATTAATTAAAAGTACATTATATTGTTAAATAAGTGTAGATTTAATTAGATCTTTGAAAACAATGTTTTAAAGATAATGCTAAGTATGAAATGTTTTAGGCGTATTGTAAACAATGTTTTAGTAATATTTGTTTTAACCCTTAATTATACTTGTTCTTTAAAAAGAGAATTATAAAGATAATGTTAAGTGTAAAATGATTTTGGGTTTATAGTAACAATATTTTAATAACATTTTTTTAACCCATTTGAATATACTTTTGAAAATGTGAAATCTTATTAAGAGATTTGTGAATATTCTTATACCATTTGGGATACGAATACAAATACATTTCTAAGTATTGAAAAGAGTAGAAACGAATAGTGAAATAGCAGTATACATGTATATACCTTTTGTAAAGGTATTTTGAATATATATATATATATATATATATATAATTATTTATAAATAAGTTTTAATTAATAAAATAATTTATTAAATAAAAAGTGGATTAGAAGCCGGTTATACCACTTAATCGTGCTTTGTGTGTAAACTTGTCTATGGGTAATGTTTAGTCATGTACTTAGCACTAAAAGACGACAAAGTGGATTTATTCTATCCATGAGAGTTAATAATAATGTTGGAGTAGGGCTTAGAAGCGAACAATGCTCTAACCAACCGGCTTCAACCTTTACTGATGGATAGCATAGCTGCATAAGTCGAGAAGGTTGGAAATGCGATAAGTATATGAGACTTGGTTTCCATACGCAATCGTTTTCATTGCTATCTGAACTTGACAAAGTTAACTTGGGAAGTATATGTAAGTAATCATATATTGATATGGTTTGAGATCCCCCGAGGCGTACTCATTTGTATGAATTGCCTCTTGCTTTAAGAATGTATATAAACGAGATCCTCTAGGGTGGACTCCTTTATATCGTTCGCTTACTTCTATAAAAGCAATGAAATTGAGTTAACCAAAAATTCATCAATTTAGTTTTGAAGAGTCTGGGATCGGATAAGTGTATTGCATATCGAAAACCACTTCAAAACCGATATATGAGTTCTGTGTTTTGGGAGCGGTTATGGAGTAAAATGCTTTAGAGTTGAACTGCCTATCCTAAGGCTAAGTCCAAGGGAGAGGTCAATGTTAACATTTCAGATGATGCTAGCAAGGGTATTGTCTATCTTGAGGTTGATTCCAAAAGAGGGTACAAGGTTAGAATTCGTTGGATGACTTATGCTTAAATCCATGCAGAGATTCGTAATCTATTCGAGTGATGAAGACTCATGTGTTAAGATATTGAATGTGGCTTCACCATCACTAATTACAGAAAACAGAGTTGGCCTTATTTCCAGTAGGTTTACGAACACGTAAGGGTATATCAACTCTATATCTAGAGATGCTTATCAATGTTGCTAGCGAGAGTTGATAATATTCAGTATCATGTGTTAAGGCGTGAACCAGCTATGTTTCTCCTTGTTGGTATATTTCATGTAGAGATATACGAAGCTCGGAGGTAGCTTTTGAACCTTATCAAGAGGCCCATCCTCGATGTACTGAGGGCAAATCCAATGGATTCCATATGCGAACGTACCTAATGGTTCTAGTTGTACTTCTAATATTGTTGTGTTATGGGATGCAAGAAGAACAACTATTTTCTGATTTATATTCTACACCCTAGACACTATCTATTATATTGTCCTATGTGCTTATTAGATGGGTTTAGTTCTTTAAGGAGAAAACTATTCTGGTGATTCGAGTGATCTCGAAAGTATTGTTTTCTGTTGATCACATATTTCTTAAGTTTCTCATACCAGACTTATGTCTGACTCATGGTTTTATCTTTCCCTTAATTCCTTGAGTGCTCTTTCAAGCAGTTTGAGAAAGGTAGGTTTTCATTGATATTCTTTGGAGCTTTAGGAGATGAGCTGGATGCTTCCATTTCCCTACTATAATATTTTATTTCCATTATACAACTATTATGTATATATTAGCACTTATGTGGACATGCTGTTATAATTGTCCAGGTTGATGATAATACTTAGGATTGTAACTCTGAAATCTATGTATCTTAGAGTGAAACTTTGTATTATTATTGCATTATGAGAGTCTGATGTTGTGTTCTTCCTTCCTTGTTCTCTTTCATTTTCGTTTTATTTTACCCTAACAATTTTCCTTTCCAGCACTTGAGTGCTCAGCACGTGAATACCATAAATGTATTAGTGTCGATATTTACGGGTTGAAAAGGAGAGTCGTTACACTTGGTATCGGAGCTGAAGGTTAAGCGAGAACCTTGGCTTTGGTTGGGTATAACTCATTAGAGATAAGGTAAGCGACACCGTAGAATGAGTTCAATGTATAGTATAATATATATATATATATATATATATATGAGAGTGTGTTTGTATTTGTTATAAACATATGCGTTAAAGGCAATTGCAACAAAAATTATAAGATCTTATATAAGGTAACTTGTATGAGTATGAATTATTAAAATGTAGTTTAATTAATGTAGGAATTAATGATGTTCATTCGTTATCCCTCATTGATTTGTTATGCTTGGCCAGTTTTATAGCTTATTATTATCCTTGATTAGATTAGTTAGCGTTGCTTAGCCAGTTTATAAGCATTGTTATCACTTCTTGATTGATTAGTTATCCTCGATCAGTTTATAAGCATTAGTATCATTTGTAGATTGATTGGTCTTGTTCGGCCATTTTACGAGCACTGTTATCATAGCTATGCTCGATCAGTTTATAAGCATTATTATTGTCTATTGATTGTTGATTTGTGATTGAATAGTTTAGGAGCAATTTACCCTTTTACTGCATGGGTTGAGTAGACAGTATTTGTTAGTGCATTAAAATGAACACCTTGTGATTAGAATTTCATAGTTTGACTATAAGGCACTCGGTAATAATGTTGGATTGGAAGTTTACTTTAATGAAAGAAGCTTAGTATAAATATTTTAAGAAAGTGGTTTTATATAAATATGATTTATAACATATGGTTTATAAACGAAGAGGATTTAAACTGATATTTCGAGGACCTAAATCTCGATGTATTTCAAAATGGTTTCTAAGATTTTGTAGAAAATAATAGTAGTATTATTTTAAAGTATTTATGAATTTAAATGTTTTTTAAAGGATTTTAAGATTTATTCGAGTTCGAGAATGCTTTCGGAATCGACGAGCTAATTCGAAAACAAAGTATTTTTATGTTAGCTAGTTCGAATGGCTCGAAAGTGACTAAACGTAGGAAAGAGATGTGTTCGGTTGGTAAGCACTTCTTGTGGGTATTACCCTTCTTAGTGAGGCAATATATGGTATGACTTGGTAGGACCCGTTTCCTTGGTATCATTTTTGTGTTACTCGATCTATATGTATATTTTCTATGGATTTATGTAAATATCTGGGAAATTAGTTTATAAATTGAGATCATGATACTTAGTACGATTTTACAAAGTATTAGATACATATTTAAAAATGATTTTGATTTAATCCTAAAAGTATGATTTGATATACAATAGGTATATATTATTATTATTATTATTATTTCAATTGATTTAGAATAAAACCTGGGTGTTTAGTTCTAAAGTTTTTTGTAAAGGAATTTGATATGAAATATAGAGAAGTTTAATGCAGATTTTGATATCAGATTTTTATAGAAAATATTTGTATGTATGCTTTGTAGAGACCCCGAGTAGTAGTGGCATAACCCAGATACTTTTCTTATTTTCTCTTTGTACTAAAGTGCGTCTAATAAATAAGTAAAACTTTGATAAGTTGTTTTATTGATGCATGTATCCTATGCACTAGGACAGTGTGGTATATTCATCTTGTTATAATATGATTGTTTGATAGTTTTCATTTGTTATAATGAAATAGATTTTTGGACAATTTTGGACAGTTTGAAACTTTCAGATTGTTATAGAACTTATAGTTAAATATTTTTGAGAATATAAAGATGAGTTTAGAAAACACTTTAATTATGTAGGTAGTAAAGTTAAAAAAAGTTTTCAAATTGTTGAACATTCTTGTTAAGTAAAACAGTCGATGCTATTGGGCTAACTAATAAATGTCTTTACCTTAGGATTGTCTAAGGAAAGTAGACACTATTCTTAGGTTTGGATACCAGTGTCCTGCTCTTCTTAGCTACTTGCCTAACCTGAAGGTTAGAGAGGTCCAAAAATTGACTCGGTTATAAAACCCAAATTTATTTCGGCCTTCATTTTAGTTTTAGATAAGTAAAATTCATTTGATGTATTATATATACTCTTAGAATGTAGTAGAGTATTATACGAGTAACAAAATTGAAGCAAGTTTTTATGAAATATTTTATAAATAAAGTTATGCTTTAATAAAATGTTTGTAAACCTGGGTGATGTTTTATGAAATGCTTCGTAAATGGTTTTGGTATTAGATGAGATACTGTTTGTGTAAATAAATGTCATACAAAAAGAATTTGTTGTAGTTAAGAAACCAATAGGATAAAATAAGTAAGTTGTACGTAGATCATTTTATTTGCATTACAGTTCTTGATCTAGGATTTGGGCAGATGGTTTGCATAGTGATTTATATCGGTTCGAATAAGGATTTTTCACTCGATAGTAGATGGTTATGTACGGGAAATAGAAGTTTCTAATCAAGGAACCTGATCGTAGTACGCCTTAGATAGTTCAAGTGATCCATACTAGTTTGAAAGTGAAATTTATGTGACCGAGCAAGTGATCAGATCGGATATTACATACGGATGATCCATACACATCGTACGGGCTTCGGTATATGTATATTATGTTTTTGTTGGCGTATGGGGAGTTTAGGGAATGACTCTCCGACTTGTTATGGGGTAGCCTGAATGATCAACTAAGTAATAACCTGAGGCTATTGAGTGTAAGGTATGCTTAGTAGATTGTATATCATCCTTGTGAGATGAGAGAATTTTTGAACCTAAGCAAACTGTTAGCTTTGTTTGCTAGTAAATTTTGAATACTATTAAGTATTATTTCCTGCTTGTTTTTTTATGTGTTAGTTGTGTTGGAATTTCAAGGACAAAATGTTTAAGTGAGGGAGAATGTAACGACCTGGAATTTCGAACACTTCATATTTAAATTTCTCAATTATTCAAACATTTGAATCTTAGATTTAATATGATTAAATGGATTTTATAACCCTGTTAACCACTTTTTAATTAATAACTAATGATGGCAAACTTGTTATTAAAAAATGTTTAAAAAAATACTTCAAAGAAATATCAATAACATGACCGAAAATCATTTTATTGATAAACAACTTTTCACTTAGTAAAAGTTATTCGAACTTGTTATTTATATTAATATGTAACTAATTAGCAACTAAAAATATTTTGCACTAATTGTAATTAGTAGGGTAGGGTGATTAAGAAATGATGTCATTAAAAGATATTTTTGGAGGAGGGATATTTTTGGAAGCCTTAACGGCTAAGTAAAGGAGAGAATAAGTGTAACAACCCATCATTTTAACAAATATTTTAAATAGAATTTATTTGAAACTTTGATTTTAAATCATTTAAAAATTGAAATTTTGGAATTTTATAATGTATTTTTGGATTTTGTTGAGAATTATTTTTCCAAATATATTAAAATAAAGATTTATCTGAAATTTAAATTTTTGGTCAACTTCGGTCAAAGTTTTACTTTCGGTTGAAAATTTTAAATTTGAATTTTAAATTTGTATTCTTTTTCTTTGAAGCTGAATTTGATTCTAACTCTCTCTGCTTTTTGTTTTGTCAAATTCTGATTTATACTTTTTAAATCTGTTAAATTTCAGCGTTTTACACGTAATTATTTTCCGCAATTTTATTTTCTATTTTCTATTTTGGTTTGGGCTTGATTTTGTTTGAATTTTTGGCTTGTTTTGGAAGTGGGCTTTGCTATTGGGCTTAGGATTTCCTAATAGACATGTGTTTGCCTTTTCAAATTGAATAGATGTCTTTCTATTTGTTTTGGCCGTACAAAACATCCTCCCATCTCCTTCTTTCTCATTTTCACTTTCCTGAACAAAATTTACAGTAAGTTTCTCTTTTCCCATTTTTCTTATTTTTTTTGTTTCTCTTCCTTGCATAGTTCGGCCATAACCCTCTCCATAGCCGACCCCTTCTCCTCATCTCCACCCTCATCATCACCATATTGATCGGCCACCACCACATCCTCATCACCATAGCCATGGTCGTGACTTCCTAGGCCAAAATCATCACCATCCCATGTTTGAAACCCTAGCCGAGCCACTACATCATCCTGCCCTCTTCTATTTGCCTCGGCCACCATCATTTCCTCCCTTTTGCCATGCTTGGCCAAGACCACTTCCATCCTTAGCCGTGAATTCATGTGCCTTGACCCATTGCACCACTTGACCAAGCCTTAGCACATAGTGGCCGAACCCATTAGCCATAGGGCCGAACCCAAAGGGCACTTGTGCCTTGTTTTTTTAACTTCCCTTTGCCGTTTTGACTTGCCACCCCTTTATCTACCCATTGCCGAGCCTTGTAGCACTTCAACCCATCCACAGCCATGCATAGTTGTCCACAAACCCATCATGGTCGAACCATGTTTCAAGGTGGTCAAGCCTACTTGCAAAGTGGCCGAGCCCACTAGGTCATATTAGCCATTTTGGTTTGTTTTAATTTATATTTTCATGTGTTGAATATATATTTATGTATGTTGTATTTTGTTGTGTACAAGACTTGGATCTTGGCTCTACATCCACTCAAGTCTAATTCGTGCTTTGTCGTGCTTTTCGGAGTTTGATCTTGTGTCTTGAATTGTTATCTCTAGCCAAAGAAGGTGAGTTTATCACTCTCGACTTCATACTTGTAATCTAGTGAATCAATGACTTGTGAATTGTAATAGTGATATGCCATGATGATAGTAGTTTCATATATGCCTGTGATATGATATTATATGATGTTATAACCTGATACTATACATGTTTCATCACCTGACATGATATGCTATACTGTTTATTTTATACTCTGTTTCTCACACTGCAAGTTCCCTCACTATGGGTTGAAATGATACATACCCAAACGGACTTTAGAATATGGAAAAATCATTATGAGCTGAAATGATAGGCTTGAGCGATTTTTATTTGAGTTGGGATTGCGGGTTTGAAATGATCAAACCCGGAAATTTTATACTAAGGATTGAAATGATATATATCCGTATCACTTGACCTAGGTTAGAAAATATTATACAGACCTGCGGTTAATTTTTAAATATATATATTTTTTGAAATTTTTTAAGTATTTTTGAATTTTAAATTATGAAATTTTAACTTAAATTTGATTTAAATGATTTAAAAATATATATACTGATCTTCTATAAGTTAAAATTTGTAAGTTATTAAATGGTTTAAAATGTATTTTTACCTAATATGAGAAAAATACAGTTTTAATTGGATATTTTAGTAATAAATTTTATGTAACTAAAATCATAGTTTAATTAATATCCAAATAAATAAGTTTGTAAAGTAAAATAGATCTTATATAATAACTATGATAAAATATAAGATATGATGTTTTAAATATGTTATAGTAGAAAATATAATAGAAATTGCAGCATTTCAAAAATGCTATGGTTTTTAAGGTTATGTTTTAAAATGCTACTATTTCTAAAAAGGTAACATTTTCGTAATGCTACTATATAAGGGTCACATTTTTGAAGTGTTATGGTTTCTAAATATTACATTTTTAAAAGTGTTATGGTTTCTAAATATTACATTTTTGAAGTGTTAACTAAGTGTATAGATTTGGAAGTGTTACAACTTTGGAAAAATAAATAATATTTTGAAAGAATAATGACATCGGATTTTAATGGTTTTGAAATAAATATGTTTTGATTTGAAATAAATAACCACGGGTTATAATAACGGTTGGTTGTTAAAGAGACCGGGATCAGATATGGGCATACTCTATATCGATACTGAAAACCACTTTAACAACTATGTACGCGGTGGAGATTCCAGAATGACGTAGGATGGTGGAGACGATTCTATATGAGGTATATACGTGGACCTAACTCCCGTGAGTTAGCATAAGGTGGCTAAAACAGGAGCAATTGAGCGGCCAATGAGGTAGCTCCTCTTATCGGACACACACCATTGTATACCATTCTATTACTTTGTTATTGATTGGGTGCACCCCTTGATTCGGGAGTGTGGCTCGAGGTGAGCGATTGTTGTGGCTCTGTGTTACCACCAGCCCCGAAGTGTAATTGGTATATCTACTCTGGCATTGCCTAGTTGTGTCGTATCACCTACCCTAGCGTGCCTTCTACGAGTTTGTTTTGTAACATACCTATGGAGTGCCCTCTGACGACGCCGAGTACGGGGGAGATTACAGTACTATATAGACTATGGTAATATATAAAATGTGTTAAAGTGGAAAATGTAAAGCCTTAACGCTATTTTGATAGTTTACTTTACTTTAGACATTATTATAATAGCGTATATTACTACATAGTAGATAGTTTAATGGATCCTTAAAGGATGGACGATCCCAAGCATCCTTTAAGTTATTGATGCATTTCTATTACAGTACACTTGAGTTGATTTACATTTTATAAGTATGTATGTCCTGACTCGAGTGTTTTGTGTTTTGCTTTACGCTCGAGTCAGCCTAAGTATCACAGCTTTGGATTCATCTTTGGAGCTAGAGATTTACTAGAGATTTATCTATCTATCTAGTTGTCTATCTATTCTATTTCAGTTATTTCCATTCAGCCCATGCTTATGTATTAGTGAACTTATGTATTTGGATTTCCAGTTGTATTTGCTTTCAGACTTTGGTATTATGTATTTGTTTTGAGACTATGTATTGTAGTAGCTTTATGAACTACTATGTTATTTTTATTCCGCTGCGAGTTATTCTGTGTTTGTGATTCTATGATTGATTTTATTTGCTCCAAATTTATTAACAATCTGTTGTTTTGAATTATTCAAGTCCGACATGTGTGGTTTTATTGTCGATTTGGATGGTCCAAAATAGTGGGTCATTACATTTGGTATCAGAGCTTTGGTTTTAGGTAAACCTTAGCCTGCGGAGCAAAAACTCATTAGAGATAGGGTAGAAATACCCTAGAATGAGTGAAATAAATCTTAGAATCATTTCTTTGTGGGAGAACGTATTTTTAAGTATAAAATGATTTTCAAATGATTTTAAAGGATTTTAAAAGATTATTTTGGATATAAACTTTTCTTGTTTTAGAATCTCATTTCCTTAACTTCATTCCTTTCGAATCCACCTTGTTTATTTGAATTCTTTGATTAGGATTTCCATTCTAGTTGAATCTTATCTTTGTCTTTCTATTTTACCTTTGTCCTAAAATTCATTCTTGATTTTTCCAGGATGAATCGTAGGAATGCCTGAGGTAGGGGTCGTGGTGTTGCCCCAGTTCCTGAGCATGTTGCACCCATCAGGTTCACCACTCTCTGTAAGGAGTTCAGTCAGCTTGGTGGTACCAAGTTTACTGGATCTGAGAGCATCATAGAGGCTCAGTAGTGGCTGAGGAGTTTAGAGAGGATTTTTTTATGGTTTGGAGATCACTGATGCTCAGAAGCGTCAGTTAGCAGCTTGGCGGTTGTAGGAGGCAGCCCAGGATTGGTGGGAGTCTGTTACAGCTCAGACTGTTGAGGAAAATATTTCTTGGGAGTAGTTTAGGTATCTTCTTGTGTTGGTTTTTGAGTTTGGTTCAGTTTTCTCTCTTTGGAATCTTTCTTAAGTTCGGATATCTTATTTCAGGGAGGCTTTTGTGGCAAAGTGGATGCTCGAAGCCGGGAAGTCCCAGCTATACAGGGAGTTCATGGATCTTAAGCAGGGGAGCATGTCATTTTCTGAGTATGAGCGGAAGTTCAATGAACTTTCCAAGTTTGGTCCTGGCCTGATTGACACCTCTCTTAAGAAGAATGAGAAGTTTATAGCTGGAGCTCGCCCAGAGTATTATGATCGTCTCATTTCTCATGTGCATGGCACCTTCACGGAATTGATGGACATGGCCATCAGATATGAGAACCCCACTTCTAAGGAAGCTTCTGTTCCTCGTGCTTCTCTATCTCAGCCTAGTTATGGCAACTCTAAGAAGAGGAAGCCTAACTTTCATTAGCAGAAGCAGAATTGGCTTAAGAATCCTGGTTTAGGATCTACTCCTCGGAAGCATCCTATCGACCTATCTTCCATCACCTGCTTCAAGTGCAATCAGAAGGGTCACTATGCCAATAGTTGCCCTACTTCAGTTGGTGGTGCTGTTCCTCCACCTCAGGATACCAGGAACAACCTCTGTCATGTCTGTTTGCAGCCTGGCCATTTCAAGAAGGATGGTCCCTTGTATTAGAAGGGCAAGACATCTGGAGTCTTTGCCATGACTTCTTCCACTCATGCTCCGCCTACTCCACCTGCTCCTAATGATACCCAAGGTACTCTCCAGGCACCTTTTCTCTGTTTAATTTTCCTGTTTGTGTTTTATTTGATACTGGAGCTTCGCATAGTTTTATTTCTGTGGATCTTTGTGATAAGTTTGAGCATCTTCTTTCACCCAAGTTTGCGGCTGTACCTTTGTGTGTTACTAATCCTATTGGGGGTCCCGCTAACCTTAGTAGGATTTGTAACCAAGTGAAACTCCTCTATGTTGATCATCATTTTTCTGGTAATTTCTATGTTCTCGGTTTCAATGCTTTTGATATGTTACTTGGAGTTGATTGGCTAAAGAGGCATGAAGCCGTTATCTCTTGTAAAACCCAAACTGTTTCTCTTGTTGATGATCAGGGTAACCCTTTGGTGATTCAGTGCTGTATGCCTCAGGATTTTGCTGGCGGTTTTATTTATTCTTTGGATTCTTCTCCTGGTTATCTTAATTCAACCCCTGTGGTTAAACTCTATCCCGATGTTTTTGGTGAAGTCTCTTCTTTACCTCCTAAGCAGGAAATCGATTTCCGTATTGATCTTATTCCTGGAGCTCGACCTATAGTTCTTCCTCCCAAAAGAATGGCACCTCGCGAGAAGGTTGAGTTGAGGAAGCAAATTGAGGACTTGTTCTCCAAGGGTCTGATCAGACCTAGTCATTCCGAATGGGGAGCAGCGGTGGTTTTCGTCACTAAGTTCGATGGTTCTTTGAGGATGTGTGTTGATTATAGGGAGCTGAACAAGCTCACTATGAAAGATAGATATCCTATGCCTCGTATCAATGATATGTTCGATCAGCTTTATGGAGCTACTGTATTCTCTCAGCTTGATCTTGCCACAGGTTTCCACCAGCTCAGAGTTGCCGAGGAAAGTATTCCTAAGACTGCTTTTCGTATTGAGAATGGTTTCTATGAATGGTTAGCTATGCCTTTTGGTTAGACTAATGCCCCAGCTTTCTTTGTTGATTTGATGAATCGTGTTTTTCGAGATGTTCTTAACAAGTTTTTTCTAGTCTTCGTCGATAATATTATTGTCTTCTCTAAGTCAGAGGAGGAGCATAGGGTCCATTTGAATACTGTTCTGGATACCCTTAGGAGTCACCAATTAAAAGCTAAATTCTCTAAATGCCATTTCTGGAAGGATGAGGTCCGATTTCTTGGACATATTGTTTCTAGTAATGGAGTTTATGTTGATCACGTTAAGATCACTACGATCAATGTAAGTCTACCTTCTCTCATTTTTCTTTTGTAATCTAATCATTCTATCTTTCTTTGTAGTTCTTATTTTTCCCTATTCTATTTCAGGATTGGAAAATTCCTAGGACTCCATCTGATATCCGTAGTTTTCTGGGCCTTGCCGGTTATTATCCGAGATTCATTGAGAATTTCGCTCGGATTGCTGCACCTCTCACTACTTTGACTCGAAAGAATGCTAAGTTTATATGGAATGATAAGTGTGAAGCTGCATTCAATGAGTTAAAGCGCAAGCTTACCTCCGCACCAGTTCTTACCGTTCCAAATGGAAATGAGGGATTAACGGTATATGCTGATGCTAGTCGTGAAGGTTTGGGAGTTGTTCTGATGCAGGATGGGAAGGTCATTGCTTATGCCAGTCATTAGTTGAAGACCCATGAAGCCAATTATGCTGCTCATGATTTGAAATTGCTTGCCGTGGTTTTTGCTTTGAAGCTTTGGAGGCATCATCTTTTGGGAACTAAGTTTGAGCTTTTTACGGATCATCAGTCATTGAGATATATTTTCACCTAGAAGGATTTGAATCAGAGACAAGTTAGGTGGCTTGAGTTCCTTACTTCTTATGACCTCGACATCAAATATACCCCTGGAAAAGCTAATGTTGTGGCCGATGCTTTGAGTCGGAAGAAGGCGATGTTGTGTCAGCTTGTTGTTTCTTCTTCTCCTCTTATGGATTGTATCATTGCTAAGCAGGATGAGGATCGGATGATTAGGCTTATTAAGGAGAACGTTCGTAGCAGAGTTGGTGGTAGTAGTCTTGATGGTAGTGGAGCCCAGATCGATGATAGAGGGATTTTGAGGATTAATGATCGGATTTGTGTCCCGAATGTTGATGGATTGAGGCAGGAGTTACTTTGGGAAAATCATCGATCCATACTTTCTATTCATCCAGGTATGACGAAGATGTATCAGGATATGAAGAAGCTATATTGGTGGAGAGGTATGAAGCGTGATATCTCTATTTTTGTTAGTAGGTGTGCGACTTTTCAGCAAGTCAAGGCCGATCGTCAGAAGACCCCTGGATTATTGCAGCCTCTCGAGGTTCCCAATTGGAAATGGGAACGGGTTTCTATGGATTTTATTGATGGATTACCGAGGACTAGGAAGGGTAATGAGAGTACTTGGGTTATTGTGGATAGATTGACCAAGTCAGCTCATTTCATTCCGGTCAAGTCTACTCGTTCTACTTCGAGTTTGTCTGAGATTTATATGAGAGAGATTGTCCGTCTTTATGGTGTTCCTGTTAGTATTGTTTGTGATCGAGATCCCATCTTTACCAGCCAGTTTTGGAAAGCTGTTCAGGAATCTTTAGGTACTCATCTGAATCTGAGCACTGCTTACCATCCGCAGACAGACGGTCAAACGGAAAGAGTGAATCAGATTCTAGAGGATCTTCTTCGTGCTTGTGTTCTTGATTATGGAGGATCTTGGGAAGATCATCTCCATCTTGTCGAATTCACCTATAACAATAGTTAGGAGGTATAATCTCAAATCTTCTATCTTAATCTTATCTTAATCCTTTATCTATCTCATTTCATCTTTTGAATTCAGGCCAGTATTGCAATGTCTTCGTTTGCCACTCTTTACGGACGACCTTGTAGATCCTCATCTTGTTGGATTGAATCCGATAATCGTTTGGTTCTTGGTCCTGATATGATTCTGGAGGCTTCTGAGAGAGTTGAGGAGATTAAGAGGAAGATGAGGAGTGCTCAAGATAGGCAGAAGAAGTACGCTGATCGGCGTAGGAGGAGTTTGGAGTTTTTTGTTGGTGATATGGTTTTCCTTAAGGTCTCTCCCTAAAGGAATGTGATTTGGTTTAGTCGAAGAGGGAAGCTTGCTCCTAGGTTCATTGGTCCTTTCCGCATCTTAGAGAGAGTTCGTTCTTTAGCTTATCGTTTGGATTTGCCTGAGAAGTTTTCTGGAGTGCATAATGTATTCCATGTTTCGCATCTTCGTCAGTATCTTCATGATCCATCTTTGATTGTCCAGCCTTCTGCTCTCGAGAGTTTGGATATTGAGCCAAACTTTACTATCGAGAGGAAGCCACTTCGTATTGTCAATAGAGATACGAAGCAGTTGAGAAGGAAATCTGTCAACCTGGTCAAAGTGCAGTGGAGTACTGATGATCGGGATTGTACCTGGGAGACGGAGGAGAGCATGCATGCTTCGAATCCGGAATTGTTTGTTTCAGGCACTATTCGTTATTTTATCTTATCCTATCTTTCTTTGTTTTTGTGTCTCGTTCGTTTTCGAGGAGGAAAAGCTTTGAGTGGGGGAGAGTGTAACAACCCGTAATTTTAACAAATATTTTAAATAGAATTTATTTGAAACTTTGATTTTAAATCATTTAAAAATTGAAATTTTGGAATTTTATAATGTATTTTTTGGATTTTTTTGACAATTATTTTTCCAAATATGTTAAAAAAAAGATTTTTCTAAAATTTAAATTTTTGGTCAACTTCGGTCAAAGTTCGACTTTCGGTTGAAAATTTTAAATTTGAATTTTAATTTTTTATTCTTTTTCTTTGAAGCTGAATTTGATTCTAACATTCTCTCTGCTTTTCGTTTCGTCATATTTTGATTTATACTTTTAAAATCTGTTAAATTTCAGTGTTTTACACGCAATTATTTTCTATATTTTTTTTTTCTATTTTCTATTTTGGTTTGGGCTTGATTTTGTTTGAATTTTTGGCTTGTTTTGGAAGTGGGCTTTGCTATTGGGCTTAGGATTTCATAATAGACATGTGTTTGCCTTTTCAAATTGAATAGATGTCTTTCTATTTGTTTCGGCCATATAAAACATCCTCCTATCTCCTTCTTTCTAATTTTCACTTTCTTGAACAAAATTTACAGTAAGTTTCTCTTTTCCCATTTTTTTTGTTTCTCTTCCTTGCATAGTTCGGCCATAACCCTCTCTATAGCTGACCCCTTCTCCTCATCTCCACCCTCATCATCACCTAGTTGATCGTCCAACACCACATCCTCATCACCATAGCCATGGCCGTGACTTCCTAGGCCAAAATCATCACCATCCCATGTTTAAAACTCTAGCCGAGCCACTACATCATCCTCCCCTCTTCTATTTGCCTCGGCTACCATCATTTCCTCCCCTTTGCCATGCTTGGCCGTGACCACTTCCATCCTTAGCCGTGACTTCATGTGCCTTGACCCATTGCACCACTTGACCAAGCCTTAGCACATAGTGGCCGAACCCATTAGCCATAGGGCCGAACCCAAAGTGCACTTGTGCCTTGTCCTTTTGCCTTCCCTTTGTCGTTTTGACTTGCCACCCCTTCATCTACCCATAGCCGAGCCTTGTAGCACTTCAACCCATCCACAGCCGTGCATAGTTGTCCACAAACCCATCATGGCCGAACCATGTTTCAAGGTAGTCAATCCTACTTGCAAAGTGGTTGAGCCCACTAGGTCATATTAGCCATTTTGCTTTGTTTTAATTTATATTTTTATGTGTTGAATATATATTTATGTATGTTGTATTTTGTTGTGTACAAGACTTGGATCTTGGCTCTACATCCACTCAAGTCTAATTCGTGCTTTGTCGTGCTTTTCGGAGTTTGATCTTGTGTCTTGAATTGTTATCTCTAGCCAAATAAGGTGAGTTTATCACTCTCGACTTCGTACTTATAATCTAGTGAATCGATGACTTGTGAATTGTAATAGTGATATGCCATGATGATAGTAGTTTCATATATGCTTGTGATATGATATTATATGATGTTATAACCTGATACTATACCTGTTTCATCACCTGACATGATATGCTATACTGTTTATTTTATACTCTGTTTCTCACACTGCAAGTTCCCTCACTATGGGTTGAAATGATACATACCCGAACGGACTTTAGAATAGGGAAAAATCATTATGAGCTGACATGATAGGCTTGAGCGATTTTTATTTGACTTAGGATTGCGGGTTTGAAATGATCAAACCCGGAAATTTTATATTTCGGATTGAAATGATATATATCTGTATCACTTGACCTAGGTTAGAAAATATTATACAGACCTGTGGTTAATTTATATATATATATTTGAAATTTTTTAAGTATTTTTGAATTTTAAATTATGAAATTTTAACTTAAATTTGATTTAAAAATATATATAGTGATTTTCTATAAGTTAAAATTTGTAAGTTAGTAAATGGTTTAAAATGTATTTTTACCTAATATGTGAAAAATACAGTTTTAATTGGATATTTTAGTAATAAATTTTATGTAACTAAAATCATAGTTTAATTAATATCCAAATAAATAAGTTTGTAAAGTAAAATAGATCTTATATAATAACTATGACGAAAATATAAGATATGATGTTTTAAATATGTTATAGTAGAAAATATAATAGAAATTGCAGCATTTCAATAATGCTATGGTTTTTAAGGTTATGTTTTAAAATGCTACTATTTCTAAAAAGGTAACATTTTTGAAATGCTACAATATAAGGGTCACATTTTTTAAGTGTTATGGTTTCTAAATATTACATTTTTAAAAATGTTATGGTTTCTAAATATTACATTTTTGAAGTGTTATAACTAAGTGTATAGATTTGGAAGTTTTATAACTTTGGAAAAATAAATAATATTTTGAAAGAATAATGACATCGGATTTTAATGGTTTTGAAATAAATATGTTTAGATTTGAAATATAAACCATTTGAAATAAATAACCACGGGTTATAATAACGGTTGGTTGTTAAAGAGACCAGGATCAGATATGGGCATACTCTTTGTCGATACCGAAAACCACTTTTGTAACAACCCCGTATTTTGTGATTATTTTAATTGTATATTTTAATCATTTTAAATTGAATTTCCTGATTTGAAAACTTTATTTTATTTATTAAAATGGATAAATTTTGTTATTTTTAAATATAAATTTTGATTTTTATGTGAATTAGAATTCCAAACAGGACTAAATAGAATATTTTCCAAAAAGTGAATTTTTGGTCAATATGATCAAACTTTGACTTTTAAATTTAAAATTTTGATAATTTGAAATTTTGAATTTTATCTTTTATTATGAAAGTAAATAAAATTTTAAGAATACTGCTCTTTGTTTCGTTGAAATCTGATTTATATTGTGAAAGTTATGCTTTTTAACTATTGTATGAAATTTGCTGTATTTAACAAAATTGATTATTTTAAATTATAAAAATAATATTTTATTTGGTAATGTAATGTTTTAATTTATATTTATATGGATAAAATAACATGTTATGTATATATTTTGGTTTTAAAACATTTTTCAAAGTGTAATTGACATTTTCCAATGTCAGTTGTATTCTGTTTATAATTTCTAATTTCCAGTTTCATTTAATTAAAGAAATTCTTGGTTTATTTTCTATTTTCTTAAGGCTTTATTTTATTTTCATTTACACTTCATTTTGTTCAGCATTTATTTTATTTTACTTGACTTTTATTTGTTTTAGAAGTAAAGTTATAATTTTTCTAAATCTAGTGATATTTTATTTGAAATTTTTAAGTCCTATTTTGAATTTTTAAACAATTTCTTTAGTTCTTTTTCTAATTTCTCTAAATTTAATTATTTATTCCATTTTGAAAATATAAATGAATTATTTTACTTCACATTTTTGTTTTAAAATATTTTTAAAATGAAGTAGATATTTTTCTAAAGCTAGTGATGATTTATTTGTAATTTTTGAACCTTGTTTCCAATTTTTAAGCAATTTCTTTAATTCTTTTTCTATTTTCTTTAAATTTAATTATTTATTTTCATTTTATTTTACTTTGTTTCAGTTTTTAAACTCATTTACTAAATTTTCATTGGTCTTTATTTAATTAAAAAGAATGGAAAATTGAAGAGACAAAAAGCTTTAACCTAAGACCTTTCATTTGCCTAGAACTTTTCAATTTCCATAACTCTTCATTAATTCTTTGTTTGGCCGTGCATTTTGTTTGTTGCTGTGTATTCCTCAATTTCTTTTCACGAAAATAATCACCATCTCATTTTCATTCACGGCTTCAAACATTTTGGTAAGGTCTTCCTCCTTCTTTTTCTTCTTTTCTTAATTTTTTCATGTATTTTGCCTTGTTTCTCCCCTAGTTTTGCTTGGCCTCCTCTTGATTGTCACGGCCACCACCTCCACCATAGCTTCCTTGCCACTACCACTACCTACCCCTCAGGTCTTGACCATGGCTGAGACTCCCATGAACCAAAAATCCACAAAAATCCAACCTATGCTTTAAAACTATGCTAGTTTGAGCCTTTTTGCTTCATCACTCCTTTGTTCACCACCACCACCACCTTAGGCCGCCACCACCATCATTGTCCAGACCTCCTCTCATCACTCCAGCCCCTGACCTGACCCACACTCCACTGGCCGACCCCTAACCACCCATGGCCGAGCCTAAAGTTTGACCAAATATCCACTAGTTTGCCTAGAAACCCCTTCACTTTCTCTAGTTGTAACTTCCACCACTTGTTTAGTCTTGTAGCCTTACCTTTTCCAGACCCATACCTGATCCAAACCAAGTATAAACCTAACCTAATTGATCCCCTAGGCCATGCAAACAAGTAGAGAAAGCAAGGAAAAAAGTTTCGTATTCAAATCGCTTTTTGTTTCAAAGTTATTCAAATTCAATCGTATTGATTTTTAACTATTATTTTGGTTTTGTTTTTGGGTTGTAGCACAAGATCTATAACTTGGATCTCGCTCTCCACTCAAGTTCGTAGCTTTGTCGTTGTGTTCTGGTTTTTTTTGTGTCATTTGAACTTACGTCTCCAGCAAAAGAGGTGAGTAAATCTCACTAGATATTTATACTTATGCAATTGTGAAACGACAACAATTGAATGTGTAGAATTTTATATGATGTTATAACTGCCTATGATGATTTATTTATATGATGTTAAACCTGTTTAAGTACCTGTCATATCATCTGTTACTGTTATATATTGTATACTGTTCATTTTATATCTGTTTATCACACTGCAAGTTCCCTGTAGAATAGAATCACTATGGGTTGAAATGATACATACCCGAACGGACTTTAGAATAGGGAAAAATCATTATGGGCTGAAATGATAGGCCTGAACGGTTTTTATTTATTTCATTTAACTTGGGATTTCGGGTTTGAAATGATAAAACCCGGATTTTTCCTTTGTAAATTACGGATTGAAATGATATATTATCCGTATCATTTGACTTAGGTTAGAAAAATTTATATACAGACCCGTGGTCAATATATATATTTTCTTGAAATTATAAAATATGTTAAAAATGTAAATATTATGATAATTTGATTTTTATTTTTATTTAATATGATTTTATAAAGTGTTATTGATTTTTCTATAAATTAAAAATAGTTAAATAAATAAATGTTTAAAAGTTGAAATTTGAAGTATAACTTAACTTGGAAAATGTGAAAGTGTTTTAAAATAAATGTTAAGTTAAGGAAATAAAATGGAATTTAAATAAAATTATGAAATGGTAAACTTAATTAAAATGTTAAGTAAATGAAATATTATAAATTTTACATTTATTTTATAAGTGAATTATTAAAGATTTAATAATTGTTTGTGAAACTTTCACTTTGTAAAATCATAAATTAAGGGTTATTTAAATGATTGTTTTTAAAGTAAGAAAATATGATTTTTATAAGTTAAAATGGATTTAAATAAATTTTAATTGTTTATGAAATTGTAGTGAAAGTTTGGAATTTAAATTGACAGCATTCCTGAAATGCTATCATTTCTAAAGTTAAAGATATTACAGCATTTTGTAAATGCTGTAATTGATATAAATGAACTAAATGGCTAAAATGAACTAAGTGCTGTAGTTGCTGAATTTAACTAAAGTTTTATTTGAAATCTAAACCTATTACAGCATCTAAATGCTGTCTTTTGATAATTGAATTGTTTTTAAACATAACTTTCCGTAGCATTTTCTAAATGCTGCAAAAGTTGAAATTTCACTGTTTTAATAAATTTAAGTGAATAAATGAATTTTGAAATGGTAAAATTTTGAGAATTGAATATTGACTATTAAGTATAATAACTTCATTTTAAATAATTTAAATGGAATAATTTGATTTGAAATATTTTGATATTTTGTGATGGATTTGAAATGATATTTGATTTCGAAGTATAAATTACCATTTTGGAATTTTAACTACGGGATGTAATTAAATTGATGGTTTTATGGATCCTTAAAGGATGGGCGATCCCAAGCATCCTTTAAGTTATTATGCATTGCTATTATAGTTCACTTGAGTTGGTTTACATTGTATAAGTATATATGTCCTGACTCGAGTGTTTTGTGTTTTACTTTACGCTCGGGTCAGCCTGAGAATCACAGCTTTGGATTCACCTTCTGGAGCTAGAGATCTGTTGGAGCTTATTTATCTATCGGTTCATCGACTTCTATTCCAGTCATTACTTATTCAGTATTGTCTCGGTATTATTGATTTATGTATCCTGACTTCTATTATATTTATTTTGACTATGAGAGTTTGTATATGTTTTGAGAGTTTGTATATAGTAGCTTCATGAACTACTATGGTATTTTATTTCCGCTGCGAGTTATTCTGATATTCTATGATTGTGATTATGTATTTGATTTTATTTGCTCCAAATTTTATTACAATATGTTATTTTGAATTATTCAAGTCAGATATGTGTGGATTATTATCGATTTGAATGGTCCAAAATAGTGGGTCGTTACAACTTTAACAACTGTGTACGCGGTGGAGATTCCAGAATGAAGTAGGATGGTGGAGACAATTCTATATGAGGTATATACGTGGACCTAACTCCCATGAGTTAGCATAAGGTGGCTAAAACAGGAGCAATTGACGGGCCAATGAGGTAGCTCCTCTTATTGGACACACTCCATCGTATACCATTCTATTACTTTGTGATTGATTGGGTGCACCCCTTGATTCGGGAGTGTGGCTCGAGGTGGGCGATTGATGCGGCTCTGCGTTACCACCAGCCCGGAAGTATAATTGGTATATCTACCCTGGCATTGCCTAGTTGTGCCGTGTCACCTACCCTAGCGCGCCTTCTACGAGTTTGTTTTGTACCATACCTATGGAGTGCCCTTTGACGACGCCCAGTACGGGGGAGATTACGGTATTGTATAGACTATGGGAATATATAAAATGTGTTAAGGTGGAAAATATAAAGCCTTAATGCTATTTTGATAGTTT
The DNA here is from genome assembly GCA_030737815.1 of Allium fistulosum. Taxonomy (NCBI): domain Eukaryota; kingdom Viridiplantae; phylum Streptophyta; class Magnoliopsida; order Asparagales; family Amaryllidaceae; genus Allium; species Allium fistulosum. Next base: position 863,657,704 of record CM060905.1, on the reverse strand, counting down.
ACTTTACTTTAGACATTATTATAATAGCGTATATTACTACATAGTAGATAGTTTAACGGATCCTTAAAGGATGGGCGATCCCAAGCATCCTTTAAGTTATTGATGCATTTCTATTACAGTACACTTGAGTTGATTTACATTTTATAAGTATGTATGTCCCGACTCGAGTGTTTTGTGTTTTGCTTTATGCTCGGGTCAGCCTGAGTATCACAACTTTGGATTCATCTTTGGAGCTAGAGATTTGCTGGAGAATTATCTATCTATCTAGTTGTCTATCTATTCTATTTCAGTTATTTCCATTCAGCCCTTGCTTATGTATTAGTGAACCTATGTATTTGGATTTCTAGTTGTATTTGCTTTCAAACTCTGGTATTATGTATTTGTTTTGAGACTATGTATTGTAGTAGCTTCATAAACTACTATGTTATTTTTATTCCGCTGCGAGTTATTCTGATATTCTGTGTCTGTGATTCTATAATTGATTTTATTTGCTCCAAATTTATTAACAATCTATTGTTTTGAATTATTCAAGTCCGACATGTGTGGTTTTATTGTCGATTTGAATGGTCCAAAATAGTGGGTCGTTACAATAAGGTGGAAAGGTGAGCATATGGAGGGCATGGATTTTTCAGTCAATGAAAGTGGAAAGGGGAGTGATTACCTCTTGTTTAGGCCTTCACATTATACTTCATTTTTTCCCAATGTTTATTTACTAAATAACGAACATAAAAATGTCTTCTTCATCCTTTTCTCTTTTCACTGCAAATTCTAGAAAACATATCAAAACAACTCCAATCCCTCTCAAACTTTGAAAAAGGCCTTAGATAATCTTGGAAACATGGTATAGCATCTCAAAAGTGGAAGAAGTGGAAAAAAAGGGGACATCTAGGGGAGGCCGTGAGCACTTAGGGTGAAGGGGAGCGTAGCTTTGTGTTTGTGGAGGCTAAAGGTGGAATCTTTTGGCTTTTGATGATCGTTGGAAGTGTTCGTGTGATTGTGAAGGTTTTTTCTTATGTTAGCTTGGTTATGGGATGAGTTAAGTCACCATTTGATTGTATATGTTGTGATATATTTGTTGTGCTTAAATATATAGTTAGAACTATTAAAGTTATAACTTTGGACCTTACTTGCTTTTGAAAGCAAACGACAACTCTAGTATGTAGATCATTACTTCTATGACCTTCTATAACATGTAGCATGGCCTTGACATTGTGTATACATGGTTGTTTGGATTGTGTTGAAATTGGAATGGTTATGGAATGGTCCATATGGCGATAGTCACTATGAAAGCACTTTAAATCTCCTTGTGTTTAAACATGTTGAAATTGTTTACATGTAAATATACAATGATATAATATATTTTGGCTATGATATACACATATATTAGTGTATTTGACAACAAGGAATTGGTTATAGTGAAATGAAGTTGCAAAAGTTATAGCAAAAAAGGTTGCTATATGAGCACTTTGAAAATTGCTCGTTTTTGTGAATTTTTAGTATAATTTTGGAAGACATCCTTAGGGGTTTCTTTCCATGATTATTAAGTATAATAAGTAAAGTACTTGCTATAAAACAACGGACCTTAAATCATTTGATAGCATCTTCAAAACGAATCGCACATCGAAGGGTTTAAAACTGGTTTTGTGACATAAACGGGAACCTTGAATTTAAAATACTTTTTGGGTGTTTTAGAACTTTTGATAGCAGTTCTGTAAATGCTATGTTTGCTGTTTGAAACTTGAAATGGTTTAAAATGACATTTAAACTTAAACACTTCCTAGGTGTTTCTAAACTTTAGACGGCATTTCTTTAAATGCTATAATGGTTTGAAGTGATTTGAAGTTTAAATATATTTTTAATAATTATTTATAATTTTTAAAGTAAGGGGTTTTTTAATGTAAAAGATGCTTTTTATTGATTTTGGTTAAATTTCTAAACTAATTATTTATAAATAATATTTTATAAATATTTAAAACATATTTATAAGTATTTTTAAAGTATTTGTATATATAAGTTTGGAAAACTAAGTTGAGGAAATTTATAAAAAGAATAAAAGTGGTTTTGTTATAACCATAAATTATAATAAATGGTTTCAAGAAGTTAATTAAAAGTAAGTTACCTTGTTAATTAAGTGTAGGTGTAATTGGATCTTTGAAAAGAATGTTTTAACGATAATGCTAAGTGTGAAATGTTTTGGGTGTATAGTAAACAATGTTTTAGTAACATTTATTTTTAACCCTTAAATATACTTGTTCTCTAAAAAGAGTATTTTAAAGATAATGTTAAGTATAAAAATGGTTTTGGGTTTATAGTAACAATGTTTTAATAACATTTATTATTAACCCACTAAATATACTTTGGAAAATGTGAAATCTTGTTAAGAGATTTGTGAATATTCTTATACCATTTGGGATAAGAATATGAATACATTTCTAAGTATTGAAAAGAGTAGAAATTGATAGCGAAATAGCAGTAAACATGTATATATCTTTTGTAAATGTATTTTAATGGGTTTTTGAGGCTCAGGGAAAAAGTTGGAGAAATATTTAGTTTCAGGGACAAGAAGTTTACTTTTTAGGCTGAAAGACATTTTTTAGTGTAAATCACAGAATGATAGTTGCAACTATCATTTTCTGTTCACACTAAAAAGTGTTCTTCAAACTAAAAAACAAACTTGTTGTCCCTTAGACTAATTTTTTTGCAACTTCTTCCCAGTGCCCTATTTTCCTTTTTAAATATATATACAAGTATTTGCAAAGAAGTTTTTATTAATAAAAGAATTAATTAAATAAAAAGGGGATTAGAAGTCACTTATGTGACTTAATCGTGCTTTGTGTGATTGAATCATGCTTTGTGTGAATTGATTGTGTTTTGTGTATTACTTGTCTATAGGAAGTTTGTAGTCATGTACTTAGCACTAAAAGTCGACAAAGTAGATTTATTCTATCTATCAGAGTTAGGAATGATGTTGGAGTAGCACATAAAAGCAAACTGATCTCTAACCTACCAGCTTCAGTCTTGATCGTAGGACAAGTTGAGAAGGTCAGAAATGTGATAAGTATGCGAGACTTAGTTTCCTTATGCATTTGTTTTCATTGCTATCTGAACTTAACCAAATTAACTTGGGAAGTATATGTAAGCATCACGTATTGATACGGTTTGAGAACACCGGGGGAGGACTCATTCGTATGAATCATCTCTTGCTTTAAGAAAATATACACACGAGATCCCCCAAGGAGGACCCCTTTATATCATTCGTTTGCTTTTAAAAAAGAACCGGAATTAAGCTAATTGAAAATTCATCAATTCAGTTTTGAAGAGTCCGAGATTTGATAAGTGTATTACTTATGAAAACCACTTTAAATTTGATATATGAGTTCTATGTTGAAGCATTTATGGAGTGAAATGTTACAGAGTTGAACTATGTATCCTAAGGTTAAGTCCAAGGGAGAGGTTAGCATTAACATTTGAAACGATGCTAGTAAGGGTACTGCCAACTTAAGGTTGATACCAAGGGAGAGGACAGAGTTAGCATTCGTCGAACGACTTATGCTGGAATCCAAGGAGAGATTCATGATCTATTCAAGTGATGAAGACTCGTGTGTTGAGATACTAAACTGGACTACACCATCAATGACCGAAAACATAGTTGTCGTCACAGATAGTGGGTTTATTGAACTCAAAAGGGTATATCAACTCCATATCTAGATATGCTTATCGATGTTGCTAGCAAGAGTTGATGATATTCGGTACCATGTGTTAAGGCGTGAACCGGCTATGTTTCTCCTTATCGGTATATTCTATCTAGAGATATACGACACTCGGAGGTAATTTTTGGCTCTTATTAGGAGGTCCATCCTCGATGTACTAAGGGCATCTACAATGGAAATCCATATGCGAACGTACCATAGTGGTTTTAGTTGTACTTCTAAAATTGTTGTGTTGTGAGATGAAAGTAGCACGGCTATTTTTTGATTTATGTTCTACACTCTAAACACTATCTATTATATCATTATATGTACTTATTAATGAGTTTTGTTCTTTTGAAGGGAAAACCATTCCGGTGATTCAAGTAGCCTCGAAAGTACTATTATATCCTGATCATATATTTTTTAAGTTTCTTATACTAGACTTATGTTTGACTAATGGTTTTATCTTTTCCTAAATTCCTCGAATGCTCTTTCGAGTAGTTTGAGAAAGATAGGTTTTCGTTGATATTCTTTGGAGCTTTAGGAGACGAGCTGGATGCTTTCATTTGCTTGATGTAGTATTTTATTTCTGCTACACTACTATTCTGTATATATCATGACCTATAAGAACATGCTATTATAACTGTCCAAACTGATGATAGTACTTAGAATTATAACTCTGAAATGTTATACACCTTAGAGTGACACTTAGTAATGTCTTTTTGATATTATATGTTATGTTCCGCTATGAGAATCTGACGTTATGTTCTTCCTTCCTTGTTCTTTTCTTTTTCGTTTTATTTTACCCTAATAGCTTGTCTTTCTAGCATTTGATGGTTTGACACATGAATTTCATGGATGTATTAGTGTTGACATTTGGGTGTCGAAAAGGAGAGTCATTACAACAGCCTATAACCTAGCTTAGCGACTATATAAATGAAGCTACAAAACCCTAGTTGTCAGCTTCATCTCCATTTTTCTATCCAAATCCTAAAATTTCTTAATTATTTGCTAATGGAAGATAATTTCCACCGATCAAAATATGATTTAAACTCAAAAATGTCTAATACATATCGAATTATAAATCAAAATGGTCGTATCGATGAGTACAATCAATGAAAAGCGGTCAACTACCGTAAAAATGATGAAAATCATTAGAAAACTGCGATCAAAGTTGGTGGGGTTCTGAATCAGGGTTTCATTTTGGGAACTTTTGATTCGTAGTAATTAACAAAATTGATGATACAATCGAGTAGAACTCGACAGATGAATTAGTATTTGGTTTTGATTTGACAAATGTATTATCGGAGCATCGATAATCGAAAAGGAAAGGTAGGATAGCGGCAGAACTTCAGCGAGACCAGAGGGGTCGTGATTGGTGGTGGTGGTGCCATAAGATGGAGTTCGTTGAACCAGGTCGATTGAAGATGCTATGACATTGAACGATGGCATGGAGGAACGACAATCAGTGGCCAAAATAGTAGGGTCGATGGTGATAATGTGTTTGACAGTGATGGTAAATTTGCAACTAAAACCATATACTTTATTAAATTATAAATTAAATTCTCAGTCTTCTAACCTCGATAACATCTGTGTACAAACTCTGATTCACGTGTGGTTTGTTCAACGAGACTCGCGGAAAAATTCTAAATGATTATATGTGTGGTTTGTCAAGTTTTGGTGGTGTTTGCAAAAGCACATTATATTATTAAATGATTGACATTTAATTATGACTAATATTATACTCAAAATGTAAAACAATTAACTAATATAAAATATATGAAATTGGGTAACCTTGGAAAAGATTGGTAAAAAGGTGAAAATAATATTATTCACATATTTTGAGTGGTATCTTTAGACAACAACGATTTACTACTTTTACTTAAATTAATGTGAGAAATTTAATAAGGTTAGTATTTATGAATATATGAGGAAATTTCTAAATAATAAAGGAAAATCTATTTTAAACTAGAAATCAGGAGTTTATTATTTATAAAATAGAGTGAGATTTCAAATATAATAATATGAATTTTTGTAAAAAAAATTATTATTTTGATTAAGTGACAATGTAACTGATTTTAAGGAGTTTATGTAAGTAAATATTATTATTGTTGAGTAACAAAATAATATATATTTTTGAAATAGTAACAATAATAGTAAAAGATATCTTTTCAAAAAAAAATTTAGGTTATATTATTAATATTTGAAAACAAATTGCAATAAATATGAGTTTTGAGGTTTAAAATAGAATATTGTTATTTTTGGGATAGTTAGTAATAAATTGATTTTGGAAAATATAGAGTGGTTCTAATATATATTATTAATTTTATGTAAAATAATAATATTGTCAATTTGAAAAGTAAATTGACGAAAGTTGGTATTTTTGATTAAATTACGATGTTTTAAGGTATTTGAAGAAATTAAAGTATAATATATTTTTGAAGTATATCATCATTTTTAAAGAACTATTATTGTTTTGAGATAAAATAAATAGATGTGTTTTATAATAAAATAATAATAAAATGACTTTATACATAAGAGGAAATAGTAGATATTAATATATTATTTTGAATGGTTGTAAAATACATGATTTATTATTATTATTATTTTTGGCAAGGCTAGCCGTTTTTATAGTGGACCATCCACTTTTTATTACGAACGTAATAGAACAGTTAGATACAGGAGTAAAGTAGAAACACCTTAACTACTAATAAAAAGGCAGCACAGGATTGTGATAGGGGTGCCACAACACTTAAAATAGCCTAAAGGACTAGGTCTCCTCAGAAGATGAAGAAGCATCATCTTCCGCAATTACTTAGGCAGATACCACAGGAGCAGTCCCAAAAATATGAGCAAAGGGTCGAAATCGCATAGCAAGACACGGGTCAAAATCCACAGAATTAAGAGAATATATAAAGGATCGGTCCCAAGAATCATCAGCCAACATGGAAGTATTCTAGGCAGTCGTAGCGAGCACTAAAGAATCACCAGAAACACTGTAATGAAGGCCTTTGAGGTCCATCTGATCATCAGACAAAAATCTAAAGAATGACTCCTCCAAGGGGTTATATCTCATATCAGATTTGAGGTCAATCCAACAACTTTCGGAATCATCCCAAACAATATACAACCTAGGTGGCTGAGCGACGGGAGCGGCTACAGCAGTGACGGCAGTTGGAACGACAAACCCAATGTCTGAAGGCGAAACAACAGAACAAGTAGGTGGGGCCGGAGCTGGAATTGGCACATCGGGAAGAAAACATGGCTGAGGGGCAGAGGTAGTAACCTTAGGAACCCATTTCCTAAGAGGGGGATGAGGTAGAGGAATCTTGGGTCCTACTAGGGAGACCGCAGAATGCTTACAAGTAGCCGCCAGGTGGCCGAAGGAATGTCAGATGGTACAAATGTCGGGAACCCATTCGTAACAAACACGGACATCCACAACTTGTCCAACAGCAAATTGCATAGGAACAGGGGAAGGGAGGGGTTTATCTAGAGTAATTTCAATAAGATCCTTTGCGTACACCAATTTTTCACGAGCTACAGTATTAGAGTCAAAGCATTTCAATTTGCCTATGTTACAAGCAAGCCAATTCAAACCAATCAAGGGTTGTAACGTAGAAGGAATGTGTGATTATGCCCATATAGGAATAGAAAGAACCTGATCACGAGCACTGGCAACCGTTGGGGTCCATGGAGTTAATATAGAATATTGACCATAAAAAAAGGCTCAGTTTCAAGAACGCGCCAGCGTTCCTCGACGATGGAAAATTTAAGAAAGTACATAGAGTCAAGCAATAACATATGTTATTATCCTTGTAGCTTCCAAGCCATACGGCAAACTCTAGTAGCATCATGAAGAAGGTGATTAGGATCCAAAAAGAATCCAACCAAGTAATTCGACCAATAGTTTGTACCAGCTTGCGGCACAATAGGAGGAGGAATCATAACGCCATTTTCCTCCACGATTTCAAACTCGATAAGTTTGTAGTCTCCTGCATTATGGGGAAGAAAAGTGAACATAGAAGACCATGTTTTTGAGCAAGACAGGGCTGGAAATGCAGATTGTTGATGCTGCATAGAAGTAACACCCAAGCCCAAGCCATCGTTAAACAAAGTTGAATTCATTTTGGCATTTAAACAAACACCACCAGTGCTTAACGCAGAACCATATTTTACAGGCCTAGAGACATTCAATATGGCCATCAAATCGTCCACAACAGACACCGTTCGTTTACACCCAAGCCTATCAAACACATGACCAAAATTACCCAATACCATTCGTTCACCCTATTCGTTAAAAACACTTTTCGCTTTCCCAACTATCACCGCCTGACACAGCTTGCAGCGCCAACAAAACGATTGTTGTATTATGATTTATTATTAATTGAAATTACCATATATGATTGTTGTATTATGATGGAATCGCATTAGGATCAGTAATCAATATTTTACCATTATTACTACCGGATGATGGGTAGTTAACCATGGTTTTAGTTGTTTAGATGACAGTGATGTTTTTGTTCATAATGTTGATTGGTTAATGCACATATGATGATGTTAACTGGGCTTTTAACCATGTAGAAATCAATTGGAGTTAGAACGTTGAGACGAAGACGAAACGACTTCAAATCTTAGAAGCACATCTAGATAGGCTAGAGAAACAACTCAAAGAAGTTTCAACCCAAGAGTACAAACTATGAGAAGTCAATGCTGACTTGAAGAGGTCGGTGGAGACATCCCTACTTTCATATTTCTCACTCAAACTTTGCAGAGGCTCTTCTTTACCTATTTCATGTGTGCCCAAGCAATATCAAGGGTATTTTTTCACATGAATACTAAGATTGGAGAGTTAATAGTCAGAACATCAGAATAAACTAAGAGATATGAAGGAATCATCACCACTATCAACCAAATATCCAAACAAACTACATAGAACAACTCAAAATCAAGTAGCAAGACAAGTGGAAAAATGTTCGACCTTCTTGGAATTAACCACAGAGTTCGGTACCGACATCTATGGTTAATCCAGATGAGGTTGTAGTTTCTCACACTCTTCTGGTCTGACTTCTAGACTCTACTCCAACTCTCCGTTTGGCCCAATGCGACTGTTACCACTATAAATACAATCCATAGAGCAACTAACAAAATGCTTGGATTTTGCCAACACTACGCAGGATCTTTATTTATTTTTCAACTCTACTCAATAGTCCACAAATTAGTTCCTATAGGAAATTCTAGGACTTAGAATTGGTCTAACACCCGTACTTGTGACTTGTTCAACCTCAAACAACTTATAATCATATGCAATCAATAATCAAGGCTATAAAGTGGACGTAGGCTTAGTTAACAACCGAACCACCAAAAAATTCTCTATGTTTATGTACTTTTCCACTACTTTTCTATTATATTTTCTTTTGGTGCTTTAATTGAGAACCAGTGAACCTAGGCTTAGATCTAGCTCCTCACTTTGGATTGGACAGATCTAGAAGTTAGATCCACAAATCTTACTTTCCAAAGAATTTAAAGACTTTCCGTTAAAGATCAATAGCGGGAAGAAAGAAAACAACTTTTGGGAGATCTACTGCTGCAACAATTGGTAGTGATGGACCAAACCACCGGCAGGTTGAAGTCAACAACACCACCAACTTACCAACAGGAGTTAATACTAGAAATCAAGCTCCAGAATCTTCTACTCATCATGAAGTTGTGATGAAAGGAGAATTTAGCCAGATGATTGATCAACTTAACTAAAAGATGGCTGATAGCCAAAAATCTCTTAGGGACAAGATAGACGCTTTGATAGTGCTACAACCACAAAATGCCCCAAGGACTAGGCCGAAAACTACAAAGGCTGTGGAATAGGCAAATTCCTCCGTCTTAGGCTTGAATAGGAGGGATAGCAAGCAAAAGCAAAAGGAAATAGCTGGTGAGTGACTAGAATTGTTATTAAAGGAATGGAAGTACCCCTCCTATAGGAGGACAGCCTACCATAAACCCTAACCTTGGAGCAAAAGCTCCATAAGGGAATAGTGGAATGCTTCTCTCTGATTCTGAAAATGACATGCAACTCGATACTAAAGGACTGAAATTAAGTGCTGACGTAGGCAGGCAAAATGCCAGAAAAGAAGTTAAAACTTCCGCTATAAAGCCAACCGCTCGCCAACGAAATTCTGCAAGAGTGGTTCTTCCAGAGAATGGAGAATCTAGACTTCAGTTGGCAAACCAAGGCCATTTGCAAAGTCAAATGCTTGGCATAGCCCCAGACAGTCGACCTGTGGACTACCGTATTAGTGAGGCATTCATTGCGAACATTGTTAAATTCTTGATGGAAGAAAGTAAGGGCATGAAGGACGATAATTGGGGTTCTACACCAAGCTGAATTTCATTTATAAAAATATTTTAAAGGAAGAATATCCCCAAAATTTTACAATGCCCACTATGCCATCTTACAACGGGACGACGGACCCTAAACAGCACTTATACAAGTACAGTTAGCACATGGACGGAACTAGGGCAACAGATGCAGTCCGCTACATATGTTTCCCTATCTTCTTGGAAGGTGTTGTTTCTATCTGGTTTACCAGACTCCCACCAACATCCATTTCTACATTTGACAAGTTAGCAAGGAAATTCTTGGAACAGTTCAGGCTTCACATGGCACAGCCAAAAGATACGATGTTTCTATCTGGCCTTTTCCAGGAAACAATTGAGTTGTTAAAAACCTTTATGAACTGGTTTAATACTATAGTTACTAAAGTGAGCAATCCTAATGAAGATACGGTATTCATGGCTTTAGTCCAAGCTATCCATTCAAACATGGATTTTGGAAGATGGATTAAGATGAAATAACCAACCACCATGAAGGAGTACAACCGGAAGGCGAGTCAGTATCTGAGATTGGAAGAGGCAGATGCATTGTAGAGCAAGACTGCCAGTGTGCAACCAAAGGAGATAGTTCAGAGCAATATAGTGGTCAACCAAGACGGAAAAAATTCTGGAACCACGATAGGAAATGCAGGGAAAGATGGAAATCAAAAAAGGAAAAACTAGAACACTACTAGGCATGATGGGAATGGAAAGTGAATCGGTAACCTGAGACCCGAGGAGTATACGCCGTTGAATGACAGCCGGAGAACATTTACCATGCAACTCTAGGAACAGAGCGATACAACAAGCATCCCAGAAAAGAAGAATCTGAACGACAGAAGCAACTAAGGAAGTTATGCCTCTTCCATGAGACTCACGGGCATAACACGAACGAGTGTTGACATGTAAATTATCTGATTGAGGAATTGATTAGGAACAACAGGCTCTAATAGTACGTGAAGAAATCACAAAACTTTGACCAGCTTGCTGGATCTCAAGTGTAACACCCCATGTTTTTACTAACATTATTTAGGAAATTTAATTAGTTAAATTAAATTAAATAATGTAGGTTGATTAATGATTGAGATTTGTGATTAATAGGGGTAGCCGTGCCATGTTAATGTGTAAATCAAAACGAGATAGCATGAAATAAAACAGACAAAGGAAATAGAAAAGGGCAAAGTTGGAATAAGGATATTCTTATACCCTAAACCCTTAGGAAATCAAAACACACAATCATTTCATAATTTCTCAAGTAAAAACATATCTAAGGCCGGCCACCATTAGCAAGCAAGGGAAAGAAGATAAAAGCTAGGATTCAAGAGAAGAATCAAATCAATTAATCAAGGTCAAATCTCACATCCTTAATCATAAAGCTAAGGTGAATAATGACTACATCTCATTCTCTTAATTTCTTTTCGTTTTAAGTTAAATCCGAAGTGTTTTGCAAGTTTATCCCATGTTTTTGAATGACTAAATGTGTATATATGCTTATTGATGATTTATGCTTGTTCATATAGATTTTATGATATGTTTTGATAAGGAAACCCTATTAAATGATATCCAAATGCTTTGTGATTCTAGATTTTGATCGGAAATGATATTTTAGAGATAGATTTCAATTTTCATAATTTTTTGAATTATTGTGGATTTTATATAAATTTTCTAGTGTAGAAAATGATTATTTGGGTTAAAAATTATTTACGGCTAAATAATTATTTATTTCGGTCTGAAATTTATATATGTTAGAAAACATATTAAATTTGATTTTTTGGAATATTTTAGAATTTTCCAAATTGTTTTGATGAATATATATAATTATTTAAGGTATGGGACTTAAGTGTTTTTATGTATTTATAAAAGGAGAAGGGGTATTTTGTAAATAATTCTGAAATTTCGAGTAGTGCTTTTAGAAACGATAATTTTCAACCAATAAAATTTAGACAAACAAGGCAGGTTAGTTAAAAAGTATACTTAAAAAGGTAAAAAAATAGTTTTACCTGCAAATAGCCTGTTTCACCACTTTCGGCACCTTGCTTCCGATATAGATGGTTTTCGACTTAGTTCCTCCGCCTCCTTCACTATCGAAACAAATGCGCATGGCACCAAAGCTTTGGTGCACAACGAATTGAACATGGGCAGATGGTATGTGGTTAAAACCCAGGGATTTCGAAGGGGTCGAAGCGCTGCTTTATGTTAAATAAAAATATGCCTACTTTGCTTTCGACCGTATAGCTTTCGATACAGTTAAAGGTTTTAAAGTAATGGTTGTGCCTTTGGTTTGAACAAACTGCTTTCAATCTGGTTGGCTTTCAAATAGGTCATTGGTTTAAAAAGAATGGATTTAAAGAGGTTGCGCCTTTGTTTTTAAATATATGCTTTCGATTAGGTCGAAGCCTTTAGCTGCCGCTTTCCTACGTTTCGAAGTCAATGGTTTCGGAAGGTATACTTTGTTTTTAAACTTGGCCACTTCTCCAATGCTTTTGGAAGGGTGGTTTCGATGCCATCACTTCTTTTCTTAGGAATGCTTTCGAAAGTTAGGCTTTCGACTTAAATGATTTTAATGACCCTTTTGCTCCGTTGAAGTATAACCCAAATGGTTTTGAAGGAGATGGTTTTAATTGGTTTCGATAGATGTTTTCCACATGTTTTAAATTGAACCCAAATGCTTTCGAAAGGGTTGTTGTTTACAAAGAGTTGATGCCTTCGAAAGGTTTTAAATGCTGGTTTCAAAGAGGTGGTTCCCCAATGGTTTCAAAAGGTTGAAAGGAAAGGTTCTCCAAAGGTTTCGAAGGGCAATGTTTAAAGATTTTAAAAGGAAGATGTATAAGGTTTTAAAGCTTTCGGAAGGAAGGATTTTCAATAGTTTCGAAAGGCTTCTAAGAATGGTTTCAAAAGGAAGGTTTTGCCGTTTCGGCCTAGGTTAGAAGAAGGGTTTTACTTGGTTTCAAAAGATGTGTTTTCAATGGTTTTGAAAGGGATACTTTCAATGGATTTGAAAGGTGTACTTTCAAAGTTAATTTTTTTCATCAACAAAGGTTTAAGTAAAGTAGATATATAACATGGCAAGGCGATTTTGAGTAAAGCATATAGATTATATGTTTTCCTTGTTAAGTTTGATTTAAAGGTTTTAAATCAGTTTGAGAAAAGGTTTTCAAGAAAAATTTAAGGGAAGGTATCCCTATGTAAATTGACTCAGATATTAGAATACCATATGGGACTGGTATAGGGTCGCGCCCTATACACTAGCTATTAGCCCTAGCTAATTCAGTCCAAAAATCCAGTGTGTAGGGTTTTATCAAAGGTAAGACTAAAATTATGATTACACACAGAAGGGAATATATGTTTGCATACAAATAGGTTATTGGTGAGCCCGTAAAACCATTAGGATCAGGTGACACTGGGAAATGTTATGTTAGGGATAGACCGTCTAGAAGAGAATATTTAACAGATAGTTAAGGACAGACCATCCAGAAGAGGTGTCTAATAGATGTTAGATTATTTTGTTATATTGTCTGGTAGGCCCGAGTCAGCCAAAGGTTAGTATTAAGCCAAACAAAACTACAGTGTTCGGACAGATAGTCCATTTGTTACCTGATATGTATGTTTACATGATATTTCTTTACAATTTTAACCAGTTTTGGTTGCAGGATAAAGATTTGCAAATGATATGTTTTAAAAGGATGTTAGTGAGGGGAAACCCATTCCACAAACTGCGTGTTCTCACTTAACATTAAATAACCGAGATGTACAGTATTATTCACACAATGCTTTATGTCTGACTCGAAGTTTATGTTTTTCCCCTTAAACTCTCGGGTGCTCAAAATTGATTTGAGTAGGCTGAGGGTTGAGGTTTTATAGGTTTTAGTAGGTTGACGAATAAAGTTTCCGGAGACGAGCAGGTGGCTGATGGATAGCTATTTAGGAGTTGCTGTTTTGTTTTATTTTATCCCGCTGTGTTGTATTTAAGACAGTTATGTCTATATAGTACTCTGGTTAACCAAGGGACATCATCATATGTCACTCTTGGCGTATTTATGTAATAAGTATATTTTATCTAAACCTGGGAAACGATTATGGGATTACGTAATTTGATGAAATATGTGTTTTGGAAATGTAATGTTAAAAGATGTTTTTTTTTGAAATCTGTAAATTTTTTCATATCCAAATGCTTCTGATATTATGGATACCATTAACATAGCCGTACATAGTCGCTGATAGTTAATACCGTGGATGACTGCAGCAGCTGTAGCGCTTAGCTTTGGGCCTCTAGATAGGAGATGTTACAACTTGGTATAAGAGCATAGGTTTATAAAATACTTTAGCTAAAATGATTTTTGAAAACATAATCCTTAGGAATTAGAGTAAGATCGGAGTATGGGATAACGCTATAGTAACGTACTTGTATTTGCTATATAAGTATACGCTATATCTTTAGTTTCCTATCTATCTTAGGTTATTCTTCTATATCTCACGAGGCTTGAATACATATATGGACGCAAGAAGAGGAAAAGTTAACCTAGGAAGGGATAGCACTACCACTAATGAAAATGCCCGACCCAATACAATGAGGACTCAAGGTCAGGCTCAAGCTGAGAATATTGGTGCTGGAGTCCCACAAGTGGATATGGGAGCTATGTATTAGTTTTTCATAAACATGATGCAAGCTAGAATTGCAGCTAGAGTGGTTGGAGGAAATGCCGTGGGAGGAGTTCAGAAAGCTTCGGTGGTCAACCATTATGCTAACTTTAGTAGAGACTATGCTAGGCTTGGAGGGAAGCCATTTATTGGAACCGAGGATGCTATAGAAGTGGATAATTAGTTGCTGCACTATGAAAGGATATTTGCTTACTTAGAGCTCAATGATGGGCAGAAGAGGTGGCTTGCTTCGAGACAGCTTCAAGGAGCAGTTTTATTTTAGTGGAATAGTGTGACGGCTGGAGTAAATGAAGAGGAGATGACATGGGCTGAGTTTAAGAGAACGTTCCAGGAGAGGTTCATGTCGGTGATGGCGCAGCCTGTTTTGATCAGAAAGTTCGCTGAGTTAGAATAAGAAGAAATGTATGTTTTGGAGTATGCTAGTAGGTTTGAAGAGTTGGCTAGATATGGGTATGCCACTGCTGATACAGTGATGAAGAGGAATGAGAAGTTCATCAGGGGATTAAATCCTGAGTTGCCTAGGGCTACCTTACCGCATATCAGAGACCCCTATGATGTGGTAGTGGAGATGGCGTTAAGACACGAAGAGATGCTTGCTTATTTGGGGAAGAAAAAGGAGAAGGAGGTCTAGGTTGGGCAAGGTCAGAAGAGGAATTTCTTTCATATGAAGGGTGCTTAGAAAGGTGGAGCAGCAAAGAAGGGGAAGTCTGAAGTGGTCTGTTACAAGTGTGATAAGAGAGGCCATTATGCCCATGAGTGGACAGGCAAAGGAAAGAAGGCCGCTGAGAAGAAAGGAGTTAGATGTTTCAACTGTGATCAAGTTGGACACTACAAGAACCAGTGCAAAGAGCCAGCTAAAGGAGATAAAGGCCAAGTATTTGCATTGGAGCCAGTTACTTCGAAGCTGACAGTGCAGGAGAAAGGAAAGACGGTTTTAGGAAGTACACTTCAGATCCATGATATGTCCATTAGCGTTTTGTTTGATAGTTGTGCATCACATTCTTTTATATCCCAATGTTTGGTAGATAAGCTTAACCTAGAATCCATATATATATAGTTACATCCTTAAGAGTTGCAAAACCGATTGGAGGGTTTGCGACACTTGGGATGAAGTGTGACCACCGAGAGTTTGATTTGTTAGGTCATACCTTTGTTTGCTGTTTGCATATATTTGACTTTGTAGGGTTCGGAATCATATTGGGTATGGATTGGTTAAGTGAGTATGATGCTACGATATTTTTCTAGTATAGGAAAATATCATTTAGACACCAAGACTGTACTGATTGGATAGTTTATACCGTAAAAAACCGTAGCTGTGAGCTGAATGCTTTGTTGGGTGTTGCGGAGTTAGAGGATGAGTGGAATCGCGTCTACATGGTTAGAGAATTCACAGATGTCTTCGAACCGGTAGTAGGATTGCCACCAAAACGAGCCATTGAGTTTCAGATAGCTTTGGTGCTTGGAGCAGAACCGGTGAGTAGACCACCAAGCAAGATGACGCCAACAGATATGAAGGAGTTGAAGGCTCAGTTGGTAAATTTGGAAGGCAAGAGTTTTATTAGACCGAGTAGTTCACCTTAGGGAGCAACCGCAATGTTTGCTAAGAAGCCGGACGGATCATTTAGGCTATGTATCGATTATCGTAAGTTGAATGAGAAGATGATAAAGAATCGGTATTTTTTGCTTAGGATTGACAATTTGTTCGATTAGTTGAGTGGAGCCAAGGTATTTTCTCAGTTAGACTTAGCAACAGGTTTCCATCAGCTTAGAGAAGCAGAAGATTGTATACCTCTGACGGCATTTATAAAAAGCTATGGGTGATATGAATGGTTAGTTATGCCATTCGGACTCACTAATGCGTCGGCATTCTTTGTGGATTTGATGAACCGGATTTTCCGAGAGCACTTGGATAGGCTCGTGTTGATTTTCATTGATGATATTCTGATATACTCCAAGGATGAGAAGAAGCATGAAATTCATCTTAGAGTTGTGCTTGAGACATTGAGGCATCATCAGCTAAAGGCAAAGTTTTCAAAGTACCATTGTTGGAAGAATGAAGTGAAATTTCTAGGTCATGTAGTCTTAGAGAAAGGGTTGTCTATAGATCCGACCAAGATCAAAGTAGTGAATAGTTAGAATAGACCAGAAACAGTGACCGAGATAAGAAGTTTTCTTGGATTGGCTGGATATTACCGGAGATTCATTAAAGATTTTTTGCGGATAGCAGCGCCGATGACCCAGCTAACGTAAAAGGATGTGAAGTTTGTGTGGACCGATAGGTATGAGGAAGCGTTCCAGGGCATGAGACACTTGTTGACCCATGCACTATGTTAGGGGTTACGGAAGGGAATCAGGACTTGGTAGTTTATACAGATGCGTTTGGAAATGGATTAGGAGCTGTGTTGATGTAGAAAGGTAAAGTGATTGCCTACGCTTCTAGACAGCTTAGACTGCATGAGGTTAGATATCCAATGCATGACTTGGAGTTAGCTGCAGTAAAGGTGTGGAGGAAAGACTTGGAAGCGTTGTTGACTTGCAGAGTGCAATGGATATTCGAGGCTGGGTCTAGTGGAGAATCTACTATGTTGTCTTGTTTAGAAGTCTGATCGGTATTAATTGAGAAGATTGCTTCTAAACAGTAAGAGGATCCAGTATTAGCTGAAAGGATCAGGAAATTAAGGGATGGAACGAAGGACGATGACTTGAAGGATTTCAGTCTTGACCAAAATGGGTGGTTGAGAAAAAAGGTTAGATTATGTATTCCAGATGCGGGAGGCATAAGGAAAGAAGTTATGGAGGAATGCCATCGTTCGAAGTTCACTATTCATCCAGGAGGAACGAAGATGTATAAGGATATGAAGAGAAGTTTCTTCGGGGAAGGAATGAAGAAGGATGTTGGCTTATGGGTGAAACCATGTTTGAACTGTCAGCAGGTGAAAGCCGAGCATCAGAAGCCAAGTGGGTTGATTCAGCCATAGGATATTCCGGTATGGAAGTGGGATTCTATTTCCATGGACTTCATAGACGGGTTGCCGAGATCTAATACAGGAATTGAAAGTATATGGGTCATAGTGGACAGATTGACCAAGAGTGCCATTTTCATTCCAGTTAAGTCAACTAGGACGACACCTGTTTTAGCGAAGTTATTTATGAAGAATATAGTCAGACTTCACGGATTTCCTAGCAGTATTGTTAGCAACAGAGATTCTTTATTCACTAGCGACTACTAGAAGAATCTGTAAGAGAGTTTCCAAGCTCAAAATGAGTACCGCTTACCATCCATAGATAGATGGGCAAATAGAAAGAGTTAACAAGATCTTGGAAGACTTGTTAAGAGCTTGTGTATTAGACTTCGGGGAATCATGGGAAGACCATCTACACCTAGTCAAGTTTTTGTATAACAATAGTTATCAAACTAGTATAGGGATGGCACCGTTTGAAGTTTTATATGGAAGACCATGCAAATCACTTGCATGTTGGTTGAAAACTGGAGATAGATTGGTCCTTGGTCGTGATTTGGTAAGAGAAGCAGAAGAGAAGATTGAGTTGATAAGGGCGAGAATGAAGGACGCTCAGTCTAGGCAGAAGAGCTACGCAGATAGAAGACGGAAAGATTTAGAATTCTCTAATGGAGGTCATGTTTTCATCGAAGTATTGCCGATGAAAGATGTTATCAGGTTCGGGAAGACAGGGAAGTTAGCACCGAGATTTGTATGACCATTTCCTATTTTAGAGAGGATCAGGAAACTCACATATAGAGTAGAGTTACAAAGTAGTTTGGCAGAAATCCACGATGTTTTCCATGTATCTCATCTGAGGAAGTGTGTTAGGGATCCAGACACTACTATAGCACCGACTGTGTTAGAAGATTTAGTAGTGGAACCAGACATGACTATAGTTAGGAAGCCTATCCGAATAGTCACGAGAGATGAGAAGAAGTTGAGGTACAAGATAGTCAGATTAGTGAAGGTCCATGGAGTAACAATGATAAGGATTGTACTTGGGAGACTGAGAGTAAGATTAGAGATGCTTATCCTGATTTGTTTAATAGTATGTTTTATCTTAGATTGTTTGATGTGCGCCTTATCATAATTTCAAGGATGAAATTCTTTAAGGGAGGGAGATTGTAACACCCTATGTTTTTAGTAACACTATTTAGGAAATTTAATTAGTTAAATTAAATTTAATAATGTGGGTTGATTAATGGATAGAGATTTGTGAATAATAGGGGTAGTCGTGCTATGTTAATGTATAAATCGAAACGAGATAGCATGAAATAAAATAGACAAAGGATATAGAAAAGGGCAAAATTAGAATAAAGATATTCTTATACCCTAAACCCTTAGGGAATCAAAACACACGTTCATTTCATAATTTATCAAGTAAAAACATATCTAAAGCCGGTCACCATTAGCAAGCAAGGGAAAGAAGATAAAAGCTAGGATTCAAGAGAAGAATCAAATTAATTAATCAAGATTAAATCTCACATCTTTAATCACAAAGCTAAGGTGAATAATGACTACATCTCATTCTCTTAAATGTTTTCGGTTTAAAGTTAAATCCGAAGTGTTTTGAAAGTTTATGCCATGTTTTTGAATGATTAAATGTGTATATATGCTTGTTGATGATTTATGCTTGTTCATATAGATTTTATGATATATTTTGATAAGGAAACCATATTAAATGACATCCAAATGCCTTGCGATTTTAGATTTTGATCATAAATGATATTTTAGAGATAGGTTTCAATTTTCGTAATTTTCTGAATTGTTGTGGATTTTATATAAATTTTCTGGTGTAGAAATTGATTATTTGGGTTAGAAATTATTTATGGCTAAATAATTATTTATTTGGGTCTGAAATTTATATATGTTAGAAAACATATTAAATTGGATTTTTTGGAATTTTTGTAGAATTTTCCAAAGTGTTTTGATGAATATATAAAATTATTTAAAGTATGGGACTTAAATGTTTTATATATTTATAAAAGGAGAAGGGGTATTTTGTAAATAAATTAAAGTGTTTATTTTTAAAATTTTGGGCAGTGCTTTTAGAAAAGATAATTTGCAACCAATAAAATTTTGATAAACAAGGCAGGTTAGTTAAAAAGTATACTTAAAAAGGTTAAAACTCAGTTTTACCTGCAAATAGCCTGTTTCACCACTTTCGGCACCTTGCTTCCGACATAGATGGTTTTCAACTTAATTCCTCCGCCTCCATCACTATCGAAACCAATGCGCATGGCATTAAAGCTTTGGTGCGCAGCGAATTGGACATAGGCGGAAGGTATGAGGTCTAAACCCAGGGGTTCCGAAGGGGTAGAAGAGCTGCTTTATTTTAAATAAAAATGCACCTGCTTTGCTTTCGACTGTAAAGCCTTCGACACAGTTAAAAGGTTTTAAAGTAATGGTTGCGCCATTGTTTTGAGCAAATTGCTTTCGATCTGGTTGGCTTTCGACTAATTCATTGGTTTAAAAAGAATGGATTTAAAGGGGTTGCGCCTTTGTTTTTAAATATATGCTTTCGACTAGGTCGAAGCCTTTAGCTACCGCTTTCCTACTTCTCGAAGTCAATGGTTTCGAAAGGTATACTTTGTTTTTAAACTTGGACACTTCTCCAATGCTTTCAGAAGGGGTGGTTTCGATGCCATCATTTCTTTGCTTAGGAATGCTTTCGAAAGGTAGGCTTTCGACTTAAATGATTTTAATAACCCTTTTGCTCCGTTGAAGTATAACCCAAATGGTTTCGAAGGAGATGGTTTTAATTGGTTTCGAAAGGTGTTTTCCACATGTTGTAAATTGAACCCAAATGCTTTCGAAAGCATTGTTGTTTACAAAGTGTTGATGCCTTCGAAAGGTTTTAAATGAAAGTTTGAAAGGGGTGGTTCCCCAATGGTTTCGAAAGGTTAAAAGGAAAGGTTTTCCAAAGGTTTCAAAGAGCAATGTTTAAAGATTTTAAAAGGAAGATGTCTAAGGTTTTAAAGCTTTTGGAAGGAAGGTTTTTCAATAGTTTCGAAAGGTTTCTAAGAATGGTTTCGAAAGGAAGGTTTTGGCCTTTCGGCCTAGGTTAGAGGATGGGTTTACTTGGTTTCGGAAGAGGTGTTTTCAATGGTTTTGAAAGGTATACTTTCAATGGATTCGAAACGGATACTTTCAAAAGTTAAATGTTTTCATCAACAATAGTATAAGTAAAGTATATATATAACATGGCAAGGCGATTTTGAGTAAAGCATAGATATTATATGTTTTCCTTGTTTAAGTTTGATTTAAAGGTTTTGAATCAGTTTGAGAAAAGGTTTTCAAGGAAAATTTAAGGAAAGGTATTCCTAAGTAAAATGACTCAGATATTAGAATACCAGATGTGACTGGTATAGGGTTGCGCCCTATACTTTAGCTATTAGCCCTAGCTAATTTAGTCCAAAAATTCCAGTGTGTAGGGCTTTGTCACGGGTAAGACTAAAATTATGATTACACACAAAAGGGAATATATGTTTCTATACAGATAAGTTATTGGTGAGCCCGAACAACCATTAGAATCAGGTGACCCTGGGAGATGTTAAGTTAGGGACAGACCGTCTAGAAGAGAAGTATTTAACAGATAGTTAAGGATAGACCGTCCAGAAGAGGTGTCTAATTGATGTTAGATTATTTTGTTATATTGTCTGGTAGGCCCGAGTCAGCCAAAGGTTAGTAGTAAGCTAAACAAAACTACAGTGTTCGGACAGATAGTCCATTTGTTACTTGATATGTATGTTTACATGATATTGCTTTACAGTTTTAACCAATTTTGGTTGCAGGATAATGATTTGCAAAAGATATGTTTTAAAAGGACGTTAGTGAGGGGAAACCTGTTTCGCTAAGCGGCGTGGTCTCACTTAACATTAAATAACCGAGATGTATAGTATTATTCACACCAGGCTTTATATTTGACTCGAAGTTTATGTTTTTCCACTTAAACTCTCGGGTGCTCAAAATTGATTTGATTAGGCTGAGGGTTGAGGTTTTACAGGTTTTAGTAGGTTGACGAATAAAGCTTCCAGAAACAAGCAGGTGACTGACGGATAGCTATTTAGGAGTTGCTGTTTTGTTTTGTTTTATTCCACTATGTTGTATTTAAGACAGTTATGTCTATATAGTACTCTGGTCAACCAATAGGGCATCATCATATGTCGCTCTTGGTGTATTTATGTAATAAGTATATTTTATCTGAACCTAGGAAACGATTATGGGATATGTAATTTGAATGTGAAACACGTGTTTTGGAAATGTAATTTTAAAAGATGTTTTTTTAAATATGCAATTTTGTCTCATATTCAAATGCTTCTGATATTATGGATACCATTAACATAGCCATATTTAGTCTCCGAAAGTTAAAACTATAGATGTCTGCAGCATTGTAGCGCTTAGCTTTGGACCTCTAGATTGGGGATGTTACATCAAGTTCCAAGTACTTAAGGGAACCAACCTGGGCCCAGCGGAGAAGGATCCAAATGGATATAGAGACTAGTTATCTGCGCTATTTCCGAATGACCTCACCCAACACAGAAGAGTTTGGGGGAGATGGAGCGGTGCATGAGTTCACTAAAGCACGCTCCAAAAAAACTTGTTTTGCGATTGAGGATGGTGCGCCAGCCAAGCAACAAAGGACACTCAATGATGATATACTATTTCGAAACTAAGACACTGAAGGAGTGAAGCACCGGCTCTCGACCCAATGGTGGTATCCATCGGAATCGAGTTGGTAGTTGTACATCGAGTCCTGGTGGATAGTGGAAGTTCTGTCAATATTTTGTTTCTACATACATTCGATCAGATGAAGATCATAATGAAGGATGTGTCTGCTTCCCGAATGAAAATCCAAGGCTTTATGGGAGAACCAGGACAGCCAGTCGGGATGATTGACTTGCCTGTCGAGCTCGAAGAAGGAGAATGAAGGGTAGTCCTTATCCAAACCTTTGTGATATTGGATGAAATGCCATCTTACAACGCTTTCTTGGGTCTACCGACCCTTGCTGATTTTAGGACCGCTTTGGCTTGGCTCCGTGATACCTTACCATGAAATTCCTAATGGAGAATGGAGTTAGATAAAGGGAGATTAAAGTGTCACTAGAGAATGTTATGTTGTAGAGTTTCGTGAATCGAAATGGAAGGAAAGGGAAAGATGCGAGGAAGTCTCTCTACATTCTCGAACCGTCAACGTAGCAATTACAGAACTGCCCCTGGCTCGGGGAACATTGTCATTTCATTAAGGCTTTGGTCCCTAGGAAGAAGAGTTCAAGGGAGGAACAGGTAGCATCGGCAGAGATTATGGTGTCAGTCGATGTCGATATAGATGACCCAACTCGAGTCTTAAAAATAGGGTCATAACTTGGGATCAAAATGTAATAAGAATTGATCAAATTTCTTCGCCCCAACCTCGATGTGTTCGCTTGGACGCATTCAGATATTTGTGGGATATCATCGAGGTAGCTTGTCATGCACTCAATATCGATCCCAAGTACACTCCAATGAGGTAGAAGAGATGTAGCCTAGATCCGGAGTGATCCGTTGCGCTAAAGGAAGTAGTGGACGAGTTGCTGGCTAACGGCTTCATCAGCGACGCAACCTATCCTGAGCGGGTGTCAAATCCAGTTCTAGTTAAGAAGTCCAATGGGAAATGGAAAATTTGTTTTGATTACTTGGACCTAAACAAAGCCTATCCAAAGGACAGTTTCCCATTACCCAGAATAGACCAGCTTGTAGACGGAACTACAGGCCACGAACTACTCTCATTCATGGCTGCCTACTTAGGAAAAAACCAAATTATGATGCACAAACCCAATCAGGAGAACACCAGCTTCATCACCAACCTAGGATTGTATTGTTACGGAGTGATGCCACTCGACCTAAAAAATGTTGGTGCAACTTACCAACGGTTGGTGAATACAATGTTCAAGGATCAGATCAGACGAATGATGGAACTCTACGTGGACGACATACTAGTCAAGTCATGTATGTTAGGAAATCACTTGGACTACGTCTCGGAAATGTTTGAGATTCTTTGAAAGTATAGAATGAAGCTTAACCTGCTGAAATGTTCTTTTGGTGTGGCTAAAGGGAAATTTCTGGGTTTCATCATGAATGCGGGGGGTATTTAAGCAATCCCAAGCAAATTACCGCACTGCAGAACATCATAGCCCCTATGACCGAAAAGTAATTGCAAAGCCTAAATGGAAAGGTTGCAGCATTGAGCTGATTTATTTCTAAAGCAACGGACAAGTGTATACTGTTCTTCGATGCATTGAAGAATGGTAAGAAAAAGTTCGAATGGAATCAGGCCTATGAAACCACTTTTGAAGAATTATTGTGATATATGGAGACCTTACCAGTTTTATCTAAACCGATGGACAGGAAAGATCTATTCATCTACCTAGTAGTGTCAACTCATGCTCTAAGCACATCTCTAGTACACGAGGAAGCTAGAATCTAGCGCCATATTTACTACATCAGTAAGCGATTCACTGGAGCCGAAAAGAACTATTCAAAGTTAGACAAACTAGCCTATTGCATGTTGATCACATCAAGGAAGTTACGTCAATACTTCCAGGCTCACCCAATCAAATTGTTGACCGATCAACCTTTAAAGCAAGTGATGTACTATCCAGAGACGTCAGGACAACTTCTTAAATAGAACATTGAGTTGAGTTGGTATGACATCACTTATCACCCTCGAAGGGCAATCAACGGACATGCATTGGTAGATTTCATTGCCGAGTTCAGAATATGAGATGGCGAGGAAGAAAACACTCCAGAAGTAGTGTCACAGTGGAAACTGTTTATCGACGGTGCATCAAATGATTTCTGCTCAGAAGCAGGAGTTGTTCTTGAAACTCCCAAAGGACAGTCTATTTGCTAAGCTCTAAGGCTGGAGTTCCCTGCTACTAACAACGAGGCGGAGTACGAGGCATTCATAGCAGGCCTGAAAATTGTGAAGGAATTAGGAATAAGGGCTGTGCATATCTATAGCAACTCTCAACTAGTTGTTTGTCAGGTAAAAGAGGAATATCAGGCTAAGGGGGCAAACCTTACCCCTTATCTGTCAAAGGCATGGGAATTGCTGAACGACGTTGAACACTATACCATAAGTCATACTCCGAGAGAACGGAATATGAAAGTAGATTACCTAGCTAAACTACCCGGTTCCGGAGAAGCACGGTCAATGGGGCTGGTTCTAGTTGAAACGCTGATGGCTCCTAGCATAGATCCGATGGACATCAATTGGATTCTAGAAAGTACAAAGGAAGAGGAACCATGGATGACATCGATCAAAGACTATCTGCTCAGAGGGACACTCCTCAGGGATCAGAGTGAGCGAAAGAGGCTTCTTCGAGAGGCGCCATAATTCATACTAAAAGATGGAGTGCTCTACATAAGTGGATTCTCCACCCCCTTACTTAGATGTGTAATCAGCAGTGAAGCCAAGAGGATCCACCAGGAAGTTCACGAAGGTAGCTGTGAAGACAACATCAAAGGGCAGACACTAGCAAAGAAGGTCCTCCATTATGGGTATTTCCAGTTATCAGTCAACTGAGAGGCAGCAGACTATTCTAAATGTTGTGAACAATGCCAAAGGTATGCCAAAGTTACGAGAACCCCATCCACAAGCTAATACAAATGGTCAGCCCGTGGTCGTTTGCAATCTCAGGGATCGATCTAATTAGCATATTACCAATAGCTAAAAGGGAAGCCAAATATGCTATCATCGTAGATGTTTACTTCACCAAATGGGCCGAAGCCAAACCATTGGCCACCATCACTACTAAGAAAGTAATTAACTTAATTACTAAAAATATTATTTGCAGGTTTGGAGTACCATAGAAAATCATCACAGACAATGGAACTAAGTTCAAGAGTGTCGAATTCAAGAACTGCTACGAGTGTTTTCGGATCGAGAAGCATTCTCCATGGTTGCACACCCACAAGCAAACGGCCAAGTGGAGGCAGTGAACAAAATAACCAAATCCACCATTAGAAAACGGCTGGCAAATGCTAAACGAAATTGGGTTGATGAACTTTCGCTTGCACTATGAGCTTGCAGAATGATTCATAAAGCGACGATCAGGCACTCGCCTTTAGACTTGGCATATGGTTCAAAAGCAATAATTCCAGTGGAATTGGAAGTCCCCTCTCATCAGAGATGGCACTTCAACCAAAGTGAGAATGAGCAGCTCCTGCCCGAATCGCTTGATTAAATCGATGAGAAGTGGGAAGAAGCTGAGCTAAGGACTGCTGCCTATCAAAAGAGAGTGGCATGATACTCAATGTCAAAGTTCGCAACCGCAACTTCGAAGTTAAAGATCTCATCCTAAAACGAATCTAACCGACTATGGGGGCGCTTGGCCCAAATTGGGAAGGACCCTACGTTATCGGCCAGAAACTTGGAGATGGAACTTTTAAGCTCACAATGGTAGATGGAATCCAGATTCCTCGTGCTTGGAATAGCGATTCGCTGCGGCACTATTTTGTTTGAATTTCTATCTATGTATTTCTTTTCACAAATAAGCCACCCAGGGATACTAGGGGCATTGTAAATAGGCAAGATTTTCCTTTCTCTTTATTTTATCAATAAATTATTTTTCATCTTGAACCAATAGAATCGTGTTCATGTAAGCAACCTATTGAGTTGATGGGGTCAGATCGACTCCAAAACCATTCACTCGCTTCTTGGAGTAGTGAAACCGCGTCCAAGTACGCTACACCTACACACTTCATGAACCGATGGAACTACGTTCAAGTAAGTAACCAACCAAGTCAATGGAAGAAAATCGACTCAAACCGCCAAATCGAAGGGGAAAATCGATCTCTACATTCTAAGAGCCGATGTTGCTCCGGCAACATCGAGAAGGCCCAAACCCTCATGCACATCTATTAGCTGCATCTCTCTTCTTCGACTGATGGACCATGTCCAAGTAAGCACTCATTTCCTCAGCCACTCGAACCCAATGGAACCGTGTTCAAGTGCGCCCTATTTCTTTCACTTCTTGGACCGACGGAACCGCGTCCAGGTAAGCTTTCATTCCTTAGCTACTTGAACCGATGGAACCAGATTTAAGTGTGCCAAGTCCTTCATTTCTTGGACTAATGGAACCACATTCAAGCAAGCATCCACTCCCTTGTTGCTTGAACCAATAGACAAGCGTACTTTGAATCATCACTATTACCCTGTAATATCATCAGTTTGTCAAAACCTCCTAAGTACCGACGTTTCTCCGATAATATCAAAAAAATTTGTCAGTTATAGGATTGGTAAAAATCAATCCCCATCGCCCAAAACTCAACATCGCCCAGATATCGAAAACGTTTAAGGAAAATCCAAGGAATGGGTTGTCCATAGGTCTCAAGAAAGAAAGGTTGATATATGGATAGAACCTCAATACCGAACTCAGAGAAAATCAGGTGTAACCAAAGTACATAATGCTCAGAATCGAGCATTCAGACTGTAAGTTCCCGAAGATAGGAGCTGTAAAACATCCTTGACTGGGGGCAACCAGAAAGTAGCTCAGAACGCTCGATCTTGCAACAAGTGTTTGGAGTAACCAACTCCATGGACTAGGGGGCACACAACATACCAACTCCTTGTTAGAATAAAAGTCACTCCACGGTTTTGTTATGCAGAACAAAAATTCTGACAACTACAACAGAGCTAAGTAAAATAGTAAAACTAAATAACTGCAAGTTACACTATTTACAACATTTACATGCATAGAATTGCGATATATAAACACAGCGTCACACAGTACAGCAGTGTATAATATGGAAATTGCGAGATGAGCAATCGTATTATGCACACATATAGTGGTATATAAACAGGCACAATACATAGAATGTAGAGAAGCACATAGAAGAGATTACAGTAGAAATACTAATCTTTTCATTTCTTATACCACTTTATGTACAATATCAAACAGCGAGGGTCGTTCCTGCACAATGTCAGCCTGTTTGAACACCAAAAAGCAAAAATACAAACTCTATTGACAGCACAACAAAAGAAAAGATGCTAAGTACAAACTCTGTACTTATACAAAAAGACTCAAAAAATCAAAAGTCGCAAATTAAAAGAACGACCAAAACCCGGCTCCACTGATGCTCGAGCCTATCACTTCTTCCCATTGCCAACTTTGCCACACTTACCCATTCAGGTTAGGGTCTTCTTCTTCTTCACCACCACCTTGCTTGAGTCAGTTTCCTTGTACCCACAGACTGACTCACCTGCAGACTTCAGTTTGCCAGCCTTGATGGTAAATGGGAGGATCCTGTCTTTGTAGCATCTGGCTCTGCTTTAAGCTTTGCCTTCTCTTTCTTTGTCTTGAATCCGCTCCGCCATTATCTTATCCCCGATTGGATCAGAAGCGTTAACCATCTAGACATCCTCCTCCTACAATATGACAATGTCCTCCATTCCTTCCAATGCTGCAATCTGTTGGGCATCGGATACGGGCCCGGAGATGGAAGGTTGGAGTGTAATAGTTGAATTTATGGAAATAGCAGTGGAGGCGGTGAAGATTGCTTCAATTCGTGCACTATGAGAAGCAAGAAGCAAAGGTGGGACGTCAAGTGGACCTATGTGTTCACAGAGAGAATGGTACATCTCGGTAACAGATTTAGGAGTGAGATCGACCCAATGGAGCATGGGAGAAACAAGAGAAATACTTGAAGTGGGACTCCTTGGTATGAAGTCAATCTCGTACTCTCCAGTTGCTGGAAACCGCCCAATCACTGGAACAGGGAAATATGGCTCGTGCAGTGCGACTGAAAAAGGAATGATCGACATTGGTGCCCTATACTGCGAGATAGGCACTTCACGCTGACCTGAAGAGCTCAAGCTAGCATGGGTAGCTGTAGCCTTGGCATCCTCCTCAGCGAGAATTGCCTTCCCTACAACAAGAACATATATCTCTTCGGCACCCAAGTACTACACCAGTAGCTCGGTCTCGGAGTGGTCACCTCTAGCTCAACACAACACTTCTTCCTACATGTCAGCAAAGGTGGTAGGATAATCGTTTCCTAACCACTTTCCCTGTGCATAATCACACTCGCATAGAAATGTTTGAGTTCTTGGTTTAGGTCTTCCCTCTCTTAGGCTCTCTTCTCTTTCTCATCCTCCCGAGATTTTTCAAGATCAGTCAACTCGCTCCAGCAGATAGCAAGCTCGATGTCATTTGAAAGCTTATCGGATGATAGAGTGTCCAACTTTTCGGCCAACCCTTGGTTTTCCTTATGGAGTTTCTACACTTCTTCGTAGAGGCATTCAAGTTCAGACACCCGTCCGGAAAGTTCTTGGTCTTTCGCCTTTATAATTTCAGCTTTCTCTTCGGCTTGTTTCTTATGGCTCTCAGTTTTAAGATGATTGGCCCTAAGATCATTCCTCGTCACTATCTTTGCGTTGGTATGGGCATGCTTCATCTCTTCCATCAAACTATCTACACTCTCTTTCTATTCGAGTGCGAGATCTCTTTCCCTAGCAACTTTGATCAAGTTAGCATCCCGTTCTTTAATTGCCTCTTCATGCTCTATGCTCTCTTTCTCAAGCGAATCAAGTTGTGTGAAGTTGACTTGTTGATCTCAGGAAGAGCTTTGCACAATCACTGCAATCTGAAAATCGAGTCAACATCGCATTGCACTGCCTCCAAGTTTTTTGCCACCCTTTCTCTAGTAAAGATTTTGATGTCATTATCGAATTTTAATCCATGCAAGTATTAGTATGGTTAAGCAGCTTGGAGGCGGAATAAACCAAGCAAAAGTGTAAGCATTAAGATGCTTTGAGAAGGAGTGGAGGCGGCAATAGTTGTAATAGTCTATGATGAAGGAGTATCTTGGATAATAGCAGTTTGAGCTTCGGAACGTAGAGGAATAATAGAAGTAGTGGCTCTATGGCGCTTGGAGGAATCTCTCCAGGGGTGTTTGTGAGTCTCACAGGAGGAATCTCCCCCGAAATCCCTCTGTCTCTTCATTCTTTCTTCTTTAGCATTGAGGCGTTCTCTCTCACCTTTGCGAGCTTCATCACGCTCGCGCTCTTTTCTCCTTCGCCTCTCTTCATCTGTTTCATAGCGACAAGGATGAGGGTCAGGAGTGCTCCTTCTACAGTCCCTCGAGCTACGGTGAAGTGCTTTGTATATATGTCATGTGCCATTGAACTTGAAACAAAGAAAAATGAATAAGTACCAAAATTATGGATATCAAAGTGTATGCGAAGATGAATGTTCATGATCCTAGAGTAAAGTGTATAACGCCAATAACCCCTTTATAGTTTATAAACCGATTGGGCATGGTTTTAGCGTCGTAGTGCTACCGCCTTCACTTATAAATGCCTCAGAAGCTATATCGTTCTATGAGCTGATTTCTTCTATAATTTTAGTAATTGAGATGTCTCTGTGCTCATTCACATTGATGGAAACATCTTTCATGAAGTTAGAAGTTGATGTAGGCCCAACAGAAGTCCCTACAACTTGATCTCCCACAGAAAGTGGGGACTCGATGGTCAGTCGTTCGGAAGGAAGAGAACTACCAAGATCTGGACTTATGTTTCATCGGCCAAAAGGTCCAGAGAATGAAGGTCGGGAAGTTCGGAGTTCATTCCCGGTGATTCATCCTTAGATCCACTTTCCCCATCCTCAGTGGCCTGAAGGTCGCTATTGTTCTCATCATCAGGGATCTCTCCTTCCTCCACAACCATGGCCTATTTTCCTATTCTTCTTTTAACTGGCTCATCCTCCTCCTAGATGGTAGGCATTCTCCTACTTTCGCCCTCATGACTGGGGGCACCATCTTTCATGGGCTTATCTACCTCAGCTTTAGCATCCTCTCATTCTTCGTTATCTCTTAGAGGCTCGTCCATCTTTATCCACAGCCTCCTCCTCATGATCATCACCAGAATCATGTCCATCGCCTGATGCACCTTCTTCCTCTTCCTCTTAATGACCCTCATCAGAGCCACAAGTGGATGCAGTGGAATGGGTACACAACCTAGAGCCACTTTATGAAGGGACCTCGGTATCAGCTACTCTTCCCAGAGCAAGCAAACCATAGTCTAACAAGTTTTCATTCGTCAAGAGGAAGCTGACAGAGCATTCGCTTGCTCTAATGGCCTTCAGATGTCAGTGCATCTTCTTGTGCTCTGAACTTATGTCTCTTGTTGGGAAACCTTTGAGAGATATGTGGTTGAATCCTTGCGGACAGCAGACAAAGAAATATTCAGTTTTAAACATTGAACGTTTGTTATGGAGGTTCATGATGAACTTGCACCTGGTCCAAGCCTTGATTATGACAAATGTGGGGCAATCTTATATCCTCTTGAATTTGAGCAAATATTCAAGCCCTCTGAAATGCAGAGGACACTCGAATCGCTGCACGAACAAGACGTGTAATGAACTTAGCAAAGATAAATGGTTCGGGTGAACTTGAAATGGCGCAAGTCCAATTTCCCATAGGAAATCTATTATGAAATAATTAAAAGTCAGAACGGCGCCGCTGAGACACATATACCGGTTGTAAGTCGTAAAACCCGGTAGGGGACGATGTGCAAGTTCATCTTTTGCCGGCAAGCGAACATCTTCTATAGAACTCCATGTTGTAAGCATATATTAAAAAGCATCTTCTCAGTCATAATGGTTGGCGCTTGCTCCAGCGAGTTAGTTAAAATCAGCCTTGGTGGTAAATAGGGCAGAACATTGGGTTTACTAGCACCATCTAACTCTCAGACCCAGAAGTTGAAGGTTGGTTGGTCCCAACTGAATAGATAGAGAAACCAAAGAGTGGTAGAGGCACCCTTAGAAGGAGTTGACGGTCCTTCACCAGATTTGCGATGAGCCGATTGGCGAGTCATTCTAGACAAGAGAACTTGGCGTTCAATACAATCAGGTGGAATTTAAGTTGAAAAAGAAATACACATATGTCCTACACTTGGAATTCAAAGGAAACCGACGTATGTCAGCCAACTGAATTCTAAGTGTTGACTGGGGCAAGTGTAGTGTGTTGTCTACATGAGATGAATCCATTACCATGAACACTATGAACGAATCATCCAGTACAGATAGCTTGCTCACTTTTGAGTAACAATCTGTATTGTCCTTTGAGATTATCTTTTTATACTTACCCGTTATCGATCAACGTTTGATAATGAATCCGTTGTCCGGAGCGATGTGGAAAGTCTCTCTTTTCATGGTCGTCGAAAATGCAAAATAAAAGGGGCAATAAGATGTTATCATCTGATATGCCCAAATTCAGAATTTAATGGTCATATTGACATCCACTTAGAGGCTGGACCTACCAATCTGATAAAGAAAACAATCAAAGGAAACAAGTCACGTTCCCCTTTGACCATCACATCTGTTTTAATGGAAAAAGCCTTAACACTTAGTTTCAAAATCGAACAAAACACATACGATTTCAATTGTTTCTGTCATGGAGTAGGATTAACCAAGTTTCTATCACCACCATGACCATCCTCTCTATCCCAATATCCATCACCACCTACCTTTAAATCAATTCAAAGGAATTTGGCCTAGGGTTTCAAAGAATTCGGATCCAAAAATCGCTGGTGGCGAACTCGACAGCGGCGGCTGTCTCAGGGGGCGGTGAGATGCTAAAGGTGGCATCGACAGTAGTGGATCGGCAAGAGCAAATCAGCGGTGAACTTGAAGGGGTAAGAAGAAGCAAGTCGACACTTGAGGATCTCGGTTGGAAGAAATAAAGAAAATCGTCCGAAATTTGCTTAAGTTTGGATATCGGTGTCGACATCAGAGGTTGGTCCCGACATCACATATATTGCCTGAAATGCGTCAAACTTCCATACTCGAACCAATCAGCAACACTAAGTCACAAACAAATTCCAGTATCCAAATTGTATATGCAACATCAAGAATAGAAGTTCCAGTTCAAAATTGAAGTAAACAACGAATAAAGATCGGTCAGTTGAAGCCAAATAAAAGCAACACTTCGTAATGGCACTTAAGTAATCAAGCAGAATTCACAGAATAGCAATTCAGAACTTGACTCATTCCAGAGCACACTTTGTTTTCAACGAAAGCATACTTTAGGGGCTAATGTTAACTGGACTTATGTAGAAATCAATAGGAGTTAGAACATCAAGACGAAGACGAAACAACTTGAAATCTTAGAAACACACCTAGATAGGCTAAAGAAACAACTTAGATAATTTTAAACCCAAGAGGACCAACTATTAGAAGTCGGTGCTGACTTGAAGAGGTCGGTGGAGACATCCCCTACTTTTATATATCTCGCTAAAACTTAGCAGAGGCTCTTCTTTAGCTATTTAATGTATGCCCGAGCAATATCAAAGGATTCTGATCACCTGAATACTAAGATTGGAGAGTTAGCAGTCAGGCAATAGAATAAACCAAGTGATAAAGGAACCATCACCATTATCAATAAAATATCCAAACTAACTACATAGAACAACTCAAAATCTAGTAGCAAGACAAGTGTAAAAAAGTTCGACCTCCCTGGAATTAACCAAGAGTTCAATATAGAAATGAGAAGACCGTACCAACATCTATGGTTAATCCAGATGATGTTGCAGTTTCTCACACTCTTCTTGCCGACTTCTAGACTCTGCTACAACTCTCTGTTTGGCCCAATGCGACTGCTACCACCATAAATACAATCCATAGAGCAACTAACAAAATGGCTTCCATAGAGCAACTAACAAAATGGCTGGATTCTGCCAAAATTAGGCGGGATCTCCATCTATTCTTTAACTCTCTCTACTCAATAGTCACCAAGACAGTTCCAATAGGAAATTCTAGGACTTAGATTGGTCAAATACCTGTACTTGTCACTTATTCGGTCTCAAACACCTTGTAATCATACGCAATCAATAATCAAAGCTATAAAGCGGACATAGGCTTAGTTAACAGCCGATCCACTATAAAATTCTCTATGTTTATTTACTTTATCGTACTTTTCTATTATATTTACTTTGTTCTAATAGGGCTGGTGCTTTCACATCACACTTCAGGGTGTTGATCCATTTTTTGGGTTTACAAATGATTTGATGTTCATGTTATTAATGTTGATCGGTTATTACACATTTGATAACTTGATGTTTTTGCTACTAATATGGTTGACTAGTGCTCATTTGATGATATTGATGGTGTGTTAGTAATATAAGGTAATTAGTACATATTTGTTTGATGTTACTTGCATTGTTGATGTATCACTAGAAGTTAATGATTAGTACATATGTGTGTGTATTTGTTGTTCTTGGTTTGTTTGATGTTTGGGGTTAGCATTGAGTGTTGTTAAATTTGAGTGATGTTTAATAGCCTTTTTTGTCTTTATTTTTTCACCCCTCATTTATGATGATTGATTGTAATGGCTTAGTAGAAATGGTGTTTTTAGCTTGCATTAGTTGTATGGTTGTTAGGGTTGTGCAATATTATGTGCTAACAAGTGTTTGATGCAGGAAAAGAGCAGGAAATAGAACTAAGTGAGCTTGATCTTAAAAGGGTATGCAGGCAGCCTTTCCCTACACAATAGCTCTCCGTTCTCTTATGGTTGGAGTGTATAGGATAGAGTGTGATCCAAATGTAGTTATCTACCTTTTCCTTGTGTGTGTGTGTGTATAAATTTTGCAGGTGAAAGCAAAAGGAAATGAAAGGAGCTTTGATTGTGTGCCACGTCTACAGGCTGTTCATGTAAAATATATCTCTTGTATCATTATGGTAAATTTTATAATGGATGATGTATAGAGCGATATAGATACTTCATTCATCATATTGGGCCTTGTATATTATTTATTAATGAGATATCTGTATCATTGTTTAATTATGCTATGAGATTTTTTCCTTTTTCCTATATTGATTTTGGATTTTAAATTATACGACCAATGGTCCACAGTTTTTTACGTCTGAGATTAGTGTGTGGGCGTATTTTGACAGTGTTTGTCACTAATTTTAGATGT
Organism: Allium fistulosum; assembly: GCA_030737815.1. Classification (NCBI taxonomy): domain Eukaryota; kingdom Viridiplantae; phylum Streptophyta; class Magnoliopsida; order Asparagales; family Amaryllidaceae; genus Allium; species Allium fistulosum. Next base: position 863,623,028 of record CM060905.1, on the reverse strand, counting down.
TCAGAATAGCGGGGTGTTATATCTTCCCCTTCCTCCTCTTCCTTTTTCTGTGTTGAGACAATAACAAATGTAACAGTTTTATAGTATTCTACGGCCTCAAGTTCCTTAAGCTTACTTTTGGAAAGTTCCTCACCGGCATTGTCTAGTTGCTGACGAAGGTTGGCTACTGAGTCAAACAAATCTAACCAATTTCTCAAATGTTTGATCTAAAAGAGGAACAACCTACGAAGTAGACTTAATATTCTCTTCAAGCTCTTTGATTGATTGCTTAAGTTTCTCTTTTTTATTTAAAAGCTTTAAGTTGCATTCACCCAAAGCGAGCTTGGACTTGAGAAAGTTAACTTGAGTCTCTTATGCCTTGAATTTTGCTCAAAGAAGTTGCATTTTAATGAATTTACCATCACAAGCCTCTTTGATTAAAAGATGATCTTTCTTATTATTTAAACAATTTGGGCATGTCGAATAAATAAAGTCAAAAAATACCCAAGAGGTAAAGTTACTTTCTATTACAACAAAAAGATTACATGTATTGAAATTGTAAAAGAAGTACAAAACATTAAGCATTTCTAAAGAACAAATTTATCCTTGGTACTAAGTATTATTCTAATTATGGCGGTGACCCTGAAATTCGAACACTTCATCTTCGAATATCGAAACGTTTTGAAAAATTATGAAGTGTTATAAATGGGATTTTATAACCTTGTTAAATATCAATTAATTAATGAATAATGATAAGAAATATATTCTTCGAAGAAAAATCGATAATGTGACTGAAAATCGGTTTATCAATAAACAGCTTTTTATTTGATATAAGTTGTTCGAACTCTTGTGTACATATCTAGTAATAAAATGACTAAATTAGGAACTTACTAGCAAACTTTAATTTAAAAACCAAATGAAAGGTTCTAGAAACTTCTAATGGATAAGAGATATTAAAATGAAAGGGGTATAATGGTTATTTACTTATGTAAGAGGTGTAAAGGAGAAGCGATGGGGCATGTCAGAGAGCAAGCCTTCCATGACAAGAAGGGAATGTGAGAACAAGCTTAGGCAAAACCATTTGAACCTTATAAAAGGAGAGGTATACCCTTGAATTATAATTACAAATTTACAAAGAAAAAACACGCTCTCTTTCAAATCTTCCTCTTCATAAAATTTCTAAATAAATCAACTCAAACTTTGCCACAAACCTTAGGAAAACATTACACCACTTTTCACCAAGTTATATTTTGAAGAAGAGAAGCCAAGGTTGTAACATCCCCTATCTGGAGTCCCGAAGCTAAGTGCTACGGATGCTGCAGTCATCCATAGTATTAACTTCCGGTTACCAAATATGGTAATGTTAATGGTATCTATAATATCAGAAGCACTTGAATATGAAATAAAAACATCACAGATTAAAACATTTTTCCGATTGCATCTCAAAACAGCATTTCATATTCAAATTACATAATCCCATAATTGTTTTCCAAATTCAGATAAAATATAATTATTACAAAATACGCCAAGAGCGACATATGAAGGTGCCCCCTTGGTTGATTAGAGTACTATATAGTCATATCTGACTAATACAGACAGCGAAATCAAACAAATTAAAACAGCAACTCCTAAATAGATATCTGTCAGCCACCTGCTCATCTCCGAAAGCTTTATTCATCAACCTAATAAAACCTATAAAACCTCAACCCTCGGCCTAATCAAATCAATTTTGAGCACCTGAGATTTTAAGGGGAAAAACATAAACTTTGAGTCAAACATAAAGCCTGGTGTGAATAATACTATACATCTTGGTTATTTGATATTAAGTGAGACCACGCTGCTTAGCAGAACAGGTTTCCCCTCACTAATATCCTTTTTAAACATATCTTTTGCAAACCTTTATCCTGCAACCAAAACTGGTTAAAACTGTAAAGCATTATTATGTAAACATACATATCAGGTAACAAATGAACTATCTATACGAACACTATAGTTTTGTTTGGCTGACTACTAACCTTTGGCTGACTCAAGCCGATCGGACAATATAATCAAAATAATCTAACACCTATTAAACACTCTTCTTCTTGACGGTCCGTCCTTATCTATCTGTTAAATACTCCTCCTCTGGATGGTCTGTCCCTGACTTAATATCTCCTAGGGTCACCTGATTCTAATGGTTTTGCGGGCACACAAATAACCTATATGTATACAAACATATATTCCCTTCTGTGTGTAATCATAAATTTAGTCTTACCTATGACAAAGCCCTACACACTCGAATTTTGGACTAAATTAGCTGAGGCTAGTAGCTAATGTATAGGGCATTGATGCAGCGCGAGCTACGAATTCACAAGTCTTAGGTCACTCACGACCTAACAAACCAAAACTGGAAAATAAGTCGTTAAAAATTGAAGTCTTAGGTCGCTCACGACCTAATGGGTTCTTAGGTCGCTCACGACCTAAGGAAGATGGGCTACGAGCTAATGGAACCAACGCTCAGGAAAACAGCTCACGACCTAACGAGGCTTTTAGGTCGCTCCAACGACCTACCGGTTTCAAAGATCACATGCTATGACCTAACAGGCTAGGGGGAAATGAGCTACGACCTAACAGTCTGAAGGGAAAGGTGATTCGACCTAACGAGTTACGACCTATGTTAGGTCGCAAGGAAACGGAACGAGCTAAGTTAGGTCGCGAAGGCTTAGGTCGCAAAGTCTTAGGTCGTGGAGACTTAGGTCGCGAAAAATTTCTGAAGCCGCTTCTGTTAGGTCGCAAACGAAGGGATGTCGTTCATTCTTAGGTCGCAAAGCTCTGGATGCCATTGATTTCCTTAACTCGCTGATCTGGAATGTTGTATGGTCTTAAGTCGCGGAAGATTGTAGCCGTAGATTGTTATGCCGCTTTATCAGATGCCGTTCATTTGTTAAGTCGTTGAATAATGTAATTAGGTCGTTACCGACCTAAGTGAGTCGTTTGTCTTTAAGCCTGTTTGTTTTTTAGGTCGTTGTGTTGTACTTTAATGTGATAAGTCGCTGTGTTGTACATAGGTCGTCACCGACCTTAGATAGGTCGTAAGTCGTCGTCTATAGGTCGTTTCCGACCTAGGAGTTGTGAATTTTTCTGCACTGCGTGAGTTGTAGCCTATAAATAGGCATGTATGGTCATTTGTAAAGGTTGTTGAATATTGAATAAAATTCTCTTTTGATTGCTTTGTGCTTTCATTCAAATTGGTAGTTGAGTGTAATCTCCTATCTCCTCTTTCGGATAATCGAGTGCGCTCGATTCAACGATTGTAGAAGCCGATTCGCGGAATCTAGTGCGCTAGATCAACGCTCGAAGAATTGAAGATCTTTGAACCCGGTATCGTGCGCGATCAACGAGTTCGGGATAGCTAGAATTTGGTATCTTCGGATCAACGAATTTGGGCATTTCAATATCTTCCAATCCATCGATTACTACATTCACCAATCTACATTGTTTTTGAAATATCCGCTGCGTCAGTTTTTGGTATCAGAGCTTGTTCTAGCCAATCATAGCTAGATCGAGACTTGGAGCCTATTCATTTGAAGTTTGAAGAAAAGCCGAGAGCTTGAAGTGTTGAGCCGTGGCCGAGAGGAAGAAGAGATCATCTTTGTTCGAAGTTGTTTGATCGAATTTGAATTGGAGGCCGAAGCTTTGTCCATCGTGTTCATCGCGATTTGCTACAAAGTGGAAGTTTTCGATCCGTTTCATTTTGGATCAAAGTCCGAAAAGTGTTTGAATTTTGAAGTGTTGAAGAGTTTGTAAAGTTTTCAAGTATGCCGCCAAGAAGAGCCAATCGACATCAAAACGTTGAAGCTTTGTATCGAAGAGAAGAGGCTGATGAGATGGAGCAAAGAATCAATGAGAACTTTAGTGAAAAGCTTAACGAAGGAATTGGCCGGTTAGAGAAGCTTATGACGGAGATGAATCAAAATCGGAGAAGGGTTTCACCAGAATCTAACCATGGGGGTAGTAGAGTCTCGCCACATTCCAATCGAGACAGGAGTGTTGAAAATGATCAAGGACGTGGGAGGAACGTGAATGATCGTGAACGAAGGAATGTAGATAGAAGGGATGGTGGTAGACGTGAAGGGAGTAGAGATGTTGGTGGTCAGAATCGACATCGTTATGCATCTGATTTTGAAGAGGAGTATGATGGAGGTAGTATTCAAGGAAGAGGTCAAGGAAGAAATTACTCTGAGTATGATCACAAGTGGGAGTCGAGGATGAAGACTGAAATTCCTGAATTCAAAGGTGGTATGCAAGCAGAGGAGTTTCTAGATTGGGTAGCTAATGTCGAGGAGATTTTTGACTTCAAAGAAGTTCCAGAACATCGTAGAGTGAAGTTGGTTGCTACGAGGCTGAGGGGTAGAGCTTTAGCATGGTGGCAGCAAACCAAGCTTACACGTGATCGGATGGGAAAGTCAAAAGTTGAATCTTGGGAGAAGATGAAGAAGATGATGAAAGCAACGTTCTTACCTTACAATTATCAATCTTTGATGTATCAACGTTTGCAAAACTTGAGACAAGGGACGAAATCTGTGAATGACTATGCTGATGAATTCTATCAACTTATTGCAAGGAATGATATTATGGAAACAGAAGAGCAGCTGACATCTAGGTTCATTGGGGGATTGAGAATGCAGATTCAGGATATGGTTAATATGTTCGATCCAAGATCTGTGGCAGAAGCACATCAAAAGGCGTTGGCTTGGGAGAAGCAAGGGAGACGAGGAGGTGGTGTGTTTACTAATTCTAACAATCAAGCGAAGGGTGTTGGTGGAAGTTCTAATGTTTCTAAACCTATCAGTAGACCAGTGGTGAAGGAGGCTGAGAAGGCAAGGGTTAACAATGGTTTCAAATGTTACAATTGTCAGGAATTGGGTCATAAAAGCAGTGAGTGTCCAAAGCCAAAGAAGAGAACCATGATTGCGGAAGTTGAAGATGAGGATGTTGATGGAGATTGTTCTAGTCCAGTTGAGGAGGAGAAGCAGGATATTGCGTCAGGAGATGAAGGTTGTAATCTAATGCTGAGGAGATCGTGTTTAACACCGAAGCAGGAAGAAGCTAGTTGGTTGAGGAGTAATATCTTTAAATCGACGTGTACTATTCTAGGGAAGGTGTGTAAGTTTGTGATCGACGCAGGAAGCTGTGACAATATTGTTTCAACCGAAGCTGTGACAAAGTTGAAATTGAAGACAGAGAAACATCCAAATCCATACAAGTTAGCATGGTTGAGAAAGGGTGGAGAAGTGAAAGTGGATAGACGAGTTCGTGTTCCATTCTCTATTGGGAAGAAATACAAAGACGAGATCTGGTGTGATGTAGTAGAGATGGATGTTTGTCATTTATTATTGGGAAGACCATGGCAGTATGATCGAGAAGTACAACATGACGGTCGGACCAATAGCTACAGTTTTATGTTTGAAGGCACGAAAATTATCCTAGTTCCGAAGAAGAGATCACAAGGAGAAAGTAAGTCCGAAGAGATTGAAGAGCTGAAAACTTTATTATCTTTGAAGGAGTTTGTTAAGGAGGTTGAGAAAGAGCCTGAGGTATTCATGTTGATTGGACGAGAGAGCAAAGAAGAGGTTGAAATTCCAGAAGAAGTTAAACCAGTTTTGAAAGAATTTGACGATGTATTCCCAGATGAGTTACCAAAGGAGTTACCGCCTTTGAGAGACATACAACATCAAATCGATCTTGTTCCAGGAGCAGTGTTACCACACAGACCACATTATCGAATGAGTCCGAAGGAACATGAAGAGTTACGGAGGCAGGTAGAAGAATTGCTTGATCAGGGGCGTGTGCAGGAGAGTTTAAGTCCTTGTCCTGTACCAGCTTTATTGGTACCCAAGAAGGATGGAACGTGGAGGATGTGCACAGATAGTAGAGCATTGAATAAGATCACAGTTAGATACAGATTTCCGATGCCAAGGCTTGATGATTTATTGGATCAAATCAGTGGGTCCGTAATCTTTTCTAAGATTGACTTGAAGAGCGGTTATCATCAGATTCGCATTAGACCAGGGGACGAATGGAAGACAGCATTCAAGACGAGGGAAGGCTTGTATGAATGGTTGGTAATGCCGTTTGGTCTATCGAATGCACCAAGTACATTCATGAGGGTGATGAACCAAATTTTCAGACCGTACATTGGGAAATTTGTGGTGGTTTACTTTGATGATATTCTGATCTACAGTGCTAGTACAGAAGAGCATGTTCGGCATTTGAAGAAAGTGTTAATTATACTTCGTGAAGAACAATTCTATGCTGCTACAAAGAAGTGTGTGTTTATGGCAAGAAGCGTTTTATTTTTGGGGTATGTTGTATCAGAGGAAGGAATACAGGTTGACCAAAGTAAAATCGAAGCTATCAGAGATTGGCCGCAGCCCAATACGATAACGGAAGTTCATAGTTTTCACGGGTTGGCTTCATTTTATCGAAGGTTTATTCCACACTTTAGTAGTGTGATGGCACATGTCACTGATTGCATGAAGGGTAAACAGTTTGCATGGACAGAGGAAGCCGGGGTTGCTTTTGAGCGAATCAAAGAACTTTTGACGTCTGCACCAATTCTAGTATTACCTGATTTTCAGCTAGTGTTTGAACTGCACACTGATGCATCCAAGGTTGGAATTGGAGGAGTGTTGAGTCAGAGGGGACGTCCAATTGCATATTTCAGTGAGAAGTTGTCAGGAGCGAAGATGCGATACAGTACATATGATGTGGAGTTTTATGCTGTTGTGCAATCTATTAAACACTGGAGACACTATCTATTTCAGAAGGAATTTGTTCTTTATACTGATCATGAAGCATTGAAGCATTTGCAAGGGCAAGACAAGATTTCAGCGAGACATGCATCGTGGATTGCATATCTGCAACAGTTTACTTTTGTTGTTAAACACAAGTCAGGGGTGACAAATCGTGTGGCTGATGCTTTGAGTAGGAGGAGTCATTTGTTGACTACACTAAAGGTTGAAGTGACGGGGTTTGAAATATTGCCAGAATTATTTACTGATGATCCTTACTTTGCAAAATTTGTTGATAAAGTCAAGGAGGGAGAGACGGATGATTTCGTGATGGTAGATGGTTTTCTGTTCAAAGGCAATCGATTGTGCATACCAGAGGGTAGTTTGAGAATGAAGATTATCAAGGAGCTACATGAAGAAGGACATGTTGGAAGAGACCGTACCTTACAGTTAATTTCACAATCCTACTTTTGGCCATCGATGAGGAAAGAAGTAGAGAGGTTTGTGGAGCGTTGTCATATTTGTCAGGTTTCGAAAGGAACTGCTACTAATGTTGGTTTATATATGCCGTTACCCGTGCCTGTAAAACCATGGGTGGATATCAGTATGGACTTTGTGTTGGGGTTACCAAGAACGCAGCGTGGTAATGATACCATTTATGTGGTGGTTGACAGATTTTCGAAAATGGCACATTTTATTGCTTGTAAGAAGACGGCAGATGTTGTTCATGTTGCTCAGTTGTTTTTCAAGGAGATCTATCGACTACATGGATTGCCAGAATCTATCGTGTCGGATAGAGATACTCGATTTCTGAGTCATTTTTGGTTGAGTTTGTGGAAAATGGTCGGAACGAAGCTGAAGTTCAGTAGTGCTTATCATCCGCAAACTGATGGACAGACTGAGGTGGTTAATAGATCATTGGGAAATTTATTACGGTGTCTTGTTCAAGATAATCTGAAGAATTGGGATGTGAAGTTATGCCAGGCAGAGTTTGCCCATAATCATGCTGTGAATCGAAGTACTGGGTTCAGTCCATTCCAGATTGTCTATTCGAGCTTACCGAAAGGACCGTTGGATTTAACAGCGATACCACACTCAAAGGGGACAGTTAAGAAAGCTGCTGATTTTGTTGAAGGGCTGACAGAATGTCATAAAATCGTTCAAGAACGATTAGAGAAAGCAAATGAGAAGTATAAACAGTCTGCAGATTTGAAACGACGAAATGTTGAGTTTAACGAAGGTGATCTAGTTTATGCAGTATTAACGAAAGATCGTTTTCCAGTAGGCGCGTACAATAAATTGAAAGCACGAAAAATTGGTCCGGTGGAAGTTGTGAAACGAATCAATGAAAATGCTTATAAACTGAAGCTGCCAGATGATGTGTATACGTCTGACGTGTTCAATGTTAAACATCTCATACCATATCACGGGAATGAACGATCTGATGGAGATGAATTTACAAATTCGAGGTCGAATTTTTCTCAACCTGGGGAGGATGATGCAGCACGAGCTACGAATTCACAAGTCTTAGGTCACTCACGACCTAACAAACCAAAACTGGAAAATAAGTCGTTAAAAATTGAAGTCTTAGGTCGCTCACGACCTAATGGGTTCTTAGGTCGCTCACGACCTAAGGAAGATGGGCTACGAGCTAACGGAACCAACGCTCAGGAAAACAGCTCACGACCTAGCGAGATAGAGGAGGGAGCAAGTAATGCTGGAAAAAGTGGTAGTGTCCAAATTGGTGAAGTATTAGGTCGCATACGACCTAACGAGGCTTTTAGGTCGCTCCAACGACCTACCGGTTTCAAAGATCACATGCTACGACCTAACAGGCTAGGGGGAAATGAGCTACGACCTAACAGTCTGAAGGGAAAGGTGATTCGACCTAACGAGTTACGACCTATGTTAGGTCGCAAGGAAACGGAACGAGCTAAGTTAGGTCGCGAAGGCTTAGGTCGCAAAGTCTTAGGTCGTGGAGACTTAGGTCGCGAAGAATTTCTGAAGCCGCTTCTGTTAGGTCGCAAACGAAGGGATGCCGTTCATTCTTGGGTCGCAAAGGTCTGGATGCCATTGATTTCCTTAACTCGCTGATCTGGAATGTTGTATGGTCTTAAGTCGCGGAAGATTGTAGCCGTAGATTGTTATGCCGCTTTATCAGATGCCGTTCATTTGTTAAGTCGTTGAATAATGTAATTAGGTCGTTACCGACCTAAGTGAGTCGTTTGTCTTTAAGCCTGTTTGTTTTTTAGGTCGTTGTGTTGTACTTTAATGTGATAAGTCGCTGTGTTGTACATAGGTCGTCACCGACCTTAGATAGGTCGTAAGTCGTCGTCTATAGGTCGTTTCCGACCTAGGAGTTGTGAATTTTTCTGCACTGCGTGAGTTGTAGCCTATAAATAGGCATGTATGGTCATTTGTAAAGGTTGTTGAATATTGAATAAAATTCTCTTTTGATTGCTTTGTGCTTTCATTCAAATTGGTAGTTGAGTGTAATCTCCTATCTCCTCTTTCGGATAATCGAGTGCGCTCGATTCAACGATTGTAGAAGCCGATTCGCGGAATCTAGTGCGCTAGATCAACGCTCGAAGAATTGAAGATCTTTGAACCCGGTATCGTGCGCGATCAACGAGTTCGGGATAGCTAGAATTCGGTATCTTCGGATCAACGAATTTGGGCATTTCAGTATCTTCCAATCCATCGATTACTACATTCACCAATCTACATTGTTTTTGAAATATCCGCTGCGTCAGGCATGATCCTATACCAGTTCCATTTGGTATTCTAATATCTGAATCATTTTACTTAAGGTAATCTTCCCTTAAATTTTCCTTGGAAACCTTTTCATCTCAAATTGATTTAAAACCTTTAAACCAAACTTAAACAAGAAAAATATATACTCTATGCTTTACTCAAAATCATATATATACTTTACTAAAATCTTTGTTGATGAAAACATTTAAGGCTTTGAAAGTACCCCTTCCGAATCCATTGAAAGTACCCATTTCGAAACAAAGTAAACCCTTCTTTATAACCTAGGCCGAAGGGCCAAAACATTCATTTTGAAACCATTCAATCTTCCTTTCGAAAACATTGAAATACCATTCCTTCGAAAGCATTAAAACCTTAGACATCCTACCTTTAAACATTTAAACTTTGCCTTCCGAAAACATTGGAAAACCTTTCCTTTCAAACCTTTCGAAACCATTGGGGAACCACCCTTCGAAACCATTCTTTAAAACCTTTCGAAAGCATAAAACATTAATCCTTTCCAAAGCCTTTGGGTTCAAGTCAAACATGTGGAACATCCTTTCGAAACCATTGAAAACCATTCCTTTCGAAACCTTTGGGTTTTACCTTCAACGAAGCAAAAGGGTCATAAAACATTTAAGTTGAAAGCACTCTTTCGAAAGCATTTCCTAAGTAAAGAAGTGATGATGTCGAAACCACCCTTCCGAAAGCATTGGAGAGGCGGCTAAGTTTTAAAAGTAAAGTATACCTTTCGAAACCATTGGCGTCGAAAGGTAGAAAAGCGACAACTGGGGGTTTCTACCCTATTCGAAAGCATTTACTTAAAATAAAAGGCGCAACGCATTCGAAACCTTTCCTTTAAAACATTTGACTCAGCCGAACGCCAACCAAGTCGAAAGCACACCATTCGAAAGCAAAGCAGGCGCGTTCTCATTTAAAAGCAAAGACACGCTTCGACCCCTTCGAAACCTTTGGTCTCGACCTAGTGCCTTCCGCCTTAGTCTAATTCACTGTGTACCAAGTTATTGATACTATGTGCATTGGTTTCGATGGCATGGTGGTGGCAGTACTTGATCGGAACCCCTGTGCCAAAAGTGGCAAAACATGCTAAAAGCATGTAAAAACTGATTTTTACTTTAAAAAGAATTTCTTTTCAACTAACTTGGCTTTTTTTTCAAAATATTTTTTCTTTTCTAAAAGTGATACCAATATTTTAGAAATAAACAATTTAATTTATTTATAAAATATCCCTTCTCCTTTTATAAATATATAAAACATTTAAGTCTCATACCTTAAATAATTTTATATATTCATAAAAACACTTAGGAAAATTCTACAAAAATTCCACAGAATCATTTTAATATGTTTTCTAACATATATTAATTCCAGACCCAAAATATTAATTATTCAGCCGTAAATAATTTGAAACCCAAATAATCATTTTCCTTATAAGAAAATTGATATAAAATCATATTAATTTAGAAAATTATGAAAATTGAAACCCATCTCTAAAATATTATTTCTAATCTATATCTAAAATCACAAGGCATTTGGATGTCATTAAATAGGGTTTTCACCTTAAAACATATCATAAAACCTATATGATTAAGCATAAATCATCAACAAGCATATACAAACATTTAATCATTCAAAAACATGGCATAATCATGCAAAATGGATTATCCTTAAAACCGAAAATAATTAGATAATGAGATGTAGTCATTATTCACCTTATCTTTTGAGATTAAAGAGTTTGAGATTTGAATGGATTTAAGTTGACTAAGCTTCCCCTTGATTCTTTTACCTTCCACTAGTTGCTTCTAATGGTGGCCGGCCTCTTTGTTTAATTTTTGCAAATGATTTGAATGAGAGGATACACGGCTAAGGGTTTAGGGTATTAGAATGCTCATTTTCTTGTTTTTCCCTCACCTATTATACTTAACCATTTTATTTTAGTTCATTTGTTATCATGGCACGACTATCCCTTATTAATTACAAATCTAAAACCCCTAATCATTACATTATTTTATTTAGTTTAGCTAATTAAATATCCTATTAATGTTACTAAAAATTAGGATCATTACAAAGGTCCTCCCATCATCAATGGCCACAAGCAATATAGAGCTATAATTGCCTAGAAACCAAGTACAAAGCGAAAAAGGAGAAAGAAGAAGGTGGTTGCAAGGTTAAGGTTAGACTTTGGTTACTTGGACATGCTTGTTTGTTTGCTTAAAGGTGAGCTGACTCACCACCTTGAATGAAAATATAGTGTATATAAGCTTGTGTTGATAGTGTATATGTTGTTTGAATTGATATTAACATATGTTATGATATTGATTTTGATTCTTGTTTTGAAAGCAAGTGACATATGAAATCCATATGTATTGACTTGAATGGACTTGGAAGGACTTGTATGAATTATAGCAAAGCCTTGAAACAAAGCACATAGGTTACATTTGGACTTTGGTTTAGACTAGATTTGGATTTGAAAGTGCTTTTATAGTGATGGTCGCTATAGATGCACTTAGGAATTGTCTTGTATTCGGCAATTTCTATGGAACTTTGTAAAGAGATACTAAGGAATTTCTTGCCATATTTATGATATTATATATATATGCTTGCTTGCATAAATAGTTTGGATAGTAAAAAGTTAAATAACATCCCGAAAAGTGGGCAAAACTTCACTTGTACAAAACTGCTACGTTTAGTCCTGATTTTTGAACTTCACGTGTTTGAAAAGAACTTTTAACTTAAGTATTTTGTTTCATTATATTTACAAATGTTTGATAAATCTTATTAGAGTATTTTAAAAGTGGGTTGACATTTTTATGAATTTTAAAGAATTATCGGTGAATTTTTAAAGTATAAGGATTTACTTAAAATATACAGAAAACAAGGTTTTTTTCCACTTTTAAAGTAAATTATAAACTTATTACTTTTAAGTAATATTTTGAATGAATGTTTTGAAACCTATTATAAATATTTTAAAGTGTTTTAAAAGTATTTTTAAGTATATATAGCCTTTAGAAAATATGTTGACTATGTTATCAAAGTATAAATATCTTATGCAATAAAATATCTTTTAAATTGTTTTATTAAATATCTCAATTTGTAAATAAATTACTATACTTATATATATCATTTCTAAAAGAGTTTTAAATTATAAACAAAGGATTTATAAAAGGGCTATGAATTGCTTAAGGGGCTAAATCATGTTTTGTTTAATTACTTATTTGAAAAGTAATTAGCATTGCTTAACACTAAAAGCCGACAAAGTAGGTTGTATCTATTTGTGAGTATTAAGATTGATGTTCGAGTAGGGATATGAGCAATAAAGCTCTAATCTACCAGTTTCCCACTTGGCCAAGGAATAGTTAAGTCCGGAATGTTGGAAATATATTAATCATGTTGATTACTTACTCGTTTATGAAAGTCATTAATACTATACCTAACACTGAAAGTCGACGAGGTGGACTTATCTATTTGTGAGATTCGAGAATGAAGTGTCAGGGAAAGGCTTTGATATGTAAGCAGTGCTCTAACTTACCTGGCTTCACTCTTGAATGCGGAATAGTTAAGTTGGAATGTCGACAATGGGTTTAGTGTACGAATCGTGATTTCTATAAGCAATCACTTTTAACTGGATAGTCGATTAGTTGACTATCGAATTTGACCAAAATAAATTAGGAAATATCTATAAGAAACATGTGATCTATATGGTATAGTTATCTTCGAAGATGCGATACTGTACGTCTAAACTCGTCTTACTCTTCTAGGACATATGATAAGGAAATCCATCCAAATAGGAGATTATCTTCACCCTTATGTATTGTCTATTTATTTCTGAAAGAACCGAGGTTGAATTAACCAAAAATTTATCTATTGGTTTTGGTGCTTCCAGTAAGCGTGGTAGTGTACTCATATGGGATGATCGAAATTGTAACCACTTCGAAACCATATACAAAATTTATGTTAGGAAAGCAGTTGTGAAGTGAAATGTTATAGAGTTGAACTGTCTATCCTAAGGTTAAGTCTAAGGGAGAGGTCAGCATTAACATTTTAAATGATGTTATCATGTAGGACTGTCTATCTTAAGGATTATTCCAAGAGAGAGGACAGTGTTAGCATTCATTAGAGGGCTTATGTCGAAATCTAAATGGAGATTCGTGATCTGTTCGTGATAATGGAATCCATTTGGGGATTCATGTTCTGTTCGAGATGATGGAATCAATTTAGAGATTCGTATTCTCTTCGAGTGATGAGAACTCGTGTGAGAGTTGCAGAACGTTGCCTCAACATTGGAAATGACTAAAACCAGAGTATGATGCACAATCTTGGGTTTTTCTTACCCATGAGGGTATATCAACTCTAGATCTAAAGTATGCTTTTGATTATTGGGCGCCGGTTGCTGGTTATACTTGGTTCCATGCAGTTCACCGTTAGGCCAGCTGTGTTTACCGTATAGTATATTCTATCTAGAGAGATACGATGCTCGGAAGGAAGTTTCTATTCCTTTTCTTTGAGTTTGGATTTGGCTAGACCGAAGAGATCTCCATGGAGAAACCCATACACGGACGTGCCTTAGCGATATTTATTGTATATTTATTATTGTTGTGTTGTACATATATCAACTAGTTCATGATTTATGTTCTACACCCTATACATTATCTATTATATTGATATATATACTCAACGAATGGTTGGTTTCATTTGATGGAAACCGGTTATGGTAATCACTACGGTCTTAATAGTTACTGTTACATGTCACACATATTTCTTGAGTTTCTCACTCTGGTTTACCAGACTGATCTGGATGTTATTTTCTTATAATGTTTGGGTCAGCTCCATGTATATTTCCAGATTTAGCTATGGATGCTTTAGAGCTTATGAAGAGGAGCTGGATGATTACCTATTGTAGTATTCTTATTTCCGCTACATTATTGTATTTTATATATCAGCATATGTGAGGACAGGTTGTTATAACTGTCCAGGCTGATGATAGTACTTAGTTTCATAACTATAAAATTTCTACATTCGGAATAACCCTTTGTATTGATCTTTTGATATTATATATTATCGTTTCACTGTGAGATTCTGATGTTGTGTTCTTTCTTTCTTGTTTTATTCTTTTTTTACCCTAACTTTTTGTCTTTCGGACACATAGGTGCTCAACACACAAATACCGTGGATGTATATAGTGTCGACATTCGAGGGTCAAAAAGTCGGATCATTACATTTGGTATCAGAACTCAAGGTTAAGCGAACACCTTGGCTTTATTTAGGTATAGCTAATTAGATATAGGGTAAGAAATACCCTAGAATGATTTGAGTGTATTATACATATGAGAGTGTATTTGTATTTTCAATACTAGACTTTTAAATTTTTCCTAAGGAATATATCCTTCTAGTAACTCCTTTGAAATAACTCTATCCTTTTTGGTCTTCAAGGAGTTTTGCTTTGATTAGGTAGTAAGAACCATGAGTACTAGAACTGTCAATGCTAGAGGTGGTCGGGTTAGTACTATCACGAATGGTGGGAATCGAGCATCGAGGAATGTTGCCCCAATTGAGGAACCGAGGGTGAATGTCATAGTGGAGGCCATGTAGGTCAAACCTCAGATGAGTTTTTTTTTGCTTTTCCATGATTATGAGAGGCTGGAGGTAGGAGGTTTAGTGGTACAGAAATGATTATAGATTCCAGTCTTGGCCCGGATTATGTGATCGGATATTTGAAGATATAGAGCTAAATAACGTAATAAAGCGTAGGTTTGCATCACGACATGTGACAAATGCAGCTATGGATTGGTGGAGTTCTATTACAGCTGATGTCCAAAAGAATGACTTCTCTTGGGCCTACTTTAAATATGAGTTTGAGATGAAGTTTGTTCCGAAAGTCGAGAAGACTTTGTTATTTAGGAGCTTCTTGGATCTGAAGCAGGGGGCCATGACTGTGGCACGGTATGAGAATCAGTTCATTGCATTGTCTCGGTTTTGGTTAAGGTTACCTAATACACCACTGAAGAAGAACAAGATGTTCATCGTGGATATGCGTCCTTAGTTTCAGAGGGACATGACTAATCACCTTATGGGGTCTTTTGTGAATTTGGTGAATATGGTTTGAGGTTTGAAAGGTTGGCACCAAAGCCTCTTGTTTCTACACCAGTTGAGAATAATAAAAGTAATTTCCAATCGCCAAAGAATAGGGCCTACCCCATTTGCTACAAGTTTGGTAAGAAGGGTCACTTTTCTAATAAGTGCAGGTTGGGTCGGGGAGGGCAGATAGTAAAATCACTGATCGTAAAGGTTCTGAAGCTAGAGCCACAATCGACCATGGCTGCTTTGATGTCAATATGTAAGGCCCAGGTTGAAAAACATTTTTTGACATGGTGGTGCGTTGTATTTTCTGGTGAGGTGGTGAGGTATTTTGATGAGTGTAGTGAAGATAAGGTGGCAGTTTTAGTAAAATGTGGAGATGATATGAAAGCAGCAGTGAATGCAGATAATAGAAATGATGCAAGAAGATTGTAAATGAATTGTACTAGGAGAAAATATGAAGTAATTGAACTATAACTTGCTGGAATGTAAAGAACTGAGGTAGAAATGCAAGAATTATAAACAAAAACTAAAATGAAATGAGATTTTAGCAGCTGGAAATATAAATGAACAGAAATTTAGCAAGAAAATGAACAAACAAGGAGTACAAAAATTAACAAAAGTAGATGGTAGAATTGTAGAATTAAGATTTGAAAATGCAAGAATTAGCAGAAATGGAAAATGGTATAGCTACAGGCAATAGGAACAAGAAATGAAAATGCAGGAATTAACAAGGGAAAAGAATTAAAACAAAATAAGATTGTAACTAGAAATGTAAACTAGGGACAAAGATTAAATTGTAATGAACTAATCTAAGGGATTGAAAGGGAACTGAAAATGAAAAGAAAGATAGTTGCATTTAGATTTCTCAACACCCAAATACAGGAATGCACTACTGTATATATATATACACACACACACACACACACACAACCATGGCAATCAACCACTTGACTCAACCAGATCGAGGCTAACTCAACACAAACCACACTCACACTTATACAAGCCCAAACACCGATACATCACTTAACAATGTAAAACTCCCCAAGTACTCAACAACACAGGCCCAAAATCTCTTGTATCAGGTGTGCAGGTGCACACCCTACACACACATGCACACATTGGTACACTGAAATCTCTCACTTCTCAATCCTTGCTTCCATCAACACAAGCCTCTGACACTTACCTGACAGTCTCCAGCACCATCTTGGATGAACTTTCGACTAATTCTGATGAACTTGGCAAAAGTTTGGATTTGCTTCCCATTTTTGAATGTTGGCAGCGGTTTCCTTCTTTAAAAATCTTGGCAATCATTGTGTGATTGTTATAGGCAGTGACAGGACGAAGGCGAGGCGGCAACGATAGGACGAAGGCAAGGCGGCGACGGTAGGATGGAGGCAAGACGGCGATGCAAGATCGTGGGTGCTAGGGTTTTTTATTTTTTTGAGTAGGGTATTGTGAGTTGATTTGGGAATCGATGGATTTATATTTGTTCAATTAGAAAAGAGTGTGTGTGGAGGTAAGATAAAATTTTCAGAATATATTGGCACAGTACAACGTTTTTTCTTTTCTTGTAGACACATTATCCATCAACAAAAGGTATACTAAATATTTATAGTACTAACCAATTATATAAATTAAAATTACATAGTATAGAATATAAATAATGTTTATTGTTTATTAAACAATGCTTATTTAATGAAAAAAGGAGTAATATTTTCTAGTGTTTTAATTTTGGATAGATAATTATTAAATAAAAACAAAATATAAATGTAAATTAAAAATTCATGAAATAAAAGAGATGTGTAATGGTATTTATTGATGTGTTATGTAGGAGTATTCGATGGACGTAAAAAAGACGTATAAAATTCTTACCCCAATCCTAAGTCGTAAGGATGACGTAGAAATATTCTGCGCCTTTCTTATGCCAGTCTAGATTTGTCGAAAATTAATAAAGACGCGGAAATGTCGTATGAGATTGTCTACGTCTTTCCTACGCCATAAATTTTTGCGTAGAGGATTTTCTACGTCTTTCCTATGCCTCCATTATTTTTCTACATATCGAAGTAGGCGTAGAAAAGACGTAGAAAAATTCGTACGTCTTTTCTATGTCTTTACCTCTTTCTTCCTATTTCTTACGTCATCTCTACGCTTCGCCTTTTGGCGTAGTAAAGGCGTAGAAAACTGTAGTATTTTCTTGTAGTGGAATAGTAACAAGTACAGAAGATCTAAAAAAGAAACCCAATTTATTCATGTTATCCCGCTTTTGGACAAGGCCGTGATACCATATATTTGGCTAAATGGATTTACGATCATCAAGGCAGAAAGTCCGAAGAGATGATTATCAGGTTCAGATATCAGTTATAAGCAACGCTATGGATGATAGTCAAGCGGATTCAAACAAGTAGCATCCAAGAAATGACTAAGTATGGATTTGCACTTTCTCTAGGCAAGGTATCAGATCGGATCGGATCAATATGGTTAGAAACGGATCGAATCGGATCACTATGGCTATGAATCAATCGGATTGGCAAGGTATCAGAGGGGGACCCACCATGCGGATCGCCGACCCCTTATCCAATATCTTAGGGGATCGGTGTCAATCCCCCTATAGGGATAGGAGCCGATCCCTCTAGAAGGCCCAGATGGGGTCCATTTTTGCGAGCGGGTCCGTCTTGGTCTTAGTCTTTTGCACGCGGGTTTTCTGGTAGATATTTCGGCGTCTTCTCCTATAAATACCGAGTCATTGGCTCAAGAAAAAAGATCTTCTTTCTGCCTCGCTTCTTCTTCTTTCTTGGCTACACTCGGCCATTTTTATTACTCAAATTTAAATCATTGTAACCGTAATCAACAACATAATAGAAGGAAAAACTTTCGAAGTGGACGTAGGCCGGTGTCAGTTGAACCACTATAAATTCTCTTGTGTTCATTTTCTTACTGTTTTAATTTTCTTTGTTCATATTTTGTTCTCTACTTCATTTTGTTTGGATTTGGATATTGAATCTACAGAGTTATCATATTAGTTGAGTGTTTGTGATCAATTTTGATGCAAACAATTCACAATGTAACAGACGAGGTATATTTAGATGATACTGATTTACAACATAAGCTAGAACATCAATAATTATTCCACTGTACAGCAGTGATAAGCACGGGATATAGACGAACATTTTCGTCAAAACACTATGATGAACATACATACATATATATGTATAGATGTATATATCACTACTAGAAAATAATCAATTAAAGACTGCAAATTAAAGACTGAAAACTTTCGGTCTGTAATTTAAGACTCGTTAGTAACTAAAAAATGCAGTCTTTAATATTTGATATTAAAGACCAAAAATTGGTTATTAATCGGTTTGTAAAATTTGGGACTATTTAGTTCAATCTTTAATCGGTTTCAAAATAACTCAATATCCAATGGTTTAGTTATCCTTCTTTTTTGAAATCCAAAGGCTAGCTTTAGTGATCCATGTCACGTGTTGTTTGAGATCTAGATTAAAATAAATATCCTTTTTAAAATAATTTAAAACTACACGATCTCCTTTAATTATGTGCTCCACCACGCATATGAAAGTCCACCTCCTCCATTTAGAATTCGTTAGCTTTCTTCCTCACGCCACAAAAGTAGACTATCAGCAAACAAACGAAAAGTATGTTTTGAAGAAAATTATGTTGTCATCGAAAAGGAAAATTTTGTATTGAAGAAATATTATTTATTATCTGCATAAGAAATTTATTCATGCATCGAATGGAAATGCGTCAGCCATGGAGATGGGTTTCCATTGGGAATAGTATGCTGCTTTCCAGATGAAAATTGATAAACAAGGATGCTGTAGCTTTTATATTTGTTGGCAACAAAAAGAGGGCTCAATTCATTACTCAAAAGGTTTTCTATTGCCACGAGGAACATCTTGGAAATCTGGAAGCAATAATCAATCATGACATAGATAATCAAAATGAGTCATAATATTGTATGTTTATGTCTGATATATTTTACATGCATTCCACCATTTTATATTACAATGTTGTATACTGTTGAGTAACGTAATTAGCTTGACTGTTGTATTACTACCGCTGTCGTGAATATTACACCGCTGGTTCTTACCAATTTTGGTTCTTACCAATTTCTTATATGTGTATATGTGTACGTAAATAAAATTTATCAATCTATCCAAAAATATTGAATTATATATATATATATATATATATATATATATATTAAGACTAATTTATAACCACCGTCTTTAAAATTCAGTCTTTAAATATATTTGAGACCGGTATTCGGTCCCTAAAAATTGGAACTGAAATTTCGGTCTCAAATGTTTTTTGGGACTTAAGAATCAATGACTGAAATTTTTGGTCTTTAATCGGTTATTAAATGTATTTTAAAGTCTGAATAGCTTAGTTAGAAACTGAATTTTTCGGTCTTTAGTTCGATTTATTTCTGTAGTGTATGTGTGTGTGTATATGTATGTATGTATGTATAAACATAATAGAGATTCATTGAATCCAAACTTCAACCCAACCTACGGAGTTTCTTCACAGTTGTATGGTGCTGGGATGCTGCAAAAGGAAAGAAAGAAAAGAGTGGCAAATTAGAGAAGCAAAGCAAGATTATGATGCATGCAGTAGCGCTTAATTTAGTACAAAGTAAAAGTATGATTAATCAGAACTGATAATATATACATATTACCTATGGCAATCGATGTTAGCACTTATAAGGGGAGGATCGTCCAGATTGAGGTTGCAGACCAAAGCAAGATGAGCAGCTAATGCAGCAGCACTCAAAAAGATGCTCCTGAGGACTTGAAGCATTTTGCACAGGTTGCCCCTGCTCAGCATGGTATTAGTCATCTTGTTCAGAATTTGAGCACTGGAGCAGCATTCAGTGCTGGGGTCATTCCCACCTGCTCGGATTAGGTATGAATGACACGGCACTATCGCTTTCACTGCATTTGGACATGATTGAGCATTTATACTGATCCCCATCACCAGCAATATGGCTAATGTAATAAAGGGCCGCCGTGGTAAGCGAAATTCAAAACATTTGGACATTTTCATTTGTTCGTTTCTATGTGAACCGATATAGGTACTGTAGCTGGGTATTTTTAAGGGATGTCAGTCAATCTTTTCGGTCTGAAATATAAATGCTGACATTATTATTCTGGTTTATTAAGCGAAACAATTGATCTTGATGGTTATTGTTGTGAAGCCGATCGAATTAAGAATATCTTATTAAATTCGTCAACCGCGTAGTTGTTTCATGTCTAAATATTATTTCTTGCTCACGTGTCAATCCCACTTTACCTTGTATATCTCCAAACATTTGCCTTCTATGGTGTATCTTGGTTTTTTTCCTCTTAAGGCAAGATATTTAGTATTATTTACTTGTTATTATTTCGAAGGCACTTTCCTTTTTCTTTTTCGTTCTACCTGCAGTGAGGAAATTGGAGCGTGTCGTTTCATAATGAATAGACAAGCAACATTATGATGTCTATAAGTCTATTTACATCAATACTTAACAGTTACCCACACAATATGCTGTAAGTGATAATCGGACTAAGTTTCCATAATTCTTTTAACATTTTTGTAAACATTTGATTCACCGGCCCCGTTCAAAAGTGAAGTTGTTCTGACAATGACCCATTTTTAGATTCACACAGAAAGACAGAGAAAATTGTATTTTTGGATTCAAAGTAGCAAGATGGAGAAAAATGATACCGACCGTTTACTGATTGGCTGTAGAAGTATTGCACATGTGGTCAAAGTTCATCAGAAAAAGAATGCAGGCTCCCAGCTTATTAGATCTAATCTTAAATATAAAGTTTACGAATAGCAGCCAAACCATTTTTGGTTCGATTACTATCACTTTGAAATTTTGAAAATTAGGATTCTATTCCGAAAATTTTGAGAATTCCATTTCATTTTCAGTCCTGGTTTTCGGAGCTTTTCAGAACTTTTTTATATACAAATACACTAATAAATTTCATAGATTTGTATGTCTGTAGTTTAATTTTATAATAGTAATTAAAATTGAACCATTTGTTTGGTGGATATAATTATAATATTATAAGCCCAACACGTGAAAAAAAAAACTGTAATAGTATATTTTGAGATACAACTACTGCTGTTTTGCTTAACGGACTTTTCTTCCTTGGTTCTCCACGTCGTTGCCTTCCTCTTATCCTTTTTCTTGTCATCTTCAAGTAATTTTGTTATATTTCAATTTACTTGTTAAATTAATGGTTTTCTTATATTTTTATCATTTTCAATGCCAGTACCAATTATCTAACCGGATTCTCTTTCGGTAGTGGTCAGAAATGGAGCGAGATGGACCGAAACAAGGGCCTTGAAAGGGGTTGTTGAAGGAACTCCAATTTCAAATAAGGTGGGATTTTTCGACGAGATGGGTCATCGAATTTGGAAATTTTTTTGACCGATAATTGTCGAATTCAGTGTATTTTTTTTTAATAATTTTTTTGAAGTTTGACCGAATTTTTTTATCCCTCTTATGATCCAAACGTGGAGTCACTCTATCAATCCCCCTATGAAATGAAAAATGGTGGGTTTTTGTATGGCTTATTTTGCCTAATTTGAAACAAGCAGTATGAATATATGCACACCAATTGTCACGTTCTTCAAAACTTCACGGGATTAAACAAAAAACCCCAAATACAAAGAATTAAAATGATCTGTTCTAAAAAATTATCAAGAGCAGAAAAACATTAGAAAGACAAACCCCAAATTAATATGAAACAGTTTGAATAATATGGGATCTCGTGTATGTACACGCATTAGTGTCTGCAAACACCACCATGGTTATTAGGGTTATGAGTGCACCCTGACGGCCCAGAAGGTGGATTGGACACTCCTTTTGTAAGTGAAGACATGACCAAATAATTACTTGTTTGCCACCACTTTTCAACCTGCCTTCCTCCTATCACTACCGTTTCATCCTGAAAAATACTTGATACCAGGAGAAAACAGACCATAAAAACCAAGATCCTATTACTTTGTGATATCAAACTCATTTACCTGTGTGTAGGAATTAATTGATGTAATGTAACAAATGGGGATGGAATGATATCTATGAGATATAGAACAAAACAGCAAGAGGTTGGTGTATATATAGGGTAGTTTGATAGAACATGAGTTTGAATACCAAAATTCAACCATTATTTATTTGTAATATTGTTAGACTTTGACTACAGAAAAAATTAGTTACGCGGGTATCTCTTCATTGGTTTCAAACTTTATTTTACATAAACAAATCTTTCCCAGACTAGTCCAGACTGATATAGAACAAAACACAACCATATTAAAATCAGATAAACTTTTCTTACTAGTATTTACACGTCTTAGAGTTTTGAAATTTATTAATTGCAAGAGTGAGTCAGTCTGCACATATTTTTATCGAGCTTAACTCCCATACAACATTTGGAAAAATAGAAAATTATTTAGTTGCTTTGTTTCCCTAAAGCTTGAAAAAAACTAATCTCATTTTGTTGTCTGGGAATTCAATTCGAGACTGTGTTCAGTGTTAGAATCTCAATCTACAAAAGTATTTAAAATAGGAAGTCAAAACAAGTTTTTCTTTTAAAAAACAAGAATAGTAACAAGTACAGGAGATCTAAAGAAGAAACTCAATTTATTCACAATGTAGCAGAAGAGGTATATTTAGATGATACTTATTTACAACATAAGCTAAAACATATTTGATATTTATTCCACTGTACAGCAGTGGTAAGCACGGGACATAGACAAACATTTTCCTCAACACATTGATATATATATATATATATATATATATATATATATATATAAACATAACAGAAATTTATTGAATCCACATCCCAACCTGCGGAGTTTCTTCACAATTGTATGATGCTGGGATGCTGCAAAAGAAAAGAAAAGAGTGGCAGAATAGAGAAGCAAAGTAAGATTATGATGCATGCAGTAGGCTTAATTTCGTACAAAATAAAAGTATGATTAATCAGAACT
The DNA here is from genome assembly GCA_030737815.1 of Allium fistulosum. NCBI lineage: Eukaryota > Viridiplantae > Streptophyta > Magnoliopsida > Asparagales > Amaryllidaceae > Allium > Allium fistulosum. The sequence continues at coordinate 863,599,422 of CM060905.1, read as the reverse complement.
GATAATATATACATATTACCTATCGCAATCGACGTTAGCACTTATAAGGGGAGGATTGTCCAGATTGACGTTGCAGACCAAAGCAAAATGAGTAGCTAATGCAGGCAGCACTCCAGAAGATGCTCCTGAGGATTTGAAGCATTTGCACAGGTTGCGCCGGCTCAGCATGGTATTAGTCATCTTGTTCAGAACCTGGGCACTGGAGCAGCATTCAGCGCTGGGGTCGTTGCCACCTGCTCCGATTAGGTATGAACGGCACGGCATTATTGCGTTCACTGCATCCGAACATGATTGTGCATTTGTACTGCTCCCCATCACCAGCAATATGACTAATGTGATACGGGGTCGTGATAAGCAAAAATGAAAACATTTGGACATTTTCATTTGTTCGTTTCTATATGATGAACTGATATAGGTACTGTACGCAGCTGGGTATTTTTCATGGGATGTCAGTCAACCTTTTCGGTCTGAAATATAAATGCTGGCTTTATTATTCTGGTTTATTAAGCGAAACAATTGATCTGATGGTTATTGTTATGAAACCGATCAAATTAGGAATATCTTATTAAATTTGTCAACTGCGTAGTTGTTTCATGTATGAAAATATTTCTTGCTCACGTGAATATCCCACTTTATCTTATGTATCCCCAAACATTTGCCTTCTATGGTGTATCTTTTTTTTTTCCTAGTAAGGTAAGATATTTATTAATTATTATTTACTTGTTATTATTTCGAAGGTACTTTCCTTCTTCTTTTTCATTCTACCTGCAGTGAGGAAATTGGCGTGTAGTTTAACAATGAATAGACAAATAACATTTCGGTGTCTATTTACATCAATATTTAATAGTTACTCACACAGTATGTTATAAGTGATTTCCTTTAAGTGATAATTGGACTAGGTTTCCATAATTCTTATAACATTTTTGTAAACATTTGATTCACCAGCCCTATTCAAAAGTGAAGTTCTTTTGACAATGATCCATTTTTAGATTCAACACAGTAAGACGGAGAAAAATGTATTTTCGAATTCAAAGTAGTCAGATGGAGAAAAATGATACCGACCGTGTACTGATTGGCTGTAGAAGTATTTCACATGTGGTCAAAGTTCATCAGAAAAAGAATGCAGGCTTCCAGCTTATTAGATCTAATCTTAAATCTAAAGTTTAGGAATAGCGGCCAAACCATTTTCGGTTCGATTGCTATCTTTGATATTTAAAAATTAGGATTCTATTTTGAAAATTTTGAGAATTCCATTTCATTTTCAGTCCTGATTTTCGGAGCTTTCCAGAACTTTTATAAATACAAATACAATAATAAATTTCATAGATTTGTAAGCCTGTAGTTTAATTTTATAATAGTAATTAAAGTTGAACCATTGGTTTGGTGGATATAATTATAATGTCATAAGCCCAACAATTAAAAAAACTGTAAAGACACAACCAACAATGGTTTGTTCAGTTGCTAAACAAATCACGGAGGAACTAGATATGGCTTGTTCACTTCTCCGTAACTAGTTTGAGCTGTTCTCGTGGTTAGTTGAGTGTGGCTGGTTGAGTGCACAAATGTTGGTAATTATAACGGTAAAGTTTTCGCCGTTATAAGTTTATAAAGGCAAAGTCTTCGCCGTTATAAATTTATAACGGCAAATCGCCGCTATAAATTTATAACGAAAAATCCAAACGCTATAAATTTATTTTATAACGGCGAAGACTTCGCCTTTATAAATTTTTAGTGAATTTTTTTTCAATGGTCCTTGGTTAGTTTTTACCTTACCTAATTGTGGAGCTCGTTCGATCAGTCTAAAAGTATGAAAGGGTATGAACTGAATAAGCAACATTGTTGGTAATGGTCTAATGATATATATTGAGATTCAACTGCTGCTGTTTTGCTTAACGGACTTTTCTTCCTTGTTCTCCATGTCGTTGCCTTCATCTTATTCTTTTTCGTGTCATCTTCAAGTAATTTTGTTATATTTCAATTAATGGGTTTTCTTATATTTTTTTCTTTTTCAATGCCAGTACCAATTATCTAACTGGATTACCTTTCGGTACTGGCCCGAACCGGAGCGAGATGGACCGAAATAAGCGCAATGAAATGGAGAAATGGTAGGTTGTTGTATGGTTTATTTTGCCTAATTTAAAACAAGCAGTATGAATATATAACATCAATTGTCACATTCTTCAAAACTTCACGGGATGAAACAAAAATCCTTATAAAATACAAAGAATTCAAATAATCTGCTCTAAAAAAATTTCGACAGCAGAAAAACATTAGAAAGACAAACCCCAAATTAATATGAAACAGTTTGAATAATATGGGATCTCGTGTATGTACATGCATTAGTGTCTGCAAACACCACCATGGTTATTAGGGTTATGAGTGCACCCTGACGGTCCAGAAGGTGGATTGGACACTCCTTTTGTAAGAGAAGACATGACCAAATAATTACTTGTTTGCCACCACTTATCAACCTGCCTTCCTCCTATCACTACCGTTTCATCCTGAAAAATACTTGATACCAGGAGAAAACAGACCATACAAACCAAGATCCTGTTGCTTTGTGATATCAAACTCATTTTCCTGTTTGTAGCAATTAGTTGATGTAATGTAACAAATGGGGATGGAATGATATTTATGGGATATAGAACAAAACAGAAAGAGGTTGGTGTATTTATAGAGTAGTTTGATAGAACATGAGTTTGAATATCAAAATTCAACAATTATTTATTTGTAATATTGTTAGACTTTGACTGCAGAAATATTACCTACGCGGGTATCTCTTTCTCTTCATTGGTTTCAAACTTTATTTTACATAAACAAACCTTACCCTGACTTGTCCAGACTGATATAGAACAAAACACATTTTCTTACATGTATTTACACGTCTTAGAGTTTTGAAATTTATTAATTGCAAGAGTACGTGAGACAGTGATTACACATATTTTTGTCGAGCTTAATTTCCATACTACATTTGGAAAAATAGAAAGGCAACTAAACTAAGGTTTACCTAGATCTGCCACATTTTTTTACTTAAGAAATAAATTGTTAATCATCTAACGCTTTTTTTTTTTCTTTTTTTTTTAAGAATTCGCGGCAAACTAGCTACAAAATAACTGTGTATAAAATATCTGAAGCTAAAATCTGCATCAAAAGTTACAACATTATCCATTTCATAAACTACAGATTAATTGTTTATATTGAGAAAATGGAAAGTTGATTAATGCTCTTAATTATGTTGGCCTATATACTTGAGAACTTGAAGAAATTGTGAAGCTTTGTGCTTTGAAAGGTGTTACCCTTGTAAAAGATCTTAATAATATAGGTCTACTATAATTTAAGCAAATGTGAAACCGTAAAATACAGTTTGAATGGAATTTGACCTAACTGCTCCTGCGAAGAGCGGTCAATTGTTATCTTGTCAACTATTATTTGGTTACTAATTTAGATTATCTGACAAGCAATCAGATAATTAATTAATCAAAAGGAAGTATGTTTAGCATGCGCAGCGATTTGTCCATGGGTGCACAATACACATTTTTAATAGTACAACACATACAGATAAACCCACTCAGATGTTAAAATATAAATACACAGAATAACCTGCAAGCGAGATGTCCTACTTTGCATTCAAAACAGATAAACTGACTCAAATATTTTCCATTATATCTAAGGCAAAACATCAGGCGATTTTCATTCCTTCTTCTCCTCCTCTTTCGTCTCCTTTTTAACCTCTTCGCCTTTGTTCGAATTTGTATTGGTGCTTACAAGATCATTGAACTTCTCCGTTTTACCCAACAATATCTCTATCTGCATATGCACATGATACAAGCCTTAATTTATATGATATATAATCACATTCATGGATGAATGCAAATTTAATGAATGGTATGTACACAGTACCTTGGCTTTACGTACAAGGCGACCCTTCGTGTCATCTTTGCTACCAACAGTTGATGTTAAAATCTCTGCTCCATAGTTTTATTTGAACAACGTTGATGTTAGTCAAACATGCATGCATTCTACACAATATAACAAAAATTACTTTGATTCAATTGTAAAGGTAAAAATTCCTTACTCTTCTCAGTAGCAAGGCCATTGTTTTTCAGAATCTCTGAAATGGTAACGACTGTGCCAATTGCTGAAACAGATTGCATTGAAATATATGAATAAGTTTAGTCTGAATTATAATATGTAGATCAAATTAATACACCCTATAAATTCTAAGAACTATAATATTGCCTTCAGAAATTAGGCAAAAAAGAAGATGATAAATGACATACATACCCATGCCAAGTGCAGATAACTCTATCTCATTATGCTGCTGCATGTATCTCTGCATACAAAATTTCCAAAGAAAATGTGTTACATTAATGATCAAAGATAATCAACGCATTGTTTGTTAATATACATAACATCAAGATGGCAAGTAAAATAATTCTTTAAATAAATGTAGCAAAATGCAGAGAAAGAATGCATGAAAAATATGAACAAAATTCATCTTCAAATGATCAAAATGTATGCCATGCATTGATGTTTTATTGTTGATCCCAGACACTGAAAAAAGCAATCAAAATCCGATTGATCAAAATCTTCACGAAGAATTGAAAATGAAATCAAACCTTTGCGAGATTGACATAAAAGTAGAGGGGCTTTTTGTTGTTGGAAACCTGAATTCTGTTCTTCTTTGTAGGAACGGTTGCCTCTATTACGCTCTGGTTATTGTTCACTACCTCCGCCATTTCTCAATTCCTGTAATTTTCACAAGAAAGTAGTTAATTCGATTTGGTTGCTCTAAAAATACTCTGAATGTGTATATCAATTAATGGTTTACCACTTATGTTGGAAAATGAATAAGAGAATTTATAGGCCATGATTGTGAGATTGCTATCCAACAAGAGTGTTCCACGTATGCATCTATTCGGGTAAGTAGTTATATATGTCTTGGCGGTTTATCCTTTGCTGATTACTGCATTTGAGTATAAAACTATAAATAATTCAGAATAAATGCTAAATGTTTTTAAGAGAAGATACGGAAACGGTGAAAATTTGAAAGATCATAACATGGTCCAAAGACTTGTCAAACATAATGTACATTGTTTGCGTCAAATTTGGTCACAAACCCCAAGTATTATGAAAGCACCAGTGTATGAATACAAACCAGCAATATTCAAACACAAATATCAGATCTAAGCAAGCAACAAGCAGTAATCCAGGAATAATGAACAGTGACACACAATTTATAATGGTTCGGCTATCCCCGGTCTACGTCCACTTTAAGGTTTTTATGATTTTATTGCTCGATGCTTGAAGATTACAATTTCTTATCGCGTAGTACAACATATTTTATGATTATAATCTGAATCTAAGGAAGAAATAGTGATCTGGAGTAAATCTGGCAGAGTCTGGGCGCCCTTTAGCTCTCAAAATTGTCCGACCCCTTTTCTAAATGACCAGGGGCCCTATTTATAGGTATAGGAGGCTGATATTTCGCCTAAATTTCGGGAGACCAATTCTGGTACGTGAGGGGGCCCACATGCCCGCTTTCAGGAAATCCGGACCCACTTTGGGATCGATTCGAAGTCCATTCGAATCGATCAAGAAAACATCCAATCGAGCTGAAATTTGGTGTGGACATTCTTCAACATGTGCTCAAGCTTCTGTGAAAATTTCATAGCATTTGGACTTATAGATCTCAAGTTATGATCGATTCAAGATTTCATTTCCGGTGTACCAGCCTGGTTCGAATCGACCCCCTTCGAATCGATAGGGTCGAATCGATGGTTTGCGCGAGTGAATGGTGACGTGTCGCGCGCGCTTCTCGGGTTGATCCAACTTTTTCTCCGAGTTTACTGGGTCGAATCCATGGTTTTAGCCGCTTTGACTTGGTGGATTCGAGGGAACGGATTCGAAAGTATGATCCTTCGAATCGATCAAATGGATGTTTCCTTCGTATCGATCAAGGTAGGCCATAGTTGATCGTTACGAAGGCTTCTCAGCTGAATGGATTCGAAGATAGTCGTGGGATGGAGTCGAAGCTCTTCAACTGCATGGATTCGAAGACCTTCCCTTTGATGGATTCGAAGCAGGGAATGGTTCAATGGATTCGAACCATGGCTTGCTCGATGGATTCGAAGCATGGTTATGTTTCGTTGATTCGAACTAGAGCTTGGCCGATGGATTCGAAAAAAGGATTTGGCCGATGGATACGAAGCTCGGCCACTTGATGGATTCGAACATAGGCTTCGCCTATGGATTCGAACTTAGGACTGTCTACTCCATTTTTCATTGGTGATATCTTGAGCATGCGAACTCGGATTGACTTGAAATTAGGAATGTTGGCTTTTACGGCTTTGCTTGTCATGTCTTGTCAATTGCAGCCCGATCCGGACTCGGACAAAATTCATCGATATCCATGGTTATCCTGCAATGCATAGCTGATATTCATGGCTAGTTATTATTGATTTTCAGTCAGTTTTGGGTATCTCAGCTTTGCTAAAAGTTGGGATAACACTTTGCCCCCCAAAACATGCCTTTTGGTAAAAGGTATGTTTTGATCGGTCTCAAATCGAATGCATTGAGTTCAAGTTTTATTCAGAGCTTATAGCATTTTTAATCAAGTCCATGGCTGTTCGAAGCCGAATCATTATCAATTTCTTCCAGTGGAAGTTATGAATGAAATTCTACAGTCTCTCTGTACTATCGATGGTCACTCCGGACCCTTGTCAAGCCCATTCCAGACTTAGCGATCGAATAGAAAGATCCTATTGCACTCCGGCGTTGCTTTCTATTCCTTGCACTCTGGCCCCAGTTAGGGCGTAAAGCGATGTTTTGGTCGTTCTGGACCGATCGTAGCCTCTCCGGGCTCATGCTGGATCACATCCTGTCACTCTCCGGTGAAGGGGAAACAACGTTAAGTGGGTCGATCCTGTCGCTCTCCGGCGAAGCGATCCGCTTCTTGCACTCCAGTTCAGTGTATCTGAACATTAAGCGATGTCATGGCCTAAATCGTCGGCCGATCACAGCCTCTCCGGGCTCTTATCGAATCCCGATCCAATCACTCTCCGGTGAATAGGAAACGATGCTTAAGTGAGTCGATCCTGTCGCTCTCCGGCGAAGCAACTCACTTCTTGCACTCCGGACCCCGCCTCTCCGGGTAGGATCATAAAGCGATCATCTTTATATTGATATTTAATGTTTATCCTTTAACTCTCCGGTCAAAGGTTTATTTCAATAAATGTTTCTTTATTAAATTCAAATCCTAGATGTTCAATCTCAAACACCAGGAAAAACAAGACAATGCCTCTCCGGGCGGAGCAGTCTATTTCCATCTTAGAGCATGCCTAGGGATCTCTCCGGTTCCCATACATGAGTAAGTGGGACAACCGTTTTATCATGGAAATCAAATCTAAGAAAACTAATCGACCAAAGTCCAAATCTTGAACTTGGCCCTTGCCATCATAATCAGTTGATGACGAGTCGTGATCCCGATCCAGGATCATTCCTGTTAGGTGGAGGCGGTGGTTGCTCAGGTCTTACTGTCGCTGCCTATTCTCTGGTATATTGTGGCAATCTACCACTCCTGGCATGTTCTTCCACCTCATCCCTTAGGTGGCGGCATTCATCGGTAGTGTGCCCATCCAGCTCATGGAATAGGCAGTATTTTCCAGTCCTATGTTCCCGCTCCGTGGGATCTCTCCTGGGTGGTTTCCGATAGTAGAGTTGCCCCCGAGTTTTAGTGTAAATTCTTTCTAGGCTTACCGTCAAATCTGTGTATTGCCTGAATCTAGGCTCTCGGAATTTCTTCTGTTTATCAGGACCATTATGCGCGTCATCCTGCTTTCTCTTTCCTTTGTCTGCCCTGGACTGTTCCCTGGCGGTTCCTTCGCCTTGTGTAGCATTTACTTCCTGTCTCTCGGCTCGTGATTCTTCTAATCGAATGAATTTCTCAGCTTCATGGTAAAACTCTCCAAGATCTTGTGGCGGATCTCTTGTCAATGAATCTTTGAATTCGGTGCCTTCTCCAACTCCTGCCACCGCCGCCATCAAAATCATCGATGGATCCGGGCGATCTACAGAAGCCACCATTGCATTGAATCGCAGCAGAAAACCTTTTATGGACTCTACGGTCCTTTGCTTTATCGAAGCTAAAGTCATCACACTCTTGGGTCTTGTCACATGGACCCTAAATTGTTCCATGAAGCAATCTACAAGCTCGCCCCATGTCCTGATCGATCCAGTCTTTAATTTCCTGAACCAAAGTGCAGCCAAGTCTGACAAAAATAAAGGGAAACATCGCGCCATTACTTCATCGGATGCTCCCAGTACTTCCATGTGTCTAATGTATTTGGTAATATGCATGGTCGGATCCGACTTCCTGTCATACGGATCCAGCGTTGGTAGTTTGAACTTTGGAGGGTTCCTTGCATTCCTGATATTCGGAGTGAACGGACTCCGACTGACTTCTTCCAACCCTCCGCTAGACAGTCCTCCTCTCATGAGTCGTCGCACTAATCCAGCCATCTTTTCATCTCCATCCTGGGGTTGCCCTCTTGGTCTTGAAGGGTATTCTGGTACGTACTCTTCGTGTGGCCCGTTAGCATCAGCGTTGGCTCCAGCTTGTTGAGCTCTATCTGTAGGCCTTCCAATATCAGATCCTGAGGGTCTGCCCCCAAGTCCTTGTTGATTGCCTTCTGGATCTACATTCTGACCTTCATTGGGTTCCGCAACCCTAGCTCCTTGTTCCACATTCATGGCCGCTGTAGCTGGTCCTAGGTCCTGTATCCCTGCAGCTCTTATATGTTCAAAGAAATTCTACAGCATCTCTTGTTGGCTTTTCATCATTCTTTCATGCATTAGGTTATTCATAACCTCCATCTCATCTCTAGTAATGTAGATCGAAGCTTGTCCTTCTCCAGCGCCAGAGGATGCCTCTTGACTTCCTCCCTGTTGGCTTCCCTCAGCTCTTTGTCTCGTTTGTCGAGTCATTGTCGAGTCAATCTGAATCCTTCAAACTTTCAAATCTGAACTTTGAATCTGGTGTAGCGGGTGCTAGTTCTTCTCAGTGAAAGCACCAAAGTGTTTGCGCCAAATTTGGTCACAAACCCCAAGTATTATGAAAGCACTAGTGTATGAATACAAACCAGCAATATTCAAACACAAATATCAGATCTAAGCAAGCAACAAGCAGCAATCCAGGAATAATGAACAGTGACACACAATTTATAGTGGTTCGGCTATCTCCGGCCTACGTCCACTTCAGGGTTTTTATGATTTTATTGCTCGATGCTTGAAGATTACAATTTCTTATTGCGTAGTACAATATATTTTATGATTATAATCTGAATCTAAGGAAGAAATGGTGATCTGGAGTAAATCTGGCAGAGTCTGGGCGCCCTTTAGCTCTCAAAATTGTCCGACCCCTTTTCTGAATGACCAGGGGTCCTATTTATAGGTGTAGGAGGCTGATATTTCACCTAAATTTCGACAGACCAGTTCTGGTACGTGAGGGAGCCCACATGCCCGCTTTCAGGAAATCCGGACCCACTTTGGGATCGATTCGAAGTCCATTCGAATCGATCAAGAAAACATCCAATCGGGCTGAAATTTGGTGTGGACATTCTTCAACATGTGCTCAAGCTTATGTGAAAATTTCATAGCATTTGGACTTATAGATCTCAAGTTATGATCTATTCAAGATTGCATTTCCGGTGTACCAGCCTGGTTCGAATCGATCCCCTTCGAATCGATAGGGCCGAATCAATGGTTTGCGCGAGTGAATGGTGACATGTCGCGCGCGCTTCTCGGGTTGATCCAGCTTTTTCTCCGAGTTTACTGGGTCGAATCCATGGTTTTAGCCGCTTTGACTTGGTGGATTCGAGGGAACGGATTCGAAAGTATGCTCCTTCGAATCGATCGAATGGATGTTTCCTTCATATCGATCAAGGTAGGCCATAGTTGATCGTTACGAAAGCTTCTCAGCTGAATGGATTCGAAGATAGTCGTGGGATGGAGTCGAAGTTCTTCAACTGCATGGATTCGAAGACCTTCCCTTTGATGGATTCGAAGCAGGGAATGGTTCAATGGATTCGAACCATGGCTTGCTCGATGGATTCGAAGCATGGTTCTGTTTCGTGGATTCGAACTAGAGCTTGGCCGATGGATTCGAACAAAGGATTTGGCCGATGGATACGAAGCTCGGCCACCTTATGGATTCGAACATAGGCTTCGCCCATAGATTCGAACTTAGGACTGTCTACTCCATTTTTCGTTGGTGATATCTTGAGCATACGAACTCGGATTGACTTGAAATTCGGAATGTTGGCTTTTACGGCTTTGCTTGTCATGTCTTGTCAATTGCAGCCCGATCCGGACTCGGACAAAATTCATCGATATCCATGGTTATCCTGCAATGCATAGCTGATATTCATGGCTAGTTCTTATTGATTTTCAGTCGGTTTTGGGTATCTCAGCTTTGCTAAAAGTTGGGATAACATACATAGCCTTGTAAGTCGAATCGCGTAAGGTTAAATATTATACTGGTTCAACCAGTCAAACTGTAACTGTAAGAAGCGTTTTGATCGTTTAAAAAAAAATCTGATCATTTGATAATAAATATTAATTAAAAAATTCTATAATAATTTCTTTAGTGGAAAAGTGTAAATTTCCTAATTTTTTAATATAAAAATGATCTACTTCAACAAAAGTTCATAAAATGTACCACAATAATATGTCGTATCATCCAAAATTGATAAGTTAATTCAATAATCGAGTGGTTAAGATAATAAAATTATTTGTTAATTAAATTGGTTATGTGAAATGGTGAAGTATGAAATGATAGTATTTTCTCAAGTTTGAAGAACCGTGTGGTTCGAAGAGGCTGGTTTAGACGTTTTGATGTTAGCACTACAACAGAATCACCATATTACAACGGTGGAAAATAGTTGTAAATGACATATTACAACGGTAGGAGCACCGTCGTATATTAAGAAGTTGTAATAGACTAAAACTTTTTACAACTGTTTGTCGATGTTGCAAGAAACCGTTGTGATATATGTTATTACAACTGCTTCTGACTGTTGTAGTTACTTATAACAACTACGGTATAACCGTTGTAATAATCTCTACTACAACTGTTACTCACCCTTGTGATTTCTTATGTTTTGCAACTTTTTCTGACAGTTGTAATATACTGTATTACAACTATAATTGGCAGTTGCGATTTAAATCCAAAAATAATATTTACATGCAGCAGTACATATTAATAATCATAGAATTCATATATTGATGCAGCAACTATAACTAAACCGGATTCATTCATATTTTAATGATCATAATATTCCAACAAAGTACAATACATATCCAACACAACAATCTAAAGTAGGTATTCACATCACCAACTAAAATGTTACCAAAACATCATTTGAACATAACCATTCCAAAATACAACGATGCAACACAAAATACATAAGAAAGATAAAATTTTGTATCACAAAACAATGCATACCCTAAGGAAGTACACTAGTCGAAGGCAATAAAGTCTTTATGCCAAGCCATGGTTGATCCAACAGCTTCTCCAATGGTACACGTCTCGAAATTCAGCCTACACATCTTGGAATTTCTACAGATCAAGAAATGGATGACATTCAGTGACTACATATTATGTACAATAGTTGATGATCAGATCAGACTGAGTCCTAATAACTATGTTGTGTTCTTCAGTACTTTGAACTCAAGACTACCAACTAACTTTAAATGATCAGATTTTCATGTTTGATAAATACAAAACATACATTGTCTTGTGACATTAATGTAATCGGCTATCTACAATTAACATTCAATATTTCTGTACTTTGAGTTGTTTACCTTTCCGGATCTATGATCAGGCAACTTAAAACTGAGTATAACTTTGCCACCATCGACAACTTCATTAAGAGTAATGGTTGTTGATACATGTTTGGAAAAATTACATGAGACCAAAAAAAAGCTAATGACTACTAAGATCCCAAATAAAAGGCATATTCCATGGCAGTTAGTTGAGAGTCATCATCAGAGTTGTAAAATAAGCAAATGAAAAGTGGAAGATGGTCTTACATTTGAATTGGTATTGACTTTGACATCAACTGCAGTTTTACCATTTTTGAACTGTGTTCTTGTATCACCAAAAAATAATCCATCCACTTTTACACCGGTAGCTGTAATGCCCTGTGGCAATAGATGGTAGAATAAAATATACAGAAAGGCATATATCACAAGATAATACAAATATATGGTTCCATTATTCTCTAACTTAAATGTGCACATGCAAACATTTGTTTGCAGCATGTAAGGAATGGTATTCTAGATATACAAAATATAAGGCACTCAACTAATTATTTAGTAAAAATGCATGTCAGTATGTTCCTTAAATAGACAAATTTATCCATCAAATATTCAAAAATTGCTTTACAAAAGTGAAGGTATCTAGTATTTAACTTTGATGAAAACCTATCCAAAAAGGTTAAATTCCATGTTGTCTAATAAATGAAATCCTAGTGTTCTAATGTAGGCCTGCATATATTGCCTTACAGCTAGTCAGTTAATTTACAAAAAAAACTAACACTGTGGGTCTTAGAGTTCACAACAATTAATACATAACCTTCAGTCGAAAAGTAGCCTAACAAAATAAAAAATATCAAAATAGATCAAGAACCAAAGCATTTTTGTTGTGTTCAATGTGTTAGGTTATGGACTTCATGACAGGAAAAGTGCAGAAGATCTACAAGAAATGTTCTGTCCTCTTAGGAAACTAACTTATGAGTTCTAAATTAGTTAATTATAGTAACCACATTAGTATAATGATAGTACTGATAATATATACAAGGTAAGAAGAATATCACTACCTAGCGCTTGTGGTCTTTTTTACCTAATCTTTCACCTGTTAAAATTTATAGAAAAAAAGGAAACAAAACTGACAGAAATGAACACTGTTAATAGCATTTCAAAATCTTGCCTCCATAACCAACATTATCAGGGACACATGTCGGTTAAGGTCCCCATGGTAAGAACGCTATCGACAAAGTAAAAACTAAACCATTAGAGTGTAATATATAAGACATGCTACAATTGTAAAATAATTGTTATAAAGCATTCAGTGTGATGAAATTTGGAAAATGATTAATATTAGTATTCCTTTGGGCTGTTTGGCCCCTTTATATACGAAGTTTCACGGTTTGCTAAAGCTTCAGTATCTTGATTTTGGATCTGGTATGGGTAAATGTGTCAGAGTAAGATAAAGAGGGAATGATAATGATATTGCTTATTTGATCACCAATCCAATGATCCTTTTGGCTCCACCGATGAGCACGCTTGATACTTGACATAAATTTTGTACTGTCAGCTACAAGCCAATATCTCTTGCAGGATCAGATCTCCAAGTAATTTTAATTCCCCTAACCATGTGTTTAATTAAACTGCAATAGCTCCTCTCAATAAGATGCTTCAAAAATAGGGCCAACATTTTCTTGATTCATCAACTTACAGCTTCCGCCAATAAAAACTGCAATAGCTCCTCTCAATAAGATGCTTCAAAAACAGGGAAAAAATTACCACTGTGTCATCTTCGTATCGAAATCCATCTCGGCAATCAGCAGAACCGCACCTAGATTCATCAACTTACAGCTTCCGCCAACCACCAGCCTTGTCATTTACATCCGACTTCTCGCGCGCCAGTATTTACCCCACCTCCAGATCTGAAAGGAAATAGGAAATTAAAAAATGGTAGGCAATGTTTACTGTGAAGAAAAGAAAAAGAAAGTGGAAGGAGGGATTTTGAGGTTTACTTTTAGATCGAAAAACTAGATCTGCTGGCGAGATGAAGAAAGTTGTAGATGGTGTAAGCGGAGGATAGTGATAAGGGATAGAATGGGAAATAAGGAAACTGATGAGGGATAGTGTAAGCGAAGGCGGTTCTTATGTGAAAATTTGGCTTTGTTTGGAGCCAAAAATTTGTGCGCGTGAAAATTTCGGAGAGGAGTGAAACTTTTTTTTTTGTTTTGGAGCCAAAAACTTTAGGGTGGAGGAAATTTTTAGTTTTGGAGTCAAAGTATTTATTATCAAAAATAAAGTTGTACATATAAAATAAGTAAGTTACAAAAGCAAGCATTTAAATGAGTTATATTATAGAAGTACTAATACGAATGCATATGGAAATATAGATGCACTTTGAAATTTTCTATATTTTTTAATCATTATAAAGTTTGGAATTTATTAAAGTTCTAATTTTCTTTTAATTTTGCATTTTATGAGCATTTTAAATTTTATTTTGGAGAACTTAAATTTTTTGAATTTTGTTAAATGTCATTTATAATGATTAATTATTAAACATTAAATAATAAATTATTCAATGTTAGTTATTAAATTTTTTGTTGTTAAAATTGTAAATTAATTGAATATTAAAATTAATTATTTAATATTAACTATTAATTATTTAGTATTAATTATTAATTGTTAATTATATTTATTGACTATTAAATGTAATTAATAAATATTAAATATAATTTACTGATTATTAATAACTAATTATAATAAATTATTAAATATAAAAAGTAATCGTTGATTATTTTATTATTAATTTTTTTGATTTTTTGAAAAATTATATTAAGAATGGATTTTTTATTAAATTATTAAATATTACTTTTTAATAATTAAATATAACTTATAAATATGCTTCTTAATTATTAATAATTAACTATTATTACTTAATTATTAAATATAACTTATTAACTATTACATCTTAATTTATAACTATTTATTATTACTTTTTAATTATTAATTATTAATATTGATATTTATTCTAAATTATTGGTTATTAATAAACGAAATATTTAATATTAATTATTTAAACATTAATTACTATTTTTAATTAGTAATTACTGTTTTTTAATTATTAATTATTAAATATTTTAGATTTTAAAATAATTATTAATAATTACTCATTATTTACTATTTATTATTATTTTTAATTATATTAATTATTATTATTATTATTTAATAGTATATTACAACTGGCATAAAAGAAATGTTGTAATAGACATCTATTACAACTGGCATAAAAGAAATGTTGTAATAGACATCTATTACAACTGGCAAAATAAAAGAGTTGTTAAAAATAAGTATATTACAACTTTCAGAAAAAAACAGTTATAGAAAATATTTATTACAACTGTCATTTTGTGACCGTTGTAAAATTACAGTTGTAATATAGCATTTTTGTTGTAGTGTAGACCGTTGGTTCATGCGAACACACAAAGTTATTTCATTTTCAAAGCTATATGTGGTGACCCTCACTCTATAACACATATTTTTTTTATATACAACTTTCAAGAGGCCTTCACCACTAAACCCCAATTCTTTTATATTTGAATATTTATATAATTTCCAAATATTTTTTCCCAAGACCCTGGTTTTACCAATATAATCATATCAGTGTACAGACAAACTAAGTCAATTGTATATTTGATGATATACAATTGTTTCTTTATTATTATTATATATATATATATATATATATTTATCAGAGGGAATTTAAATCAAAATGAAATTAAAGTACCATACAAGCTATTGACATAGCCACTTATTTCTTTTCTAAGTCTTGTTCTACTGCCATAGGTGCACTTTGACAAATACTAACACTTATATATATATATATCTTGCCTAGATAATTCTATTTAACTCTAAAATAACATTTACTTGATCTCATGATAGTTATCAAGGTTGATAATAATTAATAACAATAAGTTGGATCTGCTAAAATCGATAAATCTTGGAAATTTACTCGAAAATAGACAAATTAGGCAAAATCAGCAATTCAGACGTCTAAAATTTTATGACAGACGTCTAAATTGGATCTTAGACGTCTAAATTTTTATGACAGACGTCTCAGAGTGTCTAAAATTGAAACAGAGAGTAGAAAACATTTTGAACTAAGTTCAGACGTCTAAATTTTTATTAACAGACGTCTATATTCAATCTCAGACGTCTAAATTATTATGACAGACGTCTCAGAGTGTCTAGATTTTAAACAGAGAGTAGAAAACATTTTGAACTAAGTTCAGACGTCTAAATTTTTATTAACAGACGTCTATATTCAATCTCAGACGTCTAAATTATTATGACAGACGTCTAATTTGATCTTAGACGTCTAAAATTGTTGATAAGTTTTCTCAGAGGTTAAACTTGAATACTCAATTACTTATAAGTTTCCAGAACTCGTGCATATGCAAGTATCACTTACCTGCCATGCACAAATTCATCTCACTTGAATATTCTACTAAATTCTTGATTGTTCATTAAATATCAATCCCATTAGCTTATTAATTTCCATAAGGCAAAACATAAGCAATGAAAATCAGAGTTCAAATATATATGTATCCATATCAAATGTATATGACATGTCTAACCCCTTATTTTCTCCAAATCAGACATTCATAAAATAAAATTTAGTAGTTATCAAAAACATCATCAACGATCACTCATAACAGGTTTTGATTAAGTACATATCTTCAACTCAAAATACTTAAAAGTTTCCTAAAAGTAACTTCAATTGCAGAAAATAAAATGTGCCTAGTGATTTCATTACAATGCATCTGCAAATTTTAAAAACAAGTCTCTCTCTTATTTATACTAGCAGCCAATGCCTTCTCTACTCATCAAGCCAACTTCAATTTCCTGCAAGCAAATCATTTAGCTGCCCCAAAGAAATTTTGAGACACCCAGATGATTGCAAGGGCAACCAAAAGTGTCAGTTTTCACTGGTATGAGCATTTATCAATTTTGTATACATATTCATAATTTTAAAACATAATCTTGCAGTGCCTTCCTAATTTAACAGATGTTTATACTTAGCATGTTTTGGTTCATACAAGGTAATACAAAAACACATTCATCTATTCAAACAAATACACAGCAAACAGTAAAGATAAACATATGTATAATTCTTGATTTATTCTCCCCAAATCTAGATAAATAAACCCAAGTTTCATACTCCAAATTTTCACCCAGCAACTAATCAATGAACAAGTTTAACTTGATTAATTTAACACCATATCTGGATATTTATAACCCAGATTTTTAAACCCCTGTCCCCATTTATTTTATGGTCTTTAACTCCTTGTCAAATGAACACTATGTATGCATTGTGAAGGAAACTCCCAGGTTGTTTAAATTTTTCCAACACACAAAGGCCTCAGGGTGCAGTTGCACCATGCATATACTTGCTTCCACCTGAAGTAAGCAGATCATTGACTAACTCCCAAGTGACCAATTTAGTTTTTTCTTTCATTCATATTACAGAAAGATATAACTGCTTGTATATTTTTCTGATTCAACCCCATGTTCCCCTGTTTAATCTATATCCATGTTTAATGATAATAAGATAGAACAAGAATGCTCCAATCATGTTAACACCAAAAGCCCACCTACAGATTAATACTCCAAACAAACAAAAAGAATGCACAAACAAACATCCATACCACCCATAACAAAATCAATTCAGAGATTTAAATGTCTCATAATATTCTAGGCTGCCTGCAATAGGACTTAATGCCATTGCATACAAAGGATAAATACTCACATAATGTTTTTCCTTTTACTGCCTTAATCTTTTGAACAGCAAATCCCCCAAAGCCCCAAGCTAGTGTTTCTTCCTTGTTTATTTTATTTTGTGTTTGATCCCGAGAGAGTGATGGTTTTGGCCATGTGCAGTTATTTATAAATCCATTCTAGGGTTTAAGAAAATGGGTAATTCTCCTAATACCCTCAGTTGTTCATGTATACATCTCATTCCTGTGTGGTCCTAAATGGGAAATGCACACATCAGGTTACTTTAATTGGTTATTTTGGGAGTTGAACATTTTAAACACTGCATGCCATTTTCATGTTTCTATTTTGTTCATGCCATATGCATGTGATCCTTTATTCATTTCTTTTTATAAGTTTAAGGAATCTGAAAATCTCCTTTGTATTTTCTACCTTTATATAAAACAGAAAACACCCCATTTGCATATATTTACATAATTCCTTGGACATAAAGCTATACTTATTTTTGAGTTCCAATTCCTTTCTTAATTACCTTAATTCCTTGCATTTTATCAAACAGAAGCTCCCATGCAATTTTATTTATTGCCAAATTCTTTTCTGTTTTAAATGCAATATATATACTTATATATATATATATATCTCAGAATTTTCTAATATAAATATATATATCATTTTATTTTATTTTATTTTAGGGTCATTACATACCCTCCCCCTTAAAGGAATTATGTCCCCATAATTTCACCTATTTTCTCCAATTAAAAGCACTAATCCATAGCCTGTTTTAACTCCATAACCCCATACTCATATTTTATGGAAACAAACAATATATAAATACATTTAGAAAAATTATCTTAGGCTGCTTACACATACCTCTCCACCAGTAAACAAATTGGGGTATTTAGCCCTGATTTTGTCTTCAACCTCCCATGTACAATCATTAGTGTCCAAGCTCCATTGGATTTTCACCAGTTTGATCACCTTGTTCCTCAACTTTTTCTCTTCCTTGGCAACTATCCCTACTGGTTCATTGGTATAAACCATATTCTTCTGGACTTGAACTTGAGTAGGTGACTCCAGAATTGCTCCTTCATCATGCACCCATTTTCTCAATTGAGAAACATGAAATACAGGATGCACACCACTCAACTCCTCAGGTAACTTAAGTCTGTAGGCCATAGCACCAATTCTCTGCATAATTTCATATGGTCCTACAAATCTTGGTGATAACTTACCAGATTTTCCAAACCTGAACACTTTCTTCATTGGTGATACCTTCAGAAAAACATGCTCTCCTACTTCAAACTCCATTGGCTTCCTTTTTCTATCTGCATAAGACTTTTGTCTTGATTGTGCTGCCTTCATTCTATGCCTAATCAATTCAATCATGTTGGAAGTTTCTTTAACATGATCTGGCCCCAACATTATACCCTCTCCTGCTTCCAACCAACAGGCAGGAGACATGAAAGGTCTCCCATACAAGGCTTCAAAAGGAGCCATTCCTATTGTTGATTGATAGCTATTGTTGTAAGTGAATTCTGCCAAGTGGATATGATCCTCCCAATTACCCCCAAAATCAAGCACACATGCTCTAAGTAAATCTTCCAATATTTTATTCACTATCTCTGTTTGCCCATCACTTTGAGGATGGTAGGCAGTGCTTAAACAAAGTTGTGTTCCCATTGCTTCTTGGAAACTTTCCCAAAATCTTGAGGTGAACAAAGTGTCTCTATCACTTACAATTGTCTTGGGTATGCCATGTAGCCTTACCACTTCTTTAATGAACAATTGTGCAAGCTTAGATGCATTCCTATCTGACCTGACAGGGACAAAGTGAGCTGATTTGGTTAGTCTATCAACAATTACCCATATACTATCATTGCCTTTCTTAGTTCTAGGTAAACCATCCACAAAATCCATGGAAATGCTTTCCCACTTCCACTGAGGTACCTCCAAAGGTTGCAACATGCCAGAGGGCTTTTGGTGGTCTGCTTTAATTTGTTGGCATGTGGAACACTTTGCCACATATCTTTCCACTGCTTGCTTCATTCCTGGCCACCAGTAGCCTCTTTTTAAATCATGATACATCTTAGTACCACCAGGGTGTATGGTGTACCGGGTCTTGTGATGCTCATTCATGATTTCTTCCTTCAATTCTGCAATGTTTGGCACACAAAGTTTATCATTTTTCCTCAAATAACCTTGGGAATCTATTTTAAAATTCTCTGACTCAATGTTATTCAATAACATTTCTTTCTTCTCCTTTAGACTTTGATCTTGATCTTGCATGCTACCAACTTTCTCCACCAGATTAGACTTCACTGTGATTATCCCCAGCGTACCATACTCCACCATATCACCATGTTCTTTAAAATTCACTGCATCCTTGCTGTATATATCTGCCTCCCCAAGTACTGCAAGATTTCTAAACTCATCAATCATCAAACTGGCTAATCTAACATGATTTCTGCTCAAAGCATCTGCTACTCTATTAGCTTTTCCAGGAGTGTACAATATATCTAAATCATATGCAGCTAGAAACTCCAACCACCTTGCTTGCCTCATATTTAAATCTTTTTGAGAAAATAAATATTTCAATGCTTGATGATCTGTGAATAATTCAAATTTTGCCCCAAGCAAATAATGCCTCCATAGTTTTAGTGCAAACACTATTGCAGCTAATTCTAGATCATGAGTTGCATATTTGGTTTCGTTGGGTTTAAGCTGTCTTGATGCATATGCCACTACCTTGCCATGTTGCATAAGCACTGCACCTAACCCAGATCCACTAGCATCAGTGTATACGACCATTCCTTCATTTGCTTCTGGGATTTGTAGGACAGGAGCTTCCACCAATGCTTGCTTCAATTTCTCAAAAGCTTATTCACACTGCTCAGTCCACACATATGGTTGGTTCTTCTTGGTTAGCTTGGTCATTGGTGCGGCTATTCTTGAAAAATCCTTGATGAACCTCCTATAATACCCTGCCAAACCTAAGAATGACCTCACCTCAGTCACTGTTTTGGGTCTACTCCATGTTTGAACTGCAATGACCTTGCTTGGATCTACACTTACTCCCTGCTGTGACACTATGTGTCCTAAGAACTTTACTTCTTGTTGCCAAAATGCACACTTTGAATACTTGGCTTTTAATTCATGTTCTCTAAGTCTGGATAATACTAAATGTAGGTGCATAGCATGATCATTTTCTGACTTTGAATAAATTAGTATGTCATCTATAAATACCAAGACAAACTTATCCAAAAAGTCTCTAAAAATTCTATTCATCAAGTCTACAAAATAGGAGGGAGCATTGGTCAAGCCAAATGGCATTACTAGAAATTCATAAAGGCCATACCTTGTATTGAAGGCTGTGTACTCAATGCTTTCCTCTGCAACTTTCATTTGGTGAAATCCAGAGGCTAAGTCTAGCCTTGAAAATATTTTAGCTCCATGCAATTGATCGAATAGATCATCTATTCTAGGCAGTGGGTACTTATTTTTGATAGATACCTTGTTTAAATCCCTGTAGTCTACACACAACCTCATTGTTCCATCATGCTTCTTAACAAAAAGCACTGGGGAACCCCAACTGGAACTACTTGATCTTATGAATCCTTTCTCTTCTAATTCTTCTAGTTGATGTTTTAATTCTACCAACTCTTTTGGACCCATTCTATAAGGCTTCTTAATGATTGGATTTGTTCCAGGAATTAATTTTATTTTAAATTCAACTGGTCTGTTTCGAGGAACTCCCTTTACTTCTCCAAATACATCTATATATTCATTTACTACTGGGATTTCCTCTACCTTTAATTCCTTTTGAACTTCATTAATACTCCATATTTTATTAAAGCATGTATTCTTTGCTATTTCACTTAAGATGGTAATTCTTTTGCCTTCATTTGTTTCCAAAGAAATAGTAAGGTTTTCTAAATTTAAAATTGCTTTATTTCTCATTAACCAATCTACTCCCAAAATAATCCCAATACCAGGATAATTTAAGGTATATAAGTCTGAATTAAATTCATAACCCCCTATAATTAATTTCAGACCCATGCACTTCATCCCCAACATGCAATGACTCCCTATGGGACTGTGTACAATTAAGGGCTGATCAATAGAAACACAAGCAAGTGTTAACTTCCTTACAATTTCCAAAGATATTAGTGAATGTGAGGCACCAGTGTCATATATTACTGATATTGGTTGGGTATGAATAAAAATTATACCTTCAAGTTGCCCAACATTCCCAGTGTTACTTGCTGCCAAAGCTCCTACCCTGGCTGTTCCTCTATTAGTTTCTGGGCAATCCTTCTTGAGATGACCCATCTTTCCACAATTATAACAGCCTCCTCTAGGTATTTTAGGGTCAGGGCATTGGTTACTATAATGTCCAGCTTTTCCACAATTAAAACAATGAGTGAATTTCTTGTTTTCAAGTGCTGCTGCTCCTTCCTCTTTCTTAACTCCTTTACTTGCATTTCTCTCTTGCAGTGTCATGTTGCTCAAATGAGAGAGTTAGATCAATTACTTGATCAAAGGTTTTGTCTTTGTATGGCAACATTGCCCTTGACAGACTAGGGTTCAAGCCTTGAATGTACCTTGCATTCTTTGCTTCTGCATTCCCTATTAACACCAGTCCATACTTGGATAATGCTTCAAACTTCTGAGTGTATTCATTCACACTCATGCTTCCTTGCCTTAATCTGATAAAGTCTTCAAGCAGTGTGGCCTTGGCAGATGCTGGGACAAATCTGGCCTCAAGCATGTCCTTGAAATTATTCCAAGTGATAGTATCCTCTTGTCTTCCTGCTGTCACAACTTCCCACCAATCCAGTGCAACCCCCTTCAATTTCCTTGAAGCTATCTGTCTCTTCCTTTGGTCATTGATTTGCATATCTGTGAAGACCCTCTCCATAGTTCTTATCCAAGTTTGAACTCCTATAGCTCCTTCAGTACCTTCAAAATCCTTTCCTC
Organism: Allium fistulosum; assembly: GCA_030737815.1. Taxonomy (NCBI): domain Eukaryota; kingdom Viridiplantae; phylum Streptophyta; class Magnoliopsida; order Asparagales; family Amaryllidaceae; genus Allium; species Allium fistulosum. The sequence goes on along the minus strand of CM060905.1, from coordinate 863,576,871 downwards.
CCAAAGTGGTACATGTCTTAAGCAGTTTGGAGAGTTCCTCATGAGGATTGTCTTGCCTTGGTGCCATTCCATCCCTTAAAGCTCTCACAAAATCCTCCATGCTCATCACAGGTGGCTCTCGTGATGATCCTGCACCTGTATGGTGCCTTGGTCCTACCATAATGCTATAAATATGATTTTTTATGTTAGTTTAATTACCCTTATCAGTTTTTGGTGTCTTTACTTGATTCATTTTTATTTCTGTGCACACTGTGCATGTATCACATGTACACACACACACACACACACACACATATATATATATATATTTATTCAGTCATAAAACAAAAGCATTCAACATTAATAATTCAAACAATGCATTCAAACATCCATATGCATACAACAACATTTACTATGTTATTTAAAACAAAGCTCTGATACCAAAACTGTGGTGACCCTCACTCTATAACACATATTTTTTTTATATACAACTTTCAAGAGGCCTTCACCACTAAACCCCAATTCTTTTATATTTGAATATTTATATAATTTCCAAATATTTTTTCCCAAGACCCTGGTTTTACCAATATAATCATATCAGTGTACAAACAAACTAAGTCAATTGTATATTTGATGATATACAATTGTTTCTTTATTATTATATATATATATATATATTTTTATCAGAGGGAATTTAAATCAAAATGAAATTAAAGTACCATACAAGCTATTGACATAGCCACTTATTTCTTTTCTAAGTCTTGTTCTACTGCCATATGTGCACTTTGACAAATACTAACACTTATATATATATCTTGCCTAGATAATTCTATTTAACTCTAAAATAACATTTACTTGATCTCATGATAGTTATCAAGGTTGATAATAATTAATAACAATAAGTTGGATCTGCTAAAATCGATAAATCTTGGAAATTTACTCGAAAATAGACAAATTAGGCAAAATCAGCAATTCAGACGTCTAAATTTTTATGACAGACGTCTAAATTGGATCTTAGACGTCTAAATTTTTATGACAGACGTCTCAGAGTGTCTAAAATTGAAACAGAGAGTAGAAAACATTTTGAACTAAGTTCAGACGTCTAAATTTTTATTAACAGACGTCTATATTCAATCTCAGACGTCTAAATTATTATGACAGACGTCTCAGAGTGTCTAGATTTTAAACAGAGAGTAGAAAACATTTTGAACTAAGTTCAGACGTCTAAATTTTTATTAACAGACGTCTATATTCAATCTCAGACGTCTAAATTATTATGACAGACGTCTAATTTGATCTTAGACGTCTAAAATTGTTGATAAGTTTTCTCAGAGGTTAAACTTGAATACTCAATTACTTATAAGTTTCCAGAACTCGTGCATATGCAAGTATCACTTACCTGCCATGCACAAATTCATCTCACTTGAATATTCTACTAAATTCTTGATTGTTCATTAAATATCAATCCCCTTAGCTTATTAATTTCCATAAGGCAAAACATAAGCAATGAAAATCAGAGTTCAAATATATATGTATCCATATCAAATGTATGACATGTCTAACCCCTTATTTTCTCCAAATCAGACATTCATAAAATAAAATTTAGTAGTTATCAAAAACATCATCAACGATCACTCATAACAGGTTTTGATTAAGTACATATCTTCAACTCAAAATACTTAAAAGTTTCCTAAAAGTAACTTCAATTGCAGAAAATAAAATGTGCCTAGTGATTTCATTACAATGCATCTGCAAATTTTAAAAACAAGTCTCTCTCTTATTTATACTAGCATCCAATGCCTTCTCTACTCATCAAGCCAACTTCAATTTCCTGCAAGCAAATCATTTAGCCGCCCCAAAGAAATTTTGAGACACCCAGATGATTGCAAGGGCAACCAAAAGGGTCAGTTTTCACTGGTATGAGCATTTATCAATTTTGTATACATATTCATAATTTTAAAACATAATCTTGCAGTGCCTTCCTAATTTAACAGATGTTTATACTTAGCATGTTTTGGTTCATACAAGGTAATACAAAAACACATTCATCTATTCAAACAAATACACAGCAAACAGTAAAGATAAACATATGTATAATTCTTGATTTATTCTCCCCAAATCTAGATAAATAAACCCAAGTTTCATACTCCAAATTTTCACCCAGCAACTAATCAATGAACAAGTTTAACTTGATTAATTTAACACCATATCTGGATATTTATAACCCAGATTTTTAAACCCCTGTCCCCATTTATTTTATGGTCTTTAACTCCTTGTCAAATGAACACTATGTATGCATTGTGAAGGAAACTCCCAGGTTGTTTAAATTTTTCCAACACACAAAGGCCTCAGGGTGCAGTTGCACCATGCATATACTTGCTTCCACCTGAAGTAAGCAGATCATTGACTAACTCCCAAGTGACCAATTTAGTTTTTTCTTTCATTCATATTACAGAAAGATATAACTGCTTGTATATTTTTCTGATTCAACCCCATGTTCCCCTGTTTAATCTATATCCATGTTTAATGATAATAAGATAGAACAAGAATGCTCCAATCATGTTAACACCAAAAGCCCACTTACAGATTAATACTCCAAACAAACAAAAAGAATGCACAAACAAACATCCATACCACCCATAACAAAATCAATTCAGAGATTTAAATGTCTCAAAATATTCTAGGCTGCCTGCAATAGGACTTAATGCCATTGCATACAAAGGATAAATACTCACATAATGTTTTTCCTTTTACTGCCTTAATCTTTTGAACAGCAAATCCCCCAAAGCCCCAAGCTAGTGTTTCTTCCTTGTTTATTTTATTTTGTGTTTGATCCCGATAGAGTGATGGTTTTGGCCATGTGCAGTTATTTATAAATCCATTCTAGGGTTTAAGAAAATGGGTAATTCTCCTAATACCCTCAGTTGTTCATGTATACATCTCATTCCTGTGTGGTCCTAAATGGGAAATGCACACATCAAGTTACTTTAATTGGTTATTTTGGGAGTTGAACATTTTAAACACTGCATGCCATTTTCATGTTTCTATTTTGTTCATGCCATATGCATGTGATCCTTTATTCATTTCTTTTTATAAGTTTAAGGAATCTGAAAATCTCCTTTGTATTTTCTACCTTTATATAAAACAGAAAACACCCCATTTGCATATATTTACATAATTCCTTGGACATAAAGCTATACTTATTTTTGAGTTCCAATTCCTTTCTTAATTACCTTAATTCCTTGCATTTTATCAAACAGAAGCTCCCATGCAATTTTATTTATTGCCAAATTCTTTTCTGTTTTAAATGCAATATATATACTTATATATATATATATATCTCAGAATTTTCTAATATAAATATATATATCATTTTATTTTATTTTATTTTAGGGTCATTACGCTATAGCGCTTCAAGATCGAAGGTTAATCGTGGTCGAACCGAGGTTTGGTTGGGTCTTTAAAACACTGCTGGTAAGCATTTCAATGCTCGTGAATTTCACATATGCTGAATTCCCATGTTTTCATGTTTAGAACAACACATCATGATTTAGTGTAATAATACAATCAATAATTAGGACCCATTATACCGTATATTTGATTAATTATGTACAAACAATGTATCGGATTTACGTGGATATATGGAAACAATCTAGTCCATCCTATTTGCACCACATTACACATTAAAATAAAATGTTATTAAGGTTAATGTTTTGGTACACAAACGAAAAATGAGAAGAACGGGGAAAACATAAACTAACAGATAGTAACAGTGTTTAACAATCAACAACTTCATTATTTAGAATTTCCTTGAAATAATATTTCTTCCTTGTATCATTCAATGAAGAACGAGCGGTTGCTTTACAAATAAAAAAGACGTCTCTCTAAAGAAATTCTCGCAATTGCTTAGATCGACGAACGTAGCAACCAATGTACATTTCAGGCTAATGAAGGAGAAGCAGTACAAGAAAAGTTGAAATAGTTGTAAACGCTACGATATAAAATTTCCATCCTTGGTTTTGCGATAGATTTTTGAGAGATTCACAAGAGAATGTCTTCATTTCTCTCATTTCAAGTTCCTTTATTCTATGATCGTCTACCTTATAAAACTCACAGTAATATCTTGCAGATTGCAACCGATTATCGATAAAGTATTTTCGACTTTATTTTCCAAAATCTTTTCCGTTATCGTGTGCAATTAAAGTGCTTGGCAGCTCTACATCGCTGGAGGTGCGAAAAACTATAGCGGGGATAAAGCAATGATACATTGAAAAATAGCGAAAGTGAAAAAATCAATATTTGGAGATAAAATCAATTTCTAAAACGAATTTATTATTAGCCTCACTTTATCGTTGTAGGAAAAGAAACATAGTTTACAACTTTGTAACTCAGCCCAAGAATATCGAGATTAAAGCAATTCAAACTTGGAGAATAAAAACAGTATTCTAACTTAACTTGAGCGTTTGGACTTTGAACTTAGGCATATACCCTAATATTGTAGGCATTGTTTAAAAAAGAATTGGTTAAATTAATTATTTATATTAAAACCGCTAAAGCAGCTGCTAAAAAGCTCTGGCGGACTTAGGAGTAAATAGCGGGGGCTTTAAGCGGATTCTCTATGTATAGTACTAAATTGTAAATACGTAGAGGCTGAAGAGCGCTATGTGCTTTAATGGAGATTTAGCTAGACTTTAACTACGCAACCGCTATCACCGTATAATTTATGAATATCATATTATTCCTTTATAAATTGCATTAGATTACCGGTATGGTTTTTCTGTCACTAAGTTTGCAATGAAATCCAACAATTTTGCAATGGACTTTTCCGTATTTATTCTTCTTTCCTGTCACCTTACATTTGTAAATACCATTGTAATTTCTTGCAGATTGGGAAAGATTGGAAAAATGCAAAAAATAAAAAATAAGAAAGACTCAGTATAATTGAAACTAAAAAATAAATTCATAAAAATTGACAAATAATTGAATAGATTGAAAAGAAATTAAAAATAACCAAGTTTTTTTGGATAGCAAAATATGGGAGATCAGAAAAGCTAAGTTTTATAAGGTTACGCTTTCTATTAGTTTTACTGAATATAATATATTTTATTACATGAAAATCCTTTAATTTAAACTGACATAAAATCACAAAAAAGTAACATTGTGTGTGTAACACTCCACTATACACATAATACCAAAAATATTACTAAGTAATACTGTTTGATAATACTGAGAACAAAGCAAAATTAGGTTGTTACCCGTTACACGTGAATATTTCCTTAAGCTAACACCGATATGTACTTCAAATATCTCATATAACTCACCATTACGTACTCGGTACCGGCACGAATTAATAAACACGTGCGTTTCCAGAATAGAACAGTACACAAAAGGAAAATAATAGAGATCATAGAGTTATTAAACGCAGCAATAAAGTATAATAGATGAAATATAGAAGTCCAAGTGGGTCTATAGAAAAAGAGTCGAATGTCCACTATCTCATAAAAATATACAAAGTATATGTACATCACATACATCTCACCATAACTTTGGCATACACATAAGAGGCTACATACACAAATGCATATCTTATACATAGTCCTACTAAAAGTAGTCTTCAAATCAATGCCCAAAAACCACAAGCTGGTGGCATTGTCCCAAAATCTGAAATGTCTCGGACTGATCCGAGTATTATATAAGTAACACATAGATCAGATTATGTCTAAATGTAGATGTTAAAATATAATAACAACTGGCATGGTATAATCAACTCAAAATGCCATATAAATATCTCAAAGGTATCAACATATCTCAAAAAGCATGCAAATATATCACCACCCATAATAAAGTGAAATCAAACTATACATCAGATAATATAATATCAAAATGGATGAGTGAACTATGCATCCAACAATAATCAATGCCCAATAATCATTAGACACAATAATGGCATTCTCTAAGATATGCCATGATAATCTCTTAGATAATCATAAAGTAGACACACTTGCGTATATCCTACTCAGCATATAAGACAAATAACAAATAAGCATCCATGGAAAAAAATGTCAAGCACATATATGACATGCTCTCAGCTATTCCACGATTAGCTCTCAGTCAACCGCATAATAAACAAATCAATATGGAGTCAAACTCCACAATATGACATGCTTGTAGCATTGTCATGGATTATCTCGCATATGATCCGTATGTATACACGGTTGATTGCCTCATGGATCTCAGCCCTACTGATAGCCATATCGTCTCGCAATCGCGTCCTCAATGATCTGAAAAAGGTGACTAAGTGTCTATTTTATCTCATCAATAACTAGACAGGAGACTAATAAGCTCTCAACTCTTTTCAAGGGGTCTTCCTCACATGTTCTCAATGCCATCCCTATAGTCTTAAGTTAACTCGACTGACATTGTGACCCAGTATCCATCTTGCACCAACATTCTTGCATAAGAACACAATGCCATGGTCATGGCCCTACAAGTGCCCTTAAATGGTAATAGATTTTTGGCTTAAGTGAAACGTGGCAGTGGCTCTCAGCCATATACAAAAAAATGTGTCACCGATTCATAGCACGAACCCACGATCAGGCTGCTAGGATGGATGTTGGCCTAACCTGGTTTACTCCTTATCAAAATAATAGGAGTACACATACAAAACATAGACACACTTATGGCTCTAAGCTTTCGGCTTGCATCTCACAACACCTTATATATGAATACCCCGTAACTCATCCCTATATAAGCAACATCTACTTACAAAAAAGTAACCGAACAAATATTAGCTTAGGTGTCCCATACCACTTGGTGTTACTCGCTCGTTTACTCAATTTTCGTAAACTACACTCGCTCTAAACAATAATATTCTATGTAACAAGTTCAATTAATAACAAAGTGAAGTATTATAGAAAGTTGAATTTTATATGGTATTACAACTCTATTTATCAGTATTCTAGTCATACAAAAAATATAATCAACAAAACATGCAATTAATTTAGAAAATAGAACTTATTTGTAGAAAAATATATTAAAAGTTCCAAAAGCATTTATATTATTTTAAAAATCAAAAATACAAATTTTCTCATTTATTAAAACCAAAAATAGAAATTTTAATCCTTATACTAAATATTTAAATCTGTTACCCATAGTTAAAAATCATAGAAATTCCTTTGACAATTAAATATAGTTTATAAAAATCATCGCATAATTTTTGTAATTAAATGCGATTTTCAAATGAATTTATAAACCTCAAAAATCAATTTCTAATTATTTTAAACTATAAAATTGTTAACCGGCATCTTGGCCTGGTTACAAAACGACAGTTGAAGAAATTATCATTAGCACTAGACAAGATTCTGATCAAGGAGAGACTGGAGGTGGTAACAAGTTGTCAGGCCCACAACAAAGCAAGAGCATTCGGCCTGCCTGGCCTGGTGCGCAGATTCACCTACTATGGGCAGAGGCACCTTGTTCCTAAGCCCATGATGGAAGTCCAACCCATCTCGTCTATAAATAGGAGGGCAGTAGCACAATAAAAGGGACCTTTTTTGGGAGAACAATGGGGAGACTCTGCCACTTTCAAGACTGATTATTTTCAGTTCAAACTTGTATTCAAGTCATTAATATATGGATTGTATCTGTATTCAACTACTTGTGAAAGAAATAAAGATCAAAACTCAAAGTGGATGTAGGCAGTTACGCCGAACCTCTATAAATCTGGTGTTCTCGTTTTTGTTGTTCTTTTGGCATTGAATTACACTATTTTTTAGTTCTAATTCATCTTCTTCATTAATCTCTCTACACAATCTTTCTCAACGAGGTTAGTGACCAATTTTGGTGCTAACACTTTGGTGCTTTCACTGAGAGTTGAATTCTCAGCTTGATTGGATCTCATCATCTACTAGTGGATTTCCATATTCGCAAGATAGATCCAGTTGTTTACTAGAAAACTTCCTATTCTACTCATATTTGAAAGAAATCTAAAGGAAGCTGATAACCGTAGATTGGATTCACTGATGTACGGAAGATTTGGTGATTGGATGTTGAAGTTTGCACTCAAGTTGAATGAAGGCCGACCCTCCTCTGAAGGCAATTCAACCGATCGCCCCAGAAAAGACATATGCCGACCGCTTCAGAAAAAGTCTATGCCGACCATACCTCTATGCCGAATGCCCTTCCAGGCCGAACATACCTCTAGGCCGAACGCCCTTCTAGGCCGACCATACCTCTAGGTCGAACGCCCTTCCAGGCCGAACATACCTCTAGGCCGAACGCCCTTCCAGGCCGACCATACCTCTATGCCGAACACTCTTCCAGGCCGACCGGTATTGTATGCCGAACGACTCGGTTCTACCAAACAAGAATGAATGCCGAACAGTGTGGAATGCCGAACAGTGTGGATGCCGAACAGTGTGGAATGCCGAACAGTGTGGATGCCGAACAGTGTGGATGCCGAACACGTGTGGAATGCCGAACAGTGTGGATGCTAAACAGTGTGAATGCCGAACAATATGAATGCCGAACACGTGTGGAATGCCGAACAGTGTGGATGCCAAACAGTGTGGAATGCCGAACAGTGTGGATGCCGAACACGTGTGAATGCCGAACATGTGTGGAATGCCGAACAGTGTGGAATGCCAAACAGTATGGAATGCCGAACAGTGTGGATGCCGAACAATCTTGTATGCCGAGCAACTTTGTCATGCCGAATGGCCCTCAATGCCGATCGGAACTTAAGTTACACCGGTCTCTTATACGACCCCTATTTACAAAAAAAATCTTTTTCGGGTACGACCCAAATTTTCGAAAATGAGGCTAAAAACTCAACTTAATAAAGGAACATTCTATCCACTTCCCTGACATCCCATGATCGACCAGGGCATAGAGGATCTAGCGGCAGCTTATGAACGACATCAAGGGAACGGACAAGCAACCGCTTTTCAAATGGTACTCCCAAAGGTTGGAGAACATAGATGATATGACTCTAGCAAACGCCAAGATGACTCAAGCATCCAAATACTAACAAGGGTATCATACTGATCGCGTTTGAGGAAAGTCGACCTCTAGATATATTTTGGCAGCTAGTTAGCTAAAGAGCCTCCTACGACTATTGATCGTTTCTTTTACAAAATGAATCAGAACTAAAGTGAGGAGGAGTGGAGCAGACTAAGAAAAATAACAATGAAGGCCCGTTGGCTAAGGATGTAGAACCCAGTAGCCGAAACAAGACTTCAGAATTTAGCTCATATGCTCTTTGAAAGATTCAATTGACAACCTCTACTTGAAGACTCACGACTCGGAGTGGTACTGGAAACCAACCTCGAGAGAGTACACTAAAGTCTAAAGAAAATCAGGGGAATGTTGCATATTCCCAGATGCTTACTGACCCTAACACGGGCGATTACAAACACCTCCGAGGTGTGATCGAAAAGATGACCTGGAAAGGAAAACTTCAATAGTATGTACAAGTCCTGTAGAATGGCGGGTAGCGAGTATCCGATGCCTATTAATAAAGGGCTATGATTATCAATTGGACGGTTGATGGCCAACATCCCTTTGAAAGGAGCCAGGGGCGGAGTCGAATAGCGAGCACACGATGCTGCTTCACATATCAATGAGATTTACCATAATCTTCTGTGAATTATTTCCATTTCCATCTCTATTTCAATTGTTCTATGAACTACGACTAACTTGAACTAAACTACTTTCAAAACGATGCAGGTGACCAAGTACTCAGATTTGGTTGCCAACCAATCTACGCAGACCATGATCGGACGTGTGGAGTTACATTTGGACGAGCATAATTCTATCGCTCATCATCAACCATATGCCTTTGATTTGGGGCTATGGACTAAATATTGAAAAGCTCATCACGATCAGAGCCCAATACAAAGTCAACATGACCAACCATCCATTCATCGACCTCCACATTTGACTTGGAGACCTAAACTGCTTGGAATGAATATGTCCCGATCATCCACTCCAATCGAGTCATAGAACAAAGTTCGACAAAATACAAATACCTCTCATGAAGCTCAGTGACGCCGGGATCCGTCTAAAGTGGACGTGATTTGATCATCTACACATCAAATCCTACCCTGAACACGCAAGGTTGTTCGAAAGCCCAACTTGAAGTAGCTATGGTAGACTACGTACTCGCTAACCATCGCTGTCAATACATGGACGCGACTGCACCGTGAAACATATGCAACTTACTTTGTCTACCCAGTAATCCATCATCCTCGTTTTCTGGAAAGAGATACGAAGCAAATTGTGCGAGACTTGATTATCCAACCCCGGCATGGATGTGATCCAACCATCTGTCATACACCTCCTTCCTTGACTTGATTGGAAGAGCTATAATCACCAAGCGGACGAGAATCGGCCGTCCAATTTCAAAGTTTCATCCTTGATGCTGGGGGCAGAATCCCATTCCATGAGCGAACATGGTTCGATTGTTCTTCTGACAACATTAGCCTCGATATGGTAGATGAAATATAAATTAAAGGGTGGAAATACGACTACTCTCAATAACAACCTCCAAGTCCCTAGAGCGCGGACTCAAGTATAAATGACTCAAACCTCCAAGTCCCCAGAGTGCGGACTGGAGTACTCTAAGTCCCCAGAGCGCGGACTAGAGTATAAATGACTCAAACCTCCAAGTCCCCAGAGTGCGGACTGGAGTACTCTAAGTCCCTAGAGCGCGGACTAGAGTATAAAGGACTTAAACCTCCAAGTCCCCAGAGTGTGGACTGGAGTACTCTAAGTCCCCAGAGCGCGGACTAGAGTATAAATGACTAAAACCTCCAAGTCCTCAGAGTGCGGACTGGAGTACTCTAAGTCCCCAGAGCGCGGACTATAGTATAAATGACTTAAACCTCCAAGTCCCCAGAGTGTGGACTGGAGTACTCTAAGTCCCCAGAGCGCGGACTAGAGTATAAATGACTAAAACCTCCAAGTCCCCAGAGTGCGGACTGGAGTACTCTAAGTCCCCAGAGCGCGGACTAGAGTATAAATGACTTAAAACTCCAAGTCTCCAAAGCACGGACTGGAGTACTCTAAGTCCCCAGAGCGCGGACTAGAGTATAAATGACTTAAACCTCCAAGTCCCCAGAGTGTGGACTGGAGTACTCTAAGTCCCCAGAGTGCGGACTAGAGTATAAATGACTAAAACCTCCAAGTCTCCAGAGCACGGACTGGAGTACTCTGAGTCCCCAGAGCGCGGACTAGAGTATAAACGACTTAAACCTCCAAGACCCCAGATTGCGGACTGGAGTACTTTAAGTCCCCAGAGCGCGGACTAGAGTATAAATGACTTAAACCTCCAATACTCTAAGTCCCCAGAGCGCGGACTAGAGTATAAATGACTTAAACCTCCAATACTCTAAGTCCCCAGAGCACGGACTAGAGTATAAATGACTAAAACCTCCAAGTCCACAGAGTGCGGACTAGAGTACTCTAAGTCCCCAGAGCGCGGACTAGAGTATAAATGACTAAAATCTCCAAGTCCCCAGAGTGCGGACTGGAGTACTCTAAGTCCCCAGAGCGCGGACTAGAGTATAAATGACTTAAACCTCCAAGTCCCCAGAGTGTGGACTGGAGTACTCTAAGTCCCCAGAGCGCGGACTAGAGTATAAATGACTAAAACCTCCAAGTCCCCAGAGTGCGGACTGGAGTACTCTAAGTCCCTAGAGCGCGGACTAGAGTATAAATGACTTAAACCTCCAAGTCTCCAGAGCACGGACTGGAGTACTCTAAGTCCCCAGAGCGCGGACTAGAGTATAAATGACTTAAACCTCCAAGTCCCCAGAGTGTGGACTGGAGTACTCTAAGTCCCCAGAGTGCGGACTAGAGTATAAATGACTAAAACCTCCAAGTCTCCAGAGCACGGACTGGAGTACTCTGAGTCCCCAGAACACGGACTAGAGTATAAACGACTTAAACCTCCAAGACTCCAAATTGCGGACTGGAGTACTCTAAGTCCCCAGAGCGCGGACTAGAGTATAAATGACTTAAACCTCCAAGTTCCCAGAGTGTGGACTGAAGTACTCTAAGTCCCCAGAGTGCGGACTAGAGTATAAATGACTAAAACCTCCAAGTCCCCAGAGTGCGGACTGGTGTACTCTAAGTCCCCAGAGCGCGGACTAGAGTATAAACGACTTAAACCTCCAAGACCCCAGATTGCGAACTGGAGTACTCTAAGTCCCTAGAGCGCGGACTAGAGTATAAATGACTTAAACCTCTAAGTCCCCAGAGTGTGGACTGGAGTATTCTAAGTCCCCAGAGTGCGGACTAGAGTATAAATGACTAAAACCTCCAAGTCTCCAGAGCACGGACTGGAGTACTCTGAGTCCCCAGAGCGCGGACTAGAGTATAAACGACTTAAACCTCCAAGACCTCAGATTGCGGACTGGAGTACTCTAAGTCCCCAGAGCGCGGACTAGAGTATAAATGACTTAAACCTCCAATACTCTAAGTCCCAAGAGCGCGGACTAGAGTATAAATGACTAAAACCTTAAAGTCCCCAGAGTGCGGACTGGAGTACTCTAAGTCCCCAGAGCGCGGACTAGAGTATAAATGACTTAAACCACCAAGTCCCCAGAGTGTGGACTGGAGTACTCTAAGTCCCCAGAGCGCGGACTAGAGTATAAATGACTAAAACCTCCAAGTCCCCAGAGTGCGGACTAGAGTACTCTAAGTCCCTAGAGCGCGGACTAGAGTATAAATGACTTAAACCTCCAAGTCTCCAGAGCACGGACTGGAGTACTCTAAGTCCCCAGAGCGCGGACTAGAGTATAAATGACTTAAACCTCCAAGTCCCCAGAGTGTGGACTGGAGTACTCTAAGTCCCCAGAGTGCGGACTAGAGTATAAATGACTAAAACCTCCAAGTCTCCAGAGCACGGACTGGAGTACTCTGAGTCCCCAGAGCGCGGACTAGAGTATAAACGACTTAAACCTCCAAGACCGCAGAATGCGGACTGGAGTACTCTAAGTCCCCAGAGCGCGGACTAGAGTATAAATGACTTAAACCTCCAAGTCCCCAGAGTGTGGACTGGAGTACTCTAAGTCCCCAGAGTGCGGACTAGAGTATAAATGACTAAAACCTCCAAGTCCCCAGAGTGCGGACTGGTGTACTCTAAGTCCCCAGAGCGCGGACTAGAGTATAAACGACTTAAACCTCCAAAACCCCAGATTGCGAACTGGAGTACTCTAAGTCCCCAGAGCGCGGACTAGAGTATAAATGACTTAAACCTCCAAGTCCCTAGAGTGTGGACTGGAGTACTCTAAGTCCCCAAAGCGCGGACTAGAGTATAAATGACTAAAACCTCCAAGTCCTCAGAGTGCGGACTGGAGTACTCTAAGTCCCCAGAGCGCGGACTAGAGTATAAACGACTTAAACCTCCAAGTCTCCAGAGCACGGACTGGAGTACTCTGAGTCCCCAGAGCGCGGACTAGAGTATAAACGACTTAAACCTCCAAGTCTCCAGAGCGCGGACTAGAGTACTCTAAGTCCCCAGAGCGCGGACTAGAGTATAAATGACTTAAACCTCCAAGTCCCCAGAGTGCGGACTGGAGTACTCTAACTCCCCAGAGTGCGGACTCGAATATAAGCGAATCGGATCTCCAAGTTCCCTGAATATGAACTATGACACAAATGACTTGAATTTGTCAAATCCCTGACATACGGGCTAGAAAGTATTCTAAGTGCTCGAAGCATAGAATGGAAGTTCGACGACTCCCGAAGAGTTTCTGAGTTATATGAGGATGGACTGAGAAGTCTATGTTACTCACAACTGCTTGGATTAAAGTCACAATCACAAAGAAAACTGAATAATAAGAGGCTTTTGTAAGACAGAAAAAGGAACTAAACCTTATTCATAAATGAGTTTCTATTACAACCCCTCCAACGTTCGGAGTCGACATTCTATTTACAAGGACTAAAGAAATAGAAGAAAATAATTACATGACTTAAACTAACTCTCGTTGAACGAGGATAGTAATGACTTCTTGTGCTTCTTCAACTTCTCCTCTCCAGAGCATTTACCCTTGGTACTCTTCTTTGATAGAGGGGTAGCAACTGAAGGATTACGGGGGCCTTCCATGGGCTTGGACCCGCCAGGAAGGATGACCTTCAACGGCTTGTTCAAAGGATCGTCCAAGTCCACAACTCGGGGCTCTACTATGACCTTGACCGTCTCCTCCTTCTCTTTCTCGAGCCGCTCCTCCATGCTCAATTCGAATGTTTGCTCGGAGGCGCCTGTAATTTCTACTTCATAACCCCCGTCGGTAGGAGAGGAGGTTTCAGACTTGTCTTCATCAAAAGCTCCGATCACCTAAGCGTCTGGACCAGGAGCCTCCCCTGCGTGAGTGGCTTCACTTGTTTTCTCCCCCACTTCCTTGGTGACATCGCTACTCGGAGTGGGCTCGGGGTCAGAACGGACTGCACAAAATCGTGGAAAACAAGCATTAGAATGCAATATTCCTGCATAAAGAATAACGACTTTCGAAATCTTAAAGAGAAGGATTATATACCAGGTTTAGGCAAAATCTCAACCATCCGGGGGGTCTCACGCTCTGGAACGGGAGACAGAATGCGGACTAAAGTACTCTAAGTCCCTAGAGCGTGGACTAGAGTATAAATGACTAAAACCTCCAAGTCCCCAGAGTGCAGACTGGAGTACTCTCAGTCCCCAGAGCATGGACTAGATTATAGACAACTTCAGAAAAATCCCTAAATCCCAAAAGCGGACCAGATTACTCTAAGTTCCCAGAGGGCGAACTAGAGTATAAACGAGTTGACGAAAATCTCTGCGTCTCGAACTATGGACTAAAGCATAAACCGTTCGACAAATCTCTAAGTCCCTGGAGCGTGGACCGAAGCATGAACACAAATTGGGCGCGAGTCAACCGGAGGGAGAATAACACTAAGTCACCAGAATGCAGAGTGGTGCATAAACATCAATAAATAGACGAGTGGATTTCGACCATTTTCTATTCCGTAAACTTCAGCCTGGAATCGACAGGAGGATTATTAACCCACTGAGGATGGAGTTCGACCATCCAACTAGTGACCTGGCCAAATCAATGCTGGGGGCAGGGGTACAAAACACTAAAAAGCCGAATACGACAGCTTACTATAGCCCTAGCGTGGCGTTCTTTATTACTTGAGGCAGCGACTGCAGGGAGGCCTCAATACAGAACCAATCGAAACGGCATCCAAAGCTACGAGCAACCTACTATATCATACCTCAGACCAAGGGTCGATGCCGATCTGCACCAAGCACATACGAATGTGACTCGGATGTTTTTTGAAAAACTATGACCCCCAGAGTATGGGAAATAGGGTAAACCACAAATACTTGGTCAAAGATTCTCCAGCACCCTCGTTCGATTCGTTAGGAGGAGTATGAAACTGGATGAGCATAACCCGACTGCATTTGTAGCCAACTTTACCCCGAGATCTGATTACAGAGCATGAACCAAAGTGGACGTGGATGACTATCCAATGTCCAAATTACGCCCTGAAACTTACGTGGCATCGAAGTATTCCTCTTGGAATGAAAAACCACGATAAAATCCAAGATAGGCAAGACCTAGTCTCCCATCGACTGAAATGATCCCACGATCCAACGGGAATGAGAGTAAAGCTAAAGTGGGCGTGGCTGGCCTTCCTACTTATCGGTATATGCCCCAGACCTGGGGGCACGAGCGAGAAGCAAGATGAATGTGAACCGACTATTCACCAATCACCTCTATGTCTTCGGAGTTTAGGTGAAAACATAAACATAGCTAGGACGAGACTCAACCGTCCATGCAGTACATTTATCAACCCGAGACTGGGAGAAGACACATGGTCATCCAAAAAACTGGCTACGGTAGCTCAGTATTAAAACTTATATATAGTGCTTACAGCTACTCATGGCAACGACCATAAGGATGCCTAGAGATAGAATCATTAAATCGATACCTTAGCTCATGGGCAATTGACTTTCACTCCAACCCGAAGGACGGGTAAAGAATCATGAATGCATTGAATAGAAAGTGCGTTACTCGAAAGTTAGGAAGCCTATCCGAATAGTCACGAGAGATGAGAAGAAGTTGAGGTACAAGATAGTCAGATTAGTGAAGGTCCATGGAGTAACAATGATAAGGATTGTACTTGGGAGACTGAGAGTAAGATTAGAGATGCTTATCCTGATTTGTTTAATAGTATGTTTTATCTTAGATTGTTTGATGTGCGCCTTATCATAATTTCAAGGATGAAATTCTTTAAGGGAGGGAGATTGTAACACCCTATGTTTTTAGTAACACTATTTAGGAAATTTAATTAGTTAAATTAAATTTAATAATGTGGGTTGATTAATGGATAGAGATTTGTGAATAATAGGGGTAGTCGTGCTATGTTAATGTATAAATCGAAACGAGATAGCATGAAATAAAATAGACAAAGGATATAGAAAAGGGCAAAATTAGAATAAAGATATTCTTATACCCTAAACCCTTAGGGAATCAAAACACACGTTCATTTCATAATTTATCAAGTAAAAACATATCTAAAGCCGGTCACCATTAGCAAGCAAGGGAAAGAAGATAAAAGCTAGGATTCAAGAGAAGAATCAAATTAATTAATCAAGATTAAATCTCACATCTTTAATCACAAAGCTAAGGTGAATAATGACTACATCTCATTCTCTTAAATGTTTTCGGTTTAAAGTTAAATCCGAAGTGTTTTGAAAGTTTATGCCATGTTTTTGAATGATTAAATGTGTATATATGCTTGTTGATGATTTATGCTTGTTCATATAGATTTTATGATATATTTTGATAAGGAAACCATATTAAATGACATCCAAATGCCTTGCGATTTTAGATTTTGATCATAAATGATATTTTAGAGATAGGTTTCAATTTTCGTAATTTTCTGAATTGTTGTGGATTTTATATAAATTTTCTGGTGTAGAAATTGATTATTTGGGTTAGAAATTATTTATGGCTAAATAATTATTTATTTGGGTCTGAAATTTATATATGTTAGAAAACATATTAAATTGGATTTTTTGGAATTTTTGTAGAATTTTCCAAAGTGTTTTGATGAATATATAAAATTATTTAAAGTATGGGACTTAAATGTTTTATATATTTATAAAAGGAGAAGGGGTATTTTGTAAATAAATTAAAGTGTTTATTTTTAAAATTTTGGGCAGTGCTTTTAGAAAAGATAATTTGCAACCAATAAAATTTTGATAAACAAGGCAGGTTAGTTAAAAAGTATACTTAAAAAGGTTAAAACTCAGTTTTACCTGCAAATAGCCTGTTTCACCACTTTCGGCACCTTGCTTCCGACATAGATGGTTTTCAACTTAATTCCTCCGCCTCCATCACTATCGAAACCAATGCGCATGGCATTAAAGCTTTGGTGCGCAGCGAATTGGACATAGGCGGAAGGTATGAGGTCTAAACCCAGGGGTTCCGAAGGGGTAGAAGAGCTGCTTTATTTTAAATAAAAATGCACCTGCTTTGCTTTCGACTGTAAAGCCTTCGACACAGTTAAAAGGTTTTAAAGTAATGGTTGCGCCATTGTTTTGAGCAAATTGCTTTCGATCTGGTTGGCTTTCGACTAATTCATTGGTTTAAAAAGAATGGATTTAAAGGGGTTGCGCCTTTGTTTTTAAATATATGCTTTCGACTAGGTCGAAGCCTTTAGCTACCGCTTTCCTACTTCTCGAAGTCAATGGTTTCGAAAGGTATACTTTGTTTTTAAACTTGGACACTTCTCCAATGCTTTCAGAAGGGGTGGTTTCGATGCCATCATTTCTTTGCTTAGGAATGCTTTCGAAAGGTAGGCTTTCGACTTAAATGATTTTAATAACCCTTTTGCTCCGTTGAAGTATAACCCAAATGGTTTCGAAGGAGATGGTTTTAATTGGTTTCGAAAGGTGTTTTCCACATGTTGTAAATTGAACCCAAATGCTTTCGAAAGCATTGTTGTTTACAAAGTGTTGATGCCTTCGAAAGGTTTTAAATGAAAGTTTGAAAGGGGTGGTTCCCCAATGGTTTCGAAAGGTTAAAAGGAAAGGTTTTCCAAAGGTTTCAAAGAGCAATGTTTAAAGATTTTAAAAGGAAGATGTCTAAGGTTTTAAAGCTTTTGGAAGGAAGGTTTTTCAATAGTTTCGAAAGGTTTCTAAGAATGGTTTCGAAAGGAAGGTTTTGGCCTTTCGGCCTAGGTTAGAGGATGGGTTTACTTGGTTTCGGAAGAGGTGTTTTCAATGGTTTTGAAAGGTATACTTTCAATGGATTCGAAACGGATACTTTCAAAAGTTAAATGTTTTCATCAACAATAGTATAAGTAAAGTATATATATAACATGGCAAGGCGATTTTGAGTAAAGCATAGATATTATATGTTTTCCTTGTTTAAGTTTGATTTAAAGGTTTTGAATCAGTTTGAGAAAAGGTTTTCAAGGAAAATTTAAGGAAAGGTATTCCTAAGTAAAATGACTCAGATATTAGAATACCAGATGTGACTGGTATAGGGTTGCGCCCTATACTTTAGCTATTAGCCCTAGCTAATTTAGTCCAAAAATTCCAGTGTGTAGGGCTTTGTCACGGGTAAGACTAAAATTATGATTACACACAAAAGGGAATATATGTTTCTATACAGATAAGTTATTGGTGAGCCCGAACAACCATTAGAATCAGGTGACCCTGGGAGATGTTAAGTTAGGGACAGACCGTCTAGAAGAGAAGTATTTAACAGATAGTTAAGGATAGACCGTCCAGAAGAGGTGTCTAATTGATGTTAGATTATTTTGTTATATTGTCTGGTAGGCCCGAGTCAGCCAAAGGTTAGTAGTAAGCTAAACAAAACTACAGTGTTCGGACAGATAGTCCATTTGTTACTTGATATGTATGTTTACATGATATTGCTTTACAGTTTTAACCAATTTTGGTTGCAGGATAATGATTTGCAAAAGATATGTTTTAAAAGGACGTTAGTGAGGGGAAACCTGTTTCGCTAAGCGGCGTGGTCTCACTTAACATTAAATAACCGAGATGTATAGTATTATTCACACCAGGCTTTATATTTGACTCGAAGTTTATGTTTTTCCACTTAAACTCTCGGGTGCTCAAAATTGATTTGATTAGGCTGAGGGTTGAGGTTTTACAGGTTTTAGTAGGTTGACGAATAAAGCTTCCAGAAACAAGCAGGTGACTGACGGATAGCTATTTAGGAGTTGCTGTTTTGTTTTGTTTTATTCCACTATGTTGTATTTAAGACAGTTATGTCTATATAGTACTCTGGTCAACCAATAGGGCATCATCATATGTCGCTCTTGGTGTATTTATGTAATAAGTATATTTTATCTGAACCTAGGAAACGATTATGGGATATGTAATTTGAATGTGAAACACGTGTTTTGGAAATGTAATTTTAAAAGATGTTTTTTTAAATATGCAATTTTGTCTCATATTCAAATGCTTCTGATATTATGGATACCATTAACATAGCCATATTTAGTCTCCGAAAGTTAAAACTATAGATGTCTGCAGCATTGTAGCGCTTAGCTTTGGACCTCTAGATTGGGGATGTTACATCAAGTTCCAAGTACTTAAGGGAACCAACCTGGGCCCAGCGGAGAAGGATCCAAATGGATATAGAGACTAGTTATCTGCGCTATTTCCGAATGACCTCACCCAACACAGAAGAGTTTGGGGGAGATGGAGCGGTGCATGAGTTCACTAAAGCACGCTCCAAAAAAACTTGTTTTGCGATTGAGGATGGTGCGCCAGCCAAGCAACAAAGGACACTCAATGATGATATACTATTTCGAAACTAAGACACTGAAGGAGTGAAGCACCGGCTCTCGACCCAATGGTGGTATCCATCGGAATCGAGTTGGTAGTTGTACATCGAGTCCTGGTGGATAGTGGAAGTTCTGTCAATATTTTGTTTCTACATACATTCGATCAGATGAAGATCATAATGAAGGATGTGTCTGCTTCCCGAATGAAAATCCAAGGCTTTATGGGAGAACCAGGACAGCCAGTCGGGATGATTGACTTGCCTGTCGAGCTCGAAGAAGGAGAATGAAGGGTAGTCCTTATCCAAACCTTTGTGATATTGGATGAAATGCCATCTTACAACGCTTTCTTGGGTCTACCGACCCTTGCTGATTTTAGGACCGCTTTGGCTTGGCTCCGTGATACCTTACCATGAAATTCCTAATGGAGAATGGAGTTAGATAAAGGGAGATTAAAGTGTCACTAGAGAATGTTATGTTGTAGAGTTTCGTGAATCGAAATGGAAGGAAAGGGAAAGATGCGAGGAAGTCTCTCTACATTCTCGAACCGTCAACGTAGCAATTACAGAACTGCCCCTGGCTCGGGGAACATTGTCATTTCATTAAGGCTTTGGTCCCTAGGAAGAAGAGTTCAAGGGAGGAACAGGTAGCATCGGCAGAGATTATGGTGTCAGTCGATGTCGATATAGATGACCCAACTCGAGTCTTAAAAATAGGGTCATAACTTGGGATCAAAATGTAATAAGAATTGATCAAATTTCTTCGCCCCAACCTCGATGTGTTCGCTTGGACGCATTCAGATATTTGTGGGATATCATCGAGGTAGCTTGTCATGCACTCAATATCGATCCCAAGTACACTCCAATGAGGTAGAAGAGATGTAGCCTAGATCCGGAGTGATCCGTTGCGCTAAAGGAAGTAGTGGACGAGTTGCTGGCTAACGGCTTCATCAGCGACGCAACCTATCCTGAGCGGGTGTCAAATCCAGTTCTAGTTAAGAAGTCCAATGGGAAATGGAAAATTTGTTTTGATTACTTGGACCTAAACAAAGCCTATCCAAAGGACAGTTTCCCATTACCCAGAATAGACCAGCTTGTAGACGGAACTACAGGCCACGAACTACTCTCATTCATGGCTGCCTACTTAGGAAAAAACCAAATTATGATGCACAAACCCAATCAGGAGAACACCAGCTTCATCACCAACCTAGGATTGTATTGTTACGGAGTGATGCCACTCGACCTAAAAAATGTTGGTGCAACTTACCAACGGTTGGTGAATACAATGTTCAAGGATCAGATCAGACGAATGATGGAACTCTACGTGGACGACATACTAGTCAAGTCATGTATGTTAGGAAATCACTTGGACTACGTCTCGGAAATGTTTGAGATTCTTTGAAAGTATAGAATGAAGCTTAACCTGCTGAAATGTTCTTTTGGTGTGGCTAAAGGGAAATTTCTGGGTTTCATCATGAATGCGGGGGGTATTTAAGCAATCCCAAGCAAATTACCGCACTGCAGAACATCATAGCCCCTATGACCGAAAAGTAATTGCAAAGCCTAAATGGAAAGGTTGCAGCATTGAGCTGATTTATTTCTAAAGCAACGGACAAGTGTATACTGTTCTTCGATGCATTGAAGAATGGTAAGAAAAAGTTCGAATGGAATCAGGCCTATGAAACCACTTTTGAAGAATTATTGTGATATATGGAGACCTTACCAGTTTTATCTAAACCGATGGACAGGAAAGATCTATTCATCTACCTAGTAGTGTCAACTCATGCTCTAAGCACATCTCTAGTACACGAGGAAGCTAGAATCTAGCGCCATATTTACTACATCAGTAAGCGATTCACTGGAGCCGAAAAGAACTATTCAAAGTTAGACAAACTAGCCTATTGCATGTTGATCACATCAAGGAAGTTACGTCAATACTTCCAGGCTCACCCAATCAAATTGTTGACCGATCAACCTTTAAAGCAAGTGATGTACTATCCAGAGACGTCAGGACAACTTCTTAAATAGAACATTGAGTTGAGTTGGTATGACATCACTTATCACCCTCGAAGGGCAATCAACGGACATGCATTGGTAGATTTCATTGCCGAGTTCAGAATATGAGATGGCGAGGAAGAAAACACTCCAGAAGTAGTGTCACAGTGGAAACTGTTTATCGACGGTGCATCAAATGATTTCTGCTCAGAAGCAGGAGTTGTTCTTGAAACTCCCAAAGGACAGTCTATTTGCTAAGCTCTAAGGCTGGAGTTCCCTGCTACTAACAACGAGGCGGAGTACGAGGCATTCATAGCAGGCCTGAAAATTGTGAAGGAATTAGGAATAAGGGCTGTGCATATCTATAGCAACTCTCAACTAGTTGTTTGTCAGGTAAAAGAGGAATATCAGGCTAAGGGGGCAAACCTTACCCCTTATCTGTCAAAGGCATGGGAATTGCTGAACGACGTTGAACACTATACCATAAGTCATACTCCGAGAGAACGGAATATGAAAGTAGATTACCTAGCTAAACTACCCGGTTCCGGAGAAGCACGGTCAATGGGGCTGGTTCTAGTTGAAACGCTGATGGCTCCTAGCATAGATCCGATGGACATCAATTGGATTCTAGAAAGTACAAAGGAAGAGGAACCATGGATGACATCGATCAAAGACTATCTGCTCAGAGGGACACTCCTCAGGGATCAGAGTGAGCGAAAGAGGCTTCTTCGAGAGGCGCCATAATTCATACTAAAAGATGGAGTGCTCTACATAAGTGGATTCTCCACCCCCTTACTTAGATGTGTAATCAGCAGTGAAGCCAAGAGGATCCACCAGGAAGTTCACGAAGGTAGCTGTGAAGACAACATCAAAGGGCAGACACTAGCAAAGAAGGTCCTCCATTATGGGTATTTCCAGTTATCAGTCAACTGAGAGGCAGCAGACTATTCTAAATGTTGTGAACAATGCCAAAGGTATGCCAAAGTTACGAGAACCCCATCCACAAGCTAATACAAATGGTCAGCCCGTGGTCGTTTGCAATCTCAGGGATCGATCTAATTAGCATATTACCAATAGCTAAAAGGGAAGCCAAATATGCTATCATCGTAGATGTTTACTTCACCAAATGGGCCGAAGCCAAACCATTGGCCACCATCACTACTAAGAAAGTAATTAACTTAATTACTAAAAATATTATTTGCAGGTTTGGAGTACCATAGAAAATCATCACAGACAATGGAACTAAGTTCAAGAGTGTCGAATTCAAGAACTGCTACGAGTGTTTTCGGATCGAGAAGCATTCTCCATGGTTGCACACCCACAAGCAAACGGCCAAGTGGAGGCAGTGAACAAAATAACCAAATCCACCATTAGAAAACGGCTGGCAAATGCTAAACGAAATTGGGTTGATGAACTTTCGCTTGCACTATGAGCTTGCAGAATGATTCATAAAGCGACGATCAGGCACTCGCCTTTAGACTTGGCATATGGTTCAAAAGCAATAATTCCAGTGGAATTGGAAGTCCCCTCTCATCAGAGATGGCACTTCAACCAAAGTGAGAATGAGCAGCTCCTGCCCGAATCGCTTGATTAAATCGATGAGAAGTGGGAAGAAGCTGAGCTAAGGACTGCTGCCTATCAAAAGAGAGTGGCATGATACTCAATGTCAAAGTTCGCAACCGCAACTTCGAAGTTAAAGATCTCATCCTAAAACGAATCTAACCGACTATGGGGGCGCTTGGCCCAAATTGGGAAGGACCCTACGTTATCGGCCAGAAACTTGGAGATGGAACTTTTAAGCTCACAATGGTAGATGGAATCCAGATTCCTCGTGCTTGGAATAGCGATTCGCTGCGGCACTATTTTGTTTGAATTTCTATCTATGTATTTCTTTTCACAAATAAGCCACCCAGGGATACTAGGGGCATTGTAAATAGGCAAGATTTTCCTTTCTCTTTATTTTATCAATAAATTATTTTTCATCTTGAACCAATAGAATCGTGTTCATGTAAGCAACCTATTGAGTTGATGGGGTCAGATCGACTCCAAAACCATTCACTCGCTTCTTGGAGTAGTGAAACCGCGTCCAAGTACGCTACACCTACACACTTCATGAACCGATGGAACTACGTTCAAGTAAGTAACCAACCAAGTCAATGGAAGAAAATCGACTCAAACCGCCAAATCGAAGGGGAAAATCGATCTCTACATTCTAAGAGCCGATGTTGCTCCGGCAACATCGAGAAGGCCCAAACCCTCATGCACATCTATTAGCTGCATCTCTCTTCTTCGACTGATGGACCATGTCCAAGTAAGCACTCATTTCCTCAGCCACTCGAACCCAATGGAACCGTGTTCAAGTGCGCCCTATTTCTTTCACTTCTTGGACCGACGGAACCGCGTCCAGGTAAGCTTTCATTCCTTAGCTACTTGAACCGATGGAACCAGATTTAAGTGTGCCAAGTCCTTCATTTCTTGGACTAATGGAACCACATTCAAGCAAGCATCCACTCCCTTGTTGCTTGAACCAATAGACAAGCGTACTTTGAATCATCACTATTACCCTGTAATATCATCAGTTTGTCAAAACCTCCTAAGTACCGACGTTTCTCCGATAATATCAAAAAAATTTGTCAGTTATAGGATTGGTAAAAATCAATCCCCATCGCCCAAAACTCAACATCGCCCAGATATCGAAAACGTTTAAGGAAAATCCAAGGAATGGGTTGTCCATAGGTCTCAAGAAAGAAAGGTTGATATATGGATAGAACCTCAATACCGAACTCAGAGAAAATCAGGTGTAACCAAAGTACATAATGCTCAGAATCGAGCATTCAGACTGTAAGTTCCCGAAGATAGGAGCTGTAAAACATCCTTGACTGGGGGCAACCAGAAAGTAGCTCAGAACGCTCGATCTTGCAACAAGTGTTTGGAGTAACCAACTCCATGGACTAGGGGGCACACAACATACCAACTCCTTGTTAGAATAAAAGTCACTCCACGGTTTTGTTATGCAGAACAAAAATTCTGACAACTACAACAGAGCTAAGTAAAATAGTAAAACTAAATAACTGCAAGTTACACTATTTACAACATTTACATGCATAGAATTGCGATATATAAACACAGCGTCACACAGTACAGCAGTGTATAATATGGAAATTGCGAGATGAGCAATCGTATTATGCACACATATAGTGGTATATAAACAGGCACAATACATAGAATGTAGAGAAGCACATAGAAGAGATTACAGTAGAAATACTAATCTTTTCATTTCTTATACCACTTTATGTACAATATCAAACAGCGAGGGTCGTTCCTGCACAATGTCAGCCTGTTTGAACACCAAAAAGCAAAAATACAAACTCTATTGACAGCACAACAAAAGAAAAGATGCTAAGTACAAACTCTGTACTTATACAAAAAGACTCAAAAAATCAAAAGTCGCAAATTAAAAGAACGACCAAAACCCGGCTCCACTGATGCTCGAGCCTATCACTTCTTCCCATTGCCAACTTTGCCACACTTACCCATTCAGGTTAGGGTCTTCTTCTTCTTCACCACCACCTTGCTTGAGTCAGTTTCCTTGTACCCACAGACTGACTCACCTGCAGACTTCAGTTTGCCAGCCTTGATGGTAAATGGGAGGATCCTGTCTTTGTAGCATCTGGCTCTGCTTTAAGCTTTGCCTTCTCTTTCTTTGTCTTGAATCCGCTCCGCCATTATCTTATCCCCGATTGGATCAGAAGCGTTAACCATCTAGACATCCTCCTCCTACAATATGACAATGTCCTCCATTCCTTCCAATGCTGCAATCTGTTGGGCATCGGATACGGGCCCGGAGATGGAAGGTTGGAGTGTAATAGTTGAATTTATGGAAATAGCAGTGGAGGCGGTGAAGATTGCTTCAATTCGTGCACTATGAGAAGCAAGAAGCAAAGGTGGGACGTCAAGTGGACCTATGTGTTCACAGAGAGAATGGTACATCTCGGTAACAGATTTAGGAGTGAGATCGACCCAATGGAGCATGGGAGAAACAAGAGAAATACTTGAAGTGGGACTCCTTGGTATGAAGTCAATCTCGTACTCTCCAGTTGCTGGAAACCGCCCAATCACTGGAACAGGGAAATATGGCTCGTGCAGTGCGACTGAAAAAGGAATGATCGACATTGGTGCCCTATACTGCGAGATAGGCACTTCACGCTGACCTGAAGAGCTCAAGCTAGCATGGGTAGCTGTAGCCTTGGCATCCTCCTCAGCGAGAATTGCCTTCCCTACAACAAGAACATATATCTCTTCGGCACCCAAGTACTACACCAGTAGCTCGGTCTCGGAGTGGTCACCTCTAGCTCAACACAACACTTCTTCCTACATGTCAGCAAAGGTGGTAGGATAATCGTTTCCTAACCACTTTCCCTGTGCATAATCACACTCGCATAGAAATGTTTGAGTTCTTGGTTTAGGTCTTCCCTCTCTTAGGCTCTCTTCTCTTTCTCATCCTCCCGAGATTTTTCAAGATCAGTCAACTCGCTCCAGCAGATAGCAAGCTCGATGTCATTTGAAAGCTTATCGGATGATAGAGTGTCCAACTTTTCGGCCAACCCTTGGTTTTCCTTATGGAGTTTCTACACTTCTTCGTAGAGGCATTCAAGTTCAGACACCCGTCCGGAAAGTTCTTGGTCTTTCGCCTTTATAATTTCAGCTTTCTCTTCGGCTTGTTTCTTATGGCTCTCAGTTTTAAGATGATTGGCCCTAAGATCATTCCTCGTCACTATCTTTGCGTTGGTATGGGCATGCTTCATCTCTTCCATCAAACTATCTACACTCTCTTTCTATTCGAGTGCGAGATCTCTTTCCCTAGCAACTTTGATCAAGTTAGCATCCCGTTCTTTAATTGCCTCTTCATGCTCTATGCTCTCTTTCTCAAGCGAATCAAGTTGTGTGAAGTTGACTTGTTGATCTCAGGAAGAGCTTTGCACAATCACTGCAATCTGAAAATCGAGTCAACATCGCATTGCACTGCCTCCAAGTTTTTTGCCACCCTTTCTCTAGTAAAGATTTTGATGTCATTATCGAATTTTAATCCATGCAAGTATTAGTATGGTTAAGCAGCTTGGAGGCGGAATAAACCAAGCAAAAGTGTAAGCATTAAGATGCTTTGAGAAGGAGTGGAGGCGGCAATAGTTGTAATAGTCTATGATGAAGGAGTATCTTGGATAATAGCAGTTTGAGCTTCGGAACGTAGAGGAATAATAGAAGTAGTGGCTCTATGGCGCTTGGAGGAATCTCTCCAGGGGTGTTTGTGAGTCTCACAGGAGGAATCTCCCCCGAAATCCCTCTGTCTCTTCATTCTTTCTTCTTTAGCATTGAGGCGTTCTCTCTCACCTTTGCGAGCTTCATCACGCTCGCGCTCTTTTCTCCTTCGCCTCTCTTCATCTGTTTCATAGCGACAAGGATGAGGGTCAGGAGTGCTCCTTCTACAGTCCCTCGAGCTACGGTGAAGTGCTTTGTATATATGTCATGTGCCATTGAACTTGAAACAAAGAAAAATGAATAAGTACCAAAATTATGGATATCAAAGTGTATGCGAAGATGAATGTTCATGATCCTAGAGTAAAGTGTATAACGCCAATAACCCCTTTATAGTTTATAAACCGATTGGGCATGGTTTTAGCGTCGTAGTGCTACCGCCTTCACTTATAAATGCCTCAGAAGCTATATCGTTCTATGAGCTGATTTCTTCTATAATTTTAGTAATTGAGATGTCTCTGTGCTCATTCACATTGATGGAAACATCTTTCATGAAGTTAGAAGTTGATGTAGGCCCAACAGAAGTCCCTACAACTTGATCTCCCACAGAAAGTGGGGACTCGATGGTCAGTCGTTCGGAAGGAAGAGAACTACCAAGATCTGGACTTATGTTTCATCGGCCAAAAGGTCCAGAGAATGAAGGTCGGGAAGTTCGGAGTTCATTCCCGGTGATTCATCCTTAGATCCACTTTCCCCATCCTCAGTGGCCTGAAGGTCGCTATTGTTCTCATCATCAGGGATCTCTCCTTCCTCCACAACCATGGCCTATTTTCCTATTCTTCTTTTAACTGGCTCATCCTCCTCCTAGATGGTAGGCATTCTCCTACTTTCGCCCTCATGACTGGGGGCACCATCTTTCATGGGCTTATCTACCTCAGCTTTAGCATCCTCTCATTCTTCGTTATCTCTTAGAGGCTCGTCCATCTTTATCCACAGCCTCCTCCTCATGATCATCACCAGAATCATGTCCATCGCCTGATGCACCTTCTTCCTCTTCCTCTTAATGACCCTCATCAGAGCCACAAGTGGATGCAGTGGAATGGGTACACAACCTAGAGCCACTTTATGAAGGGACCTCGGTATCAGCTACTCTTCCCAGAGCAAGCAAACCATAGTCTAACAAGTTTTCATTCGTCAAGAGGAAGCTGACAGAGCATTCGCTTGCTCTAATGGCCTTCAGATGTCAGTGCATCTTCTTGTGCTCTGAACTTATGTCTCTTGTTGGGAAACCTTTGAGAGATATGTGGTTGAATCCTTGCGGACAGCAGACAAAGAAATATTCAGTTTTAAACATTGAACGTTTGTTATGGAGGTTCATGATGAACTTGCACCTGGTCCAAGCCTTGATTATGACAAATGTGGGGCAATCTTATATCCTCTTGAATTTGAGCAAATATTCAAGCCCTCTGAAATGCAGAGGACACTCGAATCGCTGCACGAACAAGACGTGTAATGAACTTAGCAAAGATAAATGGTTCGGGTGAACTTGAAATGGCGCAAGTCCAATTTCCCATAGGAAATCTATTATGAAATAATTAAAAGTCAGAACGGCGCCGCTGAGACACATATACCGGTTGTAAGTCGTAAAACCCGGTAGGGGACGATGTGCAAGTTCATCTTTTGCCGGCAAGCGAACATCTTCTATAGAACTCCATGTTGTAAGCATATATTAAAAAGCATCTTCTCAGTCATAATGGTTGGCGCTTGCTCCAGCGAGTTAGTTAAAATCAGCCTTGGTGGTAAATAGGGCAGAACATTGGGTTTACTAGCACCATCTAACTCTCAGACCCAGAAGTTGAAGGTTGGTTGGTCCCAACTGAATAGATAGAGAAACCAAAGAGTGGTAGAGGCACCCTTAGAAGGAGTTGACGGTCCTTCACCAGATTTGCGATGAGCCGATTGGCGAGTCATTCTAGACAAGAGAACTTGGCGTTCAATACAATCAGGTGGAATTTAAGTTGAAAAAGAAATACACATATGTCCTACACTTGGAATTCAAAGGAAACCGACGTATGTCAGCCAACTGAATTCTAAGTGTTGACTGGGGCAAGTGTAGTGTGTTGTCTACATGAGATGAATCCATTACCATGAACACTATGAACGAATCATCCAGTACAGATAGCTTGCTCACTTTTGAGTAACAATCTGTATTGTCCTTTGAGATTATCTTTTTATACTTACCCGTTATCGATCAACGTTTGATAATGAATCCGTTGTCCGGAGCGATGTGGAAAGTCTCTCTTTTCATGGTCGTCGAAAATGCAAAATAAAAGGGGCAATAAGATGTTATCATCTGATATGCCCAAATTCAGAATTTAATGGTCATATTGACATCCACTTAGAGGCTGGACCTACCAATCTGATAAAGAAAACAATCAAAGGAAACAAGTCACGTTCCCCTTTGACCATCACATCTGTTTTAATGGAAAAAGCCTTAACACTTAGTTTCAAAATCGAACAAAACACATACGATTTCAATTGTTTCTGTCATGGAGTAGGATTAACCAAGTTTCTATCACCACCATGACCATCCTCTCTATCCCAATATCCATCACCACCTACCTTTAAATCAATTCAAAGGAATTTGGCCTAGGGTTTCAAAGAATTCGGATCCAAAAATCGCTGGTGGCGAACTCGACAGCGGCGGCTGTCTCAGGGGGCGGTGAGATGCTAAAGGTGGCATCGACAGTAGTGGATCGGCAAGAGCAAATCAGCGGTGAACTTGAAGGGGTAAGAAGAAGCAAGTCGACACTTGAGGATCTCGGTTGGAAGAAATAAAGAAAATCGTCCGAAATTTGCTTAAGTTTGGATATCGGTGTCGACATCAGAGGTTGGTCCCGACATCACATATATTGCCTGAAATGCGTCAAACTTCCATACTCGAACCAATCAGCAACACTAAGTCACAAACAAATTCCAGTATCCAAATTGTATATGCAACATCAAGAATAGAAGTTCCAGTTCAAAATTGAAGTAAACAACGAATAAAGATCGGTCAGTTGAAGCCAAATAAAAGCAACACTTCGTAATGGCACTTAAGTAATCAAGCAGAATTCACAGAATAGCAATTCAGAACTTGACTCATTCCAGAGCACACTTTGTTTTCAACGAAAGCATACTTTAGGGGCTAATGTTAACTGGACTTATGTAGAAATCAATAGGAGTTAGAACATCAAGACGAAGACGAAACAACTTGAAATCTTAGAAACACACCTAGATAGGCTAAAGAAACAACTTAGATAATTTTAAACCCAAGAGGACCAACTATTAGAAGTCGGTGCTGACTTGAAGAGGTCGGTGGAGACATCCCCTACTTTTATATATCTCGCTAAAACTTAGCAGAGGCTCTTCTTTAGCTATTTAATGTATGCCCGAGCAATATCAAAGGATTCTGATCACCTGAATACTAAGATTGGAGAGTTAGCAGTCAGGCAATAGAATAAACCAAGTGATAAAGGAACCATCACCATTATCAATAAAATATCCAAACTAACTACATAGAACAACTCAAAATCTAGTAGCAAGACAAGTGTAAAAAAGTTCGACCTCCCTGGAATTAACCAAGAGTTCAATATAGAAATGAGAAGACCGTACCAACATCTATGGTTAATCCAGATGATGTTGCAGTTTCTCACACTCTTCTTGCCGACTTCTAGACTCTGCTACAACTCTCTGTTTGGCCCAATGCGACTGCTACCACCATAAATACAATCCATAGAGCAACTAACAAAATGGCTTCCATAGAGCAACTAACAAAATGGCTGGATTCTGCCAAAATTAGGCGGGATCTCCATCTATTCTTTAACTCTCTCTACTCAATAGTCACCAAGACAGTTCCAATAGGAAATTCTAGGACTTAGATTGGTCAAATACCTGTACTTGTCACTTATTCGGTCTCAAACACCTTGTAATCATACGCAATCAATAATCAAAGCTATAAAGCGGACATAGGCTTAGTTAACAGCCGATCCACTATAAAATTCTCTATGTTTATTTACTTTATCGTACTTTTCTATTATATTTACTTTGTTCTAATAGGGCTGGTGCTTTCACATCACACTTCAGGGTGTTGATCCATTTTTTGGGTTTACAAATGATTTGATGTTCATGTTATTAATGTTGATCGGTTATTACACATTTGATAACTTGATGTTTTTGCTACTAATATGGTTGACTAGTGCTCATTTGATGATATTGATGGTGTGTTAGTAATATAAGGTAATTAGTACATATTTGTTTGATGTTACTTGCATTGTTGATGTATCACTAGAAGTTAATGATTAGTACATATGTGTGTGTATTTGTTGTTCTTGGTTTGTTTGATGTTTGGGGTTAGCATTGAGTGTTGTTAAATTTGAGTGATGTTTAATAGCCTTTTTTGTCTTTATTTTTTCACCCCTCATTTATGATGATTGATTGTAATGGCTTAGTAGAAATGGTGTTTTTAGCTTGCATTAGTTGTATGGTTGTTAGGGTTGTGCAATATTATGTGCTAACAAGTGTTTGATGCAGGAAAAGAGCAGGAAATAGAACTAAGTGAGCTTGATCTTAAAAGGGTATGCAGGCAGCCTTTCCCTACACAATAGCTCTCCGTTCTCTTATGGTTGGAGTGTATAGGATAGAGTGTGATCCAAATGTAGTTATCTACCTTTTCCTTGTGTGTGTGTGTGTATAAATTTTGCAGGTGAAAGCAAAAGGAAATGAAAGGAGCTTTGATTGTGTGCCACGTCTACAGGCTGTTCATGTAAAATATATCTCTTGTATCATTATGGTAAATTTTATAATGGATGATGTATAGAGCGATATAGATACTTCATTCATCATATTGGGCCTTGTATATTATTTATTAATGAGATATCTGTATCATTGTTTAATTATGCTATGAGATTTTTTCCTTTTTCCTATATTGATTTTGGATTTTAAATTATACGACCAATGGTCCACAGTTTTTTACGTCTGAGATTAGTGTGTGGGCGTATTTTGACAGTGTTTGTCACTAATTTTAGATGTTCAGAATAGCGGGGTGTTATATCTTCCCCTTCCTCCTCTTCCTTTTTCTGTGTTGAGACAATAACAAATGTAACAGTTTTATAGTATTCTACGGCCTCAAGTTCCTTAAGCTTACTTTTGGAAAGTTCCTCACCGGCATTGTCTAGTTGCTGACGAAGGTTGGCTACTGAGTCAAACAAATCTAACCAATTTCTCAAATGTTTGATCTAAAAGAGGAACAACCTACGAAGTAGACTTAATATTCTCTTCAAGCTCTTTGATTGATTGCTTAAGTTTCTCTTTTTTATTTAAAAGCTTTAAGTTGCATTCACCCAAAGCGAGCTTGGACTTGAGAAAGTTAACTTGAGTCTCTTATGCCTTGAATTTTGCTCAAAGAAGTTGCATTTTAATGAATTTACCATCACAAGCCTCTTTGATTAAAAGATGATCTTTCTTATTATTTAAACAATTTGGGCATGTCGAATAAATAAAGTCAAAAAATACCCAAGAGGTAAAGTTACTTTCTATTACAACAAAAAGATTACATGTATTGAAATTGTAAAAGAAGTACAAAACATTAAGCATTTCTAAAGAACAAATTTATCCTTGGTACTAAGTATTATTCTAATTATGGCGGTGACCCTGAAATTCGAACACTTCATCTTCGAATATCGAAACGTTTTGAAAAATTATGAAGTGTTATAAATGGGATTTTATAACCTTGTTAAATATCAATTAATTAATGAATAATGATAAGAAATATATTCTTCGAAGAAAAATCGATAATGTGACTGAAAATCGGTTTATCAATAAACAGCTTTTTATTTGATATAAGTTGTTCGAACTCTTGTGTACATATCTAGTAATAAAATGACTAAATTAGGAACTTACTAGCAAACTTTAATTTAAAAACCAAATGAAAGGTTCTAGAAACTTCTAATGGATAAGAGATATTAAAATGAAAGGGGTATAATGGTTATTTACTTATGTAAGAGGTGTAAAGGAGAAGCGATGGGGCATGTCAGAGAGCAAGCCTTCCATGACAAGAAGGGAATGTGAGAACAAGCTTAGGCAAAACCATTTGAACCTTATAAAAGGAGAGGTATACCCTTGAATTATAATTACAAATTTACAAAGAAAAAACACGCTCTCTTTCAAATCTTCCTCTTCATAAAATTTCTAAATAAATCAACTCAAACTTTGCCACAAACCTTAGGAAAACATTACACCACTTTTCACCAAGTTATATTTTGAAGAAGAGAAGCCAAGGTTGTAACATCCCCTATCTGGAGTCCCGAAGCTAAGTGCTACGGATGCTGCAGTCATCCATAGTATTAACTTCCGGTTACCAAATATGGTAATGTTAATGGTATCTATAATATCAGAAGCACTTGAATATGAAATAAAAACATCACAGATTAAAACATTTTTCCGATTGCATCTCAAAACAGCATTTCATATTCAAATTACATAATCCCATAATTGTTTTCCAAATTCAGATAAAATATAATTATTACAAAATACGCCAAGAGCGACATATGAAGGTGCCCCCTTGGTTGATTAGAGTACTATATAGTCATATCTGACTAATACAGACAGCGAAATCAAACAAATTAAAACAGCAACTCCTAAATAGATATCTGTCAGCCACCTGCTCATCTCCGAAAGCTTTATTCATCAACCTAATAAAACCTATAAAACCTCAACCCTCGGCCTAATCAAATCAATTTTGAGCACCTGAGATTTTAAGGGGAAAAACATAAACTTTGAGTCAAACATAAAGCCTGGTGTGAATAATACTATACATCTTGGTTATTTGATATTAAGTGAGACCACGCTGCTTAGCAGAACAGGTTTCCCCTCACTAATATCCTTTTTAAACATATCTTTTGCAAACCTTTATCCTGCAACCAAAACTGGTTAAAACTGTAAAGCATTATTATGTAAACATACATATCAGGTAACAAATGAACTATCTATACGAACACTATAGTTTTGTTTGGCTGACTACTAACCTTTGGCTGACTCAAGCCGATCGGACAATATAATCAAAATAATCTAACACCTATTAAACACTCTTCTTCTTGACGGTCCGTCCTTATCTATCTGTTAAATACTCCTCCTCTGGATGGTCTGTCCCTGACTTAATATCTCCTAGGGTCACCTGATTCTAATGGTTTTGCGGGCACACAAATAACCTATATGTATACAAACATATATTCCCTTCTGTGTGTAATCATAAATTTAGTCTTACCTATGACAAAGCCCTACACACTCGAATTTTGGACTAAATTAGCTGAGGCTAGTAGCTAATGTATAGGGCATTGATGCAGCGCGAGCTACGAATTCACAAGTCTTAGGTCACTCACGACCTAACAAACCAAAACTGGAAAATAAGTCGTTAAAAATTGAAGTCTTAGGTCGCTCACGACCTAATGGGTTCTTAGGTCGCTCACGACCTAAGGAAGATGGGCTACGAGCTAATGGAACCAACGCTCAGGAAAACAGCTCACGACCTAACGAGGCTTTTAGGTCGCTCCAACGACCTACCGGTTTCAAAGATCACATGCTATGACCTAACAGGCTAGGGGGAAATGAGCTACGACCTAACAGTCTGAAGGGAAAGGTGATTCGACCTAACGAGTTACGACCTATGTTAGGTCGCAAGGAAACGGAACGAGCTAAGTTAGGTCGCGAAGGCTTAGGTCGCAAAGTCTTAGGTCGTGGAGACTTAGGTCGCGAAAAATTTCTGAAGCCGCTTCTGTTAGGTCGCAAACGAAGGGATGTCGTTCATTCTTAGGTCGCAAAGCTCTGGATGCCATTGATTTCCTTAACTCGCTGATCTGGAATGTTGTATGGTCTTAAGTCGCGGAAGATTGTAGCCGTAGATTGTTATGCCGCTTTATCAGATGCCGTTCATTTGTTAAGTCGTTGAATAATGTAATTAGGTCGTTACCGACCTAAGTGAGTCGTTTGTCTTTAAGCCTGTTTGTTTTTTAGGTCGTTGTGTTGTACTTTAATGTGATAAGTCGCTGTGTTGTACATAGGTCGTCACCGACCTTAGATAGGTCGTAAGTCGTCGTCTATAGGTCGTTTCCGACCTAGGAGTTGTGAATTTTTCTGCACTGCGTGAGTTGTAGCCTATAAATAGGCATGTATGGTCATTTGTAAAGGTTGTTGAATATTGAATAAAATTCTCTTTTGATTGCTTTGTGCTTTCATTCAAATTGGTAGTTGAGTGTAATCTCCTATCTCCTCTTTCGGATAATCGAGTGCGCTCGATTCAACGATTGTAGAAGCCGATTCGCGGAATCTAGTGCGCTAGATCAACGCTCGAAGAATTGAAGATCTTTGAACCCGGTATCGTGCGCGATCAACGAGTTCGGGATAGCTAGAATTTGGTATCTTCGGATCAACGAATTTGGGCATTTCAATATCTTCCAATCCATCGATTACTACATTCACCAATCTACATTGTTTTTGAAATATCCGCTGCGTCAGTTTTTGGTATCAGAGCTTGTTCTAGCCAATCATAGCTAGATCGAGACTTGGAGCCTATTCATTTGAAGTTTGAAGAAAAGCCGAGAGCTTGAAGTGTTGAGCCGTGGCCGAGAGGAAGAAGAGATCATCTTTGTTCGAAGTTGTTTGATCGAATTTGAATTGGAGGCCGAAGCTTTGTCCATCGTGTTCATCGCGATTTGCTACAAAGTGGAAGTTTTCGATCCGTTTCATTTTGGATCAAAGTCCGAAAAGTGTTTGAATTTTGAAGTGTTGAAGAGTTTGTAAAGTTTTCAAGTATGCCGCCAAGAAGAGCCAATCGACATCAAAACGTTGAAGCTTTGTATCGAAGAGAAGAGGCTGATGAGATGGAGCAAAGAATCAATGAGAACTTTAGTGAAAAGCTTAACGAAGGAATTGGCCGGTTAGAGAAGCTTATGACGGAGATGAATCAAAATCGGAGAAGGGTTTCACCAGAATCTAACCATGGGGGTAGTAGAGTCTCGCCACATTCCAATCGAGACAGGAGTGTTGAAAATGATCAAGGACGTGGGAGGAACGTGAATGATCGTGAACGAAGGAATGTAGATAGAAGGGATGGTGGTAGACGTGAAGGGAGTAGAGATGTTGGTGGTCAGAATCGACATCGTTATGCATCTGATTTTGAAGAGGAGTATGATGGAGGTAGTATTCAAGGAAGAGGTCAAGGAAGAAATTACTCTGAGTATGATCACAAGTGGGAGTCGAGGATGAAGACTGAAATTCCTGAATTCAAAGGTGGTATGCAAGCAGAGGAGTTTCTAGATTGGGTAGCTAATGTCGAGGAGATTTTTGACTTCAAAGAAGTTCCAGAACATCGTAGAGTGAAGTTGGTTGCTACGAGGCTGAGGGGTAGAGCTTTAGCATGGTGGCAGCAAACCAAGCTTACACGTGATCGGATGGGAAAGTCAAAAGTTGAATCTTGGGAGAAGATGAAGAAGATGATGAAAGCAACGTTCTTACCTTACAATTATCAATCTTTGATGTATCAACGTTTGCAAAACTTGAGACAAGGGACGAAATCTGTGAATGACTATGCTGATGAATTCTATCAACTTATTGCAAGGAATGATATTATGGAAACAGAAGAGCAGCTGACATCTAGGTTCATTGGGGGATTGAGAATGCAGATTCAGGATATGGTTAATATGTTCGATCCAAGATCTGTGGCAGAAGCACATCAAAAGGCGTTGGCTTGGGAGAAGCAAGGGAGACGAGGAGGTGGTGTGTTTACTAATTCTAACAATCAAGCGAAGGGTGTTGGTGGAAGTTCTAATGTTTCTAAACCTATCAGTAGACCAGTGGTGAAGGAGGCTGAGAAGGCAAGGGTTAACAATGGTTTCAAATGTTACAATTGTCAGGAATTGGGTCATAAAAGCAGTGAGTGTCCAAAGCCAAAGAAGAGAACCATGATTGCGGAAGTTGAAGATGAGGATGTTGATGGAGATTGTTCTAGTCCAGTTGAGGAGGAGAAGCAGGATATTGCGTCAGGAGATGAAGGTTGTAATCTAATGCTGAGGAGATCGTGTTTAACACCGAAGCAGGAAGAAGCTAGTTGGTTGAGGAGTAATATCTTTAAATCGACGTGTACTATTCTAGGGAAGGTGTGTAAGTTTGTGATCGACGCAGGAAGCTGTGACAATATTGTTTCAACCGAAGCTGTGACAAAGTTGAAATTGAAGACAGAGAAACATCCAAATCCATACAAGTTAGCATGGTTGAGAAAGGGTGGAGAAGTGAAAGTGGATAGACGAGTTCGTGTTCCATTCTCTATTGGGAAGAAATACAAAGACGAGATCTGGTGTGATGTAGTAGAGATGGATGTTTGTCATTTATTATTGGGAAGACCATGGCAGTATGATCGAGAAGTACAACATGACGGTCGGACCAATAGCTACAGTTTTATGTTTGAAGGCACGAAAATTATCCTAGTTCCGAAGAAGAGATCACAAGGAGAAAGTAAGTCCGAAGAGATTGAAGAGCTGAAAACTTTATTATCTTTGAAGGAGTTTGTTAAGGAGGTTGAGAAAGAGCCTGAGGTATTCATGTTGATTGGACGAGAGAGCAAAGAAGAGGTTGAAATTCCAGAAGAAGTTAAACCAGTTTTGAAAGAATTTGACGATGTATTCCCAGATGAGTTACCAAAGGAGTTACCGCCTTTGAGAGACATACAACATCAAATCGATCTTGTTCCAGGAGCAGTGTTACCACACAGACCACATTATCGAATGAGTCCGAAGGAACATGAAGAGTTACGGAGGCAGGTAGAAGAATTGCTTGATCAGGGGCGTGTGCAGGAGAGTTTAAGTCCTTGTCCTGTACCAGCTTTATTGGTACCCAAGAAGGATGGAACGTGGAGGATGTGCACAGATAGTAGAGCATTGAATAAGATCACAGTTAGATACAGATTTCCGATGCCAAGGCTTGATGATTTATTGGATCAAATCAGTGGGTCCGTAATCTTTTCTAAGATTGACTTGAAGAGCGGTTATCATCAGATTCGCATTAGACCAGGGGACGAATGGAAGACAGCATTCAAGACGAGGGAAGGCTTGTATGAATGGTTGGTAATGCCGTTTGGTCTATCGAATGCACCAAGTACATTCATGAGGGTGATGAACCAAATTTTCAGACCGTACATTGGGAAATTTGTGGTGGTTTACTTTGATGATATTCTGATCTACAGTGCTAGTACAGAAGAGCATGTTCGGCATTTGAAGAAAGTGTTAATTATACTTCGTGAAGAACAATTCTATGCTGCTACAAAGAAGTGTGTGTTTATGGCAAGAAGCGTTTTATTTTTGGGGTATGTTGTATCAGAGGAAGGAATACAGGTTGACCAAAGTAAAATCGAAGCTATCAGAGATTGGCCGCAGCCCAATACGATAACGGAAGTTCATAGTTTTCACGGGTTGGCTTCATTTTATCGAAGGTTTATTCCACACTTTAGTAGTGTGATGGCACATGTCACTGATTGCATGAAGGGTAAACAGTTTGCATGGACAGAGGAAGCCGGGGTTGCTTTTGAGCGAATCAAAGAACTTTTGACGTCTGCACCAATTCTAGTATTACCTGATTTTCAGCTAGTGTTTGAACTGCACACTGATGCATCCAAGGTTGGAATTGGAGGAGTGTTGAGTCAGAGGGGACGTCCAATTGCATATTTCAGTGAGAAGTTGTCAGGAGCGAAGATGCGATACAGTACATATGATGTGGAGTTTTATGCTGTTGTGCAATCTATTAAACACTGGAGACACTATCTATTTCAGAAGGAATTTGTTCTTTATACTGATCATGAAGCATTGAAGCATTTGCAAGGGCAAGACAAGATTTCAGCGAGACATGCATCGTGGATTGCATATCTGCAACAGTTTACTTTTGTTGTTAAACACAAGTCAGGGGTGACAAATCGTGTGGCTGATGCTTTGAGTAGGAGGAGTCATTTGTTGACTACACTAAAGGTTGAAGTGACGGGGTTTGAAATATTGCCAGAATTATTTACTGATGATCCTTACTTTGCAAAATTTGTTGATAAAGTCAAGGAGGGAGAGACGGATGATTTCGTGATGGTAGATGGTTTTCTGTTCAAAGGCAATCGATTGTGCATACCAGAGGGTAGTTTGAGAATGAAGATTATCAAGGAGCTACATGAAGAAGGACATGTTGGAAGAGACCGTACCTTACAGTTAATTTCACAATCCTACTTTTGGCCATCGATGAGGAAAGAAGTAGAGAGGTTTGTGGAGCGTTGTCATATTTGTCAGGTTTCGAAAGGAACTGCTACTAATGTTGGTTTATATATGCCGTTACCCGTGCCTGTAAAACCATGGGTGGATATCAGTATGGACTTTGTGTTGGGGTTACCAAGAACGCAGCGTGGTAATGATACCATTTATGTGGTGGTTGACAGATTTTCGAAAATGGCACATTTTATTGCTTGTAAGAAGACGGCAGATGTTGTTCATGTTGCTCAGTTGTTTTTCAAGGAGATCTATCGACTACATGGATTGCCAGAATCTATCGTGTCGGATAGAGATACTCGATTTCTGAGTCATTTTTGGTTGAGTTTGTGGAAAATGGTCGGAACGAAGCTGAAGTTCAGTAGTGCTTATCATCCGCAAACTGATGGACAGACTGAGGTGGTTAATAGATCATTGGGAAATTTATTACGGTGTCTTGTTCAAGATAATCTGAAGAATTGGGATGTGAAGTTATGCCAGGCAGAGTTTGCCCATAATCATGCTGTGAATCGAAGTACTGGGTTCAGTCCATTCCAGATTGTCTATTCGAGCTTACCGAAAGGACCGTTGGATTTAACAGCGATACCACACTCAAAGGGGACAGTTAAGAAAGCTGCTGATTTTGTTGAAGGGCTGACAGAATGTCATAAAATCGTTCAAGAACGATTAGAGAAAGCAAATGAGAAGTATAAACAGTCTGCAGATTTGAAACGACGAAATGTTGAGTTTAACGAAGGTGATCTAGTTTATGCAGTATTAACGAAAGATCGTTTTCCAGTAGGCGCGTACAATAAATTGAAAGCACGAAAAATTGGTCCGGTGGAAGTTGTGAAACGAATCAATGAAAATGCTTATAAACTGAAGCTGCCAGATGATGTGTATACGTCTGACGTGTTCAATGTTAAACATCTCATACCATATCACGGGAATGAACGATCTGATGGAGATGAATTTACAAATTCGAGGTCGAATTTTTCTCAACCTGGGGAGGATGATGCAGCACGAGCTACGAATTCACAAGTCTTAGGTCACTCACGACCTAACAAACCAAAACTGGAAAATAAGTCGTTAAAAATTGAAGTCTTAGGTCGCTCACGACCTAATGGGTTCTTAGGTCGCTCACGACCTAAGGAAGATGGGCTACGAGCTAACGGAACCAACGCTCAGGAAAACAGCTCACGACCTAGCGAGATAGAGGAGGGAGCAAGTAATGCTGGAAAAAGTGGTAGTGTCCAAATTGGTGAAGTATTAGGTCGCATACGACCTAACGAGGCTTTTAGGTCGCTCCAACGACCTACCGGTTTCAAAGATCACATGCTACGACCTAACAGGCTAGGGGGAAATGAGCTACGACCTAACAGTCTGAAGGGAAAGGTGATTCGACCTAACGAGTTACGACCTATGTTAGGTCGCAAGGAAACGGAACGAGCTAAGTTAGGTCGCGAAGGCTTAGGTCGCAAAGTCTTAGGTCGTGGAGACTTAGGTCGCGAAGAATTTCTGAAGCCGCTTCTGTTAGGTCGCAAACGAAGGGATGCCGTTCATTCTTGGGTCGCAAAGGTCTGGATGCCATTGATTTCCTTAACTCGCTGATCTGGAATGTTGTATGGTCTTAAGTCGCGGAAGATTGTAGCCGTAGATTGTTATGCCGCTTTATCAGATGCCGTTCATTTGTTAAGTCGTTGAATAATGTAATTAGGTCGTTACCGACCTAAGTGAGTCGTTTGTCTTTAAGCCTGTTTGTTTTTTAGGTCGTTGTGTTGTACTTTAATGTGATAAGTCGCTGTGTTGTACATAGGTCGTCACCGACCTTAGATAGGTCGTAAGTCGTCGTCTATAGGTCGTTTCCGACCTAGGAGTTGTGAATTTTTCTGCACTGCGTGAGTTGTAGCCTATAAATAGGCATGTATGGTCATTTGTAAAGGTTGTTGAATATTGAATAAAATTCTCTTTTGATTGCTTTGTGCTTTCATTCAAATTGGTAGTTGAGTGTAATCTCCTATCTCCTCTTTCGGATAATCGAGTGCGCTCGATTCAACGATTGTAGAAGCCGATTCGCGGAATCTAGTGCGCTAGATCAACGCTCGAAGAATTGAAGATCTTTGAACCCGGTATCGTGCGCGATCAACGAGTTCGGGATAGCTAGAATTCGGTATCTTCGGATCAACGAATTTGGGCATTTCAGTATCTTCCAATCCATCGATTACTACATTCACCAATCTACATTGTTTTTGAAATATCCGCTGCGTCAGGCATGATCCTATACCAGTTCCATTTGGTATTCTAATATCTGAATCATTTTACTTAAGGTAATCTTCCCTTAAATTTTCCTTGGAAACCTTTTCATCTCAAATTGATTTAAAACCTTTAAACCAAACTTAAACAAGAAAAATATATACTCTATGCTTTACTCAAAATCATATATATACTTTACTAAAATCTTTGTTGATGAAAACATTTAAGGCTTTGAAAGTACCCCTTCCGAATCCATTGAAAGTACCCATTTCGAAACAAAGTAAACCCTTCTTTATAACCTAGGCCGAAGGGCCAAAACATTCATTTTGAAACCATTCAATCTTCCTTTCGAAAACATTGAAATACCATTCCTTCGAAAGCATTAAAACCTTAGACATCCTACCTTTAAACATTTAAACTTTGCCTTCCGAAAACATTGGAAAACCTTTCCTTTCAAACCTTTCGAAACCATTGGGGAACCACCCTTCGAAACCATTCTTTAAAACCTTTCGAAAGCATAAAACATTAATCCTTTCCAAAGCCTTTGGGTTCAAGTCAAACATGTGGAACATCCTTTCGAAACCATTGAAAACCATTCCTTTCGAAACCTTTGGGTTTTACCTTCAACGAAGCAAAAGGGTCATAAAACATTTAAGTTGAAAGCACTCTTTCGAAAGCATTTCCTAAGTAAAGAAGTGATGATGTCGAAACCACCCTTCCGAAAGCATTGGAGAGGCGGCTAAGTTTTAAAAGTAAAGTATACCTTTCGAAACCATTGGCGTCGAAAGGTAGAAAAGCGACAACTGGGGGTTTCTACCCTATTCGAAAGCATTTACTTAAAATAAAAGGCGCAACGCATTCGAAACCTTTCCTTTAAAACATTTGACTCAGCCGAACGCCAACCAAGTCGAAAGCACACCATTCGAAAGCAAAGCAGGCGCGTTCTCATTTAAAAGCAAAGACACGCTTCGACCCCTTCGAAACCTTTGGTCTCGACCTAGTGCCTTCCGCCTTAGTCTAATTCACTGTGTACCAAGTTATTGATACTATGTGCATTGGTTTCGATGGCATGGTGGTGGCAGTACTTGATCGGAACCCCTGTGCCAAAAGTGGCAAAACATGCTAAAAGCATGTAAAAACTGATTTTTACTTTAAAAAGAATTTCTTTTCAACTAACTTGGCTTTTTTTTCAAAATATTTTTTCTTTTCTAAAAGTGATACCAATATTTTAGAAATAAACAATTTAATTTATTTATAAAATATCCCTTCTCCTTTTATAAATATATAAAACATTTAAGTCTCATACCTTAAATAATTTTATATATTCATAAAAACACTTAGGAAAATTCTACAAAAATTCCACAGAATCATTTTAATATGTTTTCTAACATATATTAATTCCAGACCCAAAATATTAATTATTCAGCCGTAAATAATTTGAAACCCAAATAATCATTTTCCTTATAAGAAAATTGATATAAAATCATATTAATTTAGAAAATTATGAAAATTGAAACCCATCTCTAAAATATTATTTCTAATCTATATCTAAAATCACAAGGCATTTGGATGTCATTAAATAGGGTTTTCACCTTAAAACATATCATAAAACCTATATGATTAAGCATAAATCATCAACAAGCATATACAAACATTTAATCATTCAAAAACATGGCATAATCATGCAAAATGGATTATCCTTAAAACCGAAAATAATTAGATAATGAGATGTAGTCATTATTCACCTTATCTTTTGAGATTAAAGAGTTTGAGATTTGAATGGATTTAAGTTGACTAAGCTTCCCCTTGATTCTTTTACCTTCCACTAGTTGCTTCTAATGGTGGCCGGCCTCTTTGTTTAATTTTTGCAAATGATTTGAATGAGAGGATACACGGCTAAGGGTTTAGGGTATTAGAATGCTCATTTTCTTGTTTTTCCCTCACCTATTATACTTAACCATTTTATTTTAGTTCATTTGTTATCATGGCACGACTATCCCTT
Organism: Allium fistulosum; assembly: GCA_030737815.1. Lineage (NCBI taxonomy): Eukaryota > Viridiplantae > Streptophyta > Magnoliopsida > Asparagales > Amaryllidaceae > Allium > Allium fistulosum. The sequence continues at coordinate 863,533,276 of CM060905.1, read as the reverse complement.
ATTAATTACAAATCTAAAACCCCTAATCATTACATTATTTTATTTAGTTTAGCTAATTAAATATCCTATTAATGTTACTAAAAATTAGGATCATTACAAAGGTCCTCCCATCATCAATGGCCACAAGCAATATAGAGCTATAATTGCCTAGAAACCAAGTACAAAGCGAAAAAGGAGAAAGAAGAAGGTGGTTGCAAGGTTAAGGTTAGACTTTGGTTACTTGGACATGCTTGTTTGTTTGCTTAAAGGTGAGCTGACTCACCACCTTGAATGAAAATATAGTGTATATAAGCTTGTGTTGATAGTGTATATGTTGTTTGAATTGATATTAACATATGTTATGATATTGATTTTGATTCTTGTTTTGAAAGCAAGTGACATATGAAATCCATATGTATTGACTTGAATGGACTTGGAAGGACTTGTATGAATTATAGCAAAGCCTTGAAACAAAGCACATAGGTTACATTTGGACTTTGGTTTAGACTAGATTTGGATTTGAAAGTGCTTTTATAGTGATGGTCGCTATAGATGCACTTAGGAATTGTCTTGTATTCGGCAATTTCTATGGAACTTTGTAAAGAGATACTAAGGAATTTCTTGCCATATTTATGATATTATATATATATGCTTGCTTGCATAAATAGTTTGGATAGTAAAAAGTTAAATAACATCCCGAAAAGTGGGCAAAACTTCACTTGTACAAAACTGCTACGTTTAGTCCTGATTTTTGAACTTCACGTGTTTGAAAAGAACTTTTAACTTAAGTATTTTGTTTCATTATATTTACAAATGTTTGATAAATCTTATTAGAGTATTTTAAAAGTGGGTTGACATTTTTATGAATTTTAAAGAATTATCGGTGAATTTTTAAAGTATAAGGATTTACTTAAAATATACAGAAAACAAGGTTTTTTTCCACTTTTAAAGTAAATTATAAACTTATTACTTTTAAGTAATATTTTGAATGAATGTTTTGAAACCTATTATAAATATTTTAAAGTGTTTTAAAAGTATTTTTAAGTATATATAGCCTTTAGAAAATATGTTGACTATGTTATCAAAGTATAAATATCTTATGCAATAAAATATCTTTTAAATTGTTTTATTAAATATCTCAATTTGTAAATAAATTACTATACTTATATATATCATTTCTAAAAGAGTTTTAAATTATAAACAAAGGATTTATAAAAGGGCTATGAATTGCTTAAGGGGCTAAATCATGTTTTGTTTAATTACTTATTTGAAAAGTAATTAGCATTGCTTAACACTAAAAGCCGACAAAGTAGGTTGTATCTATTTGTGAGTATTAAGATTGATGTTCGAGTAGGGATATGAGCAATAAAGCTCTAATCTACCAGTTTCCCACTTGGCCAAGGAATAGTTAAGTCCGGAATGTTGGAAATATATTAATCATGTTGATTACTTACTCGTTTATGAAAGTCATTAATACTATACCTAACACTGAAAGTCGACGAGGTGGACTTATCTATTTGTGAGATTCGAGAATGAAGTGTCAGGGAAAGGCTTTGATATGTAAGCAGTGCTCTAACTTACCTGGCTTCACTCTTGAATGCGGAATAGTTAAGTTGGAATGTCGACAATGGGTTTAGTGTACGAATCGTGATTTCTATAAGCAATCACTTTTAACTGGATAGTCGATTAGTTGACTATCGAATTTGACCAAAATAAATTAGGAAATATCTATAAGAAACATGTGATCTATATGGTATAGTTATCTTCGAAGATGCGATACTGTACGTCTAAACTCGTCTTACTCTTCTAGGACATATGATAAGGAAATCCATCCAAATAGGAGATTATCTTCACCCTTATGTATTGTCTATTTATTTCTGAAAGAACCGAGGTTGAATTAACCAAAAATTTATCTATTGGTTTTGGTGCTTCCAGTAAGCGTGGTAGTGTACTCATATGGGATGATCGAAATTGTAACCACTTCGAAACCATATACAAAATTTATGTTAGGAAAGCAGTTGTGAAGTGAAATGTTATAGAGTTGAACTGTCTATCCTAAGGTTAAGTCTAAGGGAGAGGTCAGCATTAACATTTTAAATGATGTTATCATGTAGGACTGTCTATCTTAAGGATTATTCCAAGAGAGAGGACAGTGTTAGCATTCATTAGAGGGCTTATGTCGAAATCTAAATGGAGATTCGTGATCTGTTCGTGATAATGGAATCCATTTGGGGATTCATGTTCTGTTCGAGATGATGGAATCAATTTAGAGATTCGTATTCTCTTCGAGTGATGAGAACTCGTGTGAGAGTTGCAGAACGTTGCCTCAACATTGGAAATGACTAAAACCAGAGTATGATGCACAATCTTGGGTTTTTCTTACCCATGAGGGTATATCAACTCTAGATCTAAAGTATGCTTTTGATTATTGGGCGCCGGTTGCTGGTTATACTTGGTTCCATGCAGTTCACCGTTAGGCCAGCTGTGTTTACCGTATAGTATATTCTATCTAGAGAGATACGATGCTCGGAAGGAAGTTTCTATTCCTTTTCTTTGAGTTTGGATTTGGCTAGACCGAAGAGATCTCCATGGAGAAACCCATACACGGACGTGCCTTAGCGATATTTATTGTATATTTATTATTGTTGTGTTGTACATATATCAACTAGTTCATGATTTATGTTCTACACCCTATACATTATCTATTATATTGATATATATACTCAACGAATGGTTGGTTTCATTTGATGGAAACCGGTTATGGTAATCACTACGGTCTTAATAGTTACTGTTACATGTCACACATATTTCTTGAGTTTCTCACTCTGGTTTACCAGACTGATCTGGATGTTATTTTCTTATAATGTTTGGGTCAGCTCCATGTATATTTCCAGATTTAGCTATGGATGCTTTAGAGCTTATGAAGAGGAGCTGGATGATTACCTATTGTAGTATTCTTATTTCCGCTACATTATTGTATTTTATATATCAGCATATGTGAGGACAGGTTGTTATAACTGTCCAGGCTGATGATAGTACTTAGTTTCATAACTATAAAATTTCTACATTCGGAATAACCCTTTGTATTGATCTTTTGATATTATATATTATCGTTTCACTGTGAGATTCTGATGTTGTGTTCTTTCTTTCTTGTTTTATTCTTTTTTTACCCTAACTTTTTGTCTTTCGGACACATAGGTGCTCAACACACAAATACCGTGGATGTATATAGTGTCGACATTCGAGGGTCAAAAAGTCGGATCATTACATTTGGTATCAGAACTCAAGGTTAAGCGAACACCTTGGCTTTATTTAGGTATAGCTAATTAGATATAGGGTAAGAAATACCCTAGAATGATTTGAGTGTATTATACATATGAGAGTGTATTTGTATTTTCAATACTAGACTTTTAAATTTTTCCTAAGGAATATATCCTTCTAGTAACTCCTTTGAAATAACTCTATCCTTTTTGGTCTTCAAGGAGTTTTGCTTTGATTAGGTAGTAAGAACCATGAGTACTAGAACTGTCAATGCTAGAGGTGGTCGGGTTAGTACTATCACGAATGGTGGGAATCGAGCATCGAGGAATGTTGCCCCAATTGAGGAACCGAGGGTGAATGTCATAGTGGAGGCCATGTAGGTCAAACCTCAGATGAGTTTTTTTTTGCTTTTCCATGATTATGAGAGGCTGGAGGTAGGAGGTTTAGTGGTACAGAAATGATTATAGATTCCAGTCTTGGCCCGGATTATGTGATCGGATATTTGAAGATATAGAGCTAAATAACGTAATAAAGCGTAGGTTTGCATCACGACATGTGACAAATGCAGCTATGGATTGGTGGAGTTCTATTACAGCTGATGTCCAAAAGAATGACTTCTCTTGGGCCTACTTTAAATATGAGTTTGAGATGAAGTTTGTTCCGAAAGTCGAGAAGACTTTGTTATTTAGGAGCTTCTTGGATCTGAAGCAGGGGGCCATGACTGTGGCACGGTATGAGAATCAGTTCATTGCATTGTCTCGGTTTTGGTTAAGGTTACCTAATACACCACTGAAGAAGAACAAGATGTTCATCGTGGATATGCGTCCTTAGTTTCAGAGGGACATGACTAATCACCTTATGGGGTCTTTTGTGAATTTGGTGAATATGGTTTGAGGTTTGAAAGGTTGGCACCAAAGCCTCTTGTTTCTACACCAGTTGAGAATAATAAAAGTAATTTCCAATCGCCAAAGAATAGGGCCTACCCCATTTGCTACAAGTTTGGTAAGAAGGGTCACTTTTCTAATAAGTGCAGGTTGGGTCGGGGAGGGCAGATAGTAAAATCACTGATCGTAAAGGTTCTGAAGCTAGAGCCACAATCGACCATGGCTGCTTTGATGTCAATATGTAAGGCCCAGGTTGAAAAACATTTTTTGACATGGTGGTGCGTTGTATTTTCTGGTGAGGTGGTGAGGTATTTTGATGAGTGTAGTGAAGATAAGGTGGCAGTTTTAGTAAAATGTGGAGATGATATGAAAGCAGCAGTGAATGCAGATAATAGAAATGATGCAAGAAGATTGTAAATGAATTGTACTAGGAGAAAATATGAAGTAATTGAACTATAACTTGCTGGAATGTAAAGAACTGAGGTAGAAATGCAAGAATTATAAACAAAAACTAAAATGAAATGAGATTTTAGCAGCTGGAAATATAAATGAACAGAAATTTAGCAAGAAAATGAACAAACAAGGAGTACAAAAATTAACAAAAGTAGATGGTAGAATTGTAGAATTAAGATTTGAAAATGCAAGAATTAGCAGAAATGGAAAATGGTATAGCTACAGGCAATAGGAACAAGAAATGAAAATGCAGGAATTAACAAGGGAAAAGAATTAAAACAAAATAAGATTGTAACTAGAAATGTAAACTAGGGACAAAGATTAAATTGTAATGAACTAATCTAAGGGATTGAAAGGGAACTGAAAATGAAAAGAAAGATAGTTGCATTTAGATTTCTCAACACCCAAATACAGGAATGCACTACTGTATATATATATACACACACACACACACACACACAACCATGGCAATCAACCACTTGACTCAACCAGATCGAGGCTAACTCAACACAAACCACACTCACACTTATACAAGCCCAAACACCGATACATCACTTAACAATGTAAAACTCCCCAAGTACTCAACAACACAGGCCCAAAATCTCTTGTATCAGGTGTGCAGGTGCACACCCTACACACACATGCACACATTGGTACACTGAAATCTCTCACTTCTCAATCCTTGCTTCCATCAACACAAGCCTCTGACACTTACCTGACAGTCTCCAGCACCATCTTGGATGAACTTTCGACTAATTCTGATGAACTTGGCAAAAGTTTGGATTTGCTTCCCATTTTTGAATGTTGGCAGCGGTTTCCTTCTTTAAAAATCTTGGCAATCATTGTGTGATTGTTATAGGCAGTGACAGGACGAAGGCGAGGCGGCAACGATAGGACGAAGGCAAGGCGGCGACGGTAGGATGGAGGCAAGACGGCGATGCAAGATCGTGGGTGCTAGGGTTTTTTATTTTTTTGAGTAGGGTATTGTGAGTTGATTTGGGAATCGATGGATTTATATTTGTTCAATTAGAAAAGAGTGTGTGTGGAGGTAAGATAAAATTTTCAGAATATATTGGCACAGTACAACGTTTTTTCTTTTCTTGTAGACACATTATCCATCAACAAAAGGTATACTAAATATTTATAGTACTAACCAATTATATAAATTAAAATTACATAGTATAGAATATAAATAATGTTTATTGTTTATTAAACAATGCTTATTTAATGAAAAAAGGAGTAATATTTTCTAGTGTTTTAATTTTGGATAGATAATTATTAAATAAAAACAAAATATAAATGTAAATTAAAAATTCATGAAATAAAAGAGATGTGTAATGGTATTTATTGATGTGTTATGTAGGAGTATTCGATGGACGTAAAAAAGACGTATAAAATTCTTACCCCAATCCTAAGTCGTAAGGATGACGTAGAAATATTCTGCGCCTTTCTTATGCCAGTCTAGATTTGTCGAAAATTAATAAAGACGCGGAAATGTCGTATGAGATTGTCTACGTCTTTCCTACGCCATAAATTTTTGCGTAGAGGATTTTCTACGTCTTTCCTATGCCTCCATTATTTTTCTACATATCGAAGTAGGCGTAGAAAAGACGTAGAAAAATTCGTACGTCTTTTCTATGTCTTTACCTCTTTCTTCCTATTTCTTACGTCATCTCTACGCTTCGCCTTTTGGCGTAGTAAAGGCGTAGAAAACTGTAGTATTTTCTTGTAGTGGAATAGTAACAAGTACAGAAGATCTAAAAAAGAAACCCAATTTATTCATGTTATCCCGCTTTTGGACAAGGCCGTGATACCATATATTTGGCTAAATGGATTTACGATCATCAAGGCAGAAAGTCCGAAGAGATGATTATCAGGTTCAGATATCAGTTATAAGCAACGCTATGGATGATAGTCAAGCGGATTCAAACAAGTAGCATCCAAGAAATGACTAAGTATGGATTTGCACTTTCTCTAGGCAAGGTATCAGATCGGATCGGATCAATATGGTTAGAAACGGATCGAATCGGATCACTATGGCTATGAATCAATCGGATTGGCAAGGTATCAGAGGGGGACCCACCATGCGGATCGCCGACCCCTTATCCAATATCTTAGGGGATCGGTGTCAATCCCCCTATAGGGATAGGAGCCGATCCCTCTAGAAGGCCCAGATGGGGTCCATTTTTGCGAGCGGGTCCGTCTTGGTCTTAGTCTTTTGCACGCGGGTTTTCTGGTAGATATTTCGGCGTCTTCTCCTATAAATACCGAGTCATTGGCTCAAGAAAAAAGATCTTCTTTCTGCCTCGCTTCTTCTTCTTTCTTGGCTACACTCGGCCATTTTTATTACTCAAATTTAAATCATTGTAACCGTAATCAACAACATAATAGAAGGAAAAACTTTCGAAGTGGACGTAGGCCGGTGTCAGTTGAACCACTATAAATTCTCTTGTGTTCATTTTCTTACTGTTTTAATTTTCTTTGTTCATATTTTGTTCTCTACTTCATTTTGTTTGGATTTGGATATTGAATCTACAGAGTTATCATATTAGTTGAGTGTTTGTGATCAATTTTGATGCAAACAATTCACAATGTAACAGACGAGGTATATTTAGATGATACTGATTTACAACATAAGCTAGAACATCAATAATTATTCCACTGTACAGCAGTGATAAGCACGGGATATAGACGAACATTTTCGTCAAAACACTATGATGAACATACATACATATATATGTATAGATGTATATATCACTACTAGAAAATAATCAATTAAAGACTGCAAATTAAAGACTGAAAACTTTCGGTCTGTAATTTAAGACTCGTTAGTAACTAAAAAATGCAGTCTTTAATATTTGATATTAAAGACCAAAAATTGGTTATTAATCGGTTTGTAAAATTTGGGACTATTTAGTTCAATCTTTAATCGGTTTCAAAATAACTCAATATCCAATGGTTTAGTTATCCTTCTTTTTTGAAATCCAAAGGCTAGCTTTAGTGATCCATGTCACGTGTTGTTTGAGATCTAGATTAAAATAAATATCCTTTTTAAAATAATTTAAAACTACACGATCTCCTTTAATTATGTGCTCCACCACGCATATGAAAGTCCACCTCCTCCATTTAGAATTCGTTAGCTTTCTTCCTCACGCCACAAAAGTAGACTATCAGCAAACAAACGAAAAGTATGTTTTGAAGAAAATTATGTTGTCATCGAAAAGGAAAATTTTGTATTGAAGAAATATTATTTATTATCTGCATAAGAAATTTATTCATGCATCGAATGGAAATGCGTCAGCCATGGAGATGGGTTTCCATTGGGAATAGTATGCTGCTTTCCAGATGAAAATTGATAAACAAGGATGCTGTAGCTTTTATATTTGTTGGCAACAAAAAGAGGGCTCAATTCATTACTCAAAAGGTTTTCTATTGCCACGAGGAACATCTTGGAAATCTGGAAGCAATAATCAATCATGACATAGATAATCAAAATGAGTCATAATATTGTATGTTTATGTCTGATATATTTTACATGCATTCCACCATTTTATATTACAATGTTGTATACTGTTGAGTAACGTAATTAGCTTGACTGTTGTATTACTACCGCTGTCGTGAATATTACACCGCTGGTTCTTACCAATTTTGGTTCTTACCAATTTCTTATATGTGTATATGTGTACGTAAATAAAATTTATCAATCTATCCAAAAATATTGAATTATATATATATATATATATATATATATATATATTAAGACTAATTTATAACCACCGTCTTTAAAATTCAGTCTTTAAATATATTTGAGACCGGTATTCGGTCCCTAAAAATTGGAACTGAAATTTCGGTCTCAAATGTTTTTTGGGACTTAAGAATCAATGACTGAAATTTTTGGTCTTTAATCGGTTATTAAATGTATTTTAAAGTCTGAATAGCTTAGTTAGAAACTGAATTTTTCGGTCTTTAGTTCGATTTATTTCTGTAGTGTATGTGTGTGTGTATATGTATGTATGTATGTATAAACATAATAGAGATTCATTGAATCCAAACTTCAACCCAACCTACGGAGTTTCTTCACAGTTGTATGGTGCTGGGATGCTGCAAAAGGAAAGAAAGAAAAGAGTGGCAAATTAGAGAAGCAAAGCAAGATTATGATGCATGCAGTAGCGCTTAATTTAGTACAAAGTAAAAGTATGATTAATCAGAACTGATAATATATACATATTACCTATGGCAATCGATGTTAGCACTTATAAGGGGAGGATCGTCCAGATTGAGGTTGCAGACCAAAGCAAGATGAGCAGCTAATGCAGCAGCACTCAAAAAGATGCTCCTGAGGACTTGAAGCATTTTGCACAGGTTGCCCCTGCTCAGCATGGTATTAGTCATCTTGTTCAGAATTTGAGCACTGGAGCAGCATTCAGTGCTGGGGTCATTCCCACCTGCTCGGATTAGGTATGAATGACACGGCACTATCGCTTTCACTGCATTTGGACATGATTGAGCATTTATACTGATCCCCATCACCAGCAATATGGCTAATGTAATAAAGGGCCGCCGTGGTAAGCGAAATTCAAAACATTTGGACATTTTCATTTGTTCGTTTCTATGTGAACCGATATAGGTACTGTAGCTGGGTATTTTTAAGGGATGTCAGTCAATCTTTTCGGTCTGAAATATAAATGCTGACATTATTATTCTGGTTTATTAAGCGAAACAATTGATCTTGATGGTTATTGTTGTGAAGCCGATCGAATTAAGAATATCTTATTAAATTCGTCAACCGCGTAGTTGTTTCATGTCTAAATATTATTTCTTGCTCACGTGTCAATCCCACTTTACCTTGTATATCTCCAAACATTTGCCTTCTATGGTGTATCTTGGTTTTTTTCCTCTTAAGGCAAGATATTTAGTATTATTTACTTGTTATTATTTCGAAGGCACTTTCCTTTTTCTTTTTCGTTCTACCTGCAGTGAGGAAATTGGAGCGTGTCGTTTCATAATGAATAGACAAGCAACATTATGATGTCTATAAGTCTATTTACATCAATACTTAACAGTTACCCACACAATATGCTGTAAGTGATAATCGGACTAAGTTTCCATAATTCTTTTAACATTTTTGTAAACATTTGATTCACCGGCCCCGTTCAAAAGTGAAGTTGTTCTGACAATGACCCATTTTTAGATTCACACAGAAAGACAGAGAAAATTGTATTTTTGGATTCAAAGTAGCAAGATGGAGAAAAATGATACCGACCGTTTACTGATTGGCTGTAGAAGTATTGCACATGTGGTCAAAGTTCATCAGAAAAAGAATGCAGGCTCCCAGCTTATTAGATCTAATCTTAAATATAAAGTTTACGAATAGCAGCCAAACCATTTTTGGTTCGATTACTATCACTTTGAAATTTTGAAAATTAGGATTCTATTCCGAAAATTTTGAGAATTCCATTTCATTTTCAGTCCTGGTTTTCGGAGCTTTTCAGAACTTTTTTATATACAAATACACTAATAAATTTCATAGATTTGTATGTCTGTAGTTTAATTTTATAATAGTAATTAAAATTGAACCATTTGTTTGGTGGATATAATTATAATATTATAAGCCCAACACGTGAAAAAAAAAACTGTAATAGTATATTTTGAGATACAACTACTGCTGTTTTGCTTAACGGACTTTTCTTCCTTGGTTCTCCACGTCGTTGCCTTCCTCTTATCCTTTTTCTTGTCATCTTCAAGTAATTTTGTTATATTTCAATTTACTTGTTAAATTAATGGTTTTCTTATATTTTTATCATTTTCAATGCCAGTACCAATTATCTAACCGGATTCTCTTTCGGTAGTGGTCAGAAATGGAGCGAGATGGACCGAAACAAGGGCCTTGAAAGGGGTTGTTGAAGGAACTCCAATTTCAAATAAGGTGGGATTTTTCGACGAGATGGGTCATCGAATTTGGAAATTTTTTTGACCGATAATTGTCGAATTCAGTGTATTTTTTTTTAATAATTTTTTTGAAGTTTGACCGAATTTTTTTATCCCTCTTATGATCCAAACGTGGAGTCACTCTATCAATCCCCCTATGAAATGAAAAATGGTGGGTTTTTGTATGGCTTATTTTGCCTAATTTGAAACAAGCAGTATGAATATATGCACACCAATTGTCACGTTCTTCAAAACTTCACGGGATTAAACAAAAAACCCCAAATACAAAGAATTAAAATGATCTGTTCTAAAAAATTATCAAGAGCAGAAAAACATTAGAAAGACAAACCCCAAATTAATATGAAACAGTTTGAATAATATGGGATCTCGTGTATGTACACGCATTAGTGTCTGCAAACACCACCATGGTTATTAGGGTTATGAGTGCACCCTGACGGCCCAGAAGGTGGATTGGACACTCCTTTTGTAAGTGAAGACATGACCAAATAATTACTTGTTTGCCACCACTTTTCAACCTGCCTTCCTCCTATCACTACCGTTTCATCCTGAAAAATACTTGATACCAGGAGAAAACAGACCATAAAAACCAAGATCCTATTACTTTGTGATATCAAACTCATTTACCTGTGTGTAGGAATTAATTGATGTAATGTAACAAATGGGGATGGAATGATATCTATGAGATATAGAACAAAACAGCAAGAGGTTGGTGTATATATAGGGTAGTTTGATAGAACATGAGTTTGAATACCAAAATTCAACCATTATTTATTTGTAATATTGTTAGACTTTGACTACAGAAAAAATTAGTTACGCGGGTATCTCTTCATTGGTTTCAAACTTTATTTTACATAAACAAATCTTTCCCAGACTAGTCCAGACTGATATAGAACAAAACACAACCATATTAAAATCAGATAAACTTTTCTTACTAGTATTTACACGTCTTAGAGTTTTGAAATTTATTAATTGCAAGAGTGAGTCAGTCTGCACATATTTTTATCGAGCTTAACTCCCATACAACATTTGGAAAAATAGAAAATTATTTAGTTGCTTTGTTTCCCTAAAGCTTGAAAAAAACTAATCTCATTTTGTTGTCTGGGAATTCAATTCGAGACTGTGTTCAGTGTTAGAATCTCAATCTACAAAAGTATTTAAAATAGGAAGTCAAAACAAGTTTTTCTTTTAAAAAACAAGAATAGTAACAAGTACAGGAGATCTAAAGAAGAAACTCAATTTATTCACAATGTAGCAGAAGAGGTATATTTAGATGATACTTATTTACAACATAAGCTAAAACATATTTGATATTTATTCCACTGTACAGCAGTGGTAAGCACGGGACATAGACAAACATTTTCCTCAACACATTGATATATATATATATATATATATATATATATATATATATAAACATAACAGAAATTTATTGAATCCACATCCCAACCTGCGGAGTTTCTTCACAATTGTATGATGCTGGGATGCTGCAAAAGAAAAGAAAAGAGTGGCAGAATAGAGAAGCAAAGTAAGATTATGATGCATGCAGTAGGCTTAATTTCGTACAAAATAAAAGTATGATTAATCAGAACTGATAATATATACATATTACCTATCGCAATCGACGTTAGCACTTATAAGGGGAGGATTGTCCAGATTGACGTTGCAGACCAAAGCAAAATGAGTAGCTAATGCAGGCAGCACTCCAGAAGATGCTCCTGAGGATTTGAAGCATTTGCACAGGTTGCGCCGGCTCAGCATGGTATTAGTCATCTTGTTCAGAACCTGGGCACTGGAGCAGCATTCAGCGCTGGGGTCGTTGCCACCTGCTCCGATTAGGTATGAACGGCACGGCATTATTGCGTTCACTGCATCCGAACATGATTGTGCATTTGTACTGCTCCCCATCACCAGCAATATGACTAATGTGATACGGGGTCGTGATAAGCAAAAATGAAAACATTTGGACATTTTCATTTGTTCGTTTCTATATGATGAACTGATATAGGTACTGTACGCAGCTGGGTATTTTTCATGGGATGTCAGTCAACCTTTTCGGTCTGAAATATAAATGCTGGCTTTATTATTCTGGTTTATTAAGCGAAACAATTGATCTGATGGTTATTGTTATGAAACCGATCAAATTAGGAATATCTTATTAAATTTGTCAACTGCGTAGTTGTTTCATGTATGAAAATATTTCTTGCTCACGTGAATATCCCACTTTATCTTATGTATCCCCAAACATTTGCCTTCTATGGTGTATCTTTTTTTTTTCCTAGTAAGGTAAGATATTTATTAATTATTATTTACTTGTTATTATTTCGAAGGTACTTTCCTTCTTCTTTTTCATTCTACCTGCAGTGAGGAAATTGGCGTGTAGTTTAACAATGAATAGACAAATAACATTTCGGTGTCTATTTACATCAATATTTAATAGTTACTCACACAGTATGTTATAAGTGATTTCCTTTAAGTGATAATTGGACTAGGTTTCCATAATTCTTATAACATTTTTGTAAACATTTGATTCACCAGCCCTATTCAAAAGTGAAGTTCTTTTGACAATGATCCATTTTTAGATTCAACACAGTAAGACGGAGAAAAATGTATTTTCGAATTCAAAGTAGTCAGATGGAGAAAAATGATACCGACCGTGTACTGATTGGCTGTAGAAGTATTTCACATGTGGTCAAAGTTCATCAGAAAAAGAATGCAGGCTTCCAGCTTATTAGATCTAATCTTAAATCTAAAGTTTAGGAATAGCGGCCAAACCATTTTCGGTTCGATTGCTATCTTTGATATTTAAAAATTAGGATTCTATTTTGAAAATTTTGAGAATTCCATTTCATTTTCAGTCCTGATTTTCGGAGCTTTCCAGAACTTTTATAAATACAAATACAATAATAAATTTCATAGATTTGTAAGCCTGTAGTTTAATTTTATAATAGTAATTAAAGTTGAACCATTGGTTTGGTGGATATAATTATAATGTCATAAGCCCAACAATTAAAAAAACTGTAAAGACACAACCAACAATGGTTTGTTCAGTTGCTAAACAAATCACGGAGGAACTAGATATGGCTTGTTCACTTCTCCGTAACTAGTTTGAGCTGTTCTCGTGGTTAGTTGAGTGTGGCTGGTTGAGTGCACAAATGTTGGTAATTATAACGGTAAAGTTTTCGCCGTTATAAGTTTATAAAGGCAAAGTCTTCGCCGTTATAAATTTATAACGGCAAATCGCCGCTATAAATTTATAACGAAAAATCCAAACGCTATAAATTTATTTTATAACGGCGAAGACTTCGCCTTTATAAATTTTTAGTGAATTTTTTTTCAATGGTCCTTGGTTAGTTTTTACCTTACCTAATTGTGGAGCTCGTTCGATCAGTCTAAAAGTATGAAAGGGTATGAACTGAATAAGCAACATTGTTGGTAATGGTCTAATGATATATATTGAGATTCAACTGCTGCTGTTTTGCTTAACGGACTTTTCTTCCTTGTTCTCCATGTCGTTGCCTTCATCTTATTCTTTTTCGTGTCATCTTCAAGTAATTTTGTTATATTTCAATTAATGGGTTTTCTTATATTTTTTTCTTTTTCAATGCCAGTACCAATTATCTAACTGGATTACCTTTCGGTACTGGCCCGAACCGGAGCGAGATGGACCGAAATAAGCGCAATGAAATGGAGAAATGGTAGGTTGTTGTATGGTTTATTTTGCCTAATTTAAAACAAGCAGTATGAATATATAACATCAATTGTCACATTCTTCAAAACTTCACGGGATGAAACAAAAATCCTTATAAAATACAAAGAATTCAAATAATCTGCTCTAAAAAAATTTCGACAGCAGAAAAACATTAGAAAGACAAACCCCAAATTAATATGAAACAGTTTGAATAATATGGGATCTCGTGTATGTACATGCATTAGTGTCTGCAAACACCACCATGGTTATTAGGGTTATGAGTGCACCCTGACGGTCCAGAAGGTGGATTGGACACTCCTTTTGTAAGAGAAGACATGACCAAATAATTACTTGTTTGCCACCACTTATCAACCTGCCTTCCTCCTATCACTACCGTTTCATCCTGAAAAATACTTGATACCAGGAGAAAACAGACCATACAAACCAAGATCCTGTTGCTTTGTGATATCAAACTCATTTTCCTGTTTGTAGCAATTAGTTGATGTAATGTAACAAATGGGGATGGAATGATATTTATGGGATATAGAACAAAACAGAAAGAGGTTGGTGTATTTATAGAGTAGTTTGATAGAACATGAGTTTGAATATCAAAATTCAACAATTATTTATTTGTAATATTGTTAGACTTTGACTGCAGAAATATTACCTACGCGGGTATCTCTTTCTCTTCATTGGTTTCAAACTTTATTTTACATAAACAAACCTTACCCTGACTTGTCCAGACTGATATAGAACAAAACACATTTTCTTACATGTATTTACACGTCTTAGAGTTTTGAAATTTATTAATTGCAAGAGTACGTGAGACAGTGATTACACATATTTTTGTCGAGCTTAATTTCCATACTACATTTGGAAAAATAGAAAGGCAACTAAACTAAGGTTTACCTAGATCTGCCACATTTTTTTACTTAAGAAATAAATTGTTAATCATCTAACGCTTTTTTTTTTTCTTTTTTTTTTAAGAATTCGCGGCAAACTAGCTACAAAATAACTGTGTATAAAATATCTGAAGCTAAAATCTGCATCAAAAGTTACAACATTATCCATTTCATAAACTACAGATTAATTGTTTATATTGAGAAAATGGAAAGTTGATTAATGCTCTTAATTATGTTGGCCTATATACTTGAGAACTTGAAGAAATTGTGAAGCTTTGTGCTTTGAAAGGTGTTACCCTTGTAAAAGATCTTAATAATATAGGTCTACTATAATTTAAGCAAATGTGAAACCGTAAAATACAGTTTGAATGGAATTTGACCTAACTGCTCCTGCGAAGAGCGGTCAATTGTTATCTTGTCAACTATTATTTGGTTACTAATTTAGATTATCTGACAAGCAATCAGATAATTAATTAATCAAAAGGAAGTATGTTTAGCATGCGCAGCGATTTGTCCATGGGTGCACAATACACATTTTTAATAGTACAACACATACAGATAAACCCACTCAGATGTTAAAATATAAATACACAGAATAACCTGCAAGCGAGATGTCCTACTTTGCATTCAAAACAGATAAACTGACTCAAATATTTTCCATTATATCTAAGGCAAAACATCAGGCGATTTTCATTCCTTCTTCTCCTCCTCTTTCGTCTCCTTTTTAACCTCTTCGCCTTTGTTCGAATTTGTATTGGTGCTTACAAGATCATTGAACTTCTCCGTTTTACCCAACAATATCTCTATCTGCATATGCACATGATACAAGCCTTAATTTATATGATATATAATCACATTCATGGATGAATGCAAATTTAATGAATGGTATGTACACAGTACCTTGGCTTTACGTACAAGGCGACCCTTCGTGTCATCTTTGCTACCAACAGTTGATGTTAAAATCTCTGCTCCATAGTTTTATTTGAACAACGTTGATGTTAGTCAAACATGCATGCATTCTACACAATATAACAAAAATTACTTTGATTCAATTGTAAAGGTAAAAATTCCTTACTCTTCTCAGTAGCAAGGCCATTGTTTTTCAGAATCTCTGAAATGGTAACGACTGTGCCAATTGCTGAAACAGATTGCATTGAAATATATGAATAAGTTTAGTCTGAATTATAATATGTAGATCAAATTAATACACCCTATAAATTCTAAGAACTATAATATTGCCTTCAGAAATTAGGCAAAAAAGAAGATGATAAATGACATACATACCCATGCCAAGTGCAGATAACTCTATCTCATTATGCTGCTGCATGTATCTCTGCATACAAAATTTCCAAAGAAAATGTGTTACATTAATGATCAAAGATAATCAACGCATTGTTTGTT
Organism: Allium fistulosum; assembly: GCA_030737815.1. Taxonomy (NCBI): domain Eukaryota; kingdom Viridiplantae; phylum Streptophyta; class Magnoliopsida; order Asparagales; family Amaryllidaceae; genus Allium; species Allium fistulosum. Next base: position 863,516,759 of record CM060905.1, on the reverse strand, counting down.
AATATACATAACATCAAGATGGCAAGTAAAATAATTCTTTAAATAAATGTAGCAAAATGCAGAGAAAGAATGCATGAAAAATATGAACAAAATTCATCTTCAAATGATCAAAATGTATGCCATGCATTGATGTTTTATTGTTGATCCCAGACACTGAAAAAAGCAATCAAAATCCGATTGATCAAAATCTTCACGAAGAATTGAAAATGAAATCAAACCTTTGCGAGATTGACATAAAAGTAGAGGGGCTTTTTGTTGTTGGAAACCTGAATTCTGTTCTTCTTTGTAGGAACGGTTGCCTCTATTACGCTCTGGTTATTGTTCACTACCTCCGCCATTTCTCAATTCCTGTAATTTTCACAAGAAAGTAGTTAATTCGATTTGGTTGCTCTAAAAATACTCTGAATGTGTATATCAATTAATGGTTTACCACTTATGTTGGAAAATGAATAAGAGAATTTATAGGCCATGATTGTGAGATTGCTATCCAACAAGAGTGTTCCACGTATGCATCTATTCGGGTAAGTAGTTATATATGTCTTGGCGGTTTATCCTTTGCTGATTACTGCATTTGAGTATAAAACTATAAATAATTCAGAATAAATGCTAAATGTTTTTAAGAGAAGATACGGAAACGGTGAAAATTTGAAAGATCATAACATGGTCCAAAGACTTGTCAAACATAATGTACATTGTTTGCGTCAAATTTGGTCACAAACCCCAAGTATTATGAAAGCACCAGTGTATGAATACAAACCAGCAATATTCAAACACAAATATCAGATCTAAGCAAGCAACAAGCAGTAATCCAGGAATAATGAACAGTGACACACAATTTATAATGGTTCGGCTATCCCCGGTCTACGTCCACTTTAAGGTTTTTATGATTTTATTGCTCGATGCTTGAAGATTACAATTTCTTATCGCGTAGTACAACATATTTTATGATTATAATCTGAATCTAAGGAAGAAATAGTGATCTGGAGTAAATCTGGCAGAGTCTGGGCGCCCTTTAGCTCTCAAAATTGTCCGACCCCTTTTCTAAATGACCAGGGGCCCTATTTATAGGTATAGGAGGCTGATATTTCGCCTAAATTTCGGGAGACCAATTCTGGTACGTGAGGGGGCCCACATGCCCGCTTTCAGGAAATCCGGACCCACTTTGGGATCGATTCGAAGTCCATTCGAATCGATCAAGAAAACATCCAATCGAGCTGAAATTTGGTGTGGACATTCTTCAACATGTGCTCAAGCTTCTGTGAAAATTTCATAGCATTTGGACTTATAGATCTCAAGTTATGATCGATTCAAGATTTCATTTCCGGTGTACCAGCCTGGTTCGAATCGACCCCCTTCGAATCGATAGGGTCGAATCGATGGTTTGCGCGAGTGAATGGTGACGTGTCGCGCGCGCTTCTCGGGTTGATCCAACTTTTTCTCCGAGTTTACTGGGTCGAATCCATGGTTTTAGCCGCTTTGACTTGGTGGATTCGAGGGAACGGATTCGAAAGTATGATCCTTCGAATCGATCAAATGGATGTTTCCTTCGTATCGATCAAGGTAGGCCATAGTTGATCGTTACGAAGGCTTCTCAGCTGAATGGATTCGAAGATAGTCGTGGGATGGAGTCGAAGCTCTTCAACTGCATGGATTCGAAGACCTTCCCTTTGATGGATTCGAAGCAGGGAATGGTTCAATGGATTCGAACCATGGCTTGCTCGATGGATTCGAAGCATGGTTATGTTTCGTTGATTCGAACTAGAGCTTGGCCGATGGATTCGAAAAAAGGATTTGGCCGATGGATACGAAGCTCGGCCACTTGATGGATTCGAACATAGGCTTCGCCTATGGATTCGAACTTAGGACTGTCTACTCCATTTTTCATTGGTGATATCTTGAGCATGCGAACTCGGATTGACTTGAAATTAGGAATGTTGGCTTTTACGGCTTTGCTTGTCATGTCTTGTCAATTGCAGCCCGATCCGGACTCGGACAAAATTCATCGATATCCATGGTTATCCTGCAATGCATAGCTGATATTCATGGCTAGTTATTATTGATTTTCAGTCAGTTTTGGGTATCTCAGCTTTGCTAAAAGTTGGGATAACACTTTGCCCCCCAAAACATGCCTTTTGGTAAAAGGTATGTTTTGATCGGTCTCAAATCGAATGCATTGAGTTCAAGTTTTATTCAGAGCTTATAGCATTTTTAATCAAGTCCATGGCTGTTCGAAGCCGAATCATTATCAATTTCTTCCAGTGGAAGTTATGAATGAAATTCTACAGTCTCTCTGTACTATCGATGGTCACTCCGGACCCTTGTCAAGCCCATTCCAGACTTAGCGATCGAATAGAAAGATCCTATTGCACTCCGGCGTTGCTTTCTATTCCTTGCACTCTGGCCCCAGTTAGGGCGTAAAGCGATGTTTTGGTCGTTCTGGACCGATCGTAGCCTCTCCGGGCTCATGCTGGATCACATCCTGTCACTCTCCGGTGAAGGGGAAACAACGTTAAGTGGGTCGATCCTGTCGCTCTCCGGCGAAGCGATCCGCTTCTTGCACTCCAGTTCAGTGTATCTGAACATTAAGCGATGTCATGGCCTAAATCGTCGGCCGATCACAGCCTCTCCGGGCTCTTATCGAATCCCGATCCAATCACTCTCCGGTGAATAGGAAACGATGCTTAAGTGAGTCGATCCTGTCGCTCTCCGGCGAAGCAACTCACTTCTTGCACTCCGGACCCCGCCTCTCCGGGTAGGATCATAAAGCGATCATCTTTATATTGATATTTAATGTTTATCCTTTAACTCTCCGGTCAAAGGTTTATTTCAATAAATGTTTCTTTATTAAATTCAAATCCTAGATGTTCAATCTCAAACACCAGGAAAAACAAGACAATGCCTCTCCGGGCGGAGCAGTCTATTTCCATCTTAGAGCATGCCTAGGGATCTCTCCGGTTCCCATACATGAGTAAGTGGGACAACCGTTTTATCATGGAAATCAAATCTAAGAAAACTAATCGACCAAAGTCCAAATCTTGAACTTGGCCCTTGCCATCATAATCAGTTGATGACGAGTCGTGATCCCGATCCAGGATCATTCCTGTTAGGTGGAGGCGGTGGTTGCTCAGGTCTTACTGTCGCTGCCTATTCTCTGGTATATTGTGGCAATCTACCACTCCTGGCATGTTCTTCCACCTCATCCCTTAGGTGGCGGCATTCATCGGTAGTGTGCCCATCCAGCTCATGGAATAGGCAGTATTTTCCAGTCCTATGTTCCCGCTCCGTGGGATCTCTCCTGGGTGGTTTCCGATAGTAGAGTTGCCCCCGAGTTTTAGTGTAAATTCTTTCTAGGCTTACCGTCAAATCTGTGTATTGCCTGAATCTAGGCTCTCGGAATTTCTTCTGTTTATCAGGACCATTATGCGCGTCATCCTGCTTTCTCTTTCCTTTGTCTGCCCTGGACTGTTCCCTGGCGGTTCCTTCGCCTTGTGTAGCATTTACTTCCTGTCTCTCGGCTCGTGATTCTTCTAATCGAATGAATTTCTCAGCTTCATGGTAAAACTCTCCAAGATCTTGTGGCGGATCTCTTGTCAATGAATCTTTGAATTCGGTGCCTTCTCCAACTCCTGCCACCGCCGCCATCAAAATCATCGATGGATCCGGGCGATCTACAGAAGCCACCATTGCATTGAATCGCAGCAGAAAACCTTTTATGGACTCTACGGTCCTTTGCTTTATCGAAGCTAAAGTCATCACACTCTTGGGTCTTGTCACATGGACCCTAAATTGTTCCATGAAGCAATCTACAAGCTCGCCCCATGTCCTGATCGATCCAGTCTTTAATTTCCTGAACCAAAGTGCAGCCAAGTCTGACAAAAATAAAGGGAAACATCGCGCCATTACTTCATCGGATGCTCCCAGTACTTCCATGTGTCTAATGTATTTGGTAATATGCATGGTCGGATCCGACTTCCTGTCATACGGATCCAGCGTTGGTAGTTTGAACTTTGGAGGGTTCCTTGCATTCCTGATATTCGGAGTGAACGGACTCCGACTGACTTCTTCCAACCCTCCGCTAGACAGTCCTCCTCTCATGAGTCGTCGCACTAATCCAGCCATCTTTTCATCTCCATCCTGGGGTTGCCCTCTTGGTCTTGAAGGGTATTCTGGTACGTACTCTTCGTGTGGCCCGTTAGCATCAGCGTTGGCTCCAGCTTGTTGAGCTCTATCTGTAGGCCTTCCAATATCAGATCCTGAGGGTCTGCCCCCAAGTCCTTGTTGATTGCCTTCTGGATCTACATTCTGACCTTCATTGGGTTCCGCAACCCTAGCTCCTTGTTCCACATTCATGGCCGCTGTAGCTGGTCCTAGGTCCTGTATCCCTGCAGCTCTTATATGTTCAAAGAAATTCTACAGCATCTCTTGTTGGCTTTTCATCATTCTTTCATGCATTAGGTTATTCATAACCTCCATCTCATCTCTAGTAATGTAGATCGAAGCTTGTCCTTCTCCAGCGCCAGAGGATGCCTCTTGACTTCCTCCCTGTTGGCTTCCCTCAGCTCTTTGTCTCGTTTGTCGAGTCATTGTCGAGTCAATCTGAATCCTTCAAACTTTCAAATCTGAACTTTGAATCTGGTGTAGCGGGTGCTAGTTCTTCTCAGTGAAAGCACCAAAGTGTTTGCGCCAAATTTGGTCACAAACCCCAAGTATTATGAAAGCACTAGTGTATGAATACAAACCAGCAATATTCAAACACAAATATCAGATCTAAGCAAGCAACAAGCAGCAATCCAGGAATAATGAACAGTGACACACAATTTATAGTGGTTCGGCTATCTCCGGCCTACGTCCACTTCAGGGTTTTTATGATTTTATTGCTCGATGCTTGAAGATTACAATTTCTTATTGCGTAGTACAATATATTTTATGATTATAATCTGAATCTAAGGAAGAAATGGTGATCTGGAGTAAATCTGGCAGAGTCTGGGCGCCCTTTAGCTCTCAAAATTGTCCGACCCCTTTTCTGAATGACCAGGGGTCCTATTTATAGGTGTAGGAGGCTGATATTTCACCTAAATTTCGACAGACCAGTTCTGGTACGTGAGGGAGCCCACATGCCCGCTTTCAGGAAATCCGGACCCACTTTGGGATCGATTCGAAGTCCATTCGAATCGATCAAGAAAACATCCAATCGGGCTGAAATTTGGTGTGGACATTCTTCAACATGTGCTCAAGCTTATGTGAAAATTTCATAGCATTTGGACTTATAGATCTCAAGTTATGATCTATTCAAGATTGCATTTCCGGTGTACCAGCCTGGTTCGAATCGATCCCCTTCGAATCGATAGGGCCGAATCAATGGTTTGCGCGAGTGAATGGTGACATGTCGCGCGCGCTTCTCGGGTTGATCCAGCTTTTTCTCCGAGTTTACTGGGTCGAATCCATGGTTTTAGCCGCTTTGACTTGGTGGATTCGAGGGAACGGATTCGAAAGTATGCTCCTTCGAATCGATCGAATGGATGTTTCCTTCATATCGATCAAGGTAGGCCATAGTTGATCGTTACGAAAGCTTCTCAGCTGAATGGATTCGAAGATAGTCGTGGGATGGAGTCGAAGTTCTTCAACTGCATGGATTCGAAGACCTTCCCTTTGATGGATTCGAAGCAGGGAATGGTTCAATGGATTCGAACCATGGCTTGCTCGATGGATTCGAAGCATGGTTCTGTTTCGTGGATTCGAACTAGAGCTTGGCCGATGGATTCGAACAAAGGATTTGGCCGATGGATACGAAGCTCGGCCACCTTATGGATTCGAACATAGGCTTCGCCCATAGATTCGAACTTAGGACTGTCTACTCCATTTTTCGTTGGTGATATCTTGAGCATACGAACTCGGATTGACTTGAAATTCGGAATGTTGGCTTTTACGGCTTTGCTTGTCATGTCTTGTCAATTGCAGCCCGATCCGGACTCGGACAAAATTCATCGATATCCATGGTTATCCTGCAATGCATAGCTGATATTCATGGCTAGTTCTTATTGATTTTCAGTCGGTTTTGGGTATCTCAGCTTTGCTAAAAGTTGGGATAACATACATAGCCTTGTAAGTCGAATCGCGTAAGGTTAAATATTATACTGGTTCAACCAGTCAAACTGTAACTGTAAGAAGCGTTTTGATCGTTTAAAAAAAAATCTGATCATTTGATAATAAATATTAATTAAAAAATTCTATAATAATTTCTTTAGTGGAAAAGTGTAAATTTCCTAATTTTTTAATATAAAAATGATCTACTTCAACAAAAGTTCATAAAATGTACCACAATAATATGTCGTATCATCCAAAATTGATAAGTTAATTCAATAATCGAGTGGTTAAGATAATAAAATTATTTGTTAATTAAATTGGTTATGTGAAATGGTGAAGTATGAAATGATAGTATTTTCTCAAGTTTGAAGAACCGTGTGGTTCGAAGAGGCTGGTTTAGACGTTTTGATGTTAGCACTACAACAGAATCACCATATTACAACGGTGGAAAATAGTTGTAAATGACATATTACAACGGTAGGAGCACCGTCGTATATTAAGAAGTTGTAATAGACTAAAACTTTTTACAACTGTTTGTCGATGTTGCAAGAAACCGTTGTGATATATGTTATTACAACTGCTTCTGACTGTTGTAGTTACTTATAACAACTACGGTATAACCGTTGTAATAATCTCTACTACAACTGTTACTCACCCTTGTGATTTCTTATGTTTTGCAACTTTTTCTGACAGTTGTAATATACTGTATTACAACTATAATTGGCAGTTGCGATTTAAATCCAAAAATAATATTTACATGCAGCAGTACATATTAATAATCATAGAATTCATATATTGATGCAGCAACTATAACTAAACCGGATTCATTCATATTTTAATGATCATAATATTCCAACAAAGTACAATACATATCCAACACAACAATCTAAAGTAGGTATTCACATCACCAACTAAAATGTTACCAAAACATCATTTGAACATAACCATTCCAAAATACAACGATGCAACACAAAATACATAAGAAAGATAAAATTTTGTATCACAAAACAATGCATACCCTAAGGAAGTACACTAGTCGAAGGCAATAAAGTCTTTATGCCAAGCCATGGTTGATCCAACAGCTTCTCCAATGGTACACGTCTCGAAATTCAGCCTACACATCTTGGAATTTCTACAGATCAAGAAATGGATGACATTCAGTGACTACATATTATGTACAATAGTTGATGATCAGATCAGACTGAGTCCTAATAACTATGTTGTGTTCTTCAGTACTTTGAACTCAAGACTACCAACTAACTTTAAATGATCAGATTTTCATGTTTGATAAATACAAAACATACATTGTCTTGTGACATTAATGTAATCGGCTATCTACAATTAACATTCAATATTTCTGTACTTTGAGTTGTTTACCTTTCCGGATCTATGATCAGGCAACTTAAAACTGAGTATAACTTTGCCACCATCGACAACTTCATTAAGAGTAATGGTTGTTGATACATGTTTGGAAAAATTACATGAGACCAAAAAAAAGCTAATGACTACTAAGATCCCAAATAAAAGGCATATTCCATGGCAGTTAGTTGAGAGTCATCATCAGAGTTGTAAAATAAGCAAATGAAAAGTGGAAGATGGTCTTACATTTGAATTGGTATTGACTTTGACATCAACTGCAGTTTTACCATTTTTGAACTGTGTTCTTGTATCACCAAAAAATAATCCATCCACTTTTACACCGGTAGCTGTAATGCCCTGTGGCAATAGATGGTAGAATAAAATATACAGAAAGGCATATATCACAAGATAATACAAATATATGGTTCCATTATTCTCTAACTTAAATGTGCACATGCAAACATTTGTTTGCAGCATGTAAGGAATGGTATTCTAGATATACAAAATATAAGGCACTCAACTAATTATTTAGTAAAAATGCATGTCAGTATGTTCCTTAAATAGACAAATTTATCCATCAAATATTCAAAAATTGCTTTACAAAAGTGAAGGTATCTAGTATTTAACTTTGATGAAAACCTATCCAAAAAGGTTAAATTCCATGTTGTCTAATAAATGAAATCCTAGTGTTCTAATGTAGGCCTGCATATATTGCCTTACAGCTAGTCAGTTAATTTACAAAAAAAACTAACACTGTGGGTCTTAGAGTTCACAACAATTAATACATAACCTTCAGTCGAAAAGTAGCCTAACAAAATAAAAAATATCAAAATAGATCAAGAACCAAAGCATTTTTGTTGTGTTCAATGTGTTAGGTTATGGACTTCATGACAGGAAAAGTGCAGAAGATCTACAAGAAATGTTCTGTCCTCTTAGGAAACTAACTTATGAGTTCTAAATTAGTTAATTATAGTAACCACATTAGTATAATGATAGTACTGATAATATATACAAGGTAAGAAGAATATCACTACCTAGCGCTTGTGGTCTTTTTTACCTAATCTTTCACCTGTTAAAATTTATAGAAAAAAAGGAAACAAAACTGACAGAAATGAACACTGTTAATAGCATTTCAAAATCTTGCCTCCATAACCAACATTATCAGGGACACATGTCGGTTAAGGTCCCCATGGTAAGAACGCTATCGACAAAGTAAAAACTAAACCATTAGAGTGTAATATATAAGACATGCTACAATTGTAAAATAATTGTTATAAAGCATTCAGTGTGATGAAATTTGGAAAATGATTAATATTAGTATTCCTTTGGGCTGTTTGGCCCCTTTATATACGAAGTTTCACGGTTTGCTAAAGCTTCAGTATCTTGATTTTGGATCTGGTATGGGTAAATGTGTCAGAGTAAGATAAAGAGGGAATGATAATGATATTGCTTATTTGATCACCAATCCAATGATCCTTTTGGCTCCACCGATGAGCACGCTTGATACTTGACATAAATTTTGTACTGTCAGCTACAAGCCAATATCTCTTGCAGGATCAGATCTCCAAGTAATTTTAATTCCCCTAACCATGTGTTTAATTAAACTGCAATAGCTCCTCTCAATAAGATGCTTCAAAAATAGGGCCAACATTTTCTTGATTCATCAACTTACAGCTTCCGCCAATAAAAACTGCAATAGCTCCTCTCAATAAGATGCTTCAAAAACAGGGAAAAAATTACCACTGTGTCATCTTCGTATCGAAATCCATCTCGGCAATCAGCAGAACCGCACCTAGATTCATCAACTTACAGCTTCCGCCAACCACCAGCCTTGTCATTTACATCCGACTTCTCGCGCGCCAGTATTTACCCCACCTCCAGATCTGAAAGGAAATAGGAAATTAAAAAATGGTAGGCAATGTTTACTGTGAAGAAAAGAAAAAGAAAGTGGAAGGAGGGATTTTGAGGTTTACTTTTAGATCGAAAAACTAGATCTGCTGGCGAGATGAAGAAAGTTGTAGATGGTGTAAGCGGAGGATAGTGATAAGGGATAGAATGGGAAATAAGGAAACTGATGAGGGATAGTGTAAGCGAAGGCGGTTCTTATGTGAAAATTTGGCTTTGTTTGGAGCCAAAAATTTGTGCGCGTGAAAATTTCGGAGAGGAGTGAAACTTTTTTTTTTGTTTTGGAGCCAAAAACTTTAGGGTGGAGGAAATTTTTAGTTTTGGAGTCAAAGTATTTATTATCAAAAATAAAGTTGTACATATAAAATAAGTAAGTTACAAAAGCAAGCATTTAAATGAGTTATATTATAGAAGTACTAATACGAATGCATATGGAAATATAGATGCACTTTGAAATTTTCTATATTTTTTAATCATTATAAAGTTTGGAATTTATTAAAGTTCTAATTTTCTTTTAATTTTGCATTTTATGAGCATTTTAAATTTTATTTTGGAGAACTTAAATTTTTTGAATTTTGTTAAATGTCATTTATAATGATTAATTATTAAACATTAAATAATAAATTATTCAATGTTAGTTATTAAATTTTTTGTTGTTAAAATTGTAAATTAATTGAATATTAAAATTAATTATTTAATATTAACTATTAATTATTTAGTATTAATTATTAATTGTTAATTATATTTATTGACTATTAAATGTAATTAATAAATATTAAATATAATTTACTGATTATTAATAACTAATTATAATAAATTATTAAATATAAAAAGTAATCGTTGATTATTTTATTATTAATTTTTTTGATTTTTTGAAAAATTATATTAAGAATGGATTTTTTATTAAATTATTAAATATTACTTTTTAATAATTAAATATAACTTATAAATATGCTTCTTAATTATTAATAATTAACTATTATTACTTAATTATTAAATATAACTTATTAACTATTACATCTTAATTTATAACTATTTATTATTACTTTTTAATTATTAATTATTAATATTGATATTTATTCTAAATTATTGGTTATTAATAAACGAAATATTTAATATTAATTATTTAAACATTAATTACTATTTTTAATTAGTAATTACTGTTTTTTAATTATTAATTATTAAATATTTTAGATTTTAAAATAATTATTAATAATTACTCATTATTTACTATTTATTATTATTTTTAATTATATTAATTATTATTATTATTATTTAATAGTATATTACAACTGGCATAAAAGAAATGTTGTAATAGACATCTATTACAACTGGCATAAAAGAAATGTTGTAATAGACATCTATTACAACTGGCAAAATAAAAGAGTTGTTAAAAATAAGTATATTACAACTTTCAGAAAAAAACAGTTATAGAAAATATTTATTACAACTGTCATTTTGTGACCGTTGTAAAATTACAGTTGTAATATAGCATTTTTGTTGTAGTGTAGACCGTTGGTTCATGCGAACACACAAAGTTATTTCATTTTCAAAGCTATATGTGGTGACCCTCACTCTATAACACATATTTTTTTTATATACAACTTTCAAGAGGCCTTCACCACTAAACCCCAATTCTTTTATATTTGAATATTTATATAATTTCCAAATATTTTTTCCCAAGACCCTGGTTTTACCAATATAATCATATCAGTGTACAGACAAACTAAGTCAATTGTATATTTGATGATATACAATTGTTTCTTTATTATTATTATATATATATATATATATATATTTATCAGAGGGAATTTAAATCAAAATGAAATTAAAGTACCATACAAGCTATTGACATAGCCACTTATTTCTTTTCTAAGTCTTGTTCTACTGCCATAGGTGCACTTTGACAAATACTAACACTTATATATATATATATCTTGCCTAGATAATTCTATTTAACTCTAAAATAACATTTACTTGATCTCATGATAGTTATCAAGGTTGATAATAATTAATAACAATAAGTTGGATCTGCTAAAATCGATAAATCTTGGAAATTTACTCGAAAATAGACAAATTAGGCAAAATCAGCAATTCAGACGTCTAAAATTTTATGACAGACGTCTAAATTGGATCTTAGACGTCTAAATTTTTATGACAGACGTCTCAGAGTGTCTAAAATTGAAACAGAGAGTAGAAAACATTTTGAACTAAGTTCAGACGTCTAAATTTTTATTAACAGACGTCTATATTCAATCTCAGACGTCTAAATTATTATGACAGACGTCTCAGAGTGTCTAGATTTTAAACAGAGAGTAGAAAACATTTTGAACTAAGTTCAGACGTCTAAATTTTTATTAACAGACGTCTATATTCAATCTCAGACGTCTAAATTATTATGACAGACGTCTAATTTGATCTTAGACGTCTAAAATTGTTGATAAGTTTTCTCAGAGGTTAAACTTGAATACTCAATTACTTATAAGTTTCCAGAACTCGTGCATATGCAAGTATCACTTACCTGCCATGCACAAATTCATCTCACTTGAATATTCTACTAAATTCTTGATTGTTCATTAAATATCAATCCCATTAGCTTATTAATTTCCATAAGGCAAAACATAAGCAATGAAAATCAGAGTTCAAATATATATGTATCCATATCAAATGTATATGACATGTCTAACCCCTTATTTTCTCCAAATCAGACATTCATAAAATAAAATTTAGTAGTTATCAAAAACATCATCAACGATCACTCATAACAGGTTTTGATTAAGTACATATCTTCAACTCAAAATACTTAAAAGTTTCCTAAAAGTAACTTCAATTGCAGAAAATAAAATGTGCCTAGTGATTTCATTACAATGCATCTGCAAATTTTAAAAACAAGTCTCTCTCTTATTTATACTAGCAGCCAATGCCTTCTCTACTCATCAAGCCAACTTCAATTTCCTGCAAGCAAATCATTTAGCTGCCCCAAAGAAATTTTGAGACACCCAGATGATTGCAAGGGCAACCAAAAGTGTCAGTTTTCACTGGTATGAGCATTTATCAATTTTGTATACATATTCATAATTTTAAAACATAATCTTGCAGTGCCTTCCTAATTTAACAGATGTTTATACTTAGCATGTTTTGGTTCATACAAGGTAATACAAAAACACATTCATCTATTCAAACAAATACACAGCAAACAGTAAAGATAAACATATGTATAATTCTTGATTTATTCTCCCCAAATCTAGATAAATAAACCCAAGTTTCATACTCCAAATTTTCACCCAGCAACTAATCAATGAACAAGTTTAACTTGATTAATTTAACACCATATCTGGATATTTATAACCCAGATTTTTAAACCCCTGTCCCCATTTATTTTATGGTCTTTAACTCCTTGTCAAATGAACACTATGTATGCATTGTGAAGGAAACTCCCAGGTTGTTTAAATTTTTCCAACACACAAAGGCCTCAGGGTGCAGTTGCACCATGCATATACTTGCTTCCACCTGAAGTAAGCAGATCATTGACTAACTCCCAAGTGACCAATTTAGTTTTTTCTTTCATTCATATTACAGAAAGATATAACTGCTTGTATATTTTTCTGATTCAACCCCATGTTCCCCTGTTTAATCTATATCCATGTTTAATGATAATAAGATAGAACAAGAATGCTCCAATCATGTTAACACCAAAAGCCCACCTACAGATTAATACTCCAAACAAACAAAAAGAATGCACAAACAAACATCCATACCACCCATAACAAAATCAATTCAGAGATTTAAATGTCTCATAATATTCTAGGCTGCCTGCAATAGGACTTAATGCCATTGCATACAAAGGATAAATACTCACATAATGTTTTTCCTTTTACTGCCTTAATCTTTTGAACAGCAAATCCCCCAAAGCCCCAAGCTAGTGTTTCTTCCTTGTTTATTTTATTTTGTGTTTGATCCCGAGAGAGTGATGGTTTTGGCCATGTGCAGTTATTTATAAATCCATTCTAGGGTTTAAGAAAATGGGTAATTCTCCTAATACCCTCAGTTGTTCATGTATACATCTCATTCCTGTGTGGTCCTAAATGGGAAATGCACACATCAGGTTACTTTAATTGGTTATTTTGGGAGTTGAACATTTTAAACACTGCATGCCATTTTCATGTTTCTATTTTGTTCATGCCATATGCATGTGATCCTTTATTCATTTCTTTTTATAAGTTTAAGGAATCTGAAAATCTCCTTTGTATTTTCTACCTTTATATAAAACAGAAAACACCCCATTTGCATATATTTACATAATTCCTTGGACATAAAGCTATACTTATTTTTGAGTTCCAATTCCTTTCTTAATTACCTTAATTCCTTGCATTTTATCAAACAGAAGCTCCCATGCAATTTTATTTATTGCCAAATTCTTTTCTGTTTTAAATGCAATATATATACTTATATATATATATATATCTCAGAATTTTCTAATATAAATATATATATCATTTTATTTTATTTTATTTTAGGGTCATTACATACCCTCCCCCTTAAAGGAATTATGTCCCCATAATTTCACCTATTTTCTCCAATTAAAAGCACTAATCCATAGCCTGTTTTAACTCCATAACCCCATACTCATATTTTATGGAAACAAACAATATATAAATACATTTAGAAAAATTATCTTAGGCTGCTTACACATACCTCTCCACCAGTAAACAAATTGGGGTATTTAGCCCTGATTTTGTCTTCAACCTCCCATGTACAATCATTAGTGTCCAAGCTCCATTGGATTTTCACCAGTTTGATCACCTTGTTCCTCAACTTTTTCTCTTCCTTGGCAACTATCCCTACTGGTTCATTGGTATAAACCATATTCTTCTGGACTTGAACTTGAGTAGGTGACTCCAGAATTGCTCCTTCATCATGCACCCATTTTCTCAATTGAGAAACATGAAATACAGGATGCACACCACTCAACTCCTCAGGTAACTTAAGTCTGTAGGCCATAGCACCAATTCTCTGCATAATTTCATATGGTCCTACAAATCTTGGTGATAACTTACCAGATTTTCCAAACCTGAACACTTTCTTCATTGGTGATACCTTCAGAAAAACATGCTCTCCTACTTCAAACTCCATTGGCTTCCTTTTTCTATCTGCATAAGACTTTTGTCTTGATTGTGCTGCCTTCATTCTATGCCTAATCAATTCAATCATGTTGGAAGTTTCTTTAACATGATCTGGCCCCAACATTATACCCTCTCCTGCTTCCAACCAACAGGCAGGAGACATGAAAGGTCTCCCATACAAGGCTTCAAAAGGAGCCATTCCTATTGTTGATTGATAGCTATTGTTGTAAGTGAATTCTGCCAAGTGGATATGATCCTCCCAATTACCCCCAAAATCAAGCACACATGCTCTAAGTAAATCTTCCAATATTTTATTCACTATCTCTGTTTGCCCATCACTTTGAGGATGGTAGGCAGTGCTTAAACAAAGTTGTGTTCCCATTGCTTCTTGGAAACTTTCCCAAAATCTTGAGGTGAACAAAGTGTCTCTATCACTTACAATTGTCTTGGGTATGCCATGTAGCCTTACCACTTCTTTAATGAACAATTGTGCAAGCTTAGATGCATTCCTATCTGACCTGACAGGGACAAAGTGAGCTGATTTGGTTAGTCTATCAACAATTACCCATATACTATCATTGCCTTTCTTAGTTCTAGGTAAACCATCCACAAAATCCATGGAAATGCTTTCCCACTTCCACTGAGGTACCTCCAAAGGTTGCAACATGCCAGAGGGCTTTTGGTGGTCTGCTTTAATTTGTTGGCATGTGGAACACTTTGCCACATATCTTTCCACTGCTTGCTTCATTCCTGGCCACCAGTAGCCTCTTTTTAAATCATGATACATCTTAGTACCACCAGGGTGTATGGTGTACCGGGTCTTGTGATGCTCATTCATGATTTCTTCCTTCAATTCTGCAATGTTTGGCACACAAAGTTTATCATTTTTCCTCAAATAACCTTGGGAATCTATTTTAAAATTCTCTGACTCAATGTTATTCAATAACATTTCTTTCTTCTCCTTTAGACTTTGATCTTGATCTTGCATGCTACCAACTTTCTCCACCAGATTAGACTTCACTGTGATTATCCCCAGCGTACCATACTCCACCATATCACCATGTTCTTTAAAATTCACTGCATCCTTGCTGTATATATCTGCCTCCCCAAGTACTGCAAGATTTCTAAACTCATCAATCATCAAACTGGCTAATCTAACATGATTTCTGCTCAAAGCATCTGCTACTCTATTAGCTTTTCCAGGAGTGTACAATATATCTAAATCATATGCAGCTAGAAACTCCAACCACCTTGCTTGCCTCATATTTAAATCTTTTTGAGAAAATAAATATTTCAATGCTTGATGATCTGTGAATAATTCAAATTTTGCCCCAAGCAAATAATGCCTCCATAGTTTTAGTGCAAACACTATTGCAGCTAATTCTAGATCATGAGTTGCATATTTGGTTTCGTTGGGTTTAAGCTGTCTTGATGCATATGCCACTACCTTGCCATGTTGCATAAGCACTGCACCTAACCCAGATCCACTAGCATCAGTGTATACGACCATTCCTTCATTTGCTTCTGGGATTTGTAGGACAGGAGCTTCCACCAATGCTTGCTTCAATTTCTCAAAAGCTTATTCACACTGCTCAGTCCACACATATGGTTGGTTCTTCTTGGTTAGCTTGGTCATTGGTGCGGCTATTCTTGAAAAATCCTTGATGAACCTCCTATAATACCCTGCCAAACCTAAGAATGACCTCACCTCAGTCACTGTTTTGGGTCTACTCCATGTTTGAACTGCAATGACCTTGCTTGGATCTACACTTACTCCCTGCTGTGACACTATGTGTCCTAAGAACTTTACTTCTTGTTGCCAAAATGCACACTTTGAATACTTGGCTTTTAATTCATGTTCTCTAAGTCTGGATAATACTAAATGTAGGTGCATAGCATGATCATTTTCTGACTTTGAATAAATTAGTATGTCATCTATAAATACCAAGACAAACTTATCCAAAAAGTCTCTAAAAATTCTATTCATCAAGTCTACAAAATAGGAGGGAGCATTGGTCAAGCCAAATGGCATTACTAGAAATTCATAAAGGCCATACCTTGTATTGAAGGCTGTGTACTCAATGCTTTCCTCTGCAACTTTCATTTGGTGAAATCCAGAGGCTAAGTCTAGCCTTGAAAATATTTTAGCTCCATGCAATTGATCGAATAGATCATCTATTCTAGGCAGTGGGTACTTATTTTTGATAGATACCTTGTTTAAATCCCTGTAGTCTACACACAACCTCATTGTTCCATCATGCTTCTTAACAAAAAGCACTGGGGAACCCCAACTGGAACTACTTGATCTTATGAATCCTTTCTCTTCTAATTCTTCTAGTTGATGTTTTAATTCTACCAACTCTTTTGGACCCATTCTATAAGGCTTCTTAATGATTGGATTTGTTCCAGGAATTAATTTTATTTTAAATTCAACTGGTCTGTTTCGAGGAACTCCCTTTACTTCTCCAAATACATCTATATATTCATTTACTACTGGGATTTCCTCTACCTTTAATTCCTTTTGAACTTCATTAATACTCCATATTTTATTAAAGCATGTATTCTTTGCTATTTCACTTAAGATGGTAATTCTTTTGCCTTCATTTGTTTCCAAAGAAATAGTAAGGTTTTCTAAATTTAAAATTGCTTTATTTCTCATTAACCAATCTACTCCCAAAATAATCCCAATACCAGGATAATTTAAGGTATATAAGTCTGAATTAAATTCATAACCCCCTATAATTAATTTCAGACCCATGCACTTCATCCCCAACATGCAATGACTCCCTATGGGACTGTGTACAATTAAGGGCTGATCAATAGAAACACAAGCAAGTGTTAACTTCCTTACAATTTCCAAAGATATTAGTGAATGTGAGGCACCAGTGTCATATATTACTGATATTGGTTGGGTATGAATAAAAATTATACCTTCAAGTTGCCCAACATTCCCAGTGTTACTTGCTGCCAAAGCTCCTACCCTGGCTGTTCCTCTATTAGTTTCTGGGCAATCCTTCTTGAGATGACCCATCTTTCCACAATTATAACAGCCTCCTCTAGGTATTTTAGGGTCAGGGCATTGGTTACTATAATGTCCAGCTTTTCCACAATTAAAACAATGAGTGAATTTCTTGTTTTCAAGTGCTGCTGCTCCTTCCTCTTTCTTAACTCCTTTACTTGCATTTCTCTCTTGCAGTGTCATGTTGCTCAAATGAGAGAGTTAGATCAATTACTTGATCAAAGGTTTTGTCTTTGTATGGCAACATTGCCCTTGACAGACTAGGGTTCAAGCCTTGAATGTACCTTGCATTCTTTGCTTCTGCATTCCCTATTAACACCAGTCCATACTTGGATAATGCTTCAAACTTCTGAGTGTATTCATTCACACTCATGCTTCCTTGCCTTAATCTGATAAAGTCTTCAAGCAGTGTGGCCTTGGCAGATGCTGGGACAAATCTGGCCTCAAGCATGTCCTTGAAATTATTCCAAGTGATAGTATCCTCTTGTCTTCCTGCTGTCACAACTTCCCACCAATCCAGTGCAACCCCCTTCAATTTCCTTGAAGCTATCTGTCTCTTCCTTTGGTCATTGATTTGCATATCTGTGAAGACCCTCTCCATAGTTCTTATCCAAGTTTGAACTCCTATAGCTCCTTCAGTACCTTCAAAATCCTTTCCTCCCAAAGTGGTACATGTCTTAAGCAGTTTGGAGAGTTCCTCATGAGGATTGTCTTGCCTTGGTGCCATTCCATCCCTTAAAGCTCTCACAAAATCCTCCATGCTCATCACAGGTGGCTCTCGTGATGATCCTGCACCTGTATGGTGCCTTGGTCCTACCATAATGCTATAAATATGATTTTTTATGTTAGTTTAATTACCCTTATCAGTTTTTGGTGTCTTTACTTGATTCATTTTTATTTCTGTGCACACTGTGCATGTATCACATGTACACACACACACACACACACACACATATATATATATATATTTATTCAGTCATAAAACAAAAGCATTCAACATTAATAATTCAAACAATGCATTCAAACATCCATATGCATACAACAACATTTACTATGTTATTTAAAACAAAGCTCTGATACCAAAACTGTGGTGACCCTCACTCTATAACACATATTTTTTTTATATACAACTTTCAAGAGGCCTTCACCACTAAACCCCAATTCTTTTATATTTGAATATTTATATAATTTCCAAATATTTTTTCCCAAGACCCTGGTTTTACCAATATAATCATATCAGTGTACAAACAAACTAAGTCAATTGTATATTTGATGATATACAATTGTTTCTTTATTATTATATATATATATATATATTTTTATCAGAGGGAATTTAAATCAAAATGAAATTAAAGTACCATACAAGCTATTGACATAGCCACTTATTTCTTTTCTAAGTCTTGTTCTACTGCCATATGTGCACTTTGACAAATACTAACACTTATATATATATCTTGCCTAGATAATTCTATTTAACTCTAAAATAACATTTACTTGATCTCATGATAGTTATCAAGGTTGATAATAATTAATAACAATAAGTTGGATCTGCTAAAATCGATAAATCTTGGAAATTTACTCGAAAATAGACAAATTAGGCAAAATCAGCAATTCAGACGTCTAAATTTTTATGACAGACGTCTAAATTGGATCTTAGACGTCTAAATTTTTATGACAGACGTCTCAGAGTGTCTAAAATTGAAACAGAGAGTAGAAAACATTTTGAACTAAGTTCAGACGTCTAAATTTTTATTAACAGACGTCTATATTCAATCTCAGACGTCTAAATTATTATGACAGACGTCTCAGAGTGTCTAGATTTTAAACAGAGAGTAGAAAACATTTTGAACTAAGTTCAGACGTCTAAATTTTTATTAACAGACGTCTATATTCAATCTCAGACGTCTAAATTATTATGACAGACGTCTAATTTGATCTTAGACGTCTAAAATTGTTGATAAGTTTTCTCAGAGGTTAAACTTGAATACTCAATTACTTATAAGTTTCCAGAACTCGTGCATATGCAAGTATCACTTACCTGCCATGCACAAATTCATCTCACTTGAATATTCTACTAAATTCTTGATTGTTCATTAAATATCAATCCCCTTAGCTTATTAATTTCCATAAGGCAAAACATAAGCAATGAAAATCAGAGTTCAAATATATATGTATCCATATCAAATGTATGACATGTCTAACCCCTTATTTTCTCCAAATCAGACATTCATAAAATAAAATTTAGTAGTTATCAAAAACATCATCAACGATCACTCATAACAGGTTTTGATTAAGTACATATCTTCAACTCAAAATACTTAAAAGTTTCCTAAAAGTAACTTCAATTGCAGAAAATAAAATGTGCCTAGTGATTTCATTACAATGCATCTGCAAATTTTAAAAACAAGTCTCTCTCTTATTTATACTAGCATCCAATGCCTTCTCTACTCATCAAGCCAACTTCAATTTCCTGCAAGCAAATCATTTAGCCGCCCCAAAGAAATTTTGAGACACCCAGATGATTGCAAGGGCAACCAAAAGGGTCAGTTTTCACTGGTATGAGCATTTATCAATTTTGTATACATATTCATAATTTTAAAACATAATCTTGCAGTGCCTTCCTAATTTAACAGATGTTTATACTTAGCATGTTTTGGTTCATACAAGGTAATACAAAAACACATTCATCTATTCAAACAAATACACAGCAAACAGTAAAGATAAACATATGTATAATTCTTGATTTATTCTCCCCAAATCTAGATAAATAAACCCAAGTTTCATACTCCAAATTTTCACCCAGCAACTAATCAATGAACAAGTTTAACTTGATTAATTTAACACCATATCTGGATATTTATAACCCAGATTTTTAAACCCCTGTCCCCATTTATTTTATGGTCTTTAACTCCTTGTCAAATGAACACTATGTATGCATTGTGAAGGAAACTCCCAGGTTGTTTAAATTTTTCCAACACACAAAGGCCTCAGGGTGCAGTTGCACCATGCATATACTTGCTTCCACCTGAAGTAAGCAGATCATTGACTAACTCCCAAGTGACCAATTTAGTTTTTTCTTTCATTCATATTACAGAAAGATATAACTGCTTGTATATTTTTCTGATTCAACCCCATGTTCCCCTGTTTAATCTATATCCATGTTTAATGATAATAAGATAGAACAAGAATGCTCCAATCATGTTAACACCAAAAGCCCACTTACAGATTAATACTCCAAACAAACAAAAAGAATGCACAAACAAACATCCATACCACCCATAACAAAATCAATTCAGAGATTTAAATGTCTCAAAATATTCTAGGCTGCCTGCAATAGGACTTAATGCCATTGCATACAAAGGATAAATACTCACATAATGTTTTTCCTTTTACTGCCTTAATCTTTTGAACAGCAAATCCCCCAAAGCCCCAAGCTAGTGTTTCTTCCTTGTTTATTTTATTTTGTGTTTGATCCCGATAGAGTGATGGTTTTGGCCATGTGCAGTTATTTATAAATCCATTCTAGGGTTTAAGAAAATGGGTAATTCTCCTAATACCCTCAGTTGTTCATGTATACATCTCATTCCTGTGTGGTCCTAAATGGGAAATGCACACATCAAGTTACTTTAATTGGTTATTTTGGGAGTTGAACATTTTAAACACTGCATGCCATTTTCATGTTTCTATTTTGTTCATGCCATATGCATGTGATCCTTTATTCATTTCTTTTTATAAGTTTAAGGAATCTGAAAATCTCCTTTGTATTTTCTACCTTTATATAAAACAGAAAACACCCCATTTGCATATATTTACATAATTCCTTGGACATAAAGCTATACTTATTTTTGAGTTCCAATTCCTTTCTTAATTACCTTAATTCCTTGCATTTTATCAAACAGAAGCTCCCATGCAATTTTATTTATTGCCAAATTCTTTTCTGTTTTAAATGCAATATATATACTTATATATATATATATATCTCAGAATTTTCTAATATAAATATATATATCATTTTATTTTATTTTATTTTAGGGTCATTACGCTATAGCGCTTCAAGATCGAAGGTTAATCGTGGTCGAACCGAGGTTTGGTTGGGTCTTTAAAACACTGCTGGTAAGCATTTCAATGCTCGTGAATTTCACATATGCTGAATTCCCATGTTTTCATGTTTAGAACAACACATCATGATTTAGTGTAATAATACAATCAATAATTAGGACCCATTATACCGTATATTTGATTAATTATGTACAAACAATGTATCGGATTTACGTGGATATATGGAAACAATCTAGTCCATCCTATTTGCACCACATTACACATTAAAATAAAATGTTATTAAGGTTAATGTTTTGGTACACAAACGAAAAATGAGAAGAACGGGGAAAACATAAACTAACAGATAGTAACAGTGTTTAACAATCAACAACTTCATTATTTAGAATTTCCTTGAAATAATATTTCTTCCTTGTATCATTCAATGAAGAACGAGCGGTTGCTTTACAAATAAAAAAGACGTCTCTCTAAAGAAATTCTCGCAATTGCTTAGATCGACGAACGTAGCAACCAATGTACATTTCAGGCTAATGAAGGAGAAGCAGTACAAGAAAAGTTGAAATAGTTGTAAACGCTACGATATAAAATTTCCATCCTTGGTTTTGCGATAGATTTTTGAGAGATTCACAAGAGAATGTCTTCATTTCTCTCATTTCAAGTTCCTTTATTCTATGATCGTCTACCTTATAAAACTCACAGTAATATCTTGCAGATTGCAACCGATTATCGATAAAGTATTTTCGACTTTATTTTCCAAAATCTTTTCCGTTATCGTGTGCAATTAAAGTGCTTGGCAGCTCTACATCGCTGGAGGTGCGAAAAACTATAGCGGGGATAAAGCAATGATACATTGAAAAATAGCGAAAGTGAAAAAATCAATATTTGGAGATAAAATCAATTTCTAAAACGAATTTATTATTAGCCTCACTTTATCGTTGTAGGAAAAGAAACATAGTTTACAACTTTGTAACTCAGCCCAAGAATATCGAGATTAAAGCAATTCAAACTTGGAGAATAAAAACAGTATTCTAACTTAACTTGAGCGTTTGGACTTTGAACTTAGGCATATACCCTAATATTGTAGGCATTGTTTAAAAAAGAATTGGTTAAATTAATTATTTATATTAAAACCGCTAAAGCAGCTGCTAAAAAGCTCTGGCGGACTTAGGAGTAAATAGCGGGGGCTTTAAGCGGATTCTCTATGTATAGTACTAAATTGTAAATACGTAGAGGCTGAAGAGCGCTATGTGCTTTAATGGAGATTTAGCTAGACTTTAACTACGCAACCGCTATCACCGTATAATTTATGAATATCATATTATTCCTTTATAAATTGCATTAGATTACCGGTATGGTTTTTCTGTCACTAAGTTTGCAATGAAATCCAACAATTTTGCAATGGACTTTTCCGTATTTATTCTTCTTTCCTGTCACCTTACATTTGTAAATACCATTGTAATTTCTTGCAGATTGGGAAAGATTGGAAAAATGCAAAAAATAAAAAATAAGAAAGACTCAGTATAATTGAAACTAAAAAATAAATTCATAAAAATTGACAAATAATTGAATAGATTGAAAAGAAATTAAAAATAACCAAGTTTTTTTGGATAGCAAAATATGGGAGATCAGAAAAGCTAAGTTTTATAAGGTTACGCTTTCTATTAGTTTTACTGAATATAATATATTTTATTACATGAAAATCCTTTAATTTAAACTGACATAAAATCACAAAAAAGTAACATTGTGTGTGTAACACTCCACTATACACATAATACCAAAAATATTACTAAGTAATACTGTTTGATAATACTGAGAACAAAGCAAAATTAGGTTGTTACCCGTTACACGTGAATATTTCCTTAAGCTAACACCGATATGTACTTCAAATATCTCATATAACTCACCATTACGTACTCGGTACCGGCACGAATTAATAAACACGTGCGTTTCCAGAATAGAACAGTACACAAAAGGAAAATAATAGAGATCATAGAGTTATTAAACGCAGCAATAAAGTATAATAGATGAAATATAGAAGTCCAAGTGGGTCTATAGAAAAAGAGTCGAATGTCCACTATCTCATAAAAATATACAAAGTATATGTACATCACATACATCTCACCATAACTTTGGCATACACATAAGAGGCTACATACACAAATGCATATCTTATACATAGTCCTACTAAAAGTAGTCTTCAAATCAATGCCCAAAAACCACAAGCTGGTGGCATTGTCCCAAAATCTGAAATGTCTCGGACTGATCCGAGTATTATATAAGTAACACATAGATCAGATTATGTCTAAATGTAGATGTTAAAATATAATAACAACTGGCATGGTATAATCAACTCAAAATGCCATATAAATATCTCAAAGGTATCAACATATCTCAAAAAGCATGCAAATATATCACCACCCATAATAAAGTGAAATCAAACTATACATCAGATAATATAATATCAAAATGGATGAGTGAACTATGCATCCAACAATAATCAATGCCCAATAATCATTAGACACAATAATGGCATTCTCTAAGATATGCCATGATAATCTCTTAGATAATCATAAAGTAGACACACTTGCGTATATCCTACTCAGCATATAAGACAAATAACAAATAAGCATCCATGGAAAAAAATGTCAAGCACATATATGACATGCTCTCAGCTATTCCACGATTAGCTCTCAGTCAACCGCATAATAAACAAATCAATATGGAGTCAAACTCCACAATATGACATGCTTGTAGCATTGTCATGGATTATCTCGCATATGATCCGTATGTATACACGGTTGATTGCCTCATGGATCTCAGCCCTACTGATAGCCATATCGTCTCGCAATCGCGTCCTCAATGATCTGAAAAAGGTGACTAAGTGTCTATTTTATCTCATCAATAACTAGACAGGAGACTAATAAGCTCTCAACTCTTTTCAAGGGGTCTTCCTCACATGTTCTCAATGCCATCCCTATAGTCTTAAGTTAACTCGACTGACATTGTGACCCAGTATCCATCTTGCACCAACATTCTTGCATAAGAACACAATGCCATGGTCATGGCCCTACAAGTGCCCTTAAATGGTAATAGATTTTTGGCTTAAGTGAAACGTGGCAGTGGCTCTCAGCCATATACAAAAAAATGTGTCACCGATTCATAGCACGAACCCACGATCAGGCTGCTAGGATGGATGTTGGCCTAACCTGGTTTACTCCTTATCAAAATAATAGGAGTACACATACAAAACATAGACACACTTATGGCTCTAAGCTTTCGGCTTGCATCTCACAACACCTTATATATGAATACCCCGTAACTCATCCCTATATAAGCAACATCTACTTACAAAAAAGTAACCGAACAAATATTAGCTTAGGTGTCCCATACCACTTGGTGTTACTCGCTCGTTTACTCAATTTTCGTAAACTACACTCGCTCTAAACAATAATATTCTATGTAACAAGTTCAATTAATAACAAAGTGAAGTATTATAGAAAGTTGAATTTTATATGGTATTACAACTCTATTTATCAGTATTCTAGTCATACAAAAAATATAATCAACAAAACATGCAATTAATTTAGAAAATAGAACTTATTTGTAGAAAAATATATTAAAAGTTCCAAAAGCATTTATATTATTTTAAAAATCAAAAATACAAATTTTCTCATTTATTAAAACCAAAAATAGAAATTTTAATCCTTATACTAAATATTTAAATCTGTTACCCATAGTTAAAAATCATAGAAATTCCTTTGACAATTAAATATAGTTTATAAAAATCATCGCATAATTTTTGTAATTAAATGCGATTTTCAAATGAATTTATAAACCTCAAAAATCAATTTCTAATTATTTTAAACTATAAAATTGTTAACCGGCATCTTGGCCTGGTTACAAAACGACAGTTGAAGAAATTATCATTAGCACTAGACAAGATTCTGATCAAGGAGAGACTGGAGGTGGTAACAAGTTGTCAGGCCCACAACAAAGCAAGAGCATTCGGCCTGCCTGGCCTGGTGCGCAGATTCACCTACTATGGGCAGAGGCACCTTGTTCCTAAGCCCATGATGGAAGTCCAACCCATCTCGTCTATAAATAGGAGGGCAGTAGCACAATAAAAGGGACCTTTTTTGGGAGAACAATGGGGAGACTCTGCCACTTTCAAGACTGATTATTTTCAGTTCAAACTTGTATTCAAGTCATTAATATATGGATTGTATCTGTATTCAACTACTTGTGAAAGAAATAAAGATCAAAACTCAAAGTGGATGTAGGCAGTTACGCCGAACCTCTATAAATCTGGTGTTCTCGTTTTTGTTGTTCTTTTGGCATTGAATTACACTATTTTTTAGTTCTAATTCATCTTCTTCATTAATCTCTCTACACAATCTTTCTCAACGAGGTTAGTGACCAATTTTGGTGCTAACACTTTGGTGCTTTCACTGAGAGTTGAATTCTCAGCTTGATTGGATCTCATCATCTACTAGTGGATTTCCATATTCGCAAGATAGATCCAGTTGTTTACTAGAAAACTTCCTATTCTACTCATATTTGAAAGAAATCTAAAGGAAGCTGATAACCGTAGATTGGATTCACTGATGTACGGAAGATTTGGTGATTGGATGTTGAAGTTTGCACTCAAGTTGAATGAAGGCCGACCCTCCTCTGAAGGCAATTCAACCGATCGCCCCAGAAAAGACATATGCCGACCGCTTCAGAAAAAGTCTATGCCGACCATACCTCTATGCCGAATGCCCTTCCAGGCCGAACATACCTCTAGGCCGAACGCCCTTCTAGGCCGACCATACCTCTAGGTCGAACGCCCTTCCAGGCCGAACATACCTCTAGGCCGAACGCCCTTCCAGGCCGACCATACCTCTATGCCGAACACTCTTCCAGGCCGACCGGTATTGTATGCCGAACGACTCGGTTCTACCAAACAAGAATGAATGCCGAACAGTGTGGAATGCCGAACAGTGTGGATGCCGAACAGTGTGGAATGCCGAACAGTGTGGATGCCGAACAGTGTGGATGCCGAACACGTGTGGAATGCCGAACAGTGTGGATGCTAAACAGTGTGAATGCCGAACAATATGAATGCCGAACACGTGTGGAATGCCGAACAGTGTGGATGCCAAACAGTGTGGAATGCCGAACAGTGTGGATGCCGAACACGTGTGAATGCCGAACATGTGTGGAATGCCGAACAGTGTGGAATGCCAAACAGTATGGAATGCCGAACAGTGTGGATGCCGAACAATCTTGTATGCCGAGCAACTTTGTCATGCCGAATGGCCCTCAATGCCGATCGGAACTTAAGTTACACCGGTCTCTTATACGACCCCTATTTACAAAAAAAATCTTTTTCGGGTACGACCCAAATTTTCGAAAATGAGGCTAAAAACTCAACTTAATAAAGGAACATTCTATCCACTTCCCTGACATCCCATGATCGACCAGGGCATAGAGGATCTAGCGGCAGCTTATGAACGACATCAAGGGAACGGACAAGCAACCGCTTTTCAAATGGTACTCCCAAAGGTTGGAGAACATAGATGATATGACTCTAGCAAACGCCAAGATGACTCAAGCATCCAAATACTAACAAGGGTATCATACTGATCGCGTTTGAGGAAAGTCGACCTCTAGATATATTTTGGCAGCTAGTTAGCTAAAGAGCCTCCTACGACTATTGATCGTTTCTTTTACAAAATGAATCAGAACTAAAGTGAGGAGGAGTGGAGCAGACTAAGAAAAATAACAATGAAGGCCCGTTGGCTAAGGATGTAGAACCCAGTAGCCGAAACAAGACTTCAGAATTTAGCTCATATGCTCTTTGAAAGATTCAATTGACAACCTCTACTTGAAGACTCACGACTCGGAGTGGTACTGGAAACCAACCTCGAGAGAGTACACTAAAGTCTAAAGAAAATCAGGGGAATGTTGCATATTCCCAGATGCTTACTGACCCTAACACGGGCGATTACAAACACCTCCGAGGTGTGATCGAAAAGATGACCTGGAAAGGAAAACTTCAATAGTATGTACAAGTCCTGTAGAATGGCGGGTAGCGAGTATCCGATGCCTATTAATAAAGGGCTATGATTATCAATTGGACGGTTGATGGCCAACATCCCTTTGAAAGGAGCCAGGGGCGGAGTCGAATAGCGAGCACACGATGCTGCTTCACATATCAATGAGATTTACCATAATCTTCTGTGAATTATTTCCATTTCCATCTCTATTTCAATTGTTCTATGAACTACGACTAACTTGAACTAAACTACTTTCAAAACGATGCAGGTGACCAAGTACTCAGATTTGGTTGCCAACCAATCTACGCAGACCATGATCGGACGTGTGGAGTTACATTTGGACGAGCATAATTCTATCGCTCATCATCAACCATATGCCTTTGATTTGGGGCTATGGACTAAATATTGAAAAGCTCATCACGATCAGAGCCCAATACAAAGTCAACATGACCAACCATCCATTCATCGACCTCCACATTTGACTTGGAGACCTAAACTGCTTGGAATGAATATGTCCCGATCATCCACTCCAATCGAGTCATAGAACAAAGTTCGACAAAATACAAATACCTCTCATGAAGCTCAGTGACGCCGGGATCCGTCTAAAGTGGACGTGATTTGATCATCTACACATCAAATCCTACCCTGAACACGCAAGGTTGTTCGAAAGCCCAACTTGAAGTAGCTATGGTAGACTACGTACTCGCTAACCATCGCTGTCAATACATGGACGCGACTGCACCGTGAAACATATGCAACTTACTTTGTCTACCCAGTAATCCATCATCCTCGTTTTCTGGAAAGAGATACGAAGCAAATTGTGCGAGACTTGATTATCCAACCCCGGCATGGATGTGATCCAACCATCTGTCATACACCTCCTTCCTTGACTTGATTGGAAGAGCTA
The DNA here is from genome assembly GCA_030737815.1 of Allium fistulosum. Taxonomy (NCBI): domain Eukaryota; kingdom Viridiplantae; phylum Streptophyta; class Magnoliopsida; order Asparagales; family Amaryllidaceae; genus Allium; species Allium fistulosum. Next base: position 863,488,265 of record CM060905.1, on the reverse strand, counting down.
TAATCACCAAGCGGACGAGAATCGGCCGTCCAATTTCAAAGTTTCATCCTTGATGCTGGGGGCAGAATCCCATTCCATGAGCGAACATGGTTCGATTGTTCTTCTGACAACATTAGCCTCGATATGGTAGATGAAATATAAATTAAAGGGTGGAAATACGACTACTCTCAATAACAACCTCCAAGTCCCTAGAGCGCGGACTCAAGTATAAATGACTCAAACCTCCAAGTCCCCAGAGTGCGGACTGGAGTACTCTAAGTCCCCAGAGCGCGGACTAGAGTATAAATGACTCAAACCTCCAAGTCCCCAGAGTGCGGACTGGAGTACTCTAAGTCCCTAGAGCGCGGACTAGAGTATAAAGGACTTAAACCTCCAAGTCCCCAGAGTGTGGACTGGAGTACTCTAAGTCCCCAGAGCGCGGACTAGAGTATAAATGACTAAAACCTCCAAGTCCTCAGAGTGCGGACTGGAGTACTCTAAGTCCCCAGAGCGCGGACTATAGTATAAATGACTTAAACCTCCAAGTCCCCAGAGTGTGGACTGGAGTACTCTAAGTCCCCAGAGCGCGGACTAGAGTATAAATGACTAAAACCTCCAAGTCCCCAGAGTGCGGACTGGAGTACTCTAAGTCCCCAGAGCGCGGACTAGAGTATAAATGACTTAAAACTCCAAGTCTCCAAAGCACGGACTGGAGTACTCTAAGTCCCCAGAGCGCGGACTAGAGTATAAATGACTTAAACCTCCAAGTCCCCAGAGTGTGGACTGGAGTACTCTAAGTCCCCAGAGTGCGGACTAGAGTATAAATGACTAAAACCTCCAAGTCTCCAGAGCACGGACTGGAGTACTCTGAGTCCCCAGAGCGCGGACTAGAGTATAAACGACTTAAACCTCCAAGACCCCAGATTGCGGACTGGAGTACTTTAAGTCCCCAGAGCGCGGACTAGAGTATAAATGACTTAAACCTCCAATACTCTAAGTCCCCAGAGCGCGGACTAGAGTATAAATGACTTAAACCTCCAATACTCTAAGTCCCCAGAGCACGGACTAGAGTATAAATGACTAAAACCTCCAAGTCCACAGAGTGCGGACTAGAGTACTCTAAGTCCCCAGAGCGCGGACTAGAGTATAAATGACTAAAATCTCCAAGTCCCCAGAGTGCGGACTGGAGTACTCTAAGTCCCCAGAGCGCGGACTAGAGTATAAATGACTTAAACCTCCAAGTCCCCAGAGTGTGGACTGGAGTACTCTAAGTCCCCAGAGCGCGGACTAGAGTATAAATGACTAAAACCTCCAAGTCCCCAGAGTGCGGACTGGAGTACTCTAAGTCCCTAGAGCGCGGACTAGAGTATAAATGACTTAAACCTCCAAGTCTCCAGAGCACGGACTGGAGTACTCTAAGTCCCCAGAGCGCGGACTAGAGTATAAATGACTTAAACCTCCAAGTCCCCAGAGTGTGGACTGGAGTACTCTAAGTCCCCAGAGTGCGGACTAGAGTATAAATGACTAAAACCTCCAAGTCTCCAGAGCACGGACTGGAGTACTCTGAGTCCCCAGAACACGGACTAGAGTATAAACGACTTAAACCTCCAAGACTCCAAATTGCGGACTGGAGTACTCTAAGTCCCCAGAGCGCGGACTAGAGTATAAATGACTTAAACCTCCAAGTTCCCAGAGTGTGGACTGAAGTACTCTAAGTCCCCAGAGTGCGGACTAGAGTATAAATGACTAAAACCTCCAAGTCCCCAGAGTGCGGACTGGTGTACTCTAAGTCCCCAGAGCGCGGACTAGAGTATAAACGACTTAAACCTCCAAGACCCCAGATTGCGAACTGGAGTACTCTAAGTCCCTAGAGCGCGGACTAGAGTATAAATGACTTAAACCTCTAAGTCCCCAGAGTGTGGACTGGAGTATTCTAAGTCCCCAGAGTGCGGACTAGAGTATAAATGACTAAAACCTCCAAGTCTCCAGAGCACGGACTGGAGTACTCTGAGTCCCCAGAGCGCGGACTAGAGTATAAACGACTTAAACCTCCAAGACCTCAGATTGCGGACTGGAGTACTCTAAGTCCCCAGAGCGCGGACTAGAGTATAAATGACTTAAACCTCCAATACTCTAAGTCCCAAGAGCGCGGACTAGAGTATAAATGACTAAAACCTTAAAGTCCCCAGAGTGCGGACTGGAGTACTCTAAGTCCCCAGAGCGCGGACTAGAGTATAAATGACTTAAACCACCAAGTCCCCAGAGTGTGGACTGGAGTACTCTAAGTCCCCAGAGCGCGGACTAGAGTATAAATGACTAAAACCTCCAAGTCCCCAGAGTGCGGACTAGAGTACTCTAAGTCCCTAGAGCGCGGACTAGAGTATAAATGACTTAAACCTCCAAGTCTCCAGAGCACGGACTGGAGTACTCTAAGTCCCCAGAGCGCGGACTAGAGTATAAATGACTTAAACCTCCAAGTCCCCAGAGTGTGGACTGGAGTACTCTAAGTCCCCAGAGTGCGGACTAGAGTATAAATGACTAAAACCTCCAAGTCTCCAGAGCACGGACTGGAGTACTCTGAGTCCCCAGAGCGCGGACTAGAGTATAAACGACTTAAACCTCCAAGACCGCAGAATGCGGACTGGAGTACTCTAAGTCCCCAGAGCGCGGACTAGAGTATAAATGACTTAAACCTCCAAGTCCCCAGAGTGTGGACTGGAGTACTCTAAGTCCCCAGAGTGCGGACTAGAGTATAAATGACTAAAACCTCCAAGTCCCCAGAGTGCGGACTGGTGTACTCTAAGTCCCCAGAGCGCGGACTAGAGTATAAACGACTTAAACCTCCAAAACCCCAGATTGCGAACTGGAGTACTCTAAGTCCCCAGAGCGCGGACTAGAGTATAAATGACTTAAACCTCCAAGTCCCTAGAGTGTGGACTGGAGTACTCTAAGTCCCCAAAGCGCGGACTAGAGTATAAATGACTAAAACCTCCAAGTCCTCAGAGTGCGGACTGGAGTACTCTAAGTCCCCAGAGCGCGGACTAGAGTATAAACGACTTAAACCTCCAAGTCTCCAGAGCACGGACTGGAGTACTCTGAGTCCCCAGAGCGCGGACTAGAGTATAAACGACTTAAACCTCCAAGTCTCCAGAGCGCGGACTAGAGTACTCTAAGTCCCCAGAGCGCGGACTAGAGTATAAATGACTTAAACCTCCAAGTCCCCAGAGTGCGGACTGGAGTACTCTAACTCCCCAGAGTGCGGACTCGAATATAAGCGAATCGGATCTCCAAGTTCCCTGAATATGAACTATGACACAAATGACTTGAATTTGTCAAATCCCTGACATACGGGCTAGAAAGTATTCTAAGTGCTCGAAGCATAGAATGGAAGTTCGACGACTCCCGAAGAGTTTCTGAGTTATATGAGGATGGACTGAGAAGTCTATGTTACTCACAACTGCTTGGATTAAAGTCACAATCACAAAGAAAACTGAATAATAAGAGGCTTTTGTAAGACAGAAAAAGGAACTAAACCTTATTCATAAATGAGTTTCTATTACAACCCCTCCAACGTTCGGAGTCGACATTCTATTTACAAGGACTAAAGAAATAGAAGAAAATAATTACATGACTTAAACTAACTCTCGTTGAACGAGGATAGTAATGACTTCTTGTGCTTCTTCAACTTCTCCTCTCCAGAGCATTTACCCTTGGTACTCTTCTTTGATAGAGGGGTAGCAACTGAAGGATTACGGGGGCCTTCCATGGGCTTGGACCCGCCAGGAAGGATGACCTTCAACGGCTTGTTCAAAGGATCGTCCAAGTCCACAACTCGGGGCTCTACTATGACCTTGACCGTCTCCTCCTTCTCTTTCTCGAGCCGCTCCTCCATGCTCAATTCGAATGTTTGCTCGGAGGCGCCTGTAATTTCTACTTCATAACCCCCGTCGGTAGGAGAGGAGGTTTCAGACTTGTCTTCATCAAAAGCTCCGATCACCTAAGCGTCTGGACCAGGAGCCTCCCCTGCGTGAGTGGCTTCACTTGTTTTCTCCCCCACTTCCTTGGTGACATCGCTACTCGGAGTGGGCTCGGGGTCAGAACGGACTGCACAAAATCGTGGAAAACAAGCATTAGAATGCAATATTCCTGCATAAAGAATAACGACTTTCGAAATCTTAAAGAGAAGGATTATATACCAGGTTTAGGCAAAATCTCAACCATCCGGGGGGTCTCACGCTCTGGAACGGGAGACAGAATGCGGACTAAAGTACTCTAAGTCCCTAGAGCGTGGACTAGAGTATAAATGACTAAAACCTCCAAGTCCCCAGAGTGCAGACTGGAGTACTCTCAGTCCCCAGAGCATGGACTAGATTATAGACAACTTCAGAAAAATCCCTAAATCCCAAAAGCGGACCAGATTACTCTAAGTTCCCAGAGGGCGAACTAGAGTATAAACGAGTTGACGAAAATCTCTGCGTCTCGAACTATGGACTAAAGCATAAACCGTTCGACAAATCTCTAAGTCCCTGGAGCGTGGACCGAAGCATGAACACAAATTGGGCGCGAGTCAACCGGAGGGAGAATAACACTAAGTCACCAGAATGCAGAGTGGTGCATAAACATCAATAAATAGACGAGTGGATTTCGACCATTTTCTATTCCGTAAACTTCAGCCTGGAATCGACAGGAGGATTATTAACCCACTGAGGATGGAGTTCGACCATCCAACTAGTGACCTGGCCAAATCAATGCTGGGGGCAGGGGTACAAAACACTAAAAAGCCGAATACGACAGCTTACTATAGCCCTAGCGTGGCGTTCTTTATTACTTGAGGCAGCGACTGCAGGGAGGCCTCAATACAGAACCAATCGAAACGGCATCCAAAGCTACGAGCAACCTACTATATCATACCTCAGACCAAGGGTCGATGCCGATCTGCACCAAGCACATACGAATGTGACTCGGATGTTTTTTGAAAAACTATGACCCCCAGAGTATGGGAAATAGGGTAAACCACAAATACTTGGTCAAAGATTCTCCAGCACCCTCGTTCGATTCGTTAGGAGGAGTATGAAACTGGATGAGCATAACCCGACTGCATTTGTAGCCAACTTTACCCCGAGATCTGATTACAGAGCATGAACCAAAGTGGACGTGGATGACTATCCAATGTCCAAATTACGCCCTGAAACTTACGTGGCATCGAAGTATTCCTCTTGGAATGAAAAACCACGATAAAATCCAAGATAGGCAAGACCTAGTCTCCCATCGACTGAAATGATCCCACGATCCAACGGGAATGAGAGTAAAGCTAAAGTGGGCGTGGCTGGCCTTCCTACTTATCGGTATATGCCCCAGACCTGGGGGCACGAGCGAGAAGCAAGATGAATGTGAACCGACTATTCACCAATCACCTCTATGTCTTCGGAGTTTAGGTGAAAACATAAACATAGCTAGGACGAGACTCAACCGTCCATGCAGTACATTTATCAACCCGAGACTGGGAGAAGACACATGGTCATCCAAAAAACTGGCTACGGTAGCTCAGTATTAAAACTTATATATAGTGCTTACAGCTACTCATGGCAACGACCATAAGGATGCCTAGAGATAGAATCATTAAATCGATACCTTAGCTCATGGGCAATTGACTTTCACTCCAACCCGAAGGACGGGTAAAGAATCATGAATGCATTGAATAGAAAGTGCGTTACTCGAATGCATAAGCAAATTCAAACTCATAGCAAGATCCAACTATACAGTTGCATGCCACTCGAGGCTGACCCCCACTCGACATTTCCTCTGATGCGCTTTTAAGCCTGATTTTTGGCCATTTGCTGATAATCTATTAGAGCATTCAGAGCCCTTCGCTATTAGGCTCAATAATTCATGACAAGAATCTAGGATTCGACTAGAGTAACCATCAACATTGGCCGTCCCAACCATATTTCACATTGAATGTTATGCAAAATAGTTACATCTTTACTCAAAGAATCCGGGATGGCACCTGCTAATCTGACGGTCAACATTACAGCCAGCCATGGCGACCCTTTCCGGGTGCTGAATATCGGATCACAGCTCAGTGCAGTGATGATAAAAGAATTAGTTGGATTTTTCTGAATAAATGATGATATGTTCCCTTGGACCCATTCTGACATGCATATGTGATTTCATTAACTATCGCGAGCCATGCATTGGATATCAACCCGAAGCTACAAAAGCTAGCACAATCTCTATTGATTTCATCATGAAAGATCCACTCTTACTTTTAGGCTCACCCCATCAACGTCTATGCCTACTAGCCGTTGCGACAGGGCACACAATAACCTGAGACGTTTGAAAGACTACTTAAATAGAATATCGAACTAAGCTAATTCAATATCACTTATTTCCCACGAAGGGCTATCCAAGGACGGAAATTAGCGGACCTCACACCCAAATTCACTACCTCAGATGACTACTCGAAGAGTAGCAGAGAACCAACCATAAGATGGAAAATGTACACGGATGGAGCATCCAATGATCATTGTTATGGCATAGGAGTCATGATAATGACTCCTGAGGAATGATCAATCTGCTACGTCCTAAAACTCGATTTACCTGTAACAAACAACGATGCTTAGTATGAAGCCTTGACTGCTAGCCTCAAACTTGTTAGAGGATTTGAAGTGAAAACTTTACATATCTTTTGTGATTCTTGATTGGTAGTATACAAATTTAAGGAAGTTGATCTTGCTAGAGGGCATTGTCTTGCTCCTTATCTCGGCCAAGTCCAAGAGCTACTAACCGACTTCACGTATTACATCATTACATACGTACTCAGCGAACTAAATGAGAAGGTGTCATGGTTGACTCTTATCAAAGACTATCTACAATGAGGAATTCTTACTGAACGGAGGAATGGAAAACGACAGATCCTCCTCAAAGCTTCACGCCAAATCATCTAAGAATAAGTCGTGTGTCAAAAGGAGTTTATCCATCCCCATGCTTCGGCATATCGCCCATGATGATATCTTGAGCAAAATCTATGAAGAAGAATGCGGTAATAACATCAGGGGGAAAACCATGATAAAGAAGATACTCTGCTACAGGTATTACTGGCCAACTATCAACCCAGATGCGGTTGATCATGCTAGACAATGTGACGAGTGCAAGATGTTTGCAAAAAATCCGGGAACCCCGCCGATGGAAATTAGTCAAATGGCTAGTTCATAGCCGTTTGCCACTTAGGGGCACTGAAATCATCTTCTTGTCGATCCTAAAGGTGGTGCGAAATACACCATCATAGCAGTTGATTACGTCACTAAATGGGCAGATGAAGAACTCATAACCATGACCAAGATGAAAAAAATAATCAACTTCTTTATCTGTAACGTCATCTGTCCTTATGACCTTCCATGATCTATTATAACTGCAAATGGACAGGTTGAAGCCGTGAACAAAATCATAGAGTCTGTACTAAAGAGAGGTTTGGAAAACTCCTCAAGTGGCTGATTGCAACCCTTATTTCATAGAAAATACAAACAAGGAATCGCGATTGAATTGCAATTAAACTAGACGGAGTTGGTGACGACTTATGAGCATATAAAACGCATCCGAGAGCCAATGGCAAGAACATGTACCCGAACGTGCATGTGTACATCCGAAAAAGTTCGACTTCTTGAAATCAACATAAATTGAATTCTCACTAAGGGTTATTAAGAAAAGACTAGATCAGATAGCCGAAGCTTATTAGCTCTGCAGAATCAGTCACGGATGACCACTAATGAACCACAACCCTGGATTTATAATATTGGGAATCGACCAAGCATCACGATGACCAAAGAAGGATACAACACCTTGGGAGGATAAATTGGAGGATAATGACTATTCAAGAAACATGATGGACAAGGAATACTTGCTGATTCAAAGCGTGTTGTGTTGCTTCACACGACACACTTTGGGGGGCAAGTGTTAACCGGCATCTTGGCCCGGTTACAAAACGACAGTTGAAGAAATTATCATTAGCACTAGACAAGATTCTGATCAAGGAGAGACTGGAGGTGGTAGCAAGTTGTCAGGCCCACAACAAAGCAAGAGCATTCGGCCTGCCTGGCCTGGTGCGCAGATTCACCTACTATTGGCAGAGGCACCTTGTTCCTAAGCCCATGAGGGAAGTCCAACCCAATCTTGTCTATAAATAGGAGGGCAGTAGCACAATAAAAGGGACCTTTTTTGGGAGAACAATGGGGAGACTCTGCCACTTTCAAGACTGATTATTTTCAGTTCAAACTTGTATTCAAGTCATTAATATATGGATTGTATCTGTATTCAACTACTTGTGAAAGAAATAAAGATCAAAACTCAAAGTGGATGTAGGCAGTTACGCCGAACCACTATAAATCTGGTGTTCTCGTTTTTGTTGTTCTTTTGGCATTGAATTACACTATTTTTCAGTTCTAACTCATCTTCTTCATTAATCTCTCTACACAATCTTTCTCAACGAGGTTAGTGACCAATTTTGGTGCTAACAAGAATATATTTTAAAACCTCTTCCTCATATTCTAAAAATCATAGAAAATGCTTTTAAAATAAATAATATTGATTAGAAATCATTCCATAATTTTGTGGAGTTAAATAGGATTTTTAAATGAATTTTTAAAGCCCAAATTTAATACCTATTTAATTTTAAATCATAATTTTTATTCGATCAATATTTAATTAAAATAATTAGTTTTCTACAAAATAACTTCATATTTGGAATGCATCTAATTTTCTCTTCAAGATAGCATATTTGTGTCAATTTTTAAAGAAAATATCTTTAAAAAACAATGACATGAACAAAAGCATGAAGCTATACTGCTCTAGGCTTCCTTGGGTAGTTGACCGCCTAGTCACCAACGGTTGGCGAGCCGATCGACCGTTGGGGTGAGCCTGGAGCAGTAAGGCCCCATAGTTGCCTAGTTCCTCCTCTGTTCTTTGCCCCAATCGAATGCTAGTTCAATGTAACACAAAACACATCATTTCTAGCATACAGACACCCATAACCAGGATCAAAATCATAAATTAGTGGCCATAGAAGTGGTCTAGAATTATAGTAAATGAGTTCATCTCATATAAGCACAAAGACACTTCAACATAGCAACAGATGATGCAGTCAACATTTAGATATAGATTTCGTGAGTGAAGAACACTCACCTTAACTTTAGCAATCAAAAATCTCTATTAGCACTTCATAGCTCTTTCACTCTTCATCTTCTTCATTTACTGTAACTAGCTCCTGACTCCAAACTTGAACAAATTTCCACTTTGATAGCTCATAGGTTGTAACCTCTTGTTGAGAAGCTTATATTTTAATTTCATAATTCATAGAATTTTATTGGATTTATTTAGGATTTTTTGAAAAGGAGGATTAGGGTTTATTTTTGCTTTAGGAAGATGAAAAGTGAAAATAATGAGCTACAAAATTTTGATTTGAAACAAATGAACGAAGTCTCTAGATTTCTAGAAAAATACAATGAAGGAAATATCTTGGCACTTCATTTCTTTTGTCCGGGCTAAATAAGCTCTTGGGCCAAAAATATAAATCATTCCACTATTACTTTCTCCATTCTATTTCGCAAAACAATCGTTCTATCTTATCAAAATAACTCCAAATCTTGATAAAAGTCATATTTACTTAATAAGGGTTTCCCCCACATTGTATAACTTTATAAAAATAATCATTCGTTAGTTATAATATTTGGCTCATTATTGTAAAAATTATACATTACCCTAAATAATTAAATACAATTCATTCTCCATTTTAATAAATTTCAAAAGTCTTTTATTTAATCTTATTTAACTTTATAAAGATTTTTTTAAATTTATCTTAAAACCATTTCAAATCTAAAAATATCAATTTTAATTCAAAAATGCCGAAGGTCACCTTTACTAACAAATTATTGCTTCAAAATATTTATCTTATATAGTTCATTTAGTTATCATTTAACCAAATAATTTCTTTCAATGTATAATTAAAATTATTTTTTTCCCAAATCTCAACAATAACAATTTTACTATCAAAATTTATAACTTCACAAAGTACTTCATCCTTTAAATCCTAAATAGATTTATATATTTCCAAATCATCTCAAATATCAAATATTTATAACTAATCCCATATTATTCACATTATATTATTTAAAACTTATTTAAATTTAAGTCTCTATAATTAATTTTTAAGTTATTGCTTCTCAACATTGGGTTGTTGCAGTGTGTGCGCACGTGTGCGTTAATGTTAAGTCCGTATACATACCTCATGTCATAATTTAATTTAATATTTGTCACATTATTTAGATATGTAACACACAAATGATATGTCAAATATGAAATAACTAATAATCAATAGTTTACGAAGTGAAATAATTAATAAATTTGTAGAACATAATTATACATACATAAACATATATAAAAATTCAAATTGATAAAATAATTTAATGGTATATAAATTCTGAATTCTGAATTATTTAGCGAATATAAATTATAACTAAAAGGTGCTTTATATGCAAATCTAAAAGTATAAAATGTACATAAATTAAAGAAAATTATTAAACTTCTTGGAGGCATGTTAAAAAATTCACAATATAACATATATATGAAAGTCTATAGAATCATTTTAAGTAATGCAACTTATACACACACACACACACACACACACATGTGAGAGTGTATATGACTAATTATATTAAGCAGAGAATAATAATTGAATATAAATAAGGTAAATAATAAAAGCGAGCACACCAGATATTTTATGCTGGTTCGGACCTCCCGTCCTACGTCTAGTCCCAAAGCTCCCGTTCGGTATTTCCTTTAACCAACTAACCCTCGCTTCGTTTGGAGATATAGGCTAATAAAAAAGTATATCTCTGACAATCTTGTGTTTCGAATAACATGGATTTTGACTGATAGTACAAATCTTCCTATAGTCTCCTTTGAGTATATGAATGCTTTGAGTTGTAGGAAGTGGTTTAACCAAATTTATTTTGGTTATGATAGATTGAGAGTATGTAAGCAATGTATGCACAAGAGAGTAATAAGAAATCAAGAGGGAATAGATTTAATTAATTTTATTCAATTGATTTTTCAATCTCAGTCATTGTAGTATTTAGAGATTTAAAGAGATGCAGATGAGGAGTTGTTACTATTAGATAAGGTCTATTCATTTTAATGGCTGCAACCTTTCGATGAAGTGTTGATTTCCATTCATTTAACAGAGGTGTCTATTCGGATTTTGCAGTTGTTCAAATGACAGACGTCTATGGGGAAACCTCAGATGTCTGTGGCTTTAGGAAATAATTTTCTGAGTATTGTCGCAGACGTCTGTGGTTTTTGCTCAGACATCCGTGGATGGTAAATTCGGTTTTTCAATGTATTTTAGTGTATATAAAATCGTGTATGCATATATACTCAAGGAGACCGTGCAATGTTTTATCTAAGACTCTTAACATACTAGAATAACCTTACTTAATCATAGTATGCTCCATAAGTCTTTGTTTGTATTTGAGTCCCAATATCTTTGAGCATGCTGATCTCTCGTAGTATATATCTGTAGTCTTGATAAGATTTATAATATATATGATTGTATAGTTGTTGTCATTGAAACCATAGAATAAATGTTCGAACATTCTCCTCCTTTTTTATGATGACAACTACATAGTCAAAAATAGAAAAAGTGAATTTTATCTCCCCCTATGTATATGCATATATTTCTCCCCTTTTGTTATTATTAGAACAGAAGAAAAGATATTATGCATACATTAAATAGATATATAGTAATAGATATGTCATTGATACGAGAATGAAATAATTGAAGGTAAATACGCACAAGCAAGGACAAACAAAATTATGTTTTAAAAGGTAAGTAACAAAGTGCATTAAAAAAGAGAAGCATAAACACAAGTGACAAATAGAACAAATAAAACTACAGAAAGAAATAAGCTAGTTGTACTGATCCATGGAATAGGAAAATCCACCGTAATTCTCATAGTACTCCCAATATGACGAAGGATCTTGGTCGTATGCTCCTGGCCAATTAGTTTGATCATGATATTCTTCATTTTCCTAAATGGAAAGTCCTTGGAAGGCCATGTATTGCTGATGATGTGATGAGGGAAGGTCGGGCATAAATATCTCCTTACTATCTTCTTCTTCCTCTTTCTGTTGTTCTTGCTCAACGGTTTTGCCTCTGTCCTGAGAAGGTCCTTCATGAGAGGTATGAGCATGATAAATTGGTGTATGTGCTCGAGGAGGTGGTGTAGGTGAAAGTGAAGATGATGATCAAGAAGACGATCATCCACGGACTTTTTGCATAACTTTTCCTAAAGTGGAAACAACTTTTTCTAAAGTCTTTTTCATCTTAGTCATTCTAGTTGAAAAAGAATGTTCCAAGCCAGTCATCTTTTTATTCAAGGCCCGCTAGTTGACAGTGATTAGCTTTTGATTTTTAGGCGTTAAATCATGAATCAATTCGTTTTGCATTGGTTCAATGCGAGCTTCTTGAATTTCCAAATCGAAATAGTATTCGGTAGCATGACTAAAGGAGGCAGGTTGTTGTGAAGGACTAGATGAATAAGTATGTTGAGGAGTAGAAGTGGGTTGAGGACTATGATGCACTTCATGTTGCTGCTGCAAGGACCATCGTTCAGGGAGATAATTAGGGGTGGTTTTTGGGGAAGGTGCATTAAAGATAAAAATATTATTCCGCTCTCTTTGATAGGGATTTCTTCAAAATGAGAGATATAAGAGAATACCCTAAGAGCATTTAAGAGATGTATAATATATGGAACATATATAATCGTGCGTCAGTGATGAGACCAAAAGCTTTTTATTTCGTCCTGAATTAACTTAGCCCAATTTATTTGTATCCCACCAAAAATAGCATAAAGGGCTCTGTGGTCATTGTCGTAGATTTGTTCATGACTTCCTAGGCGTGGAATTATCATATTGATAATCATATGGTTTAACAACCTAGCTTTTGGACGTAAGTAAACAGATTTCCACTGTGGCATCATAACCTTCCAAATTTGATGAGTTATTTCAACTCGAGGTAAATTCCTGTGGTCGGGAGCTTATTCTAAATTGAACCCGGATGAAGAACAATTAAGTATACGACCAATGATGTTTACGCTAATTTTTAAAACACATCCATAAACACTCATCCATAACCAACCATCGTCTTTGTCAGGAGTCCAAATATCACTACTACAAAAATTGGCATAAAAAGAAAGATTGCCAATTGATCAATTTGTACCTCGTTTTCATCGAAATTGATTAAATCCCGATAGTCGGAGGCAATAGTGAGTTCTTGAATGCCATATTCGCCAAATTTTCATAACATGTAGAATGGCCAGGGATGAAGCTTCATTTGTTTGAGCTCATCAAATCTCCTATTTTCTATCATGCTATTTCGAAGCCACTGTTGAATGAGGGCATAATCGACTAAGGGGTTTTGAGAAGAAGAGGATTGAACATTCTTGGATCGTTTGTTAACCAGTTTTGGGAGCCATTAGTGAGAAATTTGAGATTTTAGGAATTAGGGTTTGAGTGTAGTTTGAGAATAGGCTGGTCAAAAATTAAAAAGGGTGCAAAAATTGATTATACAGGGCTGCTGGAAACAGAAGCCGAGACCAGCGACAAACGTCTGTGGGGGTACCACAGGCGTCTGTGGTTGTAGAAATTTTTTATTCGAAACATATGACAGACATCTATGAGTTTTCACAGACGTCTGTGGTTTTAGGAAATAGTTTCCTGAAACTAGCGACAAGCGTCTGCGAATTATCACAAACGTCTGTTGTTTCAGGAAATTGTTTTCCTGAACCCCGTGACAGACGTTTATAATATTGTCACAGATGTTTGTGGTCTGTTTTCTCAGAAATTATGCGTCAAAATGAAAATGTCATTCTTTATTTATTGAAATTTCAAGATAATTTTTCAATAGAACAATATATATATTAAAAAATTACAAAAGTAACTTATTTTGATGAAATGCTTATCATAATTTTAGTTGTTGTTAGAAAGGTCGTAGTTTTTAATTTGTTGTATATCCCATGAATTCGGTTCAACCTTTGTGTCATCATTTAGCGGCTTTAGTGGAGACTAACTTGGACTAGCTGGAGTGTAAATCCAGTCTTGGTTTGATGGTCCTAGCTTACATAAATTTCTTGGTGTAATGTTATACGCTTTTATAGGAATTTCTTTTAAGCAAGGAGATTTTTGATGTATGTAATTTTTTGTTGATGAATGACCACAAATTGCTTGAATACATTTTTCGAGAAAATTTAGATGAGGTCTTTGACGTCATTGCTCATAATACATATCACGTTGAACTCCCATCATTTCTTGTTGATAGTGATATATTTCATCAACTTTGTCGGTGATAGATGTTGATTATAGATTAATTGACCGTTTGGCTTTCTTTTCCTTAGGAGAAAAGCCAGTGCGATACATAGGTGATGCAACATTATTTAAAGAGAATAAGCGAATTGATGGAGATATGGATTTAGTTGGTGAAATGTAGGTGCTATTTGATGAGGGTGATTTATAGTCGACAGTTGAACAAGCATAGTCGTGATAGGAAGACATTTTGAGTTGAAATAGTTGTAGATGGTGATTGGTAAAAGAAAATATGTTTGTAGTTCGTAAGAGAAATTGATTTATATGAAAGTTGATGTACTATATATAGCATTTTAGTTGTTAGAAAAAAAATTTAACCAGAGAATTTTAACAAACTTAGTTATTTTTTTGAGGATAAAATTATTTTGTGCTTAAGTATTCAAATTTTATTGTGTATAATTTATATAAGTTAAATAAATTTTTAATTTAGTTTACCAATTCAATGTAAGAACATATTCCTAGATCTCGTCTCAATTTGATAAAAGTTAGTTCGCTTAGTGGTTTGGTAAAAATATCAGCTATTTGATTTTCGGTATTTACAAATTCTACTGATATAATTCCTTTTTCCACATTATCTCTTAGAAAATGGTGACGAATATCAATATGTTTTGTTCGAGAATGGTTAATAGGATTTTTTGATAAATTTATGGCACTAGTATTATCACAATAAATAGGAGAATTTGTTATGATTTTACTGAAATCTAGAAGAGTTTGTTGCATATAGATTACTTGTGCACATGCTAAAGCTGATGAGTGTATTCGGCTTTACATGTCGAGAGCGAAACGGAGTTTTGTTTTTTACTAAACCACGAAACTAAAGATTGACCAATAAAATGACATGTGCCACTTGTGCCTTTTCTATCTGTTTTACAACACCAGAAATCAGCATCACTATATGACACGCGTTCGAACGAGCTTCCTTTTGGATAGAAAAGTCCATACTCTTTAGTATTTGTTAAATATCTTAATATTCGTTTTACCGCTCGATGATGTGATTCTTTTGGCTGTACTTGAAACCGAGCACATAAGCATACACACATCCTAATATCTGATCTACTAGCCGTTAAATATAATAGAGATCCTATCATACTTCGATATAATTTTTGATTGAAATATTGTCCATTTTCATCTTTATCTAAATGTAGCATAGTAATCATTGGAGTTGGTTTACTTGAGATAATTTCCATTCCAAAGTGTTTTAATAAATCTCGACAATATTTTTCTTGATTTATGAAGATTCCATTTTCTAGTTGTCTTATTTGCAAATCCAAAAAATAGTTTAATTCACCCATATGCGACATTTTAAATTTATTTTTCATAATGTCAGAAAATTCATTGCATAATTTTTCGCTAGTTGAGCCAAAAATAATGTCATCAACATATATTTGTACGACTAATATGTCGTTATTTTCTCGTTTTATAAATAAAGTGGAGTCTATTTTACCAATTTGAAAATCAGAATTTTGTAAATGAGTTTTTAATCTTTCGTACCCAGCACAAGGTGCTCGTTTCAATCCGTATAGAGCCTTTTTAAGTTTAAATTCATGATCGGGATATTTTTCATGAACGAATAGTGGAGGTTGGTTAACAAAAATCTTTTCTTTTATCAAGCCATTTAGAAAAGCACTTTTCACATCCATTTGAAATTTTTTAAAATTATGATGATATGCGAAAGCAAGTAATGTTCGTATTGCTTCGAGACGTACTTCAGGAGCAAATGTCTCGTCATAATCAATTCCTTCTTCTTGATTATATCCTTGAGCTACTAATCTTGCTTTATTTTGAACAATATTTCCATTTTCATCTGCTTTATTTTTAAAAACCCATTTCGTTCTAATTACAGATTGATCTTTTGGTCTCGGTACAAGTTCCAAAACATAATTTCTTTCAAATTGGTTAAGTTCTTGCATTGCAATAATCCAAAATCATCTTTTGATGCTTCTTTATAATTGTTCGGTTCAAAATTTAGTATAAATGCAACATGACTCATTTGATTTAACTATTTTCTGGTTGATACTCTTGTATTTAAATCACTAATAATATTATTAATAGATGGTCTCTTAATATCTTAGGTGGTGACGTTATCATATTATCATTATTATTATTGACATTATTATTATTGTTTTCATGTATAGGTCTACTAATTTTATTTATAACTTCTTCATCATCGTCATTTTTATTATTTTTAAATTTTTCATCAAATGATACATGTAGACTTTCTTCTATAATATTTGTTCGTTTATTAAAAATTCTATAAGATTTATTTTGATCTGAATATCCTACAAATATTCCCTCATCGGCTTTAGATCGAATTTTCCTGGATAATCTTTTGTGTTTAAGATAAAACATTTTGATCCAAATGCTCTAAAATATGATACTTTAGGTTTCTTTTTGAAAAGTATTTCATAACATGTATTTTTAGTCATTGGTCTAAGTGTTACATGATTCAATACATAACATGCAGTAGCAACAGCTTCAGCCCAAAAACTTTTTGGTAGGCTACTACTATTTAGTAAGGTTCGTGTAACGACCTGCCTTTTTGGACGTTTAAGCAGACACACATGTCAAACTCAAACCATTCAAAAGGGCATATTGTTATGGGGTAAATAAGAAAAAGCAGAGAAAGAAAGAAAACAATTATAGAATCTCGCAGCAAAATGACAAAATATAATAATCAAATAAACAATTCATGAAGCTGTTTACAAATAACATTGATTAAACCTTTATAATACAGATCAGAGTTTCATACAACAAGAATAATTAATAAATAAATGCAGCGGAACAACATGATGGAGTGGAATAAATATAATACATAATAATAGTACAAAATCTTCGTCTTCATCCTCCAGAAAGCAGTCTTCGATAAACTGAAAAACTCAGACTGACCCGAGCGAATTGGAAAGACAAAACACTCGAGTCAGAACTAAAAGATCTTATGTAAATTAAATCAACAATAAATATGAGTGTAACACTGTCAGAGATGTTTACGGGGTTTGACATCTCCTATCCACTGGCTAACGTGAGTGCAGTAACTTAAGAGATGTTCGGGATTTCCATCTCCTAAGGATCTGTGAAACTATCTACTATGTAGTACTATATGCTATTATAATAGTGTCTACAATAAAGTAAAGTATTAAAATAGCGTTAAGGCGTTACCCATGTCCCCCTTAACACATTTTATATATTCCCGTAGTCTATACAATGTCGTAGGCTCCACCAAACCGGTGGTTTACCCAAAGGACACCCCATAGGTATGATACAAAACAAACTCGTAGAAGGTGCACTAGGGCATGTGAACATGGCACTCGAGGCAATGCCATGGTAGTTATACCAATTGCAGAACCGGGCTGGTGGTAACGCATAGCCACTACTACCGCCCACCTCGGAACATACTCCCATAATCAAAAATCAAGGAGTGGCCACCAAATCATCACAAAGTCATAATATGGTATCGAAGAAGCATGTCCGATCGGAGGAATGACCTCACTTGGCCCAGGTATAGCTCCTGTTTTAGTCACATCTAAGCTGACTCACGGGAGACAGGGTCACGTAAATACCTCATACACCACGTACACAGTTGTTAAAGTGGTTTTCGGTATTGGCAGAGAGTATGACAATATCTGATCCCGGTCTCTTTAACAACCAAACGCTTATTTCACACCGAATGGTTCTTTTACATTTCAAAGCCAATTCACAATTGATATCAAAATATCATATTCTCAAAACCATATCACTTCCGAAATCATATTCACTTTCAAAACTATATTCACTTTCAAAATCATATCCACTCTCAAAGTCATATTCATTTTTGAATTTATCGTTAAGATAGGTTAATTAAATCCTCGTTCCAAAATCATCATATTTACTCAAATATGTCATTTTATAAAAAGGTATCAATTCCAAATTCCAACTTAGGTTGTATCATCATCAAGGATTTAAATATAAATACTTCAACTTTACACCGTTTGAAATTTTCGAAAATAGGTTAGATAGTCATACATAGTTTTAATAGTTTACAAATAGTTTTAAATAGATTAAAATAGTTTAAATATAGAAAATAGTCTAAATAGATTTAAATTTGATTAAATTAGATTTTATGATTTTAATAGATTAAATAGATTTTATTAGATTTAAAATGATTTAAATAAATTAAATGTAGGTTAAATAGATTTAAATTATATTAAATAGGTTTTAAATAGATTAAAATAAATTTAAAATAGATTAAATAGATTTAAATTATATATAATAGGTTTAAAATAGATTAAATAAATTTAATTAGTTTAAAATAGGTAAATTAGATTAAATTGGTTATAATAGATTAAAATAAGTTAAAATAGTTTAAATTGATTAAAATAGTTTAAATTGATTAAAATAGATTTCAAAGTTATATCCAAACATTTTCAATAACTCAATTCCAATAAATACATTTATATTTGATACTTCAACTTTGAAATTCCAATTTAATTCCTCTTGAACAATTCATTTGATAAATTCCAATCTCAGCATTAACGCTTGGATCATCGAAAAGTAATTCAATCTATGTATATAAATTTCTATTTCAAAATGCCAGTTAATTGAATTCAAAATTTAAAGAAATAAATCATTTAATTTAACCAATCCGGTGTCCGTGTATAATTTTCTACCCTATGGTCAAGTGATACAGATATTTATCATTTCAATCCGCAATTTAAAATTTTATGGTTATATATCATTTCAAACCGCAATCCCGAATTAAATAAAAATCCATAAAATCGCTCGAGTCTATCATTTCAACCCATAACGATTTTTCCCTAATCTATAGATCGTTCGGGTATATATCATTTCAACCCATAGGGAACTTGCAATATTATAACAATTAAAAATACAACATCCACTCATCCAATATCAACAATGAAACATACATCATAATCATCATCCAAATCAACTAATAACATCAATAGATAATCGATTATCATTTATAGGTATAAAATTGATAATTAAATTCAATATTAAATGAAACGATGATTAAACGCAAATAAAAGTCAAATTTAAATAGGATGACAACTTAAACTTACCAAGTATCAATCAATAAATTTCTAATCACATCATAAATTTAGTTTAACTAACATAATATAATCTAGTAGTTGTGAGTGGGTCAAAACACTCACCTTTGATTTTAAATCGATTAAAAATCCAATTTAGACCCAAAATACAAACAGTCTCAGAATACATCAAAATAAGCGTCAAAATGTATGGAATTTCGATACGATCCCAACGGAACAAACCACGCGTGAATCGGACCTCGTATGCAAAAGTTATGATAGTTAGAACGACGAAAAATTTAAAATATAAAATAAATAAATAATATAATAATATAATAAGTTACCTAACCCTAACCCAGACGCGCTACAGTACACGAACGAAGCCCTAACCCTTGCCGCAGATCAAAGATCGCCTGCCACATGTCCATCCACTCGCCTGACCCTCGATCAGGCTCCACCATCGCGCTCCCCACCTGGAACCGCCGCCAACTATACCTCCCTCGACTCTCGCGACTCCACCAGCAAAGAACGCCACAGCCGTGCCCAATACCCCAGATCCGATGAACTAAGCAACCTACGACGAGAACCAACCACGCCAATGAGCTCTGCACGACGACCCCCACACGCTGCCATTCCCCGATCGTCGATCGGAAGACGATCCACCGTCGAATCGTCAAAACCCTAAAACGAACGGCCGAGGTTCATCCTCAATTTCTGGACAAATGGTGATTCGATGACAAAAACGAATTGCACCAGTGGATTATGACAAAAACGAACGGGCTATATATAGGTAGATCAGAAATAGAAACGAATGGATCAGATCGATTTGAAAGTTGAACGATAAATGACCCGAAAAGTCTGTTTCGTTCCCGAAAGGAAAATGGGTCATCCCATATATCAAAAAATATATTTTTGCGATAATTCTAAACTCAATGAAACAGGTTTCAAGTCCTAATTCCATCGTATGAAGAAGTTAGCTTAAAATCGGTTTATTTCAAATTGATTTCAATTGAATTTAATTAAATTGATTTCTACGCGTTTCGAGTCCATACGATCAAACGACAAGTCCGATCGCTACGATACTTGAAACCTTACAATAATTCACTATTACGGATCCGATGAAACTGGTTTTGTCGAAATCGGAGATAGTGGCCAAAATGGCTATTTTTACGTTAATTAAATAAATTAATATTAAATTAATTAAGTCGCTTTTGAATTTCAAATTTAATGAATACCAATTTTCATCATTTTTGATTACTTGCACAATTATAATAATATAAAACAAGTTTACATACAATTTCAGTGTAAAATGATACGATAATTATAGTGTTCAATTTCAACTGTAATTAAATCCAATTAATTATAATTAATTTCAAATAAATTGATTTAATTCGGTTCCAATCTTTTATTCAATCAATTATTACTCTATAAACATAGTTAACATTTGTTTATACCTTATTACACAAATATTCTATAATTACCATCTTTTACCGTATTAGTTGCAGTATTCCAATAATATTGAACCTTTGTTGGTTTTGACAATTAATTATAATTTAAATCCCAATAACTTCGTTTATCTTGGTTTCATTTTATTATTAAATCAATTTATTGCCTTATGAATGTAACTGACGTTTCTGTACATTTTTTTACATTCCCAATTTGCAGTTATTGTATTAACTCACATTAATGTAACATTTATTTATATTCATTTGTAATTGATTAAATAAATTGGTAACAAATAACAATTGTCACCATTTCTACATTTAATAACATTTGTACGTTTATTATTTACAAAAAATGTTATAACAACTTACACTATACTAATTCGATCTAATTTCAATTTTATTGCATATTTTATCATTAATTAATCAACATTTTAAATTATCAATTGCTCTTTTAATCCAATTATAAATTAATACATATATTATTACAATTTTTTACAATCTACGCCTAATTATAACTTTTATTCATTTTAATTAATTGTAATTTCCTTTAAAGTAGTTATCAATTACCTTACATTAATACTTGTAACGACCCGATATTTTGGACCATTCGCATCCATTATAAGTGTATAGGTAGACACTGGTGCCGGAGTTGAATTGCTCAAAATACCGCGTTGTTAATTTAAATTTGGCAAAACTGAATATATACAGTAAATAAATAATCACAGATCACAGACACAGAGTAATAAGTGCAGCGAAAATAAAAGAGATAGTAGTTCATGAAGCTACTATATAAATATATAAAATACATCAGAGTTTACAACAGAAGAGTAACACGATACATAGATACAAATCAGAATACATCACTGGAATCATCGAATACTGAAAGCAGAATAGATGGCTGGATCTTCAAGCAAAGCTCCAACTCCAAAGGTGAGCATCGAATACTGGTACACTCAGTCTGACCCGAGCGTAAAGCAAAACACAAGACACTCGAGTCAGGATTAACATTCTTATATTAATAAATCCAACTCAAGTGAAATAGCAATTGAAATACAAGTAACTCAAAGGATGTTTGGAATAACCATCCTTTAAGGATCCGTTAAACTATCTACTATGTAGTAGTGTACGATAAGTAGATAATGTCTATCAGTAATATAAAGATATCAAAATAGCGTTAAGTCATGGCCCATTCCACCCTTAACACATTTTTATTCCCAAAAGCATATACAAGACCGTAGTTTCCCCAAAACCGGAAGTCACCAGAGGGCAATCCATATACTAAAGGTACAAATCAAAATCGTAGTGGTCGCGCATAAATGGAATACAAGTATGACAAGGCACATGAGGCAATACCCAAGGTAGTGATACTACCGTTTGCCTGATCCGGACTGGTGAGAACGCAACGCCGCAGCGCCCGCAACACCGTGAAACAACACTCCCAAAATCAAGGGTGCACCAATCGACAACAAGTATAAGTAGTTCGAAGAAGTGTGTCCACTTGAGGTAGCTAATCCTCCATTGGCCCGGCACAGCTCCTGTTTTAGTCATTTCCAATTTGACACAAGTGTCAAGGCTATCCATCATCGTTCTCTTTCTTCAGTCAACACGTACATCATTTCAACCACTTCATTCTGGATCATCACTCCGCGTATAGTTATTAAAGTGGTTTTCGGTTTAGATAGAGAGTATATCCATAACCGAATTCCGGTCTCTTTAATAACTTTCGTAATTATTACACCGATTGGTCGTTTATATATTTCAAAAAAACCAAATCAATTTCAATTCAATTAGAATTTGTAAACCAACATTTCATTTCTCTTTCGAAATTAATTTCCAAAATTTACGTTTCAAAACTTCCACATTCATAATCTCAAATCTTATAATTCAATTCCTATTTAAAACAATTCCAATATTGATCCAAGTTCGCAAATAAGTTTCATTCCGAAATCATTTGATTTAATTTAACATTCAAATCAATTTAAATTCATTTATCGATTTCATTCAATATTCGTTAAGTTACTTCATCATTCAAAACAATTTCTATTAAATTTCCAATTCATTAAATCAATTTCTTAAGTTCAACTTCATTAAATCAACCTTACAATTTGAATTAAATTAAATTCATCAAATCAAATTCTTCAAATTTCAAGTCTTACATTAATTTCAATAAATCACATTTTATTTCTTGTTAAAGAAATTCAATTTCACTTATTTACTTACTTTCATAATTTTCCAAAACTTAATTAATAAAGAAACTCAATTTCAATTATTTACGCAGTAAAATTCACTTATTCAAAAATTCAATTTCTCTTATTAAAGAATCCAAATCAGTTTAATCATTAAATAATTCAATCTTATTTAATTATTAAATAATTCAAAACTTAATTATTAAATAATTTCAAAGTTTAATAATTTCAAACTTAATTATAATTTCAAACTTGATTATTAAATCATTTCAAAGTTTAACAATTTCAAACTTAATTACAATTTCAAACTTAATTATAATTTCAAACTTGATTATTAAATCATTTCAAAGTTAATTCAATCATTTCTCAATTTAAACAACATTCTTATCAATTACATTGTTAATATTTTGTTTCATATTATTAAATATTAACATTTCCTTTCATTAAAATTCAAATTTCAACTTCATTTCAAAACCATTTTATTTATTCAAATAAAATCTTCATTTTATTTTTAAATCAAATTATTGACCAATCGGGTTTTTTATTTAATTCTCTATCCTAGGTCAAAGTTCAATTTGGGTATTTATCATTTCAACCCGATTCCAATTCAATTCAAAAATCAAAACATAACAAAGGGAACTTGCAGTGTGATAACTGGGATGGTGTCAAAGTAAATAAACAAGCAATAACAACAATCAATAACAATCCAATAATCAATTCAAATAATCCCGAAATAACCGTATTAATTCGCATTGTTATTTGTACGAATTAATATAATTATTTCTAGAATCTACACTATCATTTCATGTAGACTAAAGATTATTACATTACGGGTTTCACTTGTCATCTATTACAATCTCATACATCATCAATTTAACATCATACATTCAGTGGTTCAAATTGTAATTAAACAAATCCTACGTCAACTTCAATTTCAAATTATTTATCACTTACATCATTAACAATTTAACGTCCAATATAAACATCAAACAATCAATCATTTAACAACCAAACTGGATTATCATTGCATATATAACGGATAATGGTGTCGGATGTCACAGGTGAACTGATACAGGTAATAACAGTGTAAATATCAAACAGCAGCATATTTCAATTGTCGTTTCAATTGAAATCAAATTTAATAAATAAAAGAACGTTAATCGTGAGTGAGTGCTCACCTTTCGAGGCTAGAGATGCACGAGAAGATGACACGGATACGCACACTGATATGGACATAGATATTGAGTTACGAATCCAAGCAAAACAAATCGGCATGAATTCAACGATCAAAGCTGATAACAGAAAACGATGAAATCAAATCAAAACATTCAACATAGCAACAAATAAAACATGTCCTGCGTCAAAGTTTAACAATATAATTCTATGTGCTACCGAGATCGAAATGGTCTGAAATTTGGTATGAATAAAAATCAAAACTTGTATTTCAAACTGCAAAAGAATCACTTGATTTGGACAAGAGACGAGAAAAGTTACGATGTCACGAACATAGACTCAGGCCATGTTGCGACTCTCCAATGTTCAGGTCTGAAAACCCCTCTGGGTCTGACTTTTAGGTAAGAAACAAAGGACTGAACCACCTCGTATGAAGCTAAAATTTTATATACAGAAAGTAGAAAACTTTATCTTGTAAACAAAAAAAAATCACTGTATTCCGACGTAAGACGGAAGAGATATGATGCGTCAAACATGAACTTAGGTCGTGTTTGCAGCAGTGTAAAATAATTTCAAGTACAAAAGAACAGCTGCCTGGGTCCAACTTCCAGATCCTCGACCACTAATCAAACGATGTCAGATTTTTCTGAAATTTGACAGGCATAAACTAGGTAACTTCGACTTCTTTTTAAAAATAGAATCAACACATTCCGATAAAACATGAGTGAGATATGATAGCTTGAACATGAAGTCTAACTGCTGTTCAGAAAAAAATAATAAACATGCAAACAAGTGCAAAATCAGTTTGGTTGTAACTTCCAAGTATACAACAGAGGACCAAACGGCCTTGAATTGGACTGAAATTTTATATGCATAAACTAGAGAATCTCATATTTCAATCAAAAAAAACGTTGAATTTCGATAGGAAATGAAAGAGATACGCTGCGTCAAACATGGACACTGGTCGTGTTTGTGACAGCGTGAATAATTCTAAGTACAACTGAAAACATTCAAATTCATTGCATACTGTATTAACTACTAACAGACTCGAGAATGATATACGAACAAATACCCTTAACATAGTTGCATATATATTAACTAGTTAGTATCAAAACTTGCCAACAAAATACTTTTTAAACATACATATAAACTTCAATTTTATATTAGAAAAGTAGGATTAGTATGACACATATAAAATCTGGAAACTTTCCAAAACCAAAATAAATTAGTAATATATATACCTCAACAAAGAATGCACGGCTAGAGAGATAGACGATGAGATTGAGTTATGAAATCCAGACGCGATTTCCAAAGCAAAGCTGGATGGACACGAATTCGACGCACTAAGCTAAAATATTGTATCCCATCTTTTATTTCGAGAAGCTCCATTGAGAGTGAACCATCCCATTTATGCCAATAAGTTGATGCAGGAACAAGAATCGTTTTTCTTGGATTGTGAGCTACACGTCTTATAGCACGCGTCTGCCTTAAACTCCCAATACTTTGATTATTTCCAAACGAATTTAGGACTTTAGAACCAAATATTTTTCTAAGTTCGTTTTCAGCATTTAAATACTTCACAGAACATATGACTTGCTTTGTCTTTTTGTAATAGGTTGAACCACGTTACTTCCAGACATCATAGATGCATCATTTTTTTGTTTATAGATAAATCAGCCAATATATAGTCAATTCACTTTCATCTCTGAGTTCTGTAGATGCAGTTTTGTCTTTGTTTTTCTTCTTATTCTTTTTCTTCTTAGACTTACGAGAAAGAGCGGTTGAAACATAAGTGCCCTTGATACCAGGATGCTCTTGCTGTATAACTTTTTCAGTATTTATCTCCACTTGATAGTTCTTCCACATCGTTGTCGATATCATAATTTTCGTCGAGGAGATCAAAAGATTCTTGGAAGGAGCAGGAAGGCTTTGGAAAAGGGAAAGAAGGGGTACAGGCACACAGCAAACATTGTATATGTATAATAACAATGTTATTTTCCAAAAGATGAAAAGGCAAATATTTGCAATTGAGTTGAAAGTCTGCACGAATACAGGGAATTAATAAATCAAATGACTGTTTGAATCCACCGGGTGAAAGATGAATGGTCACCTAAAGTCCAAAAGCCAAATTGCGGAACCGATACGGAAATCGTTCCGTAAATTTCGTTGTTTTCCGGACTTCAAAATTTACAATTGAATATACTGTGGAGATCGGCACAACGAGACGGTCAAAACGGTATACGGATATCCGTGGTATGATTGAATTATAAAAATTCGAATTTTCCAATAGCGGAAAATGCGAGAAAAACACTGAAAAATAAGATCGACGGAGCCAAAGATGTCCGAATTTTGAAAAACGACAAACTGACATCTTGCTCAGAAGATGGTTTAGAATTTTTCTATGTAAAAATATTTAGGTTTCGGAAACATTTTATTTTCATTCCTTTTTAACTGATTAAATTGAAGTGAATTTACGCGCGAAATAAACTTTCATATTTTCGGACGAAAATTTATCAGTTGCTATGTTTAACTAGACGCATTCCAAATATCAAATTTATATTTCAAAATTTAATCGTTTAAAATTTCACAAAATTTCAACTAATTACGTTATTAAAACAGTTGAAATTTACGGGTCGTTACAATACTATTACATTTCATTCCAATTATATTCTTATTATTTAATCATAAATTTTATTTCTTCCAACATTAAATCACAAAACGTTATTAAATTAACTATTTTTAATTATCGAAAATTACGGGTCGTTTCACTCTCCCCCACTCAAAACTTTTCGTCCTCGAAAAGGGAAAAGAAGGGAAAAGAAGGAATTTATATATCTTATCCAAAATATTAAATTTATAAACAATTAATTTACATGATTAAATAATTTAAAAAAATATATCAATTTATAAACAATTAAATCCTTTACATTTAAGTAAATAAAAGTTTAAAAACATTTCACAAAATTTTCTAAGTCCAAATTTCATAGAAAATTTTGGCAGAGTCTCCTTTGTACGGAGATGTCTCTGAGAAATAGTAATATCAATAATAACAATATATATCATATTTTTCAAAATAAAATATCCCAAACCACGGGAAAACAATATAATATCGCTAGAAAATGTAATCCGAAAACGTACTTATTTGTCGGACAATTAACGCTTATTTTATGAAACCAAAAGCAGTAGCTATTGCTTCCATAACCTGCATTTCACTTATATAATCCAAAAGAGTTAATAATTATATAAAAGTGAAATATTTAAGTTATTTCAATAAATAACAAACAAACATCACAACATAACAATAAGCATTTGCAAACAAACAGTACAAACATCATTTCAACCAAGAAATCAATCATCCATCCATAGCAACCAAAACAAATGGTTTGTTCGGGTTCAGAACTTTTAATCATATAAAATGATAAATAAACTATGAAGTAAACCATACACTCAACAGTCGTAGATAAAACTTTATAGATTATTTATAAATTTCTATACAAAAAAGAGGTATCCTTTTCCAACCAATCCATAAGCCAAAATAAATAATGATTTCAAGTATTATTCAAGTTCATTTTAATTAATTTCTTTTCATATCATTTACTGTTCATTTTTCGTCATTCATACAATGTTGTTTTATTAGTTTACATTTATTTCTTACAAACATTTATTTCTCATCTATTCATATAATGCCATTCTCTTTTCATTACTTTACATTCATTGCTTACATAAATTATCTTTATTTCAATTATTTAGATTATTCATTCTTATGTAAGTCTCTTTACAATTTAATTCACCATTAATAGGTTAATTTTTTCACATTTATTTGTTTCATGTATAGTATTATTGAATATTAAATTTATTTCTAAGTCATATCAATGTTTTCTGAAGTTATAATCCTTCAATTAATATAGTACTCATTTTAATTATAAATGGCTTCAATATTTATTCAAGTTTATAATTATTTACTTACAGTATTTCCCTTTACCATTAAATCTGATTATAAATAGCTTAAAATGTTAACTTAAGTTTATAATCATTTTCCTTACATCATTCACTTTTATTACATTTAATAAGTAACATTTTAAACTATTAACTTCAGTTTATAACAATTTATAACATCAGAATTCTTATCTAGAAGAAATTCCATTAAACACTTTCATTTACTAAAGTTTACTTGCACAATATCCTATTACATATCCTATTTAACATTACAACTTTTTACATTGTGGTAAGTTATATATATATATATATATATATATATATATAAATGTCTTTTAGAATGCAATAGAAAGTTACACAAGTTTCTCTTATATATTTAGTTAACAAAATATTCAATAGTTACCATTGCTTATTTTCATTTCTTTTTATTTACTATTTACAAATTTTAAATTTTCTTATCTATTTCATTAATCATATTAACATCAAATTTCTTATTTTCATTTTAGAAGTTTCCAATTATTAGTATAGTCAAGATTTCATTCATTACAATAGTTTTAATTTCTAATTTATAGAAACTTAAGAACTAAACAACCGGGTTTCATTTCAATTATTTTAAAATAATATATATAATCATATCTTACATATATATTGATATCAAATCCAACTCCAGAAATAAAAATTAAATTTCGTTTATCAAAACGGATATGCAATAAAACTACTACAGCGGTCTTCCCACTTTGAAACTTGAAAATGAACATCGATGATGCGTGCACTCATCACCGAAATTATTTTCCAATGACTAAGAGAGGAGTACAAACTTATTTCATTCCAAAATTGCTTTAAAACATATCATTCAAATCATATTGAAATATTCATATCAGAAAATACTTCTAAATACTACTAATATTATATTCCAACATCTTTCGAAATAAATTTTCAAAAATCCCGAAACTTCAGTTCTAAAATTTTCAGTTTATATTCATTTTATTTATAAATTTTATTTTTCAATCAATATTTATAAATTTCTCTACCTAACAAACAACATATCACATCCAACTATATCAGTTATAAAACTTATTATTTTATATACAAAATATATAATAGGCAAAATTATTTTATTTCCCTATATTTCTAAACAATATTGTGTCGGTCTGTCCTATTAAGTGTTTAGAAATTCCTATCCATGCCATAGCGTCCTATGTACCGACCAGAATTTATAAATAAAAACGGAACAAATTAACACAATACAAAAACCTTTTATAACACTAACAAATACGCTCTCTCATATATACACACTCCGCGACTCATTCTAGGGTATTACTACCCTATTTCTAAAGAGTCAGATCCCACAAAGCTAAGGTTATCGCTAGACCAAAGCTCTGATACCAACGGTAATGACCTGTCCTTTTGGACATTTAATCAGACACACATGTCAAACTCAAACCATTCAAAAGGGCAGATTGTTATAGGGTAAATAAGAAAAAGCAGAGAAAGATAGAAAACAAATACAGAATCTCGCAGCGGAATGACAAAATATAATAATCAAATAAACAGTTCATGAAGATGTTTACAAATAACATTGATTAAACCTTTATAATACAGATCAGAGTTGCATACAAAAAGAATAATTAATAAATAAATGCAGCAGAACAACATGATGTAGTGGAATAAATATAATACATAATAATAGTACAAAATCTTCGACTTCATCCTCCAGAAAGCAGTCTTCGATAAACTGAAAATCTCAGACTGACCCAAGCGAATTGGAAAGACAAAACACTCGAGCCAGAACTAAAAGATCTTATGTAAGTTAAATCAACAATAACTAAATATGAGTGTAACGGCATCAGAGATGTTTACGGGGTTTGACATCTCCTATCCAGTGTCTAACGTGAGTGCAGTAACTTAAGAGATGTTCGGGATTTCCATCTCCTAGGATTCGTTAAACTATCTACTATGTAGTACTATACGCTATTACAATAGTGTCTACAATAAAGTAAAGTATTAAAATAGCGTTAAGGCGTTACCCATATCCCCCTTAACACATTTTATATATTCCCGTAGTCTATACAATGCCGTAGGCTCCACTAAACCGGTGGTTTACCCAAAGGACACCCCATAGGTACGGTACAAAACAAACTCGTAGAAGGCACTCTAGGGCATGTGAACACGACACTCGAGGCAATGCCAGGGTAGATATACCAATTACAGAACTCGGATGGTGGTAACGCATAGCAGCTACTACCGCCCACCTCGGAACACACTCCCGTAATCAAAAATCAAGGGGTGGCCACCAAATCATCAGAAAGTCATAATATGGTATCGAAGAAGCATGTTCGGTCGGAGGAATGAACTCAATAGGCACATGTATAGCTCCTGTTTTAGTCACATCTAAGCTGACTCACGGGAGTCAGGGTCACGTAAATACCTCATACAAAATCGTTCACCAAACCATCCTACTTCATTTCGGGAATCTCCACCACGTACACAGTTGTTAAAGTGGTTTTCGGTATTGGTAGAGAGTATGACAATATCCGATCCCGGTCTCTTTAACAACCAAATGCTTATTTCACACCGGATGGTTCTTTTACATTTCAAAGTCAATTCACACTTGATATCAAAATATCATATTCTCAAAACCATATCACTTCCGAAATCATATTCACTTTCAAAACTATATTCACTTTCAAAATCATATCCACTCTCAAAGTCATATTCATTTTTGAATTTATCGTTAAGATAGGTTAATTAAATCCTTGTTCCAAAATCATCATATTTACTCAAATATGTCATTTTACAAAAAGGTATCAATTCCAAATTCCAACTTAGGTTGTATCATCATAAAGGATTTAAATATAAATACTTCAACTTTACACCGTCTGAAATTTTTCGAAAATAGTTTAGATAGTCATACATAGTTTTAATACTTTACAAATAGTTTTAAATAGACTAAAATAGTTTAAATAGAAAAAATAGTCTAAATAGATTTAAATTTGATTAAATTTGATTTTATGATTTTAATAGATTAAATAGATTTTATTAGATTTAAAATGATTTAAATAAATTAAATGTAGGTTAAATAGATTTAAATTATATTAAATAGGTTTTAAAGAGATTAAAATAAATTTAAAATATATTAAATAGATTTAAATTATATTAAATAGGTTTAAAATAGATTAAATAAATTTAATTAGTTTAAAATAGGTAAATTAGATTAAATTGGACTAAATAGGTTATAATAGATTAAAATAAGTTAAAATAGTTTAAATTGATTAAAATAGATTTCAAAGTTATATCCAAACATTTTCAATAACGCAATTCCAATAAATTCATTTATATTTGGCACTTCAACTTTGAAATTCCAATTTAATCCCTTTTGAACAATTCATTTGATCAATTCCAATCTCAGCATTAATGCTTGGATCATCGAGAAGTAATTCAGTCTATGTAAATAAATTTCTATTTCAAAATGCCAGTTAACTGAATTCAAAATTTAAAGAAATAAAATAATTTAATTTAACCAATCCGGTGTCCGTATATAATTTTCTACCCTATGGTCAAGTGATACGGATATTTATCATTTCAATCCGCAATTTAAAATTTTACGGTTATATATCATTTCAAACCGCAATCCCAAATTAAATAAAAATCCATAAAATCGCTCGAGTCTATCATTTCAACCCATATATATCATTTCAACCCATAGGGAACTTGCAATATTACAACAATATAAAATACAACATCCAGTCATCCAATATCAACAATGAAACATACATCACAATCATCATCCAAATCAACCAATAACATCGATAGATAACCGATTATCATTTACAGGTATAAAATTGACATTTAAATTCAATATTAAATTAAACTATGATTAAACGCACATAAAAGTCAAATTTAACTAGGAGGACAACTTAAACTTACCAAGTATCAATCATTAAATTTCTAATCACATCATAAATTTAGTTTAACTAAAATAAGATAATATAGTAGTTGTGAGTGGGTCAAAACATTCACCTTTGATTTTAAATCGATTAAAAATCCAATTTAGGCCTAAAATACAAGCAGTCTCAGAATTCATTCAAACTAGCATCAAAATGTCTGGAATTTCGATACGATCCCAACAGAACAAACCGCGCATGAATCGGACCTCGTATGCAAAAGTTATGATAATTAGAACGTCGAAAAATTTAAATTATAAAATAAATAAATAATATAATACGTTACCTAACCCTACCCCAGACGCGCTACAATATACAAATGAAGCCCGAACCCTTGCCACCGATCAAAGATCGCCTGCCGCACGTCCATCCACGCGCCTGACCCTCGATCAGGCTCCACCATCGCGCTCCCCACCTGAAACCGCCTCGGACTGTACCTCCCTCGGCCCACGTGACTCCACCAGCAAAGAACGCCGCCGCCGTGCCCAAGGGCCCAGATCCAGCGAACTAAGCAACCTACGATGAGAACCAACCACGCCGATGAGCTCTGCACGATGACCTCCACACACTGCCATTCCTCGATCGTCGATCGGACGACGATCCACAGTCGGATCGTCAAAACCTAAAATGAACAGCCGAGGTTCATCCTCAATTTCTGGACGCTTCGAAACGGTATATAATTTGATATGCTTTGGAGGAGTTTTATTTTCGATTTGATTTTGATTTGCAATTAGGGTTTGGGAATTTGAATATGTTCTGCCATTGAAAAGAAGGAGATAGACAGGAAATGTACGTACTGAATAAAGGAATAGGAAATAACTAGGGTTTATAACGGGCTATATATAGGTATATCAGAAATAGAAATGAATGGACCAGATCGATTTGAAAGTTAAACGATAAACGACCTGAAAAGCCCGTTTCGTTCTCGAAACAAAAATGGGTCATCCCATATATCAAAATAGATGTTTTCGATAATTCTAAACTCAATGGAACAGGTTTCAAGTCCTAATTCCATCGTATGAAGAAGTTAGCTTAAAATCAGCGTATTTCAAATTGATTTCAATTGAATTTAATTAAATTGATTTCTACGCGTTTCGAGTTCGTACGATCAAATGACAAGTCTGATCACTACGATACTTGAAACCTTACAATAATTCACCGTTACGGATCCGATGAAACTGGTTTTGTCAAATCGGAGATAGTGGCCAAAATGGCTATTTTTACGTTAATTAAATAAATTAATATTAAATTAATTAAGTCGCTTTTGAATTTCAAATTTATTGAATACCAATTTTCATCATTTTTGATTACTTGAACAAATATAATAATTTAAAACAAGTTTACATATAATTTCAGTGTTAAATGATACGATAATTACAGTGTTCCATTTCAACTGTAATTAAATCCAATTAATTATAATTAATTTCAAATAAATTGATTTTATTCGATTCCAATCTTTTATTCAATCAATTATTACACTATAAACATATTTAACATTTGTTTATATCTTATTACACAAATATTCTATAATACCATCTTTTACCGTATTAGTTGCAGTATTCCAATAATATTGAACCTTTGTTGATTTTGACAATTAATTATAATTTAAAATCCCAATAACTTCGTTTATCTTGGTTTTATTTTATTATTAAATCAATTTATTGCCTTATGAATATAATTGACATTTCTGTACATTTTTTTACATTCCCAATTTGGAGTTATTATATTAACTCACATTAATGTAACATTTATCTATATTCATTTGTAATTGATTAAATAAATTGGTAACAAATAACAATTGTCACCATTTCTACATTTAATAACATTTGTACGTTTATTATTCACAAACAAATGTTATAACAACTTACACTATACTAATTCTATCCAATTTCAATTTTATTGCACATTGTTTCATTAATTAATCAATATTTTAAATTACCAATTGCTATTTTTATCCAATTATAAATTAATACATATATTATTACAATTTTTTACAATCTATACCCAATTATAACTTTTATTCATTTTAATTAATTGGAATTTCCTTTAGAGTAGTTATCAATTACCTTACATTAATACGATTACGTTTCATTCCAATTATATTCTTATTATTAAATCACAAAATTTATTTCTTCCAACATTAAATCACAAAACGTTATTAAATTAACTACTTTTAATTATCGAAAATTACGGGTCGTTACAGTTCGTGCATATTCTTGTAAAGTTCGATGTTTCCTTTCTGCAACATCATTTTGTTGAGGTGTTCATCGAAATGAGAAATTATGACTAATTCCCTTGCTGTTGCAAAAATTTGTAAATAGTACATTTTCAAATTCGCCTCCATGATCGCTTCGTATACTTTTAATTTTTAAATTCATCAAATTTGCAGTTCGTTTAGCAAATTTTTTTAACATTTCAAAAGTGACACTTTTATGTTTTAAAAATAATGTCCAAGTATATCTTGAAAAATCATCAACAATTACAAAACATATTTGTTATGATTTATAGAGCATACTTGAGTTGGTCCGAAAAAATCTAGATGAAGTAGTTCGAAAGATCGCTTTGTGGAGATTTCTTTTTTAGATTTAAAAGAACTTTTCTTTAATTTACCAAGTTGACAAGCGTCACACAAGTTATTAACTTTGTAGTTGATCTTTGGTAATCCTCTAATTAATTCATTTAAAGCAAGTTTGTTGATATTTTTGAAATTTATATGACAAAATCGTTTATGCCATAACCATGGATCATCATAATTTACGGCTAAGCATAAATTAGTATTGTTTTTGGTATTCATGTTTAAAACATATATGTTACGATTCCTAAATCCTTCAAAAATTAGATTTTTATTTTGGTCAAAGATATTGCATTTGTCTTTCTCGAAATCAATTTTAAATCCTTTATCACATAGTTGATTTATACCTAACAATTTCTTCTTCAAATTCTCTACTAATAAAACATTAGTAATAAAAGGAGAATTAGAAATACCGACATTGATGACTTCTCCAATGCTAATGACAAATCCTTTTGAATTTTCTCTGAGTGTCACAGAGCCAACATCGATATGTTATATTGGATAACATATGAGCATTTCCAGTCGTGTGCTTGGAGCAACTACTATCAAGTATCTATTTCTCTTTACTTTTAACTTTAATTTTTAGTACCAGCAAAATAAGACAAATTTAATTGGTACCTGCATTCTTTGTTTAGGGTCCTACGTGTTAGTGGAAGAAGGTAGCCATATCCATGAGGATTTAGTTCCTTTAGAAATGTAATTATTGTTATGTACAACTTTCTTTAAATATTCATCAAGATATTTTTGTGTAATTAGCTTATTATTTGTTTTAGGAATCCATATTTTGACCGTATTTGTGTATGAATTTTTAATCTTAGTGTCTAACTTTGGCTTTTTGAATTGGGTGTATAATGTGCTATACTTCTTTGACATTTGTTTGCCTTTAAACCCAATCCATTTTTTTTCCAGATGCTTTAGATATTTTAATCAAATTCTCTAAATTTTGTCTTCCTTTGTTGAATTTTGTCATATTATTTGTTATTTTATCTAACTTACTTTTAAGATCACAAATTTCAATATTTCTAAAATCTAAACTTGCTTGTAATTCTAATTTTTCTTTTTCAAGGTTAAGTTTTTTCTAACTTATAATTTTCTAAATCATTTAATAAATTATCCTTTTGAGATAATACTGTTGCACATTTTTTTGAATAATTTCTAGTTCGTCTTCTAAGATACCTTTTTCATCTTTTAATAATCCAATTTCTAATTCTACTCTAGTTAACTTCCCTACAAATTCCTTTTTTTTGTTTCTTTATACTTATCATCCAATTCAATGCTAATTCCCATTATTTCATCATAAGTAAGTTTAGGTCGTACCTCATTAGTGTTAGCCATAAAACACACATTTCCTTGCTCTGAGTCACTTTTACTATCAGTGTCAGATGAATCCAAATCATCCCATGTTACTTGAAAAGCACTTTTCCTTTTCTTGAATTTTTCAAATTTTCTTTTCATTATATCATTATTGAGTTATGGACAATCCTTCTTTATGTGCCCAATCACACTCATAGCATTTAATCGATGTTTGAGTTGAGGAGTTTGGTTTGCCACTATTTTGAAATCTGGTCATTTTCTTGAACTTCTTAAATTTGTTGTAGTTTTTAGCAATAAAAACAATCTCATCTTCGTCTAAGTCCGGATCTTCATTATTTGCTTGGAATGCTATGTTTTCTTTTTCATGATTTTGATCCTTTCTACCCTGCAAGTTAGCTTCATACGACATCATATTTCCAATTAGCTCTTCGACTTTAAGTTAAGAAAGATCATTAGCTTCTTCGATGGCTAAAACTTTTCTTTCCCATTCATTTGTCAAAGAGTATAAAATTCGTGTGACCAAATCAAAATCTGTGAATTTGACTCCAAATGTCATGAGATTGTGTTGAATGGTTTGAAATTAGCATACATATCAATAATTGATTCACTTGTTTTCATTTGAAAGATGAAATTGGTTTTGTAAAATCGAAATTTTAGTTCGCTTGACTTTAGTTGTTCCTTCTTGCCTGACTTGTAAAGTGCGCCATATATCATATACAGTGGTGCAAAGCATGACACGTGAAAACTCAATTTTGTCAAGTGAGCAAAATAATACATTCATAGCTTTGGCATTGTTAGAAGCCTCTACTTTTTATGCATTAGTCCAAGTGCCAATATCGGTGTCAAGTTCTTCATAATTGTGTTTAGTTGCTAGCCATATTTCTAAACCATTGGCTTCCATAAAAATTCGCATACGTGTTGTCCAATAAGCATAATTAGAACCAGTAAATAGTGGAGGATGAGCAGTTGATTGACCTTCTTGAAATGTGCTTGCCATATTAATGATTTTAACTGTGTGTTACTGTAGATTTAAATAACCTTGCTCTGATACCAAATGAAAGTCCATAGGATCTTTTTAACTAATGCAACTTATATATATACATGTGAAAGTGTATATTACTAAATATATTAAGAAGAAAATAATAATGAATATAAATAAGGTAAATAATAAAAGCGAGCACAACAGATATTTTATACTGGTTCGAACCTTACGTCTTACATCCAGTCCCGAAGCTCCCCTTCAGTATTTCCTTTAACCAACTAACCCTTGCTTCGCCCGGAGGAATAGGCTAATACAAAAGTATATCTTTGACAATTTTGTGTTCCAAATAACACGGATTTTGACTGATAGTACAAATCTTACTATGGTCTCCTTTCAGTATGTGAATGTAAATGCTTTGAGTTGTAGGAAGTGGTTTAAACTATTTTTGTTACGATAGATAGAGAGTATGTAAGCAATGTATGCACAAGAGAGTAATAAGAAATCAAGAGAGAATAGATTCAATTAATTTTATTCAATTGATTTTTCAATCTCAATCATTGTAGTATTTATAGATTTAAAGAGATGCAGATGAGGAGTTGTTACTGTTAGATAAGGTCTATTCATTTTAATGGCTGCAACATTTCGATAAAGTGTTGATTTTTATTCATTTAACAGAGGTGTCTATTTAGATTTTTGTAGTTGTTCAAATGACAGACATCTGTGGGGAAACCTTAGACGTCTGTGACTTCAGGAAATAATTTCCCGAGTATTGTCACAGACGTCTGTGGTTATTGCTCAGACATCTATGGATGGTAAATTCAGTTTTTCAATGCATTTTAGTGTATATGAAATTGTGTGTGCATATATAATCAAGGAGACCGTACAATGTTTTATCTAAGACTCTTAACATACTAGAATAACCTTACTTAATCATAGCATGGTCTATAGGTCTTTATTTGTCTTTGAGTCCTAATACCTTTGAGCATGCTGATGTCTCGTAGGTTATACCTGTAATCCTGATAAGATGTATAATATATATGATTGTATAGTTGTTGTCATTGAAACCATAGAAT
This sequence comes from Allium fistulosum, assembly GCA_030737815.1. Classification (NCBI taxonomy): domain Eukaryota; kingdom Viridiplantae; phylum Streptophyta; class Magnoliopsida; order Asparagales; family Amaryllidaceae; genus Allium; species Allium fistulosum. The sequence goes on along the minus strand of CM060905.1, from coordinate 863,450,228 downwards.
AGAGGTTCTAACAATATATGTTTTCCTTCTCTATTCGACTCATTCTTGTATTACTCGTTTCAAAAATAAAAAACCCATTTTATCCCAAACTCTAAATATGAAACTATCTAACTGTAATGGCCTACCTTTTCGAACCCCGAATATCGACACAAATACATCGACGGTATTCACATGCCGAACACCTAAGTTGTAACAACCCACCCAGGAAAAGGCCTAAATTTTGACTTAGAAAAGGCCCATCGAAACTTAGATCCATTCTAAGGAAAGCTGTTAGTAGTGAAAAGAAAAAACGTTGCAGAGTCATAACTAAACTTTCAAAACTCACAGTGGATGAAACAAAATAGAATAATATAGTGTACCCATTTACTGCAAAACCGTAAAAAGGTCACAACATGAAATTCCATAAAAATCGTATCATAATATCCGTTACAACAATTGTCTAAATCCATGGGTACACATAAAATCAAATAATAATGAATACTGCCACTAGCCAAGCTTCTCCATCTTTAAGCCATTGTCACTACCATTACTCCATTCTTAACCTATGTTGTAATAAGGAGGGAGTCAGAATAACAAGTGTTTGGTTAATAAAAACCTCGAGTCTTACGTTTTTAGTACTTGGACAATGTATTTCAAAATAGGAATATGTCTGTGAACATCAAACCATTAAATTCATTTAATAGTTTTTATAAGAAAATGAGGCGGGTCCAACTACTTAATACCTTCCATTTTAGAAGTAGGTTTCTAGAACCCCTTATCCCAATCATAGTCATAAATAGCTAATAATGTGAGAAATGGTATTGTAATGACCCACAAAGTTTATCGCTTTAATAAATTATATTTATTTTTTAAATTTATTCAAGTAAAAGGTTGATAATACAAATAATATTGTTTTGAGTGATAATAAGTAATGGTAATTTTATTTTGAATAAGTATTTACAAAAATATTTTCCTTGAAATGTAAATCGATAAAATCGCCGAAAACTGTTTTATAGATAACCGGCTCTATGATCATAAAACGTCACACATGGAGCTGGATAGATACACTTATTTTTATAATTAAACAAGAATATGAAATAAAATCAATTGAATTGCTTTTTAAAATAAAATGTGTTTTTGACATTGTAAATAATGCCCTTAAATATGATAATTGATTTATTAAATTAAATTGAGATTTAATGATTTAATAATTATTTTAGTTATTCAAATAATTATTTTAAATGATGATAATTCATTTTGAATATTTATAAAGTGATAATAAATCATTTATAATATTTTTATAAAGAGATATGTTTGATTCAAAAATATAAGGAAAAATCGATATCGCCTTATCGGTATAATAGCGATTTTTGTAAATAATTGTTAATATTAATTTATATGGTTTCATAATTCAAATATGATCATTTTAATTCATCTAAAATGATAAAAAAAATGTTTTTCAAATTTTATTTACAAATATATGTACGTTAAAGTATAAGTGAAAATGTGAGCGGGAATCGGTTCTCCAATTAGCAACGGTTTATCGAACAAAAATCATTCGGAATCAATGCGACGTTATTTATATGTCATGTACACATATATAACATATAAATGCATCCACTAACATGCACATGAACATATTGATACATACATATATACTTATACACTTAAAAATACATACATAATACAAAATCTAAGATATTTTAAGTAAGCTTCCTCCTTAAGCTTTCATAAGTCAACTTATGCATACATGAAGTGGATGGAAGTGATGGGCACATGGAGGAAGGTTTTTGTTGGCCTAGGTAGTGGGAAGGTGTATTGGAGAAGCCATGAAATGATGATGTGTTTATGGATTCTTTCACTCTTTCTTTGGCTATAAATGGCCCACCCTCTCATCACATTTTTTCACCTTTTCACTCTAGCCTAACTTCCTCATATCAGACCGAAATGAGGAAATTCTTTTCCTGAAACCATTCAAAATTTCAGTGTCTGCAACTTTTTAATTGACCACTTCTTCCCATTTTAAAGTTAGCTATGCTCAAAACTGCGTTTTCTCCAAAGCATTTTCGAGCGTTGTTTTAATGGCCGAAAATACCTCTTTTTCATTCGAGTATAACACCTCCAAACTTGATCGAAATGAGGTAGTCCTTTTTTTCCATCCATGTAAAATTACGATGGCTATAACTTTCATGTTTAGCACTTCTTCTAGTTTTGAGTATAACTATGTGAAACTACCACTTTTTTACAGTTCATTTTTGGGCTTTATTTTAACGAATCCGAGAATACCTTCTCTTCTTTTGAACATAAATACCTCAAAACGAAACGAAATCAAGTGTTTATTTTTTTTCAAATTCAAGAGAAAAGAAATTGCAACAACTTTCCAATTAACAACTTTTTCAACTTATTAGAGTTGAGTGTCCAAAAATCCGAGAAAAAATGAACTATTTTTAGGTCTAGTTTTCTGTAAATTCAGTAATAATCCAAAGTCCTAAACCTAATTTTCCATGCTTGGCTGAGCACCACTTTTGGCATGGAATGGCCGAGCAGACTAGGAGGCAAGGTGTTGGGGTTCGTGAGCTCGGATCTCGAGTTAGTGAAGCTATAACCTTTTTCCGATAGGAAATCAATGTGAGAACTTCTAAACTATATTATATTATATGTTGAATGATGATATGATGTTTGCAAATGAATGTTTAATATGCTTTGATCATCAAGTTTGGTTGTTTCCATATGAATGTTGAAAATATATGCAAGTCACGAATGTCTACGTCGATAAGCACAAAGGAAATCACTTTCCTTGAATTAATGAAATGGTGTATATGTAATTGTTAAACCTCTTTAAAAAAGGTTTAAAATGAGTTTGAAATGTTTTGTAAACATTTAAAAGTGTTTTGCTGGAGTCTGAAAAGAAATGAAAATTTTAGTTAAAAATAAGCGCGTCGCGTAACGGTAGTTCGCGATTTCGCGCTATAAAAGTCAAACAAGTGTAAAAGTTGGAATATAGCTCAGAATTCTTCGAGATAAGAATTTTCCAAACTGTTATATCCATATTTTTCCAACGAAGAAAGAAAATCGAGATTTCAATAAGTAGATTTTGAAATATGAGTAAAACAAATTTTGGAAAAATCTTGATTTTGTAGTTTGAAATCCAGAACTGGATTTTTTGAAAAATGATGTTTTAAAATGTTTAAAATAGTGGAATAATTCTTATAAATATTTTAAAAAGTTTAAAAAATGATTTGAGTAATAAAAATGAATTTTCAAATAATAAAAAGTCATTTTGATCAATATAGCCTAAAAGCGCTTTCCGTAGCACTTTTTTTATAACTTTTGAAATATAGTTTTAAACGCTACTGTTCTTTCTCAAATCTTTCAGAAATGTTTTTAAATGATTAATAACGTATTTTAAAGGTAATTTGAAGGATTTATGAAATGATTAAAGGTTTAATGGTTTAAAGTCGATCAAATAACTTGACCGCCTTATGGGTGTCAAAGAGATAGTGTCTAGGCTTGGGTTTGAAAAACCAGTTTCCTGCTCTCCCTGGCTATCCTTAGTGGCCCGATGGAGGGGATAGTGAATTTGATTTACTCATATTGAAATTTCTAAATGATAAAGAAAAATATTTTTCAAGATTTAAACAACTTGAAATTTAAATAGATGATCTTCTTGTACTTAGTGTTAAAGCCCGAAGAGGGAACTCATACTATTTATGGAATTTTAAAGGTGATTTCACCATGATTCCTCCCATAGTATTTGTTGAATACGGGAATTGATATTGAGTAGAATTAGATGATTTCCATAGATTATACTCACTTAATATTGACTGGTTTTGGGATTAACATCCTAGATAACATGGTTTTAACTTAATCAAATTTTGAGTTCTGAATTAAGAAATCTTTGTTAAGATTTAAATTAAATGATTTGGAATTTAAAAAGATTTTAACTAATCAAAGGATTTGATAAGAGAGGTTTAATGATTCCGTATATACCGAAATTACTATTTTAGAAATATATATCTCCAAATGAGATTTTGATAAAAAACATAATGAATTAAAGAATGATTCCCTATTCACAGAACATATTTTTATCAATGATTGGTTCGAAGAAACCGGAGTCAGATTTGGATAATTCCTATCCGAAGACCACTTCGAACTAATTTACATATTCGAAGTGAAGACATGGATTTGATTTGGAAGATGGAATGTAAGGCTGCTTGTCACTGACCCTCGGGGGAAATTTCCCATATCATATTATGTGGAAGTAGTTCTTCATTTAAGATCTTCGATGCAAGGACTTCTTGCTACTGATACTAGGAGTAATTCCCAATAGGATGTGGTAGGAGAGTGCCTTTGGTTTGTCCTGTCCCTGGACAATTTGTATGGACAAATTTCTGACGCTGCATTCCTAATTACATTGATTGATCTCTATGAACGTATCATCTGTTTGGTGGTGGAGAAGGCAACTTCTCTTAGCTTAACACCCTTTCTTGAGACGTACGAGCTCGGGAGTTATACATTTGTAGAATTCAGCTGTGTGATCATGGAACGGCAGTGTGGCATTCAAAGTGGAATGTACTTATGTGAAAGGTAAAAAGTTACCTCTGGCCTCATCAACCAGAAATGGCAAAAACAGGGTAGATGCGGCAGGGCTAAGTGGGTAGCTCCTATTAGGATATGGTCATCACCTTTCTAGATAACCCTCTATATATCGGGTATGTTGTGAGACGTCTCGGATAGGTAGGTAATGACTGGGGTGATGTCATATTCGGTACTATCCAGCGAAGGGCTAGGCTGGTTCTATGTTGGTATAGGAGTGCAGTAGGTGGACAGTAGGTGGACCCTAGGTACATTCCTATAGAGGTGTACTGTATGGAATGTATTCCCTCACCTTGTCATTTTTATGGAATCCATTCTCCGAACGAGCCTTTTAAGAGTTTTGTTTGTAGAGGCTAACATATCCGGAATTTAATAATGGTAACAATTTTGGCTAAGATTCATAAGTTTACTTGCAAAAGTTTTCAAAAGAATGTCGTTAAAAATAATATCCCCATATTTTGCGTAGCAAATGGTTTGGTTATCATAAGGTAAAACCCTTTCCGCGTTATTTGCGGCGTGGTCTTATAAATACCTTTTCTTTTCAAAATGCGTATTTTGAGTTTCTCACACCAGTCCCATGACTGACCCAGAGTTTATTTTCCTTTTCCCTTAAACTCTGTGTACCCTAATTTTCCCGGGCAGTCTAGTAGTCAGGTTTAGTTAGAAGAAATCCGGAAGAGCTCGAAGCATGGAGTTAGAAGATTCTTCTGAAGATTGTTATCTATTTCCACCACACTCATGTACTATTGTATTTCGCATTTGTAAGGACAGATATTTATAATTGTCCATGTTTAACTCTGATAAATGCATTTAAATTTTCTGATGTAAAGATTATATGTTAAAATAATATATGTTATTTCAATCGTGTGAGATTCTATTCTCTCTTTATTTTCTTTCTTACCCTTAACTATCAGGTTTCCGACACTTGGATTGGCGGCACGTGAATACCGAGGATGTATTAGTGTCAATTTTCGAGGGTCGAAAATCTCGTTCATCACATTTGGTATCAGAGCGCAAGGTAAAGCGAGAACCTTGGCTTTAGTAGGGTAAAGTCTCATTAGAGATAGGGTTAGTAATACCCTAGGATAAGTTACTCATTAGAGATAGTGTTAGTAACATCCTAGAATGGGTTTGAGAGTATTATACATGAGCGCGTATTTGTTAATATATAAATGATTTTTTGGAAAATGGTAAATGAAATTGTTTTACCTAGGATTATATTTTTAATATAAAGAACATTTTTAATATAGTTATTTGATTAAGAAAGTTATAATACTCAATTATTATCATTGATTGATTGGTTGTTTAAATTTAAAAATTTAATACGAACACCTTATGAATTTAGTTTCACAATTTGACTATGGGGTATTCGATAAATAATAATGATAGTTTAAGATTAAAGAAATTTATTTAAGATAAATAAATTTTATTAATTTGTTTTGTACAAGGGATTTTATAAAATGAATTTAAAAAACGTGCTTTTAAAGGAATTTTTGAGAATTTAAATTTTGGTATTTTTGAATGGAATTTCGAATGATTTTTGGAAACGGAATAATAATAGTATTATTTCTAAAATGGGATTTGTAAATGAAAAACAATCTTATGATTAGTTGATCCAAGTAACTCGAAGGTAACTAAAAATAGGCATGAGATGTGTTCGGATGGTAAACGCTTCTCTTAAGTATTCTCCTCCTTGTTAAGGAAATATGCGATACTATTGGTAGTACCCAGTTCCTTGGTATCATTTTTGAGTTACTCGATCAATATAATTTTCTAAAGTTAAAAAGATACTGTGAATCACTTATTTGACAAATTAATGGCTGTCAATTTTTATCCAAGTGTATTATCTTAATTGATAAGCATGGGTATGCTTTGATCTTTAAAAGAAATTGTTAAAGTTAATAATAAATGGTTTTGGGTTTGTAGTAAATGATGTTTTAGAAACATTTGTTTTTAAACCCTTGAATGACACTTTGGAAGAAATTTTATGAGTATATTTAGATCTTTGATAATAGGATTTTAAAGATAATAACAAGTATTGGAGTCATTTATAAAAAGATAGAAAATATTATAATTAACATGTTATAAAAAGGAAAGTTCATTTTAACAATGTTTTGGCGGTAATTGTTTTAATCTCTTCGATTATATTTTAATATGTAAAACTTGTTAAGTAAATTATGAATAGACTTAAAGCAACTGAATAAGTATATGAATACTTTTATATACTGAAATTGTAAAGGTAAAGTGAATATATATATATAAAGGAAGTTTTAATTAATAAAGGAGTGTTAAATTGATTAAGTAAGTTTTAACTAAGTAAAGAATGTTTTCACATTTGATATTAGCTAAAGGAAATTTATGGTAATTTATCAATTTAATGAATTATTTTGAAAATAAGTTTTTCAGAAACCATTAAGATATGTTTTGAGATGTGTTATAATAAAAAGATATTTATCTTTTGAAAAGAATTGTGTTTTTAATTAGAAATACTTTGGAAATAAAAATGTAAAATGGTTATGTATAAAGAAGTATCTTTATAAAAGTTTGAATAAAAAATGTAATTTTTATGAAATATTTTCATAAGAATTTTGGGAAGGTTATTAAATTCATATGGTTATTTCGTTGCACAATTTAATCTAAGATTCGAGGACAGAACTTTGACGTGTTTTAACACTTATCCGAAAAAGAATTTATCACTCGATTCTTGGTAATGAACATTGATAAGGATTTATGGTTAGATGCTTGAGTTTTCTACCATAGTTGAGAGCTATGTAAGGAAAACTAAAGTTCTGATCAGAAAGCCTGGTCAGAGTCTGCAAGAGAGGATCAGGGGATCAGTGCTAGTTCGGAAGTAAAATTGTGAATTCGAATAGCAGATCAAACAAGATATTATATACGGGTGATCTATATACCTTGTATGAATGTAAGTTTAAAAATATATATTTTGGGTAAAACCTTTGGGTTTTTGTTTTGGGTAATTTCGGGGACGAAATTCTTTTAAGGGGGAAGTTTGTGATGACCTGCAAATTTATCGCTTTAATAAATTATATTTGTTTTTTAAATTTATTTAAATAAAAGGATGATAATACAAATAATATTGTTTTTAGTGATAATAAGTAATAGTAATTTTATTTTGAATAAGTATTTACAAAAATATTTTCCTCGAAATGTAAATCGATAAAATGGCTGAAAACTTTTTATAGATAACCAGCTCTATAATCATAAAACGTCGTGCACGGAGCTGGAAACATACACTAATTTTTACAATTAAAAAATATATGAAATAAAATAAATTGATTTGTTTTTGAAAATAAAATCTATTTTTGACATTTTTAAGAATGCCCTTAAATATGATAATTGATTTATTAAATTAAATTGAGATTTAATAATTTAATAATTATTTTAGTTATTCAAATAATTATTTTAAATGATGATAATTCATTTTGAATAGTTATAAAGGATAATAAATCATTTATAATAGTTTTATAAGAGATATATTTGATTCGAAAATATAAGGAAAAATCGATATCGCTTTATTGGTATAATAGCGATTTTTGTAAATAATTGTTAATATTAATTTATATGGTTTATAATTAGAATATGATCATTTTAATTCATCTAAAATGATAAGAAAATGTTTTTGATATTTCGTTTACAAATATATGTACGTTAAAGTATAAGTGAAAATGTGACCGGGAATCGGTTCTCCGATTGGCAACGGTTTATCGAACAAAAGTAATTCTGAATCAATGCAACATTGTTTATATGTCATGTACTCATATATTATATATAAATGCATCCACTAACATACACATGAACATATGTATACATACATATATACTTATACACTTAAAAATACATACATAATACAAAATCTAAGATATTTTAAGTAAGCTTCCACCTTAAGCTTTCATAAGTCAACTTATGCATACATGAAGTGGATGGATGTGATGGTCACATGGGGGGGAAGGATTTTGCTGGCCTAGGGAAGGGGGAAGGTGTATTGGAGAAGCCATGAAGTGATTATGTGTGTACAGATTCTTTTACACTCTTCCTTTGGCTATAAATAGCCCACCCTCTCATCACAATTTTTCACTTTCTTCACTCTAGCATAACTTCCTCATATCAGACAAAAATGAGGAAATTATTTTTTGAAACCATTAAAAATTTCAGTGGCTACAACTTTCTAGTTGACCACTTCTTCCCATTTTAAAGTTAGCTATGCTCAAAACTCTATTTTCTCTAAAGCATTTTCGAGCCCAGTTTTAATGGCCGAAAATACCTCTTTTTCATTCGAGTATAACCCCTTAAAAACTAATCCAAATGAGATAATTTTTTTTCTAAACTATGTAAAATTTCAATGGCTACAACTTTTATGTTTATCACTTCTTCTAGTTTTGTGCCTAACTATACCAAAATACCACCTTTTTACAGTTCATTTTCGGGCTTTGTTTTTATGAATCCGAGAATATCCTCTCTTCTTTTGATCATAACTTCCTCAAAAATAACCGAAATCAAGTGTTTATTTTTTTCAAATTTAAGAGAAAAGAAATTGCAACAACCTTCCGGTTAACAACTTTTTCAAGTTTTGAGAGTTGAGCATCCAAAAACCCAAGAAAAAATGACCTACTTTTAGGTCTAGTTTTCGGTAAATTCAATAATAATCCAAAGTCCTACATCTCATTTCCTATGCTTAGTCGAGCACCGCTTTTGGCATTTAATGGCTGAGCAGACTAGGAGGCAAGGTCTTAGGGTTCGTGAGCTCGGATCACAAGTTAGTGAAGCTATAGCCTTTTTCTGATAGGAAATCAATGTGAGAACTCCTAAACTATATTATATTATATGTTGAAGGATGATATGATGTTTGCAAATGGATATTTAATATGCTTTGAACATCAAGTTTGGTTGTTTCCATATGAATGTTTAAAATATATGCAAGTCACGAGTATACACGTCGATAAGTACAAAGGAAATCACTTTCCTTGAATTAACAAAAAGGTGTGTATGGAATTGTTAAACATCTTTAAAAATGGTTTAAAATGAGTTTGAAATGTTTTGTAAACATTTAAAAGTGTTTTGGTGAAGTTTGAAAAGAAATTGAAATTTTAGTTAAAAATAAGCGCGTCGCGTAATGGTAGTTCAGGATTTCGCGCTATAAAAGTCAAACAAGTGTAAAAGTTGGAATATAGCTCAGAATTCTTCGAGATAAGAATTTTCCGAACTATTACATCCATAGTTTTCCAATGAAGAAAGAAAATCGAGATTTCGATAAGTATATTTTGAATTATTAGTAAAACAAGTTTTGGAAAAATCCTGATTTTGCGGTTCGGAATCCAAAACTAGATTTCTTTAAAAATGATGTTTTAAAATGTTTTAAAATGTGGAATAAATCTTATAAATATTTTAAAATGTTTTAAAAATGATTTGAGTAATAAAAATGAATTTTCAAATAATAAAAAGTCATTTTGATTAATATAGCCTAAAAGCACTTTCCGTAGCACTTTTTTTATAACTTTTGAAATATAGTTTTAAACGCAACTGTTCTTTCCCAAATCTTTTGGAAATGATTTTAAATGATTAATAAATTTTTTTTAAGGTAATTTGAAGGATTTATGAAATGATTAAAGGTTTAATGGTTTAGTGTCGATCAAATAACTTGATTTCCTTATGAGTGTCAAAGAGATAGTGTCTTGGCTTGGGTTTGGAAAACCAGTTTCCTGCTCTCCCTGGTTATCCGGACTAGCCCGACGGAAATGGAAAGTAAATTTGATTTAATAGGATCTAAATTTCAAAAAGATAAAGAATAATATTTTTCAAGATTTAAAAAACTTGGATTTTATAGAGATGATCTTCTTGTACTCGGTGTTAAAGCCTGAAGAGGGAACTCGTACTATTTGTGGAATTTAAAAGGTGATTTCATCGTTATTTTGCTTATAGTATTTGTTGAATACGGGAATTGATATTGAGTAGAATTAGATGACTTCCATATATGCAACTCACTAAATATTTACTAGTTTTGGGATTAACATCCTAGATAACATGGTTTTAACTTAATCAAATTTCGAGTTTTGAATTAAGAAATCTTTGTTAAGATTTAAATTAAATGATTTGAAAATATTTTCCTAAGTAAAAATTGAAACGATTTTGAATTTAAAAAGGTTTTAAGTAATCAAAGGATTTGATAAGAGAGGTTTAATGATTCCATATATACCGGTAGGAATTTTTTGGAAATATATATCTCCAAAAAAGATTTTGAAAAAAAGAACATAATGAATTAAAGAATGATTCCATATTCACAGAACATCTTTTTATCGATGATTGGGTCGAAGGAACCGGGGTCGGGTTTGGGTAATTCCTATTCGAAGACCACTTCAAACCAATTTACGTATTCAAAGTGGAGACATGGATTTGATTTGGAAGATGAAATGTAGGGCTGCTTGTCACTGACCCTCGAGGGAAATTTTCCATATCATATTATGTGGCAGTAGTTCTTCATTTAAGATCTTCGATACAAGGACTTCTCGCTACTGATCCTAGGGGTAATTCCCGATAGGATGTGGTAGGAGAGTGCCTTCAGCTTGTCCTATCCCTGGACAACTTGTATGGACGAATGTCTGATGTTGCATTTCTAATTAAATTGATTGATCTCTATGAACGTATCATCTGTTTGATGGCGGAGAATGCAACTTCTCTTAGCTTAACACCCTTTCCTAAGACGTACGAGCTCAGGAGTTATACGTTTGTAGAAATCAGTTGTGTGATCATGGAATGGCAGTGTGGCATTCAAAGTGGAATGTGTTATGTGAAAGGTAAAACGTTACCTCAGGCCTCATCAACCAAAAATGGAAAAAATAGGGTAGATGCGGTACGGCTAAGTGGGTCACTCCCATTAGGATATGGTCATCACCTTTCTAGATAACCCTCTATATATTGGGTATGTTATGAGACATCTTAGATAGGTCGGTAACGACCGGGGTGATGTCTTATTCGGTACTATCCAGCGAAGGGGTAGGCTGGTTCTGTGTTGGTATAATAGTTCATTATATGGACCCTAGGTACATCCCTCTAGAGGTGTACTATACAGAAGGTAGTCCCTCACCTTGTCATTTGTATGGAATCCATTCTCCGAACAAGCCTTGTAATAGTTTTGTTTATAGAGCCTAACATATCCGGAATTTAATAATGGTAACAATTTCGGCTAAGATTCTAAGTTTACTTGCAAATGTTTTCAAAAGAATGTCATTAAAAATAATATCCCCATATTTTGCGTATCAAATGGTTTGGTTATCATAAGGTAAAAACCCGTTCCGTGTTATGTGAGGCGTGGTCTTATGAGATACCTTTTCTTTTCAAAATGCATGTTTTGAGTTTCTCGCACTAGTCCCATGACTGACCCGGAGTTTATTCTCCTTTTCCCTTAAACTCTGGGTCCTTAATTTTCCCAGGCAGTCCAGTAGTCAGATTTAGTTAGAAGAAATCTGAAAGAGCTCGGAGCATAGAGTTAGAAGATTCTTCTGAAGATTGTTGTCCATTTACACCACACTCATGTACTATTGTATTCCGCATTTGTAAGGACAAATATTATAACTGTCCATGTTTAACTCTGATAAATGCATTTAAATTTTCCGCTGTAAAGATTATATGTTAAAATAATATATTTTATTTCATTAGTGTGAGGTTCTATTTTGTCTTTATTTTCTTTCTTACCCTTAACGATGGGGTTTCCAACACTTGGATTTGCAGCACGTGAATATCGAGGATGTTTCAGTGTCGATTTTCGAGGGTCAAAAATCTCGTTCGTTTTAGGTACCCAAGCTGGTTAATACTTCCCAGTGGAATATAAGCAGAGTCTAGTCATTTAAGACCTTAATTAAGTCAGACCTCATCATTTAAGACCTATCTTTAGAAGCATGCTCCTCACTGGTACTATATAGCTAACATCATATGGAATTTCATAGGCCGCTTAATTCTTCCAAGTGGACAATAGGCAGACTCTGGTCATTTAATACCTTAAATAAGGCAGATTCCATCATTTAATACCTATCTCCAGAAGCAGACCCCTATAGAGATACCACCTAACGTAATCCGTTGGCCATTTAATACGTCACTTGAGGAAAAGAGGCGGGTCCAACCACTTAATACCTCAAAACCCCAAAGCAGGCCCTTCGTCTTATGGCCCATATTAATAATGATGTCTCACATTAGTCCAATACTCATAGGAGCTGGTAGCCAAATTAGCTGGGTAGATTTCCCCTATAGATTGGATCTAACATCGCGTCATTACAAATATTTATCATAAAGATATCTCACATCAATAAAAGTGTACACAACTGCTGGAAGGGTAGACTTCCGTCATGTAACTCATTGACCTGGCATCCCTATGACTTAGCCACAAATTAATTACTCTCCACACACAAACACACTCTCTTATCTCACTATTTTATAAATAAGGCCTCATAAGAAATCTTCCTTATTATGCCTTAAAATAATAATTAGGCAATATAAGAGTTTCCTCTAATTTTCACCTAACAATCAACTACCTTCCTAATAGGGGAAATAAATGAAAATAAATGCCTAACTAACTACGCCATATATGCAGTAATTATACGATAATTACGTAAATAGAGGTAAATAAATATTCTTGCCTATAAGTTCTAAACGTATGAGTTTTATGGTCTAAACTACCATTAAATGTCAATTCCCTAACCAATTATTATTATAAGTCATTTTTCTTCAAATTCCCAAGATTTCATGGAATTCTAATGTCCAAAACGGGGAATAAATATTCACAACCAAAACTGCAATAACAAACTTGTAAATAAAATAGAAACTCAATTTATTACACCAATTCAATGAAATATCTTAAACAATAAGAATTGCAATCTAAACCCCATATTCTATGCAACTCGTCTTTCACAAAGAAATAGATAAGAATGAATGGTGTAAACTGCGAATAGAATTCATAATCTAAACCCCTTATTTTATTGAAGGATCGCAATTTAACCCAAAGAAGAAGGAGAAGTGGAATAGACTCTGAAATACAAAGATTGCATAAACGAAACAAATCCTATCAAAACGTAAATAATTGGGAATCTCAACATAGAATTGGCATATCGAAATAAAAAGGAATTTTAGGGAATTTTATCTATCATATTTTCAAAATTCCAAATCACTAAGGCATATTCAAATCCAAAAAGAAATACTAAGGTTTCCACTCACAGATTACCCTTAGCTTCACTCAAATGGATTTGTAGCCTTCCGATCTCTTCCAGAATCTCTCTCTTTTGATAAACACACACACAATAGGGAATATGAATATATATATTCATTAGATTCAGAATAATCGGAGAAGAATTGAATAAAAATGGATTGGTGAAAGAAGAAACAAATCGGAAATAAGTTGAATTTTTACCTGCACTCTCAACGGAGTTTTTGAATTTTATTAGAGAGAGATAGAATGGCAGAGTTTTGTCGTATTCCCCAAAATAAGGGAGAGGATAAGGTTCTATTTATAGGAGTTGAAATGCACCAGAATAATAGGATAGAAGTAGGTAGGAAACGGGTAAATCTAGAGCGTACAACCAAATACAACATAACTTCAAACCCTAGCTGCCACTGGCAGTTTCTATTGCCATGTGATCGACCGCCCTTTGGCTACCGCTCGAACGCTACGGTCGACCGGTTGACCTATTCAGGTCGACCGCTCCTCTTATTCAAGGGATGTTTATTTATTTTCCGTTGGCGGATTATTTTATTCCCTAATTAACTTTTTAACATTAAATGTTAATTAAACATTTACTTAGCCCCAAGCAGATTTTGAATTTAAACCCTAAATTTAGTTTCTCACTTGAATTTGAATTCAAACTAAATTAATTTATATCTGAGAACTTCAAGTGCTCATAACTTCTTTGCATGAGCTCCATTTTTAGCATATTATATATGAAAACAAATAAGAATTTCTCCACGAATGTAGCGGAATAACTTTTGTTTGGTGTTTTGACATGCCAAGAATTTAATTCCTCCTCATACTCTCCTAGAACCCTTAAATCAGATGCAGTTGACGGATGACAGAGCGCATAATCCCTCGGAGTGGTTTACTGCTTGCAACAAGTTTAGGTGCGTAGCCGGAACGTTACCCTCATTCAACAAATTTATTAGGGATGTGCTGTTCCTTTTTAGGATTGCGCCTTGCCAACTGCATTCGAATGAATATGCACTTCTCAATAGCTTATACATCATTTTCATGGAGCATCTTTTTCGACCCCCGACCGTTGAGGAAATCAGATACTTGTTCAATGTCAAGAGTCGCACGGATAATCCTTTATTTACCTTCCTTGAAGCGATTAGGAACCACCAAGTAGTGGCAGGTGCTTGGAGTAAATTGAGTTACTTCAAGACCGAATGGTTCTTCGTTAGGTGTCCACCAGAATTTGCTAGACGGTGGCTAGTTAGACGTAAGTGCTCCAACTTCTTCGTCGATTAACTGGGTAATATAAGTTGATGTTGAGTCTAATATTGTATTTCTTTTATAGCTTCGATTCCCCAGCCCAAAGGAGCGCAACTCAAGGAGATAGTAAGGACTCTCCAATTGGTGGCGGCTGAACTTAGAGAAATCGATGAAGTTCTTACTGATGAAAACTTGATCGTCGTGGGGCTTATAGAGAGAGATCAAAGCATTGGGCTAATAGGAGTTCCTAAGGTGGTTCCGGTAAGGCAAGGAGGAAGAAGAGCTCTTGGAGTCATAATCAGTAAACAAGACGATGACGAGAGTATGCCAGCTTGGGATGAGCCCGTAGTTGCACCTTCGCAGAGTCTTCAATTATCAGAATCAAAAAGAAAAGGCAAGACTCTCGCCCATAAATCCAAGTGGCGTAAGACCGTTGTAGTATCTCTGCCCATTGTGACTGCTATAGGTCCGGAGATTTCTTCCCCACAAATGGAAGGCTCATTAAGAGGATTAGCGGATGTCCCTATTCTAGATGACATAGCTTCATTTCAAGATCTTGGATTAGAGGGGCTCCACTCCCCATCACAGACTGATGCGGGCTTAACTTCTTTAGATATAGGGGAGCCCACTCCTACGAGCAAGGCCACTACAATCGGTTGGTTGGGGGGGATTGCACATACATACACGCACTTCACGACACCACACAATTTCTAATCACATGTTTTCTAATCTCTAGAGATGACTAATTCTGCTTCTCTTTTCATTTTACAGACATGATGGTGAGGCAGGGGTCTATGCTCAGCAATCTTCGCTCCAAACGCCATTCGTCCAGCTCTTACTCTGAATCTCATAGGCGTGAAAGTGAAAGAGACCATGATCGTGGCCACCACTCTAGCCAAGAGCGCTAGCGTTATGATAGGGAGAAGGAAAGGTCACATCAAAGTAGTCGCCACTCCCGCTCGCGATCTCCACTTCTGCTCGCGATCGCCACCACCTAATGGTTCCTCAAAACCATCTAGCTCTAGCAGGCAATCTTCTGAAACTGCACACCAACTAGCGCCTCCTCATACTTCAAAATCCGGCGATCAACGCCGTAGAACTGAAACAGAAACTCTCATCATTATAGAGCAAGCCGCTATCGAGCCCACAGGGGAGGGAGCCATCCAAATTGTTAAGTTAAAGAAAGATTTTCCGACTATCTATTTTAATGGCTTCCGCTTTCCTCCAAACTTGAAAAGAATTCCTAAAGACATAGAAATACTGGTGCAGGACTACGTGCACGATGCATACAGCCAGTACAAGGAATGGGTTAAGCCGGCTGAGAGAGTTTCTACGGTATCTTTCGAGCGGGCTAAGACAATTGAGAAACTAGAGGCCGAACTTACTCAGAAAGAGAGAATAATAGAAGTGATTGATAATGAAGCTGAATCTTCAAGGAAATCGGAGATGGAGGTCGATAAGAGAGCTGATGAGGCTAGACAGACCATGGAAAACATGCGAAAAACTCACATGGACCTAGTGCAGGAGATGGGCCACCACAACACTGTTATCACTCAGGAAAGGGATAAGGCACGGAAAGAGGTCAAAGAGATAAAGGTGAAATTAGTCGAGGCCATCAAGGAAAAGGACTAGGCCAATAAAGCCGCCCAGGAGGCATGTGAACAGGCGGTGAGACTTAAGAAGGAGAGGGATGCAGCAAATCTGAAGGTCGAGGAAGCTGATGCCAGGATTGATAGGGAAATCAAGGCGGTGGAGGCCAGGATGGAGAGTGAATTTGAAGATCTCCTAGTCACGTACAACGCCGATGTCTTAAGAAACCGCAAATTAAACTTGCTCGGCGAAGTTTATCCTTTCCAACTATACAAGGTCTGGAGTCACTTAGTAGAGGACGCAAAGGTAATCCACAATGTTGCAACTATTGATGAGTTTGAACTTGAAGCTCAAGTGCTAGTCGAAGATGAGCCCAATGTCCTCCATGAGATAACCATCGCTCTCGAGAAAGAAAAACTGGCCGCCAAGTATCCAAAAGCTAGGGAAGGATCCGGAATTGAACATCACGAAGTAGGCTCCAAAATGCCTGCAGCGTCCCAATCCGAGCTTGCTTCTTGTATTGCTCCTCCAGCTGTTCCAGAATATGAGCCTGATAGGCCGCATCTCTCCCCAATAATCGAGCGCAGCTCGGAAGGCACGTCAGCTCAGCATGGGAGCCAACCCGAGGAAGGTATGCTGAACACTTCTCCTATTCCTCAAAATGCAGGAGCACTATCAGATGATATTACTAATATATTCTCTTATCTTCATTCAGTCTTAGATTCTGCACCGACTGATCCTCCTTCATCTCAAGATAGCAGCTGCTTACTTGATGAACAATTGATGGAAGCACTCTTCAGCCATCAGAGTGATCCAACTATCGAAGTGCCTTTCAACATAGATAAAGATGTGATCATTACGGGCTCCTCTGGCCTGACCAGTAGCATTCCAATTGGTATACGTGCGGACTGGGCTGAGCAGATAATGGAGGAAATCAAAGCTGAGATGGAGCAAGCCGAGCAGGCTCGTAGTGCTGGTGGAGGCATGGCAGGTCCCGGTCCGGTCCCTATACTTGTTGTTTCTCCAGGTGGCACCATCATTGATACCAGCGTGCCTCATTCTTCTAGCATTGAGGGTGCCACCATTCCTCCAGTTCCACCCACAAAGGATATTCCAGTCCCTGTGAGTTCTAAGGAGGAGACTGCTTCAATTCCCCCGACCAGAGATAAGCCAGCTGGAGCAGGCCGGGGAGGTAAAGGCTCAAAGAGACATCCGAGCGGCAGTTCGAGTGGGTCTACATCGAATAAAAGCAAGAAGGATAGAAAACTGAAGGCGTAGACTCGCATTTTTGTTTCCTCTCTTTCGTAGATGGCTAGAATAAGCTTTTCTTTTGCATTTTGTAGGCCATGTACAGATGCGGGTTTGGCCCCCGCTTATAGGAATTCTTTGAATAGATTTTGTACTTACTTTCTCAAAGAATAGTGGAAATAAAATTTCTTTTTGGTTTTCGGCATAACTCTGTGTTCATTTGTTTAAGTGTTTCAGGATTTGCGTTTCCATTCAATGTACTTGCGAGGCTTTAGTCTTTGAGTCGAACTTGAGATCGGTCATTAAGTCCCATAGTCATGGCTTCAGGTCATAATCAAATGTTGAGTCGAGTCCCAACGTTGCGCTGTCTCGGTTAGCAGCTAGTACTTGAGTTATGCCCCCAGTCCTGGGGAGAATCGAGTAGTTAGTCGGCAGTCGTTTTCCGCTTACTAATTTTAATTTAACTACGTCGGAACAAAGTTAGTGAAATGAGTTTTAGTGGTCGGATCAAACTCACTCATCTGCTAGTATTTGCATCCGCACTTTGGGGATTGAACTTGTATGCCGACGGTCGGTCACGCCTGCTTATCGCTTAGAATCATATCCGTGCTCCGGGGACATAAGCTAATTTACGGGCGGTTAGTCACATCCGTTTGGTATTCGGAATTATATCCACACTCTAAGGACATAAGTTAATTTACGGGCGGTTGGTCACACCCGTTTAATAGTTCGGAATCATATCTGCGCTTCGGGGACACGAGTTAATCTACGGGCAGTCAGTCACGGCCGTTTAATGCTTATACTCTAGTCTGCGCTCTCTGGGCCAGACTCAGTTGATGGGTGGTCAGTCACACCCATCTAACGTTTAGGATTATATCCGCACTACGGGGATATAAGTTGTTTCACGGCTGGTAGGTCACACCCGTTTAATGTTTATACTCCGGTCCGCGTTCTCGGGACCAGAGTCAGTTGATGGGTGGTCAGTTACACCCATTTGGTGTTTATACTCCAGTCCGTGCTGTCGGGACCAGAGTTGATCGATGGGTGGTCAGTCACACCCATTTGATGTTTATACTCCAGTTCGCACTATAGGAATCTGGAGTTAATTGATAGATGGTCAGTCACATCTGTTTAAGTATTAGGTCTCGTTCGCACTCCGGGAAAAGGAGTTGATCAAGGTTGTGGATGGTTGGATCACATCCACTTTGATTTGGCAAGAGAAGTCATAGATGGACAGATCCATCCTCTTCGAACTTGGAAGAATGAAGGCGAGGTCATGGATGGACGGATCCATCCTCCTCGAGCCTGGATTTTGGAGTTTTGTACTTCAGCTCACATTTTGGGAGTTGGAGTTTGTTAGAGGATTGTCGTGTTTCAATCCTTCTTGACTTTATCGTTGCTTGCCCCCGAGCTCGGGGTTTCACTTAGCGAGTGACTGGTTGGATCACGATCACTCCCTATTTGAATGAGTCCCACCGTAGGATGGGACTTAGCTCTTCATACATCGTGACGGTCACATGATGCATTTCAAGAATTGCCACTTTAGCTTGGTGAGTCTGCATGTTATTGCTGAAATAAGAAAGTATGGAAAAGTCAGCTGCCTTATTACAAGTTCAAATTCAAAAAATGCATAAACAAATTTTAAAAGAAAAGCAGACTAAAATGAATAAAAGCCAGTTATGTGTAATAGCGACGAAGACTCTCGCTGTTCCATTCCTTTGGTCAAGTGAGATAGTAAATAGTTAACAGTTTGAATATGCCATCTCCAAGTCTCCGTTCAATGACATACGGTCCTTCTCATGTCGGTTTCATATGTGAACAGACCAGATAAATTCTCTTAAGTACAAGACCGCCAACTTCGAAGGTTTCGGGTTGGACCTTAGCGTTGTATAATCGAGCGACTCGACTGTGGTGTGCGGCTGCCCTCAAATCAGCCTCTTCATGCTTCTCATCCAGTAAATCCAGTGATTCTGCAAGTAGGATGGCGTTTGTCTTTGGATCATAGTAAGTCACACGTTGAGAAGGTACTTCTAATTCAACTGGAATAACGACTTCAGAGTTGTAGGAAAATGCAAACGGAGTATGGCCGGTCGTGGACTTGTGGGTAGTTCAATATGCCCATAGGGCCATGGGAAGTTCATCGACCCACTTTCCTCTAGCCTACTCCAGTCGTTTCTCAAAAATGGACTTGATAACTTTGTTGACTGCTTCGACTTGTCCATTTGCTTGAGGATGAGCTACTACTGAGAACTTCTTCTGGATGTGGTAGCGTTGACAGATTTCTTTGAACTCGACACTATCAAATTGGGTCCCGTTATCAGAACGATGGTGTGTGGGAGGCCAAAGCGATAGATGATGTTGTGCACAACAAAGTTGATTGCTTTCTTTGTCGTGATAGTAGCAAGGGCTCAGCTTCTATCCATTTATTAAAGTAGTCAACTGCAACAATGGTGTACTTCGTACCACCCTTGGCTAAAGGTAAGGACCCTATTATATCAATGCCCCACGTGAGAAACGGCCATGGACTGACCATTTGAGTGATTTTGGTAGGTGGGGCTCTCGAAATCCTTGCATGCTTTTGGCACCTATCGCACTTCTTAGCATAATCTGAAGCGTTTAGATTCACGGTTGGCCAATAATATCCATATCTGAGTATTTTCTTCGCAAGGGCTTGCCCCCTAGTGTGATCGCCACACTCTCCCTCATGCACATCATGTAAAACTTGTTTGATCTCGTCGTGGGAGATACACCGGAGTAAAGGAACATAATATCTCCTCCTATACAAGACCCCATTCTGGATAATAAATCACGAAGCCTTTCGGAGAACCTGTCTTTTCTCGCTTCTATGCTCGGGTAAAGCTCCGTGCTCAAGATAGTTTCTGAATGGAGTCATCCATGACTCCTTCTCGGGCGTTGCCTCGTGCACCTAGTTTGTCTCCATTTGGTCAATGCTCGGAGCAGTAAGTGGCTCAACGGGGATGAGTCCCATTTGTTGTACTTTGCCAGTGCTGGCCAGTTTCGCTAAAGAATCGGCTTTCTGATTTTGCTTATAGGGTATACAGTGGATAGCATAATAGTCGAACTGATTCAACATTTCCTAAACCTGCGTAAGGTAAGTGGCTACTCTCCGGTCTCTGGCTTGGTATTCTCCTCGAACCTGACATATGACCAATTGCGAATCAAAATAAATATCTACAGCAATGACTTCTAAGTCTCTAGCAAGTCTAAGTCCAACGAGTAGGGCTTCGTGCTCGGCTTCGTTGTTAGTTGCGCGGAAGTCAAACTTCAAAGCATAGCATATGGATCGACCTTCTGGGGTTTCGAGTACCACTCCAGCGCCTGAGCAATGGTCATTTAATGCACCGTCAGTGTATAGCTTCCATGTATGCTTAGGAGATTCATTGGTTTTGAGCAAGTCCTCCAGTATGGTGAATTCAGCTATGAAGTCCGCCAGAACTTGTCCTTAAATGGCTCACCTTGGTGTATAAGCAATATCAAATTGACTCAACTTGATGTTCCACTTAAGTAACCTATCAGACATCTCAGGTCGTGTTAGGATCTGTCGTAACGACGGGTCAGTATAGATAGTGATCGGATGAGCCTGGAAATATGAACGGAGTTTCCTCGAGGCTATGGCGAGACAATAAGCCAACTTTTCCACCTTCGGGTAGTTTCTTTCTGCTCATGTTAATATCTTGCTGATATAATAGATCGGTCGTTGGATCTGATCCTCTTCTCGAATTAACGCAGCACTGATTGCATTTGCTGAAACCACCAGATATCTATATAATCTCTCATGGTCGACCGGTTTTGACAAAATAGGTGGTGTCGCCAAATGCTAAACTAGTGCTTGGAATGCGCCTTCACACTCCTCTGTACATTCGAAATTCTGTTTTCCTTTTCTGATCAGATCGAAGAAAGGAATGCACTTGTTTGTGGATCTGGAAATAAATCTGCTTAAGGCTGCCACCTTCCTGTTGAGGCTTTGCACCTGCTTTATGGTTCTGGGAGTTTCGAGATTCCGAATCGCCCAGATTTCTCAAGGTTGGATTCAATTACTTTGGCGTTGACGATGAACCCGAGGAATTTTTTTAACGCTACACCAAAATGACACTTCAACGGATTGAGCTTCATTCTGTACTGTCGGAGTATGTTAAACATTGTTTCCAAACAACTGACATGGTTGATGGACAGTCGCGACTTAACGAGCACGTCATCCACATACACCTTCATGGTCTTTCCGATCTGGTTAGCGAACATTCGGTTCACGAGCCTTTGATAAGTTCCTCCAGCGATCTTGAGTCCGAACAGCATCACCTTGTAACAATAAAGTCCCAAATCAGTGACGAACCTAGTATGTTCCTAGTCAGGTAGATGCATCGATATTTGATTGTAGTCAGAATAGCGTCCATGAAAGATAAGAGCTCGTATCTGGCTGTTGAATCCACCAATTGATCAATTCTGGGAAGAGGGAAACTGTCTTTAGGGCAGGCTTTATTCAAATCTGAGTAGTCCACACATGTTCGCCATTTCTCATTTGACTTTTTGACAAGCACTGGATTAGATACCCACTCCGGGTATAAAGCATCACGAATAAACCCATTCGACTTGAGTTTATTTATTTCTTCCTTCAGGGCGGTAGATCTCTCTAGATCCATACCGCGCCTTTTTTGTTTGACCGGGACATGCCGCGGGTCAATATTTAATGCATGGCTCGCAATGTCATGCGAGATCTGAGTTTAGGAAAACACATCAAGGTTTGCCCAGAGAAAATCAACCAATTCTTGTCTCATCTGGTGGCTAAGTTGAGATCTGACCTTTACCATTCTGGAATCGTCGTCATCGTGGATCGAAACATCAATCGTTAACTCCGTCGGGGAAGCCTGACTATCTTTGACCTCCTCCTCATCATTATTATCTCTGGGATCAAGGTCCTTAAGGAATTGGTTGTGGGTTGTCAATTTTATGAAAAACGGACACAGAGACATTCCTCTACGCCCTTCCCTTTCTCCTTTTGCTGCGCATCCCACAGCTCCGCAACATAACAGGCGCGTCCAGCCGCCCGATCACCATGTACTACTACGATCCCATTATCAGTAGGGAACTTCAGAGTTAAACACCATGGGGAAATCGCTACCCTGAATTTCGCAAGGGCCGGTCGGTCCAAGAAAGCATTGTAGGGGAATGTATGTCTAACACCACAAACTGCAACATTAGGACTCTTCGGCGATCTCCAATACCTAATTCAACCGGTAACTCTGCTATGCCAGCTGGTATGGTTACACTTCCATTAAAACCATGTATGTGTGACTGACATGGTTTTAGATCTTTCGCCTCCATTCTCATTTGGTCATAAGCGCGCTTGAAAAGTATATTGACATAACTTTCGCTGTCGGGCCCTCGACTCTATCAGTATCTCGATTCCTGAAAATTATGTCGTCTGTCATCGTCCTCTGTTGTTTTGCCGGGGCCCCGTCATTTACATTACTATAGCATTCAAAGTCTACATGCCTAATTGAACTGGAATATGACTCCATTTCCTTCCACCTCTGATCAGCCGGATGAGGACCACTACTCACAATGTTTATTACTAACCACCAGCCAGTATGCATGGGTTCTTTGTGTATAGCTTGGCCTTGACCTTGATTTGGATTAGATGGGCCCGCACCTCCATCCTCCAAAGCCTGAACAAACTGCTCTAACTTCCTTCCTCTAATTAACTTCTCGATGATGTCTTGTAAATGACGGCACTCATTAGTATTATGTCCGTAACAATCGTGGAATCTATAGAATTTCCCGATTTAAATTTGTTTCTAAGATGATGGTTTCGGAGCTGGCTTCTTATACTGTTTGGTATTACAAGTCTGAAGGTAAACATTTTCCAGCGATGTATTTAGGGGAGTATATCGGTCGAACATGGGAGCTCTATGTTTCGGTCGGTGATTTGGGTCTCTCTTCTTTCCCTGACCTCTGTTACCCCTCTGTTGACCTTGCTTATTCTGAATATTCAATTGCACTTTGCCGGAGTTCTCACCGGTCTTCTTCATGGAAACATTACTTTAAATGCCTTCACCACTGGGCCCCGCTATGTCTTGCTTCCTAGATCGTCTAGTGTCTTCTCTCCTCAAGAACTGGGCCGCCTTAGCATAGAAACGATCCAACGAAGAAGGGGGTATCCCAGCCAACCAATCACAAAACTCGGATTTGGGATCGATCCCTTTAGTCAATGCCATCAGAATAGAATTATCATTGGAGTTGCTAACCTCTGCACAAGCAGCATGGAACCTTTCCAGATAATGTCCAAGCGTCTCTCCTGGAGCTTGAGTAACACTGGACAAAGTGTTGATATCCTTGGTCTAGTAGCATGCATATAGAACTGCTCAACAAACTTAGTAGCCAATTGATCAAAACATGAGATGGGTCTGTGTGGTAATCGAGTGAACCACATAGTTGCAATGCCTCCTAATGAGATAGGAAAACTTCTACACTTAATTACATTGTCAGCTCGAGCGGCGATCATGAGCCATTCATACTTTAAGATATGTTGGTTAGGATCTGAATTTCCTTCACACCGGCAAAGTCGGCATCTTGAATCAACGGGGTGGCTCTGCATAAAGAATGTCATTGGTGAATGGAGTATGACTTCTGGAGATTCCCCAATCATCGTTTGTAAGGCATTGACTTTCTCTGATCATCTGGCGTATCATGGTTGGAATGTCAGGCATCTGGATGTTCGGGGCCACGACATGGTCGGGTTCCATGTTGCGGGGACGGTCTGGTCGCGGTCTACGGTCCATTACTCGCCACCTTGGCTCCTGATCTTTAGGGAAGTGAGGATCCTGAGCGTGAACATGTTGACGAAGGGTTGGATCTGGTTAGTTCTGGATCTCGGCTTCCAGATCTATAGCGACCGCAGCTGCATGGTCGTGAATGGTGTGATAAGGAATTGTCCTTCCTCGGGAGTAGGGTCCAGCTTGGTGCCTTGTAGAAGGACCAATCCCGGCTTGTCCGAGATTCACGGCATGATGATGCCCGAAGGCTTCTGCATAGTTTCCATCCAGCCGACGGTGTGTAGATCTGTGGTTGAAGTCAGATGAAGCCAAACTTTCGATTGAGGAACGAGAGACATGATCCCTTCTAGATCTCCTTCGCCTTTCTTCGTTCAGTTGGTTTGCAAGCTCCGTGTTGGCGCGGATCTGCTGAGTGAGCTCTAGATGGCTCTGAGTAAGCTCTTGCATGAGGGTCTGGAACTCCCCTCTAGTCACAGGACCTTGTGGATCTGGAGCTCCAGCTGACGTCTGGCTTGCGGTGGTCAGCTGCGTAGGATTTTGCCTATCCCTTCCCTCTGGATCTACAACATTTGAAGCAGTTCGGGTAGTACGCACCATGCTGAATGTAGCTCTTTCCTAGATCTGGAGTAATCTGAGTAGAATGGAAGGAACCATAATAAGACAGATCTGGATCTCCTCCTTAGATTTTAGCAATCCAACAACGACAGGGGATTCACTGAGTTAGAGAAAAGCAGGGTTTTCTCGGTGAAAGCACCAAAGTGTTTGTACCAAAATTGGGCACAACACACTTCAGATGTAATTGAAGAGATTAGAATGAAGAAATTAAATGGAAAAGGAGGCTAATCTAACAATCACACCAATAAAATCAAACAGAAATAGAAAGAGATAAGAATTTATAATGGTTCGGCGTTGTAGCCACGTCCAATTTGAATAGTTTTGATGTTTATTGATGACGAAAACTGATTAAAACAGTAAAAATCACTAGCACTCGGTTACAATGGAGTTGCAGTAGAGTAATGGCGTAGAAGCATCAAAAAGTCTTTTTCTGTAGGCGTAGGGGTGCTATTTATAAGAGTAGATCTGGAAATATCTCTCTCAAAACTCGGAATACCATTTCTCATGCGTAGGTGGGCCCACCAGATCGATCTAAGGTTGTTTGGGATCGATCCCCGATCGATCCATGCTGTCTTTCGTATTGATCAAGATTGGCTCCATTTGAGGTGCGATCGATCATAGTGGTTCTTCAGGTAATATGCAAGCTTTTGTGAAAATTTCATAGCATTTGGACTTGTAGTTCTTGAGTTATGATCGATCCAAGGTGGAGTTTGCAGTTTGGCTAAAGGATGCGTATCGATACATGTGTATCGATCACGTTCGTAGTGATGCTCCTTCGAATCGATGACGTGGAGCGACAATTATGGGGAGATCCACATTTCATGTTGGGAGGCCGCTTCCTTTGGTTTAACCGTCTCCATTGTATTCATCTAGTGCCAAGCTCTTCGTATCGATGGTTGCATGTTGCCTTCGTATCGATGCCTTGCCCTACTCTTCATATCGATCGGATGGCTGATCGATACGAAATGTGCAGAGGCGGGATCGTTATGAAATGGGAAGCTGTTGAGCAGATGAACCTAGATCAATGCTATTGCTTGATTGATACGAAGGGGGATGGATGTAGATTGATGGATAAGAAAGTATGATCGATATAAAGTAGACTTGTTTCTCATGGATATTGATCGATTCATAACTTGAGCATACAAACTCCGATTGACCTGAAATTTGGAATGTTGCCTTCCATAGCTTTGATTGCTGTACCATGCCAATTGTAGCTCGATCCGGACTCGGACCAAAGTTGCATGTATCCATAGTGGACCTGTAGATACCGATCTTCGGGACGAATCGTCTTCAGTCTCTAGTCAAGTCCTTGGTGTCATGGCCTTGCCAAAAGGCGGAATAACAACTTTCATGGTCAAATTTCAACTTTTATAAAATTTCCATATCCAACCCTTAGCATATTTAATTCAATTTTATTTATTTATTTATGGTTCACTTTACGGGGTGTTACATTCTTCCTCCCTTAAAAAGGATTTTGTCCCGAAATCTTCCAAGGGGTAAACAACGTAACTCGCAATAACACCATGTTATGCAAGCAAGTTCTCTACACAACTATCTACTTAACCAGTAATGAAATGTGATTATGTACTGTAGACATGCTAAAATGAGCTCAATTCTAGAGCGAGTGTGTAATCGTGTCATGTAAGTATGTAAGCAAATGTCCCAAACATGCATACAAATTCTATATGAGTGTAAAGTGATTGTGAAAAAGTGTAACAACCATCTTCTACCATCCAATCTAGCAACCACAATGCAACTAAAATCCAAATTTTACAGAGAAAATTTACCAGTGAAAAGCTCTAGGTGCGTGTTTTTCAGTTTCTCCTCGGTCTCCCATGTGCTTTCCAGCGGATTGTCCTCCCATTATACTCGGACCAAGTTAATTATTTTACTGCAGATCTCCTAGTACCGTTCTCAACCTACGTGTGGTAGCATAAGGCACTGTCGGCTCCATCTGAAAATCCCCCAACTAATCAAGCTCTATTCCACTAGCGTTGTCATGAAGGAATTTCCTAAGGTGAGAAACGTGGGAAACATTATGGACTCCTTCCAACTTCTCAGGAAGCTCCACACGATATGCCAATTTTCCTGTTCTTTCCAGAATTCTGAACGGCCCAATAAATTTAGGCACCAATTTTCCAGATTTTCCAAACCTAACAGCTTTTCTAAGAGGGGAGATTTTAACAAATACCATATCTCCAACCTTAAATTCAAGCTCTTTCCTTCTTTTATCCACATAAGATTTCTGATGGTCTTGCGCTACCTTCATCCTTTGCTTGATCAGCTCTACTTTTTTCGTGGTATCACGGATAAAATCGGGTCCAAGCAATACTTTGTCGGTGGTTTCCCACCAACAATTAGGCGATTTGCATGGTCGCCCGTAAAGTGCTTCAAAAGGGGCCATACCAATCGTAGTTTGATAGCTATTATTATACACAAACTCAACCAAAGGTAGATGTTGCTCCCAATATCCTCCAAAATCCAAGACATAAGCTCTCAACAAGTCCTCTAAAACTCTATTCACCCTCTCTGTTTTTCCATCATTTTATGGGTGATATGTCGTGCTAAGGTTCAAAGAAGTTCCCAAAGCAGTTTGTAGGCTCCTCCAAAACACGCTAGTGAACAAGGGGTCCCTATCTCTGACTACGCTTATAGGAATTCCATGTAGATGAACTACCTCCTTAATATATATCTGGGTGAGAAGGGCACTAGTCCTATTTCTCCTAATCGGAACAAAATGAGCACTCTTGGTGAGTCTATCTACAACAACCCGAATTGCCGCATCTACCTTTTGACTTTTAGGAAATCCTTCCACAAAGTCCATTGAAATACATTCCCACTTCAAAGTCAGAATTTCCAAAGGTAATAATAATCCACCTAGCTTTCCTTGCTCAGCTTTTATCTATTGACATGTCAAACGCCTTGCAAGAAACTCAGCTACGCTCCTTTTCATTCCATTCCAAAATAAAATTCTCTTCATGTCCTTATACATCTTATCTCCTCTAGGATGAATGTGCATCCTTGAGTGGTGACACTCCATAAGCACATCTTTTATCAAATCATCAGTCATTGGGACGCAATGAGGTCCATCTCTTCTCAAATATCCCTTCTCAACAACTGAGTACCTCCTAACATGGGAAAATGCTCTCCTTTTCTTAATTTGTCCATAATCTCTACTAACTCCTCATCTTTTACTTGCTCGTGTCTATACGATCCATCAAGGTTGGTCTAATCTCCATAACTGATAGAAAACATTAGATGGGTTCTATTAATGGTTGGAGGTTAAAATTCAACAGAAATTCCATTTGTCTCCATTCGTATTTAGTACCTAGGGTAGCGTGTCTCCTACTAAGGGCATCGGCGACTACGCTCCCTTTTCCAAGGGTATATTGAATACCAAAGTCAAAGGATGCTACATACTCCATCCAGCTCTGCTGCTTAAGATTCAAATCTTTTTGGAAAAATAGGTATATGAGTGATTTATGATAAGTGAATAACTCAAACCTTTCTCCTAAAGAGATAATGCCTCCAAAACCTTTTTTTAAGGAAGATGATTATGTAGTACGAGACTACACAGTCGATTAGATAATAAAATAGCTATAATGTATATCCAGCCAACATGTTTGACCGGTATCTAGAAATCGGCCAAACATAGTAGGAGAAGTCATAGTCGTAGAAGAGGTGCTGGATTGATTCATTATCAGCGGAGCGAGATCAATCATGATGCTCTTGCGAATGAGCCTGCCTTTAGTATTAGCTTTTTTAAGAGTAAGGATCCACATGAAGAAACAAGCATGAGGGAGGATTTTGCATTTCCAGTGTCTAGGGAAAGAGAACAATCTACCTGAATTGGTAAGGACAAGGTAGCACGATGAAACCGAGAAAGAATTCGTAGAGGTTGGATCCCAGTAGAAGCTGTCAGAGGATGATGAAAGGTGGATGGACTGAAGAATGCGTAGAATTTGGAGGAGTTGAGAGAGGGAAGAGCCAAAGATAGTGAGGTTGAAAGAGAAGCAATGGATACCAAGGGAGATGGCTTCGACAACAGTTAGAGATTTTTTGGAGACCACCGTGAAGAGGTCAGGGAATGAATTGGACAAGGGCGAGTAATTAAACCTAGAGTCATGCTAGAGGGAGCAGAAATGTCCATTCCCAATTCGGACTTGAAAAATGCGAAAAACCCACGGGATGGAATAAAGGATACCAGCCCAGAAAGGAGAAGGGTGGTTGGTGGGAGCGGAGAGGAGGATACGAAAGGGATTGGAGTAATAATACTTAGCCAGGATCCAGGACTTCCAAAGAGGATTATTAGACGAGAGACAGTGCCAAATCCATTTGGTAAGAAGCGCCAGGTTGAAGTAGAACAAGTCAGGAAAACCCAAACCACCTTGAGACACATCTTTATAAATAAATTAACCAACTAACTAAATCCTTAGCTTGCGTGCCATGCCATAGGAAGGACCGGCGCCGTCTAAATCATGCACTGGATACCTCTTCCCATGGTCCTTTAGTTTTCTACTAGCATAAGCAAAAACCTTCCCTTCTTACATAAGAACTTTCCCTAATCATGTACCATACGCATATGTGAAAACCGTGAATGGCTTGTTCCATCTGGAATAGTGAGCACAGGTGCACTAGTCAATGACTCCTTAAGCTTCTCAAATTCCTTGGTGCATCTATCATCCAAAATAAAAACTAGATTCTTCTTAGTCAATCGGGTTAAAGGGGCTGCAATTTGGGCAAAGCTTAGCCTGCCCACCCTAGAAATCTTCTAACCTCCGATGCATTACTAGAAGTCTTCCATCATTAGACAACTTCCATTTTAGCAGGGTCCACCGCTAATCCTTGTTCTGAAACAATATGCCCAAGGAAAATAACTTCATTTTTCCTAAAGTGGCATTTAGAAAACTTGGCTTTGAGTTGGTTTCTCGTAAAGGTCTCCAATACCTCCCTAAGGCAGTCCTTATGCTCCTTCTTGCCTTTGGAGAAAACCAAGATATCATCAACAAACACCACGACAAATTTATTAATCTACCCTCTAAATATTCTACTCTTAAATCCATAAAGTATATTGGGCATTCATCAGTCCAAAAGGCATTACTTCACACTCATAAAGCCCATCTGGAGTACGGAATGTGGTCTTTGGCTTGTTTTCCTCTGCAATCCTCATCTGATGGAATCCCGTTGTAAAGTCCAATTGGGAAAAGACTTTAGCTCCTACAAGTTGGTCGAACAAGACATCTATTCTAGGTAGAGGGTACTTATTCTTCCTTGTTAACCTGTTCAGCTCTCTATAATCAACGCAATGTCTCAAAGAACCGTCTACCTTAGTAGCCAAAACAACAGGGGCTTCCCACTTAGTACTCTTATGGATGAATCCTTTCTTCAATAACTCTGAGATTTGCTTATCCAATTTCCTTCTTTCTTTGGGGGCCATATGTCTCAAAGGCAGAGCAACGGGTCTTGCGTCCTTCTCCATATCGTTTTGGAACTCTATCTCCCTATAGGGTGGGAGACCCTAGACCTCCTCGAAGACATCAAGAAATTCACAAACTATGGATATAGATAATGGTTCTCGAACAACAGATAGATATAGTGAGTATAAATGGCTTAACTCAACTAATGCTTTGGGCGTACAAAGAACTTCTAGGTCTTGACCTCCATGACTCCTTAATCGTACTACACTTTTATCAAAGTCAAGAATGGCTCCATAATATGACAACCAATCCATACCCAAGATAAGCCCATACCCCTCGAAACTTAGAACGCACGCGGTACATATGAAATCAACGTCGCGTATGTCTAACACTAGGTCTTTGAAAATAAGAGAAAGATGGGTCGAACCCCCAATGGGATTGGAAACCTCTATTGGGCTGTTGACCATCTGGGTTTCAAGGTTTAAGGAATTTACTACATCCCTAGATATAAAGGAATGTGATGCCCCTGAATCAAATAGGGTATGAATAGTAACCCCAAAAATAAGAGTTATACCTTCTAAAGCTGCTTTTCCTTGGTCTTTTGGTGGCTTACTGGTAATAGGGATAACTTCAACAGCGTAGGCTTGTCTGCTTGGTCCTTCCTTGGCCATCTTGGGACATTGATTCTTGTGATTCCCTTCCTCATGGCAGTTAAAGCACCTTCCTTTAAAGGCTTCATTTATTAGACTCACATTACAATCTTTAGCTTTATGACCCTTCCTTTGGCATTTCTTACACACCTTTACATTCTTCTTAAACTTCCCATTTGACTTCTTGTTGGCCCAAAAGCTCCCTTTCATGGACTACCCTTGCTTTTGGGTCAGTGGGGCTTCTCTTTCTCTCTTCCCTTATCTTCCTCATTAGCCACGTCTAGCATCGCCATTTCTACCAGCATCTTATATGCGGTCCCCATAGGTACTTGGTGTTATTCAGGTTTTTAACCCAGAAGATACCAACAGAGAACAAGACAACCTTGAGCTAGACAGATGGTTCAGAAACTAACTAGAGAAGCTACGACTAGAGTGTGACGAGAGTCAAGCAATATGGCTAAGGCGGCGATTGGAGTCAACGATGCCGAAAGACCAACATCCCTGCAATCCAATAGGTGTTTGAATGTAAGCAGCTAGTGACTTGCCATCAACATGTGACTACAACGATAAATGCTGAAGAAGACATCTCTAATTTCGGAATCCAGAATAGACCTCTGTGGTTGGATCGACAGCAACCCGTGTACTCCTTCAAAACTATGGACCAACAAGTTATGAAATACAACTAAAGGAGGAAGAATTCAGTGGGCGAAAATAGACTAAGTCTATGGGTCGCTAGCGACCGATAGACCATGGCCCATGGGTCGCCGGCGACCCATGGTTCATGGCTCGCTTGCGACCCAACACCATGGGTCACTTGCGACGCATGGAGTTTGCTACTTTTTCCAACTTGATCCTCCTAGGTCGTTTGGACTTCATCCGAGACCTGAAAATGATGGGCTTGGTCCAGAGACCCTCCAACCTCTATAAATAGCATACCACCTACGACATGAAATGGGGGGATCTTCTAGAAGCTGATTGCTAAAGCTCTACTGGGATTATTCTTCACTTCTAACCTCCCTCACAATGATCTCAGAAGGAATACACTATGATTCTCTGGTGGATTCTAACTCTAGAGATCCAATTCAACTTGGAATTAGCCAAAGCTTTGTAATCAAACAACCTTTGTAATAGTAGTGAGCTTATAATAAAACTATAAAGTGGAGGTATGCTTCGTTAACAGCCGAACCACTATAAAAATCTTCTGTCTATTTTCCTTTATGGCTTCTTTTTTATTTCTGTAATCTGTTACATTGCTTTGTGCAGACAGAGCTGGTGCTTTCAAAACCAAACCAGGGTGTTGGTCCATTTTTGGGTCAACACTTGGGTCAACAGCATTTCTCTTAGCGGGGAATTTAAGCCCTTCACGAACGTCATAACCTTTTTCATAGGTGTGTCTATCAAGCTCATCCCAAGTTTAGCCAATTCAGTAAACTTAGCTATGTACTCCTTAAGGGTAGAATCTCCTTGTCTCAACTGAATGAACTTTTCCAATTGCAAGCTAACTACTGGCTACTGCTCTAGACATGAATCTCTTCTCAAATTAGTCCTTGAATTCTTCCCAAGAGAATATCCTTCCCGGGTGCTCATCAGTCACAAAGTTCCACTAATTCAAGGCTTCTTCCCTGAGGTGCCAAGCTGTCATTCTTCTTCTTAGCTGGTCAGCCCAACCAAGCTCTCTAAATATCTTCTCGTAGTTACTAATCCATGCTTTAGATTTCGAATATCCTTCAATTCCTGAGTATGTATTCCCTCCCATATTGAAAAAATCCTTACATGACTTAGGAAAGTCGACATTATGGGGTGTTGCATTGGTGGCTGGGGCAGTGGGTGCTTATGGTGCAGCTAGAGGAATAGGAATCTGCTCGATAGTCCTAAGATATTGTTTAAACCATTCAGGCATTCCAAGAATGGGTGGTCCTCCGCAGGTAGGGTTCCCTTGTTCGAAAGAATATTGATTATCAGCTATAACAACTATCTGTAGGTTAAACCTTTAGTGATGATTTCCTAAGATATTATTTACATGCTGAAAGAAAAGAATAGTTTGCCTTGCTTACGTGCCTATGTTCAAAAAGAGAGGGTATATATATAGCAAGAATTCTTTTGAAAATTGTTTTTGAAAAACTTTTTTTTCAAAATAACAAATACGTCTCTCATAAGCATAGTTTTTCCTCGTTAATTAGATAACCTAGGCTCTGATACTAAATGTAATAACCTACCCCGGAATAGACCTAAATTTCTACCCAAAAAAGGCCCACCGAAACTTAGATCCATTCTAAGGCAAGTTGTTCGTAGTAAAAAGAAATAATATCACAGAGCCATAACTGAACTTTCAAAACTCACAACGGATGGAACAAAATATAATAGTAAAGTATACCCGTTTACTTCAAAACCATAAAAATGTCATATCATGAAATCCCATAAACGTAATATCCATTACAACAATTATCTGAATAAATGGGTAGATATAAAAGTAAATAATAATAAATACTGCCACTAGCCATCTTCTCCATATTTAAGCATCATCACCGCCATCACTCCATCCTTAACCAGTGTTGTAATGAGGAGGGAGTCAGAACAACAAGTGTTTGGTGAATAAAAGCCTTGAGTCTTACCTTTTCAGTACTTGGGTAGTATATTTCAATAAAGAATATGTCTACGAACATAAAACCATTAAAATCATTTAATACGTCTTTATAAGGAAAGGAGGCGGGTCCAACCACTTATTACCTTCCATTCTATAAGTAGGTTTCTAGAATCCCATATCCCAATCATACGTCATAAATAGCTAATTATGTGAGAGACGGTACCCAAGCCACTTAATAATTCCCAGTGGAAAATAGGCATACTTTGGTCATTTAAGTCCTTAATTAAGGCAGACCCCATCATTTAAGACCTATCTTCAAAAGCGTGCTCCTCAATGGTACTATCCAGCTGACATCATATGGAATCTCATGGGCCACTTAATACTTCCAAGTGGAAAATAGGTAGACTCTAGTCATTTAAGACCTTAAATAAGGCAGACCCCATCATTTAAGACCTATCTCTAGAAGCGGACCCCTGTAGAGAAACCACTTAACGTAACCCCTTGGCCATCTAATACTTCATGTGGGGAAAAGAGGCGGGTCCAACCGCTTAAAACCCCAAAATCTCGAAGCAGGCCCTTTATCTTATGGCCCATTCTCATAATGACATCTCACATTAGTTCGCTATTCGTAGGAACAAGTAGCCAGATCAGCTGGGCATATTTCCCCTATAGAATTTGGAACTTACATCGCGTCATTACAAATAATTATCATAAGAATATCTCACATCAATAAAAGTGTACACAACTGCTGGTAGCCTCAAAGTGAAGGGCAGACTTCCATCATGTAACTCTACTGACCTTGCATCCCTATGACTTAGCCACAAATCAATTACTCTCCAACACACACACACACACTCATCTCACCATTTTATAAATAATAATTAGGCAATATAAGAGTTTCCTCTTATTTTCACCTAATAATCAATTACCTTCCTACAAGGGAAAATAAATGAAAATAAATGCCTAATTAACTACGCCATATACGTAGTAATTATACGTTAATTACATAAATGATAAATAAATATTCACACCTAATAAGTTCTAAACACATGGATTTTACGGTCTAAACTAGTGCTAAATGTCAATTCCCTAACCAATTATTATTACAAGCCCTTTTTCTTCAAATTCCCAGTATTTCATGGAATTCTAATGTCCAAAACAGGGAGTAAATATTCATAACCAAAACAGCAATAACAAACTTGTAAATTAAACAGAAACTCAATTTATTACACCAGTTCAACGGAATATCTTAAACAATAAGAATTGCAATCTAAACCCTGTATTCTATGCAACTCCTCTTTAACAAAGATATAGATAAGAATAAATGGTGCAAACCACAAATAGAATTCATAATCTAAACCCCTTATTTAATTAAAGGATCATAATTTAACCCAAAGAAGGAGAAGTGGAATAAACTCTGAAATTATCAAAGATTTCATGAATGAAACAAATCCCATCAAACTAATGTAAATAATTGGGAGTCTCAGCACATGTCTGTTCAATTTGTATCATAAAATCAGGTTCAAGCACCCATGAGTTAAAAAATTTGAAACCTTATTTTCTTTTCATGACAAAGGCATCCAATTAGAAAATTTACGGTCAGTGGTCTGATAACAAGGGATAAGGGAGAATTGACATATCGAAATAAAAAGGAATTTTAGGGGATTTTATCTATCATATTTTCGAAATTTCAAAATCCCAAAGGCATATTCAAATCCAAGAAGAAACACAACAAACAATTGCTAAAAAGAAATACTTGGTTTCCACTCACTAATGAGCCTTAGCTTCACTCAAATGGATTTGTAGCCTTCCGATCTCTTCCAGAATCTCTCTATTTTGATATATATGAATGTCTTGTGGATAGTATACTATCTAACTTGTGTATAATATGCAAGTGTATAAGTTAATGCGATACTAGGCAATAAATAGTAAAGTATAAAAAGCGTTCAAACTAGAGTTTTTATACTGGTTCAGACCTCCCATCCTTTGTCCAGTCCCGAAGCACCCCTTCAGTATTTCCTTTAAACAAATTACCCTCACTTCGCTCGGAGGAATAGGCTAATACAAAAGTATCTCTGACAATCTTGTGTTCCAATAACACAGTTTTTGAGTTATAGTACAAATCTTCCTATGATCTCCTTTGAGTATACGAATATGAATACTTTGAGTTGTAGGAAGTGATTTAACCAAAATTATATTTTGGTTATAGTAGATTGAGAGTATGTGAACAATTGTATATGCCAGAGAGTGCTTAGAAATCAAGAGACTAAAGAATAGATTAATTCAAGTTAGATGATTTCTACTTCTCAATCAAAGTGTTATTTATAGATTTAAAAAGGTGTAGATGAAGAGTTGTTACTATTTGAGAATTTCTCTTCATTTTAATGGCTGCAACCTTTCATTGAAAGGTGATTTCCTTTTAGTTTCAAAATAGAAGTGTCTATTCATATTTGACAATTTTAGCCAATGACAGACGTCTGTGGTAAAATCCTCAGACGTCTGTGGTAAAATCCTCAGACGTCTGTGGTAAAATCCTCAGACGTCTGTGACTTGTTTTATTTTTTAACCCGAGAATTGTCACAGATGTTTGTGGTTTTATCACAGAAGTCTATGAGGTGTAAAAACAGTTTTCACCTTATTTTGATGTACATGAAATTGTGTATGCTTGTGTATGCATATAAACTCAAGGAAACCATAACAATATTATATCTTTGGCTCTTTTATAGTAGAATAACCTTAGTATGGTCAATGAATCTTTGTTTCTCTTTGAGTCTCAATATCTTCGAGCATGGTGTCTTCTTGTATCATATACTTGCAATCTTGATAAGGTCTATATATGTATATGATTTTATAGTTGTTATCATTGAAACATAAATTGGAGGTTCTAACAATCTCTCCCTTTTGATGATGACAATTATACAATCAAATATCAACTATACAGTAAAATATTAACTATATGATCAAAATGTCAACTATAAAATGGAAGTATTATTATGTTTGTTTATTTTTGTATCCCCTATGTATATGCGTCTCCCCTTATGTATATGTATAAATTTTTCCCCCTTTTTCATTATCAAAATGGAGGGAAACGATATAAGATATGAAGATAATAAATAGTCATAGCATGTCATCATTTTAGATTACAGTAAATAAAATATGCAAATTCAAAACAAAAGTCAGAAGCAATTGTAAAAAAAGGTTATACTTAGGAAAAACAAACAAGCATAAGAAAACAAAGTCTAATTGTACTGATTTTGGGAATAAGATAGGCTTCATAGTTCTCGATGGATACTACTCGTATGTACCTGGCCATGGTGTCTGGTCGTGGTACTCCTCATCTTCGTTAATTGAAAGGCCTTGAAATGCCATGTAAGATAATTGTTGAAAATATAGAATATCAGAGATGTACATTTCATCACTGTCTTCTTCTTCTTCCTCGGCTTGTGCGTGCATGGGAGTCTTCCGTCGGTCAACTCTATCATGTGACGTACCTTCGGGGGAGGCTTGAGAATGATAAACTAGTGTTTGAACCTGAGGTGGAGGTGTTGCGGAAGGCGAAGATGATGAGTGTGAGGAAGATCGGC
The DNA here is from genome assembly GCA_030737815.1 of Allium fistulosum. Taxonomy (NCBI): domain Eukaryota; kingdom Viridiplantae; phylum Streptophyta; class Magnoliopsida; order Asparagales; family Amaryllidaceae; genus Allium; species Allium fistulosum. The sequence continues at coordinate 863,412,727 of CM060905.1, read as the reverse complement.
CACGTACTTTGCGCCTCACTTTCCCTAAAGTGGAGACTACTTTGTCCAGAGTCTTCTCCATCTTTTTCATCCTAGTGGAGAAAGAGCATTCCAATCCAGTCATTTTTTTAAAGCTCGTTGATTGGCCGTGATTATTTTTTGGTTTTTAATTGCCAAATCACAAAGAGATTCATTTGGCGTTAGTTCAACCCGAGATACTTGAATTTCAGAGTTCGAATAATATTCGGGACCATGACTAGAGGAAGGTGGATGTTGGGAAGGATGAGGGGAGTAGGTTTATTGAGAAGCACTAGTTTGAGGAGGACCATGATGTTCTTATTCTTGTTGTTGTTGAGTCTATTGGTTGAAGGGAATGATACAAGGTGGACTCTTTGGAAGATGCATCAGTGAAAGGTATTGTGGTCCAATATCCTTGGTTGGAATATCTTTGTATTATGAGATGTATGAAGGAACTCCAAGATTTTGCAAAATGCGCATTATATACGAAGCATAAACAATGCAATGACGATGCGTAGACCAAAATCCTTTAATTTGGCCATTAATAAATTTCGCCCAATTAACCGGTAGGCGAGCAAATATTGTATACAAAGCTCTATGGTCATTGGGATAAATTTTTCGTGACTCCCTGGATAAGGAATGCTGATATTAATTATCATTCAATTTAATAATCTAGCTCATGGTCGAAGGTAAATAGATTTCCATTGTGGCATTCTACCTTCCCATGTTTAATGGGTAACTTCGTCCCTAGGTAGAAGACTATGATCCGATATATCGGTTAAATCAATCCCCTCCTAAGAACGTCCTAACATACAACCAATGGTATACACATCAAGTTTAACTTCTTTACCATAAACACTTGACCATAACCAACCATCATTATTCTCTGAATTCCAAATCTCCAAACTACATAGATTAGAGTAGAAGAGCTAAATAGCTAGAGGATCAATGATTAACTTATTCACATCATAGCTAATCAAATTGCAACAACCAACATCTATAGTAATCCCCAAGATTTCATATTCCATAACATTGCCAAGGCGATAAAAAGGACATGAGTGGATCTTCTTTTGGGTAAGCGCCTCAAATCTTTTGATTACATTGGGATTATTACGGAGCCATTGGTTAATATGAGCTTGTGTGACTGGTGCTTGAGAGGAGGATGAAGATTGGCCTTGCTTTTGCTTCCTGGATACGGTAACATTCTTGAAAGCCATTGATTTAAGAATTTAAGTGTTTTGAGAGCACTGGTTTTAGGATTTTGGTGTTGAAATGAAGGTAAAGTGAAGAGAAAGGTAAAGATTTTTTTATATACGGCAGTTGGATAATTTTTGCTAGAGCAGCGACAGACGCCTGTCAAGAAGTCATAGACGTCTATGGCTTTAGTGAAAATAAGGCAGAGAGATTCGACACACGTCTGTGGCTACAGAAGATTTAAACAGAGAGTCTTCACATACGTCTATGGCTAAAGGGAAAATTTCCCGTAACTGATGACAAACGTCTGTGGTATATTCACAGTCACAGACGTCTGTGATATGTAATATCTGTCATCTAGATGAAACTTTTAATAAAAAAATTTATTAAAATTTTAATATAATAAACAATATACATACCAAAAATAAATAAATATAATGTGTAACATACATTTTAATTTTTGTCGGAGAATTCTGAATTATTGTTTTGTTGTATATCCCACGAATTTGGTTAAACTTTTGCATCGTTAAGTAATGGCTTTAGTGGAGACCAACTTGGACGAGCTGGAGCGTCAATCCAAGCTTGGTTTTATGGTCCCGGTTTGCACAAATTCCTTGGAGTAATGTTATGCGCTTTTGGAGGAGTTTCTTATAACCGAGGAGACTTTTGATGTATGCAATTTTTTGTTGGTGAATGATTACAAATTGCTAGAATACACTTTTCGAGGAAATTTAGATGAGGTCCTTGACGTCATTGCTCATAATACATTTCACGTTAAACTTCAATCATTTCTTGTTGATAATGATATATCTCATCGACTTTGTTGGTGAGAGATGTTGATTTCAGATCAATTGATCGTTTAGCTTTCTTTCCTTTAGGAGAAAAGCCGGTGTGGTATGTTGGTGATGCAACTATGTTTAGAGAGTCTGAATGAGTTGACGTCGGTGTGGATTTAGTTGGTGATACGTAAGTGCTATTTGACAAGGGGGATTTATAGTCGATAGTTGAATAGGTGAAGTTGTGATCGGAAGACATTGTATTATTTGCTGTAATAATTTAGTTGTGTTTATTTATTTTTAAGTAGTATATAACTGAATTTATAAGATAAAATTTAGCTATATTTAGAAAATTAGTTGAGAAAAATGAGTTAAATCATAGAATTTTAACAGAGGTTAGTTTGTTTTAAATGGTTGTTATTAATTCTAGTAAATTTAATCGTTCAGTTGAAATTTCATATTAGCTACTACAAATTTAGGTGAACAAAAATTTATTTCTATAACTTTAATTAACTAATTCGTTGAACAAACAAATTCCTAGATCTCATCTTAACTTAATGAAAGTTAGTTCACTTAATGGTTTTGTAAAAATATCAGCTATTTGATTTTTGGTATTAACAAATTCTAGAGTTATTATTTCTTTTGCAACATTATCTCTCAGAAAACGTTGACGAATATCTATATGTTTTGTTCGTGAATGATTAATTGGATTTTTAGATAAATTTATAGCACTAGTATTATCACAATATATTGGAGATTTGTTTATTATTTTTCCATAGTCTTTAAGTGTTTGTTGCATATATATTACTTGAGCGCAAGCTAAGGCAGTGGAAATATATTCTGCTTCATATATTGAAAGAGAAATACAATTTTTCTTTTTACTAAACCATGAAATTAACGATTGACCAATAAAGTGACATGTGCCACTTCTACTTTTTCTATCCGATTTACATCCACCAAAATCCGCATCACCGTAAGATACAAGTTCAAACTTACAGCCTTTTGGAAAAAATAGACCATAATCTTTAGAGTTGGATAAATATAGTAAAATTCGTATAACTGCCCGATGATGTGATTCTTTAGGTTGTGCTTGAAATCTTGCACATAAACAAACAATCATCATAATATCCGGTCTACTAGCGGTTAAGTATAGTAAGGATCCTATCATTCTTCGATATAGTTTTTGATCGAACTCTTTTCCATGTTCATCTTTGTCTAGATGAGAAGTAGTACTCATTGGAGTGGGCTTACTTGATATATTATCCATTCCAAAATATTTTAGTAATTCTTTACAATATTTTTCTTGATTTATAAAAATTCCATTATTTAATTGTTTTATGTGTAATCCTAAAAAGAAATTTGATTCACCCATATAAGACATTTCAAATTCATTTGTCATTATTGTAGAAAATTCATTACTTAAATTTTCATTAGTAGATCCAAATATAATATAATCAACATAAATTTGAACAATTAATATATCCTTCTGTTAAGTTTTAATAAATAATGTTGTATCAGTTTACCAATTTGAAAACCGGAATTAATTAAATGTGATTTTAATCGATCATACCAAGCTCGAGGTACTTGTTTTAAACCATATAATGCTTCTTTAAGTTTAAAAACATGATCTGGATATTTTTCATGAACAAATAGTGGTGGTTGTTCTACTAAACATTTTCTTTTATAAAACTGTTTAAGAAAGCACTTTTAACATCCATTTGAAATAGCTTAAATTTATGATGGCATGAAAAAGCAAGTAATATTCTTATGATTTCAAGACGTGCCATAGGTGCAAAAGTCTCTTCATAATCAATCCCTTCTTCTTGATTGTATCCTTATGCCACTAATCTTGCTAATTACGTATAATATTTCCATTTTCGTCATCTTTGTTTTTAAAACCCATTTTGTTCCAATTACTGACTGATCGTTTGCCTTTGGTTCTAATTCCCAGACATTATTTCGTTCAAATTGATTAAGTTCTTCTTGCATTGCTAAAATCCAGAAATCATAATTTAATGCTTCCTTGTAATTTTTTGGTTCAAAATTAGATATAAATGCTACATTACTCATATTTATTTGTCTCCAATCGAAACTTTGTTATCTAGATTTCCAATTATGTTATCAATAGGATGATCTTTTAAAATACGGGGTGGTGATTTCAAATTATCGTTATTTTGATCATCGTTATTATTATCAATTATAGTTTTAATGGCTTTATTTTGATTAGTGCCAAAAATTTCTTCGCCATCTTTATTTGTATTTAAAGTTTTCATCAAATGAAACATGAAGACTTTCCCCTATAACATTTGTTCATTTGTTAAAAATTTTGTAAGCTTTACTTTGATCGGAATATCCAATAAAAGTTCCTTCATCTGTTTTTGAATCGAATTTACCAAGATTATCTTTTGTATTTAGAATAAATCATTTTGATCCAAATATTCGAAAATATGATACTTTTGGTTTCTTTTTGTAGAACATTTCATACTATGTATTTTTAGTCATAGGTCTAAGAGTTACACGATTAATACGCAACATGCATTAGCAACTGCCTCGGCCTAAAAACTCTTTGGTAAATCACTACCATTTACGAGGGTTCGAGAGCATTCTTGCAAGGTGCGATTTTTTCTTTCAACTACTCCATTTTGTTGTAATGTTCCTGGAAATGAAAAATTATGAGTAATTCCCTTTTTATTAGAAAAGTTTGTAAATAATTCATTTTCAGATTCTCCATGGTGATCACTTCTTAAACTTTTTATTTTTAGATCCATTAGAGTTCTAATTCGTTTAGAAATTTTTTTAAACATTTGAATGTATCACTTTTATGCTTTAAAAATAGCATCCATGTATATCTTGGAAAATCATCTACAATTACAAAGACATATTTATTGTGATTCATCGAACGTACTTGAGTTGGACCAATAAGTCCAAATGAAGTAATTCAAAAGGTTGTTTAGTAGAGATTTCTTTTTTTGATTTAAACGAGCTTTTCTTTAATTTTCCAAGTTGACACGCATCGCATAGATTTTTAACTTTGAAATTTATTTTGAGTAATCCTCATACCAAATTATTTTTAGCTAATTTATTTATATATTTGAAATTTATGTGACAAAATCTTTTATGCCATATCCATGGATCATCATGATTTGCGATTAAGCATAAATCATTATTATGATTAATATTCATGTTTAGAATATAAATATTTCGATTTCTTGTTCCTTCAAAAATTAATGTTTTATTTTGTTCATAGATATCGCATTTATCTTTTTCAAAATCGATTTTAAATCCCTTATCGCATAATTGGCATATACTAAGTAAATTATGATTTAAGCTTCTAACTAATAAAACATTTGAAATAATAGGAGAAGTAGATATATCAACATTGATGATGTTTCCAATTCCGATAACATATCCTTTGGAATTATCCCTAAAAGTGACCGTGTCATCGTCCACGTAAGTGATGTTTGATAGCATGTGTGCATTTGTCGTCATATGCTTGGAGCATCCACTATCGAGTATCCATTTCTCCTTATTATTTTTGTTTTTAGGTACCTACAAAATAATAATAAAGTTGTAATTGGTACCTAATTTCTCCATTAGGGTCCTATGTGTTAGTAGGAAAAGGTAGCCATACCCATAAGGGTTTGGAACCTTTAGAGATATAATTTTCATTATGAACTATATCTTTTAGATATACATCTATGTGTTTTGTCTAATCAATTTGTTATTTGTTTTAGGAATCCATATTTTAATCATTTTTGTTTCCTTATTTTCATGTTTAGATTTTGTTTTTCTAAAATTTGTATATAATGTATTATACTTTTTGAATCTTTTATTATTATTAGAAACCAGATTATTTCTAAAATGTTTATGAAATTTTTTCATTAAATCCTAATCCCATTCTATTTCTTGATGGTTTTGAAATCTTTATCAAATTATATAGATTTTGCTTTCCTTTATTAAATTTTGAAACATTATTGTAATTTTACCTAATTTATTTTTGAGATCAAAAATTTCTAAATGAGCTAATTCTACATTTTGTTTTAATTCATTCTTTTTCAAGTTTATAATTCTCTATTTTGTTATTCTCTATGTCATGTGTTAAAGTAAGATTTTGAGATGATAATTTTCTGCATTGCTTTTGTGATAATTCTAATTCTTCTTCTGAAATATTTTCTCTCCCTTTAACAATCCAATTTCTTATTCAGCTTTATTTAATTTTCCTATATTTTCTTTACTTGATTTTTTTAATTCTCTATACGTGTCATCTAATTCTATACTAATTTCAAGAATTTCATCATATGTTAATTCCGGACGTACCTCATTTGTGTTAGCCATGAAGCAAACATTTGCTGTTTCTGAATCATTGTCACCATCAGATGATGAGAAAGAGTTGGAATCATCCTAAGTTACTTGAAATGCTCTTCTATTTTTCTTAAAATTTTCGAATTTGTTTTTCTTTTTATCATAGTTGGGTAGTGGACAGTCTTTCTTCATGTGGCCAAATTTATCACAACCGAAGCACTTCATTGATGTTTGATTTGTGGAATTTGTGTTGTTGTTGTTCTGAAATTTCATCATCCTTTTGAACTTCTTGAACTTGTTGTAATTTTTGGCAATGAAAACAATCTCACCTTCTTCCAAGTTGGAGTTGCCATTACTTGCATGAAATGCAATGTTTCTCCTTTCTTGATTTTGTTCTTTTCTTGCTTGTAAATTAGCTTCATACGACATCAGATTTCCTATTTTGGGAAAGATCATTAGCTTCTTCGATGGATAAAACTTTTCTTTCCCATTCGTTTGTCAAAGAGTTCAAAATTCGTGTGACTAAATCAAAATCAGTGAATTTAATTCCCAGTGCTATAAGATCGTGTTGTATAGTTTGAAATCTAGCTTACATGTCAATAATTGACTCATTTGATTTCATTTTAAAAGATGAAAATTGATTTAGAATTATTTTTGCTTAACTTTGTTTGTGCCTTCATGGGTAATTTGTAATGTGAGCCATATATCATAAGCAGTAGTGCAAAGCATGACTCATGAAAATTCATTTTTATTGAGTGAGCAAAATAAAACATTCACTGCTTTGGCATTGTTAAATGCCTCTGCTTTTTGTGCAACAGTCCATGTGCTAATATCAGTGTCAGGTGCTTCATATTTATTTTGAGTTGCTAGCCATATTTCTAATCCATTTGCTTCTATAAAAATTCGTATGTGTGTTGACTAAAAATTAGAGCCAATAAATAGTGGTGGACGAGCAGTTGATTGACCGTTTTGAAATGTACTTGCCATTTTTAATGATTTCAATTACATGTTACTGTAGATTGAAATAACCTGGCTTTGATACCCATTGAAAGTCTTATGGATAGTATACTATCTAACTTATGTATAATATGCAAGTGTATAAGTTAATACAATAGTAGGCGATAAATAGTAAACCATAAAAAGCGTTCAAACCAGAGTTTTTATACTGGTTCGGACCACCTGCCTTACGTCCGGTCCCGAAGCTCCCATTGGGTATTTCCTTTAAAAAAATTACCCTCACTTCACCCAGAGGAATAGGCTAATACAAAAGTATCTCTGACAATCTTGCATTCCAATAACACAGTTTTTGACTCATAGTACAAATCTTCCTATAATCTCCTTTGAGTTTATGAATATGAATGTTTTAAGTTGTGGGAAGTGATTTAACCAAAATTATATTTTGTTATAGTAGATTGAGGGTATGTAAACAATTGTATATGCAAGAGAGTGCTTAGAAATCAAGAGAGTAAAGAATAGATTAATTTAAGTTAGATGATTTCTACTTCTCAATCAGAGTGGTATTTATAGATTTAAAAAGGTGCAGATGAAGAGTTGTTACTATTTGAGAAAGTCTCTTCATTTTAATGGCTGCAACCTTTCGTTGAAAGGTGATTTCCTTTAGTCTCAAAACAGAAGTGTTTATTCATATTTGACAGTTTGAGCCCATGACAGACGTCTGTGGTAAAATCCTCAGACATCTATGACTTGTTTAAATTTTTAACCCGAGACTTGTCACAAACATCGATCTGTGGTTTTATCACAAACGTGTATGAGGTGTAAAAATAGTTTTTAACCTTATTTTGATGTACATGAAATTGTATATGCTCGTGTATGCATATATACTCAAGGAGACCTTAATAATATTATATCTAGGACTCTTTTATAGTAGAATAAGCTTAGTTTGGTCGATGAATCTTCGTTTCTCTTTGAGTCTCAATATCTTCGAGCATGGTGTCTTCTTGTAGCATATACCTGCAATCTTGATAATATCTATATATGTATATGATTATATAGTTGTTATCATTGAAACATGAATTGGAGGTTTTAATAATACACACACACAATAGGGAAGAGGTATATATTCATTAGATTTAGAATAATTGGAGAAGAATATGATAAGAATAATTTGGAGGAAGAAGAAACAAATATGAAATAAGTTGAATTCTTACTTGAATTCTCTATGGAGTTTCTAAATCTTATTAGAGAGAGATAGCAATAGCAGAGTTTCTTCGTATTCCCCAAAATAATATGAATAATAATAGAGAGGATAGGGTTCTATTAACAAGATTTAAACACACCAGAGCCATAGGATGGAAGTAGGTAGGAAACAAGTAAATCTGGAGCATACAATCAAATAAAACATAACTTCAAACCCTAGCCGCCACTGGCAACTTCTGTTGCCAAGAAGTCTACCGCCCTTGGGCGACCGTTACGGTCGGTTGGTTGACCTATTCAGGTCGACCACTCCTTTTATTCAGGGGACGTATATTTATTTCTGTTGCTAGATTATTTTATTCCCTAATTAACTTTTTTACATTAAATGTTTACTTAGCCTCCAAGCTAATTTTTGAAATTTAAACCCTAAATTTGATTTCTCACTTTAATTTGAATTCAAACTAAATTAATTTAAATCTAAGAACTTCTAATGCTCTTAAATTCTTTGCTTGAGCTCCATTTTCAACATATTATATATTGTAACAAATTAGAATTTCACCATAAATGCGACGGAATAACTTTCATGGTCAAATTCGAACTTATATAAAATTTTCATATCCAACCCTTATCATACTTTCAATTTACTTTATTTATTTATGGTTCATTTTATGGGGTGTTACATAAGTGTCGAAAAGATAGAATGTTAGGGTAAAAGAAAACGAAACAGAACCAAAAAGTAGAACACAATATCATAATCTCACATACGTAAGGATAATATAGAATATCATAAAAGGACTTAAAAAAAAGAAAACTTTAATATACATACATCAATAAGTGTAAACTAACTTATCATCAGCCTGGACAATTATAACAGCCTGTCCTCACAAATGCAAATAGATATAAAATAAGTAATGTAGTGGAAAATAAATACGGTAAGAAATCATCCAACTCCACTCCAAGAATTCTAAAGAACCTCAGCTAAATATGGAAATATACATGGGCTGACCCAAGAATTATAAGAAAACAACACCTGGATCAGTCTGCTAAACCAGCTTATGAAACTCAAATCATAGATTATTATATTTATAAAACCCATCAAAAATAAGGTATATCATAAGACCATGCCGCAAATAAACACGGATGAGTTTTTATCTTACGATAACCAAACCATATCTATTAGAAAATCCAGTGATACTATAATATGTCTAAGGTGTGAAATACAGATAATCAAGTAGCTATGATACACATGAGTGTACATTACAACAATAATAGGTATACAATCATAGTTGTTAAGGCATGTTCGCTAATTATGTAGGATTCCATGAAGGTGCCTAAGTACTTCGAGAACGGTCCCCCCGCACAAGGATCAAAGATATCCTTCCGAGCATTGTATATCTCTAGATGAAATATGCTATGGGAAAAACTTAGCTGGTCCATGCTTGAACATGTAGCACCAAGTCACATCACTCTCGCATGCATATCCGTAAGTATCAGTAGAATGGAGTGCCCACACCCTTTAAGTTAGCTAAACCTAGTGGGTTATGGCTTCTATCTTTGGTTTCTGTCATTATCGATAGTGAAGTCACGTTCAACATCCCAACACACAGATCATGACTCGAATAAATCTCAACACACGAGCCCCCAACTCGAACAGATCTCAAAACCACACTTGGATTCCCATATCTCAACAGATCTCGGAATTGCACATGGATTCCCATATCTCAATAGATCTCGGAATCACATATGGATTCCAACATCTCGAACCAATCACGAACCTCATCCAAAGTATAGAACACGTATATGGTTTTGGAGTGGTTACGGTTTTAAGTCATGTCATATGAGTGCACTCCTCCGCTTATCGAGCGCTCCAAAACTAGTCGACGGATTTTCGGTTTTCGATTCTATGGGAAATAAATAGACAATGCATAGGAGAAGAGATCACCTCCTAACTAATTAATAGATGGATTTCCTTATCATTTGTCCTAGAAAAGCAAAATGAGTTTATATGTATGGTATAGCATCACCGAAGATAACAGTATCAAATAATTCCCATGTTTTTCCTAGATATTTCCAAAGTTATATTTGGTCAATTTCAACAATAATGAGAATGATCACATAAGGGAAACTAAGTCCTATATACTTTCCATAAGTAAGTAATCACATAAATATGATTAACACACACAAAGAATGATCAAGTCATACAAACGACTTCGAACCTTTTTTAATTAATCTTCCTTTATTAATTTAAACCACTCATATTTGCAAAACTCATTTTTACTCAATAAACTTCTTTATAGATGAACTTCGCTTATTAATTAAAACTTCACTATTCATTTCTACACATTTCAATAGTCTCAAAAGTATTTATATACTTATCCGATCGGTATAAGTATATTCACAAATCAGTAACAAGTTTTAGTTACTTAAAACACAGTCAAAGAGGTTAAAAACAAATGTCACTCAAATATTATTACTATTAGCCCCTTCGCTCTTTTATACTTTAAAACCTATATTTTTCTATCTTTTTCCAAAGATTCTATACTTGTTATTATCTTTAAAATTCCATTATTAAAGATCTAAGTAATTCCCTAAAATCATTAAATAATATTTTACCAATATAAAATATTATTCAAGGGTTTTAAAACAAATATTACTAAAACATTGTTTATAATGAACCCAAAACACTTCCCACTTAATCATTATCTTTAAAACCCTCTTTTAAAGATTATATTCCTTTTATACGGGTTTAAGACAATTGTTATTCAAACATGTCATAACAATCCCAAATCATCCCCTTTATAATTATCTCTTAAAAGTTTTCTCTTTTAAAAGATCTAATTATATCCCAAATTTAATAATTTAGTACTTTTACTTAACCAAACAAAATTATTCATTATAACATAAGTGATAAAATCCAATTCTTCCCATATCTCTTCATTCGAGACAACTTACTTTTCCAAGCTTACATAAACCCTTTAGAATATTTAAATCAATTTAAAGAACATTATTATTATATAAACTTTAAAATACTTTGATAAAATATTTAACTAATTTCCTAAAAACTATTTGTAACGACGTTCCATTTCGAACCATTCGCATCCATACATGTCGGACTTGAATTGCTCAGAACAACAGATTGTTAATTTTATATTTGGCAAAACTTGGCATGTACAGTAAATAAATCAATCACATAATCACAGACATAGAGTAATATAACAATAAGCAGCAGAAATAGATAGATAGTAGTTCATGAAGCTACTATATAAACATCAGAGTCTGAAACAAATACAATGGAAATCTCAATTACAAAGAAGTCATTAATACAAAAGCAACCGACAAGTCTGAATATAAACAAATGGAGATAACTGGAATAACTAAAAGATGAACAGATATAAGACATATCTTCAAGCAAAACTCCAAGCTCCAAAGGTGAGTCTCAAATGCTGTGACACTCAGTCTGATCCGAGCATAAAGCAAAACACAAAACACTCGAGTCAGAATTAACATTCTTATGCTAGTAAATCAACTCAAATGAAATGTCAACTGAAATACAATATAACTTAAAGGATGTTTGGGATTCCCATCCTCTAAGGATCCGTTAAACTATCTACATACATAGCACAATACGCTACATATATAATGTCTAAAGTAAAGTAAACTATTAAAATAACGTTAAGGCGTTACCCATATCCCCCTTAACACATTTTATATATTCCCGTGGTCTATACAGATATTGTAAGCTCCACCAAACCGGTGGGATACTCAGGGAGCACTCCATAGGTACGGTACACAACAAACTCGTAGAGGGCGCGATAAGGCATGTGACAAGGCACGCGAGGCAATGCCAGGGTAGGATTCTACCGTTTGCACTCCCGGACTGGTGGTAACGCATAGCAGCTACTACCGCCTACCTCGAAACACACTCCTAAAATCAAAGGTGCACCCAATCAAATAACAAAGTAATAGAATGGTATCGAAGAAATGTGCCCGATCGAAGGTGCGATCTCACTTGGCCCGGTATAGCTCATGTTTTAGCCACATCAAGCTGACTCGTGGAAGTCTGGGCCGCGTTAATACCTCATACAAAATCGTCGCCAAACCATCCTACTTCATTCTGGAATTCCACAACATACAAAGTTGTTAAAGTAGTTTTCGGTATTGGCACAGAATATGACAATATCCGATCCCGGTCTCTTTAATAACCAAACGCTTATTTCACATCGTGGTCATTCATTTCAAATAATTTATAATTCATATTTAAAATATCATATTCATTTCAAAGTCATATCACTTTAGAAATCATATCACTTTCAAAATCATATTCGCTTCTAAAATCATAACCACAAAATAGTTTAAACCATCATATCAAGATATTCGCATTTAAATCCATTAAATCTAAATCATAACAGTTTTAACTTAAATGTTTAAATATTGAAAATAGTTTATATATTAAAATAATTTATATATTAAAAATAGTTTATATTTAAAAATAGTTTATATTTAAAAATAGGTTATAGATTAAAATAGTATATATATTAAAAAGAGTTTATATCGAAAATAGTTTCAAATTAGAATTGGTTTCTTCAAATTTTACAAATCAATTCAAATCAACTCAAATCAACTCAAATCAACCTTACTTCAATTTAAATCAATCTCAGTTCAACAATTTCAATTGAAAAGGTTAAAGGTTCAATTCAAATTCTCATTAAAACAATTTTAATTTATATCGATTCCAAATCCAAATTTAAACTACAATGTATACCACTTCCAATTCAATAGGTTTCCAAAGTTTAAATATTCAAACATTTACAATAACTCAATTTGATAAATTTCATTTATATTTCAAAATTCAACTTTAATTTCATTCAGATTTGAAATTATTCACTTAATCATTTTTAATAACATTTAAACAAATCACAAATTTCAAAACAAATAATTAAATACCTAACTTCAATTATATCTAATTCTAAAATATTTATTTACTTAATTACTTTTCATAAGCATTTAAATAAAATTTCAAATTACAAATTTAAATCAAGATTAAATATCCAATTTTATTTAAATTTGAAAATATTCCTTTAATCACTTTTAATTAAATCAAGTTATAAAGTCATACCTTTCAAAATCTCAGAATTTATAAGTTTCTAATAAATGCTTATTCATATTCAATTCTCAAACAAAATAATTTAAAAATTAACTTAATTTGTCTTCCAACCTTTATTTTATTAAAGTTATTAAAAAAATCTATTTTCAAAATATTAATATAAATTTAAATAAAATATATAAAACTTATTATATATTTTAGTTAAATTAAATTCTATCAAATTATATTATATTAAATTTTACTAAATATATTGTATGAATCTTATTTATATATATATATATAATATAATATAATATAATAAAATTATAAGTAAAATCTAAAAATTTATAATTTTTAAAACTTAACTTATAAATTTAAAATTTCCAAATATATAATTTAAAAATCTAAAATTTTCACATATATTAAAATTAAAATATCTTTATATTATATTTAAAATCAATATTTAATAAAACCCAAATATTTCCTTTCAAACCCTTGGAAATCATTTTCAAAAATAGACCAACGGTATATGTATATAGTTTTCTATCCTATGGTCAAGTGATACAGATATTTACATTCCAATCCGCAATTTAAATTTAATATTTACGGGTATATATCATTTCAACCCGCAATCCCAAAATTCAAAATAAAAATCGCTTGGGTTTATCATTTCAACCCATAACGATTTTCCCCTGATCTATAATATTGTTCGGGTATATATCATTTCAACCAATAGGTTATTTCTAAACTAACAGGGAACTTGCAGAGTGAGAACAATAGAATAATCATATACAATAGCATAACATATCAATTTCAACATGGATCATAATTAACAATTTAAATATCATATATATATATATATATATATACAACAATGTTATGGTGTCATATATCAGTCATAGGTAAACAATTTAAATTTCATATTCAATAATTTAATTACTAACAAATTAAAATCTAACAACACATTTCAATCGCCATTTCATGTGAATTTAATTTACTAAATATAAGAATGTTAACCGTGAGTGATTTCTCACCTTTCGAGGCTAGAGAAAATTAGACAACACAATAAGCTACGAATTGAATCATGAACTCGACAATCGACCAATCCAAATGACAAATCTCAAAGCAAAGCAAGGTGAACATGGATTCGACGAACAAAGCTGATAATTGGGAATCGATGAAAACAAATTAAAATCAGCTTAATATAAACTGAAACGAAATAAATATTATATTTTTTTTCTTAAAACCAATATTCAATTTAAAAATACATATTTTAAATAAAATCTCCATATTATATATATATATTCCTTTTCTTTTCCCAATATTTACTTAAACCTAAATTTTTTTTCCAAATTTCTTCAATTAAACATAACACACACACACGCAGATATATATATATATATATATATATATATATATATATTTAAACATGTAGAGGAAGGCAAACAAGAGAAGGTGTCATAAAGCAAAATGTAGATGAGCAATATAGATGACTTACATTGAATATATATACAGTATATAAAAGAGGAAGGTGCTCAGAAATGGGATAGCTTGGCTATTAGTTGAAGGCTTGGCGATGTGGCGGAGGTTGACAAGGCTAGAGGTGGATCTATGGGCTGCAAAAGGAAGGGCGGGGTTGGAAAGCTATTCGAGTGAGATGGTCTATGGCAGAGGCGATCGAGTGAAGGGTGATGGTTGTCGAGGTTGTCATGTGTGGATGGCGAGGCTGCTGAGGCTTCGGTTGCAAGGCTGGAAGGTTATGGAGCAGTTTGGTTGATCGGTTTGTGGAGGGTGGCTGGGCTCAATGGAGGGGTCGGGTTCTGGTGAAAGGACGAAGGATAAGGCTATGATGGGACAAGCGGTGAGGGTAGAGGCTGAACACGGTCAGGAATGGAGCTGTAGTGGTTGCACGTATGGAGTTCGGGTGGCAAGTAGATGACGGTTATAAGCTGGAAGGTGGAACGACTACTGAAGGTGGGTGGAGGAGTGGTATGTGTGCTGTAGTGGGAGCAAGAGGAGGAAGCTAGGTTTGGTCGCGGGGAAGAATAGGGGATGAGCGCGTTTCCAGGCAAGGGAGATGAGCGTGCTGCTCTATAGATCTATATATATATATATTTTAAAAGAATGGGACAGAGAAAGGAGCAAGGTGGAGAGTGAACAAAAAAGAAGAAGGAAGAAACGAGCTAAGCAATAGATAAATATATGAGCTTTGAAGATATTTTATATATATTATAAAAGGCAGAACGAACTAGAAAAAGGAGAGATAGAGAAAAGAAATGAACCAGCGTATAATGAATATAGTGGAATGGAAAAGTCAGGAATTTTTTTCTGGGAATATTAAAAGGTAGTGACCATTTGTTATCTCACGGCTAGACAAATGAATGGACACAGAAAAAGCCAAAAGGTTCAAAACGGGTATCGATATGGCTAACCGTTTTACAGATTTCACCGTGTATCAAACACCGGAATACTTAGATGAATATACTGCGAAGGTCAGCACGACAAGACGATCAGAATGGTACACAGATATCAGCGATACGACCAAATTATCAAAACTCATTTTTTCGCTGTCGAAAATGCTGCTAAAACGCCGAAAATAAGATAAACGGAGCTATAGCAGTCCAAATTTGGCGAAACAAAATATGACGTCTCACTCAGAAATTGATTTACATTTTTATTATATAAAAATATTCAAATTTCGAAAACATTTTATTTTCATCAAATTAACTGATTTTAAATTGAAATTGAAAATTACATAACAGAACTAACTTTCATATTTTCCAATGAAATCCGCAATTTGCTATTTTTAAATAGACGCATACCAAATATCAAATTTTCATTGCAAAATTATTTTGTTTTATTTTCAAGAAAAAAATTCATTTAATTACGTTATTAAAAATCGTCAAAATTTACGGGTCGTTACACTATTTAATAATACTTTATAATACTTATACTATGGTTTAAAATATTTATTTAAAATACCACTTAAAATTACTCATTTTATGCTTTATTAAAACCATAAAAGTTATTTTTATAATTTAAAACCATTTATTAAAAATTAATAATTAACTTCAGCAATATATTAAACCTTGGTATTTTTTCAAAAATAAGTACAGTTATAGTACTTATTAGAAATACGAAAATGTCCTAGGATGTCTTTCAAAATTAACTTTAAAATCGCCAATCAGAGCGATTTCAAAGTGCATCCATATTGACCTTATTCCTTCTAACTACCACAATTTCCATTCCAATTTCCACAAATGTCCGAACCAATTCCTTTTTTTCAAACAGACCAAAACGTGTGTAGAGCAACCCTATATATATATATATATCCAAAATATATTCATATTTAACCAATTTAACAAGTGTTAAATATAAGAGATTTCAAGTGCATTTACAACGATAATTTCACTTTAACTGTTCATACACAATCTCCAATTTAATCAAATAACAACACCAAACATGTAAACAAGTAGTCTAGGCCACGATACATTTTATAGATGATTAAAAGAGAGATTATACTACATAATGATGTTGTCACTTGTTTTACAAAACAAGAATGGGTCCAAAAGTAATAACTTGCACTGTTCGTTATACTATTTATATTTTAATACAACAACAATTATATACACAACGTTATACAATTAACTGGTGAGTAAATTCACCTAAGTCCAAACTAGTCTTAGATGAAGATAATCTCGATACGAGTGCACTGGCAAAGACGACATCTCGATTGGACCTCATATGCAAAAGTTACGGTTTATATAAGATTTTGGATTATAAACATTAATTAATTACTAATCACAAATTAACTTTAATTGCCTTATTGATGACCTTCCCCCTTCTTCCAAAAATTGAACTCCCTTATACATGCCATATCAGTGAACGGTCATGCACGTTCCAACGCATCCCTGCTGCCTTGCTCGACGAAATGGCAAATCGATCGTGCCAACGAACCTCTCTTCGAACGAGCTTTGCATCAAACCCATCCAAGACCAACTTGTCCACCCTTTGCTAATCTCGACCACCGTGACCTAACTCATGGTCAGCATATGTCGCGTTTCTATTCAGACTATCGATCATCATCAAACCAATGGTAAAATCTTTTCTCTCCACCACTAGCTCAACGTCATGCTCGAATTCACCTCCGACCAACTCCTTCCCCTGGAAACCTAGCATCCCACAGATGATAGATCATATGTCACATTCCACCTTTGTAGGCTGCACCACCTTCAACCATCACCTTTGACTCGTCTTTGCTTGAGAAACACAACAGATCAATCACCATTGTCATTCGCTGCCTAAACCTTCGCTAATGTTGAACCTTAGTTCAACTATACATAGTCGAGCACACCCAAACTCAATCACACTCAACATTGAACACACCAAAATGATGCTCTCACCTACACGAAGCCAATGAATCCAACGACACTTAATTCTGTAATCTAAAACTCTGGGAATGATTAAAAAGGCGGCTACTTTAGTTTACTATAAATGAAGGAAATAAAGAAAATGAAAGTGATAAAAAGAAAGTATCTTTAAGTGTGAATATTTATAAACTAATATATTATATTTAATTATCTTAAATTTATGAACCTGTGTTTCAAGCTCGTTTGATCACACATCACGTCAGATCGCTACGAAACTCGTTGGCATACAACTCGTTATTCCGGATCCAATGGCACTAGTATCATCACGTCAGATCGCTACGAAACTCGTTGGCATACAACTCGTTATTCCGGATCCAATGGCACTAGTATCATCAAAATCCGAGACAGTATCCCGGGATGATAATTTCACAAGTTACTTAAAAACAATTATTATTATTAAAACCAGTTTAATCCCATCAATTTTAAAATTGAAAGTGTAACAACCCAAAATTTGAGCTATAATAATTAATTAACGAATTAATTAAATAATAAAATAAGTTTGTGAAATTTTCAGAATTGAGCCACGGGAGTTGCACCATTCGGTCCGTGGTGATTTTATGATCAATTTCCATATATAACTTGTCGAAATCCGAGTCAGTATGGAGAAGTTATGAGAGAAACAAGAATTCAGAATTAAAAAATAATATAATATGACCCGTAGGGGTCGACCCATGATTGGCTCAGGTCGACCTATAAGTCGACCCCCAAAGAGTCTGGATCGACCCGCCTAACACCCTGGACGTGTAAATGTCCAAGTACGAGCCGAACACATCAAAACTTGATTTTCGTGTGATCTTGTGCGTTCGTGCTTGCATCCGACGGTTCCTAGTGAGCTTATGACATGGTTGCACCAGATTTAATCTTCAAATCCAATGGTCAGAGATCTCTAAGCCTCACTATAAATAAGACCCTAGACCTAGCTATTTTTCTCATTCAGATTTTCTCCCAATTGGGTTCGTTGCCTGAGGCTGTACCCTAAATAGAAAATTTTTCTAGGAAGAAGATCTTTTTAATAAAAATATTCTACATCCTAGAAGTGGATCCGGGAAGGCCAAGGAGTAGAGCTAAGGACCATAGGTGAGTGTTTTGTGATTATTTTAGATTTTTAAGCAATTTAAAGTAATAGGGTTCTCAATAGTTGTAGTTTTTCTACAATATTGAGACAGTTTTTATATAAGTTTATTTACAGTCAGTTTAAGTAAATTTCAGAAGTTCTATTCAGTCTATTTTATTCAGCTATTTTATTCAGTTATTTACATCTGTTTTAAGTTGGAATTTAGTATGTAAATGTTAGTTTCTTTTTATAGAGATTTAATCCCTTTTTACACGAATAAATTAAAAAGAGAAGAATTTGCTAATATGGATTAAAATAGAAAAACACTAAATTTACATAAATCAGATGTAAAATGAGAAAAACTGAAATAAAAATAGAGATGGACAGAAATAGGCAAATTTAAGATATTTCACAAATCTATTTAAAATATCGATTTCAACTCCTTTTCATATTTTCCAGAAATATCATTGAAAAATCCATCGTTTAAAAATAATTTATATAAATTATTTTAAAATCTCTATTTAAAATATTTTACGAATGGTTAAATACAAACCAAAATCAGTTATTGTTTTTATCCAAATCAATTTCTTAAAAATAATCCAAATTTCGATATAAATATTTTTATATTGAAAATCTCCTTTTTGTTCCTTAAAAATTTAAAAATAATATTTATGGTATTTAAAATACCAAAATCAAGGCCAGTGCTACTATATCATCCAAAATTCAATCATAACAAATCTATATCAGATTTATTCACACACATCATATATCAATATATATGAACTTTAATATATTTTTGAGGAATCCAGTTGGATCCCTCCAACTTGTTTCCCTGCATCCACAGATGTTAGACAACATAAAATACTAATCCACTTTGAGGGGGACATAGTGGTAATATAGGATCATCCGCTATTATGCGGGGCACATAGTGCCTCATCCGCTCCAACGGCGGGAAATATATCCAACTACTAATATATATACTACTACTATATATATTATAACATTGAATTGATAATAAAATATCAATTCAACCAAACATCCAACAATTAATTTATATTATTAGAAATTAAATCTAGTAATCCAAATGAGTGAGATTTATTCACCTTGATTTTTATTTGCGATCCTTTCTAATTTTAAATTAAATTGAACAGACGTTCAATTAAATTTAAAAATTCCAGCCGACTCCAAAAAAATTCAAAACTAATTCCAGATTTTATTTTCTACAGTTACGAGTCCAACGTGACTTATCCCATGATTTTTGGCCCGCGTACGAAGAAGTTATAAAATTTATTAACATTCTAATTTTATATAACCAAATCAATTTATATTAATTACGATAAATTCTTAACTAACTAAGCTGAAAAGAAACTGCCGTTATCTCCAGCTACGATGTAACGACCCGAAATTTAACCATCTCAAAATATAACATTTAAAGTGATTTTAAATATAAAATATAAAAGGTTTTATGATTTAAATAATATTAGATAGGATTTGAAAATAGAAATATACATAAAAATAGTAACATTTGCTTATATCGACAAAAGTGACAAAATCCTGATTTCAGAAAAGTAAGTTTAAATGGTTTAATAAATTATTTTAATTTATTTATGAGTTTTTATATTTTTAAATAATATTATACAAATTTATTTTTAAATTTGGTTTACATAAATAAATAGTTTAACTAAAAAGTCAAAATATGACCGTAAAACATTTTGTCAAAAATCAACGTTTTGTCGATTTAAAGTTGTCGCAACGTTGTTGCACCTTTATTTTCTTATATATGAACATATATTCAAATAATATAAGTATTAATTAATTTACTAATCAAGTTTACTTTTACTAAATATACTTAGAAAATTCTAGAAAGTAATTAACAAAAAGTAAGCATAAAAAGACAAAAAGTGTTATAAAAGTCAAAAAAGTAAACATCAAATCGAACAAACATAATTATTATATTCTTTACTTAATACTTAAGTGAAAATGACATAAACTAATGATTTGAAATGTGATGTTAAGTGTTATATTACTTAAAGTATATGGAAAGAGTATTTTGGTCTTTTTACAAAATATAATTTTTATCCAAAACTTTTTCTATAAATAGCCATCCACTTTCTTCACTTTTTACACAACTTCTTCTTCCTTTCTGAAGCTTTTCTTCCACTCTTTAATGACTTCTTTCCATAATTAAATAATGCTAAAATATTCCAAAAATAAAACAAACAAAAAATATCAACAAAACTTCGCCCGAACCACCTCAAAACTCCTCCATTTCTCTTCCTCTACTCACGGCCCTAGCCTCCACCATCAACTCCAAGCCAACCTCCCCCCATCAACCAAGGCCAAGCACTCCTAGCCTTCCCCAATCCAAGTCGAGCCATCCAAGTCTAAGCGTTCAAGGAATCATAAGCTAAAAACGTCGAGTAGCGAAGCTATAGCCGATTTTTCGTTCTCCAAAACCAAACAAAGTGAGAATGTTAGGATCGAGTTTTTCGACAATCGAAAATCGACATCAATACGTTCACCGTATTACATGCCGAGAAATCGAATGTCGGAAATACCAGATCTTTAGGGGAAAAGTAGAAAGAGGTAGAAGAAGAGACAGAAAACAACAACACAGAATCTCACAATCGCAGCGGAACAATATATAATAGATATCAAATTGTCTCTATACAAAAAGAGCTATAAAACATTACTTATACATTACATCATCAAAGTACAATAAATCAATTACTCAATACTGGACAGTTATAATAACTTGTCCTCACGTGTACTGAATATACATCGTACAATACACAGTGAAATGAAATCAAATACGAGTAATACGTCCCCGTCTCCTGAGCTCCATAGCTTCCTATCCTGTATCTGTAATACTCGGTCTGACCCGAGCATTATAATAAAATAACACCCGAGTCAGCCTGGAAAACTAGCATGAGAAAACACACCCAATTTGCATTATTAAAGTTATCAAAATACATTGAAAAACAAAGGTATCTCGTAAAACCACGCCACACATAAACACGACGGGTTTTTACCTTACGATAACCAAAACATTTTATATCAAATCATCTGATATTATAATAGTGCCTAAGTACAAATACTTATTCAAATAGCTGAAATTGTTACATTAATTAAATTCCAGCATACTAGGCTCTACAAACAAAACCGTAAAGGTACGTATTGGAGAATGGATTCTATACAAATGACTAGGCACTAGGGTACCACCTACCGCGGTAAACGTCTAGAAAAATGTACCGAGGACCACGTCGGGATCCCCTACAACACAAGACCGGACTACCCCTATCCTGGATATACCGAATATACTATCACCCCGGGTGTTCGGGTGTTCCCACCCTTCCGAGTTCTTCTGCACACCATAGTAATAATATCCGAGGGTATCTAGAAAGGTGATAAACATACCCTAATTGGGTGCGACCCACATAGCCTTGCTGCATCTCCCCTGATTTTCAGTCGTTCTCGGTTGATGAGGCTTGAGGCTACGATTACCTTTTAAAGAAATTTTTACTTAGAATGCTCATTGTGCTCCAAAGACAATGTACTGATAGCATTCATCCATACAAGTCCGTTCTAGGTCTGAACGAAACCGAAGGCACTATTCCTACTACATCCGTTTTAGAATCATCCTCAGGATTTGTAGCGATTAGCCCTTGCACTCCACTGCTCCATCTTCGATTCCATGCTCTTGTTTTCACTTCGAAAACGTACTCGTTGGATCGAAGTGGTTTTCAGATAATTTATCTGAACACGGTCTCTTCGAAACAACGTTCGATATTTTCGGTAAACTCAACCCCGGTTCTTTAGGAAATAAACAGACAAAAATAAGATCGGAGATCACCTCCTTATCGTTAGTGGACAGATTCCCTTATTATCGTACTAGAAGAACGAAATAATTTTATACGTACAGTATAGCACCTCGAACAATAACTGTACCATATAATTCCCGTGTTTCTCCTAGATATTCCCAAAGTTATGTTTTTGGGCCCAGATTTTGATAGTCGGTTATTTAACTATCAAATAAACAATCATTCAACTAAATATTTCACTTTCCACTGAAAACACCAAGTCTCATTTAATTTAATTTTAATAAATTAAATCTCTTTATCAAAAGGTATGTACTTATCTTATCTAAGTAAGTACGTTCACTAACCATTCTTTTCAAAAAAATATTTGAAAAACTTTTTAAAATAAATATGGAAATCACCACGTGGTATCCACCATGGATTCAGAGCTCGATGATTACGTCTCTATCCTGGAGAAATCCAAAACTTAACTATAGGCACTCACTGCCTCCGATTTCGCCATGAAAGTATATCATTACTTTCCGAAAACTTTATTAAATAATTTTTCAAAATAATACTTATAAAATTCCTATATAAATTTCCAAGTTCATTTTAGGCAAATATCCTTTAATAAAAGTTATTGTATAATATTAATATTGAATAATTTATCTTTTAAAATAATAATATTGATTTATTCTTAAATAATAATTAACTTAATATAAACTAACTTAATTATTAATTAAATATACTTTAAACAATTTAAAACAACTAAATAATTAATTTTCTGAAATATTCTTAAACACTTTTTAAATTACCTAGTTAATAATTAAAAAAAATCCTCCATTTTAAAACAAACTAAACTTCTCTGAAAATATATTTTTCAATTCAAATATAGCTAGTCTAATATTTATAAATCCCTCTCGATTTATCACCAATTTGATTTACTTCCCAATTTCATAAATCCCTTTTTCACATTTCCAAAAATAAACCTATCATTTATTTTTAAGCCGATTTACCCTTCTCCTTATAAATCCTCACCGTGAACTTATATCTTTAATTTATCCATTGATAATCACTTCACTTTATTTATAAACCTTGTTTATAATTTCCATAGTCTCATTTCTCGTTTATAACGGTTTAACAATACTTAATCGATTTTAATCGATTTCTAAATTGAATTCCATTTTTAAATCAATTCTTAAATAGCCCTACTATATTCCAAAACCCAACTAAATTCCGATTCCACTTCCATTTTATAATTTAAAATCTTATTTAAGACTTAGTATAACAATTTCATATTTTATTTTCAAATTTCCTTTTTATTTTCCAACTATTTAAAATCTCGATTTTTGAATAAATCCTTTCACACTTAAACAAATATCACTTAAGTTTTATTATTTAAAATACTCTTATTTACATTATTCCAAAATGTCTATTTTTCCATATTCCAAAATAATCAAGTACAATTTTAAAATCAAACTATTTATTTTACCTAAATTCTTTTCTTCTAATTAATCCAAATTTCAATATAAATACTTCACTTCCAAAATCCCTTTTAAATTTCTTCTCAAACTCAATATATATATATATATTTATGATATTTTGAAATATCAAAATCTAGTCCAGTAATACCATAGCATCCAATAACTTCAAATTACACTATAATCTATCATAGATTATTCAACAGACCATATATCGATATATATGAAATTTAATTCAACATTTTTGAGGAATCCAGTTGGATCCCTCCAACCTGTTTCCCTGCATCCACAGATGTTAATACATCAAAAAAATACCAATCCCACTTCGAGGGGGATATCGCGGTATATAGGGTCATCCGCTATTATGCGGGGCGCATAGGGTGTCATCCGCTAAAATATGCGAGAATAATCACTCCAATTACTAATATATATAGTACTATATATATAATAACATCCAAACTGATAATAATTATCAAATTCAACCAACCAACCAATAATTGATTTTAACTATTTAAAATTAACCAGTAATCCAAAATTGAGTGAGATTAACTCACCTTGATTTTCAGATCATCAAAACGTTCCGAATGGAATCGAACATCATTCGATTTCAGCGTATATTCAATAAGCTCCAATCTAAGTCAAACCCATTCCATAACGCAGATTTCATTACTACAAACTTAACGTGACCGGCTGTGTTCAATTAGGACCTATAATCAATAAGATACATATTTTATAAGCTTTTGATTTAAATATAAGATTAACATACTAGCTATATATATATATATACATCCTTGATTACCCAATATATGGAGCTCGGCCCAAAAAATAGCGCTTTCTTCCCTTCGAAACATACACGCACATCCCCTCTTCAAACTTAGTACGAACGAGACCCTCCGTCATAAACTCCGAACAATCCAAATCGTGCTCCTCTTCCCTTCTTGTTTTTTTATAACCAGCCTGGCCTATGAATAAATCGGACCCACTACGCTACTTCTTCTCCCATCTCTTTCCCTTCTCTTCCCAACTAAAAATGCATAGAGACACCGAGAATCCCCCTATACAAGCACGCGACAACGCATTCCCCAGGCCACGATCTCAACATCTCACAACAGCATTGCCTTGCTCGTCAATTTGTCCACCCGTCTATCACCAAAACAATGCACTCGAGTCACTCCCTTAAAACGCGACAGTCACATCGCGACATGGCTAGGCAAAAGTTGTGCCTTGCAATAGTCGATCGCACGACATTAAATTTGGCCATGAGCTACTTTTCCATGCAAGAAACCCAAAGCAATCCACCCTAAAGCCTCTCGACTCCTAATCTTCAAGAAATCCTAAGCTATATCTCCTAATTCGTTCGGCATGGCTAAACTGTCA
Source organism: Allium fistulosum (assembly GCA_030737815.1). NCBI lineage: Eukaryota > Viridiplantae > Streptophyta > Magnoliopsida > Asparagales > Amaryllidaceae > Allium > Allium fistulosum. The sequence goes on along the minus strand of CM060905.1, from coordinate 863,387,082 downwards.
CCTCCTTCTAACCTTCTTCAATCCCTCAAAATGCTTATTAGATAGAAGAACCCCATTATACGAGGTCCAAGATCCAAGCTTAAGAATTATCTTACTTGATTTTTTCGAATTTTAGACAAAGTGGTTTTTTTTTTATTTCCGTGTATGTTGCATGAGAAATGAAGAGAGGAAACATGAGAGGTGTAGAACTGAATTTATATTTTAAATTGGAAGAGGTTGCTCCCTTTCTTATTTTCTATTCCTCTTTGTACTATTCGGCTGGCTATATATTTTTTTTAAAAGGGAACGTATAAAAAGAGAGAAGATGGTACAGAATAGATAGGTGGGATGGCTGAAAATGAGTTTGTATGGGCTGATTTGAATATGGTCAAGTCAAAATATATGTGTGTATATATATTATTTAAATTTAAATCGTCTCGATTACACAACTCAAAATCTCGAACCTCTATTGAGGTGTGTCGCTAGGCGTTCATAATGTTATACCCCTATTTCGAATGCAATGGAAAAGGTTTCGAGTCCTAATTCGATCGTATGGAGAAGATAGCTTTTTGGACCCAATTATTATATTTTGATATAAATTCTAGCGCGTTTATATCCCGTACGACCAAACGCTACGAAATTTGAAATCCGATAATAATACACTATTGTGGATCCAATGGAACTGGTTTCGTCGAATTCTGAGACTGTGCCCCGGAAGGCCATTTTTAAATGTCAATTTAAACAAGCTATTTTTAAAATTGAACAGATCTCTTTTAAATTCAATTTAAAAGGTTTTATTACTTTCATTATTATTAATATAAATTTTATAAGCCTTTAAATTATTTTTATCAAGCTTAAAACTCAAGATTCAATATTTTAACCAATTTCCAATTATTAAATTCAATAATTAAATTATCAAGTAAATAGTTATATTTGAAATTCAAGTTAAAATTAACTTTTAAATATTTAAAATCAATGAAATATTCCAATTTCAAATAACCAAAATTTTGGATCGTTGCATTCCTCCCCGTTAAAAGAATTTCGTCCTAGAAATTTCCAAGGTAAGAAGAATGGTCCAAAACCCATTAACTATTTTCCAAAACCCAGTCAGTTTAAACAACTTCCCCAAATCAATTTATTGAAACCACGCTATCACTTTTACTAATTTCCAAACTCCTCCACAGATTTCAAATAATATCTTTTACTCAACCAGTTCAAGTTATAACTCAAATCCAATTTTTTTTTAGTTATCAAAATTTCCTTCAAAATTTTCTAACTCCCTAAATTTTCAAAAAATTTCGCCAGCGTCTCCTTTGCACGGCAAGATCGGAACAACTACAAATCACCTCTACAGGCTCAATCATCAAAACAAAACAAAATCCAAGTGGCCCAATCATAAAATCATCAATTTCAAACGATAATTTAAACATATACCTTTTTGTCGGGCAATCAAATTTTACTTCTGAAATCGAAGACATCAATTTAGCTTTTGCTTTTAAATACCCGCACCTTACTTACCAATAGTATCCAATCATTCAATTCAAAATCATTTTATTCAGCATTTTATATTTCCAATATTTATTTGACCAACACCCGTATGATGTACATATACCATTCTTACGTAATATCAAATCTGATCGCTCACTCGATCACACAATTTCACTTTCGAACTAGTATTTTTCACACGACTCTCTAGTGCGGACTCAGATTTGGTTCCTTGATCAGAAACCATCATTCTCCTTGCATAGCCATAACTATGATGGAGAATTTCCAGAATCAATCAAAAATCCATATCCAGGGTTCTTTGTCGAAAATCGAGTGAAAAATCCTAACTCGGATCGATATAAATTATCTCGAAATTTTGTGCTCGAATCTGGATCAAGCCGCTATGCAAACAAAATAATATACGTTCAACTTACGTATTAATTTCCAATTGATTATTAGCTATATCCAATTCTTTTTATTCACATTTACTTCCTTTCCATTCAATTATTCATAATTATCATACCCATTTAAACTTCACATTCACTGATTAACTTAGTATATTTCCTTCCATACTAATTTCACTTAAGAATTTACCATCAACTTTCTTAAGTCCATTATAAATATTTTATACAAATTCTTATATTAATTAACATCTCACACTTGAGTCTATACCCACTTTAACTCAATCAATTCTATTTCCAAAATTTAGTTTATTTCCTCCAACTCAAACTAAATTTTCAATTTCTCTTTATTTAACATAATTCAAGTTAAATATCATTCCAATATTCAATTTCAGATCCATTTACTTATTAATTAAATTAATTAGTTCATTACTAATTTATTTCAATCTCAGCAAATTCCATTTTCAAAACTTATTTCATTTAGCCTACTTATGCTAAATTTTTCCGAAATTCACTTTATACTTAAGTTAAGTTTAATTCCATTCCAATAATCAAATTTCAAAATTTCTTAAGTTATCAAACTTACTAATATTCCACAAAACATTTCCAAATAAAATCCCAAAGTTTAACTCCTTATTCTAAATATATTTCAAGTCATTTTTTTGAAATCATATATACACCAAAATCCCTTGGTATATCAAATCTTTTCTTTGAATTCCAAATCAAATCAGTTTTACCAAACAAAACTCCAATGCAAATCATTTTGGTAGCAATTCCTCCCTTGGAGACTCGAAAATAAACACCGATGATGTCGTAATCATCATCGAAATTATTTTCCAGCGAGCGAAGTGAGTTTAGTGCTTTTTCCTCTTCTGAAAAACCATTTTAAATATTTCAATTCACAAATATTTCCCAAATAACATCACTATTATTTACCAAGACTTCAAAAATCATTTCCAAATCTAACGGGAAATTAAATTTCCAAATTTCCAAGCTTTAAATCCTTCTAAATCTATATTTAAATATTCCTCTGGGATTTCATTCCATTTCAAATTATAAATCACATTTATAAACTCATATTCACAAATTCCATTTTGTTATATGAATTACTTTCTTAACTTTTGGCTATAATATCAACTTTTATTCAATCACCACAACAATAAATGATAATAGTTTAATATTATCATTTCCTAACAACCAAGCACACCACATATAATAATTTCTGAAAATTATTCCTTTATATATGAAAATAATCTAGGTTAAATTATTTCATTTACCCCATTTCAAAACAATACCATGTCGAGCTGCTCTGTTCAACTGTTTAGAGATCCCTATCAATAACGTTAATTACTCGTATGACCAGAATCCATAAGCCACTCAATGGATCAATCAACACAATATAAAACAGTTTTATATTCACTAACAAATATGCTCTCATATCTATTAATACACTCAAACTCATTCTAGGGTACTATTGACTCTATCTCTAATGAGTTACCCCATCAAATCCACGGGTCTCGCTTAACCTTCAGCTCTGATACCAAGTGTCATGATCAAGATTTTCGACACTCGAAAATCGACATCAATACGTTTACTGTATTACATGCCGAGTAATCGAATGCCAGAAATACCAGATCGTTAGGGGAAAAGAAGAAAGAGGTAGAAGAAGAGACAGAAAACAACAACACAGAATCTCACAATCGCAGCGGAACAATATATAATAGATATCAACATGTCTCAATAAAAAAAGAGCTATAAAACATTACTCATACATTGCATCATCAGAGTACAACAAATCAATAACTCAATACTGGACAGTTATAATAAGTTGTCCTCACAATACTGAATATACAGCGTTAAATACACAGTGAAATGAAATCAAATACGAGTAATACGTCTTCGTCATCCAGCTCGTCTCCTGAGCTCTATAGCATCCTACCCTGTATCTGTAATACTCGGTCTGACCCGAGCATTATAATAAAATAACACCCGAGTCAGTCTGGAAAACCAGCGTGAGACAACACACCCAATTTGCATTATTAAAGTTATCAAAATCCATTGAAAAACAAAGGTATCTCGTAAGACCACGCCACACATAAACACGATGGGTTTTTACCTTACGATAACCAAAATATTTTATATCAAATCATTTGATATTATAATAGTGCCTAAGTACAAATACTTATTCAAATAGCTGAAATTGTTACATAAATTAAATTCCAGCATACTAGGCTCTACAACCAAAATTGTAAAGGTACGTATTGGAGAATGGATTCCAAATAAATGACTTGGCACTGTGGTACCACCTGCCACAGTACAGGTCTAGAAAAATGTACCGAGGACCATGCTGGGATCCCCTGCAACACAAGACCGGACCAGCCCTAACCTGGATAGACCGAATATACTATCACCCCGGGTGTTCCCACCTTTTCGAGTTCTTCTGTGCACCATAGTAATAATATCCGAGGGTATCTAGAAAGGTGATAAACATACCCTAATTGGGTGCGACCCACTTAGCCTTGCTGCATCTCCCCTGATTTTCAGTCCTTCCCGGTTGATGAGGCTTGAGGCTACGATTACCTATTAAAGAAAATTTAACTTAGAATGCTCATTGTCCTCCAACGACAATGTACTGATAGCATTCATCCATTCAACTCCGTTTTGGGTCTGAACGAAACCGAAGGCACTATTCCTACTACATCCATTTTGGAATCATCCAAGGATTAGTAGCGATTAGCCCTTGCACTTCATTGTTCCATCTTCGATTCCATGCTCTTGTTTTCACTTTGAAAACATACTCGTTGGATCGAAGTGGTTTTTCTGATAATTTATCCGATCCCGGTCTTTTCGAAACAACGTTCGATATTTTTGGTAAACTCAACCCCGGTTCTTTAGGAAATAAATAGACGAAAATAAGATTGGAGATCACCTCCTAACCGTTAGTGGATGGATTTCCTTATTATCGTCCTAGAAGAACGAAACGAGTTTATACATACAGTATAACACCTCGAACCGTAACTATACTATATAATTCCCGTGTTTCTCCTAGATATTCCCAAAGTTATGTTTTTGGGTCCATATTTTGATAGTCGGTTATTTAACTATAAAATAAACAATCATTCAACTAAATATTTCACTTTCCACTGAAAACACCAAGTCCCGTTTAATTTAATTTTAATAAATTAAATCTCTTTATCTAAAGGTATGTACTTATCTTGTCTAAGTAAGTACGTTCACTAACCATTCTTTTCAAAAAAAATATTTGAAAAACATTTTAAAATAAATATGGAAAGCACTACGTGGTATCCACCATGGATTCACAGCTCAATGGTTACGTCTCTATCCTAAAGAAATCCAAAACTTAACTGCAGGCACTCACGGCCTCCGATTTCGCCATGAAAGTATACCATTACTTTCCGAAAACTTTATTAAATAATTTTTCAAAATAATACTTATAAAATTCCTATATAAATTTCCAAGTTCATTTTAGGCAAATACCTTTTAATAAAAGTTATAGTATAATATTAATATTGAATAATTTATCTTTTAAAATGATAATATTGATTTATTCTTAAATAATAATTAACTTAATATAAACTAACTTAATTATTAATTAAATATACTTTAAACAATTTAAAACAACTAAATAATCAATTTTCTGAAATATTCTTAAACACTTTTTAAATTACCTAGTTAATAATTAAAAAAATCCTCCTTCTTAAAACAAACTTAACTTCTCAGAAAATATATATTTCAATTCAAATATAGCTAGTCTAATATTTATAAATCCCTCTTAATTTATCACTGATTTGATTTACGTCCCAATTTCGTAAATCTCTTTTTCACATTTCCAAAGATAAATCTATTATTTATTTTTAAGCCGATTTATCCATCTCCTTATAAATCCTCATTGCGAACGTATATCTTTAATTTATCCATTGATAATCACTTCACTTTATATATAAACCTTGTTTATAATTTCCGTAGTCTCATTTCTCGTTTATAACGGTTTCACAATACTTAATCGATTTTAATCGATTTCTAAATTGAATTCCATTTTTAAATCAATTCTTAAATAGCCCTACTATATTCCAAAACCCAACTAAATTCCGATTCCACTTCCATTTTATAATTTAAAATCTTATTTAAGACTTAGTATAACAATTTCATATTTTATTTTCAAATTTCCTTTTTATTTTCCAACTATTTAAAATCTCGATTTTTAAATAAATCCTTTCACACTTAAACAAATATCGCTTAAGTTTTATTATTTAAAATACTTTTATTTACATTATTCCAAAATGTATATTTTTCCATATTTCGAAATTATCAAGTACAATTTTAAAATCAAACTATTTATTTTACCTAAATTATTTTCTTTTAATCAATTCAAATTTCAATATAAATACTTCACTTCCAAAATCCCTTTTAAATTTCTTCTTAAACTCAATATATATATTTATGATATTTTAAAATATCAAAATCTAGGCTAGTAATACCATAGCATCCAATAACTTCAAATTACACTATAATCTATCATAGATTATTCAATAGACCATATATCAATATATATGAAATTTAATTCAACATTTTTGAGGAATCCAGTTGGATCCCTCCAACCTGTTTCCCTACATCCATAGATGTTAATACAACAAAAAAATACCAATCCCACTTCGAGGGGGATATCGCGGTATATAGGGTCATCCGGTATTATGCGGGGTGCATAGGGTGTCATCCGCTAAAATATGCGGGAATAATCACTCTAATTAATAATATATATACTACTATATATATAATAACATCCAAACTGATAATAATTATCAAATTCAACCAATCAACCAATAATTGATTTTAACTATTTAAAATTAACCAGTAATCCAAAATTGAGTGAGATTAACTCACCTTGATTTTTAGATCGTCAAAACGTTCCGAATGGAATCGAACATCATTCGATTTCAGCGTATATTCAATTAGCTCCAATCTAAGTCAAACCCATTCCATAACGCAGATTTCGTTATTACAAACGTAACGTGACCGGCTATGTTCAATTAGGACCTATAATCAATAAGATACATATTTTATAAGCTTTTGATTTAAATATAAGATTAACATACTAGCTATATATATATATATACATCCTTGATTACCCAATATATAGAGGTCGGCCCAACAAACAACGCTTTCTTCCCTTTGAAACATACACGCACATCCCCTCTTCAAACTTAGTACGAACGAGACCCTCCGTTATAGACTCCGAACAATCCAAATCATGCTCCTCTTTCTTTCTTTCTTTCTTTCTTTCCTTTCTTTTTCTTTTTTTTATATAACCAGCCTGGCCCATGAATAAATCTGACCCACTTTTCTACTTCTTCTCCCATCTCTTTCCCTTCTCTTCCTAATGAAAAATGCACAGAGACACCGAACAATACCCTTGTACAAGCACGCGACAACTCATTCCCCCAGGTCATGATCTCAACATCCCACAACGGCATTCCCCTGCTTGTCAATTTCTCCACCCGTCCATCACCAAAACAATGCACTCGAGTGACTCCCTTAAAACGCGACAGTCACATTGCGACATGGCCAGGCAAAAGTCGCGCCTTACAATAGTCGATCGCACGCCATCAAAGTTGGCCATGAGCTACTTTTCCACGCAAGAAACCCAAAGCCTCTCGATGCCTAATCTTCAAGAAATCCTAAGCCTTATCTCCTGATTCATTCGGCATGGCTAAACTGTCACCTTCTTCTAACCTTCTTCAACCCCTTAAAATGCTTATTAGATAGCAGAACCCTATTATACGAGGTCCAAGATCCAAGCTCAAGAATTATCTTACTTGTTTTTTTGAATTTTAGACAAAGTGGTTTTTCTTTTTATTTCTGTGTATGTTGCATGAGAAATGAAGAGAGGAAATAGGCGAGGTGTCGAACTGAATTTATATTTTAAATTGGAAGAGGTTGCTCCCTTTCTTATTTTCTATTCCTCTTTGTACTGTTCGGCTGGCTATATATATTTTTTATTTTTTTTAAAAGGAAACGTATAAGAAGAGAGAAGATGGTACCGAATAGATAGGTGGGATGGCTGAAAATGAGTTTGTGTGGGCTGATGTGAATATGGTCAAGTCAAAATATATATGTGTATGTATATTATTTAAATTTAAATCGTCTCGATTACACAACTAAAAATCTCGAAACCCTATCGAGGCATGCCGCTAGGCATTCATAATGTTATACCCCTATTCCGAACGCAACGGAAAAGGTTTCGGTTCCTAATTCAATCGTATGGAGAAGATAGCTTTTTGGACCCAATTATTATATTGAATTTTCGATATAAATTCTAGCGCGTTTATATCCCATACGACCAAACGATAATTCCAAACACTACAAAATTTGAAATCCGATAATAATACACTATTACGGATCCAATGGAACTGGTTTCGTCGAATTCCGAGACTGTGCCCCGGGAGGCAATTTTTAAATGTCAATTTAAACAAGCTATTTTTAAATTTGAACATATCAGTTTTAAATTCAATTTAAAAGTTTTATTATCTTCATTATTATTAATATAAATTTTATAAGCCTTTAAATTATTTTTATCAAGCTTAAAACTCAAGATTCAATATTTTAACCAATTTCCAATTATTAAATTCAATAATTAAATTATCAAATAAGTAGTTATATTTGAAATTCTAGTTAAAATTAACTTTTAATTATTTAAAATCAATTAAATATTCCAATTTCAAATAACCAAAATTCTGGGTCGTTATAGAGAACTCCTAATTTATACGTATATATTTGGTTGTGATGTTGTGATCTATTTGTTTAGATGTTTGGTTATGATATTGATTTCCATATGTTGTTTATTGCATGTAAATATTGAAATAAGTCATGGTATACATGACATTGATTCACACGGAAAACACTTTTCAAAATAAATTGAAAAGTGATATGGAATCATTTAATGCCCTCTAAAATGATTAAACATGTATTAGAAATATTTATAAACTTGTTTTAACAAAGTTTGAATTAAAAACATAAATAAGTCAAAACTAGGCGCGTCGCGCAATGGTAGTTCGCGATTTCGCTCCAAAAGTTTAAATAAGTATACGGGGTGGAATTTAGCTCGGAATTCTTCGAGATAAGAATTTTTTGAACTATTATAACCATATCTTTCAAACAAAGAAAGAAAATCAAGATTTCATCAAGTAGATTTTAAAATATGTCTAAAACAAATTTCCAGAAAAATCGCGCTTTTGTTGTAACGTGACCAAAGTTTAAAATTGATATTTTAAATATTTTGAAAATATGAAATAAATTCTAAAAATCTTTAAAGATGTTTTAAAAGTGATTTAAGTTGAAAAGATGGATTTCTAAATAATATAAAAGTCGTTTTAAAGAGTATAACTTTTAAAACACTATTTGCAACACTTTTTCGCAACGCTTTTCAATAACTTTTGAAATAAATGTTGGAACTAAACAATTCTTTCCCAAGTCTTATGTAAACATTTTTAAGTAAATAATAAAGTATTTTAAAAAGAGATTTGAACAATTCAAAGTTATTTCAAAGGTGGTTAAACAAATAGTTAAGTGATTTAAAAAGGGAAAATGAGTATGTAGAAACGACTAGTACATTTATCCTGCCTTTGAGATCTAAAAGTGAAAACAAGGTGTGTAACTAAGGTTAGGAATGGAGCAACTAGTGCCCTGAACTTACCTGGCCTCAGTTTTCTCTTTTAGGCGAGGGGTGGAACATATCGAAAGGAAAGCCCGGATGCTCAACTTGGATTTTATAGAAATAATCTTCTTATACTCATTATTATAATCTGAAGAGGGATGTAAGGACCCGATTTTTTCGACTTCCGAAAATCGACATCGATACGTCCACTGTATCAACTGCCGAGCAACGAATGCCGGAAAACCGAATTCTTAGGGTTTTAGAAAGAAGAAAACAGAAGAAAAGAGAGAAGAAGAACAACATAACAGAAAACAATATCAGAATCTTACACATCGCAGCGGAACAATATATAATAGATAAATGAATAATCTTTAAAACAAAGAACTATATCATTTTATACATACATCAATCATCAGAGTCAATATACAACAATGGACAGTTATATAAACTTGTCCTCATACAGAATACACAGCGGAATAATACAAAGTGTAGGTGATACGTTACGCCATCCAGCTTGCTTCCAAAGCTCCAGAATATCCAGAATATCCTGATAACATAACTCTAGGCTGCCCGTGTGGAAATTGGTGGGCACCTAGAGTTTAGAAGAGAAACAATAAACTCCGAGTCAGTCATGGTGACTGGTGTGAGATCGTAAAACAGTTATTTTTCACAAAGAAAATAAAACAAATTCGCAATGCTTTTGGAAAATGAAACTACCATAAGACCTCCCGCCACACACACAATGCAAACGCAGAATTTGAGGAGATTTCTTCTTAGGATAGTCAAAGATGCTTACTACGCAAAAATCAAATTCTTTTTGATATTATTATTAGTGCATAGTGTAGAAAACATTTCGAAAGTACAATATAAATCTTAGCCAGCATACGTACCATTATAGTATGCTTGCTATAGCTGCCATATTAGATGGCAGATTCTACAACTAAAACCGTACAAGGTGCGTATTGGGGTTTGGATTTCCAACAAATGGTCAGGCTAAGGAACTTCCTTTTCCACGATGGGTACGTCCCTGGAATAGACGACCCGAGAAATAACCTAACATTACGGTTAGATCTCTGCCAACACAAGGCCGGGTTACCTCTGCAAAAGTAGGTAACTACTGACATGCGTATGTCATCCCCCGATCGTAACCGATCTTCCCGAGGATCCCCGATTTCCAACAAACCACATAAATAATAATGCAGCAACCACATAGGTTAAGTATCTGGGCTCCATACCATGATACCACCTCTATCCAGAAGGAATGACATACACTAAGGGGCGCTACTCCCTAGAACCTTGCCGCATCCTTCCTGTTTTGACCATTTCCGGGGTGTGAGGCTCGACGAAGTCTCGTCCACAAAGCTACGCTTTCTACAAAGCCATGCTTCGGGTCAAACAAATGATCAACCTATGATCACAAAGATATAAGATCAAACAAATGATCATATCGCAAATGATCAAACACTGATCATTTCACAGCAACACTCAGTATGCCACGTTACCAAATTGGGAATATATCGCTGATAAATTTCAACTACATAACCTCTGAGCTCGTACGTCTCAGAGAAGGGTGTTAAGCTAAGAGAATAAATTCTTCGCCACCAACAGAAATGTATTTGAAAGAAATCAGCTTTATATCTCAAATTGTATCGTCAGACACACAATCCATACAAGTCTGTTCCAGGATCGAACAGAACCGAAGGCACTTCTCACGAAGCCCTTGCATATCCGGATAAATTTCTAATCACGTCCGGACTTCCCGTCACTAAGGGTGATAAAACCTCTAAACTGGAGATCAGCCGATGTAGAGTAACTCGACGGTAATCCTTCCGTTTTCAAAAATATCCGGTCTTCAACACCGGTCTTCGAATGCAATTCATAACGACGTATCACATATTCGGAATGGGTTATACGACCCCATGGTCCTTTCCCGGCTAACCCGAATAGTGAGCGCTTATTCAAAAATAAGTGTGGCATTCAAATTCATCCAATCCACAACAAATACCACTTCAAGGTAATTATTGATAGTCGGTTATTTAACTATCAATAAAGATGCGCAACATCATCAGATTCCAAATAATTTTCCAAATTATTTATCTTCAAAAATATCTTCACTAGATATAAAATTTCCACACTTCAAAAATAAATCAATATTTATTTTTAAACAACTTCCCTTTCTTTTATAAATTCCATAGTGAATTTATATTTTCGAATATCTACTGATATACGATTCTCAAATCGATTTCAAATATTCAATTTCAGTTTATCTTTAAGAAGATAAAATCTCAAAACGTTTCATTTCATCTTGGAAAACATTCCCATACTTATTTAATAATAAGTAATTCCCAAATCTATTTATTTTCAACATTTGAAAATATCTGTTATACTTAAATCAAAATTAAGTATACATTTCATTCTTTAAGGAAATCATTCTCTTAAGCACATTTATTTGAGTCAAAACGAATGTTACGTAAAACATCGTTACGACGACTCAAAATCACTAGTATAGGGATTCGAAATTTAAGATAGATATGTAAATCCCAATACTATATAAACATTTCCTTTCGGAAATCATTTACTATAACAACAGTGTTATAGTCCATCATTTCCTTATTTCTCGAAAACGTCTATTTCAACAATGAATGTTGAAATCTATGTATTCGATATTTATTATATTGAAAACATCTTTAAATGTTTAACTTCATTTTCAATGTCACTTCTTCAAAAAAATAAATCCATTTTTCTTAACAATATATTCACTGTCCAAAATCGTGAATATACTTCACTATCTACATTTCAATATTTTCGACACATTTAATTCAATAATAATTCGCTATCCAAAATCGTGAATATATCTTCTTTGATAATCTCCTATATTTACTTTATCAAATTCAATTGATTTCGAATTTATAAAACAACGTTTATAAATTCTATTTCTATTTTCTAACGACTTTGATTTATAAATCTCCTTTCTTAATAATTCGATCAATATTCCATTTAAAGGCAAAAATGCGATTTATAAGTAAACTTCTTATAAATCTTTTATTCTAAACTTTCATTCATTATATAACTTCACACTTTATAAATCTATAAACTTCATATCTTCACAATTTATAATTCTATAAATTTTCTATCTTCACAATTTATAAAACTCGTTTTAAATTCCAATAATTTTAATTGATAAATATCAATTTTGTACATCTTTTACATACATCGTTTTTAATAATTCAAAAATCCAAATTTTAAACTATTTTATAAATTACTTAACTATTTATTTCAAAAATCATCTTTTGGTTATATTTCACAAAGATCTTAACTTTTATAACTTTAAGATTTTAAACGTTTATTTGTTTAAAATAAATCAATTACACAATTCAATAAAACGTCTACTTTCAAAAATCACTTTAAGATCCTTTTAAAGTAAAGGTCGTTATTTTTAAATTCCAAAACTTGAATCCGATGATGCTACAGCACCAATTGGTCAATCACAACAACAAACATCATATATCAATATGATAACAGAATATACATCAATATCTGTAAATAAATAAATACTGTTGAGGAATCCAGTTGGATCCCTCCAACCTGTTTCCCTGCATCCACAGACGTTAGCACAATACCAATTCCACTTCGAGGTGGAATATCGCGGTATATGGGTTTTATAAAAATAATCCGCTTACTAACGGCGCAATAGGGTCTCATCCGCTATACGAGGCGGGAAATCAATCAATCCAATATATACATATGCCAATATGTATATATTGCTATATATATAGATATATCCTACTATATCTAATATCACATCAAATAGCAATCATCAATCAATAAATAACTGCAAATTCAACTTTCATTTTGAGTGAGAAAAATCTCACCTTCGCTTTTAATTTGCCATCCATTTTCCATTTCGGCTTGATTCTCGATTTTAAACCTTGTATACATATCATACAAATTCATTAATATTTGAACATATCGAATAATAAATTTTCCATTTAATAATTTCGATTTAAACTATTCTTCCTTGTAAGTAAATTATTTTCTTTTGGTAATTAAAATAATTAAATGGGTTTGTCAATTAAATCTCTTTTCTTACTGAAAATTATATTTTAACTAATTTCCCCTTTCTTTTAAATGTTTATCTACATATATATACTACTTTGAATAAAATAGCAATTTTCTATATATCAAATTATATATTTCTGTAAAATATATATATATATATATATAATGTAAACCTGATGTAACAGTATAAAATTTTCTGCATTTATTTTATTAGTTACAATGACTTACTGTAAAATCAAATACTGGGATATCTATATTTTTTTTCTTTTATCACTTATCAAACAGATTAATTTCCAAACCCAAATTAAATTGAAACAATTTATAAATACCTTACTGCCAACTCTCTCGCGAGCATCATCGACCCAGACTGTCGCCAACAAATCTACTTCGTCTCGTATGAACACCTGCCATCGAACGTGACAGCCCAGGCCCGGTTTGAACTCCCCCTTCTTGGCGAACTGCTACGCGAGTCAATGCATCGTCGAAGTCGCCGCCTCTATCCTCAGCTCAAATTCGAGCTTCACGTCGAACCCTAACACACGACCCTCCACTGCAGATCGAAACAGCTCATCGCAACTCGATTTCGAGTTAATCCCCTCACTACGGCGCTTCCCCCTTGCGTGCGCGACTCCCCAAAACATCGTCGTGCCCTAACTGTCGCGAGCTCGCGCTTGCGTTTGAATTGCGAGGATGAAATCGCGATTTGAAGGACGAAAGTGGTTTCGTTATTTAAACGAGGCTTCGGCTATCTATTTGTTTTGAACGAGAGAGGCGATTTTTATTTTATTTTCGTTTTGGTCGAGAGGGGGAAAAGGAACGAAATTATTTACAGAGGCCATTTTTATTTTTAATTTCGTGAATGAGATTTTGAAGAGGGAGAACGAGATTGTCTTTTAAAATGGAACGAAGCATGCCTCCACGATTTCGTTCGTGATTCCTGGCAAAAGTTTAGGCGTGGTTTAAGGGGAAAACGTGTATTGACATTGACCAGTTTTAATTTAAAATTAACATTTTTTTTTAATTTGAATTTGATTTGAGCTTAACGCATTTATTCTCCGTACGGTTACGTATTAGATCCGAAAAATACGAAAATTGAAATCCGACAATAATTCAATATTACGGATCCAAAGGAACTGGTTTCGTTGAATTCCGAGACTGTGCCTCGGACGGCTATTTTTAAATATTTATACGAACAATATAATTTCAAACTGAACAATTCACTCCCAAATTCGATTCTGAAGCTTCTAATTATCTTCAGTATTATCAATACGAATTTTAAAAGCTTTCGAAATATTTTTCTTCAACTTTAAATTGAAGATTTAAATTTCTATTCAACTTTCAATCGATTAACTTAAAGTTTAATCGCAAATTTCAAAATTATATCGGGGATTCAAATTAAATTATCGTTCAAATATTTAAAATTAATTAAATATTCTCAATTTAATTCGTTCAAAATTCTGGGTCGTTACAAACTTCCCTCCTTAAAAGAATTTCGTCCCGAAATTACAAGTCAGGAAGAAAAAGCCCTTAACTTGTCTACTATTTTCTCAATCTAATAGTTTTATCAATTTATCAAAACAAATCTTCCTACTAAAGATTCGTTATCATTCAACTAAATTTCTAAACCTTTTATAGTTTTCAAACATCATTGTTTACTTCAAAGTTCAAATTCAAATTCAAATTCAAATTTAAACTTTCAAAATTTTCACAAAAATTTTCTAACACTCGAAATTTTCGAAAAATTTCGCCAGCGTCTCCTTTGCGCGGCTAATACGGCACGACTATAAAACGTCCCTACGGACTCTCAGATTTCAAAAAGAAAAAGAAAAAGCCAAGCGGCTACACAAGAAATAAGCAAATCTCATATTTGAAATTCAAATACATACCTTTTTCGAGCAATTCAAATTTATCTTCGAAATTAAATTCCAATTCCTTTATACCTGTATATCCTACTAGCCATAATATCTAGTTACATATATTCAAACTATTTTGCAAATTTAATTACAAAATTTCCAATATAAACTACTTCTTATACATTTTTACTTCACTGTTGAAGTTACACCTATTCATTTTCCTTCAATTTTACATTTCAAATCTATTTGAATTAAATTTTATCTTCTATTCTGAATATTGAATTTTTATCGATTATTTTTCATTTACTAATTCATATCACTCTATATATTAGTTTCATTCACTAATTCATTTTAAATTTCAATATTCAGCTTGAATTACATTTACTAACAAATTCAGAACAAAGTTTCACATTCATCTTCAATTTCAGTTTTACTTACTTACAAATTCAAATTTATTTATTCATTCTGAAACTCATTCACTAATTCTTTCATTTCCAATTCGAATCTGATTTCCAAATCAAATTTCAAATATTCTATAAGTCTTCGACTTACTTACATTTCGATTTATAAGATCATTGATACATTCACCTTACTAATTTCATTCCATTAGAATTCTATTTTCAATTATAAATTCATATTCACAATTTGAATTTCATTCCAATCAGATCTCAATATTTTATAAGTTATCAATTTCATAATATTTCATAAATATTTTTATATATAGTATTCCAGAGTCTTTTCAACCTTTCAAAGCCATTTTGAAAACAATTCAAATCATCCTTTGAATTTTCAAAACAAAACCCAAATTTTCCAAACACTTCCATTTAAACAATTTAGCAGCAATTTCCTCTTTTGGAAACCCGAAAATGAATTCTAATGATGTGGCCACCATCATCAAGATCATTTTCCAGCGACCTAAAAGAGTTTAGAGCTTTTCATTCATTCAAAACATTTTTCAAAACCTTTGAAATCCATTTTCAAATCAAAAAGATTTAAACTTTCCGAATCTCCAAAATTTTCAAATTCTTTTCAAAACATTTCCAAATATTTCTCTGGAATTCCTTTAAGTTAAATTACAAATTACATTTATAATTTACATTCTTTAAATTTCATTAGTATATGGATTTATTTCTCAACTTTGGAGTTATGATTTCAATTTTAGTGATGATAATTCACTATTATTACTTCCTAACATCCATGCAACCATATACTATAGTACTTTATACAAAAACATTTCTTTTCTATACAAAAATAGTTTTGGGCAAAATTATCTCATTTACCCTATTTTAAAACAATACTGTGTCGAATTGTTCTATTCGAGTGTTTAGAAACCCCTTCAATCCAGTTGCGCAGACTGTGCCGACGAAGGTTCATATACCACTCAATAAACCAATCATCACAATACAAAACAATTTTTTTTTTTATATATTCACTAACAAATACGCGCTCATATCCATTATTACACTCAACTCATTCTAGAGTACTACTGACTCTATCTCTAATGAGTAACACCCAACAGAGCAGGGTTGTCGCTTAACCATATGCTCCGATACCACGTTGTAAGGACCCGATTTTTTCGACTTCCGAAAATCGACATCGATACGTCCACTGTATCAACTGCCGAGCAACGAATGCCGGAAAACCGAATTCTTAGGGTTTTAGAAAGAAGAAAACAGAAGAAAAGAGAGAAGAAGAACAACAGAACAGAAAACAATATCAGAATCTTACACATCGCAGCGGAACAAAATATAATAGATAAATGAATAATCTTTAAAACAAAGAACTATATCATTTTATACATACATCAATCATCAGAGTCAATATACAACAATGGACAGTTATATAAACTTGTCCTCATACAGAATACACAGCGGAATAATACAAAGTGTAGGTGATACGTTACGCCATCCAGCTTGCTTCCAAAGCTCCAGAATATCCAGAATATCCTGATAACATAACTCTAGGCTGCCCGTGTGGAAATTGGTGGGCACCCAGAGTTTAGAAGAGAAACAATAAACTCCGAGTCAGTCATGGTGACTGGTGTGAGATCGTAAAATAGTTATTTTTCACAAAGAAAATAAAACAAATTCGCAATGCTTTTGGAAAATGAAACTACCATAAGACCTCCCGCCACACACACAATGCAAACGCAGAATTGGAGGAGATTTCTTCTTAGGATAGTCAAAGATGCTTACTATGCAAAAATCAAATTCTTTTTGATATTATTATTAGTGCATAGTGTAGAAAAAATTTCGAAAGTACAATATAAATCTTAGCCAGCATACGTACTGTAACGACCCGTATTTTTACGGATCGACATGTTCGTCAAAATCTGGAATTTTAGCACTTTCATGTCATTTCAGATTTTTAGGCAATTTTTGGCTAAGTCCTAAGTCGTTCACGACTTAGCATAAGTCGTGAGTCGTATACGACTTAGGAGGTGGGAGTGTTGACCCAGGGCCTGGAGTTAGGTCGTTAGACGACTTAAGGAAGGATAGTTGTTGGCTTTGGTTAGGTCGTAGGCGACCTAAGGGGTTAAGTCGTGACCGAGTCATATGTTAAGTGTTAACGCATTCATAAGTCGGTGCCGAGTTAAGTGTTTGTTCGATGAGTCGTATTCCAGTAAGCTGTTGAGTCGTGAGCGACTGAGGAGTTAGCGGTCATAAGTCGTAGAAGCATAGATGTGATGAGTCGTATCTTCTGCCAAGTATAAGTCGTGACCGAGTTAACTAATAAGTCGTAGGATGAGTTGTCTCGTCTAACCAGCTAAGTCGTATCCCAGCAGGTTGTTAAGTCGTTAAGTCATATAGACGAAGGTGTTAAGTTGCAACCGACTTAGTGGTTGAGTCGTACCCTGATGAGTCGTACCCTGATGAGTCGTACCCTGATGAGTCGTACCCTGATGAGTCGTACCCTGATGAGTCGTACCCTGATGAGTCGTACCCTGATGAGTCGTACCTTCTGATGAGTCGCGCGTAGGTGATAACTCGTGCAAGTGGATGAGTCGTAGCCTTTGTGATAAGTTGTAGCCAAGTTAACTGTTAAGTCGTAAGGGATCTTGGTTTTATTGAGTCGTAGGCACATGCTATAAGTCGTAGACGACTTAGGATTGATGAATCGTTTAACCGGTAAGGCGTGTGTGCATTAAGTCGTAGGCTGGTGAGGTTAAGTCGTAGGAGCGTGAGTTGACTCGTGGCTTGGTTAAGTCATAGGGGGCTGTTGAGTCGTGGTGTTCTGATGAGTCGGAAACGACTTAGGAGATAGACGAGTTACGACTTAGGGCAGTTTTCAGCTATAAATAGGAGGGGTTGTTCTCACTTTTTGGGATCCGGATTTTGAAGCGACGAAGTGCTGCCATTTTGAGAGCTCGACTTCTACACTTCTTCACTTCTTTTCTTCACTCTAATCTAGTGCTTCCATCCATCCAAATCGAAGATCAAGATTGAAGATTCAAGAGCTTAGATTGAAGATCTTCATCTTTTCAAGAGAGATTTCTTCGTTTGAAGCGGATTCGTGCTAGATCGAGCTTCATCCTTCGCTGTCCAGATTTGAAGTGTGTTGGTTTGGGTTGGTTTAGGTGATTTGGTGAGTGGTGATTATTTCTCACACGGATCCAAAGGAGTATATCGGATTGTTGGCTCGATTTGGTGTTAAATTAGTGATTTCCATGCATTTTCTTCATCCTATGTGTAGATCCATGTAGATCCATTGTTCATGATGATGTTGCATCCATTTTATCATATGTTAACCTATGCAAGTTCATTCATCAAGTTTGTAGAGATATAATCCATGTTTTCATGCTTATTGGACTTTCAACTCTTTAATTACGAAAATGCCATTATTGTTATAATTGTCTACTTAGATCATTTTTGAATGCTTGATTGCTTGGATTGATGTTTGATTTGATTGATTATTATGAACTAGATGATTGATGATTAGATTTAGACCAAAGGTGATTCAAAAGCTAAGGGAAAGGCTCTTGGATTGGGAAAGCTGCTCGTGGCATATGTAGCGGGATGATGAAGCTCTTATGCATAGATTTGATGATGTGGTGTTGAGATGAGGCTTCGCGAGGATGTTATGAAGCGAGGCAATCATGTGATGAAGACTTGGTCTAATCCAGACGGGATCATTCCAAGCATGTTGATAACTCGGTGATATGATTCGAGTTGAGGATAATGGATGCTCGAGAGGCGCTTGAGCTAGTATGGAAATAGTCGTCGAGGAGGATGACTAGGAGGTTGAGATCTCATCGTTGTTGAAGGTTCTAGCATGCTCTAAGCAAGAGTACATGGGGACGCCCAAAAGACTAAGTTGATAGTCAAGTACTCTGGGTAGATTCGATAATCCTAGGCACGGGTCACGATGACGTGCGGGAGTTATGTCTAGAACCGGGGTTACCATTAGCCCTTGACGGACGGCTGAAAGAATGTGCCGGTCATTCAATTAACGGTGATATCGAAGCAATGATAACAGTGATAGCCAGAGTCATGGATGTTTGGTTGTATCGTCATTCGGTCTCAAGAGCGGTATTTCCTGGGTGCTTATCTGACCTTGGTTTTAGACCTTGGGATTTGTACTTAGAAAACATCGCCCTTGACTCGAGTGACAATTGTTTACCTTAAATTGTATGCTCTGCTATGTTTCTTCTGCTTAGTGTGTGTCTGGGGGCTATCACTGTAGAACGAGGTTGGAGTGGGAGGGTTGTATTCCTATTTCTTTTCCTTTATGCTCTTTTGGTATGTTGTTAGTTAATCTACTGCTCACTAAGACTGTTGTCTGACTCAAGGCTTTATGTTTTAATTCTTATTGCCTTGGGCTGTTCGTCCATTTTTGGGACGGGCAGACTAGGTAGCAGGTGACAGGTGCTGCTCTCTTCTCACGATGCTGATATCGAAGACGAGCCGGAGGGTTGCATATTATCTTCTTATTATATGTACTGGATATTCCGCTGTTTTGTATTCTCTGAGAGATTTGTAGTGAGGCTGGATGTATTGACTATGTGGATGTTTGTATTCAACTATTATGGAGTTTTATATGATGTCATTTTGTTCTGTAAAGCTTCACTATACATATGTTCTATTGTATTTTGTCCATGCGCTGTGAGTAATACGATAGATTCTGTTGTTTTAAATCTTACCTTGACAATCGTCCATGGTCGCCTGGCACACTTTACAACGCTCTATCTCTAGATTCGGTGCAGGGGTCTTGGGCGGTCGTCACATTTGGTATCAGAGCATTGGTTAATCGATTTTACCCAACGCTCGCTGAAGTAACTACGTATGAGAGACGTAATTGTAATTTTGATGGATGATTACTATATATAATATAGTAGCTTAGTAGAGTTTGAGTTCTTTGTGCAGTTGTTTCCCGAGATGTTCTAATCATTCCTTTTTTTTAGATATTGAGAATGAGTCGAAGAGGGAGACCAGCTGCTGAGGAAGGCCGTGCTACTGAAGGGGCTGTTGATTATGTTGCTATGTTCGAAACCATGATGACTTCGATCATGAGAAGGATGTCAGCCCCGGGGCCATCAGTAGATGTTGGAGATCAAGTTCAGGCTCCCAGACTGATGGATCATTTGGACGATTCACTTAAGAAGCTGGTGGAGGAAGCTCTCAGACACGAGAATCTGTTTCCTAAGGAAGGATCTGTTGTTGCTGCGACCAGGGAAGAATCTAAACCCCAGCAGAGTGGAAACAAGAAAAGGAAGCAGCAGCAGCAAAAGGGGAAGAGTGGCCAGAGGAAGCAGAAAGTTGAAGTGATTTGCTACAATTGTCAGCAGAAGGGCCATGTCGCCAGGGATTGTAAGAATCTGAAGGAACCGATGAAGTGTCACAACTGTGACAAGCCAGGGCACATCAGGAAGAATTGTCCAGAACCGAGGAGGGACAAGCAGATTGTGCAAGCTTATGCTTTAGGAGTTGTTCCGTCGTCTTCGAAAGCTTCTACTGCTGGAGAGAAGGGAAAGAGTGTGGTTGTTCAAGGTACTCTTTTCCTATGTGGTGTTCCAGTTAGAGTTCTGTTTGATACTGGAGCGTCGCATTCGTTTGTTTGTAGTGAACTAGTAGGCCGGTTAGATTTGAAGCCGGATATTGTTGATAGGCCATTGGTTGTGACTAATCCAGTTGGGGGTTCGTCTTGTTTGTGTATGTTATGCCGTGGTCTAGTTGTGTCGAGTCATGATTGCTCTTTTGTTTGTGATTGCTTTGTTCTGAACTTTGCGGGGTTCGGAATTATTTGGGTATGGACTGGCTTAGGAAGTATGCGGCTAAGGTTGATTGTGAGAGGCTAGAGGTGACAGTCGAGAATGTGGAAGGGCGAAAGATTGTGATACGATGTAAGCATGAGGAAGGCGTCTTCATGAGCTTCATGTATTCGCTAGTTGTTCCACGGGATGGACTGTCTTTAGTGCCAATCGCAAATGGATTCGAGGATGTCTTTGACGAAGTCAAAGGGTTGCCGCCGCATAGAGAGATCGAGTTTCGTATAGATCTAGTTGAAGGAGCCAGACCTGTGGTGATGCCTCTTAGGCGGATGGCGCCTAGGGAACAGCAGGAGTTGAGGGTGCAAGTTGATGACCTTTTACAGAAAGGATTCATTCGGCATAGTGTGTCCGAGTGGGGTGCACCAGTTGTGTTTGCAACCAAGGCAGATGGGTCGTTGAGATTGTGCGTCGATTATCGTGAGCTGAATAAGATGACTAAGAAGAACAAGTATCCATTGCCGAGAATAGATGACTTGTTTGATCGGCTTCACGAAGCTAAGGTGTTTTTCAGATGGATTTGGCAACAGGATTTCACCAGTTGAGAGTGGCTAAGGATAGTGTGCCGAAGACTGCTTTTAGGACACCATCCGGTTTCTTTGAGTGGCTGGTAATGCCGTTTGGATTGACTAACGCGCCAGCATATTTTGTGGATCTTATGAATAGAGTGTTCAGAGATCAGTTGAACAAGTTTGTACTTGTGTTCGTGGATGACATCCTGATTTATTCCAGAACGGAGGAAGAGCACAAGACGCACTTGCGTATTGTTTTGGAGATCTTACGGAAACATCAGCTGAAGGCTAAGTTTTCGAAGTGTCACTTCTGGAAGAGTGAAGTGAGGTTCTTAGGCCATGTGATTTCTGGAAGTGGAATAGCGGTTGATCCCGCTAAGGTGGCAGCGATCCAGGATTGGGTTAGACCTAAGAATGCATCTGATGTGAGAAGTTTTCTTGGATTAGCAGGATATTATCGACGGTTTATCAAAGACTTCTCCAAGATAGCTGCACCATTAACAGGATTGACAAAGAAGAACCAAGTGTTCAGTTGGGATGCTAAGTGTGAGCAAGCTTTCGGAATCCTGAAAGAGCGATTGACGAGGGCTCCTGTTTTGACTATTCCTAGTGGGAATGATGAGATGGTGGTTTACACCGACGCATGTGGTACTGGACTTGGAGCAGTGCTGATGCAGAAGGATAAAGTTATTGCGTACGCCAGTCGACAGCTGAAGCCGCATGAAAGGAATTACCCAACTCATGATTTGGAATCTGGATTGGATCCAGAAAAGGATAAAGGATTTGAGGTCGATCGAGAGGGTTGGCTTCGGAAGCAAGGACGACTAGTTGTTCCCGATATAGATGAATTGAGGAGTGAAGTTCTGAAGGAAAGTCATCACTCGAAGCTGACAATTCATCCAGGAGGAAATAAGATGTATCGGGATATGAGGAGAACCTACTATTGGGAAGGTATGAAGAAGGATGTTGGAAATTTTATTTCCAAGTGTATGAACTGCCAGTTGGTAAAGGCTGAACAGAAGAAGCCAAGTGGATTGCTTCAGCCATTAGAAGTTCCTACATGGAAGTGGGAACAAGTGTCGATGGATTTTATTGATGGGTTGCCTAGAACCAGAACGGGAAATGAAGCGATTTGGGTCATTATAGATCGTCTGACCAAGAGTGCGAGGTTCATTCCTGTTCGGTCGACTAGGACTGCATCAAAGTTGGCTGAGTTGTGTGTGAAGTGAATAGTTCGATTCCATGGTATTCCGAAGAGTATAGTGAGCGATCGAGATCCATTGTTCACTAGTGGATTTTGGAAGAGCTTCCAGGAAGTTTTGGGAACCGAGTTGTGTTTGAGTGCAGCTTATCACCCTCAAACAGATGGTCAGACCGAGAGAGTCAACCGAGTTTTGGAAGATCTTCTTAGAGCTTGTGTTTTGGATTTCGGAGGATCATGGGAAGATCACCTTCACTTGGTGGAGTTTGCGTACAACAACAGTTACCAGTCAAGTATTGGTATGGCACCGTATGAGGCATTGTATGGAAGACCGTATAACTCTCCGACATGTTGGTTGGAAACTGGAGAAAAGCTGATACTTGGGCCAGAGATGATTCGACAGACTTCAGATTGTATAGAGATCATTCGGCAACGAATGAAGGCAGCCCAAGACCGTCAGAAGAGTTATGCTGATAAGCGTCGAAAGGATTTGAAATTCGACGAAGGAGATATGGTTTTTGTGAAGATTTCTCCACTGAAGAATGTTATTCGATTCGGGAAGAAAGGAAAATTGACTCCGAGATTTGTTGGACCATTCCCGATCATCGAGCGAATTGGAAAGCTCGCCTACAGATTGGAGTTACCAGAGAAAATGTCGAGTGTGCACAATGTTTTCACGTATCGTATCTACGGAAGTATGTGCACGACTCGAGTACGGTGGTTTCTGCTGATAGCTGTGAAGACTTCGAAGTTGATCCAGTCGATAGAAGACCTCGTAAGCCGCTCCGTGTCGTTGAAACTGACACGAAACAGCTTAGGAGGAAGGTAGTTAAGTTGCTCAAGATACAATGGAGTGATGATGATAACGACTGTACGTGGGAGGTGGAAGAGAGGATGAAAGCAGCTCATCCTGAACTCTTCAAGGTATGGCCCTAAGGTGTCGTGTCATCTCACGATATTGTGACTTGTTCTAGTGTTAGAATTCTGTACGCTAAGCTAGAATTGGATGTATGGTTTGTTGATTGCTATGGATGGTAGGCGTACAGAATAGTCTTTGATTGCTTTGGTTGTTTGGAATTTCGGGGGCGAAATTCCTAAGGGGGAGAGAATGTAACGACCCGTATTTTTACGGATCGACATGTTCGTCAAAATCTGGAATTTTAGCACTTTCATGTCATTTCAGATTTTTAGGCAATTTTTGGCTAAGTCCTAAGTCGTTCACGACTTAGCATAAGTCGTGAGTCGTATACGACTTAGGAGGTGGGAGTGTTGACCCAGGGCCTGGAGTTAGGTCGTTAGACGACTTAAGGAAGGATAGTTGTTGGCTTTGGTTAGGTCGTAGGCGACCTAAGGGGTTAAGTCGTGACCGAGTCATATGTTAAGTGTTAACGCATTCATAAGTCGGTGCCGAGTTAAGTGTTTGTTCGATGAGTCGTATTCCAGTAAGCTGTTGAGTCGTGAGCGACTGAGGAGTTAGCGGTCATAAGTCGTAGAAGCATAGATGTGATGAGTCGTATCTTCTGCCAAGTATAAGTCGTGACCGAGTTAACTAATAAGTCGTAGGATGAGTTGTCTCGTCTAACCAGCTAAGTCGTATCCCAGCAGGTTGTTAAGTCGTTAAGTCATATAGACGAAGGTGTTAAGTTGCAACCGACTTAGTGGTTGAGTCGTACCCTGATGAGTCGTACCCTGATGAGTCGTACCCTGATGAGTCGTACCCTGATGAGTCGTACCCTGATGAGTCGTACCCTGATGAGTCGTACCCTGATGAGTCGTACCCTGATGAGTCGTACCCTGATGAGTCGTACCTTCTGATGAGTCGCGCGTAGGTGATAACTCGTGCAAGTGGATGAGTCGTAGCCTTTGTGATAAGTTGTAGCCAAGTTAACTGTTAAGTCGTAAGGGATCTTGGTTTTGTTGAGTCGTAGGCACATGCTATAAGTCGTAGACGACTTAGGATTGATGAATCGTTTAACCGGTAAGGCGTGTGTGCATTAAGTCGTAGGCTGGTGAGGTTAAGTCGTAGGAGCGTGAGTTGACTCGTGGCTTGGTTAAGTCGTAGGGGGCTGTTGAGTCGTGGTGTTCTGATGAGTCGGAAACGACTTAGGAGATAGACGAGTTACGACTTAGGGCAGTTTTCAGCTATAAATAGGAGGGGTTGTTCTCACTTTTTGGGATCCGGATTTTGAAGCGACGAAGTGCTGCCATTTTGAGAGCTCGACTTCTACACTTCTTCACTTCTTTTCTTCACTCTAATCTAGTGCTTCCATCCATCCAAATCGAAGATCAAGATTGAAGATTCAAGAGCTTAGATTGAAGATCTTCATCTTTTCAAGAGAGATTTCTTCGTTTGAAGCGGATTCGTGCTAGATCGAGCTTCATCCTTCGCTGTCCAGATTTGAAGTGTGTTGGTTTGGGTTGGTTTAGGTGATTTGGTGAGTGGTGATTATTTCTCACACGGATCCAAAGGAGTATATCGGATTGTTGGCTCGATTTGGTGTTAAATTAGTGATTTCCATGCATTTTCTTCATCCTATGTGTAGATCCATGTAGATCCATTGTTCATGATGATGTTGCATCCATTTTATCATATGTTAACCTATGCAAGTTCATTCATCAAGTTTGTAGAGATATAATCCATGTTTTCATGCTTATTGGACTTTCAACTCTTTAATTACGAAAATGCCATTATTGTTATAATTGTCTACTTAGATCATTTTTGAATGCTTGATTGCTTGGATTGATGTTTGATTTGATTGATTATTATGAACTAGATGATTGATGATTAGATTTAGACCAAAGGTGATTCAAAAGCTAAGGGAAAGGCTCTTGGATTGGGAAAGCTGCTCGTGGCATATGTAGCGGGATGATGAAGCTCTTATGCATAGATTTGATGATGTGGTGTTGAGATGAGGCTTCGCGAGGATGTTATGAAGCGAGGCAATCATGTGATGAAGACTTGGTCTAATCCAGACGGGATCATTCCAAGCATGTTGATAACTCGGTGATATGATTCGAGTTGAGGATAATGGATGCTCGAGAGGCGCTTGAGCTAGTATGGAAATAGTCGTCGAGGAGGATGACTAGGAGGTTGAGATCTCATCGTTGTTGAAGGTTCTAGCATGCTCTAAGCAAGAGTACATGGGGACGCCCAAAAGACTAAGTTGATAGTCAAGTACTCTGGGTAGATTCGATAATCCTAGGCACGGGTCACGATGACGTGCGGGAGTTATGTCTAGAACCGGGGTTACCATTAGCCCTTGACGGACGGCTGAAAGAATGTGCCGGTCATTCAATTAACGGTGATATCGAAGCAATGATAACAGTGATAGCCAGAGTCATGGATGTTTGGTTGTATCATCATTCGGTCTCAAGAGCGGTATTTCCTGGGTGCTTATCTGACCTTGGTTTTAGACCTTGGGATTTGTACTTAGAAAACATCGCCCTTGACTCGAGTGACAATTGTTTACCTTAAATTGTATGCTCTGCTATGTTTCTTCTGCTTAGTGTGTGTCTGGGGGCTATCACTGTAGAACGAGGTTGGAGTGGGAGGGTTGTATTCCTATTTCTTTTCCTTTATGCTCTTTTGGTATGTTGTTAGTTAATCTACTGCTCACTAAGACTGTTGTCTGACTCAAGGCTTTATGTTTTAATTCTTATTGCCTTGGGCTGTTCGTCCATTTTTGGGACGGGCAGACTAGGTAGCAGGTGACAGGTGCTGCTCTCTTCTCACGATGCTGATATCGAAGACGAGCCGGAGGGTTGCATATTATCTTCTTATTATATGTACTGGATATTCCGCTGTTTTGTATTCTCTGAGAGATTTGTAGTGAGGCTGGATGTATTGACTATGTGGATGTTTGTATTCAACTATTATGGAGTTTTATATGATGTCATTTTGTTCTGTAAAGCTTCACTATACATATGTTCTATTGTATTTTGTCCATGCGCTGTGAGTAATACGATAGATTCTGTTGTTTTAAATCTTACCTTGACAATCGTCCATGGTCGCCTGGCACACTTTACAGCGCTCTATCTCTAGATTCGGTGCAGGGGTCTTGGGCGGTCGTCACACGTACCATTATAGTATGCTTGCTATAGCTGCCATATTAGATGGCAGGTTCTACAACTAAAACCGTACAAGGTGCGTATTGGGGTTTGGATTTCCAACAAATGGTCAGGCTAAGGAACTTCCTTTTCCACGATGGGTACGTCCCTGGAATAGACGACCCGAGAAATAACCTAACATTACGGTTAGATCTCTGCCAACACAAGGCCGGGTTACCTCTGCAAAAGTAGGTAACTACTGACACGCGTATGTCATCCCCCGATCGTAACCGATCTTCCCGAGGATCCCCGATTTCCAACAAACCACATAAATAATAATGCAGCAACCACATAGGTTAAGTATCTGGGCTCCATACCATGATACCACCTCTATCCAGAAGGAATGACATACACTAAGGGGCGCTACTCCCTAGAACCTTGCCGCATCCTTCCTGTTTTGACCATTTCCGGGGTGTGAGGCTCGACGAAGTCTCGTCCACAAAGCTACGCTTTCTACAAAGCCATGCTTCGGGTCAAACAAATGATCAACCTATGATCACAAAGATATAAGATCAAACAAATGATCATATCGCAAATGATCAAACACTGATCATTTCACAGCAACACTCAGTATGCCACGTTACCAAATTGGGAATATATCGCTGATAAATTTCAACTACATAACCTCTGAGCTCGTACGTCTCAGAGAAGGGTGTTAAGCTAAGAGAATAAATTCTCCGCCACCAACAGAAATGTATTTGAAAGAAATCAGCTTTATATCTCAAATTGTATCGTCAGACACACAATCCATACAAGTCTGTTCCGGGATCGAACAGAACCGAAGGCACTTCTCACGAAGCCCTTGCATATCCGGATAAATTTCTAATCACGTCCGGACTTCCCGTCACTAAGGGTAATAAAACCTCTAAACCGGAGATCAGCCGATGTAGAGTAACTCGACGGTAATCCTTCCGTTTTAAAAAATATCCGGTCTTCAACACCGGTCTTCGAATGCAATTCATAACGACGTATCACATATTCGGAATGGGTTATACGACCCCATGGTCCTTTCCCGGCTAACCCGAATAGTGAGCGCTTATTCAAAAATAAGTGTGGCATTCAAATTCATCCAATCCACAACAAATACCACTTCAAGGTAATTATTGATAGTCGGTTATTTAACTATCAATAAAGATGCGCAACATCATCAGATTCCAAATAATTTTCCAAATTATTTATCTTCAAAAATATCTTCAAAGATATAAAATTTCCACACTTCAAAAATAAATCAATATTTATTTTTAAACAACTTCCCTTTCTTTTATAAATTCCATAGTGAATTTATATTTTCGAATATCTACTGATATACGATTCTCAAATCGATTTCAAATATTCAATTTCAGTTTATCTTTAAGAAGATAAAATCTCAAAACGTTTCATTTCATCTTGGAAAACATTCCCATACTTATTTAATAATAAGTAATTCCCAAATCTATTTATTTTCAACATTTGAAAATATCCGTTATACTTAAATCAAAATTAAGTATACATCATTCTTTAAGGAAATCATTCTCTTAAGCACATTTATTTGAGTCAAAACGAATGTTACGTAAAACATCGTTACGACGACTCAAAATCACTAGTATAGGGATTCGAAATTTAAGATAGATATGTAAATCCCAATACTATATAAACATTTCCTTTCGGAAATCATTTACTATAACAACAGTGTTATAGTCCATCATTTCTTTATTTCTCGAAAACGTCTATTTCAACAATGAATGTTGAAATCTATGTATTCGATATTTATTATATTGAAAACATCTTTAAATGTTTAACTTCATTTTCAATGTCACTTCTTCAAAAAAATAAATCCATTTTTCTTAACAATATATTCACTGTCCAAAATCGTGAATATACTTCACTATCTACATTTCAATATTTTCCACACATTTAATTCAATAATAATTCGCTATCCAAAATCACGAATATATCTTCTTTGATAATCTCCTATATTTACTTTATCAAATTCAATTGATTTCGAATTTATAAAACAACGTTTATAAATTCTATTTCTATTTTCTAACGACTTTGATTTATAAATCTCCTTTCTTAATAATTCGATCAATATTCCATTTAAAGGCAAAAATGCGATTTATAAGTAAACTTCTTATAAATCTTTTATTCTAAACTTTCATTCATTATATAACTTCACACTTTATAAATCTATAAACTTCATATCTTCACAATTTATAATTCTATAAATTTTCTATCTTCACAATTTATAAAACTCATTTTAAATTCCAATAATTTTAATTGATAAATATCAATTTTGTACATCTTTTACATACATCGTTTTTAATAATTCAAAAATCCAAATTTTAAACTATTTTATAAATTACTTAACTATTTATTTCAAAAATCATCTTTTGGTTATATTTCACAAAGATCTTAACTTTTATAACTTTAAGATTTTAAACGTTTATTTGTTTAAAATAAATCAATTCCACAATTCAATAAAACGTCTACTTTCAAAAATCACTTTAAGATCCTTTTAAAGTAAAGGTCGTTATTTTTAAATTCCAAAACTTGAATCCGATGATGCTACAGCACCAATTGGTCAATCACAACAACAAACATCATATATCAATATGATAACAGAATATACATCAATATTTGTAAATAAATAAATACTGTTGAGGAATCCAGTTGGATCCCTCCAACCTGTTTCCCTGCATCCACAGACGTTAGCACAATACCAATTCCACTTCGAGGTGGAATATCGCGGTATATGGGTTTTATAAAAATAATCCGCTTACTAACGGCGCAATAGGGTCTCATCCGCTATACGAGGCGGGAAATCAATCAATCCAATATATACATATGCCAATATGTATATATTGCTATATATATAGATATATCCTACTATATCTAATATCACATCCAATAGCAATCATCAATCAATAAATAACTGCAAATTCAACTTTCATTTTGAGTGAGAAAAATCTCACCTTCGCTTTTAATTTGCCATCCATTTTCCATTTCGGCTTGATTCTCGATTTTAAACCTTGTATACATATCATACAAATTCATTAATATTTGAACATATCGAATAATAAATTTTCCATTTAATAATTTCGATTTAAACTATTCTTCCTTGTAAGTAAATTATTTTCTTTTGGTAATTAAAATAATTAAATGGGTTTTTCAATTAAATCTCTTTTCTTACCGAAAATTATATTTTAACTAATTTCCCCTTTCTTTTAAATGTTTATCTACATATATATACTACTTTGAATAAAATAGCAATTTTCTATATATCAAATTATATATTTCTGTAAAATATATATATATATATATATATATATATAATGTAAACCTGATGTAACAGTATAAAATTTTTTGCATTTATTTTATTAGTTACAATGACTTACTGTAAAATCAAATACTGGGATATCTATATTTTTTTTTCTTTTATCACTTATCAAACAGATTAATTTCCAAATCCAAATTAAATTGAAACAATTTATAAATACCTTACTGCCAACTCTCTCGCGAGCATCATCGACCCAGACTGTCGCCAACAAATCTACTTCGTCTCGTACGAACACCTGCCATCGAACGTGATAGCCCAGGCCCGGTTTGAACTCCCCCTTCTTGGCGAACTGCTACGCGAGTCAATGCATCGTCGAAGTCGCCGCCTCTATCCTCAGCTCAAATTCGAGCTTCACGTCGAACCTTAACTCATGACCCTCCACTGCATATCAAAACAGCTCATCGCAACTCGATTTCGAGTTAATCCCCTCACTACGGCGCTTCCCCCTTGCGTGCGCGACTCCCCAAAACATCGTCGTGCCCTAACTGTCGCGAGCTCGCGCTTGCGTTTGAATTGCGAGGATGAAATCGCGATTTGAAGGACGAAAGTGGTTTCGTTATTTAAACGAGGCTTCGGCTATCTATTTGTTTTGAACGAGAGAGGAGATTTTTATTTTATTTTCGTTTTGGTCGAGAGGGGGAAAAGGAACGAAATTATTTACAGAGGCCATTTTTATTTTTAATTTCGTGAACGAGATTTTGAAGAGGGAGAACGAGATTGTCTTTTAAAATGGAACGAAGCATGCCTCCACGATTTCGTTCGTGATTCCTGGCAAAAATTTAGGCGTGGTTTAAGGGGAAAACGTGTATTGACATTGACCAGTTTTAATTTAAAATTAACATTTTTTTTAATTTGAATTCGATTTGAGCTTAACGCATTTATTCTCCGTACGGTTACGTATTAGATCCGAAAAATACGAAAATTGAAATCCGACAATAATTCAATATTACGGATCCAAAGGAACTGGTTTCGTTGAATTCCGAGACTGTGCCTCGGATGGCTATTTTTAAATATTTATACGAACAATATAATTTCAAACTGAACAATTCACTCCCAAATTCGATTCTGAAGCTTCTAATTATCTTCAGTATTATCAATACGAATTTTAAAAGCTTTCGAAATATTTTTCTTCAACTTTAAATTGAAGATTTAAATTTCTATTCAACTTTCAATCGATTAACTTAAAGTTTAATCGCAAATTTCAAAATTATATCGGGGATTCAAATTAAATTATCGTTCAAATATTTAAAATTAATTAAATATTCTCAATTTAATTCGTTCAAAATTCTGGGTCGTTACAAGGGAACTTATCCTATTCGTGGAATTTAAAAGGTGATCTCACCGTTATTCCGCCCATAGCACTTGTTGAATACAGAAGTTGATTTTGAATAAAAGTAGAGTGGTTTCTATAATCCTATTTTCTCAAAAGATACTATTTAAAAATGATTTGATAAATATTCAAAAAAAGTTTTAATTGATTCCGTATTCACTAAATGAATATTTTGAAAATATATGCCTCTCGAAGATATTTTGGTAAAGAAAAATGAATGAATCGATAACGATCATCTAATTACATCATTTTTATCGATGATTGGATTTCGAACAAACCGAGGTCGGATTTGGTTGATTCCTATCAGAATACCACTTCGAACCAGTTTATGTGTTCGAAAAATGAAGATGTTTGAAGACTGAGATATTGAGACGAATAATAACGAGGGACTACTTGTTGATTAATTGGGGATAAACTCCCAATTCACTATATTGTAGCAGTGGTCTCTTAGTTATGAAAAATCTCAAGACCACTAGGACTTCTCGCCTAGTAATGGCCGAGGAAAGTACCTTCGGTTCGTTCAGTCCCAGAATGAACTTGTATGGATGAATGTCTGATCTTGCATTCCAAATCACAATGAGTGATCTCTGTAAAAGTATATAAGTCGGTGGTGGAGAAGAAACATTCTCTTAGCTTAACACCCTTTCCTAAGACATACGAGTTCAGGAAGTTATATGTTTGTATAAATCAATCGTGTGAATGTAGAATAGCAATGTGGAATTCAAAGTGAAAGAAGATATGTTATGTGGAAAGGTAATTGTTGCCTCAAGCCTCATCAACCGGAAATGACCGAAACAGGGTTAGATGTAGCAAGGCTAAGGGGGTTATTCCCAATTAGGGTATGATCATCTCCCTTGTAGATATATATCTTCCCTCTATGACGTTCGAGATGTAAATTAATGTGGTTGTATGCGAAGAGAGCTCTCAGATAAAGGTCGGTAACGACCGGGGGATGACATATTCGGTACTATCTAGTTACAGATGTAGGCCGGTCTTGTGTTGGTAGAGGGCATATATTATGTGCCTCGGTACATCCATCTAGAGGTGTACCCATCGGAAGGTAGTCCCTTCACCTGGTCATTTGTATGGAAATCCATTCCCCAATAAGAACTTACGGTTTAGTTTGTAGAACCTATTATGCTGGATTTAATCAATGTAACAATTTCGGCTAAGATTAATAAGTTTATTTGCAAATGTTTTCAAAGAATGTCATTAAAAATAATATCCCTAAATTTTACGTAATAAAGAGTTTTGGTTATCATAAGGTAAAAACCCGTTCCATGTTTATTTGCAGCGTGGTCTTACGAGATACCTTTTTGTTTAAAATACATCGTACTTTGAGTTCTCACACCACTCCCATGACTGACCCGGAGTTTGTTTTTCCCTTTAAATTCTGGGTGCCCTATTTTCTGGACAGCCAAGTAGTTAGGATACCATAGGAGCCTTTTGGAGCATGTTGGGGAGCATTTTGGAGAAGTCTTTTGGAGCTATGAAGCTGAAGTACCTTATGTAGATATCTACCCATTTTCCGTTGTGTTATGTAGTATATATTTCTCAGCATATGTTCGAATAGACAGTTATAACTATCCCGCTGGATTTGTATTTGACTCTGATCGTTTATGTATGATTAAAATGTTAAATGCGATGTGAGATTATATTATTGTGTTATCTTCTATCTTTATTTTCTTTTACACCCCTGATAATCTACCTCCCCAGCACTTGGATTTACGGCACGTGAATACCGTGGATGTATTAGTGTCGATTTCTGAGGGTCGAGGAGATGGGTCGTCACATTTGGTATCAAAGCTAAAGGTTAAGTAAGAACCTTGGCTTTGTTGGAGTATGACTTATTAGAGATAGGGTTAGTAACGCCCTAGAATGAGTTTAGTCTGAGAGAGCGCAGAATTAAAACTTTTAACTTAAATAAGTATATTCATACTGTATAGCATTCCCTAAGATATCTCATCTATATATCCTAAAGGTCTTTTTCTTACTATATACAGACAGTAGAAAATTAGTGGAAGAAGAGGACGAGGTAGGGGAGGAAGTAATACCACAAATGGTCAAACTCCCGCAGCTACAGTAGTCGAGGAAGTAGTAGTTTCGGTACAGCCCCAAATTAACTTTGCAACTTTATGCAAGAACTATACCAACCTTGGTGGTAAACCTTTCAAAGGAATGGAAACCATCATTGAAGTACAAGCTTGGATCCGCTCTTGTGAAAGAATTTTCAAAGGACTGAATATTGGAGATGAGCAGAAGATATTCTTAGCTTCTTGGCAACTACAAGACAGAGCTCTAGTCTGGTGGGAATCTATTACTCAGAATGAAGTAGAAGATAATTTCTTATCGGAACGATTCAAAGAAGTTCTGGAGGAGCAGTATATGCCGAAAGCAGGAAGATCTCGTCTTTACTGAAATTTTATGGATTTTAAACAGGAGGAGGAGATGTCGTTTGAGGAGTATGCTAACAAGTTTAACGAAATATCTCGTTTTGGACCTGGATTGATAGATACGACCCTCAAGAAGAATGAAAAGTTTGTCTCGGGAATAAAGAAGCAATACCATGTCAGAATGACTGGGCATGTGAAAGAACCATTTGTAGACTTAATAGACATGGGATATAGATATGAAGCTTTGGATAAGATAGATCCACCCTTGGTACAAGAAGGCAACAACAATAACTGGAAGAAGAGGAAGTTCAATGGCAAGAAGCCATGGCAGGGAAAACCCTAAGGAGGATCTCAGTATAACCGCTTCAAATATGTCACTTGTTACAATTGCCAACAAAAGGGCCACCTATCAACTCATTGTAGAAAACCCAAAACTCAAGGAACTCAAGGATCAGCACCAATAAGCTGCTTTAATTTTCATCAATCAGGACACATGATAAAGGATTGTCACCTAATGAAGAAAGGAGAACAAGCCAAAGTTTATGCTATCAAGGATGAACCTTCAACCTCCCAAGATGTGAAGGGCAAAGAGTATTGGAAGGTAATATTTTTATCAAAGATGTTTTAGTTAGATTATTATTTGATACAGGAGCTTCTCATAGTTTTATTTCTAAAAAAACTGTAGAAGAATTGAAACTTAAACCTAAAATTGTTGATGACCCTATCTGCGTAACGAATCCTATAGGTGGTTCCACTAATCTTTGTATACACTATGAAAAAGTCCCAATTTCCTATCCTCCCCATTACTTTCTTTTTGACCTTTTTATCTTAGATTTTATTGAATTTGAAATTTTATTCGATATGGATTGGTTGGCTAAGTACAAAGTTGTGCTCGATTGCGAAAAAATAACGATATCCTTATGGGCCGTCTTTAGGAAAATCATAGAAATATCTTGTGAAGATCCTAGTCCAAGAAGGGATAGTTTTCTTTATGCTTTAGATACATCCCAAATAGGATTAGAAATAATACCGTTGTTAAAGAATTTGTTGATGTCTTTGAAGAGGTAAAAAGTTTTCCCCCATATCGAGAAATCGAATTTTATATCGATTTCGTTCCTGGTGCGATGCCAATTAAACAACGAGATAGAAGGATGGCTCCAAAAGAAAGGGATGAGTTGAATAACCAAACCTAAGAGCTATTAAAGAAAGGATTTATAAGACCCAGCCGTTCAAGTTGGGGAACGGCAGTAGTTTTTGTCACAAAGTCGGATGGATCTTTGAGATTGTGTGTAGACTATCGAGATCTAAATAAGAAAACCATTAAGAACAAGTATCCTCTACCCCGAATAGATGACTTGTTTGACCAGTTACATGGAGCTCGAGTTTTCTCTATAATGGACCTAGCTACAGGATTCCATCAGTTAAGGATCACAGAAGATTGCATCCATCTAACTGCATTCAAAGGTCCGAATACTTTCTATGAGTGGTTGGTAATGCCTTTTGGGCTGACTAATGCACCTGCTTATTTTGTTGACCTTATGAATATAGTGTTTAGAGATGTGCTAAACAAATTCATGTTAGTCTTTATCGATGACATCCTTATCTATTCAAAGATAGAAGAAGAACACGCAAGGCATCTAGAAGCTGTGTTGGAGATATTGAGGAATAATGTGCTTAAAGCCAAATTCTCAAAGTGCCATTTTTGGGAGAAGGAGGTAAGATTCCTTGGACATATAATATCAAGGGATGGAATTTCAATGGATCCAAGGAAAGTTGCAGCTATTCAAGATTGGAAGCAGTCACAAACTCCTAAAGGGATTCGTAGCTTCTTAGGTTTGGTAGGATATTACAGAAGATTCGTTCAAGACTTCTCTAAGGTTGCCTATCACCAAACGAAGTTGACAATGAAGGATGCTAAATTTATTTGGACTCCTAAATGTGAAGAAGCATTCCAAGAACTAAAGAAGAGGTTGACAACCGCTCCAGTTTTGGCAATTATAAATGGAAATAGTGGATTGACCGTTTATACAGATGCTTGTGGAGAAGGAGTTGGTGCAGTTTTAATGCAAGATGGGAAGGTGATTGCTTATGCAAGTAGACAGCCGAAGACGCATGAGAAGAATTATGCAACACACGACTTAGAATTATTAGCCGTTGTGTTCACTCTAAAGATATGGAGGCATTATTTGCTGGGTAAGAATCTTTCACAGTTTATTTCGATAAAACTTTGAATTGACCTTAGTAAATAATATTCCATCTTTTAGGTGAAAAATTCGAACTCTTCACGAACCACAAATCTTAGAAGTATCTTTTCACCCAGAAGGATTTAAACATGAGACAGCAACGCTGGCTAGAATTTCTCGCATCATATGATCTAGATATTCTATATACACCCGGAAAGCCAACGTAGTAGCTGATGCATTGAGTAGGAAGTTAGCTACTAATTCTTATTTGGTAGTAACTCCAACTCTTCAGGAGAAAATAACTAGCAAGCAAAAAGAAGATCGATTCCTAATGGAGATTATTGAAGATATACACAGAGGAAGGAGCTCAAGCTTTAAAATAGATAACCATGGAGTATTGCGGTTAAATGGAAGAATTTGTGTTCCGGATGTTGGAAATCTTAAGCAAGAAGTATTAGCTGAATGCCACATAGCCAAACTTAGCATTCATCCAGGAATTCATAAGATGTACAAGGACATAAAGCATACATTTTTTTGGAGAAGCATGAAGAGGGACATATCTATCTATATCAACCGTTGTGAAATTGCTAAAGAGTCAGAAGTGACCAACAGAAGACGGCAAGATTACTTCAACCTTTGGAGATTCCAGCTTGGAAGTGGGATCAAATATCCATGGATCAAATATACATTTACGGAAACATGTATATGACCCCAAAACAAATCATAGAAACGGCTGCCCAGAATGACTTGGAGATAGAACCAAACTTAGCGGTTATTAGAAGGCCCATTCGAATCGTGGATCAAGATGAGAAACGATTAAGAAGGAAGGTTGTAAGGTTGGTAAAGTCCAATGGAGCGGGGATGCTCATGATTGCACATGGGAAACAGAAGATAGAATGAGAAAAGCATATCCCGAGTTTAGGATCGATATATAGACTTTATCTATCGTTTGAGTGTACTCATCGCATGTGGTGTGGTCGCTTATTGTATATATTCCATCTTATTGAATATATATTTTCTTTTGAGCTATTTTCTTCTTATCTAATTTCGAGGACGAAATTCTTTTAAGTAGGGGAGAATGTAACGACCCAAAATTTAACCACCTCAAAATATAACATTTAAAGTGATTTTAAATAAAAAATATAAAAGGTTTTATGATTTAAATAATATTAGATAGGATTTGAAAATAGAAATATACATAAAAATAGTAACATTTGCTTATATCGACAAAAGTGACAAAATCCTGATTTCAGAAAAGTAAGTTTAAATGGTTTAATAAATTATTTTAATTTATTTATGAGTGTTTATATTTTTAAATAATATTATACAAATTTATTTTTAAATTTGGTTTACATAAATAAATAGTTTAACTAAAACGTCAAAATATGATCATAAAACATTTTATCAAAAATCAACGTTTTGTCGATTTAAAGTTGTTGCAACGTTGTTGCACCTTTATTTTCTAATATATGAACATATATTCAAATTGTATAAGAATTAATTAATTTACTAATCAAGTTTACTTTTACTAAACATACTTAGAAAATTCTAGAAAGTAATTAACAAACAGTAAGAACAGAAAGACAAAAAGTGTTATAAAAGTCAAAAAAGTAAATATCAAATCAAACAAACATAATTATTATATTCTTTACTTAATACGTAAGTGAAAATGACATAAGTAATGATTTGAAATGTGGTGTTAAGTGTTAGTTTCCTTAAAGTATAAGTAAAGGGTATTTTGGTCTTTTTACAAAATATTATTTTTATCCAAAACTTTTTCTATAAATAGCCATCCACTTTCTTCACTTTTTACACAACTTCTTCTTCCTTTCTTAAGCTTTCCTTCCACTCTTTAATGGTTTCTTTCCATAATTAAATAATGCCAAAATATTCCAAAAATAAAACAAAGAAAAAATATCAACAAAACTCTGCCCGAACCATCTCAAAACTCCTCCATTTCTCTTCCTCCACTCATGGCCCTAGCCTCCACCATCAACTCCGAACCAACCTTCCCCCATCAACCAAGGCCGAGCACTCCTAGCCTTCCCCAAGCAAAGTCGAGCCATCCAAGTCTAAGCGTTCAAGGATCGTAAGCTCAAAACGTCGAGTAGCGAAGCTATAGTCGATTTTCCGTTTGCCAAAACCAAACAAAGTGATAACTCCTAATTTATATGTATATATTTTGTTGTGATGTTGCGATATGTTTGTTTAGATGTTTGGTTATGATATTGATTTCCTATATTGTTTATTGCATGTAAATATTGAAATAAGTCATGTTATACACGACATTGATTCACATGGAAACACTTTCCAAAATAAATTGAAAAGTGATATGGTATCATTTAATGCCCTCTAAAATGATTTAAAATTTATTAGAAATGTTTTATAAACTTGTTTTAACAAAGTTTGAATTAAAAACATAAATAAGTCAAAACTAGGCGCGTCGCGCAATGGTAGTTCGCGATTTTGCTCCAAATGTTTAAATAAGTATACGGGGTGGAATTTAGCTCGGAATTCTTCGAGATAAGAATTTTTAGAACTATTATAACCATATCTTTCAAACAAAGAAAGAAAATCAAGATTTCATTAAGTAGATTTTAAAATATGTCCAAAACAAATTTCCAGAAAAATCGCATTTTTGCAGTAACGTGACCAAAGTTTAAAATTGATATTTTAAATGTTTTGAAAATATGAAATAAATTCTAAAATTCTTTAAAGATGTTTTAAAAGTGATTTAAGTTGAAAAGATGGATTTCTAAATGATATAAAAGTCGTTTTAAAGAATATAACTTTTAAAACACTATTTGCAACACTTTTTCACAACGCTTTTCAATAACTTTTGAAATAAAGGTTGGAACTAAACAATTCTTTCCCAAGTCTTATGTAAACAATTTTAAGTAAGTAATAAAGTATTTTAAAAAGAGATTTTAATAATTCAAAATTATTTCAATGGTGGCTAAACAAATAGTTACGTGATTTAAAAAGGTAAAATGAGTATGAGGAAACGACTAGTACATTTGTCCCGCCTATGGGATCAAAAAGTGAAAACAAGGTGTGTAACTAAGGTTAGGGATGGAGCAACTAGTGCCCTGAACTTACCTGACCTCAGTTTTCTCTTTTAGGCGCGGGGTGGAACATATCTAAAGGAAAGCCCGGATGCTCAAGTTGGATTTTATAGAAATAATCTTCTTATACACATTATTAAAATCCGAAGAGGTAACTTGTCTTATTCGTGGAATTTAAAAGGTGATCTCACCGTTATTCCGCCCACAGCACTTGTTTAATATGGAAGTTGATTTTGAATAAAAGTAGAGTGATTTCTATAATCTAATTTTCTCAAAAGATACTCCTTAAAAATGATTTGAGAAATATTCAAAAAAACAGGTTTAAATGATTCCGTATTCACTAAAACAATATTTTGAAAATATATGTCTCTCGAAGATATTTTGGTAAAGAGAAATGAATGAATCGAAAACAATCATCTAATTACATCATTTTGATTGATGATTGGATTTCGGAGGAACGGGGTCAGATTTGGTTAATTCTTATCTGAAAACCACTTCGAACCATTTACGTGTTCGAAAAATGAAGATGTTTGAAGATGGAGATATTAAGATGAATAATAACGAGTGACTACTTGTTGATTAATTGGGGATTAACTCCCAATTCACTATATTGTAGTAGTGGTCTCTTTGTTATGAAAAATCTCAAGACCACAAGGACTTCTCGCCTAGTAATGGCCGAGGAAAGTACCTTTGGTTTCGTTCAGTCCCAGAACGAACTTGTATGGATGAATGCCTGACCTTGCATTCCAAATCACAATGAGTGATCTCTATAAAAGTATATAAGTCGGTGGCAAACAAGACACCTTCTCTTAGCTTAACACCCTTTCCTGAGACATACGAGTTCAGGAAGTTATACGTTTGTAGAAATCAGTCGTGTGAATGTGGAATGGCAATGTGGCATTCAAAGTGAAAGAAGATGTGCTATGTGAAAAGGTATTCGTTGTTTCAAGCCTCATCGACTGGAAATGACCGAAACAGGGTTAGATGCAGCAAGGCTAAGTGGGTCATTCCCAATTAGGGTATGATCATCCCATTCTAGATATATTTCTTCCTGCTATGACGTTTGGGATGTAAATTAATGTGGTTGTATGTGAAGAGAGCTCTTGGATAAAGGTCGGTAACGACCGAGGGATGACATTCAGTACTATCTAGTTACAGAGGTAGGCCGGTCTTGTGTTTGTAGAGGGCGAATGTTCTGTGCCTCGGGACATCCATCTAGAGGTGTACCTATCGGAAGGTAGTCCCTTCACCTGGTCATTTGTATGGAAATCCATTCCCCAATAAGAACTTACGGTTTTGTTTGTAGAACCTAGTATGCTGGAATTTAATCAATGTAACAATTTCGGCTAAGATTAATAAGTTTATTTGCAAATGTATTCAAAGAATGTCATTAAAAATAATATCCCCAAATTTTACGTAATAAAGAGTTTTGGTTATCATAAGGTAAAAACCCGTTCCGTGTTTATTTGCGGCGTGGTCTTATGAGATGCCTTTTTGTTTTCAAAACATCGTACTTTGAGTTCTCACACTAGTCCCATGACTGGCCCGGAGTTTTTTTTTCCCTCTAAACTCTGGGTGCCTTATTTTTCGGGTAGCCAAGTGGTCAGGATACCGTAGGAGCCTTTTGGAGCATGTTGGGGAGCATTTTCCAGAAGTCTTTTGGAGCTATGAAGCTGAAGTACCTTATGTAGATATCTACCCATTTTCCACTGTGTTATGTAGTATGTATTTCCCAGCATATGTTCGGATAGACAGTTATAACTATCCCGCTGGATTTGTATTTGACTCTGATCGTTTATGTTTAATTAAAATGTTAAATGTGATGTGAGATTATATTATTGTGTTATCTTCTATCTTTATTTTCTTTTACACCCCTGATAATCTGCCTCCTCGGCACATGGATTTACGGCACGTGAATACCGTGGATGTATTAGTGTCGATTTCTGAGGGTCGAGGAGACGGGTCGTTACACACGACCTCTGAAGTTCAAATTTGCTCAATTCCACTTTAAACCCACAAAAATCAAAACTCTAAATCGATGGTTTGAACTACCTTATACGGCCACTGCTATGCCCTCATCGATTCACTGCTTATGAACCTCTAGCAACATCATCTCGGCACCCTCAACATCCCTCTCCAAAGATATGCCTGCTTGACAATGTCGTGCACGCCTCGACCTACTGCTCAGCAAACTGCACCTCATCGATCTGCCGAAGCCTTCACTGTCCCATCCCTCCTCGATAAACTCATCACCATATCTCCATCTAGCCCCACCACGTTCGATAGGGGCCCTCGATTTTATCGTGACCCATTCTAGCCAACGACAAACCAATTGCCGCGATGCCAAAAAATGAACCGCACCTACCCTAAATACCACCACGCGCTCGACTACTTCACCTAAGTCCAACGCCATCGACGACGAATGTCAAACCGTAGGCTCGACCATCCCCTTAAGTTGTGCCGCCTGCCTTGCGCACCTCCATTGCATGCTCGGCCGCGACTTCAGCCTTGTCTCATCAGCAAGTCGCGATTTGATTTGCTTTTTTTATGAACAGGCGATTTCGTTTTTTTAGAGGAAGAAAGAAGGCGTACGCGATTTTATTTGTTTCTTTTTTTCGCGCTCGTGTTCAATTGAAGGAGATAAAGCGCGATTTAAAAAGAAGAAGAGGCGGCTTCGGGTACATTATAGGTTGGCTAAAGGTAGCATAGGGTGGTTGATGGGAATATTTAGTGGGTTGAAGTGATAATGAAAAGATATATATTTTTTAAAATTTCCAAAATATCTAAATATTTTATTCAAACCCCTATCGAGGCGTTCCTCCTGGCGTTTCTAATGTTATACCGCTATTTCAAACCCAATGGAACAAGGCTCGAGCCCCAATTCGATCGTATGTGGAGGATAACCTTTTAAATCGACTATTTTAAATTAAATTAAATTAAATTATTTCTAGGCGTTTCCAGATCATAAGACCCAACGGACATCCAAACACTACAAAATTTAAAATCCGATAATAATACACGATTACGGATCCAATGGAACTGGTTTTGTCGAATTCCGAGACTATGACCCAGATTGCTATTTTAACACGTCGATTAAATCGATGATTTCTAAATTGACAAAATCAGTTGAAATTTTCAGTTTTAAAAACTCGTTAACTCAATTATAAATTCCAAATCCAATATTTAAACCATTTAAATATTCCAAATTAATTGTCGAAAAATCCGGGTCGTTACATTGCTCCCCCCTTAAAAGAATTTCGTCCCCGAAATTGCTAAGGCAGGAAAAATGACCAAACCCATCAACTTATTCAAAAATCTACTTAGTGAAAATTCGATATTCACTTTTCTAATCTTTTAGTTCTACCCAAACATTTAGTTTCCATTCCTGATTCAAAATCCTTTCTTCAAATTCAATTCAAAAATCGACCTTTTTAAGTTAATAAAAAGTTTTCAAAATTTTCTAACACCCTAAATTTTCTAAATTTTTTGCCTGTCTCCTTTGTACG
This sequence comes from Allium fistulosum, assembly GCA_030737815.1. NCBI lineage: Eukaryota > Viridiplantae > Streptophyta > Magnoliopsida > Asparagales > Amaryllidaceae > Allium > Allium fistulosum. The sequence goes on along the minus strand of CM060905.1, from coordinate 863,343,755 downwards.
GAGGGCCTTTTGCAATATGACAAGAGAGATAAAAATATATACATCGACCCACATAGTCGGAAGCACGATATATATATCAATATTTATATTGTTGCGATATTTAATCCGAAAACGTACCTTTATTTAGCGTTTTTAAGCGAGCAAGATTATTTTATATGCAATTTGCGCTACCAAAATCTTGCCAAATGGTCTTCTGGTACCTGTACTTACTTAATTTAAACATGTAAGTCCCAAAATATGAAATTTACTAACATTTCATTTATTTCACTAGTTAATCACATAAATTTCACAAACAATGCATGCTAAACATATAATTATACAAAATTATAAGGTTTCATCATCCAATTATTCGTTTCAATAAATTTATAAACCATTTATTCGATTTCTAAAAATCCATAAGCAATTTTATTTGCATTTAACACATCATTGCACACATTATATTCATATCCATTTCAAATTGATTCAAAAATCAATTTATTCATTTTCCATTGATTCATAGAATTTTATTTACTCCCGTTTGCGACAAACGACAATATTTCCATGATAATTCAGGAATATTCATTTAATATAATACCCATCTCAGTTTATAGCTATTTTAAATTGATTCCAAATCAATTTTATTCCATTTCAAATCGATTCTCAATCAATTTATTTGCATTCCATTCATATCCACATCCATTATATTCAAATACATTTTATTAAGCTCGGAATCATTCTGTAACGACCCGTAAATTTCAACTATTTTAATAACGCAATTAGTTGAAATTTTGTGACATTTTAAACGATAAAAATTTTGAAATAAAAATTTAATATTTGGAATACGTCTAGTTAAACATAGTAACTGGTAAATTTTCGTCCGAAAATTTAAAAGTTTATTTCGCGCGTAAATTCACTTCAATTTAATCAGTTAAAAAGCAATGAAAATAAAATGTTTCCGAAACCTAAATATTTTTACATAGAAAAATTCTAAACTATCTTTTGAGCAAGATGTCAGTTTGTCGTTTTTCCAAATTCGGACATCTTTGGCTCCGTCGATCTTATTTTTCAGCGTTTTTCTTGCATTTTCCGCCAGTTGAAAATTCGAATTTTTATGATTCGATCGTACCACCAATATTTGTATACCGTTTTGATCGCTTCGTTGCGCTGATCTCTGCAGTATATTTAATTCTGTGTTTTGAAGTCCAGCGCGCGACGAAATCTGCATAACGGCAACGATATCGGTACACATTTGAGCCTTTTGGTTTTGTGACTTTCAATATTCTTCCCGTGCAAACCGATGGCTATCAACAATTAATGTATTCAGCTTTTCGCTATTTTTCCCATCAATTCACGCGCTTGTCTTTCTCTATTCCCACTGGTAAAATCATAATTGCTATTCATATCTTTGGTTCGTGCTCCTAACTATTCATATCATTTTGTTTCTAAAGCCTGCTCCTCTTGTTTGCTTCACCACTCACGCAAGCATCACAAGCAGCCGAAAATCCCTGACCCCCTCTACCCACGACCAGACCTCCATGTGGCAGCCGCGACCACGGTTCATCTCCGCCGACACTTGTTCCACATCCTTGCACCCACGTGAACCGACAGCTCCTACACCACACAAGCGCCCATTGCTCCACGCCCTGACCATCTCAAAGCTATCTAAATCCGACCACCAATCCACTCTCATATACTTGCTTCGGCCTGCCCTACCACCCTCCACATTGCCAAGGTAGCACCACCAGTGACAACCACATAGCTACCCGTGCTTTCATCTCCAGCCCCATGCGAAGGGCCCACTCCATCAACCTATCAGCACTCATCCTCTTCACGTGACCACCCACTGACTTGCTCGAATTCACGAGCCACCCCACTGCACCACCGATGAGCCACTGCTCAGATCTCCTCGTGCCCTCTCGCCTCCTTCATTTTGCCTTGCTGAGACCTCCATGCACACGCAACCTCTCACCATCCCATGCCTTTGCTCCTCGTCCAACTCCACTTACCTTGGCCACGTCAAATCCATCACTACATCACCTTTCTTCGACCATGAAACCTGTCTTCATCCCATCCTTGCTCAGTTGCCAAACTCAGCCGAAGCCAATCACTTTGAAGAGAAATATATTGATATATGTTGCACATATTGAAAAGCAGAAACTGTAAGTCCCTTGTTTGAATAATTCATTCATGCTTCTTAGCATGCGTTCGTATGTCATGTTTTAGACAATATTCTTTAAGCTCAGAAAATTTTACAGTAAAATATATTTTACTATATGTAAGTTATGGATGTTTTCAATACGAATATATATAAAGGCAGTACGTATATTGGCATTAGATTTTATTACAAAAGAAGATATATGTTTCATTATATGGGTTTGAGTTGGCAAGTTTTATCTTACACTGTTTAAAGTACTATACATATTATATATATTATTTTATAACAATATTATATCATATTATTTGTTAAAATATATGTTATGCGAGTTAAAGATAGATTTTATAGGTTGCGTAATCTGTGTACGTATATGTATAGCCAATATATTGTTTGTAAAATATTGGTCTTTAAAATTTTATATATAATACATATAGTTTCTATAATGTACAAGTTTATATATATTTTATATAGTTTATAAAGTTTATACGGTTACTTATAGTTATACAGTTTCTTTCATATCTGTTTATGGAATCTAGTAGATAAGTATGTATATATATGTTTCTTGAATTTTACATATCAGTTTATATAAGTATATAATTGTAACGACCCGTATTTTCACGGATCGAAAAGTTCGTCAAATCTGGAGTTTTAGCATTTTTTTAGCCATTTCAGATTTTAGGCAATTTTTGGCTAAGTCCTAAGTCGTTCACGACTTAGCATAAGTCGTAAGTCGTATACGACTTAGGAGGTGGGAGTGTTGACTCAGGGCTTGGAGTTAGGTCGTTAGACGACTTAAGGAAGACTAGTTGTTGGCTTTGGTTAGGTCGTAGGCGACCTAAGGGGTTAAGTCGTGACCGACTTAAGAGGTTCAGGCGACCTAAGAAAATGTGTGAGCGACCTAAGTGTTTGGGCGAGTCAAGTGTTAGGTCGGCAGTTCGAGTTAGCGACCTAGTAGAGTTAACGACTTAGGGAATAAGCAGTTTGCGACCTATAAGAGTTAGCGACCTATGGGATTGACCGACCTAAGTGTTAGCGTAGTTAGGTCGTTAGATCTGTGTTGAGTTAGGTCGTAGGCGACCTAAGATGGTTAGGTCGCGTGTGTGTTAGGTCGCGAGTTTGCTGAGTCGTAGGTCGCGTGAGTTGTTAGGTCGCTAGAATAGTTTAAGTGTTAGGTCGCGTGGATCTATCTGTTAGGTCGTATGTTGTTTTAGGTCGACATGTGTTAGGTCGTGTAGGAGCCTAAGTTGTTAGGTCGCAACCCAACTGAGTCGTAGGTTGTTAAGTCGCTTAGATAGTTTAAGTGTTAGGTCGTAACATTGTTAGGTCGTAAGATGGGGAGGCCTGTTAGGTCGCTAAGCGCGTAAGAGGTTAGGTCGCGCGTGCGATGAGTCGCTGGGTCTGGCTAAGTCGTTAGGTCGAAGACTGTTATGTCGCGTGCATCTGTTAGGTCGGAGAGGCTTAGGTCGGAGAGGCTTAGGTCGCTTAGGTCGGAAGCGACTTAGGGAGATAGCCAGATTTCGACTTAAGGGCAGATTTCAGCTATAAATAGGAGGGGTTGTTCTCACTTTTTGGGATCCGGATTTTGAAGCGACGAAGTGCTGCCATTTTGAGAGCTCGACTTCTACACTTCTTCACTTCTTTTCTCCACTCTAATCAAGTGCTTCCATCCATCCAAATCGAAGATCAAGATTGAAGATTCAAGAGCTTAGATTGAAGATCTTCATCTTTTCAAGAGAGATTTCTTCCTTTGAGGCGGATTTGTGATAGATCAAGCTTGATCCTTCGCTGTCCAGATCTGAAGTGTGTTGATTTGAGGTTGTTTAGGTGATTTGGTGAGTGGTGATTATCTCTCACACGGATCCAAAGGAGTATATCGGATTGTTGGCTCGATTTGGTGTTAAAATAGTGATTTCCATGCATTTTCTTCATCCTATGAATAGATTCATGTAGATCCATTGTTCATGATGATGTTGCATCCATTTTATCATATGTTAACCTATGCAAGTTCATTCATCAAGTTTGTAGAGATATAATCCATGTTTTCATACTTATTGGACTTTCAACTCTTTAATTACGAAAATGCCATTATTGTTATAATTGTCTACTTAGATCATTTTTGAATGCTTGATTGCTTGGATTGATGTTTGATTTGATTGATTATTATGAACTAGATGATTGATGATTAGATTTAGATCGAAGATGATTCAAAAGCTAAGGGAAAGGCTCTTGAAATGGAAAAGCTGCTCGTGGCATATGTAGCGGGATGATGAAGCTCTTATGCATAGATTTGATGATGTAATGATGAGATGAGGCTTTGCGAGGATGTAATGAAGCGAGGCAATCATGTGGTGAAGACTTGGTCTAATCCAGACGGGATCATTCCAAGCATGTTGATAACTCGGTGATATGATTCGAGTTGAAGATAATGAATGGATATGAGAATAGTCGTCGAGGAGGATGACTAGGAGGCTTGGATAGCATCGTTGTTGAAGGTTCTAGCATACTCTAAGCAAGAATACGTTTGGGCAGATTCGATAGTCCCAACGGCCAACTGTTGATGGTCGAGTACTCTGGGCAGATTCGATAGTCCTAGGCACGGGCTGCGACGACGTGCGGGAGTTATGTCTAGAACCGGGGTTTCCATTAGCCCTTGACGGACGGCTGAAAGAATGTGCCGGTCATTCAATTAACGGTGATATCGAGGCAATGATAACAGTGATAGCCAGAGTCATGGATGTTTGGTTGTATCGTCATTCGGACTCAAGAGCGGTATTTTCTGGGTGCTTATCTGATTTAGGCCTTGGTACTTGGAAAACATCGCCCTTGACTCGAGTGATAGTAGTTTTACTTTAAATTGTATGCTCTGCTATGTTTGCTTCTGCTTAGTGTGTGTCTGGGGGCTATCACTGTAGAATGAGGTTGGAGTGGGAGGGTTGTATTCCTATTCCTTTTCCTTTATGCTCTTTTGGTATGTTGTTAGTTAATTTACTGCTCACTAAGACTGTTGTCTGACTCAAGGCTTTATGTTTTAATTCTTATTGCCTTGGGCTGTTCGTCCATTTTGGGACGGGCAGACTAGGTAGCAGGTGACAGGTGCTGTTCTCTTCTCACGATGCTGATATCGAAGACGAGCTGGAGGATTGCATATTATCTTCTTATTATATGTACTGGATATTCCGCTGTTTTGTATTCTCTGAGAGATATGTAGTGAGGCTGGATGTATTGACTATGTGGATGCTTGTATTCAACTATTATGGAGTTTTATATGATGTCATTTTGTTCTGTAAAGCTTCACTATACATATGTTCTATTGTATTTTGTCCATGCGCTGTGAGTAATACGATAGATTCTTTCATTTTAAATCTTACCTTGACAATCGTCCATGGTCGCCTGGCACACTTTACAGCGCACTTTCTCTAGATTCGGTGCAGGGGTCATGGGCGGTCGTCACATTTGGTATCAGAGCATTGGTTAATCGATTTTACCCAACGCTCGCTGTCGTAACTACGTATGAGAGACGTAATTGTAATTTGATGGATGATTACTATATATAATATAGTAGTTTAGCAGTAAGTTAGTCCCTTATGAAGTTGTTTCTCTAGATGTTCTAATCATTCCTTTTTATAGATATTGAGAATGAGTCGAAGAGGGAGACCAGCTGCTAGGGAAGGTCGCGCTACTGAAGAGACTGCTGATTATGCAGCCATGTTCGAAGCTATGATGACTTCGATCATGAGAAGGATACCAGTTCCGGGGGCGGCAGTTGATGTTGGAGTTCAAGTCCAAACTCCGAAACCAGTGGATTTTGCTAAGCTGTGCAAGGATTATACTGCTCTTGGAGGGAAGGTTTTCTTGGGAACAGAATCTACCATTGAGGTCCAGAGGTGGATAGATGCTTGTAGAAGGATCTTTGGTGATTTGGGAATTGATGATGCAACTAAGAGGAAGTTGGCATCAAGGCAGCTTCAAGGGAGAGCCTCTGATTGGTGGAACTCTATTACCATCGATACTGCGGAGGAAGAGATTACTTGGGAGCAATTCCAAGCTAGATTTGAAGCTAAGTTCATTTCTACAACTCAGAAGTCTATTCTGTTCAAGAGGTTTGTGGAGCTCAAGCAAGGTGGAAGATCAGTTCTTGAGTATGTTTCTGAGTTCGAAGCTTTGTCCAAGTATGCCCGGTCGTATATTGAATCTGCTTATCAGAAGAATGAGAAGTTTGTGACCGGCTTGGATAGTTATCTTGGGAGACAGTTGGTGGATCATTTGGACGATTCATTTGAGAAGCTTGTGGAGAAAGCTCTTAGGCATGAGAGTCTGTTTCCTAAGGAAGGACCTGTTGTTGCTGTTACCAAGGGAGAATCTAAACCACAGCAGGGTGGAAACCAGAAGAGGAAGCAGCAGCAGCAGAAGGGTAAGGATGGCCAGAAGAAGCCGAAAGGCGAGGTAACTTGCTACAATTGTCAGCAGAAGGGCCATTTCTCTAAGGATTGTAAGAATCCGAAGGTACCGATGAAGTGTCACAACTGTGACAAGCCGGGGCATTTCAGGAAGAATTGTCCAGAACCAAGGAAGGACAGGCAAATTGTGCAAGCTTATGCTTTGGGAGCTGTTCCGTCGTCTTCGAAAGCTCCTACTGCCGAAGAGAAGGGAAAGAGTGTGGTTGTTCAAGGTACTCTTTTCCTATGTGGTATTCCAGTTAGAGTTTTGTTTGATACTGGAGCGTCGCATTCGTTTGTTTGTAATGAACTCGTTGGCCGGTTAGGTTTGACACCGGATATTGTTGATAGGCCATTGGTTGTGACTAATCCAGTTGGGGGTTCGTCTTGTTTGTGTATGTTATGCCGTGGTCTAGTTGTGTCGAGTCATGGTTGCTCTTTTGTTTGTGATTGCTTTGTTCTGAACTTTGCGGGGTTCGGAATTATCTTGGGTATGGACTGGCTTAGGAAGTATGCGGCTAAGGTTGATTGCGAAAGGTTGGAAGTGACAGTCGAGAATGTGGAGGGGCGAAAGATTGTGATACGATGTAAGCATGAAGAAGGCGTCTTCATGAGCTTCATGTATTCGCTAGTTGTTCCACGGGATGGACTGTCATCAGTGCCGATCGCTAATGGATTCGAGGATGTCTTTGACGAAGTCAAAGGGTTGCCGCCGCATAGAGAGATCGAGTTTCGTATAGATCTAGTTGAAGGAGCCAGGCCTGTTGTGATGCCTCTTAGGCGGATGGCGCCTAGGGAACAGCAAGAGTTGAGGGTGCAAGTTGATGACCTTTTACAGAAAGGATTCATTCGGCGTAGTGTGTCCGAGTGGGGTGCACCAGTTGTGTTTGCAACTAAGGCAGATGGGTCATTGAGATTGTGTGTGGATTATCGTGAGCTGAATAAGGTGACTAAGAAGAACAAGTATCCATTGCCGAGAATAGATGACTTGTTTGATCAGCTTCACGAAGCTAAGGTGTTTTCTCAGATGGATCTGGCAACGGGATTTCACCAGTTGAGAGTTGCTAAGGATAGTGTGCCGAAGACTGCTTTTCGAACACCATCCGGTTTCTTTGAGTGGCTGGTAATGCCGTTTGGATTGACTAACGCGCCAGCATATTTTGTGGATCTTATGAATAGAGTGTTCAGAGATCAGTTGAACAAGTTCGTACTTGTGTTCGTGGATGATATTCTGATTTATTCCAGAACGGAAGAAGAGCACAAGACGCACTTGCGTATTGTTTTGGAGATCTTACGGAAACATCAGCTGAAGGCTAAGTTTTCAAAGTGTCACTTCTGGAAGAGTGAAGTGAGGTTCTTAGGCCATGTGATTTCTGGAAATGGAATAGCGGTTGATCCCGCAAAGGTGGTAGCAATCCAGGATTGGGTTAGACCTAAGAATGCATCTGATGTGAGAAGTTTTCTTGGATTAGCAGGATATTATCGACGGTTTATCAAAGACTTCTCCAAGATAGCTGCACCGTTAACAGGATTGACGAAGAAGAACCAAGTGTTCAGTTGGGATGCTAAGTGTGAGCAAGCTTTCGGAATCCTGAAAGAGCGATTGACGAGTGCTCCTGTTTTGACTATTCCAAGTGGGAATGATGAGATGGTGGTTTACACCGACGCATGTGGTACTGGACTTGGAGCAGTGCTGATGCAGAAGGATAAAGTTGTTGCGTATGCCAGTCGACAACTAAAGCCGCATGAAAGGAATTACCCAACTCATGATTTGGAGTTAGCGGCGATTGTATTTGCTCTGAAGATGTGGAGGCATTATCTGTTGGGAGTTCGATTCGAGTTGTTTACGGATCATAAGTCGTTGAAGTATCTTTTCTCCCAGAAGGATTTGAATCTTCGGCAGCAACGTTGGCTAGAGTTTTTAGCATCATATGATTTTGGTATAGCTTATACTCCGGGAAAAGGTAACGCAGTGGCTGATGCGTTAAGTCGAAGACATGCAGGATTGGGAGCCATGTTTTCTGAATGGAAGAGTCTCGAGTATTTAGCTGGATTTGACTTCAGGCCTAGATGTGAATTGGAACCTGAGATGTTGGCAAACTTATCGATAAGACCCACTCTTGTGGAAAGGATTGGCGAGGGTCAAAAGCGAGATGATAAGCTTGTCAAGATTATCCGTGGATTGGAATCTGGATTGGATCCAGAAAAGGATAAAGGATTCGAGGTCGATAGAGAAGGTTGGATTCGAAAGCAAGGACGACTAGTTGTTCCCGATATAGATGAATTGAGGAGTGAAGTTCTGAAGGAAAGTCATCACTCGAAGTTGACAATTCATCCAGGTGGAAACAAGATGTATCGGGATATGAAGAGAACCTACTACTGGGAAGGCATGAAGAAGGATGTTGGAGATTTCATTTCCAAGTGTATGAACTGTCAGTTGGTAAAGGCTGAACAGAAAAAGCCAAGTGGATTGCTTCAACCCTTAGAAGTTCCTACATGGAAGTGGGAACAAGTGTCGATGGATTTTATTGATGGATTGCCTAGAACCAGAACGGGAAATGAAGGGATTTGGGTCATTGTGGATCGTCTGACTAAGAGTGCACGATTCATTCCTGTTCGATCGACTAGGACTGCATCAAAGTTGGCTGAGTTGTATGTGAAGTGGATAGTTCGATTCCATGGTGTTCCGAAGAGTATAGTGAGCGATCGAGACCCATTGTTCACTAGTGGATTTTGGAGGAGCTTCCAGGAAGTCTTGGGAACCGAGTTGTGTTTGAGTACAGCTTATCACCCTCAGACAGATGGTCAGACCGAGAGAGTCAACCGAGTTTTGGAAGATCTTCTTAGAGCATGTGTTTTGGACTTCGGAGGATCATGGGAAGATCACCTTCATTTGGTGGAGTTTGCGTACAACAACAGTTACCAGTCAAGCATTGGTATGGCACCGTATGAGGCATTGTATGGAAGACCGTGTAACTCTCCGACATGTTGGTTGGAAACTGGAGAAAAGCTGATGCTTGGGCCAGAGATGATTCGACAGACTTCGGATTGCATAGAGATCATTCGGCAACGAATGAAGGCAGCCCAAGACCGTCAGAAGAGTTATGCTGATAAGCGTCGAAAGGATTTGGAATTCGACGTAGGAGATATGGTTTTTGTGAAGATTTCTCCACTGAAGAAGGTTATCCGATTCGGGAAGAAAGGAAAATTGACTCCGAGATTTGTTGGACCATTCCCGATTATCGAGCGAATTGGAAAGCTCGCTTACAGATTGGAGTTACCAGAGAAGATGTCGAGTGTGCACAATGTTTTTCATGTATCATATCTACGGAAGTATGTGCACGACTCGAGAACAGTGGTTTCTGCTGATAGCTGTGAAGACTTAGAAGTTGATCCAGTTGATAGAAGACCTCGTAAGCCGCTTCGTGTTGTTGAAACCGACACGAAACAGCTTAGGAGGAAGGTAGTTAAGTTGCTCAAGATACAATGGAGTGAAGATGATAACGACTGTACGTGGGAGGTGGAAGAGAGGATGAAAGCAGCTCATCCTGAACTCTTCAAGGTATGGCCCTAAAGTGTCGTGTCATCTCGCGATATTGTAACTTGTTCTAATTCTAGAATTCTGTACGCTAAGTTAGAATTGGATGCATGGTTTGTTGATTGCTATGGATGGTAGGCGTACAGAATAGTTTTTGATTGCTTGGAATTTCGGGGGCGAAATTCCTAAGGAGGAGAGAATGTAACGACCCGTATTTTCACGGATCGAAAAGTTCGTCAAATCTGGAGTTTTAGCATTTTTTTAGCCATTTCAGATTTTAGGCAATTTTTGGCTAAGTCCTAAGTCGTTCACGACTTAGCATAAGTCGTAAGTCGTATACGACTTAGGAGGTGGGAGTGTTGACTCAGGGCTTGGAGTTAGGTCGTTAGACGACTTAAGGAAGACTAGTTGTTGGCTTTGGTTAGGTCGTAGGCGACCTAAGGGGTTAAGTCGTGACCGACTTAAGAGGTTCAGGCGACCTAAGAAAATGTGTGAGCGACCTAAGTGTTTGGGCGAGTCAAGTGTTAGGTCGGCAGTTCGAGTTAGCGACCTAGTAGAGTTAACGACTTAGGGAATAAGCAGTTTGCGACCTATAAGAGTTAGCGACCTATGGGATTGACCGACCTAAGTGTTAGCGTAGTTAGGTCGTTAGATCTGTGTTGAGTTAGGTCGTAGGCGACCTAAGATGGTTAGGTCGCGTGTGTGTTAGGTCGCGAGTTTGCTGAGTCGTAGGTCGCGTGAGTTGTTAGGTCGCTAGAATAGTTTAAGTGTTAGGTCGCGTGGATCTATCTGTTAGGTCGTATGTTGTTTTAGGTCGACATGTGTTAGGTCGTGTAGGAGCCTAAGTTGTTAGGTCGCAACCCAACTGAGTCGTAGGTTGTTAAGTCGCTTAGATAGTTTAAGTGTTAGGTCGTAACATTGTTAGGTCGTAAGATGGGGAGGCCTGTTAGGTCGCTAAGCGCGTAAGAGGTTAGGTCGCGCGTGCGATGAGTCGCTGGGTCTGGCTAAGTCGTTAGGTCGAAGACTGTTATGTCGCGTGCATCTGTTAGGTCGGAGAGGCTTAGGTCGGAGAGGCTTAGGTCGCTTAGGTCGGAAGCGACTTAGGGAGATAGCCAGATTTCGACTTAAGGGCAGATTTCAGCTATAAATAGGAGGGGTTGTTCTCACTTTTTGGGATCCGGATTTTGAAGCGACGAAGTGCTGCCATTTTGAGAGCTCGACTTCTACACTTCTTCACTTCTTTTCTCCACTCTAATCAAGTGCTTCCATCCATCCAAATCGAAGATCAAGATTGAAGATTCAAGAGCTTAGATTGAAGATCTTCATCTTTTCAAGAGAGATTTCTTCCTTTGAGGCGGATTTGTGATAGATCAAGCTTGATCCTTCGCTGTCCAGATCTGAAGTGTGTTGATTTGAGGTTGTTTAGGTGATTTGGTGAGTGGTGATTATCTCTCACACGGATCCAAAGGAGTATATCGGATTGTTGGCTCGATTTGGTGTTAAAATAGTGATTTCCATGCATTTTCTTCATCCTATGAATAGATTCATGTAGATCCATTGTTCATGATGATGTTGCATCCATTTTATCATATGTTAACCTATGCAAGTTCATTCATCAAGTTTGTAGAGATATAATCCATGTTTTCATACTTATTGGACTTTCAACTCTTTAATTACGAAAATGCCATTATTGTTATAATTGTCTACTTAGATCATTTTTGAATGCTTGATTGCTTGGATTGATGTTTGATTTGATTGATTATTATGAACTAGATGATTGATGATTAGATTTAGATCGAAGATGATTCAAAAGCTAAGGGAAAGGCTCTTGAAATGGAAAAGCTGCTCGTGGCATATGTAGCGGGATGATGAAGCTCTTATGCATAGATTTGATGATGTAATGATGAGATGAGGCTTTGCGAGGATGTAATGAAGCGAGGCAATCATGTGGTGAAGACTTGGTCTAATCCAGACGGGATCATTCCAAGCATGTTGATAACTCGGTGATATGATTCGAGTTGAAGATAATGAATGGATATGAGAATAGTCGTCGAGGAGGATGACTAGGAGGCTTGGATAGCATCGTTGTTGAAGGTTCTAGCATACTCTAAGCAAGAATACGTTTGGGCAGATTCGATAGTCCCAACGGCCAACTGTTGATGGTCGAGTACTCTGGGCAGATTCGATAGTCCTAGGCACGGGCTGCGACGACGTGCGGGAGTTATGTCTAGAACCGGGGTTTCCATTAGCCCTTGACGGACGGCTGAAAGAATGTGCCGGTCATTCAATTAACGGTGATATCGAGGCAATGATAACAGTGATAGCCAGAGTCATGGATGTTTGGTTGTATCGTCATTCGGACTCAAGAGCGGTATTTTCTGGGTGCTTATCTGATTTAGGCCTTGGTACTTGGAAAACATCGCCCTTGACTCGAGTGATAGTAGTTTTACTTTAAATTGTATGCTCTGCTATGTTTGCTTCTGCTTAGTGTGTGTCTGGGGGCTATCACTGTAGAATGAGGTTGGAGTGGGAGGGTTGTATTCCTATTCCTTTTCCTTTATGCTCTTTTGGTATGTTGTTAGTTAATTTACTGCTCACTAAGACTGTTGTCTGACTCAAGGCTTTATGTTTTAATTCTTATTGCCTTGGGCTGTTCGTCCATTTTGGGACGGGCAGACTAGGTAGCAGGTGACAGGTGCTGTTCTCTTCTCACGATGCTGATATCGAAGACGAGCTGGAGGATTGCATATTATCTTCTTATTATATGTACTGGATATTCCGCTGTTTTGTATTCTCTGAGAGATATGTAGTGAGGCTGGATGTATTGACTATGTGGATGCTTGTATTCAACTATTATGGAGTTTTATATGATGTCATTTTGTTCTGTAAAGCTTCACTATACATATGTTCTATTGTATTTTGTCCATGCGCTGTGAGTAATACGATAGATTCTTTCATTTTAAATCTTACCTTGACAATCGTCCATGGTCGCCTGGCACACTTTACAGCGCACTTTCTCTAGATTCGGTGCAGGGGTCATGGGCGGTCGTCACAATAATGTTTATAAAATTTTAAAGATATAAGTTTTGCAGTTTGTATAAGTTATATAATTGGTCTATACCTTAGTCTACTAAGTTTTTGGTGTGTCTGTTTTTATATGTAATATATATTGTTAAACTATAATATATTGTTTAAGAATACAATATTGATTTTTATAAAATAACAAATATTTCTGTATATACATCAAACTGATTCTGATCCAGTTCATCAATTCTTGATTTTCAGTGTTGTTCGTCGAATTCGTGCCATTTTGCTTCCTGTTCACTCTCTAGCCTCGAAAGGTGAGCAATCACTCACGATTAACGTTCTTTTATTTATTAAATTTGAGTTCAATTGAAACGACAATTGAAATATGCTGCTGTTAGTTAATTACACTGTTATATATGCTATTACCTATATCAGTTCACCTGTGACATCTGACACCATTATCTGTTATTATTTATGCGATGATAATACAGTTTGGCTGATAATTGATTGATTTTTGATGTTTATATTGGATGTAAAATTGTTAATGTTAAAATGATAAACAGTATGAAATTGAACTTGATATAGGATAATTAAATGTTAAATTTGATTAACTGACATTTGTATAATATGACCCCTTTAACTGTTGAATTTATTGACACGTGGGATTTGTTTAATTACATTTTGAACCACTGAATGTATGTTGTTAAATTGATGATGTATGAAATTGTAAATTGAATGACAAGTGAAAACCATAATGTAATAATCTATAATCTGCATGAAATGATAGTGTAGATTCTAGAAATAATTATATTAATTCGTACAAATAACAATGCGAATTAATACGGTTATTTCGGGATTATTTGAATTGATTATTGGATTGTTATCGTTTGTTGTTATTGCTTGTTTATTTACTTTGACACCATCCCAGTTATCACACTGCAAGTTCCCTTTGCTATGTTTTTGATTTTGAATTGAATTGGAATCGGGTTGAAATGATAAATATCCAAATTGAACTTTGACCTAGGATAGAGAATTAAATAAAATCCGATTGGTCAATAATTTGATTTAAAAATAAACGAAGATTTTATTTGAATAAATAATATGGTTTTGAAATGAAGTTGAAATTTGAATTTTAATGAAAGGAAAATGTTAATATTTAATAATATGAAATAAAATATTAACAATGTAATTGATGAAAGAATGTTGTTTAATTTGAGAAATTATTTAATTAAGTTTGAAATTATAATTAAGTTTGAAATTATTAAACTTTGAAATGATTTAATAATTAAGTTTGAAATTATAATTAAGTTTGAAATTATTAAACTTTGAAATTATTCAATAATTAAGTTTTGAATTATTTAATAATTAAATAAGATTGGATTATTTAATGCTTAAATTGAATTGGATTCTTTAATAAGTGAAATTGAACTTTTGAATAAGTGAATTTTACTTCGTAAATAATTGAAATTGAGTTTCTTTATTAATTAAGTTTGGAAAATTATTTAACTCAGTAAATAAGTGAAATTGAATTTCTTTAACAAGAAATAAAATGTGATTTATTGAAATTAATGCAAGACTTGAAATTTAAAGAATTTGATTTGATGAATTTAATTTAATTCAAATTGTAAGTTTTGAAATAAGGAAGTTGAATTTAAATAATGGATTTAATGAATTGGAAATTTAATAGAAATTGTTTTGAATGGCAAATTTACTTAATGAACATTGAATGATAAATGGATTTAAATTTATTTGAATGTTAAATTAATTTAAATGATTTCGGAATGAAACTTATATACGAATTTGAATCAATATTTGAATTGTTTTAAATAGAAATTGAAATTGAATTATAAGATTTTGAAATGGTAAATTTAGAAGTTTTGAAACGTAAATTTTGGAAATTGATTTCGAAAGACAAACAAAATGTTGATTTATAAACTCTGATTGAAATTGGAATTGATTTGGTTTTGAAATAAATAAACGACCAATCGGTGTAATAATTACGGAAGTTATTAAAGAGACCGGAATTCGGTTATGGATATACTCTCTATCTAAACCGAAAACCACTTTAATAACTATACGCGGAGTGATGATCCAGAATGAAGTGGTTGGAATGATGTACGTGATGACTGAAGAAAGAGAACGATAATGGATAGCCTTGACACTTGTGTCAAATTGGAAATGACTAAAACAAGAGCTGTGCCGGGCCAATGGAGGATTAGCTACCTCAAGTGGACACACTTCTTCGAACTACTTATACTTGTTGTCGATTGGTGCACCCTTGATTTTGGGAGTGTTGTTTCACGGTGTTGCGGGCGCTGCGGCGTTGCGTTCTCACCAGTCCGGATCAGGCGAACGGTAGTATCACTACCTTGGGTATTGCCTCATGTGCCTTGTCATACTTGTATTCCATTTATGCGCGACCACTACGATTTTGATTTGTACCTTTAGTATATGGATTGCCCTCTGGTGACTTCCGGTTTTGGGGAAACTACGGTCTTGTATATGCTTTTGGGAATAAAAATGTGTTAAGGGTAGAATGGGCCATGACTTAACACTATTTTGATATCTTATTATTACTGATAGACATTATCTACTTATCATACACTACTACATAGTAGATAGTTTAACGGATCCTTAAAGGATGGTTATTCCAAACATCCTTTGAGTTACTTGTATTTCAATTGCTATTTCACTTGAGTTGGATTTATTAATATAAGAATGTTAATCCTGACTCGAGTGTCTTGTGTTTTTGCTTTACACTCGGGTCAGACTGAGTAGTTCAGCTTTCGAGACTCACCTTTGGAGTTGGAGCTTTGCTTGAAGATCCAGCCATCTATTCTGCTTTCAGTATTCGATGATTCCAGTGATGTATTCTGATTTGTATCCGATGTATCGTATTACTCTTCTGTTGTAACTCTGATGTATTTTATATATTCATATAGTAGCTTCATGAACTACTATTTCTTTTATTTCCGCTGCACTTATTACTCTGTGTCTGTGATCTGTGATTATTTATTTACTGTATATCTTCAGTTTTGCCAAATTTAAATTAACAACGCGGTATTTTGAGCAATTCAACTCCGGCATGAGTGTCTACCTATACACTTATAATGGATGCGAAGGGTCCAAAATGGCGGGTCGTTACAGTTGGTATCAGAGCTTTGGTAGCTCTAGGCAAAACTTAGCATATAGGGTAAATGTATTTACAGAATCACACACGTTCGAGTTTCAATCTCTTCCTTTGACTCAATTCCTTTGAATTTTGGAACGCTCCCCTTGGTTCCGAAATTCATTCGTGTCCCTCACTATTCGTCTTCTTTCAATTCTGGAGCACCCCATAACTCCATTTTGAATGATATCTATAATAGATCGGCGGTCTCGCCAATCTTCAAATGATTGTAAAGGGGTGAAACTCCTCTACAATAGGTATCGATTTACCAGAGATTTCTGTATCCTCAGTTTACGATGCTATCTATCTCCTACTATACCTAAATTCTATTTCTTGAGATCGAATGTCGATTTGCCTCGAAATTCTGCATCGATCCTATTCTTGAAGTCACGGTTGACCCGGTTAAGGCTGCCCGCGATTATATAAACTTATCTATCTTCCTATTTGTTATTTAAATCATCTTATTTTGTTTCAAACTTATTTTCGAATCAAAATTCTCTTTGATTTGAGTCCATCAAATTTGAATCTCTATCCTTGCTTTGAAATTCATTCCTGTATCGTCGAGCAAAGAAACGTATTTGTAAACTAATACATATAAATGTTTTAATATATGATGTGTTGTTTGAGTTGTTGATGTTGATTTGGGTTTCCGATCGATTCGTCTGATCAACGCTATCGATAGGATTTCCAAAACACTTTAACAGAGCAAACCGACACAATATCGTTTTCAAATTTTGTAAACAAATTAAATTTTATATGATTATATTATATATAAGGATAATTTTCTAAAATTAAATTGTTAATAAATTTGTTGTCAGAAATAATAATATTTGATTGTTTTGTAAACAATTGACTATTGCAATATAAATAAACGAATTTATAAAACTTGGCTATAATTTGATTGGGAATTGAAATGAATTTAAATCAGGAATTTGAGAATTAAATTTCCAATGATTTCGAACTATGGTTTTAAAGGTTTAAAATGCACATTATTTAAAGGTATTTTGACTATAATTTGTTTCCAAAGAATTTTAATGTATATTATTTAAAGTATTTTCAAATAGGAACCGTTTTCAAAGAATTTTAAAATATTGAAATTAGTGCTCTACTCTTTGTCGCTGGAAAATAATTTCGGTGATGGCGGCCGCATCATCGACATTCATTTTCGAGTTTCGAAGTGGAGATACTATTCTGTAGTTTTGCTACGGCTTTGTTTTAAAAAATATTTTGATTTGAATTTCTTCAGTATAATTTGATTTATATATATATAAGTATCTTATTTTAAAATTTAATTTGATTTGATATAAATATATTATATATATCTCTAAATTTTTTAAAGTTAATCGGAAATCTAATTCTTAAATTTTGTTAAAGGATGATTTTAATTATAAATAAAACCAAAATTTGGAATAAATATTTAAACTTCAATAATTGAATTGGGAAAATTTTATTTGCATTCTAATACAACTTACCCAAATTATTCAGAAGTTGAATATGTAATTGGATAATATATAAGATAAATTGAATTTATAAATAAAATTTGAGTGTTTATAATAAATGTTATACACTAAATTTTGACTATAAAGATATGAATAGAGTTAGATAGGATAATAAGTAAAACTCAGTTAATAATGAAATAATTTTGTTTTGAAAGAATTAATAAATTTGTTTTGAAAAACTGAAATTTGATCAACTTATGAAATACCTTGAATTTGAAAGCAATTAGTAAATATAAATTAATTTAAATCGAAACTATTATGGTTTAAATTAATTTATATGGGTTAAATATATGTGATTAGATATGTTAAGTAAAATAAATTTAACAATAATTTGGAATAAGGAAGAATTTAAATTGTTGAAAATAAAATATGATTATAATAAAAGACTATTCAAATTTATGGTTTTAGAAATTGTAAATTGAAGATAATTGGATAGATAATGAATTTAGAAATAGTTGAGATTGATTTTAGTGAAATCAAATGGATTAAATCAATTGTTGAATATCAATTAATTTAAATTTGAATTTATATGGTTTAAATAATTGTTATTTTGTATTTCAAATCTATTTTTCTTTCTGGTTGTTTTCATTCCCTTACCTCCTTCCTTTTCGGGGACGAAAAGTTTTGAGTGGGGGAGAGTGTAACGACCCGTAAATTTCAACTGTTTTAATAACGCAATTAGTTGAAATTTTGTGAAATTTTAAACGATAAAAATTTTGAAATAAAAATTTAATATTTGGAATACGTCTAGTTAAACATAGCAACTGGTAAATTTTCGTCCGAAAATTTGAAAGTTTATTTCGCGCGTAAATTCACTTCAATTTAATCAGTTAAAAAGCAATGAAAATAAAATGTTTCCGAAACCTAAATATTTTTACATAGAAAAATTCTAAACTATCTTCTGAGCAAGATGTCAGTTTGTCGTTTTTCCAAATTCGGACATCTTTGGCTCCGTCGATCTTATTTTTCAGCGTTTTTCTTGCATTTTCCGCCAGTTGAAAATTCGAATTTTTATGATTCGATCGTACCACCAATATTTGTATACCGTTTTGATCGCTTCGTCGCGCTGATCTCTGCAGTATATTTAATTCTGTGTTTTGAAGTCCAGCGCGCGACGAAATCTGCATAACGGCAACGATATCAGTACACATTTGAGCCTTTTGGTTTTGTGACTTTCAATATTCTTCCCGTGCAAACCGATGGCTATCAACAATTAATGTATTCAGCTTTTCGCTATTTTTCCCATCAATTCACGCGCTTGTCTTTCTCTATTCCCACTGGTAAAATCATAATTGCTATTCATATCTTTGGTTCGTGCTCCTAACTACTCATATCATTTTGTTTCTAAAGCCTGCTCCTCTTGTTTGCTTCACCACTCACGCAAGCATCACAAGCAGCCGAAAATCCCTGACCCCCTCTACCCACGACCAGACCTCCATGTGGCAGCCGCGACCACGGTTCATCTCCGCCGACACTTGTTCCACATCCTTGCACCCACGTGAACCGACAGCCCCTACACCACACAAGCGCCCATTGCTCCACGCCCTGACCATCTCAAAGCTATCTAAATCCGACCACCAATCCACTCTCATATACTTGCTTCGGCCTGCCCTACCACCCTCCACATCGCCAAGGTAGCACCACCAGTGACAACCACATAGCTACCCGTGCTTTCATCTCCAGCCCCATGCGAAGGGCCCACTCCATCAACCTATCAGCACTCATCCTCTTCACGTGACCACCCACTGACTTGCTCGAATTCACGAGCCACCCCACTGCACCACCGATGAGCCACTGCTCAGATCTCCTCGTGCCCTCTCGCCTCCTTCATTTTGCCTTGCTGAGACCTCTATGCACACGCAACCTCTCACCATCCCATGCCTTTGCTCCTCGTCCAACTCCACTTACCTTGGCCACGTCAAATCCATCACTACATCACCTTTCTTTGACCATGAAACATGTCTTCATCCCATCCTTGCTCAGTTGCCAAACTCAGCCGAAGCCAATCACTTTGAAGAGAAATATATTGATATATGTTGCACATATTGAAAAGCAGAAACTATAAGTCCCTTGTTTGAATAATTCATTCATGCTTCTTAGCATGCATTCGTATGTCATGTTTTAGACAATAGTCTTTAATCTCAGAAAATTTTACAGTAAAATATATTTTACTATATGTAAGTTATGGATGTTTTCAATACGAATATATATAAAGGCAGTACGTATATTGGCATTAGATTTTATTACAAAAGAAGATATATGTTTCATTATATGGGTTTGAGTTGGCAACTTTTATCTTACACTGTTTAAAGTACTATACATATTATATATATTATTTTATAACAATATTATATCATATTATTTGTTAAAATATATGTTATGCGAGTTAAAGATAGATTTTATAGGTTGCGTAATCTGTGTACGTATATGTATAGCCAATATATTGTTTGTAAAATATTGGTCTTTAAAATTTTATATATAATACATATAGTTTCTATAATGTACAAGTTTATATATATTTTATATAGTTTATAAAGTTTATACGGTTACTTATAGTTATACAGTTTCTTTCATATCTGTTTATGGAATCTAGTGGATAAGTATGTATATATATGTTTCTTGAATTTTACATATCAGTTTATATAAGTATATAATGTTTATAAAATTTTAAAGATATAAGTTTTGCAGTTTGTATAAGTTATATAATTGGTCTATACCTTAGTCTACTAAGTTTTTGGTGTGTCTGTTTTTATATGTAATATATATTGTTAAACTATAATATATTGTTTAAGAATACAATATTGAATTTTATAAAATAACAAATATTTCTATATATATATCAAACTGATTCTGATCCAGTTCATCAATTCTTGGTTTTCAGTGTTGTTCGTCGAATTCGTGCCATTTTGCTTTGCTTGGATGCAAAATTCAATTTCAGTGTCCGTATCAGTGTGCGTATCCGTGTCACCTCATGTTCACTCTCTAGCCTCGAAAGGTGAGCAATCACTCACGATTAACGTTCTTTTATTTATTAAATTTGATTTCAATTGAAATATGCTGCTGTTAGTTAATTACACTGTTATATATGCTATTACCTGTATCAGTTCACCTGTGACATCTGACACCGTTATCTATTATTATTTATGCGATGATAATACAGTTTGGCTGATAATTGATTGATTTTTGATGTTTATATTGGATGTAAAATTGTTAATGTTAAAATGATAAACAGTATGAAATTGAACTTGATATAGGATAATTAAATGTTAAATTTGATTAACTGACATTTGTATAATATGACCCCTTTAACTGTTGAATTTATTGACACGTGGGATTTGTTTAATTACATTTTGAACCACTGAATGTATGTTGTTAAATTGATGATGTATGAAATTGTAAATTGAATGACAAGTGAAAACCATAATGTAATAATCTTTAATCTGCATGAAATGATAGTGTAGATTCTAGAAATAATTATATTAATTCGTACAAATAACAATGCGAATTAATACTGTTATTTCGGGATTATTTGAATTGATTATTGGATTGTTATCGTTTGTTGTTATTGCTTGTTTATTTACTTTGACACCATCCCAGTTATCACACTGCAAGTTCCCTTTGCTATGTTTTTGATTTTGAATTGAATTGGAATCGGGTTGAAATGATAAATACCCAAATTGAACTTTGACCTAGGATAGAGAATTAAATAAAATCCGATTGGTCAATAATTTGATTTAAAAAAAACGAAGATTTTATTTGAATAAATAATATGGTTTTGAAATGAAGTTGAAATTTGAATTTTAATGAAAGGAAAATGTTAATATTTAATAATATGAAATAAAATATTAACAATGTAATTGATGAAAGAATGTTGTTTAATTTGAGAAATTATTTAATTAAGTTTGAAATTATAATTAAGTTTGAAATTATTAAACTTTGAAATGATTTAATAATTAAGTTTGAAATTATAATTAAGTTTGAAATTATTAAACTTTGAAATTATTTAATAATTAATTTTTGAATTATTTAATAATTAAATAAGATTGGATTATTTAATGCTTAAATTGAATTGGATTCTTTAATAAGTGAAATTGAACTTTTGAATAAGTGAATTTTACTTCGTAAATAATTGAAATTGAGTTTCTTTATTAATTAAGTTTGGAAAATTATTTAAGTCAGTAAATAAGTGAAATTGAATTTCTTTAACAAGAAATAAAATGTGATTTATTGAAATTAATGCAAGACTTGAAATTTAAAGAATTTGATTTGATGAATTTAATTTAATTCAAATTGTAAGTTTTGAAATAAGGAAGTTGAATTTAAATAATGGATTTAATGAATTGGAAATTTAATAGAAATTGTTTTGAATGGCAAATTTACTTAATGAACATTGAATGAAATTGATAAATGGATTTAAATTGATTTGAATGTTAAATTAATTTAAATGATTTCGGAATAAAACTTATATACGAATTTGAATCAATATTTGAATTTTTTTAAATAGAAATTGAAATTGAATTATAAGATTTTGAAATGGTAAATTTAGAAGTTTTGAAACGTAAATTTTGGAAATTGATTTCGAAAGACAAACAAAATGTTGATTTATAAACTCTGATTGAAATTGGAATTGATTTGGTTTTGAAATAAATAAACGACCAATCGGTGTAATAATTACGGAAGTTATTAAAGAGACCGGAATTCGGTTATGGATATACTCTCTATCTAAACCGAAAACCACTTTAATAACTATACGCGGAGTGATGATCCAGAATGAAGTGGTTGGAATGATGTACGTGATGACTGAAGAAAGAGAACGATAATGGATAGCCTTGACACTTGTGTCAAATTGGAAATGACTAAAACAAGAGCTGTGCCGGGCCAATGGAGGATTAGCTACCTCAAGTGGACACACTTCTTCGAACTACTTATACTTGTTGTCGATTGGTGCACCCTTGATTTTGGGAGTGTTGTTTCACGGTGTTGCGGGCGCTGCGGCGTTGCGTTCTCACCAGTCCGGATCAGGCGAACGGTAGTATCACTACCTTGGGTATTGCCTCATGTGCCTTGTCATACTTGTATTCCATTTATGCGCGACCACTACGATTTTGATTTGTACCTTTAGTATATGGATTGCCCTCTGGTGACTTCCGGTTTTGGGGAAACTACGGTCTTGTATATGCTTTTGGGAATAAAAATGTGTTAAGGGTGGAATGGGCCATGACTTAACACTATTTTGATATCTTATTATTACTGATAGACATTATCTACTTATCATACACTACTACATAGTAGATAGTTTAACGGATCCTTAAAGGATGGTTATTCCAAACATCCTTTGAGTTACTTGTATTTCAATTGCTATTTCACTTGAGTTGGATTTATTAATATAAGAATGTTAATCCTGACTCGAGTGTCTTGTGTTTTTGCTTTACGCTCGGGTCAGACTGAGTAGTTCAGCTTTCGAGACTCACCTATGGAGTTGGAGCTTTGCTTGAAGATCCAGCCATCTATTCTGCTTTCAGTATTCGATGATTCCAGTGATGTATTCTGATTTGTATCCGATGTATCGTATTACTCTTCTGTTGTAACTCTGATGTATTTTATATATTCATATAGTAGCTTCATGAACTACTATTTCTTTTATTTCCGCTGCACTTATTACTCTGTGTCTGTGATCTGTGATTATTTATTTACTGTATATCTTCAGTTTTGCCAAATTTAAATTAACAACGCGGTATTTTGAGCAATTCAACTCCGGCATGAGTGTCTACCTATACACTTATAATGGATGCGAAGGGTCCAAAATGGCGGGTCGTTACACATTCCAAGCTAATTTATTTAATAACCATTTCACAAATTTATTTGAGCCAAGCTTCCATCCAAAACTATTAACTTAAGTTAATCCGTTATTTTCAATTAATTCAACTATATAACTTAAGTTTATTTTCATTTCAATCAAATTCCATTTCAATTTTAGATTGATTCTTACTTAAATCAAATTCCATTTCATTTACTAATTAATTTAATTAGTTCATTCACTTAATCCACTTCAAATTTTAATTCCATACTCGAATTCATACTCAAATTCACTTAAATGGTATCCAAGGCCATATTTAATTTATTTACACTTAAATTGAATTTAGCTATAACTCAAGTCATCACCATTTCAATCCAATTCTATTTTATTTGACCACATGTACATATATTTAATCAGCTTATATATAAGTCGAATTTTATTTATCACTCAAGTTCCATATTCAATTTCACTTTCAGTCCATAATCCATTCTATTTAATCAAGTTAAATTCCATTCCCATATTCAATTACTAATTTAAATTAAAATTCCTCTTAACCCACATTTCAAAACCATATTCGAGTTATTCATACTTAAATTAAATTTCACTCCAAATAATTTTATTTTTATTTCATTCAGCTTAACTTAAGTTGAATTCCATTTAATTATATACCTCAATCCCAATCGATACCATTTCCAATCCAATTTTATTTAACTTAGCTCAAGTTAAATTTCATTCATTTTAACTTACTCAAGTTAAAATTTATTTCCAAAATTCAATTTCCATATTTTTCTTTAAAATCATTCACCATTTGTAAGTTCATAGCTTATTTTCTGATATTTTCTAAAACGTTTAAATAAGTATTCCAGAATTTTTTTTAAAACACCCGATATTTATTTCAAATCACTTTGAAATCATAGATATATATATATACACACTCCCTTTGGTTCAACAACCACTTCCTCGGAATTTCAAAGTCAACCTGATTTTATCCAAAACAATTCCTTTCGGAATTTTTAAAAAACTTGTTTGCTCAACGATCTGAAATATATCAATTACGGTAGCAATCTGTTACTTAGAAACTAAAAAATGAACACCGATGATGTCACGATCATCATCGAAATTATTTTCCAGCGACTAAAGTGAGTTTAGTGCTATATTACTTCAAAAATCCATTTAAAACATTTTCTATTCAAAAATATCTCTAAAATAATATTACTACTCCAAAAATATTTCCAAAATTACACCAATTTCATTTCCATAACGCTTATGAAAATATCTCCAACTTTTTGGGATTTAATTTTCTAAATTCTAGTTTGAATCCATTTTAATTACAATTTATTTATATAATTCATATTTATACAATTTTCATTTGGTTATATATAACCATTTTAAATTTTATAATCTGGTTAGATTATAATATTATCACCCAAACACTCCAAGGTACTATAATAATTTTAGAAAATTATTTCCTTTATATCAAAATATAAAGTGGGTAAAATTATTTCATTTTACCCCATTTCAAAATAATACTATGTCAAATTGCTTTATTCAAGTGTTTAGTAACCTCTATCGATACAGTTGTACGGATTGTGCTGACCAGAGTTCACAAGCCACTCAATAAATCAACCAACATAATATAAAACAATTTTTATTCACTAACAAATACGCGCTCATATCTATTAATACACTCAACCTCATTCTAGGGTACTACTGACCCTATCTCAAATGAGTAAATCCCCACCAAAGCTAAGGTTCTTGCTTAATCTTCAGCTTTGATACCAAGTGTAGCGACTCAGGATTTTCGACCCTCGAAAATTGACATCAATACGTTCAATGTATAACGTGTCGAATATTCAAGTGCCAGAAATACCAATTGCTAGGGGTAAAGAAGAAAGAGGTAGAAGAGAATAGAACAAAAACACAGATTCTCACAAACGCAGCGGAACAATATATAATATATAATAACATATCTTTATACAAAAGAACTATAACTGTTAATATATATACAATTATCAGAGTACAAAAATTAGCCAATCACTCTGGACAGTTATAAATAACTTGTCCTCACAAATACTGAACATTCATTATAACCACACAGTGGAATATAAATCAATTACGGGAACATGTCTCTGTCATCCGGCTCGTCTCCTGAGCTCCATAGCATCCTACCCTGAATCTGTAATACTCGATCTGACCCGAGCATTATAATAAAATAACACCCGAGTCAGTCTGGAAAACCAGTGTGAGAAAACACACTCAACTTGAATTATTAAACTTATCAAAATCCTTTGAAAAACAAAGGTATCTCGTAAGACTGCGTCACACATAAACACGACGGGTTTTTCCCTTACGATAACCAAAACGTTTTATAGAAAATCGAGTGATATTATAATAGTGTGTAAGTACAAATACTTATTCAAATAGCCGAAATTGTTACATTAATTAAATTCCAGCATACTAGGCTCTACAATCAAAACCGTAAAGGCTCGTAGTGGAGAACGGATTCCATACAATGACTGGACTACTGGGGTACCGCCCGTCACAGTACACCTCTAGAAAAATGTACCAAGGACCTCGCCGGAATCCCCTACCAACACAAGACCGGCCTACCCCTAACCTGGATAGTACCGAATATGTCATCACCCCGGGTGTTCCCACCCTTTAACCGAGGGCTCACTTTTCCATGCACAACCGTATCCATAATTATAATATATCTGAGGGTATCTAGAAAAGTGATAACATACCCTAATTAGGTGCGACCCACTTAGCCTTGCTGCATCTCCCCTGTTTTAGTCATTCCTGGTTGATGAGGCTTGAGGCTACGTTTACCTTTCAAGAACAATTTCACTTAGAATGCTTATCGTCCTCCAATGACAATGTTCTGATAGCATTCGTCCATACAAGTTGTCCTGGGTCTGGACAAACCGAATCACCGTCTTTATAATCTTCACGATATCCATTCATAACGCTCAAATTGGATCGAAGTGGTTTTCGGATAATTAAATATGATCCGGTCTCTTCAAAACGATCGACGAAATTGGCCAATATTTGATAGTCGGTTATTTAACTATCAATATAACATCCATACGTGTGACGCCCCACCTCTATACTCATAATAACAAAGAGTATTAAAAGAAATACTGTCTGTTATTATGAAGAATAAGGCTGGATAGGAGCGGCCATCCGTAGTTGGCCTTACACTAGTATTGGTTACCTCGATAGGAGTGGTGTATATTTTAAATTTTTCATCTCTTATTTATTCACTCCCATCGACATACCCAATTCCAGTATAAAACGAGCTACGATGGTTCATAATGGTTTAGGACAATATATATAAAAACAACACAGATACACAAAGAATGCGGAACACAGATAAAAACAAAAGTCTCATATATATAACTGATGTCAGTTACAATACAGTTGACACAATACATATGATACAACTATAATTGTCGACTCTGGAAGTTATATATACACGTACATTATCAACTAATATACATGAATACATATCAACCTATACTATGACACGATTACTCCAAAAGATGTGAAAAGTCTTCATAGCTCAAACAGCAACTCAAAGCAGGAAATCTACAACCTGAAATAACTCGGGTCTGACCCGAGTATTACATTCAAAAGAAAAGAATACACGGGTCAGTCTAATTCAAACTCAGTTATTAGTGCATAGAAGCAATAATAATCAATACCAAATAGATGACAGTCACGGAAATCTCGTATATCCAACTCTCGATACGAGAATTGGATAACGGCATATATATAACACTAAACAGTGTTAAACAACGAATCAACAATCCAAATCAAAATACAACTCCAAAGCATTGAATTTAACCAACGAAACTATTCAGCAAATCGAAACATCAATTTAAAACTGTCAAATCTGATAGGGCTGCAGTACACGCACGCGTGTACTGCCTCGCCACTATCGCAAAGGGATACACAAAAGCTCAGTGAAAGTCACAAATGATCACAAGGTCAAACCCCGAAGTACCGGATTCAACTCAAGTGAATTCGGAAACAAATCCCAACAGGAGGAAAACTGCAAAACACAGGCAACTGCAGACATAAACGAATACAAAGCAACCACCACGATGAAACTGCAGTGGCAAACAGTTGCAAAGACAAGGGCAGAATGCATCTACAAAGAAGACAGTGGCAACAGTTCGGATGACAGTGAACTAAAGTAAAGACCACAAATGAAATCATAAACATCAAAGCATCAAGGCTTTAGTGATGAAACAATGCTGTAGATACAAACAATTATGACAAAGCAACTCATCAAGCTCACAGGTTTGAGACGTACACAGGGCAAATTGAAACAGACTCAACAGATATCACAAGAGATACAAGAGAAGCTACAACATGAAGTACTGCAATTCAAATAGCAGTACAACTGGAAGTGATCTAGAGAACAATATCACAACAGATCAACATGGAAGGACTCAGAGATGGACAAGTATATCAATGCAAAGCTTCAACATACGAAACATCAACATGGATGCAGAGACTGTCACAATCAAATATGGACAGTGACACAGTGAAATGCCAACATCACAAACAAACTTATCAAGTTCAAGCCAACCTAGATGAACATATGAAAGGTGCAACAGGGCTCCAATTCACAAACAAACATGGAACACTGCACTAAAAGAATGTATCAAGACTAGGATACAAAAGCAACAAAGTGATTACTGATATGTCAATGAAACTAACATTTGAATGCAACTACTACAAGGTGAAGACAACCTGGTATTCGAGGTAAATATAACTATCAAATGAAGACTCAACTGTCAATGGCACTACCTCAACAGCCAGAAAACAAACGAAACAACATTGCCACCAGATCACACTTGTGTACATATACCCCGACAGTTCTCCTAAAGCAATAAGTCATAGCAGTTTCGAACAAAGGCAGGGGGATTTCAACTAGCAGTGACAATGCCGAAGTCAACTAGAGCAGGTTCGAACAGTTTAAAGTCCACATTATACCAAAATGCAAATCAAAGCCGTAAGTATTTGAACAGACTCGATGTCGAGTTGCTGTTCTAAAACACAGTAGCAATTTCTAGTTGAAACAGAAGTCAAGGACGAACACAACTGGCCAGAGACGAACTCAAGTAAAATAATATGCAGTTCACAATCAAAATCGAAGCCGAATATCAAATGAAGTACAGTTCAATATCTAAACCAATGTCGAAGATAACCAGAACCAAGTTCGAACTATACCAAGTAACCAGGGAGTCACAAAATCTAATCAAGTCAGAACTCAAGTTTATATGCAGATAAACAGTGTAGTGATGGAATTACAGTGATATGCAAATGCAACAGGTAAGGGATGATTCAAAAGCTACACAATATCAAAGTGCTACTAGAGGCAGTGGATAATCATGGCAAAAGTCGAACCAGGCCAACATCACAAAATCGGGTGTGCAGCCGAAGACAACTACAGGTACAGATACAACAACATGCAGACCCAACTCCTCAAATGACCGAGAAAAGTTCAAAGACAGCGAGCTACACCAACTACAAGCCCAATGTGACAGCAAACACAAATGAAATGCAACCACAAGGCATGGAACCATAGTGGAACAGGTCAAGCAACAACATGAAGCAGTGCAGACTACCCTAAATGAAGACTACACTGACAAGTGCACAGTTACAACATGAACAATGCAACTACAGGTATACAACAGGGATGATACATCACTGATATACTATCCAAGTTCAACATCACAACGTTAAGAGCAACAGAGCTACAAAGAAACAAAACTACAGACCGAAGTCAATTTCTCAAGTAGTTTGACAAAGAACAGAATTCACAGTATAAACGAAATCAGGGGACAACAGGTCAGTGAAGATCAAAGTCATGGTACCAGTACAAAAGCATCAAAGCCGACTTTTCCACAAAAATAAGGTCGAACAAACTATGCCGAAGACCCAGATACCCAATAAATAGTCCAAGTCGAATTTTAACAAAATCAAACAAGTTCGAATAAATCAAAAGCCGAGATAGTGATCAAAATAAAGGCAAGGCAAATCGAACAGTAAGGACAAGTTCGAAAATCATGGGACTGCGGTTTCAACTCAAGGCGGTGCCACTCCCAAAATACCAACAACCATTCGAAGCCGTGGTGGTTGCGAGATAGTCAAGGGTGAACAAAAACAACATCGTCAAACCCAAATCAAAAGTCATTAAAGCCAGAAATCCATACAAGAATCAACTCTGCGAGTATCAGGCATAAAATTGTACAACTGCTAAAGTCAGAGAAACCATCTATGTATTCAAACAAAATAGAATGGCCAAGGTAAATCAAGACGAACTCAAACGTTCGTATACAAACGAAAACCCAAGGATTCAAAGCAATGAAAATCACAACTCACAGATATATGTGCTTGAATTAGATGTGAGTAATATAAATTACTCACCATTTTCGACGAGGAAGGGTAGCCCTTAATTTGTGAAGCCCTAGTTTTCGGGGAGACGAACGAAAACACCGAGCATGCCCCAATTTGATTGAAGAATGAACGAGAGAAATCACGAGCAGCCATCATCTCTCAAAGGAAATCGAGTCGAAGCCCTAATTCGCCAGGACGAGACTGCCATTATTTCGTTTTTCTTAGACTTAGGGTTTTGATCGAACGAAAACAAATTGAATGAGGGTCGGGTCTTCGAAAATGAAGGAGAGAAATGGTTATACATGATTATCTCGGCCACAAAAGAAGTGGATAATTAAATTTTTGAAGCCCAATAATACCAAACCAATTTTTCTCAAAGAATTTCAACTCGAATTAAAACTCCGAATAGCAATTAACAATAATTTTTATCGTCATTGGACGAAAATAAATCGTTATAAAACTCCGGGTTGTCACAGACTCCCCTCCTTATAGAAATTGCGTCCCCGCAATTTTCATAATTAAGGTTGTCAATATCAATTATTTTTCTAACATAAACTGGTTAAGCTAGAGAAATAAAGATCGAGAACACCAAAACTGAAGAAAACTTTTAATTCCATAAAAGAAATTTACAAATTCTCACAAAATCTAATCATCAAATAGATAATCAGAAAACAACAAAACTGGACAAATGCAATT
Organism: Allium fistulosum; assembly: GCA_030737815.1. NCBI lineage: Eukaryota > Viridiplantae > Streptophyta > Magnoliopsida > Asparagales > Amaryllidaceae > Allium > Allium fistulosum. The sequence continues at coordinate 863,313,048 of CM060905.1, read as the reverse complement.
GTCAGTAATATTCAATTATCAATTAGATAATTAGAATACAGAAATCAAAAAACAGCAATTTGATATAATCAACATAATCTAGAATCAGTTAGAGACTAGAAAATCTTACAATCAGCAAAATTAGCAATTGCCTAATTATCAAAACGATAATCAGAAATCCCAAATCAACAATTATTCAATTATCAAAAACGATAATTAAATCTCAAATCAACAAATATTCGATTATCAAAAACGATAATCGGATCTCAAATCAACAAATATTCAATTATCAAAAACGATAATCGAATCTCAAATCAACAAATATTCAATTATCAAAAACGATAATCGAATCTCAAATCAACAAATATTCAATTATCAAAAACGATAATCGAATCTCAAATCAACAATTATTCAATACAGTATACATGTACACATACTCTCATGGAATTAACTCATTTTAATTCCATAGTTCAGCTCTAAATCTCGATTTATCAATTTAATTTGGTCATATCTCTTTGCCATTGAACATCATGTGTGCATTGCAAGGGACTCAATTCTGTTAACCCTTGCACAAAGGCCTATAGGACTTAAACAAGTCATGCACATACCCATCATACTCCTTATGATGAATAGATCAAGGCTTCTCTCCTAGATTAGTTTTATAATCTAGTGACCAGTCTCATTTCTTATTTCAGAAAATCTCAACTGTCCATACTTTCATTCATGAAAATAATGCTTTATTTCATTTCTCCAGTTGTCTCATTCAAAATTTGTTTTATCACTTGCATATCTCCTATATTCAAGAATGTCATGATCTCTTAAACAAATCCAGTAGAATTCTATAAAAAATTCTTATACTAAATTCTATTGTGAACATAGGGTAAGGTTTTAGAGAAAAACCCATAAAACATTTTAGCTTTAGATCTGAACAAATCAGCACATAAATAATTTATTGCATTGTTCATTTCCAATTTAAATAAATCAGACATAAGCATGAACCTCCTTTGTTCACACTGCCTAGCTTATTTTCCAGTTCCATCTTACATTTTTATATGGTCCAAACTCTTGCCTTTGAACACAAAGTGTGCATTGCAAAGGACTCAATTCTGTTAACCTTTGCACAGAGGCCTCCAGGACTTGAACAAGTCATGCACATACCCATCATCCACCTGATGATGAGTAGATCAAGGCACCTCTCCTAAATTACTTGGTAATTTAGAGACCATACATATTTATTCATTTAAGGAATTTTCCTTTTTAACTCCAGAAATACTCTTGTAATCCTTTCTTCATTTCTTAAGTAGGGAATTTAATTTCCTTAAAAATCATATCTAAACATACCAACTTTCATGCCAAATTTTACAACCCATTTCAAAGTCATTTCTGCTTGATCGCACTTTTTTTTTAATATTGCTTTGTTCATATCAATTTTTAAATGAACTAGACATGAGCATAAACCTCTTTGTTCATACTGCCTAATCCATTATTATTATTCAATACCATATTTCTCAGTAAATTTATCAAATTATTTTCTTATAAAAACTGAGTCATAAACTCATTTCTGTAATCAGGTTATATGATTGATTAAACAATTTTCAAAACAAAATTAGCCAATGCCAAAAAAAAATCAAAACAGCAACCAAAAATTCAACCAAAATGCCATTCATGATCATCATATATTTATTTAGAGAAATAAAGATTAACAGAAATCATAATATGATTTTCATATAAAATAATTGGCTGCCCTTACTTGGGTCTTAATGCCATAAATCTCATAAGTGATTATCACTCACCTTCCTCTTCTTTTGAAAGTGCAAACTGTTAAAAAAATTATAAAACAATTTTCATTTTAAAATGATTTTTCAATTACGTGATTAAAGCAGCAATATTAATAACAATTTTGATAAGGAAATTGTACTTCTCAAAATACTGTAAAAACGGGTCACAAATCAGCATTGCGGTATAACCGCTTGAAAATCCACTTTTAAAATTTGATGATTACTGAAGCCAAAGCGACAGTAATATTTTTTTAAAAAAAAAACGTCAAAATCTTATCAAAATAATTTACACCACAATGTAACACCAGTGAATTTTCATTCATTAAAACTTTCAACTAAACTCCGTGCTTCAAAACATAGCACTAGTGTAAAAATACCGTTATAAAGGTAACGGCAACAAAATACGTTTCATAACCAAGCATCGGTTCAACGTAAAATTAATGCAGTAACGTGCAACTCAAATTTGCACGTACTACAAAATGAACAAAGAAATCATTCGAATATATCTTCAATGAAGATAATTCAAAACAGCAAAAATCTAATCAACATGTGATTAGCCTAAAAGAAAATCAGCAAAAATCTCAACAAGAATCACATAACTGCAATCGTTTCGAATCCGCAATTCGGATTCGAAATTCTCAAAGAAACAAAATAAACACAGCTATGTAAACAGCAAATGAAATTTATTTCAATTTCATATTTTGATTTTTAAATCAAAAAGATTATCAGTTGTACTTAGCGAAGACAGTTTCACTGTTTCCGCTACGCACTTTGATAAACAGAACACAATTTAATCAAATCAACAAAACACAGTTTCACTTTTATTTTTAAATAAAGATATTTAAAAATTTCATCATAATTTCAAAACTTTAGTTTTGACTCAAAACACGAAGAAAACATCGACAAATAGTTGTAACACATGTTCCATCTAAGTTATGTTTTATATTATGTCCATAAACCCCAAGCTCTGATACCAACTGTGACGCCCCACCTCTATACTCACAATAACAAAGAGTATTAAAAGAAATACTGTCTGTTATTATGAAGAATAAGGCTGGATAGGAGCGGCCATCCGTAGTTGGCCTTACACTAGTATTGGTTACCTCGATAGGAGTGGTGTATATTTTAAATTTTTCATCTCTTATTTATTCACTCCCATCGACATACCCAATTCCAGTATAAAACGAGCTACGATGGTTCATAATGGTTTAGGACAATATATATAAAAACAACACAGATACACAAAGAATGCGGAACACAGATAAAAACAAAAGTCTCATATATATAACTGATGTCAGTTACAATACAGTTGACACAATACATATGATACAACTACAATTGTCGACTCTGGAAGTTATATATACACGTACATTATCAACTAATATACATGAATACATATCAACCTATACTATGACACGATTACTCCAAAAGATGTGAAAAGTCTTCATAGCTCAAACAGCAACTCAAAGCAGGAAATCTACAACCTGAAATAACTCGGGTCTGACCCGAGTATTACATTCAAAAGAAAATAATACACGGGTCAGTCTAATTCAAACTCAGTTATTAGTGCATAGAAGCAATAATAATCAATACCAAATAGATGACAGTCATGGAAATCTCGTATATCCAACTCTCGATACGAGAATTGGATAACGGCATATATATAACACTAAACAGTGTTAAACAACGAATCAACAATCCAAATCAGAATACAACTCCAAAGCATTGAATTTAACCAACTTAACTATTCAGCAAATCGAAACATCAATTTAAAACTGTCAAATCTGATAGGGCTGCAGTACACGCACGCGTGTACTGCCTCGCCACTATCGCAAAGGGATACACAAAAGCTCAGTGAAAGTCACAAATGATCACAAGGTCAAACCCCGAAGTACCGGATTCAACTCAAGTGAATTCGGAAACAAATCCCAACAGGAGTAAAACTGCAAAACACAGGCAACTGCAGACGTAAACGAATACAAAGCAACCACCACGATGAAACTGCAGTGGCAAACAGTTGCAAAGACAAGGGCAGAATGCATCTACAAAGAAGACAGTGGCAACAGTTCGGATGACAGTGAACTAAAGTAAAGACCACAAATGAAATCATAAACATCAAAGCATCAAGGCTTTAGTGATGAAACAATGCTGCAGATACAAACAATTATGACAAAGCAACTCATCAAGCTCACAGGTTCGAGACGTACACAGGGCAAATTGAAACAGACTCAACAGATATCACAAGAGATACAAGAGAAGCTACAACATGAAGTACTGCAATTCAAATAGCAGTACAACTGGAAGTGATCTAGAGAACAATATCACAACAGATCAACATGGAAGGACTCAGAGATGGACAAGTATATCAATGCAAAGCTTCAACATACGAAACATCAACATGGATGCAGAGACTGTCACAAACAAATATAGACAGTGACACAGTGAAATGCCAACATCACAAACAAACTTATCAAGTTCAAGCCAACCTAGATGAACATATGAAAGGTGCAACAGGGCTCCAATTCACAAACAAACATGGAACACTGCACTAAAAGAATGTATCAAGACTAGGATACAAAAGCAACAAAGTGATTACTGATATGTCAATGAAACTAACATTTGAATGCAACTACTACAAGGTGAAGACAACCTGGTATTCGAGGTAAATATAACTATCAAATGAAGACTCAACTGTCAATGGCACTACCTCAACAGCCAGAAAACAAACGAAACAACATTGCCACCAGATCACACTTGTGTACATATACCCCGACAGTTCTCCTAAAGCAATAAGTCATAGCAGTTTCGAACAAAGACAGGGGGATTTCAACTAGCAGTGACAATGCCGAAGTCAACTAGAGCAGGTTCGAACAATTTAAAGTCCACATTATACCAAAATGCAAATCAAAGCCGTAAGTATTTGAACAGACTCGATGTCAAGTTGCTGTTCTAAAACACAGTAGCAATTTCTAGTTGAAACAGAAGTCAAGGACGAACACAACTGGCCAAAGACGAACTCAAGTAAAATAATATGCAGTTCACAATCAAAATCGAAGCCGAATATCAAATGAAGTACAGTTCAATATCTAAACCAATGTCGAAGATAACCAGAACCAAGTTCGAACTATACCAAGTAACCAGGGAGTCAAAAAATCTAATCAAGTCAGAACTCAAGTTTATATGCAGATAAACAGTGTAGTGATGGAATTACAGTGATATGCAAATGCAACAGGTAAGGGATGATTCAAAAGCTACACAATATTAAAGTGCTACTAGAGGCAGTGGATAATCATGGCAAAAGTCGAACCAGGCCAACATCACAAAATGGGTGTGCAGCCGAAGACAACTACAGGTACAGATACAACAACATGCAGACCCAACTCCTCAAATGACCGAGCAAAGTTCAAAGACAGCAAGCTACACCAACTACAAGCCCAATGTGACAGCAAACACAAATGAAATGCAACCACAAGGCATGGAACCATAGTGGAACAGGTCAAGCAACAACATGAAGCAGTGCAGACTACCCTAAATGAAGACTACACTGACAAGTGCACAGTTACAACATGAACAATGCAACTACAGGTATACAACAGGGATGATACATCACTGATATACTATGCAAGTTCAACATCACAACGTTAAGAGCAATAGAGCTACAAAGAAACAAAACTACAGACCGAAGTCAATTTCTCAAGTAGTTTGACAAAGAACAGAATTCACAGTATAAACGAAATCAGGGGACAACAGGTCAGTGAAGATCAAAGTCATGGTACCAGTACAAAAGCATCAAAGCCGACTTTTCCACGAAAACAAGGTCGAACAAACTATGCCGAAGACCCAGATACCCAATAAATAGTCCAAGTCGAATTTTAACAAAATCAAACAAGTTCGAATAAATCAAAAGCCGAGATAGTGATCAAAATAAAGGCAAGGCAAATCGAACAGTAAGGACAAGTTCGAAAATCATGGGACTGCGTTTCAACTCAAGGCGGTGCCACTCCCAAAATACCAACAACCATTCGAAGCCGTGGTGGTCGCGAGATAGTCAAGGGTGAACAAAAACAACATCGTCAAACCCAAATCAAAAGTCATTAAAGCCAGAAATCCATACAAGAAAATAAATCGTTATAAAACTCCGGGTTGTCACAATACGCAGTCACTAGGCCCATATTATAATTTTCCAAAATTTATTTTCAAAATATCTTTATAAGATATATATTCAAATCCCTTCCAAATTTTCAATATTTGAGACAACTCAAATACTTATATCCATATCAACATATTTCAAACCATCTCTTATTTCAACACTTAGAAAAAATTAAAAAAAAAATATTTTTCTAAACCCCTTACTTCTAAACACTTAGGAAAGTTCCATTTATTTCACTTTTCTCAAAACCCTTCAAAGTTTATATTGTAAATTCTTTAACTCGTTTATAACGAATTCTATAAGTTCCGGGGTTTCTTCATTAATTTCCTTTAATATTTCCAAAGTCAAAACACTTGTCTATAATTCCAAATATCCATTTCTAACTTCTTTTATGAATCCTAACTTCTATAATACCCTGCCATCCCCATAAATGACCTAACTTCTCCTACTGTGCTTGGTCTTTTCCATGCTTGGATAGCCACAATTTTATTGGGGTTCATTGAAATGCCTTTGGCAGATATAACATGCCCAAGGAAATGCACTTCTTCTTTCCAAAATGCACACTTAGAAAACTTTGCTTTTAAATCTTTTTCTCTTAATCTAGACAAAACAAGGTGTAAGTGATTTTCATGTTCCTCTACTGTTTTAGAATAGATCAAAATATCATCAATAAAAATCAATACAAACTTGTCTAGATAATCCCTGAATATCCTATTCATCAAATCTACAAGGTATGATGGGGCATTTGTCAACCCAAATGGCATGACAAGAAATTCATATAAACCATACCTAGTGTTAAAGGCTGTATACTTAACACTTGAGTCCTCTACCTTCATCTGATGGAATCCAAATGCCAAATCTAATCTAGAAAATATTTTTGCTCCACTAAGTTGATCAAAGAAATCATCAATTCTAGGTAAGGGGTACTTGTTTTTGATTGTAACCTTGTTTAGATCTCTGTAGTCTATACACATCCTTAAAGTACCATCATGTTTTCTTACAAACACTACTGGAGCACCCTAGCATGAATTACTTGGTCTTATAAACCCTTTGCTTTCTAATTCTTCTAGCTGTTTCTTTAGCTCTTTCAACTCACTTGGCCCCATCCTAGTGGGTTTCTTAATAATTGGACTTGCTCCTGGTATGAGACTAATCTGAAATTCCACTGGTCTATGGTGTGGAACACCATTAACCTCTCCAAATACATCTAAGTATTTGTTAATTATGGGGATTTCTTCAATAGAAGGCTCACTGGAATTCTTAACTAAGTCAATCAAATGATATAATTTCCTTTCTTTGGCCACTTCACACAAAATTGTGATTCTTTGGCCTTTAGAATTTTGTAATGATATGGTGGATGAGTCTAAATTAATTATGGCTTTATATTGCCTTAACCAGTCTACACCCAATATAACACCTATATTTGGGTAATTTAAAACATATAAATTGGAAATAAAAACATTTCCTCCTATGTTTAATTCCACATCCACACAAATAATGTTTAAAACACTAGAACTTCCCAATGGGCTTTGCACTAACAAAGGGGTTTCAACCAGTATGCAATTTAATTTAAGCAATGCAACTAATTCATGAGAAATCAGAGAATGTGTTGCCCCTATATCATACACTACTGATATAGGTAGGGTACAAATAAATAAGGTACCTTCCACTTGACCATGATTTTCTGCAATAGCCTCTACTGTGGATTTGCTTTTGCTCTCCAAACTTGCTAGCTTCCCTTGCTGTTTATACTCAGGGCAATTTCTCTTGATATGTCCCTCCTTACCACATAGGTAGCACTTTAAAGCTCCTCCCTTCAATTCTGGGCACCTTGGTTTGATATGTCCTTCTTTTCCACAATGATGACACGCTATTTTCCTCTTTGTATCAGTGGTCTTGGTATCATTGGTCTTCTTGTTTTCTGTCTCCTCCTTCTTTTTGTCATAGGGGTGATACCATCCCTTATTTTTCTTATTGTTGTTTTTCTTAAAACTCCTATACTTCTCCCTCTCCTTGTCATGTTGCTCAAACTTTAAGGCCAGATCAATGACTTGATCAAAGGTTTTATCTGCATATGGCAACATAGCCCTACTAAGCCCTGGGTTAAAACCCTTAATGTACCTATCATTCTTAGATGCCTCATCAGCTACAAGCATAGCTCCATACTTAGACAAGCCCTCAAACCTTTGAGTATACTCAGTTACATTCAAGGTTCCATTCCTAAGTCTAATAAATTCTTCAAGTAATGTGGTCTTGGCTGATGCTGGCACAAATCTAGCTTCCAACATCTCCTTAAATTGGTTCCAAGTAATTTCATTCTCAATTCTTTCAGCTATGACTACCTCCCACCAGCTTAAAGCCACACCTTTCAGTTGTCTTGAAGCCACTTGCCTCTTCCTTTGATCATCCAATTGCATGTCATTGAAAATTATGTCCAGTGTTCTCAATCATGCTTGAATTTCCATCACATTTTCAGTCCCTTCAAAGTTCTTGCCTCCCAAGTTTGTATAAGTCTTTAATAATTTTGAGAGTTCCTCATATGGGTTCTCAAGTCTCTGTCCTACTCCATCCCTTAAGGCCCTCATAAAGTCTTGCATATCAAGCATTTGTGGTGCACTTGATCCTGCATTGTGATGAGATCCTCTTCCTACCATGATTGGATAACTAGGGTATGGGTAGATAGAGTTAGTTTATCATGAGTATTTTTCTTTTACTATAATTTTCTAGCTAAACTATTATTTTACTCAAACAAACAAACAGTGCATATATATATTGCTATTGTATTTCAGTCAATCAATGCAAACATCCTTAGCTCTGATACCAAATGAAATGACCCTATTTATTTCACCTAATTTTTACTAGGATTTTTTTTACATTAATAAATTTCCTAGAGTCATTTAGCCTTTCTATTAAATTATCCAGGATCCTAATTCTTCCACTAATATATTTATATCAGTTCATTAATAAATATTCACACACATATGAAGATGTATGTGACCCTCTTGCTTGGATCAGAGTGTTGGTAAGCAAGAGTGCATCCTGATTGAATTTGAGTTTCTAATCAACCAGTACAAAGCTCATTTTCCTTGGTTTTGATATTTGAGTCATGGGAGTGAATCCCATAATCATATATAATTTATACCTAGTAATTTTGATCATTCTTATGGTGATTGTCTGTTAGTTTGACTTAGCAAAGTGATCTCAGATTATATAGCAAGTCATCATAGTTTGAGTCTAATTATTTGATATTTGATCAAAAGCCAGAAAGAAAATGTAACGCCCCACTCCGAGACCCATTCTAACAAAGAGTATTACGGAGTAATACTGTCTGCTGGAACGGAGAATAGAGTTTAATGGAAGCGACCATATGTAATCAAGCTATAACTATCTACTGAATACGTCGAAATGTGGTATTGCTTTTTTTTTCAAGTGATTCGACATATCCAATAGATATTTATAACGAAATTACAATGGCTAAGGAAAATAGGTTCAGAACAAACATAATACTAAATGATAACATCATCATCACAGAACAGTCACATAACAGTCATAGAACATAGGTACAATATATCGTCAATACAGATCCAAATATCAAAAAGGTGGGTACAAAGCCACTGCTCACACATGTGAGTCAAAGATATGTACATAAGAGACTGAATAATCAGAGTATCAAAATAGTGGACAAATATAAAGAGCTATCTATCAGCATAGCAGATAATGTCCAAGCAGAAGCACAGAAAGCTAAGTCCAGAGACCTAACCTAAAACAACTCGGTCTGACCCGAGCGAAAAACACTCGGGTCAGGCTAGCCAAACAATTAGTTAATAAACTGAGATAAACATGATAGATAATGAGGCGATATATAACATAGTACTATAGACCACAAACTCTCACATAGAGAAGAAATAAACATCTAAGTAGAGATGTATAACAAGCCTTGTATCATTGGCATAACATAGTCACAAATGTCAAAACAAAACATCTAAGTAGAGATGTATAATAAGCCTCATATCATCGGCATAACATAGTCACAAATGTCAAAACAAAACATCTAAGTAGAGATGTATAATAAGCCTCATATAATCGGCATAACGTAAGCACAAATGCCAAAACATAAACATCTAAGTAGAGATGTCAAAAACGATACATCTAAGTAGAGATGTATAACAGGCCATCTAAGTAGAGATGCCAAAAACGATACATCTAAGTAGAGATGTATAATGGCCATCTAAGTAGAGATGCCAAAACGATACCTCTAAGGGAGACAGTCCGAAGACACTATCCCAAAGGTAATAAAAGGAATGTGTCACGAACTTTTAGCAAGGAACCCGTAAAGTGTTAACGTGAGTCCCATACCCCACGTTCGCACTAAATGGTTTACTAACCAATAGTAAGCTTCCACACTCAAAGCAGTAAAAAGTTCACCTCATGTCATCGGTAAACTAGGCCGAAAGGCCAAAACGATCAATCGAATAGGTCTGGGATTAACCGAAAAGGAAATATACACGGTTTCATAGGCCGGAGTTTTTCCCAACCGTTTAAGCACCTTTCCACTTCGCTCGAAGTGCTAAAGTGTGAGTGTGGGATTTAATTATAGAAAATAATTACGGAAAACGGATTTATAATTGGTTTGAAATCACTTTAAAACAGCCTTTGAAAACTCTCCTATTATGGAGTAATTAATTTAATAATTAAAATAATATTATATAATAATTTCGAAAGCCATTTCGGAGTGAAAAATCCTTTTAAAACCTTTTTATAAGGCCCGTGTACAAAATCCAGAGACAAATCTCAAAGAAATCGATAAAACCAGAAAATCACTGAAAATATTCTAAGTGTTGGAAAATAGTCCAAAACTGACGCGAACCCAAGTTCGGAATATTATTCGGACCAGCAAACTGAATCCGAATGGCATGAAAATTGGTAGGCTTATAGTCCAACATCCCTGCTCCAAACTACAAAAAGAATCGGGCAATTCCGACTTGAAACGAAGAAACGGCATCATCTCAAAGTCGTACAAAAAATCACAAAACTCTACTGTGTCAAAACAGTGCAAAGGTCCCACTTCGACGACATGGTCGAAGGGTCACATGAACTCAAATCTTAATGAAAACTTTCAGGAGCGTAGTAAAGTACTCCTAATTTGATATGCAACATGAATCGTTCGGTTCTGACTTAAAACGAAGAAATGACAATGTTTCAAAGTTGGTCCGACGATAACTGAAAATGATCACTATTGTAAAACAGTTTTTGGGTGCTACTTCGGCAATAGAAATGAAGTAACTATTGCACCCAAATCTAAGCCAAACTTTGCAAGGTTGAAGATCTCGACCTCATCCTTTTAACGAGACCAAAAACGATGAAATCCGACAAAGGACGAGCCCGGGATGGCGTCACAAAGTCGGGGTTCTGCGCTGAAAACAACGGGAGCAAAGAGACTTAAGGCCTGTAGCTATGCACTAACAGACCAGAGATGAAAAACCACAATTTTGGCATAGTAAACTTCCAATTCTAACAAGATGAATAAAATAAAAGTTGTAGCTTAGTTTCTAAGCTTTCCGGAATGACCAAGAACGTCAAATTCCGATCGAGGATGAAAATTCCATGACTAAAACAATTCCCAGATCTAAATTCTATATCACTGTCGTTGTGCTCTCGGGACAGTAGTAAGAATGCACAGTTTTGACCAAATTAACTTCGAAATTTCATGAAACTCAAAACATTAAAGTTTTATCCCTAAATCTAAGCTTTCCAGAACATCCAAAATTATTAGATTTGGATAAGAAACTAGTAACTTATGGCCAAATCAATTTCAGATTTTTATTTTATCAACCCTGTAGTTTGTTGTCAGGTCAGTGACAAACAAACGTGATTTCGACCATTCAAACTACAAAATTAGGCAAAGCTCAAAACATAAAAGTTATAGGGTACAGAATAAGCTTTCCATAACATCAAAAAAATCTTAATTCCGATTTAAGATGAATGAGATATGCCTAATTTACTAACAGTAATAAACTAATTATAATTTCAGCTAGCATATATTACCTCTTTCCCAAGCAATGAAAAGAAGATCAAAGAGTTTTACAATCTAAATGCACAAAAAAAGAGGATTACAAAATAATTTCGGAAATTAAACAATGGATTAGAGGTGGGTTTGTGATTGCTATTACCTTCAAATGATTAGATTAAAACCCCTTTGACTTTGATGAAGATTAATGAAGCTTTGCTCTAGGTTTGGAGGCCATTATTTAGTGTTTTGCTCTAGGGTTTAAGGGGTTATGGAATGAGATGTTGGCTGAAACAAATGGGTAAAAGATGGTTTATAGGCTAATGGAAGTGGGTTAGTGGGCCTAATACCCATTAGGACTGGGAATATGTTCCATATCTCAAGTTAGCTAATTTCTCTAAGTACAAACTACACATTATTTACCCATAAAATTTTAAAATATGTTACCAAAATAATTTAGCTATAGTTATAAAATTTTACATCACAATATTTTCCAACTTACAATTTAACCCCCATTTATTCCAAAACACATTTTAGTCAAAATTGCCCAAAATCACCGTTTTGCAATTTAATTGTAAATTAAATTCCCAATTCAAATATTGCACTATTTTACACATATAAAATTTTGCAATATTATAAGTTTCCATTTACCCTAATTAATTTCCATTAAATTCTCCATTTTACACTTAGGCCCAAAATATTAATTTATTCAAAATAACTAACTTTTGAACAAATTAGTCACATAAAAAAAATCATTAATAGCTCCAATTAAATTAAAATCCCAATTTTAATTTATTATTTGGTAACCGCAATCACGGGTTGTTACAGAAAATGATATACACATTTATCATTTTCAACATGAGTGATCTTTCCCCCAACTTCTTTTATATTTAAGACCCAAACAGTTAAGTGATTCTTTCACAATTATATTGTTGTGTTTCCCTGAATCAAATCCATTCCCTAATCCCTGAGTTACCTCAGTTTTGTACTAATTTAAGGGTTGCTTTACTGGATTTAGAAAATCCAGATTTTATTGTCATTTAACAAAAGTAGTATTTAAGTAATATGTGTGCATATCAGATGTATTGTGCTCTCTGGACTAAGAAAGCTACTCAAAATAAAAGTGAATTGCTCAAGTATTTGAAAATGTCTTTGTACATGCATTTGTAAAGAAAGCTTCAGATTTTACAAAGTGCATTTTCTTCCTTTAAACCCAAAAACTCTGGTCATCTTGATCAACCCAGACCTCACTCCTTTTGAGGTGGGTTAACCTTATGACTAGGTCATCAAAACATTAGTGTCTGGCTATTGCAATGTAAATTCAGATACAAGATACTTGAAAAATCCCTTAAAACATGTACACATCTTTATACAGTGCACAAAAATATATATATTGTTTCTTTTATCAAAACACTTCTGTATATAGTCACAAAATTCTTGAAATATTTCTTCTAGCTAAACTCAGATTTTTAACCTCAAAACTTAAAGCTTTTAAGTGACTCAAGATTGACTAATACACAATATATATATATATATATATATATATATCCATTGCTCAAATATAGGCATATATCATCTACATATTTCTACCATAATACTCAAAGATATTTTCTGGCATAAGATTCAACTAAGTCTTTGGTTTTTCCCAACCTTAATACATTACCAGATTCAATTGAAACAACTAAATAAAATCCAAACATTCAAGATCATTACATAACAACAAAAGCAGAATTATAAAACTTCCAAGATTACATGCAAATAGTCCATTCTAAGCTCTTATTTAATTCTAATTTAGCATGCTTATCCAATCATTCTCATTAGCCATAGTAGCTTCCTATTTAGAACCAGCATTCCCTGAAAGAGCATTAGAGGCTGCCCCATTTTAATTGAGATACCCCAGATGCCATAAGCAAACAAGGGTCAGATACAAGATCTGGTATGAGCAATATCAAAAATTCCATGATATTAAGTAGATAAGTGAGACATAAGCATTTTGTATAGGTTGGCATAACTTCTTTAATCAATTTGCCTGACTTGTTTCTGATATATTGTGCATATATGATCAGTATTAAAACTAATTATGTACACACTTTCAACTATGCAAACATACATGTCAAACAGAGATACTCAGGAACTATCATAGCTCCAATCCAACCAACCTAGGAATAACTCAAGTTCCTACTTCATCAATTTAAGGTTGCATTTACCAAATTAATTCCTAGCCTCATCTGCCATAAAGGAATCACGGGGACACATTGCAATAAAATAATTCACAATATTGCACAAAGATCTCAGGGCTTAAACAAACCATGTGCCAACTTGCATACTTTAATATAACAAGCATTCCAGCAGTCTTCTTGGCTCACAATCCTTAGTTTATTTACTAAGTGTTCATGTTTGATCCTATCATGAGATAGCTAGGTGATTAAATCACAATGTACATGAAACATTACATAAAACTTGCAAGCATAATTCAAAAACAAGCTAACATTCATATCCAGGGGAAATCATATTTTCAAATATTCTGGCTTAAAGAAAATACAAGAATATTTACAACTGTGAATAGAGATTAGGCATGTGGGTTATTATTGTTTCATAAGCAACCATGTTTGAACTAAATTCAAGATCTAGCTTAAACAAGATTTCTGGCTCATGGGTTTTCTATTTGATCAAGGGTTCAGCACTTTTGGGTATTTCCATTGCACCCATGAATCTTTCATTTGAGCCTCAGCACTTACACAAGTGTAATGCAACTCATATATATATATATATATATATTGATTTCTGTATTTTCCATGCCATGTCTAAACCAGTTAAAAGTATTCTCTATTTACTTTCATGATTTCATACTTTAACATTTCTGGGTGTAACCAAACAGAGCAAAGTACTCAACCATCAAAGCAATCAAAAGCATTCATAAACACCCATTAAAGCATCCATTAAAACCATAGTAATAAAATCAGAATTATGTAGAAAATAACATAAACTTGGCTGCCTTATAACAGGACTTAATGCCATGGGTTTAGTGAGATTACTCACTGAAAAATGCTCCTCTTGCTTAATCCAGAAAAGAAACTCTTTAAAACTTTGCCTTTCTTCTTGCAAATATTTTTCTTCTTTGTTTTCTTAAATGTCTCGGGTAGAAAGTGATTTTTCTGGTTTAAACTTGGATTTATAAGAGAGGTTTTCTAGGGTTTTACAAATGTAAAATCTCATTCTTACCCTAGCCAGTGCTCATGCATTTTGCATTTCTCATTTGCTTATTCTCCTTTTTCTTTTCTAGAATATTTATTTTGTTCTCTTTCTAAATCATGACAATTGTGTGACATTGTCACTTGTTTATTTTCTAAAAATCCTCCTTTCTATTTTCTGCCTAAAGCAATTGTTTTGCTTGCAATATGTCTTTTGCTATTTTAATGTTATGCTTTCCCTTGCTTATTTCTTTTTAATATTTTCAGTACTTATAGAAATGTACATATGCATACATATCTTATCTAGGCTTACTTATCTCCTCCTTAGTTTCAGAAAGACATACACATATATGTGCATACATGTTTCAAATCCTTATCTAATTTATCCTAGGTTTAAATTAAGTAAAATCTGTTTACTTGTTCAAACAAAACTTGCTTTTTCTTATCTTCTAAAATAATTCATATAACCCAGAAATCAAATATCCATATTTGGTTTAATAATTTTCATTATAAAATCATGTTTTTAATGCTTTTTAATTCTTGTTTTGGTTTCAGGAAATTTGGGGTTATTCCTTATGCCATATCAGTGTGCACGTGCACACATGCACACACACTTGCACACAGTTAATTCCATACATTCCTGTACAAATAAATTCATATATTTTCAAAATTCAACCAAAATAAGGTTTCATGAATTTCTGGGGCATTACAATCACCCCACCTTTTTAGGAATTGTGTCCTCACAATTTTCTTATTTTTACTTTAAACATTTCCAGATTTTTATAAAATCTATCAAACATTGCACAAGCAAACAATTCAGTCAAAACAACCATACATACTAAACTTTTTTAGGAAATTAGAATTTACCTTCCACTGCAAAAAGCTTAGGGTAATCCATCTTTATCTTGTCCTCTAACTCCCATGTACAATCATTAGGGTCTAGGCTCCATTGAACCTTCACTAATTTCAGAGTTTTGCTCCTCAACTTCTTTTCCTCTTTAGCTAAAATCCCCACTGGTTCTTTCTCATGACCAAATCAGGATTTATTTGAACTTGAGTGGGTTTCTCTAGAATTTCCTCTTTATCATGCACCCATCTCCTAAGTTGTGATACATGAAATACATTGTGCATTGCACTCATCTCTTCTGGTAGCTCCAACTTGTATGCTAATGAACCTACTCTTTCCAAAATCTTGTAAGGTCCAACATATCTTGGGGTAAGTTTTCCCTGCTTGCCAAATCTTAACACCTTCTTCATAGGTGAAACTTTGATGAAAACATAATCACCAACTTCATATTCTACCTGCTTCCTCCTTACATCTGCAAACTTCTTTTGCCTATCTTGAGCTGCTGCCATTCTTCTCCTCACAAGCTCAATTTTCTCTGTAGTCTCTTTAACATACTCAGGCCCTAAGACAGCCCTTTCTCCTGCTTCAACCCAACATATTGGTGACAAGCATGGTTTGCAATACAAGGCTTCAAATGGTGCCATGCCTATGGTGCTTTGATAACTATTGTTATATGTAAATTCAGCCAAGTGGAGGTGATCTTCCCAATTTCCTCCAAAGTCCAATGCACATGCCCTCAACAAATCCTCCAAAACTTTGTTTATTACTTCAGTTTGACCATCTGATTGGGGGTGGTATGTAGTACTCAAGCATAACTCACTCCCCATGGCTTCTTGAAAGCTCTTCCAAAATCTGGATGTAAAGATTGTGTCCCTATCACTCACTATTGTTTTAGGAATTCCATGCAACCTTACTACTTCTTTCATGAATATTTGAGCTAGTTTAGGTGCATTTCTTTCTACCTTCACTGGTATAAAGTGTGCCACTTTAGTCAATCTATCAACTACTACCCAAATGCTTGTATTTCATCTCTTTGATCTAGGCAGACCATCTATGAAATCCATAGATATATCTTCCCACTTCCACTGTGGTATGCTTAGAGGTTGCAATAGGCCTGAGGGTCTTTGGGTTTCTGCCTTGACTTGTTGGCAAGTCATACACTTTGCAACATGTTTGGCCACATCTGATTTCATACCTCTCCACAAATAATCCCTTTTTAGGTTTTGGTACATTTTGGTGCTGCCTGGATGTATGGAATATTTACTCTTATGGTATTCATTAAGTATCTCTTCCTTCAACCCTATATCTTCTGGAACACATATCCTACCTTTATTCCTTAAGTAACCATTCTTATCAGTGTGGTAGTTTACTACTTCTTCTCCTTTTTCTATTAGAGTTTTCTTTTCTAATAAATCTGGATCTTCCTCTTGCTTTTTCCCCACTTCCAAAATTAAATTTGATTGCAAAGTTATCAAACTTAATTTTCCTTTACTCCCTTCTTCAATCATCTCCATGTTCACCTCATTGTTTTCCTCAATTTCCAAATCAGTAAGTAGAGATAAATTTCTAAACTCTTCTATCATTAACATGGCTACTTTTGCATGCTGCCTGCTCAAAGCATCTGCAACCTTATTAGCTTTTCCTGGAGTATAAAGTATGTCTAACTCATATGCTGCTAGAAACTCAGCCCATCTATGCTACCTCATATTCAAATCTTTTTGTGAAAAGAGATATTTCAATGCTTTATGGTCAGTGTATAAAATAAACTTAGCACCTAGAAGATAATGTCTCCAGAGCTTTAGTGCATATACCACTGCTGCCAACTCAAGATCATGGGTTGCATACCATGATTCATGTGGCTTCAATTGTCTTGATGCATAGGCTATAACTTGATCTTGCTGCATCAATACAGCTCCTAGCCCAGAACCACTTGCATCAGTATAAACAATCAAATCCTCATTTCCCTCTGGTACTCTCAACACTGGTGCATTGACTAAGGCCTCCTAGATTTTACTAAAGGCTTGTTCACATTTCTCAATCCATATAAAGGGTTGGTTCTTTCTAGTTAGGTTGGTAAGGGGTGATGACATCTTAGAAAAATCCTGTATAAATCTTCTATAATACCCTGCCATCCCCATAAATGACCTAACTTCTCCTACTGTGCTTGGTCTTTTCCATGCTTGGATAGCCACAATTTTATTGGGGTTCACTAAAATGCCTTTGGCAGATATAACATGCCCAAGGAAATGCACTTCTTCTTTCCAAAATGCACACTTAGAAAACTTTGCTTTTAAATCTTTTTCTCTTAATCTAGACAAAACAAGGTGTAAGTGATTTTCATGTTCCTCTACTGTTTTAGAATAGATCAAAATATCATCAATAAAAATCAATACAAACTTGTCTAGATAATCCCTGAATATCCTATTCATCAAGTCTACAAAGTATGATGGGGCATTTGTCAACCCAAATGGCATGACAAGAAATTCATATAAACCATACCTAGTGTTAAAGGTTGTATACTTAACACTTGAGTCCTCTACCTTCATCTGATGTAATCCAGATGCCAAATCTAATCTAGAAAATATTTTAGCTCCAATAAGTTGATCAAAGAGATCATCAATTCTAGGTAAGGGGTACTTGTTTTTTATTGTAACCTTGTTTAGATCTCTGTAGTCTATACACATCCTTAAAGTACCACCATGTTTTCTTACAAACACTACTGGAGCACCCCAGCATGAATTACTTGGTCTTATAAACCCTTTGCTTTCTAATTCTTCTAGCTGTTTCTTTAGCTCTTTCAACTCACTTGGCCCCATCCTAGTGGGTTTCTTAATAATTGGACTTGCTCCTGGTATGAGACTAATCTGAAATTCCACTAGTCTATGGTGTGGAACACCATTAACCTCTCCAAATACATCCAAGTATTTGTTAATTATGGGGATTTCTTCAATAGAAGGCTCACTGGAATTCTTCTCTAAGTCAATCAAATGATATAATTTCCTTTCTTTGGCCACTTCACACAAAATTGTGATTCTTTGGCCTCTAGAATTTTGTAATGATACGGTGGATGAGTCTAAATTAATTATGGCTTTATATTGCCTTAACCAGTCTACACCCAATATAACACCTATATTTGGGTAATTTAAAACATATAAATTGGAAATAAAAACATTTCCTCCTATGTTTAATTCCACATCCACACAAATCATGTTTAAAACACTAGAACTTCCCAATGTGCTTTGCACTAACAAAGGGGTTTCAACCAGTATGCAATTTAATTTAAGCAATGCAACTAATTCATGGGAAATCGGAGAATGTGTTGCCCCTGTATCATACACTACTGATATAGGTAGGGTACAAATAATTAAGGTACCTTCCACTTGACCATGATTTTCTGCAATAGCCTCTACTGTGGATTTGCTTTTGCTCTCCAAACTTGCTAGCTTCCCTTGCTGTTTATACTCAGGGCAATTTCTCTTGATATGTCCCTCCTTACCACATAGGTAGCACTTTAAAGCTCCTCCCTTCAATTCTGGGCACCTTGGTTTGATATGTCCTTCTTTTCCACAATGATGACACGCTATTTTCCTCTTTGTATCAGTGGTCTTTGTATCATCGGTCTTCTTGTTTTCTGTCTCCTCCTTCTTTTTGTCATAGGGGTGATACCTTCCCTTATTTTTCTTATTGTTGTTGTTCTTAAAACTCCTATACTTCTCCCTCTCCTTGTAATGTTGCTCGAACTTTAAGGCCAGATCAATGACTTGATCAAAGGTTTTATCTGCATATGACAACATAGCCCTACTAAGACCTGGGTTCAAACCCTTAATGTACCTATCATTCTTAGATGCCTCATCAGCTACAAGCATAGCTACATACTTAGACAAGCCCTCAAACCTTTAAGTATACTCAGTTACATTCAAGGTTCCCTGCCTAAGTCTAATAAATTCTTCAAGTAATGTGGTCTTGGCTGATGCTGGCACAAATCTAGCTTCCAACTTCTCCTTAAATTGGTTCCAAGTAATTTCATTCTCAATTCTTCCAGCTATGACTACCTCCCACCAGCTTAAAGCCACACCTTTCAGTTGTCTTGAAGCCACTTGCCTCTTCCTTTGATCATCCAATTGCATGTCATTGAAAATTCTGTCCAGTGTTCTCAACCATGCTTGAATTTCCATCACATTTTCAGTCCCTTCAAAGTTCTTGCCTCCCAAGTTTGTATAAGTCTTTAATAATTTTGAGAGTTCCTCATATGGGTTCTCAAGTCTCTGTCCTACTCCATCCCTTAAGGCCCTTATAAAGTCTTGCATATCAAGCATTTGTGGTGCACTTGATCCTGCATTGTGATGAGATCCTCTTCCTACCATGATTGGATAACTAGGGTATGGGTAGATAGAGTTAGTTTATCATGAGTATTTTTCTTTTACTATAATTTTCTAGCTAAACTATTATTTTACTCAAACAAACAAACAGTGCATATATATATTGCTATTGTATTTCAGTCAATCAATGCAACCATCCTTAGCTCTGATACCAAATGAAATGACCCTATTTATTTCACCAAATTTTTACTAGGATTTTTTTTTACATTAATAAATTTCCTAGAGTCATTTAGCCTTTCTATTAAATTATCCAGGATCCTAATTCTTCCACTAATATATTTATATCAGTTCATTAATAAATATTCACACACATATGAAGATGTATGTGACCCTCTTGCTTGGATCAGAGTGTTGGTAAGCAAGAGTGCATCCTGATTGAATTTGAGTTTCTAATCAACCAGTACATAGCTCATTTTCCTTGGTTTTGATATTTGAGTCATGGGAGTGAATCCCATAATCATATATAATTTATACCTAGTAATTTTGATCATTCTTATGGTGATTGTCTGTTAGTTTGACTTAGCAAAGTGATCTCAGATTATATAGCAAGTCATCATAGTTTGAGTCTAATTATTTGATATTTGATCAAAAGCCAGAAAGAAAATGATATACACATTTATCATTTTCAACATGAGTGATCTTTCCCCCAACTTCTTTTATATTTAAGACCCAAACAGTTAAGTGATTCTTTCACAATTATATTGTTGTGTTTCCCTGAATCAAATCCATTCCCTAATCCCTGAGTTACCTCAGTTTTGTACTAATTTTAGGGTTGCTTTACTGGATTTAGAAAATCCAGATTTTATTGTCATTTAACAAAAGTAGTATTTAAGTAATATGTGTGCATATCAGATGTATTGTGCTCTCTGGACTAAGAAAGCTACTCAAAATAAAAGTGAATTGCTCAAGTATTTGAAAATGTCTTTGTACATGCATTTGTAAAGAAAGCTTCAGATTTTACAAAGTGCATTTTCTTCCTTTAAACCCAAAAACTCTGGTCATCTTGATCAACACAGACCTCACTCCTTTTGAGGTGGGTTATGACTAGGTCATCAAAACATTAGTGCCTGGCTATTGCAATGTAAATTCAGATCCAAGATACTTGAAAAATCCCTTAAAACATGTACACATCTTTATACAGTGCACAAAAATATATATATTGTTTCTTTTATCAAAACACTTCTGTATATAGTCACAAAATTCTTGAAATATTTCTTCTAGCTAAACTCAGATTTTTAACCTCAAAACTTAAAGCTTTTAAGTGACTCAAGATTGACTAATACACAATATATATATGTATCCATTGCTCAAATATAGGCATATATCATCTACATATTTCTACCATAATACTCAAAGATATTTTCTGGCATAAGATTCAACTAAGTCTTTGGTTTTTCCCAACCTAAATACATTACCAGATTCAATTGAAACAACTAAATAAAATCCAAACATTCAAGATCATTACATAACAACAAAAGCAGAATTATAAAACTTCCAAGATTACATGCAAATAGTCCATTCTAAGCTCTTATTTAATTCTAATTTAGCATGCTTATCCAATCATTCTCATTAGCCATAGCAGCTTCCTATTTAGAACCAGCATTCCCTGAAAGAGCATTAGAGGCTGCCCCATTTTAATTGAGACACCCCAGATGCCATAAGCAAACAAGGGTCAGATACAAGATCTGGTATGAGCAATATCAAAAATTCCATGATATTAAGTAGATAAGTGAGACATAAGCATTTTGTATAGGTTGGCATAACTTCTTTAATCAATTTGCCTGACTTGTTTCTGATATATTGTGCATATATGATCAGTATTAAAACTAATTATGTACACACTTTCAACTATGCAAACATACATGTCAAACAGAGATACTCAGGAACTATCATAGCTCCAATCCAACCAACCTAGAAATAACTCAAGTTCCTACTTCATCAATTTAAGGTTGCATTTACCAAATCAATTCCTAGCCTCATCTGCCATAAAGGAATCACGGGGACACATTGCAATAAAATAATTCACAATATTGCACAAAGATCTCAGGGCTTAAACAAACCATGTGCCAACTTGCATACTTTAATATAACAAGCATTCCAGTAGTCTTCTTGGCTCACAATCCTTAGTTTATTTACTAAGTGTTCATGTTTGATCCTATCATGAGATACCTAGGTGATTAAATCACAATGTACATGAAACATTACATAAAACTTGCAAGCATAATTCAAAAATAAGCTAACATTCATATCCAGGGGAAATCATATTTTCAAATATTCTGGCTTAAAGAAAATACAAGAATATTTACAACTGTGAATAGAGACTAGGCATGTGGGTTATTATTGTTTCATAAGCAACCATGTTTGAACTAAATTCAAGATCTAGCTTAAACAAGATTTCTGGCTCATGGGTTTTCTATTTGATCAAGGGTTCAGCACTTTTGGGTATTTCCATTGCACCCATGAATCTTTCATTTGAGCCTCAGCACTTACACAAGTGTAATGCAACTCATATATATATATATATATATATATATATATATATTGATTTCTGTATTTTCCATGCCATGTCTAAACCAGTTACAAGTATTCTCTATTTACTTTCAAGATTTCATACTTTAACATTTCTGGGTGTAACCAAACAGAGCAAAATACTCAACCATCAAAGCAATCAAAAGCATTCATAAACACCCATTAAAGCATCCATTAAAACCTAAGTAATAAAATCAGAATTATGTGGAAAATAACATAAACTTGGCTGCCTCATAACAGGACTTAATGCCATGGGTTTAGTGAGATTACTCACTGAAAAATGCTCCTCTTGCTTAATCCAAAAAAGAAACCCTTTAAAACTTTGCCTTTCTTCTTGCAAATATTTTTCTTCTTTGTTTTCTTAAATGTCTCGGGTAGAAAGTGATTTTTCTGGTTTAAACTTGGATTTATAAGAGAGGTTTTCTAGGGTTTTACAAATGTAAAATCTCATTCTTACCCTGGCTAGTGCTCATGCATTTTGCATTTCTCATTTGCTTATTCTCCTTTTTCTTTTCCAGAATATTTATTTTTTTCTCTTTCTAAATCATGACAATTGTGTGACATTGTCACTTGTTTATTTTCTAAAAATCCTCCTTTCTATTTTCTGCCTAAAGCATTTGTTTTGCTTGCAATATGTCTTTTGCTATTTTAATGTTATGCTTTCCCTTGCTTATTTCTTTTTAATATTTTCAGTACTTATAGAAATGTACATATGCATACATATCTTATCTAGGCTTACTTATCTCCTCCTTAGTTTCAGAAAGACATACACATATATGTGCATACATGTTTCAAATCCTTATCTAATTTATCCTGGGTTTAAATTAAGTAAAATCTGTTTACTTGTTCAAACAAAACTTGCTTTTTCTTATCTTCTAAAATAATTCATATAACCCAGAAATCAAATATCCATATTTGGTTTAATAATTTTCATTATAAAATCATGTTTGTAATGCTTTTTAATTCTTGTTTTGGTATCAGGAAATTTGGGGTTCTTCCCTGTGCCATATCAGTGTGCACGTGCACACATGCACACACACTTGCACACAGTTAATTCCGTACATTCCTGTACAAATAAATTCATATATTTTCAAATTTCAACCAAAATAAGGTTTCATGAATTTCTGGGGCATTACATATTCCAATTTATCAATTAATTTCATTTTCCCTTGTTTATAAACATCGTTTATAAATTTATAACTCCTGTGAGTTTCATTTGTTTATAAAACTAATCCCATTTATAAAATCTCATTTTATAAATCTGTTTCTTAATAAATTCCATATATTTCACAAATCTATTTAAAATATCGATTTCAACTCCTTTTCATATTTCCTAGAAATATCATTCAAAAATCCATCGTTTAAAAATCCTTATATAAATTATTTTAAAATCTCTATTTAAAATATTTTTACGAATAGTTAAATACAAGTCAAAATCAATTATTGTTTTTATCCAAATCAATTTCTTAAAAATAATACAAATTTCGATATAAATATTTTTATATTCAAAATCTCCTTTTTGTCCCTTAAAAATTTAAAAAGAATATGGTATTTAAAATACCAAAATCAAGGCCAGTGCTACTAAGCATTTAAAATTCAATTACAACAAATTTATATTAGATTTATTCACACACATCATATATCAATATATATGAACAATTAATATATTTTTGAGGAATCAGTTGGATCCCTCCAACCTGTTTCCCCGCATCCATAGATGTTAGACAACATAAAATATCAATCTCACTTCGAGGGAGATATCACGATAATATAGGGTCATCCGCTATTATGCAGGGCGCATAGTATCTCATCCGCTCCAACGGCGGGAAATATATCCAACTACTAATATATATACTACTACTATTTATATTATAACATTCAACTAATAATAAAATATCAATTCAATCAAGCATCAAATAATTAATTTATATTATTAGAAATTAAATCTAGTAATCCAAATGAGTGAGATTTACTCACCTTGATTTTTATTTGCGGTCCGTTCTAATTTTAAATTAAATTGAACAGGCGTTCAATTAAATTTAAAAATTCCAGCTGACTCCAAAAAAATCCCAAACTAATTCTAGATTTTATTTTCCGCGGTTACGAGTCCAACATGACTGATCCCGTGGTTTTTGGACCACAAACGGAGAAGTTATAAAATTTATTAATTTTCTAATTTTATATAACCAAATTAATTTATTTTAATTATGATAAATTCTTTTCCATTACCTCCAGCCACGACCTCCGAAGTTCAAACTTCAAATTTATCAATTCCACTTTAATCCCAAAAAAATCACAACTATAAATCGGTGGTTTGAACTACCCTATACGGCCACTGCTATGCCCCCATCAATTCGTTACTTATGAACTTCTAGCAACAACATCTCGGCACCCTCAACATCCCTCTTCGAAGATATTCCAGCTTGACAATGTCGTGCTCGCCTCGACCTACTGCCCAGCAAACTGTACCTTATTGATCTGCCCAAGTCTTCGCTATCCCATCCCTCCTCGATAAGCTCATCACCATATCTCTCTCTAGCCCCACCGCATTCGACAGCAGCCCTCGATTCTATCACGACCCATTCCAGTCGACGACAAACCAATTGTCGTAATGCCAAAAAGTGAACCGCACCTACCCTAAATACCACCACGCGTTCGACTACTTCGCCCAAGTCCAACGCGAATGTCAAACCCCAGGCTCGACCATCCCCTTATGTTGTGCCGCCTCCCTTGAGCGCCTCCATCGCATGCTCGGCTGCGACTTCGGCCTTGTCTCATCAGCGAGTCATGATTTGATTTGCTTTTTTTATGAACAGGCGATCTCATTTTTTTAGAGGAAGAAAGAAGGCGTATGGGATTTTATTTGTTTCTTTTTTTTCGTGCTCGTGTTCGAACTGAAGGAGATGAAGCGCGATTTAAAAAGAAGAAGAGGCGGCTTCGGGTACATTATAGGTTGGCTAAAGGTAGCATAGGGTGGCTGATGGGAATGTTTAGTGGGTTGAAGTGATAATGAAAAGATATATATATTTTAAAATTTCCAAAATATCTAGGTATTTTATTCAAACCCCTATTGAGGCGTGCCTCCTGGCGTTCCTAATGTTATACCGTTATTCCGAACCTAATGGAACAAGTCTCGAGCCCCAATTCGATCGTATGTGGAAGATAGCCTTTTAAATCGACTATTTTAAATTAAATTCAATTAAATTATTTCTAGGCGTTTCTTGATCGTACGACCCAACAGTACATCCAAATGCTACGAAATTTGAAATCCAATAATAATGCACTATTATGGATCTAATGGAACTGGTTTCGTTGAATTCCGAGACTATGCCTCGGATCGCTATTTTAACGCATCGATTAAATCGATGATTTCTAAAATTGACAAAATCAGTTGAAATTTTTAGTTTTAAAAACTTGTTAACTCAATTATAAATTCCAAATCCAATATTTAAACAATTTAAATATTTAAAATTAATCGTCGAAAAATTCGGGTCGTTACAGATGCAGCAGGGCTAAGTGGGTCGCACCCAAGTAGGGTATTTTATCACTTTTCTAGATACCCTCAGATATATTATAAAATTATGGATATGGTTGTGCATTAAAAAGAGAGTGCTCGATTATGGTGGGAAAACTCGGAGTGATAACATATCTGATACTATCCAGGTCAGGGGTAGGCCGGTCCTGTGTTGGTAGGGGATTCAGGCAATGTCCTCGGTATATTTTTCTAGAGGTGTACTATAGTGGGCGGTACCCTAGTAGCCCAGTCATTGTATGGAATCGAACATCCACTACGAGCATGTACGGTTTTAGTTGTATACCAACTATGCTGAAACGTGAGATGCAAGCATTTCAGCTATTTTCTAATTTACTTTCTATAGACACTATTATAATATCAGAAGATTTTGATATAAAATGTTTTCGTTATCGTAAGGTAAAAACCCGTCGTGTTTATATGTGACGTGGTCTTACGAGATACCTTTGTTTACAAAGGATTTTGATAAGTGTAATGATTCAAATTGAGTGTGTTTTCTCACGCTGGTTTTCCAGACTTACTCGGGTGTTATTTTATTATAATGCTCGGGTCAGACTGAGTATTACAGATTCAGGTTAGGATGCTACGGAGCTCAGGAGATGAGATGGATGATTTCAGACATATTTCACGTACTTGATTTTATTCCGCTGTGTGTGTGTTAAACTAAATGTTTTCAATATTTGTGGGGACAAGTTATTACAACTGTCTAGATTGATTTATTGATTGTTGTACTCTGATGATTGTATGTATATTAACAGTTACAGTTTTCTTTTGTATAAAGATCTGTTATTATATATGTATTATATTTTGTTCCGCTGCGTTTGTGAGATTCTGTGTTACTGTTTCTGTTTCATTATATCCCTTTTCTTCTTTACCCCGATCTGGTATTTCCATCACTCGATTGCTCAGCATGCTATACAGTGGACGTACTGATGTTGATTTTCGAGGTTCAAGAATCCCGGGCCATTACATAACATGTATTACAATTAAATCAAAATATATAAACATAATATTTTAATATACAAACTAATAAAATTAATATTAAACCCAAACTCTTTTATTAATTACTAGTAAATATGATTTTGTACAGAATGTTTATTCATGTAAACACAAAATGATCTTGTACAAATTAATTTAAGGATTTTTTGAAATTCCTCATTTTAACCCGTTGTCAATGCACTTGATCCAACACACACATGAATGAGTGTGTGCACACTTACTCATACATACATATTCATATTTTAAAATAATTAAAAAATTCTAAACCAAAAATAAAATATTGAAACAACGTTTATATGTTAATTGTTATTATTAGTCGAAATATCATCACTCTAATTTAAATTACATAAATTCCTAATTATACGATACATTTTGACAATTAATTTATATTAGTCAAATATATTTTAGGTAACAAATAATATAATAAGATTTTTATCAAATTATATAATAGCTGAATTAGTAATTAGAACATTAGTCATTGAATTTCAAATAATATCCATTTATTATTTGCGTATATTATCATTACACCATATATATACACACATATATGACTATGAATTAACAATGGATCGAAAATAATTATATATAATATCTCATATATATATAGAAAATTGGATCCTTTTATTAATGTATAAGAAAACTAGGTGTCCCGTCTCCTTGAAAAACCCTACCAAAGTAGTAGAAAAAAAGAGTACGACACCACCAAGTAGTGAAGTACATATCACAATACAATATACACGTAATGTACTATAACAAATAAAACATAAGAAATAAATGAAGTGCTTTGAAGGTGTAAGAACCAGTATTGTTCGATAATTAAAAATATTAAATTAAATAAGATTTTGAAATTTAATATTGTGTGAAATTAAAATTTTTGATTTATTAATGAGGAAAATAATCAGAACGTAATTTAATAATGTTAATTTAATGTAATTGAAAACTATTTTAATGTAATTTCAATTAATTGAAATAATTGTAAAGTTGATTTGGTTATAATTGTAAATAAGGAATAAATAAAATGTTGGATTTAATATTGAAATTATATGATATAAATTAGAATATGTTTATTAAGGAATATGAAATCAATTAATTAGTATGTGAATTTATTAACTTTGTTTGTAAACAATAAACATAGAAATGTGTTTGAACTATTAATGTGTAATAATTTTTTAATTATCATTTCATTATTTAATCCGTTGAAATTAATTTGGAAATCAATGTATTTTAATATAATTAAATATTGCAGTTAATATGAGTTAAGATGAAATTGTAGAATATGAATGTAATAAAATGTAAACTAATGTTAATTATATTCATATGATATTTTATGATTTAAAAATAAAAGTGAGAATCAAAATATAAGTATTTGATTGAAATTAAAATATAATTAACTGGGTTTTATTTCAATAGCAACTGAACTTTGAAATTAATGTTATATTTAAATAGTGGATTTAACATGGATATTTTATTTTAATAGATTATTAATTTCTATGTAATCAAGAATGATAAAATTTCGTTAACTTTTAAATTCAAATTTGAAAAGGAATTAAATCAATTTAATAATAATTTATTTATTTAACGTGAAATTAGCCATTTTGACCACTATCTCTGATTTCAACGAAACAAGTTTCATCGGATCCGTAACAGTGAATTATTGTAAAATTTCAAGTTTTGTAGCGATCGGACTTATCGTTCGATCGTGCGGGCTCAAAACCCGTAGAAATCAATTAAAAGTAATTAAATGAATATAATTTGATTTTGAAAGCTAACTTCTGTATACAATGGAATTACGTTTTGAAACTAGTTCCATTGAATTTAAAAATATCGAAAACATCTATTTTGATATATTGGATGACCCATTTTCGTTTCGGGAACAAAACGGGCTTTTCGGTCGTCGTTATCGTTTCGACCCAATTCGATTTATCCATTCATTCTTATATATCTTTGTCTATATAAATAGATTTCTTTTCTAAACTCCAAGCAGTCTATTTCATATTTTTGTACGTATATGTTCAATCATCTTCTATTTCCTCCTTCTCATGGTTGTCAATCAGAAACCCTAAATTCAATTTCAAAATCAATTTCAAAATTCAAACTCTTCAAACCCAAGCAAATTATATATCGTTGGAAAGCTCTCGACGAGCACAATCTACTGCTACAATTCATTTTTTGATTTGAGTCATGCTTTGGCCAGAATTCTTCGTTCATTCTCGGCCGTCCATATTAGGGTTTGTCGTTTAACGGTGGATCTTCGTCTTGGGAGCGATCGGCGAGCACTGGTCCGTAGAGGGTGTCGAGGCAAGTCGATCTATAGTCTTAGTTCAACTCAGGAGTGCTCGATTTTGCCGAAAATATCAAATTAAGGGGGCGGCGGTCGTGGCCGTTCTGGTGGCCGAAGGTTGGTCATTTGGCTCAAGGGGAGGCGGCTCGGCGCGAGGAGGATGGTGGTTAGGTCAGATCAGGTCGGGGTGGCACATTTAGGTGACGACATGCGAGCAAGTGGCGGCTGAGGGTTTCTGAAGTTGGGTCACGATCTGTTGCTCAATCGAGGGTTTCAAGTGAGAGAGGAATTATGTTTTTGCCCTTGTATTGACTATTTTAATTTAATTTAAATTTTAATCATCTAACACACATAACTTTTGCATACGAACTCAGATTTGGACGCGGTTTTCACCGTTGCAATTGTATCGAAATCTCGGACAACATGGAACAAGTTTGGTCGAATTCTGACACTATTGGATTTTTGGGCTATATTTGGATTTTAAATCGACGATAAATCAAAGGTGAGTGTTTTAACCCACTCACAATTGCTAAACATCTTATGTTAGTTAAATTAAATTTATGATGTTGTAACAACCCGCATTTTTGATAATTAAAAATATTAGATTAAATAATATTTTGGAATTTAATATTGTGAGAAATTAAAATTTATGATTTATAAATGGGAAAAAAAATCAAATGTAATTTAATAATGTTGATTGAATGAAATAGACAATTGTTAATGTGAGTTCAATTGTAATGGTAAAGCTAATTGGGATTGTAATTGTAGAGCTTAAATTGGAAATAATTGTAAAGTTTAATAAGGAAGAAAACAAATAACTGTATGAATGTAAATTCCAATTGATTGGAATAATAAATGTAAAAAAAAAAATATGTTTCTTTACGAATAAAAATCATATGTTTATTTATTTGAAATGTTGGTAGCTAAAATATTTATTACAGGAATAAGAAGTCAATTATTTAATAAGAAATTAATAACTTTTGGTTTGTATACAATAATTCCATAAGTACGTTAAATTACTACAAAAGGAATTGAATTGTCTCATTTCTTTTTAACTTAGAAATCAATGACAATTAATGTGATTGCAATCTTTTAATTAAAAAGAGGGAGACGTTAATTGTAAACATATATTGAAATAAATTTAAATTGGGTGACTTATTTCCAATTAATTCAGTTCATGTTTCAAAATTTAATGCTAGTTTACTGCATATATGTTTATACCTAAATATAAACTTATGTTTTAGAACCAATTTGATCATAAAAAAGGGATTGTTTAGGTTTGAAATCTCATACGGTATTAAATTAAATGTTAATAGGAGATGATAAAGGGGGTAAAATAGATTTATAATTGACTATTTCCTTTTCAATTAGACTTGATTAGATTTTAATTGCAAAATAATTTACCGTTCCATCTTCACTCTTCTAATTTACTCTTACATTCATTGCCTCTTTATGTGGATTATTTTCATACCTTTTATTTATGAATGTAAACTATAAGTGGCGATAAAGATACATATATATACTATACACCTGGTTATATTACCTTATTTATGCTATCGTATTTTTGAATCTATGTTAATGCATTCCTAGTAAAACATTCAATCGAAATGTTAACATCTTTGTTTAAATTCCCAACCTAATCACAAAGAGAGAGAGAGAAATGAAAAGTTCTTAATGTTGTATATTCTTTTAATTTATGACACAAATTTGCGTAGAGAATTTATTTTCATTTATTGTGTGTTAGTTAAATCTTTAATGGATGTCAATTTTGGTATGTTTGGGGTTAACAAAATTAATTAAGTGAACAATTGTTTTTGAAATTTGAATTCCATAAGTTTGTTTACAGTATAGAGTTGGTCTATTCATTCTCTTTCTAATTAATAATTGCTGCATTCTCTTCACTATTTCCTCATTTGTTCCATTACTCCTTTCCATTTACATTGTCTGAAGCTTTTCCATTTTGCAAACATGAACTACTTTTCATATTTTTAATTCTTTCTTTTACCTCTTTTTAATACCTGCTACTTTTAAAAAGGCTGTTCATATTTACTTTATTTCGATACCTAGTTTGTTCATATTTACTTTATTTTTTCGTTCATTTTCCAACTTCATTTCCTAACCTCATTTCATTTATTTCTATTTAATAGCAGCCTCTCTTTTCAAATCTCATTGGCCCTAAACCTAACTCTAACCTTATAAATAAAATATGATGCAAATGAAACCCTAGCCTCCATTCTAATCTTCTTCTTCTTTTCGTTTTCTTCTTCAAATCTTCTTATTCTCTCTCATTTTATTTTTTCCTTCCTCTTTAAATATTCTTCTTCTTCAAATCTTCTTCTATTTCAAACTTTCTTCTTTCTTTTCAAATCCTGATCTTCTCTTCCAATTTCATTTCTTCTTGTTTTAATCCTTTTCTTTGTTTCAATTCTTTTTTTTCAAATCTTCTTCTTTTTTTCAAACCTTCTAAAATACATACATACATATAAATATTATATATATATATAAATATAACAAGGAGGAAAATTAAAGTAAATCAAACCAAAAGCAAAATTAAGGATAAAGCTGGCAATCAAGAAAGAGCCTAAGGAAACATTGAGAGGAGTTGTTGATTAGAAGTCTATTATTTTCAGATTCGTATAAAGGTGAATGATTTAACCCACTCACAAATACTAAACCTTCTTATGTTAGTTGAATTAAATTTATGATGTGATAAGAAATTTAATGATTGCTGTTTGGTAGTTTAATTTGACATTTTTATTGAAATTGAATTTAATTGGAACTAAATCGTTATTTAAATTAATATTGAATTTAAATTGTTAGTTAAATACCTGATAAAGATAACCAGTTCATTATTGTGATTTATTGGTTGATTTGAATGATGATTGTGATGGATGCTTAATTGTTAACATTTTGGATGATTTGATTTTATGTTTATTTTATATGTTTTTATCACACTGCAAGTTCCCTTAGTTATTGTTTGGAAAATCACTATAGGTTGAAATGATACATACCCGAACGATCTTATAGATTAGGGAAAAATCGTTACGGGTTGAAATGATAAACCAGAGCGATTTTATGGATTTGGAAAATTGTTATTCGGGATACGGGTTAAAATGTTATATATTTGGAAATTTAAATTGATTGCGGGTTGAAATGATATATATCCGTATCACTTAGGGTAGAAAATTATATACAGACACTATTGGTCGGTATTAAATTATTTTCTAAATGGTAAAGTATGTTTGATTTATAAAATTGATTTCTAAATTTAATTTAATGATTCCATTTAAAATTCATATTTGGAAAATAATTTATTTTATATCTTTTAAAGCTTCTAATTATAAGTAGTTATAAAGGTTTTTAATGTAAATTTAAGATTTTAACTTATAATTTTATTTCATTTTAAATATATGTTTTAAATAGTTTAAATTTAATTTGATAAAATTTTTAATATATATATATATATTTTTAAATTTAATTTAATATAATAAACATAGTTTTAATGATTTATTTAAAATTTAATTTAAGATGATAAATATAGACTTTTATAATAACTTAATAAATAAAAGATTTTGTAAACGATTTTAGAATCTTTGTAAAAGGTTTTGTAAGGAATTTAGAAAAGTTTTGTAAGAGATTTTATAATGGATTTTATAAAAGGATTTTTATAGAATTTTTTTTAAAAAGGATTTTATAATAGTTTTATAAAGTAGTTGTAAAGGTTTTAAAGGATTTATGAAGGAGTTTTATCAAAGAACTTGTATAAATGGATTTGGAAGCGTTTTAAAGGAATTTGCATCGAAGTTTATGAAAAGGGAAAGAGTTGTAAACTGTTTGGAATTTATAAATAGCTTTATAAATGGTTCTAAAGCATATAAATAGTTTATAAATGGTTTGAGAGAGATTTATAAATTATTTTCGAAATTGATTGAAAGAAATCTTCCTCGGTATTTACGAATGTATTTATACTTTTGGAATAAGTATATGGATATCTTGATATGAAAGTATGGACTGTTTTCTGAATTTATTATAAAAATGTTTTATAAAATGACCACGGTGTGAAATAAGCGTTTGGTTGTTAAAGAGACCGGGGTCGGATATTGTCATACTCTCTGCCAATACCAAAATCACTTTAACAACTGTGCACATGGTGGAGAATCCAGAATGAAGTAGGATGGTTTGGCGAACGCTACTGGAATGAAGTAAGAGAACGATGATGGACAGCCTTGACTTTTGGGTCATAATTAAAATGACTAAAACAGGAGCTATACCGGGCCAAGTGAGGTCGCTCCTCCGATCGAGCACATTTCTTCCATACCATATCTGTTACTTTGTGATTGATTAGTGGCCACCCCTCGATTTTGATTATGGGAGTGTGTCTCGAGGTGGGCTGTAGCGACCCACAGTTTCATACCCCTTGTGTAACAACCCGAGTTTTTCTAACACGAAAAACCGGACTATTTGGGTAAAAAGAAGAGGTAGAAGAAGAAAATAAAAGAAAAACAACATCAGAATCTAACCATCGCAGCGGAATAAAATATAATATATCAACAGATCTTTACACAAATCAAAATTATATCTGTTTATACAATACATCAGAATACATCATCAGAGTACATCAACATCCATAACATACAACTAAATACACAGCAGAAAAATAATAACAAGTACGGGAGTACGTATCGACATCCAGCTCGTCTCCTGAGCTCCACAGCATCATATCCTGAACCTGTTTATCTCGGTCTGACCCGAGCATCATATAAAACAATACCCGAGTCAGTCTGGAAAACCAGCGTGAGAAAATCACACTCAAATTTATTATTAAAGTTTCAAAATCCTTTGAAAACAAAAGCATCTCGTAAGACCACGCCACAAATAAACATGTCGGGTTTTTACCTTACGATAGCTAAAACACTTTATATCAAAATCCTCTGATATTATAATAGTGTCTACAGAAAGTAAAATAGAATCTAGCTGAAATGCTTGCATCTCACATTTCAACAATAGTTGGGCACAATCAAAACCGTATAGGCACGTAGGGAGAATGGATTTCCAACGAATGACTAGGCACTGGGGTATCACCTATCACAGTACGTGGCCTAGATCACCGTACCGAGGAGTACGCCCGCTCCCCTGCAACACAAGGCCGGAACCATCCCTTACTGGATGATCCCGAATAAAATCACCCCACGGTTGGGATCAGCAACCGCACCACTAAGCCAAAATAAAAAGGGACATCTAGACAGGGATGACCTTACCCTCCAGTGGGAGCTACCCACGAAGCCTTGCTGCATAACCCCTGATTTTCAGTCATTCCCGGTTGATGAGGTTCGAGGCTAAACGATACCTTTTAGAGAACATATCCCTTAGAATGCCCATCGTCCGCTGACGATGTTTCGCAAGCATTCGTCCATACAAGTCCGTCCTGGGTTTGAACGGAACCGAAGGCACTATTCCTACTACATCCATTTTGGAAATATCCTCAGGATTAGTAGCGACTAGCCCTTGCACTTCACAGCTCCATCTTCGACTCCGAAATCGTTACACGAAACGTACAAACCGGATCGAAGTGGTATTCGAGTCTCCAGACCTAGAATCCCGGTATACGGAAATTTGATCCCGGTCTCTTCGAAACGATCAGCGCATTTGGCCAATATTGATAGTCGGTTATTTAACTATCAATTAACATCCACAAGCAACCATCACACAATTAAATAATTTCCCACATTATTTATTTGTCCAAATATCTTTCCAAGATATATTTCCGAATTTTCAAAACTCATTTGAAAACAATTTCAAAACAGTTTCCGCTTACGGAATACATTTCCAAATATTTATTTCCTCTGAAACACCAAGTACAAAACACTTAGATTTTAAAATAATCTTAAAACACTTTACTATAAATATACTTAAAAATATTGAAATTTAAAAACTACTTTAATACCTTAACAAAATATATACTTAAGAAATATTTAAAATGAAACCACTTTACAAATATAAACTAAATTTCTCTTTTTAAAATATAATACCAAATCACTTTTATATAATTATTACAATAATAGATCTTTGAAAATACTACTTTAGGCTTTAACATTTAGAAATAATAGATTCTCTAAAATATGCTTTTTAAACCATATTAAAACTTTTAACTTATATTTAAAATTGCTTTGGAAAAACATACTTGGCTATCCAGATAAATACACTTCTCTTCACATCTTTTAATAATAAATCAACATTTATTTTTAAACCAATTCATATTCCTTTTATAAATTCCCACCTTGAATTTATATTCAAATATCCACTATATTTTATTTTACTTTATAAACCCAGTTCATATCTCCAAAATCTCACTTCTCTTTTAAAATTCCAATTTTAAACAACTAAATCAATTTCCAATTGATTTTCCAATTTACTTTACTTTACTTTGAAATAAATTTCCTTTACTACTTCATTTATTTCAAAATACATTAACTTTTAGATTTATTCCTTTATTTGAGTTAAAACCCTTTTTAACTGAAAATACCAATTTTAAACTTCCAAAATTCCTTCTTTAACCTTTAATTAAATTTAATCCTTACATTCAAAATAAATCCTTTATTCTTTAAATTTAATATCACTTTAGTTTAAAGTTAATATTTCCCTTGTTATTTCGAAATTCCCTTATTCCAATTCACTTAAATTATTTACTTAAATTTTACTCTTTCATTTCTTTCAAAATCCAATTCAATATATTTTGATAACTCCTTTTATTGAAATATTCAATCCAACCATATCATCCAATATTTCAATCATCAATAAAATCATCACAGGATATCAATATTCATAGAACAGAATATCAAATAATCTAAATAATTTTGAGGAATCCAGTTGGATCCCTCCAACCTGTTTCCCTGCATCCACAGACGTTAGCACAATACCAATTCCACTTCGAGGTGGAATATCGCGGTATATGGGTTTTATAAAATATCATCCGCTATTATGCGGCGCATAGGGTCTCATCCGCTATATAAATGCGGGAATATCAACAACTCAAATATATACATATGCCAATATGTATATATTGCTATATACTACTATATATATAATATAGCATATTCAATCAATGCAATCATCCAATCAATTATTTAAATTTAACCATTTAAATTTAAATCTAACTGAGTGAGATTAACTCACCTTTGCTTTTATTTGCAATCCACTTCATTGTTGCCTTGGTTTTCCGATTTTTGACCTTGAATGAACATTTATATTATTTATTAGTATTCGAAATATAAATCGAACTCTTGATTACCGTTTAATAATTTAAGGAAATTTTGAACTGATTTCCTTTTATTAAATCTTTAGTAACAAAATGGTTTAGATAGATCAAATTTACACGGTTAAATTCCTATATAACCCTTATATAATTTCCCTTCCAAAAACTTGTATAAATTTTCTGTCTATATCATAGTTTTCCCTTACTGTACAAATATTAATATAAACCTTTGAACTGAACTATAAATATAAATATTTGTCTCTAACATATATAAATTTTAGATTGAACCAAAAACAGCAAATAACCTCACCAATGTCGACAGCCATCACTGCCTCGCTCCGGTCCTCCCTCAATTCTGACAAGCACCCCACGTACATGCAAACCAAATCGCGAACCAACCCTCTGACCGAAACGCGAGCCTCCCCAATTGCTTGCGCATGCTTAGAAATCACCATCGATTTCGTGCTCGACTTGAAACTGCTTCGATCGACACCACGTCGCTGCGAGAACTCCCCCATACGTACTCGCGAATCTCCTTCCAAGAATCGATCGCGACTTGAGCCACTTCGAAGCCGCCATAAACGATTCCGAGCTTCGTCCCCTCCCTTAAGGATTTCGCGTAGGCCTGAATCGCTAGGGTTTCTTTTTTTGCACGAAATCGTTTCAAAATGAAATTTGGGCGGAGCCGATTTAAATGTGAACGAGAATGATTAAATGGCATGAACATTTGATTTGAATGTCTTTATTATCTCTCGTGATTTAACGGAAGAAGTAAGGGAGAGGAAAGGAGGTTCGTATTTCATTTTGTTCAGATGGTTTTGGTTTTTCGAACTGATAAAAGGAAAGATTCAGCCATTTAAAAGAAATGAAGAGGAAGATAGGTGATTTCATTTTTTTACCTTTACTGTGAAGTGTTCGGTTGAAAACAAAAAGGTGAGGACGCGTGTTCTACCAATTGAACACGTGTTTAAATTAATATACGAATCCACATCTAATTACTTAGGCAAGAAGAGAACGTTGCCAGGAAGGACACATGCTCTGAATTTCTATACGTTTATATACCGTATGCTTACACAACAACTCCAAATGCTCCGAAATTTAAAATCCGATAATAATACAATATTACGGATCCAATGGAACTGGTTTCGCTGAATTCCGAGACTGTGCCTTGGAAGGCTATTTTTAAATTCAATTTAAACAATATATTTTTAAAACTTAACAATTTGCTTCCAAATTCAGTTTCAACACTTTTACTGTCTTCAGTACTATCAATATAATTTTTACAATCCTTTAAATTATTTTTAACAGGCTTAAAGCTCCAAATTCAATAATTTACCAATTTCGATAATTAAATTCAACAATTAATTATCCAATAATTAATGATATTTGAAATTCAAGTTAAAAATTAACCTTTGAATATTTAAAATTAATTAAATATTCATATTTCAAATGTTCAAAATTTCCGGGTCGTCACACCTTGAGTTGATAATAATTCACCCCAGTTCAACCCAAATTGTACGAAAGAGCGAATAACTAGGGTAAAGAAGAAGAAAGAGATAGAAGAAAATAGAAAAATAAACACAGAATCTCACAAACGCAGCAGAACAAAATATAATATATAATAAGTGATTTTAAATACAAGAACTATATTGTTACTATACATACCATTACCAGAGTACAATAGACAACAATCAATCTGGACAGTTTAATAACTTGTCCTCACACAGCGGAAATAAAAATCAAGTACGGAAAAATACGTCTTTGTCATCCAGCTCTTCTCTTGAGCTCCATAGCATCCAATCCTGAATCTGTAATACTCGGTCTGACTCGAGCATTATAATAAAATAACACCCGAGTCAGTCTGGAAAACCAGCGTGAGAAAACACACTCAATTTGAATTATTAAAGTTATCAAATCCTTTGAAAAACAAAGATATCTCGTAAGACCGCATCCCACATAAACACGACAGGTTTTTCCCTTACGATAACCAAAACATTTTATAGAAAAATTCAGTGATATTATAATAGTGTCTAAGTACAAATACTTATTCAAATAGCCGAAATTGTTACATTAATTAAATTCCAGCATACTAGGCTCTACAAACAAAACCGTAAAGGCTCGTATTGGAGAATGGATCCCATACAATGACTGGGCTACTGGGGTACTTCCCATCACAGTACACCTCTAGAAAAATGTACCGAGGACCTCGTCGGGATCCCCTGCTACACAAGACCGGCCTACCTGTGAAGACCCAAAATTTTTGAGATAAAAATAATTCTGAAATGAAAAGAAAATTAAATTAGTTAATAGAAAATAATTGAAGAATAAAATAATTTGAAAATGAATATCAAAAGGGAATGACAGAAACAAGCAAGGGAATAATTATTTCAATAAATTATAATGAGAAGAAAAATAACTAAAGTATGAATGAGTTTTAAATACACATACCTTATGAATACAATAAATTTATGTGGCCAGTAAAATGTAGGGTAATAAAATAACTTCTCTTGATAATAAAAATGCATAAAAACTAGTCAAGTAATATTTATGAGTATGAATGCATTTTTGAAATAAATCAAGATAGTTGATAAAAATATGTTAGCTAAAAATCAAGCTTACAAAAGAAATAAGAAAAAAAATATAAGGCTGAGCCACATAAAAATAATGTGCAAGGAAATCATGCAAATAACATGTGCACAGAAAAGCAATGAGGCATCTGATTTACTAAATAGAAACCAAAAGAAAATGGCACCTTTAGCCATAATTATACACATATGATTCTCTGAGTAAGGTAAGGATTGAATGGGTTTTTCCTCCATTAAAACCGTAGCAAAATGATTTAAATCAAGGGAGGGGCAACAGTTGTTTCTGGGGAGAAAACAGAGGAAATAAAAATTAAAAATAAAATAAGCTCACATTGTCTTCAGGCCTGAGTATTCTCGGGGAGGAGCAAAGGAAGGTGAGTGATAATCACTTATGGGATTTGAGGCACTAAGACCCATGCTAAGGGCAGCCAAGTTATTTTCATATATAAATTCTATTATAATTTTCTGTCTGATTTTGTTCTCTGAATAAATGCATGTTGATCATGGATGATATTTTGATTGACCTTTTCGTTGAAGTTTTGATCTGTCTTGGTTTGATAAGATTATTTCAGTCTTTTGTTTTAAAATACAAGTAATCAAACATGTATTCAGATCATATAAGTGGATTTTTATGATCCAGTTTTATGTGAGAAATGAACTGAATGTTTTACTGAGAAATATGGTATCAAAGGAAAAATAAGTAGGCAGTGTGAATAATGAGATTTATGCTTATTCCTAGTTATATTAAAATGATATGAACAATGCAGTATCATGTATAGGTGTTGAGTTGTTCCTATTATAAGTTAATATGTTTTTATGGGTTTTTCTCAAAGAAAAATCATGTCCTGTGTTCTCAGTAAAATAAATGAATAGGGTATATAACTTCATCAGTTTTATGTGAGACATAGGAATACTTCTATAGATAAATATGTATACAAGTTTCAGAAAATATGATTAAAATAAAATAACCTTGGAATGGGATTTAGTATTTTGCATGGAAGCTTGATATGTCTGGCTAAAACCCCTGAGAGAGTTTCATAACTTTTGACTCATGAAAGGAAGAAAAGAATGCAAAGCATTTCAAGTGATAATAAAATTCTCAGAAGATAAATAAGAATGGTCTCTAAATTATAAGAATAATTTAGGAGTAGTGCCTTGATCTGCTCATCATCAGGAGGATGATGGGTATGTGCATGACTTGCTTAAGTCCTGTAGGCCTCTGTGTAAAGGGATAACAGAACTGAGCCCCTTTACAATGCACACATGGTGTTCAATGGCAAGGAGTTAGACCAAACCAAAATGTAAAAAGAAATGAGATGAGATTGATCAATCAAGCTATGGAAAT
Organism: Allium fistulosum; assembly: GCA_030737815.1. Lineage (NCBI taxonomy): Eukaryota > Viridiplantae > Streptophyta > Magnoliopsida > Asparagales > Amaryllidaceae > Allium > Allium fistulosum. The sequence continues at coordinate 863,272,194 of CM060905.1, read as the reverse complement.
TGGAAATTAATCCATAGGAGCATGTACATCAAAATCTGAATGAAGTGAATGCATGGTTGTTTGGGTGTATGATTGATAGATAAGCTTACCAATGCTCAGATTTTAGTATGAATTAGTATATCATTAAACTGATATGTTCTCTATGCAGCTTTAAGAATTTACAAAATATTTAATATGTGATTTCACTCATACCATAAATTTATTTCTGACCCTATTTGTTGCTTTGTAACATTTGGGGTGTCTCATTTTTATTGAGGCAGCTCTAGATGTTGCTGCAGGAAAGGAAGCATAAGAAACTTTCTTGCATGGATATTTGAAGATTTACTTGCATTTAGAATGCTTAAGGAATATGGCAGAAATATTGTAATAATTAAGCCAGGAAAAACTTCATTATGTTTTAAGTATTTCCTGGACTGATATGTGCTTATTTTTCTGTGTAAAGAATATGTAAAAACTTTAGTACTATATGTGTGTTTGTGAGTTTCTATTTTAAGCAACTGATCTGGATAATCTCTGGTGAAGTATGATATAGGAGATCATGCCATATAAACTGATATGTGGTCATGACTTCCTTGACAATGTCTGAGGAACTTTTAATTGTAAAGTAGAAATATTTTTAGAAAGAAAAAAAATATAAATAACATGCAATAATCTTTTAAAGATTGAGTTGAATCTAGACCGGGCTAACCAGCAAAGCATGATCATGACTTGTAATTGATATAAGTATATGTCAAGCTTAAAAAAATGAAACCTGTAATTCTTAATCTGAACATTTAAATTACAGTAGAAGTTTGCATTGCTTTGTGTAGTAGATCAATATGCATTTTTGTAATACTTGTAAGTCTCACAGCACTATGCTTAACGCATCTTACTATCTAGATACATGACTCAAGTCTGAATGCATTTGGTCATGACCAACCTGAGGCAGTTTAAAGTAACTTGTAGTCCTATTTGTAATAGGCATGACCATCACTTCACAACACCTTAGACACTACCACCTATTGTTTAAGAGAACATCAGCTGTCTACCTAATAAGTTCACTTGAGAATTTTGTATTAATTTGATTCATAACATAGCTTTGATTATCTTGTCCTCAAATATATGCTAAGCCTCCATTTGACATGATAGATTGAGTATGCATTTTTGTTCAAATGTATTATCTTCACTACCTGGTTTTTGAACTAATTTCTTACCCTGATATCTATTTGATCATATCATATTCTGAGCATTTGTCTTAAAAAAAATTGCTTGAGTTTAAAAGCAGAACCCCAGGCTAAACAAATATACTAAAGTTGTTTTAAAAGCATCCTTTACTTATCCAAAACAATAAGTGTCAAATACAAAATTACAAAGGTCTGAAGTATGGCTTAAAAATCCAGGAACTGGTTAACTTGAGAAATAAAACAAGTAGAATATTAACTGAACAAATATCAATTAATTTTGGGTGTTAAGTTCAAAAGAAAAGAAATAGATAAAAATTGCTATGTGACACAAAGTCTTTCAAATATGAGAACAATGTGTGAATGAATTTCTTTGCTATTTTAATTACTCTGATAAGCAAAGAACCATTTATATATCTCCATATATATAAATGATATGATTTAGTTATACACTGATATGTTTATATTGGTAAGATTAAGGATCTTGGGGGAATAAATTAAGAGAAGTGATTTATTGTAAAAAAAAATCACTGCAAACAAGTGATCAGAGAAGAGGGTCACTTCACTACCCCTAACCTGGATAGACCGAATATGTTATCACCCCGGGTGTTCCCACCCTTAAAAAAAATCGAGCGCTCCCTTTTTCATCCACAACCATATTCATAATTTTTATATATTTTCGATGATATCTAGAAAAGTGATAACATACCCTAATTGGGTACGACCCACTTAGCCTTGCTGCATCTCCCCTGTTTTAGTCATTCCCGGTTGATGAGGCTTGAGGCTAAACATTACCTTTCAAGAACAATTCCACTTAGAATGTTCATCGTCCTCCAATGACGATGTTATGATAGCATTCGTCCATACAAGTTTTCCTGGGTATGGACAATCTAAATCACCATCTTCACTATCTTTACGATATCCATTCGTAACATTCAAACCAGATTGAAGTGGTTTTCGGATAATTAAATATGATCTCGGTCTCTTTGAAACGATTAACGAAATAGGCCAACATTTATAGTCGGTTATTTAACTATCAATAAAACATCCATAAGAAGACACTAGGCCTTATTTTATAAATCTTCAAACATTTATTTCAAAATATCTTTACAAAGATATATATTCAAATTCCTTTCCATATTTCAATATTTGAAAACAATTTCGAATACTTAAATCCATAACAGGTTATTTCAACTCATCCAACACTTAGAAATATTTCCCGATTCCCTTTAAAATTTCATTACTTAGGAAGTATTCCTATACAACTCATCTCATTGTTAAAATATTTGCAAAATCTTCTGTTTCAATACTTGGGAAAATATTGGAAAACTTTATTTTTCCCCTACCATTCTATTCCCAATACTTAGGAAAATAATCCTATTAATTTCATTCTCTCCAAATTCTTTACAATCGGCTAGAAAATCCTTTAATTCATTTATAACGGATTATTTAAATTTTCGGAATTCACTAATCCATTTCTTTTAAAATTCCCCAAAATTGATTTATACTCGTCTAAAATCTTAACTACTCATTCTAACTTCCTTTTAAGAACTTTAGTTCATTTCCGAAGTTTCCATATTTAAATACTTTGGAAATTTACTTTAAGTCCCAGAATTCGACTATAAGATTCCCTTATAGGAATCATCTCCGTTAAACAACTCCGTTTACATATTTTCGAGAGAACTTATAAATAAATTAAGATCATTTCAATACTATATATCTATACTATAAAGCAAAACCCTGGTCAAAGCGGTCAAAGTGAAGCCTTTTTGGCATTTCCGAAAATACCCCCTACTGCCATAACCTCACAAACATTCGTGTAGGGTTGTTTTTGTCATTTATGAATAGGATAGTGGAAGTAGAGTTGTTCACGTTCTCATCCACTATCTAAAACCACAGTCGAAAATCAATATCACCGGTTATCTTCCCCCCAACGATAAAGAACCTCGATTTTTCTTCATTTCTTCTTTGGGTTATTGGTTCTACCATTAGTTAGAAAGTGAAGATTCAAGGAAGGTTATTGCGTTCTAATCAAAGATTATGAGTCGCCATACCTCTTTTGTATGTTGGTTCTACAGCGGTCAGGCATAACGACGAGTGAGATTAAAGAAGGTTATTGTTCTCTAATCAACGATTTCGACTTAGTTTGTATAAAAATGTGTTCTTTTTTCTTTTCATCCTAATTGTAAGTCTTTTTAGGTTATTACATTTTATGTTCATAAATTATGTTTTTGAATAGAAGGGTGAAACCCTATGACGCACAAGTTAGTTGTGATGACTAGAACTATACTTTGATGTTTATTAATGCTTGATTATTTTAAGGTCTAATTGCATTTAATTGTTGGTTACGGAATATTCCTATAACAGTTAGACTTCATATTTTGAGGCTTTTCTGTTTCTTTTTCTCTTTACAGTTATAATACTAATCTTCTACCTGTATTTTCTTAACCTCTTGATTTTCATTATACTTGCAGCGTGTATCAGGGGCAATAGCTAGAGCGGATCAGTTTGAGAATAGTTGTGGCAATGCTTTTTATATGGACAAAAATATGGATGTGGTGAGAATGAAGAATGATTCTTAACAATGTTGATGGAAAAAACTGCACTTTTTGCTTTAGGTTAGTTCATATAATGACTTGCTCCTTTCATTTATTAGAATTTTATAATTATGGTTTGAAATTATTTTTACTGTTCAAGTTTTGGATTTTATGCACAGTCTATTATATAGTATCCTTCTCAGTTTATTGTTAGTAACGAGAATTGTGGGTATATGGAATTTACTATATGGGAGATTCACTTGAAATAGAATGTTGTTTTCATGCATGAGATCCATTTTTATCAATTTTCTCTTCATTGAACCTGCAAAAACTGTTCCAAAAAACTAAGCATGTTCAACTCATGTAAAATTTACATGAACTGGGAAAACAAAGTGTGACCTTTTTTATATATTTACTTTTATATAGTATCCTTTTCAATTAATTGTTAGTAGCAAGAACTGTGGGTATATGGAATTTACTGTATGGGAGATGCTGATGTTTTGGTAATAGATGAGAGATATCCAAATACTCAGTCTGACGTTTGATGTTGGATAGAGAAAGAAATACAAAAGAGTTAATCTAACTCAAGCGTAGGTTTCTTAAGAGCTTTGAATTTATTTTTATTTTGGTATGATATATTATTCAATGAAGATTATTATGTCTATTGAGTATTAACTTTCTTTTTATGAAATTCAACTTTTGCAAATATTTGTCCTATTTGTTAGGATTGATTAAATTGGAATCAATTATACGCAAGATGATCAAGCAAGTGTCTTTTCTGTTATTTGTATTAGTAAACAAGCATAATTGGTATTCAGATTCCAATCAATTGGTATATGTAGGGAAAGTAATTTATATCTATTATATTGTTGATTTAAGGTGACTTGGATTACTTTCTAAAATTAAGTGTGATCTTTTTTGTTCTCAAGGTATTGTCGTTGTTGAAAGTGATGAAGAACTTAAGTTGGATTAAATACATGCGAATTGTTAAAGTGTTACTTTCCATCATACACACACACATACATACATATATTGGTACGGATCATAATATTTTCCATTTGGGAATGTAAGTTAATGTCTTCTCTTTCATTGTTATGTAACTGCTGACCTTTTTTTATTATGGATTTGAGAAGGGAAGAAGAAAGATGCGCTAAAATAAAGATAAGTTAGGAAGAAGCTTCAAGTTAAGTTGTCTACCTACGTTGAAAACTATAAGAAAACTGAAGTGATGGATTTTGTGCTTAATAGCTTGGTTGTACTAAGTTTTTGAATATTTATGTTTAATTGGTGTTTGGAACTAAAATTTAGTACGTAATGTGGTTTTGTCGTTGATAATAAGTTAAATGTTATATATAAAATTTCACAGTATATTCTTAATCAATTCAGTTCCCCCTTTCAATATGTACATCATAAAAATAAATTCCCCATTTTTTATCAAGTTGGTATGTACATATTTGTTTGTTATCTGAACTACTTATCCATACATTTTTTTATTTATGAAAGAGTGATCCTGGGCTTCTCAACTTGAGGGGAGAATTCGATATATTTTACTAATATATTATAGGGCAATACTACCAACTAACCTGGTAGCTGGAGCAATGCAAAAGCCAAAAAAAATGTTATGAGCCAAGAATAGACAAAGATGGCACATATAAATGGATCATCAAACTAATGATCAACATAAACATAAGAAAGCTAACGGATAATATAACAGAAATTACAACAATAGTGTGCAAGCTTAGATTAGAAAGAAATACTACTAACTACAGAGATGGAAGGATGTTGGAAGTCAATTAATTATGCACGAAAGTAGCTGCATAGATCCAGAGGCTTGGCGAAATTGAACAAAGTAGTTGCACATCGAAGCATGTAATTGTACATAGGGAGCATGTGTGGGAGCTTATGAATTAGCTTATGGGTCGCCGAAAGAAGAAATATACGCATGTGGATAGTATGTTAAGTGCAACGTGCAAAAATAAAATGATATTGGACTGGAGCTTTGAAATGAAGACTGAAGATGCAAACAACAAGGCAGAAAGCTTAACACGATACCGAGCTGAACAGAAAATAAGGTGAGGACTGAGAATATCACTGAAATGAGATGCCATAGCTGAATTGGGCTAGCCATTTGAACTGAGCTGAGCTGAAGCATAACACTGTATAATCCTTAAAACTGGAGTGGAGCCATTGCTGAAGCATATCGACTGGACCGGAGCACAAATCAACAAACCAGTGATAGACTGGAGCACTAGCGCTGAACTAAAGCACGATGGGAATTAGCATAAATGAGCCGAGGCAAAGGAGCAAAACTGATGCTAGGTGAATGCAAACTAGACCTAGCTATAGAGAATACAGAATAAGATGCAACTGTGCTAGCCTGCAATTAGCTTTGAAGCCAATCAGTGCTACAACATGTGAGAAGAGTGACAGCTGCTACGTGACAATAAAGAGACAACACTGATAAGGTGTGTGGTCTTGAAGCATGTGTGAAGAACAAGAGGGCATGTCTGGAGAGATGATGAAGCATGTGTGTAGAGAATTTGGTGGGAGAGCTGAAGCTACGTCTATTTAGAAAGGGATGCCCTGTGCAACAAAGATGTTTGTTACAATTTGAAGGAGCTATAAATTGTTGAGCAAAAGCATAGAACTCAGGTATTTCTTCCAATCTTATTTCCCTTTTCTGTTCACAAATTCAACTAGCTGAAAATATTAGAAGTAAGTTGATTTTCTATTTGCACTCAGAACTCCCTGCAGTGATATGTTGTACATTCATCTAAGCACCAATACCCTTCTCTCTTTGCAGGTGTAGGTTTCTTTCAGCACAACATTCTTTGTAGGTGTAGGGAACCATACCTATTTGAAGAACTACTGAGAATGACATATTGAGAGCTAATTCTTTTTGCATATTCGAAACAAAATCGATCAAGATTGCCAGGAGAGACTCCTCTAACAATGGCCATGAGGTAAATGTATTTACAACTTTCCATTTTTTCTTTCTTTTCCTCTTTTTCTCTTCTTTTTTCTTCTTCTTGCATTTGGAAATACTAGCTAAATAATGTCTACAAAATTGTTATGCACTACAATTCAAAACCTTTAATGTTATTGGATTGAAGAGATTGCTGTTTGGATCAAACTAATAATGCATTTTGCTTTATTAGTTCCCAAAATGTTATTGTATTGAAGTCTTTTTCATATTTCCCAAAATGCCTTATACAACACTAACACAGATTATAATTACTGAGGCCATTTTTGTCCATTAACATCCACACGTTCTAATTTACACATGCACATCATAACTTCAAGATCTACAAGTAATCAATAGCTGCTAACGATTTCCTTCTTCATTTTTATGCCTTATTCGGAAATCTCATCTTAATTCAAGTCTTTCAAATGTTACTTCAACCAACTTCATTCTACAGGTTCATGCAGCCCAAGCCCTCCACTTTCAGGCAACAAATCCAATGGATCCCGCTATGCCAGTTTTACAAGAAGCTAATCTACCACGGTAGAGATGTTTTCATATGGAACTTATTTTATTTATTTATTAGTTTGTATTACTATTTTATAAAATTCTTGAATTTCATTTTGAAGAATATTCATGAGGATGTATCTGAAATGTTTATTACATTTTCCAAGGGCAGTATGATGTTCTGCAACAAAATTGCAAGTGCTTAATATAAGTTTTGTTTCTTTAATCTATGAAGATACCTAACTATATGAGTCTATCATCCAAAGGAAAGGTGCTTATGTTCTTTCTTAATCAATGATACAAAAATGCCAGTTTAATGCATGTAGTCTCCTCTCTATCGCCTTTCACTTCCTTACTACGAGTCAAATGTTTATATCTCCACCCACACAATGAAGGCAACAAGATATACTTGATAGGTAAGGAGCAATATGCTATGACTTTGCATATGCTGACTTTAGCATGGACAAAGGACAATTAATGTAAGATTTGCCCAACTAACTCTATATCGATGGGTTGCTCTAAAAGTTGGTGACGTAAAAATTGAAATCGTTTAAAGAGGGTGTTTTATGGAGGAACATCCTTTTTATTGTTGCAACACTAAGGTTTATAACGAGGTTTTTGTATGTATGTTTTCCACATGCATATTTATCAAATAAATATTTGATCAATTCCATATGAACTAAAAAAATTATTTTAAGAGTACAAATCATGACTAATATCCATTTAATTTTCATACTTCATCTCTTCTCAATACTTTAATTTCCATCAACGCATACATTTGACACAAGCTTGAAGAAAAACAACATAAATAATGGAGTAATTGTTCAGCATTTGACAAGTTGTTTCTCCGTTCATGTGCAAAGCGTATGCAATTGGTAAAGAGAAGTATCTACCACAGGTGAAGAGCTTTCCAATTGTGTTAATATTTTCCTCCGCACGCAAGAAGCACAAAACATTTGTGTGATCCATTGCTCTTATCCCTTTGAAAAAATCAAAGAGAACAAAAATTATATCAATTTAGGTCTTACAAATTGTCACAATGATATTAATCTAAAGGAAAATTTAACAAACGGTTAGTGTTTTATTATTTTTCTAAATAACTTAGTCTCATTAGTGTCTTGAAAACGGTTGATTTGTGAATGTATATGCATAAAATATACAAAATTTTGTATACTACAAATTCATATTGTAAAATCCAAGAAAGCTTACAAATGGTGGTTTTTAATACCAGTTACACTTGCGCACGTGCATCGCATGTGCTGAAGTACTTGTATATATATATATAATAAGTATTTTTAAATAATAATAAATTATTTTTAAAATATGTTTAAGTAATTATTTAAAATATTAAAGCACTTTAAATAAAACGTCAATAACTCATTTCCAACTCATTTTAAAATAAAACTAATCAATTTACAAAGCTAATTATAAAAATTAGAATTTATTTCAATTAATATTAAATATTTGGATAATCCACTCTCTTTTTTAATATTTCAAAACTAACTAGTTTAAAATCACCTAGTTTAATAAATGAAAATTACCTTTTTAAAAGAAAACAAACTTAACTTCTTAAGTAGATAAAAAATCTATTTTAAGAAAATGATCTCAATAACCAATTAATTTTATAAATTCCTCTCGATTCACAACCCATCGATTTCATTCCGATTTTCCTAACCATCTCCACTTTTGAAAAATAGTATCCACTATTTTCCTCAACCCTATTTCCATATTCTAATATAAATTCACCCTAGAAATTTATATCCTCAATATATCAACTGATATCGCTTACCATATTTATAAACATCGTTTATAAATTTTTATGCTCCTTTGAGTTTTACTTGTTTATAAAAACAATCTTATTTATAAAATTCCATTTTATAAATCCATTTCTTTATAAATTCAATTTGTAACTTCCAATCTATTTTTTTATATCGACCTCAACTCCTTTTTATATTTCCAGAATATCATTTATAAATTATTTTATATAATTCATTTTTTTTAAATCTCCATTTAAAAAATTCACGAATAGTTAAGTATGACCATAAATCAAATATATTTTTTCTAACTCAATTTCTTTAAAATACCCCCAATTCCATATAAATATTTTTTTATCAAAAATTTCCTTTAATTCCTTAAATTTCAAAAATATATTTATGGTATTTAAAATACCAAAATTTAGGCCAGTGCTACAATAGCATCCAATAATTCCAATCACTACAATAATCTATAATAGATTATTCTACACAAACCATATATCACAATATATGAAATTAAATTCAACAATTTGAGGTATCCAGTTGGATCCCTCCAACCTATTTCCCTGCATCCACAGATGTTAATACAACATAAAAATACCAATGCCACTTCGAGTGGGTTATCATGGTATATAGGGTCATCCGCTATTATGAGGGCGCATAGGGTCTCATCCACTCCAATCAGCGGGTATATATCCAATTACTAATATATATACTACTATATATATATAACATCCAAACTGATGATAATTTATAAATTCATCCAAACAATCAATAATTTAAATTCATCATTTTTAAATTATACTAGTAATCCAAATGAGTGAGATTTTACTCACCGTGATTTTCGACTCCGTTAATCGTTCCAGTTTCCAAATTTTATTTCCATTTCGAAATGTTTGTTGCTACGATCCTACATAACTCGTGTTTGTAAATTTGAACCTCGCACGAAAAATTAACGAATTATATAAATTAACAATTTCAAATTTGTAATTAATAAATCTAATCACGATTTAAAATTTCTAATTACCTTAATTCTCATTCATCCCTAACACAGCATGCTCGAACCCACCCCTATCATCGTAACATCCACACTGTACTACAACCAACGGCCAAGACCACGACACCCAAAACACGACCGAACCCCACCAGAAAAATTGTTCCGCCTCTAAAGCTTCTTCTTCTACTACGCAACTTCCACCCCGCCTATACATTCACGTCCACTTGCACGCACACTCCCCTTCTTCCCACACTCAACGACCAATTTCCGACCTCGCCATTTAACTCCTCGCCAACACGCTCCGACCCAGTCACCACGAAGTCGAGCACGACCTCTCCTAATGCATCGCAACCTGACGCGGCCCATCATCAATCCCCCAAATGTCGGACCCACCTCTAACCAGTCGTGACTCGTCTAACTTGGGCTAAAGCTATCGTTCTCCACTATTATCCCAAAACCACTCCCCAATTGGCCTCACGGCACCTACAACTGCCGATACCCCAAGCCTTAGCTTCTCCATAGAACCGGCATTCACCAAAACTGTTGCCGCTCCTTCCCATTTCCTTATCGAACATAGGTCTCAGTCCCACAAGTTCGACGATTCCTGTTTTCCTATATAGAAAAGAAAATTTTGTTCGATTTATTTTGAATTTTGAAGCTCGAATTTTTATTTTCTTCCTACGTTTAAAAAAAGAATGAGGGGGACGCGATATATAAAGGAACTAGGGGCAGGCTCAATTTGATTTCTTCGTTAGTTTTGAACTAATAGAATGAAAAGGGGGAAGACGTGATTTGAAGATAAAAGGGGGTACGTATTTGAATGGGTCAAAGCACAGTGAAAGGAGGGAATTGTAGCTGAAAAGAAGATTGATTAGACAATTTGTTTAAATTTTAAAATGTCTCGATTTACGCAAATCAAAATCTCAAACCCCTATCGAAGCATGCCGATAGGCGTTCCTAATGTTATACCCCTATTCCGAATGCAATAGAAAAGGTTTCGGTCCTAATTCGATCGGATGGGGAAGATAGCTTTTCGGACCCAATTATTATATTGATTTTCGATATTAATTTCAGCGCGTTTATATCCCATATGCCCAAACGATAACTCCAAACGCTACGAAATTTGAAATCCGATAATAATACGCTATTACGGATCCAATGGAACTAGTTTCATCGAATTCCAAGACTGTGCCCCAGAAAACTATTTTAAAGCGTCGATTAAATCGACGATTTCAAAAATCCCGAGATCGCTTGAAATTTCAGTTTTAAAATCTTACTAACTAATAATAATTCAAAATCCAATATTTAAACCATTTAAATATCCTAAATCAAAAGTCAAAAAATCCATGTCGTTACATTCCTCCCCTCTTAAAACAATTTCGTCCCCGAAATTGCTAAGGTAGGAAAAATGCTCCAAACCCATTAACTTTCCTAAACCCACTTAGTTAAAACTCGATATTCACTTTTCTAAACCCTTTCGTTTCATCCAAAACATTTAGTTTCCATTTCTACCCCAAAATCTCTTATTTCAATTTCAATTCGAAAGTCAAACTTTTTAAGTTGACAAAAAAATTTCAAAAATTTTCAAGATTTTTCTAACACCCTAAATTTTCGAAATTTTTTGCCAGAGTCTTCCTTGTACGAAGAGCCTTTTGCAATATGACAAGAGAGATAAAATATATACATCGACCCACATGGTTGGAAAATAAAATATATATATCAATATTTTTATTTTGCGGTATTTAATCTGAAAACGTACCTTATATTAGCATTTTTAAGCATTATTAAGCAATTAAGTTTACTTCATATGCAATTGCGCAACCAAAATCAAGCAAAACAGCTCCATACCTGTAATTACTCAATTTTAAACACGTAAGTACCAAAAACATGAAATTTTTATAACATTTCATTTATTTAACTAGCTAAACACATAAATTTCATAAATAATGCATTCTAACATATAATCATAAGCAATTATAAGGTTCTGATACTAATTTAATTACTTTCCATCGATTCATATACCATTTCATTCAATTCAAATGATTTACACTCCATTTTCTTGCATTCACTTCATAAACACACATTATATTTATATCCATTCCAAATTAATTCTAAATCAATTTATTCACTTCCCACGTATATTGTATAATTTTATTTACTTCCGTTTACGTCAAATGACAATTTTTCTATGCAAATTCGGCGATATTTATTTAATAAAATATTCAGTTTATAGTTATTTTAAATTGATTCCAAATCAATTTATATTCATTTCTATTCCATTTCAAATTTATTCATGATAAATTCAGTTGCATTCCATTCATATCCACATTCACTATATTCAAATCCATTTTATTAAGCTCGGAATCATTCCACGCTATTTATTAAATGACCATTTCACAATTTATTCGAGCTAAACTTTCATTCAACAATATTAACTTAAGTTAATTCATTTTATTTCCAATTAATTCAATCGTATAACTTAAGTTTATTTTCCTTGCAAACAAATTCCTTTTCAATTTTAGGTCGATTCCTCTTCAATCAAATTATATTCCATTCACTAATTAAGCTGATTAGTTCATCCACTTAGTCTACTTCAAATTTTAATTCCATACCCAAATTCATTTAATTAATATCCCAAGTCATATTCAATTTATTTACACTTTAATTGAATTTATTTATAACTCAAGCCATTTTTATTTCAATCCAATTACATTATTAATTTTATAAGTCACACAACTTATTTTTCAAATTTCCAACAATTCTATACTCGAATATATTCACATTTTATTATTAACTCAAATTTATACCTCACTTTATAGCTTAGGCATACTTTCATTTCATTAATTTCAAATTTTTATAAGATATATAAACTCATTTATTCGCACTTTCAACAATTTCTACTTAAATTTTATTCCTCTCAAAATTTATAACTTATGGTTATATAATTATTTCATAATTCAAAATTTATATTTACTTCAGTTCGATATTATTTCTAATCCAATTCAAATTTTATAACTTATAGTTATATAGTCACTTTATAATTCACATTTACATATTTAATTCAACTCCATATGACTCAAATCCAATTCACCTTTTTATTTAAATTTCAATTCCTTTTAACCAACATTTCAAAACCATATTCAAGTTATTCATACTTATATGAAATTTCACTCCAAACAAATTTATTTTTAATTCATTCAATTTAAATCAAGTAAGAATTCAATTCCAATTTCAAAATTTTCCACTTCCTTACTTATATTCATATAACAATTTCACCATTCGAATTTATTATTTCTCAATTCCCAATAAATTTATTTAACTTTCCTTAAGTTAAATTCAATTCACACAATCTATTTTAACTTACTTAAGTTAAAATTTATTTCCCAAAACTCAATTTCCATACTTTCCTTTCTTATTGAAATCATCCTCACTTTATAAGTTCATAACTTATTTCCATGATTTTCCCCAACATTTATACTAAAATTTCAGAATTCAAACACCCGATATATATTTCAAATCACTTTAAAATCAAATATATACATATATACTCTTTTTGGCTTAACAAACCACTTCCTTCGAATCTCAAAATCAACCTGATTTTATCCAAAACAATTCCCTCGGAATTTTCAAAACAACACTTGTTTTAACCGAAAAATCTCCATATCAATTTACTACGGTAGCAATTCGTCACTTAGAAACTCGAAAATGAATACTTATGATGCTGCGCAGCCATCACCAGGATTATTTTCCAGCGACTAAAGTGAGTTGAGTGCTATATCACTACAAAAATCCATTTAAAACCATTTTTCTATTCAAAAATATCTCCAAAATAGTAATACTATTATTTATCTTCAAACACTTTGGAAAATACTTCTAAAAATCTCCGGGATTTAAATTTTCCAAACTCTGGTTTGAACCCATTTGTTGTTTTTAACTCATTTGTATAATTCATACTTATACAATCTCCCTTTTGTTATATATAACCATTTCTAATTTTATAATCTTATTTTGATTATATAATAACAACCAAACACACCACTATAATAATTTTCAGAAAATTATTCTCTTTTATATCAAAATTATAGTTTGGTTAAAATTATTTCATTTACCCGCTTCAAAACCATACTGTGTCGGTTTACCGTGTTTCAGTGTATAGAAACTCCTATAGATTTAGTGGCATCCAACTACTCGAATAGAATTTATATACCACTCAACAGATAAATTAACACAATATAAAACCATTTATATTCACTAACAAATACGCGCTCATATCTATTAATACACTCAACCCATTCTAGGGTACTACTAACCCTATCTCTAATGAGTGATCCCTACCAGAGCCAAGGTTCTCTCTTAACCTTCGGCTCTAATACCAAATGTAGAAACCCGCAGTTCCGTACCCCTTGAGTTGATAATAATTCACCCCTGTTCAACCCAAATTGTACGAAAGAGCGAATAACTAGGATAAAGAAGTTGAAAGAGATAGAAGAAAATAGAACAACAAACACAGAATCTAACAAACGCAGCGGAACAAAATATAATATATAATAAGTTATTTTAAATACAAGAACTATACTGTTACTATACATACCATTATCAAAGTACAATAGTCAACAATCAATCTGGACAGTTTAATAACTTGTCCTCACACAGCGGAAATACAAATCAAGTACGGAAAAATATGTCTTTGTCATCCAACTCGTCTCTTGAGCTCCATAGCATCCAATCCTGAATCTGTAATACTCGGTCTGACCCGAGCATTATAATAAAATAACACCCGAGTCAGTTTGGAAAACCAGCGTGAGAAAACACACTCAATTTGAATTATTAAAGTTATCAAATCCTTTGAAAAACAAAGATATCTCGTAAGACCGCGTCACACATAAACACGACAGGTTTTTCCCTTACGATAACCAAAACATTTTATAGAAAAATCCAGTGATATTATAATAGTGTCTAAGTACAAATACTTATTCAAATAGCCGAAATTGTTACATTAATTAAATTCCAACATACTATGCCTACAAACAAAACCGTAAAGACTCGTACTGGAGAATGGATCCCATACAATGACTGGGCTACTGGGGTACCGCCCATCACAGTACACCTCTAGAAAAATGTACCGAGGACCTCGCCGGGATCCCCTGCTACACAAGACCGGCCTACCCCTAACCTGGATAGACCGAATATGTTATCACCCTGGGTGTTCCCACCCTTAAAAACAATCGAGCGCTACCTTTTTCATGCACAACCATATCCATAATTTTTATATATTTCCGAGGATATCTAGAAAAGTGATAACATACCCTAATTGGGTGCAACCCACTTAGCCTTGCTACATCTCCCCTGTTTTAGTCATTCCCGGTTGATGAGGCTTGAGGCTAAACGTTACATTTTAAGAACAATTCCACTTAGAATGTTCATCGTCCTCCAATGACGATGTTCTGATAGCATTCGTCCATACAAGTTGTCCTGGGTATGGATAATCTGAATCACCGTCTTCACTATCTTCACGATATCCATTCGTAACGTTCAAACCGAATCAAAGTGGTTTTCGGATAATTAAACGATTAACGAAATTGGCCAATATTGACAGTCGGTTATTTAACTATAAATAAAACATCCATAAGTAGACACTAGGCCTTATTTTATAATTCTTCAAACATTTATTTCAAAATATCTTTACTAAGATATAAATTCAAATTCCTTTCCATATTCCGAAATTTGAAAACAATTTCGAATACTTAAATCCGTAACAGGGTATTTCAACTAATTCAACACTTAGAAATATTTCCTGGTTCCCTTTAAAATTTCATTACTTAGGAAAGTATTCCTATACAACTCATCTCGTTGTTAAAATATTTCCAAAATCTTCTATTTCAATACTTGGGAAAATATTGCAAAACTTTATTTGTGCCCTACCATTCTATTCCCAATGCTTAGGAAAATAATCCCACTAATTTCCTATCTCTCCAAATTCTTTACAGTTGGCTAGAAAATCCTTTAATTCATTTATAATGGAATCTTTAAATTTTTGGAATTCGCTAATCCATTTCCTTTAAAATTCCTCAAAATTGATTTATACTCATCTGAAATCTCGATTACTCATTCTAACTTCCTTTTCCGAACTTCAGTTCATTTTCGAAGTTTCCATATTTAAATACTTTGGAAATTTCCTTTAAGTCCCAGAATTCAGCTATAAGATTCCCTTATAGGAATCATCTTCGTTAAACAACTCCATTTACATATTTTCAAGAGAACTTATAAATAAATTATGATCATTTCAAAACTATATATATATATATAATAAGTATTTTTAAAGAATAATAAATTATTTTTAAAATATGTTTAAGTAATTATTTAAAATATTAAAACACTTTAAATAAAATGTCAATAACTCATTTCCAACTCATTTTAAAATAAAACTAATCAATTTACAAAGCTATTTACAGAAATTAGAATTTATTTTAATTAATATTAAATATTTGGATAATCCACTATTTTTTTAATATTTCAAAACTAACTAGTTTAAAATCACCTAGTTTAATAAATGAAAATTCCCTTTTTAAAAGAAAACAAACTTAACTTCTTAAATAATAAAAATCTATTTTAAGAAAAAGATCTTAATAACCAATTAATTTTATAAATTCCTCTCGATTCACAACCCATCGATTTCATTCCGATTTTCCTAACCATCTCCACTTTTGAAAAATAGTATCCACTATTTTCCTCAACTATATTTCCATATTCTAATATAAATTCACCCTACGAATTTATATCCCCAATATATCAACTGATATCGCTTACCTTATTTATAAACATTGTTTATAAATGTTTATGCTCCTTTGAGTATTACTTGTTTATAAAAACAATCTTATTTATAAAATTCCATTTTATAAATCCATTTCTTTTTAAATTCCATTTGTAACTTCCAATCTATTTTTTTATATCGACCTTAACTCCTTTTTATATTTCCAGAATATCATTTATAAATTATTTTATATAATTCATTTTTTTTAAATCTCCATTTAAAAAATTCACGAATAGTTAAGTATGACGATAAATCAAATAATTTTTTTCTAACTCAATTTCTTTAAAATACCCCCAATTCCAATATAAACATCAAAAATTTCCTTTAATTCCTTAAATTTCAGAAATATATTTATGGTATTTAAAATACCAAAATTTACGTCAGTGTTACAATAGCATCTAATAATTCCAATCACTACAATAATCTATAATATATTATTCTATACAAACCATATATCATAATATATGAAATTAAATTCAACATTTTGAGGAATCCAGTTGGATCCCTCCAACCTGTTTCCCTGCATCCACAGATGTTAATACAACATAAAAATAACAATCCCACTTCGAGGGGGATATCGCGGTATATAAGGTCATCCGCTATTATGCGGGCGCATAGGGTCTCATCCGCTCCAATCGGTGGGTATATATCCAACTACTAACATATATACTACTATATATATAACATCCAAACTGATAATAATTTATAAATTCATCCAAACAATCAATAAGTTAAATTCATCATTTTTAAATTATACTAGCAATCCAAATGAGTGAGATTTTACTCACCTTGATTTCCAACTCTGTTAATCGTTCCAATTTCCAAATTTTATTTCCATTTCGAAATGTTTGTCGCTATGATCCCACATAACTCGTGTTTGTAAATTTGAACCTCGCACGAAAAATTTACAAATTATATAAATTAACAATTTCAAATTTGTAATTAATAAATCTAATTACGATTTAAATTTTCTAATTACCTTAATTCTCACTCATCCCTAACACAGCATGCTCAAACCCACCCTTATCACCGCGACATCCATACTGTACTACAACCAACGGCCAAGACCACGACACCCAAGACATGACCGAACCCCACCAGAAAAATCGTTCCGCCTCTAAAGCTTCTTCTTCTCCAACGCAACTTCCACCCCGCCTGCACATTCACGTCCATTTACACACACACACTCCCCTTCTTCCCACACTCAACGACCAATTTCCGACCTCTCTATTTAACTCCTCGCCAACACGTTCCGACCCAGTCATCACGAAATCGAGCACGACCTCCCCTAATGCATCGCGACTTAAAGCGGCCCATCACCAATCCACCAAATGTCGTACCCACCTCTGACCAGCCGTGACTCATCTAACTTAGGCTAAAGCTGTCGTTCTCCACTACGATCCCAAAACCACTCTCCAATTGGCCTCACGGCACCTACAACTACCGATACCCCAAGCCCTAGCTTCTCCATAGAACCAGCCTTTACCAAAACTGTTGCCGGTCCTCCCTATTTCCTTATCGAACATAGGTCTCACTCCCAAAAGTTCGAAGATTCCTATTTTCCTATTTAAAAAAAAATTGTTTGATTTATTTTGAATTTTGAAGCTCGAATTTTTATTTTCTTCCTGCGTTTAAAAAAAGAATGAGGGGGACGTGATATATAAAGGAAGTAGGGGCAGGCTCGATTTGATTTCTTCGTTAGTTTTGAACTAATAGAATGAAAATGGGGAAGACGTGATTTGAAGATAAAAAGTGATAGCGTATTTGATTGGGTAAAAGCACGGTGAAAGGATGGAATTGTAGCTGAAAATAAGATTGACTGAACAATTTATTTATTTAAATTTTAAAACGTCTTGATTTACGCAACTCAAAATATCAAACCCCTATCGAAGTATGCCGCTAGGCGTTCCTAATATTATACCCCTATTTCGAACGCAATAGAAAAGGTTTCGAGTCCTAATTCGATCGTATGGAGAAGATAGCTTTTTGGACCAAATTATAATATTGAATTTTCGATATTAATTTCAACGCTTTTATATCCCGTACGTCAAAACGATAACTCCAAACGCTACAAAATTTGAAATCCGATAATAATACACTATTACGTATCCAATGGAACTAGTTTCGTCGAATTCCGAGACTAAGCCCCGGATCGCTATTTTAAAGCATCGATTAAATCGACGATTTCAAAAATTCCGAGATCGCTTGAAATTTCAGTTTTAAAATCTTACTAACTAAATTATAATTCAAAATCCAATATTTAAACCCTTTAAATATCCCAAATCATACGTCAAAAAATCCGGGTCGTTACATGGGCAGTAGTAGCTGCTATGCGTTACCACCAGTCCGGGAGTGCAAAACAGTAGAATCCTACCGTGGGCATTGCCTCGCGAGCCTTGTCATATTTATCCTGATCAAGCCCACTACCTATGGAGTGCTCCCTGAGTAAACCACCAGTTTGGTGGAGCTTACAGTATTTGTGTAGATTATGGTATTTATATAAAAATGTGTTAAGAGGGATATGGGTAACGCCTTAACGCTATTTTAATACTTTACTTTACTGTAGACATATTATAATAGCGTATTGTATTACATATGTAGATAGTTTAATGGATCCTTAGGAGATGAAATCCCGAACATCTCTTAAGTTATTGCACGCACGTTAAGCACTGGATAGGAGATGTAAAATCCCGTAAACATCTCTGAAGCCGTTACACTCATATTTACTTATTTTGATTTAACTTACATAAGATCTTTTAGTTTTGACTTGAGTGTTTTGTCTTTTTATTACGCTTGAGTCATCTTGAGCATTTCGGTATTGAAGACCTTATTTCTGGAGGACGAAGATGGAGTTTAGTATTATATTATTATTATTATTCCACCGTATCATGTTGTACCACTGCATTATTTATTTATTCCTGATGTATGTATAACTCTGATTGTATTGTAAAAATGTAACCAAATGTATCTGTAAAATAGCTTCATGAACTGTTTATTTGATTATTATATTTTATCATTCCGCTGTGAGATTCTGTGTTTTGTTTTTCTTTCTTTTCTCTTAATTTCTTATTTACCCCATGAACAATCCTCCCTTTTGAATGGTTTGAATTAGACGTGTGTGGTTTATTGTCGAGTTAAACCGTCAAAAAATGTGGGTCTTTACAGATGTGATTGAAAATTTATTGATTGTTGTTTGGTATTTTAAGTTGTCATTTAAATTTAATTTGAGTTTATATGAATTGAATTGCCATTTAAATTAATATTGATTTAATGTAACGACTCGGATTTTTCGCGTTCGAAAATCAACATCCGTACTTCACATTGTACTAGAATGCCGCAGATTCGACCGTTCAAATCCGATTCGCCGGAGCTTATAACAACATTAAGTAAACAACACAGCGGAAAAGAAAAAGAATATAGATATACAACATCTGATACAATATCCAGATATAATGATGATACAATGAATATCTATATACATCAGAGATATGATACAAGAAATAGCAGCGGAAAGAAAATAGATAACACCAGCAGCGGATAGAATATCTCCAATAGAATGCTCCAAGATAAGCAACGTCAGTCCATGAACTCCAAGAACTGAACTAGCTCCAGATAATCTACTAAACCTGAATATCTGAAAAGAAACCCAACTCTAGACTGCCCGTGTGGAAAATAGTGGGCACCCAGAGTTTAGGAAGGGAACAATAAACTCCGGATCAGTCATGGGACTGGTGTGAGCAACAAAAACAGTTTATCTTTAAAACAAGCAACAAAGGCTTTTAAACATTGAAATCCGCAATGCTTTTCGAAAATGAAACTACCATAAGGCCTCCCGCCACACACACAATGCAATCGCAGAATTGGAGGAGATTTCTCCTTATGATAGTCAAAAATGCTTACTACGCAAAATCATTTGATATTATTATCATTAGTGCATAGTGTCGAAAAACATTTCGAAAATATAATATCAATCTTAGCCAACATACAACCATTGTTGTATGTCTACTATAACTACTACGTTCAGTAGCAGGTTACCGCCACATTCCATAGCAGGTAATACAACTAAAACCGTACAGGGTTCGTATTGTTTCTTTGGATTTCCAACAAATGATCAGGCTAAGGAACTTCCTTACCGAAATAGAAACGCCTCTGGAAAGACGCCCCGGATCCTAACCGGATCTCTGCAAACAAAAGGCCGACGCTACCTCACGCTATACAGCTGTAACTAGGTAACTAACACACGAGTCATGTCATCCCCCGGTCGTTACCGACCTTTATCCCGGGATCCCGAAAACCAACAAAGCAACATCATACAGTAATAAATTATCGTGTCCACACGAGTTAAGTATCTGGGCTCCATACCATGATACCACCCTTTATCCAGAAAGAAATGACATACCCTAGGGGCGCTACCCCTATAAACCTTTGTCGCAACATTCCTGTTTCGACCATTACCGGGTTGTGAGGCTCGACGAAGTCTCGTTCACAAAGCAACGCTTTTTCACAAAGCCACGCTTTTTCACAAAGCCACGCTTCGATCAACAAATGATCAGCAGCACTTCGTATGCCACATTACCAAATTGGGAATGTATCACTAGTAACCATCAACTACATAACCTCTGAGCTCGTACGTCTCAGAGAAGGGTGTTAAGCTAAGAGAATAAATTCTCCGCCACCAACAGAAATGTATTTGATAGAAACCAGCTTTACATCTCAAAGTGTAACGTCAGACATACATCCATACAAGTCTGTTCCGGGTTCGAACAGAACCGAAGGCACTTCCAAAGAAGCCCTTGCAATCCGGGTATTCACAATCCTGATCGGACTTCCCATCACTTAGGAAATCTCTATACCGTAGCTACTCAGTGCAGAGACAATCGATAGGTCATCCTATCGCTCTTGCAAATACCTGGTCTTCACCACCGGTCTTCAAATGCTATCCATATCGTCGTATCACTATTCGGAATGGGTTATATGACACAAAGGTCCTCTCCCGGCTAAATCGAATAACGAGCGCAATTAAAAATCTTATGGATACTGGGGTCTCAGTTAAATCACAGCTTAAAGTCAAAACTTTTCATTCGAATGGTAAAACAAATTACCATTTCCAATCTTTTAAATAAAAGATTTATTTCAAAAACCTTCATTGGTTTAAACAATTTCCACACTTTTAATCTTTTAAACAAAAAGATTCAATTCACAACGTTAACCCCATTCACAAAGATCCATTCATGGATTTCAAAACAATTTTCATTTTAATTGAATTATCTCGTTAAATCCTTAAATCAAGATTTAACTTATAGCTTTCAAAACTCGTTTTCAAAGATTCATTCATAGTCTTTAAAAACAATTCCATTTCAAGTTGGATTAACTAGTCCGGTCTTTGAATCAAAGACTCATTTCATAACTTTCAAAACATTTCAATTCCATTTCAAACTTGAAATTCTTTCAACACAATTTGGAAGTTCATTACTTTTGTGAAAGCTTTTACTATTTGAAAACAAATAGTTTCGTTTTCAGAAAAATCCAGTTATATTTACACGAGTTAAAACCCTTGAATTAAAATTCAAATTCCCAAATCAATACCTTTAAAATGGTTTAACCCATATATAACTTGTACAACATCTTTAACCCCTAGTTTCAAATCATAGAATTCAATTCCAAATTTGAATTCAAATTTAAATCAAATTATTTAAATTTCCAAAACTCGATTAAGTTATTCGAAATAACTTTTATCTTTTAAATTCCATTTCAAAAGCTTTTCACTTTAAACCCAAATTTCCAATTTCAAAATCAATTGAAATTAAAATTTAAATTTCAAAAACATCAAATTTAAATTATCTGCGACTTAACCGATTTCCACGTGAAATCCATATTTGTGTGTGTAAAAGTGTAGTCCAGGGGTTTCACACACAATAGTGCACAACATCAATCATCACAGATATATCGATAAGCGGTATAACCCATAATGCTTATCTTCATTCACAGATTCATAGATAAAATAAATTTATCAGTCACAAAGATTCATCATTACAATTCGATGTGGGTTTCGGATAACCAACTGAAATCCGACTCCCTATCGCATCGAAATTCAAGTGCCGTTTACGGGTCAAGGGTTTCATATTCACATAGTAATATATCACAGAAACAGAAATTTCAGATATATATATCGCAGATAAGTAAATTACAGATCACAACATAAATCAGGGTATATCACAAAGCATCATATATCGGGGATATCAAGCAATTCAATCATCCAATGGAATCCAAACATTCATAAGTAAGATCAATTTAATCAGCTGATAAAATTTTAAACCAGATTAATTACTTATGAATAAATTACTAATTCTGGTTAATTACAAATTATTTTGATAATTATTCTTTTAATCATCTATTAATTAATCATTTATAATAAATTAATTAACCTTTAATTATAATTCATCCACCTTTAATTATTAAATAATTAACCTTTAATTATTTAATTCACCATTTAATTAATTGTCCTTGATTTCTTATCCTTCAAATTTATCACACTTATTTATTAACCCTTAATAAATTATCCTATTTAATCCATACTCTAATAAATTTCGCAATGTAATTAATTCTCAATTACTTCCATTAAGAAAGTAGCTAGTCATTAATTACAATTTAATTACTTAATTTCTTTACCAAATGAATTAGCCATTAATTATCCAAATCTTAATTATCCCTTAAGATGAATCATAACTCTTTTTATCGACTTACTTACCATCAACAAAATTAAATACATTTTGAAACATTCTATTTTTCAATTAAACTTTAAATTTACAATAAGCTTGCAATCTAACTCGACAAATTTAAATTAAACAGCTTTTAATCCTTTAAATCAAATGTTTAAGGAAACCAAAATTTTCCATAATAAATTTTATAAAACCCTTTAAATTTCTGCGTTTAAACTCACTTCGGGTTCTACCCTAGTTTCATCCAAGTCCATACCCGAGCTATTATCCATCCACCTACAAATAACTTTGCTAAAGTTTAAACTTATATTTGGTTAAATTTTAAAACTGGCCACACTTCCCTCTCGCGAGCAACTCAAATATACCCTCGAGCAATTTACTCTCCAACCAGAGCTTCAACCTGAGTAAGAACCTTCTTCTTCCTGAACCAATGATCAACCCAGTTCAACGTGCACGTGCACGTGCACGTGCACAACCCATCCATGCCGCCGTGACAACCCACGATCACCTTCTCATGTCGATGATCAGACTCCTGTCAATCCCGTCCCTTGATCCATCGCCTCGAATCTTAAACACGAATCGAGTATTTCCAGGCTAACGTGAAACCAGACATCACCAGGAAACCCCTTCGAACCATCGACGCCGACCAACGGAGCATCCCAAACTCCGTCCACACCTTCACTAACCTCCACGCTATCGTCCCTCGAACCCAGGTGACACTCGATCACCCACAGTCACCGTATCGTCCACAAATACAACCTCGATCATCTTGGTTGTTAAACCCTAGTTTCGTCAACCCCCGATGCCACGCTAATCGATAGCCGCTCCCACTATTTTTCCTGACATCGCCAACCATCAATTCAGCTTTGACCAAATTCCGATCGTCCAACGTCCACCCAATCGCCGTAATTTGCTCAATTTCCTTTTTCTGATCACCACAGAAACGCGACCCCAAATCCAAACGAAAATTCACGAATTGTGTTTTAAAAATCAAGTTCTTAGATGGCAATTCAAGTTACATACTTGAAATTCTAAAATAAAATATTTAATCTTTATCAAATTTAGAAATTTTACTGTCTTTTCTTAGTTCCAGAGAAATTTCGAATTAAAAATCCTTAAACACGGTTATAAAACTTAGATTATAGTTATACAATCATGATATGTTTGAACTTAGATTGATTTTTAAAAACTTAGTTGATGATCGAACAAACATTTTTTTGTTTTGATTCTAAGTTCAAACAGTCAATAGATCAAGGGAAATTAATTTTTTGAAACTAAAGTCTTGGGTTAGAACTAGAAACAGAGAACACATATGGTTAAAAGCCTGCACACAATCCATCCCTCATTAACCAATATACACAGGGAATTCATATTTGTATCCAAGCATACTTATCATAATATACTTGCAACAAATCCATATTTGTCAAATCTAGAACAAGTGTTACTCACCTTGAAAAATGGCAGAGAAGAACATGGTTTCTTTTAAAACTGGATAGATTTGAAACTTTGATTGTTTAACTGGAATGCTTAGTTAAACTGAAACTTGATGATGATTGATAAACTTGCTTGAGCTTACAACTGAAAGCTTTAAAACTGGAATGGACTTCAGAGATTTCTTTTGAAAGATGCTTTATTTTCTTTTGTTTTGAAAATGGTTACAGGTTGAAGAATAAATGATGTTGTTCAAGTTGTAGCTTTGGGTGAAATCTACTTTAGTTCTTTTTCTTTCTCAGTTTTGAATGGAACGAACTGATGTGAGGAGGTTGATAAAAGAAAATGGATTTACAGATGATAATGTTATTTGGTACAAGAGGCAGGGATATTTTCTCTGGTTTGGGGGCTGAAGTGATAAAACTTTGGCTTGCATTAAATTACCATGTACCATATTACCTTATTTTATTTCTTCTTTTGCAAGCCTACATCTATATATCCCCCTACTTAAAATTGTGCAGGTGATATTGTTTCGGCTGAAATGATATATATATTTGTGTACTTGTTTCATGTTTGCAAAGTAATCTATGTTCAAAGATATTTATATTATGTACCCATGCATTCATTTATTTATTTTTTTATTTCTTTGTTTTAAAGTTCAACTATCAAACATTTTCCAAGTCGTTTATTTAAATTTTAAATTCAAATACAAATTCAATATTCAAGTTTAAATTCTAAAGTCAAATCCAATTTTTTCTAATATATACAATATTTACAATATTTTTAAATTTTTAAACGATTTATACAAATGTACTTGGATATCGGGGAAACTCGCATCACCTTATCGATTTAAAATAGATTAAAATTCGGGGTCGTTACAGACTTCCCCCCTTAAAAGAATTTCGTCCTCGAAATTACCAAGGAGACAAAAAGATAGATGAAGAATATTTCATCAACTGAACATCTGTTCTGCATTTGGCTTACCAAATCAGAATATCGATAACAGATACAAGAACGAATCTGTTTTAACACTTCACAAATACTCGGGTTATCCAGATCTACGAAATATACAGTGGCATCGGTTAGTTCAAAAGGATAACTAACCATTCGTAGAATATACGGGGACCCAAAGAATAGATAGATATATGGATACGATTTCGAAACTTTCAGTTTAGAACTAAAGTATACCTATCAACCATAGCAAACAAAGCAACCAATACATCCAAACAAACAATTCTGGCCCACCCGGAGTTTACGTCCCATATTGATATATCGAATTTCTTTCTGGATCGACCAGAAATTATCGAAGAATTGAGAAGAGATGACGAACAATAGAGATTGATAGAGAAAAGATCATTTCCTCGTTGTTCAGAGTATCGACCATTTGTAGTCGTATTCCCCTGTCCCCTATCTCATCCTCTTCTTGCGCTCATACTCACTATCAGTAGATAGCAAGAGAATTTACTGAGGCATTCGAACGGATATCTGAGGAATACTCATTCTAGAGTTGACTTCACTCTATCTCTAATGAGCTACTTAACGTGTTATACTCCTGAGCTAAAGTTCAACCTTAGCTCTGATACCACATGTAACGACTCGGATTTTTCGCGTTCGAAAATCAACATCCGTACTTCACATTGTACTAGAATGCCGCAGATTCGACCGTTCAAATCCGATTCGCCGGAGCTTATAACAACATTAAGTAAACAACACAGCGGAAAAGAAAAAGAATATAGATATACAACATCTGATACAATATCCAGATATAATGATGATACAATGAATATCTATATACATCAGAGATATGATACAAGAAATAGCAGCGGAAAGAAAATAGATAACACCAGCAGCGGATAGAATATCTCCAATAGAATGCTCCAAGATAAGCAACGTCAGTCCATGAACTCCAAGAACTGAACTAGCTCCAGATAATCTACTAAACCTGAATATCTGAAAAGAAACCCAACTCTAGACTGCCCGTGTGGAAAATAGTGGGCACCCAGAGTTTAGGAAGGGAACAATAAACTCCGGATCAGTCATGGGACTGGTGTGAGCAACAAAAACAGTTTATCTTTAAAACAAGCAACAAAGGCTTTTAAACATTGAAATCCGCAATGCTTTTCGAAAATGAAACTACCATAAGGCCTCCCGCCACACACACAATGCAATCGTAGAATTGGAGGAGATTTCTCCTTATGATAGTCAAAAATGCTTACTACGCAAAATCATTTGATATTATTATCATTAGTGCATAGTGTCGAAAAACATTTCGAAAATATAATATCAATCTTAGCCAACATACAACCATTGTTGTATGTCTACTATAACTACTACGTTCAGTAGCAGGTTACCGCCACATTCCATAGCAGGTAATACAACTAAAACCGTACAGGGTTCGTATTGTTTCTTTGGATTTCCAACAAATGATCAGGCTAAGGAACTTCCTTACCGAAATAGAAACGCCTCTGGAAAGACGCCCCGGATCCTAACCGGATCTCTGCAAACAAAAGGCCGACGCTACCTCACGCTATACAGCTGTAACTAGGTAACTAACACACGAGTCATGTCATCCCCCGGTCGTTACCGACCTTTATCCCGGGATCCCGAAAACCAACAAAGCAACATCATACAGTAATAAATTACCGTGTCCACACGAGTTAAGTATCTGGGCTCCATACCATGATACCACCCTTTATCCAGAAAGAAATGACATACCCTAGGGGCGCTACCCCTACAAACCTTTGTCGCAACATTCCTGTTTCGACCATTACCGGGTTGTGAGGCTCGACGAAGTCTCGTTCACAAAGCAACGCTTTTTCACAAAGCCACGCTTTTTCACAAAGCCACGCTTCGATCAACAAATGATCAGCAGCACTTCGTATGCCACATTACCAAATTGGGAATGTATCACTAGTAACCATCAACTACATAACCTCTGAGCTCGTACGTCTCAGAGAAGGGTGTTAAGCTAAGAGAATAAATTCTCCGCCACCAACAGAAATGTATTTGATAGAAACCAGCTTTACATCTCAAAGTGTAACGTCAGACATACATCCATACAAGTCTGTTCCGGGTTCGAACAGAACCGAAGGCACTTCCAAAGAAGCCCTTGCAATCCGGGTATTCACAATCCTGATCGGACTTCCCATCACTTAGGAAATCTCTATACCGTAGCTACTCAGTGCAGAGACAATCGATAGGTCATCCTATCGCTCTTGCAAATACCCGGTCTTCACCACCGGTCTTCAAATGCTATCCATATCGTCGTATCACTATTCGGAATGGGTTATATGACACAAAGGTCCTCTCCCGGCTAAATCGAATAACGAGCGCAATTAAAAATCTTATGGATACTGGGGTCTCAGTTAAATCACAGCTTAAAGTCAAAACTTTTCATTCGAATGGTAAAACAAATTACCATTTCCAATCTTTTAAATAAAAGATTTATTTCAAAAACCTTCATTGGTTTAAACAATTTCCACACTTTTAATCTTTTAAACAAAAAGATTCAATTCACAACGTTAACCCCATTCACAAAGATCCATTCATGGATTTCAAAACAATTTTCATTTTAATTGAATTATCTCGTTAAATCCTTAAATCAAGATTTAACTTATAGCTTTCAAAACTCGTTTTCAAAGATTCATTCATAGTCTTTAAAAACAATTCCATTTCAAGTTGGATTAACTAGTCCGGTCTTTGAATCAAAGACTCATTTCATAACTTTCAAAACATTTCAATTCCATTTCAAACTTGAAATTCTTTCAACACAATTTGGAAGTTCATTACTTTTGTGAAAGCTTTTACTATTTGAAAACAAATAGTTTCGTTTTCAGAAAAATCCAGTTATATTTACACGAGTTAAAACCCTTGAATTAAAATTCAAATTCCCAAATCAATACCTTTAAAATGGTTTAACCCATATATAACTTGTACAACATCTTTAACCCCTAGTTTCAAATCATAGAATTCAATTCCAAATTTGAATTCAAATTTAAATCAAATTATTTAAATTTCCAAAACTCGATTAAGTTATTCGAAATAACTTTTATCTTTTAAATTCCATTTCAAAAGCTTTTCACTTTAAACCCAAATTTCCAATTTCAAAATCAATTGAAATTAAAATTTCATTTTCAAAAACATCAAATTTAAATTTCAAAAACATCAAATTTAAATTATCTGCGACTTAACCGATTTCCACGTGAAATCCATATTTGTGTGTGTAAAAGTGTAGTCCAGGGGTTTCACACACAATAGTGCACAACATCAATCATCACAGATATATCGATAAGCGGTATAACCCATAATGCTTATCTTCATTCACAGATTCATAGATAAAATAAATTTATCAGTCACAAAGATTCATCATTACAATTCGATGTGGGTTTCGGATAACCAACTGAAATCCGACTCCCTGTCGCATCGAAATTCAAGTGCCGTTTACGGGTCAAGGGTTTCATATTCACATAGTAATATATCACAGAAACAGAAATTTCAGATATATATATCGCAGATAAGTAAATTACAGATCACAACATAAATCAGGGTATATCACAAAGCATCATATATCGGGGATATCAAGCAATTCAATCATCCAATGGAATCCAAACATTCATAAGTAAGATCAATTTAATCAGCTGATAAAATTTTAAACCAGATTAATTACTTATGAATAAATTACTAATTCTGGTTAATTACAAATTATTTTGATAATTATTCTTTTAATCATCTATTAATTAATCATTTATAATAAATTAATTAACCTTTAATTATAATTCATCCACCTTTAATTATTAAATAATTAACCTTTAATTATTTAATTCACCATTTAATTAATTGTCCTTGATTGCTTATCCTTCAAATTTATCACACTTATTTATTAACCCTTAATAAATTATCCTATTTAATCCATACTCTAATAAATTTCGCAATGTAATTAATTCTCAATTACTTCCATTAAGAAACTAGCTAGTCATTAATTACAATTTAATTACTTAATTTCTTTACCAAATGAATTAGCCATTAATTATCCAAATCTTAATTATCCCTTAAGATGAATCATAACTCTTTTTATCGACTTACTTACCATCAACAAAATTAAATACATTTTGAAACATTCTATTTTTCAATTAAACTTTAAATTTACAATAAGCTTGCAATCTAACTCGACAAATTTAAATTAAACAGCTTTTAATCCTTTAAATCAAATGTTTAAGGAAACCAAAATTTTCCATAATAAATTTTATAAAACCCTTTAAATTTCTGCGTTTAAACTCACTTCGGGTTCTACCCTAGTTTCATCCAAGTCCATACCCGAGCTATTATCCATCCACCTACAAATAACTTTGCTAAAGTTTAAACTTATATTTGGTTAAATTTTAAAACTGGCCACACTTCCCTCTCGCGAGCAACTCAAATATACCCTCGAGCAATTTACTCTCCAACCAGAGCTTCAACCTGAGTAAGAACCTTCTTCTTCCTGAACCAATGATCAACCCAGTTCAACGTGCACGTGCACGTGCACGTGCACAACCCATCCATGCCGCCGTGACAACCCACGATCACCTTCTCATGTCGATGATCAGACTCCTGTCAATCCCGTCCCTTGATCCATCGCCTCGAATCTTAAACACGAATCGAGTATTTCCAGGCTAACGTGAAACCAGACATCACCAGGAAACCCCTTCGAACCATCGACGCCGACCAACGGAGCATCCCAAACTCCGTCCACACCTTCACTAACCTCCACGCTATCGTCCCTCGAACCCAGGTGACACTCGATCACCCACAGTCACCGTATCGTCCACAAATACAACCTCGATCATCTTGGTTGTTAAACCCTAGTTTCGTCAACCCCCGATGCCACGCTAATCGATAGCCGCTCCCACTATTTTTCCTGACATCGCCAACCATCAATTCAGCTTTGACCAAATTCCGATCGTCCAACGTCCACCCAATCGCCGTAATTTGCTCAATTTCCTTTTTCTGATCACCACAGAAACGCGACCCCAAATCCAAACGAAAATTCACGAATTGTGTTTTAAAAATCAAGTTCTTAGATGGCAATTCAAGTTACATACTTGAAATTCTAAAATAAAATATTTAATCTTTATCGAATTTAGAAATTTTACTGTCTTTTCTTAGTTCCAGAGAAATTTCGAATTAAAAATCCTTAAACACGGTTATAAAACTTAGATTATAGTTATACAATCATGATATGTTTGAACTTAGATTGATTTTTAAAAACTTAGTTGATGATCGAACAAACATTTTTTTGTTTTGATTCTAAGTTCAAACAGTCAATAGATCAAGGGAAATTAATTTTTTGAAACTAAAGTCTTGGGTTAGAACTAGAAACAGAGAACACATATGGTTAAAAGCCTGCACACAATCCATCCCTCATTAACCAATATACACAGGGAATTCATATTTGTATCCAAGCATACTTATCATAATATACTTGCAACAAATCCATATTTGTCAAATCTAGAACAAGTGTTACTCACCTTGAAAAATGGCAGAGAAGAACATGGTTTCTTTTAAAACTGGATAGATATGAAACTTTGATTGTTTAACTGGAATGCTTAGTTAAACTGAAACTTGATGATGATTGATAAACTTGCTTGAGCTTACAACTGAAAGCTTTAAAACTGGAATGGACTTCAGAGATTTCTTTTGAAAGATGCTTTATTTTCTTTTGTTTTGAAAATGGTTACAGGTTGAAGAATAAATGATGTTGTTCAAGTTGTAGCTTTGGGTGAAATCTACTTTAGTTCTTTTTCTTTCTCAGTTTTGAATGGAACGAACTGATGTGAGGAGGTTGATAAAAGAAAATGGATTTACAGATGATAATGTTATTTGGTACAAGAGGCAGGGATATTTTCTCTGGTTTGGGGGCTGAAGTGATAAAACTTTGGCTTGCATTAAATTACCATGTACCATATTACCTTATTTTATTTCTTCTTTTGCAAGCCTACATCTATATATCCCCCTACTTAAAATTGTGCAGGTGATATTGTTTCGGCTGAAATGATATATATATTTGTGTACTTGTTTCATGTTTGCAAAGTAATCTATGTTCAAAGATATTTATATTATGTACCCATGCATTCATTTATTTATTTTTTTATTTCTTTGTTTTAAAGTTCAACTATCAAACATTTTCCAAGTCGTTTATTTAAATTTTAAATTCAAATACAAATTCAATATTCAAGTTTAAATTCTAAAGTCAAATCCAATTTTTTCTAATATATACAATATTTACAATATTTTTAAATTTTTAAACGATTTATACAAATGTACTTGGATATCGGGGAAACTCGCATCACCTTATCGATTTAAAATAGATTAAAATTCGGGGTCGTTACATTTAATTGCCAGTTAAATACCTGATAATGATAACCAGTTTATTTATTGTGATTTATTGGTTGATTTGAATGATGATTGTGATGGATGTTTAATTTTTGATATTTGGATGATTGGATATAATATTTATTTTATATGTTGTTATCACATTGCAAGTTCCCTTAATTATTATTAGGAAGTCTCTATGGGTTGAAATGATACATACCTGAATGATCTTATAGATTAAGGAAAAATCATTATGGGTTGAAATGATAAACTGGAGCGATTTTATGGATTTTTAATTTTTCTCGGGATTACGGGTTGAAATGGTATATACCGGTAAATTTAAATTATTACGGGTTGAAATGATATATATCTGTATCACTTGACCATAGGGTTGAAAATTATGTACACACACCAGATTAGTTAAATTAAATGATTTTAAAATTCTTAATTTTTGAATTCACTTAAATGATATTATGAAATAAAATTAGATTTATATGAACTGAATTATTTTCAAATCCAAGCTTTTAAAATGTTAAAATTGAAAATTTTTAAATGAATTGTTTGAAGAATTTAAGATTTAAAGTTGAATTTTGGAATATAGATGAAATTTATCCAAATTGAGTTATTGTAATCGTTTAAATATTTAAACCTTGAAACCTATTGAATTTGTAGTGGTTTAAATTTGTAGTTCAAACATGGATTTGAAATCTATATAAATCGAAATGGCTTTTAATGAGAATTTGAATTGAGATCTTTAACATTTTGAATTGAAATCGTTGAAATGAGATTGATTTAAATTGAATTTTGGAACTAAAGTTGATTTGAATTGATTTGTGAAATTGGAAAAAACAATTCTAATTTGAAACTATTTTCAATATAAACTCTTTTAATATACAAACTCTTTTAACATATAAACTATTTTTAATATATAAACTATTTCTATTATATGAACTATTTAATCTATAACTTATTTTTAAATTATAAACTATTTTAATATATATTATTTTAAATTTATAAACAACTTTTAATATATATTTTAACATATAAACTATTTCTAATATATATACTATTTTAATTTATAATATATTTTTAAGAATATAAACTATTTTTAATGTATAACTATTCCAATATACAAACTATTTTCAATATTCAAACCGTTTAAAGTTGGAAATGTTATGATTTAGATTTAATTGATTTAAATGCGAATATTTTGATATGATGGTTTAACCTATTTTCTGGTTATGATTTTAAAAATGAATATGATTTAAAGTGAATAAAGATTTCGAAAGTGAATAATGATTTCGAAAGTGAATAATGATTTCGAAAGTGAATATGATTTCGAAAGTGATATGATTTTGAAGTGAATATGATATTTTGATATATATTATGAATCGGTTTTGGAAATATAAAAGAACCAACCGATGTGAAATAAGCGTTTGGTTGTTAAAGAGACCGAGATTGGATAATGTCATATTCTCTGCCAATACCGAAAACCACTTTAACAACTGTATACGTGGTGGAGAATCCAGAATGAAGTAGGATGGTTTGGCGAATGCTGCTGTATGAGGTATGAACGCAGTCCTGACCCCCTCGGGTCAGCTTGATATGACTAAAACAGGAGCTATATCAGGCCAACTGAGGTCGCTCCTCCGATCGGGCACATTTCTTCGATACGATATTTATTACTTTGTGATTGATTTGGTGGCCACCCCTCGATTTGATTATGGGAGTGTGTTCCAAGGTGGGCGATAGTAGCTGCTATGCGTCACCACTAGTCCGGGAGTGCAAACGGTAGAATCCTACCCTGGCATTACCTCGCGTGCCTTGTCATATGCCTTATCGAGCCCATTACAACTTTGGTTTGTATCATATCTATAGAGTGCTCCCTAAGTATCCCACCGGTTTGGTGGAGCTTATAGTATCTGTATAGACTACGGTATTTATATAAAAATGTGTTAAAGGGGGATATGGGTAACGCCTTAACACTATTTTAATACTTTACTTTACTATAGACATATTATAATAGCGTATTGTATTACACATGTAGATAGTTTAACGGATCCTTAGGAGATGGAATCCCAAACATCTCTTAAGTTATTGCACGCACGTTAGACACTGGATAAGAGATGTAAAATCCCTTAAACATCTCTGAAGCCGTTACACTCATATTTATTTACTGTTTATTTAACTTACATAAGATCTTTTAGTTCTGACTAAAGTGTTTTGTCTTTTCATTACGCTCGGGTCAGTCTGAGCTTTTCATTGTATTGAAGACCTTTTATTTGGAGGATGAAGAAGGAGATTAGTCTACTATTTATTATATTTATTTCACTGCATCATGTTGTTCCGCTACATTATTTATTTATTCTTGCTGTATGTATAACTTTGATTATACTGTAAAGTGTAATCAAATGTCATTTGTAAAATAGCTTCATGAACTGTTTATTTGATTATTATATTTTGTCATTCCACTGTGAGATTCTGTGTTTTGTTTTTCTTTCTTTTCCCTTATTTTTTTATCTACCCCATAACAATCCTACCTTTTGAATGGTTTGAGTCGGACATTTGTGGTTTATTGTCGATTTAAACCGTCCAAAAAGGTGGGTTGTTACATTTGGTATCAGAGCCAGGTTTAGCGATAACCTTAGCTTTTTGGGGTATGACTCATTAGAGATATGGTAGTAATACCCTAAAATGAGTCGTTGAGTGTATATATATGAGAGAGCGTACTTGTTAGTGTTATAAATTTGTTTTTATATTGTGTTAATTTGTTTTGTTTAGTATTTATAAATTCTGGTCGGTACATAGGTTGCTATGGCATCGATAGGGATTTCTAAACACTTAATAGGGCAGACCGATAGAATATTGTTTTTGAAATATAGGTAAATGAAATAATTTTACCTAGTATTATATTTTATATATAGAAGAATGAATTTTATAAATGGATATAGTTATATGTGATATATTTGTTTTTAGGAAGTGAAATTTTATAAATATTGGCTGTAAAATAAAATTTACAAATAAAGTAAATATGAATTGGAAATTTGAGAAGTTAGAAATTTGTTTTCAAAAGGTTTTGGAATATAATATTAGTATTATTTGGAAGTATTTTCAGATATAAATATTTCCAATGCGATTTGAAAAAAAATGTTTTGAAAGAATTTTAAAGGAAATAAATTCTGTACTTCCCTCTTTTGTCGTTGGAAAATAATTTCGGTGATCAGTGCCGCATCATCGACATTCATTTTCGAGTTTCAAAGTGGGAAGCCCACTGTAGTAGCTTTACTACACATTTGTTTGATAAATAAATCTGAATTTTAAATTTCTAAATATGATTTGGATATATAAAAGATATGAGTGTGTATATGTATATATTATTTATTTTAAAATGATTTGAAATGAACCCGGTATTTAGTTCTTAAATTCCTATTAAATTAATGATTTTCAGTTGTAGAAATAAAGTGAAAATTTAATAGTTGAAAACTTCTAAAAATGAAAGAATAAGAAACTAGAAGCTAAGTAATTAATGAAACTGTAAAGAACTTGAAATTTGTCACTTGTAAATTAAAGATAATGGAAATTAAGAAGATGTAAATTATTGAATATTTTTGTTAACTAAAATGAATAAGATAGTTTGTATAACATTCAATTACATTCTATAAACATATATATAACTTACCAGAAATGTTTAATAGTTGAAATGTTAATATGGATATGTAGTAGAATATTATACAAGTAAAATCTTAATAACAAAATGCTTCAAAATGAACAAATGTTTA
Organism: Allium fistulosum; assembly: GCA_030737815.1. Classification (NCBI taxonomy): domain Eukaryota; kingdom Viridiplantae; phylum Streptophyta; class Magnoliopsida; order Asparagales; family Amaryllidaceae; genus Allium; species Allium fistulosum. Next base: position 863,236,187 of record CM060905.1, on the reverse strand, counting down.
TAAATGAAAAATTAAGACACAAAGGAAATGTTATAAACATGAGTTAATGTTTCGAAATGCTTAAAAAATTAAATTGAATAGATAAATGTGAATACTATTTAAGTAGATAATTTTAAACTAAGAAGATGATGAAATGAATCACTAATAGATTTAATATTTATTTATTCATAAGTAGATGTAATATTAAATGATACTATATGTGAAGAAATGAACGTAAATTAAAAAGTTAAGAAACTTAAGTTGAAATGATCCATGAATTAATATTAATATTAATCAAGATATATAAATAATAAATGTTAAATAAACTGCAAGGGAATGTATGTAATACTTCAATAATGAATTCATTGATTATTTTAAGTAGTGCATAGAAAAAAAATTTGTAAATAAATGAATGAAAAAAGATAAATGACATTGTATAAATGAATGAAAATAAATGAAAGTAAATGATGAAAAGAAATAAAAATAATGAAAGAAAAAGAAATCAATCGAGAAAACTTAAATAATGTGTTAATTCTTTGTTGTTTGGCTTATTGGATGTTTAGGAAATGATACTTCGATTTGTTTGAGGTTGTATGAAAAATCTATTATGAAATTACCAAAGGCTGTTGAGCGTAAGGTACACTTGGTAGTTATTTATCACCCTTGTACGATGAAAAGTGTCTGAACCTGAACAAACCGAGAGTTTGGTTGCTATTAATTGTTTGACAGTTTCCTTTGTTTCATATGATGGTCGTGTGGTTTGTTTGCATCTGTTTGTGTTGATTTTCTTTTGTTACTAATTGAAACAACTAGATATTTCTCTTTTACATAATTCTCACTATTTTGGATTTTATAAGTGAAATACAGGTTTATGGAAGCAATAGCTACCGCTTTTGGTGTCATAAATAAGTCATTTGCCCAACAAATAGGTACGTTTTCGGATTACGGTTTTATAGCAATATTTTATTGTTTTTCCCATGGTTTGGGATGTTTTATTCTTGAAATATGATATATATATATATATTGTAATTATTGTTATTATTATTTTTCCGGACCTAACCGCGCAAAGGAGACTCTGCCGAAATTTTTCATGAATTTAAGACTAAAAAAATTTTTGTGAAAGGGAAAGCATTTTCAAACTTCTATTAAACTTGGATACGGAAAATTTAATTGTTTATAAATTGATATATTTTATTTAAAATACTTAATTATGTAAATTTAAAGTGTTTATAAATTGAATGTTTTGAATAAATTATATCAAGTTTCTTAATTCCTTCTCGTTCCTTTTCGAGGACAAAAAGTTTTGAGTGGGGGAGAGTATAACAACCCATATTTTCGATAATTAAAAATATTAAATTAAATAAGATTTTAAAATTTAATATTGTGTGAAATTAAAATTTTTGATTTATTAATGAAGAAAATAATTAGAATGTAATTTAATAATGTTAATTAATGTAATTGATAACTATTTTAATTTAATTTCAATCAATTGAAATAATTGTAAAGTTGATTTGATTATAATTGTAAATAAGGATAAGTAAAATGTTGGATTTAATATTGCAATTATATGATATAAATTAGAATATGTTTATTAAGGAATATGAAATCAAATAATTAGTATGTGAATTTATTAACTTTGTTTGTAAACAATAAATATAGAAATGTGTTTGAACTATTAATGTGTAATAATTGTTTAATTATCATTTCATTATTTAATCCATAGAAATTAATTTGGAAATCAATGTAAATTAATATAATTAAATATTGCAGTTAATATGAGTTAAGATGAAATTGTAGAATATGAATGTAATAAAATGTAAACTAATGTTAATTATATTCATATGATATTTTATGATTTAAAAATAAAAGTGAGAATCAAAATATAAGTATTTGATTGAAATTAAAATATAATTAACTGGGTTTTATTTCAATAGCAACTGAACTTTGAAATTAATGTTATATTTAAATAGTGGATTTAACATGGATATTTTATTTTAAAAGATTATTAATTTCTATGTAATCAAGAATGATAAAAATTCGTTAACTTTTAAATTCAAATTTGAAAAGGAATTAAATCAATTTAATAATAATTTATTAATTTATCGTGAAATTAGCCATTTTGGCCACTATCTCGGATTTCAACGAAACCAGTTTCATCGGATCCGTAACAGTGAATTATTGTAAAATTTCAAGTATTGTAGCGATCAGACTTGTCGTTCGATCGTGCGGGCTCGAAACCCGTAAAAATCAATTAAAAGTAATTAAATGAATATAATTTGATTTTGAAAGCTAACTTCTATATACAATGGAATTAGGTTTTGAAACTAGTTCCATTGAATTTAAAAATATTGAAAACATCTATTTCGATATATTGGATGACCCATTTTCGTTTCGAGAACGAAACGGGCTTTTCGGATCGTCGTTATCGTTTCGACCCAATTCGATTTATCCATTCATTCTTATATATCTTTGTCCATATAAATAGATTTCTTTTCTAAAATCCAAGCAGTCTATTTCATATTGTTGTACGTATATGTTCAATCATCTTCTGTTTCCTCCTTCTCATGGTTGTCAATCAGAAACCCTAAATTCAATTTCAAAATCAATTTCAAAATTCAAACTCTTCAAACCCTAGCAAATTATATATCATTGGAAAGCTCTCGACGAGCACAATCTACTACTACAGTTGGTTTTTCAATTTGAGTCATGCTTTGGCCAGAAACCGTCGTTCATTCTCGATCGTCCATATTAGCGTTTGTCGTTTAACGGTGGATCTTCGTCTCGGGAGCGATCGGCGAGCACCGGTGCGTAGAGGGTGTCGAGACAAGTCGATCCATGGTCTTAGTTCAACTCAAGAGTGCTCGATTTTGCCGGAAATCTCAAACTAAGGGGGCGGGGATCGTAGCCGTTCTGGTGGCCGAAGGTTGGTCGATTGGCTCAAAGGGAGGCGGCTCTGTGCGAGGAGGATGGTGGTTGGATCAGGTTGGTGGTGGCACGTTTAGGTGGTGACGTGCGAGTAAGTGGCGATTGAGGGTTTTTGAAGTTGGGTCACGATCTATTGCTCGATCAAGAGTTTCAAGTGAGAGAGGAATTACGTTTTTGCACTTGTATTGACAATTTTAATTTAATTTAAATTTTAATCTTCTAACACACTTAACTTTTGCATACAAACTCGGATTTGGACGCAGTTTTCATCGTTGCGATCGTATCAAAATTTCAAACGACATGGAACTGGTTTGGACAAATTCTGAGATTGTTGGATTTTTGGGCTATATTTGGATTTTAAATCGATGATTAATCAAAGGTGGGTGTTTTAACCCACTCACAAATGCTAAACCATCTTATGTTAGTTAAATTAAATTTATGATGTTGTGATGACCTGCATTTTTTATAATTAAAAATATTAGATTAAATAAGATTTTGGAATTTAATATTGTGAGAAATTAAAATTTATGATTTATAAATGGGAAAAAAATTTAAAATGTAATTTAATAATGTTGATTGAATGAAAAAGACAATTGTTAATGTGATTTCAATTGTAATGGTAAAGCTAATTGGGAATGTAATTGTAGAGCTTAAAATGGAAATAATTGTAAAGTTTAATAAGGAAGAAAACAAATAACTGTATGAATGTAAATTCCTATTGATTGGAATAATAAATGTAAAAAAAGAATAATATATGTTTCTTTACTAAATAAAAATCATATGTTTATTTATTTGAAATGTCGGTAGCTGAAATAATTTGCTTATAATTGTAAATAATGAATAAATAAAATGTTGGATTTAATATTGAAATTATATGTTATAAATTAGAATATTTTTATTAAGGAATATGAAATCAATTAATTACTATGTGAATTTATTAACTTTGTTTGTAAACAATAAACATAGAAATGTGTTTGAACTATTAATGTGTAATAATTGTTTGATTATCATTTCATTATTTAATCTGTTGTAATTAATTTGGAAATTAACGTAAATTAATATAATTAAATATTGCAGTTAATATGAGTTAAGATGAAATTGTAGAATATGAATGTAATAAAATGTAAACTAATGTTAATTATATTCATATGATATTTTATGATTTATTAATAAAAGTGAGAATCAAAATATAAGAATTTGATTGGAATTAAAATATAATTAACTGGGTTTTATTTCAATTGCAATTGAACTTTGAAACTAATGTAATATTTAAATAGTGGATTTAACATGGAAATTTTATTTTAATAGATTATTAATTTCTATGTAATCAAGAGTGATAAAAATTCATTAACTTTTAAATTCGAATTTGAAAACGAATTAAATCAATTTAATAATAATTTATTTATTTAACGTGAAAATTAGCCATTTTGGCCACTCTCTCGGATTTCGACGAAACCAGCTTCATCGGATCTGTAACAGTGAATTATTGTAAGATTTCAAGTTTCATAGCGATCAAACTTGTCGTTCGATCGTGCGGGCTCGAAACACGTAGAAATAAATTAAAAGGAATTAAATGAATATAATTTGATTTTAAAAGCTAACTTCGTTATACAATGGAATTAGGTTTAGAAACTAGTTCCATTGAGTTTAAAAATATCAAAAACATCTATTTCAATATATTGGATGACCCATTTTCGTTTCGGGAACGAAACGGGCTTTTTGGGTCGTCGTTATCGTTTTGACCCAATTCGATTTATCCATTCATCTTATCTATCTTTGTCCATATAAATAGATTTATTTTCTGAAACCCTAGCAGTCTATTTCACATTGCTGTACATATCTGTTTAATCATCTTCTGCTTCTTCCTTCCTATGACTGTCAATCAGAAACCCTAAACTCAATTTCAAAATTCCAACTCTTCAAACCCTAGCAAATTATATATCATTGGAAAGCCCTCGACGAGCGCAATCTACTGCTATAATTTGTTTTTTTCGATTCGAGTCATGGTTTGGCCAGAAATCGTCGATCATTCTCTGCCGTCCATATTAGGGTTTGTCGTTTAACGGTGGATCTTCATCTCGGGAGCGATCGGCGAGCACTGGTGCGTAGAGAGTGTCGAGACAAGTCGATCTATGATCTTAGTTCAACTCAAGAGTGCTCGATTTTGCCAGAAATCTCAAACTAAGGGGGCGGCGATCGTAGCCGTTCTGGTGGCCGAAGGTTGGTCGATTGGCTCAAGGGGAGGCGGCTCGGTGCGAGGAGGATGGTGGTTGGGCCAGATCAAGTCGGTGGTGGCACGTTTAGGTGGTGACGTGCGAGCAAGTGGCGGCTGAGGGTTTCTGAAGTTGGGTCGCGATCTATTGCTCGATCGAGGGTTTCAAGTGAGAGAAGAATTACGTTTTTGCCCTTGTATTGACTATTTTAATTTAATTTAAATTTTAATCTTCTATCACACATAACTTTTGCATACAAACTCGGATTTGGACGCAGTTTTCTTCGTTGCGATTGTATCAAAATTTCGGACGACATGGAACTGGTTTGGTCAAATTCTGATATTGTTGGATTTTTGGGCTATATTTGGATTTTAAATCGACGATAAATCAAAGGTGAGTGTTTTAACCCACTCACATATGCTAAACCATCTTATGTCAGTTAAATTAAATTTATGATATGGTTCAAAATTTATTGATTGTTGTTTGGTATTTAAAATTGTCATATAAATTTAATTTGAGTTTATTTGAATTGAATTGCCATTTAAACTAATATTGAATTTAATTGCCAGTTAAATACCTGATAATGATAACTAGTTTATTTGTTGTGATTTATTGGTTGATTTGAATGATGATTGTGATGGATGTTTAATTTTTGATATTTGGATGATCGGATATTATATTTATTTTATATGTTGTTATCACACTGCAAGTTCCCTTAGTTATTGTTAGAAAATTACTATGGGTTGAAATGATACATAACTGAACGATCTTATAGATTAGGGAAAAATCATTATGGGTTGAAATGATAAACTCGAGCGATTTATGGATTTTGAATTTTTCTCAGGATTACGGGTTGAAATGATATATACCCGTAAATTTAAATTATTGCGGGTTGAAATGATATATATCCGTATCACTTGACCATAGAGTAGAAAATTATATACGGACATCGGATTGGTTAAATTAAATAATTTAAAATCCTTAATTTTTGAATTCAGTTAAATGATATTATGAAATAAAATTAGATTTATATGAACTGAATTATTTTCAAATCCAAGCTTTTAAAATGTTGAAATTGAAATTGTTTAAATGAATTGTTTAAAGAATTTAAATTGAAATCTTAAAGTTGAATTTCGGAATATAAATGAAATTTATCCAAATTGAGTTATTGTAAACATTTGAATATATAAACCTTTAAACCTATTGAATTTGAAGTGGTTTAAATTTGTAGTTCAAACATGGATTTGAAATCGATATAAATTGAAATGGCTTTTAGTGAGAATTTGAATTGAAATCTTTAACCTATTGAATTGAAATCGCTGAACTGAGATTGATTTAAATTGAATTTTAGAACGAAAGTTGATTTGAATTGATTTGTGAAATTGGAAGAAATAATTCTAATTTGAAACTATTTTCGATATATACTCTTTTAATATACAAACTCTTTTAACATAAAAACTATTTTTAATATATAAACTATTTCTAATATATAAACTATTTAATCTATAACTTATTTTTAAATTATAAACTATTTTAATATATGTTATTTTAAATTTATAAACAACTTTTAATATATATTTTAACATATAAACTATTTCTAATATATATACTATTTTAATTTATAATCTATTTTTAAGAATATAAACTATTTTTAATGTATAACTATTCCAATATATAAACTATTTTCAATATTCGATTTGTTTAAAGTTGGAAATGTTATGATTTAGATTTAATTGATTTAAATGCAAATATTTTGATATGATGGTTTAACCTATTTTGTTGTTATGATTTTAAAAATGAATATGATTTAAAGTGAATAACGATTTCGAAAGTGAATAATGATTTCGAAAGTGAATAATGATTTTGAAAGTGAATATGATTTTGAAAGTGAATATGATTTTGAAGTGAATATGATATTTTGATATCAATTATAAATCGGTTTTGGAAATAAAAAAGAACCAACCGGTGTGAAATAAGCGTTGGTTGTTAAAGAGACCGGGATCGGATATTATCATACTCTCTGCTAATACTGAAAACTACTTTAACAACTGTGCACGTGGTAGAGAATCCAGAATGAAGTAGTATGGTTTGGCGAACGCTGCTGTATGAGGTATGAACGTAGCCCTGACTCCTTCGGGTCAGCTTGATATGACTAAAACAGGAGCTATACCGGGCCAAGTGATGTCGCTCCTTCGATCGTGCACATTTCTTCGATACCATATTTATTACTTTGTGATTGATTTGGTGGCCACCTCTTGATTTGATTATGGGAGTATGTTCCGAGGTAGGAGGTAGTAGCTGCTATGCGTTACCACCAGTCCGGGAGTACAAATAGTAGAATCCTACTCTATCATTGCCTCGCGTGCCTTGTCGTATGCCTTATCGAGTCCATTATGACTTTGGTTTGTATCGTACCTATAGAGTGCTCCTTGATTATCCCACCGGTTTGGTGGAGCTTACAGTATCTATATAGACTATGGTATTTATATAAAAATGTCTTAAGGGGGATATGGTTAACGCCTTAACGCTATTTTAATACTTTACTCTAGACATATTATAATAGCGTATTGTATTACATATGTAGATAGTTTAACAGATCCTTAGGAGATAGAATCCCGAACATCTCTTAAGTTATTGCATGCACGTTAGACACTAGAGAGGAGATGTAAAATCCCGTAAACATCTCTAAAGCCATTACACTCATAATTATTTACTGTTTACTTACATAAGACCTTTTAGTTCTGACTCGAGTGTTTTGTCTTTTCATTACGCTTGGGTCAGTCAGAGCTTTTCAGTGTATTGAAGACCATTTTATTTGGAGGATGAAGGGGGAGATTAGTTTACTATTTGTTATATTTATTCCACTGCATCATGTTGTTCCGCTGCATTATTCATTTATTCCTGCTGTATGAATAACTCTGATTATATTGTAAAGTGTAATCAAATGTTATTTGTAAAACAGCTTCATGAACTGTTTATTTGATTATTATATTTTTTCATTCCATTGTGAGATTCTATGTTTTTTTATTTCTTTTACCTTATTTTCTTATTTACCCCATAATAATCCTCCATTTTGAATGGTTTGAGTCCGACATGTGTGGTTTATTGTCGATTTAAACCATCCAAAAAGGTGGGTTGTTACAAAAGCCCAGCCCATAAGTTCATCCTTATCACTCCAAAGTAGGTCAAGTGAAATAAATGTCGACATACGAGCTTCAGTGGTTTCGAAAAGAAATTCATGGTTATTTAGCCTATATCATTCAAATCCACACACTATCACTGCCGGATCTCAACATTTCTAGAAGTACGAGTCGTCGACGATTCCATGGTTATTTGTAAAAGACGTCTTTGCTATAGATCTATGTATAAGATAACTAACATCCACTTAAATTAACTTAGCTCATTCAATCTTGTTAATTTTTTATTCTGGAAAATCATTTTATTTCTCTCATCCCACGGCTGTTAGATAGTTGTAATGAGGCAATAAGAGCCAAGTTGGGTGAGCTGATCCTTGCTGGTAAAGCTGCATTTGATGGTTGCTATTTCTCCTTTATTATCGAGGGGAGTATCGCTGTTATTTAGTAAATTTAACTTTATTTTGATGAGAGTCCATATAAATATGCTATACGTACAGTTGAAAATAAGTGATTAATGGATTCTGCTTGCTCAACACACAAGTAGTATCAGTTTGTATGTCCCATTGTTGTAACTTGTCTTTTGTATTAAGTTGACCAGTAGAGCACTATATGCACAATGAGACAATTTTTTGTTGTTGATGTTATTCCAAAAAACTGAACACCAGTCATACTTAGTTGAAACTTGCATGCTCTTTTTTCATGTAGTTGAAAAGGAAAATTCATGATGTCCATACCATTCCCAATAATCTTGTGACCCTTTGGATTGAATAGGCACTTGGTTGATAATTGTACTACACTCTCTGGTTTTTGTTAATCTACCTGTGTTCCGATGCTTTCCTTGAATTATGTGAGAAATAGGAACATTTTTATGCTTACTTAGGTAATATCTTTCCCAGCCTAATATATCCACAATACTTGTACAGTTGATCGAAGGGTCAGTCCATAATATAGTGTTGTTGCCATTAACTATCACTCTCTTAATGCAATATAAGCTAGTAGCTCCGTGTTTGATAATATTCCTCATGGTACAAGACATATTATTGTTATACTGAAGTTGCTAGAAATTTGATGAGGAACAGTTTTTATTGATCATCCATTTAGACCATAAGCTATTCTTAAAATGTAGATGCCAGATAAGTTTTAAACATGCTTGCAGTTCGTAGATCAACAAAATATTTAAGACCAATACCCCGCTTCTTTTTAGGCCTGCATAATTTAGTACATGAAATTTTATATTTCTTGCCTACCCAAAAAAATCTGCATATAAATTATCTATCTTCAGTAAAGTAGCCTTAAGCATGTGATATATCATCACCCAGTAGAGAACCACTGGTGTAATAACAGTTTAAATGAGTTTAGCTCCCCCGCCATAGATAATAGTTTACTGTCCCAAGTGTCAAATTTATTCATTATTCTATGAAATAAATTAGTGCATTCTCAATAATGCAAATAGTCTAAAGACGGTGGTACACCCAAATATTTTACTAGCAGTTGGGGCTCTTGGAGTTGTAAAATTTGCAGTATGGGATTTTTGTTCTGGCAACTTGTGTTGAAATATACTTTAGTCTTCATCCGATTAATATATAAGCCAGTTGTCATCCTATTTGTTGTGTTATAGCTCTAATAGTGCATGCACTCTTTTCAGTAGGTGTAGCAAAAAGCATTATATCATCAGCATATAACAAATGATATAGTTGGATGTATGTTACTAATCGGAATAATGTCTATATTTCTGGTAGAAGCTTCTAATTTTAGGGATATGTATTCCATAGCAATACAAAACAGATAAGGTGATAGTGGTTCCCCTTGTCTTATTCTTCGGTTTGATGAAAAATACCCACGTGGCTCACCATTAACTAGTACTAAAAAAGTAGGGGTTGTAATACATTTTCTTATCAAACTTATAAACTGATGGGGGAAGGACATCTTAGCAAGCATAAAACATATGAACTCTTTACTAAGCTTGTCATATGCTTTCTTAAGTCAACTTTGATGTAGAATTTTTTTATGCCTTTTTTTATTTAAATTCCTAATACCAATAAAATATTTTAGAAATATTTCTACCAGGAATAAATGTACATCGAGATTTAAAAATCAAAAAGGCATAAAAGCTTTTAGCTTGTTGCAAATAACTTTAGATGAAATCTTGTATAACACATTACAATAGGCTATAGGCCAATAATCTGATATTTGTGAGGGTTTATCAATCTTGGGAACAAGCATTTTAAAAGTATGATTAAGACCCTCAGGAATTTCAGCAGTGACATAAAGATAATTTATAGTAGAAGTCAACTCATCTTTCAACAACTCCAAATATCATTTGTAGAGTTTGGATGTAAAGCCATCTGGACCAGGAGATTTATCGTCTTTAATAGATGGCATACTTTACTTCATGTATTGTGATTTGCTGCAGTAGAAAACCGATCCCCAAATCATTAACTATGTTCTTTAGTTGACATCATCAGGCCTTTATATATGTTGAAAATCCCCATTATATACACATCCTGGTAGTATTGCAAAACTTGTTGTTGAATGTGGAATGCACCATAAATAAGCTGGCCTCTTTCATTGCATAGACCTAAAATATTAGTCCTGCATTTCCTCTTTGACATCTTGGCATAAAAAAATCTTGAATTGGTGTCCCCCGATAAGCCAATTGACTTTTGATTGCTGTAAGTTTAATTTTTTTCATGCATCTTCTGTTTCTGTAAATTACCATCATTCAGTAAGTCTTCATATCTAAGTGCATCGTTTAACCATAAATTTTTGAATATCAGTACCCTAAGTTGAATGTGATAGAATAGACACTACCTGATTCTCATAGCCATCTATCATGTTCCAACTGCTGACATATCTAAATGGTGTCCCCTTCTTTTGAGTACTTTGTGCATGTAATTTAATGATGATAGGAGTATGATCACTCAATACTTTTGATATAGATTTATGGATTTTCAATAAATATGATTTTGCATAGATTTTGGAAAAATGGAATTTTGGGAAATCTAAGGAACATATCTTAGAAATCCTTTGGAAAATGATTTTGAAGATACTAGAGCAAATAAAATATCAAAATCCAGATGGATAGTTGTGGACATTAGAGACAATAAATGGTTATAATGAGATTAGTGGAGTAGAATCTTATGTTGTGTGACATTTACCTATGTACCATGACAATATGAATATGGATTTTTATTAGGTGTATCATTATAGTGCCAAATACGACAAGAGTGGAATGTTAAGAGAAAGTTACTCATGTTCTGTCCATGCTACTAAGTGTGACTCCTATATTGTATTAACATACTTCATATTGCAAGATAGTGTATGATCGTGTAAAGCACCACATATTTAATCAGTCCATGTTGAGAGCTCGGTTAGCCTCTGTATTCTAGGCATATCACATTAGGAAAGCATGTTGATAGGAGCTTTATAACAGCATTGTCATAATCTATATTATGGCAATGATATGCTATATGTTATTATTGTATATATGTTGACTCTAAGATGTAGGTGAAGAGTAGCAAATCATATAGTAACAAGCTTTATAGCTCATTTTAGTATTTATTTCCTTGTATCTTATGTTAATTATATACATTGTGGATACTAACTTTATGAATGCAGGTAACCTTTATATATAAAAACCCTTAGTTGGGTTTTTTAATTAGTAATAAAAAAACTATGTTGGGCTTGATCTTGTAATGGGTACGTAGGCAGTCACATTAGTACCGTGACATAGTCCACTTTCCATTCAATTCAATATCTTGTATTTTTGTGTGTGTATGTGTGTCTGTTTATTCATATATTGAGATCGCAGGAAAAGAGGATATTGATTTTACGTTGAGAATGAATAAGAAGGAAAAACTATAATTTTTACTTATGATTTTATATAAGTACGCATGTTAGTCAATAACTATACACCACTATGATATTTACTTATGTTATTGACTATATGGGTCCTATCACATCTTAGCTGATCACTATATAAGTAATGTTATATATCACGGTTATATTACGCAGCCATTGGATAGTTGATTTGTTTGTTTTGGGTAACGCTTTGGTTTTCGATGCCTTAAATGGGGGTCGAAAAAACGGAGCATTACAAGTTGGTATCGGAGCTTAGGTTAGATGCCTAAGTAAAATTCTCCCACGATCTATTAAAATAACCAAGGAAAATTTAATAATACTAACCATAATTTAATAATATGATGGATATGATAAGGCACCATATCCGCAATTAGGGTTATGGGTTACGTATATTTGTATGACATACTTGATACTTTAAGATACTTCTCCCTATATCTCTTTCTCATTCTTGTAAAACACTCGTGTTACAACATTGTTTAGTGTTGAAAGCCCATGTTTGAATGGTTGTGGAAAGCAAAACGAATGCCAAAAGTGAAGTTGTTAAGGAAAAAATAACAAAAATTTGATAACTGAAGTTGCTTTGTTTCTATTAGCCTTTTATCAGAGTGGGCAATGGATAATGGAATAATCGTGAATCTCCTAAATCATGAGGAAACTTTTATCGATATTTATACTATAATTGCAAAGATGTAATTTTGTTAAAGGGGAGATCTGTAACAACCCATCTTTTTGCCATATTTTCTCTGATTTTGTCGGCATTTTTATTATGAAAATATGGTAATTTCGGTTCAATGTCGACACGTTTGATGTAAAATTTGAAATTTGTTAATCGAAATAAACTATGTAGAATTATAATGAGTGCATTGGGTTGAGAAAATGCATAATTTTGTTTTAATAAAAACAGATCTAAAAAGGTTGTCATTTGCACTGGATGGATCTAGAAAAAGCCCCATATATAGCTCTATAGGATCATTGTATCGAATCTGCAAGAATTTGTATTGAAGATATGACTACTTGCCATACTCTATTGTTGTTTGCAAAAAGGAGAAGGTGTTCTTGTAGCCCGTAAATCAAGAGGGTGTGCCTTGTTGCCCATGAAATCAAGATTGTAAAGGTATTCTTGCCACCCATGGATAACAAGCGATTATAGTGAAATTTTGCATGGTGGAGTACATGACTGGATGTAGGATTGGTTAATCTGAACTAGTATAAAAATCCATGTGTTATTTACTTTACTGCATTTTACTTTATTACTTACTTATTTCTATTTGCAATTTGAATAGATGTAGTGTTAAATTCATCAGTTTGCTTTATTGATTTGAAATACATATTTCATCTCCTCTAGTGTTTAAATAGCCTTAAGATACATTCTGCATTGTGTTATATACAACCTTCAGTTTTTCAACATTTTGTATTGAAGCATTGGTTTTCAAAAATTCGTAACTTGATTTTTGAAAAGTATAAATGTCTCATGACACTTGTAGCACTTTCTTTAACGCTTTTGTAGCCGAGCAATCTACCACTAGGCCCCCTCTATTTGATAGTAGTAATTATTCATATTAGGCTTGCAGGATGAAATTTTATTTACAGTCTAATGGTTTAGATATTTGGAACATTACCTAAATAGAGTACAATGAGCCCCAAGTGAACTATTCATAATGAACACTAGACCAAAAGACACAAGCACTCAGTAACTCAAAGGCCATGAAAATTTTATTGTGCTCCTTAGATAGAAATGAATCTAATCAAATGTCTATTTGTAAGTCTACATATAAAATTTGAAGAACATTGCAAGTCATATATGAGGGCACTAGTAAAGTAAAATAAACTAAGATATTTATGCAAACTAACCAGTTTCAACTTTTTCTAATGAAACCAAATGAGTCCCTATTTCTGATATGTATTCTAGATTCCAGGATATAGTATATGCATTAATATCATTAGGAAAGAAAATTACTGAAGAGGACCAAGTCAAAAAGATCTTGAATTCATTTTCTAGTGAATGGGATCAAAAGACTCTGGCAATCGAAGAAGCCAATGATATTAGTACTTTGAAAGTAGAAGATTTAATTGGTAATCTAATGTCCTATGAAGTAAACTTATAGGTTAGAAAAGAGAATCGGCAAATGAGAAGAAATCACTAGCACTCAACACTACAAATTATTATGATGAACCAGATAATGCTGCTAATGATGATGATATTGAGTTTATGACAAGGGATTTTAAGAAATTCTTGAAATATTGGAAAACGAACAAACTTTGAAAAACTAACAACAATAATTGCATAAATGAAAATGTTGTTAAGTGTTTTGAATATGATAAACCCGGTCATTTGAAAAGAAACTATCCCAACCTGAAGAAATCAAAGTGCTCTTCGAACATTTTCAATAAGAAGAGGAAACAGGCTTTCAACACAATTAGGATGATTCAAATACATCATCAATTGATAGTGATTCAAAAACAAAAAATGCCAATATGTGCTTCATGGAAAAGGATGACTAAGTATGGAATTTTAATAAAGAAATTACTAATGTCTTAAATGATATGTATAAGGGATATAAAATGCTTAGGAAAGAATAGAAGAATAGTTTAACAGAGATAGATAAATTAAAATTGTTTAATAAAATGTTAACCAAAGAAAAGCAGCATCTAGATGATAAAATTGAAACGGACTTAATGATGATTCAAAACTTGAAAGTTTTAAAAAACTTAAAAGTGAAAATGAATCAATAAGGTCAGAAAATCTTTCAATGAAATCAGAGATTACTGATCTAAATAACAAAATAACATCTCTAGATAATGTTATTCTTAACTGTAATAAGGATTTTGACAAAATGAAAACTAATATCGATAAATTTAACAAAGGGAAGGATAATCTTGAAAATTTGTTATCTGCATCTAAACCTACTAGGAATAAACATGGACTTGGATACACCCCTAAGCCCAAATCAAAGAAAAAAGTACTCAAAGTACTAGATTTGTTAAGGCTGCCAAGTTCAAAAAAAAACCTAGGAGATTAGAGTTAAAACCTCCAATAAGTTCGTTAATTTGTGGGTTCCTAGAAAGTTAGATAATATTGAAAAAGAAAAATGTATTGATAATTTTATTAATAAAGTTCATTTATCTAATGATTATATTTTGAAAGGGCATTCAAACTCTTCATGGGTTTGGCTTCCCAAAACTTAATCCCATGGACCCAAAATAAAAAGGGTACCAGTGCCCGTATTTTGTATTTTTTTCAGGTACTGAACAATGGATATCAGATAGCGGATGTTCAAAGTATATGACAGGAAATCCATTGAACTTTGGATAAATATCAAAAGGATATGTTATTGGCATCGGCAATGTTGGCAACTCTAAAACTCATATAATTTTAATTATTTTACTTGATAAGTATATTTCATGCTTTATATTGATTTTGATTCCCCTCATGAGTTTGATTTATATACATTTATATACATCTCTATATACAAACTCTATACATATTGTCTAGCTGTGCTTAAGTAATTCTATTTTCGCTGTTCTTATTGATGACAAAAGGGGAGAAAATGTATAAATATACTAGGAAAAATGATATGGGGTGTGCATAGAGTTAGGGGGAGTCAAATATAAAAATATTGTATTTTATCTCTCAAATATTTATGTGGTTGTCATCATCAAAAAGGGGTATATTATTAATACCCTAGGTATTGATTTTGATGATAATAACCATATAAATATTGCTACTAATGTATCTTCGAGTTGTGTGGTTATTTCAAATATATTATGGAGACATTTATAGAGATAAACAAGAATTCAATGGAAGAAAATGGATTATATAAGAAGGTTAATCATAGCTATGGAAGAACAAAACTAATTGAAGAAGAATGTTGAAAGGGCAGAAATGTTTGAAGTGATGAGTAGCTGGTTGAGTCTTAGAATTCCTTGTTAAAGATCCCATGGCAATTATACTTGAAGAACATCAACCATTGACCTCGGTCGAATCACAAAAATCCACAAAAAGGAGGTACTTTTGAAATCTAAAATTTGCAACACTTATAAGTGTTGCTGATGTGTTGATGTTCTCTTTGGAAAATATCTATATGTCGACACATGGGGTCAAATATGTCAACATACTTCCCGTTGGTCATTTTTTTAAATTTAAATCAAGAGATTTTCCCGCCACCTCTTCACCAACAGACACGTCTCTTCAGTCACTATATAAAGGCCTTGGAAAACGAATTTTCCAATAAAGCAGCTCTTCTTTCTCTTACTCTTTCTCTTCCATACTTTTGCAAAACAAATCCATTTCATACTCTTTCATTCTCTTTACAAATCCACACTCTTTCACTCCAATTCTTCAAGGATTTGCAAATCACGCAATATTAGAGAGTTTCTACTTGAATTCATATCATTCTCTCTCTGATTTCATCATATTCCTCAATGAAATCAAAGGTATATTGCCATTAGAGGTCTATAGGATCTTTGTATCGAATCTGCAAGAATTTTTATTGAAGATACGACTACTTGCCATACTCTATTGTTATTTGAAAAGGAAAAGGTGTTCTTGTAGCCCGTAAATCAAGAGGGTGTATATTGTTGCCCGTGAAATCAAGACTGTAAAGTTATTCTTGCCACCTATGGAAAGCAAGCGATTATAGTGAAATTCTATACGGTGGAATGCAAAATTTGATGTAGGATTAGTTAATATGAACTTGTATAAAAATTTGGGTGTTATTTACTTTACTGCATTTTATTTTATTACTTACTTATTTCTGTTTACAGTTGGAATAGATAGTATTAAATTCATAAGTTAGTTTTATAGATATGAAATACACATTTCATTCTCTAGTGTTTAAATAGCCTTAAGATTCATTCCACATTATGTTATAGAAAACCTCTAGTTTTTTAACATATATATGTATGTATGTATGTATATACATTCCTAAGCGTGCGTAAAAGATTCACGTGCTAAATTAATCGTTAAGATGTCAAAACTTCCAAATTTATACAAGTTCAAATCCGTACATCACTTGAATTAACTAATATCCTTAGCCCAACAAATAGACATGTATTAATAAAATAGAACCAAATACCAAACTTATTTTATATTAATATGGTAGAATTATCATCTCTATTTCAAGGAATAAAACTTACAATTTAAACCCTTTATATTCTATTTAACTTCTATATAGCCGAACATGAATTGTAAAAGGGATTCTATTTAAGTTATGGAAATATGTAGTGCAAACTACGAACAAGAGAATTCGTACCATACACACCATCTTCTAACTTGTTTTATTTTTAGAACTCTTTAACACATCAATAGAAAAGAGTTGGAAGTGGAATATAATATAAAATATTCAAATTGTAATAACAAAACAAATTATGCTAGTTCAATATAAAATAATTGGGATTCCAATAAACAGAAGAATTGGCATTTCGTTTTGGGGGAATTTTAGGTTTAAATTTTAGGGTTTTCATGAACAAAATTCCCCCATGCATAAAAAAATCATACTTCTACTATACAAATACTAAAAATGTGAAAAACTAAGATTTTAACTCATAAATAATTTGCTTGCCTCTTTTTGGATTTGATTACGCCTTTTCCTACTTGCATCTACAGATCTCTTCTCTTTGAAATATAAAACAATTGGATTGTATATAAATCAGATTCAAAATAAGAGATTAGAGAAGAATAGAACTAGAAATTGAATATTTGAAAACCTAAAATCCCTTACCTTGAAATCCTAAGTGATTCTGAATCGTAGAGAAGAAGAAGACTAGTAGAGCCTCGCTATTATTCTCAAATAATTTGTGAATAAAAGTGAGGGGCTAGCCTTTTATTTATAGTGGTTAGAAGGCACAGAATAGTCATATTTAAATCGGCTTAAAATAATAAAATCCAAGCCGTTTCTGGCCTAAATTAACAAAGCCCCACCTCCTACCGGTCGATCGCTTGACCTTGGGTGGTCGACCGCTCCATGTTTATGACCGTAAATTTATTAGTTTTCTTTTTATTTAATTCATTTTTAAAACTAATGTTAACGTTTTCTTAAACATTAAGTATCCCTTAACGTTAAAAATATTTATTACCCTATTTAATTCTTTTTACGTCAATGTTATTCAAATTCAAAATTTGAATTTGTTTGAATTATTTTAAATTTGAAAACTTCAAACCTCAATAACTTTTCCATTTAAGCTTTGATTACAAAACTTTATATATGAAAATTGGTCAAAAAATTGCCACGAACACAATGGTGTGAATTTCGTAGCCAAATTCCGAAATATATAAAATTTCTATTTTTAGACTTATTATTAACTAATTAACTTCTTATTAATAATTTTTACGGGTTGTTATATTCCCCCCCTCCTAAAAAGGATTTCATCCTTGAAATCCCTAAGGGGAAGATAGTGTAACGCAGACTCAACATCCATGTTATGCAACCAAGTTATCTAAACAACTATCTACTCAGCCAAAAAGTGCAATGTGATTATGTATGCAACATACGAAAGGTGAGCTCAGCCCTAGCGTGAATGCAAGATCATGACATATAGGCATGCGTGCAAGCAACCTAAATATGCATAAAATTCTACTTAAACATAAAATTAATAGTAAAAAGTGTGGCAACCATCCTCTACCATCCAATCTAGCAACCACGATGAAACCAAAAACCTAAATTTTTGAGAGAGAAGCTTTACTAGAGAAAAGCTCAGGATGAGAAGTCTTCATCTTCTCTTTAGTTTCTCATGTGCTTTCTGTCGGATTATCTTCCCATTGTACTCAAACCATCCTAATTTCTTTGTTGTGGAGCTTCCTATTTCCATGGTCCACTATGCGTTTGGTGGCCCGGGGTGCTATTGGCTACATCTCATTATCTACTAACTAATTAGGCTCTACTATAGTGGCGGTATTGTGAAGGCATCTCCTCAAGTGAGAAACATAAAAAACGTCATGGACTCCTGGTAACTTATACGATGGCTCCACTCGATATGCAAGTTTCCCTATTCATTCTGGCCCAGCGAACCTTGGTGTCAACTTTCCCAACGTACCAAACTTTGTCACCTTCCTAAGAGGGGAAACCATAATGAACATCATATCTCCTACCTCAAATTCCAATTCTTTCTTTCGCTTGTGAGCATAGGACTTCTGACGGTTCTGTGAGCATTTATTCACTACCTAATCCTCTTTATCTTTTCCTAAGTCTCGTAACCAAAATCTGGTACAAGTAGAATTTTATCGGTGGTTTCCCACCGATAGTTGGACGATTTACATGGCCACCCATAAAGCGCTTCGAAGGGTGCCATGCCAATCGCCGCTTGATAACTATTATTGTACGTGAATTCTACCAAGGATAAATGCTGCTCCCAATGTCCTCCAAAATCCATGATGCAAGCCCTAAACAAAGCCTCTAAACTCATATTCACCCTTTTAGTCTGACCATTGGTCTGTGGGTGGTAAGTAGTATAAAGATTCAATGTCGTTTGTAAGGCTGACCGCAAACTCCTTTAAAATTCGCTAGTGAATAAGGGGTACCTATCACTAACAATGCTAACTATAATTCCATGTGGTCACACTACTTCCTTGATATAAATTTACAAAAGAGACGTCGCAATCCTATTACTCCTAGTGGGAATAAAATGGGCACTTTTAGTCGGTCTATCCACTATAACCTAAGTAACTTCATTAGGCAACTCATCTATAAAGTCCAATGATATTTGCTCCCACTTCCAAGTCGGCACTTCTAACGGTGATAAAAATCCTCTAGGCTTCCCTTGTTTTGCCTTTATCTTTTGGCACGTCAAACACTTAGGGACAATTTGTAACGACCCAGAACTTTGAACAAATTAAATTGAGAATATTTAATTAATTTTAAGTATTTGAACGATAATTTGATTTGAATCCCCGATATAATTTTGAAATCTGCGATTAAACTTTAAAATTTAATCGATTGAAAGTTGAATAAAAATTTGAATCTTCAATTTTAAGCAGAAGAAAAATATTTCGAAAGCTTTTAAAATTCATATTGATAATACCGAAGATAATCGAACTTTCAGAATTGAATTTTAAACTGTTCCGTTCAGTTTGGAAATTTAATCGGTTAAATCGAATTTAAAAATAGCCGTCCGAGGCGCAGTCTCGGAATTCGACGAAACCAGTTCCATTGGGTCCGTAATATTGAATTATTACCGGATTTCAAATTTCGTATTTTTCGGAGTTGATATGTGACCGTACGGTGGGTAAACGCGTTGAAATAAAAGCAAATTCAATTTAAATTTTAAAAAATTTCAACGCAACAGAGATTCTTTCTTCAGCCTGCTTTCTTTCAACATCGATGCTTTTCCTCTGCAAAGTCACGTACTCCTTGTTCCCCCATCCCTTTACAATTCTCACGCAAACATCATTTCCTCACAGAACATTTCAGAAGAAAATTTTCGTTCAAGATAAAATAATGGCGCCTGTTCCTTTTCTTTAAAAATCAAAACCCATACTCTTCAGTTTCAATTCAAAATCGACAGATAAAAAAAAATGGCTCCTTCCCGTGCGAATCAATAAATTCAAACTCGCGAGCGACTTCGATGCGAGGCCAGAGGAAGGGGCGTTCGATTTCGAGCTCGCGAAGGCGTTGGACTTCGGTCGCGAGGCGAGAGCTGGGGTTCGTGGGGGCGATGAAGGCGGAGGCGTGCGATCGAGTTTTAGGGCAATCGAGCTAGGGTTTCGGTGGCTGTCACATTTGGGTTCAGGCACGACGTGAAGTCGTTTTTGGGACGATAGCGCGTACGATGGTGGAAGTGGTTCTCGAACACGATGAGGAAGTGATTGCCTCGCGTGCGTAGGAGTAAAGGTGGTTGGTGTCGTCCCAGTCTCGAAGGCGAGCAGTGCGATGATTTTGAGTGAGATCTCATGGAGTTCGTGATGGCTTCGGTTTGAGTAGCCTGGAGTTTCGATCGACAGTGAGGTATATGAAAATTTTTCAATTCAATTTAGTTTTGAATATGAATTTAAAAATTGGTAGATTCAATCCATTTAAAATGGGAAATTAATTTCAGAGAAAATAATTTCATGCATATTCAAAGTATACAGTTTTGATATTTTGTATGTAGTTAGAAAAAAATAAGAATAGAATGCAAAAAGAAAAAAAATATATATAGCTTAAACTAATATTTTAGTTAAAAGAAACTGGTTTAGAATTAAATCATCGGTGAATTTAAATTTTCAAAAGAAAATGTAGTAGCTCGATTTATTCGAATATTTATAAAATTGTATAATTGTTTATACAAGGTCGAATACAACGGAGAAAATTAAATCTGGATTTGGAAATGGATGGCAAAATAAAAGGCTAAGGTGAGATTTTTCTCACTCGATTGAAATGGATTTCTACAGTTATTGATTGATGATTGCTATTGGATGTGTGATATTAGATATAGTAGGATATATATCTATATATAGCAATATATACATATTGGCATATGTATATATTGGATTGATTGATTTCCCGCCTCGTATAGCGGATGAGACCCTATTGCGCCGTTAGTAAGCGGATTATTTTTATAAAACCCATATACCGCGATATTCCACCTCGAAGTGGAATTGGTATTGTGCTAACATCTGTGGATGCAGGGAAACAGGATGGAGGGATCCAACTGGATTCCTCACCAGTATTTATTTATTTACAGATATTGATGTATATTCTGTTATCATATGTTGATATATGATGTTTGTTGTTATGATTGACTAATTGATGCTGTTGCATCATCGGATTCAGTTTTGAAGTTTAAAAATAACATCTTTTACTTTAAAAGGGTTTTTAAAGTGATTTTTGAAAGTAGACGTTTTATTGGATTGTTGAATTGATTTATTTTAAATAAATAAACGTCTAAAATTTTAAAGTTATAAAAGTTAAGATTTTTGTGAAATAAAATCAAAGTGTGATTTTTGAAATAAAAGTTAAGAAATTTATGAAATGGGTTAAATTGGGATTTCTAGTATTATAAACGGTTTATTTAAAAGATGTACAAAAAATGGATATTTATAAATTTGAAATATTGGAATTATAAGACCAGTTTCTATAAGTGTTAGAATGAAGTATAAATGGGATTTCATAAGTTAATGAAATCTGAAAGTTTTAAATTTTGTGAAGTTTAAAGGAACGATTTCTTTTAAAATAAATGAACTATAAGTTATATTAACTTATAAGATGGACCTTTGGTATATACATTGAGTTATAAATTGAATGGGTCGTTAAAGAAGATTTATAAATTGAAGTTGTTAGAAAATAGAAATAGAATTTATAAACGTTGTTTTATAAACTCGAAATCAATTGGATATGATAAATTAAATATAGAAGGTTGTTAAAGGAGATATATTCGCGATTTTGGATAGCGAATTATTCTTGAAATAAAATGTGTAGAAAATAGTGAAATGTGGTTAGTGAAGTATATTCACGATTTTGGACAGTGAATATATTTTTAAGTAAAATGGATATGGTTTTGGGAAAGTGATATTTTAAGATGAAGTTAATTGTTTTAACGATGTTTTAAAAATGATTAAATATCGAAATCATAGATTTCAACATTCATTGTTGAAATAGACGTTTTCGAGAAGTAGAAGGAAATGGTGGACTATAACACTGTTGTTATAGTAAATGATTTCCGAAAGGAAATGTTTTTTTATATAGTATTGGGATTTATATATCTATCTTAAAATCTGAATCCCTATACTAGTGATTTTGAGTCGTCGTAACGATGTCTTACCTAACATTCGTTTTGACTCAAATGATTTCCTTAAAGAATGAAATGTATACTTAGTATTGATTTAGGTATATCGAATATTTTCAAATGTTGAAAATAAATAGATTTGTGAATTACTTATTTTTAAATAAGTATGGAAATGCTTTTCCAATATGAAATGAACTGTTTTGAGATTTTATCTTCAAAGATAAAATGAAATGTGGAAATTGATTTGAAATTGTTTTCAAATGGTGAAGTGTGGAAATTTTATATCTAGTAAAGATATTTTTGGAAAATAAATAATTTGGAAAATTATTTGGAATCTGATGATGTCGCGCATCTTTATTGATAGTTAAATAACCGACTATCAATAATTACCTTGGATGGTATTTGTTGTGAATTGGATGAATTTGAATGCCACACTTATTTTTGAATAAGCGCTCACTATTCGGGTTAGCCGGGAAAGGACCATGGGGTCGTATAACCCATTCCGAATATGTGATACGTCGTTATGAATTGCATTCGAAGACCGGTGTTGAAGACCGGATATTTTTGAAAACGGAAGGATTACCGTCGAGTTACTCTACATCGGTTGATCTCCGATTTAGAGGTTTTATCACCCTTAGTGACGGGAAGTCCGGACGTGATTGGAAATTATCCGGATTTGCAAGGGCTTCGTGAGAAGTGCCTTCGGTTCTGTTCGATCCCGGAACAGACTTGTATGGATTGTGTGTCTGACATTACACTTTGAGATATAAAGCTGATTTCTTTCAAATACATCTGTTGGTGGCGGAGAATTTATTCTCTTAGCTTAACACCCTTCTCTGAGACGTACGAGCTCAGAGGTTATGTAGTTGAAGTTATCAGCGATATATCCCAATTTGGTAATGTGGCATGCTGAGTGTTGCTGTGTGATGATCAGTGTTTGATCATTTGTTTGATCATTTATCTTTGTGATCATAGGTTGATCATCTGTTGACCCAAAGCGTGGCTTTTTGAAAAAGCGTAGCTTTGTGGACAAGACTTCGTCAGGGCCTCAACAACCCGGAAATGGTCGAAACAGGAATGTTGCGGCAAGGTTATGAGGGTCGCACCCTTTAGGGTATGTCATTTCCTTCTGGAAAGGGGTGGTATCATGGTATGGAGCCCAAATACTTACTCATGTGGATACACTTTCTTTATGATGTGTGATGTTGGATATCGAGCGCTCGGATAAAGGTCCCAAAGGACCGGGTGATGACATATTCGTGAGTTACCTGTTACAGGGGTAACCCGGCCTTGTTTGGCAGAGAGCAGTTTGTCTCTCGGGACGTCCAGCCAGAGGCGATCCTATTCAGCAGGAGGAAAGGAAGTTCCTTAGCCTGACCATTTGTTGGGAATCCATTTCCCAAATACGAAACTTGTATGGTTTTAGTTGTAGAACCTGCTATCTAATATAGCAGCTATAGTAGGCATAGTATAATGGTACCTATGCTGGCTAAGATTAATATTATACTTTCGAAATGTTTTCTACATTAGACATTAATAATAATAATCCAATGATTTGCGTAGTAAGCATCTTTGACTATCATAAGAAGAAATCTCCTCCAATTCTGCGTTTGCATTGTGTGTGTGGCAGGAGGTCTTATGGTAGTTTCATTTTCCGAAAGCATTGCGAATCTGATTATTTTCTTTGTGAAAAATAACTGTTTTACGATCTCACACCAGTCACCATGACTGACTCGGAGTTTATTGTTCCCTTCTAAACTCTGGGTGCCCACCAATTCCACACGGGCAGTCTAGAGTTAGGTTATCAGGATATTCTGGATATTCTGGAGCTTTGGAGATAAGCTGGATGACGAGACGTAGTATTTGTATCTGATGGTATTTATTCCGCTGTGTATTCTGTATGAGGACAAGTTTAAATAACTGTCCATTGTTGTATATTGACTCTGATTGATGTATGTATAAAAAGATATAGTTCTTTGTTTTAAAAGACTAGTGATTATCTATTATATATTGTTCCGCTGCGATATGTGAGATTCTGATATTGTTTCTGTTCTGATGTTGTTCTGTTGTTCTTCTTTTCTTTTTCTTCTATCTTTTCTTCTACCTCTTCTTTTAAACCATAATGGTTCGGTTTTTCGTTCACCTTGAGTAAATCGATGGAGATTAGTGTCTATTCAAGGGGTACGGAAAAGCGGGCTATTACATTTGGTATCAGAGCATATGGTTAAGCGACAACCCTGCTCTGTTGGGTGTTACTCATTAGAGATAGAGTCAGCAGTACTCTAGAATGAGTGTGAGTGTAATAATAGATATGAGCGCGTATTTGTTATTGAATATGAAATTGTTTGTATTGCGTTGACTTATCGGTTGATTGTTTATAAATTCTGGTCGGTGCAGTCTAGCTAACTGTAATCGATAGGGGTTTCTAAACTCTTAAACAAGATAAACCGACACAGTATTGTTTTAAATAAGGTAAATGAAATAATTTTACCTAAAACTATTTTTGTATAGAAAAGAAATGATTTTCTATGAATTATCATAGTATATGGATGCTTGTTGTTAGGAAAGTGATAATATTGAAAGTTATCATTATTATATGAAATTGAATACGAAATGGAAATTGTAACTCCAAGGTTAAGAAATAAATTCACATACAAATGAAATTTAAGAATATAAATTATAAATGTGATTTATAGTTTGAAACGAAATTCCAGAGAAGTTTTTGGAAATGTTTTGAAAAGAATTTGAAAATTTTGGAGATTTGGAAAGTTTAAATTCTTTTTGATTTGAAAATGAATTTCAAAGGTTTGAAAAGTATTTTAGAGAGATGAAAGCTCTAAACTCTTTTCGGTCGCTGGAAAATAACTTCGGTAATGACTGCAGCATCACCGATGTTCATTTTTGGGTTTCCAAAAGAGAAATTGCTGCCAAATTGTTTTAAATGGAAGTTGTTTGAAAAAATTGGGTATTGTTTTGGAAATTCAAAGGATAATTTGAATTGTTTTCAAAATGGTTTTGAAAAGGTTGAAAAGACTCTGGAATACCATATAAAAATATTTATGGAATATGATTGAATTGATAACTTATACAATTCGAATTTTGATAGAATAAATTTAACTTAAAGGATGTAGTTAAATTAATGTAAGTACAAGTGAATCAATTGAATGAAGTGAAATGATTACTTAAAGAAAATTTATTAAGTTGAAAATAAATTTGCAATTGCAAGTGCAAGAAAATGAAATTGAATGTTAAAATTCACTTTGAATTTGTAAGTAATTAAAACTGCAATTGAATTTGATTTGTGGAAAACAAAGTGAACTATTAAACTGAAATTAGTAAGTGAAGCTAATTGAATATTAACCAAATGAATAAGGTTTGAAACAAATTAAATTCAATGATTATAGAAGAAAGGTAAATTGAATTCGAATGTGAAATCCAGTTTAATGTGAGTAGTTATAAACCAAAATGGTAAATTGAAAATAAATTTTGGGAATGAACGAAAGAATAAAACTGGAATTGAAACTGAATATTGAAACCGAATTTGAATTGTGTGAAATAAAATGGAGTTTGAGATTAGTTTGAAGTGAACTAAAGAAAATTGATAAAGTTCAATATTCAGAAGATAAATTGAATCCAAATTGGAATTGTGAATTGAATTCAAATGAATTTGAAATGTGAAATTGAATGAAAATAGATATATAACTTCAATAGTGAATTAGAGATGATATAAGAAGTATATATTGAAAATTTTGTAATAGAATTTGCAAAATAGTTTGAATATGTAACTAGATATTATGGCTAGTAGGACATACAGGTGTTATAAAAGGAATTGGAATTTTGATTTCGAAGATAATTTGAATTGCTCGAAAAAGGTATGTATTTAAATTTGAATATGAGATTTGATGACTTATTTCTCTAGCCGCTTGCCTTTTTCTTTTTCTTTTTGAAATCTGAGAGTCCGTAGGGACGTTTTGTAGTCGTGCCGTATTAGCCGCGCAAAGGAGACGCTGGCGAAATTTTTCGAAAATTTCGGGTGTTAGAAAATTTTTGAGAAATTTTGAAAGTTTAAAATTTGAATTTAAACTTAAATTTGAATTGTTAAGTAAACAAAGTTGTTTAGAACTTATAATTGAAGTTGGAAACGAGTTGAATGATAACGAATCTTTAATACAAAGATTTGTTTTGATAAATTGATAAAACTAGTGGATTGTTGAAAATAGTGGACGAGTTAAGGACCACTTTTCCTAACTTGTAATTTCGGGACGAAATTCTTTTAAGGGGGGAAGTCTGTAACGACCCAGAATTTTGAACAAATTAAATTGAGAATATTTAATTAATTTTAAGTATTTGAACGATAATTTGATTTAAATCCCCGATATAATTTTGAAATCTTCGATTAAACTTTAAAATTTAATCGATTGAAAGTTGAATAAAAATTTGAATCTTCAATTTTAAGCTAAAGAAAAATATTTCGAAAGCTTTTAAAATTCATATTGATAATACCGAAGATAATCGAACTTTCAGAATTGAATTTTAAACTGTTCCGTTCAGTTTTGAAATTTAATCGGTTAAATCGAATTTAAAAATAGCCGTCCGAGGCGCAGTCTCGGAATTCGACGAAACTAGTTCCATTGGGTCTGTAATATTGAATTATTACCGGATTTCAAATTTCGTATTTTTCGGAGTTGATATTTGACCGTACGGTGGGTAAACGCGTTGAAATAAAAGCAAATTCAATTTAAATTTTAAAAATTTTCAACGCAACAGAGATTCTTTCTTCAGCCTGCTTTCTTTCAACATCGATGCTTTTCCTCTGCAAAGTCACGTACTCCTTGTTCCCCCATCCCTTTACAATTCTCACGCAAACATCATTTCCTCACAGAACATTTCAGAAGAAAATTTTCGTTCAAGATAAAATAATGGCGCCTGTTCCTTTTCTTTAAAAATCAAAACCCATACTCTTCAGTTTCAATTCAAAATCGACAGATAAAAAAAATGGCTCCTTCCCGTGCGAATCAATAAATTCAAACTCGCGAGCGACTTCGATGCGAGGCCAGAGGAAGGGGCGTTTGATTTCGAGCTCGCGAAGGCGTTGGACTTCGGTCGCGAGGCGAGAGCTGGGGTTCGTGGGGGCGATGAAGGCGGAGGCGCGCGATCGAGTTTTAGGGCAATCGAGCTAGGGTTTCGGTGGCTGTCACATTTGGGTTCAGGCACGACGTGAAGTCGTTTTTGGGACGATAGCGCGTACGATGGTGGAAGTGGTTCTCGAACACGATGAGGAAGCGATTGCCTCGCGTGCGTAGGAGTAAAGGTGGTTGGTGTCGTCCCAGTCTCGAAGGCGAGCAGTGCGATGATTTTGAGTGAGATTTCATGGAGTTCGTGATGGCTTCGGTTTGAGTAGCCTGGAGTTTCGATCGACAGTGAGGTATATGAAAATTTTTCAATTCAATTTAGTTTTGAATATGAATTTAAAAATTGGTAGATTCAATCCATTTAAAATGGGAAATTAATTTCAGAGAAAATAATTTCATGCATATTCAAAGTATACAGTTTTGATATTTTGTATGTAGCTAGAAAAAAATAAGAATAGAATGCAAAAAGAAAAAAATATATATATAGTTTAAACTAATATTTTAGTTAAAAGAAACTGGTTTAGAATTAAATCATCGGTGAATTTAAATTTTCAAAAGAAAATGTAGTAGCTCGATTTATTCGAATATTTATAAAATTGTATAATTGTTTATACAAGGTCGAATACAACGGAGAAAATTAAATCTGGATTTGGAAATGGATGGCAAAATAAAAAGCTAAAGTGAGATTTTTCTCACTCGATTGAAATGGATTTCTACAGTTATTGATTGATGATTGCTATTGGATGTGTGATATTAGATATAGTAGGATATATATCTATATATAGCAATATATACATATTGGCATATGTATATATTGGATTGATTGATTTCCCGCCTCGTATAGCGGATGAGACCCTATTGCGCCGTTAGTAAGCGGATTATTTTTATAAAACCCATATACCGCGATATTCCACCTCGAAGTGGAATTGGTATTGTGCTAACATCTGTGGATGCAGGGAAACAGGTTGGAGGGATCCAACTGGATTCCTCACCAGTATTTATTTATTTACAGATATTGATGTATATTCTGTTATCATATGTTGATATATGATGTTTGTTGTTATGATTGACTAATTGATGCTGTTGCATCATCGGATTCAGTTTTGAAGTTTAAAAATAACATCTTTTACTTTAAAAGGGTTTTTAAAGTGATTTTTGAAAGTAGACGTTTTATTGGATTGTTGAATTGATTTATTTTAAATAAATAAACGTCTAAAATTTTAAAGTTATAAAAGTTAAGATTTTTGTGAAATAAAATCAAAGTGTGATTTTTGAAATAAAAGTTAAGAAATTTATGAAATGGGTTAAATTGGGATTTCTAGTATTATAAACGGTTTATTTAAAAGATGTACAAAAAATGGATATTTATAAATTTGAAATATTGGAATTATAAGACCAGTTTCTATAAGTGTTAGAATGAAGTATAAATGGGATTTCATAAGTTAATGAAATCTGAAAGTTTTAAATTTTGTGAAGTTTAAAGGAACGATTTCTTTTAAAATAAATGAACTATAAGTTATATTAACTTATAAGATGGACCTTTGGTATATACATTGAGTTATAAATTGAATGGGTCGTTAAAGAAGATTTATAAATTGAAGTTGTTAGAAAATAGAAATAGAATTTATAAACGTTGTTTTATAAACTCGAAATCAATTGGATATGATAAATTAAATATAGAAGGTTGTTAAAGGAGATATATTCGCGATTTTGGATAGCGAATTATTCTTGAAATAAAATGTGTAGAAAATAGTGAAATGTGGTTAGTGAAGTATATTCACGATTTTGGACAGTGAATATATTTTTAAGTAAAATGGATATGGTTTTGGGAAAGTGATATTTTAAGATGAAGTTAATTGTTTTAACGATGTTTTTAAAATGATTAAATATCGAAATCATAGATTTCAACATTCATTGTTGAAATAGACGTTTTCGAGAAGTAGAAGGAAATGGTGGACTATAACACTGTTGTTATAGTAAATGATTTCCGAAAGGAAATGTTTTTTTATATAGTATTGGGATTTATATATCTATCTTAAAATCTGAATCCCTATACTAGTGATTTTGAGTCGTCGTAACGATGTCTTACGTAACATTCGTTTTGACTCAAATGATTTCCTTAAAGAATGAAATGTATACTTAGTATTGATTTAGGTATATCGAATATTTTCAAATGTTGAAAATAAATAGATTTGTGAATTACTTAATTTTAAATAAGTATGGAAATGCTTTTCCAATATGAAATGAACTGTTTTGAGATTTTATCTTCAAAGATAAAATGAAATGTGGAAATTGATTTGAAATTGTTTTCAAATGGTGAAGTGTGGAAATTTTATATCTAGTAAAGATATTTTTGGAAAATAAATAATTTGGAAAATTATTTGGAATCTGATGATGTCGCGCATCTTTATTGATAGTTAAATAACCGACTATCAATAATTACCTTGGATGGTATTTGTTGTGAATTGGATGAATTTGAATGCCACACTTATTTTTGAATAAGCGCTCACTATTCGGGTTAGCCGGGAAAGGACCATGGGG
Source organism: Allium fistulosum (assembly GCA_030737815.1). NCBI lineage: Eukaryota > Viridiplantae > Streptophyta > Magnoliopsida > Asparagales > Amaryllidaceae > Allium > Allium fistulosum. The sequence goes on along the minus strand of CM060905.1, from coordinate 863,205,701 downwards.
TCGTATAACCCATTCCGAATATGTGATACGTCGTTATGAATTGCATTCGAAGACCGGTGTTGAAGACCGGATATTTTTGAAAACGGAAGGATTACCGTCGAGTTACTCTACATCGGTTGATCTCCGATTTAGAGGTTTTATCACCCTTAGTGACGGGAAGTCCGGACGTGATTGGAAATTATCCGGATTTGCAAGGGCTTCGTGAGAAGTGCCTTCGGTTCTGTTCGATCCCGGAACAAACTTGTATGGATTGTGTGTCTGACATTACACTTTGAGATATAAAGCTGATTTCTTTCAAATACATATCTGTTGGTGGCGGAGAATTTATTCTCTTAGCTTAACACCCTTCTCTGAGACGTACGAGCTCAGAGGTTATGTAGTTGAAGTTATCAGCGATATATCCCAATTTGGTAATGTGGCATGCTGAGTGTTGCTCTGTGATGATCAGTGTCTGATCATTTGTGATATGATCATTTGTTTGATCATTTATCTTTGTGATCATAGGTTGATCATCTGTTGACCCAAAGCGTGGCTTTTTGAAAAAGCGTAGCTTTGTGGACGAGACTTCGTCAGGGCCTCAACAACCCGGAAATGGTCGAAACAGGAATGTTGCGGCAAGGTTATGAGGGTCGCGCCCTTTAGGGTATGTCATTTCCTTCTGGAAAGGGGTGGTATCATGGTATGGAGCCCAGATACTTACTCATGTGGATACACTTTCTTTATGATGTGTGATGTTGGATATCGAGCGCTCGGATAAAGGTCCCAAAGGACCGGGTGATGACATATTCGTGAGTTACCTGTTACAGGGGTAACCCGGCCTTGTTTGGCAGAGAGCAGTTTGTCTCTCGGGACGTCCAGCCAGAGGCGATCCTATTCGGCAGGAGGAAAGGAAGTTCCTTAGCCTGACCATTTGTTGGAAATCCATTTCCCAAATACGAAACTTGTACGGTTTTAGTTGTAGAACCTGCTATCTAATATAGCAGCTATAGTAGGCATAGTATAATGGTACCTATGCTGGCTAAGATTAATATTATACTTTCGAAATGTTTTCTACACTAGACATTAATAATAATAATCCAATGATTTGCGTAGTAAGCATCTTTGACTATCATAAGAAGAAATCTCCTCCAATTCTGCGTTTGCATTGTGTGTGTGGCAGGAGGTCTTATGGTAGTTTCATTTTCCAAAAGCATTGCGAATCTGATTTTTTTCTTTGTGAAAAATAACTGTTTTACGATCTCACACCAGTCACCATGACTGACTCGGAGTTTATTGTTCCCTTCTAAACTCTGGGTGCCCACCAATTTCCACACGGGCAGTCTAGAGTTAGGTTATCAGGATATTCTGGATATTCTGGAGCTTTGGAGATAAGCTGGATGACGAGACGTAGTATTTGTATCTGATGGTATTTATTCCGCTGTGTATTCTATATGAGGACAAGTTTATATAACTGTCCATTGTTGTATATTGACTCTGATTGATGTACGTATAAAAAGATATAGTTCTTTGTTTTAAAAGACTAGTGATTATCTATTATATATTGTTCCGCTGCGATATGTGAGATTCTGATATTGTTTCTGTTCTGATGTTGTTCTGTTGTTCTTCTTTTCTTTTTCTTCTATCTTTTCTTCTACCTCTTCTTTTAAACCATAATGGTTCGGTTTTTCGTTCACCTTGAGTAAATCGATGGAGATTAGTGTCTATTCAAGGGGTACGGAAAAGCGGGCTATTACACAATTCCAATATTCTCTTCTTCATCCCTGGCCAATAGAAAATTCGCTTCATATTCTTATACATTTTATCTCCTCCGGGGTGAATGGTCATCCAAGAATGTTGAACCTAATCCAACAACTTCCTCTAAAAGGTTCTCCACCAAAGGAACGTAAAGGTGTCCATCTTTTCTTAAACATCCTCTTTCATCAACTGCATACCTACCAGCATGGGAAAATGCTATCCTCTACTTAGCTTGCCTAAAATATATACTATGTCGCATCATCCTTTTGGTCATGCCCGATGCGATCCATCAATGCCGGCCTAACTTCCATGGTTGTTATATATCCTAGAGTGGGTTCTGTTGGTAGTCGGAAATTGAAATTTGAGGGGAACTCCAACTGCTTGCTCCCATATATAGCACCTAGAGTAGTGTGCCTCTGGCTAAAGGCGCCAGCCAAAACATTCCCTTTTTTGGGGGTATACTGTATCTCAAAGTCATATTATGCTATGGACTTCATCCACCTCTATGGCCTAAGATTCAAATCTTTTTGGGAAAATAGGTATTTAAGGGATTAGTGGTTGGTGAACAACTCGAACTTTTCTTACAAAAGATAGTGCCTCCAAATCTTCAAAGCAAAGACGATAGCCGCTAACTCCAAGTCATGAGTTGGGTACCTCTTCTCATGGTACTTCAACTGCCTACTTGCATAGGCTATCACTCTACCCTTTTACATAAGAACAGCTCCTAATCCTGTACCACAAGTGGCAATGTAAACAGTGAAAGGCTTTGTCCCATCGGGAAAGGTTAGTACTAGTGCACTGGTCAATAACTCTTTTAGCTTCTCGAATGCTTCTATGAATTTTTCATCCCATGCAAAAACTAGATTTTTCTTCATTAAGCTAGTTAGTGGAACCGCTATCCTGGCAAAGTCCTTGATGAACTTCCTATCGTAACCCACCAACCCAAGAAAACTCCTAACTTTCATGGCATTCTTTGGAATCTTCCAATCTTGAACAGCTTCCACCTTTGTAGGGTCTACAAATAATCCCTTTTCAAAAACAATATGACCAAGAAATCTCACCTCCTTCTTTCAAATGCGACACCATGAGAATTTTGCTTTTAGTTGGCACTTTCTCAAAGTCCTTAGTACCTCCTTTAAGTGAATTTCATGCTCACCTTCACTTTTGGAGAATACTAGAATATCATCCACAAATACTACAACAAACTTATTTAGTTGTCCCCTAAAGACTCAACTCGTTAAATTTACAAAGTATGCAGGGGCATTCATCAACCTGAAAGGCATTACTTCCCATTCATACAGTCCGTTCGGAGTACAAATTACGGTCTTCTACTTGTTATCCTCAACCATCCTTAATTGATGGAATCCCATGACTAAGTCCAGTTGGGAAAAGATTTTGGCTCCAATAAGTTGGTCAAACAAATCATCTATTTTAGGTAAGGGATACCAATTCTTCTTGATCAACTTATTGAGTTCTCTATAGTCAATGCATAGCCTTAAAGAACCATCTTCTTTAGTGGCAAAGATAATAGGTGCTCTACATTCTGAAGCGCTACGACTACTAAATCCCCTCTACAGTAGTTTCAAAATCTTCTTTTCGAACTCTTGCCTTTCTTTAGGGGCCATGTGCCTTAACGGCGGTATGATAGGTCTAGGGTTCTTCCCCAAATCGATCCTAAATTCAATCTCCCTTCAGGGCGGAAGACCCAAGACTTCTTCAAAAATGTCAGGAAATTCTCGAACTTCGGGTATAGAAGAGAGCTCATCTTGTAATAGGCTTAGCGAATATACATAGATTAACTCAATTAAGTTTTGGGTGTACAACCAACATCCATCTCTCGTCCCCAACAACTCCTTAACCATACAATCATCATACCACAATATAAGATAGCCTCGTAGTAGGATAACCAATTCATCCCTAAGATAAGTCCATGCCCTTAGAACCAAGAACATGCATGTTATATGTAAAATCGATGTTATATATATCCACAACTAGGCCTTTGCAAATTAAAGAAAGATGTACCGATCCCTCGATAGGATTTGACACGACCGTTGGGTTAGTGACAACTTGGGTTTTAGACTTAAGAAGTTAACTATATTTCTATTTATAAATGAACGTGATGCTACCGACTTAAATAATGTACGGATAATATTCCCGAAAAGAATAGTCGTACCTTCTATTGCAGCTTTCCCTTGATATCTAGGAGGTGGTCTACTTGAGATTGGTACAGCCTCAACGGCATAAGCTTGCCAACTCTAACCCTCCTTAGCTAGCTTTGGACACCGATTCTTGTAGTGTCCCTACTCATAATAGTGGTAGAATCTCCCTTTTAACTCCTCCCTCATCAAGCTCACCTTGTAGTCTTTAGCCATATGTCCTCTATTCTGACATCTACAACATGTTATACTTCCCTTCTTAATCTTCCCCTTGGCTTTCTTATCAACCCAAAATCCTCTCTTCTCAGCTCCACCTTGATTTTTCACCAGTTCTACTTTATCCTTCTCCTCGGTGCCAGTACCCTGTAGCATGGCCATTCCAACTATCGTCTCATAAGTGGCACCTACGGGTGCTTGGGTCAAAAGTAGCTCCCTAAGTGAGGAATTTAAGCCTTTAACAGACTTCATAGCCTTCTTCATAGGGGTATCAATCAAACTCAACCCGAACTTAGCTAATTATGTGAACTTACTAATATACTCCTTCAGTGTGGAGTCTCTCTGCCTAAGTTGTATAAACTTCTCCAATTGCAAACTTACTTCAGCTCTAGACATGAATCGTGACTCAAAGCGAGTTTTGAATTCAGTCCAAATAATTCCTTCCTCGTCATTCTCCTCAACCAATATTGTCCACCAATCTAAGGCTTCTCCTTTTAGATGTCATGCAGCCATCCTTTTCTTAATTTGGTTTTCCCATCCAAGCTTACAAAATATACGCTCACAGTCGTTAATCTAAGCCTTTGTCTTCATGAAACCTTCAACTCCTGTATACACCCTTCCTTCCATATTTTGGAAGTCTTTACACGATTTGGGGAAATCTAGTGGGTATAGTGCTGCTTTAGCAGGCGAAGCAATGGGTGTTGTTGGTGCAGCTTGTTGAGGAATGGGAACTTACACTACATGCCTTAGGTATTACTTGACCTCCCCCCGATTATGGGTATTTCTGGGTAGAGGGGTTTCCTGCCTCAGAGGAATGATTTTCAGCCATAATCAACTATCTATAGTTTAAAATTTTAGTTACTACTTCCTAAGATAACATTATTTGCTGAAAATAAAGATTTTCCTAGTGTGTTTGCGTATGTTCAAATAAGTGTACATATATAGTAGGGTTTTTGAAAAATACTTTCAAAAATAACAAGTACTCACTCTTACGTATACCTATCCCCATTGATCGGGTAACTTAAGCTCTAAAACCAAATGTAACAACCTACCTTGGAACAAGCCTAATTTTTGACCCAATAAAAGCCCATTGAACTTTAGGCCCATTTCAAAGCTGGTTGTTGGTTGGTAAAATTGATACAATGAACAATATGGAGAGCTATCTATCTATGCTATCAGAATCATATGGCCGAAATAATAAATTATAATATCAGAAACCATTTTATAAAACTTTCAAAACTCAGAAACATCACATAACATCCTAATATCTAAAATACAATATCTCAAAATAACAACATTATGTCTGAAATGGGTACATCAAAATATAACAAAACTTAAATAGATAGATAATTGCAACAAGTCCTTGCCTCCGCCTTCAGCCTTTCAATCAGTATCGTCTCCCCTAACCTATGTGTTGTAATAAGGAGAGGGTCGAAACAACATTTTTTTGTGAATGAAAATCTCAAGTCTTACCGATAGAAATAGGGGTATGCCCTATGGGAAATTATGTAATTTGTTACATATATCTAACTCGATAACCAATCCTGTAAGAAATAAAAAATGTTTTCTTTCTATTATATACTTGATATAATGTGTTATATTAATCAATTAATTTAATTAAAAGTTTGTTTAATAGAAAATCCATGAATGGTATGTTTTGTGACAGTAGTTACAAAGTGTTGTAACAATGAGTAGTTTATCACAATAAATATAAACATACCATTTTAAATATTCCTAGTTAAGATGTATCAAATCTGGATATCAATACATCCATTGAGCCTAGAGTAGGTAACGCTCTTCAAATGTTGGACAGTGTATTACTTATGACTGATGGGGGCACCAAGTGAATACATACTGATAGTTAGTGGATAACTATAGAATAACTTACTCAAAAGTTTTCTGTTGGTTAATATAACTAAGGTCAAACAGAAAATATCGGTGTGACTAATTTACATAGTTCTCTTCACTTCAGAATACAGTCGATCTTCAATATGAAAGCCCAACTTTGGTTATAATCAAATCATGGCACGATTCTATTGAGTGACTATAGTTTGGTTGAGTGAAAGTATTGGAAGTGAAGCACTATTCAAGAGAGGATTCGTCTCCTCGGTAATATCGGGTTAGTACCACAACAACTCAAGTCAAATCAAAGTCTCTAACCACAGCATTTCGGTTAATAATAACTGTTATTATTGAACCAAGGATTTGTGTTTGGACAATAGAGTTGAATATGAATGATATTGGAATTTTGACCATTACCAAATTCCATAGGTTCAAAGCGAAATAGTTTTGACGAAAAGAATTGGTTTAAATAAAAGCCACAACCGGGTAACGCTTAATTAAAATAAAATTGGTTTTAATCGGAACCAAGTAAGCGGCAAATTTAGCCAAAGTGTCACATCACCTACTAAGTGACGTGTGAACTATTCAAATAGTTTGATATTAATCACTAACTGAATTTACAACTAACGAGTCGCACAATCGAAATAATGAATTCTTCTTTGACGAAACGATTTAATTAATTTTTAGTTGTTATAAATTAATTAATGTTCATGAATTATTAATTGTAAAATTTGATTATGATTTAATGAATATATATTATTAGATATATTTCTAGTAGTTATAATAAATCAATCGATATACCATATTGATAAGTGATTAAATTGGATTTAAATGTGTAATATTCTATTTGGGCTCTAAATGGGTTTAAAAGCCCATGAAATGGGTTGGAAAATTTAGCCATAATGAGGGATTAATGTGGCCATAAGATCGTGCAACATAGACTTTGAGATGGAGGCCTAAAATGGAAGAGGATTGGTAAGAGATGATGTAGGATCTTCATTCTAAAATATCTCTTAACTCTCCTCTATATAAACATCTCTATCCTCCACCTCTAGAGGACTTTTTGAAACCTCCAAGCTTATCTATTGTTGGCCAAATTCCTCTCTTCCATCTCCCTAATTTCTCAAGTGCAAATCAAATCAAATTGATCACTATTTGATAGTTGAAGTCAATGTGTAACGACCCGTAAATTTAACTGGTTTTAATAACGTTATTAATTGAAAATTTGTGGAATTTTAAAAAAATAAAATATTGAAATAAAAATTTAACATTTGAAATGCGTCTAGTTAAACATAGCAACCGGTAAATTTTCATCCAGAAATATGAAAGTTTATTTTGTGTGTAATTTTATTTCAATTTAATCAGTTAGGAATTGATGGAAATAAAATGTTTTCGAAACCTAAATATCTTTACATAGAAAAATTCTAAATCATCTTCTGAGCAAGACGACATTTTTCGTTTTTCCAAATTTGGACTTCTTTAGCTCCGTCGATCTTATTTTTCAGCGTTTTGCTACATTTTCCGCTAGTAAGAAATTCAAATTTTTATAATTCAATCGAACCACTGATAACTGTATACCGTTTTGATCGTTTCGTCGTGCTGATCTCAGCGGTATATTCCTTTCTGTATGTTGAGGTCCGGTACGTGACAGAAATGGAAAGACCGTGCGTCGTACCGTATCGAATTTGGGACCTTTTGTTTCTTTTGTCTTTTCATATTTGAATCGTACAGCCTGGACCACTGTACTAACTTGCTTTAATTATTCACCAAATCAAAGCGTTCGATGACAGTGGCTATTTCATTATTTTCATATGTCTTGTATTTGACTATTCACTGTGTTGCAACTTGGAAACTGTTTAATTTGCTTTAATACCCATTCACTCTTGTTCATTTATTGATTCAACTTTTTTTTGCTCCCTTCCTTTTTCTTATTTCTTCTCCTCTGTCCCATGTTTGAGGGGAAAAAAAGCATTCAATTCGTTCGCCTGCGCTTGTTCATCCATTACGGCCTCCACTTCCCTCCTCCGGCCTTTCCCTCTTCGAGCATAGCCAAGCACCGATCGCCCCGCTCTCTCTCTCTCTCCAGCCAATTTCTTCCCCCGTCGGCCATCAGTTCACCGCCCAGGCCAAGCGCCTCCTCTGACCTTGAATCCCCTCACCTCACACCACCAACTCGTCTTCGTCCTCCGCCTGGCCTCGCTGCAATCATCACCAACCACATCTTCATCTCCTCGCCGAGCATTCTTCTCTTTGCCGAGACCATGTCTGTTGAGTATATTGAGGTATCTGCAAAATTGTGTTTAAAAGTATCATGTTGCATATATTAATATTATAAGCATTGCTGATTGGATTTGTTTATATATTATCATATACCAAAAAGCTATATGTTTATACAGTGATCTGCCGAGTTATGTAATATGGTATTGAAAGTAGTATATTTCATTATTTAAAGGTGTATAGGTTATATGTTTTGACAGCTAATAAATATGCAGATACCAGTGTTGGTTTTTATAAGTTTAAGTATATTAAATTTTGAAAGAACAGTGTATAGATCTTTGTTTCCAAGTTATTTTGAAGACTGACAAGGGTTCAGTTTGAAATGTATGTGTTTAGCATGAATAGTTAGGCAAGTATAGAGGCTATAATTTATATCAGATTTATATAAACAGTTCGTGTGTTTTGCATACAGTTTTACACATTTATATGTATGGAATGCTGGGTCATATAGGTATATATATTTTTTAAATTTTAATAAGCTGGTTATCTATTGCTCTGTTTATTTTATTAGTTTATAAACAAGTTATAAAGTTTATACGTGTAACGTGCTGTTCACGTTTCATCAAAATATATGTATTTTATAGATTGCATTCATGTTTTCCCTCGCATAGTCTTCAAAGTCGCATATATATATATATATATATATATATACATTTGGCTATCATCATATATTGTTTTGTGCAAACGGTTATATTTACAATAAGTTTGATAGAGAGTTTAAAAAATATATAGGTGTTGTATTATTTCATATAAGTATTGTATGGGTATGTCACATATATATTTTGTTTGAAAGCATACAATATAAGTTCTGGTCTTTGTGAAATCTGTACGATATATAAATAAGTTAACTTAAGTTTGTACAATAGGTTGTATTTATACTGTTGTGTTATACGCATATATATTTTATTGAATAGCAGTGGATAGATAATATAGATATAGTCTATATAGATTTTGATATGACATGTATCTGCATTTTGGTCATTATGTGTGAACTGTATATTTACAAAAAAAAGGGGTATCATGTATTTATTTCAAACTATATTATGTAAATATGTTGTTTTATGGGTTTATTTAAAACAATGATTTTGAATTTCATATATATTCAATATAAACGTGTTGAATTTAAAATATGATTTTTTTATTTACAATTATAGTTATATGTAAGTTCATCTATACCATTTATCTGCATCAATCCAGTTTCGATTTATTTCGTTAATATCTAGTCCTCAGCTTCGTTTCCATCAATCTATAGCTTATCTTGATTTTTCCATTGATTCCAGTTGTAATTCGCTTTGCCTTGCTCGTGTCTGTACCCCTGTGCATGTCTGTGCCACTATCTCAGTTATCGTTGTCTCCTATAGCCTCGAAAGGTGAGCAATCACTCACGATTAATGTTCTTTTATTTATTAAATTTGATCTCAATTGAAACGACAATTGAAATATGCTGCTGTTAGTTAATTACACTGTTATATATGCTATTACCTGTATCAGTTCACTTGTGACATCTGACACCATTATCTGTTATATATACAATGATAATCCAGTTTAGTTGCTAAATGATTGATTGTTTGATATTTACATTGGACGTTAAATTGTTAATGTTGTAAGTGATAAATAATTTGAAATTGAAATTCACGTAGGATATTTAGATTTGATATATGTGTTAAATTTGATTTGATGACATTTGCATAATATGACCCTTTAAATGTTTAATTACTTGACACGTAGTAATATGGTTAATTACACCTTGAACCATTTGAATGTATGTTGTATAAATCGATGTAGTAAGAAATTGAATAATAGATACCAAGTGAAGAACCGCAAAAAATATTAGTGTAATAATCTTTAATCTACATGAAATGATAGTGTAGATTCTAGAAATAATTATATTAATTTGCACAAACAACAATGTGAATTAATACAGTTATTTCGGGATTATTTGAATTGATTATTGGATTGATATTGATTGTTGTTATTGCTTGTTTATTTACTTTGACACCATCCCAGTTATCACACTACAAGTTCCCTTTGCTATGTTTTGATTTTGAATTGAATTGGAATCGGGTTGAAATGATAAATACCCAAATGAACTTGACTTAGGATAGAGAATTAAATAAAACCCGATTGGTCAATAATTTGATTTAAAAATAAAATGAAGATTTTATTTGAATAAATAATATGGTTTTGAAACGAAGTTGGAATTTGAATTTTTAATGAAAGGAAATGTTAATATTTAATAATCCGAAACAAAATATTAACCTAGTAGTTGATGAAAGAATGTTGTTTAAAATTTAATTATTAAGTTTGAAATTATTCAATAATTAAATAAGATTGATTTATTTAATAATTAAATGAAATTGAATTCTTGATATGTGAAATTGAACTTCTTTAATAAGTAAAGTTGAGTTATGTAATAAACTAAGTTTTGGAAATTTGTCTAAATCAAATAAGTAAATAAGTGAAATTGAATTTCTTTAACAAGAAATAAAAATGTGATTTATTGAAACGAATGTAAGACTTATAATTTAAAGAATTGATTTGACGAATTTAATTTAATTCAAATTTGTAAGTTTTGATACAATGAAGTTGAACTTAAGTAATTGATTTAGTGAATTGGAAATTAAATAGAAATTGTTTTGAATGATGAATTAACTTAACAAATATTGAATGAAATCGATCAATGAATTTAAAGTGATTTGAATGTTAAATTAAATTAATTTAAATGATTTCGGAATGAAACTTATATTACGAACTTGAATCAATATTGAATTGTTTTAAAAAGAAATTGAAATTGAATTATATGATTTTGAAATTTGAATTTGGGAGTTTTGAAACGTAAATTATGGAAATTGATTTCGAAAGAGAAATGAAATGTTGGTTTACAAATTCTAATTGAAATTGTAATTGATTTGGTTTTTGAAATATGTAAACGACCAATCGGTGTAATAATTACGAAAGTTATTAAAGAGACCGGAATCGGTTAGGGACATACTCGCTGTCTAAACCGAAAACCACTTTAATAACTATACGCGGAGTGTGATCTAGAATGAAGTGGTTGGAATGATGTACGTGATGACTGAAGAAAGAGAACGATAATGGATAGCCTTGACACTTGTGTCAAATTGGAAATGACTAAAACAGGAGCCGTGCCGGGCCAAATGGGGTTAGCTACCTCGAGCGAACACACTTCTTCGGAAATTACTTATTACTTGTTGTTGTCGATTGGTGCACCCTTGATTTGGGAGTGTTGTTTCGCGGTGTTGCGATCGCTGCGGCGATGCGTTCTCACCAGTCCGGATCAGGCAAACGGTAGTTTCACTACCTTGGGTATTGCCTCATGTGCCTTGTCATACTTGTATCCCTATATACGCGACCACTACGATTTGTTTTGTGTTATACCTATGGAGTACTCCCTGATATCCCACTAGTTTATGGTGGAGTTTACAGTGCTGTATAGACTATAACGCTTATGTAAAATGTGTTAAGGGGGATAATGGTAACGCCTTAACACTATTTTGATACTTTATATTACTGATAGGCATTATCTACTTATCGTACACTACTACATAGTAGATAGTTTAACGGATCCTTAAAGGATGGTTATTCCAAACATCCTTTGAGTTACTTGTATTTCAGTTGCTATTTCACTTGAGTTGGATTTATTGATATAAGAATGTTAATCCTGACTCGAGTGTTTTTTGTTTTGCTTTACGCTCGGGTCAGACTGAGTGTACCAGTATTCGAGACTCACCTTTGGAGTTGGAGCTTCGCTTGGAGATCCAGCTATCTATCCAGCTTTCAGATATTTAGTTGATTCCAGTGATTGTATTCTGATTCTTGTATTTGACTACTGTATTCGAGACTTATGTTGTACCTTATTTAACTCTGATATGTATATAGTAGCTTCATGAACTACTATCTTTTGTTTCCGCTGCATTTATTACTCTGTGTCTGTGATCTGTGATTATTTATTTATTGTATATGTTCAGTTTTGCCAAATTTAAATTAACAATTCGGTATTTTGAATTATTCAAGTCTGACATGTGCGGATGCGAATAGTCCAAAATAGCGGGTCGTTACACAATGGTTCAAGGACTAACAATCTACTGAATCGGAAAGAGTTTTAAAGGGAGAGTTTATCTTTTCAAAGTGTACTTCAAGGCTTTGGGATTAAGGTATGAATTATACGGTTAATAATTATTGGTATAACGTTTTATCAAGTATGTATATGTATATTATATTGTTAGTTAGATAATGATTCTTATATGCAAGCAATGTCGCCACAAATTAGTTTGGTTGTATGCATGTATATATTTATACTTAATATAAAAAGGTTTTATTTTATCATATATGTCAGGTCAGTGCAGCTATATGAAAAATAATATAATTTTTATATTTTATTAAATTAATATATATTATTTAATTTCATATATATAGTTTATAATTAGTTATAACAACATATCATGATTAAAATTAGTCATATAATTTTATTTAAAATGTATTATAGTAACTGTTAACTCGTCTTTTGGCAAGGCAATACACAAGCGGATAACCCAATGGACTTCATGAACAGCAAGGCAGAAAGCCCGGAGAGATGGTTATTAGGATTGGATATCGATTATATTTGAAACTATGGACTATTGTTGAATGGATTCGGATGGATAACACTCAAAATATAACTAAGTATGGAACAAGCACTCCCTCAAGGAGAGGGATTGGATCGAAATATTCACTCTACAAAAGGGAATCGGAATAGAGAAATCAGAGTAGAGGGATCAGATTGAACAGGATGCACACAACACAACTCAATGATGATCAATCCATAACTCAACAACCACAAGGCAGATTGAAGTGAAACTTTGGTAACAAAAAGAAAGGACCCTAAGAAGTCTACCCTAACGATTGCACATCAAATGGAGGAGTTTGGCGGGATCGGCCCTCTTCCATATGAGGAGTCAGCCCTCTTCCCTATAAGGGATCGATAATATTCAAGTTCATAGCAATGATTGGTCAATAACTCAAAACCTACAAATGCAATCAACATGAAACTTTGAGTACAAGCATATTACAACATAAGGAACACCATATAGGGATTGCAGCCCCTAACTCCATCAAAATAGGGATCGACCTCGATCCCTATTATGGAGAGTGATCGGTCCAAATTTTCTTGGGTGAAGTCGTTTGGGCCTGTAGGTTTTCTGGCGAAATTTCAGTATGATCTGTGCACAGCTTCCCCTATAAATACAACGTACAATGGCATCAGCAAAGGGTTCTTCTTCCTACTTCATTCTATCTTCTACCTAGGCTATACTTTGCCATTTTTATTCTGGAATTTCATGGATTTGTAACTGTAACCGCAATGTAGATGAATAAAAGGAAATTCTTTAGAGTGGATGTAAGACGGAGTTAGCCGAACCACTATAAATCTGTGTCTCTCTTTACTTACTTTCTATTTTTAATTTTATTATTTTTCAATTTATATTCTCTACATTATATTACCTGAGATCTATGACTGGATATTGGTGCTTTCATATAACTGGATGTTGGTGGCTATTTTTGAGGGCAACATTTTGGTTCTTTCACTGAGAAAGCTTGCCCCCATGGATTTGGAGTTCAGATTTGGAATCAACTTAGCTTAGATTTGGAGCAATGGTTAGACAATCAACAAAGAGAGCACTACCAGAAAGGATCCATTATGGAGGGAGTCGGAAGGCTTCCTCTGGAGTTGGACCTAATCAAGCATCTATCTACATCACTAGGAATGAAATGGAAATGATGGTGGATGTTATGCAGAAAGGGATGCTGAAAAGCCAGGAGGAGACGATGCAGAATTTACTCCGACAGATCGGACAAGCTAGAACGCTGAACCAAGGAATTTTAGCAGGAGCTAATGAGAACTTGGATCAAGGAGTTGTAGCAGCAGGGATCGTCGGAAATCAGAACTGGGAACATGAAGACGGAGCTATTGGATAAAATAATGGAACAGAGCAGCCGGTGGCAGTCCCCGACCATCTTAGAGGGATCGGCCCCGATCCTTAAAGGCTTGGAGGAATGCCCCTAGGTCTAGTCAATCGCGATGCTGGAGAACTTATGACTGATCCCATGGAACCTGGTGCGAATCAAAATTTGAATGCTCATCTAGAGGATTACGTTTTGAAATTCCCTTGTGGACTTGGGGGGCAGTTTGGAAATGATGATAGGAGAGTACCTCTAGATGACAATGATAGGTTTGTAGAGATGACCAGGTGAGCTATGCATGGAGGAATGGTGAACAGGGATCTAGAGGATGTAAATAAGAGTCCATTCACTCCTAATATTAGGAATCCATCGGAGTTTAAACTACCAACGCTAGAAGTATATGATGGAAAGTAGGACCCAACTATGCATATGATGAGGTATATATGACACATCGAAGTACTGGGGGCATCAGAAGAAGTTATGGCATGATGTTATCCCCTGTATTTAACGGATATAGTTGCACTGTGGTTCAGGCAGTTGGAAAGAGGTTCTATTAGCATATGGATGGAATTGGTCGAAAGATTTATGAGGCATCTCAGGGTTCACATTTCGAGATCCAAAAGTGTGATGAGTCTAGCAACACTAAAACACAAGACTGGAGATTCTCTAAGGATTTTTCTAACACGACTTAATGTCACGGCGGCATCGGTTGATCTGCCAGATCCATCCATGGTTTTGATGGCAGCTGTATTGGAAATTGCCGATGGCAAGGATTTCAAGGATTCATTGGCGCGACATCCACCTATGGATTCCGGGGAGTTTTAACATGAAGTAGAAAGGTTCCTCTGCTAGGAAGTCGCACGAGCCGAAAGACCGAAGGTGAATTCTATGCAAAGCGGAGGATCATCAAGAGATGCAAACACGAATGATAAAGGCAAACAAAAACTGGATGATGGATATGATGGGATGAAAAGGCAATGGAAAAAGCAGGAGCCGAAGTTCTCCTCCTACTCGGATTTGATAGAAAGCCTAGAATGGATTTATCTGGACAATATGGGGCAACTCCCGTATCGAAAGCCGGTAAAGAGGGATCCTATAAAGCGAGAGAATATGTCTGGAAAGCACTCCTGTTCCATGAATTGAACAGGCACACCATGGATGAATGCAAGCATTTAAAGGATATGATTGAGGAGCACGTCAGGAACGGTAGACTGCAGCAGTACGTAAGGATTCGAAAAATGGCGGTGGAACAGGAGCAACCACCATCCACATCGAATGGAAACAGGAATGGCCCTGGATCGAGGTCTCAAATCGTCATCAACTGATTGTCATGGTAAGGGCTGAGTTCACGACTTAGAATCCGGCCATAATAATAATAATAATAATAATAATAATAATAATAATAAACAACTCTATAACAAGGCGGCTAAGTCACTTACACATGTACGGGATCGAGGATGGTTCCTAGGCATGCGGTGAGATGATGATGATAAACAGTCATGCCCAGTGAGTCACCATTTAGCTTTTTAGTTTTTTGGATTTCTGGATGTATGAACTCTTATTCGTTAGGTTATTTATAATCCACGTTATTGCGATGAATAAAAGTGGTTGCAATTATTGACCCAACCGGAGTGATGGGGTGGTAACCGCAAGGTGTGTGTCCCTTTGCTGGAGAGCGACATAATGGACTCGCACATGGATTAAGTCCTCGATCGGAGAGTCAGGGTTGGAGAATAAAACCCAACAGGACATCAGGTATGGATTATGCTTGGCAAGGAGTAGGTCGCTTCTTCGGAGAGCGACATGATCGGCCTACTTAGGTCATCGAGTATGGATTATGCTCGGCATGGGTCCAGAGAGACCACGATCGGCCCAGGACTTAGGCTAAGACATCGCTTAATGTTCAGGGACACTGAACTAGAGTACAAGAAGTAACGTCGATTCGCTGGAGAGTGACAGGATCGGCTTACTCTGTCTCAAGTATGGATTGTGCTCGGCAAGGACCCGAAGAGGTCACAAATTTGGATATCAGCTTCAAACAACTATGGATTTGGACATTGACCCAGAGCGGTTGCGGACTTGGATATGAGCTCAAAGCGGTCCCGGATGTGGCTAACGACCCAAAGAGCTCACAGATTTGGATATCAGCCTCGAACGACAATGGACTTGGCTTTGGATGGATATAGATTTGGATAAAACGATCCATAGAGGGGATTCAGAATTAGATATTGACTCGGAATGGTTATGGATTTCACTAACGATCCGAAGAGATCATAGATTTGGATTGGCAACGGATTGGATTCGGATTTGATAACATGGCTATCGATGGATTATGGACTTTGAATTTTGGACTTATGGCAATTCAAAACACACCTTCCTATCGCAAGGCATGTTTTAGAGGGGCAAAGTGTTAACCCACCTTTTGGCAAGGCAATACACAGGCAGATTTAACCCAACTGACTTCATGATCATCAAGGTAGAAAGACCAGAGAGATGGTGACCAGGATTGGAGGTCGATTATATTTGAAACTATGAACTATAGTTGAATGGATTCGGATGGAAAACACTCAAAAAATGGCTAAGTATGGAACTAGCACTCCCCCAGGAGAGAGAGAGATCGGATCGGAATATTCACTCTATAAAAAGGGATCAGAATAGAGGGATCGGAGTAGAGGGATTGGATTGAACATGATGCATACAACACAAATCAATGATGATTACTCCATAACTCAACAACCACAAGGCGGATTGAAGAGAAACTTTGGGAACAAAAAGAAGGGACCCTAGGGAGTCTACTTTAGGTATCGCACATCAAATAGAGGAGTCTGGAGGGATTGGCCCTCTTCCCTATGAGGGATCGGCCTTCTTCCCTATAAGGGATTGGCCCTCTTCTCTACGAGGGATGATCATATTCAAGTTCATAGCAATGATCGGCCAATAACTCAAAATCTAAAATGCAATCAACATGAAATTTGGAGTACAAGCATATTAAAACATAAGGAACACCCTATATGGATTGTAGCCCCTAACTCCGACAAAATAGGGATTGGCCTCGATCCCTATTATAAAGAGCGATCGGTCCAAATTTTCTTGGGTCGGGTCGTCTGGGCCTCATTTTTATTCTCAAATTATATCAGAAAGTTTTGCAATTATTGGAGGTTTTTCTGGCGAAATTTCAACCCGGTCCATACATGGCTTCGCCTATAAATACAGCTGACATGACATTAGCAAAGGGAGCTTTCTGCTTCATTTTATCTTCTACCTAGGCTATACTTTGCCCTTTTTATTTTGGAATTTCACGGATTTGTAACTGTAACCGCAGCATAAACGAAGAAAAGGAAAATCATTGGAGTGGATGTAGGTCGGCGTTAACCGAACCACTATAAATACGTGTCTCTCTTTACTTGCTTTCTGTTATAATTTTATTATTCTTCAATTTATATTCTTTACATTATATTATCTGAGATATGTGACTGGATATTGGTGCTTTCACATAACTGGGTGTTGGTGGCATTTTTGACGCCAATAGTAATATTAATTTTCAATAGAAAAAAATAAGGTTTTTTAATACTTTATTATTATTTAAATCAATTTACTTCATTAATAAATTATATTAATTCCAGAGTGTTATGAAAATTATTTTTTAAATTTTATAAAATTATATCGGTACCAAATAAGCTCTTAGTCAAAAAATAATAAATGAAAAATTATTTTTCCTATTTTTAAAAATTAGTTGTTTAAAATAGCCATAAATAATAAAATTATTATAAAATTAATTTAAGCCGAAAAAATGTGAAATTTTTCTTCAAACGATAAAATATCAGTTAAGGTTTTTTGGAAATTTCAAATTTGAAATAAAAGATCGAAATTGATTTTTATCAATATTTTATTAATTTTGAAAATATTTAATTAAAAATGAATTTTAAATTTAAAAAAATAAAAAAAATTGAGCTATGTGCATGATTTGGAAATAAATAAATAAAATTATCTAGAGTTATTTTATTAATTAATATATATATATATATATATGTTTGTGTATTTTAATATATATTACAAAATTATTTTTTTATTATATATATGTATACACATATTATTCATGGCTTATAAAATATAACTTTATATTTAAAATTATTTATATATTTAAATCAATACTTTATAATAATGTATATACATAACATTTATATTTTATTTATAAGATGATATATATATATATATATATTTGTTATATATTTTAGATACATTATGCGTAGATATATATAATTATTTAAACTAACTTAACAGATATATATATATATATATATTTAAAATAATAGTTTATATACATATATTTGGATAACATATACGTGCGTATTGGATAAGCTAATGTGTCTGCTGCGATGTAAATTCCAACACCTATACACGGGCATGTTATACCTTACACCGGTTGATATGTTACACATGCATGCACACATATATATGTATATATGATACACACAAATATATTTATATATATATATATATATATAAATCAAATAAAACTATATAATTTATAAATTTATATAAAATTAAAGATATTATTTAAATATAATATTCAGAAATGTTCTAAATAAATTAGACTTCGTAGGCCTAATATAAATCCAATAAGGGAATTTTTTTTGAAATTCATCCATATCTTCTGCTGCAGACTGGCATAGTTGCAACACTTACCATAACAGTATTTAGGTAATATTATTTAGATAAGTAATACATCTTACGCGTCCTATACTATATCCTACATAAGATACCTCAAATTGTAAGCCCGAAAGCTATCCTAGTCCAACTCTACAACTTACACTCTCCCATTCTAACTCAATAACTTACCTTCAACTGTATGCCAAAGGTTCTCTCTAGTCTTATGCAACTATAGTTACTCGTATCCTAACAATGTGAGCGAAAGTAACCAAGTCATCTAAAAACTTTTTAATGGGAATTAGGCAGACTCTGACTATTTAATGCATATATCCTAGGCAAGTCTCCTTCAATTAATACCTAACTCAAGGCGGACCCTTATCCGACTCCATTGTAAAAATCCTTTTATGCTCCCTTCTAGGCTCTTGGCTAGCCTTACCATCTAGAATTTTTCCTAGTCCGACTAGATGAAACTTACTACATTTTCTAAGTATATAAACAGATTTATTTGCACTATCTATGCACCAATTTAGGCTTAATGTTTCTTATAAGCATCAAAATATTTATTTCAAGCAATTTTGTCCTCATGGTTGCTTCCAAACCCATCCAAATCCGTGATATCCCATTGTGGATCAATTAATACTAAACCAAATATTATAATTTTATCCAAAATGCTTGATTTTATCAAAAATCCTAGCTCCGACTAATTCTCAATTAATCTCCGCCTAGGAGACTAATTCTCAATTAATCTCCGCCTAGGCGATTAATTCCTAATTCATGCTTACCGACTAGCATCCACCTAGCGATTTTTACAACCTTGCTCTCTGGTACCTCGTAACTGACATCGCACGGAATCTCATTTGGCCACTTAATACTTCTTTATGGGAAGAGATAGACGATAGACCCTACACTAGCCACTTAATACCTCGATCTCGAATCTAACCCCTCCCGAGACTTCCACTACCGCACCTAAATGATAATTTAGACCATTTACTACTTCTTAAGTGGGAAGGAGGTGGACCCTACAAAAACCACTTAATACTCCTGACCCAGAATCAGATCCTACATATTATGACCTGTAAACCAAACGGTAACGTCTCATATTCGTCCGACTATTCGTAGGCGCTAGTAGCCAGATTAACCGGGCAGACTTATCATATAGAATTTGTCTACCTCCTTTTGGAATTGATTGCGCCTTTTCCAAGTTGCTTCTTCAGACCTCTTCTCTTTGAAATATATAATAATTGGATTATACATAAACTAGATTTAGAATCAGAGAATAGAGAAGAATAGAATTAGAAACTGAATATATGAAAACCTAAAATCCCTTACCTTGGAATCTTAAGTGGTTCTGAATTATATAGAAGAAAAAGACTGGCAGAGCTTCGTTGGCATTCCCAAATAGTTCCCGAATAAAAGTGAGAGGGCTAGCTTCTTATTTATTGTGGTTTGAAAGCATCAGAATTATTAAATTTAAGTCAGTATAAAATAATAAAATCTAGACCGTTCTTGGCTTAAATTAACCCTAACCGCCAATCTTGTATCAGACAACCGCTTAACCTTGAGCGGTCGACCAATCCATATTCGTGATTGTGAATTTATTTATTTCCATTTTATTTTTATTTAATTCCTTTTTAAAGCTAACTTTACTATTTTCTTAAACGTTAAGTAGCCCTTAACGTTAAACTATTTATTATCCTATTTAATTCTTTTTACATTAGTGTTATTTAAATTCAAAATTTGAATTCGTTTAGATTATTTTAAATTTGAGAACTTCAAACCTTTATAACTTTTACGTTTGAGCTCCAATTACAAAACTTTATATGAAAGTTGATCAAAAAATCTCCATGAATGCAATGATGTAACTTTCCTGACCAGAATCCAACATTTACAAAATTTTCATTTTTAGCATTATTATTAATTAATTAACTTCTTGTTAATGATTTTAATGGGGCGTTACACATTGTGGATACTAACTTTGTGATTGCAGGTAACCTTTATATATAATTACCCTTAGTTGGGTTTGTTAATTAGTAACAAAAGAACCACGCAAGGTTTGATCTTCTAATGAGTACGTAGACAGTCACATTTGTACCGTGACATAATCCACTTTCCATTTAATTCAATATCCTGTATTTGTATGTATATTTGTATAATGAGATTGCATGATAAAAGGATATTGATTCGTTGGGAAAGAATAAGAAGGAAAACCACTGTGGGTTTTACTTATGATTTTATATAAGTACGTTTGTAGTCAATACTACACACCACTCTAATATTTACTTATATTATTGACTATATGGATCCTATCACATCTTAGCCGATCACTATATAAGTAATGCTATGTCATAGTTATATTATGCAGTTATTGGGTAGTTGAGTTGTTTGTTTTGGTTCGCTTTGGTTTTAGACGCTTTAAACAAGGGTCGAAAACTTGGGGCGTTACAGTGTGTGTTTTGAATAATTTCAATTGTTAATTGATGACATGTTTTAATTATTTTAATTATAGATATATTATATATATGTTTGTGTGTTGATATGCTTCGTATATAAACACTTATTTATATTTGTACATATCTCACCTATGCACCACACACTTCCATTTATTATTAGAGGTTAATGTGATAAATAAATTATATACCTCAGGAAATTCGATCTTCATGATAATATTATGCAAATTGAAAATAAAACTATTCAAATTAAACTAATATTTTATGTAAAATAATAATTACTTATAATTTAGAATTTAAAATCAAAATTCATATTTCATATTTCACATTCAAATCCAATTCTAACAATAACTAATAAATAATTCAACATGCATAAACCTTATTCATGATAACACACTAAACGGTCCGGTGCATATGAAATAAAAGACATTTTGAAATTGTTGCTTTTACCCCTTTATCAGAAGCACCAAATCCAATGTTATGTTATATTATAAATTCTGGGTGCTCACATGACTAGTGGATTGAGAGTGATGGGATGATAAAACAATCTTGGTTTTTGAAGAATCGTTTTGGATGACGTATGTGATGGTTTGGGGGTGGTAAAGTCATGTTTTATTTAAATAGATTTATGTATGTGTATATAATAATCTTCTAAAAATAGTTGTAATGTCTTTGGTATCACATATTTTTGGTATTAACCTGAACTAGCAAAACTGTCCCTCTACAGATATTATAAAATCTTAATACCACTTAAAAATATGATCCAACAAATAAATTTTCTTTGCAAATTCAAAACGCTCTTCACAAATATTATGAAAATTTAATATCACTTAAAAATATGATCTAACAAATAAAAATTCAAACTGATATAAAAATTAGATGTTGTAACTTAGAAATAAAAATTCAAACTAACTATGTACGGTTCCGACGTAAAGATATAGCTAACTATTTGTGCAAAACAATTTCTCTTGAATGTGTTGAACATATGCAATTTGTAAAAAAAAATTTACGCGGAAGTACGTGTCGTCACGCTCGTACCTATAAATCTAGTATAGTTATTTTGTTAGTGGTTAAAAATGGTATAGTACCATATTTTCCATGACATAGCTATGTTTATAAAGGCTTCTCTATTATTTCTAATTTTTTATGTTGCAGTTCTAGTGTTTTGTGTTATATTGGATTTGTATACCCCGAAAGTAAGTCAATATTAGTTTAAAAGATCGGAAACATCATCTGATAATTGAATTCAATGTTACATTCTGTGCTTTTTAAACGGTAAATTTCCTTCAATGCTATATGTGTATTGTTATGTTGCACATGTCTTCTTAAATGCTAATGCATTCCAAAATTAATAACGTCTAAAAACAACCATAAATCACTTGGATCTATGGTTCACTATCCTCATACGTCGAATCAATAAACAATTGCCACCTAATAATGTAATTTGCAAAAGATATAAGATACAAAATTAGGTTGGATTGATTTATAAAATTGAAAGTGTACTTGTTGGTTGTGTACATGGAGATTCAATTGGATGTAATTTGTTACATTTGTGAAAATAAAATGGGTAACTAGGATCAATAACCTCTTTATTTAGCATCATTTGCATTTGGAGTCTTACGGTATCCGTCATAAATTTATATTTAAATATTTGGTTTTTTAAACAAGAAAGAGAGAAAAAAAAAAAATTAATTCGGATTTCCGAACATACGACATTGGGGGTTATACATGATCCTAGCTCACTAATTTTGAAAAGAAGGGTCCATACTCTATAGCAAATAACCAATCTACAGTAAACTTAAGTTGGTTTTGCCAGCTCAAACATTAACAGATAGGCCTACCGCCTTCATGTACAAAAACAGCAGTATCGTTAGAAATTTAAATTATACTCCTCAATAAAATAATTCATGAAATCCGACAGAAAGAAAAAGAAAGAACAAAGATTATGAGAAGGCTTCATTCCGCATCCCGATGCTGCGTGTTTTACCAATTTCTTAGTCATTTTCTTCTCCATTTCCATGCAAGAATC
The DNA here is from genome assembly GCA_030737815.1 of Allium fistulosum. NCBI lineage: Eukaryota > Viridiplantae > Streptophyta > Magnoliopsida > Asparagales > Amaryllidaceae > Allium > Allium fistulosum. The sequence goes on along the minus strand of CM060905.1, from coordinate 863,182,392 downwards.
CGAATATTATGAGAAGGCTTAATTTTCGTTCATTCATTCTAAAAATTTTCATCGTCTGCATTGTTGTTAATCATGCTTCAGCCGCAGCGGAATCCGCTACAGCCATGGCTGATCTCACGAAATCTTTAACCAACCTGCCATCAAATTGGAATCCCGGAACCGATTTCTGCAAATGGACCGGCGTCGTCTGCAACGCCGGCGAGGTCACGTCCATCAGCCTCGCTGAGAAATCGATTTCCGGCACATTGCCCCCATCTTTCAATCAACTCACTTCCTTACGGACGCTGAACCTTCAACGGAACGCCATCTCCGGTCATCTTCCTTCCTTCTCCGGCATGACTTCACTGCAGATTCTCAACCTTGATTCCAATGGTTTCGATTTCATGCCGCCCAATTTCTTTTCAGGCCTCACAAGTCTAGTACGCGTGTCTTTGGATGATAACCCTCTCGCGGATTGGGAAATTCCTGACGATTTGGGTAATGCTGACAGCTTGAACGACTTTTCCGCTTCCAATGCTGGTATTTCCGGTACCATTCCGGAATTCTTTGGACGTTTCTCCAGCTTGGAGAGTCTGAGGCTGAGTTACAATAATTTGACCGGTGGCTTGCCATCATCTTTTCCTGGATCGAGTATCAAGAGCCTGTTTCTGAATAATCAGAAATCAGCTGATAAACTTACTGGAAGAATTGATGTTGTAGGCAGCATGGATCAGCTTTCTTTGGTTTGGTTGCAGTCCAACAGCTTTTCTGGACCTATCCCTGAGGTCGGTAATTTAACTTCTTTAACTTCTTTTGATGTTAGAGATAATCAGCTTACTGGCATTGTACCTAGCACATTGTTGAAAGCAAATCTTGATAATGTGACATTGTCTAATAATAACCTACAAGGGCCTCTTCCTGTGTTTGGCGCTAGTGTCACTGCTGATATTAACAAAGGGAACAATTTCTGCTTGGACACACCTGGGCCTTGCGATCCTAGGGTTATGACCCTACTAGCCGTAGCTGCAGGTTTCGGGTACCCGCTAACCCTCGCTACTAGTTGGGAAGGTAATGATCCATGTAGCGATTGGGAAGGTGTTATATGTGATAGCAAAGGGAATGAAATATTAATTCTTAACTTTGCAAACCAGCATTTTGTTGGTACCATTGCCCCCGAAATTGCAGATTTGAAGTCATTGACAAAGGTTTTGCTTAATGACAACAACTTAACGGGTCCCATTCCAAATGCTTTAACGAGTTTAAAGAGTTTGCAGATTTTGGATGTGTCAAATAATGACTTATGGGGAAAGGTCCCTCCTTTTGATAAATCTGTTGACGTTAGGGTTTCGGGCAACCCTAGAATTGGAACTGTACCAAGTCCTAATGGGCCACCATCAGCAGATGGTTCTCCACCAATTGTTGATGGTCATTCGAAGAAAACCTTTGGAGTTGTTGTGGGCGTTATTGTAGGTGCTATTGTTCTTGTTGCGGCAGCAGTTTTTGTTTACTACTATTACTTTATGGAGAAGAAGAATGAGAAGGAAAATGAACAAGTAGTAAACCGAAGGCTTCCAAATGAGGGTTCAGAGGACCAGCTTAGGATAGGAATTATGCAGTATAATGCAAGGCAAGGAGGTAACGAGAACGTGCCAAAGCAAGGGACTAGTGAAAATGTGTCAAGGCAAGGGACTAGTGCAAATGCGTCGGGGCAAGGAAGTAGCGGTAATGAGTCAAGGCACGAGAGTAAGGAGAATAATGTGTTGAGTACAATTCCAATCGAAGTCCTTCAAAGGGCTACCAATAATTTTGACCCAGCAAACATTTTGGGAGAGGGAGGATTTGCTGTAGTCTATAAAGGCAATCTTGATGGGACTTTGGTTGCAGTAAAAAGGTGTAATCCTGGAATGAGCTTACTGGGCAAAAAAAGGACAGAGGAAGAAGATTTTGAAACCGAGGTTAAATTTCTTCAAAGCACTCGCCACAGGAATCTCGTGAGCTTTCTTGGTTGTTGTAGAGATGAGAATGAAATGATTTTAGTGTATGAGTATGTCGCTGAAGGAACATTAGAAGAACACCTTCATGAACATCGGTCTGGCAAGTACTGCCCTCTTAACTGTAAGCAGCGTCTCATGATTGCTTTGGACGTGGCTAGAGGTGTCGAGTATCTGCATAGCTTGGCTGTTGAAAATTTCATTCATAGGGACTTGAAACCGTCTAATATACTTCTGGACAAGGACTTGAGAGCTAAAGTTGCAGATTTTGGTTTGGTGAAGCTTGTCAATAAAGAAAATTCTTTCAGTACAGGCGTTGCTGGCACACAAGGATACCTTGCTCCCGAGTATGCCAGTAAGTTCTTCCTTTTGTATTTCTTGGTTTTGACTTTAAACGTAAACCTGCATTTCAGTTTCCATATACGTTTGCATTATTTGTAACTAGCCAATCATTCACTGGATCACTTGACTGTGTAAGCATACGGTGAAAGTAGCTAATATTCCCCTACTATGTGAATGTGATGTGTTATGCTAATACATATAATTGTCTGCTTATATGCATGTGTGATGCATGTGCACAGTTCCTTGTTTATACTTAACATGTAAAGAATCCTATTTACGGTTTTTATGCATGTGGGTGTACACGAGCCCAGCATTTCTACTTGATATATCGCTTATGTGAACTGAATGTCTTGATGCATATAACTAAACATGTCACCGGTACTTAACAAAATCAAGCCATTTAACCGTTTCTTTCTTATATTACAGTGAGGGGAAAACTTTCAACAAAGGTTGATGTATACTCATATGGCATAATCCTGATAGAGCTAGTAAGTGGAAGAAAAGTGGTTGACAACTCTAAAGATGACGAAGATGATGAAGCAGAATTAGTGTATGCTTTCCAGAAATATATACACGATCCAGACAGAATTATGCGCTTTGTAGATGCAACTCTTCAACTGGATGATGAAGGAAGACAAAGTATTATGGAGGTATCCAAACTTGCAGTACTATGCACTTCACACGATCGTAAGGCAAGGCCTACAATGAGTTATGCGGTTCAAGTATTGAGCCCACTAGTAGACAAATGGGTCCCTGATGATCCAATCGGTGGTTTTGATGTGGATGAAGAGTTAAGAGCTTCGTTTCAAAGATTGATAGAGGGTGCTGATCACTCTTCAAGGACCAGGTCAAACTCTGACGGTGGTACTTATGGGGAAGGTCCTAGCGATCCTTATCGCTGAAAGCCTGAAAGACTTTCCTCCTGCTCTCTACCTCTCTGTGTATAGAAATTTATATATCAGACGTTGTAATGTTTTCCATGATTTTTTTAGCAATACACGGCATTTAGTTAGAGGAATTTGTTGTTTTGAGAACAATGATGGGCCACAGCATGAACAATTACATCGGTTGTTTACAAAGTTACAGCTTCCTCCAACGGTCATTTCGTTTTACTCTTTTTAATATCAAGCTAATTTTGATAAAAATTCAATCCTTACTAATGCAAACTCTTTTGCTCTTTCACGCAGTTGGAAACCACCGTTGGACAGCCAACCACCGTATGGATCAGTCGTTCATTGTCGAAAAAAATTATCATACTGTGATTTACAATTATAAGTTCTCAATATATGTATGAAATACCGTCGATTGGCAAAAAAAATTGTCATTGATATCCAACGTGACACTCAATATTAAGAAGTGGAATGTCATATTTTAACGGTATTAAGAAAACGATATTACAGTGTTCTTAGTAACACGCACAGGTTTAGGGGCATTTTACTAGAAGGACAAACTTTGCAGTCCAATTAGTTTCTAAGATACACATCCATAGAAATTAATTTCAAGGCCAAAGTCAGCAAAATAATTACTTTTAAGGACAAAGTCAGCAGTCCAATTACTTTCAAGGACAATATTTCATAGGTTTTTAGGCCTTAGAAGCTAGTTATTTTGCATTTTGTTTTTAAAAGTAATTATTTCAGTTCTGTGTCCTAGAAACTAATTGCACTAGCTAAAGAGACCCTTGTGGCTAATTTCCACTTATAAATATTTATATGGATTTTTCACTTATCATTTCGCTTTCTTTATGTTTTTGGATATAAGCTTGATTAGGCATAGTCATTTTTTAATATACACACACATACATATATATATATATATATGTATGTATGTACGTATCTGTATATGTATGTATGTACATACATACATATAATGTATGTATGTATGTATCAATGTATGTATAATACGTATGTATATGTATATATGTATATGTACATATGTATATGTATGTATGTCTAATACGTATGTGTATGTGTATGTGTATGTGTATGTATATGCATACATACGTATTAGTCATACATGCATACATACATACGTGTGTATACACACACACACATGTACATGTATATGTACATGTACATATATACATATACATACGTATTATACATACATTGATAAATACATATACATACATACATATACACATATACATGCACACACATTATATACATATACATATACATATATATATATACATATATATATACACATACACACACAAATATATATATATATGTGTGTGTGTGTGTGTGTATAATGTGTGCGTGCGTGCATGTATATGTACCGTATGTATGTGTGTATGTTTGTATGTATGTGTGTGTGTATAATGAACGACCAACCAAGAATAAAGTTGGACTGCTCATCTTTGAAGGTGGAGGGCAATCCAGTCTGCACAAGTCCCATGGGCCTCTACTACACCGGATTAATTTACCTCGGGGTATAGCCGCTCAGGGTAGAGATCGAACTCACCTCTTACTACTAGAGGAAAGTCCCTTAACCCTTGAGCTATTACGACGGATACACACATGGATATATAAACACACACACACATGTGTGTGTGTGTATAAGATAAGCTTATGCTCTATTGTCAACCAAAAGATTACCCTGCGATTTCAAACTTAAATGCGAACGTAATTGGATTGATGGTCAAGGTTTGTGTCATATTTCATATTATATTTTATGATCAAATAGCCGTCTAACTCCGTAACACAATCTTATAATAAAGAGATGCATGTATAATCGACTTACATAATTATTGTAGGAAGTTTTTAGTATTACTACCAGTGACACCCCATAAATTAATAGATAAATAATTAATTAAGAGAGTAAGTATTAGAAGAGTTAAATTATAAAATTAACTAATATGATGTGATTAAGTATTTGGGCGTGTATTTACTTATTACAATGTATTTAATGACGACCTATCATGCCTTTTCAAATAAGGCTTAACTTGAATGGATTATGTAAGAAATGAATGATGGGTCAGTGGCCCATAAAGGTGAATGATACAAATCTTTCATTAATTTTATACAATTTATTACTCACACAAGCTAAAACTAAAAGCTTGAGTTGTAACAACCCGCATAGTTATCGAATTTATATTTAAATACTTTATTTAAATATTTTATCGTTAGTCGGATGTTAGTCCGAAAAGCTACTTTTTGCATACGGTCAAATTAGGACTCGACACCACCTTCATTGAGTTCAAAATGACGTTTGCGATCTTTTTGAGTGTAAGCTTCGATATGTTTGGAGATAGTGAAGATTTCGTCACTTTTTCCCGCCTTTGACTTTGGTTGGACTGCACCCTTCTAACTCAGCCCCAACCCACCCCCTCTTCCTCACTTTATCAAATACTTCAAGCTTTATCAAATAATGGTGGTGGGAAAGGGAAATTAAAACTCCAAACTCCAATTCAATTACAAGTTCAACTTGCAACTCCAACTCCAAGTAGAAGATAGTGGATTCAAGCCTTGGGTTGCTCCTTCTTGCTCTCAATCTCTATCTTCATCCATTTTAGTGAAAAGGTGAGATTTTTGATCTCACATCTTGCCTATAGATGTCATTGGGCTGTTGGGAATGATCCCCTATTGTATTTGTATGAATATCTGCATTTGGTTTGGATTGGATTGGCGAAAAACTCCAACTTTCAGCGTTTTTGGTGATTTTCTGGCACTAGGTCGTTCTGGAATATTAGCTCGTCTGGCCTTAGGTCGTTTCCGACCTATTATCACTCGGCAAACACTAGGTCGTTCGTCCCAGTTTAGGTCGTAGGTCGTTCTGCACTAGGTCGTTGGCCCTAGATCGTTTGCAGTTAGGTCGTTCGACCTTATATACTCACATTAGCTCGTTCGAAGTTAGGTCGCGAGTTTTAAGTCGCGAGTCCTTAGGTCGCCACTTTTAGGTCGCGAACAACCTTATGTCGCGAACCTCTTTAGGTCGTATGACCCTAATTTTCTTAGGTCGTTGGACCTTTTTTAACCCATTAGGTCGTATAGACCTTAGGTCGTACCACTTTTAGGTCGCGAACAACCTTATGTCGCGAACCTCTTTAGGTCGTATGGCCCTAATTTTCTTAGGTCGTTGGACCTTTTTAACTCGTTAGGTCGTAGACTCTTAAACCGTTAGGTCGCCTGGCCTGTGCTATTTGTTTAGGTCGCTCGCCCCTATTTGCTTAGGTCGTTAGGTCGTATGGCCATCTCCCTTAGGTTGTATGACCTCGATTTTGATAGGTCGCTCGGCTTTACCTTCCACTGTTAGCTCACGTACCTTCTTAGGTCGCGCACCCACTTAGGTCGTTAGACCTCATTTTTGCCTTAGGTCGTAGCCCACTTGGCTTCACTTAGGTCGTACTGTTTTGATGGGGCGCTGCCCCGTACCCCGCCGGGGGCACTGCCCCCTGGACCCCCGCGACCTGACCGGTCAGGTCGAACCCCATACACCTCTGCGTAGGCGATCTTATCTGAAAAGCATTCAACAGAACTTCTACTTTGATGCATTTTGAGCTGATTTCCTTGGATTTTGTTCACGTCTTCGAATGTGAATTTTTGTGATAGATTGTTTCAACAATCGCTTTATGACTTGTCACTTTAAAGATATATGAAGGTTTCAATAGTAGTAGTAAATATCAAAACTCTTTCATCAAAGCGATTTCAACACTATTTTAAATATCAAAAGTTCGTTTTCTCAAACCGATTTCCAATCTACTAGTATATACAAGCCTTTACTTCACTCGGATGAGAAATCGACTTAAACGACTTAGTAAAACGAGTGGTATGAAACGCTTACGTTCACTTTGTCGGTTAGCTCTTGGACTTGTTCGATTGAACCCTTTTGTGACAATTTTCTAGTGAAGATCTACAGTTTGTTCGTAAATATTTAAGTTAAGCAAGTGGTTATGGGACATGAAGCTAAGCTCATATATTTACTAGCTTGTTGTGATTGACACTTCCTTATGATCATGACGATCATTCTTGTGATTTAGACTAGTGATTGAGCGATGTCTCTTTGTCTGCGAGGGAGACTAGACCCCACTTGGGTGATGTTTCTACTCACATATATGGGGCTGCACCCCATGGTCTTTGGGCCGTTCGTGTGTCAAAGGCCTTCGGGCCATCCGTGTGTTCGGAAAATTAAATGGATAGCTTCCATGAGATAGCTTCTCGTCTGTATGCTCGGACTTCCCCCTTTTTGTAATTTCTGGATTTCGTGTGTTGATTTCTGGGATTTGTTCTGGATTTCGTGTGTTGATTTTTGGATTTAGAGCTTCACCAACTTTTGTGGTTTTCATTGATATGATATCAGTTTTTGTGTATTGGTGAATTTGTGTGTCATTACCTGCTTATGGGTTTGGATCTTTGAGAAGATCCTTGTGAAATTGATTAACCTCTTGTTGATTATCATTTACGTACTTATAGTAGTACGACGTTATGGTTATTACATGTTCATGTCATGTCGTTTACTTTATACCATATCATCTGATATTTATAGCTAGACTGATCCGTTTATTATTTTCTTATAAATAATACTCGGGTCAGACCGAGATGTTACAGGTGCTTCTGCTTGACTTCTTCCCAGGATTTGCTACTCTGACTTTTGGCTAACTATTTAGATTAGCAGTTTTGTTGTATACACCTGAGATATAGACTCATAGATGTATTCTTTTGGTATAGCACGTGTTGCTATTCTTTTGTATTATTGTGGATCTTTTTGACCACTACTCTAATGTACACTTTCATGTGTTAGTTATATATTCATATCTTTTTCCGCCTTTGTGATATGGATGACTGTGACTGATTTGTGTTATGCTTATTTCTATGTTTGTTTCCGAAGATTATTTATAGCCACCGTGTGATAAGCAATTACATGGATGGTCGCTCCTCAACAGCCTTATTCTCCGCCCTAGTTGACAACACTACTCCGTAGTGTTCTTGGCTAGCGTGGGTATAGAGGTGGGGCGTCACATGAGTTCTTTAATGATGGCTGCGGCATTATTAAGAAAAGAGAAGAGAAAAGATTAAAGTTATGGGAACTGGAGACTTCTTTAACTATGTAATCTAAGTGTGTAATATATTTCCTAATCCCTCATTCTTCTCTAAATCTCTCATGGTCAAGTTAATGTTGAATATTTTCATACTTCTTATAACTATTAAGATCTCAGAATTTAATATGATAATAAAAACATATTATTAGAAAGTAAATAAATGATTATGAATTAATGGAAGGTTGTATGATGTAGAAAATGGTTAGAAATAGGGAGTTTGAGTATTGTACAGATATAAATCATGATTAATTTTACTATGATTTCCTGAAAACCAAATAACTAATTCTCGAAAGAACATAAGCATGATCGAAGGGTTATAATAGGGAGCTGAAAGGTAAATAATTGTTGCCAAAAGGTAGTTTAATTAAATAAGAATTTTATATTATATTGGGTCTGATAGTATTCGGTGTATGCCTTGGGGGTAATTATGTAATTTGTTATATATATCTAACTCGATAACCAATCTTATGCGAAATAAACTGTGTATTCTTTCTGTTATATACTTGATATAATGTGTTATATTAATTAAATAATTATTGTAATTAAAAGTATATTTAATAGAAAATCAATAAATGATAAGTTTTGTAGTACTAGTTACAAAGTGTTGTAACCGTGAGTAATCTGCCACAATGAAAACGAGTATATAAGCACGTCCAGGTGGATCTGCAACTAATCACAATGTGCATGTATTAATTCAACAATGCACTTTGTAACATTTTTTGAAGCATGCACAATATTTTGTTTACAGATATAATAAACACTTCCTTAATGAATATGTACCCAAATTCATAATTAATAAGATATATTATATTCAATAAATGAAATGTTAGTGGTAGTCGGAAATAGAAATAATTCAGTAAATAAAATAATAAACTCATTGTGCCGACTTGGAGCCCATGACTTGATACAGAGTCGTGTGGTTAGCTGATGAGACGCCAATTACTTAACCAAAGTTTGAAGGTATCACAACTCGGCCTCGAGTTGTGAAGCACAACTTAGTACCCAGTTGACATTGAAATGATGATCTGACCATGTTCTTCCTTTATAACCTCCAACCGAACATGAGGATAAAATTTTAGAGTTTACTTCGTTGATATTCGTTTATAACTGTAAAATCATTGTTGTAAAAGAAAGTAGAAATCAACAACAAAGCTGATAGTGGATGTAGGCTATTGATTTTAGCCGAACCACCATAAATTTTGTGTGTTATACCTCATTTTTGATTTCTTTATTTCCATTTTTGATGCAAACACATCGACAATGCTCTTAAGCATCATTTGTATTAATTAAAACATGAACAATATTTTGTTATTTGGAAGCCCTTTGATGCCACTTTGGTCCTATTTCATTTATTGTCTCTGACTAGATTAACAAATATACCTAACGTAGGTGGCAAACAAAATGTGATGTGTCTCGAATCCATGATATATCAAATATTAGGTTACATTGATAAAACATACATAGGATGGAAGAGTAGAAAAATAAAAAACTTGTTTGACCTGTGATTAAGACAATAATAAAATGGAACATCATTAATAGCATATGCATTTACGAAATTGGTGGAGGCATCTTCAAATTCCATTTGCTATGTTTTACTTTTATTTTCTTATTTTATATGTTTAGGCATGTTCATGGTACCTATCATACTTCACCATCACTATTGCTCAAGAGTTGTAGCATGCTATAAATATAGAACACTTTTAGGTTAATACCCACAATTAAACATCAAGAAAGAAAGAAACAAAACAAAATTGTATTGATCGACAGTAACGTTTATTAATAGCATTATATTTAGTTTACACTTTACAAAATGCTAGGTATATTTAATATTGTCCTTCAACCTATTTTTTTTCAAAGTTTGTCCTTCAGCCTAAAAATGAAGCTTATTGTCCTTTAGCTTAATTTTTTTTCAAAGTTTGTCATTGTGCCTATTTCCCACTTTAATAAAAATGGAATTATACTATAAAACAGGTTACAAACTGAGTCAGAATATTCGTATATAACTGACAACCCAAAACATGATAACCTGTGAAGCAAATGTAGTGCAGGTTATTAAGGAACGATCCAGTGTCATCAGTTATAACTATAAAACGGAATATATCATATAGATTTTAAAATACCGATGAGCATGCATAATGATGTGGTATATCATATGAACAATGGCCAGACGTTTGTAGATATAAATTAGTTTACTATATGGCAAAATAGGAGACAGGTTGAAGAACAAACCAAAATGTGTCTATGGGTGATATTCGTACAGCGAGGAGTTGTGCAAACCTCCTCTTTGCCGTCATCCTCTCTCAGAATATTATCCATACTTAAGAAGAGCAAGCAACATCGGACCTATTTACAACAGTGCTTAACATACAGGAGAAATGAATATTTGTGTGCTTATAGACAAGCACCATTGTTCAAGTGGTTAAGTGATTCGGCTTTAGTTCGAGAGGTTACAAGTTCAAAATTTGCGTAGCGTGATTCGAACGTTTATTGACATGTTATATGTTGTCCCTGTGACATGTTGTATATAAAGTACCATTTCAAAAAAAATTTATGTGCTTATAACAGTAAGCTGAATATAGTATAACCAAAATTAAAAGGATAACAACAGTATATTTTCATTGAAGAAGAAGTAAATGTATATACTGAATACTAATTTTGAAAACAAAAAAAGAAAAGGGGATGGAGCATAAAGTAGGAAACTTTGAGGCATGGAATGTAACAGAGCTGTTGTGGGGGAAAAAAGGGAAAAAAACTGATCTTCAGTAAGCAAGCAGACTTTGTACTGTAAATCTCAAGTTCATCCTTTGTCTCGTGCCATGTTAAAAACAGAAGATTGGTTGACGTACATCTGAGCGCACACCGTTGAGTAATGAAAATACAAAGTTAGAGTTAGTCAATGCCAGTGTTGTCAGAGTAAGATGTATATTATTCTCACGGTATTTATTAACTTAAATGACAAGAAGAAATATAGTAGTCACAACTGGTAGACGTACATATAAGTGCACACACACGGGATTGCAATGAAACAACGTATATAACTTCAGTTATATTTCTCTCTAAAACAACATATTGTCAGTTTAAGTCATATTATTGTTTTATGTCTTATTTTTGAAATAAGTTATCATAATGAAAACAGAGTAATATGACTTAAGTTATATAATTTATATACACGTTGTACAATGAAACAGCGCACATAACTTATAACGTAATCATAATGAATATAAATTAATGAAATAAAAGTATGGTTATATATTCTCTTTGAATATAACTTAATACATATAGAGTAAAATGCCACACAATTTGGATTCAATGAATCTAAAAGTAACCACAGACAGTTGACTTTCAAGCCACTATATGTAAACTGTAACTTCACAATGTGCTCAAAATTACAGTGTGATAACATACCGATTGAATTGTGCCACAGTGGAGATCGATATAGAAGGAAAGATATATATAAGGGCAACATGCTAATATGTTATTATACTGATGGTTTGCTGACAAAGATTGGTACTAATACAAACATGCAGTGTTGTTCAAACAGGAATGAAAGTACAGAAAGCAAGAGTTACAGTTTTACAGCAGATGAAAGCACAAACTAAATAAAACAAAGAGTTTGCAAATAAAATTAAAAAAATGGACAAACAACACAATGTAGATGTTGATGGATGAAGTGGTTTTCCATAGTGGTCAACCGTCTATACGCCTACTTCTTCCTTTTCTTCTCTGAAGTTCTTCCACGGATCTTTTGCTTGCCATGATTCTTTTTTGAGTCAGCCTGAAAAGTACAGTAATATATTAATAAACGATATGCACGTCCAAGTAAACCTGCATCTAATCACAATGTATATGCGTTAATGCAACAATGCACTTATGTAGCGTTACCACATACTATATAAAATTCGACATAATTAAACATCAATTAAACAAATAATTAGCATAAATAATTGTTATAAAATTCATCCAAATTCTAAAATAGAAAAAAGAAAAAGATAAAAAGGAAGAAAAGAGGTTTACTTATTTCACTAATAGATAAAAAGGAAACTAAATCACCCATTGCACGACATTCGAATAATAAAGCCATGTAATGATACTTGGTTAAAAAGACATAATGCATCAATGAAGAAAATATAACAGTGATTTGGTAAACAAAAGAAGATAATAAGAGTACGAAGTAGCAGCAAATGCCTATTAAACAAAGCTCTCAATGCATAGAAAAAGTAAATAATAACTCTAAAATGTAGCAACAAACAAATACACATCATGAACAAAAACACTTCGTTAAAAGTACAGGTTCCGCAATGCCTACTCTCAGATTCGCTTTAAATGACTTTTGTCTTTGTACATCATGAAAATATCCTTCCTTCTTGTAATATACACACATAAAATCCATACTTGTAGCCATTAATGAATCTAAAATAAGTGTTTACAAACTATAATTCCAATGCCCTTTTGTCAGGCTACATGACTAATTATAGTTGAACAAATTCCTCTTGTCGTAAATCTAACTTAGTAAATTGATTAACCTTATTGTTTCTAAGTTGAGACATATAAATGAGGAGGTCATTTCGATCGAGCTCTATGACACCGCTAGTCATTTACCCATGGTTGGGCTTCTATGTAGTACTTATTCGACATCTCATGAAATCCATACTGCATTGGAAAATTTAAAACCTTGTAACATAATACATTATCCTACAAAATGCTGGACGTGTGCCTGGGAAAGTTGAATATGCCGAGTGTATTGTATGAATTCATCCAACTTCTTTCTTGTTATTATGTTTCTGTCACATATTCTCGAATACCGTTTCAGTTTTATTGTGTAATTATCTGAATAGATTGGAAAACAACAGTAAATATCTTGAAAGTGCATGCATGTTTGTAGAAGTATGGTGTTGTCAAGTAGTTTGTCTTCTCAAGTAATCAGCTTTATGAAGAGGATAACTACAAAACACTTATTCTTCTTGAGACAATTAGTACAAAATTCTGCAATTTATCTCTTTTTTTTTTGAAATAACACTTTGATACAACATGTCATAGGGATAGAAAATCACAACTCACATGTCAATAAATGTTCGAATCACGCTTGCAAGTTTCAAACTTGTAACCTCTCGCACCAAAGTCGAATCACTTAACCACTGAGACAATGGTGCTTGTCGCAATTTATCATTTTAAAAAGATACATCTTTATTGGATTTCATGCTTCAATTCGGGTTTATTTTCCTATTTTCAAGGTAGTGATTTAACACTTACATTTTCCTTCCTTAAACCACAAACATTTCTTATTTCGAACTTTCTTTTTGTTGCGTTTTAGATTTTTTTGGTTGCTTGGTTGATTTTGGCCCTAATTTTTTGTTAATTTTTGTCGATGTTTCAAAGCAAAGTATTCTATTAAAAATAATTAAATTATTGTTTTCAATGCATTTGATCTAAAAATATGGGATGCATATGATTTACATAGTGCGTTCGATAAAATGTATTAAAAGGATGTTTCAAATAGAATAATGCACTTCTATAAAAAATTTGTTAGACGTATGATTGTTTATGTTTATTTGACTTTTGATTAATCTTGCAATTGAGAAACTGAAAAAATAACATAAAATGCAAGTATGTACATATTTTTCATTAATCTGCATTCTGCACTTTGCAATCTACTAAAATCTTGCACTATATTACCGTTTAGTCATCTACAAAAATTTAATTTATATACAGAGTACATAAGTTTTTAGTATTACGTAAAAGATGTCTGTTTACATAGACCATTAGTCGTCAAAGCGGTAAACCATGCATTTGGAAATGTTCAGCAAATTAGTGCAAATACAATACATACACTAAGTAATTGTTCAACCAATGCATGATATATTTTACTTTATGGAAGTGTCTGTTTCGATAAATACACTATGAAAGTTTATAATTACTAATGAGTTATGCTACAAAAACACATTGGTAGAAAGTTATATACTTTTATTGTGTGATCTAAGAGCTTTAATTACTTCTACCAACGGGTCTTGTAATCTTTCTTATTTAAGAGAAATATATATTAAATTCATCGTGTTAACAATACATTGCAAACTGTCCCAGACATTAAAATCTCCAAGACATGCTCTAGCACATTATGACAGAGCTATATATATTAGAATTAGAAGAACCAAATAAATCCATTTGTTAAATAAGATCCATTAGAAGTTACAAAAAAATTACCTGCTGAGCAATATCAAGAGACTGCGTCAGTTGACAGAGGAAAGTGACAGCAAAATCAATTCCTCTTACCAAAAGCATTGAATCCTCTCTTTGTTTTTTACTCCTTTCTAACTCGAAGAATTTCACCTACAAATTACACAAAATAATCTTGGAACCACGATATTAGGCACTGGTGTAGCAGTGATAAGGAGCGTGAATGGCGATGAAACAAACATGAATGGTGATGAGATAGGATTACTAATTTTCTAGGAAGACATGACATAAAATGAATATGAGTGGATGAACAAAATAACTATGCATGGGCATTATTGGAATATCAAAAGGACATTGCGGTTTTCTATTGATTGAATTTCTTTTTTTTAGTAGTAAAGATGGAAACTACCTTATTAGCAGTAACTATTGTTTTTACTTTACAAAATGCATAATAGAGGAGATGTTAGGTTTCCACATTTTGTTATTTTTCACTAAATTCAGTAAGTAGGAAATCAATATTAGACATAAACAATATCTAGAGAATGAAAATGCAAATTTTCAAATTAAAAATTACCATGACGAACATGCAAAAAGCTTGAAAAAGAGCCCAAAAAAATGAGCATACACCCAGCTTGGCTATGTTGTAATTGGCCATGAGCATATTAGCATTATCTAAGTAGATTTTCTAAGTTACTTCTACAAAATACACTAAAAAAACTAAAAGCTAAATGATAACCAATATAAGCTAATAATTTGATTCAAATATAACTGCATGTAAAAGATAGAAAATAACTAATAACACTATTCCTAAAATGGACTTATCTTTATGCAGGAATCATCTCAATACAATAATTGGATCTTTAAGGATCTACATACTACAAAAGACAATGAATATATAAAGAAAGTGTAATATTAAATTTTGATTATAGACACTCGTAATTTATTGAGTGATCCTTGTTTTCCCTATCTTTTTGTTCATGAATCCTCACAGAAAGATTATATATCTTTTTAAGTAATCTTTAAAATTTTGTAGACTCTTATTAGTTATTTAGAACATTATGAAATTTAAAGAAATTCAAATACCTTTGTAAAATTTACTAAATATTAGTGTCTAATTATTAGTAATAGACTTTCATAAGTAATTTTATCTGACAAATTTAAACGAATAAATAATTTACATATATTTGATTAAAATACCATTTAGAATAATTTATAAACTATCTAACATGTTATTACTCCCAGCTTTTTCATATGTATGTAATTTTTTTATGATGAGTTAAAACAAAAATATATTTTTAATATTATTGAAGTTGTCGAAAAAATATTCCATTTTTGGAATATGACAAAAGGTGGGAACAGAAGTAGAAGGTCATCCATTGTTGTTTAGAACATACATACATATATAGTTGCATTTTGAAAAAATAGTTTTGGTTCGCACCTCATTATTTTATTTGAATTGTACTATGTTCTGTAATGTTACAAAGTCCAAAGACTTCAAATTACCTCCCGTCTCACTCATATATACCACAATATAGCATGTACAAGTAAGTATCTTTACTGACCATTCATTATAAGTAGTAAATACTATCAAAGAAGTTCTACTTAGAACTACCTCCTCTTTGTACATGAAATACTTGTCACCAACTTCCTTGACCTTCCGGCACTGGGCAGGCGTCAGCCCCCATACATGGTCTTACGACTTTGCGGAGACCTGTGTTTTTGGTGAACAGTCGCCCGGGTTTGGTCACTGCGACATCCTTTTTGAGGAGGCACCCCTTCTCCCGAAGTTACGGGGCTATTTTGTATCCACTTCAAAAGAAACTTCTCTAAAACTACGTATAGGCAGAAGAGGTCGAGTTATTGATGTGAGATGGATCTAGAAAAAGACGAGTTCCAGCTATAATCCAGAAAAGATTCGTGTATATATTTTACAGAAACGTGAAATCAAAGTGGGTGATAAATGTTCAAGCAAGTTGCCAACATAGCAGAAACATTAAGAAGCATATTTATACATTATATTTGACAACATAGTACATGAAATGCTTGAAGCATGAAACACTACATGCATCTATGTATATACTATATTTTCTATTCATGTCATGTTTGTACAGGCACATGAATTGTCGCCCAAAAATGTTTTAACTTAAGTTTATATTCTAATAAATGCTTAACATGTGCTTTTGTTACACCAAAGTTTTAGACAGTTTTCACAGTTTCTCAAAATATTGATTTAGAGTATGGGTAGAATATCTTATATAATTCTAAATTCAAAATAATTTTTTTGTATATTATTACCATTCAGAAATATAAACAGGTTAGTGAAGAAACATTTGAAAGTAAGATAGCTAGTTCATCCATCATAAACACAAACCCATATTTCTATGTTTCATTTTTCGATCCAAAAAGTTTAGCTTGTGTTTATGAGCTAAAAAAGCAAGTAATGAAGACCAACGAAAAAAAAGAGTGAAGCTTATGCAGTAGTAAGAACTTAAAATTTATTTGTGTATTTTGAGTTATTATCTTATGAACAAAGCCAAATGTGATTAAAGATAAACAGTCCATCCATTTCATATTGTGCTAGTGCTCTCATGCTCAAGTTTGGTTTCTAAGAGATACCTCTTGATTACTCTTTTTAATGTACATTTTTCACGTAAGTGAATATATATGTATGTGTGTATATGTGTATATACACTTTTTTCACTTATGTGTCAATTATGCAGTCCTCGAAATAGACCAAGGTAAAGATGATTAATTTTCGTATAAAGATCCTATCTTAAAAAAGTGATCCCTTGGCCCTAGCTCCAACATCAGAAATTTAAAATGAGTAAAAGATGATATAAAATTGAAAAATATCAACATGGATTTAATTAAAAAATAGCAACCAAAGCTTATAATAAAAAGCTTAGATTGCATCATGTTCAAGTCTAAAACTGTTTTACTAACTTGAGGACCAAAAGTAAATCAAATTACAGAGTAAATCAATAAAAGGTAGCCTAGATTTTTACAATTTGAAACCAAATGATTTTGTAATGTAGACTGCACAATGTACTAAAGTAGATTACATAATGTACTAAAGTAGCCCAGACTGTAATCAAATAAAATTTTAAAGCTGCAGTAGCCGAATCAATACTGATGAAGTAGAAGTACATTTTCATTATCTTTGCAATGATAATGTGGCAAAAAATGGAAATATGCATGGAAGAATCAAACCAATATATAATTTGTTAAAAAAATCATCAGAAAAATAATTTGATATTTTATACTTGATAAAATATCAAACTATTTTATCACAATCAAATATCAAACTATTTACTATAATATCAAACTATTTTATCACTATCAAATATCAACAGTAAAGTGTTTAGTAAAGTTATCATCAGGGAAAAAAGACTGGTAAAACCTAAATTATTAGTTAACTTTACTTATTCATGTGTATATGGCTGTACAGGAGGTTTTGGAACAGGTCTTCGAACAAAGTAAGGGCATAATTTTTAATTAAAAAAAACCTAAATTGAACTCGAAAAAGGTACACAAAAATGCAGAGGACAACAACAATTTTGGGCATAGTTAAAAAATATATCTAAGTTGAAATCGATAGAATACCTAAAAATGAAGAGGATTTGAACAAATTTGAGCGATGAGCTCCAGTCGACATCAGAGGAAGCTAACATTATGTGGCGATGAGCTCCAGTTGATGATACTGAAGCACAAATCGATGCAATGAGCGAAGGTGAAATCTCCACAGCAGTAAGCTAACCCTAGTCCACAATATCATTCGATTGCAAACTGAAAACCGATGGTGCGAGTATAAGGTCCTATCTCACTTTGGTTATCGCTCACGATGGTGGATGATTGGCATGGATTGTTTAATTTAGGGTGATTAGGGTTTTTTAGGCTCATATAAAATGAAGTGAAACGAAAGGCGTAAGTTAGGTGAAAAGAATATTTTAGGAAGATCAAAAAGACACGGTCAATGGTAGTTTAGTGAATTTTTATTATTAATAGTAGAAATAAATATACCATTTCAAATATTCCTAGTCAAGATGTATCGAGATTGGATATCGACACATCCATTGAGATAAAGTATGTAACGCCCTCCAAATGTTGAAAAGTGCTCATGGCTGCTAGGGGCACTAAGGGGTTACGTACTGATAGTTATTGGATAACTATAGAATGACTCACTCAATAGTTTTTTGTTGGTTACTATAACTAAGGTTAAACAGAAAATATCAATGAGACCGATTTACACAGTTCTTTCGACTTGAGAATACCGATAATCTTCAATATGAAAGCTCCGCTTTGATTATAGTCCAATCATGGCATGTCGTCCATCGAGTGACTATAGTTGGGTCTAGTGGAAGTATTGAAAGTGAAACACTATTCAAGAGAGAATTCGTCTCCTCGGTTATATGAGGTTAGTATCAAGGTCAACTGAAGTCGATTCAAAGTCAAAGTCTCTGACCAAATCATTTCGGTTAATAATAATTGTTATTATTGAACTAAGGACTTTATGTTTGGACTTTAGAGTTAAATGTGGACGATATTAGAATTTTGTCCATTACCAAATTCTATAAGTCAAAAGTGATACAGTTTTGACTAAGGGAATTGATGTAAATAGTAGTCACAATCAAGTAACGCTTAATAAAGTAAAATTGGATTTTACCAAAACTAAGTAAGCGATAATTTGACTAAAATTTCACGCACCTACTAAGTGACGTGTGAACATTAATATTTGAATAGTTCAATATTAATCTTTGACCAAATTTACACCTACAAAGTCGCATAACCGAAACCATTGAATACTTCTCGACCATACGATTTAATTAATTTATAAATGTTATAAATTATTTAAATTTATTAATTTGTATGAAATATTAATAAAAAAAATTATTTTTAGTTTGATAAACAAAATTATTAAATATGCTTATAATTGTTATAAATATATTAACCGATATATGATATCGATACGCGTTTAAATTGGATTTAACTGTAAAATATATTTTTTGGGATGTAAATGGGTTGAAGCACATATAATGGCTGGTTGGTTTGGCTATGATAGGGATAGGTAGATGCGGCCATTTAATGGAACTAGATGGGCTTGATTTGTATGGATAAGGGAGGGAGAATTGGTAAGAGCTCTAGATCCTAACTTGTCTCCATTCCTCCTATATATAAGAATCTACTTATAATATGATTTTGAAAAAAAACGTTTTATATATATAATTTTTATAATTTGGCCTAAATTCAAAACTTAAATTTTTTTTTAAATTATAAAATTCTACATTAAATATTCTAATAACAACCTGGATTTTTTGTAAAAAAGTTTAAAATTTAAAATTATGTTTCAAAATATCTTTTTACTAAATTTTTAATTTTATTTGTACGGATATTAATTTAAATAAATATATATATATATATATATATATTAAAATTACTCGTTTTTGATGCATAATATCAGGTATATATATTTACTATATTGTTTTTCTTGATATTCTACAAGTATTAACATACATATCTTTGTTATTATATTATATGTCCATATATATACACACCCGAATATATATATTTAATATATATATATATAGAAAAATAAAAGAAAATTATATTTATATTGTTTTTAATTTTATAGTAAAATTAAAAATTAAAAATATTTTTAATAAATATTTTAAACATACTTATATAATTATATATTTATTTAATATTAAAATTCCATGTATATATTTGTTTATAATTTATGAAATTATTTAAAACAAAATATAGTTTATATACATACATACATGTATATGTGTGTGTGTATATATTTGTTTATTAATATTCATAATATTTTGTATACATATATTAAAGTATATAAACATACATTTGGGCAATAAATTTGTATAATAGATGAGTTAACAATTTGTTGCGGTGTAAATCGCAGCACTTATATATGGGCATGTTATACCTTGAACCGATTGCTATGCATGCACACACATATATGTTTATATGATACATGTATATATATATAATATAACATTAATCACATAATATAAAATCATTTATAAATTTAAATAAAATAATGATTTTTTGAAAGAAATTTTGAATTGTTCTAAATAAATTAGAATTCATAGGTCTAATAAAGATGCAAAATGATAAAAAAAATTAAAATTCACTCATAACTTCCGCTATGTGTTGGCTCAGTTTTAACAATGGTATCATAGTCCAATAACCTATGCAGTCTAAATTAGTCATGTTAGGATTAACCAATTAAGCTCATAACCTAGTTAGTAGGGTGTCTAAGAAAGGTAGTGTCGAAGGATTGGGTTTGAGTAATCAAGTACTCTACCTTATCTGGTTACTAGCCTGGCTCGAACCGATATTTGAGCCCAAAAGGTTGCTCCTAATAGAAGAGACCCAATTTAAATTGGGCCTTGGGCTAATTTTCAAAATATTTGAAAATAAAAAATATAAGATTTTAAAATTAAAAGTTAAATTTAAAATAATATATACATATTTTATAAAAGTTATAATATAAAAAAAATTCAAAATATTTGAAAAATAATGTAAATTAATTTCAAATTTTTTAATTTTTTAATAAGATTAATAAAATTAATTAAATAATTTAATTAATGGAAAAATATATACATGTATTATGTATGTTCGATATATGTTATGATATTTTGAAATGTTTAAGATATCATAAGTAAAGATTTTAAACAATCCTGAAATTTAATTCGAGTTTTAAAGCTTTTAAACCAACATTTTAACAAATATAATTAATTAAATGACCCAAATCCAGGGTTGTTACAAGGGGTATACAAATTCTAGCATTCAAAGTGATATAGATGATAGTAAGTCAGTGTCTGGTTATGTCTTTACACTTAACGGCAGAGCTGTAAGTTGGGAAAGTTGCAAACAAGAGATGGTAGCTGATTTGATAATGGAGGCCGAATATATCGCCCTCAATAAAGCAACTAAAGAAGCAGTATGGAGAGCACATTTTTTAGAAAGCTTGGAGTGATTCTCGATACAGAGAATCCTATGGCAGTGTTCTAGATAACAATGCAATGATTCAGATTGCAAAGGAACCTAGAGTACATAAGAAGTCATGGCCTATTCTTCAAAAGTTCTACCTCATTAGAAAATTCGTTGAGAAGAAAGATGTCAAGACGTAAAGGGTAGATACCAAGGACAACATAGTAGATCCATTCACAAAGGAACTAGCTTGGTCGATCCTCGAGAAGCTGATTAAAGGGATGGGATTGAGATTCCATAATTGGTCTCAAGTGCAAGTGGGAGATTGATAGAGTTAGGGGTATGCCCTATGGGAAATTCTATAGTTTATTGTAAATTAATCAACTCTATAATCAATTCTCATTTGTAATAAAGGTGTTTTTCAATCTATTATATATTTGCTACAATGTGTTATAAATAATTAAATATTTAATTAAAATATATTTAACAAAAAATCCATAAATGGTGTGTTTGTAATAGTAATTACAAATAGTTGCAATCGTGAGTATTGTATCACAATATATAATAAACACGTCATTTTAAATGTTCTTAATCAAGATACATCAAGACTGGGTATCGATGCATCCATTGAGATGAGTATGCAACGCTCTCACAATGTTTGCCAGTGTATTACTCATGACTACTGGGGGCACCAAGGGCTTATGTATCGTTAGTTATTTGATAACTATGGAATGTTCACTCGATATTTTTTTGTTGGTTAATATAACCGAGGTCAAACAGAAAGTATCGATGTGGCTAATTTACATAGTTCTCTTGACTTGAGAGTACTGTGGATCTTCAATATGAAAGCTAACTTTGATTATAGTCAAATCATGGCATGGCATCCATCGAGTGAATATAGTTGGGTTGAGAGGAAGTATTGGAAGTGAAACACTATTCAAAAAAGGATTTTTTTTCTCAATTATATGAGGTTAGTATCACGGTCAACTCAAGTCAATATAGAGTCGAAATTTCTGGCCAAAGTAGTTCGGTTAATTATTATTATTATTATTATAGAATCAAGAACTTTGTGTTTAGATTATAGAGTTGAATATGGACGATATTGGAATTTTGACCATTACCAAATTCCATAAGTCAAAAGTGATATAGTTTTGACGAAGAGAATTGGTGTAAATAATAGTCACCACGAGCTAACGCTTAGACAAAGTAAAATTGGATTTTACTAAAACCAAGTAACTGATAAATTTAATCAAAATGTCACACCATCTGCTAAGTGATGTTTGAACGTTAATGTTGGAATAGTTGGATATTAATCGCTAAACAAATTTACACCTAACGGATCACACAACCGAAACGATGAATACTCCTTTGACCAAACAATTTAATTAATTTGTAATTGTTATAAATTAATTAATATTTACGAAATATTAATTACAAAAATTATTTTGATTTGATGAACAAATATTATTAAATATGTTTATAATTGTTAAAAATATATTAGTCGATATACGATATTGATACACATTAAATTGGATTTAATTGCAAAATATATTTTTGGGCTTTAAATGGATTTAAAGCGCGTATGGGGGTTTAGTTGGTTTGACTCTAATTGACATGATAAGCGGCCATATGATGGCATCTTAGTGAGCTAGGTTAGTGGAGATAAGGCAAGGAGAATAGTTAAAGATTCAGATCATACCTTTCTTCTTTTCTTTCTCTATATAAACATCTCAACCCACACCTTTTTCATACTTTTTGGAGCCTCCATACATACTATTTTTTGCCGAATCATATGTAATGACCCAGAATTTTTGTCATTTGAAATTTGTATATTTAATTGATTTTAAATATTAACAAGTAAATTTAATAAGCTAAGTAACTTAAATTTTGAATATCTGGATTTAATTGGATAATTAAATCGATAATTTAATATTTGAAATTCCAAAAATAATTGATAATTGGATCAAATGTGTATAAAAATGATGTATAAAGTTATATTAAATCATATTGGAGTTAGAATGATGTTTGTGAACTTTTAAAATTGAATTAAAAGTTAATTTGTGAAAATTGAATATTTTAATATTTAATTGACGACTAAAAATAGTCATTTTTCAAACAGTCTCGGATTTCGACGAAACCCATTTCATCGGATCCATAATGTTATATTATTGTAAGGTTTCAAATTTCGTGTCAATCGGATTTACGGTTTGTCCGGGGCAAGCCAAAACGCATCGAAATTGTTTTAATCGATTTAATTTTAAATTGATCGTTTATTTCCGTAACTCGCACATACGATCGAATTAGCTCCCGAAACACATTTCATTGTGTTCGGAACGTGGGTAAACCCTAGAAACGCCAGCCGGCACGTTTCGTTTGGAGTTCGGAAAATTTTCGATGAATAGTGTTTTGAGAAATTTTCTATAAAAGGACATTAATTTTCACATTTGCAAAACTATTAGGGTTTCAAACCCTGGCCGCTAGTTCAAACAGTATCAATGGCCGAAAACTTGTCATCTTCCACCTCAATTATCTTCAAATCCATCAATCAATTCGTAAAACTTCCTTCTGCAATATTGTAGAGTACGTCGTGATCTATTGATCCAACGGTCGTGATTGAAAATAGAGGAGCCGATCGACGACAAATCGACCACAAACATCCGAAGTTCGCATGCGTTTTTCTCGAAGAGGGGATAGCCGAGCTCCTTCATATTCACGGCGATGGTGGCTCACGAGTTGGGCTTCGAGACCATGGTCTCTGATCATCTTCAAGCATCTTGTGGTGGTCATGAAAATTTGTGAACGAGGGTGCGTTTTGGGTTGGTTCGAACGTGAAATGCCTGGGTTGATTACGCGCGTGGAAGATGAAAGCAAGACGCGGCCAAGATTTCATCAAGCAGAAATGAACAGTAGATGATTGGAGTAGGGTTTTAAATATAAAAGAAATTGTAAATTATTATAATATTAATTCGTATAATGTTTAAAAATGTATATCTTCTTCATACGAGGTTGAAAAATTACGAAACGAATTGCGTTGGAATCATTTCGACAAGCACTATGCAATGGAGCTGGTTTGAGTGATAATTTTGAGTAAAATTAAACGTGCATTTAATTTTATTTGAAATAAAATACTTCAACCGTTATTGAAAGCAAGGTGAGAACTCCTCACTCAATCGAAATTGTTTCGATTTAAATTTTAAATAGTTAGATTTAAAATTGTTGATTGTGTGAATTGGATGATAAATTGTTATCTATTGTGTTAAATGAGACCCTATTGCGCCGCATAATAGCGGATAATATTTATAAATCCCATATACTGCGATATTCCACATTGAAGTGGAATTGGTATTGTGCTAACATCTGTGGATGCAGGGAAATAGGTTGGAGGGATCCAACTGGATTCCTCAAACATTTGAATTTGTTTCATATGTTGTGTGTTGATTATTTATAATCTCCGTGTGATTATATTTGTGAATTGGAATTTGTTGAAGGCTAAAATTTAGCCGAATATATTTTTGGTATCGTTAGATACCAGAAATAAATAAAATTGGATTTTCGAAATTCAAGTTGAAAATTTATCGAAAAATTTATTTTTGAGAATTGGATAAATTTAAAAGGAGTTTTAAAAAGATAAAAGTGTTATTTTTGAACTATTTTGAATTAAACTTCAAATTTGGGAAAAAGGGCTTAATAAATGGATTTCGATAATATTATTTATAAGTTGAAGAATTTATTTAAAATTTGGATTTTTAAATAGATTTGAAGAGATAAAGAAATTTATTTAAAAAGGAAATGATTTTGTAAATTCATTGGAAATTTATAAGGATATGTGATGCTTTATGATATATCCTGATTTGTGTTGTGATCTGTAATTTGTTTATCTGTGATATATATATATATATATGTGATATATATATATGTGATATATATATATATATATATCTGTGATCTGTGAATGAAAGATAAGCGTTATAGTTTATACCGCTTATCAGTTATATTGTTATATTTGATCTGTGATGGTTGAATGTTGTTGCACTATTGTGTTGAACCCGTGGACTACACAATACACACACAAATGTGGATTTCACGTGGAAATCGGTTAAGTCACAGATGATTTAAATTTGATGTTTTTGAAATTGAAATTTTAATTTCAATTGATTTTGAAATTGGAAATTTGGGTTTAAAGTGAAAAGCTTTTGAAATAGAATTTCAAAGATAAAACTTATTTTCGAATAACTTGATTAAGTTTTGGAATTTAAATAATTTGATTTAAATTTGAATTCAAGTTTGAAATTGAATTCTATGATTTGAAACTAGGGATTAAAGATGCTATACAAGTTATATATGGGTTAAACCATTTTAAAGGTATTGATTTGGGAATTTGAATTTAATTCAAGGGTTTTAACTTGTGTAAATATAACTGGATTTTTCCGAAACAAAAACTACTTGTTTTCAAATAATAATAGCTTTCATTTTAAGAAAGGATTTCCAAATTGTGTTGAAAGGTTTCAAGTTTTAAATGGAATTGAAATGTTTTGAAAGCTATGAAATGAGTCTTTGATTCATAGACCGGATGAGTTAATCCAACTTGAAATAGAATTGTTTTGAAAGGCTATGAATGAATCTTTGGAAACCAGTTTTGAAAGCTATAAGTTAAATCTTGACTTAAAGATTTAACGAGTTAATCCAATTGAAATGGAAATTGTTTTGAAATCCATGAATGGATCTTTGTGAACGGGATGAACTTTGTGAATTGAATCTTTTTGTTTAAAAGATTAAAAGTGTGGGAATTGTTTAAACCATTGAAAGTTTTTTGAAATGAATCTTTTTGTTTAAAAGATTGGAAATGGTAATTTGTTTAAACCATTTAAAGGAAAGGATTTGGGTAATAAGTTGTGACTTAATTGAAATTCGAATATCCATATGTTTTAAAATATTGTGTTCACTATTCGGGTTAGCCGGGAAAAGACCTTTGTGTCATATAACCCATTCCGAATTAGTGATACGACGATATGGATCGTATTGAAGACCGGTGGTGAAGACCGGGTATTTTCGAAAATGAAAGGACAACCTGTCGAATGTCTTTGCACCGAGTTGCTCCGGTATGGAGATTTATATCACTCTTCTTGCGATGGGAAGTTCGGATGTGATTAGTGAATACCCGGATTGCAAGGGCTTCTTTGGAAGTGCCTTCGGTTCCGTTCGATCCCGTAACGGACTTGTATGGATGTGTGTCTGATGTTACACTTTGAGATGTAAAGCTGGTTTCTATCAAATACATTTCTGTTGGTGGGGGAGAATTTATTCTCTTAGCTTAAAACCCTTCTCTGAGACATACGAGCTCAGAGGTTATGTAGTTGATGGTTACTAGTGATACATTCCCAATTTGGTAATGTGTCATACGAAGTGCTGTTGATCATTTGTTGATCAAAGCGTGGCTTTGTGAAAAAGCGTAGCTTTGTGGAAGAGACTTCGTCGAGCCTCACCACCCGGTAATGGTTGAAACAGGAATGTTGCGGCAAGGTTGTTAGGGGTCGCGCCCCTAGGGTATGTCATTTCCTTCTGGATAAAAGGTGATATCGTGGTATGGAGCCTAGATATTTTACCTATGTTGATGCTGCAAATTTATTATACTTTGTGGTTGTTGCTTTGTGGTTGAGGATCCTCGGATAAAGGTCGGTAACGACCGGGGGATGACATAGCTCGTGTGTTAGCTACCTAGTTACAGCTGTACAACGTGAGGTAGCGTCGGCCTTGTGTTTGCAGAGAGCAGGTTGACTCTCGGGGCGTCTTTCCAGAGGCGTTTCCATTTCGATGTAAGGAAGTTCCTTTGCCTAACCATTTGTTGGAAATCCAAAGAAACAATACGAACCTTGTACGGTTTTAGTTGTATTACCTGCTATGGAATGTGGCGGTAACCTGCTATTGAACATAGTAGCTATAGTAGGCATACAATAATGGTTGTATGTTGGCTAAGATTAATATTATACTTTCGAAATGTTTTCCACTATGCACTAGTAATAATATCGAATGATTTTTCATAGTAAGCATGTTTGACTATCATAAGAAGAAATCTCCTCCAATTCTGCGTTTGCATTGTGTGTGTGGCAGGAGGTCTTATGGTAGTTTCATTTTCCAAAAGAATTGCGGATGTCTTTTACTTCCTTTGTTGTTGCTTTAAAGATAAAAACTGTTTTAGTTCTCACACCAGTCCCATGACTGACCTGGAGTTTATTGTTTCCTTCCTAAACTCTGGGTGCCCACCAATTTCCACACGGGCAGTCTAGAGTCAGGTTATCAGGTCATTCTGGATATTCAGGAGATGCTGTGGAGCTCAGTGGCGAGCTGGATGGCGAGACATAGCATTTGTATATGATATTATTTATTCCGCTGTGTATTCTGTATGAGGACAAGTTTGTATAACTGTCCAGTGTTGTATTGTTGTTGTAAACTCTGATGATGATGTAATGTATAAAATGATATAGTCCTTTGTTTTAAAAGATTATTCATTTATCTATTATATGTTGTTCCGCTGCGATATGTGAGATTTTGATATTGTTTCTGTTTCTTCTTCTTTCTTTCTTTCTGTCTTCTTCTACATCTTCTTTTTAACCATAACAATTTGGTTTTTCGGCATTCGATTGATCGGCAGTTGATACAGTGGACGTATTAATGTCGATTTTCGAAAGTCGAAAATTCCGGAACGTTACATCATACCTCCTTCATCCTCCATCATTTTAAGTTCAAATCAAAGTAAAAAAAGTTCCATCGATAGCCGGTGATCATCGGTGTAGAGTCTAGCACTCTACTGGATTAGAAATCAGTTCAAGAAGCAAATCTCATCGTTTCGAGATGTACTTACAAACATCAGATATAAGGTATATTCCTAACTAATTTATAAATATTAATATTTATATATAATGTTCATATCATATATATTATATTGTTGGTTAGGATCAAAATTAGATTAGCTAGATGTTAGTATATACATTTATATTTATTAAAAAAAATTAGTCATGTATACACCTATATGCAGCCCGACTCAAATCAAAAATACATTTTTTTATTATAAACAATTTAATATACAATATATATATATGTATGTATAGTTTATAATTAAAATACTACATTATACTTTGTACAAACATGGTTATATAATTTTATATACAAAGTTTAGTAGGTATAATATTTTCGGCAGAAAACAATATATATATATATATTATTTAAATAATTTTTTTAAATCAATTAGTCGTATAAATTAATTATAGTAATATATATTATAAATTATGTTTTATATTTTATAAAATTAAATAAATGCATAACATACTCTCGGCGAAAATATAAAAATTATCTTTTCATAATTTAAAATATTTAATTATCGACCAAAAATTAAAATTAGATTTTTAATTATAAAATTAAATATTAAATATTAAATATTAAAAAGTATCATTCTAAATTTTACTAAAAATTTGAAATTTAAAATATGTTTTCAAAATCATTTTTTTTAATTTTTTAATAATATTCATATGGGTATTTACATTAAATATATTTTAAAATTTTAAAAAATCTAAATCATCCGCATGACTAGGTAAATACATATTATACATATATGTATATATATTGTGTATTTTATAATTATTAATCTATATTTATTATTGCATTATATATATTATATATGCATTTACTTCATATACATATGCTTATATATATATATTCTTTGTAATGACCCATAAATTTATCACTTTGATAAATTATATTTATTTTTAAAATATTCAAATATAAACTTTTTTCATAAATTATGATGTTTTGAACAATAATAAGAATGGTAAACTTATTTTTAATAAGTATTTACAAAAATATATACTTTGGAAAAATATCGATAAAATAACTGAAAATTATTTTATCGATAAACAACTCTATAATCAACAGAAGTCGCGCACGGGACTGGACATACACTTATTTTTCCATATATGTAAGAATATAAAATAAAATTATTTATTTTATTATTGAAAATAAAATGTATTTATGACATCATCAATAATCTCATCATATTTAATAATTAATTAATTAATTAATTTAAATTGAGCTTCAATGATTTAATAATTATTCTAATTATCCAAGTAATTGTTTTAAAATGATAATGATTAATTTTAATTAGTTATATAGTGAAAATAAATCATTTATAATAGTTGGGTAAATGATATATACTTGATTTAAAATTATAATAAAATTTGTATCGCTTTATCAATATAATAGCACTTTTTATAAACAATTATTTAGTATGGATTTTTATGGTTTTATAATTCAAATGAGATCATTTTAATTAAATAATAACGATAGGAAATTAGTATTCAAATTTTGTTTACATTTATATAATTTAATTTATAAGTGAAAATGTGATTAGGGATCGGCTTTCTAATTTTCAACGGTTTAACGAACGAAAGTTGTTCGAAGTTGTTGCAACGTTGTTTATATGTCTTGTGCACATATATAACACACACATACACACCCTAACATATATGTATACCCACATATATATGTGTATATATATACATGACACATATATACATTTTATATATATATATGGTAAAAATATCTAAGATATTTTATAAAACTTCATCATTAAGCTATGCAAAGTCAACACACATGCCATGAAGTAAAGTGATAGAGGCACATAAAGAGGGTAAATAACATGTAATATGATAGGAAAGGAGTGGTGTAGGTTGTGGGTAGAAAAGGAAATGCACATTTAGATTTTTTTCAATTTTTTCCTATAAATACCCACCCCATTCTTTCATAATTTTCACTCATTTCTTCAGCTTCTTCTTCCCTTATCCAAGAAAATTTTAAAGAAAATTATCCCCAAATAGAAATTAAATTATATAGATACACAAAAGAGAAGGAGCAAGTTCAAGGAGCTCCGGAGTAAGGAAAATAGGAGGAAGTGCAGCCGAAGTGTCGGTGGATTAATCTCAGTACTACAGGAAAAGTTTAAAGGAGTGGAACTAATAGTTAGTACTCGAGCTAAGATTTAATCATTTAAAATTAAAATAATGATATTCATATTTAATTAGTTAATTAATACGCTTGGTTGAAAATTGGTTGATTATATGGTTGGTTATATGGTTGATAACTTGGTTGAGATAAATTATGATAAGTCATTATATGAAATGGTTAAGTGATTAACCATGGTTAATTTATCGAAAATAAATCCATATAAATATGTGTATGGAGTTTATTAAGCCTCTTAATGGTTTTAAAACATATAAAAGATGAGAATGGATATTATAATATTATGAAATAGTTTAAAGGCGAATATGAGATTTAATATGAAAATATTAGTTGAAATGGTTTTAATGGGTTTATGAATGTTTCGTAAACATTAAAACTCAATTTAAATTTTTTTTTGACAAGATATGGAATGGGAGTCAGAATAGACGCATTGTGTAACGGCAATTCATGATTTCACATCGTAAAAGTTTAAATCTATTTATAGAATGGAATCGGAATTCTTTGGAAAAAGAATTTTCCAAACTCTTGTAATCATAGTTTTCAAACAAAAGAAAACGATCAAGATTTCATTTAGTAGATTTTGAAATATGAGCAAAACAAATATCAAAATAGTAGCAGTTTGGTAGTTCGAAAACCAAAAAGGAAAATTCTTTAAAATGGATATTTTAATTCTTTAAAAATATGGATTAAATTCTATAAATATACTAAAACTTTTTAAAAGAGATTTGAGTTATGAAAATGGACTTCTAGATGATAGAAAAGTTGTTTGATCAAAGAAGCTTTAAAAACACTATTTGCAGCATTTTTCGTAGCAGTTTTAGTAACTTTTGTAAATCACGGTTTTAACTTAGTTACTCTTTCCTGAATCTTTTATAAATGTTTTTAAATAAATAAATAAGTATTCTAAAGATGATTTGGAGATTTCTTAATTATTTTAAAAATGTTTTGATAAATGATTAGAAGAAAAGCTGTTATAAATAAGTGATTTAATCTTGGCTTTAAAAGCCGATGGGTAGACTGGATTTTTCTATTAGTGAGATCCAGATGTGAGGTGCTTAAACTAAGGTGATGTTCAGGTGCAACTAGTCATCTGGCTCACCTGGCCTCTTTCTTGGGTGAGGAATAGATAAGGTCAAAATGTCGAAAAGAAGACAAGTATAAAAGATTCAAATTTACAAATTTAATTTCATACAACTTGGATTGAATAGAAATAATCTTCTTATACTTGGTATTAAATTCCAAGGAGGAAACCCATACTATCCGTGTGAATTTAACAGGGTATTTAACCATTATTCGACAAATAGTAAAGGTTGAATACAGAAATTAACATTGAGTAAAATTGATATAATTTATATAGATTCTTTTTTTACTCAATATTAACTGGTTTTGAATTTACCATCTTAAGATAACATGGTTTCAACTCAATTAAGGGTTATGATTTGAAACTAAGAATTAAATAAATAATTTGGAAATGTTTTCCTATGTAAAAGGTAAAATGATTTGGAAATTATTCCAAGATTAAAAGGGTTAATTAACCAGAGAATTTGCTAAATGGGGCTTAACGATTCCATATACTCTTGAGAAGATAAATGGAATAGTTGAAAAGAAAATATCTCTGAAATATAATTGAATGAATGGAATGATTAATTAATTGGATTATGTTTGATAATCTCCTATATATTTAACATCTTTTTATCGATGATTGGTTCGAAGAAACGAGAGTCAGATTTGGGCGATTCCTATCTGAAAATACATGTTGAAGATAATGATTTTGAAGTTGGAGATCTTCATGTTGAAGGGTTGTTTGCCACTAGCCCTGCAATTTCATATTATATATATGGTGGCAGTAGTGCTCTGTTATGAAAATCTTCGATGCAAGGATTACTCGCTACTAATCTTAGGGGTGATTCCCGATAGGATTCAATAGGAGAGTACCTTCGGTTTCTCCTGTTCCTAGATAACTTGTCTAGATTAGTGTCTGATATTGCATTTCTAAAACCACATACATTGATCTCTATAAAGGTACATCTATTTGTTGGTGTAGGAGGTAACTCTCTTGTAATTAATAGCCTTCTATAAGACATACGAGATTAGAGGTTGTACATTCATGGAAATCAATAGTGTGTTGTTAGAAATGGCAATGTGGCATTCAGAGTGGAATTTGTTATGAGAAAAGAAAAGTGTGGCTTTGTACCACATGAGCCTCACATCTCTATATTGGTATGGGTAATTTTGTGGTCTGTAGGACATATATTTCGAGTATCGGTTTTACGAGTATGAAGGAGTCTAGAAGATTATGGATCCTCAAGACATCTATCGACTTATGTATAGATACAGCGGCGTTTGAGTCCTTGGATGAGCAGCCGTTAGGTATGCTGGTCCATCAGAGTGGACAACATAGTATAGCGACGTCTGAGTCCTTGGATGAGTGGCCATTGAATACTATAGTTGTTGCATTAAGAGTTTTACATCGGAAGAAAAGACCACCAGTTGCCTATCATGTTGAAAATCCAATTCCAATATGAACTTTACTGTTTTGATTGTATTCCCAAAATAGTTGTTATGCCTTGCAAACATTCCAGCTACCCCTTGCAGTCAAATGTAATTAATGTTGCCATTTCGACTATTCTATATTTATTTGAAAGGTGTTTTCAAAAGAATGTCGTCAATGATAATAACAAATTGTTTAAGTACAAAGTATATTGGTTATCATAAGGTAAAACCCATCCATGTTTATGTGTGGCATGGTCTTATCAAATACACTTTCTTTTCCCAAAAGATTTGTTTAGCATCAATCTATGACTCCATCGTATGATTATGGTTATAGTTTTCTCACCCTGGTTTATAAAGCCTAATCCAGGTGTTTTTAATACTCGAGTCAGATCCGAGTAGTTTCATGTTTAATTGAAGATGCTAGGAGTTTCCATGGAAGAGCTAGAGATCTTCATCAACGTATGAACGTATTTTATTTTTCTACTGTATTCGTTTTATTGTTTTCAGCATTTATAAGGACAGGGATTTATAACTGTCGAGGCTAAGCTTAGGCTAGACTCTAATTATATATATTTCAAAAAATTCACTATAAAAGATTTTTTGATTAATAATATATGTTATTCCATTCGTGTGAGATTTTGTTCTGCCTTTGTTTCTTTCTTACCCTTCAAGAACCGCCTCTCCGGCACTTGGATTTGCAGCACATGAATACTGAGGATGTATTAGTATCAAGTTTCGAGGGTTGAAGAAATGGGTCTTTACATTCTTCTCAGCTTTGCAGAAAAAAAATATTTATTATAATTTATAAATGATTTAAATATATTCATATAGTTATAAATATATGTATATATATGATATTAATATTTCATTCCTATATACACACACACTCATACAAAATTATTTAAATCAAAAATATAGTTTATATATATGTGTGTATATTTGTAGCTTTTGTATATATAAATAAAAGTATATAAACATATATTTGGACAATATATTTGTATATTAGATGAGCCAACATGCATGTTACAGTGTATTCTAGCACCTATATACAAGCATGTTATACTTTGCATGGATTAATATGTTACTCATTCACACACACACACACACACACACACACACATATATATATATATATATATATATTTGTGTGTGTATTATACACTTATATATGTATACATTATAGCATTAATTTAATAATATAAAATTGTTTTATAAATTTAAATAAAATAATGATTTTATTTAAAAGGAAGTTTAGACACGTTCTAAATAAATTAGACTTTATAGGCCCATAAAGATCCAAAATGATAAAAATAAATCACATTCGCCCATTACTTCCACTACGGGCTGGCTCGGTCCCGACATTTATTGATAGGTGGCAAAGAATACCACATGTGGATTTATGTATTCAGGATTTTTATAGAAAATGACTCTCCATTCTCGTCATCGGATATAGCTTTGCCCCTAGAAATCTGAGCTTGCATTTTGTTGAGCTGCTAGCAGAGTCGATTCATTTCTTCCCGATGTCTTTGTGTAGTGGGGGACTGGCAACAATGATATGTTAGAGAGTGATGCTGATGAAGATGGTTAGGAGATGGGGAACTCTTCTCCCTATGCACAGAGCACAACCATGAGTGATCATCCCACCTATCTCTCGATCTAAGCCTGACCACACTCCTATAAGATTAGGAATGTATCAATGAGACCTTTTATTCTCCACCTATAGCATGTGCACAATCTCTAAGATGCTTGAACATCAAATCTTGAGCTTTGTCTATAGTCGGAAGGCAATAAAAGGTTGACGACCATTTTATTGAAGGAGAACAGTGATGTCTTGGTTCCCTATGCACGACCAATTATGGGTCAATCTTAATAACTTGACTTGGCCTATGTATTGGAGCTACCTGACCGGGGTTTCAAGCATCACCCTCTCCTAGACAATATTAACAAGATTGTAGGCATTGGAAAGTGCGGGCTGGATAGGAGTAAGATTAACCACCGAAGGAGATGGAGGACCGAAATTCATAACTATTTGGGCATCCAATCTTGTCCTTAGATCATTTACCTCATGACTAGTGTTATCATGTCGGTTAGGCCATAGAATACACTTCGCCACATGCCATTGTTGTGCCTAGGGATGAGGTTAGTGATGCTAGCGATAGCGTTGTTGTTTGTATCACAGTAATTAGATTTAACAACTTCATTCTCACTATTAGGATTTGACATGGTGCAAAACGAGAAAAGAGTATGTAGAGACAAAAAAGTGAAGAAAGGTGACAGCTATTTAGGGGAGGCCATCCTTCTAGCGTCGAAATGTTGACTGAAAGTTTAGCTAATCTTGGAATTTTGTGTTTGTATTAGTAATTGTTACTTACTAATACTAGGATGAAAATATAAAATAAGGAATAAAGCAAGAAATTAATGTAAATTACACAGAATGTAGAGTGTTTCGGTAGAAGCTTGCCTACATAAACTATGAAGATCTCTTACTATTTTTATCTATTACAATTACAAGGAATTACCAGAGAATAATAAAAAAAATTAGCACTTAAGCATATAATGGTAATAAAATTATGAGCCTATAAGGAATTGCTAACTGGAAAATGAATTCTAAGCTTAGAAGTCAACTAATTTTCAACCCCTTTAATGTGTATGACAAAGGGTATTTATAGTAGATTATATGGACAGTGGATGGCTGAGATTGTGCTGCAAGTAGGCAGGAGTCATTCTCAGTTGTAGATCTGGTCACTTACATAGACGGAATACAGTTGGAAATGAGTAAAGAACAAGTGGTTGAGAAGCATGCCAGTTACAATTTAGTACGGGGTGCGTGCTTTGTGCTGAGAATGTCGGCTTACTATAGAAGTAGGTATGCTTTTGGCAGGTATGCTGCAGTAGTAGATGTACTAGGTTGTACTTTTTGATGTGTAGCACACTTATCCACACAATAAGGTGGGAGAGAAGCTTCTTGGACAATGACGATTGATTACTTATTGTCGAAGCTTGTTGAGAACAAAACTTAAAATGCTAAGGCTAGAGTGTTGTAACGACCCAGAACTTCAGTCATTCAAAATTGGAATATTTAATTGATTTTAAATATTCATTAGTTAATTTTATAAGTTGAATAACTTATATTTCAAATATAATAATTTATTTGGACAATTAAATTGTTTAATTTAATATTTGAAATTGCAGGAATAAGTGGATTTCGAAATTTTTGTGAATGAAAATGAATTATAAAGTTGATTTAAATTCTATTTGAATTAAAATGGAGTTAGAGAACTTTTAAAATTGAATTAAAAGTTAATTTATAGAAATTGGAATATTTAATTAACGTGTAAAAATAGTCAATTTTGACACTGTCTCGGATTTTGACGAAACCCGTTTCGTTGGATCCGTAGTAGTGAGTTATTATAGGATTTCAAATTTCGTATCAATCGGACTTACGGTTTGGTCGTGCGAAGCTAAAACGCATAGAAATTTATTTAACTAAATTTAACTAAAAATAACTCGATTGGAAAACCTATCTTCCAAATATGATGGAATTGGCTCTCGATATTTATTCCATTGTGTTAGGAATAGGGGTAAAACATTATAAATGCTTGGCGACACGCTTCGTTTGGAGTTCAAAAAATTTCGGATGAATAGTGTCACGAAATTTTCTATAAAAGGACCCACACTTTTCACATTTGCAACTCTATCTCTCCAATAAACCCTAGCCGCTAGGTTGATTTCGATGGCCGAAATTAACCTAGCTTCCACACTCGATTTTCCCCCAATCCATTGACCTATAGGCTTCGCCATCAACTAGAAAGTCGTAGAGCATCGCGAGATCTATACATCCTACGATGGATCTGAGCTATCGTCGTCAAATGGAACCAGATTTAGGCCACGTTCGTTCGTTCTTTGGACACGATTTCCAAGACGATAGGGGTTCATCTTGGTTGAGGGCAGAGGTGCGTGGGGGTGGTAGTTTTCGAATGAAGGTTGTCGATCGAGTTCTAGGAGCTTGTGGAGGCCACGACAATTTGGGTTTAAGGGCAGCTATGGGTTCGTGTACGTTCGTTTTCACCTGGGAAGGAGGATACGCGTGAGAGAAGAGAAAGAGGGGGCGGCCTGGATTTCGTGGTGCTATCATGAGCGACCCAAATTTAGGTTGCTTTTTATATATAAAAAAAATTGAAATTAATTTATATAAATTCGTGTAATCTTATAAATATCATATCTTTGTCGTACGAGGTCGAAATTTGACGAAACAAATTGCGTTGGGTTCGTATTCGTGAACACTATCCGATGGAGCTGGTTTGGATTGATTTGGAGTAGCTAGGATTTTGGGGTAAAATTAAATGTCCGTTTAATTTTATTCGAAATAAAACGCTACAACGGCTATTGGAAGCAAAGTGAGCACTACTCACTCTTTCTAACTCGCTTATATTTTTATATAAGTGAGAATAAATTTATTTTTGATGATTGATGATTGTTTGGGTGATATATTATATTATATTATATTATATATATATATATATATATTAGTTGGTTTGGATATATTCCCGCATATTTAGCGGATGAGACCCTATACGTTCCCGTGTATGAGCGGATTACCTTTGGTACGCGCGTCTGCCTCGAAGCAGACATTGTACATATTTTCTCATATGTATATTTGTTGCAGGTGATAAGTTGGAGGGATCCAACTAGATTCCTCACAGTGTGATTTTTTATTTATATATATTGTTATATATGCTGTTATCATGTGATGTATGATATTGGTATGCTAGGATTGATATGATTGATGTGAATCACCTTATTTAGTGTTGTTGTAGCATTGGGCCATATTTTGGAATTTTAAAAATATTAAAATGATGATTTCAAATTGAAAGGGATTTCAAAGTGGTTTTGAAAATATATGTTTTATTAATTTTTGAATTGTTAAAGGAAATGGATTTATTTTAAATAAATAAAAGCTATAAAATTTTATGTTAAAAAAGTTATGGTTTTGTAAAATATACTTAAATATGATTTTTGAAATATGGAGATAAATATTTTGTAAATTAAGTTAAATTGAGAATTTTGAATTTATTATAAATGGTTTATATATAATATTTATAAAATTGAATTTTTATAAATAAAAGTAATGGAATAATAGACGAGCCTTGTAAGTGTTTAAAGTGAAGTTATAATTGAATCTTATAAGTAAATAAGATTTATGAATTGATGAAGTTATAAAAAGAATGAATTTGTAATAAGAGGTTTATAAGTAAGTTAACTTATGATTGGATTTTGACATATAAATGAGATATAAATGAGATTGGTTAATAAAGGAATTTTATATATGGAAGTTTTATAAAATATAAATGAGATTTATAAACATTGTTTTATAAATCCGAAATCAACTTATTTTTGATAAGTTAAATATGAAAGTTTATTAAAGGGATTTTATTCACGATTTTGGACAGTGAATAATCCTTTAAATTAAATATGTAGAAGTAATGAATATGGTGAAGGAATTATATTCACGATTTTGGACAGTGAATAATCCTTTAAATAAAATGAATGTTTTGGGATGTGATATTTTTAAATGGAGTATGAATGGATTTAAAATAAAGTAAATTGTGAATTCACTTATTATTAAAATATGTATATGGAAATGTTTTCCAAATATTGAAATATTGAAATGGTTTCGAGAATATATCATTTTAAAGATAATTTGAAGTGAATATTTAGGAAGTGATTTAATTAATAAAAGATTATTTAAAAGGGCCTGGTGATTGCTTATGGTGCTAGGTAATTGTTGTTTGCTTTGATAGTTAAATAACCAACTATCAAATTTGACCATTTTAGTTTCTCGACTTGATGTAGAAACTAATTTATTGTACACTTAGTACATAACTGACTGTGTAGGCTTGATTATCGTTTGTGTTGAGAATGTTGATTCGTGTAGTGTGGAGTGATTACTCCAATCTATCAAGCTTCCATCTTGGCCGAAGGATATCAAGTTGAACGTTGGAGACGTGATAAGTCTATGAGACTTAGTTTTTGTGTGAGGTTGAGAAACGCTTTTGCGTTGTTGGTGCGAAGAGACCAGGATCAGATTTATCTGAAAACCACTTCGGACCAACGTATATGCGTTCGATTGTGTAGGTTATTGAAGATATTGATATCTAGGATTTTCATAGTGAAGGACTACTTGTTGATCGTTATGAAATATCAAATGCAAGAACTATTCGCTACTAATCCTAGGGATTTCCCGACAGGATGTGGTAGGAAAGTACCTTCGGTTTATCCTGTTCCTGGATAACTTGTATGGACGAGTGTCTGACATGGCATTTCTAAGATTACATACACTGGTTTTTACAAACGTACATCTGTTGGTGGCGGAGAAGGCAACTTCTCTTAGCTTAGCACCCTTCCTTGAGACATACGAGCTCAAGGGTTGTATTTTTGTTGAAGGAAATTAGTAGTTAACGGAAATGGCAATGTGGCATTCAAAGTGATGTGATATGTGAAAGGTAATCGTTACCTCAGGCCTCATCAACCGAAAATGACCAAAACAGGTTTAGATGCAGCAGGGCTAAGTGGGTCATTCCCAGTTAGGATATGATCATCCACTTCTAATATATTTCTTCCCGCTATGACCTTTGGGATGTAAATTAATGTGGATGTATGCTATGAGGGCCGTCGGAAAGGTCGGTAACGACTGAGGGATGACATATTCGGTACTACCTAGTTATAGAGGTAGGTCGGTCTTGTGTTGGTAGAGGAACTTTGTGGTGGTTTCTCGGTACATTCCTCTAGAGAT
Source organism: Allium fistulosum (assembly GCA_030737815.1). Taxonomy (NCBI): domain Eukaryota; kingdom Viridiplantae; phylum Streptophyta; class Magnoliopsida; order Asparagales; family Amaryllidaceae; genus Allium; species Allium fistulosum. The sequence goes on along the minus strand of CM060905.1, from coordinate 863,142,626 downwards.
GTACTGTCGGAAGGTAGTCCCTTCACCTGGTCATTTGTATGGAAATCCAAACTTCGCTACGTGTCTGCCATTTTGTTTGTATGCTATATGTTGGAATTTAATTAATGTAACAATTTCGGCTATGATTAATATTATTTGTATACTGGACACTTGTATAATATAACATGATTTGATATGAAAGATTTTGGTTATCGTAAGGTAAAAACCCGTCTGTGTTTTTGTGTGGGCGTGTCTTACGAGATACCTTTCTTTTGATAAAAGAACGCTTTGATAAATTTAAAATAAATTCAGTTGAGTGTGTTTTCTCATGCTGGTTTACCAGAGTGATTTGGGCATTCTTCCCTTTCAATGCTCAGGTCAGACCGAGTATATTTTTTTCAGGCTTAAGGTTGGTGCTTTGAAGCTTCAGTAAGAGAGCTAGAAGTCTTTAGATCGTATTCCCGTATATGTTTATTTTTCCGCTGCTTTGTTATTCAAATTATCAGCAATTGTAAGGACATGTTATTATAACTGTCCAGGCTTCTGATTATTGATTGATGGTTGAACTCTGATTAATGGAGATGTATATATTACAGTTTCTCTTTTGTAAGGATTAGTCATATATATTATATGTTATTCCGGTGCGATGTGAGAATCTGTATTGTTCTGTTTTGTTTTATTCTTCTCTCTTTCTTCTCTTCTTCTCTCTTCTTTCTTTCTCTTTACTTTCCATCATTCTATGCTTTTTGGGTCGGACATGTGTGGTTTATTGTCGATTCAAAGGGTACGGATTTGCAGGTTGTCACACGTGGTATTGGAGCTTAGGTTTAGTATATTCCTTGGATTTGATGTATACTCAGTATAGATAGGGTCAGTAACGCCCTAGATTGAGTTTGAGTGTATTATATATATGAGCGCGTATTTGTTAGTGATTATAAAAATGTTTTATATTGTGTTTACTTATCTATTAAGTTGTTTATGAATTCTGGTTAGTGCGTGGGACGCTATGTGATCGATATGGATTTCTAAACACCTAAACAAGGCAAGTCGACATAGTATTGTTTTTAAATTGGGTAAATCAAATAATGTTGCCTTGATTATATTTTATATATAAAGGAAGCAATTTTTCAGAAATTATTATAGTATATATAAATTGATTATTTGGTTGTTTGAAAATGTAAATGTATATAAGCTAATAAAAGCTATTTGAATAATCTAAATAAAAGCAACAATTGTAAAAGAATAAATTATATAAGTAAATGAATTATAAAGTATGGAATTATAATTAAAATGATTTACAATTGTGAAATAACCTTGTATATAAGAAATGAGATAACGAAATGAGTTAAATAAAATAGAATTTGAACTAAAATTAGAAGTGAACTTAAGTTGTATAGTGAAAGTTAATGTAAGTGAGAATGAAATGAAACATAACTTAAGTGATGTGGAATGAAGTTGAATTCGATATCAAAATAAATTAATAAAGTGAATTAATGGAATGAATTTGAACTTGAGTTATAAAATGAAATTCAACTTGAAGTGCAAAATGAATTGAATAATAGTTAAGTTAAGAAGTCATGATAAAATTAGAATTGGAAGTGTTGTATAAAAATGTGAATATAGTGAATATTAGAATTCAATCTAAATTAGATATCAACCAATTGAAATTAAAAATGTTAAACCAAATCGAATGTAAACGAAGTAAATATGAATGTTGAGTGTAAATTAAATAAATTTGGTTATGATGGTTATACATTGGTTGGTAGATGGATGTTAGTTGATTGTATAGAAATTCATATGGAATTAAATTAATGAACTTGAAAGCTAAATAATTGAATTCAAATTACAAGTAAGTGAATCTAAATAGAATTAAATTTGATTTAGTTCGAAAGTGAACTAACTTGAATGTAAATTAGTGAATGGAAACTAATTGAATATGAATAAATGAATGTTAGTAAAATCCAATGTTAATGAATCAAATGTGAATAAATTGAAAACCAATTCAATGAATATTAATGAGAAATGAATGTATATTGATTTGGTTATGGATTGATTGGATAGAGATTGGTTTGTTGGATGTTAGTTTGAATGATAGTTGTTTGATGGTTGAATTTGTTGCTTTTTATTGCATTTGCTATATTGGCATATATAGTTGTTGTATTGGTATATGTTGTATATTGATATTACTTTCCATATATACATGTACTTATTGGTCGTTGAGTGTTTAGTAGGTGCGGATGGCGTATGCTTCGCATTTGGAGCTCGCTTTCGTGCTATATTAGCCGTATATGCTCGCTAATAATATATAAGGTACATACCTCAGATTACATATCGTACTTTTATATTTTTTTCCTACAGGATGCCTCATCCTCGAAGATGAGATGTATATTTGTGATATTATATATGTTGTGATTTTTTCTGGATCGAACTGTGCAAAGGAGACTATGGCGAAATTTTTTGAAAATTTAAGGCGTTAGAATTGTTTTGAGAAATTGGAAATTTTTGATAACTAAAATTTTGATTTTGAGTTAAAAGTTAAACAATATTAGTTGGTTTTGAAAAGAATAACTATGAATGGATTTGAAACTAAGAAAAGTTTTTATAAGAAGTTTAACTAATAGATTTTTGGAAGTTAAAAGATTTAAATGAATTTGGGAATATAGTTTGAACTAATTGTTTTGAAAAGTTAATGGACTTTATAGGTTTTTCTTACTTGGTAATTTCGGGGACGAAATTCTTTTAAGTAGGGGAGAATGTAACGACCCAGAATTTCAGTCATTTGAAATTGGAATATTTAATTGATTTTAAATATTCATAAGTTAATTTTATAAGTTGAATAACTTATATTTCAAATATGATAATTTATTTGGACAATTAAATTGTTTAATTTAATATTTAAAATTGAAGAAATAAGTGGATTTCGAAATTTATGTGAATGAAAATGAATTATAAAGTTTAAATTCTATTTGAATTAGAATGGAGTTAGAGAACTTTTAAAATTGAATTAAAAGTTAATTTATAGAAATTGGAATATTTAATATTTAATTAACGTGTAAAAATAGTCAATTTTGACAGTGTCTCGGATTTCGACGAAACCAGTTTCGTTGGATCCATAGTAGTGAGTTATTATAGTATTTCAAATTTCTTGTCAATCAGACCTACAGTTTGGTCGTGCGAAGCTAAAACGCGTAGAAATTTATTTAAGTAAATTTAATTAAAAATAACTCGATTGGAAAACCTATCTTCCAAATATGATGGAATTGGCTCTCAATATATATTCCATTGTATTCAGAATAGGGGTAAAACATTAAAAACGCCTGGCGGCACGCTTCGTTTGGAGTTTGAAAAATTTTCGGATGAATAGTGTCACGAAATTTTCTATAAAAGGACCCATACTTTTCACATTTGCAACTCTATCTCTCCAATAAACCCTAGCCGCCAGGTTGTTTTCAATGGCTGAAATTAACCTAGCTTCCACACTCGATTTTCCCCCAATCCATTGACCTATAGGCTTCGCCATCAACTAGAAAGTCGTAGAGCATCGCGAGATCTATACATCCTACGGTGGATCAGAGCTATCGTCGTCAAATGGAACCAGATTTGGGCCGCGTTCGTTCATTCTTTGGACATGATTTCCAAGAAGATAGGGGGGCGAGTTCATCTTGGTTGAGGGTAGAGGTGCATGGGGGTGGCAGTTTTCGAATGAAGTTTGTCGATCGAGTTCTAGGAGCTTGTGGAGGCCACGTCAATTAGGGTTTAAGGGCGCCTATGGTTTCGTGTACGTGCATTTTCACCTGGGAAGGAGGATACGCTTGAGAGAAGAGAAAGAGGGGGCGGCCTGGATTTCGTGGTGCTATCATGAGCGACCCAGATTTAGGTTGCTTTTTTATATATAAAAAAAATTGAAATTAATTTATATAAATTCGTGTAATCTTATAAATAGCATATCTTTGTCATACGAGTTCGAAATTTGATGAAACAAATTGCGTTGGGTTCATATTCGTGAACACTACGTGATGGAGCTAGTTTGGATTTATTTGGAGCTGCTAGGAATTTGGGGTAAAATTAAGCGTCCATTTAATTTTATTCGAAATAAAACGCTACAATGACTATTGGAAGCAAAGTGAGTACAACTCACTCTTTCTGACTCGCTTATATTTTTATATAAGTGAGAATAAATTTATTTATGATGATTGATGATTGTTTGGGTAATATATGATATTATATATATATATATATATATTAGTTGGTTTGGATATATTCCCGCATATTTTAGCGGATGAGACCCTATACGTTCCCGTGTATGAGCGGATGACCTTTTGTACGCGCGTCTGCCTCGAAGCAGAAATTGTACATATTTTCCCATATGTATATTTGTTGCAGGTGACAGGTTGGAGGGATCCAACTGGATTCCTCACCGATGCGATTATTTATTTACATATATTGTTATATATGTTGTTATCATGTGACAGATGATATTGGGATGTCAGGATTGATATGATTGATGTGAATCACCTTATTTAGTGATGTTGTAGCTTGGGCCATATTTCAGAATTTTAAAAATATTAAAATGATGATTTCAATTGAAAGGGATTTCAAAGTGGTTTTGAAAATATATGTTTTATTAATTTTTGAATTGTTCAAGGAAATCGATTTATTTTAAATAAATAAAAAGTTATAAATTTTTATGTTATAAAAGTTATGGTTTTGTAAAATATACTTAAATATGATTTTGGAAATATGGAGATAACTATTTTGTAAATTAAGTTAAATTGAGAATTTTGAATTTATTATAAATGGTTTATATATGATTTATAAAATTGAATTTTTATAAATAAAAGTAATGGAATTATAGACGAGCTTTGTAAGTGTTTAAAATGAAGTTATAATTGAATCTTATAAGTAAATAAGATTTATGAATTGATGAAGCTGTAAAAAGAATGAATTTGTAATAAGAGATTTATAAGTAAATTAACTTATGATTGGATTTTGACATATAAATGAGATATAATTGAGATTGGTTAATAAAGGAATTTTATATATTAAAGTTTTATAAAAATATAAATGAGATTTATAAACATTGTTTTATAAATCCGAAATCAACTTAATTTTGATAGGTTAAATATGAAAGTTTATTAAAGGGATTTTATTCACGATTTTGGACAGTGAATAATCCTTTAAATTAAATATGTAGAAGTAATGAATTTGGTAAAGGAATTATATTCACGATTTTGGACAGTGAATAATCCTTTAAATAAAATGAATGTTTTGGGAAGTGATATTTTAAAATGGTGTATAAGTGGATTTAAATAAAGTAATTTGTGAATTCACTTATAATTAAAATAAGTATATGGAAATGTTTTCCAAATATTAAAATATTGAAATGGTTTTGAGAATATATCCTTTTAAAGATAATTTGAAGTGAATATTTGTAAAGTGATTTTATTAATAAAAGATTAGTTAAAAGGGCCTAGTGATTGCTTATGGTGCTAGATAATTGTTGTTTGCTTTGATAGTTAAATAATCAACTATCAAATTTGACCATTTTAGTTTCTCGACTTGATGTAGAAACTAATTACTCGTACACTTAGTACGTAACTGATTGATTAGGCTTCATTATCGTTTGTGTTGAGAATGTTGATTCGTGTAGTGTGGAGTGATTACTCCAATCTATCGAGCTTCCTTCATGGCCGAAGGATAACAAGTTGAAAGTTGGAGACGTGATAAGTCTATGAGACTTAGTTTCTGAGTGAGGTTGAGAAACGCTTTTGCGTTGTTGGTGCAAAGTGACCGGGATTAGCTTTATCGGAAAACCACTTCGGACCAACGTATATGCGTTCGATTGTGCATGTTATTGAAGATATTGATATTTATTATTTTCATGGTGAAGGACTGCTTGTTGATCGTTTAGGGTTAAAATTCTAATATACATCCAGTAGCAGTAGCCTCTTCGTTATGAAATATCCAATGTAAGGTCTATTCGCTACTAATCCTTGGGATTTCCCAACAGGATGTGGTAGGAAAGTACCTTCGGTTTGTCCTGTTCCTGGACAACTTGTATGGACGAGTGTCTAACATTGCATTTCTAAGATTACGTACATTGGTTTTTACAAACGTACATCTGTTGGTGGCGGAGAAGGCCTTCTCTTAGCTTAACTCCCTTCCTTGAGACATACGAGCTCAAGGGTTGTATTTTTATGGAAGGCAATTAGTAGTCAACGGAAATGGCAGTGTGGCATTCAAAGTGATGTGATATGTGATAATTGAAAGGTAATCGTTACCTCAGGCCTCATCAACCGGAAATGGCCAAAATAGGGTTAGATGTAGTAGGGCTAAGTGGGTCATTCCCAATTAGGATATGATCATCCCCTTCTATATATATTTCTTCCCGCTATGACGTTCGGGATGTAAATTAATGTGGATGTATGCTATGAGGGCCCATGGAAAGGTCGGTAACGACCGAGGGATGACATATTCGGTACTACTTAGTTATAGAGGTAGGCCGGTCTTGTGTTGGTAGAGGAACTTTGTGATGGTTTCTCGGTAAATTCCTCTAGAGATGTACTGCCAGAAGGTAGTCCCTTCACCTGGTCATTTTTATGGAAATCCAAACTCCGCTATGTGCTTGCCATTTTGTTTGTATTAACCACTTTGGGCTATATGCTGGAATTTAATCAATGTAACAATTTCGGCTATGATTAATATTATTTGTATACTAGACACTAGTATAATATAACATGATTTGATATGAAAGGTTTTGGTTATCGTAAGGTAAAAACCCGTCCATGTTTATGTGTGGGCGTGTCTTATGAGATACCTTTCTTTTGATAAAAGAACGGTTTGATAAATTTATAATAAGTTCAGTTGAGTGTGTTTTCTCACGCTGGTTTACCAAACTGATCCGGGCGTTCTTCCCTTTTAATGCTCGGCTCAAACCGAGTATATTTTCAGGTTTAGGGTTGGTGCTTGGAAGCTTCAGCAGGAGAGCTGGAAGTCTTCAGATCGTATTTTCGTATATGTTTATTTTTCCACTGCTTTGTTATTCAAATTATCAGTAATTGTAAGGACAGGTTATTATAACTATTCAGGCTGATGATTATTGATTGATTGTTGAACTCTGATTGATGGATGTATGTATATATTATAGTTTCTCTTTTGTAAAGATTATTCATCTATAATATATGTTATTCCGCTACGATGTGAGATTCTGTATTATTCTGTTTAGTTTTATTCTTCTCTCTTTCTTCTCTTCTCTTCTTCTCTCTTCTTTCTTTCTCTTTACTTTCCGTCATTCTGTGCTTTTTGGGTCGGACATGTCTGGTTTATTGTCGATTCAAAGGGTACAGATTTATGGGTCGCCACAAGTGTGAAGGGTCGGGCCGAGACACAGTGACAAGATGGGTTGTGTGGGACCGGTCAAAGATGGGCTGAGATAGAACTGGGCTATAGACAAGTTGCTTTGAGCCAGCTCAAGTCATACCAGATGGCTGTGTTTACATGCAGCAGACCGAGCCAGGTTTTGGAGTTCAACCCGACACCTTTATGACATTCTTATTAAATTTGCTGGGATGGAGCCAGGTTTAACATGGTCCTTCGTGAACTGGGTTGGGATAAGGAGTGCTAGTTGGCAAGGATTTAGGTTGGGCTTAGAATTTCTGGTTGGCTTATCATTGATGGTTTGAACCTTATTATGCACATCGTTGGAACTAGGCCAGCACGCAATGGGTTAAACAGATAAATTTGAAAAAATTATTCCATTTAGGATCATATTGGGCCTATGATGACTAATTTTTTTGGATCATATCTAAATTAAAAAAATTTGATATTTTATTTTATTTATAAATAACGTTTTATTTATTAAAAATTTATATTATGTAATATAATATATGTATCATATACATATAGGTGTATACGTGAAACATTACATGGGGTACATAGTTTAACATGCCCGCGTATACATGTTGGGATTTACATTGCAATAGACATATCAGCCTCCCTATATGCATAAGTTTTGTCTACTATATATATTTTTGTATGTATGCATATATATACATTTGTATGTATGATTTAATATATTATAAAATTATATATATATAATGTAAATGTTTGTATAAATGTATTGATATTTATATATAAAGAAAAATAACTATAAATTTAAATTCAAATTTGAAATTCAGTTTTAACTTTCAGATATAAATTAACATAAAACATCTAACAATTTTAAAATTCAAATTGATATATTAATTTTGAAATTATTTATATAAAGTATATATGTATATACATTTTAAAAACAATTTTTCTTAATTTTATATGTATTAAAATAATATTTATAAATATTATAATATATATATATATATGCATAAAAACATATTTAATATGTATAAAATAGGCTTGAACACACACGACCATAAAAAATGTGTATAATAATTATTTTATTTTTTCAATTTTGAAATGTTTTAATTAAAACAAAATTTTTTTACTTTTTATACAATTAATTTTCGTATGGAAATTAAATATAAACAAAAAAAATTGAAAATAATTATGAGCTTATACATATTTATAAAATATTTTACATATATATTATAAATATTTATATACATGTTTATTTATTTTTAAGTAGATCCAATATTTAAATTTAAAAAATATATATTATTATTTTCGGTTTTATTTTTTTTTTAATTTCCATAAAATTCACATATAAAATTATATTATCATATATTTCTACAATAATATTTTCATTAAAATCTAATTTATTAAATAATCATTTTTTAAAATAATATTTTATTCAAAAATTATAAAAACTACTTTTTTAATCTATAACCATAAGCACTAAGTATGCAAAAAAATATTGAATACGTACATCTAATCATTATCATCCATTGACGATAGCGCTTACATATATAGATTCGTGATAAAAGTCAAACAAACTACATTACATGTACATCATGATGGACAATATATATATATATATATATATATATTCATAAATGATTGTAAATATAGGAATTACCTTTACCTAAAGCCTAAAAGTAACACCTTGAAATGAAGAATCAGAACTTCTTAAAACGATTTCAAAATCCAAAGAGTGCTACCAGCCTAAATGTCGCTACCATCAACGTATGTATTGTATTTGATAAAATGTTTTAAAGCTTGAAAATTAAGGAAATAGGAAGGGAAATGTCCGGCCTTTGCTGGTCGAAGAGAGCCAAAATCAAATGTGAGGGTTAGAGATGAAAAGGAGATTCCAAGGAATGAAATAAGGATCTAGATCCACTTTCATTTCTCACTCATTCTCCCCTTTTTAATTCAAAATCCAACCTCGTTCACGCTATCGTATAGCCAGCCTTACATACACCCTATAGCTTGTTATAGTAGTCCACTCTTTGGGCCTCAAAGTTGCTTCAAGCCCGATCAATAATTAAAACATTTAAATCTAATTTAAATGAGTTCGATATCGCATATCGATAAGTATATTTATATTATTTATAAACTATTTAACATTGATCAATGCTAATCAAATAAAATTTTATAATTAATATTTCATAAATAATAATTAATTCAAATAATTTATAACAATTATAATTAATTAATGGTATTAGGAGTATTCAACGTTTCGGTTGTGTGACTCTTAGGTATAAATTGGGTCAACAATTAATATCGAACAATTCGAATATTAATGTTCACGCATCACTTAACAGGTGGTGTGATATCGTTGCTAAATTTATCGCTTACGTAGCTTTAGGTAAGTCCAATTTTACTTATATATGCGTTACCCGATAGTGATAATTATTTAAATCAATTCTCTCCGTTAATACTATATTTCATTAGGACTTGTGAAATTTGGTAATGGTAACAATTTCAATATCTTCCATATTCAACTTTATAGTCCAAATACAAAGTCATTGGTTCAATAATAACAATTATATTAACCAATTTGATTGGCTAGAGACATAGACTTTAAGTTGACTTTAGTTGGCAGTGATATTAACCTCATATAATTAAGGAGACAAATCCTCACTTGAACAGTATCTCACTTCTAATGCTTCCATTCGACCCAACTATAGTCGTTCAATGGATGTCATGCTATGATTAAACTATAATCAAAGTAGAGTTTCCACATTGAAGCTGGACAATATTTCAAGTCAAGGGAATCATGTAATATTATCACATCAATATTTTCTATTTGACCTTAGTTATATTAACCAACAAAAAACTATTGAGTGAGTCATTCCAAAGTTATCCAATAACTATGAGTATGTAACCTCTTGATTCCCTCGGCAGCCATCACTAATACATTATCTAACATTTGGAGAGCGTTATGTACTCCAGCCTCAATGGATATATTGATATCCAATCTCGATATATCTTAACTAGAAAGATGTGAAACGGTATGTTTATTTTATTGTGATAAATCATTAATGATTACAATACATTGTAACTACTCACTAAACATATCATTTATAGATTTTATATTAAATATTATTTTAATTAAATTAATTAATTAATATAACAGATTGTATCAAGTATATAATTGAAAAAAATACCTTTTATTTCGAATGAGATGGTTATCGACTTAGATATATAACAAATTACATAATCTCCCATACGGCGTACTTCTAACTCTGTCACACATTGTCCTAGAATATTTCGGGACATGATGTGTTGGCTAGTTAATCATACTTGTAAGAAATTTGTGCAATGTAACGGGTCTAATATTCTTTTTTATATATAATAGAATAAGTTTTATATATAATAGATGTTGTTACTGAAAATGAGAGAACTAAAAATCCAAAACACAAAAAAGCATATTATCAAGTTGAAAATGATACATGCTCTAAATGAGCATGAGTTTATAAAGATGTTTAGCTTATGCATTATTTTAAAAGATGTAAGTTCTTGAATGTATAATATAATAAAATGATCATGAAATGGAATTACCTTCCAGTAGTATAGGGTCTTTCAATTCATGAGTTGTAATCTAAAGTTCTATACAAATTAGGATATAAGCTTAATTAAATTTTTATTATAGACAGAAAATGAAATTGTTTACCGGTATATCAAATAAAACCTCCAAAAATGATATTGAAAACCTTATATTATTCACTAGCATCATTTATTTTTATTAGAATCAAGCAATTTCGGTATGATATTATGCCATCATATCATACAGTAAAAAATTGCAACTAGAAAATCTCTAAAAGCCAATTCAATTCGCGAAGATCAAATTCTATGAAGATAAAGCAAAAAAATATGAACTTAATTTACTTTTTAGAGATCCATTATCTTATAACATTGAAAATAATACATATTACTTTAATTTTGCTTACAAAATTGAAAAAGATTAAAAATTATGAATCAAGAAAACAAATAAAATATAGTGATAATTGGAATGATTGCTGAAATTAAGCCGAAAAATAAATTGGGAGTTGATTAACAATGAAAGAAGCCCTAAATTAAAAAATGAATATATTTAATGGAAGCTAATAAGAAAAAGTTATGTTGAAGGGACCTCATAGGGTTAATGTTTGAAGGCAAAAATAAAATAACTGAATGATGAAAATGAAAAATGCACCTTAAACTAAGGAGAGTACAGTATAGAGCTTAAGAAATGTAAGAGCAGAAAACGAAAATTAATATATTTAACTTTATATATAATAAAATAGATTTTTCATCAATGCACACAAAAATATTAGAACCCATAGAAGAACTTGAAAACTTAAATTGGCTCTTCTCACCATCATATCCTACATTTTGTGAACATCTTCTATGGAATGACGAGTGTATATGCACGCCTGAGTGGGCCCGCAAATCACTATGTGCATGCATTTATAGTTATACCCCTAAAAGTAAATTTGACGGTATCATTGTCTGCATAAACTAAACCTTTGAGAAGACCGAAACAACTGAAGAACAGCCATGAACCAATTTTTTTATAATACTAAAGTTTTATTATTCGTTTCTTTTGTTTTAGTTTATTTTATACTACTGGAAATGGAAATGATACTTGTACTTATACATCCATATGCTCTTTTAGCTAATATGGAAACATATTATATGCATCATCATTTCGCAAAATGGCTTCATCTCTTCTATCCCTTCTTCTATCTAGTCTAGTAATAGGGAGAATTCAATGCATAAGACTTTCACCGTGGCTTTTGTAATACATATGAACTTCTATCCGTGGTTCTGACAATTGAGTCTTGTTTATAAAAATATTTAAAAAATAATGAAAAACAAAAGAAGAAGCGAAATTAAACTACTATTCGGCTTTACATCAATAAAGTAGTTGAGCCTTAATAATTCAATTCACAAAGTGATTAAAGCAATCAATTTCTAAGTTGATGAAATTGCACTAAGTTTTATACATTTTTCAAAGTAAACTGTGTTTATATGTCTATTAATAAATGATGTATAAATTTGAAAGTTTTTAATTACATGTTCTATATGTAATTATTGTATTTTTTGAACCGCTTTGAATGTTTAATGTTTCTTATTTAAATGTTTGGCGTATATTATTAAATATTTAATTTTGTAGTATGTATGTGTATAACATTTACATGAAAAAGTTTTGCCTCAACCTTGAAACTTAAGTGTTGCCTTAGAACCAAAAAAATATCTAGTGTAAGACTTCACCTCTTAGAACATTGATATATACATACACACACAATTGCTCACTAAAGTACTACTAAATTTGTTCAAATGGATATTCAAATATAATTGATAATGGATAAACAGAGATGTGGCAAATGTTGTTTAGATGAGTAATTTTTTCAAGAGCACAACAATTTCTGCTCAAAATAAGAATATGCATGGCGAAAAATGCAATATGCAGACGTGAACAATGTTGATAAAGGGTTTTCCAAAACTGAGCCTCCAACGAATTGGCAGGAAGATTGTGGCAAGTTAGTGAAAATGTAGTAGCCATATGTAATTTGTTGTAGATTTCTTACTCAGGTAGAGCTTCTTTGTTCATCCACTTGTGTCATAAATGTTAACATCCCAAACTTTTACAGCTAGGAAAGGTTTGAATGTCCTGAGGAGTCTGATAAACTCTACCACGCCCAATAGGAAAAGTACAATCTCATTGCCTAGAGAAAAATATAGGTATTTTAAGAGTACGTGTAGTTTAATAAATATATATGAGCAAATATATTTCATTGAATAATGTCATTCTACATCAGTGTATACATGCTTGTGATATAATTGTTTTAATGTTGTAATATCGTGTTGTTAGTATACCATATAAATATTCGGCTTTACATCAACAAAGTAGTTGAGCCTTAACAAAAAAAATACAAATATCTATATTTATGAACAAAAACTCAAGTATTTGATCAGCGTATGTGTATAAGTATTTATGAAATTTGATATGAGATGGGCGGAAGGTTGAAAGGTTAATTCAGTCACATAATATCCTTAACCTTCATAACAATAAAAATATATTACACCACAACAAACTTGAGATGGTAAATTAACAAAGAAAAATTGGGGATGCTTAAATAAAGTTGGATTATAAATGTCGCACTCACTGGTTAGTTATACTACAAAATTTGTTGAAGATTTACTTTTAATTGCGATATATACCATGCTTACACTAAACTGGCCTTGTACCAGTGGGAATTAGTGGGTAGTCCTTCAATTCTTTTACAAATTTACTATGACTTGCTAAAAAAAAGATGAGTACAAATCCTTGCAATCACGTGTAAGATCATTAAAAGTCTCGATTTGCTTCTTTTCCCTTAGGAACACTTCAGTATCCACAGCCACTCTCATGTATCCATCAAACTAAACTGGCACTCCATTATTCAGCTGCATTGTCTCATTGTACCACTCACTATTCTCATTCCACAACTCTTTGAAATCATCCAAGAAATGTGTGCTGTACTTATCCTTCAATGGGTTAAAAAATGAAGTGTCAAGTTCATTCATGGCAATAAAAAGTTGCCTGCCATCATCAATCTTCTCCTTTAGAGTAGACAGCAATGCATCAGGCGACGTGTCTGCTGCAAGATTCGACCATATCTTTGTATTTCTTGCTTTCTCACCTCTCACAACATGAACATAATCAAAATCCCAATTCATTTTAGAAGCGATTCCAAAAACAACCTCCATCAATCTCCTCGACTTCCGAATCAGGTGACATGGGCGTTGAATTTCCCCTTCTGCCTTCCCTTCACAAACTCTGTACCAATAGTAATCAGGCTCCACCTCCCCAAACTTCCTCATTATCACTGTATCACCATTATACTTCAACTTTGAAGGTGTGACTCTAAAATCATCAACTACATGCATATGCAATCCATCCTTCTTCTGCCACTTTCTCTAATCACTCCAAAACTCTTTCTGATCAATAACCGAGGCCGAATCCCTCAAATGCTCAAATCGAAATAAAACCTGAAATCCTTCCCCTCCTCGTCATGGTTCGAACTCGTATACATCATCGATAGACACATGCTAAAATCCATAACCAACGTTCTATTCAAATACTGTACTTCCCCCAGTGCACAAAGAAAGCTCCACAAAAAATGATTCATACGCTTGCCCCTATCCCCACCACCATTGTAGATCAAATACTTGCCACTTCTAAACTTAGCCTCTGATTCGATAATAGGCAGTGCATCATTCACTGCCTCCCTGACTTCTGGAACCACATTCTTCTCCTCCTTTACCTTCTTCTCACTCTCAACTTTAGCCTTCTTCTTCCTCTTCTCCCTCACATTCACTCCAGTATGGTATTCACCAACACTCACCACCGTATAAGTACAATTCTCAGATCTAGCAATCTCGAACCTTCTATAATCATCCTGCCCTTTTGGCATCCCTAGGCCTAAACCTCTATGCCATATCACAACTCTTGCCATCCTCTCCTCTAGTGGCAGGTTTACTTATATTGATTTGACATAATGGAGTTACAGTTTACATATATTCTAAATCTTTTATGTTTATCACCCTCGGTATTTAAAAATATTCTTTGGAGAAGGATGATGGTAATAGACCTGCTAAGTGATATCCACAATACTAATATTTAAGTACAGTAAGAACATCAAATTTAGCCTAATAAATGAATAGAAAAAATTGAAATATGGTGTGGTTTATCACAGGTCATAATAAAACCCCATCTTATAATTATATATGAAAATTTGAACTTATCTACAACAGCGCTATAAGTTGCTCCATTCTTCTTCATATTGCCTCTAGTAGACAAAAAAAATGCAAATTACGCACAAATAGGAAATTTCAAAATTATATTTCTCCATTGAACTATATTATTCTGTAGCTAAAGGTAATTGAAACCTAAACGGTTACTACATTCATGACATGGCTGGGAGTAACCGCATTGTACACACAGTGAAGACAATAGTCTTTTCATTTAAATATTAGTTAGTTCAATTGTACTGCATACTTAGTTAATTCAAAACCTACATTCAAGTTTCTCTCGATGCCCTATCAATAATCAATATACATTACAGTCTGACATAATAACAAAAACACAACCCGTCAGACCTGTTGACATACACGCTGATGTAATCATTCCTAGAACAACATATGTTGCATATACCACACTTGTTATCTTTGCAAAAACTGCTTATGTAAATCAAAATACGCTATGACATGAATAATATAACCATTCATTTTTTTATCTATGTCATAATACCCATTTCCATATAAATATGATAGTTACAGTAATGCTTTTTATACATAGTTAATGACTCAACAGAAGGAAATAACGTGAACAAATTGAATAATAAAATCGCATAGCAAGATACCTGCACTTATTATCTTTGCAATAATCCATATGCCTAGCATGAGCCACTCGCTATCTATAACTTATTTCTTTTGCTTAGAGGACATAGTTTTTAATAATAAAAAAAACCTAAACCGAACTCAAAACAGGTAACTAAAAATGCAGATGACATCAACAAATTTGGGCATAATTACCTAAGTTTGATATCAGTTAGTCCCCAGTCTACAAATCTGGGCGATGAGCTCCTTATGGGCATATCCTGCTTATTCAAGCTTTTCAATCTGCATAAAAGAGATCAAATTTTTACTATTTCTCTTAATTATAAACAGACCCATCATCATAAATCAATGTCACTTAAAATGTATGAAGAAACAAACGCAAGGATCAAATGAATTCAGACCAACAATAGTTGAGTCATGTGCTAATTGTCTGGCATATCAGGCACACATATTTAAAGAATGCATGATCGTACTTATTATGAAAGCAGTGACTTAAATACTTTGAAACATTTTTTGTTCCTAAATTGTTAAGTTTGAAAAATAAACCAGAGTTCATCATAATAGATTGGTTTCAACAGGGAATGTAAGTATTACACTTCAATAGGCACAAAAGTCAGAAAGTTGCATTGGTAATGAAAATGCAAGCAACCAAGTCGAATTTCAAAACCATAATGTAATGTCCCTTTATTTCTTCATATGAAATGTTGGTAAAAGAATATACTGGGTTAAAACACAACATGACCAAATTGATTGGAAACATAACTACTTTTCCAAAAATCAGAACACCATCGTTTCCATACAAAGGGTGTTTATTACAGTAAGAAAAATTAGAGTAAAAAGTACCTGTTGAAATACACACACACACACATAAAGTTAATGTATTAGCGTCATAATCATCATAAGATTCTAATATATGTTTAGTTCTTGCTTGCTAATTTGGCAAACCGAATAGTAACAACAGATAGTTTCTTCGACAATTTATATGACCATCAAATATTTGCAATCATCAAGAAATCAAATGTATCCGACCACATGAAGTATATCAAACCGTTAAGGAATAAGTTTAGTGTTACCATATCAACTGTCAACGACCATCAAGAAATCAATGTAACCTATCCATGTTAAAAATTAACAATAATCAATAAATTATACTCAAATCATGTTATATAAGTTTAAACCTTTGGTTATTATGTCCAAGTCATGAAAAATTATTCCTTATGCTCTGCTTTCCTCTTTTTGCTGCACTTTCCTCTCTTACATCCACTTCTTTCCTCTAAACCTAATAAATGTTGTATGTAAAAGAAATATTATGCATTTGAATTTTATAAATAACCTTTAGAAAGGACTTAAGGAATTACCGAACCACTATTTTTTTTAAAGAGCAGTTGTTATCTAGTAAATTGTAAGTTATACATTTTTTTTCAAGGTTTAATAATAATACATTTGAGGAAGGAGCAGCAATCAATTACAGCTAGTCACCTTTTAAGATAGATAAATTATCATATTGCACACAAATTATTATAACAAACATGGACAAATATGCGTTAAGAAATGAGCAGACGTTGCAAATAAATTATTTACTGTAAAACAAAATGAATTTTAGTTAAATATAAGTTTATGCTAGTTAAGATGAAATAATGCATCTGAGGAGGGAGAAGCAGTCAATTACAATTATTTGCCATTTAACATGGAGATTTATAACAAACATGAAACAAATTTAAGGTAAAAAATTAGCATAGGTACCAAACAAATTCTGCAATCAGCATTGCCATTGAAAGTGCTGACAAACTGAGAGCAAAAAATAATTGCAAGTAATATTACTTAATTTACAACATACGTATGAGTTAGGGTTTGAAAGTAAACTGGATAGCGTTGTTAATTACATGTGATAAGAATGGGCGAAACCTACAGAGCACTTTCAAAAAACCATTTCAATAAATCTAACTTACAAAGATGGAGTGTTGAAGACAATTAATTGCCTGGATCAATCGATTTCAAGTTATAAATATGATTCATAATAGTGGTAACTCATCGTCGGATCGACAATTTAGTTGTCAAAACAAAACCAAATCAGAACCAATGAGTAACGATGTCAAAAGTTGTATGAATTTTGTGGGTTTGTTTATAGCAACATCTCTTCATGAATCGGAAATCGGATTGGAAAAATCATATTTGACATTCAAAAATCAAATCAATTGGAACAAAAAATAATGAGTAACAATGTCATAAATTAAAGGAAATCGAAACATATAAACATTTTAATAAAATATATAAATTACGAACAATTATACCTTCTAGTGAAAGAAGAAGGTGGTAACACACGTGAGCTATCTCTGGCGACCCATCCAATCGCTCGTCGTGGACGCTACGTCTCTAGTGGCACTGCCAGTGTTGATTCAAAGGTAAAAGAAACTGATTTCTTGGGATTGGACGATGGTGATGAATGAAATCTAGGTTTTGAGGAATTGAATTAGAAACGTGGACGAATTTGGAAAGAGACACAATCGGGATTTTTTCCCCCAATAAAGGAAATGGGAGGGCATGCAAAGCTGACGTAAAATGTAAGGGCATTTCGGGTACTTCAGAAAGACGCGGTTGAAGTTAGTTCATTGAATTTACATTATTAGTAGTAGAGATGTTTGAACATCTTCTTATGCGATGAGAGATAGAAATTGTGGTGGTAGAACAAAAAAATTATTAACACCAACATCATTCACATTAACAACTTCATTTTCTTTCAATGACAGTGAAAGCAGGGGGTTGTTTAATCAATTCATAATGTAAGGGCTCATTTTCCCAGTTCACATCATTGACCGTCAGAATGAGATTTGATCCTATATTTGTAGATCATTAAGAATGCCATTTTAATCCGTTTTCAGTCTCCCTAACCCGAGTGAAGATGACTATGCCTTTTTCCATTGGTCATCGATTCATGTATTTACTCCAAAATTTCCAAATTGGGTATTTGTCCAAAATTTAATTGTAGTACATTTGATCCTAATTCATATAAAAATAAAAACCACAAAAAGTAACAAAGTGACAATTATCTTGAAATATGTATATGTATATATGCATGTGGCACCTTAGTTCAATCTTACCACTAATCATCATCGCCATTAACAATGTTTCAAGCATTATCTAAACCTTCTCCACTGTTCTTGAAGCTTTCACACATCATGTTATATTTACGATCAATGTCCTTTTAATTCCTCAGGCAAACATTAACATTTACCAAGTAGTTATCATAAATCTCACTGCCATATGTTTTTGTATATCCCTGATTTTTTCGCATAGAATTAAATTTCTATCAGGTACTTTCTGAAAAATTTATTTATAATTAAGTATTTCAAGGAAATGGAAGTTTTCTCCACATTTTGAATCTTTTGCACTTCATTTTCTGTACAAGAATGAAGAAATGACTTTATGTTTGGGAATTAAAGGCTTTACATCCAAATTGAACCGTTCATTTTACATTGTATTGCACAAAAGTTGGTTTGAGTCGGCTTGGACCAAATACTTCATCCAATCCGCATAAGTATGGTTGAAGGTAGTAGAACCCATAATCGAGCCATATGAGGTTGGATATGAGTTGGGATGAAGTGTGGGTTGGGTCAGGTTTTGTAACACCTTATAAAAATCAATAAGAAATCAATTAATTTATAATAAGGTAAAAATGTAAATTTTGTAAATGTTGAAAATTGGCCACAAAAGTTACACAATAGAGTTTGTGGCAATTTTTTGATCAACTTCCATATATAAAGTTTTGTAATTAGATCTCAAATGGAAAAGTTATCGATGTTTGAAGTTTTCGAACTTAAATAATTCAAACGGATTCAAAATTTGAATTTAAATAATGTTAGCGTAAAAAGAATTAATTAGGGCAATAAATTTTTTTAACGTTAAGGGAACTTAACTTTTAAAAACCCGTCAACTTTAGTGTTAAAATAGGTACAAAATAAAAAAAGAAACCAAAACAATTAATATCGTCCAAATAGAGGGATCGGTCGACCTCCTTACTAAGATCGGTCGACCACTAGATGGTGAATGGTCGACGAGTATAGTTGAGGCTGCTAGGGTTTTCTAAAGCACTAATAGCCTGAATTTTATTATTTCAAACTGACTTAAATCTGACGGTTTTGTTACCTTCTAACCATTATAAATAAAGGCTAGCCCTTCACTTTTCTTCATAAATTATATGGTTGTGTAGATAACTTTGTTGCATAATATGGATGATGAGTGTGCGTTACACTACCTATCTTTAGGGGTTTCAGGGATGAAATCGTTTTAAAGGTGGAGAATGTAACACCCTTAAAAATTAATAAGAAATTAACTAATTAATAATAAGGTTAAAAGTGGAGATTTTATAAATGTTGGAATTTGGCCACGATAGTTACAGCATTGCATTCGTGGTGATTTTCTGATCAGATTTCATATATAAAGTTTTTTAGTTAGAGCTCAAATGGAAAAGTTATTGATGTTTGAAGTTTTCGAATTTAAAATAATTCAAACGATTCAAAATTGGAATTTAAATAACATTAACATAAAAAGAATTAATTAGGGAAATAAATGTTTTTAACGTTAGGGAACTTAATGTTTAAGAAAACTTTAACGTTAGTGTTAAAATAGGTATAAAATAAAAAAAAGAAACAGTAACAATTAATATCATCCAAATATATGGGGATCGTCGACCTCCTTACTAAGATCGGTCAACATCTAGCGGTCGACTGCTTGATGGTGAGCGTTCAACGGGTATGGTTGAGGCAACTATGGTTTTCTAAGGCACCAACAACCTGAATTTTATTGTTTTAAATCAACTTTAATCCAACGGTTCTAGTTCCCTTTAACCACTATAAATAAGAGGCCAGTCCTCTCACTTTACTTCATAAATTATTTGGAATGCCAACGGAACTCTGTCAGTCTTCTTCTTCTCTACGATTCATAATCAGTTAGATTTATATGTAAGGAATTTTAGATATTTAAATACTTAATTTTTAATTCTAATTTTCCCTAATTCCTGATTCTAAATCAAATTTATGTACAATCCAATTGTTTTATATTCCAAAAAAAAGAGATCTGAAAGAGAATAAGGTGCGGCGTGAATGAAATCCAAAAGGGAGCAAATTCTCTATAAGTAGAAATCTTAGTTTTTCTCATTTTAGCATATGTATAGTAGAAGTTTGGATCTATTTTATGCCTTGGATAATTTTCTTCATGAAATCCCCAAAACTAAAACCCCAAAATTCCCCCAAATAAAATGTCAATTCTTATGATTATTGGAATCTCAATTATTTTATATTAAAATAGTATTTTTTTTGTTATTGCAATTTGAGTATTTCGCATTTTATTCCACTTCCAACTTTCCTCTAATGTTGTGCTAAAGGGTTGTAAAAGAAAAATAAGTTAGCAAATAGCGTGTAAAGTATGATGTAACGACCTAGAATTTTCAATCATTTGAATTTGGAATATCTAATTGATTTTAAATATTGAAAAGTTGATTTTATAGATTAAATAACTTGAATTTCAAATATAGCAATTTATTGGATAATTTAATTGTTGAATTTAAATTTAGATTGTTTAAATAATTGAATCTTGATTTTATGAGAATGAAAATGATTTTAAAATTTTATTTCAAATTCTATGTAAATAAGAATGAAGATAATAAACTTTAAATTTAGATTTAAAAGTGATTAATTTGGTTTTCATAATAATTCGTTTTAATTGAGGAGTAAAAATAACCTTCCAAGGCACTGTCTTGGATTTCGACGAAACTAGTTTCATTAGATCCATAATAGTATATTATTGTGTGATAACGAATTTCATGGCGATCAGGCATATCGTTTGGTCGTGCGAGATCAAAACGCGTATAAATTAATTTTAGAAATTTATATTATAACTAGGTTTGAAAAGCTATCTTCTACATACGATCGAATTAGGTCTCGGACCTAGTTCCATTGCGTTCAGAATAGGGGTATAAGGTATAAAACGCAAGGCGGCATGTCTCGATAGGAGTTCGAGATTGTTAACCCAAAAAATGGTTCAATGCCCTAGATTGAGTGTAAAAGCACCAGCCCTATTCTTACAGAGCAATACTATGGAGAACAAATGTAAAAGAGATGAAATAAGAAGAACACAAAAAAAAAATTTATAATGGTTCGGCTATTAATGAAGCCTACGTCCATTTTATAGTTTTTATTATTGATTGATTGCTGTTACAAAGTTAATTGGATTACAAAACTCTTGAATATCCTTAGTTTGATAAAGTCCCTAATGTTAGATTTCACTAGAGAATCACGGCAAAACCTTTGGATGACCGTGGTGAGAAAGGAGAGGAGTGAAGAAAGTTTTCTGCAGAGTTTCAACAACCAGTCTGGAAGATCCTGTTTATGTTGCAGATAGGACTGTATTTATAGAGGTTGGAGAGCTATTGGACCAAGCCTGCTTGCCACATGCTTGCAGATCAACACAGGAAGGCGCATTGGAGGTCACATTACTACCCGAGCTAAAAGGATGGATCACTAGCGATCCATGGCCACGGATCGCTGGCGATCCATAGGATTGATTCGAAGATGAGTCAATGGTTTGCGTTCTTCCCTTTCCTTGCTCCATGAAGTTCGTAGCTGGTCGATGAAATAGCATGGATTGCTGGCGATCCATGGTATATGGATCACTAATGATCCATGTACTTAGCCTAATTTTGGACTTTACCTTCTGGATAACCTTCGTTGTCTTGCGTCGATGTTGTTCGGGAACTCCTGTGTCAATGCCATGGATCACTAGCGATCCATAGGCCATGGATCGCCGGCGATCCATGCCCTTAGAGTATTTTTCTTTCTTTTTTTCCTGACTTCCTTTGTCTCCTTTTTCTAGTCCCTTCGGTTGGCTTTTGAGCTATTTGGACTCGATAGAGTTCTTTCGACTTCTTCTGGATTCAGCTTGGTTAAAAACTCGGATAACATTTGCCCCCCAGAGTATGTCTTCGTTGAAAACAAGGCGTGCTCTGGAAGTAATTGCAGTTTCTGCTTGTTGAATTTCAAGTAGTCGTGTGAGGGCCACACCAATTTGAACTAGATTAGATTATCGCTTGCTAAGCTTTGACCTGGACTGCCATTTCTTGTCGGACCGAACTTTACTCTTTAGCTTCCCGACATGCCTTGAAGTAGTATATGGTTTTCACTAGACAAGTTTGAAATCGATCGCAGGCGGCTCTATGGATCACTAGCGATCCATATGATGGATTGTTAGCTATCCAATGACTTAGGATTTTTTTTGCATTCCATTCATTCACCCTAATTTAAACCCTTTGAGCCGACCTACCTTAGTTCGCCCTTGTTTCTCACGACCAGATCCTCCAGCTTCATGCGATTCAAGCGACTTTCAGCGATTTGAGCTATCTTCTACGATTTGATCCACCATCTCCAACGACTCGATCCACTTTCGACTAAGCTTCCATCGACGCCGCCGACTTCGCCTTGCCATTGACTCCAGAGCTTCGATGCCACCTCGATCCTTACCGTGCCAAACCCTAGTTCCTTTGCTTGCTTCCGTGGATCGTCGCCGATCCATCATGTTTAGCCCACTGATATGAAAACTTCGACCGCCTTTGTGTTTAGATCACTAATTGAGAGATTTGGCAGTCTTCATGTTTTGATCATTAACTCAAGAATGTTTGCTGATTATGACATTCATTTTTCGCTCTAGTGATGGAGTTGCATTTGTGATGATAGTCGTAGAAAGTCCGGGTTGATTGTGATTTAATGGAGGAAGATAGTAAATCGAGTCTTAAGTTCTTCGTGGAACGACATTTGGGCCTTGCCCTGGTGCATGACATGTTTTACTGTCTTCGTCCATTGAACCAGAATTGATTGTTTTGATGTCTTCGCCCATTAAACCGAAATTGACTTGTGCTAGGTTCCATTGTCGATACCTATAACACACCAGATTTTTAGTAACATTATTTAAGATATTTAATTAGCTAAATTGAATAAAATAATGTGTTGATTAGGGGATTGAGATTTCATTTAATTAAGGTGTAGCCATGCCATTTAAAATCAATGAATTAAGAAAGAGTTTAAACTGAAATAAGGGAGGGGTAAAATAGGAAAGAGGTCATTCCTATTTCCTCTAAACCTTGGCTGTGTATTATGTTACACGTTCATTTTCATTTTAAAATTTAAAAATAAGAGGTCGGCCACCATTAACAAGGAAATGGGAAGAAGATTAAGAAAAGCTAAAGGAAAGGCTAATTCAAATCAAATCCATTCAAATCTCAAGCTCCTTAATCTCTAAAGCTAAGGTGAATAATATTTACATCTCAAATCTTTTATGGTTTCAGTTTTAAGATGAATTTCGAAATATTTTGCATTGATTTGCCATGTTTTTGAATGATGGAATGATTATATATACTTGTTGATGATTTATGTATATTCATATTGATTTTATGATAGGTTTTAAGGTGAAAACCCTATTAAAAGACATCCAAATGCCTTGCGAATTTTTATGTAGACCAGAAATAATATTTTGGAGGTGGGTTTCAATTTTAGATTTTTCTGAATTTTCGTGGAATTAATATGAATTTTCTAGTAAAGAAAATGGTATTTTGGTTTATAAATTATTTACAGGCAAATAATTAATTGTTTGGATTTGAAATTTTTATATGTTAGAAAACATATATAATGTGATTTTTTGGAATTTTCTAGATTTTTCCTAAGTGTTTTAATGGTTATATAAATTTATTTAAGGTATGAGACTCAAATGTTTTATATAATTCAAGGTGGAGAAGGGGTTTTTTGAAAAATGTTTAAATTATTAAATCTGGAAAGTCGGCAGCACTTTTGAAAAGAGAAACCTTGCAATCAATTAGATTTAGACAAACAAGGCAGGTAAGGTACAAAAGAATAGTTTAAAAGTACAAATAAATAGGTTTTTCACTGTTTCAAAACTTTCGGCACTAGGTTTCGCCTCCATTTCTTCGCTTTCGACACGGTTGAAACCAATGCACATGGTATCAGGAAACTAGTACGTACTGAATTGGAAGAGGGCGAAAGATATATGGTCGAAACCAAGGGGTTCCGAAGGGGTCGAAGCATTACTTTGGTTTTAAATGAAAATGCGCCTACTTGCTTTCGACTAAGATACTTTCGACTTAGTTAGCTTTCGACTAGGTCAAATTGTGACGCCCCACCTCTGTACCCACGCTAGCCAAGAACACTACGGAGTAGTGCTGTCAACTAGCATGGAGAATAAGGCTGTTGAGGAGCGACCATCCGTGTATTTGCTTTGTGCGAGCACCGATATGTCAGATAATAAAACATGCATTTCATTTTTAGAGGAAATCCGACATACCGATACAAACTCAAAGCTACTACACAGTGGCTATAATAGTTTAGGACAATAGATATAAAAATAACACAGATAACATAAATGCGGAATACAGATGGAATGAAAAGTCTCATATATATAATAACTGATATCAGTTACAATACATTTGACACAATACAAATGATACAACTACAACTGTCGACTCAAGAAGTTATATATACAAGTACATTATCAACTAATATACATGAATACATTATCATCTTAAAACAGACACACTGACTACTACAACAAGACGAAGACCACTTCAAATGATATAAAAAAAATTCTTCATAGCTCTAGCAGCAACCCAAAGCTAAAAATCTACAACCTGTAAATACTCGGTCTGACCCGAGTATTACATTCAAAAGAAAATAATACCCGAATCAGTCTAATTCAAACTCAGTTATTAATGCATGGAAGCAATAATAATCAAATAGATGACAGTCACAATAATTTCCATCTATCCAATCCTTTTAACAAAGAAATCAGATAACTAAAAATATAACACTTAACAGTGTTAAGCAAAAATCAGCAGATTTAAATCATCAACAGAGATAAATAAACAATTTATCAAATCGACTAAATCAATTCAAAACTGTCAATTCTGGGTGGCTGCAGTGCACGCACGCGTGCACTGCCTCGCCACCACCGAATATAAAGTCACCACCACAATGAAACTGCAGTGGCAAACAGGTATAAAGACAAAGGCAGGCTGCAACTAAACTGCAGAATAGTCATCAACAGTTCAAGCATATACAGCAATAAAGACGAATTCGAGTACATCATGAAGCAGAACCAAGTGCAGTTCAACTGAGATGGACAACTCGAGAATAAACATGTACAAATGATCGAGTGATCAATATGGCGACATAGATGTGCAAATGAAGAAGTCTCGAACTCAAGACAGTATGGAAGGCAAAAATACAGAACCAACAAACAAGATCAAAGGCAAGGCAATGTACAATGTAGACTTCAAGTCAAGTGCACAGCATATCGTGTGCAGCTCAATGCACAAAGACTATGGCACAAGCAAATGAACAACAAGGAAATCAAGCAGTGATCACATAGACAACAAGACCATCGGCATGAAAACAATAAACATAGACCAGACAGTTGAACATCAGAGTACAAATGTAATCAAGTGTACAACACAGTGCAACTCAAAGAACAATGCATCAATAAACTGCAACTACAATGTCAACAATAACTAGAAGTGTGGATACCAAGTGATACAAATGAAGTGCATAAGCACAACCGGGTCCAAACAGCAATTACATGAGGAGATAAGCCAGATCAGTAATCAGATGAACAAATATCACAAATGCAGACAGGCCAGAGTCAAAGTACACAAGTGAATCAAATGCCAACAAGAACAGATGAACATCAGTGCAGACAAGTAGGAATTCAAACATGAAATGGAGAACATCATTGCAAGTGCAACAGGTAGAAGATGATGCAGTGAAGCATGTACAAGGGCAGTACATATATGCAATCCAAACATGTGCAGACTCAACTGTTCGAAATATCATGCTACATGAAAATGTCCAGTAAATCATCTACATGGATGCAAGCATGTATGATTCAATATGATCAAGACAAAATGTGTACAACAGAGATCAAGCTCAGTGCCACAGTAGTCAAAAGCAAGGAGGTATCAACACATCAATGTACACTGAAATGGTCAAGCTACAACATGAAGCACTGCCATACAAATAGCAGTATGACTGGAATAAGTGACACAATGCTGCAAGTAATTCCAGGCATTAAAGTGTGAAACAGATGTGAAGTGAGACCTGAAGTATAACAGTGAACATCATCACAAGTTCAACATCACAATGTCAGGGTAGATGCAGTTGACAAAGAAAAATGATCAAGCTACAATATACAGAACTATAAGTAGATGCAAGCTAACTGGGATATGAATAACTACAGCATGCAGTGGCAACAGGAATGAAATGCAACAGAAATGCAATACGTCAGGCATGCAATGTGAAGTATTTGTGACGAAGCAAAGTCGAAGTACATCAGAAAAATTCACCAAGTCAAGCCGTGGTCATACAAAAGAGATCAACATCGACCAAATCATATGAACAAGTGCAACAGAGAAGATGGCCAGAGACAAAGCTCACATGAGACAGAAAATCAACACATATGAATGAATAGTGAAGATCAATGCATCCAGGAAATCAGATGGCCAGAGACGAAGCTCACTGGGGCCAGAAGATAAGCAGTCAGGTGTTAAAAATCACGTTCAAGAAATCGAATTCCAAAATGCAGTTTTAACAAGAAGGAGAAAATCAAGTTCGAGTTCTAATAGACATGCACGAACGAAGATCAAAGCATTAGCCAAAATCACAGAGACGAAATCAACGTCGTCGAACTCAAACTCATAACAGTGATTATCCATGAGAACAAACATCTCAAAACAATCGAGCATAACAACAGAATAATACTCGAGTATGAATTAGAAGTGAGCAGAACTCACATGAGATTCGACGAGCGCAACCACTCGATCGCAAGCATCAACATCAAATTCGACAGAGCGGCACTTCTTTTCGCAAGCCCTAATTTTCAGTACGAAGAAACAATCGAAGTCGAACAAAGTCGCAATTTGTCAGAGGATCGAAGTCAATCAAAGCTGCAAATTGTAAGAGATTCTCGAAGATCCACAAAGCCCTAATTTTTGAAAGGAGGGACGAACGAGAATCGAGCAGCCATTATTTCCTTTCCATGGTTTTAGGTTTTTGAACGAAAATAACGAAGAGGCCGGTTATTTTTGCTTTGCAAATTTATCGCAATCCAAGCAAATGAAACATGGGCCGAGAATTAAAAGCCCAAAGAAATCATTTTATCCATTCATAAAAGAATTTTAACACAATTTAAAAACTTCAATTGGTAATTAGCGTAAATATTAATCGTTTAATGTCAATTATAAACTGATGCGAAAAACCGGGTTGTTACAGACTCCCCTCCTTAAAGAAATTGCGTCCTCGCAATCATAAGGAATAAATGGGCAAAAGGTAACAACCATAAGAGCATGACAATGTCGAATGCATAAGCAAAGAAAATGTCAACGGGGAAGTATTGTAATCATGGAAGTATCAGATATAAGATCAAAAGGTTCGACTGCTTCAAATCAAAAGAATCAACATCGAGGGGATCAAGGAATCAAAATCAGACGACTATAAAAAGCAAGAATCAATCGAGTTCCAGCATTTAAAAGAAAAGGGAAGCAGAGCAGAAATCATGTACTGCACGAATTGAATGTGAGTAAATCAAATTACTCACCTGAATCGCCAGAGAAAAAGACGAAGCTTAAATCTCAAAATCGCAAATATTCAATCATCCCAAACGATAATCGAATTTTCAAATCGCAAATAGGTTAACTATCAAAAATGATAATCAAATTTCACAAATATCTGATTATCAAAAACGATAATCAGAAACACAAACATTCGATTAATCAAATCGAAAAATATTTAATTACCTCAAACGATAATCAAATTTCACAAATATCTGATTATCAAAAACGATAATCAAAAACACAAACATTCGATTAATCAAATCGAAAAATATTTAATTACCTCAAACGATAATCAAATTTCACAAATATCTGATTATCAAAAACGATAATCAGAAACACAAACATTCGATTAATCAAATCAAAAAATATTTAATTACCTCAAACGATAATCAAATTTCACAAATATCTGATTATCAAAAACAATAATCAGAAACACAAACATCCGATTATCAAAAACGATAATCAGAAGTCGTAAAAATTCAATTAACGAGTCCGGAATTAACCGAAGTAGTAAAAGTATGGTTCCATACTCCTTACTTTTGCTAAATCGTTTAAATCTCTTTATCGTTTCCTTGAAAGTGCAGAATTGTGTGTTTTAAAAATAACATTTCACATTCTCAAACGGACAAGTCCGGAATTAAGCGAATCAGTAAAAGAAAGGGGTCATAGTCCTCGATTTTTCTGAAACGTTTAAATCGCTTCCTCGTTCTTTTGAAAATGTAAACTGTAAAAATTTTGAAAACAATTTTAATTTATATTTTTGAAACGACTTTTAAAAATAAAGAATTTTGAAAACACGTGATTAAATTAGCAATATCAGTAGCAACTTAGATAAGGAAATTGCACTTCTCAAAGTACAGTAAAAACGGACAACAAATTCAGCATTGCGGGAGAACCGCTTGTAAATCCATTTTAAAATTGACGGTTACTGAAGTTAACATGTCAAAATTTCATCAAAATAACTGGCATAAAAGTATAATACCAATGAATTTTCATTCATCAAAAATGTCACAAGAATCTTCTCAAAGATAGGAAGGGATATCATACCCTAAACTTGTATTCATAACAAGTCAATAACACATAAATTCACCAATGCACAAAAACTGATATCATATCAATGAAAATCATTAAAATTGGTGAAGCATAAATTCCAGATTTCATCACAAGAATTCCAAAGAACACAAATTATAGAAATCTATATACGAAATCCAGAGAACACAAATTCTAGAAATCTACACACGAAATCCAGAAAACACAAATTCTAGAAATCTACACACGAAATCCAGAAAACACAAATTCTAGAAATCTACACACGAAATCCAGAGAACACAAATTCTAGAAATCTACACACGAAATCCAGAAAACACAAATTCTAGAAATCTACACACGAAATCCAGAAAACACAAAGAAAGGGGGAAGTCCGAGCACACGGACGAGAAGCTATCTCATGGAAGCTATCCATTTAATTTTCCGAACACACGGATGGGAAGCTATCCATTCAATTTTCCGAACACACGGATGGAAAGTTTTCCGAACACACGGATGGGAAGCTATCCATTTAATTTTCCGAACACACGGATGGGAAGCTATCCATTCAATTTTCCGAACACACGGATGGGAAGCTATCCATTTAATTTTCCGAATACACGG
Organism: Allium fistulosum; assembly: GCA_030737815.1. NCBI lineage: Eukaryota > Viridiplantae > Streptophyta > Magnoliopsida > Asparagales > Amaryllidaceae > Allium > Allium fistulosum. Next base: position 863,112,592 of record CM060905.1, on the reverse strand, counting down.
ATGGGAAGCTATCCATTCAATTTTCCGAACACACGGATGGGAAGCTATCCATTTAATTTTCCGAACACACGGATGGAAAGCTATCCATTTAATTTTCCGAACACACGGATGAAGAGACATCGCACATTGCTAGTCTAAACCATAAAATGATCATCATCGATCATAAAGAAGTGTCGATTACACTAAGCTAGTAAATATAAGAGTTTAGCTTCATGTCCCATAACCACTTGCTTAACTCAAATATTTACAAACAGATTGTAGATCTGCACTAGAAAATTGTCACAAGAGTTTCAATATGTGTGAATCGAAATCACACCAATGAGGTATAGACTAACCTTGAAGATAAAGAGATATGCGTGAATCGAAATCACACAAATGGTGTCTAGTCTAACCTCGCAAACAAAGAGACATCGCTCAATCGCTAGTCTAAATCACAAAAATGATCGTCATGATCATTAAGAAGTGTCAATTACATTAAGTTAGTGAATATAAGAGTTAAGCTTCATGTCCCATAACCACTTGTTTAACTCAAATATTTACGAACAAACTGTAGATCTTCACTAGAAAATTGTCACAAAAGGTTCAATCGAACAAGTCCAGGAGTTAACCGACGAAGTAAACGCAAGCGTTTCATACCACTTGTTTTGCTAAGCCGTTTAATTCAATTTCTCATACGAGTGAAATAAAGGCTTGTATATACTAATAGATTGGAAAACGGTTTAAGAAAAAGAGCTTTGTAGTAAAATAGTTTTGAAATTGTTTGGAGAAAAGGATTTTGATATTTACTACTAGTATGGAAAACCTTTATATTTTTAAAGTGACAAATCACAAAAATGATTGTAGAAACAATCAATCACAAGAATTCACATACGAAGATGTGAATAGAATCCAAAGAGATCGATACCGAATCCATCAAAAGGTATGTCCACAAAAATCCCAAAGAAAATGTCATCAAAGTTGCTAATAAATGATAGCAACAATTCGGGGAACTAATCAAGAATCGATTAAATTTGGAAACAAATCAATTCACTAAAATTCACATTCGAAGACGTGAATAAAATCCAAAGAATTCGATTCCAATTTCATCAAAGTAGAAATACCCAAAAATTCCAGAAATAGAAGTTATCGAAGTCGACAAAAGTGGTAACATCAAATTGGAAAAGAAGAATCGATTAACACTTGGAAAAACGAAGCACAACAAGCATAAATGCAGAAATGACTTCAACAAAATAAAAATCAAGTCAATGTCGAAGTCAACAATTAAAGGTCACTGTCGAGTACAAAATGAATCAATCATTATCATCAAAGAATCCAACGGCAAACAGAATCAGAGTCTTGGAAATCAAGAAATCAGCAATTTCTCAAAAGCAGAGTGACCGAAGTCGAATGGAATCCAAGCTGAGGAAAACACAAAATATCAAGTTAAAAATCGCGGAGATTCAAACTAGATATAAATGAAAAATCAAAATCACTTAATTTGCAACTAGTCAAGCTATTTTTCATCACAGTGTAACAGGTACACAATGACACTCATAGCATAGCACAAAAGTGGAACAAAGTCCAAAAGTCAAAATGGCTTTAATTTGCCAAATTAAAACAAAATCAACATCGGCTAAATCAATTCAAAGCCGAAAACACAAGAACAAAATTTCTCATCATCAAAAATCCAACTTGAATTCGCAAAGCAAACGGAGGCAGAAGCCAAAATACTTTCACGAAATCAAAATCAAATGCACATGAATAAGCGTTAGGAATTCATACCTAACAGTCAAAAATAATCATATGTAAAGATGAGAGATAAAACATCGACAAATAGTTGTAACACATGCTCCATCTAAGTTATGTTTTATAATTGTCCTAAACCCCAGGCTCTGATACCAAGCTGTGACGCCCCACCTCTGTACCCACGCTAGCCAAGAACACTACGGAGTAGTGTTGTCAACTAGCACGGAGAATAAGGCTGTTGAGGAGCGACCATCCGTGTATTTGCTTTGTACGAGCACCGATATGTCAGATAATAAAACATGCATTTCATTTTTAGAGGAAATCCGACATACCGATACAAACTCAAAGCTACTACACAGTGGCTATAATAGTTTAGGACAATAGATATAAAAATAACACAGATAACATAAATGCGAAATACAGATGGAACGAAAAGTCTCATATATATAATAACTGATATCAGTTACAATACATTTGACACAATACAAATGATACAACTACAACTGTCGACTCAAGAAGTTATATATACAAGTACATTATCGACTAATATACATGAATACATTATCATCTTAAAACAGACACACTGACTACTACAACAAGACGAAGACCACTTCAAATGATATAAAAAAAGTCTTCATAGCTCTAGCAGCAACTCGAAGCTAAAAATCTACAACCTGTAAATACTCGGTCTGACCCGAGTATTACATTCAAAAGAAAATAATACCCGGATCAGTCTAATTCAAACTCAGTTATTAATGCATGGAAGCAATAATAATCAAATAGATGACAGTCACAATAATTTCCATCTATCCAATCCTTTTAACAAAGAAATCGGATAACTAAAAATATAACACTTAACAGTGTTAAGCAAAAATCAGTAGATTTAAATCATCAACAGAGATAAATAAACAATTTATCAAATCGACTAAATCAATTCAAAACTGTCAATTCTGGGTGGCTGCAGTGCACGCACGCGTGCACTGCCTCGCCACCACCAAATATAAAGTAACCACCACAATGAAACTGCAGTGGCAAACAGGTATAAAGACAAAGGCAGGCTGCAACTAAACTGCAGAAAAGTCATCAACAGTTCAAGCATATACAGCAATAAAGACGAATTCGAGTACATCATGAAGCAGAACCAAGTGCAGTTCAACTGAGATGGACAACTCGAGAATAAACATGTACAAATGATCGAGTGATCAATATGGCGACACAGATGTGCAAATGAAGAAGTCTCGAACTCAAGACAGTATGGAAGGCAAAAATACAGAACCAACAAACAAGATCAAAGGCAAAGCAATGTACAATGTAGACTTCAAGTCAAGTGCACAGCATATCGTGTGCAGCTCAATGCACAAAGACTATGGCACAAGCAAATGAACAACAAGGAAATCAAGCAGTGATCACATAGACAACAAGACCATCGGCATGAAAACAATAAACATAGACCGGACAGTTGAACATCAGAGTACAAATGTAATCAAGTGTACAACACAGTGCAACTCAAAGAACAGTGCATCAATAAACTGCAACTACAATGTCAACAATAACTAGAAGTGTGGATACCAAGTGATACAAATGAAGTGCATAAGCACAACCGGGTCCAAACAGCAATTACATGAGGAGATAGGCCAGATCAGTAATCAAATGAACAAATATCACAAATGCAGACAGGCCAGAGTCAAAGTACACAAGTGAATCAAATGCCAACAAGAACAGATGAACATCAGTGCAGACAAGTAGGAATTCAAACATGAAATGGAGAACATCATTGCAAGTGCAACAGGTAGAAGATGATGCAGTGAAGCATGTACAAGGGCAGTACATATATGCAATCCAAACATGTGCAGACTCAACTGTTCGAAATATCATGCTACATGAAAATGTCCAGTAAATCATCTACATGGATGCAAGCATGTATGATTCAATATGATCAAGACAAAATGTGTACAACAGAGATCAAGCTCAGTGCCACAGTAGTCAAAAGCAAGGAGGTATCAACACATCAATGTACACTGAAATGGTCAAGCTACAACATGAAGCACTGCCATACAAATAGCAGTATGACTGGAATAAGTGACACAATGCTGCAAGTAATTCCAGGCATTAAAGTGTGAAACAGATGTGAAGTGAGACCTGAAGTATAACAGTGAACATCATCACAAGTTCAACATCACAATGTCAGGGTAGATGCAGTTGACAAAGAAAAATGATCAAGCTACAATATACAGAACTACAAGTAGATGCAAGCTAACTGGGATATGAATAACTATAGCATGCAGTGGCAACAGGAATGAAATGCAACAGAAATGCAACACGTCAGGCATGCAATGTGAAGTATTTGTGACGAAGCAAAGTCGAAGTACATCAGAAAAATTCACCAAGTCAAGCCGTGGTCATACAAAAGAGATCAACATCGACCAAATCATATGAACAAGTGCAACAGAGAAGATGGCCAGAGACAAAGCTCACATGAGACAGAAAATCAACACATATGAATGAATAGTGAAGATCAATGCATCCAGGAAATCAGATGGCCAGAGACGAAGCTCACTAGGGCCAGAAGGTAAGCAGTCAGGTGTTAAAAATCACGTTCAAGAAATCGAATTCCAAAATGCAGTTTTAACAAGAAGGAGAAAATCAAGTTCGAGTTCTAATAGACATGCACGAACGAAGATCAAAGCATTAGCCAAAATCACAGAGATGAAATCAACGTCGTCGAACTCAAACTCATAACAGTGATTATCCACGAGAACAAACATCTCAAAACAATCGAGCATAACAACAGAATAATACTCGAGTATGAATTAGAAGTGAGCAGAACTCACATGAGATTCGACGAGCGCAACCACTCGATCGCAAGCATCAACATCAAATTCGACAGAGCGGCACTTCTTTTCGCAAGCCCTAATTTTCAGTACGAAGAAACAATCGAAGTCGAACAAAGTCGCAATTTGTCAGAGGATTGAAGTCAATCAAAGCTACAAATTGTAAGAGATTCTCGAAGATCCACAAAGCCCTAATTTTGGAAAGGAGGGACGAACGAGAATCGAGCAGCCATTATTTCCTTTCCATGGTTTTAGGTTTTTGAACGAAAATAACGAAGAGGCCGGTTAGTTTTGCTTTGCAAATTTATCGCAATCCAAGCAAATGAAACATGGGCCGAGAATTCAAAGCCCAAAGAAATCATTTTATCCATTCATAAAAGAATTTTAACACAATTTAAAAACTTCAATTGGTAATTAGCGAAAATATTAATCGTTTAATGTCAATTATAAACTGATGCGAAAAACCGGGTTGTTACACAAATGGTTTAAAAGAATGGTTTCGATTGGGTTGTGCTTTTGTTTTAAATGTTTGCTTTCGACTGAGTCAAAAACTTTAGCTACCGCTTCCTACCTTTCGATCCAGATGATTTCGAAGGGGTTTATTTTATTTTCTAAAATATGATCGCCTCTCCAATGCTTTCAAAGGGATGGTTTCGAAACCATCACTACATTACTTAGGAAATGGTTTTGAAACGAGTGCTTTAGACTTAAATGATTTAAGGACCCTTTTTCTTTTATTTAAAGTATAACCCAAATGGTTTCGAAAGAGATGAGATTTCATGGTTTCAAAAGGTTTTTCCACAAGTTTTAAATTGAACCCAAGTGCTTTCGAAAGGGTTGAATTTTGATGCTTTCGAAAGGTTTTAATGAATGGTTTTGAAAGGGGTGGTTCCCCAGGGTTTCGACAGAGTTGAAAAGGAAGGTTTTTCCTATGTTTTTGAAAGGCAAGGTTTAAAAGGTTTTAAAGGAGGATGTCTAATGTTTTAAAGCTTTCGAAGGAAAGTCTTTTATTGGTTTCGAAAGAGTTGCTTTCAATGGTTTCGAAAGTAGTTCTTTCAATGGTTTCAAAAGGGTTACTTTTAACGGTCTCGAAAGTGGTACTTTCAAGGGTTTCAAATGGGTTGTTTAAAGGTTTTAAACAAAGGTTTCGAATACGAATTATAGGCAGAATAGCCTAAGTGTTTTCAAGTTATAAAGGACTTTAACTTATTTTAAAAGGATAGGTAATCCTTAATTAATATCATCAACATTATTTTGTGTAAAGTATATATAACATGGCAAAATAGCTTAGAGTAAAGCTAAAAACATATTTTTCTTGTATATGTATGATTTAAAGGACCAAATCATTTAGAAAAGGTTTTTAAAGAAAATTTTAAAAAGGGTGGTTAACCCTAAGAGAATGATTCAGATTAGAAGACCAGATAGGACTTGTGTAGGGTCGCGCCTTATGCTTGTTATCTATTAGCCCCTAGCTAATTTAGTCCAGAATTCCAGTGTATAGGGCTTCGTCACCGGAAAGACTAAGCTGTTGGTTACACACAGAACAGAATATTTATGTACAGAGGTAGGTTATTGGTAAGCCACAAAACCATTAGCATCAGTTGACCTTTGAAGATGTAAGTTTAGGACAGACCATCCAGAAGTTTTGGCTAATGGTTGTTTAAACTATTTGATATGGTATCTGGTAAGCCCGAGTCAGCCAAGGGACAGTTAGCCCAGTTTGAGGATAGTTAGTCCAGATTGCAGACAGTTAATCCAGTTGAAGGCAGTCAGCCCAGATTTCGGATAGTTAGTCCATTTATTACTAGTATATATAGCATAACAGATCTTGCTATTACTTTATTATTATAATCAGTTTGGTTGCAGAAAAAGATTTGAAAAATATATGTTTTGAAAAGGATATTAGCAAGGGAAAACCCGTTCCGCTAAGCGGCATGGTCTCACTCAATATCAGTAAACCGAGATGTAACAGAATTATTCACACTAGGCTTTATGTCTGACTCGAAATTTTAATTTCCCCTTATACTCTCGGGTGCTCAAAATTTGATTTGAGTACGCTGAGGGTTGAGGTTTTCAGATTTTTGTCCTTTGGCGAATAAAGCATCCGGAGACGAGCAAGTGGCTGACGGATAGCTAAATAGGCATTATAGAGCATTCTGTTTATATTTCCGCTGTGTGTATTATGATAGTATGACTATATCTCTCTGATCAACTAAGGGGGCATCGTCATATGTTGCTCTTGGCGTATTTTTGTAAATTATATTTGATCATTGCCTGGGAAACGTTTTGGGGATTTTTGTAACTTGGAAACGATATTGTTTTGAAATGTAATTAGCAAAATGTTGTTTTTGAAATATGTCATTTGTTCATATTCAAGTGCTTTTGATATTATGGATACCATTAACATTGCCGTATTTTGTCACTAGAAGATAATACTATAGATGGCTGCAACATTTGTAGCGCTTAGCTTTTGACCTCTAAATACGAGATGTTACAATACTGCACAACACATCGTGAATTGGTGTCGCCCTTAAGGAGGATTTGGAATGGTTTTGCTTTCTTTTGCACGCTCGGTGTACCTGTAGTGGGAGGAACTTTCCATGTCATTTTGGACAACGGATACGTTATCGGTCGTTGACCGATAATGGGTAAGTGTAGAAGAAGTAATTTCAAAAGGAAAACAATGCAGGAAGACCTTTTCCGTTTCAGCTACGAGCATACTATCTACAGGGATAGAGCGTTTGTACTGTTCGGGACATCGAGCCCACCACCGATAGATAACACACCACACTTATCCTAGTACATACTTGAAATTCGACACGTCAGCATGAACCAATATTTCTTTGGAATTCAAGTCTAGTAGGGGGGATTCTTAGTTTATAGTTTAGTTTAGAGTAGAATTACCTAACCGTTTCAGATGCAAGTCCTCTTGTTAAGAATGAAGTACCCGTCTTCTCGCAGTAAATCTAGCGGGGGAAGTCCTGTACTTTCGGAGGCTGATTCATCGTCTGTCGTCTCTCATTCTTCTTCTTCACAGGCTGAATATGGCCAGCTAGTTCCAATTGGCCTGGTCTTGGATCGAACTCCTTCTAACTTTAGAGTTCTTCTCAATCCATCGGAAAGAGCCTCCTCTGTGATTTCTGCTAAAGTCTTGCACAACATCTGCTTGCAACAAGGCATTCCAGAGGAAGACGTGCGCCTCCTAGAGAAGGATGAATTTTTTCATATGTCGCCTCCACTACTTGTCATCGGTAAATGTGCTTGAAAGGAGCAGTGCCCCCCTTCAATGAATTTTTGAGAGAATCCCTCTTGAACTTGGGAATCACTCTGTTTCAGATTCATCCCAATGGATACGCTATTCTAACCTGCCTACACGTTCTTTTCATGCGGACTCTCAATCGTCCCCCGAGCTTTGACGAGTTAAGATATTTTCTCTCGTTCAAAAGAAGGGACAAGTGTCCATCCTTGGTTGTGATTGAGGCCCAAAGAAACCATAAAACTGTGTTGCGACTATAGAGCAATTTATCTCAATTCAAGACTCAATACTTCTTTGTTAGATGTCCTGATTCAATCGTCTCTCGAAAATAGGGGGTAAGTCTTTTTTCTTACTTATAGATATCCGATATGTTGCTATGGAATCTTTAACGAGTTAAATACTTTCTACAATTATTCCGAGGCAGAACAAGGACTCATCTCTTGACGAAACTTTCCGAACCTTGAAGGTTGTTGACACCAAGGAGAGATCGGTTAAATTCTTGTTGACAGATATAAACCTACTTTGGTACGGATTATTGCATCCAGCGAGATCTGCAGTCCCAGTTGAGGTCTCATCCCTTTCTCGATCTAGGATATGTACGTGATCCACATCTTCGTCTCATGGTTCCAAAGAGAGTGTTTTTCAATAGAGGGAAGACTTGTTCGGTGAGCTGACTAAAGAGAGTCACAAGGGAAAAGACGCCGCGACCGAGGCCAGTTGCCTGGTTAGAATGCCCCCAATTACGAAAGAAGAGGAAGAGTAGTATAATCAGAGAGAAGGCAAGGTCACGATAGACATAGAAAATAGGGAGGGTGAAATTGAGAGCAGTAGCAAGGAGTCCTTCTCTAGTGACGACAATGATTTTTATGCAGAATCCGACGATGGGGATTCTGAATCATGCAACGAGATTTCGGGAACGAGTCCCATTGTCCCGAGCTTGCCACCTCCAGAGATGAGTGATAGAGATGATGCTCTAGAAGTCGGATGACGTTTTGGGATTCCCCGATCAAAGATGTTGGCGTAGACTTCAGAGATTTGAGCAAGGTCTACGTTGATATTGACGCACTCATGGGGGAAGATTTCAAATTTAAAGAGATGGCCCCTCATCCGAGCCGTGTTGGTCTCAAAGTTAGTCCGATTCCTTCCACAACGGTTGCCCGATCTAGTTTGTGACGTCATTTTAGGCTCTCCCCCAAACACATTGCACGTTTCACTAGGGTTACACTCACTTATACACATATATTTCATGCTTATTCTATATTACTAAGGCTCTTTATTTATTCTTCATGTCAGTTACTATGTGTTCGTCGACGGAAATTCTATCGGTTTAGAAAACCGTCGAACGAATTTAGATATAAAATTTACCGCAAGCGCAAGGCGTACAATTGTAGTACGTGGCGAATACGGGTCGATCCGCAGGGAATTGATGATTTTAAAAGTCTATTCAATCAAATTAAACCAAAGTCGAGTGATTGTTAACTAACTAAAAGAAAGTAAAAACAACCTAAAACTAAGGAGAATAAAAAGATGAGATTAAAGAGCAATTTAGAGGCAAATCCCCTCTAATGATCACATAAATCAACATAATGAAATTATGATCTCTTTTTGGTCATTTGTGACATTAGTTGATGCATTTATCATAAGCATAGCCTAATTGTGTTATTAATTAACACACTTAAACCATCAAACTTTAATGCACCCTCTAACCCACTTACTAACTTCAATGAAAATGATATGAAATTAAAAGTAGAATCTATTTTAAGCATGGTTTATTAACTATTGACTTAGAAACATAAACCATCAAATTTTGATTCTAAATCCACTTCCATTACCATGATCATATGTAGATGAAGAGGTAATTAATGATTCATATGACTAAGCATAGCCTATTTGTTTTGAACAATGTAAGCTATCAAACTCAATATTAAACACAAAACCACACAAACATCTACTTTCCATTAAGAACAAAAGAGACATAAAAGAAATTATGTTGCATCTACATGATTCAAGAGAGCTTCATTACCCCTAAATTGAAGGGATTAGCCTCTCATTTTTGTTATCAAATCAACAAATGTAGAAAGCAACATTAAACAAACAAGAGGAAAAAGAGAGAAAAAAAGAAAGAAAAACTAATCTACTTGCATGAAATAAGAGAGATCTACACTACAACATGAAAGGAAAAGAAGCATGTAAAAGAAAAGAGAGCACTAATTAACATTAAAAAAATGAAAGTTACATGAAATAAAATTATGGCTAAGTAGCCATGAAAGGAGAAGAGAGCTTTCTTTTATTTGATCTAAAACTAACTAAAGAGAGACTAAGGGAGAGGAGGTTACATGAACATAATGGGTTATTTATACAAGCATGAAACCCTAATCCATAATTTGGGGAATGCCCAAACTACTCCTTATGAAGTGTAGTGGCCAAGTAACCATTAGCATCCATTAATCATCATTTAAGTGTACATGAAGCCATTAATTCCATAAGCATGTGCATTAGCCTCTAATGTGTACATTAAGGTAGGTGGGTAGGTGGGGTCCTCCATGATCTTCACATTGAATTATTTCCATCTTCATTCCTTTGTGTTCTTTTTGTGCATGCATATCTTATTCATGAAACCACTTGTAATGGAAATCAAATTCCTACAAAATAGTATGGAAATTTCTAATTAAATTTTCTCAAGTTAATTTATGCACAAAGAATGACTATTTTGCCCTTGGATGAAGATGAATATGTGACAATTTGGAATTAATATGGATTTTGGTTAAAACAAGTTAAAGTACCCAATATGATCATTTATTTGAATTAATTAGATTAAATATAGTGGTAAAAATATGCACATTTACGCGCACATCAAATACCTCCACACTTATCTTTTTATTCGTCCGAATAAAGGAAAACTAAGATAAATCCGTTTTCGTAGGGAGCACGATTGCATTGAGCGTATGCAACAAGCCGTTAAACCTCTGGGTGTCCCCAGTAGGACGAGTGTTGTCTCGTGAGGGTTTTCAGCGGATACTGCCCACAAAATCCAAATGCAGGATGAAAATATTTACAAAATGCAAGATTTATTTACAAAGAGATGAATGCGAGTTTTTGAAAATATTTATAATGAAGGATTTACTTTTAAATTAACACAAATAAGTTAAATATAGGTTTGGTTATTATCTTGAAATTTAAGTCGTTTACTCGTCAAAATTTCCAACAAAAATTAAGTTATCATAATCAAATAGACTATAGTTTTAACTCGTTGTTTTGGTTGAAAAAAAAGTGTAACCATGAAATAGATCCTTAGTTGATTATCAAAGTTTATCAAAGTGGTATTTTCATTTCTTTTCAATAACAAATCAAATCAAATAAGTAAAAATAATTCTATCATTTCAATTGCTTGCTCTCTCATTATTTGCAAGAAAAATTACACACCTAGCTCAGGTAAACTGAGGCCAGATATACCACCAATGCACTGCCTTTCGGGCTTATGTGAGGGGAGTACAGAGCATGGCGAGTGCACACACTTTCGTGCATACACCTATCGACCGTAGGTGGTTTTTATTAAGTCTGTTTTTTTTACATGTGTTCCATACATGCATAACCGTGAGGACTTTTAAATGAGTATGAAAGCACATAATCAAAGATTCCAAGTAATTCACCCATGCATAACCGTGAGGACTTTTAAATGAGAGTGAATACTTTGGATGTTGTTATTATTTTTTTTATTTTTTTTTCTTAAGAGAGAGAGAGTTTTGCAAAATCATCTTAGCACCATTTAACTCAAAAGACAAAAAAAATGTTATACCCTTTACTTTAAATCAACCACTTTTTAAAACAAAGATTTTCAATTAGGACGTATTTCATAATTAACACGTATGAATCTTCCTATATACTAGTTAAACCATTATTATTTGTAATCAAACTTCATTTTTATTTTTGTTAAGACGAATAAATTTTCAAAAATTTCAATTTAATAAACCAAAACCATATATTTATCCTATAGTGTTTCTTTAAAAATAAGTCAAAATGGTTTTAAAAAAAAATCTTTTTTTTTGTTTTTTAGATTTTTTTTTTATTTTTGGAAAGAAAAATTGAAAAATGATGATGAGTCTCCCCCCACACTTGATTTTGACCGTGTCCTCACAGTCAACCCAAGTGGAAGGAGAAAAATAAAAAAAATAAAAAGATGACCTATATTTACATGAAAACGAAAAGATTATTATTTGCAAGAGTTCAGAAAGTATATCATCAAAAAGTACATGAAACGGTCTTCCAAATACCGATTCATTTGTCTCGTCAAATATATGAGACACAGCTCAAGCTCGAAAAACCAAATCGTAAAAGATTTCAAAGTTGAATGTTGATTTTGAAAAACGAATGTTGTTTTATTGAAAACTGTACAAGTTGTTTTGTTTTCGATGATTTTCGGGGTTGATAAAACAAGTGATTGAAATTCAAGTTTATTTTCACCAAATTGAAAGTCAAGCTCTTCATTGAGAAATTCTTCAGAATTATTGATTTCAAAATCAAAGTGATGATTTAAATCTTCCCCGTCGGAATTTAACAACTCGTCATCGAAAAGGTCAAAAAATTCATGTTCATTAAATTCGTCTTCCTTTGTTGGATTATCAACAACTTCATTGCGTATCTCAAGTTCAAAATCCAAAGTTGTTGTATTCAAATTTTCAGAAAAAGGAAGATCAAAATTTAAATCGAGTTTCTCACCCTCAAAAGAATTGAAATCCAACTCAATTACCGTGTTTTCAACAACTTTACTAAGATTGTCGTTTTCAATTTCAAAAGTTGTTATTTGAAAATCGTCAATTGTGGTAAAAGATGGATTATTATTTGACTCGTCACACGTTGGGATTTGATTTTGTTTTTCACGTTGTTTCATATATGTTTCAAACAACGAATCCGTGTGATCATCGTATATTTCGTTCATTTGCTCAACAAAATCCAATTTATAGTTATTAACTTGAGAATTTTCGATTTGGATTTGTTGAGAACAAAGATTTTCACTCGTATCATAATCGACATTATTCCCATTGCCAAAATTATTTGAATAGTGGATCACATTTTCGTTTTGATTTTGAAATTCATTTTGGAGTTCGAAATTGAATTGGCATGGGTTATAATCGAGATCGTTTGAATTTTGAATTGAATTCAAATTTTGAAATCCTTGCCTCGAGTTATTACACAAATATGAATTACACAAATCATTTATCATTTGATTTTGTTGTGTAGAGATTTCAAGTAGAGATGAAATGCTATTTTCGAGATTCGAGGGTTGGTCATCGTTTTGAAAACTTTGTTGTTCAAAATTCGAATTGTTTAAAGAATAGTTGTCGTTAAAATATCCATACGAATTTGGAGTAAAATCATATGGATTATATTGATTTTCACAACTATTGTAAAATTCAAGTGAATATGGAAATTCAGACATTTTCAAGAATGATTTTGGGTTTTTTTCTTATAAAGGAAAAATATTTACAAATAAAATTTATTTGTCAAAAGGGAAATTTTTTTTTTTGTTTTTCAATTTTTTTTTATTTTTGAAAAGGTTTTATATTTTTTTTTGGATTTTTGATTTAAAAAAAAAAGGATTTAAAAACTGAAAAGGAAAAGGAATATTTACAATTTTTTTAGTTTTGGATTTTGGATTTTTTTTTGTTTTAAAATATGCATGAACTAATGCAACTAAATGAATGCAAGAGTTAATTACAAATGATTTATCCTATGTTAACCAAAAATTGTATAATCACACATTGTCTTAAATAAACAAGATAGTTCTCAGCCAGGTAACGGACAGGATTTATCGGTGCACCACGAATCACCGTAGCAATGCAGCCGAAGGTTTAAGTACCTTCAGAGAAACAACCACTATAATATTTACGACTCACCGTAATATTTATAAATGGTTATTGCTCTGCCGTAGCCTAGACACCGAGAAATTAAATTGTTCAAAGAAGACAATTTGCCAATATACAATTGAGTGTTATCGATGCCTAACAGTTATTATTAATCAAAATGAAATGCAAAGCAGAAATTAAACGTGTATTAACAATGCAACTACGAATGAATTTTTGTTTGTGTTTTTGAATTTTTTTTTAATAAAATGCAAATGCAAGTAACCAACAATGCAATTCAAATAAAACTAGAGATGAGGTTAAAAGCAGCACATTTTCTTATATAAGCAAGCTAGCAATTTATTTTTGGAAAGCGGAGCGGTAGTTTTCAACAAGCTATTCTTCCTTTAGTTCCTGCATTGGCAACCTGAAAAAAAAAAAAAAATAAACAAGATATATACAATTGTTATTATTATTATTATTATTATTTGGTTGTTTTTTTTTCAAAGATGAAAAACAAAATAAGCGAAAAACAAAACAATTGAAAATAAAATAAATGAAAACTAAAACAAATGAAAAATGAAAATTAAACAAAGTTGATTTTTTTTTCGGATTTTTTTTTTCTTTTTGGAGAGGAAACTTAAAAGTAGAGTTTTACTTAAAAAAAAAAAAAAAAAATTTTGGTATTGGACTAAAAACAATTTAAACAAAACAAAATCAACCTTTTTTTCTTTTAGGAAAAAGAACTAAAGAAATTTAAACCAAGGAAAACACAAAGAAGAAGAAAAAATTAAATTCACTTAGGCCCTCTCCCCAACCCGGCCCATTTAGAAACAACAATCCAACTCCTCCTTTTTTTTAAAAAATAAGATAGGAAATCATAAATCCCCAATCCCCTTTTCACTTCTCTTCTATCGTTCTATTTTTTTTAATGGAAAATTCCACACTTCAGAAATTTCTTTTACTTCCAAAATTTGTATACCGCAAGCAACAACCTACTTTCAAAATCACCAATTCCAAAAGTAGTTCGTTTGAGATGCTCGAAATTGGTTGTGGAGTAGTGGACGTAGTTGGAGGTCGCTATCGAACTGTTGAATTGTGGTGATCTGGAGCGTGTTTTGACTTCGGGTTTGAGGGTGCGAAGCGTCGAAGAGGGCAAAATATTGACGTCAGTGATTGGACGAGGTTGCGGGACTAGGTATTCAAGTGTGGAGGTTGTGACTGTGTTGCCGCACTTTTGTGAAATGATCTGGGAATGTGGTGATTATGGAAGAAGGTTGTTTGTGCAGGTAGTATCGTGTGTTTGTTTGCAGTCAATTGGGAAATGATATGAAGGAGGCAGATTGGTAGGAGGAAGATGATTGTTCGGGTGGAGATTCCAAGCGAGTGAGTGGATTGTATTGGTAAGTATGTTGGAGAAGTTTTGGGTTGTTGTGTGCAGTGGAGGTAGAAACGAAGACAGAGGTGGAAGTTGCAGTTATGGTTGTTGACAGTTCATTGTGGAGGGAAGCGATGACTGCGATTGGGTTTGGCAGATGATTTGGGGTGTTTGCAATTTGAGGTGATTGGTTGCAGTGGTTCAGGGAGGCAGGCGATTTGTTGCTTCACAATTGCAGCAATGAAGAGAAAAATGGTGAACTGCAGTGTGTAGTAGGTTGGCAATGACAAGGTTGTGATGAGTTGGAGGTTGACAGTGTTATGATATGTTGTGGAATGTTGCACAGAGCAGTGTTGATGGAGGCAGGCAAGAGTAAAGTGTTGTAGTTTGTTGTCTGGTATGTGGTTATATGTGGTAAATGTTGATGGAGTTGAGGAACGTCGATTGGGCAGTTGAGCAGCACAGTGTGTTGATGAAGTTTTGGGGAGGATTGCTGTAACAGTTGATGGTTGGTTGACTGAAATGAAAGATGTAATGCAACGGAACCAGGGTGGTCAGGGAGTTGTATGTATGGATGGAATGATAGGCAGAGGTTAAGGTCAGTTATGTGAGTTTTCAGTAGATGGAATTGTGGTTCCCTGGTTTGTTAAGAGGTGGTGTATTGATAGGGAGGACAGTAATGTGTGGAAATATGGAAGCTGTGATATGTAGTTTCAGGCAAGGCAAAGGTATGCACAAAGAGCAGAAATGATGTGTACAGAGAGCAGAACTGATGTTTGTAAATGCTTGTGAGTGGAAGTTTTGTAATTTGAAAATGTAAATTTGTACAATCAAAATAGCAAATGAAATAAAATATCCTTGTTTTTGTTTGGAAATGTGATTGTGTAATTTTTAAAATAAAATAAAATATGCAAATGCAAAACCACACAAGAAACGCAAGCACACAACAAAATGCACAAAAAAAAATCAAATAAACACACAAATTTTTGGTTTTTTTTTAACTGCAAACACAAACTATAAACACACAAAAACTAACAAAAAAATAATAATTCGAAGAATAGAAAATCAAAATCAAAACAAATTCCCCGGCAACGGCGCCAAAAACTTGTTCGTCGACGGAAATTCTATCGGTTTAGAAAACCGTCGAACGAATTTAGATATAAAATTTACCGCAAGCGCACGACGTACAATTGTAGTACGTGGCGAATACGGGTCGATCCGCAGGGAATTGATGATTTTAAAAGTCTATTCAATCAAATTAAACCAAAGTCGAGTGATTGTTAACTAACTAAAAGAAAGTAAAAACAACCTAAAACTAAGGAGAATAAAAAGATGAGATTAAAGAGCAATTTAGAGGCAAATCCCCTCGAATGATCACATAAATTAACATAATGAAATTATGATCTCTTTTTGGTCATTTGTGACATTAGTTGATGCATTTATCATAAGCATAGCCTAATTGTGTTATTAATTAACACACTTAAACCATCAAACTTTAATGCACCCTCTAACCCACTTACTAACTTCAATGAAAATGATATGAAATTAAAAGTAGAATCTATTTTAAGCATGGTTTATTAACTATTGACTTAGAAACATAAACCATCAAATTTTGATTCTAAATCCACTTCCATTACCATGATCATATGTAGATGAAGAGGTAATTAATGATTCATATGACTAAGCATAGCCTATTTGTTTTGAACAATATAAGCTATCAAACTCAATATTAAACACAAAACCACACAAACATCTACTTTCCATTAAGAACAAAAGAGACATAAAAGAAATTATGTTGCATCTACATGATTCAAGAGAGCTTCATTACCCCTAAATTGAATGGATTAGCCTCTCATTTTTGTTATCAAATCAACAAATGTAGAAAGCAACATTAAACAAACAAGAGGAAAAAGAGAGAAAAAAAGAAAGAAAAACTAATCTACTTGCATGAAATAAGAGAGATCTACACTACAACATGAAAGGAAAAGAAGCATGTAAAAGAAAAGAGAGCACTAATTAACATTAAAAAAATGAAAGTTACATGAAATAAAAATATGGCTAAGTAGCCATGAAAAGAGAAGAGAGCTTTCTTTTATTTGATCTAAAACTAACTAAAGAGAGACTAAGGGAGAGGAGGTTACATGAACATAATGGGTTATTTATACAAGCATGAAACCCTAATCCATAATTTGGGGAATGCCCAAACTACCCCTTAGGAAGTGTGGTGGTCAAGTAACCATTAGCATCCATTAATCATCATTTAAGTGTACATGAAGCCATTAATTTCATAAGCATGTGCATTAGCCTCTAATGTGTACATTAAGGTAGGTGGGTAGGTGGGGTCCTCCATGATCTTCACATTGAATTATTTCCATCTTCATTCCTTTGTGTTCTTTTTGTGCATGCATATCTTCTTCATGAAACCACTTGTAATGGAAATCAAATTCCTACAAAATAGTATGGAAATTTCTAATTAAATTTTCTCAAGTTAATTTATGCACAAAGAATGACTATTTTGCCCTTGGATGAAGATGAATATGTGACAATTTGGAATTAATATGGATTTTGATTAAAACAAGTTAAAGTACCCAATATGATCATTTATTTGAATTAATTAGATTAAATATGGTGGTAAAAATATGCACATTTACACGCACATCACTATGAGATGACGCGGTCTCTACGATGATCTTGAGGAATTTACCGACTCTTGGTCGAAACGATCCTCCAGCCGTCACCAGCTTCGTGAAACATAGGAGGAATGGAGAAGAAGAAAAGATTCAGAAGCTGAAGGTCATCGCCAAGACAAGAGGGAATGGGGTCGAATGTACAAAGGCGGATATGAGAAAATAAAGACTTTCGATAAGCGAGAGGAGCCATCCAAAAAGTCAAAATTTGATCGTGGTTCTCATTCTTCGAAACAACAGGCTTTCGCTTCGGCATCCGGTTCAATCGATCCTGAAATCCTGGTCTCTTTTGTTTTCATTTCATCTTTTTCTTAAGTTTCCTCATCTCATGTGGCGCTTTCCCTCAGTCTTAACGCCCACATCGGAGATCTGCGTATGTTCATCTGTCTGGTCCTCCCAGGCTTAAAGTGGCGCTCCCCGGGTGGTTTTTAAGGGGAGTTAAATTTGATTGCGATCTTCATCCAGTTCATAAAGATACATACATGCCCCACCTTCAAGCAATCCAAAATGATTTAAAGCAAGCCGAGGGGTGTGAGAAATTGTGCAAACAACTGGTAGACACGAACCACTATAACTATCAAGAAATCCTCTCCTTCGAATCGGTAATGGATGACTTCGAAAAAGCGTTGGAGGAACGCGATGCCAAAGTAAAATGGCTGGAAGAAGAAAGGGACGCAACGCTTCGAGAAAGCAAGAACAACGCTGGCTTACTGAAAGAGCTAAAAGAGGCCCATGAGAGAATAGAGATCGTCTACAGGGATAAGATTATGAAGGCTCATGCAGCAGAAGCCAAGTTGAAAGAGGAGGCGGCGGCTTGATGCGCGACAATTGAGGTCCAAAGAAGGCTATTTCCAACCACGACCTTATCGTAGAGAGGCATAATAAAATGATCGTAGAACATGAAAAAGTTGTGAAGTCGCGTGATAAAACCAACCCTGACCAGGCTGAGATGATCGCCATGCTCCAGGATCGAGTTGTGCGGCTTGGCGCCGATAAAACTTGTGTTGAATTTGAAAAGGCCACCGTCACGGTGGATTAATTGGAGCTTCAGAACACCTTTGAGAGAAAGATGGAGAAGATGGATAAGACCCTCTTAAACTTTTATGTCAACTCCCTGCTGCACCAGGGGAGTCTCGGTTACTTGGGCCCTAAATTTCCGCGCATTCTCGCCATGGTTTAGGAGGAAATCCTAACCCGTTTCCATGATAGTAGGAATGTTTATACTGAGCGAGAGCAAGAGAGCGCTTATCTCAATGAAGAATCAAAGAAAGCATCGCTAGAAGGTTGGGAGATTTTGCAAATTGAAAGCGACAAGGAAGCTGTTGATGCTGCTACGACAACAACTATCAAAGCGTTGCCGAAGCCTTTTATTTCTGGTCCCGGCGAATCATCGAGGCAGCCCTACGATCCACCGACAAGTTCTGGGCTTGAAGCTTCTCCGCGGGTTGTGGAACCGTCCAAGGAGGGAAAAGGCAGTGAATATGAGGTTGACATTCTAGGTCACTTCTCTGGTGCAGGTAATCTTCTTGTTTTCCCCCAGGTTTGAGAACTTTCAACTCACGCCGCAAGAGCAGGATGAATTTTATGCTTTCATTTTTGATCTTATAGGTCCGTCTTCCTTATCTGCCGATCCATCGGTTTCCTCGGTGCCTGGACCTATCGCTATTTCAGCTGCATCCGTGCTCGTTTCTGTAGTTGCTCAGGTTTCCATGTCTGTTTCCATCTTGCAGCCAGGGCTGGAGTCCGAGAAAATAACCGCATTACACAGCCTGGATGATCCTTTCGTATCTTTGGAGGGTGACTTCACGGTGGCCGAAGTTTGGGAGTAGGAGATTCAGATAGAGAAACCATGCAAATCTCAACAACAACTGGTTGCCATCAAGAAGGAGAAAGTTAAAGCGATAAAGTCTTTTAAGAGCTCTCGTAGATCTCGGAAGCGCAAGACTAAAGGGGAAATTTCCGAGAAAGTTAAATAGTAGGAAGAAGACATTAGCACCGAGGAAATAGTTGACATTACTGGCAGTGATACTATTCCTAAGGCAAAACAGAAACTTCAGACAAAAAGCGGGAAGGGGAGTGGAAGAAAAAGGCATTGAGAAGCTTAGATGGTGGTTAATCTGATTTTGAGTCATTTTGTTTTGTTTTGTTCAAGTGCAGAGTCTGCACTTACTGCTTTTGTTGCATTTTCTATACTGTTTTCTTTTGTTGGCTGGTATTGTGTGGGTACGGCCCCTGCATTTTGACCTTGTGTAGAAAAGAAATATAAGTAATACATTGCTGACGTTTTGACTGTAACTTCACTTGTCTGCTTACCTGTGTTCTGTGTACTTACATCTACTTTGCTTACTTCTATTTTATTATTTTTACCTGTGTTCTGTGTACTTACATCTACTTTGCTTACTTCTATTTTATTATTTCTAGTCCTGTGATTATCTAAAAATTCTACTTAAGTACCGATGTATGCTCCCAGTTCAAAAGGTTGTTTACTTTGAACACTTGGCAATTGACTGGTGACTTATGGCTTGAATAGTCTGCATACCAAAACTTGGAATAAAACTAAGTTACGATTTGATGTTCTGTAAATTTTACAACTTTAGTATATAGTTTACCTTTTTGTGCAATTCGGGAAAGTGTGTAACATATGTATGTTAGAAATGTGCATAAAAATGTAAACTAAGTGCAGAATATATAGTTGTAATATTAACTATTAAAGAATTCATAAACACTCTTCGTGTAATGAATAATCTTTGCAAAATTTGAAAGTTAAACCACTTATCACTCCTCAAGAACGTGAGTAAATACTTATGCACATTATTTCTTAGGAGCTTTGCAATCTTCAATCACACGCTTCATTACTGAGAGCATCAACATTGTATGAGTTAACTTTAGATAGGTAAACATTATCCATGTTAAATGTTATAGTTAATCCCTGGGTATCAGCAATTGGAGTTTTCTACCAGTTTGTAGCACTTCGATTTTGTTGGATTCATGCCCGTTAATCCTGATAATGTGAGTGGGTTGATCCTCGTTATTCCTGTGATGGATAAGTTTCTCGGTATTTCCAGTGCAATTCAGGTACTTAAAAGTGTGTGCGGCTTTATGGGGTGTGCAGCTTTTGATACTTCTCAATGTTGCCTATCTTCGGGCAACGTGAGAAGTTCATGTTTTAAGGGTGTGATTTCATGGCTCAAAAAGTTAGTGCGCGACTTATGGGATGCATGGATTTTTATACTTCTCAATGTTGCCTAACTTCGGGCAATATGAGGAGTTTATGTTTTAAGTCGTAATTTCATGGCTCAAAAAGTTAGTGTGCGTCTTACGGGGTGCGCGGCCTTTTATACTTCTCAATGTTGTCTATCTTCGGGAATTGTGAGGTGTTTATGTTTTAGGGCATGATTTCACGGCTCAAAAATTTAGTGCGGGGCTTATGGGATGTGTTAGCACCAAAATTGGTCACTAACACCCTTGAATAGAGTTATGTAGAGAGATTAATGAAGAAAGTAAATTAAAGCAGAGATGTAACACGGTTGAATGCCAAAGAATAACAAAAAACTAGAACACCAGATTTATAGTGGTTCGGCGTAACTGCCTACGTCCACTTTGAGTTTAATCTTTATTACTTTTTCAATAATTGAATACAGATACAATCCGTACACCAGCAACTTGAATACAAGTTCTCCTTGAAAAAGAATGAGTCTTGAAAATGGCAGAGTTTCCCTGGAGTTCTCCCAAAAGAAGGTCCTTTTCCATCGCACCCCTGCTCCTATATTTATAGGCGAAGATAGGCCGGACTTTCTTCTCAGGCCTAGGAGAAAAGTACCTTAGCCCACTACCGACAACTCCTACACGCCAGACCGAGCCATATTTGCCGAGCGTCATCGGCCGAGCGGCAAATGCCGAACCGGGGTGTCTTGGTGATAGCACGAAGCAATCCTCTTAAGGACTCGAAGTAAGCGACGATGCAACCTGCCTGACTTTGAAGTGGAATCGACGACCGCCAACTTCGTTTGCCTGCACCGAACGAGTCACATTAAACTTTCATGACCGGACCACCAGCACTGAAATAAGACCGAACAAAACTCCATAGCCGACCCATGTATGGCTTCACCTCGTTGACCAAGCGGTGAGTGCTGAAGCATTTGGACCGAATGACATATAGTGTACTATCCAGACCGAACAACAATTGACCAAACGACAATTGACCGAACGACAATTGATCGAAAAATTCTTCACCGAACGGCAATTGACCGAACGACGAACTTCTACCCTAAGCCGAGCGATACATGTGGAGTTCTGTTAGCACCAAAATTGGTCACTAACCTCGTAGAAGAAGATTGTGAAGAGATATAAGTGATGAAATCAAATTAAACAGAGAAGTCAGTGCTAATCTAAATACAGAAAGTAAGAACGCCAAATTTATAGTGGTTCGGCGTAATTGCCTACGTCCACTTTGAGGTTAAACTTTATTGATCTTCTTTATCGTTGATTACAAATACAATTCGTGAATCAAATGCTTGCATGAAATTGTTAAGTAGAGAAGATGAGTCTTGAAAATGGCAGAGTCTCCCCGGTGTTTTCTCTCCAAAAAAGGATCCCTTTCACTGTGACCCTGCCCCTCTATTTATAGGCAAATATGGGCTGGACTTCCCAAATGGGCTGGATGGCCGAACACTCTAGCCCCAATACAGTGGTCGCTGCATGCCGATCCTGGTATGCCGAATGCTCTGATGCCGAGCAGCCCTTCCCATGCCGGACGATGCTTTCCATGCCGAACGGTCCTTGTGAAGTTGTGCATACTGAATGCCTTCTGAATGCCGAGCGCTCTCGTTGCCGAGTTATCCTATCGCCGAGTTCTACTGACGCCGAGTACCTTGGGATGCCGAGTACTCCTGTAGCCGAGTGCCAGTTGATGCCGAACACTACTTGACGCCGAGTACCTTGGGATGCCGAGTACCCCTGTAGCCGAGTGCTAGTCGATGCCGAACACTACTTGACGCCAAATGCTTCGTCGAACACTCCTGGATGCCGGACGCTCTCTGATGCCGAGTGCTACCTGATGCCGAGCAGTCTCGATGCCGAGCACCTTTGTATGCCAAACGCTAGCGCCGAGCATTGGTTGTCGCCGAACACTAAATGACGCCGAGTCTCCTGATCGCCGAGCACTACGGATGCCGAACGCTATGGATGTCGAGTCCCACTGGATGCCGAACAGTCCTTCATGCCGAGTAGTGGCCAATGCCGAGCACTCAGTTGCCTGGTCAAATCTCCAGGAAACACTTGCCTCCCAAAGTGTATCGCGTGGCCGAACGTGATGCGCTTTGAATCTGGTACGATTTACCTCGGAGGTACCTTCTCGAGAATGTTAGTGAATGAGGTGCAAGACGAACGAGATTTAGATGCCGAATGATACGCTCGAAGCCGAACGTACCTCGTGTGCCGAACGTCACTCTGCTACGATGCCGAACCCTTCGGTGTTGACCGGTTCTACCGGGTATAGCCTCTTCAACTTCTCCCTCCCTCTATATAACCAGGTCCTTCCCGTCTCTTTTCCTTTTACGCCTTCTTTTCTGTCATTCCTTAGAGACTTGCAATTCTTGCATCCTACCAGATTTGAGACCTAATTGATCCTTCCTCAACTTCGACTTTCGAACTAGGTATCTATCCTTCTGTGATTAGATTACTTCAACACAAGACTTAGGTTGTTTTCGTGGGAAACGTGACATCTCTATGATCGTATAATATGCGTCGAGCACAAATGGCTCGTATGTTTGGAGTTGTCTAGTTAGGGCTAGCTCCTTCGTGCCGAACGAGACTGGAGGGAAAAGAAAGATGGGATGCTGAACGGCGTAGTCTTTGCCGGGCGATCTGTCCCTGTCGTTCGGCGCAGATGGAGAAGGTGTAGGGTGGAGTTGAAATCGTGGTGGAGCGCTACTTTTGTTAGTCTATAGGATAATGGTTTTGATGACAACAACTATAGAAGTGTTATAAAATATATATGTGCAGGAAATCTATATGCAGGTATCAACAAAAGAAGACTGTACAGTAAAGAAGACAAAGATCAAGAGTTCAAGATTGAAGACTCATGAGATTCAAGATATTCAAGAGTTCAAGACAAATAATATAGTTAGGTTAGATATTTGTTAAAACTCCTTGAAAGCACTATCATTCTTTTTTATCCAATTTACTCGTGGAATGGAATCCACTTCGTTCTTGTTAAAGGGATGGAACCCTAGTGAGATGGAACTCACGAAATATCTAGTGGAACGGATAGTAGCCCTATTTTGTTATCCACTAATTTTGATTCAAAATGATTTTCAAAATTATCTCTTGTTTCATAAAATGATTTTCAAATATTCCTTTTCAAAAGAAAAACCTTCGTTCGTATTTCCAAAAATGTTTTAGCCTCAAAATCATATTTATCATTTTGTTATATTTTTGATTTCAAAATTGTCCTTGGTATTTTAGCCTCAAAATCTATTTTAATATTATATTTACTTTAGTTTATTTACCTTGATTTTAAATATATTTTAGTATATATACATATATATATATTCATAAGTATTTCTACTTCTAAATACCTTATACAAATACATAGAGTCCATTTGAATAAAGTTGCATATGTTTTAAATCATCATTTTCAAAGAAAAGCAAATCATCATTTTTAATAGACCATGTCGACATCATAGTTACTCGTCATGTCGACATGCTTCCCGTTATAGCAAAGGTTGTTTTCAAAAGAAGTGTCTATTCGTTTAAATCTCTTTGAATGGACACATCCATTCATTCTCTATAAATAGAGACTGTTATGGACGTTTTCCAGGAACTACTTTCTTTATTTTCTCTCCTCTTTACTCTCTTATCTTATTTTCTAATCATCCTATCCATATTCTGCCGAAATCTTAAGTGAATCAAACCAGAATATCTCTAGTTTGATTCTCTGCCACTCTCTTCAAAGAATCTCAGTGCTTATCAGAGTTATAGATACATTTGTACTCAAAGAAACTTGTTTAGGGTTATAAAGGTGTGATCGTGTCCTTGGAAATCGATCGGGTGAACTTGTGTCCTGTGAATCAAGTGGTTCTACCCAGAGACCTGAGAATCTGGAGGGTGTACCTCGTTGCCTTGGAATCGAGGGATTGTAATCTAGATTATTATTGAATAGAAAGCCGTACGAGTTGTGCGGGACTGGATGTAGGGTAACACCAAACCAGTATAAAATTCCTGGTGTGTTCTTTCCTTTACTTGCTTTTTATTTATATTTGCATCTGTTTGTGATTCTGTGATTTGATCTGTGATTGTGTATTTGCATTAAGTTAGTTAAATCAATTTAAATCAAAGAAGTTTTAAAGAAATTCTTAAAACACTATTCACCCCCCTCTAGTGTTAAATAGCCTTAAGATCATCTTCCGCGTCCCTTTCATTTGGTATCAGAGCAAGTTTTTCAAAGTATTCATAATCTGATTTTTGAAAAGTTCATGGCTAAGTTTGAAATGTTTCCTAAAAATAATTCTTTAATGATCAAATCATTGTGGTCTCATAAATTGATGCATGATAGTTATATAGAATCAGGTAATCTACAAAAGTTGCTCACTGTGCAGGAATCTTGCTTCATGGCGACAAATGAATCTATTCACAATGGACAAGTTGTGCAAATAAGGAAAAACAAGTGGATACTTGATAGTGGATGTTCAAGACATATGACAGGAAATCCAGAGATACTCAATGACATTATTTACAAGGATGGAGGATTGGTTAATTTTGGGGATAATTCAAAAGGTTATGTAGTTGGCATCGGCAATGTAGGTAATTCTGAAACTCCTATTATTTCAAATGTTTTGTTAGTTAAAAATCTACAACATAATCTACTTAGTATTAGTCAGTTATGTGATAAAGGATATAGGATTAAATTTGAAAAAGACAAGTGTCACATCGAAGATAATAAATCTAATATTATCTTTGAGGGAGTTAGGAAAAAGAATATCTATATTCTCAGTATGAAAATTTCAAATGATAATCTATGTCTTTTGGCCAATACAAGTGACCCTTGGACTTGGCATAAGAGATTTGGACATTTGAATTTTAAACTCTTATCTAGACTATCCAAACTTGATCTAGTAAGAGGCCTCCCTAATATGCAATTTAAAGTAGATAGTATATGTGATGCATGTCAATTAGGAAAACTTAGAAAAAGTTCCTTTAAACTTAAAGATATGATTTCTACTTCAAAACCTCTTGAGTTACTTC
This sequence comes from Allium fistulosum, assembly GCA_030737815.1. Taxonomy (NCBI): domain Eukaryota; kingdom Viridiplantae; phylum Streptophyta; class Magnoliopsida; order Asparagales; family Amaryllidaceae; genus Allium; species Allium fistulosum. The sequence goes on along the minus strand of CM060905.1, from coordinate 863,086,631 downwards.
ACCTAGATTTATTTGGTCCATCTCAGATTCAATCAATCAACCATAGTAAATATGTCTTTGTAATTGTGGATGATTATTCCAGATATACATGGACAATCTTTCTGAAACATAAAAGTGATACTTTTGATTATTTTAAAAGTTTTTCAAAAAGAGTTCAAAACCAACTTTCTTCCAAGATCATCACTATTCGTAGTGATCACGGTGGTGAATTTGAAAATGAGAAGTTTGAGGAATTCTGTAATCAGAAGGGAATTACTCACAATTTTTCGTTTCCAAGAACTTCACAACAAAACGGAGTAGTTGAGCGTAAGAATAGGACGATTCAAGAGTGTGCTAGAACTCTACTTTCTGATAGTAAATTACCAAAACATTTTTGGGCTGAAGCAGTTGCAACAGCCTGTTATATTTTGAATAGGATTCTAATTAGACCTCTAACCAATAAAACACCTTATGAACTTCTTTTCAATAAGAAACCTAAGGTATCTTATTTCAGAATTTTTGGAAGTAAATGTTTTATCTTAAATACAAAAGATAATTTAGATAAGTTTGATCCTAAATCCGACAAAGGAATCTTTATCGGATATTCTAACAGGAGTAAAGCTTATAGAGTTTTTAATCTAAGAACAAACACTATTGAAGAAACTTTACATGTTTCCTTTGATGAAAATTTCAAAGAAGTTGATCAGACTAATGATGAGGATGACTTAGTTATTTCTAATCATGAATCTGTAGATGCTACAAATGAAACTTTTCATCCAAATAAAAAGATTAGGCTTTTAAAAGATCACCCTGTAGAAAATATTCTAGGAGATATGCAATCTGTTGTTAAAACTAGGAATCAATTAAACAGTATGAGTCATGTTGCTTTTATATCCTCAATAGAACCTAAAAATCCAAAGGAAGCATCAACTGATGATTCATGGATTCTTGCTATGCAAGAAGAATTGAATCAATTCACCAGAAATGATGTTTGGGAACTTGTTCCTAGACCTGAGGATAAATCCATTATAGGCACTAAATGGGTATATAAAAATAAATTAAATGAATTAGGTGAGGTCGTTAGAAATAAGGCTCGACTTGTTGCACAAGGTTATTTTCAAGAAGAAGGTATAGATTATGACGAAACCTTTGCACCCGTAGCAAGATTAGAAGCTATTAGAATTCTGCTTGCTTTCGCTAATTTCAATAATTTCAAACTTTTTCAAATGGATGTCAAGAGTGCCTTTCTAAATGGTTTTGTAAAAGAGGAAGTTTATGTTGAACAACCTCCACTCTTTGAAGATACAAAATTTCCAAATCATGTTTTTAAATTAAAAAAGGCCCTGTATGGTTTAAAACAAGCTCCTAGAGCTTGGTATGATAGACTTAGGTCTTATCTTTTGCAATCTGATTTTGAAATAGGTAAAGTAGATAACACACTTTTTATTAAAAGAAATAAAAATGATATTCAACTTGTACAAGTGTACGTAGATGATATTATTTTTGGATCAACCAATTCTGACATGAACAAAGAATTTTCTAACATTATGACAAAAGAGTTTGAGATGAGTCATATGGGTGAACTTAACTTTTTCCTAGGATTACAAATCAAACAATTAGATAATGGTATCTTTATCAGTCAAGAGAAGTATGCGAGAGAGTTAGTTAGTAAGTTTGGCTTGACCAATGTGAGTGGAAAACCAACTCCTATGGCAACCAATATAGCGTTAAGTAAGGATGATCTATCCAAAGACGTAGATCAAACCTTGTATAGAGGAATGATTGGATCACTTCTCTATATAACTGCTAGTAGACCAGATATCATGAACAGTGTCTGTCTCTGTGCAAGATATCAATCTCAACCCAAGGAAACACATCTAAAAGCTGTGAAACGTATCATTCGATATGTTAAACACACCTTTGATTATGGATTGTTCTACCCTAAGAATGATTCATTTGAATTAGTTTCCTACTGTGATGCTGACTATGCTGGGTGTAAGTCAGACCGAAAGAGTACAAGTGGAACTTGTCACTTTCTAGGTCATTCCTTAATTTCCTGGTTCAGTAAAAAGCAGAATACTGTTTCCCTATCAACAACTGAAGCAGAGTATGTTTCTGCTGCTTTAGCTTGTTCTCAAGTTTTGTATATGCAACAAACCTTGAATGATTTTGGTATATCTATCACAAAATCTCCAATTTTCTGTGATAACACTAGTGCCATTAGTTTGTCCAAAAACCCAACTCTCCATGCCCGAACTAAACATATTGACATTAGACACCATTTTCTAAGAGATAACGTAAATAAAGAGAAAATTTCTCTTGATTTCGTTAATTCTGAAAATCAAATAGCTGATATTTTAACCAAACCTTTAGGAGAACCTGTCTTCACCAAGTTAAGAAGAGAATTAGGTATATGTTCTCTTTCTGAAATATAGTATATAGTATAGTAGTATACATAGGGTATATATGAATGATTTCTTAACCATAGCATTTTACAACACCATGTCGACATAGTATTCATGCGTCATGTCGACATGAAACGGTAAAAATGACAATTCGTTTTTCCCTCTAATTTTTGAATGGGTGGTTATTTAATTCACCCATTCCGAGTTTCTCTTCCCTCCAATCATTTTTTCTTCATACTACTTTCTGGAAACATCAAATCCATGGCTTCCACATCCAATCCTAATCAAATTTCACCGGTTCCTTTCCCTTTTCCTTCACAAGGCCCTTTCCAAAACTCCATACTTGCTCGTGTCATCAAAATAGAGGAGAAAGTTGATAATTCGCTGCAGATGTTAACTGAAATGCAAGTTCAACAATTGAGAATGGCAAGAGAGCAAGAGAAACAAGGGAATATTCTGAGGAATCTTCAAAAATTCCTCATGGATAATCATGCCAATCCAATTGTAATTGAAGATTCTTCTAATATAGAAGCAAATGAAGAAGGAGAAGAAGACGAAGACGAAGAAGAAGAGGAAGAACCAATGGAGGAAGAAACTGATGATGAAGCAGTATGTGTAGGGGAAGTCTGTTTTGATGCTTATGGGAACATTGTGGAACAACATGGAAATTTCTGTTTCCATTACCCAAATTGTCCTGTCCACAAGTCTCCCATCATCAAAAACAACTGTTGAGTTGTTTATTTTCTTGTTTTAGTTATGTGTTTATAAGTTTAAATAGTCATGTATATAGTAATATTGAAATGAATAAAATAATCTGTGGTTACACGTATTATTCTCATTCTTATATTACTCATATATATCATTCTGAGTATACAATATTTAACATTGTTATATCTAGTTTCAGTATTATTAATGATAACACTATCATTAATATCATAGATTTAGGGGGAGTTAATGTCATTTTTTTTGTTGATGACAAAGGGGGAGAAGTATAAAATAGGTTAGTTAGGCATAGATTAAGGGGGAGTTATTAGATTTAGGGGGAGTTATAAGGAGAATATAAATATTTTATAAACAAAGGTTGTCATCATCAAAAAGGGGGAGAATGTTAGTCTATAGGATAATGGTTTTGATGACAACAACTATAGAAGTGTTATAAAATATATATGTGCAGGAAATCTATATGCAGGTATCAACAAAAGAAGACTGTACAGTAAAGAAGACAAAGATCAAGAGTTCAAGATTGAAGACTCATGAGATTCAAGATATTCAAGAGTTCAAGACAAATAATATAGTTAGGTTAGATATTTGTTAAAACTCCTTGAAAGCACTATCATTCTTTTTTATCCAATTTACTCGTGGAATGGAATCCACTTCGTTCTTGTTAAAGGGATGGAACCCTAGTGAGATGGAACTCACGAAATATCTAGTGGAACGGATAGTAGCCCTATTTTGTTATCCACTAATTTTGATTCAAAATGATTTTCAAAATTATCTCTTGTTTCATAAAATGATTTTCAAATATTCCTTTTCAAAAGAAAAACCTTCGTTCGTATTTCCAAAAATGTTTTAGCCTCAAAATCATATTTATCATTTTGTTATATTTTTGATTTCAAAATTGTCCTTGGTATTTTAGCCTCAAAATCTATTTTAATATTATATTTACTTTAGTTTATTTACCTTGATTTTAAATATATTTTAGTATATATACATATATATATTCATAAGTATTTCTACTTCTAAATACCTTATACAAATACATAGAGTCCATTTGAATAAAGTTGCATATGTTTTAAATCATCATTTTCAAAGAAAAGCAAATCATCATTTTTAATAGACCATGTCGACATCATAGTTACTCGTCATGTCGACATGCTTCCCGTTATAGCAAAGGTTGTTTTCAAAAGAAGTGTCTATTCGTTTAAATCTCTTTGAATGGACACATCCATTCATTCTCTATAAATAGAGACTGTTATGGACGTTTTCCAGGAACTACTTTCTTTATTTTCTCTCCTCTTTACTCTCTTATCTTATTTTCTAATCATCCTATCCATATTCTGCCGAAATCTTAAGTGAATCAAACCAGAATATCTCTAGTTTGATTCTCTGCCACTCTCTTCAAAGAATCTCAGTGCTTATCAGAGTTATAGATACATTTGTACTCAAAGAAACTTGTTTAGGGTTATAAAGGTGTGATCGTGTCCTTGGAAATCGATCGGGTGAACTTGTGTCCTGTGAATCAAGTGGTTCTACCCAGAGACCTGAGAATCTGGAGGGTGTACCTCGTTGCCTTGGAATCGAGGGATTGTAATCTAGATTATTATTGAATAGAAAGCCGTACGAGTTGTGCGGGACTGGATGTAGGGTAACACCAAACCAGTATAAAATTCCTGGTGTGTTCTTTCCTTTACTTGCTTTTTATTTATATTTGCATCTGTTTGTGATTCTGTGATTTGATCTGTGATTGTGTATTTGCATTAAGTTAGTTAAATCAATTTAAATCAAAGAAGTTTTAAAGAAATTCTTAAAACACTATTCACCCCCCTCTAGTGTTAAATAGCCTTAAGATCATCTTCCGCGTCCCTTTCAACTTTTAGCCGAACGATAACCCAAACCGAACAGTCTTGAATGCCAAACGGTATCAATGCTGAACAATTACTAAAATGTAGAGCAATAACTTAGCCGAACAATAACCCAAGCCGAACAATTGACATGCCGACCATTGAATTCAGCCGAACAATACAATTGCCGAACACCCTTTAGTCCAAGCAAAACACAGCCGAACACTATACATAGGACGAACAATCTTAAATGCCGAACAGAACTCTTAACAGGACAATGTCCTAACCGAACGAGACCTTTAGCCGAACGCTCGACATGCCGAGCAAACATACATGCTGACCTATACTTAGGATGAACAATACAATTGCCGATCATTACTTAAATGCCGAACAGTATAAATGTCAGACTACACTTAGGTCGGTCACTTTATAGAACATATGCTTTCTGAATCTGGAACTGTAATCGCCTCAAGGCAAGCTTTTTGAGACGGTCAGCGATGACGGTCTTCGAAGGCGATGATTCGAAGCTGATTATTATATCTTTAAAAAACCTTTAGATTCTTATCGCTTGTACACAATTGCCTGCACTAGTTTACACACCACGTGGGGGGAAAACTCGTGTTGCTAATTCTAACGTTCAACGTTTTTTAAGTATAGTTCTCTCAAGCACTTAGTTATTTATTTGGGATGTCGAGAAAATCTAGCTCCGCTACCATATCCGACAGGCCTGGGCCGTCATCGAGGCAGGGAGCCGCAGATACTTCTAACCCGTCAACCTCTCCCGCTCATAACTTGGCGCCTGATGCTCTGGAGTCAACCATCTTACTAGACAATCCGATCGATTCTCAAGCCTCGAAGATCAACGAAGCTGCTCTGCGACGGATATGCTCCATTCACGGGATTCCTTTTGCCGAAGTGTTAGTTCCTTCGAGACACGACCGCCCTCATTTGCCCCCAGTCGGGTACACCTCCTGCAACAAGTTCATGTGTTGGATGGGCAGCGTGCCTCCATTCAATTTATTTCTCCGGGATGTGCTGCAGTATATAGACATAGCTCCGTCGCAGCTCCACCCGAATGGCCATGCATTCCTATATGGGACTTATTTACTTTTCATGGCTATCTTCTCCAGACCTCCAACCCCCGGTGATATCAGATACATTTATATGTTCAAGAGACGGAAAGACAGTCCTTCTTTTATGTTCCTTGAGCCATACCACAAATGCCAGATCCTGACAGGGGCATGTAGCAAATTCGCCCTGTACAAACAGGAATGGTTCTATGTGCGCTGCCCGTCTGGTTTTGCTAGGAGATGGGTTGAGGGCAGTAAGTCTCTCTGCCGAGTTATTATTCGTATTTAACCGAAGTCATGCCTTTCCTAACTCTTCATTTCATCTTTTCAGGTATCAACCCGCGTCCGGAAGGCCGAGGATATTCTGAGGCTGTTGAAGCCATTAGGGCCCTTCCTGCCGAGGATCGAGACATCCGAGTTATCATTTCAAATGAATCGCTGTCGGGGTTCGGCTTGCTGGCTCCTGGTCGTCGGATCAGCCTTCCGGAAGGTGTTACCATTCCCAAACCTCCGTCCGGTAAAGGGAAAAAACTTGCCGGATCGTCGTCGCGCCGCGCTCTCGATACGCACGAAGAAAGCGAGCGCAAAGTGGATGATGCTCCTGAAACTCAGGGTGAGAATGCGGGTCCTGCTCAGAATCCAGCAATTGAAGTCCACGACACCGAGACGTCGTCCTCCCCTTCGAAGGGAAAGAAGAAGTTAAAGTATAAAGTTCATAAGGAGAAAGTTGGTGGTACTTCAAAAGTCACGCTTATACCGCCTGAGAAAGAGGCTTCTTCACAGCATCTTGAGAGTTCCTTGAAGGGTCTGTCAAACCTGTCAATTCCTGATGATTTGCTTAATTACGGGTTCGATGATCCTGAAACCCTCAAATTCTCTTCGCCCGCGAGGGGCAACGCAGGAGTTCAACTCCCGGCTCAAGGAGACAATACTCCGATTAGCAAAGATAAATGAACGGGTCCGTCGGGGGGAACACTAGGACACACACGCACATGCGCATTCCATAATATACTTCAAGTCTTTTTAATCTGCGAATTCTCCTTAACTCGTTGTTATCTCCATTCTTTGCAGGTGATATGGGCCGCTCTCACGGACTTGATCGTCTTCAGGGGTCTTCTATATTCCATCACTCCGGACGGGATTCCGGTTCAGGCAGACGCAGGGACCGAGGTGATTATGAAGATAGGGACAATCGTCCTCGCGGGTCGTCTCACCGCAAGAAAGCACACTCTCAATCTTCCCAGTCCCGCGATCTTCCTCCTCCAACTGAGTCGGATAAAGAGAAGTCTTTGCAGAAGGGTTATCAGTCTGATGCTGCTCGAGAACAACATTCCAGTTCATCGAGTACGAGGCAAGTTCGAGAGCAACGTAAAAGAACGGAATTCTCAAGGCCTCCTCCTCCTACTCCTGCCGTGGACCCAACTGTTGCGGAAAAGATGGTCGACCTTAAGGCCAAGTTTCCGAAAATCTGTTTTGATGGCTTGAAATTCCTCCCAGCCATCCATCACATTCCTGGGCACGTGAAGCAAAGTGCCATTGCCTGCAACAATGACGTCTATGTTCAACATGACGCATTCGTGCACTTGGTGGAGAAGATCTCGGAAGTATCTGTCGAGCGTCAACACGAGATTGACCGTCTGAATCTGGAGGCTGACAGCGATAAGAAAATCATCAAACTCCAAGACGAAGAGCTTGCTTCGTATAAGTCAAAGCTAGAAGCCGCTGAACAAGGTGCAAAAGATACTGCTGAGGCAGTTACTCGCTTAGAGGTGGCTCACAAAAAGGAGCTTGACGAAGCAGTCCAGCGCAGCGGCGCCCTTGCCCTAGAAAAAGACTCTGTCCAAAAAGAAAGGGACGCGCTCGCTACTCAAGTCAAAGAGCTGAAAGAACTACTCTCCAAGGAGAAAGAAGACAAAATAGCTGCTCAGGAAGAATCACAGCGATATTGTGATGAGATTATTGCTACCCGACTCCTGAAGACAAAGCTCGACGATGAACTTGCCGGGGTCGAGAAAATGAAGGATGAGGCCCGTGAGGAGGGCAAAAGAATGGCTGTGGAGGAGCTTGATTCTCACCTTGAGGCGGCCGCAGAGGCCGGCAGGGAAGAGGTCAAAAGTATGTTTGACCCGTTGATCGCCGAGTACGGAGCCCGCGTCCTTATGCACCGTGACTTAACATTCTTGGGCGACGGCTACCTCGAATCCCTGGCTGAGGCATGGGAAACTCTGATAAAGATCAGGAAAGTCGAGTCAGGCTCCGAAGAGGTCGACGAGGATGCATTGGTGAAGGAGTTCCTGAGGGGGAATGAGCCATCGGATTTATCCGCAGCATTGGCTCTTTATGGCAAAGGCTCTTCCCCTTCGAAAGAGAAGAACGACGAAGCCGGCCCGTCAGAGGCCGACACTACTACTCCTCACATCGCCGCTCCTTATGCTGCTCAATCGGCCGGTCGGTCGACGCTTGATCCATTCGAGCAGCATGCCAGTTATGATCCCGAAGATCCCGGGCTTGGCGTTCATGTGCTGTCACCTATCCTGGAGGGTGAAACCCCGCGCGCCACCGATAGCCAACCGGATCCTGGTAGGAAATTCTTCTTTCTCTAGAAGTCGAAGAGATCCCGTCATTTTTCAGCAATGGTTATTCGTTCTAATGCCCATTTCTTATATTTTCATGTAGGTCGTTCTGACGCCGAGCCAACTCCGAGGAGCGATGACGCCAAGGAGGAAGCAGAAAAAACAAGCGATGTTGCTCACGCAGGAGTAACTCCCGGTCCAGACGCTCAAGTGATCGGGGCGCTTGATGATGACAAACTTGATACTTCGTCTCCTGCCGAAGGAAGCGATGAAATTAAAATCACTGGCGCCTCTGAGCATACTTCAGAGATGAGCATGAAGGACCGTCTCGCCGACGAGGAGAAGAAAAAGGTCAAAGTCAAAGTTGAATCTGAAATACTGGAACTCACTGACCCGCGTAACAGACCTTTGAAAATCATTCTCCCGGGCAGGTCCAGACCACTAGATGTTCCGTCCCCTACTCCTGACTCCGTTTCTCTAGCAAGCAAAAAGTCCAAGAGAAAGCGTGAGGGAGAGGAGTCGTCGAAAACACCAAAGGAAGACAAGAAGAAGAAGTCGAAGAAATAATCGATGCACTTGCTCAACAAGTTTCCTGCTTAGGTTTTGTAATTGTTTTTATCTTCCGCAACTCGTAGTTTGTATAGGCCTGAATTTTGTAGGAGTGATCGTGTATCCCCATTTTGGACTTATCGAATAAAATTTTAGTTTCTTTTTGTTTGAATGATTCTCTTGTCTTTATTTGGTTTGCTGACACTGTGCTCCGGGGACTTGGAGACTTGAGACTGTTCATACTCTAGTCCGTGCTCTGGGGACTTAGAGTTCTCCGTTCCGCACTCTGGGGATTCGGAGATTGGAAATCGTTTATACTCTAGTCTGCGCTCTGGGGACTTAGAGTACTCCGCTCCGCACTCTGGGGATTCGGAGATTTGAAATCGTTTATACTCTAGTCCGCGCTCTGGGGACTTAGAGTACTCCGCTCCGCACTCTGGGGATTCGGAGATTTGAAATCGTTTATACTCTAGTCCGCGCTCTGGGGACTTAGAGTACTCCGCTCCGCACTCTGGGGATTCGGAGATTTGAAATCGTTTATACTCTAGTCTGCGCTCTGGGGACTTAGAGTACTCCGCTCCGCACTCTGGGGATTCGGAGATTGGAAATCATTTATACTCTAGTCCGCGCTCTGGGGACTTAGAGTACTCCGCTCTGCACTCTGGGGATTCGGAGATTGGAAATCGTTTATACTCTAGTCCACGCTCTGGGGACTTAGAGTACCCCGCTCCGCACTCTGGGGATTCGGAGATTTGAAATCGTTTATACTCTAGTCCGCGCTCTGGGGACTTAGAGTACTCCGCTCCGCACTCTGGGGATTCGGAGATTGGAAATCGTTTATACTCTAGTCCGCGCTCTGGGGACTTAGAGTACTCCGCTCCGCACTCTGGGGATTCGGAGATTGGAAATCGTTTATACTCTAGTCCGCGCTCTGGGGACTTAGAGTACTCTGCTCCGCACTCTAGGGATTCGGAGATTGGAAATCGTTTATACTCTAGTCCGCGCTCTGGGGACTTAGAGTACTCCGCTCCGCACTCTGGGGATTCGGAGATTTGAAATCGTTTATACTCTAGTCCGCGCTCTGGGGACTTAGAGTACTCCGCTCCGCACTCTGGGGATTCGGAGATTGGAAATCATTTATACTCTAGTCCGCGCTCTGGGGACTTAGAGTACTCCGCTCCGCACTCTGGGGATTTGGAGATTTGAAATCGTTTATACTCTAGTCCGCGCTTTGGGGACTTAGAGTACTCCGCTCCGCACTCTGGGGATTCAGAGATTGGAAATCGTTCGTACGAGTCTGCATGTCGTGAATGATAATGTACTTTATCATCCAATTAAGAGATATAGAAATTTCATAGAAAATATGGCTTCAAGCCTTTATTAACGAAAATCAACTAAATTGCTTGATTACAACTTTCACAAGGAAACTAAGTCATTATTGAATGGAAACATGCAGGAAATAACAGTGCCTACAACAAGAAAGGAAAACATGCTAAATGTAATAGTGCCGCAAATGTTCACTGTTCCATGCTCGGGGGAGTGTCGCGCCATCAACGGTCGCTAGCTTGAATGTTCCTTCTCCAAGCTTCCGTTCAATGGCGTATGGACCTTCCCAGCTGGGATTCATGCGTGATGGTACCGGGAAGACTCGTTTCAGAACGAGATCACCCACATCAAAGATTCTTGGGCGGACTCTGCCGTCGTAGTAACGCTTGACACGATGTCTGTGCGCCGCCGCCCTTAATTCAGCTTCTTCACGCTTTTCGTCGATGCAGTCCAGTGATTCCAGCAAGAGGTTTTGGTTCGTCTTGGGATCATAGTATGTCACTCGGTGCGATGGAACTTCAAGTTCCACGGGTATAACGGCTTCAGAGCCGTATGCCAAGGCGAACGGAGTGTGGCCGGTCGCGGACTTGTGGGTAGTTCTATACGCCCATAATGCTGTCGGGAGTTCATCTACCCACTTGCCTCCAACCTTCTCCAGACGCTTCTTTAGTATGGACTTGATTATTTTGTTAACGGCCTCGACTTGTCCGTTAGCTTTTAGGTGTGCAACGGCGGCGAACTTTTTCTCGATGCCGTACTTTAAACAGAACTCTTTGAACTCTCTACTTTCGAATTGCGTTCCGTTGTCTGTAATGATGGTGCGTGGAAGGCCAAAGCGGCATATAATGTTTCGTACAACGAAGTTAATGACCTTCTTAGAGGTGATAGTGGCCAAAGGTTCTGCCTCAGCCCATTTCGTGAAATAGTCGACAGCAACTATTGCATATTTCGCACCACCTTTAGATAAAGGCAAAGAGCCGATTATGTCGATTCCCCAGATCGCAAATGGCCAGGGACTGATCATTTGTGTGAGTTCCGTTGATGGAGCCCTCGGGATTTTTGCATATCTTTGACACTTGTCGCATTTTCTTGCGTAGTCCACGACATCCAGGTTTACGGTGGGCCAGTAATATCCATAGCGGAGGATCTTCTTTGCTAGCGTTTGCCCCCCAGTATGGTCGCCGCATTCCCCTTCGTGAACTTCTCTCAAGACTCGCTTTGTTTCATCATGAGCGATGCACCGCAATAATGGGACCGAGAATCCTTTTCGATACATGGACCCATCCTGCATTACGTATCGCGCGGCCTTTCGAAGGACCTGCCGTCTTTCGCTTCTTTTTCCTGGTAAAGCCCCGGTCGTCAGGTACAGTTTGAATGGGGTTATCCACGATTCCTTCTCGATTTCTGTTCCCAACACGCGATCGACTTTCATTTCGTCTATGCTCGGGGCATGCAAGACTTCGACGGGATACAATCCCATTTGTTGCGTATCGTCGGTACTCGCGAACTTAGCCAATAAGTCGGCTTCTTTGTTCTGTTCGCGCGGGATATGTGAGATGTCATAACGCTCAAGATTTGATAGTAGTTCTTGGACCTGAATGAGGTACGGAGCAAGCTTTCGTCCCTTTGCTTGGTAGTCTCCCCGTACTTGGTAAACCACCAACTGCGAGTCACAAAAGATTTCGACTGATTCGATCACGAGTTCCCTGATGAGCTTTAAGCCAGCGATCAGTGCTTCATATTCGGCTTCGTTATTTGTAGCCAGGAAATCGAGCTTCAGGGCATAACAGATCGATCGGTTTTCCGGAGTTACAAGAACTACGCCCGCGCCAGAGCAACGGTCGTTTGATGCGCCGTCAGTGTATAATTTCCATCGAAGGGGGGGAATGATGTCGTGATCGTCCGGTTTGATGGGTATGGTAAATTCAGCGATGAAGTCTGCTAACGCTTGCCCTCGGATGGATCTCCGTGGTAAGTACGCGATATCGAATTGGCTCAACTTGATGTTCCATTTTAGCAATCTTCCAGAAGTTTCCGGTCGTTGGAGTACCTGCCTCAGGGGTTGATCGGTATAAACACCGATTGAATGCGCTTGAAAGTATGGGCGCAGCTTGCGTGATGCAATCACCAAGCAATAAGCCAATTTCTCGATTTTAGGGTAATTCCTCTCTGCCCCCGTTAAACGCTTGCTAACATAATACACCGGCTTCTGGACTTGATCCTCCTCACGAACCAAAGCTGTGCTTATCGCATGAGGGGATATAGCCAAGTAAACGTACAGCATCTCATGGTCAACTGGTTTAAATAGCATTGGTGGGCTCTCCAGATGCCTTACCAGATTCCGGAATGCTTCCTCACAGCTAGACGTCCATTCAAAATTTCTCTTTCCTTTCTTTATTATGTCAAAGAACGGGATGCACTTGTCAGTTGCCTTGGACATAAATCGACTCAGCGCAGCTACTTTTCCGTTCAAGCTCTGTACCTGCTTTATAGTCCTGGGCGCTTGTACATCTCGAATAGCTTGGATCTTTTCTGGGTTGGCTTCGATTCCCCTAGCGTTGACGATGAATCCCAAAAACTTCCCTGATGCAACGCCGAAAGAACACTTCAACGGGTTGATCTTCATGCCGTAAAACCTGAGTATGTCGAACATTTCAGCCAAGTCTTGAATGTGGTCGTTTGACCGTCGTGACTTCACGAGCATGTCATCCACATAGACTTCCATGGTTCTACCCAGCTGGTCCTTGAACATTCAATTCACCAGACGTTGGTAAGTTGCTCCAGCATTCTTCAATCCAAAGGGCATCACTACATAGCAATACAGCCCGACATTTGTAACGAAGCTGGTGTGTTCTTGGTCCGGAATATGCATTGGGATTTGGTTGTATCCTGAGTACGCATCCATGAATGACAGTAACTCGTGTCCTGCGGTGGAATCGACCAACTGATCGATCCTAGGCAACGGGAAACTGTCCTTAGGGCATGCTTTGTTCAAGTCGGAATAATCTACGCAAGTCCTCCATTTCCCATTCGCCTTCTTTACTAGCACGGGGTTGGAGACCCATTCCGGGTAGAGGGCGTCGCGGACGAACCCATTTGCTTTGAGTTTGTCCACCTCCTCTCCAAGAACGGCGGATCTCTCCGGATCCATTCCTCTCCTTTTTTGCTTGACTGGGACGTATTTCGGGTCTATGTTCAACATATGACTCGTGATGGCGGGAGAAATCCCACACATATCAGAATGCGTCCAGGCGAAAACATCAAGGTTTGCCCGGAGGAAGTCGCTAAGGTCTTCAGTCATTGCGGGGCCTAGCTGTGATCCGATCTTCAGTATTCGCGAAGGGTCGTCATGGCTAACTGAAATGTCAACTGTTAATTCAGCCGGTGCCGCCTTCTCTTCCCTGGGTTTCTCATCGTCGTCTCTCGGATCTATATCTCCGTAGATCCGAGAACTATGCCCGAGCCAGGGCTCGGGCACTACTTGTCAATTATCCGCATTGAGGATGCGGACGGGATTGTCCGCAACCTTTCCTTTCTCCCTCCGATGGGCCTCTCGGAGCTCGGCCACATAACAGGAACGACCAGCTGCTTGATCGCCGTGAACAACGCCTACTCCTTTGTCAGTCGGGAACTTCAAAGTTAAACACCACGGGGCTAACGCTGCCCTAAACTCCACCAGGGCTGGCCGGCCCAAGAAAACGTTATACGGAGAGTCCACATCCAAAACTACAAAGGGTAGAATTCGCACTCTCCGACGCTCGCCTTGTCCCAGTTCAACTGGTAACTCGACATATCCCACTGCATCAGTTGAAGCGCCGTTAAAGCCGTGGATACGAGCTTTGGATGGTTTCAAGTCTTTTGTTTCTAGCTTCATTTGATCGTAGGCCTTCTTGAAGATGATGTTGACTGAACTCCCAGAATCAATCAGAATTCTTTTCACGTATGCTGGTCCGATCGTTGCAGATATGACCATGGGGTCGATGGTCGGAGCCTCTACCTGATCAGCGTCTCTGCTTCTGAACACAATATCGTCTGTCATTACGCGCTGCTGCTTAGCAGGGGCTCCGTCCTCCATGTTCGAACAACACTCAAAATTTGCATGCTTCAAGGAACTTGCATATCGCTCCATCTCCTGCCAATTCTTATCCACGGGGTGAGGCCCGCCGATAATTGTATTTATGACCAGTCTACCAACGGTCCGGGCAGGCTCCTCGGGATGACGTGGAGCTGGTGCACGACCTGGGTTGGACGTTCCCTGTCCTCCTTCTTGTGGATCCTTCACAAATTCCTGCAATTTCTTCTGCCTGATCAACTTCTCGATAGCGTCGTGCAAGTGTCTACATTCTTCCGTATTGTGTCCATAAGTCTCATGGAAGCGACAATATTTCCCGGTCCGCTTCTGTTCTTCAATTGATTCTTTTGGACGTGGTTTTCTGTACTGAAAAGTATTGCAGGTGGATAGGTAAATGTTTTCAAGTGGGGCGTTTAGCGAAGTGTACTCGCTGTAGCTTGGAATTCTCGACTTCCACTTTCCTGCTTCTTTTCTTTTCCCTTGACTCCTTCCTCCGGACTCCTTGGGTTGCCCAGGTTTGTTCTGGACGTTGACTTGGACCTTTCCCGAGCTGTCTCCCGATTGCTTCACAGCGATGTTGCTCTTTATTGACTCTTGGACAGGCCCTGGCGCCTTATCTCGTCGTACCCACCTAGCTTCCTCTCTTCTTATGAACTGGTGTGCCTTAGAGTAGAAACGCTCTAGCGTGGCTGGAGGTTTTCCTGCCAGCCAGTCTCCAAACTCAGAGTCTTGATCCACACCTCTCATTACAGCCATCAGAATTGCATGGTCATTGGGATTACTGACTTCAGTTGCTGCCACGTGGAATCTTTGCAAATATTCCTTCAACGATTCGCCAGGATTTTGGATTACACTTGACAGAGACATCACGTCCTTTGGGCGCATAGTGTGTATCCTGAACTGCTCGATAAACTTCTTCGCCAACTCCTCGAAATTTGATACGGATCGTGGAGGAAGTCGGGTGAACCACATAGTGGCGATCCCAGATAGAGTAATCGGAAAACACCTACACTTGGTGGCATCATTCGCTCTGGCTGAATCCATCATCCACTCGTACCTCATGACATGTTGTCTAGGGTCAGTCTTTCCTTCATATGCAGGAATAGTAGGCATACTAAACTTCCCGGGGTACGCCGCTTGCAACACAACATCCGTGAACGGAGTATGACTTCTTGACACTCCCCAATCATCATTCGATAACCCCTGATTTTCCTTCATCAACTGCCTGATCATGGCTGTCAGATCTGGTGTCTGTATGGAAGGCGGAAGGTTGGAGTCTGTTCTACGCGCCTGTCCATGCTGATGCCTCCTCTCTTGGCGATCTGCCAATCGTGCATCTTGAGGTTCGACATCGTTAGCATTTTGATGATCTGGGTCTCTATCTTCCATCTGTATCCCGGTCCTGAAGCTTCCAGCTCTTGCTTGGTCGCGGTCTCCAGTTGTTCGAACAGCAGCATCTGCTCGCGCAGCATCAGTCTTGTGGCGTCTGCGCCTGGGAGGTTCATCAGATGAAGTAGAGCTGTCAGATGAGGAGTAAGCAGCGGGATTGCCCCCAGCATTCTGTTGCTGCTGTTGAGTAAGTTGTGCCATCAGGTTGGCATTGGCTTGCATCTGCTCTCCTAGTTGTCTCCTACTTTCCCTGAGCTCTCTCATCAAGTCGTTGAACTCTATTCTGGTGACAACTGGAGTTTGGTCCTGAGTGGCAACTCCTGTATTTGGAATTGCTGGTTGATTGCTAGGCCCTGCTTGTTGCACGCTAGCAGTCTCGTGGGCATCCGCATTGTGAGAAGCTGACCTGGTACGCGGTCTTGCCATTGTAGAGTTATTGGTATGAACTCTGAGTAGAATCAACGGATGTCCTATCAGTGAGTCGGATCTTCTTTGGGGGATTTGTTCGATCTAGTAGCTTCAAAGCAGATCCTTGAGGTCTGAGAATTCGATTCTCAGTGAAAGCACCAAAGTGTTAGCACCAAAATTGGTCACTAACCTCGTAGAAGAAGATTGTGAAGAGATATAAGTGATGAAATCAAATTAAACAGAGAAGTCAGTGCTAATCTAAATACAGAAAGTAAGAACGCCAAATTTATAGTGGTTCGGCGTAATTGCCTACGTCCACTTTGAGGTTAAACTTTATTGATCTTCTTTATCGTTGATTACAAATACAATTCGTGAATCAAATGCTTGCATGAAATTGTTAAGTAGAGAAGATGAGTCTTGAAAATAGCAGAGTCTCCCCGGTGTTTTCTCTCCAAAAAAGGATCCCTTTCACTATGACCCTGCCCCTCTATTTATAGGCAAATATGGGCTGGACTTCCCAAATGGGCTGGATGGCCGAACACTCTAGCCCCAATACAGTGGTCGCTGCATGCCGATCCTGGTATGCCGAACGCTCTGATGCCGAGCAGCCCTTCCCATGCCGGACGATGCTTTCCATGTCGAACGGTCCTTGTGAAGTTGTGCATACTGAATGCCTTCTGAATGTCGAGCGCTCTCGTTGCCGAGTTATCCTATCGCCGAGTTCTACTGACGCCGAGTACCTTGGGATGCCGAGTACTCCTGTAGCCGAGTGCCAGTTGATGCCGAACACTACTTGACGCCGAGTACCTTGGAATGCCGAGTACTCCTGTAGCCGAGTGCTAGTCGATGCCGAACACTACTTGACGCCAAATGCTTCGCCGAACACTCCTGGATGCCGGACACTCTCTGGTGCCGAGTGCTACCTGATGTCGAGCAGTCTCGATGCCGAGCACCTTTGTATGCCGAACGCTAGTGCCGAGCATTGGTTGTCGCCGAACACTAAATGACGTCGAGTCTCCTGATCGCCGAGCACTACGGATGCCGAACGCTATGGATGTCGAGTCCCACTGGATGCCGAACAGTCCTTCATGCCGAGTAGTGGCCAATGCCGAGCAATCAGTTGCCTGGTCAAATCTCCAGGAAACAAGTTCCTACCAACACACCCTTCCCTCCTTTGACCGAGTCGTACATAAACTCCAAAACATATTGAATGCATTCAACCATTGTATCTCCAATTTCTTCTAGCTCGAGTCGTATCCAGACTCAATCAAAACCTATGTAATTATCACCTTGTAGCCGGGCCAAGTGACCGGATAACATTTTCCCCCCAAAGTGCATCGTGTGAACCAACATGACGCGCTTTGAACCAGTAATCAGTCCTTGTTTCCAGGAATAAATCCATCATGTTTCTTGAATAGTTATTATCCTTCAATTTTATCCTCCCAAGGTGTCATATCCTTCTTTGGTCGTTATGACGCTTGGTCGATTCCCAATAGTATAAATTCAGGGTTGTAGTTCATTAGTGGCCATCAGTGTCTGGTTCTACAGGGCCAGTAAGCTTCAGCTATCTGATCCAGTCTTTTCTTGATAACCCTAAGGGAGAATTCAATTTCTTTTGATTTCAAGAAGTTGAACTTTTTCAAATATACACATGCATGTTCGGGTACACGTTCTTGCCATTGGCTCTCAGATGCATTTTATATGCTCATAAGTTGTCACCAATTCCATCTAGTTTAATTGCAATTCAATTGCAATTCCTTATTTGTATTTTTTGTGAAATAAGGGTTGTAATTGGCTACTTGATGAGAGGCACTTCAAGTTCTACATGGATGACGATCTCAGAGTAGTAAGCAAGGGCGAATGGAGTACGGCCAATCACAGACTCACGAGTAGTTCTATAATCCCATAATACTATTGAGAGTTCATCCACCCATTTACCTCTAGCCTTTTCCAAACCTCTCTTCAGAACAAACTTTATGATTTTGTTCACAGCTTTAACCTGTCCATTTGCAGTTATAATGGATCATGGAAGGTCATAAGGACAAATGACGTTACAAACAATGAAGTTGATCATTTTCTTCATCTTGGTCATGGTTAAAAGTTCTTCATCTGCCCATTTGGTGAAGTAATCCACTGCTATGATAGCGTATTTCGCACCACCTTTTGGGTCAACAAGATGATGTCAATGCCCCAAGTGGCAAACGGCTATGAACTAGCCATTTGAGTAATTTCCATCGGTGGGACTCTCGGATCTTTTGCAAACATCTTGCACTTGTCGCATTGTCTAGCATGATCAACCGCATCCGGATTGATAGTTGGCCAGTAATACCCATAGCAAAGTATTTTCTTTATCAGGGTTTTCCCCCTGATGTAATCGCCATATTCTTTTTCATAGACTTCGCTCAAGACTCATTTGATATCATCATGGGTGATACATCGAAGCATGGAAATGGATAAACTCCTTTCTACACATGACTTCTTCATGGATGATTTGGCATGAAGCTTTGAGGAGGATCTGTCGTTTTCCATTCCTCCGTTTATTAAGAATTCCTCATTGTAGATAGCCTTTGATAGGAGTCCACTATGACCCCTTTTCTGACTCTGTCTTCAAGATCTAGCCGATCTTCATCCGTCAATGCTTGGAATATTAAGTATTTCAACCGAAACAAAGTATGTCCATTGCACGTCCCTGAAACTGACCAGCTTGGCTAGTGACTTGACTCTTTTCATTTTGTTCGCTGAGTATGTGTGTAATGATGTAATATGTGAAGTCGGCTAGTAGCTCTTGGACCTGACCGGGAAAAGGAGCAAGACAATGCCCCCTAACAAGATCAACTTCCTTAACTTTGCATACTACCAATTAGGAATCACAAAAGATACGTAAAGTTTCCACTTCAAGTTCTCTAGTAAGTTTGAGGCTGGCGGTCGAGGCTTCATACTAAGCGTCGTTGTTTGTTACAGGGAAATCGAGTTTCAGGACGTAACAGATCGATCGTTCCCCAAGAGTCATTAACATGACTCCTGCGCTATAACACTGATCTCCGAATGCTTCATCCGCGCACATTTTCTATCTGTTGGTTGGTTCTCCACTACTCTTCGAGTAGTCATCTGACGTAGTGAATTCGGGTCTGAGGTTTGCTAATTTACTTCTTTGGATAGCTCTTCGAGGGAAATAAGTGATATCAAATTGGCTTAATTCGATATTCTATTTAAGTAGTCTTTCAGACATCTCAGGTCGTTTTATGTCCTATCGCAACGGCTGGTAGGCATAGATGTTAATGGGGTGAGCCCAAAAGTAAGAGTGGAGCTATCATGATGAAATCAATAGACATTGCACTAGCTTTTGTAGCTTCGCGTCGATATCCAACGCACGGCTTGCGATAGTCGGTGAAATCACACATGCATGTCAGAATGAGTCCAAGAAAACATATCATCATTTGTTTAGAAAAATCCAACTAATTATTTTACCATTATTGCACTGAGCTGTGATCTGATATTCAGCACCCAGAAAGGGTCGCCATAGCTGGCTGTAATGTCGACTGTCAGCTTAGCGGGTGCAATCTCGGATTCTTTGAGTTCAGATATAACTATTTTGCATACCATTCAATGTGAAATATGGTTGGGATAGTCAATGTTGATGGTTGCTCTGGTCGAATCCTAGAGTCTTGTCATGAGTTATTAAGTCTGATAGTGAAGGGCTCTGAATGGTCTAATCAATTATCTGCAAATGGCCAAAGATCAGGCTTAAAAGCACGTTGAAGAAAATGTCAAGTAGGGGTCAGCCTCGAGTTGCGTGAAGCTGCATAGTCGGATCTTGCTTTGAATTTGAATTTTCTTGTATATTCGAGTAACGCACTTTCCATCCAACGCATTAATGATCCTTTACCCGTCCTTCGGGTTGAAGTGATAGTCAGTTGCCAACGAGCTTAGGCATCGACTTAATGATTCTATCACTAGGCATTCTTTCGGTCGTAGCCTTGCGTAGTTGTAAACACTATATATAAGTTTCAATATTGAGCTATCGCAGCCAGTCTTTGGATGATCACGCTTCTGCTTCCAGTCTCGGGTTGATAAACATACTGCATGGATGATTCAGTCTCGTTCTAGCTATGTTTATACTCCCACCTAATCCCTAAAGACATAGAGTTGATCGGTGAATAGTTGGTTCATGTTCATCATGCTTCTCGCTCGTGCCCCCAAGTGTGGGGAATATACCGATAAGTAGGAAGGCCAGCCATGCCCACTTTAGCTTTACTCTCTTTCCCGTTGAATCATGGGATCAGGTCAGTTGACGGGAAGCTGGTCTCGCCTATCCTGGATTGTATTGTGGTTTTTCATTCCAAGAGGAATACTACAATGCCTCATCAGTTCCAAGGTGTAATTTGGGTACTGGACGGTCAGCCACATCCACTTTAGCTCATATTCTGTAATCAGATCTCGGGGTAAAGTTGGCTCAAGTGCAGTCGGGTCATGCTCATCCAGTTTCAGACTCCTCCTGACGGATCGAAGGAGGGTGCTGGAAAATTTATGACCAAGTCTTCATTGTTTACTCTACTTTCCACACTCTAGTGGTCAAAGTTTTTCAAGGGACATTCGGGTCACATTCGTATGTGCTTGGTGTGGATCGATATTGACCCTCGATCTGAGGTAAGATATAGTCGGTCGTTTGTAGCTTTGGATGTTGTTCCGATTGGCTCTGTATTAAGGTTTCCTTGTAGTTGTTGCCTTAAGTTGTAAAGAACACCAAGCTAGAGCTACAATGAGATGACGTATTCAGCTTTTAGTGATTTGTACTCCTGCTTCCAATATCGATTTGGCAAGGCCACAAGTCGGATGGTCGAACTCCATCCTTAGTGAGTTAATACTCCTCCCGTCGATTTTAGGCCGAAGTTTGCAGAATAGAGAACGGTCGGAATCCACTCATCTATTTATCAAAGTTTATACGCCACTCTACATTCTAGTGACTTAGAGTTATTCTTCCCCCGGTCGGCTCGTGCCCAATTTGTGTTCATGCTTCGGTCCATGCTCTAGAGACGTAGAGATTTGTCGAATGGTTTATGCTCTAGTCCACAGTTCGGGACGTAGAGATTTTCGTCAAGTTGTTTATACTCTAGTTCGCACTGTGGGGACTCAGAGTACTCTAATCTGCTTCAGAGACTTAGAGATTTTTGTCAAGTTGTTCATACTCTAGTCCGCGCTCTGGGGACTCAGAGTACTTTAGTCCGCACTTTGGGGACTTAGAGATTTTCAAGTTGTTCATATTCTAGTCCACGCTCTGGGGACTCAGAGTTCTTTAGTCCACACTTTGGGGACTTAGAGATTTTCAAGTCGTTTATACTCTAGTCTGCACTCTGGGGACTCAGAGTACTCTAGTCCGCACTCTGGGGACATAGAGATTTTCAAGTCGTTTATACTCTAGTCTACACTCTGGGGACTCAGAGTACTCTAGTCCGCACTCTGGGGACTTAGAGATTTTCGTCAAGTTGTTTATACTCTAGCCCGCGCTCTGGGGACTCAGAGTACTCTAGTCCACTTCAGGGACTTAGAGATTTTTCTCAAGTCGTTTATACTCTAGTCCGCACTCTGGGGATTCAGAGTACTCTAGTCCGTACTCTGGGGACTTAGAGATTTTTTAAGTCGTTTATACTCTAGTCTACACTATGGGGACTCAGAGTACTCTAGTCCGCACTCTGAGGACTTAGAGATTTTTTAAGTCGTTTATACTCTAGTCCGCACTCTGGGGACTCAGAGTACTCTAGTCTACTTCAAGGACTTAGAGATTTTTCTCAAGTCGTTTATACTCTAGTCCACGCTCTGGGGACTCAGAGTACTCTAGTCTGCACTCTAGGGACTTAGAGATTTTTTAAGTCGTTTAAACTCTAGTCTGCACTCTGGGGACTCAGAGTACTCTAGTCCGCACCCTGGGGACATAGAGATTTTTTAAGTCGTTTATACTCTAGTTCGCACTCTGGGGACTAAGAGTACTCTAGTCCGCACTCTGGGGACATAGAGATTTTTTAAGTCATTTATACTCTAGTCCGCGCTCTGGGGACTTAGAGATTTTTTAAGTCATTTAAACTCTAGTCCGCACTCTAGGGACTCAGAGTACTCTAGTCCGCACTCCGGGGACATAGAGATTTTTTAAGTCGTTTATACTTTAGTTCGCACTCTGGGGATTAAGAGTACTCTAGTCCACACCCTGGGGACATAGAGATTTTTTTAGTCATTTATATTCTAGTCCGCACTCTGGGGACTCAGAGTACTCTAGTCCGCTTCAGGGACTTAGAGATTTTTGCCAAGTCGTTTATACTCTAGTCCGCGCTCTGGGGACTCAGAGTACTCTAGTCCGCTTCAGGGACTTAGAGATTTTTGTTGAGAGCAGTCGTATTTCTACCCGTTCGATTTGTATTTCATTTACTGTATCGAGGCTAATGTTGTCGAATGAACGATCGAACCACATTTGCTCATGGAATGGGACTCTGCCCCCAGCATCAAGGATGAAACTTGAAAAATGGACGGTCGATTCTCGTCCTTTTCGTGATTATAGATCTTCCAATTAAGTCAAGGAAGGAGGTATATGATAGATGGTTGGATCACATCCATGCTGGGGTTGGATAATCAATTCTCGCACAATTTGCTTCGTATCTCTTTCTAGAAAACAAGGATAATGGACCACTGAGTAGAAAAACTAAGTTGCATATGTTCCAAGGTGCAGTCGTGTCCATGCATTGGGAGCGATGGTTGATGAGTAGGCAGTCTATCATAGCTACTTCAAGTCGGGCTTTCGAACTACCTCTTGTGTTCCGGTAGGAGTTGATGTGTAGACGATCAAATCACGTCCACTCTAGTTAGATCCCGGCATCACTGAGCTTCAGGAGAGGCATATGTATTTTATCTAACTTTACTTTATGACACGAGGAATGGATGGTCGAGCCACATTCATTCCAAGCCTTGCTTAGGCCACCAAATCAAATATGGAGGTCAACGAATGGACGGTCAATTATGAACGCTTTGTATAAGGCTCTGACCGTGACGAGCTTTTCCATCTCTAGTCCATGGCCTCAAATCAAAGGCATATGGTTGATGATGAGCGGTTGAATCATGCTCGTCTTGATGAAACTCCACAGATCCGATCACGGTCTGCGTGGATTGGTTGGCGGCCAACTCTGAGTACTTGGTCACCTGCATCGTTGTGGAAGAAGTTTAGTTTAAGTCGGTCATAATTTAAAGCATAATTGAAATTGAAATAGAAATAATCCAAAGAAGATTGGTATAGATCTCATTGATAAGTGGAGCAGCATTGTGTGCTTTTCAACTCTGCCCATAGCCCCTTCTAGCGGGATATCGACTACCAACGGTTCAATTATTAATTAGAGTTCTTTATTGATGGGCATCCGCAGTTCCTGGCTCGCCCTTCTAGAAGTCTTGCACGTACTATTGAAGCTTTCCTTTCCGAAAAAGCTTTTCGATCACACCTCGGAGGTGTTTGTAATAGCCAGTGTTAGGATCAGTATGCATCTTGGAATATACAACATTCCCCTGATTTTCTATGGACTTTGGTGGACTCTCTCGAGGTTGGTTTTCAGTACCACTCCGAGTCATGAGCTTCCAAGTAGAGGCTATCGATTGAATCTACCGAAGAGCATATGAGTCGAATTTTGAGATCTTGTTTTTGTCTACTAGAATCAGTGTCCTTAGCCGACGGGCCTGCATAGTTATTTTTCCTAGTCTGCTCCACTCCTCCTCACATTGGTTCTAATTATTTTGTAAAAGAAATGATCCATAGTCGTAGGAGGCTCTTCAGCTAACTAGCTGCCAAAATATATCTAGAGGTCGAATCTCCTCAAACGTGATCGGTATGATATCCTTGTTAGTATTTGGAATAAATTGCTTAGAGCTAGACATTGGTTTGCTTGGAGTCACTAAATTTGAAGTGCTAGGTCAGCGAAGAATGGTGCTTGGAGTCATCTTGGCGTTTGCTAGAGTCATATCATCCATGTTCTCCAATCTTTGGGAGTACGGTTTGAATAGCGGTTGCTTGTTCGTTCCCTTGTTGTCGTTCATAAGCTCCCGCTAGATCGTCTATGCCTTGGTCAATCATGGGATGTCAGGGAAGTGGATAGAATGTTCCTTTATTAAGTTGAGTTTTGAATTCACTATCCGGAGGAAAAAAAATTAGCTGGCATACGCTGGGTCGGTCGGTGTACTCTCGCTCGGCATACACTGGGTTGGTCGGCGTAGTCTCGCTCGGCATACACTGGGTCGGTCGGTGTACTCTCGCTCGGCATACACTGGGTCGGTCGGTGTACTGAGGTTTTGGAGCGATCTATATACAACAGTTTTGGACCGATCGGTATATAGAGGTTTTGGAGCGATCAGTATATGTGTGCTAGCCTTGGTGAGGGTTCGGCCATATGAGAGATCAACTGAATTGCCTTCAGAGGGGTGGGGGTTGGCCTTCATTCAACTTGAGTGCAAACCTCAACATCCAATCCCCAAATCTTGCGTACATCAGTGAATCCAACCCTATCACATGAGCATAAGCACTTGCTTAACTCTAAACAAGAAACTTAGCATAATCAAATCTTCCAAAAACAGGGGGCAGTAGACTTAGTTTCTCTGACTATAGCTATCTACTTCCTTTAGATTTCTTTCAAATCTGAGTAGAATAGGAAGTTTGCTGGTAAACAATTGGATCTATCTCGTGAATAGGAAAATCCACTAGTAGACGATGAGATCCAATCAAGCTGAGAATTCAATTCTCAGTGAAAGCACCAAAATGTTAGCACCAAAATTGGTCACTAACACCCTTGAATAGAGTTATGTAGAGAGATTAATGAAGAAAGTAAATTAAAGCAGAGATGTAACACAGTTGAATGCCAAAGAACAACAAAAATACTAGAACACTAGATTTATAGTGGTTCGGCGTAACTGCCTACATCACGACATTTTATACTTCTTAATGTTGCCCATCTTCGGGCAATGTGAGGAGTTTATGTTTTAAGAGCATGATTTCATAGTTTGAAAAGTTAGTGCACAACTTATGGGATGCGCAGCTTTTTACTTGACCCTTCCCGATGTCGACGGGGCAACACCGGTTCTTAGAAGGCAGGGATCGGGTTCCGCCGATCCAACGGTTTGAGTCAATTTTCTTCCATCGACCCAGTGGGTAAGTGGGGCGTACTTAAGTGTGATTCCACTTTCTCAAGTAGAAATTGAATTGTTTTGAGCCGATTTGACCTCATCGACTCAGCAAGTTACTATTATGAACACAGTTTTGTTGGTTCAAAAAGCGAATTAATTTTATTGATAGAAGTTGGGCAAGTTTTTGCTTATTTACAATGCCCCCGGCATCCTGGGACAACTTATTTTCTGAAAAATTAGAAGTACATAAGGTATTTTTTAGGTGAAGTAATGGCGCAGCAATCTGTTGTTCCAAGCTCTAAGAATTTGGATTCCGTCGACGATTTTCAGTTTGAAAGCTCCATCCCTTAGCTTTTGATTGACCACATACGACCCTTCCCAGTTTGGTTCGAAGGCTCCCGGCATGGGATATACTCGCTTAAGGACAAGGTCTCCCACTTTGAAGGTTTGGTTGTGAACTTTGGAGTTGAAGTATCGCACGACCCTTTTTGGTGGGTTGTGGTCCTCAACTTGGTTCCTCCCTATTTTCGTCAATTATATCCAGTGATTCGAATATGAGCTGCTCATTTTTCTTCTAATTAAAATTTTGCCTTTGATGAGAGGGGACTTCTAGCTCGACGGGAATCATTGCTTCTGAGCTATATACCAAGGCAAACGGAGTGTGATCGATTGCCGCTTTGTGGGTTATTTTGTAAGCCAATAGTGCGAGTGGAAGTTCGTCAATCCAGTTCCCTTTTGCTTTAGTTAGTCGCTTCTTGATGGTGGACTTGATGATCTTGTTTATTGCTTCCACCTGCCCGTTTGCTTGTGGATGAGCAACTGCGGAAAAGCTCTTCTCAATTCGGAAGCGTTTGCGGAAGTCTTTAAACTCGGCGCTTTCGAATTGGGTCCCGTTATCGGTAAGGATTTTTTGTGGCACACCAAACATGTAAATAATGTTTTTAGTAAAAATTTTAATGACTTTTTTGGTGGTAATGGTGGCCAGCTATTCGCTTCGGCCCATTTCGTGAAATAGTCAACAACAACTATAGCGTATTTGGCCCCTCCTTTGGCTAATGGAAATACGCCAATCAAGTTGATTCCCCATATTGCAAACGGCCATGGTCTGACCATCTGCGTTAATTCTGTTGAGGGAGTTCTTTTAATTTTGCTGAATCTTTGGCAACGGTCACACCGTCTGACGTAGTCTTTGCTGCATCACGGTTTATTGTAGGCGAAAAGTACCCGTACTGGTGAACTTTCTTTACAAAGGTCTACCCCCTAGTATGGTCTCCGCATTTTCCTTCATGCATTCCTTTAGGATCCATCGAGTTTCGTCTTCGCTCACACATCTAAGAAGTGGGGTGGAAAATCCCCTTCGGTAGAGTATTCCATCCTGTATTACGAATCATGGCGCCTTTCGAAGAAGCTTTTTCTGTTGAATCTAGTCAGTTGGAAGGGTCCCTGTAAGTAAGTAGTCCTTGATTGGCATCATCCATGTTTCTGGTTCAGCGGTGGTCTCAAGAATCTAGTTAACATCAATTTCGTCTATACTCGAGGCAGTCAGAGACTCAACTGAGACTAGTTCCAACGATTGAGCTTCTCTAGAGTTTGCCAGTTTAGCTAGGTATCAGCCTTGGTGTTTTGCTCCCGCGGAATGTGAGTTATGGTATAATATTCGATGTTGCCCAGCAACACTTGTACTTTAGATAGATATGGGGCGAGGTTCTCTCCTCGAGACTAGTACTCGACTTTTACCTGATAGACGACTAGTTGGGAGTCACTATAGATGTGAACAGACTTTATTCTGAGTTCTTTCACAACTTTTATCCCTGCTATCAATGCTTCGTATTCCGCTTCGTTATTTTGTTGTAGGGAATTCCAAGCGTAAGGCATAGCAAATGGCTCGTCCTTCGGGGGTTTCAAGCACTACCCCTGCCCCCGAACAGAGGTTGTTAGATGTGCCATCAACAAAGAGTTTCCATTGTGTCTCCACTTCCAATGGTGTTTCTTCTTCGTCATCCCATATGGTAACTCGGCGATGAAATTTGTCATCACTTGCCCATTGATAGTCTTTCTCGGATGGTAAGTAATATCATACTGGCTCAGTTCGATGTTCCACTTGAGAAGTCATCCGGAAGTTTCAGGTCGGTACAGTACTTGCTTCAGAAGCTGATCAGTCAGTACTTTGATTGGATGTGCTTTGAAATACGGTCATAACTTCCTAGATGCGACCAGGAGGCAATACGCTAGCTTTTCCAACTTTGGGTAATTCTTCTCAGCCCCGGTAAACCGCTTGCTAATGTAGTATACGGGTCGTTGGATTTTCGCATCTTCACGCGCAAGGCAGCGCTCAACGCATGAGGTGAGATTGCTAGGTAAATGAATAGGTCCTCTCCGTCCACTGGCTTTGATAGGATCAGCGGGACTTCCATGTGTCGCAGCAGTTCTTCAAATGCAGTTTGACATGCCTCACTCCATTCGAAGTTCTTCTTTACTTTCTTTAGTGCATCAAAGAACGGTATGCACTTATATGTAGCTTTCGAGATAAATCGACTTAATGCTGCGACCTACCCATTCAAGCTTGTTGAATATGCTAGTATATGATTTTTGTTTAATGATAATAAACATATATATATATATATTCATTTAAATTTATTTGTTAATGTACTATTTTATTTTTCACATAATTAAATAAATATTTGTAGAATAATACAGAATTTAAATTCAAACGGATATTTTATTCAAACAAATACTTATTACAATTTTGAATAGTACAAATTTGAGCTCTCACTATATATATACAAATTTCAATTACATAAGAATTTAAATCACATCACATTATTCATTATACATACATTAGCACCTCACTACATATCACTCGTTCACTCGATTTTATCTTCAACTCTATTCTAGATTAAATCCATCATCGGAGTTATCTGCAAAATACACACTGACGCAGTAAAATTGAAAATAAAATATTTTTGCAGTGTAAAATAAAATGTATTTTTGAAAATATTATTTGCCTCAGTTATTTAGGTTGTTTGTCATCATATTCATTTTTGAATTCATCATACACGAACAGCTTGTGACATGCATAGTGTATCACTATACATGCCACAAGGTCGTGCACTCCAATATACACTTGATAAAATTGCAGGGACAAGTGAGCACAAGGTCAAACCCAAATCAAAAGCCGGGTTAAAATCAAGTGAAATACAAATAAAGTCACGATATTAGCACAAGGTCAAACCCGAGCTATAAGCTGGATTCAACACAGGTGCAAGTTCAATACAATGGCCATGTTCAAAACAACTTCAACCAGAACTCGCACATGTTGTCAGAGAAACCAGAATACAACCAGACTCCACAAAGTTACATGGAAGCAAGTGTACATATACACTTGACTCAACATCAAATAAAAATTGAAGACAAATTCCAAAATCATCAACTCAGTGCAGCACAACCAAATTGTCCAGGCTCAAAGACATATATATATATGCTATGCACATAAAAATCAAATGAATCAAAGGACCAGAGCACATATGAACATGAGCATGCAACAAAAAGGACTTCAATTTCAACTGAAGTGAAGACCTGGCAACATGTATGATATGATCAAAGGCACACTGGAATGTACAGTGAAACAAAGTGCACTGTGCAGTCGAATGAAATGTCGAAGACCAGACACAACACAATACAACATAGCAATAAGGAAGTGAGACTGCAAACCAAGTTTAAGTGAAACCAAAATTCGACAGAATGCATATACAATGAAGTATGGCAGACCTCATATATACTATGTACATGACTAAACTCAAATCTAGACAACAATGGACACAAACTATATTCGAACATGAAAGCAGTTTCAAGACTAAATCAAGGTCACAAAATTTTCCGGGAAGCATCTATTTTGACAAAGAAAGACAGCTTCGCAAGTACACATAACTTCATGCATACAACTGAATATAAGTCGAAATGCTCAGCTAACAAAAATGCAAAGCTATGCAGTGAAACTGAGTACAACTCAAAGAAAATCAGTAATATATATGCTACAACAATATGCAGTGAGACCAAACTGTAAACAACAAATGTAGTAAAGAGGAGCAGTTCATAACAAGTCAAAGTCAATATTATCACAAAATCTAAGTGGCCGATATTAACAGCAAAAAGATCGAATTAAAGTCAAGTAGCAGTTTCGAACAGAGGGAGATATAGCAGTTTCAAAGTAACCAAAAGTCAATAGAGAATAAAAATCAGTTTGAATAAGAATCAAATAATGTCAATAGCAGTTTCAAACCAAAGTCAGAGCCGTGGTGGCCAAGGAGTCGAACAGAGCAATTCAAAGCCGCGAGAATCAAGTAACAGAAAAAGATACGAATTGAATAAGTCCAAACAAATCATATACATCCAAGCAATATCAAACGGCCAAGCATATAATTATCAAACGAATTCGTATAAAATATACGAACAAAATTATAGGGGTTCGAACCCTATTTAACCCATTCATCATCGGCTTTCAGAAACCATCGAGTTCAAGCAAACTAACGAGTAGAGCAAAAGGCATAAATTACATAACGAAGTCAAAATCGAACTCGATCGAGAAGTAGCCGTGTGCAACTCAAAGAGACTGTCAATCGATAGAGCAAGCAACGCAAAATCATCTATTCGACCAATCAACTAAAGTCGGCAGCTTCAACAAATTAAAACCGTAAATCTGGAAAAGGAAAGAACGAAGAGAAGCAGACATTTTCAAAGAAGGATTCAGCCCGAAATAATAAAAGAAAAGGGGACATTTGTTTTATCTCTATATTATTATTTGGGCCGGTTTTCTTTGGGCTTTTAATTGTTTAAATTAGGTTTTATTACTTTATTGTTTTATTTTGTATTTTAACTTTTAAAACGTTTGTAAATTCTAGTCGTGTGATTAGGGGATGAACTAGGTGGTGTAGTTCGAGAATTCGCAACTCAGTGGCTGAGTTGTGGCAGGGTTTTGAGCGTAGAGTTAGGTTAGTCGATAGCGGGTGTCGCGAGTTTACGTCTGTAAGCATCTGACTACTTATTTTCTAGTAGGAAACTTGGGGTAGTACGTAGGTAGGGTTTTGCCGAAGCTGGGTAAATCTGTGAAGTTCTATTTCTGCATTTTTATATTCTGCTATTATTTGTGCTACTATTATTCTGCTGTGATCTGTGTTGAAATTACTTTATACTTCCGCATTAAATTTTTATAATTATTAGTATCACCCTATTCACCCCCCTAGGGTGAAATCGATCCTATAAAGCTTTGCAATTCTTTCATGTTCTTCGGGGCTTGGACTTCTCGTAGGGCGGTTATTTGCTCTGGATTTGCTTCGCTACGCAAGGCACTTACCATGAATCCTAAGAACTTTCCGGAGGCTGCTCCGAAGTGGAATTTGAGTGGATTGAGTTTCATTCCATACTTTTGGAGTATTACAAACATTTTAGCAAGATTATCCAGGTGATTTGCAGCTACTCATGATTTGACCAACATGTCATCCACATAAACCTCCATGGTTTTCCCGACTTGATGCTTGAACATGGTATTTACCAATCTTTGGTAAGTTACCCCAGCATTCTTTAAACCGAATGGCATTACCCTGTAGTAGTATAGTCCCAGATCGGTGATGAAGCTGGTGTTTTCTTGATCAGGTTCATGCATCAGGATCGGTTGTACCTCGAGTATGTGTCCATGAATGATAGCAGTTCGCGTCCCGCCGTCGCATCCATAAGTTGGTCAATTTTGGGTAGGGAGAAGCTATCTTTCAGGCAAGCTTTGTTTAAATCCGAGTATCGATGCAGGTTCGCCACTTCCCATTGGACTTTTTGACTAAGACCGATTTAGATACCCATTCAGGATAAGTTGTGTCACAGATAAAAACCGTTGGCCTTTAGCTTGTCCACCTCTTCTCTTAATGCCTTGGACTGTTCAGGGCCCAAGTTGCGCCTCTTTTGCTTTACTAGTGTGAATTTAGGGTCAATGTTGAGCGCGTGGCATGCAATTTCTGGTGATACCCTACAAATATCAGAATGCGTCCAAGCAAACACATCCAAGTTGGCACGAAGATATTTAGTAAGCTCCAATCGCATCTTGTTTCCAAGGTACGGTCCAATTTTCAAGACTCTTATTGGGTCATCCATATTGACTGGGATAGACGCCATCAATTCTGCCAGTGTAGGTAGATCCTCCCCTGAACTATTCTTTCTAGGGTCCAAAGCCTTGTCGAATCGGCTATAGTCCTCGAGCCAGGGTGGCTCTGTAGTTGCTATTCAGAGGGTTCTCGAATGTGGAGAGTTCTCCCCACATCCTTCCCCTTTTCCCTTCTTTTAGATTCGTGTAACTCTATAATGCGACATTCTCTAGTGGCACATTGATCTCCTTTAACCACCCAAATTCCGTTTCCCATTCGGAACTTTATGGTAAGGCACCATTGGGCCAGAGTGACTCTGAAATCAGCTAGGGCGGGCCGTCCTAAGAAGGCATTATACATGGAAGTTTTGTCCATGATTACGAAGGTCTGAATGAGGGTGACTCTTCGATCACCCTCTACAAGCTCCATTGGCAAGTCAATCGTCCCTACAGGTTGTTTGGGTTCGCCAATAAACCCTTGGATTTTTGTTTGGCATGTAGACACGCTTTTCATGCTGATCTTTATTTGGTCAAAGGTGCGTTTGAAAAGAATATTGACAGAACTGCCGTTATCGATCAAAACTCATCGGACTATAGCGGGTCTGATTCCTACCATCACTACCATTGGATCGAGAGTTGGAGCTTCGATCTCTTTGGTATCTCGATTTCTAAATACAATATCATCATTCAAAGTTTTTGTTGCTTGGTTGGAGCCCCAACTTCGATTGTGAGACACGATTCCTTCGGAGCGTGCTTTGACGAACTTGCATACCGCTCCATCTCTCCCTAACTTCTCTATGCGGGATGTGGGCCTCTATATATCATTCCAATGACGAGCCTCTTGTCAGTTCGCTTTGATCCCTCTTCACTAGTTCTGGCTTGGTTTCTTTGGTTCCTAGGGGCTTAGGAGCTACGGGCTAGTCAGGATTGTGTGATTTTCTTATGTATTGTTGAAGCTATTAGTTCCTGAGATAATGATTTTGATGACAACAACCTTAGGACTTGTTATAAAATATAAATACTAATATTCTTATCTAGATATATATGTATATGCAAGATATATATATATATGTATGTATGCAGGTCCTGAGAATGAAGATTGTACAGTATAATGATTCAAGACTGAGTATAAAGATTCAAGACTAAGTATAGAGATTCAAGACTGACGAATTCAAGATTGAAGAAATCAAGACTGAGGACTCATGACTATCTAGAGTTCAAGAGTTCAAGATATCAAGATAAGTAATAGAGACTAGATTTATGTTAAAACTTCATAATAACACTTAAATCTTTATTCGGATTTTAATTGTTGAATGGAATCAACCATCTCACTTTAATAGTGGGATGGAACCCACAACCTTTTTAGTGGGATGGAACCCATGACCTTCTCTAGTGGAATGGAATCCACGAAATTTTCAAAATGACTTATTTTTAGATTTTTTTCTGAAAACTATCTTTTTAAAAAGACATCTCTCTCTCTCTCTCTCGGTTTAAATATTTTAGCCTTAATTCAAAAACTATTTTTAATCATATTAATTTCAAAATCATTTCTTGTTTTTAAACTATCTCTTGGTTTTAATGTTTTAGCTTTAATCTCAAAATATTTATATATTTAGTTTTTATTACTTTTATATTTTGTAAGATCACTTTCCAAAGCTTTTATAATCATAGAGAATATTCAAAATAGTTTACAAAGTTCTAAGATTGTTTCGACAAACTTTAGAAAGAAAATCTCTTTAAAACAAAATTCAATTTTCAAAATATACTAGGGGATGTCGACATACCCATACCTCCCATGTTGACATGGTAGCCGTAGAATTTAAAATTCAAATTTTCAAAAGAAGTGTCTATTCGTCATAACCTTTCATGAATGGACATGATGGTTATTCTCCTATATATACTAGTAGTTTTCAACGAAATTTTACACAAGTTTTCTTTGTTTTCTATCCTCTTTCTCTTCCATTCTTATTTTCAAACATTCTTAACAAAACTCTGCCAAAATCCTAAGTGAATCAAACTCGATCGTCTCTAGTTTGATTCTCTGCCACTCTCTCAAAGATCTCAGTGCTATTCAGAGTTATAAGATCATTTGTAATTAAAGAAGTGTATCGAGTCTCTCTCTATAAAAGTGTGATTGGAAACGGTGAGATTGTGGCCCGTAAATCAATTGGGTGTGATTGTAGCCCGTAAATCAATTAGGTGATGTTGTAGCCTGGTTAAATCAAGAGAGTTTGCCCTAGACTCGGAGGCAGGAGGGTGTATCTCATGGCTTTGAAATCGAGGTTGTATTATCGACATTATATTTGAAAAAAAAATCTGCACAAGAAATTATGTGGGACTAGATGTAGGGTAACTTCGAACCATTATAAAATTCCGGTGTGTTCTTTCCTTTACTGCTTTTATTTACTATTTGCATCTGTGTCTGATTCTGTGATTGTTTCTATGTTTGTGAATTGCATCTGTTTGGATTTAATTTGAAAAGATTTCAGAAAGATTCATAAAATTAATTAAACACTCTTCACCCCCCTCTAGTGTTAATTCTGCCTTAAGATCCGTAATCCGCATTTCCTACATTTGGTATCAGAGCATTGGTTTTCAAAGCTATTATAATCTGAATTTCGAAAAAGTTTAAAATGGCAATTTTTGGAGATTCTGTTAACACTAGTTCAAAATTGTCCAAGTCATCATAGTCTCATAAATCTACATATTGTTATTGTAGAAAATCAAGTTATCTACTAAATTGGTGTGTTGTGCAGGAACAGATGTGTTATATGGCTTTTGAAGAATCAACACTCGATGGACAAATGGTGCAAATCAAGAAAAACAAATGGATACTTGATAGTGGATGTTCTAGGCACATGACTGGTAATCCAGATATACTGAATGACATAATCTATGAAGATGGAGGAATGGTCAACTTTAGAGACAATTCAAAAGGATATGTGATTGGCATCGGCAATGTCGGTAATCCGTAAGATCCGTAATCCGCATTTCCTACATTTGGTATCAGAGCATTGGTTTTCCAAGTTATCATAATCTGAATTTTGAAAAAGTTTAAAATGGCAATTTTTGGAGATTCTGTTAACACTAGTTCAAAATTGTCCAAGTCATCATAGTCTTATAAATCTACATATTGTTATTATAGAAAATCAAGTTATCTACTGAATTGGTGTGTTGTGCAGGAACAGATGTGTTATATGGCTTTTGAAGAATCAACACTCGATGGACAAATGGTGCAAATCAAGAAAAACAAATGGATACTTGATAGTGGATGTTCAAGGCACATGACTGGTAATCCAGATATACTGAATGACATAATTTATGAAGATGGAGGAATAGTCAACTTTGGAGACAATTCAAAAGGATATGTGATTGGCATCGGCAATGTCGGTAACTTTAAAACTCCTACTATTTCTGATGTTATGTTAGTTAGGAATCTAAAACACAACTTACTTAGCATAAGTCAACTATGTGACAAGGGCTACGAAATTAAATTTGAAAAGGATAAGTGTCACATCTAAGATAATAAATCAAATATTATCTTTGAAGGAATTAGGAAGAAAAATATTTATATTCTCAGTATGAAAATCTCAAATGATAACCTATGTCTTTTGGCTAATACAAGTGACCCTTAGATTTGGCATAAAAGATTTGGGCATTTGAATTTCAAACTCTCTAGACTTTCAAAACTTGATCTAGTAAGAGGACTTCTTAAAATGGATTTTAAAGTAGATAGTATGTGATGCTTGTCAATTAGGAAAACTTAGAAAGAGTTCATTTAAATTGAAAGATATGATTTCAACTTCAAAACCTCTTGAGTTACTTCATTTTGATCTGTTTGTTCCATCTCAAATTCAATCAATAAATCACAGTAAATATTTTTTTGTAATTGTAGACGATTATTCTAGATTTACATGGACAATTTTTCTAAAACATAAAAGTGATGCTTTTGATTTATTTAAAATTTTTGCAAAAATAATTCAAAATCAACTTTCTTTAAAAATCAAAACTATTCGTAGTGATCACGGTGGATAATTTGAAAATTTTGAGAATTTCTGTAATAAAAAAGGAATAACTCATAATTTTTCTTTTCCATGAACTCCACAACAAAACGGAGTGGTATAGCGTAAAAATAGGACGATTCAAGAGTGTGCAAGAACTATGCTTTCAGATAGTAAATTATTAAGAAATTTTTGGGCTGAAGCAGTTGCTACAGCTTGTTACATTTTGAATAGGATTTTAATTAGACCTCTAACCAATAAAACACCATATGAACTTCTTTTCAATAAGAAACCAAAGGTATCTAATTTTAAATTTTTTGGAAGTAAATGCTTTATTATAAATACAAAGGACAATTTGGATAAATTTGATCCTAAATCCGACAAAGGAATCGCATATAGAGTTTTTAATTTAAAAACTATAATAGGAACTAAATGGGTTTATAAAAATAAAATGAATGAACAAGGTGAGGTCGTTAGAAATAAAACTCGGCTAGTCGTGCAAGGTTATTGTCAAGAAAAAGGAATAGACTATGATGAAACCTTTGCACCCGTAGCAAGATAAGAAGCCATTAAATTCTACTTGCTTTCGCCGAACACAACAATTTCAAATTATTTCAAATGGATGTCAAAAGTGCATTTTTAAATGGTTTTGTTAAAGAGGACGTTTCTGTTGAATAACCTCCACTTTTTGAAGAAGAAAAGTTTCCAAATCATGTTTACAAATTAAAGAAAGTTTTATATGGTCTGAAACAAGCTCCTAGAGCTTGGTATGACAGACTAAGATCTTACCTATTATAATCAAATTTTGAAATCGGTAAAGTAGATAATACTCTTTTTATTAAAAGAAACAAAAATGATATCCAATCAGTACAGATTTATGTAGATGATGTAATTTTTGGATCAACAAACAATGAAATGAACAAAGAGTTTTCTGAAATAATGAAAAAAGAGTTTGAGATGAGTCATATGGGTGAATTTACTTTCTTTTTAGGATTGCAAATAAAATAATTAGATAGTTGTATTTTCATTAGTCAAGAAAATTATGCTAGGGATCTAGTTAGTAAGTTTGGGATGACCACTGCGAGTGGAAAACCCACTCCTGTGACAACCAATGAAGCCTTGAATAAAGAAGACATGTCAAAAGATGTTGATCAAAAACTATACAGGGGAATGATTGGATCGCTACTCTATATAACTGCGAGTAGGCATGATATCATGCATAGTGTCTGTCTCTGTGCAAGATACCAATCTCAACCCAACGAAACCCATTTAAAAGTTGTTAAATGTATCCTAAGATATGTTAAACACACTTTAGACTATGGCCTATTTTACCCTAAAAATGATTCATTTGATTTAATCTCATATTGTGATGCTGACTATGCTAGTTGTAAATCAGACCGAAAAAGTACAAGTGGAACTTGTCACTTTTTAGGACATTCTCTGGTTTCCTGGTTTAGTAAAAAGAAAAATACTGTCTCACTATCAACAACTGAAGCAGAATATATCTCTACTGCTTTGGCTTATTCTCAAGTTATCTATATGCAACAGACCCTAAAGAATTTTGGATTAAATATTTCAAAATCACCAATTTATTGTGACAATACAAGTGCAATAAATTTATCCAAAAATCCTACTCATCATGCCAGAACAAAACATATTGATATCAGACATCA
The DNA here is from genome assembly GCA_030737815.1 of Allium fistulosum. Lineage (NCBI taxonomy): Eukaryota > Viridiplantae > Streptophyta > Magnoliopsida > Asparagales > Amaryllidaceae > Allium > Allium fistulosum. The sequence goes on along the minus strand of CM060905.1, from coordinate 863,049,354 downwards.
TTTTCTCAGAGATAATATAAGTAAAGAGATTATTTCTCTTGAATTTACCAACCCTGAGAATCAAATAGCTGATATTCTGACCAAACCCATGAATCAATCAACCTTTATTAAATTAAGAAGAGAACTAGGTATTTTTTCTATAACTGAGATATAGAATATAGATATAGTAACATATATATTTAAATAAATAAAGAAAAACAAAATTGTCAAAATTTTCAAAGGGATGTCGACATGCCCCTACCCCACATGTCGACATACAACGGTAAAATTTGAAATTTTGATTTTCCCTCAAAAATTAGTTTGGTGGTTATATAATCACAACATTTCGAATTTTTCTATCTTCTTGCTTCATTTTATCTATAATAAACTTCTGAAAATATAAAATATTGGCCTCCTCTTCTAAATCAAACCAAAATGCAACTTTTTCCTTCCCTTCTCCTAATTCTGGTCAATTTCAACGAACTACATTGGCTCGAGTAATGAAGATCGAGGAAATTATGAAGGATTCTCTGCAAATGCTGACTGAATTACAAGTCATGCAAATAAGGATGGCAAAGGAACAAGAGAAACAAGGTAAGATTCTTAGAAATTTGCAAAAATTTCTAATGGATAATCATGCAGACCCTATTGTGATTGAAGATTATTCCTCTAACATATGTATTCATAATCCATTAGAGGACGACGAAGAATAAGAAGAAGAAGAAGAAGAAGAAGAAGAGGAAGAAGCGCAAATGGATGAAGTCGATAAAGTTATTTGCGTTGGAGAAGTCTGTTTAGACAAAAATGGTGATTTGGTCGAACAACATGGAAACTTTTGTCTCCATTACCCTAATTGTTCGATTCACAAGTCACCAATTATCAAGGACTCTCTTTAGATTGTTATTATATTAATGTTTTTATATTTTGTGTACCTGTATATATTTGTGTACTTAGATTTATGTTTTGCTTATTATATTTTGTTATTAGCATTTAGTTCCATAGTATTAGTTTAAGGGGGAGTTATGTAGTTTAGGCTTAGTTTTTTGCTGATGAAAAAGGGGGAGAATTATAAAATAGGTTAGATTGGCTTAGATTAAGGGAAAGTTAGTAGATTAAGGCGGAGTTGTTTGAATAAGGGGGAGTCGGAGTAGAATCGAAGTTTGTTGGAGTAGATTTTATAAACATAGTTTGTCATCATCAAAAGGGGGAGAATGTTAGTTCCTGAGATGATGGTTTTGATGACAATAACCTTAGGACTTGTTATAAAATATAAATACTAATATTATTGTCTAGATATATATGTATATGCAAGATATATATATATATATATATGCAGGTACTGAGAATGAAGACTGTATAGTATAAAGATTCAAGGCTAACGAATTCGAGATTGAAGAAATCAAGACCGAGGACTCATGAGTATCAAGATTTCAAGATTAGTAATAAAGTCTAGATTTATGTTAAAACTTCATAATAGCACTTAAATCTTTATTCGGATTTTAATTGTGGAATGGAATCCACCTTCTCGCTTTAATAGTGGGATGGAACCCACAACCTTTTTAGTGGGATGGAACCCATGACCTTCTCTAGTGGAATGGAATCCACGAAATTTTCAAAATGACTTATCTTTAGATTTTTTTTTTCAAAACTATCTTTTTAAAAAGACATCTCTCTCTCGGTTTAAATATTTTAGCCTTAATTCAAAAACTATTTTTAATCATATTAATTTCAAAATCATTTCTTGTTTTTAAACTATCTCCTGGTTTTAATGTTTTAGCTTTAATCTCAAAATATTTATATATTTAGTTTTTATTACTTTTATATTTCGTAAGATCACTTTCCAAAGGTTTTTATAATCATAAAGTATATTCAAAATAGTTTACAAAGTTCTAAGATTGTTTCGACAAACTTTAGAAAGAAAATCTCTTTAAAACAAAAACCAATTTTCAAAAAATAATAGGGGATGTCGACATGCCCCTACCCCCATGTCGACAGGGTAGCCGTAGAATTTAAAATTCAAATTTTCAAAAGAAGTGTCTATTGGTCACAACCTTTCACGAATGGACATGACCGTTATTCTCCTATGTATACTAGTAGTTTTCAACAAATTTTTACACAAGTTTCTTTGTTTTCTCTCCTCTTTCTCTTCCATTCTTATTTTCAAACATTCTTAACAAAACTCTACCGAGATCCTAAATGAATCAAACTCGATCGTCTCTAGTTTGATTCTCTGCCACTCTCTCCCAAAGATATCAATGCAATTCAGAGTTATAGGATCATTTGTAATCAAAGAAGTATATCGAATCTCTCTCTATCAAAGTGTGATTGTAAGCGGTGTGATTGTGGCCCGTAAATCAGCTGGGTGTGATTGTAGCCCGTAAATCAATTGGGTGAACTTGTAGCCTGGTTAAATCAAGAGAGTTTTCCCTAGACTCGGAGACAGGAGGGTGTCTCTCGTGGCCTTGAAATCGAGGTTGTAATATCGACATTACATTTGAAAAGAAATCTGCACAAGAAATTGTGTACGACTAGATGTAAGGTAACTCCGAACCAGTATAAAGTTTTGGTGTGTTCTTTCCTTTACTGCTTTTATTTACTATTTTCATCTATGTTTGATTCTGTGATTGTTTCTGTGTTTGTGAATTGCATTTGTTTGGATTTAATTTGAAAATATTGCAAAAAGATTCATAAAATTAATTAAACACTACTCACCCCCCCCCTCTAGTGTTAATTCTGCCTTAAGATCCGTAATCCGCATTTCCTACAGAAGCTTGTTTTTCCGAATCAACTCTTCAATCAAGTTCTTTAGGTGGAGGCATTCGTTTGTATTGTGACCATGCGTCTTGTGGAAGCGACAGAACTTCCATGAGCGCTTTTGTTGTTCAGTTGCTTCCTTCTTAGGGGGTTTTTTATATTCCTCAGTCTCTTATGTCATGAGATAGATGTTTTCCGGTGTATCGTTGAGAGGGGTGTAATCTTCAGGCCTGAAGACTTTAAGCCGTTTGTTGTTTCCATTTCTCTTATTGGAATTTTGATTCTTCCTCTTTTGATTTCCATCTTTCCCTATGATTCCCTCAACAGTCCCGGAAGCGTTTGTATTCTGATTCATCGTCACGTCACTCTACCCAACGTTCATTGGTTGCATGCTAGTAGGCTTCCTTTATAGCTCCTGCGCCTCCTCCAATCTCAAGTATTGACTTGCTTTGTGATTGAAATCCTTCCTCGTGGTGGGTTGCTTCATTTTGGTCCACTTTCTGAATTTAGTTTCAGGGTGAATGGCACGGATCAAGGCCTTGAACACCATGTCCTCATTTGGATTTCTCACCTCTGTCACTACGGTATTGAACCGGTTCATGAAAGACTTAGGTGATTTGTTTCGTCCTTGGAATAGTCCGGACAGGGACATCACATCTTTAGGTTGCGCGGTATGGAGCCTGAACTGATCGAGGAATCTTGTTGCTAGTTGGTCGAAAGTGGAGATGGATCTCGGCGGAAGCCTAGTGAACCACATGGAAGCAATTCCTTCCAAAAAGATGGGATAACATCTACAACGAACAGCCTCTGAAGCATTTTCTCCATCCATGTACCAACTATGCTTGTATAAATGGGGTTTTGGGTCCTTTGTCCCATCGAGGATGGAATAGTTGGCATTGTGAATTTGTCTGGATATCGCTCATTCAAAATCTCATCAGTAAAGGGAATCCGACTTGGTGCGGATCCCCATTCATCATCTCTCCTATTTTTATTCTCATCCATTAATCACTTAACCATATCCATGATAAATGCCTCTGATGTTTAGTAGTCCTGGGGATGGCTGTCAATCACTACACCAAGTGTTTGGCTTTGCAAACGGTCTTAGTAAGTGGGTTGAAGCCTAGATTCTCCTGTCTTTGGGAGAACCACTCCCTCGGGATCCCGTTGGCTTGCGGTTGGCCTGACTAGGGTAGTTTGGACATTTCTAGCATTATCTAATGCATTGGCATTTTCTTCCAACTTATATCGTTAAATTGTTCTCTGTCTTCTGAGTCGAAGAGGTACATGGATATATCCTCTCGTGGGGTTTTTCGCCCTTGGGTGCAAGTTCAAAGTTGGTTGCCTTACGGTGAGCGAAGTACTTGTATTTCCTTCTGCGTTGATTCCTATAGTTTCTGCTGTCACCCTTCTTTGTGGCTGCTTCCCGTTTCTTCTGTTTAGGCCAGAAACAGACGAATTTTTTGGTCCTATGATAGCCATAGTTTCAGCCATAGTTCTTGGAGTAGGATTTGATTGTAAGGCTAAGAGAGCATTGAGCTTATCCATCAGAGCTCTCTGGCTGCTTTCCATTTTTTAGTTGATTTCATCAACCATTTTGTTCAACCCGTCTCTCGTAACGACTTTGCATTAATTGGAGGATGCTGACACCTGATCTCCTATATTGGCACCATTTACTTTAGTTTGCTGATGATTATATCTTCTGCAGGTACTACTGCTCCTACGGACCTTCCAGAGGTAGTTCTCTTCCTTCCCGGAGCCATTGATTCCAAGCAATAGATTTTTCAAGCAAAGATTGAGGATCTCACTTCTGGACCTATCTGATCAAAAGTAGATAGCTAGATCTGAACCCTGAGTTGGGTTCTCAGTGAAAGCACCAAAATATTAACCCAAACAATGGATCAACACCCTAGATTGAGTGTGAAAGCACTAGCCCTGTTCTTACAGAGCAATAATATAGAGAATAAATGTAAAAGAGCAGAATTAGAAAGAAGACAAGAAGATCTTTATAGTGGTTCAGTTGTTAATGAAGCCTATGTCTACTTTATAGTTTTTACTATCGATTGATTGCTGTTACAAAGTCAATTGGATTACAAAGCTCTTGAATATCCTTAGTTAGATCAAGTCCCTAATGTTAGAGTTCACTGGAGAATCACAGTGAACCCTTTGGATGACCATTGTGAGGAAGGACAGGAGTGGAGAAAGTTTTCTACAGAGTTTCAGTAACCAGTCTGAAAGATCCTGTTTATGTTGCAGGTAGGACTTTATTTATAGAGATTGGAGAGCTACTGGACCAAGCTCGCTTGCCACATGCTTGCAGATCAACACAGGAAGTCAAACTAGAGGTCACGCTATGCCTCGAGCTAAAAGGATGTATCGTTGGCGATCAATAGGATTGGTTCGAAGACGATTCAATGCCTTAGCGTTCTCCCCTTACCTTTTTCCATGAAGTTCGTAGCTGGTCGATGAAATAGCAAGGATCACTAGCGATCCATGGTATATGGATTGCTAGCGATCCATATACTTAGCCTAATTATGGACTTTACCTTCTGTATAACCTTCATTGTCTTATGTCGATGTTGTTCGTGAACTCCCATGTTAATGCCATGGATTGTCGCTAGCAATCCATAGGCCATGGATCGCCAACGATCCATGCCCTTAGAGTATTTTTCTTCTTCTTTTTCCTTACTTCCTTTGGCTCCTTGTTCTAGTAACTTCGGTTAGCTTTTGAGCTATTCCGACTCGATGGAGTTCTTTCGACTTCTTCTAGATTCTGTTGGGTTAAAAACCTAGATAACAGGGATTTTTGTACGTTTTAAACTTGATATTTTTAATTTAAAAAATATATATATTAGACCATACTTTAGGCCATAACCCTATCCTATTCTTGCCCATGCTCTCCACTGTTCAGGCCATACCTCATACCTTTATATTTAAAACATTACGTCCTCTTCATTTTTCAGCAAGCTCTAGAATTCAAAAAAAAGAGCCAAATTTCAAAAATTAAAATAAAAGGTTATACTCATTGAAATATTCCAAAACTTGAATCTTTGTACTTGTCTTGTTGAGATCATAATTGGGTAGGAGTTTGGTTGGTTTCGGCAAAGTTTTAGGATGAGCGAAAATTTATGATAAGGAGTTACGCAAGCTCTTGAACTAGGGTTGGAATTCTTGTTTGATTTGGAAGTGTTTAGGCTAAATGGAGTTTATATTTGAGTTTGGAAGGGTAATTAGCACCTCGGGTTGGAGTTTGGGAGGTCGATGTGCATTCGGGGTGGTCACGTCATTGAGCTACAACGGGGAGTGCCTAGGTCTCACGATTTTTGCAAGGGGCTCGGGTTTGATTTGATGGTAACAAGGAAGTGTAACTTTCGAGGAGAAGTAGTTCTGCGATGGTTTCATGGTGTTTAGCGATGAAATGGAGGAGCTACCAGTAGAAAGAGGGGTCAAATGGTGGGTTGTGCAATGAAATTGCATGCACAGGGAGGGAATAGCTGAGTTGGGGAAGAAGATGGCATACTTGTAATTTTAAGTAAAATTTTATAATTAGTTTATTTAATTATTAGTTAAAAAATCAACAACTTAAAATTTTAATAACTCCTTCACACAAGGTCCAATCGTGGCGTGGATTTTTGTATTGCACTCGTAACGAAGTAAGCTTCATGATGGAACTGCTTTGGATGAATTTGGAGATAGTTGAAATTTGGGCTAAAATCGAATGTCGTTCGATTTTAGTTCCAAACCGGAACGCCTCAGTGACAACGGAAATTTTGGGTGAGTTAAACTCACCATTTTTGTTAACTGGTATGATATATAGTTGATAAAAAATGTTGAATGATTATTTGGATGAATTACTACATTTATTAGTTGGTTTGGATATATTCCCACTCCCGGAGCGGATGAGTTCCTGTTACGTTCCCGTGTAAGAGTGGATGACCCTTTCTATACGAATCCCGCCTCGAAGCAAATGATTTATTTATTTGGTTATATATTGTATGTGTTGCAAGGGTTAGGTTAGAGGGATCTAATAGGATTCCTCACCACTGTTGATTTTATTTACATATGTATGTGTGTACTGATATAAGTATTGATGCAAGGGAAAATAGGTTAGAGGGATCTAATGGGATACCTCGCTATTGTTGAATTATTTAAATAATATTCCTTTTATATGGATAATTGCAAAATGAACCTAATTGTGGATACTCTGGTATAACATTGTTGTATGTTTGAAAACTAAAACCCAATAGTGATAGAAAATCAATATCGATATTGGTTAAGCGTAGGGTGGCTATTAGTCTCAAATTAGTATTTTAAACATACTATAAATTGCCATTAAGTTGGAATTGGTTTTGAGACGGGAAATGATCTTAAATTCGAAATTTGGATTCGAAAATATATTGTTTTAAAGTTATTTAATTATATTAATATTGTTTTAAAGTTATTTAATTAATAGTAATATTAGTTTAAGGTTATTTAATTACATTAGTATTGTTTTAAAGTTATTTGTTTATAGTGAATATGGTTTTAAATAATTTATCAAAATGTTAATATTTGGGAAGGTAAATTGTTTCAAGAATAATTATGGTTTGAGATTAAAATAAATTATTATTATTATTTATAAAAATGGTAAAGGTTAATTTTTATTGTTTATTTAACAATATTTTGAAATTATTAATTATTATTTTTAAGATGTTTTAAAGTTAATAATTTTCATTTATTTATAATGTTTATTGTTAATAATGATTATTATATAATAGTGTTTTGAAGTAAAAGATTTTTAATTATTTATAATTGTTTTCGAGACCCATAAATAGAGTTGAAAGACTTGGATTCTATAAAGGAGTTTATAAAATGGTTAGAAGAATTAAGGGAAGATTATTTACAAGGTGAAAGTGTTTTATAAATGCTTAGATATTTATAAAATAATTTTGGGTTTATAGATTTATAAAAGGAGTTTTATTAATAGTTTTATGAATTTATAAAGGGTTTATAAATAATTTTTGAAATGTAAAAAGAATTTATAAGTGATTGAATTTTTATAAAGGAATTATAAATGGTGTTTCAGATATTTATAAAATGGTTTATAAATGGTTTTGGAGAATTGTAAGGAATTTATAAATGATTTGAGAATCTAATAAAAAGAAAACCTCTTCCAACTTTGTAAATATACTTATACCATAGAAATAAGTATATGAGTGCATTTTCTAAGATGCGAGGTGTAATGTGTGTGAATATACTTGTATTGTTGAGATAAGTATATGAATATTTTCTATGTACTGAAAATATGGGGATTTGTAGATACACCTTTGTAAAAGTATTTTTGTACAAGTAATTTACAAAGTGTTTTTAAATGAATGAAAGATTTATTAAAAAGAGGCTAGTGGTTGCTTATGTGCTTAACCGATGTTGTTTTTCCCTATGGAATAAATCTTTGTTTGAATGTGTGTTTGTTAATAGTAAAATAACTAACTATCAAATCTTAGCTTAAATATGTAATCCTTCTTAAATTTGGTGGTATGGAAATATTTCATACTTAACGCCGAAGGATTTTAACTCAGGAAATATCTAGGAGAAACACCGGAATTATATGGTATAGTTACCGCCGGTGGTGCTATGTTGTATGTATAAACTCATTTTGTTCTTCTAGGACAAATGATGAGGAGATCCATCCACTTAAACGGTTAGGGGGTGATCCCCACTCTTATGTATTGTCTGATTATTTCCTAAAGAACCGGTGTTGAACATTTTGAAAAATCAACGATGGGCTTTTGGAGCCCCAAGGAAGCGGAAGAGTGTACTCGTATCAGATGACTCAAAAACCATGACCACTATGAAACCATATACGGCTCTATGGAGGACTTGCTGACATATATTGAAATGTTGGAACTCATGTGTGGTTTCAAGACCCATTGAGATGTTGGGAATCCATGTGGGATTCCATAATCTATTTGGTGTCATTGCGTGAGTTGGAGCATCGGACGCATACTCATCAGCGGTAATGACTAAAACCAGATGTAGGAGGCATGACCAGTAGGGTTGGCAAAACCATAGGGTGTAGTCGGCTCCACCTAGACATTACTTACATTTGTTATGCATGCATAGGACGATGTACTCGGTCTTAGCGAGAACAATTATGTTTTTCCTATGGTACATCACTAGGGATGTATGCTGCTTCAGAAGGATATCTCTGATCCTTATGCAAGAGGACCATTCTCAAAGTACTGAGGACACCTCCTTGGAATCCTATATAATTATCGAACGTGCTTTATCAGTTTTTGATTATATACCTAGTATTGTTGTGATGTACACTCATGAGCATCATAGCTGATTGATTATTATATTTTCACCCTTAGACATTATTATAACATAAATGGATCTTCTATAGAAAAGGTTTTAGTTACCGTAAGGTAAGCCCGGTCTGTGTTTGTGTGCGGTATGGTCTTACGAGATACTTTTGATTTCAAAGATTTTTATAACTTTAAATCCAATTGGGTATGTTTTCTCACACTGGTTTTCCAGACTGACTCAGGTGTTATTTATTTATAATGCTCGGGTCAGACCGAGCATATTACAGATTTTAGTTGGTTGCTTGAAGCTTTAAGAAATGAGCTGGAGGCCCAGAGATGCATTCATATATATGGTTATTTTCCACTGTATTCATTGATGTTATTTATCAGCAATTGTAAGGATAGGCTGTTATAACTGTCCAGGTTGAAATAGGTTAGTATACTCTGATTGATGTCTGTATATAAACATATTACAGTTTTGTTTTTTTGTAAAGATTTGTTGTATATTATAGATTATTCGTTCCACTATGAGAATCTTTGTTGTTTGTTTTTTCTTTCTTCCTTCCTTTCGTTTTCTTTTCCCCTAACTTTGGGATTTTTCAGCATTCGATTACTCGGCATGCAATATAGTGGACGTATTAGTGTCGATTTTCGAGGGTCAAAAAATCCCGGCTGTTACATAAGAATTCTCCTATTCAAAGTTTGCACTGCTTATTTCCATAGTTTAGACAAAAAGAAATATCTTTTACACTTTCAGTTCGCATATGGGAAAATTGAATACAATATAAAAGATTTAAATTGCAAGTTTTATTTCCTTGAAATATAGACGTTGGTTCTACTATATTAATATAGAATAAGTTTGGTTATGTTCTGTTTTATTTGTGCAAGTCTATTTTGTTTGCTAGGGATATTAGCTTTTTTAGAAGATATTGTACAGAGTTAGACTTGTGTATGGAAGTTTTGACATTTAACGACTAGTATAGAACGTAAAATCTTCCCATGTTTAGGAATATTTAGTTAGCCTAATTTATGTGTGTGTGTATATTAGCATATAAGTATATTAATAGAGTATAATTAATAACATATTAATCACGTAGTATAAATAGGTTATTAATTAGCATTAAACCCTTTAGGAAGGAAGTTAAGGGTAATTATGAAAATTAGTCCATTTTCCATAATTAAAGGCAACATAAGGAGTTCCCTTTATATGGCCTTAGTATGTAGATGCAAGTCAGGTATATATGGTAGTATGTTAGAGGAGTGGGATTATGACTAAGTTATAGGAATGTGTGGTCAGTCAAAGACACATGGAAGTCTGCCCAGCTAATCTGGCTACCAGCGGTGTGATTATGACACCTCGTAAAATTAATAAGAAATTAACTAATAAGAAAAGACTTACTTAACAAAAAGAATTAATTAATTAATTAACTAAGATAATGCTAAAAATGGAAATTTTGTAAAAGTTGGAATTTGACCATGGAAATTTTGTTATCGCGTTCATGGTGATATTCTGATCAATTTCCATATATAATGTTTTGAAAATGGAGCTCAAAAGAAAAAGTTATTAATGTTTGAAGTTTTTAGATTCAAAATAATTTAAATGGAATTCAAATTCGAATACATAATTAATTCTTAAATTTGAAATTTAAAAAGTAACAGTAATTAAACTTGGGGGTTAAGTAAACATTAAAAGAAAAATTAATGTTAAATATAATTAACGTATTAAATCAAATAAATCAAACAACAATCAAATATTTCAAAAATAAACGCTACCAGTCGACCACCTTCACTGGGCCAGTCGATTGCTTGGGGAAGAGCGATCATCTGATGAACATTGCTGGCGACTAGGGTTTCACATTTTGAATGGTCCAGATTTTATTATTTTTAACCGACTCAAATCTAACAGTTTTGGTGCTTTCTAATCACTATATATAAGAGCTTAGCCCCCTTACTTTTATTCATAAATTATTTTGGGAACTAAGTGAAGCTCTGTCGATCTCTCTTTTTAAAGATTCACAAAATTCTCTACCATTTCAGGTAAGAAATTTTATGTGTTTATTATTCGATTTCTTATTCTATTGTCCTCTAATCCCTAAGTTTCTAAATCTAATTCATAAACAATTCACTTGTCGTATATTTCAAAATGGATTGATCTATAATAGATTGAAGCGGACATAAACCAATCCCAAAAGGAAGAGCTAAGGACTTTTTGCCAGTGGAAATCTTAGTCTTTCTTATTTTAGTAATTGTATAGTATAACTTGGATTTGATATATGCCTTTGGGGAGTTTTTTTTACTAAATCATCATAATAAAACCCCAAAATTCCCCTAAAGCGAAATATCAATTCTTAAGTTAGAATCTAAATTATTCTATATTAAAATAATCAAATTGTGTAGAGATTGCAATTTTAATGTTTTACATTCTATTCCGCTTCTTATCTTTTTCTTTGGATTGGATTAAGGGTTTTGAAAAGAACAAATTATAAAATGGTGTGTAAGGTACATATTCTTTTACTCGTTGTTTGCACTGCCTATTTCCGCAATTTAAGTAGAAATTCCTTTTTTCAATTTTATACAGAGAAGTTGAATAGAGCATAAGTGTTTGAATTGTAAGTTTTTATTAATGTTGATTCCGCTATTTTAGAATAAAATAAGTTTGGCATAGATTCTATTTTATACAGGTATGTTGATTGAAATATGGATATTGGATATATGGTATATTTGTTGCTATGAAATTGAACTTGTACAAATTAGAAGTTTTGACATTTAAATGTTAGTTTAGGGCACAATCTTCACACGCTTAGAATTATTTTAGATGCGTATTTATATATGTATGGGTGTGTGTATTAACGTAAATATCATATAATTATAACGTATTAATTACGTAGTTAATAGGTTATCCCCTTAAGAAAGAAGTTAAATTGTAAAGGAAAAATAAGAGTTTTCTTATGAGGCCATGATATGGAATGTGGTGAGATGTGTGACAATATGTTAAGAGAGTGTTATAGATTATGACTACGTTATAGGGATGCGAGCCTAGTCAAAAGCACATAGAAGTTTGCCCTGCTAATTTTGCTACCAATAGTGTGACATCGTCTATAATAAGTACCCACGAATAATTCGGGGTTAGTCCCTATGCTATAGAATAAACCTACTAACTTAATCTGGCTACCATTACCTACGAATAGTCGGATTAATGTGAGACATCACGGTTGGGTTATGAGTCAGAATACGAAGGACTTGCTTCAAGGTTGAAGATATTAAGTGGCTGGTTGAGGGTCCACCTCTTCCCTATTAAAGAAGTATTAAATGGTTAAGGTTAGTGGTTAGCCACGGTAGATGATATCTTGGGGAGGGTCTGCTTAAGATTTGAAGTATTAAGTGGCCTGAAGAGATTTCATGCAATGTCAGCTAGATATACCAAAGAGGAGTCCGCATTGGGATTGGTATTAAATGACAGGTACCAACCTTGAATGATGTATTAATTGGTCAGAGCCTGCCTAGTTCCCATTAAAAAAGTATTAAGTGGCTTTGGTGCTATCTCTTACATTTTTAGTACACTGTTGACAATAAATATGGTTTATTGGGTTGAAAAAGTACTTGTTATGGAATTGGACTGGGAAAGCCTTATGGCTTATAGTTGGAAGGCTTACAATATAGTTAAGATATGTAAGACATATTCTTATATAAATTATACTACCCAAGTATTATAAAAAGGTCAAGATTTTTATTCACCAAACATTATTGTTCTAACTCCCTCCTTATTACAGCATAGGTTAGAGATGATGATGCAGATTTTAAAGATGGTGGCGGGATGTAGGCTTGTGGAAAATATTTAGCTATTTATGTTATTTTTATGTAACAACCCATAATTTTAATAAATATTTTTAAATTAATTTTTATTTTGAAACTTTAATTTTTAAATAATTTTAAATTGAAGTTTGGAATTTTTCCAAGATATTTTGGATTTTTGTTTCTATTTTTATTCTTCCAAATATGATTTAAATATTGATTTTATGGAAAAGTCATATTTTGTCAAACTTTGACATTTATTGAAAATAATTAAAATTTTAAATTTTAAATTTTAATCTTTTCCTTTAAACAGTAATTGGTTTTGATATCTGTTATGCTTTTCGTTTCATCGAATTCCGTTTAAAACTTTTATAATTTGATAAATGCAGCATTTACACGCAAAATTTTATCTGTATTGTATTATTCATTTTGTTATTCTAATTTCCATCTTTTATTTTGTTTTGGACTTTGAATTTAATTATGTGAATTTGTTGAGTTATAATTTTCTTATGTTAGTTATATTTTGTTTGCAATTTTTAAAGCTAGTCTCAATATATAAGCTATTTTCTTTATTAATTTTCCTATTTTCCTAAAACAAATTATTTATTTTCTTTTTCACTTTATTTTAGTTTGTTGTTATATTATTTACTGAGTTTATTTTGTTTATTTTGTATATAACAGAAAGTGGAAATTCTAAGAGACTAAAGGCTTTAAAACTATGACTTTTCAATTGCTTGACTCTTCATTTTCTTTGGCCGTTCAAAACTTAAATGTTTGGCCGTGAGTTTTATCTCATTTTCACGTGAGAAGTTTCTCATTTCATAAAATTTTCAGCCACATCGTTTCTGGAAAAAAAATGGCAATGGCTTCTTCCATTTCTTCTTCACTTTTTCCCTTGTTTTCCATTGTTTTTCACTTGATTTTGCCCTGATCTTCGCCTATGTTGCTCGGCCCATAGCCACACCATCTCCTCCACCGATCACCAACACCTCTTTCCCACATAATCCACGGCCTAACCATCATTCTCCTCTGACCTGAAAGTGCCATGACCTCCCCTTGAACAAAACTTCACAAAACAATGCAAAAATTCCAAAACAACTACATAGCCGAGCCTTGTAGTTCACATACCCTTCATCTTTGACTTCGGCCACCCCCTTAGCCACCACCACCAGCTTGTTTACCACCTCTGAACATCCCCCTCTCCTCTGACCAGACCTGTAGCAGCCCTGGCCGAGCCCAAAAAGATGATGCAAACCCCTCTTTTACCTTGCCTTTTGATCTTCCCACTTTGTAACTTACAAACCACTTCCTATTCCTTTGCATTCTTGACCAAGCCTTGTTATTTTCAGATCCAAACCTGACCTTTACCCACCTGAAGCATGTCATGGCTGAACCAATTTTGCCTTTAGGCCGAGCACATGTTGAGTCAAGAGCAAGCAAAACTTGTTTGAAACTTGGTGATGTCTTTGTTTATCTCTATTTCAATTTGTTTCAAAATAAATTTTGGTATTGTATATATTTTTATATGGCTTTGTTTATTGTTATATACAAGATATACATCTTGGCTCTCTTTGCACTTGAATCAAATCGTGCTATCGTGCTTTCTGGATTTTCATTTGTGTGTTTTATTTGCAAACTCCAGCGTAAAAAGGTGAGTATTCACACATGACATTTATACTTATATAATTGTAAAGTGACAACAAGTGAATGTGTAAACTATTATATCATATTATACCTGCCTGTGATGTAAATTATATGATGTTAAACCCTGTTATTAACTTGTCACATCATCTGTTATATTTTATTTTATTATATTGTTTATTTATTTCTGTTAATCACACTCCAAGTTCCCTGTAGAATAGAATCACTATGGGTTGAAATGATACATACCCGAACGGACTTTAGAATAGGGAAAAATCATTATGGGTTGAAATGATAGGCTCGAGTGATTTTATTTATTTTTATTAACTTTGGATTGCGGGTTTGAAATGATAGAATCCGAATTTTTCTTTGTAAATTACGGATTGAAATGATATATTATCCATATCACTTGACAGGTTAGAAAATAGTATACAGACCCGTGGTTATTTTATACATTTCTTTGGATATTTTTAAGTATTTTAGAAATGTAAATTATGATAATTTGATTAAAATTGAATATAAAATGATTTAATAAAGGGTTAGTGATTTTTCTATAAGTTAAATGGGTTAAATAAATAAATGCTAAAAATGGAAATTGGAATTTAACTTGATTTGAATTGTGAGATTTGGTTTTAAAAATGGAAGTTTAAGTAAAAGAAAATAAAATGGAAATTAAGTTTTATTTGTGAAATGATAAATTAAATTAAAGTGTTAAGTGAATGTAAAGAATAGGAAAAGTGTACACTTGAATTTAATAAGTGAAGTAATGAAAATTTGATATTTATTTGTGAAATTTACTTTATAAAAATCATAAGTTAAAGGGTATTTAAATGACCATTTTAAAGTGAAAAAAATATGATTTTTATATAATTAAAATGGTTTAAATTGAAGTTTATATGTTGCTGAAATTCTATTGTAAATCTGGAAATGTCTTTAGTAGCACTTCAGAAATGCTATCGTTTCTGAAAGTTAACTAAAATCTGAACTAATAAGAATCTGCAGCACTTTGTAAGTGCTGTAGTTGCAGAAGTGAACTAAAAGGCTAAAATCTAACTAAGGGCTATCACAGCACTTTGCAAGTGATGTCTTTGCTGAATTGAACTAAAATCTTTGAATTGAACTCTGAACTATTACAATAGTTTATAAATGTTGTCTTTGCTGAATTGAATTGTTTTCAAATATAACTTACCGCAACACTTTCTAAATGCTGTGAAAGCTGGAATTTTAATGTTTTAATGTATTTAAGTGAATAAATGAGTTTAGAAAAGGTTAAAATTTTGAGAATTTAATATTTGATTTGAAGGTATAATGACTTCACTTTTAATGATTTAAATGAATGATTTTAATTCGAAATTTTAAACCATTTTTGAAATCTATAACCACGGGTACACTTCCCTGTATGTTATGTTATTTTCCTTGTGATTTATTTGGATGCACACCTTTGATTTGAGAGTGTGGCTAGAGGTAAGCGATTACTGCAGCTTTGCGCTACTCTGGTCACATTAACACTGTTATTTGCATTGGTTTACTTTAATATGGATATTTCTATGACAGTGTTTATTACTACTTAATTGATGGTTTGACTGATCCTTAAAGGATGGGCGATCCCAAGCATCCTTTAAGTTATTGTACATTGCTATTACGGTTCACTTGAGTTGGTTTACATTGTATAAGTATGTATGTCCTGACTCGAGTGTTTTGTGTTTTACTTTACGCTCGGGTCAGCATGACTAACACAGCTTTGGATTCACCTTCTGGAGCTAGAGTTTTGTTGGAGCTTATCTGTCTATCTATTCGTCTACTTCTTCTAGTTAGTTCCTATTCTGTATTTGTCTCTGTATTATTGATTTATGTATCCTGACTTCTATTGTATCTATTTTGACTATGAGATTTTGTATATGTTTTGAGAGTTGTATATAGTAGCTTCATGAACTACTATGGTATTTTATTTCCGCTGCGAGTTATTCTGATATTCTGTGTCTGTGATTTTGTGTTTGATTTTATTTGCTCCAAATTTTCTTGACAATCCACTGTTTTTAAGTATTCAAGTCCGACATGTGTGGATTTATTGTCGATTTGAATGGTCCAAAATAGTGGGATGTTACATGTGGTATCAGAGCCAGGTTTTAGGCAAACCTTAGCCTACGGAGCAAAAAATCATTAAAGATAGGATAGAAATACCCTAGAATGAGTGAAATCAATCTTAGAATCATTTCTTTGTGAGAGAACGTATTTTCGAAGTATAAAATGATTTTCAAATGATTTTAAAGAATTTCCAAAGATTATTTTGATATAAATTTTCTTGCTTTGAAAGTAAAAATTTTCTAAACTTCATTCCTTTTATATCTACCTTGTTAGTAATTTCTTTGATTAAGAGCCTCTTAAATTTTGAACCTCGGGCTTGTTTGATCTAGACTCATTGTTGATAAGAATCTATTTTGGGTAGGGCAAATCAGTAGTATGTTAGGTTGCTTTGAGTAAACCCTGTTGTATCTTCTACTTAGCTGAAGTTGTCCAAATATAGATATTTATGCTCCTGTTTTTCATATGATATGAATGTGAGTCTTTCTGTTAGCACCAAAATTGGTCACTAACCTCGTTCAGAAAGATTGTGTAGAGATATAAGTGATGAAAGTAAATTAAACAGAGAAGACAATGCTAATTTAAATGCAGAAAGTAAGAACACCAAATTTATAGTGGTTCAGCGTAATTGCCTACGTCCACTTTGTTCAACTTTATTGATTTCCTTTATGGTTGATTACAAATACAATTCGTGAATCAAATGCTTAAGTGAAGTTGTTGAGTAGAGAAGATGAGTCTTGAAAATGGCAGAGTCTCCCCGGTGTTTTCTCTCCAAAAAAGGATCCCTTTCACTGTGACCCTGCCCCTCTATTTATAGGCAAATATGGGCTGGACTTCCCAAGTGGGCTGGATAGCCGAACGCTCTAGCCCCAGTACAATGGTCGCTGTATGCCGAACCAGGTGTGCCGAACGCTCTGATGCCGAACAGTCCCTTATATGCCGAACGATGTGGTTGGTGTCTGGGAAGTGCAGGACGTTTGTCAGTCGAAGCCGAACGCTCTTCTAGATGCCGAACACTCTTGCATGCCGCGTGCTCTTGCTGCCGAGCATTGGTTGACGCTGAGTTCCACTACATGCCGAACCCTGCTGGGTACTTCGCCGAACACTACTAGATGTCGGACTCTCTGGATGCTGTGTACTTCGCCGAACATTACTGGATGCCGAGTACTCTCTGACGCCGAGCGCTTTTGTATGCCGAGCAGCCTTGATGCCGAGCACTCTTGTATGCCGAGCACTCTTGTATGCCGAGCACTCTTGTATGCCGAGCATTCTTGTTGCCGAGCACTAGTTGACGCCGAGTGCTGCTTGATGCCGAGCACCCCTGTACGCCGAGTACCTTGGGATGCCGAGAGCTCTTGTTGCCGAGTTCTCCTATCACCGAGTTCTAATGATGCCGAATGCTAGCGCTGAACATTGGTTGTCACCGAGTGCCTGTTGATGCCGAGTACTACGCCGAGTACTCCTGGATGCCGAGCAGTCCTTCATGTCGAGCTGTGGCCAATGCCGAGCACTCAGTTGCCTGGTCAAATCTCCAGGAAACACTTGCCCCCCAAAGTGTATCATGTGACCGAACGTGATGCGCTTTGAATCTGGTCCAACTTCCTTTGATGATGCCTTCTCGAGAATGTTAGCGAAGGAGGTGCAAGACGAGCAAGGTTTGGACGCCGAACGATACGTTCGAAGCCGAACGTACCTCGTGTGCCGAACGTCACTCTGCTATGATGCCGAACGCTCCGGTGTTGACCGGTTCTACCGGGTATAGCCTCTTCAACTTCTACCTCCCTCTATATAACCAGGTCCTTTCCGTCCCTTCTCCTTTATGCTTTCATTCCTGTCACTCTTCCAAGATTTACAACTTTCTTTAACCGAACATATTTACAACTTGAACCTTCCTTCCTAAGCTCCTAACTACAATCTAGGTACTGCTCCTCTATTAATTTGAATAGGTTCCAAATGAGATGGTCAGGTCTGCCTTGTAAAAAGCTTTCTAGTGGGTTGCCCTCATTGCCGAACGATAATGCGAGGCGAGGAGGAAGGATTTGTGGTGTTTGCACACGTGGTTTTAGCTCCATTGCGCCGAACCGAAGTCAAAAAAGGAGGAAAAGGAAAACGTTGGAGGTGGTAAGGGTGTTGGATGGCATAGTTATGGTTCGGCGTATGTTGTCATGCGCCGAACGATAGAGGCTACCGAGTAGTATTTCGTCTGAATGAGGCCGAACACTCGCTAGAACGCCGAACAACAACTTAGCCGAACGAACTAAAGCCGAACACTTACTAAAATGCCGAACAAAAACTCAAGCCGAACATTCTTAGATGCCGAACAGTATCGAGGCCGAACAGTACGATTGCCGAAAAGAACTTAGACTGAACAATCTCAATGCCGAACAACATTCAAATGCCGAACAAACATATACATGCCGAACAATTTCAATGCCGAACAGAACCTTTGACTGGACAATGTCTTTAACCGAACGAGGCCTTTAGCCGAACAAGGACTTTAGCCGAACACTTGACAATGACTTAACCGAACCAAGATACATGCCGAACTCTTCTCAGGACGAACAATGCAATTGCCGAACAACATTTAAATGCCGAACGATATAAATGTCAAATTAGACTTAAGCCGGATACTTCATAAATTACATGTTTTCTAAATCTGGAACTGTAACCACCACCAGGCGGGCTCTTCGAGACGGTCAGCGATGACGGTCTTCGAAGGCAATGATTCGAAACTCATTTTTATATCCTTGAAATCTTAATGCTTGTACACAATTGCTTGCACTAGTTCACACACCACGTGGGGGGGAAAACTCGTGTTGCTAATTCTAACGTTCAACGTTTTTTAAGTATAGTTTTCTCAAGCACTTAGCCAGGTTCGTTATTTATTTGGGATGTCGAGAAAATCTAGCTCCGCCACTATATCCGACAGGCCTGGGCCGTCATCAAGGCAAGGAGCTGCTGATACTTCTAACCCATCGACTTCTCCTGCTCATAACTTGGCGCCTGATGCTCTGGAGGCAACCATCTTACTAGACAATCCGATCGATTCTCAAGCCTCGAAGATCAACGAAGCTGCTCTGCGACGGATATGCTCCATTCATGGGATTCCTTTTGCCGACGTGTTAGTTCCTTCAAGACACGATCGCCCTCATTTGCCCCCAATCGGGTACACTACCTGCAACAAGTTCATGTGGATGGGAAGCGTGCCTCCATTCAACTTATTTCTCCGGGATGTACTGCAGTACATAGACATAGCTCCATCGCAGCTGCACCCGAACGACCATGCATTTCTATATGGGACTTATCTACTTTTCATGGCTGTCTTCTCCAGACCTCCAACCGCCGGTGATATCAGATATATTTACATGTTCAAGAGACGGAAAGACAGTCCTTCTTTTATGTTCCTCGAGCCATACCACAAATGCCAGATCTTGACAGGGGCCTGTAGCAAATTCGCCCTGTACAAACAGGAATGGTTCTATGTGCGCTGCCCTTTTGGTTTCGCTAGGAGATGGGTTGAAGGCAGTAAGTCTCTCTGCCGAGTCACTATTCGTATTTGATCGGAGTCATGCTTTTCCTAACTCTTCATTTCATCTTTTCAGGTATCAACCCGCGCCCGGAAGGCCGAGGATATTCTGAGGCTGTCGATGCCATTAGAGCTCTTCCTGCCGAGGATCGAGACATCCGAGTTATCATTTCAAATGAATCACTATCGGGGTTCGGCTTGCTGGCTCCTGGTCGTCGGATCAGCCTTCCAGAAGGTGTTACCATTCCCAAACCTCCGTCCGGTAAAGGGAAAAAACTTGTCGGATCGTCGTCGCGCCGCGCTCCCGGCACGCACGAAGAAGGCGAGCGCAAAGAGGATGATGCCCCTGAAACTCAGGGTGAGAATGCGGGTCCCGCTCAGAATCCGGCAGTCGAAGTTCACGACATTGAGACATCGTCCTCCCCTTCGAAGGGAAAGAAGAAGCTAAAATATAAAGTTCAGAAGGAGAAAGTTGGTGGCACTTCAAAGGTCACACTTATTCCGCCTGAGAAAGAGGCTTCCTCACAGCATCTGGAAAGTTCTCTGAGGGGTCTGTCCAACCTGTCCATCCCCGATGATCTACTTAATTACGGGTTCGATGATCCTGAAGCCCTCAAATTCTCTTCACCCGCGAAAGGCAATGCAGGAGCTCGACTCCCGGCCCAAGGAGATACCACTCCGATTAGCAAAGATAAACGAACGGGTCCGTCGGAGGGAACACTAGGACACACACGCACATGCGCATTTCATAATATACTTCAAGTCTTTTTTCCTATCTCGTGAATTTCCATTAACTCGTTGTTATCTCCATTCTTTGCAGGTGATATGGGGCGTTCTCACAGACTCGATCGCCTTCAGGGCTCTTCAATATTTCATCACTCTGGACGAGATTCTGGTTCAGGTAGACGCAGGGACAGAGGCGACTATGAAGATAGGGACAATCGCCCCCGCGAGTTGTCTCACCGCAAGAAGTCACACTCTCAATCTTCCCAGTCCCGTGATCTTCCTCCTCCAACTGAAACGGATAGGGAGAAGTCTTTACAGAAGGGTTATCAATCTGATGCTCCTCAAGAACAACATTCCAGTTCATCGAGTACAAGGCAAGTTCGAGAGCAACGGAAAAGAACGGAATTCTCAAAGCCTCCTCCTCCTACTCCTGCGGTGGACCCAACTGTTGCGGAAAAGATGGTCGACCTTAAGGCCAAGTTTCCGAAAATCTGTTTTGACGGCTTGAAGTTCCTCCCGGCCATTCATCATATTCCTGGGCATGTGAAGCAGAGTGCCATTGCCTGCAATAACGACGTTTATGTTCAACATGACGCGTTTGTGCACTTGGTGGAGAAGGTCTCGGAAGTATCTGTTGAGCGTCAACACGAGATTGACCGTCTGAATCTGGAGGCTGACAGCGATAAGAAAATCATCAAACTCCAAGACTAAGAGCTCGCTTCGTATAAGTCAAAGCTAGAAGCCGCTGAACAAAGCGCAAAAAATACTGCCGAGGCAGTTACTCGTTTAGAGGCGGCTCACAAAAAATAGCTTGACGAAGCAGTCAAGCGCAGCGGTGCCCTCGCCCTAGAAAAAGACTCTGTCCAAAAGGAAAGGGACGCACTTGCTACTCAAGTCAAGGAGCTGAAGGAATTACTTTCCAAGGAGAAGGAAGACAAAGTAGCCGCTCAAGAAGAATCGCAGCGATACTGTGATGAGATTGTTGCTACCCGACTCCTGAAGACAAAGCTCGATGACGAACTCGCCGGGGTCGAGAAAATGAAGGACGAGGCCCGTGAGGAGGGCAAGAGAATGGCTGTGGAAGAGCTTGATTCTCGCCTCGAGGCGACCGCAGAAGCCGGCAGGGAAGAGGTCAAAAGTATGTTTGACCCGTTGATCGCCGAGTATGGAGCCCGCGTCCTTATGCACCGCGACTTAACATTTCTGGGTGATGGCTACCTCGAATCCCTGGCTGAGGCGTGGGAAACTCTGATAAGGATCAGGAAGGTCGAGTCGGGCTCCAACGAGGTCGATGAGGATGTCTTGGTGAAGGAGTTCCTAAGGGGGAATGAGCCATCGGACTTATCCGCAGCATTGGCACTTTATGGCAAAGGCTCTTCCCCTCCGAAAGAGAAGAATGACGAAGCTGGCCCATCTGGGGCCGATGCTACTACTCCTCACATTGCCGCTCCTTACGCTGCTCAATCGGCCGGTCGGCCAACACTTGATCCATTCGAGCAGCATGCTAGTTATGATCCCGAAGATCCCGGGCTTGGTGTTCATGTGCCGTCACCTATCCTGGAGGGTGAAACCCCTCGTGCCACCGATAGCCAACCGGACCCTGGTAGGAAATTCTTCTTTCTCTAGAAATTGAAGAGATCCCGTCATTTTTCAGCAGTGGCTACCGTTCTAATGCTCATTCCTTATGTTTTCGTGCAGGTTGCTCTGACGCCGAGCCAACTCCGAGGAGCGATGACGCCAAGGAGGAAGCAGAGAAAACAAGCGACGTTGCTCACGCAGGAGTAACTTCCGGTCCAGATGCTCAAGTGATTGGGGCGCTAGATGATGACAAACTTGATACTTTGTCTCATGCCGAAGGAAGCGATGAAATTGAAATCACTTGCGCCTCTGAGCATACTTCAAAGATGAGCATGAAGGACCGTCTTGCCGACGAGGAGAAGAGAAAAGTCAAAGTCAAAGTTGAGTCTGAAATACTGGAACTCACTGATCCGCGGAACAGACCTTTGAAAATCATTCTCCCGGGCAGGTCCAAACCACTAGATGTTCCGTCTCCTACTCCCGACTCTGTTTCTCTAGCAAGCAAAAAGTCCAAGAAAAAGCGTGAGGGAGAGGAGTCGTCGGAAACAACGAAGGAAGACAAAAAGAAGAAGTCGAAGAAATAATCGATACACTCGTTCAACGAGCCTTTTGCTTAAGTCTTGTAATTGCTTTTATCTTCCACAACTTGCAGTTTGTATAGAGAGGTCTGAATTTTGTAGGAGTGATCATGTATCCCCATTTTGGACTTATCGAATAAAATTTAGTTTCTTTTTGTTTGAATGATTCTCTTGTCTTTATTTGGTTTGCTGACACTGTGCTCCGGGGACTTGGAGACTTGAGACTGTTTATACTCTAGTCCATGCTCCAGGGGCTTGGAGTACTCCGATCCGCGCTTTGGGGATTCGGAGATTTGAAATCGTTTATATTCTAGTCCGCGCTCTGGGGACTTAGAGTACTCCGCTCCGCACTCTGGGGATTTGGAGATTCGTATTCGTTTGTACTCTAGTCCGCTCTCTGGGGACTTAGAGTACTCCGCTCCGCACTCAGGGGATTCGGAGATTTAAGTCGTTTATACTCTAGTCCGCGCTCTGGGGACTTAGAGTATTCCGCTCCGCGCTCTGGGGATTCGGAGATTTGAAGTCGTTTATACTCTAGTCCACGCTCTGGGGACTTAGAGTACTCCGCTCTGCACTCTGGGAATTCGGAGATTTGAAGTCGTTTATACTCTAGTCCGCGCTCTGGGGACTTAGAGTACTCCGCTCCGCACTCTGGGGATTCGGAGATTTGAAGTCGTTTATACTATAGTCCGCGCTTTGGGGACTTAGAGTACTCCGCTCCGCACTCTGGGGATTCGGAGATTTGAAGTCGTTTATACTCTAGTCCGCGCTCTGGGGACTTAGAGTACTCCGCTCCGCACTCTAGGGATTCGGAGATTTGAAGTCGTTTATACTCTAGTCCGCGCTCTGGGGACTTAGAGTACTCCGCTCCGCACTCTGGGGATTCGGAGATTTGAAGTCGTTTATACTCTAGTCCGCGCTCTGGGGACTTAGAGTACTCTGCTCCGCACTCTGGGGATTCGGAGATTTGAAGTCGTTTATACTCTAGTCCGCGCTCTGGGGACTGAGAGTACTCCGCTCCGCACTCTGGGGATTCAGAGATTTGAAGTCGTTTATACTCTAGTCCGCGCTCTGGAGACTTAGAGTACTCCGCTCCGCACTCTGGGGATTCAGAGATTTGAAATCGTTCGTACGAGTCTGTATGTCGTGCAGGATAATGTAATTTATCATCCAATTAAGAGATATAGAAATTTCATAGAAAATATGGCTTCAAGCCTTTATTAATGAAAATCAACTAAATTGCTTGATTACAACTTTTAAGAGGAAACTAAGTCATTATTGAATGGAAACATGCAGGAAATAACAGTGCCTACAACAAGAAAGGAAAACATGCTAAATGTAATAGTGCCGCAAATGTTCACTGTTCCATGCTCGGGGGAGTGTCGCGCCATCAACGGTCGCTAGCTTGAATGTTCCTTCTCCAAGCTTCCGTTCAATGGCGTATGGACCTTCCCAGCTGGGATTCATGCGTGATGGTACCGGGAAGACTCATTTCAGAACGAGATCACCCACATCAAAGATTCTTGGGCGGACTCTGCCGTCGTAGTAACGCTTGACTCGATGTCTGTGCGCCGCCGCCCTTAATTCAGCTTCTTCACTCTTTTCGTCAATGCAGTCCAGTGATTCCAACAAGAGGTTTTGGTTCGTCTTGGGATCATAGTATGTCACTCGGTGCGATGGAACTTCAAGTTCCACGGGTATAACGGCTTCAGAGCCGTATGCCAAGGCGAACGGAGTGTGGCCGGTCGCAGACTTGTGGGTAGTTCTATACGCCCATAATGCTGTCGGGAGTTCATCTACCCACTTGCCTCCAACCTTCTCGAGACGCTTCTTCAGTATGGACTTGATTATTTTGTTAACGGCCTCGACTTGTCCGTTAGCTTTTGGGTGTGCAACGGCGGCGAACTTTTTCTCGATGCCGTACTTTAAACAGAACTCTTTGAACTCTCTACTTTCGAATTGCGTTCCATTGTCTGTAATGATGGTGCGTGGAAGGCCAAAGTGGCATATAATGTTTCGTACAACGAAGTTAATGACCTTCTTAGAGGTGATAGTGGCCAAAGGTTCTGCCTCAGCCCATTTCGTGAAATAGTCGACTGCAACTATTGCGTATTTCGCACCACCTTTGGATAGAGGCAAAGAGCCGATTATGTCGATTCCCCAGATCGCAAATGGCCAAGGACTGATCATTTGTGTGAGTTCCGTTGATGGAGCCCTCGGGATTTTCGCATATCTTTGACACTTGTCGCATTTTCTTGCGTAGTCCGCGGCATCCCGGTTTACGGTGGGCCAGTAATATCCATAGCGGAGGATCTTCTTTGCTAGCGTTTGCCCCCCAGTATGGTCGCCACATTCCCCTTCGTGAACCTCTCTCAAGACTCGCTTTGTCTCATCATGAGCGATGCATCGTAATAATGGGACTGAGAATCCTTTTCGATACATTGATCCATCCTGCATTATGTATCGCGCGGCCTTTCGAAGGACCTGCCGTCGTTCGCTTCTTTTTCCTGGTAAAGCCCCGGTCGTCAGGTACAGTTTGAATGGGGTTATCCACGATTCCTTCTCGATTTATGTTCCCAACACGCGATCGACTTTCATTTCGTCTATGCTCGGGGCATGCAAGACTTCGACGGGATACAATCCCATTTGTTGCGTATCGTCGGTACTCGCGAACTTAGCCAATAAGTCGGCTTCTTTGTTCTGTTCGCGCGGGATATGTGAGATGTCATAACGCTCAAGATTTGATAGTAGTTCTTGGACCTGAATGAGGTACGGGGCAAGCTTTCGTCCCTTTGCTTGGTAGTCTCCCCGTACTTGGTAAACCACCAACTGCGAGTCACAAAAGATTTCGACTGATTCGATCCCGAGTTCCCTGATGAGCTTCAAGCCAGCGATCAGTGCTTCATATTCGGCTTCGTTATTTGTAGCCGAGAAATCGAGCTTCAGGGCATAACAGATCGATCGGTTTTCCGGAGTTACAAGAACTACGCCCGCGCCGGAGCAACGGTCATTTGATGCGCCGTCAGTGTATAATTTCCATCGAACGGGGGGAATGATGTCGTGATCGTCCGGTTTGATGGGTATGGTAAATTCAACGATGAAGTCTGCTAACGCTTGCCCTCGGATGGCTCTCCGTGGTAAGTACGCGATATCGAATTGGCTCAACTCGATGTTCCATCTTAGCAATCTACCAGAAGTTTCCGACCGTTGGAGTACCTGCCTCAGGGGTTGATCGGAATAAACACCGATTGAATGTGCTTGAAAGTACGGGCGAAGTTTTCGTGATGCAATCACCAAGCAATAAGCCAATTTCTCTATTTTAGGGTAATTCCTCTCGGCCCCTGTTAAACGTTTGCTAACATAATACACCGGCTTTTGGACTCGATCCTCCTCTCGTACCAAAGCCGCACTTATCGCATGTGGGGATACAGCCAAGTATACGTACAACATCTCATGGTCAACTGGTTTTGATAGCATTGGTGGGCTCTCCAGATGCCTCACCAGATTTCGGAACGCTTCCTCACAGCTAGACGTCCATTCAAAATTTCTCTTTCCTTTCTTTATTATGTCAAAGAACGGGATGCACTTGTCAGTTGCCTTGGATATAAATCGACTCAGCGCAGCTACTTTTCCGTTCAAGCTCTGTACCTGCTTTATAGTCCTGGGCGCTTGTACATCTCGAATAGCTTGGATCTTTTCTGGGTTGGCCTCGATTCCCCTAGCGTTGAAGATGAATCCCAAAAACTTCCCTGATGCAACGCCGAAAGAACACTTCAACGGGTTGATCTTCATGCCATAAAACCTGAGTATGTCGAACATTTCAGCCAAGTCTTGAATGTGGTCGTTTGACCGTCGTGACTTCACGAGCATGTCATCCACATAGACTTCCATGGTTTTACCCAGCTGGTCCTTGAACATTCGATCAACCAGACGTTGGTAAGTTGCTCCAGCATTCTTCAATTCAAAGGGCATCACTACGTAGCAATACAGTCCGACATTTGTAACGAAGCTGGTGTGTTCTTGGTCCGGAATATGCATTGGGATTTGGTTGTATCCTGAGTACGCATCCATGAATGACAGTAACTCGTGTCCTGCGGTGGAATCGACCAACTGATCGATCCTAGGCAACGGGAAACTGTCCTTAGGGCATGCTTTGTTCAAGTTGGAATAATCTATGCAAGTCCTCCATTTCCCATTCGCCTTCTTTACTAGCACGGGGTTGGATACCCATTCAGGGTAGAGGGCGTCGCGGACGAACCCATTCGCTTTGAGTTTGTCCACCTCCTCTCCAAGAGCGGCGGATCTCTCCGGATCCATTTCTCTCCTTTTTTGCTTGATTGGGACGTATTTCGGGTCTATGTTCAACATATGACTCGTGATGGCGGGAGAAATCCCACACATATCAGAATGCGTCCAGGCGAAAACATCAAGGTTCGCCCGGAGGAAGTCGCTAAGGTCTTCAGTCATTGCGGGGCCTAACTGTGATCTGATCTTCAGTATTCGCGAAGGGTCGTCACGGCTAACTGAAATGTCAATTGTTAATTCAGCCGGTGCGCCTTCTCTTCCCTGGGTTTCTCATCGTCGTCTCTCGGATCTATATCTCCGTAGATCCGAGAACTATGGCCGAGCCAGGGCTCGGGCGCTACTTGTCAATTATCCGTATTGAGGATGCAGATGGGATTGTCCGCAACCTTTCCCTTCTCCCTCCGGTGGGCCTCTCGGAGCTCGGCCACATAACAGGAACGACCAGCTGCTTGGTCGCCGTGAACAATGCCTACTCCTTTGTCAGTCGGGAACTTCAAAGTTAAACACCACGGGGCTAACGCTGTCCTAAACTCCGCCAGGGCCGGCCGGCCCAAGAAAACGTTATACGGAGAGTCCACATCCAAAACTACAAAGGGTAGAATTCGCACTCTCCGACGCTCGCCTTGTCCCAGTTCAACTGGTAACTCGACATATCCCACTGCATCAGTTGCAGCGCCGTTAAAGCCGTGAATACGAGCTTTGGATGGTTTCAAGTCTTTTGTTTCTAGCTTCATTTGATCGTAGGCCTTCTTGAAGATGATGTTGACTGAACTTCCAGAATCAATCAGAATCCTTTTTACATATGCTGGTCCGATCGTTGCAGATATGACCATGGGGTCGATGGTCGGAGCCTCTACCTGATCAGTGTCTCTGCTTCTGAACACAATATCTTCTGTCATTACGCGCTGCTGCTTAGCAGGGGCTCCGTCCTCCATGTTCGAACAACACTCAAAATCTGCATGTTTCAAGGAACTTGCATATCGCTCCATCTCCTGCCAATTCTTGTCCGCGGGGTGAGGCCCGCCGATAATTGTATTTATGACCAGTCTACCAACGGTCCGGGCAGGCTCCTCGGGATGATGTGGAGCTGGTGCACGACCTGGGTTGGACGTTCCCTGTCCTCCTTCTTGTGGATCCTTCACAAATTCTTGCAATTTCTTCTGCCTGATCAACTTCTCGATAGCGTTGTGCAAGTGTCTACATTCTTCCATATTGTGTCCATAAGTCTCATGGAAGCGACAATATTTCCCGGTCCGCTTCTGTTCTTCGGTTGATTCTTTTGGACGTGGTTTTCTGTACTGAAAAGTATTGCAGGTGGATAGGTAAATGTTTTCAAGTGGGGCGTTTAGCAGAGTGTACTCGCTGTAGCTTGGAATTCTCGACTTCCACTTTCCTGCTTCTTTTCTTTTCCCTTGACTCCTTCCTCCAGACTCCTTGGGTTGCCCAGGCTTGTTCTGGACATTGACTTGGACCTTTCCCGAGCTGTCTCCAGATTGCTTCACAGCGATGTTGCTCTTTATTGACTCTTGGACAGGCCCTGGCGCCTTATCTCGTCGTACCCACCTAGCTTCCTCTCTTCTTATGAACTGGTGTGCCTTAGAGTAGAAACGCTCTAGCGTAGCTGGAGGTTTTCCTGCCAGCCAGTCTCCAAACTCAGAGTCTGGATCTACACCTCTCATTACAGCCATCAGAATTGCATGGTCATTGGGATTACTGACTTCAGTTGCTGCTACGTGGAATCTTTGCAAATATTCCTTCAACGATTCCCCAGGATTTTGGATTACACTTGACAGAGACATCACGTCCTTTGGGCGCGTAGTGTGTATCCTGAACTGCTCAATAAACTTCTTTGCCAACTCCTCGAAATTTGATACGGATCGCGGAGGAAGTCGGGTGAACCACATAGTAGCGATCCCAGATAGAGTAATCGGAAAGCACCTACACTTGGTGGCATCATTCGCTCTGGCTGAATCCATCATCCATTCGTACCTCATGACATGTTGTCTAGGTTCAGTCTTTCCTTCATATGCAGGAATAATAGGCATACTAAACTTCCTGGGGTACGCCGCTTGCAACACAACATCCGTGAACGGAGTATGACTTCTTGACACTCCCCAGTCATCATTTGATAAGCCCTGATTCTCTTTCATCAGTTGCCTGATCATGGCTGTCAGATCGGGTGTCTGTATGGAAGGCGGAAGGTTGGAGTCTGTTCTACGCGCCTGTCCATGCTGATGCCTCCTCTCTTGGCGATCTGCCAATCGTGCGTCTTGAGGTTCGACATCGTTAGCATTTTGATGATCTGGGCCTCTATCTTACATCTGTATCCCGGTCCTGAAGCTTCCAGCTCTTGCTTGGTCGCGGTCTCCAGCTGTTCGAACAGCAGCATCTGCTCGCGCAGCATCAGTCTTACGGCGTCTGCGCCTGGGAGGTTCATCAGAGGAAGTAGAGCTGTCAGATGAGGAGTAAGCAGCGGGATCGCCCCCAGCATTCTGTTGCTGCTGTTGAGTAAGTTGTGCCATCAGGTTGGCATTGGCTTGCATCTGCTCTCCTAGTTGTCTCCTACTTTCCCTGAGCTCTCTCATCAAGTCGTTGAACTCTATTCTGGTGACAACTGGAGTTTGGTCCTGAGTGGCAACTCCTGTATTTGGAATTGCTGGTTGATTGCTAGGCCCTACTTGTTGCATGCTAGCAGTCTCGTGGGCATCCGCATTGTGAGAAGCTGACCTGGTACGTGGTCTTGCCATTGTAGAGTTATTTGTATGAACTCTGAGTAGAATCAACGGATGTCCTATCAGTGAGTCGGATCTTCTTTGGGGGATTTGTTCAATCCAGTAGCTTCAAAGCAGATCCTTGAGGTCTGAGAATTCAATTCTCAGTGAAAGCACCAAAGTGTTAGCACCAAAATTGGTCACTAACCTCGTTCAGAAAGATTGTGTAGAGATATAAGTGATGAAAGTAAATTAAACAGAGAAGACAATGCTAATTTAAATGCAGAAAGTAAGAACACCAAATTTATAGTGGTTCAGCGTAATTGCCTACGTCCACTTTGTTCAACTTTATTGATTTCCTTTATGGTTGATTACAAATACAATTCGTGAATCAAATGCTTAAGTGAAGTTGTTGAGTAGAGAAGATGAGTCTTGAAAATGGCAGAGTCTCCCCGGTGTTTTCTCTCCAAAAAAGGATCCCTTTCACTGTGACCATGCCCCTCTATTTATAGGCAAATATGGGCTGGACTTCCCAAGTGGGCTGGATAGCCGAACGCTCTAGCCCCAGTACAGTGGTCGCTGTATGCCGAACCAGGTGTGCCGAACGCTCTGATGCCGAACAGTCCCTTATATGCCGAACGATGTGGTTGGTGTTTGGGAAGTGCAGGACGTTTGTCAGTCGAAGCCGAACGCTCTTCTAGATGCCGAACACTCTTGCATGCCGCGTGCTCTTGCTGCCGAGCATTGGTTGACGCTGAGTTCCACTGCATGCCGAACCCTGCTGGGTACTTCGCCGAACACTACTGGATGTCGGACTCTCTGGATGTTGTGTACTTCGCCGAACATTACTGGATGTCGAGTACTCTCTGACGCCGAGCGCTTTTGTATGCCGAGCAGCCTTGATGCCGAGCACTCTTGTATGCTGAGCACTCTTGTATGCCGAGCACTCTTGTTGCCGAGCACTAGTTGACGCCGAGTGCTGCTTGATGCCGAGCACCCCTGTACGCCGAGTACCTTGGGATGCCGAGCGCTCTTGTTGCCGAGTTCTCCTATCACCGAGTTCTAATGATGCCGAACGCTAGCGCTGAACATTGGTTGTCACCGAGTGCCTGTTGATGCCGAGTACGACACCGAGTACTCCTGGATGCCGAGCAGTCCTTCATGCCGAGCTGTGGCCAATGCCGAGCATTCAGTTGCCTGGTCAAATCTCCAGGAAACACTTTCCAAATTTTGAATGGAAATTCTTTTGTATTAATATACGTTATATATCTCTGATCTTGGTTTGGATTTTATCGATTAGGATTCCTTTGAATTTTGGAATGCTCCCACTTGTTCTGAAATCCATTCATGTCTCCCTTATTTGTATTCTTTTGATTTTTGAGCATTGCATAACCCCACTTTGAATGACCTTTATAAGGTGACGATTCCGCCAATCTTTGAATGTTTGTTAAAAGGGTGAAAATCCCTTATAATCGGCATTGATTCACCGTAGATTTCTGTATCCTCGGTTTACGATGTTCTCTATCTTCTGCTATACCTGGATTCTATCTCTGGCGATCGAAGGTCGATTTACCTTAGACTTTCGCATCGATTATATTCCTGAAGTCACGGTTGACCCTGTTAAGGTCGCCCGCGATTTATATGGGCTTATCCATCTTCTATTTGGTAATTTAAGTATCTTATCTTCGTTTGAGCTTATCTTTGAATCAGAATTCTATTGATTAGAGTTCCTTTAAAAATTTGAATCTCTGTTTTGTTTTGAAATCCATCCTTGAATCATCCCTTGGAAAATTTGTGGTTGAATGCCTTTTGAAATTGTGTATTCATCGAAGCTATTATTCTGATAAGGATGACCGTATTTTTATATAAAAGAGAAATGTTTTCGATAAGGATTATATACCCTTTTAAAATGAGAATTTGAAGTTTCGAAAGAATTTGAAATTTGTGAAAATTATATAAGGAATGGTTTCATATAAAATGATTTATAACTGAAGGTTTTGAATCTGAATTTGAGTGATTGAACTCCGGCAATTTGAAATTAGTTTAAGTAATAAATAATATGATTTGAAAGTATTTTCCTAATATGAAATGTTTCAAATGATTTTAATGAGTTTCAAATGATTTCGAAGAAATTTCAAAAGAAGTTTGAGAAAATAGAAGTCCAGAACCCACTTATGTCGCTGGAAAATAATTCCGATGATGAATGCATGCATCATCGACATTGATTTTCGAGTTTCATAGTGGGGGAGAGGCCACTTCGGTAGTTTTGTTATGCGGGTGACTTGTGAAACTAATTTTGATTTCAAATTCCGAAGTGTGATGTGATATTCGAAAGATATATGTATATATATTTGAACAATTTGAAATGAGCCGGTGTTCAGTCCTTGAGTTTTGGATTTAATTTGATATAACCCTATCTTTTGGAATTGATTTACTAATTTGTTGGTGATTTCCAACTCTTGGATTGAAATATGATTTCTTCGACTATTTTGAAGGTTCGAGCACTTCCAAATCGAGGTTAACTTTTCAAATCTAAGAAATTTCGAAAAGTATAAAGTATATAAGTTGGTATGTATGTTTAAAGTATGTAGTAATATGATTTAAATAAGTTGAAACTGTTTTGTTAGGTAAATGAATAAGGCTATTTTGAACTTTTCTAATATGAAATTTAGATTTGAAATGTTTTGAAAAAAATTGGTCTTCAAAATATTTTGAATAAAATTTAGTTTAAATGTTTTAACTTAGTAACATCTTTAAAAAACTATATACTTAACAAGTTGGAATAGATACATAAGTTGTACATATGTTGTTTATTCGCATAATTAATTTGATCCAGGTTTGAGTACACAAGTTCGAGGTTAATTACACCATTTCGTGTTAGGATTTTTCATTTGATTCTTGGTGGCGAATATTTGATATGGATTTTGGGCTTGATTCTAGAATTCTCTATCATAATATATAGCTATGCAAGGAGATTGATGGCTTCTAGTCGAGAAACCATATCGAAGCCGCATTAGGGAAATCGAATGGACAATACTAGTTTGAAAGCGAACTTGTGTGATCGAGCGAGCGATCGAATGTAATGTTGCGAAATGATGACATATGTACATCTTATATTCTAATATCATTGATATACTTGACGTTGAAATGGGAAGTTGTTGGGTTGGATATCTTTGTAATTTAATTTGGAATTTATTTCTTGTATGCAAAACTACTATCAATCTAAAACCATATTTTTTTCTTCTTTTTTCATTTTCAAACTATTTTTCTTTTATTTTTCTTAAACAAACTATTTTATTCTATTTTACGTACAAAACTATTTTTACAAGACTATTTTATATACAAAACTATTCTAAATTCAAACCCTTTTAGTAAGCAAAGATATTCAATCACATATGGCTCTTCATGCAGCAAAATTTATTTTTGAAAAATTCTGACCCTGATATAAGATGGACCTTATGTAAATATAAGATGATGTTGAAAACCATTGATTTCGGAAATAAATTGTTTGACTTAAATTATATTGATTTAGAAACTTGGATTATTCTCCAAACCTATTATTTTGGAAACTTTGAAACTGAAGATATTTAAATTGAGAAGAAATAATTTGGTGGGATTGTATATGATTTTGAAACTGAACTAATATTGAAACGAATTGAATTGAGAACCTTATTTTAAATACTTGATTTGGGAGTGATCGAACTTATATAAAAATTGATTTGTATAAGTATGAAATTGATTCAAAAACTGTTGATTTGGAAAGGTACTCAATTTGAAAAGTGAAATCTTATTTAATTGAAGTCTATATAAGTGTGATTTGATATACTTTTGATTTTGGAAAGGTATTTGATTTGAAAATAAAATCTTATATATAATGGAACTTATATAAGTACGATATTTGAAAGTGATTTGAAAAGGTACTATATGATACATATTTTCGAAGTAAAGATATGGAAAGTGCCTTCTGCTTGATATCCGCTTTGTGGCCACATTGTGGATTCATTTTATCGATATTTCTCTGATTTTTGGTTTTCCGGATATGATACTTGAGTTTCCATCGAATTCCATGGTAATCTCCATGGTCATACGAGCGCGGCTGCATAGCGTAATTCGCAGGGGCTGCGAGAGCCTAGGGTACGGATGTTTCCTGGGAGATCCAGGCGTAACCATTGTGTATCTGCGATCTATTGGGATGCTTGGTAGCGTAATCAGCAGAGGCTGCGAGAGCCTAGGGTACGGATGTTTCATGAGGGATCCAGGCGTAACCATTGTGTATCTGCAGTACTACCAGTCTTCATGGCATAATCGCATGGCTGGGGGGCCTACGGGTATGGATGTTTCCTGGGGGATCCAGGTGTAACCATTGTGTATCCGCGATCCATGATCGACATGTTTTGGTTTTTTTTGTTTGGATTGTACTTTCCATATCTGTTTTTTAAAGTTTTCCAGTATTTTCACTGGGTGTTGAAACAAGTCTACTAAGTACCTGGAGAATTCTAGCTTTGCGCCTGATCAACGCACTGCCAGAGTCTACAGGAATGAGGATAAACTTGTTAAGACGTCGAGTTATAAAAGTATTTTGATAAAGTATTATATAAAGGATATTTTGATCAGTCATTTCCTTTCTAAAAGATTTTAAAGTGTTTTAAACATTGTTTACCTCTTTACTAACAATTTGAATTAAAAGACTTTTATGGATATAATAAAATGGATTTAACCTAGTTACTAAATATTAAAGAATTCTAATTGAATTTATATGGTTTTAAATTAATGGCTCATCCTTGTCTTTCGACCTATTTTCCCTCCAAGCTATCCCGATTCACTATTTTTCCTACTTGCTATTCCTATTTCTCTTATTTTTCCTGCAAGTTATTCCTATTCTCCTGTCTTCTTCCTTTTCGAGGACGATAAAATTTGAGTGGGGGAGAGTGTAACAACCCATAATTTTAATAAATATTTTTAAATTAATTTTTAATTTGAAACTTTAATTTTTAAATAATTTTAAATTGAAGTTTGGAATTTTTCCAAGATATTTTGGATTTTTGTTTCTATTTTTATTCTTCCAAATATTATTTAAATATTGATTTTCTGGAAAAGTCATATTTTGTCAAACTTTGACTTTTATTGAAAATAATTAAAATTTTAAATTTTAATCTTTTCCTTTGAAACAGTAATTGGTTTTGATATATGTTCTGCTTTTCGTTTCATCGAATTCCGTTTAAAACTTTTATAATTTGATAAATGCAGCATTTACACGCAAAATTTTATTTGTATTATATTATTCATTTTGCTATTCTGATTTCTATCTTTTATTTTGTTTTGGACTTTGAATTTAATTATGTGAATTTTTTGAGTTATAATTTTCTTATGTTAGTTATATTTTGTTTGCAATTTTTAAAGCTAGTCTCAATATATAAGCTATTTTCTTTATTTATTTTCCTAAAAAAAATTATTTATTTTCTTTCTCACTTTATTTTAGTTTGTTTTTATATTATTTACTGAGTTTATTTTGTTTATTTTGTATATAAAAGAAAGTGGAAATTCTAAGAGACTAAAGGCTTTAAAACTATGACTTTTCAATTCTTAACTCTTCATTTTCTTTGGCCATTCAAAACTTAAATGTTTGGCCGTGAGTTTTGTCTCATTTTCACGTGAGAAGTTTCTCATTTCAAAAAAATTTCAGCCACATCATTTCTGAAAAAAAATTGGCAATGGCTTCTTCCATTTCTTCTTCACTTTTTCCCTTGTTTTCCATTGTTTTTCACTTGATTTTGCCCTGATCTTCACCTATGTTGCTAGGCCCATAGCCTCACCATCTCCTCCACCGATCACCAACACCTCTTTCCCACCTAATCCATGGCCTAACCATCATTCTCCTCTGACCTGAAAGTGCCATGACCTCCCCTTGAACAAAACTTCACAAAACAATGCAAAAATTCCAAAACAACTACATAGCCGAGCCTTGTAGTTCACATACCCTTCATCTTTGACTTCGGCCACCCCCTTAGCCACCACCACCAGCTTGTTTACCACCTCTGAACATCCCCCTCTCCTCTGACCAGACCTGTAGCAGCCCTGGCCGAGCCCAAAAAGATGATGCAAACCCCTCTTTTACCTTGCCTTTTGATCTTCCCACTTTGTAGCTTACAAACCACTTCCTATTCCTTTGCATTCTTGACCAAGACTTGTTATTTTCAGATCCAAACCTAACCTTTACCCACCTGAAGCATGTCATGGCTAAACCAATTTTGCCTTAAGGCCGAACACATGTTGAGTCAAGAGCAAGCAAAACTTGTTTGAAACTTGGTGATGTCTTTGTTTATCTCTATTTCAATTTGTTTCAAAAATAGATTTTGGTATTGTATATATATTTTTATATGGCTTTGTTTATTGTTATATACAAGATATACATCTTGGCTCTCTTCGCACTTGAATCAAATCGTGCTATCGTGCTTTCTGGATTTTCATTTGTGTGTTTTATTTGCAAATTCCAGCGTAAAAAGGTGAGTATTCACACATGACATTTATACGTATATAATTGTGAAGTGACAACAAGTGAATGTGTAAACTATTATATCATATTATACCTGCCTGTGATGTAAATTATATAATGTTAAACCCTGTTATTAACTTGTCACATCATCTGTTATATTTTATTTTATTATGGGCTCCCTGTTTATTTATTTCTGTTAATCACACTCCAAGTTCCCTGTAGAATAGAATCACTATGGGTTGAAATGATACATACCCGAACGGACTTTAGAATAGGGAAAAATCATTATATGCTGAAATGATAGGCTCGAGTGATTTTATTTATTTTTATTAACTTGGGATTGCGGGTCTGAAATGATAGAACCTGGATTTTTCTTTGTTAATTATGGATTGAAATGATATATTATCCGTATCACTTGATAGGTTAGAAAATAGTATACAGACCCGTGGTTATTTTATATATTTCTCTGGATATTTTTAAGTATTTTAAAAATGTAAATTATGATAATTTGATTTAAATTGAATATAAAATGATTTAATAAAGGGTTAGTGATTTTTCTATAAGTTAAGAGGGTTAAATAAATAAATGCTAAAAATGGAAAATGGAATTTAACTTGACTTGGAATTGTGAGATTTGGTTTTAAAAATGGAAGTTTAAGTAAAAGAAAATAAAATGGAAATTAAGTTTTATTTGTGAAATGATAAATTAAATTAAAGTGTTTAGTGAATGTAAAGAATAGGAAAAGTGTACACTTGAATTTAATAAGTGAAGTAATGAAAATTTGATATTTATTTGTGAATTTACTTTATAAAAATCATAAGTTAAAGAGTATTTAAATGACCATTTTAAAGTGAAAAAAATATGATTTTTATATAATTAAAATGATTTAAATTGAAGTTTATATGTTGTTGAAATTCTATTGTAAATCTGGAAATGTCTTTAGTAGCACTTCAGAAATGCTCGTTTCTGAAAGTTAACTAAAATCTGAACAAATAAGAATCTGCAGCACTGTGTAAGTGCTGTAGTTGCAGAAGTGAACTAAAGGCTAAAATCTAACTAAGGGCTATCACAGCACTTTGCAAGTGCTGTCTTTGCTGAATTGAACTAAAATCTTTAAATTGAACTTTGAACTATTACAGCAGTTTATAAATGCTGTCTTTACTGAATTGAATTGTTTTCAAATATAACTTACCGCAACACTTTCTAAATGCTTGAAAGCTGGAATTTTAATGTTTTAATGTATTTAAGTGAATAAATGAGTTCAGAAAAGGTTAAAATTTTGAGAATTTAATATTTGATTTGAAGGTATAATGACTTCACTTTTAATTATTTAAATGAATGATTTTAATTCGAAATTTTAAACCATTTTTGAAATCTATAACCACGGGTACACTTCTCTGTATGTTATGTTATTTTCCTTGTGATTTATTTGGATGCACACCTTTGATTTGAGAGTGTGGCTAGAGGTGAGCGATTACTGCAGCTTTGCGCTACTCTGGTCACATTAACACTGTTATTTGCATTGGTTTACTTTAATATGGATATTTCTCTGACAGTGTTTATTACTACTTAATTGATGGTTTGACTGATCCTTAAAGGATGGGCGATCCCAAGCATCCTTTAAGTTATTGTACATTGCTATTACGGTTCACTTGAGTTGGTTTACATTGTATAAGTATGTATGTCCTGACTCGAGTGTTTTGTGTTTTACTTTACGCTCGGGTCAGCCTGAGTAACACAGCTTTGGATTCACCTTCTGGAGCTAGAGTTTTGATGGAGCTTATCTGTCTATCTATTCGTCTACTTCTTCCAGTTAGTTCCTATTCTGTATTTGTCTCTGTATTATTGATTTATGTATCCTGACTTTTATTGTATCTATTTTGACTATGAGATTTTGTATATGTTTTGAGAGTTGTATATAGTAGCTTCATGAACTACTATGGTATTTGTTAGAACCTCAATTGTTTGATTTTAATGAAAACAACTATACAATTATGTCAAAGAATCTCTAAGCTAATTTGTAGGTACATGAGCATCAAAAAGAGATAATCAAATACGTTCAAAATGAAGATACACGGTACAAAAGTTTGAAAGAATGTATATGGAGATACAAGAAGAGATATATACGATAGAGACAAGACGAAGGTGACAATCAATGTATTATTAGTCATAGAGTGTCGTGTCTAGAGTTTACAAATGTTAAAATCTTCTCAAAATGATACACACACATATACATTCATATTTTAAATGAAAAAACAAGTTTTCAAAAATTGCATGGAGCGGGACTCGAACCCGGGTCACTAGTTCAAAAGGCAAGTGCTCTAACCATTTGTGCTATGCTATTTTTTAGTTACATTTAGAATTCTGAATGTACCAAATCAGACGTCTGAATCTGGAAAAATGAGTATTGTTAGTACAATATTCAAACGTCTGACTTGGTAATTTTAAACGTCTGAAAATGGTTGTTTTTAGCCTATTTTCTTTCTGGTTTGAGCCCGTGCAATTTCAGAAGTCTGAATATCTATAACGGCTATTTTTTTCAAATAGGCACTTCCATTCATAAAGAGATGTGTTCTTCATTTCAATTGATATGACCATATCTCTTCATGATAACTCTTCACGAACATATGCACCTATTTATAATCTATATAAACACATTAGAATCAAGTTTCCAACAATAGTTCAATTGATTATTATTCTACTCTCTGAATCCTTGATTCTAATACACTTGTGCTTTCATTCATCATTCAAATTCTCTTTATTACTTCCTTATTCTTCACACATTCACATATATATCATAAAGGAGAAGATTATAGGAAGGGTGTTGTAACGACCCAGAATTTATATTAATTAAAATTTGAATATTTAATTGATTTTAAATATTAATAAGTGAAATTAATAAGTCGAATAATTTAAAATTCGAATATCTGGATTTAATTGAATAATTAAATCAATAATGTAATAGTAAAATTCCAGACTTACTTGAAAATGGGTTTAACGTGATTGAAAATGATTTATAAAGTTATATTAAATCATATTGAAGTTATAATGATGTTATAGAACTTTTAAAATTGAATTTTAAGTTAATCTGTGAAAATTGAGTATTTTAATATTTAATTATCGACTGAATATTAGCCATTTTTCGAACAGTCTCAGAATTGAACGAAACTAGTTCCATTGGATCCGTAATAGTTTGTTATTATCGGATTTCAATTTTCGTAGCAATCGGAGTTGTCGTTTGACCGTGGCAGCTCGAAACGCATCGATATCGTTTTAATATTAATTCGGCGAGTTAAAATAGTCATTTTTCAAAAAGTCTCGGATTTCGACGAAACTAGTTTCATTGGATCCGTAATGTGATATTATTGTATGGTTTCAAATTTCGTGTCAATCGGATGTACCGTTTGTCCGGGGCAAGCCAAAACGCCTCGAAATCGATTTAAATCGGTTTAATTTAAATTGATCGTTTATTGTCATATCTCACACATACGATCGAATTAGCTTCCGAAACCTATTCCATTGTGTCCGGAACGTGGGATAAACCTTAGAAATGCCGGTCACCGTGCGTAAATCGGAGTTCGAAAATCCCGGAATGAATAGTGTTCGTCGGTTCTCTATAAAAGCACCATCCTCTTCACAAATTCCAAAACCCTAATCTATTCTATCATCACCCGCCGTACAAAGGCCAATGGCCAGAAATTGTCATTCCTTCTTCCCTTAATTTTTCAAAATCCGTCAACAATTATCGAAATCATCCAACTATAAACTTCTAGATCTAGGAGAGCACTTCAGATCCATACGGGTATGATTGGAAATGGTGGAGAGAATCGATGGCAAATCGGAAGCAAAGCTTCGCCGTTCGCACACGATTATCGGGGAGATGGCCTGACCGAGCTCGCCTATATTCACGTCGATGGTGGAGTGGTGGGTGGCGAATTGAATGGTGGTGCCTGATCGAATGCTAGTGGACCGGAGATGGGTGCGTTCTCAACCCTAGATGGCGGCGTTTGGGTTAGATACGTGAACGAGTTTCGCGTGGGAG
Source organism: Allium fistulosum (assembly GCA_030737815.1). NCBI lineage: Eukaryota > Viridiplantae > Streptophyta > Magnoliopsida > Asparagales > Amaryllidaceae > Allium > Allium fistulosum. Next base: position 863,008,863 of record CM060905.1, on the reverse strand, counting down.
AAGAACAGCAGGGGACGGCCAGATGCGTGGGAAAAAAAATTGGACGGTCGTGATTGGTTGAGGTTAAAAATAATAAAAAGAAATTGTAAATTGAATAAATATAATTCGTATAAACTTTGAAAATGTATGTCTTTTTGATGTGTGATCAGCAATTGACGAAAAAAGCGGCGTTGGCTTCGTTTTGTCGAGCACTATGCGATGCCACTGGATTGGAGTTGATTGGAGTCAGCGAAAATTTCGGATAAAATTAAACGTCCGTTTAATTTTATTCAAAATAAACGCTGAAACTGAATTAAAAATCAAGGTGAGAACTTCTCACTCAATTGAATAGTTTCGATTTATATTTTAAATAGTCAGATTTAAAATTGTTGATTGTATGCCTGGATGACTGTTATCTATTGATTGTTAAAATAGACATTATACGCCGTTAGTAAGCGGAGGTTATTTATTAAAAACATATACCGCGATAATTTCACATTGATGTGGAATTGGTATTATATATGTATATAGAAGTATATATATATTGGCATATGTATATATTGCAGTTGTCAATTTCCCGCATTGTATAGCGGATGAGACCCTATTGTGCCGCATAATAGCGGATAATATTTATTAAACCCAAATACCGCGATAATTCCGTACTGGAGCGGAATTGGTATTGTGCTAACATCTGTGGATGCAGGGAAGCAGGTTGGAGGGATCCAAATGGATTCCTCACCATATTGATTTATTTACAGATATTGTGATATTTGTTGATTATCATATGATGTTATATGATGTTTGATTGTCGTGATTTATGATGGGTGCTGTTGCATCATCGGATCCATTTTTGAAGTTTAAAAATAACGATTTGATTTTAAAAGGATTTTAAAAGTGATTTTTGAAAGTATACGTTTTATTAAATTTTTAAACTGATTCATTCTAAATAAATAAACGTTATAATTTTTATGTAATTAAAATTAGGATGTTTGTGAAAAATATAATAAGAATGTGGTTTTTGAAATATAAGTTGATTAAATTGTTATTGGTTTAAATTGAAATTTTCGACTTATTATAAATGGATTATATTTATAGAAGATGTATAAAATTGTTATTTTTTTAAAATAAAAATAAGGAGATTATTTAGGAGTTCTATAAAGGGGCATTTCACCAGAAGGACAAACATTGCAGTCCAATTAAGTTCTAGGACACGCATCTGAAATAATTACTTTCAAGCCCAAAGTCATCAGAGTAATTACGTTCGAGGACAAAGTCAGCTGTCCAAATACTTTCAAGGACATAATTTCATAGGTTTTTAGGCCCTAGAAACTAATTATTTTGCGTATTGTCCTTAAAAGTAATTATTTTAGTTGTGTGTCCTAGAAATTAATTTCACTTGCTAAAGAGGCCCTTGTGGCTAATTCCCACTTCTATAAATGTTAAAATGAACTTATAAACGTATTTTATAAGTAAGTAATATTAATAGATATACGATTTGTGAAGTTATAAAATGAAGGATTTTGAAACTAAATGAATTATAAGTTATCAACTTATGATTTGGATTTTTGTTATATAAATGAGTCAAATGGAATTGTTTAAATAAAGGGATTTCATAACTTGAAATTGTTATAAAATATAAAATTGTGATTTATAAACGTTGTTTATAAATTCGAAATCACTTATTTTGATAAGTGAATTGTAGAAGTTAATGGAAGGAATTATATCCACGATTTTGGACAGTGGATAAGCCTTTAAATAAAATGTGTAGAAATGTTGAAATTGGTTAATGAAGTATATTCACGATTTTGGACAGTGAATATATATTATTGAAAAAATGGTTATGTTTTGGGAAAGCGATATTATAAAATGAAGTAATTGTTTTAAAAGATGTTTTAAAACGTGTTAAGTATCGAATACATAGATTTCAATATTTATTGTTGAAATAGACGTTTCGAGAAATAAGGAAATGGTGGACTATAACATTGTTGTTATAGTAAATGGTTTCCAAAAGGAAATATTTTGTGTAGTATTGGGATTATATATCTATCTAAATTTCGAATCCCTATACTAGTGATTTTGAGTTGTCGTAACGATGTTTTACGTAACATTCGTTTTGACTCAAATAAAATTTGTGAAAGAGAATGATTTCCTTAAAGAATGAAATATATACTTAATTATGATTTAAGTATATCGGATATCTTCCAAGTGTTGAAAATAAATGATTTGTGAATTACTTATTTTTAAATAAGTATGGAAATGCTTTTCCAATATGAAATGAACTGTTTTGAGATTTTATCTTCAAAGATAAACTGAAATGTGGAAATTGATTTGGAATTGTTTTCAAATGGTTAAGTGTGGAAATTATATATCTTGTAAAGATATTTTTGGAAATGAAATAATTTGGAAAATTATTTGGAATCTGATGATGTTGCGCATCTTTATTGATAGTTAAATAACCGACTATCAATAATTACCTTGAATGGGTATTCGTTGTGATTTGCTTGAATTTGAATGCCACACTTATTTTTGAATAAGCGCTCACTATTCGGGTTAGCCGGGAAAGGACCATGGGGTCGTATAACCCATTCCGAATATGTGATACGTCGTTATGAATCGCATTTTATGACCGGTGTTGAAGACCGAATATTTTTGAAAACGGAAGGATTACCGTCGAGTTACTCTACATCGGCTGATCTCCGATTTAGAGGTTTTATCACCCTTAGTGACGGGAAGTTCGGACGTGATTAGAAAATTATCCGGATGTGCAAGGGCTTCGTGAGAAGTGCCTTCGGTTCTGTTCGATCCTGGAACAGACTTGTATGGTTGTGTGTCTGACGTTACAAATTGAGATATAAAGCTGATTTCTTTCAAATACATTTCGGTTGGTGGCGGAGAATTTATTCTCTTAGCTTAACACCCTTCTCTGAGACGTACGAGCTCATAGGTTATGTAGTTGAAATTTATCAGCAATATACTCCCAATTTGGTAACGTGGCATGCTGAGTGTTGCTGTGAAATGATCATTGTTCAATCATTTGTGATATGATCATTTGTTTGATCATTTATCTTTGTGATCATTACTTTGATCATTTGTTTGACCTGAAGCATGGCTTTGTGACAAAGCGTAGCTTTGTGGACGAGACTTCGTCGGACCTCACACCCCGGAAATGGTCAAAACAGGAAAGATGCGGCAAGGTTATTAGGGGGTAGCGCCCCTTTAGTGTATGTCATTCCTTCTGGATAGAGGTGGTATCATGGTATAGAGCCCAGATACTTAACCTATGTGGTTGCTGCATTATTATTCTTATGTGGTTGTTGGAAATCGAGGATCCTCGGATATAGATCGGTTACGATCGGGGGATGACATATTCGTGTCAGTAGTTACCCAGTTAGGGGTAACCCGGCCTTGTGTTGGCAGAGATCTAACCGTAATGTTAGGTTATTTCTCGGGACGTCATTCCAGAGGCGTTTCCATGTGGCAATGGGAAGTTCCTTGGCCTGACCATTTGTTGGAAATCCAAAGAAACAATACGATCTTGTACGGTTTTAGTTGTAAAACCTATCATTCACTTATGGTGGTCACCATTGTTTGGATGGTAGCTATAGTAGGCATAAGTGCAGAATGCCTATGCTGGCTAAGATTTATATTGTACTTTCGAAATGTTTTCTACACTATGCACTAATAATAATATCAAAAAGGATTTGATTTTGCATAGTAAGCATCTTTGACTATCATAAGAAGAAATCTCCTCCAATTCTGCGTTTGCATTGTGTGTGTGGCGGGAGGTCTTATGGTAGTTTCATTTTCCAAAAGCATTGCGAAATTGACTTTAAAATCTTCCTGTTGTTTGTTTTAAAGATAAACTGTTTTAGTTCTCACACCAGTCGCCATGACTGACCTGGAGTTTATTGTTTCCTTCCTAAACTCTGGGTGCCCACCAATTTCCACACGGGCAGTCTAGAGTCAGGTTATCAGGTCATTCTGGATTCGGGATGCTGTGGAGCTTAGTGGCGAGCTGGATGGCGAGACATATCACCTATACAATGTATTATTCCGCTGTGTATTCTGTTATGAGGACAAGTTTATATAACTGTCCATTGTTGTATTGTTATTGTAAACTCTGATGATGATGTAATGTATAAAATGATATAATTCTCTTATTTAAAGATTATTCATTTATCTATTATATGTTGTTCCGCTGCGAATGTGAGATTTTGATATTTGTTTCTGTTTCTGTGTTTTCTGTTGTTTCTTCATTCTTTTTCTTCTATCTTTTCTTCTACCTCTTCTTTCTTCAAACCCTAAGTATTCGGTTTTCCGGCATTCGATGGCTCGGCAGTCGATACAGTGGACGTATCAATGTCGGTATTCGGAAGTCGAAGAATCGGGTCCTTACAATGTGGTATCGGAGCATATGGTTAAGCGACAACCCTGCTCTGTTGGGTGTTACTCATTAGAGATAGAGTCAGTAGTACTCTAGAATGAGTGTGAGTGTAATAATAGATACGAGCGCGTATTTGTTAGTTAATATAAAATTGTTTTATATTGTGATGATTGGTTTGTTGAGTGGTATATGGATTCTGGTCGGTATAGTCTGTACAACTCTATCGATAGGGATCTCTAAACACTTATATAGAACAATTCGGCACGATATTGTTTTAAATTGGGTAAATGAAATAATTTTACCTCGATTATATTTTGTATATAAAGAAATAATTTTTCAGAATTATTAAAGTGTATATAATTGATTGATTGGTTGTTGAAGATGTAAAATATATATATATATATATATATATATATGAGTTAATTAAAAGTTGTTTGAATAAGTTAAATAAAAACAACAGTTGTAAAAGAATAATTGTATAAACAAATGAATTATAAAAGGGTGAGGTTATAATTAAAATGATTTACAATGGTAAAATAATCTTATATATAAGAAGAGATTTATAAACGAGATTTATAAAATAAAAGGAAGATTTTTGAAAGAATTTAAAGCACTGAATTCACTATGTTGCTGGAAAATAATAAGGGTGATGACTGCAGCATCATCAGTATCATTTTCGAGTTTCTGTGTGATTGATTTGCTACCCATAGTAAATTGAAATTGAAGTTTTGTTGTAATAAACAAATTTGATTTAAAAAATCCAAGTTGTAAAGTGATAAATATAAGTGAAATAAGATTTATACTTATGATATGAGATAATAGATTTAACTTTGGTAAAGTTAATGAATTTAAGTAGCATAATGAAATATGATGTGAAATTTAACTAAAAGAAAGTCAAATAGATTAAATCAGATTTGGAAGTTTAAATATATAAGTTGTATAACTTATAAAATGAGTAAACGTAAGCAAAATAAAATTTGATTTTGATTAAGTAATGAATTGGACTTTAAGGAAAAGTTAAATGGAATTGAATTTAAAGTAAACTAGAAATGGGCTTAAGTTGTATAGTGAAAGCAAATGTAATCGGAAATTTAAAATGGGATATGACTTAAGTAATGGTGAATGAATTTGATTTTGGGTGTCAAAATTAATTAATGAAATGAAGTGATGAATATGAACTTGAGTTGTATAAATGAAATTCAATTTTATTTGTTAAAATAATTAGCAATTGAATTAATAAATAGATTGAATATTAATCAATCTAATGTGAATGGATGGATGTTAATCAATTGAATGTAAATAAATTGATATGAAACAATGAATATAAGTGTTAATTCATTAGAAACTAATGAAGTTGAGAAATTGAATAATTAAATGGAAAATCAATAGAATATCAACCAATTGGAATTAAAAGTGTTGAACCAAATCGAATGTAAATGAATAATTTGGTTGTGTTGAATATACATTGGTTGTTATATGGATGTTAGTTGATTGTGTATAATTCATTAAGTGTTAATGAAGTCGAATTGATAAAATTGAAAGCTAAAGTAATTGGATCCAAATTGGAAGTTAAGAGAATCTTAAATAGAATTGAATCTGATTTGTAAGTGAACTAATGTGAATGTAAACTAATTGAATTTGAACGAATGAATATTAGTAAAATCCAATGTTAACAATCAAATATGATTTAAAAATTGAAAATCAATTCAATGAATATTAATGAGAAGTGAATCAATATTGATTTGGTATGGATTTGTTGGATGTTTATTGGATGATGGTTGCATTTGTTGTTTGAGTGCATTGCTATGTTAGCACATGTAGTTATGTTTCTATATGATGTATATTGATTTTATTTTCATATCTACATGTTCTCATATGTTTGATTTAGTGTTTAGTAGGTGCGGATGGCGTTTGCTTCGCATTTGGAGTTCGCTTTCGTGCTATATTAGCCGTATACCCTCGCTAAAAATATATAAGGTACATATCTCAGATTAAATATCGTACTTTTACACTTTTTTCCCTACGGGATGCCTCATCACTTGATGAGATGTATATTTGTGATATATATACACTGTCATTTTTTTTTCGGATCGAGCCGCGCAAAGGAGGCTATGGCGAAATTTTCCAAAAATTTAAGGCGTTAGAATATTTTTGAAAATTTTTGAAAACTAAGTATGATTTGGAAACTTAGTAAAGTTGTTGAAAGAAGTTTAACTATAGATTTTGGAAAAGTTAAACACTTAAGATATTTGTAAATCAAATTTGAACGATTTGTTTTAGAAAGTTAATAGATTTTGTATCTTTTTCTTACTTGGTAATTTCGAGGACGAAATTCTTTTAAGGGGGGAAGTTTGTAACGACCCAGAATTTATATTAATTAAAATTTGAATATTTAATTGATTTTAAATATTAATAAGTGAAATTAATAAGTCGAATAATTTAAAATTCGAATATCTGGATTTAATTGAATAATTAAATCAATAATGTAATAGTGAAATTCCAGACTTACTTGAAAATGGGTTTAACGTGATTGAAAATGATTTATAAAGTTATATTAAATCATATTGAAGTTATAATGATGTTATAGAACTTTTAAAATTGAATTTTAAGTTAATCTGTGAAAATTGAATATTTTAATATTTAATTATCGACTGAATATTAGCCATTTTTCGAACAGTCTCAGAATTGAACGAAACTAGTTCTATTGGATCCGTAATAGTTTGTTATTATCGGATTTCAATTTTCGTAGCAATCGGAGTTGTCGTTTGACCGTGGCAGCTCGAAACGCATCGATATCGTTTTAATATTAATTCGGCGAGTTAAAATAGTCATTTTTCAAAAAGTCTCGGATTTCGACGAAACTAGTATCATCGGATCCGTAATGTGATATTATTGTATGGTTTCAAATTTCGTGTCAATCGGATGTACCGTTTGTCCGGGGCAAGCCAAAACGCCTTGAAATCGATTTAAATCGGTTTAATTTAAATTGATCGTTTATTGTCATATCTCACACATACGATCGAATTAGCTTCCGAAACCTATTCCATTGTGTCCGGAACGCAGGATAAACCTTAGAAACGCCGATCATCGCGCGTAAATCGGAGTTCGAAAATCCCGGAATGAATAGTGTTTGTCGGTTCTCTATAAAAGCACCATCCTCTTCACAAATTCCAAAACCCTAATCTATTCTATCATCACCCGCCGTACAAAGGCCAATGGCCAGAAATTGTCGTTCCTTCTTCCCTTAATTTTTCAAAATCCGTCAACAATTATCGAAATCATCCAACTATAAACTTCTAGATCTAGGAGAGCACTTCAGATCCATACGAGTATGATTGGAAATGGTGGAGAGAATCGATGGCAAATCGGAAGCAAAGCTTCGCCGTTCGCACACGATTATCGGGGAGATGGCCTGACCGAGCTCGCCTATATTCACGTCGATGGTGGAGTGGTGGGTGGCGAATTGAATGGTGGTGCATGATCGAATGCTAGTGGACCGGAGATGGGTGCGTTCTCAACCCTAGATGGCGGCGTTTGGGTTAGATACGTGAACGAGTTTCGCATGGGAGAAGAACAGCAGGGGACGGCCAGATGCGTGGGAAAAAAAATTGGACGGCCGTGATTGGTTGAGGTTAAAAATAATAAAAAGAAATTGTAAATTGAATAAATATAATTCGTATAAACTTTGAAATGTATATCTTTTTGATGTGTGATCAGAAATTGACGAAACAAGCGGCGTTGGCTTCATTTTGTCGAGCACTACACGATGCCACTGGATTGGAGTTGATTAGAGTCAGTGAAAATTTCGGGTAAAATTAAACGTCTGTTTAATTTTATTCGAAATAAACGGTGAAACTGAATTAAAAATCAAGGTGAGAACTTCTCACTCAATCGAATAGTTTCGATTTATATTTTAAATAGTTAGATTTAAAATTGTTGATTGTATGCCTGAATGACTGTTATCTATTGATTGTTAAAATAGACATTATACGCCGTTAGTAAGCGGAGGTTATTTATTAAAAACATATACCGCGATAATTTCACATTGATGTGGAATTGGTATTATATATGTATATAGCAATATATATATTGGCATATGTATATATTACAGTTGTCGATTTCCCGCATTGTATAGCGGATGAGACCTTATTGCGCCGCATAATAGCGGATAATATTTATTAAACCCATATACCGCGATAATTCCGTACTGGAGCGAAATTGGTATTGTGCTAACATCTGTGGATGCAGGGAAGCAGGTTGGAGGGATCCAAATGGATTCCTCACCATATTGATTTATTTACAGATATTGTGATATTTTTTGATTATCATATGATGTTATATGATGTTTGATTGTCGTGATTTATGATGGGTGCTATTGCATCATTGGATCCATTTTTGAAGTTTAAAAATAACGATTTGATTTTAAAAGGATTTTAAAAGTGATTTTTGAAAGTATACGTTTTATTAAATTTTAAAACTGATTCATTCTAAATAAATAAACGTTATAATTTTTATGTAATTAAAATTAGGATGTTTGTGAAAAATATAATAAGAATGTGGTTTTTGAAATATAAGTTGATTAAATTGTAATTGGTTTAAATTGAAATTTTCGACTTATTATAAATGGATTATATTTATAGAAGATCTATAAAATTGTTATTTTTTTAAAATAAAAATAAGGAGATTATTTAGGAGTTCTATAAATGTTAAAATGAACTTATAAACGGATTTTATAAGTAAGTAATATTAATAGATATACGATTTGTGAAGTTATAAAATGAAGGATTTTGAAACTAAATGAATTATAAGTTATCAACTTATGATTTGGATTTTTGTTATATAAATGAGTCAAATGGAATTGTTTAAATAAAGGGATTTCATAACTTGAAATTGTTATAAAATATAAAATTGTGATTTATAAACGTTGTTTATAAATCCAAAATCACTTATTTTGATAAGTGAATTGTAGAAGTTAATGGAAGGAATTATATCCACGATTTTGGACAGTGGATAAGCCTTTAAATAAAATGTGTAGAAATGTTGAAATTGGTTAATGAAGTATATTCACGATTTTGGACAGTGAATATATATTATTGAAAAAATGGTTATGTTTTGGGAAAGCGATATTATAAAATGAAGTAATTGTTTTAAAAGATGTTTTAAAACGTGTTAAGTATTGAATACATAGATTTCAACATTTATTGTTGAAATAGACGTTTCGAGAAATAAGGAAATGGTGGACTATAACACTGTTGTTATAGTAAATGGTTTCCAAAAGGAAATATTTTGTGTAGTATTGGGATTTATATATCTATCTAAATTTTGAATCCCTATACTAGTGATTTTGAGTTGTCGTAACGATGTTTTACGTAACATTCGTTTTGACTCAAATAAAATTTGTGAAAGAGAATGATTTCCTTAAAGAATGAAATATATACTTAATTATGATTTAAGTATATCGGATATCTTCCAAGTGTTGAAAATAAATGATTTGTGAATTACTTATTTTTAAATAAGTATGGAAATGCTTTTCCAATATGAAATGAACTGTTTTGAGATTTTATCTTCAAAGATAAATTGAAATGTGGAAATTGATTTGGAATTGTTTTCAAATGGTTAAGTGTGGAAATTATATATCTTGTAAAGATATTTTTGGAAATGAAATAATTTGGAAAATTATTTAGAATCTGATGATGTTGCGCATCTTTATTGATAGTTAAATAACCGACTATCAATAATTACCTTGAATGGGTATTCGTTGTGATTTGCTTGAATTTGAATGCCACACTTATTTTTGAATAAGCGCTCACTATTCGGGTTAGCCGGGAAAGGACCATGGGGTCGTATAACCCATTCCGAATATGTGATACGTCGTTATGAATCGCATTTTATGACCGGTGTTGAAGACCGAATATTTTTGAAAACGGAAGGATTACCGTCGAGTTACTCTACATCGGCTGATCTCCGATTTAGAGGTTTTATCACCCTTAGTGACGGGAAGTTCGGACGTGATTAGAAAATTATCCAGATGTGCAAGGGCTTCGTGAGAAGTGCCCTCGGTTCTGTTCGATCCTGGAACAGACTTGTATGGTTGTGTGTCTGACGTTACAAATTGAGATATAAAGCTGATTTCTTTCAAATACATTTCGGTTGGTGGCGGAGAATTTATTCTCTTAGCTTAACACCCTTCTCTGAGACGTACGAGCTCAGAGGTTATGTAGTTGAAATTTATCAGCAATATACTCCCAATTTGGTAACGTGGCATGCTGAGTGTTGCTGTGAAATGATCATTGTTCGATCATTTGTGATATGATCATTTGTTTGATAATTTATCTTTATGATCATTACTTTGATCATTTGTTTGACCTGAAGCATGGCTTTGTGGCAAAGCGTAGCTTTATGGACGAGACTTCGTCGGACCTCACACCCCGGAAATGGTCAAAACAGGAAAGATGCGGCAAGGTTATTAGGGGGTAGCGCCCCTTTAGTGTATGTCATTCCTTCTGGATAGAGGTGGTATCATGGTATGGAGCCCAGATACTTAACCTATGTGGTTGCTGCATTATTATTCTTATGTGGTTGTTGGAAATCGAGGATCCTCGGATATAGATCGGTTACGATCGGGGGATGACATATTCGTGTCAGTAGTTACCCAGTTAGGGGTAACTCGGCCTTGTGTTGGTAGAGATCTAACCGTAATGTTAGGTTATTTCTCGGGACGTCATTCCAGAGGTGTTTCCATGTGGAAATGGGAAGTTCCTTGGCCTGACCATTTGTTGGAAATCCAAAGAAACAATACGATCTTGTACGGTTTTAGTTGTAGAACCTATCATTCACTTATAGTGGTCACCACTGTTTGGATGGTAGCTATAGGAGGCATAAGTGCGGAATGCCTATGCTGGCTAAGATTTATATTGTACTTTCGAAATGTTTTCTACACTATGCACTAATAATAATATCAAAAAGGATTTGATTTTGCGTAGTAAGCATCTTTGACTATCATAAGAAGAAATCTCCTCCAATTCTGCGTTTGCATTGTGTGTGTGGCAGGAGGTCTTATGGTAGTTTCATTTTCCAAAAGCATTGCGAAATTGACTTTAAAATCTTCCTGTTGTTTGTTTTAAAGATAAACTATTTTAGTTTTCACACCAGTCACCATGATTGACCTGGAGTTTATTGTTTCCTTCCTAAACTCTGGGTGCCCACCAATTTCCACATGGGCAGTCTAGAGTCAGGTTATCAGGTCATTCTAGATTCGGGATGCTGTGGAGCTTAGTGGCGAGCTGGATGGCGAGACGTATCACCTATACTATGTATTATTCCGCTGTGTATTCTGTTATGAGGACAAGTTTATATAATTGTCCATTGTTGTATTGTTGTTGTAAACTCTGATGATGATGTAATGTATAAAATGATATAATTCTCTGATTTAAAGATTATTCATTTATCTATTATATGTTGTTCCGCTGCGAATGTGAGATTCTGATATTTGTTTCTGTTTCTGTGTTTTCTGTTGTTTCTTCTTTCTTTTTCTTCTATCTTTTCTTCTACCTCTTCTTTCTTAAAATCCTTAGTATTCGGTTTTCCGGCATTCGATGGCTCGGCAGTCGATACAGTGGACGTATCAATGTTGATATTCGGAAGTCGAAGAATCGGGTCCTTACAGGTGTACTATAATTGCCAAATTCGTGTTACTCAAAAACACATATTGTCAAGAAATATTGTTCTGTATAAGTCTCGTTCTGCTGCTCGGGCAAAGTGAAGTCCTCTTCGGCTGATGAGGCGTGAAATCCTGTTCTATTGCTCAGGTCCCTGTTCGGCTGCTCAGGGTTGTATAGACCTGTTCCTTCAGGTTAAGTGAGGGTTGTTGTTAGTTGAAATTCCAGAAGGAGTATGGGACTGGACATAGAACGGGAAGTTCGAACCAGCATAAAAATTCCTGGTGTGCTCGTTTATTATTTACTATTATCTGCTAATTGTTCTATTATTCCGCATTGCTTTTATACTATTCCATATTACTCGATCCTATAGTCACTTTCATTTGGTATCAGAGCCTGGAATTATATCGATCGTCACAACATCGTAGAATAATGGCTAGAAAACGATCCAGTCGAAATACAATAGGCAAAATCCCTATCAAAGCCACCAGTGAAGACTACAAAAAGGTACTTTCTGATTTACAAATTTTAGTAAAAGATAATAATGAATTAGTTAGTGTAAGCAAAAAGATTTCAAAGCTTAAATTTATTATTTTAGAAAAGATGAAATCTATTGAACTTGAAAATGAGAAATTGAAAAATGAGAAGTTAGATTTAGAAAATCAACTTGGTGTTTTAAAGAATAATTTTAAGGCTCTTATAGATTTTCTAGATGAACAAAACACCATATTTGAGAAAGAGAGAGAAAAATTTTCAAAAGAAATTTTTGATTTGAAAAGACAAAATGATTTATTACAATCCTCTTTAGATAATTCAGAATCTCAAAATTTCCTTCTCAAAAATGAAAACTGTACGTTAAAAAACGAGAATACTGAATTAAATGAGAAAATTGATATTTTAAATAATAGTAATATTTCTTTTAAAAATAATAATTGTGACTTTAAAGCTAAATTTGATAAACTTAACACTGAAGTCACAAAATTTAATAAAGGTCAAAATGATTTAAAAATGATTTTATCCAGTTCTAGACCGTTACATGATAAAAGTGGTTTAGGATTTAATAAAAGGGGTTTTTAGACTCAAGGAAAAAGTTGTTAAAAATTTTAGTCTCAGGAACAACAAGTTTGTTTTTTAGGCTGAAGGACACTTTATAGTGCAAATCATAGAATGATAGTTATAACTATCATTTTCTGTTTACACTAAAAAATGTCCTTCAGACTAAAAAGCAAACTTGTTGTCCCTGGGACTAAAATTTTTAGCTACTTCTTCCCTGTGTCTATTTTCCTGTTAATAAAATTGATCGTAGAAATAGCACTAGATATGCTTTCATGTATAGTAAAAATGTTAGTGCTAGTACTAAATTTCGAGTAGAGTCTAAATCCAATTTTTATAGAAATTGAAATACTGCGATGACCAATAATGTTTATAATTTCTTTAGAAGTACAAAATCATTGACCAGAAATATGAATAAAAATTATCTAAGTATTTGGGTTCCTATTAATTGGAAAAATAGAGAAAAATACATTGATGATTATTTTGATATGGTAGTTAATAATGAAAATTATATTTATAAAGGATCAACCACACCCAAATGGGTATGGTTTCCTAAGACCTAACCCCTCGGACCCTAATATAATAAGTGGGTACCGAAAATGATTATTATTTTTTGCAGGTGCTCGGAGAAACAAAAGGAAAATGATAGATTTTGGAATTTTAAAAAATGTTACATACGTTTAATAGAATTACGTTCTTACAATGAAATATGGACTTCAGCAAATATGGTAAAATCTATTTTATTTTTCCTTCATAATTAATAATGAGTTTATCTCGTTATTTACAAGATATTTTATATAATTTATTATATTCCCTCATTCTTTTTGATAATGGCAAAGTGGGAGAAATTCATATGCATATTAATAGAGGGAGATATTATACTTAGGGGGAGCTTTAAACATATTAATATTATTTTTTATATAGAATGAATATTTTTTAAAAATTGTATAGTTGTCATCATCAAAAAGGGGGAGAATGTTAGAACCTCAATTGTTTGATTTTAATGACAACAACTATACAATTATGTCAAAGAATCTCTAAGCTAATTTGTAGGTACATGAGCATCAAAAAGAGATAATCAAATACGTTCAAAATGAAGATACACAGTACAAAAGTTTGAAAGAATGTATATGGAGATACAAGAAGAGATATATACGATAGAGACAAGACGAAGGTGACAAACAATGTATTATTAGTCATAGAGTGTCGTGTCTAGAGTTTACAAATGTTAAAATCTTCTCAAAATGATACACACACATCTACATTCATATTTTAAATGAAAAATCAAGTTTTCAAAAATTGCGTGGAGCGGGACTCGAACCTGGGACACTAGTTCAGAAGGCAAGTACTCTAACCATTTGTGCTATGCTATTTTTTAGTTACATTCAGACGTCTGAATGTACCAAATCAGACGTCTGAATCTAGAAAAATGAGTATTGTTAGTACAATATTCAAAGGTCTGACTTGGTCATTTCAGACGTCTGAAAATGTTGTTTTTAGTCTATTTTCTTTCTGGTTTGAGCCCATACAATTTCAGAAGTCTGAATTATTCAATTCAGAAGTCTGAATATCTATAACGGCTATTTTTTTCAAATAGGCACTTCCATTCATGAAGAGATGCGTTCTTCATTTCAATTGATATGACCATATCTCTTCATGATAACTCTTCACGAACATATGCACCTATTTATAATCTATATAAACTGTGACGACCGCCCATGACCCCTGCACCGAATCTAAAGATAGAGCGCTGTAAAGTGTGCCAGGCGACCATGGACGATTGTCAAGGTAAGATTAAAACAACAGAACCTATCGTATTACTCACAGTGCATGGATAAAATACAATAGAACATATGTATAGTGAAGCTTTACAGAACAAAATGACATCATATAAAACTCCATAATAGTTGAATACAAACATCCACATAGTCAATACATCAAGCCTCACTACATAACTCTCAGAGAATACAAAACAGCGGAATATCCAGTACATATAATAAGAAGATAATATGCAACCCTCTAGCTCGTCTTCGATATCAGCAACGTGAGAAGAGAACAGCACCTGTCACCTGCTACCTAGTCTGCCCGTCCCAAAATGGACGAACAGCCCAAGGCAATAAGAATTAAAACATAAAGCCTTGAGTCAGACAACAGTCTTAGTGAGCAGTAAATTAACTAACAACATACCAAAAGAGCATAAAGGAAAAGGAATAGGAATACAACCCTCCCACTCCAACCTCATTCTACAGTGATAGCCCCCAGACACACACTAAGCAGAAGCAAACATAGCAGAGCATACAATTTAAAGTAAAACTACTATCACTCGAGTCAAGGGCGATGTTTTCCAAGTACCAAGGCCTAAATCAGATAAGCACCCAGAAAATACCGCTCTTGAGTCCGAATGACGATACAACCAAACATCCATGACTCTGGCTATCACTGTTATCATTGCTTCGATATCACCGTTAATTGAATGACCGGCACATTCTTTCAGCCGTCCGTCAAGGGCTAATGGAAACCCCGGTTCTAGACATAACTCCCGCACGTCGTCGCAGCCCGTGCCTAGGACTATCGAATCTGCCCAGAGTACTCGACCATCAACAGTTAGCCGTTGGGACTATCGAATCTGCCCAAACGTACTCTTGCTTAGAGCATGCTAGAACCTTCAACAACGATGCTATCCAAGCCTCCTAGTCATCCTCCTCGACGACTATTCTCATATCCATTCATTATCCTCAACTCGAATCATATCACCGAGTTATCAACATGCTTGGAATGATCCCGTCTGGATTAGACCAAGTCTTCATCACATAATTGCCTCGCTTCATTACATCCTCGCAAAGCCTCATCTCATCATCACATCATCAAATCTATGCATAAGAGCTTCATTATCCCGCTACATATGCCACGAGCAGCTTTTCCATTTCAAGAGCCTTTCCCTTAGCTTTTGAATCCTCTTCTATCTAAATCTAATCATCAATCATCTAGTTCATAACAATCAATCAAATCAAACATCAATCCAAACAATCAAGCATTCAAAAATGATCTAAGTAGACAATTATAACAATAATGGCATTTTCGTAATTAAAGAGTTGAAAGTCCAATAAGCATGAAAACATGGATTATATCTCTACAAACTTGATGAATGAACTTGCATAGGTTAACATATGATAAAATGGATGTAACATCATCATGGACAATGGATCTATATGGATCTACACATAGGATGAAGAAAATGCATGGAAATCTCTATTTTAACACCAAATCGAGCCAACAATCCGATATACTCCTTTGGATCCGTGTGAGAGATAATCACCACTCACCAAATCACCTAAACAAACCCAAATCAACACGCTTCAGATCTGGACAGCAAAGGATCAAGCTTGATCTATCACAAATCCTCTTCAAATGAAGAAATCCCTCTTGAAAAGATGAAGATCTTCAATCTAAGCTCTTGAATCTTCAATCTTGATCTTCGATTTGGATGGGTGGAAGCACAAGATTAGAGTGGAGAAAAGAAGTGAAGAAGTGTAGATGTCGAGCTCTCAAAATGGCAGCACTTCGTTGCTTCAAAATCCGGATCCCAAAAATGAAGAGAAGCTCTCCTATTTATAGCAGAAAACAGCCCTAAGTCGTAACTCGGCTATCTCCTTAAGTCGCTGCCGACTTAACACTATGCCGACCTACGACCTAAAAACCCCCACGACTTAACAGAGCCTCCGACCTAACCCTTAGCCAACAACTCCGACCTAACAGACAAGCCTACGACTTAACATGCGCGCTCCCTCCTAAGTCGCCTGGATGACCTAACGACTTAGCACCATTCGACTTAACACTTATACGACTTATAAAACCTTGCGACCTAACAACTTAGCCTCTCTTAAGGTCGCCAACTTGTTAACTCCTTAGATCGCTAACCCACCCAGTCGACTTAACTACTAAGTCGCTAACTCGCTATCCCAGCTCCTCTAAGTCGTTGCCGACCTAACCATAACTACATCCTATAGGTTGCTCGAAACCTTAACTCGAACTGCCGACCTAACACTTAACACCCAAACACTTAGGTCGCTCACAACATTCTCTTAGGTCGTTGCCGACCTAACTCTACCCCAGAATACTTAGGTCGCTTACTACTCTTCCCTAGGTCGCCTGAACCTCTTAAGTCGGTCACGACTTATCTCCTAGGTCGGTCACTACCTTAAGTCGGTCAACCACACTTCCTTAACTTCGGTGAGTTCCTTGAGTCGGCAACTCGACCCAGACTTGTTGCTTAACTCGTCCAAACTCCTAAGTCGGCTACGACTTAGGACTTAAGCAAAATTCTGCCAAAACCAGAAATGACTTAACAACCATACAACCAAAGGTCAATCATTTTAGAATGTTTTGATCCGTAAAAATACGGGTCGTTACATTCTCTCCCCCTTAGGAATTTCGCCCCCGAAATTCCAAACAAACAAGGCAATCAAAGCTATTCTGTACGCCTATCATCCATAACAATCAATAAACCATGCATCCAATTCTAACTTAGCGTACAGAATTCTAAGACTTAGAACAAGTTACAATTTCGTTAGATGACACGACACCTTAGGGCCATACCTTGAAGAGTTCAGGATGAGCTGCTTTCATCCTCTCTTCCACCTCCCACGTACAGTCGTTATCATCGTCACTCCATTGTATCTTGAGCAACTTAACTATCTTCCTCCTAAGCTGTTTTGTGTCAGTTTCAACAACACGAAACGGCTTACGAGGTCTTCTATCAACTGGATCAACTTCGAAATCTTCACAGCTATCAGCAGAAACTACGGTATTCGAGTCATGCACATACTTCCGTAGATATGATACATGAAAAACATTGTGCACACCCGACATCTTCTCCGGTAACTTCAATCTGTAGGCGAGCTTTCCAATTCGCTCGATGATCGGGAATGGTCCAACAAATCTCGGAGTCAATTTTCCTTTCTTCCCGAATCGAATAACATTCTTTAGTGGAGAAATCTTCACAAAAACCATATCTCCTACGTCGAATTCCAAATCCTTTCGACGCTTATCAGCATAACTCTTCTGACGGTCTTGGGCTGCCTTCATTCGTTGCCGAATGATCTCTATGCAATCTGAAGTCTGACGAATCATCTCTGGCCCAAGCATCAGCTTTTCTCCAGTTTCCAACCAACATGTCGGAGAGTTACACGGTCTTCCATACAATGCCTCATATGGTGCCATACCAATGCTTGACTGGTAACTGTTGTTGTACGCAAACTCCACCAAATGAAGGTGATCTTCCCATGATCCTCCGAAATCCAAAACACAAGCTCTGAGGAGATCTTCCAAAACTCGGTTGACTCTCTCAGTCTGACCATCTGTTTGGGGATGATAAGCTGTACTCAAACACAACTCGGTTCCCAAGACTTCCTAGAAGCTCTTCCAAAATCCACTAGTGAACAATGGGTCTCGATCGCTCACTATACTCTTCGGAATACCATGGAATCGAACTATCCACTTAACATACAACTCAGCCAACTTTGATGCAGTTCTAGTCGATCGAACAGGAATGAATCGTGCACTCTTAGTCAGACGATCCACAATGACCCAAATCCCTTCATTTCCCGTTCTGGTTCTAGGCAATCCATCGATAAAATCCATCGACACTTGTTCCCACTTCCAGGTAGGAACTTCTAATGGCTGAAGCAATCCACTTGGCTTCTTCTGTTCGGCTTTTACCAACTGGCAGTTCATACACTTGGAAATGAAATTTCCAACATCCTTCTTCATACCTTCCCAATAGTAGGTTCTCTTCATATCCCGATACATCTTGTTTCCACCTGGATGAATTGTCAACTTCGAGTGATGACTTTCCTTCAGAACTTCACTCCTCAATTCATCTATATCGGGAACAACTAGTCGTCCTTGCTTTCGAAGCCAACCCTCTCGATCGACCTCGAATCCTTTATCCTTTTCTGGATCCAATCCAGATTCCAAATCACGGATAATCTTGACAAGCTTATCATCTCGCTTTTGGCCCTCGCCAATCCTTTCCACAAGAGTGGGTCTTATCGATAAGTTTGCCAACATCTCAGGTTCCAACTCGCATCTAGGCCTGAAGTCAAATCCAGCTAAATACTCGAGACTCTTCCATTCTGAAAACATGGCTCCCAATCCTGCATGTCTTCGACTTAACGCATCTGCCACTGCGTTACCTTTTCCCGGAGTATAAGCTATACCAAAATCGTATGATGCCAAAAACTCTAGCCAACGTTGCTGCCGAAGATTCAAATCCTTTTGGGAGAAAAGATACTTCAACGACTTGTGATCCGTAAACAACTCGAATCGAACTCCCAACAGATAATGTCTCCACATCTTCAGAGCAAATACAATCGCCGCCAATTCCAAATCATGAGTTGGGTAATTCCTTTCATGCGGCTTCAGTTGTCGACTGGCATACGCAACAACTTTATCCTTCTGCATCAGCACTGCTCCAAGTCCAGTACCACATGCGTCGGTGTAAACCACCATCTCATCATTCCCACTTGGAATAGTCAAAACAGGAGCACTCGTCAATCTTTCTTTCAGGATTCCGAAAGCTTGCTCACACTTAGCATCCCAACTGAACACTTGGTTCTTCTTCGTCAATCCTGTTAATGGTGCAGCTATCTTGGAGAAGTCTTTGATAAACCGTCGATAATATCCTGCTAATCCAAGAAAACTTCTCACATCAGATGCATTCTTAGGTCTAACCCAATCCTGGATTGCTGCCACCTTAGCGGGATCAACCGCTATTCCATTTCCAGAAATCACATGGCCTAAGAACCTAACTTCATTCTTCCGGAAGTGACACTTCGAAAACTTAGCCTTCAGCTGATGTTTCCGCAAGATTTCCAAAACAATACGCAAGTGCGTCTCGTGCTCTTCTTCTGTTCTGGAATAAATCAGAATGTCATCCACGAACACAAGTACGAACTTGTTCAACTGATCTCTGAACACTCTATTCATAAGATCCACAAAATATGCTGGCGCGTTAGTCAATCCAAACGGCATTACCAGCCACTCAAAGAAACCGGATGGTGTCCTAAAAGCAGTCTTCGGCACACTATCCTTAGCCACTCTCAACTGGTGGAATCCCGTTGCCAAATCCATCTGAGAAAACACCTTAGCTTCGTGAAGCTGATCAAACAAGTCATCTATTCTCGGCAATGGATACTTGTTCTTCTTAGTCACCTTATTCAGCTCACGATAATCCACACACAATCTCAACAACCCATCTGCCTTGGTTGCAAACACAACTGGTGCACCCCACTCGGACACACTACGCCGAATGAATCCTTTCTGTAAAAGATCATCAACTTGCACCCTCAACTCCTGCTGTTCCCTAGGCGCCATCCGCCTAAGAGGCATCACAACAGGTCTGGCTCCTTCAACTAGATCTATACGAAACTCGATCTCTCTATGCGGCGGCAACCCTTTGACTTCGTCAAAGACATCCTCGAATCCATTAGCGATCGACACTGATGACAGTCCATCCCGTGGAACAACTAGCGAATACATGAAGCTCATGAAGACGCCTTCTTCATGCTTACATCGTATCATAATCTTTCGCCCCTCCACATTCTCGACTGTCACTTCCAACCTTTCGCAATCAACCTTTACCGCATACTTCCTAAGCCAGTCCATACCCAAAATAATTCCGAACCCCGCAAAGTTCAGAACAAAGCAATCACAAACAAAAGAGCAACCATGACTCGATACAACTAGACCACGACATATCATACTCAAACAAGACGAACCACCAACTGGATTAGTCACAACCAATGGCCTATCAACAATATCCGGTTCCAAATCTAACCGGTCTACTAGTTCATTACAAACAAACGAATGCGACGCTCCAGTATCAAACAGAACTCTAACTGGAACACCACATAGGAAAAGAGTACCTTGAACAACCACACTCTTTCCTTTCTCTTCAGCAGTAGGAGCTTTCGAAGACGACGGAACAGCTCCCAAAGCATAGGCTTGCACAATCTGCCTGTCCTTCCTTGGTTCGGGACAATTCTTCCTGAAATGTCCCGGCTTGTCACAGTTGTGACACTTCATCGGTGCCTTCGGATTCTTACAATCCTTAGAGAAATGGCCCTTCTGCTGACAATTGTAGCAAGTCACCTCGCCTTTCGGCTTCTTCTGGCCATCCTTACCCTTCTGCTGCTGCTGCTTCCTCTTCTGGTTTCCACCCTGCTGTGGTTTAGATTCTCCCTTGGTAACAGCAATAACAGGTCCTTCCTTAGGAAACAGACTCTCATGCCTAAGAGCTTTCTCCACAAGCTTCTCAAATGAATCGTCTAAATGATCCACCAACTGTCTCCCAAGATAACTATCCAAGCCGGTCACAAACTTCTCATTCTTCTGATAAGCAGATTCAATATATGACCGAGCATACTTGGACAAAGCTTCAAACTCAGAAACATACTCAAGAACAGATCTTCCACCCTGCTTGAGCTCTACAAACTTCTTGAACAGAACAGACTTCTGAGTTGTAGAAATGAACTTAGCTTCAAACCTAGCTTGGAATTGCTCCCAAGTAATCTCTTCTTCCGCAGTATTGATGGTAATAGAGTTCCACCAATCAGAGGCTCTCCCTTGAAGCTGCCTTGATGCCAACTTCCTCTTAGTTGCATCATCAATTCCCAAATCACCAAAGATCCTTCTACAAGCATCTATCCATCTCTGGACTTCGATAGTTGATTCTGTTCCCAAGAAAACCTTCCCTCCAAGAGCAGTATAATCCTTGCACAGCTTAGCAAAATCCACTGGTTTCGGAGTTTGGACTTGAACTCCAACATCAACTGCCGCTCCCGGAACCGGTATCCTTCTCATGATCGAAGTCATCATAGCTTCGAACATGGCTGCATAATCAGCAGTCTCTTCAGTAGTACGGCCTTCCCTAGCAGCTGGTCTCCCTCTTCGACTCATTCTCAATATCTAAAAAAAAATGATTAGAACATCTAGAGAAACAACTGCATAAAGGACTCAAACTCTACTAAGCTACTATATTATATATAGTAATCATCCATCAAAATACAATTACATCTCTCATACGTAGTTACGACGGCGAGCGTTGGGTAAAATCGATTAACCAATGCTCTGATACCAAATGTGACGACCGCCCATGACCCCTGCACCGAATCTAAAGATAGAGCGCTGTAAAGTGTGCCAGGCGACCATGGACGATTGTCAAGGTAAGATTAAAACAACAGAACCTATCGTATTACTCACAGCGCATGGATAAAATACAATAGAACATATGTATAGTGAAGCTTTACAGAACAAAATGACATCATATAAAACTCCATAATAGTTGAATACAAACATCCACATAGTCAATACATCAAGCCTCACTACATAACTCTCAGAGAATACAAAACAGCGGAATATCCAGTACATATAATAAGAAGATAATATGCAACCCTCTAGCTCGTCTTCGATATCAGCATCGTGAGAAGAGAACAGCACCTGTCACCTGCTACCTAGTCTGCCCGTCCCAAAATGGACGAACAGCCCAAGGCAATAAGAATTAAAACATAAAGCCTTGAGTCAGACAACAGTCTTAGTGAGCAGTAAATTAACTAACAACATACCAAAAGAGCATAAAGGAAAAGGAATAGGAATACAACCCTCCCACTCCAACCTCATTCTACAGTGATATCCCCCAGACACACACTAAGCAGAAGCAAACATAGCAGAGCATACAATTTAAAGTAAAACTACTATCACTCGAGTCAAGGGCGATGTTTTCCAAGTACCAAGGCCTAAATAAGATAAGCACCCAGAAAATACCGCTCTTGAGTCCGAATGACGATACAACCAAACATCCATGACTCTGGCTATCACTGTTATCATTGCTTCGATATCACCGTTAATTGAATGACCGGCACATTCTTTCAGCCGTCCGTCAAGGGCTAATGGAAACCCCGGTTCTAGACATAACTCCCGCACGTCGTCGCAGCCCGTGCCTAGGACTATCGAATCTGCCCAGAGTACTCGACCATCAACAGTTAGCCGTTGGGACTATCGAATCTGCCCAAACGTACTCTTGCTTAGAGCATGCTAGAACCTTCAACAACGATGCTATCCAAGCCTCCTAGTCATCCTCCTCGACGACTATTCTCATATCCATTCATTATCCTCAACTCGAATCATATCACCGAGTTATCAACATGCTTGGAATGATCCTGTCTGGATTAGACCAAGTCTTCATCACATAATTGCCTCGCTTCATTACATCCTCGCAAAGCCTCATCTCATCATCACATCATCAAATCTATGCATAAGAGCTTCATTATCCCGCTACATATGCCACGAGCAGCTTTTCCATTTCAAGAGCCTTTCCCTTAGCTTTTGAATCCTCTTCTATCTAAATCTAATCATCAATCATCTAGTTCATAACAATCAATCAAATCAAACATCAATCCAAACAATCAAGCATTCAAAAATGATCTAAGTAGACAATTATAACAATAATGGCATTTTCGTAATTAAAGAGTTGAAAGTCCAATAAGCATGAAAACATGGATTATATCTCTACAAACTTGATGAATGAACTTGCATAGGTTAACATATGATAAAATGGATGTAACATCATCATGGACAATGGATCTATATGGATCTACACATAGGATGAAGAAAATGCATGGAAATCTCTATTTTAACACCAAATCGAGCCAACAATCCGATATACTCCTTTGGATCCGTGTGAGAGATAATCACCACTCACCAAATCACCTAAACAAACCCAAATCAACACGCTTCAGATCTGGACAGCAAAGGATCAAGCTTGATCTATCACAAATCCTCTTCAAATGAAGAAATCCCTCTTGAAAAGATGAAGATCTTCAATCTAAGCTCTTGAATCTTCAATCTTGATCTTCGATTTGGATGGGTGGAAGCACAATATTAGAGTGGAGAAAAGAAGTGAAGAAGTGTAGATGTCGAGCTCTCAAAATGGCAGCACTTCGTTGCTTCAAAATCCGGATCCCAAAAATGAAGAGAAGCTCTCCTATTTATAGCAGAAAACAGCCCTAAGTCGTAACTCGGCTATCTCCTTAAGTCGCTGCCGACTTAACACTATGCCGACCTACGACCTAAAAAACCCCACGACTTAACAGAGCCTTCGACCTAACCCTTAGCCAACAACTCCGACCTAACAGACAAGCCTACGACTTAACATGCGCGCTCCCTCCTAAGTCGCCTGGACGACCTAACGACTTAGCACCATTCGACTTAACACTTATACGACTTATAAAACCTTGCGACCTAACAACTTAGCCTCTCTTAAGGTCGCCAACTTGTTAACTCCTTAGATCGCTAACCCACCCAGTCGACTTAACTACTAAGTCGCTAACTCGCTATCCCAGCTCCTCTAAGTCGTTGCCGACCTAACCATAACTACATCCTATAGGTTGCTCGAAACCTTAACTCGAACTGCCGACCTAACACTTAACACCCAAACACTTAGGTCGCTCACAACATTCTCTTAGGTCGTTGCCAACCTAACTCTACCCCAGAATACTTAGGTCGCTTACTACTCTTCCCTAGGTCGCCTGAACCTCTTAAGTCGGTCACGACTTATCTCCTAGGTCGGTCACTACCTTAAGTCGGTCAACCACACTTCCTTAACTTCGGTGAGTTCCTTGAGTCGGCAACTCGACCCAGACTTGTTGCTTAACTCGTCCAAACTCCTAAGTCGGCTACGACTTAGGACTTAAGCAAAATTCTGCCAAAACCAGAAATGACTTAACAACCATACAACCAAAGGTCAATCATTTTAGAATGTTTTGATCCGTAAAAATACGGGTCGTTACATAAACACATTAGAATCAAGTTTCCAACAACAATTCAATTGATTATTATTCTACTCTCTGAATTCTTGATTCTAATACACTTGTGCTTTCATTCATCATTCAAATTCTCTTTATTACTTCCTTATTCTTCACACATTCACATATATATCATAAAGGAGAAGATTATAGGAAGGGTGTACTATAATTGACAAATTCGTGTTACTCAAGCACACATAGTGTCAAGAAATATTGTTCTGTATAAGTCCCGTTCTGCTGCTCGGGCAAAGTGAAGTCCTCTTCGGCTGCTGAGGCATGAAATCCTGTTCTGTTGCTCAGGTCCCTGTTTGGCTGCTCAGGGTTGTATAGACCTGTTCCTCCGGGTTAAGTGAGGGTTGTTGTTAGTTGAAATTCCAGAAGGAGTCTGGGACTGGACGTAGAACGGGAAGTTCGAACTAGTATAAAAATTCCTGGTGTGCTCGTTTATTATTTACTATTATATGCTAATTTTTCTATTATTATGCATTGCTTTTATACTATTCCATATTACTCGATCCTATAGTCACTTTCAGTATTTTATTTCCGCTGCGAGTTATTCTGATATTCTGTGTCTGTGATTCTATATTTGATTTTATTTGCTCTAAATTTTCTTGACAATCCACTGTTTTGAAGTATTTAAGTCCGACATGTGTGGATTTATTGTCGATTTGAATGGTCCAAAATAGTGGGATGTTACATTTTATATTTCTGATGTACCCATTGAGACAAGATGTATTTTGAGATATTTTACCATAAATATTTGGCTTTGTTATATGGGATTATGTTGTATGTTCCTGACATTTGAATTTTTAAATAAAATGGGTATTGTTTTGATATCATATTTTATCTCTCCGTTGTGAGATTCAGTTAATATGTTGATAGATAGCTCTGTGTATTGTTCTTTGTATCGATTTTACCTAGCTTTGGAAAGGCTCTACGGTTCGATGGACCTTTTCTGAGTCAAAAATTAGGCCCGTTTCGAGGCAAGTTGTTACATTTGGTATCATAGTTTAGGTTGCCGATCAAAGTGGATGGTATATGTATGAGTGGTATACCTGTTATTTTTCAAAAACCTTAATTATATAAATATACATATATACCTATTTTGAATATAAACCTAACTCTATAAATTCCGAATATAGTAGTAGTTGCAACCATATTCCGAAAGGATGGGCGAGGCTACTATGAGTGGGAAAAATAAATAAAGTTATATTTATAATTCTATCTGGATTACCCCATGAGGCGAAGATCGTATCATAAGGAGTGGATAAAGAAGAGCATGATCGTGACATATAGAAGCACCCTAGAAGTTGAATGAGAAATGGAAGATAAGAACCTATATGTTATAGGCATCCAAAAGTAAGGAATGATAGGAATGAAGCAGATGTAAAGAAGGAGTGGAGCAAGTTCTCGCAATAAGGTGTACATTAATCATCACAAGGAGATAATCAGATTTTTATGAAGATTGAGTAGGAAAGAAGGAAAGTTCAACATAAAGGACAATTAAAGTAAATTTCTAAATCCAACCCCATGGAAAAGAATTTGATAAAAGGTTTTTGGAAAATTCCTCAAAGGATTTATTGTGGAGTTGTTTTAAAAAAGCAAGAAAGTTTGGAAATTCATAATTTAAAATTTTTGTTGAGTCAAAATTTTCTGATTAAAAGTATTTCACGAAAAGGGTTTTTCATTTTTGAAATTCGTAGTTAAAAATTGGTCGAGTCAAAATGTTTTCATTTAAAGATTTCGATGAAGTGATTTCTCGGTTTTGATATTAAGGTAAAATATAGTGTAAATTGGACTCGATGATTTTTATTATTTCATAAATTTGGAAGTTCTTTTTTTAAAATTCTTTCTAAAAGGAAAATAAATGGAAATGGAACTTGACTAAAATGATGTAGAAGCCATTTAGGTAGGAGAAATATAAATAGAGGCAATATTGGAAGATTTGGATAGAAATGGCATTAGGAACTCATATTACATAGGATTAGTAATCTAATTAGAAATAATATAGGATTAGGATAGGAAAACAACATGATAGAAGTTAACCTTGTCTATTCCACTTTTCATTGTTCAAAGTTATAGAAGTTGTTTTTGAAGAAAAATGATTAATTGGTATGATAATTGAGTTTTTGAATGAAAATCCTACTTTTAAAGAAGAAATTCTTTGAAGTAAAAGACTTTGAGAATAGAAATTATTTTGCTAAGCAATTTTTTAATTTTCTAATTTTGGGGTTATGGATAAAGCGGCAAATGTTTTGAAAAATATGTTCATTTTTGTTCAAATGCTTTTGAGAAGTTGGGTTCAAATATTTTTGGAAGATTTTGTGCAAGTGCTTAATAATAAAAAAAATTAATGAAATAAAATATGGTGTTTAAATGCTTTCGGGAAATTCGATTCTTTAAACCGTTTTTCATGTTGGAAATTCTTTTGAAAAATATGTTTAAAAGTTTTCTTTTGAAATGAGAAAATTTTTAAATTTCAAATGCCACATACTAGCTTAATGAAGTTTTTATTTTTAAAGATAAACATTTCAGATTGAGTACTTAATAATTTGTGAAATTTTAGTTTTAAGAATGGTGGATATTAATCCAAAAAAATTTATGAAGTAGATAGGGATCACTATCTAGGTAAGACAGGGTAAAGGTTTTAGGATATGAATAAAATAGGAATAGCATGTACAACCTGAACTGGAAATTTGAAATCAGTCTCAAATATTTAATTATAGAATATTGGTAAAGTTGTAAAGGTATTCTAGATCTATAATTGCGTTGTAAATTAGATTGCCTTAGTTGATCTGGAATGTGAATTTTTATGTTTTTTATTTATTAGGGTGGATTCCATTTAATTTTCATAATTATCTAATTTCAAAATATGTATAAAAGCATGTCATTTGAAGTAACAAGGGATGTACCAAAAAGGGAAAGAGATGTGTAAGATATGGATATTCTTTTCTGTAGTTTTCACTGTCTATTTCAATAAAAGAAAATAAATAATTCTTTGTAATCTCAAACGAAGCAAAGATCTCACCTTTGGTTAATTTATGGAAAATTGTAACGGTAATACTTATTGGAAGGATAACTCTAATAAATTAAAACGTGGAAGGGAATGTTTTAGTTTAGAAAGTAATAGTTAGAAATAGGAATACAAAAATATGTATGACCGCGCTTACCGATTAAAGATAAATAAATAAATATATATACATATGGCATAATTTACGACAAAAATCGTAATAGTTATTTATAGTGTAGTAATTATAGGACTATGACTTATGGACATTAATTATAGATTTAATGGGCAATAAATTTATAATTAATAGAGAGTTAAAAAAAACTAAATGGTGATTGATTAAGGAATTTAATATGGTATTTATGGAGAAATTGAATATGCATAATGTGTGGATTTTAAAATTGTAAATAGATTAAAGGGGTTGAGTGAGGATTGATTCAAGATTATCAAATTTTGACATTAATGACCAATTATTACAGGCAATTGACATTTATTAGAAACCAGGAAGGATAATTAAGGAAGATGGGAGATAGTGGAATGACATTCTAGGAATGTACAATTTAATAAGAAGTGTTAGAACCACAACATCATTAACACAGGTTGATGATGAACGGAAGCTTCCATAAAAAAAATCTTTTAGATTTTTTGGGTTGTAACCGCTAGCTGTCTTCCTTAAGTTAGTGGAAAAGCATATGATACGGTATAAAATATGTTTCTATTTTATCATTGGGTTGATCTTATGGATGGGATTAGACCACCACATATATATAAATATCGTAAATAAGGAAATTTCATAAGGACACTTAACTAGTGATAAACTATAGGTAAGGTTGGAAGTTAATGAGGAAATAAGATTAGTAACTAGGATAAAGAATGCTTCAATCCCAAAAACTTTATGATTTTAGGAAAAATAAATTATAGCCTACGGAGTGTCACTATTCAAGGATGACCATCCACCCCAGAGGAGATAAGATGTGTAGGGATATGAAGAGAATTTTTCTATTGAATAAGGATGAAGAAAAAGGTTACCGAATATGTTTTCAAATGTTTGGCATGCTAAAGGATAAGGCTGAGCAAGTAAAGCCTAGAGGATTTTTATTACCATTAGAGATTCCGACTTGGAAATGGAGCATATATCTATGGACTTCATAGATGGGTTGCCTAGGAGGCAAAAGGACAATGATGTTATTGATGTCATAGTGAGTAGACTCAGTAAAAGCGCTCATTTTATTCCCGTTAGAAGCAACGGGACCGTAGCATCATTAGCACAAATTTACATTAAGGAATGATTTGACTTCATGGAATTCCGATTAGCATTATTAATGATAGGGACCCCTTATTTATTAGCAAATTTTAGAGGAATATGCAGACAGCTTTAGGAATTTCATTAAATCCTAGCACCGCTTACCACCCACAGGCCAATGGTCAAACTGGAAGTGTGGATAGAATCTTGGAAGACTTGTTAAGAGCTTGCATCATGGACTTTGGAGGACACTTAGAGTAGCATTTACCTTTAGTCGATTCGCTTATAGTGATTGTAAATAAGCAACGACTGATATGACACCATATGAAGCTTTTTATATAAGGCCATGCAAATAGCCGAATTGTTGGTGGGAAACCACCAATAACATTCTACTTGGACTAGATTTAATTCACGATACTTTGAGAAAAGTAGAGTTAATTAAACAGCATATGAAGGCCGCACGAGATCATCAAAAGTTATATGCGGACAAGCGAAGAAAATAGTTAGAGCTTGAAGTAGGGGACATGGTGTTTGTTAAAGTTGCGCCACTTAAGAAGGTCATGAGATTTGGAAAGTCAGGAAAGTTGGCACCAAGATTTGTTGGGCCTTTCCCAATTTTGGAAAGAATAGGAAAACTTGTTTATCATATGGAGCTACAGGATAAATTGGTAGGAGTCCATGACATTTTTCACGTTTCCCACTTGAGGAAATGCCTTCATAGCACGGCCATTGTGGTAGAGCCTGATCAATTGGAGGACATTTTGATGGAGTCGAACGCATCCCATGCCAACACAAGCATTGTGGAGCACAGAACAAGGAAGCTCTGCAACAAAGAAATTAGGCTAGTTCGAGTACAATGGAAAGAAAATCCAGCAGAAAGCATGAGGACTTCTCATCCTAAGCTTTCACTGGCAAACTTTTCTCTCCAAAGTTAGGTTTTGGTTGCATCATGGTTGCTAGATTGGATGGTAGGATATGGTTGCTACACTTTTGCACTCATATAGAACACTTTTTTCATGTCTAGGATGTTTGCATACATGCATATATGTCATGACACTTGCATTTATGCTAGGACTGAGCTCACATATAGTATGTCTACATAAATAATCACATTGCACTTTTTGGTTGAGTAAATGGTTGTGTAGATAACATGGCTGTATAACATGGATGCTTAACATGCGTTGTCCGTCCCTTAGGGATTTCGAGGACGAAATACTATTTCATGGGGGAGAATGTAACACCTCGTAAAATTAATAAGAAACTAACTAATAAGAAAATAATTAATTAGTAAATTAAAAAAGGTAAGGCTAAAAATGGAAATTTTGTAAAAGTGGGAATTTGACCCTAGAAGTTATGTCGTTGCATTTGTGGCAATTTTCTGATAAATGTCTATATATGGTGTTTTAAAAACGGAGCTCAAACGAAAAAGTTATTGACATTTGAAGTTTTAGGATCCAAAATTTTTTTAATGGAATTAAAATTCAAGTAAATAATTAATTCTTAAATTTGAAATTTAAAAAGCAATAGTAATTAGGCTTGGGGGTTAAGTAAAAGTTAAAGAAAAGTTAAATATAATTAAGGTATTAAATAAAATAAATCAAACGATAACCAAATATTCCCAAAATATATGCTACTGGTCGAGCGCCTTCCCTAGGCCGGTCGACCGCTGGCGATCGACCGGCGAACGTTGGTAGCGGCTAGGGATTTCAAATTTTGAGCGTCCAGATTTTATTAGCTTTAACCGACTAAAATCCGACGGTTCTACTGCTTTCTAACCACAATAAATATGAGTATAACCCCTTCACTTTTATTCATAAATTATTTTAGGAACTAAGTGAAGCTCGGTCAGTTTCCCTCTTCAAAGATTTGGAGAATTCTCTAGGATTTCAGGTAAGGAGTTTTAGGTGTTTATTATTCAGTTCCATATTTTGTTCTCCTCTAATCCCTAAATTTCTAAATCTAATTCATATATAATTCCCTTGTTGTACATATCAAAAAGGAGATATCTGTAACAGGTTGAAGTGGGCGTAAACAAATCCAAAAAGGAAGAGCTAAGTATATTTTGTAAGTGGAAATCTTAGTCTTTCTTATTTTAGAAATTGTATAGTATAACTTGGATTTGATATATGCTGTAACAGCCTCCCTACTTAGAGGCCCAAAACTAACGGCTACGGATGTTGCAGTCATCCATAGTTATTAATCCTCGATGACCAACTAAGGCAGTGTTAGATTCATTGATACACAGAAACACATGAATATGGAAAAAAATTAAAACATCAAACAAGATCGCATTCCATTTCAAAACATTTCAATTCATTACATAATCCCACAATCGTTAACCACGTTTAGAAAAAATATACTTATTACAAAATACTCCAAGTGTGACATATGAAGATGCCTCCTTGGATGATCAGAGTATATATAGGAAATTTAACGACATTGTCATTACAAACAACACAGCGGAATCAAAATAAAAGAGAACTCTAGATAGTTATCATGCCTCTTGCACGTCTCCCGAAGCTTATTTGTCTAAAGAGTTATCTAAAAACCTAAACTCTAAAACTACTCAAAATCAGTTGAGTACCCGAGAGTTTAAGAGGAAAACATAAACTTCAAGTCAGACATAAAGCAAGGTATGAATAATATCTAACATCTCAAACCATTTAGATATCTAGTGAGACCACGCCGCTTAGCGAAACAGGTTTTCCCTCATTAGTATCTTAAAACCTTTATAAAATCATATAATGTGCTCCTGCATCCACAATGGTTAAAAACATAGTCATTTCAAAATATTATAATGATATGCATACAAGATTAAAACATTCTAGATTTCCCCGTCCTCTGTTTAATTGACTCCCTGTCATATTTATAGTTTCTAGGGTTACTATTAACCTATTAGTTTTCATGGGCCTACTATTAACCCCTATATAATATATGGACTCTCTATCTTGTTTCATAGTTTTCATGGGTGCGCTATGAACCTATTGGCCCCTGCTAATTGACTTAATTAATTCATGGGTTCCCCTGAACCTATTGGTGGCCCTAATAACTCCTCTCTTATCCTAGTTTTCATGGGTTTACTAGGAACCTATTGGCAACTGTCAATAGCTTAATCCGGATATAGTTTTCATGCGTACACTACAAACCAATTGGCCCCTGCCAACCACTCTTTATAACATAGTTGTCATGGGATCACTATGAACCTATTGGTAACTCCAATATCTTCCTAATTATAGTTTTCATGGGTGCACTATAAACCTGTGTCCCTGACAACTTCTATATTTAAGATCCCATATCTGGTCTCCCTAACCTCTTGGATGCAATTCTACTCATCTGGAGTTTAATCAATTTATATTCACTACTGGGTTAACCTAGTTGGTTCTTCCACCCTTTATCCCCAAAATGTAGTTATGGGTCCATTATACTGTGAATATATTTATATTTGAAGAAGCAAACATAATTAAAAAACAATACCACTCACGTGGGTTTAATGTCCTTGAAATCATTTTCATAAAAACATGGTTAATCCCTTTAACCTAACATTTTCAAGGAAAACCTCTTCTTAAAACCATTACAAAACTCCTTTAAATTTATCCATGGGTTTTTCCTTTAAAAATGAGTTTGGATTACAAAGCCTTTCGAAACCTTCAAAACCTTGCTTTCGACCTTATTGGATGACCTCCTTCGAAAGCATATAAATCTATCTTCAAAACATTAGGCTCATGCCTTTCGAACACTTCAAAAACCTCTCTTTCGAAACCTTTTGAATGTATTAAAGTATTAATATTTAACTTTAGAAGCATTGCTTCGAAACAATTTGAAAGTACCCCTTTCGAAAACATTGAAAGGCCCTCTTTCGAAACCATTGGAAGTATCGCTTCCGAAGCCATTGGGTTTATATTTAAAATAGCATTTTAGGTCAAAGTGAACATAAGCGAAAGTACCCCTTTTGAAACCTTTCTTTATCATTGTAACAACCCTTATCTAGAGGCCCAAAGCTAAGCGCTACAAATGCTATAGTCATCCATAGTATTAACTTTCGGTGAATAAATACAGCTATGTTAATGGTACCTATAATATCAAAAGCACTTGAATATGAAACAAATCACAGATTTCAAAACAGAATTTTCCATTACAATTCAAAATAGATGTTCCATATTCAGATTACAAATCCCATAATATTTCCCAGGCAATGATAAAATGTACTTATTAAAATATGCCAAGGGCGACATATGAAGATGCCCTCTTGGATGATCAGAGTCATTTAGTTATAACTGAATTAATACATACAAAGTGGAAATAAACACAAAACAAAGAACCACAACTCCTAGATAGCTATCTGATAGCCTCATGCTCGCCTCCGGTAGCTTTATTCATCATCCTACTAAAACCTGAAAGAACCTCAACC
The DNA here is from genome assembly GCA_030737815.1 of Allium fistulosum. Taxonomy (NCBI): domain Eukaryota; kingdom Viridiplantae; phylum Streptophyta; class Magnoliopsida; order Asparagales; family Amaryllidaceae; genus Allium; species Allium fistulosum. Next base: position 862,975,270 of record CM060905.1, on the reverse strand, counting down.
TTCAGCCTACTCAAATCAATTTTTGAGCACCCGAGAATTTAAAGGGAAAACATAAACTTCGAGTCTGATATAAAGCCTGGTATGAATAATACTATGCATCTCGGTTATTAATGTTATGTGAGACCACGCCGCTTAGCGGAACGGGTTTCCCCTCACCAACATTCTTTTAAAACATATCTTTTGCAAATCTTTTCCTGCAACCAAAACTGTTTGAACATTGTAAAGCATCATTATGTAAACATACATATCAAGTAATAAAAGAACAATCTGTTCAAACACTATAGTTTTGTTTGGCTGACTATTAACCTTTGGCTGACTCGGGCCTACTAGACAATATAAACAAAATAATCTAACATCTGTTAGACATAACTCTTTTGGACGGTCTGTCCCTAACTTAACATCTCCCAGGGTCACCTGATCCTAATGGTTTTGCGGGCTCACCAATTGTAACGACCCACCTTTTTGGATGGTTAAAATTGACGATAAACCATACACGTCAAACTTAGACCATTCAAAAAGGAGGATTGTTTTGGGGTAAATAAGAAAAACGGAGAAAGAAAGAAAAAAGAAACACGGAATCTCACAGCGGAATGACAAAATATAATAATCAAATAAACAATTCATGAAGCTTTTTTACAAATAACATTTGATTACACTTTTACAATACAGACCAGAGTTACACACAAGAGAAATAAATAACTATACAGTGGAATAACATGATGCAGTAGTATGAATATAATAAATAGTAATGGTACTAAATCTTCGTCCCCGTCCTTCCAAAAAGCAGTCTTCGATACACTGAAAAGCTCAGACTAACCCAAGCGAATTGAAAAGACAAAACACTCGAGTCAGAACTAAAATATCTTATGTAAGTTAAATCAATAGTAAATAAATATGAGTGTAACGGCATCGGAGATATTTATGGGGTTTGACATCTCCTATCCAGTGTCTAACATGAGTGCAATAACTTAAGAGATGTTCGGGATTTCCATCTCCTAAGGATTCATTAAACTATCTACATACATAGTACAATACGCTATTATAACAGTGTCTACAGTAAAGTAAAGTATTAAAATAGCATTAAGGCATTACACATATCCCCCTTAACACATTTTATAAAATGTCGTAGTCTATACAGATACTGTAAACTCCACCGTAAACTGGTAGGATATCAGGGAGCACTCCATAGGTACGACACAAACCAAACTCGTAGAAGGCGCGATAAGGCATGTGACATGGCACGCGAGGCAATGCCAGGGTAGGATTCTACCGTTTGCAGAACTAAGCTGGTGGTAACGCATAGCAGATACTACCGCCCACCTCAGAACACACTCCCATAATCAAATCAAGGGGTGGCCACCAAATCAATCACAAAGTCATAATATGGTATCGAAGAAGCATGTCCGATCGGAGGTGCGACCTCACTTGGCCCAAGTATAGCTCCTGTTTTAGTCACATCAAGCTGACTCACGGGAGTTAGGGCTACGTAAATACCTCATACAGAATCGTTTGCCAAACCATCCTACTTCATTCTGGAATCTCCACCACGTACACAGTTGTTAAAGTGGTTTTCGGTATTGGCAGAGAGTATGACAATATCTGATCCCGGTCTCTTTAACAACCAAACACTTATTTCACACCGGATGGTTCTTTTACATTTCAAAACCATTCATAATTGATATCCAAATATCATATTCAATTCAAACCATATCACTTTCGAAATTATATACCTTCGAAATCATATCACCTTTGAAATCATATTCACAAATAGGTTAAATTCTCATTACAAAATCAAGATATCATTTCAAGTTCCAACGTAAGTTATAACATCCATTTAACCATTTCGCTTTCAGATCAAGGATTTAAATATAAACATTTCCACTTTACACAGTCTGAAATTTAACAAATAGTTTAGATAGTTATATATAGTTTAAATAGTTTAGCATAGTTTAAATTAAACTTTTAAATAGTTAAAATACTCTAAAATAGTTTTAAAATATATTAAAAATAGTTTAAATAGATTTAAGATAGCTTAAATAGATTTAGGATAGTTTAAATAGATTTAGGATAGTTTAAATAGATTTAAGATAGATTTAAATAGATTTAAAATAGATTAAATAGATTTAAAATAGATTAAATAGATTTAAAATAGATTAAATTGGTGAATTAGTTTAAAATAAGTTAAAATAGTTTAAAATTGATCAAATAGTTTAAAATAGTTAAAATAGATTAAATTAGTTTAATGATTTGAAAATCTTACTAATCAGGATTTTTAAAATAATATATTTTTACACAGTTTATATTAAAATAATAAATTTGAAATTAATATCAAATTAAACTATTTCTTTCATTCAACACATGTGGACCATGTCCAGCTTTCAAATCAACAAACTAGTCTTTCAATTTAAATTCTCGGTTAAAACCATTTAATCAATATCGATTTCAAACCCATGTTCGAACAATAAATTCAACTATTTCAAAGTATCATTTAACTAAATTCAAATTAAAGGATTTAAAATCATTTGATTTAACAAATCCGGTGTCCATATATAATTTTCTACCCTATGGTCAAGTGATACGGACATATATCATTTCAATTCGTGATAAATTTAAATTTACGGGTATATATCATTTCAACCCGCAATCCCAAATTTTACTTTTAAATCCATGAAATCGCTCGAGTCTACAATTTCAACCCATAACAATTTCTTCCTAATCTATCAGATCGTTTGGGTATGTATCATTTCAACCCATTGGGAACTTGTTGTATTATAACAATATAAAAATATAACATCCAGTCATTTGATATCAACAATCAAACATCCATCACAATCACCATTCAAACCAATCAATAAACAATACAAGTGACTGATTATCAATAACGGGTATTAACTGAAAATTTAGAATTTAATATTAAATTAATGCTCAACGGTTTCATTCGTTCATACAATGCTTACTTTTATTAATTTGAGTTCATTACTTACAAATTCATTTCCCATTTACTCATACGATGATTATTTTTCCATTACTTTACATCCATATACTTACATATGTTATTTATTTATTTTTCCCATTCAGTTATTTAAATAATCAATGAATTCATTATTTAAGTATTACATACAATTTATTTCAGTTTACTTCGCATTTATTATTTACTTTGATTTCCTTTTAATATCAATATTCATTTGTGAAGCAACCCATACTTAGGTTTTTATTCTTTCTTTTTCTTTTCACTTTTATTTCTTTCACATATAATATTCACTTTTACAATTTATTTTAATTATAATTGGCTTCAAACTTCATTTAAGTTTATAATCATTTACTTAGAGTATTCGCCCTTTTTATTAATTATAATCACTAGCATTCCAAATTATTAACTTAAGTTTATATTATTTTATAACATCAGAGTTCTTATTATAAACATAATTCCATTGAACACCTTCATTACTAAAATTTTACTTGTATATTATTCTATTACATATTTCTATTTAACATTTCAACTTTATATTTTGGTAAGTTATATATATGTCTTTTAGAATGCAATTGAATGTTACACAAGTTTATCTTATTCATTTAGTAAACAAAAGTGTTCAATAGTTACATCTTTTAAATTTTCATATCTACAAGTTACAGATTTTCAATTTCTTATACATTTCATTAATCATTTAACATCAAATTTCTTAATTTCCGTTTTAGGAGTTTCCAATTATTAATATAGTCCATATTTCATTTCATTAAAATAATAGAAAGCTACTAATTATCAGAAAGTTTTAAGAACTAAAATTCGGGTTACATTTCAAATCATTTAGAAAATAATATATATATTTATATCCTTTATAGATCAAATCATATTTAGGAATTCAAAATTAAGATTTATTCATCAAAACAGATGTGTAGTAAAACTACTACAGCGACCTTCCCACTTTGAAACTTGAAAATGAACGTCGATGATGCGTGCATTCATCACCGAAATTATTTCCCAGCGATAGAGAGGGGAGTACAGATCTTATTTTATTTATAATTTCTTTTAAAACATTTCTTTCAAATCACTTTGAAAATAGTTATATCTGAAAATATTCCAAATACTACTAATATTATACTCCAAAATCCTTTGAAGACAAATTCAAAACCCCAGAACTTAAGTTCTAAATTTTCAATTTATATCCATTTTATTTACAATCCCATTTTTTTCAACTAATATTTATAGATTTCACTTCCTAATAAACAACCAAACATATCACATACAATTATATACATTTATAAAGATTATTCTTTTATATACAAAATACAATACTAGGTAAAATTATTTCATTTACCCATGTTTCAAAACAATATTATGTCGGTTTGCCCTATTTAGTGTTAAGAAATCCCTATCGATGTCATAGTGTCTTATGTACCAACCAAAATTTATAAATATTAAACTGAACAAATTAACACAATACAAAATCCCTTTATAACACAAAAAAATACGCTCTCTCATATATATACACTCAACGACAATAGGGTATTACTATCCTATTTCTAATGAGTTAGACCCCATAAAGCTAAGGTTTAGCTAAACCTCGCTCTGATACCAAATGTAACGACCCACCTTTTTGGACGGTTAAAATTGACGATAAACCATACACGTCAAACTCAAACTATTCAAAAGGGAGGATTGTTATGGGGTAAATAATAAAAACAGAGAAAGAAAGAAAAACAAAACACAGAATCGCACAGTGGAATGACAAAATATAATAATCAAATAAACAGTTCATGAAGCTGTTTTACAAATAACATTTGATTACACTTTTACAATACATATCAGAGTTACATACAAAAGAAATAAATAACAATGCAATAGAATAACATGATGTAGTAGTATGAATATAATAAATAGTAATAGTACTAAATCTTCGTCTTCGTCCTCCAAAAAAGCAGTCTTCGATACAATGAAAAGCTCAGACCGACCCGAGCGAATTGAAAAGACAAAACACTCGAGTCAGAACTAAAATACCTTAGGTAAGTTAAATCAACAGTAAATATGAGTGTAACGGCGTCGAAGATGTTTACGGGGTTTGACATCTCCTATTCATGTCTAATGTGAGTGCAATAACTTAAGAGATGTTTAGGATTTCCATCTCCTAAGGATCCGTTAAACTATCTACATACATAGTACAATACGCTATTATAACAGTGTCTACAGTAAACTAAAGTATTAAAATAGCGTTAAGGCATTACCCATATCCCCTTTAACACATTTTAGAAAATGTCGCAGTCTATACAGATACTGTAAACACCACCGTAAACTGGTGCGCTATCAAGGAGCACTCCATAAGTACGACACAAACCAAACTCGTAGAAGGCACGATAAGGCATGCGAGGCAACACCAGGGTAGGATTCTACCATTTGCAGAACTGGGCCGGTGGTAACGCATAGCAGCTACTACCGCCCACCTCGGAACACACTCCCATAATCAAATCAAGGGGTGGCAACCAAATTAATCACAAAGTTATAATATGGTATCAAAGAAGCATGTTCAATCGGAGGTGCGACCTTACTTGGCCCAGGTATAGCTCATATTTTAGTCACATCAAGCTGTCTCACGGGAGTCAGGGCTACGTAAATACTTCATACATAATCGTTCGCCAAACCATCCTACTTCATTCAGGAATCTCTACCATTTACATAGTTGTTAAAGTGGTTTTCGGTATTGGTAGAGAGTATGACAATATTTGATCCCGGTCTCTTTAACAACCAAACACTTATTTCACACTGGATGGTTCTTTTACATTTCAAAACCGTTCATAATTGATATCAAAATATCATATTCAATTCAAACCATACCACTTTCGAAATTATATACCTTCGAAATCATATCACCTTTGAAATCATATTCACAAATAGGTTAAATTCTCATTTCAAAATCAAGATATCATTTCAAGTTCCAACGTAAGTTATAACATCCATTTAACCATTTTGCTTTCAGATCAAAGATTTAAATATAAACATTTCCACTTTACACAGTCTGAAATTTAGAAAATAGTTTAGATAGTTATATATAGTTTAAATAGTTTAACATAGTTTAAATTAAACTTTTAAATAGTTAAAATGCTCTAAAATAGTTTACAAATAGGTTAAAAATAGCTTAAATAGATTTAGGATAGTTTAAATAGAATTAGGATAGTTTAAATAGATTTAGGATAGTTTAAATAGATTTAAGATAGATTAAATAGATTTAAGATAGATTAAATAGATTTAAAATAGATTTAATAGATTTAAAATAGATTAAACATATTTAAAATAGATTAAATTGGTGAATTAGTTTAAAGTAAGTTAAAATAGTTTAAAATTGATTAAATAGTTTAAAATAGATTAAATTAGTTTAATAGTTTGAAAATCTTACTAATCGGGATTTTTAAAATTATATATTTTTATACAGTTTATATTAAAATAATAAATTTGAAATTAATATCAAATTAAACTATTTCTTTCATTCACCACATCTGGACCATGTCCAGCTTTCAAATCAATAAACTAAATTTGTCCTTCAATTCAAATTCTCAGTTAAAACCATTTAATCAATATCGATTTCAAACCCATGTTCGAACAATAAATTCAACTATTTCAAAGTATCATTTAACTAAATTCAAATTAAAGGACTTAACATCATTTGATTTACCCAATCCGGTGTCCGTATATAATTTTCTACCCTATGGTCAAGTGATACGGACATATATCATTTCAATCCGTGATAAATTTAAATTTACGGGTATATAACATTGCAATCCGCAATCCCAAATTTTACTTTTAAATCCATGAAATCGCTCGAGTCTATCATTTCAACCCATAACGATTTCTCCCTAATCTATCAGATCGTTCGGGTATGTATCATTTCAACCCATAGGGAACTTGCAGTATTATAACAATATAAAAATATAACATCCAGTCATCCAATATCAACAATCAAACATCCATCACAATCACCATTCAAACCAATCAATTAATAATACAAGTGACTGATTATCAATAACGGGTATTAACTGGCAATTTAGAATTTAATATTAAATTAATGGCGATAATATTCAATAAAAGTTAGATTTAACTGGAATGACAATTTAAATATACAACATCAACCAATAAATTTCTAATCACATCATAAATTCAATTTAATTAACATAAGATAATTTAGTAGTTATGAGTGGGTTAAAACACTCACCTTTGATTTCAAATCGATTTGAAATCCATAAGGCCCAAATTTGAACCGTCTCAGAATTCATCCAAACGAGTGCCAAAATGTCCGGAATTTCGATACGATCCCAACGAAACAAACCGCGTCCAAATCCGAGTTCGTATGGAAAAGATATACATGTTAGAACGATTGAAGTTAAACCTTATATAAAATTAAAAAATAATAAAAAGATTTACCACTCTACTTGGACACGTCAGCAAGGTCGCACCCCTCCCTCTTCACGTGAGCACCCGCTCGAAAAAAACCTTCGTTCGAACTACTCTACACGAACACGAAGCAGCACCGCCCTCCATTGACCAACCTCCAATGCCTCCACAGGCTGCCTGCACACCCTCCGACCATCCCACGTCGCTACCCCCTCACAGCCGCACACACGCCTAGGTCAGCTTGACCAAAAACTCCACCGGTCGCCGCTTAAAACCAAACCCTAATCGAATTATCCAGCTCGATCCAACCATCATCTCGCCAAACAAACTACATGGATGAACTAGGCGTGACAATCTCCACTCATCCATACTACCCAATCGACGATCCGTTGAAGTTAATCAAGATGCGATGAACGGCCGAGAATTGTTCCCAAATTCTGGACACACAGAAACCCAAATCAAAAAATAAACTGCAGATTTGAATTGCGCCCGTCAAGAGCTTCGAATTGGTGTATAATATGTCATGGTTTGGAGGAGTTTGATTTTGAAATTGATTTGGAAATTGAATTTTGATTTGAGGAAAAATAGAGTTTTTGTCATTGAGAAGGAGAAGCCAGAGAGAATTGTACGTACAGTAATGAGGAAAAAAGGCTGCTAGGGTTAGAGCAGAACTATTTATATTAACAAAGCCCGATAAGAAAGAACGAACATGTATCGAATTAGTACGAACGACAATAAAGGCCCGAAAAGGCCGTTTCGCTTCCGAAACGAAAGTGGGTCATCCCATATATCAAAATAGATGTTTTAAATATTTTTAAACTCAATGGAACAGGTTTCAAGTCCTAATTCTATCGTATGAAGAAGTTAGCTTTAAAATAAGTTTATTTCAAATTGATTTCTACGCGTTTCGAGTCCGTACGATCAAACGACAAGTCCGATCTCTACGAAACTTGAAATCCTACAATAATTCACTGTTACGGATCCGATGAAACTAGTTTCATTGAAATCCGAGACAATTACCAAAATGGCTAATTTCATGTTAATTAAATAAATTATTATTAAATTAAATTTATCACTTTTTAATTTCAAATTTAATAATTAACAAATTTTATCGTTTTTGATTACTTAGACATTGACAATAATTTAAAACAAATTTACATATAAATTCAGTGTTAAATATTACACTAATTACAGTGTTCAGTTTCAACTTTATAAAAAATCCAATTAATTATATTTTTAATTCCAATAAATTAATTTAATTTGATTTCAATCTTTTTATTCAATCAATATTGCTCTATGAACATAATTAACATGGTTTATATCTTATTACACTAATACTCTACAATTATCATCTTAATTTACATTAACGTAATATTTAATTACATTTAATCACAATTTATTTCCAATTTAACTCAACAGATTAAATAAATATGTAACAAATAACCATTGTCACTTTTTCTTAAGTTAATCACATTTATAAATTTATTATCTTCAAACAAATATTATAACTACTTAAACAATGCTGATTTTATCCAATTACAATTTATTACATATAATTTCACCAATTAATGCAACCTTTAATCTATTTCCTCATTTACAATTTATAACCAATTATACTCCTTCAATCATTTCAATAAACTGTAATTACCTTAAAATAGTTAGCAATTAACTCAAATTAACATTGTTATATTTCATTCTGGTTATTATTCTCATTAATAAATCACAAATTTTTATCTCTTCCAATATTAAATTACAAAATCTTATTAAATTAACTATTTTTAATTATCAAAAATTACGGGTCGTTACGCCAATAACCTATATGTATAAAAATATTTATTCCCTTCTGTGTGTAATCATAATTTTATTCTTACCTGTGACAAAGCCCTACACATTGGAATTTTGGACTAAATTAGCTAGGGCCAATAGCTAATGTATAGTGTGCGACTTTATACCAGTTTCATCTGGTATTCTAATATCTGAGTCATTTTACTTGGGGATACCTTCCCATAATTCTCCATGGAAACTTTTTTTTAAATTGATTTAAAATCTTTAAACCAAACTCAAACAAGGAAAATATAATACTCTATGCTTTGCTCAAAATCGCCTTGCTATGTTATATATATATATATATACACACACACACTTTACTCAAACCTTAGTTGATGAAAACACTTAAACACTTGAAAGTACCCCTTTCGATTCAATTGAAAGTACCCCTTTCTAAACCATTCAAAGTATCTCTTTCGAAACCAAGTAAAACCCTTCATTTATCTTGACCGAAGGCCAAAGCTTCCCTTTCGAAACCATACTTAAACCCTTTCAAAACCTTTTTAAAACCTTCCTTTCGAAAGCTTTAAAACCTTAGACATCATATCTTAAAATACTTTAAAACATTGCCTTTGAAAACCTTGGAAAAACCTTCCATTTCAACCCTTTCAAAACCATCAGAAAATAATACCTTTTGACTCCCTCGAAACCCTTTGGGGATCCACCCCTTCAAAACCATTTTAAACACCTTTCGAAAGCATCAAACCTTTAGAAACTCAAACCTTTCGAAAGCTCTTGGGTTCAATTTAAAACATGTGGAAAAACATCTTTCGAAACTATTTAAACCAACACTTTCGAAACCTTTGGTTATATTTCAATCAAAACAAAAGGAGTCATGTAAAACATCTAAGTCAAAAGCTTTCCTTTCGAGACCTGTTCCTAAGTAAAGAAGTGATGGTGTCGAAACCATCCCTTCGAAAGCTTTGAAGAAGTGGTTGATTTAAAAACAAAGTATACCTTTCGAAACCATTGACTTTGAAAGGCAGAGAGGCAACAGCTAGGGGTTTAAACCCCTTTGAAAGCATCATTTAAAATAAAAGAGCGCAAAGCATTCAAAACCTTTTCTTTAAAACACTTGACCCAGTTAGAAGCCATCCGAGTCCAAAGCTATCCTTTCGAAAGCAAAGCAGGTTGTGACGACTCGGGTTTTGCCCGTTTGAAAATCAACATCCGTACTTCACATTGTACTAGAATGCCGCAGATTCGACCGTTCAAATCCGATTCGCCGGAGCTATAACACAATTAAGTAAATAACACAGCGGAAGAAAAGAATAATACATTGATATACAATATCTGATACAACAGAGTGATACAATGAATATCAATATACATCAGAGATATGATACAAGAAATAGCAGCGAAAAAAAAAGATAACATCAGCAACGGATAGAATATCTCCAATAGAATGCTCCAATCCATAGCTAGCGAAAAGCAAGGTCAGTCGTCCAAGGACTGACTAGCTCCAGATAATCTACTCAACCTGAATATCTGAGAAACCCAACTCTAGACTGCCCGTGTGGAAAATAGTGGGCACCCAGAGTTTAGGAAAGGAACAATAAACTCCGGATCAGTCATGGGCCTAGTGTGAGCAACAAAAACAGTTTATCTTTAAAACAACAAAATAATTTTAAAGTAAATTCGAAATGCTTTTGGAAAATGAAACTACCATAAGACCTCCCACCACACACACACAATGCAAACGCAGAATTGGAGGAGATTTCTTCTTATGATAGTCAAAGATGCTTACTACGCAAATCATTGGATATTATCATTAGTGCATAGTGTAGAAAAACATTTCGAAAGTATAATATAAATCTTAGCCAGCATAGACATTCCGAACTATGCCTACTATAGCTACCATCCAAACAGTGGTGACCACCATAAGTGAATGATAGGTTCTACAACTAAAACCGTACAAGTCTCGTATTGTTTCTTTGGATTTCCAACAAATGGTCAGGCTAAGGAACTTCCTATCCACGATGGGTACGTCCCTGGAATAGACGACCCGAGAACCTAACCGGATCTCTGCCAACACAAGGCCGGGTTACCTCTGCAAAAATAGGTAACTACTGACACGCGTATGTCATCCCCCGATCGTAACCGATCTTCCCGAGGATCCCCGATTTCCAACAAACCACATAAATAATAATGCAGCAACCACATAGGTTAAGTATCTGGGCTCCATACCATGATACCACCTCTATCCAGAAGGAATGACATACACTAAGGGGCGCTACTCCCTAGAACCTTGCCGCATCCTTCCTGTTTCGACCATTTCCGGGGTGTGAGGCTCGACGAAGTCTCGTCCACAAAGCTACGCTTCTCAAAAAGCCATGCTTCGGGTCAAACAAATGATCAAAGTAATGAACACAAAGATATAAGATCAAACAAATGATCATATCGCAAATGATCAATCAACGATCATTTCACAGCAACACTCAGCATGCCACATTACCAAATTGGGATATATCGCTGATAAATTTCAACTACATAACCTCTGAGCTCGTACGTCTCAAAGAAGGGTGTTAAGCTAAGAGAATAAATTCTCCGCCACCAACAGAGATGTATTTGAAAGAAATCGGCTTTATATCTCAAAGTGTAATGTCAGACATGTATCCATACAAGTCTGTTCCGGGATCGAACAGAACCGAAGGCACTTCTCACGAAGCCCTTGCAAATCCGGATAATTTCCAATCACGTCCGGACTTCCCGTCACTAAGGGTGATAAAACCTCTATATCGGGGATCAGCCGATGCAGAGTAACTCGACGGTAATCCTTCCGTTTTCAAAAATATCCGGTCTTCAACACCGGTCTTCAAATGCTATCCATATACGACGTATCACACATTCGGAATGGGTTATACGACCCAAAGGTCCTTTCCCGGCTAACCCGAATAGTGAGCGCAATTTAAAATCATATGGATATGGGATTTCAATTAAGTCACAACTTATTAATTCAACTTCTTTTTTTCCAAATGGTTTAACAAATTACCATTTTCAAATCTTTAGACAAAAAGATTCATTTTAAACAACCTCCAATGGTTTAAACAATTTCCACATTTAAATCTTTTAAATAAAAGATTCATTCACAGATTTTCTAAATCAATTTCCATTTCAGTTTAACTCATTAAATCTTTAAATCAAAGATTTAACTTATAGTTTTCAAAACAATTCCATTTCAAATGGTTTAAACAAATCATCATTCTAAATCTGTTAAAATAAACCGATTTAATTCATAGCTTTCCAAAAAGAATTCATTTATAACTTGGAAAAACCATTTTTCAATTCGTACTTGAAATTCCTTTAAATTGGAATTTCATTTCTTATATATGTGAAAGCTTTTATCATTTGAAAACAAACAGTTTTCATTTCGGAAAATCTGATTCATTTATACGAGTTGGAATCCTTAGGTTAAATTCAAATTCCCAAAATTTTACTTTTAAATGGTTTAGATTCATACAAACACATTTATATCATCTTTAATCCCTAGTTTCAAATCATAGGATTCAATTTCAAACTTGAATTCAAATTTAAATCAAATTATTTAAATTTTCAAAACTCGATTTAAGTTATTCAAAATAACTTTTATCTTTGAAATTCCATTTCAAAAGCTTTTCACTTCAAACCCAAATTCCAATTTCAAAATCAATTGAAATTAAAATTTTAATTTCAAAAAAAACATCAAATTTAAATTATCTGTGACTTAACCGATTTCCACGTGAAATCCATATTTGTGTGTGTAATAGTGTAGTCCAGGGGTTTCACACAATAGTGCAACACAATGAATCATCACATATCAGAATACAGAAACATAGTTGATAAACGATATAAACTATATCGCTTATCTTTTACTCACAGATCACAGATATATATCACAGGTAAGTAAACTACAGATCACAACATAAATCAGGGTGTATCACAAAGCATCATATATCAGGGATATCAAACAATTCAATCATCCAATCAAATCCAAATATTCATAAGTAAGGTCAGTTAATTATCTGATTTATTCAAATTAGATTAATTACTTATGAATTTCTAATCCGGGTTAATTAATCGTCATTAATTATTAACACCTCTTAAATTACTTTTCTAAAGTAATTAAATTAAGATTTATTATTACTTACAATTAAATTTCATCTTTAATAACTCATTAATTAATCTTTAGTTATTTAATTAATTAAGTATTCAATATAACTTATACATCATCTTCATTTACTTAAAGAAACCCATTTTTCATTTATTTATTTAAATTTCACTTCCATATGTTGGAAACTTTTATTTAAAATTTCCTTTAGAACTTTCATTTTAAAACCCCAAGTTCAAATGATCACTAATTTAACTTTAAATTACTTTATCTAACTTTTAAATAAAAACATTAAATCCCAAGTTAAACCAATCTTAGTTATGAAGAGATTTTAAATCAAATTTATTTAAAGTATTTACATTTTAAACTTACTCTTCATTTCAAAAACTGGAATTAAATATTCCTTAGACTCAGATTAACTTTGATTTAAATTTTAAAACCCAAACTTTTAAAACTGAAAATCAAGTTACAGGCTAAAAACTGGAAGACAAACAAATACCCGAGATTCCCATATTCTACTTCGAGGAAAAGGAAATTTCACCCGAGAAACTCGCGTCACCATCTGTTTCTTCCCTTCCTTCTTGTTCTTTTTAAAATCTTGCTTCGTTCAAATTCTGGAAGCATTTTATCACTCGCGTACAACCCGAGATAAACTCCAAAACCCCCGACCCTTGCTTCGAGTCGACTCTACCAAATCTCGAACAATCACACGATCCAATCTCGTCTTCCCCAAAAATATCGCCTGTATCCAATCGTGCACGGTGCACGTGCACCGCCCCTTCTGGCCAACGATGAACTGAGCGATGCTTCCCTCCGACCACACGACCTTACGCGAACTCGAAGATATCCCCAGTTCGATCAATAAACTCGTGATTGAAAATTTCGATCTCTGATCGAAAAACTGGACACACTCTCGACTATAAACCCATCCAACTCCGACCATCGCGATGCCTGGAACACATGGCCCTCCTACCAGAGCAACGCCGTACCACTACACCTCCATCCCCCATCTCGCGATCGCCTCCAATCCCATATCCAAGTCGCAAATGTCACGACATTCAAGTCCAGCCGTGTACCACCTAAAACCCTAGTTCGATCGAGACTGATCACCTCGGCCATTTGAAAAAAAATTTAACATTTTTCCCTTCCTCCCCGATGCCATGGCTAGCTTCGACCACGAGCTCGCCCTCAACCATCACGTTGATCATCGGCGGTTCGCAAATTTTCAAATTTCGCATTAACACAAAATCCTCATTTAATACCCAATTAAAAATTATGATAGTATCATCTAAAATCATGATTTTTCATCACGATTACATGTAGGTAATCCAAATTCGAATTTTAAACAGTTGATTTTTAACCAAAGTTTGAGCTTCACTGTATTATCCTATTTAAACATTTTAAATTAATTTAAAATTTACAGAAACTATTTTTAAAATTATCCTCACATCCTAACAAACTATTTTCGTTTACATATCAAAGTCAGATATAGACTTTATTGTGAGATTTTGAATTTCTTTTATATCAAACCAAAACTGAAAACAGGAACAGAGCATGAGCAAACAGGTACTTGCACATACATACCAACACCAGATACATATCACAAGGAAAGTATGCTACATAAACTTGAGTTATTAAACTTTTTTAAAAAAAAAATGTTACTCACCTTTTGAAAAGATGAAGCAGAGACTTTAAACTGGAAAATTGATAAATGCTTGAATCTGGAAACTTTAAATTGCTGAAGCCTTGATTGGTTTTGAACTGGAAGCTGGATCTTCCTTTGATCCCTAATACTCTAGTTTGGATTATTGTTTTCAAGTTGTAGTTTGTTTACTTCAGTTTAACATAACTATGAATGAACGAATTTGATGGAGATGATTGGTATATAGGAAATGAAGTAGGTTGATAAATATAAAGAATTTGACAGGTTAATATGTTTGTACAGGGTAATGTTATATTATTTTTTTCCTGTTTGGTACAATTCATTTCAGAGATTTTTTCTTCTTTCTTTTGCTTGGTGGCTGATTCGTTCACTTTGGTGGCTGAGAGGATGATGGCATTAATTGCCAAGTACTTTGTGTTTCTTTTGCAAGCTTTTGCTTATACTTTGTACACTTTTTATTTTATTTTATTTCGGCTGCACAATACATATGCTATTTTCTTTTGTTTTATATAAGTATGTACATATGTACTTTATTTATTTCTTTGTCTACCTTTTCTCAATTCGGCTGAGATGTAATTGGTGCTGGCATTTATGATGCTTTGACTTGTTCATGCTTATATATATATTTGTTTAAGAGTTAATGAAAACATAATTTTGTTTTAGTCCTTTGTATTTTAGTTGTTTAACTTATGTATATTTTATTTCTATGTCTACTTATCACAAAAAAATCTTGTATGCCTATATGTACATTTTTATTTATTATTTTTAAAGTAATTTACACATTTAACAATTCGAAATGATTCATTCAGAATATACTTGAATCCGGGGAAACTCGCTCCATTTAACCAATTTATTTTACTATTTTTATTCAAAAATTTATTTAATTATCAATTTAAATAAATTAAAATTCTAGGATCGTTACAAACTTCCCCCTTAAAAGAATTTCGTCCTCGAAATTCGCAGGCACGAAAACAAAGACAGATGAAGAATGTTTCATCTAATCAAACTGAACATCAATTCTGCATTTGGCTTACCAAATCAGAATATCAATAATACACACAAGAACAAATCTGTTGAATTCTTTCACACGATACTCGGGTTATCCAGATCTACGAAATATGCAGTGGCATCGGTTAGTTCAAAGAGATAACTAACCATTCGTAGAATATATCCGGGTTCCAAAGAATAGATAGATACATAGATACCATTTCAAAACTTTCAGTTTAGAACTAAAGTATACCTATCAACCATAACAATCAAAGCAAACAATTCATCCAAACAAACAATTTTGGTCCAGTTGGAGTTTATTATCCCATTTTAATATATCAAATTTATTCCTGGACCTACCAGAAATCATCGAAGAATAGAGAAAAGACGTTGAACAAAAGAGATTGATAGAGAAAAGATTGCTTCCTTGTTGTTACAGGGTATTGACCATTTCTAGTCGTATTCCCCTGTCCCCTATCTCATCCTCTTCTCGCACTCATACTCACTATCAGTAGATAGTAAGAGAATTTACTGAGGCATTCGAACGGATATCTGAGAATTACTCATTCTAGAGTTTACTTCACTCTATCTCTAATGAGCTACTTAACGTGTTACACTCCTGAGCTAAAGTTCAACCTTAGCTCTGATACCACATGTGACGACTCGGGTTTTGCCCGTTCGAAAATCAACATCCGTACTTCAAATTGTACTAGAATGCCGCAGATTCGACCGTTCAAATCCGATTCGCCAGAGCTATAACACAATTAAGTAAATAACACAGCGGAAGAAAAGAATAATACATTGATATACAATATCTGATATAACAGAGTGATACAATGAATATCAATATACATCAGAGATATGATACAAGAAATAGCAGCGGAAAAAAAAGATAACATCAGCAACGGATAGAATATCTCCAATAGAATGCTCCAATCCATAGCTAGCGAAAAGCAAGGTCAGTCGTCCAAGGACTGACTAGCTCCAGATAATCTACTCAACCTGAATATCTGAGAAACCCAACTCTAGACTGCCCGTGTGGAAAATAGTGGGCACCCAGAGTTTAGGAAAGGAACAATAAACTCCGGATCAGTCATGAGACTGGTGTGAGCAACAAAAACAGTTTATCTTTAAAACAACAAAATAATTTTAAAGTAAATTTGAAATGCTTTTGGAAAATGAAACTACCATAAGACCTCCCACCACACACACACAATGCAAACGCAGAATTGGAGGAGATTTCTTCTTATGATAGTCAAAGATGCTTACTACGCAAATCATTGGATATTATCATTAGTGCATAGTGTAGAAAAACATTTCGAAAGTATAATATAAATCTTAGCCAGCATAGACATTCCGAACTATGCCTACTATAGCTACCATCCAAACAGTGGTGACCACCATAAGTGAATGATAGGTTCTACAACTAAAACCGTACAAGTCTCGTATTGTTTCTTTGGATTTCCAACAAATGGTCAGGCTAAGGAACTTCCTATCCACGATGGGTACGTCCTTGGAATAGACGATCCGAGAACCTAACCAGATCTCTGCCAACACAAGGCCGGGTTACCTCTGCAAAAATAGGTAACTACTGACACGCGTATGTCATCCCCCGATCGTAACCGATCTTCCCGAGGATCCCCGATTTCCAACAAACCACATAAATAATAATGCAGCAACCACATAGGTTAAGTATCTGGGCTCCATACCATGATACCACCTCTATCCAGAAGGAATGACATACACTAAGGGGCGCTACTCCCTAGAACCTTGCCGCATCCTTCCTGTTTCGACCATTTCCGGGGTGTGAGGCTCGACGAAGTCTCGTCCACAAAGCTATGCTTCTCAAAAAGCCATGCTTCGGGTCAAACAAATGATCAAAGTAATGATCACAAAGATATAAGATCAAACAAATGATCATATCGCAAATGATCAATCAACGATCATTTCACAGCAACACTCAGCATGCCACATTACCAAATTGGGATATATCGCTGATAAATTTCAACTACATAACCTCTGAGCTCGTACGTCTCAGAGAAGGGTGTTAAGCTAAGAGAATAAATTCTCCGCCACCAACAGAGATGTATTTGAAAGAAATCGGCTTTATATCTCAAAGTGTAATGTCAGACATGTATCCATACAAGTCTGTTCCGGGATCGAACAGAACCGAAGGCACTTCTCACGAAGCCCTTGCAAATCCGGATAATTTCCAATCACGTCCGGACTTCCCGTCACTAAGGGTGATAAAACCTCTATATCGGGGATCAGCCGATGCAGAGTAACTCGACGGTAATCCTTCCGTTTTCAAAAATATCCGGTCTTCAACACCGGTCTTCAAATGCTATCCATATACGACGTATCACACATTCGGAATGGGTTATACGACCCAAAGGTCCTTTCCCGGCTAACCCGAATAGTGAGCGCAATTTAAAATCATATGGATATGGGATTTCAATTAAGTCACAACTTATTAATTCAACTTCTTTTTTTCCAAATGGTTTAACAAATTACCATTTTCAAATCTTTAGACAAAAAGATTCATTTTAAACAACCTCCAATGGTTTAAACAATTTCCACATTTAAATCTTTTAAATAAAAGATTCATTCACAGATTTTCTAAATCAATTTCCATTTCAGTTTAACTCATTAAATCTTTAAATCAAAGATTTAACTTATAGTTTTCAAAACAATTCCATTTCAAATGGTTTAAACAAATCATCATTCTAAATCTGTTAAAATAAACCGATTTAATTCATAGCTTTCCAAAAAGAATTCATTTATAACTTGGAAAAACCATTTTTCAATTCGTACTTGAAATTCCTTTAAATTGGAATTTCATTTCTTATATATGCGAAAGCTTTTATCATTTGAAAACAAACAGTTTTCATTTCGGAAAATCTGATTCATTTATACGAGTTGGAATCCTTGGGTTAAATTCAAATTCCCAAAATTTTACTTTTAAATGGTTTAGATTCATACAAACACATTTATATCATCTTTAATCCCTAGTTTCAAATCATAGGATTCAATTTCAAACTTGAATTCAAATTTAAATCAAATTATTTAAATTTTCAAAACTCGATTTAAGTTATTCAAAATAACTTTTATCTTTGAAATTCCATTTCAAAAGCTTTTCACTTCAAACCCAAATTCCAATTTCAAAATCAATTGAAATTTAAATTTTAATTTCAAAAAAAACATCAAATTTAAATTATCTGTGACTTAACCGATTTCCACGTGAAATCCATATTTGTGTGTGTAATAGTGTAGTCCAGGGGTTTCACACAATAGTGCAACACAATGAATCATCACATATCAGAATACAGAAACATAGTTGATAAACGATATAAACTATATCGCTTATCTTTTACTCACAGATCACAGATATATATCACAGGTAAGTAAACTACAGATCACAACATAAATCAGGGTGTATCACAAAGCATCATATATCAAGGATATCAAACAATTCAATCATCCAATCAAATCCAAATATTCATAAGTAAGGTCAGTTAATTATCTGATTTATTCAAATTAGATTAATTACTTATGAATTTCTAATCCGGGTTAATTAATCGTCATTAATTATTAACACCTCTTAAATTACTTTTCTAAAGTAATTAAATTAAGATTTATTATTACTTACAATTAAATTTCATCTTTAATAACTCATTAATTAATCTTTAGTTATTTAATTAATTAAGTATTCAATATAACTTATACAGCATCTTCATTTACTTAAAGAAACCCATTTTTCATTTATTTATTTAAATTTCACTTCCATATGTTGGAAACTTTTATTTCAAATTTCCTTTTGAACTTTCATTTTAAAACCCCAAGTTCAAATGATCACTAATTTAACTTTAAATTACTTTATCTAACTTTTAAATAAAAACATTAAATCCCAAGTTAAACCAATCTTAGTTATGAAGAGATTTTAAATCAAATTTATTTAAAGTATTTACATTTTAAACTTACTCTTCATTTCAAAAACTGGAATTAAATATTCCTTAGACTCAGATTAACTTTGATTTAAATTTTAAAACCCAAACTTTTAAAACTGAAAATCAAGTTACAGGCTAAAAACTGGAAGACAAACAAATACCCGAGATTCCCATATTCTACTTCGAGCAAAAGGAAATTTCACCCGAGAAACTCGCGTCACCATCTGTTTCTTCCCTTCCTTCTTGTTCTTTTTAAAATCTTGCTTCGTTCAAATTCTGGAAGCATTTTATCACTCGCGTACAACCCGAGATAAACTCCAAAACCCCCGACCCTTGCTTCGAGTCGACTCTACCAAATCTCGAACAATCACACGATCCAATCTCGTCTTCCCCAAAAATATCGCCTGTATCCAATCGTGCACGGTGCACGTGCACCGCCCCTTCTGGCCAACGATGAACTGAGCGACGCTTCCCTCCGACCACACGACCTCACGCGAACTCGAAGATATCCCCAGTTCGATCAATAAACTCGTGATTGAAAATTTCGATCTCTGATCGAAAAACTGGACACACTCTCGACTATAAACCCATCCAACTCCGACCATCGCGACGCCTGGAACACATGGCCCTCCTACCAGAGCAACGCCGTACCACTACACCTCCATCCCCCATCTCGCGATCGCCTCCAATCCCATATCCAAGTCGCAAATGTCACGACATTCAAGTCCAATCGTGTACCACCTAAAACCCTAGTTCGATCGAGACTGATCACCTCGGCCATTTGAAATTTTTTTTAACATTTTTCCCTTCCTCCCCGATGCCATAGCTAGCTTCGACCACGAGCTCGCCCTCAACCATCACGTTGATCACCGGTGGTTCGCAAATTTTCAAATTTCATATTAACACAAAATCCTCATTTAATACCCAATTAAAAATTATGATAGTATCATCTAAAATCATGATTTTTCATCACGATTACATGTAGGTAATCCAAATTCGAATTTTAAACAGTTGATTTTTAACCAAAGTTTGAGCTTCACTGTATTATCCTATTTAAACATTTTAAATTAATTTAAAATTTACAGAAACTATTTTTAAAATTATCCTCACATCCTAACAAACTATTTTCGTTTACATATCAAAGTCAGATATAGACTTTATTGTGAGATTTTGAATTTCTTTTATATCAAACCAAAACTGAAAACAGGAACAGAGCATGAGCAAACAGGTACTTGCACATACATACCAACACCAGATACATATCACAAGGAAAGTATGCTACATAAACTTGAGTTATTAAACCTTTTTTTAAAAAAATGTTACTCACCTTTTGAAAAGATGAAGCAGAGACTTTAAACTGGAAAATTGATAAATGCTTGAATCTGGAAACTTTAAATTGCTGAAGCCTTGATTGGTTTTGAACTGGAAGCTGGATCTTCCTTTGATCCCTAATACTCTAGTTTGGATTATTGTTTTCAAGTTGTAGTTTGTTTACTTCAGTTTAACATAACTATGAATGAACGAATTTGATGGAGATGATTGGTATATAGGAAATGAAGTAGGTTGATAAATATAAAGAAGTTGACAGGTTAATATGTTTGTACAGGGTAATGTTATATTATTTTTTTCCTGTTTGGTACAATTCATTTCAGAGATTTTTTCTTCTTTCTTTTGCTTGGTGGCTGATTCGTTCACTTTGGTGGCTGAGAGGATGATGGCATTAATTGCCAAGTACTTTGTGTTTCTTTTGCAAGCTTTTGCTTATACTTTGTACACTTTTTATTTTATTTTATTTCGGATGCACAATACATATGCTATTTTCTTTTGTTTTATATAAGTATGTACATATGTACTTTATTTATTTCTTTGTCTACCTTTTCTCAATTCGGCTGAGATGTAATTGGTGCTGGCATTTATGATGCTTTGACTTGTTCATGCTTATATATATATTTGTTTAAGAGTTAATGAAAACATAATTTTGTTTTAGTCCTTTGTATTTTAGTTGTTTAACTTATGTATATTTTATTTCTATGTCTACTTATCACAAAAAAATCTTGTATGCCTATATGTACATTTTTATTTATTATTTTTAAAGTAATTTACACATTTAACAATTCGAAATGATTCATTCAGAATATACTTGAATCCGGGGAAACTCGCTCCATTTAACCAATTTATTTTACTATTTTTATTCAAAAATTTATTTAATTATCAATTTAAATAAATTAAAATTCTAGGGTCGTTACACAGGTGCTACTTTAAATTTTAAAACAAAAAGGCGCTTCGACCCTTTTGGAACCCCATGGTTTCGACTCTTACCTTCTGCCTTGGTCCAATTCATTATGTACCGAAATTGATACTATGTGCATTGGTTTGAGGAAGGAGGCGGAGGGTCTTATTCGAAAGCTACCTGGGCGAAACCAAAATAGGCAAAACATACTTTTAACATGAATTTCTGATTTAAACCCTTTTTAAGTAAACTTTTTAACAAACCTGCCTTGTTTGTCAAACACTTATTGTTTGCTAATTTTTCTTTTCTAAAAGTGCTGCCACAATTTCAGAATTAGTTAATTTAAATTATTTGCAAAACACCCCTTCTCCTTAATTAAATATATAAAACATTTAAGTCCCATACCTTAAATAATTTTATATATTCATCAAAACACTAAGGAAAATTCTATAAAAATTCCAGAAAATCCTTCTCGATATGTTTTCTAAGATATATAAATTTCAGACCCGAATAATTATTTATTATGCCGTAAATAATTTATAACCCAATAAATCATTTTCTTCACTAGAAAATTAATATAAAATCCACATTAATTCAGAAAATTATGAAAATTGAAACCCATCTCTAAAACATCATTTTTTATCTACATTTTGAATTTTCAAGGCATTTGGATGTCATTTAATAGGGTTTTCATATCAAACATATCATAAAAACTAATATGAACATGTATAAATCATCAACAAGTATATATGAACTTTCAATCATCCAAAACATGGCATTACCATGCAAAATCATTTCGGGTTAACCTTAAAACCGAAAACTATAAGAAAAATGGGATGTAGTAATTATTCACCTTATCTTTGTGATTAAAGATGTGAGATTTGATGTTGAATAAGTTGATTTACTTCTTCCTCTTAAAGATCCTAGCTTTATCTTCTCTTGAGATTGAAAATGGTGGCCGGCCTTAGGGTATTTTTTCTTAAGACAAATAAAATGAACGTGTGTTTGGTTTCCTAAGGGTTTAGGGTATAAGTTTATCATATTTCCCATTTTGCCCTCCCTTATTTCCTAACATTTATTTCCATATTATTTCTTTAGATCATTCTACATGTAGGCATGGCTACCCTTGGTTATATCAAATCTCAATCTATTAATCATCTTGCCTTATTTTATTTTATTTAGCTAATTAAATATCCTAAATAATGTTACTAAAAATATGGGGTGTTACAATCATATAAAAGTGTTTGGGGAAAATATGATGGTGTCGAAACCATCCTTTCGAAAGCTTGTACTGTATAAGTAAAAATGTTTGAAGATTGGCTTCGAAACCCCTTTCGAAACCATGCCTTCGAAACCATTAACCCCCTTTCGAAAGCTATGGGAAGTGTCTTATATTTATAAAAACAAAAAGTACCTTTCGACAGCAGTGATATCTTCAATACCATCGAAAAGCTTAAAATTACAGAAGGGTTTCGACTTGGTCGAAACTACCCCTTCCAAAAGATTCAATTCGACAACTAAGTAACTTCTTCGGAAGCTACTTCTTTAAAAAGGCGGCAGCTTTCCTTCGAAAGCTCATATTATAATACCCTTTCACAAGCATTAGTTTATACTCCTTCAAAACCTCTTTGTAAAACAAGCAAGCGCTTTTCCTTAGAAAACCAGAACAAAACAAAACAAAGGTATCAACCTCTTCGGAAGCTATGTTTCGAAACCCTACCTTCCGCCTTTTTCTAATCCACTGCATACAACTAAGTGATACCGTGAGTATTAGTTTTGGTGGTTTCGACCATGAAGGTTTCGACTAGGTTGAAGGCAGAATTTCTGGGTCGAAAGCTACTTCTAAAGGAGGGGGAACCTACTTTTCTGGGCAAAAGGCTGTTTTTACCAAATAAAACTTTTTGTAACTAACTTTCCTACTTGTAAACACTTGATTGGTTACCTTAAAATTTCAAATTATTTTACAATTATTTGACTCATTTTCTCAGATCTAAAAACTGAATAACATTTACAAATAATCCCTTCCCCTTTAATCATCAATTAAATCATTTAGGTCCTCCTTTCAAAATAATTTCATTTCCATAATAAATCTCTTAATAAAAATCCCCAAAAATAACAGAAATTCACTTTTAATGTGCTATCTAACATATATAAAATTCAGACCCAAAATCCTACATATAACAGAGGAAAATAAATTTAAACCCAATAATACATGTTTTCCATCAAAAATTCATAATTAATTCTCCACGGCTTGGAAAATTATAAAAATTGAAACCCAACTCCATAATCATGTTTTTTTCAACATATAATTTTTCCGTGGCATTTAAAAATCATTTATTCTTGGGTTTGTCCTAAAACCGTATACTCATATTTAAACCATTGGTTAAATCAAACATATTATGAATCCAATCATATCATCATCAAAAAACATCATATTAGATTTATCCTTAAATTCGAAAGTCAATAATCATATAAAATCCAAAATAGAGATGTTGTGATTATTATTCACCTTAGATTGGATAAGGAAATTAGAGATTGATTTGAGATTGATTCTTCTAGTTTGATCCTAAGCTTTAAACTTGAATTTCTCTTCTCTTCTTACTCCTTAATGGCAAGCTTTCCTTTTTCTTTCTTACGTTTATTTTTTTGCTTATGATAAAAAATGAACATGAATGGTATATGGATAATAATATAAGGGTAGGAAATATGGGCGGTAATAACCCTAATTCCCTTATGTTAATTTAATTATCATTTAACCATTAATAAGCCCATTAAAGTTAATTAAGCACGGCCTCTAGGTTTATTATTGAATCTCAATCTTCTTATCACTCTACATTATTCTATTTAATTTACCTAATTAAATCTCCTGAATAATGTTATTGAAATTAGGGATGTTACAGGCTCCCCCTCCTTAAAGAATTTCATTCTCGAAATTTAGTAAGGACTAAATCCTAGGCATAGCAATCATCTGTAACAACTTCTAACAACCATACTATTCTACCTAACTAGGAATTATCTATATAAATCTAATATAGACACACCCTCAAAGCAGATCAGGATAAATATCTTAAATCCTGTCCTCTGTCTCCCAAGTACAGTCCTTTTTGTTGTCGCTCCACAGAACTTTCACCAACTTGACTTTCTTGTTCCTCAATCTTTTCTCATCTCTCGCTCAACCCGATCTGGTTGTCTAACAAAATTCAAATTAGGCTCTACTACTAGATCTTCAAACCCTATCGGAGGAATAGTGGCCTCTAGATCATGCACATGCTTGCGAAGATGAGACACATGAAATACATTATGGACACCTGCCATACTGCTCGGCAACTCTGCTCTGTATGCGAGCTTTCCAATCCTCTCTATAATCTGGAATGGACCAACATATCTTGGTGCCAGTTTCCCTGACTTCCCAAACCGTACCGCACCCTTCATTGGTGATACCTTTATGAAAACCCTGTCTCTAACTAAAACTCTATGTCTTTTTGCCTCTTATCTGTGTAACTCTTTTGTTTGGATTGAGCTTCCTTCATCCGTTCTTGGATCTCAATCTTTTTTGACGCCTCTCTAAACAAATCCGGACCTAAGACTAATCCGTCTCCAGTCTCTAACCAATATGCAAGTGATTTGCGTGGCCTTCCATACAAAGCTTCAAAAGGCGCCATTCATATGATACTTTGATAACTATTGTTATAGGAAAACTCAATCAAATGTTGGTGATACTCCCAAGATCCCCCAAAATCTAATACACAAGCTCTCAACAAATCCTCGAGTACCTTATTGACTCTCACTATCTGCCCATCCGTCTATGGGTGATATGATGTACTCATCTTGAGCTTGGTACCTAATACCTCTTGCATATTCTTCCAAAATTCGCTAGTGAATAATGCATCTCTATCGCTGACTATGCTACTAGGAAACCCATGAAGTCTAACTATGTTCTTCATGAACAACTTCGCTAAAACAGGTGCCACCCTGGTTGACTTAACTGGAATGAAATGGGCACTCTTGGTCAACCTGTCCACTATGACCCATATACTTTCATTTCCTCTGTTTAACCTTGGCAACCTGTCTATAAAATCCATGGATATCGAATCCCATTTTCATATTGAAATCTCTAAAGGTTGAAGCAATCCACTCGGCTTCGGATGTTCGGCCTTTACTTGTTGATAGTTCACACACTGCCTAACCCACAAGCCAACATCCCTCTTCATGCCTTACCAATAGAAGCTCCTCTTCATATCCTGATACATCTTGGATCCTTCAGGATGAATCATAAATTTGGATCGATGACCTTCTTCAAGAACTTCCCTCCTTAAGTTCTTTACATTCGGAACACATAATCGTCCCTTCTTTCTCAACCATCCCTTTGGTCAAGACTAAAATCCTATAGATCACTGATCTCTTATCCTACCTCAAGCCTTCTAAATTCTAATCCTCTTGGTTAAAACTGGATCTTCTCTCTACTCAGAAGTTATCCTTTCGATCAACACTGGTCGAACTTCTTAACAAGACAACATGGCAGTACTCTGACTAGAACTAGCAGTCGATCTTAACTGCACACCACAACTGACCAAAGCTTTTAGATCCTTCCACTCTGCCAACATAGCTAACACCACATTCTGATGTTTTCTTCTAAGAGCATCTACTGCCTTATTTCCTTTCCCAAGAGTATACTCTATACCGAAATCAATAAGCAACTAAAAACTCAAGCCACCTCTGCTGCCTCATGTTCAATCCTTCTGAGAGAATAAATATCTTAAAGACTTATGATCGGTATATAACTCAAATCTCTCCCACTAGAGATAATACCTCCAAATCTTTAAGGCAAAAATCACTACAGCCAACTCTAAGTCATGAGTGGGATATCTTACTTCGTGCGGTCAAAGTTGTCTAGATGTGTAGGTAATAACTTTACCCTTCTACATCAATACTGCTCCCAATCCAGTCCCACATACATAAGTGTATACTACCAACCCTTGGTTTCCATCTGGAACTACTAACACGAGTGCATTGGTCAACAAATGCTTTAACTTAAGGAAAGCTTCCTCACATTTGTCAGACCAAACAATCTTCACCTCCTTCCTCATAAGCTTAGTAAAAGGCGTTGCTATCCACGAGAAATATTTAATGAATCTCCGGTAATAGCCATGAAGTCCAAGAAAACTCCTGATCTCGATTATCGTCTCTAGTCTCTTCCAATTATTGACATCTTCAATCTTAACAGGACCGACTAACAAGCCCTTCTTTGAAACCACATGACCAAAAAACTTAACCTCTTTCTTCCAAAAATGACACTTGGTAAACTTCACCTTTAGCTGATTCTACCTTAGCGTTTCAAGCACCACTTTAAGATGAATCTCATGCTCTCTTTCATCTTTTGAGTACACTAAAATGTCATCTATGAATACTAACATGAACCTACCCAAGTGCTCTTGGAAAATTCGGTTTATCAAATCCATGAAGAAAGAAGGAGCATTCGTTAATCCAAATGGCATTACAAACCACTCATATGAACCATATCTAGTCTGAAAAACTGTCAAAGGAACATTGTCCACCGCTACTCTCAACTGATAGAACCCTGTTGCCAAATCCAATTGTGAAAACACTCTGGCTCCACTCAACTGATCAAACAGATCATCTACCATTGGCAGAGGGTACTTATTCATGATCGTCATGTCGTTCCACTTACGATAGTCAATACACATCCTTAACGGCCCATCTAGTTTCTTCACGAACACCACGGTCGCTCCCCAAGGTGAACTGCTTGGTATAGTAAAATTTCTTCTAGAGCCACTAGCCGCACCTTCAATTCCTTCGTCTCAGTTGGCATCATCCTGCTAGGTAGTCTACTAACTGGTTCAGCTCCTAGCACAAGATCTATCTAAAACTAGACAGCTTATTTTGATGGTAGCCCTGTGACTGGCTCAAAAACATCTGCAAACTCTCTTGCAACTCGAACCTAACTTAGTTCCTCTCCTACTTCCATTGCACTTAACAAAGCGTAACTACTCCGATAATAAATCTCCAC
Organism: Allium fistulosum; assembly: GCA_030737815.1. Lineage (NCBI taxonomy): Eukaryota > Viridiplantae > Streptophyta > Magnoliopsida > Asparagales > Amaryllidaceae > Allium > Allium fistulosum. The sequence goes on along the minus strand of CM060905.1, from coordinate 862,947,123 downwards.
TGAGAAAATAATTCGGTTATGACTATCAGGGTGTCTCCATTGATAAAAATGTCTGGGGAAAATATGATGGTGTCGAAACCATCCTTTCGAAAGCTTATACTATATAAGTAAAAATGTTTGAAGGTTGGCTTCGAAATCCCTTTCAAAACCATGCCTTCGAAACCATTAACCCCCTTTCGAAAGCTATGGGAAGTGGCTTATATTTATAAAAAAAAGTACCTTTCGATAGTAGTGATATCTTCAATACTATCGGAAGGCTTAAACTTATAGAAGGGTTTCGACTTGGTCGAAACTACCCCTTCCAAAAGCTTCAGTTCGAAAACTAAATAACTCCTTTGGAAGCTGCTTCTTTAAAAAGGTCGCGGCTTTCCTTCGAAAGCTTATATTACAATACCCTTTCGCAAGCATTGGTTTCGACTCCTTCAAAATCTCTTTGTAAAACAGGCAAGCGCTTTTCCGTAGAAAACCAGAACAAAACAAAACAAAGGTATCGACCCCTTCGTAAGCTATGTTTCGACACCCTACCTTCCGTCGTTTTCCAATCTACTGCATACCAATTGAGTGATAACATGTGTATTAGTTTTGGTGGTTTCGACTATGAAGGTTTCGACTAGGTTAAAGGTAGAAGTTTTGGGCCCAAAGCTACTTCTAAAGGAGGCGGAACTACTTTTCTATGCAAAAGGCTTTTTTACCAAATAATGAACACTTTTTTAACTAACTTGCCCACTTGTAAATACTTGATTGGTTACCCTAAAATTTCAAATTATTTTACAAAAATATTTGCCTCATTTTCTTAGATCTAAAAACTGAATAACATTTACAAATAAGCTCTTCCCCTTTAATCATCAATTAAATCATTTAGGTCCTACTTTCAAATAATTTAATTTCCATAATAAATCTCTTAATAAAAATCCCCAGAAATCACAAAAATTCATTTTTAATATGTTATTTAACACATATAAAATTCAAACCTAAAATCCAATATATAACAGTCGAAAATAAATTTAAACCCAATAATACATGTTTTCCTTCAAGAATTCATAATTAATTCCCCATGACTTGGAAAATTATAAAAATTAAAACCCAACTCCAAAATCATGTGTTTTTTTTCAACATATAATTTTTCCATGGCATTTAAAAATCATTTAATCTCGGTTTGCCCCTAAACCGTATATACTCATATTTAAACCGTTGGTTAAATCGAACATATTATGAATCCAAGCATATCATCATCAAAAATCATTATATTAGATTTATCCTTAATTCCGAAAATCAATGATCATATAAAAACAAAAATAGAGATGTTGTGATTATTATTCACCTTAGATAGGATAAAGAAATTAGAGATTGATTCTTCTAGTTTGACCCTAAGCTTTAAACTTGAATTTCTCTTCTCTTCTTACTTCTTAACGGCCGGCTTTCCTTTTTCTTTCTTATGTTTATTTTTTTGCTTATGATAAAAAATGAACAAGAATGGAACAGGGATAATAGTATAAGGGTGGGAAATATGGGCGGCAATGACCCCAATGCCCTTATGGTAATTTAATTATCATTTAACCATTAATAAGCCCACTAGAGTTAATTAAGTACTGCCTCTAGGTTTATTATCAAATCTTAATCTCCTTATCACTCTACATTATTATATTTAATTTACCTAATTAAATCTCCTGAATAATGTTATCAAAATTAGCGTGTTACATATGCATTTGGGGAATTTTGTTTATGAAAATATCACACTAAATCCCTAAAATTCCCCCAATGCGAAATGTCAATTCTTAAGTTAGAATTTCAATTATTTTGTATTAGAATAATGGAATTATGTAGATATTGCAATTTAAATATTTTACATTTTATTCCACTTCTTATATTTTTCCTTGAATCTGATTAAGGATTTTGAAAAGAATAAAGTAGGAAAAAACTATGTAAGGTACAAATTCTTTTATTCGTAGTTTTCACCACCTATTTCCATAATTCAAATAGAAATTTCCTTTTTCAATTTTATACGAAGAAGTTGAACAGAGCGTAAAAGTATTTGAATTATATGTTTTTATTAATGTTGAATCCGCTATTTTAGTATAAAATAAGTTTGGTATGGACTCTATTTTATAGAAATCTGTTGATTGAATTGTGGATGTTGGATATATGGTATATTTGTTGATATGGAATTGGACTTGTATAAATTTGAAGTTTTGACATTTAAACGTTAGTTTAGGGCGCAATCTTCGCATGCTTAGATATATTTTAGGCACGCACACGTGTGGCTATATATTATAGTAAGTTACATATAATTATAACGTATTAATTATGTAGTTAATAGGCTATTAATTATCAATAAACCCCCCTTAATAAAGAAGTTAAATTGTAAAGGAGAAATAAAAGTTTTCTTATAAGGCCTTGATATGGAATGAGGTGAGATGTGTGATAATATATTAAGAAAGTGTTATAGATTATGACTAAGTTATAGGGATGCGAGGTCGGTCAAAAGCACATAGAAGCCTGCCCAGCTAATCTGGCTACCAGTGGTGTGACTTTGTGGCTAATGTCAGTCATCACTTATAATAAGTAACCATAAAGGACGCGGGGTTAGTCCCAAATTCCATAGGGTAAACCCGCCCAGTTAATTTGGCTAATGGTACCTACGAATGGTCAAATTAATATGAGACGTCATGTTTGGGTTACAAGTCATAATACAAAGGACCTGCTTCGGGGTTGAAGGTATTAAGTGGTTGGTTGAGGACCCGCCTTTTCCCTATGAAAGAAGTATTAAATGGTCAGGGTTAGCATTTTGGCATGGTAAAGGATATCTCAGGGAGGGTCCGCTTTCGATTTGAAGTATAAAGTGGTCTGAAGAGATTTCGTGCAATGTAGCTAAATTTACCAGAGAGAATTTTACCTTGGGATTGGTATTAAATGACGGGAACCAACCTTGAATAATGTATTAATTGGTCAGAGCCTGCCTAGTTCCCATTAAAAATATATTAATTGGCTTGGGTGCTATCTCTAACATTGTTAGGACATTATTGACGAAGGTATGGTTTATTAGATTAAAAGAGTAATGGTTAAGGAATTGAACTGGGAAAGCCTTAGGGCTCATAGTTGGAAGGCTTACAATATAGTTAGAATACATAAGACATATTCTTATTTAAATTATACTGCCCAAGTACTATTATAGAAAGGCTCGAGATTTTTATTCACCGAACATTGTTATTCTGACTACCTCCTCATTACAACACAGGTTAGAGATGATGGTGCAGATTTTTTGAGATGGTGGTGGAGATGCAGACTTGTGAAAGTTATTTAGCTACCTATGTTATTTTTATATTTTTAATGTACCCAATAAGACATGATGTATTTTGAGATATTGTACCACAAATATTTGGCGTTATTATATGGAATTATGTTTTATATTTCTGAAATTTGAATTTTTAAATAAAATGGGCATTGTTTTGATATTATATATTATCCTTATGTTATGATATTCTGAATGTATTGATAGATAGCTCTATGTCTTTTTCTTTGTATCAATTTTACCAACCAATAGCCAACTTTGGAATGGGTCTATGGTTCGATGTGCCTATTCCGAGTCGAAAATTAGGCCTGTTTCAACGTAGGTTGTTACAGTGACTTTTGGACTTATGTGAGACATCGCCTATAATAAGTACCCACAGAGGATACAAGGTTTGTTCCAATTCTATAGGGTAAGTCTATCCAGTTAATCTAGCTACCAGTACTTACGAATAGTCAGACTAATGTGAGACATCGCAATTTGGGTTAAGGGTCAAAAGACTTGTGACCTGCTTTTGGGTTGGAGGTATTAAATGGTTGTTGTAGGGTCCACCTCCTTTCCACTTAAGAAGTATTAAATGGTCAAGGTTATCGTATAGGTGTGGTAGTGAGGAATCTCGAGAGGGGTCTGCTTCGGAGTTGAGGTATTAAGTGGCAATTATAGGGTCTGCCTCTTCCTATAAAGAAGTATTAAGTAGCCTGATAAGATTCTGTGCGATGTCAATTAGGGAGTACCAGAGAGGGGTCCACCTTGGGTTGGGTATTAAATGACGAGGACCTACCTAGGATATAGGTATTAAAAGGTCAAAGTTTGCCTAATTCCCATTAAAAAGGTAATAAGTGACTTGGGTACTTTCTCTCACATTTATAGGATACAACCGACAGTAGTTGCGTGGGATTGAAAAGGGGCCTTTGGCCTAGAGTTGAAGGAAAGTTATAGAGTTAAAGGAAAGTTATAGAGTTAGAATGGAAGAGTGAAGGTTGTAGAGTTGGATTGTGATAGCTTTTGGGCTTAAAGTTGGAGATATCTTATGTAGGATATAGTATAGGATGCATAAGTCATATTGCTTATCTATATAATACTGCCCAAGTACTATTATGGTAAGAATTGAGATTTTCCTTCACCGGACATTATTGTTCTGACCCCTCCTCATTACAACACATGGTTAGGTAAGATGATGCCGATTTGGAGGACTGAAGGTGGAGGCGAGGACTTATGGAAGTTATCTATCTATTTATGTTTTGATATATATTTTGATGTACCCGTTTCAGACATGATGTTGTTATTTTGAGATATTGTATTTCAGATATTAGGATGTTATGTTATGTTTCTAAGAATTGAATTTTTATAAAATGGGTACTATTTTTGATATTATATTTTGTTCTTTCCGCAATGAGATTCTGATAAGTATAGATAGATAACTCTGCATATTGTATCAATTTTACCAACCAACGGCTAGCTTTGAAATAAGCTTAAGGTTCGATGGGCTCTTATTGGGTCGAAAATTAGGCCCATTTCAAGGTGGGTTGTTACATTTGGTATCAGAACTTAGGTTACCCAATCAAACGGGTATAAGTATACATAAGAAAGCGTACTAGTTATTTTTTGAAAGTATTTTTCAAACCCTACTATGTATATACTTATTCGAACATATGCAAACACGCTATGAAAATCTTCTATTCAGCAAACTACTATTTCAGGAAATTGTATTAAAAGTTAAAACCTACACATAGTTGATTATGGCTGAAAATCATTCCTCTGATGTTAGGAACCCTCTACCCAAGCGATACACACTATTTGAGGGATGCCTGAATGGTTTAAGTAATACCTAAGGCGTGTAGGGCAAGTTCTCATTCCTAACCAAGCCCCACCAGCGATACCTATTGCTCCACCCGTTGAAGCGGCACCCTATCCTACAGGCTTCTCCAAGATGTGCAAAGATTTCCAAAATATGGGAGGAAGGGTGTATACGAGGCAGAAGACTTTGTCGAGACTAAGGCATTGATCACTGACTGTGAACACATAATCCGAGAGCTGGGATAGGAAGACCGGATCAAGAGAACAATAGTTGCATGGCATTTAAAGGGAGAAGCATTGGAGTGGTGAACCATGGTCATTGAAGAGAATGATAAGGAAGGAATCACTTGGGTTGAATTTAGGACTCGCTTTGAGTCTCGATTCATGTCCAAAGCAGAAGTAATTTGCAGTTGGAGAGGATTATACAGTTGAGGCAAGGAGACTTCACATTGAAATAGTATATCAATATGTTCACGGAATTGGCTAAGTTTGGATCGAGTCTGTTTGACAACTCACGAAGAAGGCTACAAAGTTTGTCAAGGGCCTAAATTCTCCATTTAAGGAACTACTTTTGACGCAAATTATCATGGGCCCCACGTATGAGACGATAGTTGAGATGACTTTGCTTCAAACTATTAGCTTAGAAGAGATGGAGAAGGAGAAAGAGAAGGAAAATGTTGGACAATCACAAAATCAAGGTCGGGCAAAGAAGGGAGGATTTTAGGCAAATAAGTAGCCTAAAGGAAAGATCAAGAAAGATGGCGAGACATGTCGTAGGTGCCAGAATAAAGGACACGTTGCTAAGGATTGCAAGGTGAGCTTGATGAGGGAGGAGTTCAAAGGGAGAAGCTATCACTGCTATGAGGAGAGAAATTACAAGAATCGGTGTCCAAAGCCGACAGGGAAAGAAAGAGTGGGCGAGTTTATGCCATTGAGGCTGTACCTATCTTAAGTGGACCTCCTCCTAGAGATCAAGGAAAAGCTGAAATGGAAGGTACAACTACTACTTTCGAGAATATTATTAGTACCTGTTTGACTTGGAAGCATCACATTCATTTATAGCTAGAAATGTAGCTAACTCCTTGAGTCTCAAAACCCAAGTTATCACCAACCTAATAGTTGTATCAAATCCTATTGGGGTTCGACACACCTTTATTTAATTTGCAAAGACCTAGTTGTGGATATATATATATATAATGTCGATTTACATGCAACACATATGTTCTTAGTTTTGAGGGGTATGGACTTATCCAAAGGATGGATTGATTGTCTTACTATGGGGCCATCATAGATTGTGATAGGAGAACTGTATGGTTAAGGAGTTTTAAAGGGTGAGACATAGACATTTATTTTACACCCAATAATTCTGTCGAGGTTGGCTATATATATATTCTCTTAGTCTATCACAAGGTGATCTCTCATCTGTGCTGATAGTTAGAAAATTTCCCGACATTTCTAAAGAAGTTTCGGGTCTTCTGCCCAAAGGGTGATAGAGTTCAGAATCGATTCAAAGAAGGACGCTGGACCTATCACCTTTCCATTAAGGCACATGGCCCCCAAAGAAAGGCGAGAGTAGGATAAGCAGATTTTGGAGCTACTGCGGAAAGGATTCATTCACCGTAGTACTTTGAATGGGGAGCACTTACTATCTTTGCCACTAAGGCAGATGGTTCTTTAAGACTATGCATTGACTATAGAGAACTCAGTAAGTTAACCAAGTAGAATAAGTATCCTTTACCTAGGATAGATGACTTATTTGACTAGCTTGTTGGAGCCAAAATCTTTTCCCGATTGGACTTAGCCACAGGATTATGTCGATTGAGGATAGCTGAGGATAGAAAGCAGAAGACCGCATTTCGCACCCCGTACAGACTATATGAATAGGAAGTGATGCCTTTTGGTTTGATCAATGCCCTTGTGTACTTTGTAGATTTGATGAGTAGAATCTTTAGAGGGTAGCTAAATAGTTCGTCGTAGTATTTGTGGATGATATTTTAGTATTCTCTAAAAGTGAAGGTGAGCATGAAAATCACTTAAGGGAGATACTAGGGACTTTAAGAAGACACCATCTTAAAGCCAAATTCTCAAAGTGTCACTTTTGGGAAAAGGTTGTGAGATTATTAGGTCATATTGTCTTCGAATAGGTTATCTGTGGACCCCACTAACGTGGAAGCTATTCATGATTGGAAGATTCTGAAGAATGCCACGGAGGTTAGGAGTTTTCTTAGGTTGGTGGGTTGTTATAGGAAATTCATCAAGGGCTTTGCCAAGATAGTAGTCCCACTAACCCACTTAACCAAGAAAAAACTAGTTTTTGCTTGGGATGAGAAATGCAAGAAAGCGTTCGTGAAGTTGAAGGAGTTGTTGACTAGTGCGCCGGTACTTACCATTCTCGACGGGACGAAGCCTTTACTGTTTACCTGACGCTTATGGTACATGATTAAGAGCTATTCTTAAGCAAGAGGGTAGAGTGATAGCCTATGCAAGTAGGCAGTTGAAGGACCATAAGAAGAGAAATCCAATTCACAACTTGGAATTAGCGGCTATTGTTTTGCCTTAAAGATATGGAGGCACTAGCTTTTGAAAGAGAGGTTTGAGTCATTCACTGATTACAAATCCCTTAGATACCTATTCCCCTAAAAAGATTTGAATCTTAGGCAGCAGAGGTGGATGAAGTTTATAGCATCATATGACTTTGGGTTATAGTATACCCTCGGAAAAGGGAATGTTGTCGCCGATGCCCTTAGTCGGAGGAATGCTACTCTTGGTGCTATTTATGAGTGGAGGCAATTAGAGTTCCTATCGATTTCAATTTCCAACCACCAATGGAACTCACTCCAGGGTTTTTAGTAGCAATGTAAGTTAAGCCAGCATTGATGGACCGTATTAGGCAAGAGCAAAAGAAAGATGCAATGATAGTAGACATTTTGGACAAGCTAAGTAGAGGAAAGCATTTTCTTCATGTCAGTAGATATGTGGTTGGTGAAAGAGGATGTTTGAGAAGAGATGGACGTCTATGTGCACTTATGTTGGAGAATGTCTTAAAGGGGGTTTTGGCTGAGTGTCACCATTCTTGAAGAACTCCACCCGGAGGAGATGGGTTTCTATTGGCCAGGGATGAAGAAGAGGGTAGCAGAATCTGTTTCTAGTTGCTTGATTTGCCAAAAGATAAAGACGAATAAAGGGTAGCTCGGAGGACTGTTGTTACCATCAGAGGAACCAACTTGGAAAGTGAGCATATATCAATGGACTCTATAGATGAGTTGCTTAAAGTCAAAGAGGCAATGAAGCTCTTTGGATTGTAATAAATAGACTCACTAGGAGTAATAGGACAACAGCACCTCTAGCGCAAATTTATATCAAAAAGTAGTATGGCTGCATAGAATTCCTGTTAGCTTTGTTAGTGATAGGAACCCCTTATTCACCAGCGAATTTTGGAGGAGTTTACAATCAGCTTTAGGGACGATGTTGAATCTGAACACCGCTATCACCTATAGACAAACGACCAAACATAAATGGTGAATAGGATTTTGAATGATTTATTAAGAGCTTGCATTAAGGATTTTAGAGGACATTTGGAGCGGCACTTACCCTTTGCAAAATTTGCATACAATAATAGTTACCAAGCGACGATTGGTATGGCACCCTTTGAAGCGCTTTATAGGAGGCGATGCAAATCGCCTAATTATTGATGGGAAACCACCGAAATTTTTTTACTTGGACCAGATTTGATTTGCGTGACCTTAGAAAAGATAAAGAAGATTAGGCAGCGAATGAAAGCCACACATGATCGTCAAAAGTCCTATGCCGGCAAGCGAAGGAACGAATTAGAGTTTGAGATAGGAGACATAGTTTTCATTAAGGTTTCCCTTCTTCGAAAGGTGATGAGGTTTGGTATGAAGGGGAAGTTGGCGCCAAGGTTCATTCGGCCTTTTTCAATCTTGGAAAGAATAGGGAAACTTACATATCGAATGGAGCTACCGGGTAAATTAGCAGTAGTCCATGATGCCTTTCATCTTTCGCATCTAAGGAAATGCCTTTACAACAAAGCCACTATAGTAGAGCTTTATTAGTTAGTAGATATTGAGACTGAGCCGATAGCACCCCGTGCTACTTCACGCATAATAAAGCACGGAACAATGAAGTTCCGTAACAAAGAAATTAGGCTAGCCCGAGTATAATGGTGAGATAATTCGACAGAAAGCACATGGAAAACTGAAGAGAAGATAAAACTTCTCATCCTGAGCTTTTCTTTGGTAATCTTTCCCTCCCTAAAATTTAGATGTTTGGTTGCATCAATGTAACGGTCCGAAATTTTATCACTTTGATTTGTGAATATTTAATTAATTTTAAATATTAAATTAATGGTTTTAATAATTGAATTTGGTTTACTAAAATAGATAGTTTGATGAAAAACAAAAAAGTGTGACCAAAACGGCTTTTAAGATTTTTTTTACTTTTTATCGACCAACAAGTTGAAGAAACTTGCTAAAACTTTATGTACATTTTTAAACAACACTTATATGGTTCAAAACATTTTATTTGGTAGTATGTATATAGGCAATAATAATAAGATATTTATAAATATAATTATATCTAACCTTTAGATTTTAAAAAAGGTGATTTGATAACTTATGTGTAGATGTGGAGAAAGGTACCTGAACCATGCTAATATCTACCGTTTTCTTGCATGGATTAGCCTAATATCCATTATATTCTCATTTGAATTTGTATTTTGGTGTGATGGAATGGTTGTGACGTGATGAAGAGGGACCTTGAGGGTTGCGTGAGTAACAAGGTAGGGGAGGAAGGGTGATGATGTGTCACTTGATTTGTGGAGGGTATCTACCTAAAGGGTATTTAGGTAATTTTCTTAATTCATTTTATATAAACTATTTCTTCTTTTTCCTATTTTCATTTACTTTCTTTTATCCATTTCAAACTTTTGTTTTCTCTTTCGAAAGCTCCATTTCCATTTTAATTGCTTCCTTAAAGTTTAAAATCTTAAAAATACGTCTTGATCCACTTTAAAACTTTAAAACCAAGCTAAATTTTACCACTTTCCTCTCCTATATCTCCTCTCTTTTCAAAAACAAGCCTAACCATTCCCCTAGGCTCAGACCAAGCCCACCTACCCTAGGGCCGAACCCATTTAGCCTCCTTAAGCCCCTAAAAGTCAAGTCTTGGTGAAGGAAAAACTAAGCTAGTGTGTCGGTACTAGTGGGTGTGATTTTGGTTTGGATTTCATTTAAATTTTGGCGAGTAAAGCTCACATTTTTAAACAAGTTTTAAACTATACTTTTTTGGCTAATAATTTTGTTGATTGTTGGTTGAAAAATTATGTTGTTATGCTTTACATATGTGTTATTATATGTAATGTTTGATTGGATTTGGAAGTATAGTTAAAATGTTAAGTGATGTTGAAAGTAATGATTTTTACTTTGTGTATAATGTTAGGGCATGTGATAAATGTACGTGCTTATGCTATGTTGGTCTATGATAAAGAAAATAGCACTTAAATTTGTTTTGTTGCAACATCGAGATCCATTGATTTTACACCTGTTTTTTTATGTATTTTCTAGAAAATGTTCTATAAAGTTTTCAAAAACTTTAACTTTTAGTTTCCAATATGCTATCCTATGTTTATAAAGTAAGTTAAGTTAAAAAGTAAGGGTTAAAGGGGCATTATATATAAAAAACTAGTTTTGAAGTTATAGTATCCATAGCGATAGTTGCTATGGATGCAGTTCGTAATATGAACACTTTTTGAAAACTAAAAGAGTTTTTACGCTAAACATTTTTGGAAAGTATTTCAATCATATTATAAGTATAAAAAGGTAATTATTACTTATTAATTAATTAAGGGTTTAATGATTATTTAATTTATTAATTAAGTAAAGATAATTTGTACTTAATCACTAATTAAGTGAAGGTAATTAATACTTCATTATTAATTAAGAAGGATAATTATAATTAGTTAATTAAGTAAGGGTTAATTAATTGTTAATTATGTAAAAGTTAATTATTTAGTTAATTATTATTTAAGTAAGGTTTAATTATTAATTAACTATTAATTAATTAAGGTTTAATTATTAATTAATTACTAACCATACAGGATTAATTATTAACTAAGTTAAGTTTTAATTAAGACTTAATTAAGATTTAATTAGGAATGAAATTAAGATTTAATTATTATTAAATAAAGTATTTTACTTTTAAACTCTATTTACAAGGATCAATTTACTTTAAGGCGGCTTTCTTTTATAAGTAAACGAGTTTAAAACAAGGAATTCTTTTCGTCTATGCCAATAAACAGCCAAACAAATATAAATTGATTATTGATAACATCTGTTTAGCGGAATAAATCTCCATTCTGCTATAACTTAATGGAATAGATTATTTTGGACATCTCTTTAGCAAAATAAATACTCGTTCTACTACAATTAAATGGAATAGATTATTGATGACATATGTTTAGCATGATAATTTTCCGTTCTGCTATTATATTTAATTGGACATTTATTCATATGCCAGATAATTAATATTGGGAGAAGTGGTGTGCTAACTATTGATGGTTAGTTATTTATCTTATTTACGTATATGCTTACTTATGTAGATACCGGTTAATAAGTCAAATTGAGTTAAAATGATAACTTAATTTAGCACCAATGTGGTCGCTAAGCCTCTTTCCGAATTTGTAAAGTTATGGATTTAAAATAACTTAAATTTTGTAACCATTTTTAAGTGTTTATAAATGATGTTTTAAAGTAAGTTAGTTAATTATTTATTAATGAGTTTTTAAAGTTAATTAATTATTTAATTATGATGTTTAAAGGAAATCAATTAATTAAATAAAGGTATTTATAAATAATAATCTATTAAAAATAAATGGTTTTTACTTAATAAAAGAATTTATTTAAAGGAGATTTTCAAATGGTATTTGGTAAATGATATTTTATAAATGATTTTTTAAAGGAGATATAAATGAAGATTTATAAAAGAGTTTTATAAAAATAAAGGGATTATACAAATCATTTTAAGAGATTTATAAAAGAGTTTTATAAATTAGTTTGGAGATTTATAAAAGGAACTGTAAATATGAAATGGGCTTATAAAAAAGGAATTTTATAAAAGGAATGAGATTGATTTTGATAATTAATCCTTCTTAATTATGGTGGTATAGAAACATTCTTTTCATACTTAACACTGAAGGATAAGTGGTTTGATTTATAATAAGCAATGTTTTAAATGATACTTGTTTGGCCCATTTAAAATATAACTTTGGAAAAGAGGGAATCTTCCTTAAGTTTTGTGAATATACTCACACCGTTGAGATAAGTATATGGATAAATTTCCTAAGAATTGAAAGTATAGTATCGGAAATATATTTATATCGTTGAGATAAGTATATGAATGTTTTCCAAGTATTGAAAAGAGTATAAGGGGATGTGAAAATATCTTTTGTGAAGGTATTTTATATTAAAGAATTTTAAAGAATTTTAATTAATAAAAGATTAATTAATGGAGGCTTAGTGGATCCCATATGGAGTGAAATCCTTGTTTGATTGTTTGTTTTTTTGATAGTTAAATAATAGACTATCAAAATCTTGGCTAATTTTTAACTTTAGAATATCTAAAGGAAACATGAGAATTATATGGTACAGTCATCTTTATTGATGTCATTGTATGTATAAACTCGTTGTGTTCTTTTAGGACAAATTATAAGGAAATCCGTTGTTAACCTAAAAAATTGTGCACTCCCATAAGTCGCGCATCACTTCTTGAGTGGTGGAACCACGCTCATGAAGCATGAACTCCTCACATTACCTAAAGATTGGAAATGTCAAGAAGTTCCAAAGTATTCCGGATAGAGGGGTCGTATCAATCTAATAAGTCGCGCACTGCCATAAGCCACGCATTGCTCCTTGAGCCGTGGAACCACGCTTTTGAAGCACGAACTCATCACGTTACACGAAGATTGGCAACGTCGAGAAGTTCCAGATAGTTTCAGATTGATGGATCATATAGATCTCATAATCCATGCACTCCCATAAGCCGCGCATCACGTCTTAAGCCGTGGAACCACATTCTCGAAGTATGAACTCCTTACATTACTTGAAGATTAGCAACGTCGAGAAGTTCCAAACCGTTCTGGATTGACGGGTTGTTTCGATCTCATAAGCCATGTGCTCCCATATGTCGCGCATCACTTCTTAAGCTATGGAAACATGTTCTCAAAGCACGAACTCCTCACATTACCCGAAGATTGGCAACATCAAGAAGTTCCAAACCATTCCGGATTGGCGGGTCGTATTAATCTCATAAGCCACGCACTTCCATAAGCCGCGCATCACTTCTTGAGCCATGGAACCATGCTCTCGAAGCACAAACTCCTCACGTTACCCAAAGATTGGCAACGTCAAGAAGTTCCAAACTGTTTCGGATTGACTGTTCGTACCGATCTCATAAGTTGCGCACTGCCATAGACTCCGCATCATTTCTTAAGCCATGGAACCACGCTTTCGAAGCACGAACTCCTCATATTACTCGAAGACTGGCAATGTCAAGAAGTTCCAAATCATTTTGGATCAACGGGTCGTATCGATCCCATAAGCTGCGCATTTCTTAAGCTGAGCACTCTAAAAAGTCACGCACTTCGTAAGCCGCACGCTCTCAAAAGCCACGCATTTCGTAAGCCATGCACTCTCAAAAGCCGCTCATTTCATAAGCCGCACAAGCACTGCTTAATGTTGCTCCAGCATTATCAGCAAACCATTATGATTTTCTAAGTACCGGTGTTGTCCCGATAACACCGAGAAACTTGTCTATTGCGGGATTAACAGGGATCAACTCCCGCTACCTGAAAGAACCGACATTGCTCTAATAGTGCAGCAAAGTTCACAAACTAAGAAGTTGGCAAAGTATTCTGATCTTTGACCAAAGTTAATGTATAAAATGTCAAAATTCAAGACATCCAAGTCACGAGTTCCTCGAAATAGGAGTTGTGACGCACCTTTCACTGGGGGCATCCAGAGAGGCACCCAGAATATCAAGTCTCACATCAATAGTTCAGAATAATTAGCCCCGTGGACTGAGGGTTATATAACACATTAACACTTGGTCAGGATAAAAAATCGCTCCAACTTGCAATAAAAGGAGGAACTTACCATTATCCAGAGATAGACGATGAAGGAAGGCATTTCCAGAATCAAATCATCAACGCAATAGCTTCCAAATACAGAAGTTGGAGCTCGACTGAGGTCTCAAACCCTAACTTGCAGAAAATCAGCTGTTATCCGAAGACAGACAACGACAAAGAGAGAACGCTCGAAATCTAGCAGCTAAACATTGATTCTCAAAGGTTGGAACCAACTAATAAGGTGATATCCGCAACAATTATATCAGCCTAGCATAACGCATATGGTCGGAAACAAGAAATTTAAGTGCCACATATTCAAGGCAAACACTATCGAACTCTACTGGTACATGATCAGGATAGGAATGAGCGTGGTTGTACCAGAGGCAATGTGATGGCTCGCTCTACAATTTCTAATTTTCTATAAGAACCTAGAATTTGACACCTAGAAATGAAGGGTTCCACCTAGAAATGAATGGTTTCGCAGATAAATTCAGGTCATAACGAAAACCGTATGAAGGAAATCAATTTTCGTGAATAAGAATAACCATGGGATTGGTTAAGCAACAACCCAACATTTTCAAGGGTAACACTTGACAGTGATAAACAAGGCTACGCAACGGAAATGCCTGGGACTCCTATCCTTCCAGAACATGGCGTATCCCGAAGTTAAGCAACATTGAGAAAAACAGCCACATTGGGTTGAAAGGGATCTACTCAACTATACAGGATCAAATGAATGATTCAATCCTAACCAACATGACTTCAACATTTCCCAAAGACAGGCGGCACTAAGAGAAGACTTCTACAATCCAATCATCGAAGTGCAAGGTTTTAAAGACTGAAACTAGTGCCCACCTGGATTAAAAGCATTGCCGGATTGGCGGGGAAAATCAATCCCAACCTCCTGAGTGTCGATGTTTCCGCGACAATGCTTAAGGCCTTTTCTCATTTTCTAAGTACTGGTGTCGCCACGGCAACATCGAGAAACTTTCTATTTCATAAGTATTGGTGTTCCCCCAACAACATCGGGATACCCTCTGTTTCCTAAGTGCTGACATTGCCTCGGCAATGCCGAGAAATTTGCTATTCACTATGCACTGGTGTTTCCTCGGCAACGCCAGGAAAACTTTAATCTACAGGTTCGATGAGAAACACTCATCGTAGTAAACCATTAATGCACTAGCTTACGGAGATAGAAGTTGGTCCTTAACTGAGATTCTACTCTTGTCTTCAGAAAACTACCATTAGCTGAAAACAGGCAACAACAGGAAGACATAACCTTTCGTAGGTCAGTCGGATGGTTCGACCTTTCATCACAGGAATAAAGCAGCGCCAAAAGGAAATCCCAGGATTGAATTCCTCATGTGCTAATTTATAGAGATGAAAGCTGGTGCACAACCGAAAATCCTGAATTCAACTTAGAAAGGATTTAGATACAGCTAAAAGATAGGCATCCTCGAGGAAATGTTGCTTAGAACCAAGTAGCTAGGTTATCAATTCCCGAAGACAGGAATTAGTGTATGAACATAACTTCTGTTATGACAAAAATCAAGCAAAGCATAAACAACTAAGGACACGTAAGGACGATCACGAAAGGTCGGAACTAAAACCATCGGGCTACCTCAATCCTAGAATAGGATTGAGAGCTAAACCAGGGGCAATCGAATCATTTGTCCCAAACCTCTCCATCTCTCAAAATCACCTAAATACAGGCATTTGAAATAGCTAGTCCTTCGAGAAGGAATAGACGCACAGATACTTGATCGAAAGAAATGTTGCAAAGTCCAAACACGAATAACCACGAGGTTGGTCAGATAACGGTTCTGTATCACAAAATAGAGCATTTTGGCAACAAACTCATCAACAAAGAAAATGAAGGGTTTAACATTCAAAAATCAACCATCGCTCGCAGTTTGGCGATGACAAGAAGGATCCATGACCTACTTATGGTCTAACTAGATCATTTGGTTCTAACTTGTAGGAATATGCCATTACCCGAAGTTTGGTGATGCTAAGATGAAACCCCCAGAATAAAACTATCGATACATTGGCTTTCGAAAACAGAAGCAAGAGCTTGATTGACTCTTCAGCCTTACCTTCTAGTGTAACGACCCTGAATTTTGACATATAAAAATGTGAATATTTAATTGAGTTTAAATATTCGAATGATAATTTAATTTGAAATTCGAATATCAGAATGAATTTGGCGATTAAATTATTGAATTTAATTTTTGAAACTGGGTAAAAATTTGAATCTTCAATTTAAAGTCTGTTAAAAATAATAGGAAGGCTTAGAAAATTCATATTGATTATACTGAAGATAATAGAAGCTTCAGAGTTGAAATTGAAACTGTTTTGTTCAGTTTTGAAATTTAATCGTTCAAATTGATATTTAAAAATAGCGTTCCGGGGCGCAATCTCGGAATTCAACGAAACCAGTTCCATTGGGTCCGTAATATTGAATTATTATCGGATTTCAAATTTCGTATTTATCGGAGTTGATATGTGAGCGCACGGTGAGTAAACGCGTTGAAATAAAATCAAATTCAATTTAATTTTAAATTTTAAAATTAGTCAACCAAGCCGAGATTCTTTCTTCAGCCTGCCTTCTTTCAACATCGACACTTTTTCCTCTCAAATCAACGTACTCCTTGTCTCCCCTTCCATCTCTGTTAAAATACACGAAAGAAAATCATTTCGTTCAAATTTAAAAACTCTCGTTCACAAGACAAAATTAATGGTCGTTTCCCTCTTTCCCCTACCCTTCTTCAGTTTTGATTCCCAAGCAAAATATTTAAATCGCGAATTCGTCCAGGAAGGAGAAAACTTTTTGAATCAAACTAAGGGACGTCAGGATCTCGAGCCGATCCTTGAACTTGAAGTTGAGGCTGAGCATCATCAGTTAGGGTTTGGGACGCCAGCATCCTTGAAGTCGCGATTTCGATTTTTGAAGCTAGCAGTCGCGTTCGATCTGAGGAACGACGACGAGGCGAAGGCGGCATCTTGAGTTCAGCATTGTCGAGCTTGGGGTGACAGATGCAGGCGACCAATGTGCGCATGATTCAAGATAGCATCGCGAGATCGAGAAGGAGCAGCGTGGTCGCGAGCTCGAATTCGTGGTGGGGATCGCGGTAGTTCTGGTCGAGGCGAGTGGATTCGCGAGCAGGTGGTCGTCTCGAGGAAGATGGATCGGGTCGATCGTGTAGAGGTGGTTCGATTCTCGACTGGGTTCATGCTGGCAGTGAGGTATTGATCTTGTTTGATTCAATTTTAGGCAGTACAAACATAATTGTGAAATCATAGTAAAGTATTTAATACATTTGAATTAAATTCTATAAATAAAAGGTGGGTACATCGAAAAGATTCTGTTTTTATTTTTAATTTTTAACATCCTATTGTGAATTTAAAATTTATATTGAGCTGTAAATGATTATATTTATAGTTAAGTTTGGGAAAAAGAAAATGAAATAAATATAAAACAGCAAGGTTTAAAAAAAGTATTTTTTTTTAGTGGTCAGAGAAAAAGGATGCAGTTTTTTTTTACATATAGAAACAGAAAAGGAAATTGGACAGTGAGAAATATATGCAGATATTTCAATTTATATATATATATATACAAGATGGAAAAGAAGAATTTAGAGAATTTACAGTAAAGAAAATTTGTTTAAAATTTAATTATTTGTTTAAAACTGAGTTAGTAGTTGGATAAAAATTTTAGTTTCAAATGAAAAATATTTTGTAAAAGGAGATTTGTTAGAAATTTAATTTATTGGATAATTAAAATTACCAAACGAAAATTGGTTATTCGTTATCTCGAATATTAACAAATTGTATAATTGCTTATACAAGGTTAAGAATGGAAAACAAGCCGGAAAAGTAATTGGATTGCAAATTAAAAAGCAAAGGTGAGATCTTCTCACTCAAATGAAAAGTGGATTTTATTTTTGCAGTTATTGATTGATTGCTATTTGGATGTGATATTAGATATAATAGGATATATCTATATATATAGTAATATATACATATTGGCATATGTATATATTGGATTGATTGATTTCCCGCAATTATATAGCGGATGAGACCCTATTGCGCCGTTAGTAAGCGGATGATATTTTTATAAAACCCATATACCGCGATATTCCACCTCGAAGTGGAATTGGTATTGTGCTAACATCTGTGGATGCAGGGAAACAGGTTGGAGGGATCCAACAGGATTCCTCAAAACATTTGAATTGATTTCATATGTTGTTTGATTGATTATTTATAATCTGTGTATGATTATATCTGCGATTGATTTTGTTGAAGGCTATAATTTAGCCGAATGTATTTTTGGTATCGTTGGATACCATAAATAAATGAAATTGGATTTCTGAAATAAAAATTGAATTTTAGATGGTTTGGAAGAATAAAAGAATTTATTTAAAAGGAAATAAATTTGTTTGAAATTAAATTGATAATTGATTGGGTATTTGAAATAAATCTTTGAGAAATCGACATGAAAACTTATTTGGTGTTTGAAAGAAAATTGATTTTTGGTGTTGAGAATAAATTTGGAAATCGATTTGTAAAAATGATTTAGTCTTTGGGATTAAAGTTAGAATCAATTTGTAATGTGATTCGGTGTTGAAGTAAATTCAGAAATCAATTTGAAATTCGATTTGGGATTTGAAATAAAATGGAGAAATCAATTTTTAAAGTTGATTCGGGGTTGAGAATGAATATTGGGAAAACAATTTGAAAATCGTGTAAAAAGTGGATTTTTGGGAATGTAAATTCCGAATAGAAGTTGTAAGGGAAACAGAAATTTGTTTTAAAAATAAATATTGATTTATTTTTAAAGTGTGGAAAATATGATTTGAAATCGGATTTTCAAAGTGAAGAAGTGTGGAAATAAATTTACAAATTTGAAATGTAAATTTGAAATAAATCGATAAGGATTTATCTAGTTGGTTTAAATGGACCAAAATATGATTTGAAATTGATTTTAAAATGTGAAGTGTGAAATATGATTTGAAATTGATTTTCAAATGTGAAGTGTGGAAAATGTATATATCTTTTGAAGATATTTTGAAATAAATAATTTGGGGAAAATTATTTGAATTGATTGATTGATTGTTGTGAATGTTGTTTGATAGTTAAATAACCGACTATCAATATTTGCCTTTGAAATGACACTTGATTTGTTTTTAAAAACAAACGCTCATTATTCGGTTAAGCCGGGAGAGGACCTTTGTGTCATATAACCCATTCCGAATAGTGATACGTCATGAATGGATTGCATTTGAAGACCGGTGTGAAGACCGGATATTTGTGAAAATGAAAGGACAACCTGTCGAATGTCTCTGCACCGAGTTGCTCCGGTATAGAGATTTATATCACTCTTTTTGTGATGGGAAGTCCGGACGTGATTAGTGAATATCCGGATTGCAAGGGCTTCTTTGGAAGTGCCTTCGGTTCCGTTCGATCCCGAAACGGACTTGTATGGATGTGTGTCTGACGTTACACTTTGAGATGTAAAGCTGGTTTATATCAAATACATTTCTGTTGGTGGCGGAGAATTTATTCTCTTAGCTTAACACCCTTCTCTGAGACGTACGAGCTCAGAGGTTATGTAGTTGATGGTTACTAGTGATACATTCCCAATTTGGTAATGTGGCACACGAAGTGCTGTTGATCAGTTGTTGGTCAAAGCGTGGCTTTGTGAAAAAGCGTGGCTTTGTGAAAAAGCGTGGCTTTGTGAAAAAGCGTTGCTTTGTGGACGAGACTTCGTCGAGCCTCACAACCCGGTAATGGTCGAAACAGGAATGTTGCGACAAAGGTTTGTAGGGGTAGCGCCCCTAGGGAATGCCATTTCCTTCTGGATAAAAGGTGATATCATGGTATGGAGCCCAGATATTTTACCTATGTTGATTATATTTTGTGGCTGTTGCGTTGTGATTGAGGATCCTCGGATAAAGGTCGGTAACGACCGGGGGATGGCATAGCTCGTGTGTTAGTTACCTAGTTACAGCTCGGTTAGAGCGTGAGGTAGCGTCGGCCTTTTGTTTGCAGAGATCCGGTTAGGATCCGGGGCGTCTGTCCAGAGGCGTTCTATTTCGGTGTAAGGAAGTTCCTTTGCCTGACCATTTGTTGGAAATCCAAAGAAACAATACGAACCCCGTATGGTTTTTAGTTGTATTACCTGCTATGGGATGTGGCGGTAACCTGCTATTGAACGTAGTAGCTATAGTAGACATACAACAATGGTTGTATGTTGGCTAAGATTGATATTATACTTTCGAAATGTTTTCCACACTAGACATTAATAATAATATCAATTGATTTGCGTAGTAAGCATTTTTGACTATCATAAGGAGAAATCTCCTCCAATTCTGCGTTTGCATTTTGTGTGTGGCGGGAGGCCTTATGGTAGTTTCATTTTCCAAAAGCATTGCGAAGTTGTTTTATTTCCTTTGCGAAAATAACTGTTTTACGATCTCACACCAGTCACCATGACTGACCTGGAGTTTATTGTTCCCTTTCTAAACTCTGGGTGCCCATAATTTTCCACACGGGCAGCCTAGAGTTATGTTATCAGGATATTCTGGATATTCTGGAGCTTTGGAGATGAGCTGGATGGCGAAGCGTACACCCGTACTTGTTTATTATTTCCGCTGTGTATTCTGTATGTGGACAAGTTTATATAACTGTCCAGTGATGTGTATTGTCGTAAACTCTGATGATTGATGTATGTATAAACTGATATAGTCTTTTTTTTTAAAGATTATTGATTTATCTATTATATATTGTTCCGCTGCGATATGTGAGATTCTGATAATTGTTTCTGATTCTGTTTTTCTGTTCTTTCTTTTCTGTTCTTCTTCTAACCCTTCTTTCAAACACTAAAGTTTCGCGTTTCCGCCATTCGATTTTTCGATAGTTGGTACAGTGGACGTATCAGTGTCTAGTTTTCGGAAGACGGATTTGCGGGTCTTTACAAGTGGTATCAGAGCATCCGGTTAAGCGACAACCCTGCTCTGTTGGGTGTTACTCATTAGAGATAGAGTCAGTAGTACTCTAGAATGAGTGTGAGTGTAATAATAGATATGAGCGCGTATTTGTTAGTGAATACAAAATTTGTTTTGTATTGTGTTGACTTATCAGTTGATTGTTTATAGATTATGGTCGGTGCAGTCTGGCCAACTGTAATCGATAGGGGTTTCTAAACTCTTAAACAAGATAAACCGACACAGTATTGTTTTAAATAGGGTAAATGAAATAATTTTGCCGAAAACTATTGTTTTATAGAAAAGAAATGTTTTTTCTATGAATTATCATAGTATATGGATGCTTGGTTGTTAGGAAGAGATAATATTGAATTATTATCATTGTTATATGACAACCAAATAAGAAATGAAATGATATAACCAAAGATTTGAAGATAAATCCATTTAACAAATGGAAATTATAAATATGAATTAAGAATATAAGGAAATAAAATTCATATACGAATGAAATTTGTAAGTGTAATTTGTAAATGTGATTTAAAATATGGAATGGTATTCCAGAGTAATATTTGAAAATAAAATTCACAAATGGAATGTAAAATAAGTTGATAACTTATAAAATATTTGAAATCTGATTGGAATGAGATTCAAATTGAAAAATGAAATGAGATTTATTTGAATCAAGTTGAATAAAATAAAATGAAATGGATTGAATTCAAGTAAACTAACTTGATAAATTATTAATTCATGAAATAGTGAATTGGAAGTTGAGTTAGTAAATCAAAACTGAATTGTGAATTGAATGAAATGGTTTGAATTTGTATATAAATTCAAGTAAGTAAGAAAGAGAAATAAATTGAAATTTCCTTGTTATTGATAAATAAATTCGAGACGAATTGAATATGGAAATTTGAAATTTTAAATGGATGAGCGAATATACTAATTTAATTAGTAGATGGAATAGACTTGAATGGTTTTTAATGAGATTTGTTTGATTAGTGAAATGCCAATTAAAGTTGAATGGAATCAATTAGAAATGAATTACTATACATATATGACATATGTTTTCCAAACTAAGGATATGAAAAAGTACCTTCCATTGAAAAATTGTGAAGGTCTTGGAACTCAGTATGAGTATCCATTTGATCGGGATGTGATCATATTGATTGATCACGATGTATGCTAGCGTAATTCGAGGGGTGTGATACCCACAGTTACAAGCGATTCCACTGGGATAGTGGCGCAACCGCCGTGTAAACTGCGATCTAGATGCCATAACGAAATTCGAGGGGCGAGATGCCTATGGTTACAAGCGATTCCACTGGGATAGTGGTGTAACCGCCGTGTGAACTACGATCTATGGCAACAACCATGGCGAAATTCAAGAGATGTGAAATCTACAGTTACAAGTGATTCTACTGGGATAGTAGCGAAAACCGCCGAGTAACTGTGATCCATGAGGGAACGTGCTTTCCATATCCATTTAAAAAAAAGATGTTTAAGTGTTTTCACTAGGAGTAAGAAAAATTTTGAAAATTTTCACTTAACGACAAGTGATTTCAAATTGAATTTGAAATAAAAGTGAATAAAGTTCAATCTTCGAAATAGAAGATGAATCGAATTCAAGTAAAATTCGAAATGAAAATCTGAATGAAAATCCGAAGATAAAATGAATTCAAATTGAATTGAAATTGTAAATTGAATTCAAATGGAATTGAAATGCAAAGTTGAATAGAAATGAATATATAACTTTGTTAGTAAAGTGAAAATGAATATAAAAAGTATGTAATACTTAGATTGCACTTAAGAAATGAATGAATGAAATTCTTAAGTGAATTGGTATTGGGAAATCCAATAAGTGAATTTGGACATTATTGTTAAGTAAATATACAGGGTATTTGGAATTGGATTTTCGATTTTGAAGATAATTTAAATTGCTCGACCATAAGGTATGTATTTAAATTTCAGTATGAAATTTGATGAGTTTCTGATTTTGCCACTTGGCGTTTTGTTTTCTTTTGAGATCTGAGAGTCCGTAGGGACGTTTTGTAGTCGTACCGTATTAGCCGCGCAAAGGAGACGCTGGCGAAATTTTTCGAAAATTTAGAGAGTTAGAAAATTTTTGAGAAATTTTGGATAATTTAAAATTCGAATTTAAATTTAAATTTGAATTGTAAAGTAAAATAAAGTTGTTGAAACTTATGGAAAAGTTTGGAAATTTACTTGAAGCAATAGTGGGTTGTTAATAAAAAGATTTGTTTTGAAAATTTGATAAAACTATTGGATTGTGAAAAATAGTAGATGAGTTAAGGACCATTTTTCCTAACTTGTAATTTCGGGACGAAATTCTTTTAAGGGGGGAAGATTGTAACGACCCTGAATTTTGACATATAAAAATGTGAATATTTAATTGAGTTTAAATATTCGAATGATAATTTAATTTGAAATTCGAATATCAGAATGAATTTGGCGATTAAATTATTGAATTTAATTTTTGAAACTGGGTAAAAATTTGAATCTTCAATTTAAAGTCTGTTAAAAATAATAGGAAGGCTTAGAAAATTCATATTGATTATACTGAAGATAATAGAAGCTTCAGAGTTGAAATTGAAACTGTTTTGTTCAGTTTTGAAATTTAATCGTTCAAATTGATATTTAAAAATAGCGTTCCGGGGCGCAGTCTCGGAATTCAACGAAACCAGTTCCATTGGGTCCGTAATATTGAATTATTATCGGATTTCAAATTTCGTATTTATCGGAGTTGATATGTGAGCGCACGGTGAGTAAACGCGTTGAAATAAAATCAAATTCAATTTAATTTTAAAATTTAAAATTAGTCAACCCAGCCGAGATTCTTTCTTCAGCCTGCCTTCTTTCAACATCGACACTTTTTCCTCTCAAATCAACGTACTCCTTGTCTCCCCTTCCTTCTCTGTTAAAATACACGAAAGAAAATCATTTCGTTCAAATTAAAAAACTCTCGTTCACAAGACAAAATTAATGGTCGTTTCCCTCTTTCCCCTCCCCTTCTTCAGTTTTGATTCCCAAGCAAAACATTTAAATCGCGAATTCGTCCGGGAAGGAGAAAACTTTTCGAATCAAACTAAGGGACGTCAGGATCTCGAGCCGATCCTTGAACTTGAAGTTGAGGCCGAGCATCATCAGTTAGGGTTTGGGACGCCAGCATCCTTGAAGTCGCGATTTCGATTTTTGAAGCTAGCAGTCACGTTCGATCTGAGGAACGACGACGAGGCGAAGGCGGCATCTTGAGTTCATCATTGTCGAGCTTGGGGTAACAGATGCAGGCGACCAATGTGCGCACGATTCAAAATAGCATCGCGAGATTGAGAAGGAGCAGCGTGGTCGCGAGCTCGAATTCGTGGTGGGGATCGCGGTAGTTCTGGTCGAGGCGAGTGGATTCGAGAGCAGGTGGTCGTCTCGAGGAAGATGGATTGAGTCGATCATGTAGAGGTGGTTTGATTCTCGACTGGGTTCATGCTGGCAGTGAGGTATCGATCTTGTCTGATTCAATTTTAGGCAGTACAAACATAATTGTGAAATCACAGTAAAGTATTTAATACATTTGAATTAAATTCTATATATAAAAGGTGGGTACATCGAAAAGATTCTGTTTTTATTTTTAATTTTTAACAGCCTATTGTGAATTTAAAATTTATATTGAGCTGTAAATGATTATATTTATAGTTAAGTTTGGGAAAAAGAAAATGAAATAAATATAAAACAGCAAGGTTTAAAAAAAGTATTTTTTTTTAGTGGTCAGAGAAAAAGGATGCAGTTTTTTTTTACATATAGAAACAGAAAAGGAAATTGGACAGTGAGAAATATATGCAGATATTTCAATTTATATATATATATATATACAAGATGGAAAAGAAGAATTTAGAGAATTTACAGTAAAGAAAATTTGTTTAAAATTTAATTATTTGTTTAAAACTGAGTTAGTAGTTGAATAAAAAATTTAGTTTCAAATGAAAAATATTTTGTAAAAGGAGATTTGTTAGAAATTTAATTTATTGGATAATTAAAATTACCAAACGAAAATTGGTTATTCGTTATCTCGAATATTAACAAATTGTATAATTGCTTATACAAGGTTAAGAATGGAAAACAAGCCGGAAAAGTAATTGGATTGCAAATTAAAAAGCAAAGGTGAGATCTTCTCACTCAAATGAAAAGTGGATTTTATTTTTGCAGTTATTGATTGATTGCTATTTGGATGTGATATTAGATATAGTAGGATATATCTATATATATAGCAATATATACATATTGGCATATGTATATATTGGATTGATTGATTTCCCGCAATTATATAGCGGATGAGACCCTATTGCGCCGTTAGTAAGCGGATGATATTTTTATAAAACCCATATACCGCGATATTCCACCTTGAAGTGGAATTAGTATTGTGCTAACATCTGTGGATGCAGGGAAACAGGTTGGAGGGATCCAACAGGATTCCTCAAAACATTTGAATTGATTTCATATGTTGTTTGATTGATTATTTATAATCTGTGTATGATTATATCTGCGATTGATTTTGTTGAAGGCTATAATTTAGCCGAATGTATTTTTGGTATCGTTGGATACCATAAATAAATGAAATTGGATTTCTGAAATAAAAATTGAATTTTAGATGGTTTGGAAGAATAAAAGAATTTATTTAAAAGGAAATAAATTTGTTTGAAATTAAATTGATAATTGATTAGGTATTTGAAATAAATCTTTGAGAAATCAACATGAAAACTTATTTGGTGTTTGAATGAAAATTGATTTTTGGTGTTGAGAATAAATTTGGAAATCGATTTGTAAAAATGATTTAGTCTTTGGGATTAAAGTTAGAATCAATTTGAAATGTGATTCGGTGTTGAAGTAAATTCAGAAATCAATTTGAAATTCGATTTGGGATTTGAAATAAAATGGAGAAATCAATTTTTAAAGTTGATTCGGGGTTGAGAATGAATATTGGGGAAACGATTTGAAAATCGTGTAAAAAGTGGATTTTTGGGAATGTAAATTCCGAATAGAAGTTGTAAAGGAAACAGAAATTTGTTTTAAAAATAAATATTGATTTATTTTTAAAGTGTGGAAAATATGATTTGAAATCGGATTTTCAAAGTGAAGAAGTGTGGAAATAAATTTACAAATTTGAAATGTAAATTTGAAATAAATCGATAAGGATTTATCTAGTTGGTTTAAATGGACCAAAATATGATTTGAAATTGATTTTCAAATGTGAAGTGTGAAATATGATTTGAAATTGATTTTCAAATGTGAAGTATGGAAAATGTATATATCTTTTGAAGATATTTTGAAATAAATAATTTGGGAAAAATTATTTGAATTGATTGATTGATTGTTGTGAATGTTGTTTGATAGTTAAATAACCGACTATCAATATTTGCCTTTGAAATGGCACTTGATTTGTTTTTAAAAACAAACGCTCATTATTCGGTTAAGCCGGGAGAGGACCTTTGTGTCATATAACCCATTCCGAATAGTGATACATCGTGAATGGATTGCATTTGAAGACCGGTGTGAAGACTGGATATTTGTGAAAATGAAAGGACAACCTGTCGAATGTCTCTGCACCGAGTTGCTCCGGTATAGAGATTTATATCACTCTTTTTGTGATGGGAAGTCCGGACGTGATTAGTGAATATCCGGATTGCAAGGGCTTCTTTGTAAGTGCCTTCGGTTCCGTTCGATCCCGGAACGGACTTGTATGGATGTGTGTCTGACGTTACACTTTGAGATGTAAAGCTGGTTTCTATCAAATACATTCCTGTTGGTGGCGAAGAATTTATTCTCTTAGCTTAACACCCTTCTCTGAGACGTACGAGCTCAGAGGTTATGTAGTTGATGGTTACTAGTGATACATTCCCAATTTGGTAATGTGGCACACGAAGTGCTGTTGATCAGTTGTTGGTCAAAGCGTGGCTTTGTGAAAAAGCGTGGCTTTGTGAAAAAGCGTGGTTTTATGAAAAAGCGTTGCTTTGTGGACGAGACTTCGTCGAGCCTCACAACCCGGTAATGGTCGAAACAGGAATGTTGCGACAAAGGTTTGTAGGGGTAGCGCCCCTAGGGAATGCCATTTCCTTCTGGATAAAAGGTGATATCATGGTATGGAGCACAGATATTTTACCTATGTTGATTATATTTTGTGGCTGTTGCGTTGTGATTGAGGATCCTCGGATAAAGGTCGGTAACGACCGGGGGATGGCATAGCTCGTGTGTTATTTACCTAGTTACAGCTCGGTTAGAGCGTGAGGTAGCGTCGGCCTTTTGTTTGCAGAGATCCGGTTAGGATCCGGGGCGTCTGTCCAGAGGCGTTCTATTTCGGTGTAAGGAAGTTCCTTTACCTGACCATTTGTTGGAAATCCAAAGAAACAATACGAACCCCGTACTGTTTTTAGTTGTATTACCTGCTATGGGATGTGGCGGTAACCTGCTATTGAACGTAGTAGCTATAGTAGACATACAACAATGGTTGTATGTTGGCTAAGATTGATATTATACTTTCGAAATGTTTTCCACACTAGACATTAATAATAATATCAATTGATTTGCGTAGTAAGCATTTTTGACTATCATAAGTAGAAATCTCCTTCAATTCTGCGTTTGCATTTTGTGTGTGGCGGAAGGCCTTATGGTAGTTTCATTTTCCAAAAGCATTGCGAAGTTGTTTTATTTCCTTTGCGAAAATAACTGTTTTACGATCTCACACCAGTCACCATGACTGACTTGGAGTTTATTGTTCCCTTTCTAAACTCTGGGTGCCCATAATTTTCCACACGGGCAGCCTAGAGTTATGTTATCAGGATATTCTGGATATTCTGGAGCTTTGGAGATGAGCTGGATGGCGAAGCGTACACCCGTACTTGTTTATTATTTCCGCTGTGTATTCTGTATGTGGACAAGTTTATATAACTGTCCAGTGATGTGTATTGTCGTAAACTCTGATGATTGATGTATGTATAAACTGATATAGTCTTTTGTTTTAAAGATTATTGATTTATATATTATATATTGTTCCGCTGCAATATGTGAGATTCTGATAATTGTTTCTGATTCTGTTTTTCTGTTCTTTCTTTTCTGTTCTTCTTCTAACCCTTCTTTCAAACACTAAAGTTTCGCGTTTCCGCCATTCGATTTTTCGACAGTTGGTACAGTGGACGTATCGGTGTCAAGTTTTCGGAAGATGGATTTGCGGGTCTTTACATCTAGCATCTCATGCTATTTGAAGATTCACAACATCAAGGAAAAATCCACAGAGTTGATTCATCCACGCATGAGTTTCTAGAGATAGAAACTGATACATGATTAGGGTCTCAACATTGGACTAGGAAGAATTCACTCTAAGAAAAGATGATGGCGATGCATCTTTCTAGCATATGTACCCAGAATGACAATGGATGACGATGTCAACTTGGAGGAATTCAATTACAGTCAGGAAACATACATCATTGAAAAAATCAGAGCTTGGAATCAAGCAACAAAGTCTTTAGTTTCTGGAGATAGGAGTTATCGTGTCAATCAAACTGAGGAAACTGAATGTATTTCCCAGGAGTCATAGCCTCCCGAAAACATATAGACTTAGTACTCAGAGAAATCAGCCCTATGGACTAGAGCAGATACACTAATACTTTGTTGAAACGAACTCAATTGAGCATAAGCAGGGATTAGCTACAGAACTGGCTAAACCAAGCTACCTCATATTTTTGAATAAAGCAATGAAATAGAATATACCAAAATGACCGCAGAAGTATTACTTACATGTATAGAATTACAGAAAACGAGTATGCTGCACATGAAAACAAGAGGTGCAACAGCAAGAAAAACTAATGCTCTGAATCGAGCAATTAAACCAATAGTCCCCGGAGACAGAGGCTAATGTGCTAGTTGAATTCCAAAAAATGCAAAGGAAGGATAATCGCAATCGAACAAGTCATGCGCTAGTTTCTAAAGACTAAAACTGTGCCTGATCGAACTTCAACTACAACTCTACAATAACAGTTATGCCTTGTAATTTAACTACGATCAATCATCTCAATATGCTAGAAATACTAAGTGAAGCCTAAGTTGCGAAGGACCCAGATTCTGGAGAAGTGGAAGTCCCTCCGCCAGACTAAAGAGTGGATGACCGAAAAGTCAGGTTCAATAATAAAACATGGCATTCAACACTGTAAGATATGTTTCATTTTAAATAATATCCTCGTAAACAACCAAAGTACAAGGGAAGTCGACGTATGTTGACTAGTCGGGGTTTGAGCATTGACCGGGGCAGATGTAGTGTGTTATCTACAAGAGATGAGTCCAGTATCCCGAATACTGCAAACGAACAATCTAGTGTAGATAGCTTGCTTACATTTGAAAAACAATCCATATCATCCTTTGAAATTATCTTTTCCACACTTACCCTTTAACGATTAACGATCGATAACGGAGCTGCTTTCTAAAGCGACGAGGGAAGCTTATTTTTTAAGGATCACTAGAGTACAAAACGGTAAGAGCGATATGACTGAATCATCCACTATATTCAATTTTAGAACAAATTGTCGCATTAGAATTCAAAAGGGCGACATGAACTTAACCAACTCCTTTAAAAGAAACATTTAAAGACAGAGAGCAAGACTTCACTCTAGAATGGCATACAATTGTTTGAGACAAAACTTAGCTTCATCGCTGGCCGAGTTAAAACTATATAGGTCGACTCCAAACCTACGTCGTGCACCCACTTATCGACCTAAACCATTGTGTGAAATACGGAGCAAAGATTGCATCGTCAATACTAGGAACTGAAACTCGGATCGAAATAAAAAATGAATGGCTATCGGAAGTCAGTCAATTGAAAACAACATCATGAGATGGACTCGACGATTCACTGAAATTCACAAAATAGTAATTCGAAACTTGTCTTGTTTCAGAGCACACTTTATTCCCAATGAAAGCATACTCTGGGGGGCAAATGTTAACTGGGTTTTAACCCAGCATAAATCAACAGGAGTTAGAACATCCAAACTAAGCCAAAATGACTTGAAACTTGAACAAGGCATCCAAAAGAACAAGCCTATAGCACTCAAGAAAAACCAGCCAAAAATAAGCTAAGGAGATGGATTGCTAGCGATCCATAGGTATGCTTCACGAATCATCATAACCTCTTGCATCTCGATTCATTACTCTTCTAAATATATTTTCCAAGTTTCATGGCCTTCCAAGAAACCTAGTTCGAGAAGCGAAGACCCATCTGATTCTAGTCATAGATCAATCTAACTCGTGTATGAATCATCGTCAAAACAAGGAAACTAGCTATGAAATCACATGGAGAGCACCTACATAAGACAATGAGTGAAGCCCAAAGGAAGAAGTCCAAAAATCCCCTAAGTACATGGATCGCTGGTGATCCATGCCATATAGATCACTGCCGATCCATAGGATTATGTTGTATCATTATGAAATTTTTAGAGCATCTTTGTAATATCGAGTGTAGGCTTCTGGAAAAGTAGCCTAGCCCAATTGCTCTCATGTGCCTATAAATACAACCCTACCTACAACATAAATAAGATCTTCTGGATTGGCGCTAGAACTCTGCAGATATTATTCTTCATTCTTCTCCTCCCATAAAATAGTCACCTAGGGGTTCACTGTGATTCTCCAGTGAACTCTTGTACTTGTGACTTGATCTAACTCAGAAGATTCAATCATATTGTAATTCGATTCAACTTGTAACAGCAGTCAGTTAATAGAAAGTTATAAAGTGGACATAGGCTTCGTTAACAGCCGAACAACTATAAAAAATTTCTTGTATTTTTACTATTTCGGCACTTTTTACATTTATTTTCTATATTACCGCTTAAACTGTTAGGAGGTGATCTCCACTTTTATGTATTGTCTGTTTACTTCCAAAAGAACCGGAATTGAGTTTACCGGAATCTATATAATGTTGGTTCGAAGAGATCGGGATCAGATAAGTATGAATTATTTGAAAACCACTTCGAACCAACTCAAGCGTTCAAACTGAAGATATCTTGAAGATGATAGAATCGAAGATGAAGATGTTTGAAGTGCAAGGGCTACTTGCTACTAATCCTGAAGGTGATTCCAAAATGGATGTAGTAGAAGTAGTGCCTTCAGTTTGTTCATATCCTAAACAACTTGTATGGATGAATGCTGGCATTGCATTGTCGCTTGGAGGGCAGTGTTAGTATTCCAAGTGGAATTTGCTATATGAAAAGGTAAAGCGTAGCCTCAAGCCTTATCAACTGGGTATGACTAAAACAGGAGACATGCAGAAAAGCTATATGTGTCATACCCATTAGGGTATGTCATCACCCTTCTAAATATATATACATTTATGGATTTGGTTATGCATGAGAGCTGTTGAGAAAAGAGTGCAAAACAACCAGGGTGATGACATATTCGGCACTATCCAGTAAGGGGTAGACCAGTTCTGCGTAGCAGGGGTGCAAGATGTTCTTGTTGACCTTAGTACATTTTTTAGAGGTGTACTGTGAAAGGCGCTGCCTAGTAGCCTTGTTATTGTATGGAATCCATTCTCCAATAAGCGTTGTACGGACTTAGTTGTGCCCAACTATATTGGAATGTGAGATGCAAGTATTCCATCTATATTCATAATTACCTTTAAACCTTAGACGTTATTATAATATCAATAGATTTTCTATAAAATGTTTTGGCTATCGTAAGGTAAAAACTTGTCCATGTTTATATGTAGTGCGGTCTTACAAGATACCTTTATTTTGAAAGGTTTTCATAACATTAAAATCCATTTGAAGTGTGTTTCTCACGCTGGTTTACCAGGCTGATCCAGGTATTATTTTTCTTATAGTGCTCGAGTCAACCCGAGCATATTTTCTAGATTTAGCTGGACACTTTGGATCTTGAGGAGATGAGCTGAAACCTCCAAGATGTATTCATGTATTTTACCTTCTACTGTTTTGTTCTTGTTGTATTTATCAGAAATTATAAGGACATGTTGTTATAACTGTCCATGATCTGATGATAGGATAATTGTTCTCTGATTGATGTATGTATATAAAAGTTTTTTTCGTAAATTTCATTAATATATTACAGATTACTCATCGTGTTGTAAGATTTTGTTTTGTCTTTTCTTTTCTTTCACCTAACGGTATGTCTTTCCATCACTTGGATGTTTGGCATGTGAATATCGTGGGTGTACTAGTGTAGACTTATGAGGATCGAAAAGGCGAATTGTTACATTTGGTATTAAAGCTGAAGGTTAAGCGAGAATCTTGGCATTGATGGGGTAAGCTCATTAGAGGTAGGTTTAGCAACACCTTGGAATGAGTTTGAGTGTATATATAAGATTGCATATTTGTTAGTGTTGTAAAAATGTTTTATATTGTGATTATTTGTCTGCTGAGTGGTATATAGATTCTGATCAATACGAGTAGCTAACGTTATTGATAGGGATCTCTAAATATTTGAACAAGGCCAACCTATATGGTATTGTTTTAAATTGGTAAATGAAATTATTTTACCTAGGAGTATATTTTATATATAAAAGGATAATTTTCAAAAGAATTAACATGGTTCTTTTTGTATGTGTTTGTTTATTAGGAAATGATAGTATTCAATTATTTTCATTTAGGATTTGATTAGTCATGCTCGTCCAGTTTTGAGCATTATCTATTGTTTGTTGATTTATCAGTAATTTTTTTGTAAAAACATGGATTGGGTAGATAAAATTGTGGGAACATTGAAACAAACACCTTATGAATTAAGTTTCATAATTTGACTATAAGGCATTCAATATTAATATTGGGTTAAAATTGGATTTTAACAAAAGATATTTATCAAAAGAAAGCTATAATATTTTGGGAATAAATATTTGAGAAATGATTTTGTATAAAGAAGTGATTTTATATAAATTTGGTTTATAACAATATGTTTTATAAATAAAAGGTTTTAAGGATTTCAATCCTGGAGTCTTGAAGAAGATTTCAAATGTTTTATGGAAAAAGATGGTTATATTTCTACTCGAAAATAATTTTAAGTATAAATATTTTGGAAAAGAAATTTTTAGTAAGGAGTATTTTCTTTGGATTGGCTTGGAAAATGAGCCTCGATTTGTTTTGTGGTGATCTAAATAATCTTCTAAGTGGAGGTCGGATGTTTGCCTAGGCGAACATTGCAATGCACTTAGTAAATTATTTTCTTTATCATTGTACGATCGAAACAAGTTAAAATCCGAACGGACCCAAAGTAGATTGGCTGTTGATTTTGTTAAAACTAATTGTTTGGAAATATGTAAAGTATTGTTTCAAAAGGGGGAATTTTGAAATAGAAGAAGTGTTTTTTTATTTTAACTAGTTCGAGTGGCTTGAAAATAACTAAAAATGGGAAAGAAATGTGTTCGGATAGTAAGCACTTCTCTTAAGTATTACCCTTCTTAGTCAGGGAATACATGATACTATTTGGTAGTACCCAGTTCCTTAGTTAATTTCGGGGTTACTTGTGCTATATATATATATATATATGGTTAAACATATAGTTTCATTTCCAAAAGGATTTTGGAATAAGACCGGGTATTTGGATCTTGAGTTTACTTGGGGGATATAAATTCAAATGGAAAAGGTTGAACCGGATAATGCTATATACTATCAGGATGTAGTAGGGTATTACACAATTTAAACTTAAGTTTAGTTTTTATGAAATATTTTCATAGATAATTTTAATGGAAAAAAGTTGGTATTAGTAAGAACTAATAAAAATAAGTGCGTAAGTTGAACATGGATCATTTCTCTTTTCGCGTGTTTTTGATCCAAGATTCGAGTACATGACATTGAGGTATTTCACACCATTCCAAATAAGGATCTACCACTCGATTCTTAATGGCGAACACTTGCTGAGGGTTCTGGATATGGAACCAAAGTTTTCTGTCATAGTATATTGCTATGTAAGGAGAACGGAGGTTCCTAATCAAGAAGCCTGATCGAGGTCCGCACTAGGGAATCGGATGAGTGATACTAGTTCAAAAGCGAAGTTATGTATTGGAGTAGAGATCGAATCAGATTTTGCATAGGGATGATCTACGAACATCATGCGGACTTAAGAATAAAATTGGATGTTCATGTGTGAAATTTTGGGGTCAAAATTATTTTAAGACAGAGAATGTAGCGATATGGAATTTTATCACTTTGATTTGTGAATATTTAATTAATTTTAAATATTCAATTAATGGTTTTAATAATTAAACTACCCTCTTTTAATTTATAACTAATGGTAAAAAAATTCATTTTTAAATTTTGTTTGCTAAATAGGTAGTTCGATGAAAAACAGAAAATGTGACTGAAACCTCTTTTTCGGATTTTCGACTTTTTATCGAACAACAAGTTGTAGAAAGTTATCGAACCTTTGTGTACGTTTTTAAACAACATTTATATGCTTTAAAACATTTTATTTGAAAATATGTACATAGTTAATAATAATAAGATATTTATAAATATAATTATATTTAAACTTCAGATTTTAAAAAGGTGATTTGATAATTTATGAGTAGATGTGGAGAAAGCTACTTGAACCATGCTAATATCCACCATTTTCTTGCATGGTTAACCTAATATCCATTATATTTTCATTTGGATTTGTACTTTGGTGTGATCGAATAGTTGTGATGTGATGGGAGGGGACCTAGAGGTAGCGTGAGCAACAAGGTCGGGGGAGGAAGGGTGATGATGATATGTCACATGATTTGTGGAGGGTATGTATCTAAAGGGTATTTAGGTAATTTTCTTAATTCATTTTATATGGAAACTATTTCTTCCTTTTCCTATTTTCATTTTACTTTCTCTTATCCATTTCACACTTTTGTTTCATCTTTCAAAAGCTCCATTTCCATTTTACTGGCTTCCTTAAAGTTTAAAATTTTTAAAATCCTTCTTTGTCCATTTTCAAACTTTAAAACCAAGCTGAATTTTACCTCTTTCCTTTTCCACATCTCCTCTCTTTTCAAAAACAAGCCTAAATGCTCCCCTGGGCTCAAGGCCGAGCCCACCTACCCTAGGGTCGAGCCTATTTAACCTCCTTAGGCTCCTAAAAATCAAATCTTGGTGAAGGAAAAACTAAGCTAGCGTGTTGGTGCTAGTGGGTATGATTTTGGTTTGGATTTCGTATAAATTTGGTGAGTAAAGATCACATTTTTAAACAAGTTTTAAACTTTATTTTTTTGGCTAATAATTATGTTGATCGTTGGTTGAAAAATAACGTTGTTGTGCTTTACATATGTGTGATTGTATGTAATGTTTGATTATGGATTTGAAAGTATAGTTAAAATGTTAGGTGATGTTGAAAGTAATGATTTTTACTTTGTGTGTAATGTTATGGTATGTGATAAATGTATGTGCTTATGCAATGTTGGTATATGCTAAAGAAAATAGCACTTGAAGTTATTTTGTTGCGACATCGACATCTCTTAATTTTAAACTTGTTTTACTTGTGTGTTTTTTAGAAAATGTTTTATAAAGTTTTCAAAAACTTTACTTTTAGTTTCCAAAATTCTATGCTATGTTTATAAAGTAAGTTAAGTTAAAAAGTATGGGTTTAAAGAGGTATTATATACATATAACTAGTTTTGAAGTTTTGGTATTCATAACGACAGTCGCTATGGATGTAGTTCGTAAACAACAATTTTTGAAAACCAAAAGAGTTTTTATGCTAAACATTTTTGGAAAATATTTTAAGCATATTATAAGTATAAAAGGGTAATTATTACTTATTAATTAAGGGTTTAATAATTGTTTAATTTATTAATTAAGTAAAGATAATTAGTACTTAATCACTAATTAAGTAAACATAACTATACTTAATTATCAATTAAGTATAATAATTATAATTAGTTAATTAATTGAGCATTAATTAATTATTAATGAATTAAAGGTTAATTATTTAATTAATTATTATTTAAGTTAGGTTTAATTATTATTTAAGTATTAATTAATTAAGGATTAATTATTAATTAATAACTAATTAGATATTATTAATTATTAATTAATTATTAACTAAGTTAAGGTTTAACTGAGATTTAATTAGGAATTAAATTAAGATTTATTTTTTATTAAAGAAAGGTTTTGCTTTTAAACTCTATTTACAAGGATCGGTTTATTTTAACGCGGCTTTCTTTATAAGTGAATGAGTTTAAAACAAGAGATTCTCTTTGTCTGTGCCATTAAGTAACCAAACAAATATGAATAGATTATTGATGATATTTGTTTGGTAGAATAAATCCTCATTCTGCTATAACTTAATGGACTATATTATTTTGGACATCTGTTTAGCAGAATAAATCATCGTTCTGCTATAATTAAATGGAATAAATTATTGATGACATCTGTTTAGCAGAATAAATCCTCGTTCTGCTACTATATTTAATTTGGACGTTTATTCATATGCTAGTTAATTAATATTAGAAAAAAATGATGTGTTAACTATTTATGGTTAGTTATTGATCTTATTACATATATGCTTACTTATGCAGATACCAGTTATGTGACTTGATAAGTCAAATTGAATTAAAATGGTAACCTGATTTAGTACCATTGTGGCACTAAGCCTCTTTCTGAATTTTTAATGTTATGGATTTAAATACTTAAATTTTATAACCATTTGACGTTAAGTGTTTATGAATGATGTTTTAAAATAAATTAGTTAATTATTTATTAATGAGGTTTTAAAGCTAGTTAATTATTTAATTATGATGTTTAAAGGAAATCAATTAATTAAACAATGGTATTTATAAATAGTAATCTATTAAAAAAGGGTTTTTACATGATAAAAGTATTTATTTAAAGGAAATTTTCAAATGATATTTTATAAAGGGGTTATAAAGGAATATTTATAAAAGAGTTTTATAAATAGAAAGGGATTTTATAAATCATTTTAAGAGATTCATAAAACAGTTTTATAAATTAATTTGGAGATTTACAAAAGGAATTGTAAATATGAAATGGGCTTATAAAAAATGAATTTTATAAAAGGAATGAGATTGATTTTGATAATTAATCCTTCTTAATTATGGTGGTACGGAAACATTCTTTCTATACTTAACACTGAAGGATAACTAGTTTGGTTTATAGTAAGAAATGTTTTAAATGATATTTGTTTGGCTCATTTAAAATACAAATTTGGAAAAGAGAAAATCTTTCTTAAGTTTTGTAGATATACTTATACCATTGAGATAATTATGCGGATATATTTTATATAGAAGTATAATGTCTAAAATATACTTATACTGATGAGATAAGTATATGAATGCCTTTCAAGTATTGAAAAGAGTATAAAGGTCGTGAAAATACCTTTTTTGAAGGTATTTTAAATCAAATAATATTAAAGAGTTTAATTAATAAAGGATTTATTAATGGAGGCTTAGTGGATCCCACATGGAATCAAATCTATGTTTGATTGTTTGTTTGTTTGATTGTTTGTTTGTTTGATAGTTAATAACCGACTATCAAAATCTTGGCCAACTTTTAACTCTAGAAATATCTAGAGGAAACACGAGAATTATATGGTACAATCATCTTTGTTGATACTACTGTATGTATAAACTCGTTATGGTCTTCTATGACAAATGATAAGAAAATCCATCCACTTAAATGGTTAGAAGGTGCTCTCCGCTATTATGTATTATCTGTTTATTTCCAAAAGAACCGAAGTTGAGTTTACCAGAAACTATCGAATGTTGGTTTGAAGAGACCGGAATCACATAAAGGTGAA
Organism: Allium fistulosum; assembly: GCA_030737815.1. Taxonomy (NCBI): domain Eukaryota; kingdom Viridiplantae; phylum Streptophyta; class Magnoliopsida; order Asparagales; family Amaryllidaceae; genus Allium; species Allium fistulosum. The sequence goes on along the minus strand of CM060905.1, from coordinate 862,909,142 downwards.
TTATTCGAAAAACACTTCGAACCAACTCAAACGTTCGAATTGAAGGCAACTTGAAAATGATGGAATCGAAGATGAAGATCTTTGAAGTGCAAGGGCTACTTACTACTAATCCTAAGGGTGATTCCAAAATGGATGTAGCAGAAGTAGTGCCTTCGGTGTTTTCATATCCTGAATAACTTGTATGGACAAATGCTAGCAGTGCATTGTTGCTTGGAGGGTAGTGTTAACATTCCAAGTGGGATTTTCTATATGAAAAGGTAAAGCATAGCCTCAAGCCCCATCAATAGGGAATGACTAAAACAGGGGATATGTAGCAGGGCTATATGGATCGCACCCATTAGGTATGTCATCACCCCTCTATATGTATATACACACGCGCACGCAAATTTAAGGGTTTGGTTGTCCGTGAGAGCTCTCGGGAAAAGGTTGCAAAGCAACCGCGGTGATGACATATTCAGTACTATCCAGTAAGGAGGAAGGCCGGTTTTGTGTAGTAGGGGTGCAAGATGTTCTTGTTAACCTCAGTACATTTGTTTAACGGAGGAAATTCTATCGAATTAGAAAACAGTCGAAAAATTTATAATAAAATTTACCACAAGCGCACGGCGTACAAAAGTTAGTACGTGGCGAGTACGGGTCGATCCGCAGGGAGTTGTTAGATTTTTAAATTTTCTAATCAATCAAATTAACCCAAAAGTGGAGATTGTTTTGAAAACTAGAAAGCTAAGCAAATGTTGAGATAAAAAACTATGTGATTAAAATTCAATTTAGAGGCAAATCCACTTTCTTATATTTTTCACATAAATCAACATAAAATAAAATGATGATCTCTTTTTAATATAAGTAGGATTAGTGATGTATTTATCATAAGCATGGCCTATTTGAGTTATTAATTAACCCAAATCAAACCATCAAACTATAATACAACTCTAGTCCTACTCTTCATATCTCATGAAACATGGCATAGAAAATGAAACCAAAATCTAGTTTAAGCATGAACTATTTACTTTTAATTAGTAACATAGATCATCAAATTTTGATTGAAACTTCACTTCATTGCCATGATCATATTTAGATGAAGAGGCAATTTGTGATTAATGAGATAAGCATAACCTATTTGTTATGAACAAAGTAGGCTATCAAATTCAACATAAAACACAAACAAACATAAACATCTATTTTCTCATAAAGCACAAAAGAGATCATACATATAGAAAAATATGTTGAATCTAATAAAAGAAAGCTTCATTACCCATAAATTGTAGGGGTTTAGCCTCTCATTTGTGTTATCATTTCAACACATAGAGATTTCAACATTGAAAATAAAATAAAGTAGAGAATAAACAAAGAAAAATAAGATTAACTACTAGAAGGAAATGAACTAAACTAGTGCATAAATGTAAATCTAAACTATGAACATGAAATGAAAGAGAGCATAAGAATAAAAATGACCATAAAAGTAAAGAAAAAAAAGTAGAAAAGAGAAGAGAAAGAGGCTAGGAAGGCATTTTTATTTCATGAAACATAGAGCTTACAACTTGCATTTCTAATTTCCTAACTAATTTGAAAGAGTAGAAGATATTTACATGTACATAAGAGGGCTATTTATACATGCATTAAACCCTAATTCAATTTTTAGAGTGCTTCCCAAAATGCCCTTTAGGAAGTGTGGCCACCAAGTAACCATTAGCCACTAATTAATCCATGATTAAAAGTGCATGAAGCTTTAACCTCCACTTAGTTGTCCATTAGCTTCTAATTGTAGACTTAGGTAAGTGGGTGGGGTCCTCCATTATCATGAGCTTGCATTATTTCCTCTTCATACCTTTGTATTTTCTTGTGCATGCACGTATCTTCATGAAATCCTCTTCCATATGCATCCAAATTCCTATAAAAATCATAAAAATGTCCAAATAAAAATTCTCAAATTGACACATGCACAAAAATGACCATTTTGCCCCTGTATGTAGATGAATATATGATGATTTGAAAATAATTGAATTTTGGTCTTTAACATGTTAAAATACCCAAATATGACATTTATTTAAATAAAAATAGATAAAATATGGATGTAAATATATGCACATTTACGTGCACATCAACATTTAGAGATGTACTGTAACAAACGGTACCCCAATAACCTTGTCATTATATGGAATCCATTCTCCAATAAGCGTCCTACGGACTTAGTTGTGCCCAACTATGCTAGAATGTGAGATGCAAGCATTCTAGTTGTATTCATAATGTACTTTAAACACTAAACATTATTATAATATCATTGGATTTTCTATAAAATGTTTTGGTTATCGTAAGGTAAAAATCCATCTGTGTTTATGTGTGGCGTGGTCTTACGAGATACCTTTATTTTGAAAGGTTTTCATAACATTAAAATCCATTTGAAGTGTGTTTCTCATGTTGGTTTACCAGACTGATCCGAAGATTATTTTTCTTATAATGCTCGGGTCAGCACGAGCATATTTTTTCGATTTAGCTGGACACTTTAGAGCTTCATCAGATGAGCTGGATCATCCAAGGTGTATTCACATATTTTATTTTCCACTGTTTTGTTCTAGTCGTATTTATCAAAAGTTGCCAGGACAAGTTGTTATAACTGTCTTGGGTCTTGTAGAGTTCATTGATATATTATAGATTACTCATCACGTTGTGAGATTCTATTCTGTCTTTTCTTTTCTTTTACCCCAACGATCTACCTTTTCGAAACTTGGATGTTCGGCACATGAATACCATGGATGTATTAGCGTCGACTTTCAAGGATCGAAAAGGCGGGTTGTTACAATCGTGGTTGCTAGATTGGATGGTAGGAGATAGTTGCCACAGTTTTTATTACTATTTTTGCACTTATGTAGAAATTTATGCATATTTAGGATGCTTGCATACATGCTTATATGCCACGATCTTGCATTCATGCTATGACTAAGCTCACCTATAGTATGTTGCATACATACTCACATTGCACTTTTTGGCTGAGTGGATGGTTGTGTAGATAACTTGGTTGTATGACATGAATGTCGAGTATGCGTTACACTATTTATCCTTTAGGGATTTCGAGGATGAAATCCTTTTGAAGGTGGAAAATGTAACACCCCTAAAAATTAACAAGCAATTAATTAATTAATAATAAGGTTGAAAGTGGAGATTTTGTATATATTGGAATTTGACCATGAATGTTACACCATTGCGTTCGTGGTGATTTTCTGATCAATTTTCATATATAAAGTTTTGTAATCGAAGCTCAAACGGAAAAGTTATTAATGTTTGAAGTTTTCAAATTTAAAACAATTCGAACGAATTCTAAATTTGAATTTAAATAACGTTAACATAAAATAAATTAATTAGGGTAATAAATATTTTTAATGTTAAGGGAACTTAATGTTTAAGAAAACGTTAACGTTAGTGTTAAAATAGGTATAAAATAAAAAATAAGAAACCGCAACAATTAATATCATCTAAATATAGAGGGACCGGTCAACCTCTTACCATGACCGGTCAACATCTAGCGGTCAACTACTTGATGGTGAGGTTCAATGGGTATAGTTGAGGCGGCTACAGAATTCTAAGGCACCAACGGCTCGAATTTTATTATATTAAACCACTTACATCCAACGGTTCTAGTTCCTTCTAACCACTATAAATAAGAGGCTAGCCTCCTCACTTTTCTTCACAAATTATTTGGAACACCAACGAAACTATTTTAGTCTTCTTCTTCTCTACGACTCATAATCACTTAGGATTTCCAAGTAAGGAATTTTAGATATTTAAATATTTAATTTCTAATTCTATTCTTCCCTAATCCATGATTCTGAATCTAATTTATATACAATCCAATTGTTGTATTTCCAAAAAACAGATCTAAAAGAGAATTAGGTGCGAACGTGAATTAAAAGCTAAAAGGGAGCAAGCAAATTCTCTATGAGTGGAAATCTTAGTTTTTCTCATTTTAGGATATGTATAGTAGAAGTTTGGGATTTTTTATGCCTTGGAGAATTTTCTTCATGAAAACCCTACAACTAAAAGCCTAAAATTCACCCAAATGAAATGTCAATTCTTATGTTTATTTGAATCTCGGTTATTTCATATTAAAATAGTAGATCTTTTTTTGCTATTGCAATTTGAGTATTTCATATTGTTGCGTTAAAGGGTTCTAAAAGAAAAATAAGTTAGAAAATAGTGTGTAAAGTATGAATTCCCCTATTCGTAGTTTGCACTGCTTATTTCCATAGTTTAGACAAAAAGGAATCCCTTTTACACTTCCATCGATTCTTATATGGAAAAATTGAATAGAATATAAAATATTGTTGCAAGTTTTGTTTCCTTGAAATAGAGGCGTTGGTTCTACTATGTTAATATAGAATAGTTTGGTTATGATTCTATTTTATTTATGCAAGTCTATTTTGTTGGCTAAGGATATTAGCTATTTTGGAAGATATTATATAGAGTTAGACTTGTATATGGAAGTTTTGGCATTTAACGATTAGTTTATGACGTAAAATCTTCGCACGCTTAGGAATATTTAGTTAGCCTAATTTACATAAGAGTGCGCGCGCGCGTGTGTGTATTAATGTATAAATATATTAATAGCGTATAAGTAATAACGTATTAATCGCCTAGTATAAATAGGTTATTAATTAGCATTAAACCCCTTAGGAAAAAAGTTAAGGATAAGTATGGAAATTAGTCCATAATTAAAGACGAAATAAGGAGTTCCCCTTATATGGCCTTAATATGTAAATGCGGATGAGGTATATATGGTAGTATGTTAGGAGAGTGGAATTATGACTAAGTTAAAGAGATGCGAGGTTAGTCAAATACATAAAGAAGTCTGCCTTGCTAATTTGGTTACCAGCAGCGTGACATTGGAACTGATGTGAGACATCGCCTATAATAAATACCCACGGAGGACACGAGGTTAGTCCCAATTTTATACGGTAAGTGTGCCTAGTTAATCTGGTTACCAGTACCTACGAATGGTCAGACTAATGTGAGATGTCACAGTTTAGGTTATGGGTCATAAGACGTAGGACCTGCTTCTGGGTTAGAGGTATTAAGTGGCTGTTGTAGGATCCGCCCCTTTCCACTTAAGAAGTATTAAACAGTCGAGATTATCGTTTAGGTGCGGTATTTAGAAATCTCGAGAGGTGTCCGCTTTGGAGTTTAGGTATTAAGTGGCTATTGTAGGGTCCGCTTCTTCCCATAAAGAAGTATTAAGTGGCGTGATGAGATTCCATACGATTTCAGTTGGGGAGTACTAGAGAGGGGTCCGCCTTGGGTTAGGTATTAAATGATTGGAACATACCTAGGATATATATATATTAAATAGTTAGAGTCTGCCTAATTTACATTAAAATTGTATTAAGTGACTTGGGTACTTTCTCTCATATTGATAGTGCACAACTGACGGTAGTTGCATGGGACTAGAAAGCGACCTTTGACTGGTTATCGAGTTAGAATGAAAGAGTGTATGTTGTAGAGTTGGACTGGGATAGCTTTCGGGCTTATAATTGGAGGTATCTTATGTAGGATATAGTATAGGATGTGTAAGACATATTACTTATCTAAATAATACTGTCCAAGTTCTATCATGATAAGACTTGAGATTTTCATTCACCAGACATTGTTGTTCCGACCTCTCCTCATTACAACACACAAGTTATGGGAGATGATGTTAATTGAGAGGACTGAAGGAGGAGACGAGGATTTATGTTAGTTATATATCTAATTATGTTTTGATATATAGATGTACCTATCTCAGACATGATGTTATTTTGAGATATTGTATTTCAGATATTGGATTGTTATGTTATGTTTCTGAGATTTGAATTTTTGTAAAATGGGTATTATTCATGATATTATATTTTACCTTTCTGCTGTGAGATTCTGATAAACATAGATAGATAGCTCTATATGTTGTTCATAGCATCAAATTTACTAAACAACAACCAGCTTTAGAATGGACCTAAGGTTCGATGGGCTTTTATTGAATCGAAAATTAGGCTCGTTTCAAGGTGGGTTGTTAGTGGTTTACTAGGGTTGGGTGAGGATATATAAAACTAACAGAAATGAGAGTTTGACAAAAAATAATCAAAATAAAAAAAGTTAAAATATTCAACTTAAAATTGCAGGTTTAACTAACCAAATGCATTAAATAGAACTTGTTCCCTATTATTTCATCAGATTTTCATTACAAACTACATCGCACACATTATATACATAGTTATTCCAAATATACACATACTCTTAGAATACTCCTTAAAATATCCCAATCAATCCTATGGATTTTGGCCGCTCTAATTTTACATGATATGACATTGAATATGTCTTTTTAAGTGTGAATCTAAAATACCTATGCTTTATTCTAGGTTTGGACTTCTTCATAGGCTCAACCGAATGAATTCCTTAAGTTGGGTTGAATTGCGTTAAAATATGGCCGTGTCGAATAAAATACCACATTTGATGTGTATATGGTATGGATTACAAATTGTAATCCATATTCGATTCGAACAAGGTTGCATTAGATCGGATTTATGTGAGTTGGATCGGGTTGAGTATAGGTTGTGTGTACCTTTATTTTACACCATTTGAACGCATTCCATTTAAATGTAAGTGGAAGTCATACGTCCTACCCTCTTTATCGTGCATCTTGTTGGGTTACATTCCAAATATACATGTATATTAACTCAATGTGGCTGTTTTCTTAATGTTTCTTAACTCCGGGATATGCCATTTTCTGTAAGGATGAGAGTCTAAGGCATCTCTGTTACTTTTCTTTGTTTATAACCACCAAGTGCTCCCTTTGGCAGTATAGGGTCATTTTTTAACCAATTCCATGGTTGTTCTTATGTGGGTCAAATTTCCTTCGGTCGATTTTTTGTTGCAAACTGACTTCCATTTGCAGAACCCATTATTCCCAAATGCTAAATTCCCAGCACTTATAGAAGAGTAGATGATGTGGGGTGAATCTTTACATTGCCCGTTAGTACACTTGCACTCTTCCTATCTTGATCATGGATCGGTAGAGTTCGGTAGTGTTTGTCTTGAATCTGTGACACTTAACCTTGCTTGGTTCAGGCCATATGTGTTATGCTGGGCTTATAGCACTGTTGCGGATACTAACCTTATTCGTTTGTTCCAATCTTCGAGAATCAATGATTTAGCTGCTTGATTTCGAGTGTTCTCTCCTTGTCATTGTCTGCCTTTGGATAACAGCTAGTTTTCTACAATTTGGGGTTTGAGACCTCAGTCGAGCACCTGCTTCTACCTTTGGAAACTGGTGCATTGATGATTTGATTTTGGAAATGCCTTTCATCGTCGTCTATCTCTGGACGACGGTAAGTTTCTTATTTTATTGCAAGTTATAGCGATTCTTTATCCTGATCAAGTGTTAATATGTTATGTGCCCCTCAGTCCATAGGGCTGATTATTCTAAACATGTTATGCGAGACTTGATGTATTGGGTGGCTCTTAGGATGCCCCCTATCAAAGTTATGTCGCAGCTCCTGTCTTTGAGAGCTCATGAGTTGGATGTCTTAACTTTAGACATTTTGGTCATAGATCGAAATTCTTTGTTGGAACCTTGGTTTGGGAACTTTGCGGCATTACCAGGGCAATGTTGGTCTTTTTGGATGGTAGGGATCGATTCTTGTTAATTCTGCAATAAACAAGTTCCCAGTGTTGTCAAGACAACACTAATATTTAGAGAATTTTGATGGTCTGGTGATGATGCTGGAGCAACATTGAGCAGTGCTTGTGCAGCTTAAAAAATGCACGGCTTTGGAGAGTATGCGGCTTACAACATGCGTGGCTTTAGTGATCGATACAACCTGTCGATCCAGAGTGGTGTGAGGACTTCTCAACGTTGCCGATCTTTGGGCAACGTGAGGAGTTTATGCTTCGAGAGCATGGTTCCATTGCTCAAGGAGCGATGCGCGGCTTATGGGTGTGGCTTATGGGATTGATATGACCCTTCGATCTGGACTGATTAAGACCTTCTCGATGTCGCCAGTCTTTAGGCAACGTGAGGAGTTCATGCTTCAAGAGCGTGGTTCCACGGCTCAAGAAGCGATGCGCGGCTCATGGGTGCGCGGCTTATGGTACTTGGATCGGATAATCATGGCTTGGACGATCCTTCTGTGTTTCGGGAAGATGTGCACGACCGAATAGATCAAGTCGCCATGGAGTAGAGATCTACAACTGACCGCGTGAAGATGGATATGAATACAGAGCCTGTGGTAGTTCAGGGCAAGACTCTTGGCTTTTGGTCTAAAATGCCTCCAGAGAATGGGTCTCCAACTGGCATACGGTCTAAGAGGAGGAGAAGCTGGTCACTAAGGGTGGTAAAAGGAGGAGTTGGGAAGAAGTAAGCAAGGATTATGCTACTATTTTGTTTGTTGCACTAGCTAGGTCGTTAAGTACTTAGTTGTCAGAGTGCCAAAATTTCAATTCGGCGTAACATAACTATGGTATGATTAGTCTTTGCCTTCCTTTGGCTATTCAAGTGTGTGTGATGCCTTCCATGCCACAGGGCTATTTGTGTGTTTGAACCGTATCTAGAGTTTCTACACGACTTTTATGGTTGCCCCTGTTCCAGTGCGTGTGGCCGAGTCTTCTAGATGATTAAACATGCGAAAGCCCTTATCTTCGGAGACTTATATGTTAGGTATCCAAGATAGTTGGTTCTCCCGGGTTCCAAACCTTGTCTTGATTCGAGTTGGCCTCTGATTAACCACAAGGGCAATTCAGTTTTGGCTTAGTTCCTTTGAGCGACTTCGAAGGTCTAAAATTTAGCACTATTTGTTTCATTGGTTGTTGGAAGTGATTCCATTAATTCTGCTGAGTGACTAATATGATTGTCGATTTATGGCCCCGGAGCATGACTTCGTTGACTTCGGGGAGCTCTGGATCAGATGACAGCTAATCTTCCAGTTCACCTTCACGACGCTTTAGTTCGTGAAAGATTTTTGGATCAGATGACCGCTGATCTATCGATCGACCTTCACGACGCTTTAGTTCGTGAAAGACCTTCACATTTGCGAAGGGTTTTTTGGATTGAATGACCGCTGATCTATCGATTTACCTTCACGAGGCTTTAGTTCGTGAAAGACCTTCACATTCACGTAGGGTTTTTTGGATCAGATGACCGCTGATCCACTGGTTCACCTTCACGACGCTTTAGTTCGTATAAGACCTTCACGTGCGCGAAGGGTTTTTTTGGATCAGATGACCGCTGATCTACTGGTTTTACCTTCACGGCGCTTTAGTTCTGGAAGACCTTCACGTTCGTGAAGGGTTTTTTGTGGTCGGAGTCTGACGACCAGACTACTTTGGAGCCATAATTCATCGACTTCAAGGGGAATTTTGGGATTCGGCTCGTGGGAACATAGTTTTATCGGTTCCTGGAGACTAGGAGGTTGGAACTGTTTGTTCGACGATCCTTTGGACAAGCCTTCATGATGCTACCAGAGCAACGCCGGTTCTCAGAAGGAGGATCGACATGATTTGTCGAGTGCATAGAAGCATTTCTTTTGCCGTGCTTTTTTCAATGCATACAATTTCCCGGTATGGATCATTTGGAAAAGAAAGCAGACAAGGAATGATGAGAAGGCATTGCTTTAGGTTACTACCTCATTCTTTAGCAGCTAGCTAGCTAGAGTGTTAATTGATAATCATCCTTTCGTCTGATTTCGCCAGTTAGCCTGGGCGTATTTCTAGTGGGTCTTAGTGGCCTTGCTTGGGCAGAGGGTCCCTGAGGTCCTGTAGCCCCATCACTGTTTGGTATGTTCTTTGGCAAATTGCCCAGTTTGCCTTCTGCCAATTGCACTACCTCTAGTCTTTAGAACTGGTTTGTCTTCCCATAGAATTCTTCCAGAGTAGTAGGTTGTTTCGTTCTTTAATGATTCCTGAAAGTCTTATAGTAGACTGCATCTGTCGCCTTTGCTTCATCCATATGCTAGTCATACCTGTAAAAAAGCAGTTTCGAATCGGTTGTACAGTTGTAAGAAGGTATAGTTGGCACGATAAACTTCTTTGGTTATCCTGCATGCTGAACTGCATCGGTGAATGGGTTTCGATTGGGGAAGATGCTCTAATTGTTGTCAGTCCGTTCTGTATTCAAGTTACGGCTATTTATAATGCTAGAGAATGATATATGCATGATTGTCATATGCTTAAATGATTGGAAATGCCGATTGAATAGCAAACACTTAGGATGAGGTCATGGAGCGATCCCCAAAAAATTTCAAACTAGGTAAAATCGGTTTGGGACGATAAGGAAGGCCCCATAGGGTAGCATTCCAAATTTGAAGGCATTTGGAGTTCGCATGTTTGAGTTATGGGCGAAAGATGATTGATCGGCGTTGATGGATCGGTGGTATTTTACTTGGAGTCCAACCCGAGAAAATTTTCCATATGCTTGGTGTCAGTTCACATGGTTAACTTGGAGTCATAGAATTTGAAGTGCTAGGTTGGTGACGAATGGTGCTTTGAGTCATTTTCATGTTTGTTTGGAGAAAATCTTGGTTTTACCCAAGTGTGATTTCGGCCTAGAATTTACTTGGTTTGCTTCAAGTCAAATGGGTGATTACCCGAGTTCGACTTCAGTTCAGGACTTCCAAATCTGCTTCGAGTCAAATCGGCGATTACCTGAGTTCAACTTCTAGTCAACCCTAAAGTGAGTTTTTCAACGACCATTTTGACGACTTTTGATGATTTTCAACGACGACCATTCATGATTCGACGATGGGAGCTCCATGATGGGATTGGAAGCTGGTCAGTTGGGAGTGGTCACAATGTATGGGAGCTTGGCTTTGTAATCGATTCTGGTTTGTGTCATATCTTCTTGGTTCTCCTACCCCTAGGAGTACCATTTGAGTAGCAATTCCTCGTCCATTGCTTGGAACTGTGTTATGGTACGAGTTTTAGAGCTTCTTCTAGTGTTTTGCACGTTGGTATTTTCATTCAATTTGTCTTCCTCAAATTTTTTGTCATCTTCAAAGCTGGAGAAAGCCATCATTATATCTCCCCGTGGGGTTTTCACCCCTAAGTTTGGGTTTGTTGCAGGTGCTTTTGCAATGGGTGGAGTGTAAACGTTTTCTTCCGTCGTGATTCTTGAAGCTCCACCCACTACTTTCTTTTTCTTTTGCCTTCTCTTTCTTTCGTTCAAGCCAGAAACAGAAGAATGCTCTTGCTCCGTAGCAGCCATTGCTTCAGGCACCGTCTGGGAGTAGTTAGTGATTGGAGTGCTAAGAGAGCGTCTATCTTTTACATAAGAGCAATTTGATTGTTTGTCATTTTCTGGTTAATTTCATCAACCATCTTGTTCAATTCTCCCTTAGTCACAACTTCATGTTATGTGGAGGATCTTGGAACCTGATCTGCAGAGTTAGCTCATAACAGTAGGTTGTTGGTGTTGGTGACTTCAATTTGATGAGGGTTTGTTTCTTCTCCAACAATGGTAGCTCCTATTGATCTTCCAGAGGCAGTTCTCCTTCTTTCTGGTGCCATTGATTCTCAACAGCAGAGATTGAGGATCTAACTTCTGAACCTATCTAATCCAAAGTAGATAGCTAGATCTAAGCCTGAGTTCAATTATGAGTGAAAGCACCAAAATATTAACCCAAAAAATGGATCAACATCCTGGTTTGAGTGTGAAAGCACTAGCCCTGTTTATCAAGGCAAATTAAATTTAAAAAACAACAGTAAATCGCAGAAAAAGTAAAGAGACAAGAGATTTTTATAGTGGTTCGGTTGTTAACGAAGCCTACGTCCACTTATAGCTTTTATTGATCACCTGATTTTAGAAAGGAGTTTGGATTACAATATGATTCTTCTCTCCTAAGTTAGATCAAGCCACCATTGTTAGAGACAATCAGAAGGATCTTAGTTGCCCTTTGATGGCTGTTGTGAGTGAGAAGAAGAGTGAAGAAAAAATGTCAGAGTTTCAACAGAGATCAGAAGAGATCTCTTTTCCATTGTAGATGGGATGGTATTTATAGGATTTAGAGAGCACTTGGGCCAGGACCGCTTTGCCAGGAGCTGTATTCATCATGCAGAAGGAGCCCAAAAAGTTTGGTGGTGATCTGAGCTAAGTATTTGGATCGGTACCTATCTGAATACTTGGTCAATTTTTGAGTCTTCTTGGTTTAGCTGTCTTCATATCATATATAATTAAGTGCATTGTCCGAATATTAAGTCATTTGGAGTTCGTTTGATCATCCATCTTCATGGATCATCTAATCCATCAGTTTGTAGGAGATCCACTCATAACTCACTCAATACTTAACCATATGACATCAAACTTCATACATACAATGTACATGAGTAGGAGAGCCTCCAAATTGGATCTCACGAGGATCCGAGCTAAGTATTTGGATCGGTACCTATCCAATTTAGTCGGATTGGCGGTGATCCAAATACTTAGCTTATTTTTGAAACATCCATAACTCATTCAATACTTAACCAAATGACACAAAACTTCATACATGTAATGTACATGAGTGGGAGAGTCTCCAAATCGGATCTCATGAGGTGGGGCCTATCCTAGGTGGGGCGGACGTGATCCGTTAAACTAGCTCAATTTGGAGGAGATCCATACATAACTTGCTTGGTACTTATCGGAACCAGACGAAACTTTGCAGGCACCTTCCAAAGGGTGTGTGGGACCCACATAATGAATTTTCAAGTGGTAGGCCCCACTTAGTTGGGTCAGATCCGATCCAAATTGGTTTGGCCAATTGAGTTGATTTTTGGTTTGAGGCTTCTTTTGTACCTTCTAAATGTTCCCTCCAAATTTCAAGTCAATCCGTGACTGTATGAGTTATGTAGGTCTATTTTAAATTGCTCTGATCCAAAAGCGGGTAAACATTTAAATAGGTCAAATGAGTAATTCAGAACATTCCACCGGTTGAAAGAAGAGAGCATGGCGAGCTCTGTAACCAATTCACTTCGAGTGAACAAGAACAGTTACATTTAGGAGCGGAGCGAACAGACCATCAACCAAAGTTCATTTCTTGAACTGGGTTGCTTGTAATGTTACCAAACTTGATGGATGAGCTTAGTAGAAGAATAGGATCATGATGCAAGAGGTTTAAAGATCCCACGATTTACCAATTTGGATCGGTACCGATCTAATTGGATCGGATCGGTGTCGATCCGAAAAGTTAGGCTATTTTTAACCCATACTTCTTGGAGACTTTTGTGATGCTCTTTTAGGTCTTTCGGTCAAGTTTCGAGTTGTTCAATCTTAATCTAAATGTTCTAACTCCTTTCGAATTATACTGTGTTAAAAACCCGGTTAACAGTAATCCATATTCGATTCGAATAAGGTTGCATTAGATCAGATATATGTGAGTTAGATTGGGTTGAGTATGGGTTGTGTGCACCTTTATTTTACACCATTTGAACGCATTTCATTTGAATGTAAGTGGAAATCATACGTTCTACCCGCTTTATCGTGCATCCTGTTAGGTTACATTCTAAATATACATGTATATTTACTCTATTTCACCGCTTTATTTTACCACGTCGATCATTAATGCACCACGATAAACAATATATATCTCGGTAATATATTACCAACTAAAAAAGTAAAACATTTATTTATAGTGATATAGCGCTGAATTAACGTAGTTGAATAATTACGTTGTGCAAATCGATGGTGTAGTACTAAGGATAACATGTTTTCTTTTATTTTTTATTTTTAAAGGACTGAATAATACGAAGTAAGCAATAAAATAAATGTGAGTAAAATGAAGATTCGACAATATGAAGTATAAAATAAATGGTTTACCCTTGATTTTAATATCAAGAATTTTAATTATGGATGAACTTCATAATCAATTTGAGAGAGACAGAGTGTGTGTGTTACATTTTTTTTTACGATTTTCTAGTTGATTTGAAAAGGTAACGGAGGGCTAAAACTAAATATTAAAACATTTAAACAACGGGTTTTGACGGTATTGTTGATTCTGGAGATGTGGATTTACGGTTACGGGTTATGAGGGGAGATTATGCAATCAACCAGTTAGCTAAATTCACTGACATTGATTCAAACATGGAATGTATACCAAATTTTCACATTTCAAGAACAACATTACAAAAGATACAGGATCACTCCATTGAGATACCGCTTTGATTTTTCTAAAAGCTAAAGAGAAGTTATCCTTAATTCTCTCTAATATTTCTTCATTTTTCACTAAAATAAGATGATAATTAATTGGCCAAATCATAATGCTGAATGACGACGATAAATAGCTTATTTTGTTTCGATCACCTTCAATCTTCCAGCAAAGTTGAAATCCAGGTACATTTAAAATTTTAAGTTATTATTGTTATTTCCCAAAAGAACTTTCTTTAACACTTACAAATCAAACGATAACTTTATTTCATAGGAAAAAATCAGCCTTGCTCAAAATCCAAGGCATGGTGATTATAGATTATGCCCGAAATATATGAAGATTTGAGATTCTGAGAAGGGAGTACCATATTCTTCAATTTCGTGAGGTTTCATTCTATTTATACTTGATTGTATCTGGCATTTGAAGCTTTCTTTTACATTAGGGCTATCGATGTTTTTCTACATTCTTGTACAGCTGGCAATCGAAATGTGTGATTTTTTTTCCCCTAAAAAATTAGTGATATTTATCTATTAATTTGATCCCAAAACCTTTGGGTTCAGATGAGGTTAGCTAAGTATTAGCGATTTTGTATTTGAGTCTCATGAATCATATTGAGTCATAGTAATATTGATCCGATTTGCTTAAACAAATTTTAGGCTTTATATAATATGTAATTCATAATCTCACCTTATCTTTATTTTTTGAATGGTATTATAGGTCCATGATATATAAATGTTTGCTTCTATTGTTTGAAGATGCCACTATTTACTCTTCCAGATAACTAGATTCTCAAACACCTTGCTAACACAACTATTATTTATTATTTAGGTTGAAAAAACCTGAATACTTCATCTTCAACTGAGTTCAAATCAACATAAATCAGCTGGCCGTTCAAAATTCATTTTGGGAATGGATGGAAGGATTCCAACTCAAGTACGAAGGGATCCTTTATGGTTCATATCTCGCTTATCATCTGCCTTCTATGAACTGGTTTTGATTATTTTACTTCTTGCACACACCTTATTATCCAACTTAATTTATAGCTTTGCTCGATACTGTGAATTACAAATTCCATGCATGCTATGTGCACGTATCAATCGGAAAGGCCAGTTTTTTGACAAAGAGTTAATATGTGATGGTCATAAACTAGAGGTATCATCACTTGCTTATTGCCATACTCACCGATGTCTTGCATTTGCCCGTGATATGTGTGATGGTTGCATTAGATCGTTTTTGGATGAGTTCGTACAAAATCCTGATGATGGAAAGGCCGGAGATGAAATGACCAAAGTACCTTTGCTCAAAGATGAATCTGAATCAAGGAGATGTTCATGTTGCTCAATGTTGTATAGTAGTAGACCTGTAGTACAGATATTACTTGGAATTAAACAGACAGATGAACCTAGCCATTCTATAGCGCCAACAATAAAAGAAAAATATCCTAAGCCATTAATGGTTGTTAATTCAGGCGAAATTGTATCACGTGTTGGATCCAATGAGGTTAAAATTACTTCTGATACTGAGTCCGAGGTTCTGGGTTCAGAAGAAGATGATAAAAAACCCTTTGTTAGTAGAGAAATTAACGATGTAAAGGAGGAGTTGCTATCTAGATGTATACGAGGAAGCATTTCTAAAAATTTAACTGAACTTGATGCAAATGGAATGTTGATCAGTAACTCTCAAGTCAGTAAATCTCAAGCATCTACAAGTATTGGGCATGGTCTAGAAGAGATTAGTTGGAACCAAGTTCAACTGAAGCCAAACATTTCTATATCATCTGAAATTATATCTGAACCAGTGCCTCTTGAATATCCAAGTACAAAATGTGAGTAACTAAAAACCTTCATGTTTCAATCAGAATATGAAATAGTCTAAGCTGTTAATATTGCTATAAATTAAATATTGATTATGGAGTGATATATTATATCGGTATTTTTGTTTGCTAGGAAGCTATAGTGCTATACATATTTTGCTAATGGTATAATATGTAAATATCATGTTTTTATTGTTTCAAACAATTGTTAGATTGTTTGGCAGTATTACTTCTTCTTTTTTTAAATTTGGTATATATACTGTAGTGTATTGTAATATGAGATAACTGCATGTTTTTCTAATAAATAACTGTATTTGGCTAATTTTACCGATATTTGCATCAATATCAGACTAATAGTGTTGATATATTGGCAGATATCACCAATATATCATAACAATATTTCTAATTGATATTTTAAATTATATTTCAACAAAAGAAAGAAAGAAAATCACTTGAAGTATATCGCTGATATTTTCAGATATTAACTACTCTGTATTTAGTTTTGTGACCAAATATCTTGGGTTTGAGTCCTCTTGTATGTAATAGTCAAGTTTCCATACACAGACACACATTTGATTTGACATATAGACGTGCAGAGTTTGAAACTTGATCATGACACAAATACATGGATTTATCTCTATCTATAATAAGGGGGCTTATATCCTAACAGATTTTTCATACTTTTTTTGGGTTTGTAAGATATAGACTTTTTCTTTCCTTAACATCCATTGATTGAATTTTTCCTTTTTTGTAGTAGATACTGGAGCTGATAAATCCAATTTGGCATCAAATGGAGATATTAAGTCCTCAGATCCAAAAGAAATAAGCTTGAAAACAAAAAATATAACAAATTATAAATCCAGAGTCCCTATACCAGGCTTAGACTCATTATATGAAAGTGTAAACGAAATAGAAGGCGAAAGCGAAATAGATCGACTAAAGCGTCAAATTGAAATGGATAGAAAATCAATGAGTGCTTTGTACAAAGAACTAGAAGAAGAAAGGAATGCTTCAGCAATAGCGGCTAATCAAGCAATGGCTATGATTAATAGACTGCAAGAGGAAAAAGCTTCCATGCAAATGGAAGCTTTGCAATACTTGAGAATGATGGAAGAACAAACAGAGTATGATCAAGAAGCCCTTCAAAAGTTGAATGATTTGTTGGCAGATAAAGACGAAGAAATACAAGATCTCGAAGCCATGGTTGATAGCTACAGGATGCAGACGGGTGAAGAAATCTTGCCTAAAACAGGTACAGAATCTTTTGACAGTGCAGAAGGCGAACTTAAAGATTATACTCCAGTGAGCACTCCTCGTTTTATAAGATCAAGAGGTCGTGATGTTGGCAAAGCTTTGGTTAGAAATACAGTGTTAGATTTTGAAGATGAGAAGGTTTGTATCTCCGAATGCTTGCGTAAATTAGAGAGGAAAGTTAAAAATTCGTCAAAGAAGATGGGAAATGGTGGAAATAATGAAGATGATATTGAGAAGTTGCAGTCTACACCATCTTTTAAAACCATTCCATTGTCGATAAAACAAGCGTTTAAAGAAAGCAAATTAAGATCAATTTCGTATAATGATAGGCAAGGCTTAATGGGAGGGAAAAGTAATGATATGAGTGATTTAAAAGGTGAAATATCAGAACTACGCTCAAAGCTGGAGGCCCTTGAAGAAGATAGAAATTTTCTTGAACATGCTGTTAATTCACTTAGAAACGGAAGCAGTGGTATACAATTTATACAGGAGATTGCCTGTCATTTAAGAGAATTGAGAAATATCGGGAATAGACAACAGGAGTAAAATATACATTGCCAGAATATCTGTTGTTCTTTTTTTCCTTTTCCAGGCAAATAAAGTTAGATTACTTGCATATTTACTTTGATTGAAATGTGCATGAGTTTGGGTAGCCATTGCAAAATCGTTTAACTAGATTGAAGAGTTACTAAGTTTTCTTTTTTGATTGAGAGGGCGATTTTAGTTTTAGCAAGAGACATTTATGTCGATTTATATATATATATATATATATATATATATATATATATATATATATATATATATATTTATCATTTAATAGGTTAGTTCTGGTAGAATTTGCTCAAATTTATTCCTTTCCTTTTCTCTTCTATATTTTTCTATTTTATTTTTACAGATTAAATATTTATGTGTTACTTACCATGTTCTTGCCTGACTATAGGATCGGCCGTGGACATAGGCCGGCTAGACGACTGCCTAGGGCCTCCGATCCGAAGGAGGTTTCGCCTTTGATTATAAAGACCTTAGATTTACAGAATATTTTTCAAGGAACCTCAAATTAACAAATGAGAGTTTGGTATAGTGGTAAAGCGCTAGGCTATTGAAGATGATGTTGCAAGTTTAAATCTTAGCATCCATAATTTTTTTTCTGACTGATCATAAATGACAACCATCTTTTTTGTTGTTGCTGACTGTAAACACTGCTTTTTTATTACTTGAAACCAGGTCTGGTCCTGACCCAAGGCTATCAAAATAGTGACCCTTATTCAACTGTATGCTTCTTTAGTTACAATGCAAAAGAAAATTACAAATGTATTTCAACGATTATTGAATAATTGACAAAGAATATTCTCATACGGCCATTTTTTTTTTTTTTAAGTTTCACCTTTAGTATATGTATGTTTTGTATATAATTTGCTGGGCTGGTTCAGAGGCTAAGCCGAGCAGACGACCGCCTAGGACAACTCTGTTTGACGGAGGCAACAATCGGAAAAAATTATATTAGTGATGAACAATAAATTTTATATAAATAGGTATTAATGTGTAAAATTTTTGGTAAAAAGTATTGGTTTGGTTGGTTGTCCACATGGTTATTCATTGTGAGGTTGGGAGTTCAATTCCAGAGGGCAACCCATGATATAAAGCCAGCCTTGATAACAAATGTGACATTATATGCCCTCTTACTAGTTATTCGAATTGAAGATGAGAAACTTTTCATTTTGTATCTCACATAGATGCAGGCCCGGTTCCAGGACTAGACCTGTCAGACGGCCGTCTAGGGCAACCCTCCGGATGGGAGCAACTAGGGGGAGAAACAGTAGGTCTAAACAGTTTAGTATTTAATAAATATTACTTTTCACATTACTTGAAAGTAGTGCTAGTGTAGTGGAAGTGAGCAAATTTCCTTGCATTGTGGTGGGTTCAATTCCCATTCACCTGAACTAGCCCTGCATAGATGTGTACTATATATTCTAGTTTGTAAGGCAAGCAAAGAAAAATGCGTATTAATTTCTTTTTAGTGCAGTTGATTTTGGGTTGTCACTTTTTTTAGAATAAAATTGTTTGGCTTATCTTAGCAAAAGGGAAAATAAGACAGATTACGAAGAGAAGGTAAAGTGGAAAGACAAATGACAAAAATGCCCTTTTATTCTTTTAATTTTGACTAAAATATGGAAAGGGTGTTTTGGTAATTTTAAAAGCTTCAAATTGAAGTATTCATGTTATATATAGATATAAAGATACCAGAAAATAAGCACACGGACAAATTTATAAAAAAAAGTTTAGACTGGAGGACAGCAAGTTTTTTTTAGACTGAAAGACGATTATAGTTATAACTAGCATTTCGTATAGTGTAAAACTGAATATAATGCTAGTTATAAATAGCATTTTATATAGTGTTAAACTTGAATATAATGCTAATTATAATTAGTGTTTGTTCTTCGACCTAAAAATAAAACTTGATGTTCTCCAGTCTAATTTTTTTTTTAAAAGTTTGTCATTTTCTTTAACTCCCTCGATACACACACACATAACCTTTTGAGTCTTTTCAATGAATTCGATTACAATAATTTATTTTTGTCATATATCATTTAAAGAAGCATCTGACTTATACAAGGTGATTTTGCGTTTTGAGTTTTCGATTTTGAGTTTTCACGATCATTTTCAATTTTCCATGTTGAAGATTTTCATTATTTCCCAAAATGCGTTTGGATGTTCCGTTGTTGGAAACATGTTTTCAAAATTGAAAATAGAAAAATGCATTTGGTTTGAAATATGGTTTTCATATTTTGAAATTTTGAATTTTCTTTTTGGTAATTCAAACAAAATTAAATAAAAACTAGCGCCATTATATCAAGTTACTAATTAAAAATCGATAATAGATAAAAGATAATACACTAAATTCTAAACATAATAATTAAGCATTAAAGATAACACAACATTATAAAGTACATGAGGCCAAATTGTATAGGAATAAAATTACAATAAAAAGATTCATAATAAGGTCTTAGACATGTAACATAAAAGATACATCAAACAAAGATAAAATTGAGAGAGAACAACTCAAGCATCTTTCACAATAATATAATAGATATATCAACCATAAATTTTGTAAGCAATGCGTCCGAAATGTCTTCCAAATCATATCTGCACATGGTAGTGAATGTAAGACACATACTGGATCATTACACAACTAAAATACAAATGAGAGTTAATATTAATCTAAAATAAATGCATCTGACAATTTTTTTTATGATGGACAAGTTACTAACTTAGAAGACGTAAGAACAGGCTCACTGGAAGAATATGAAAAGGTTCAAAGGAAGGAACTCCTACCATATTCATAGATCAACAGAAGCATTCATATAATCTATTGTTTGAAATGATTTTTATTTTGTTGAATGATGTACCAAATGTAACATGATATAATAATCAAATAGTGAATTAATTTATTGTTTAAACTTTAACTTGCTCACACGTGATTCATATATCGTAATGAAATAAGATGGAATGAATTTTGAATTTGAAGTAGAAATAAAATTGTACCTAAACTATAAATAATGAGTTGTTACGTACTCATTCCACATCTGTGTGGCTAGTTGATCATTAACTTTACTCATTTGAGTTGTTTGACTAACATTAAACTGCACAACTTCTTGTTCGTGACTTGACTCCAATGTGGATTGAAATATCATATTATCAGATGAATATTCAGCAAATAGGGTATCCAACGCATGCTCCTCCCGAATGAAGTTGTGTATCGTGCAACATGCAATTGGAATTTGTTTTTGTCTAGAAAGTGGAAAATTTGTCATCAGCTTTAAAATGGAAAATCTTGCTTATAATACTCCAATACAACGTTCAATGATGTTCCGACATGATGAATGTCTGTAGTTGAATAAGTCTTCCTTTCCACACAGTCTTCTTTGTCTATTATAGTCACGTAAATGATATCTTTGTCCACGATAAGGGGAAAGAAACCCGAGTATGTTTGGATATCCGGAATCAACAAGATAAAATTGTTTTGCAAATAAATTACGAAAACCATCACTTGAGAAAATTGTATTTTTGCGTTAGCAAATTATAAATATTTGTAAAAATATTGTTATCCATCATAAAAAAGTTATTTGAGAGTACCTCCTCGTGGCATTGGAAAATTATTGCTTGGTTTTGAAACCGCATCAATAAATACTCGGAAATCATTAGTTGTACCTTCCCATTCAGCATATACAAATATGAATCTCATGTCAAAGTCACATGCAACCATCACATTTTGCGTCACAGCATTTTTCCTTCCACGAAAAAATGTTTGCTTTGAAGGAGCCCATGCTGAAAGATGCGTTCCATCTATTGCCCCAACACAATTCTGTTGTATGATATCAAATAACATATTGTATTATTTTATTGCCAAGTAAATAAATATTCTATATATTTAACTGTATCATCTTGAAATGAGGATATTTTGGCAAAAGACGTTCATGGACGAAATCTTGATTTTTTGGTTGAATAATCTCTGTGCCTAACGAGCAAACGGCTCACAAAACTTTACGAAACCATTTTGAGATTATATGATTAGAATGTTGAAAACGATCACCAATCACACTATAGCGTGTAGTGTGTCCTATAATCATCAAAAACATAGCAACTCCCTCCTCAACGTCGACTTTTTTACCATTTCTTAATAATCTCTTTTCTTTCAAAATATCACAAAAGTTCAGAAACACATGTTTTTGCATGCGAAACATTTGATGACAGATAGTTGGATGCCTATTTAAAATTTCAAACATAAACCTTTTTCCAGTAAGAGATGGTGTCCTACAAGGTTTCCTACTAATAACACTTTTTCGGTTAGCAACTAAATAGCTAAACATCATTATATGTTCAATGTCATTTGATCATTTGATGTATGGTCATTCATTAAATCATCATTGCTTGATCCATCATTAGAGACGTTAGAAATTTCACCAAACTCAGCAGGCATCAGTGGACAAAAACTTGTTATAAATTCACCACTGAGTGGACTTATGTATTTGGAATAAATTTTCAGAAGATTATCCAAAACTAGACGCACTATAAATTGTAAACATACCTGGTAGAATTCGCCGAGCTCTCTTCATCCGTGTTATAGTAACTTCAATACCTAATACAAAGTTAGTTGACCAAAAAGTTAAACATATCCATGTTATGTGTAATATAAAATTAATCAAAGTTGGCATAAATAAAAATATTCACAAAGTTCACCAATGCCATGTATGAGATAATATGTACAGGAATAATGCATAAATCAAAGAAGTATTAAGCATCATCAGATAAGTCTTCTTTTTTCAGAATCAAAGAAGTATTAAGCATGTAAATGTCCATCCAAGACCATGTCCCTTAGGAAGATGGTATAAATGTCAAACCAAGTTTAATGTTACATTTGACTCAAATTATCAAATAAAAAATACTTGTATTGGGTATTATTGCTGCAGCACCAAAGACAGTCAATGCACTAAGACATAGAAATACAAGCAACATTAGAAAGCCTGAACTTCATCCTTAATGCACACAGTGTTCAGGTTAGCATACCAGACCAGTTTTTTTATAGGCTGTCATATTTAGGAACACCAGTTTTTTGTGTATTAGTACAGACTTCCATATAGTCAGGAGATGATAAAATAAATTTATTAGGAGGAAAAGATATGAAAAATAAAACCACACATGTATTGCAAAGGAAAATAAAGTGGTTCACGTAAGGTGCAGTCAGAAATACAAATTGAAAACAGTTAAATCAATGTCAGGAAAAAACAGCAAGGTTTTAAGACAGTGTATGAAGAAATGCAAACAGAGGTATGCCATATTGTATTGTCAGGATCCTTAACAAATTCATAATACCCAAGTACACATAAATTCATAATAACCAAGTACGTATATATATATATATATATATATATATATATATATATATTTCATAATATCTTTTAATACATAAAGTTCAAAATACTTAATCAACTACCATATCTAGCAAAATATAAGAATAACATGAGTTTAAAAGTAATTAAGCTCCTAACACATAATTTGGACAAATATTATGCGAATCAAAGAAGTTCTAAAATAGGCAAGCGTCTACGCTCCGACATCATCACGAACGTCATTCGAAAATCTGGATCCTTAAAAGCCTTTACTGCTTTCATATAGACTTCATTAGTCACCTCCGTCGTGCTATTTACTATATTCAAACAAGCCATGTGCGAGTAAGGATCCGAAGCAGTTGGGTCAATTTCCGAAGTAGGTGAACTTCTTTGAAAGTGTGCAAACTTTTCTTTCAAGTATGCATTTTTCAACTCAGCTTCTTCACTTCGTATATTAATCCATTGCTCCATACAAGCATCAAGTTTGTCACCCTTGCTACTTTTTGATTTCTTACGTCGACGATCATTACTAATCGTATCATCACTCGGACGAACGCTTGTTCCATCGTCATCTTCAGCTTCTATATGCACATGCACTCCTTTGTTCAAAAAATTCTCTTCTAATTGTCGTTGTTCTTCTGAAGTAGGAGGTGGCTGAGTAGAAGCATTTCCTAGTCCCCTGTAGCGGTTGTCCCGCCGAAAATCTCTTCAAGAATAGCATAATACTCACATCCTTCCTAAATTTCTTTTACTCCGTTTTGTTTTTCTATAATTGCAAAAGTAACATATTTTATATTATTTAATTAGAATATATACAAATATCATAAATTTTAATATAATCGTATACTTTTTACAACGTATATCACCGTATAGAAGTGTTGCCAAACTTCCTCGGGAGCATTGACTTGATTTGTACTAGGATCTCATGTGACAGCAGTATGTGCTAAAAGATCAGAAAACAGACGATGCTCGAAACGGAGACAGATCCATTTTCCTTTAAGCTTGTCAATCCCGTAATCTAATTTCGTTGCTCGAATCATTTGCTGATTAATCTGGCCCCATACATCTTTTGTGAAAGTAGAACATTGTAATCTACCAGTTTTCACATTCTCATAAAGTATATAAATGAAAATCTTCTCGTTATTTGCGGACCATGGTATTGGTTCTTTAGTTTTTTCACCTCCCATGTTCTATTTTTTAATATGAAAGCAACTTTATAAGTGTATGCTATTTAATATATCATCTTCATATTTTATAAAAGAAAATGTTATAGTATTATTGGATTCATAATTTTTTATCTGGTCGCAATAAAGGTACAAAAAACTAGGGACAACTAATGCACATCGATCAAATAAACTAATGCAGAAACTTGGAGGAATGACAAAGACCACTGTTTAGTAAAATCATCTATATCCATACATGTTCCCTTCTATATAAGTGGTTGAATGCTTTTTCCAAGTCCTCGAAAGAATGTTCCATAAACCACCTAAATGTCTACACCATGATGCCTTAACTGGCCTTTTTACTTGTTTGAATAAATGATACTACTGATACATCATGTTGTATGAGTCCATAGTGTTGTTAAACATTTAGTACCTTTTTGTTTGTAATAACATAATGTATAATTAAATCGCCCTAAATCTGATACATCATGTTGCATGAGTCAACATGGACTGTTAAACATTTAGTACCTTTTTATTTGTAATGACATATTGCCTTGATACATCATATTCTATGAGCCCGTAGTTTTGTTAAACATTTAGTACCTTTTTATTTGTAACAGAACAATATATAATTAAATCAAATCACCCAGTAAACAAAAATGGATGTAGAGTCCATCTCTAGTTTAAGAAGTGCGGAGATTCATTGGATAATCTTATCTTATTATCACTACAACTTTCTAAGCTTATGAGTCTGCCAAAATGTACCAATTAATCTATACATCTAAATGATTTAATTTAGACCCCCATATCATTTGGTGAATATGCGTCATGACTCATCATATCATTTTTGTTAAATTAGTTCATACGAGTTGGATGCAATACATCCACACTCCAAAAGATGCAATGCCCTCAAGCTTGAAAGCTAATTGTGATATACGAATGAAAGAGCACATCCATCCAAACTTAAAAAACTAACAAAAAGAGCCAAACTTAAAAAACTAACAAAAAGAGTACATCCACATCGGTATGGTTTAGGATACCTTATGTGCTTTGGTCTGTTTTAACCCAAGATCATTTCTGCAAATACTCTAACTAAAATTTGTAACGAAGAGGTTTATAAAATCATCATTATCAGTACCTTGTTGTGCAACATCTAACTAATAATATCCACAACAAAGGAGCCCTTTTATTTCTTTAAATTTGATTTATACTTGTATAAAATTTCAATTAAACAGAGAGAGCGTACCTTCTTTAGAAGGTGTGTTTCTTTACATTTGTAAAGAATGCGCAGAAGGCCATTGCTTCAAGCAACCTGCAAAATTGAAGGCAGACATTTATACTGAAAACAATAAAAATGATCGGCAATCAAATTAAAATAAATCTAAACTTGTTACCAGCCTACATATAGCATATAATACGCTAAACATATACATATCTAATAACAGGAATCATCACTTATACTAATCAAAACAGCAGCCAAAACATACTTGTTGCATATTTTGTAAAAACATAAATGGTCATACTAGAAAGGAGGGGGGGGGGGGGGGGGGTGGATATAGCTTCAGAAAACAACAGCTTATGAGCTATATGACCCCTTATGACAAATTGATCTATAGCACAATGAACAAGTTTTAAACCGACTGCAAATTTGAAAGGTTGGAGCATGTAGAATACTGCATTTTACTGCTAACAATAAAATAACCACTCTATGTACCTTAGAGTAAAATGAAACTGATGTTTCAAGTTGATCAATTCCTAAATTGTAAAAATCAACCATCAAATATTTTTAATTAAACTATAATTGATTGAACCACTATTGCAGGTACGGAGATGCTTACAAGCCCGAATGGAAGCTCAAGGAAACTTACTGTTACTAGTCTTATTTAAACAAACTATGAATTACCATAACATAGAACCACAAATTAAAATGTAGGCAGAAACACATGATCAAAGCATACAAAAATAAATCGAGAGATTTTACCTATGATAATACTGAACCAGAAGCTTGAATCAAAAAACCCTAATCCGTACTTGAGAAAAGGAACCGTTGCACGAAAGAGTTATAAACTTGATGATTTTATCAATTGAATTAAACGAAGTATGAAATAAACCAATCTTGTGATTTTTCCTGATTTTTGATCGACGGAGGAAAAAGGAGAAAAGATGATTTTTGCGGCCAGAGAATGAGAAGCTAGAGCTGTCAATGGTCACAAAAAAAATCCTATATCCGTCCGTATCCTTATTCAAAATATAAAAAATATCCGTTATCCGAAAAGCGGATATGGATATCCGATATCCGAAAAGCTTTCCGAATACGGATATGATTATTGCGGTATCCGTATCCAAAAAAGTATCCGTCCGATTAACTGATGCATATATATATTTAATTAAAATTATATTTAATTAATATATGATTTTCCAACTATTTCCTAACCATTGGATATTACTACGATATGATTTTTTGCTCATTTTTAGTGAAAACAAACAGTTTTAGTGCTTAATTTTTGAATATTTTTGGATACTCATACGGATATTAGTATAAAACAATGTTTTATCATCACATTTTTTATTCCTTGGATTTTTTATGAACATTAGTAAAAAAACTGTTTTATGTTGATCCAAACTTTTTCATTTATACTTTTAAATTTATTGATTATGGACGGAACGGATAAATATCCGATATTCGTCCGTATCCGAAAATTAAGCGGATACGGATATTCGAAAATTAAGCGGATACAGATATCCGATATTCGAAAATGATTTCGAATATGGATATGGCACTATCTGTATCCGAAAGTATCCGTTGACAGTTCGAATAGGACGTTTTTTTGCTTTTTTGATTTTGGGTTTTGTGTTTTTAGGTGGGACTCAAAACATGAAAAACGAAAAAAAATAGTTTTCGGTTTTCTATATTAAGCATGTTTTCAAAAATAATAATTTTTCAAAACGAGTTCTGCAAAACAGTACAAGAAACGAGTTTTCATTGTTTTTTAAAATTGAAAATTAAAAATGGTTTGAAAATAGAAAACCAAACAATAATTGCTGGTTCTCATTCTATGATCTGCATTTTATCTTTTGTTTGGATACAAGAAAATCCACAAGCCTTTTACCTTCCTTGACATGTATTTTTGACTTAGCAAAATACTCTCCATGGTTGGCTGTAAGAACATATTTTAACTAGTTTATAAAATATAAACTGGAGAAGATAATTTTAGATTTATATACATTTTAAGCTGTAATTAATTCTGAAAAACTTGGGCGATTTAACTGTCAGCGAGTATCATAGGCTCCTGACAATAGAAACACATATATTAAACACATTTCTATAGTCGCATGCAGATATTCAGTAATCATATCTATAAACAGAAATCAAGAACAGCAAATCTACTGAAATTGAAACCATTAGTGTTCATTCAAATGTGAAGATTAGAAATATGCCAATATAATGCCTACTCATCAAGTGCACAAACATAGTAGGCTTAATATGTTTATTAACTATTGACTCAAACCTCTTTACATTTGCCGCTATTACAGACTTGTTACAACATGTATGGCTAAAACTACTGAAATCTTAGAGTGAGTTGGTTACAGACAACAAATGCAAATGAATAAGGAAGAGCTTCAGAGGTGCAAGCAAAGCAGTTTTTGAAGTCATGAGAACTGAAGCGGTGAAATAGGATGGAACTGCACAACTATCAAATTCCAAAAGTTTCGATTATCAAGTTCCAACTTCAGATTGTTGACAAGTACAGAGTTGTTCATCAATTTCAATTTTTCTCAGAATTTGTCGTCAGGAATAAGCCCCTTCCTCAGCATTTCATCGTGGAGCCGAAATGCCATTTTCATGTTTTCATTAGCAACATAGCCATTTATCATGGTTGTGTATGTCGATCTATCAGGCTGAATCCCTCGCTCTGTCATAACATTAAACACCCGGTCAGCTTCTTTCATCTTTCCTTGTTCACAAAAGCTGTTTATAATCACATTATAGGTTATAATATCTGGCTTTATCCCTTCACTGTCTATCCTCTTAATCAAAGCAAAAGCTTCCTTCAACTTCTCTTCCTTCACAAATCCATGAATGAGAGTGTTGTACGTTATTTTATCAGGAATTATTTTGTCTTCGTTCATCTTAGTTAATAGTTTTTCTGCTTTCAACGAATCACCCATTCTACAATAGCCTTTAATAATGGTATTATATGTTATGATATTGGGCTGGATTCCAACTCCTATCATCTCATCCCATAGCCTAAATGCCTCACTCATATGCTTCTTATTGCAATTCGCATCTATAACAGAGCTATAAGTAACGTGATCAGGGTATATTCCTTTACTAGTCATATCATCCCACAGCTCCATTGCTTTCTCCATGTCGCCACCTTTACATAATCCATCAATCAAAGAGTTGTATGTAACTATATCAGGCTTTAAGTTCCTTTGTATCATGTCATTAAACAATTCTAAAGCATCTGACAGGTTCCCGACTTTACAATAACCATTAATAACGGTTGTAAAGGTACAAATATCAGGAGAAATTTCCCTTTCCTTCATTTCACGGAAAAGAGCATTAACTTCATCTATTCTTTTCTCTTTACATAACCCATTTAGTATCGTGTTATAAGTTATCACATCCGGGACACATCCATCATCTACCATATCATCTCTCATATTGAGTGCCTCATCAACCATCTTTATCCTACAAAACCCATTAATAAGCATTGTATAAATCACACTATCTGGAACCAGTTTCATACTTTTCATCTCTTCAAAATATTCTAATGCCTTGTTCATATCACCTTTCTTCACAAACAAGCTGATCATACAACTAAAGCTAACAATATCTGGAACAAGACCACAGCCCACCATCTCATCATATATACTCAACGCCTTGCTCATATTTCCATGTTTACATAAACTACCTAACAAAATGTTAAAACTCGCTACGTTTGGCTCTACACCACTTGCCTTCATTTCGTTAAACATCCTCTTCGCTCTCTCAAAATCACTCACCCTACAAAAGCCATTCATGATTGCATTGTATGTCAAAACATTTGGTTTCAACTCCTTGTTAATCATCGTATCCATAAACTTAACCCCTTCCTCCACTTCTCCTAATCTGCAATAGGCCTCAATTATCGTATTATATGTGATCAAATCCGCAAAAATCCCATTTCTTTCCATCTCATCCAAAAATGAATCCACTTTTCCAAATTTTCCATCTTTACACATTGCATTGACCATAATATTCATGCTATAAACATTCACTTTCAACCTCAGGTCAACAACATCTTTATAAACATCAAATGCCATATCAACCCAATTCATTCTAACCAACCCACCTAACAATCCATTGCAAGTATTAATGCTGATAAAAAGATTCTTACTTTTCAATATTTTAAATGCCTCCACAGCCTCTCTAAGCTTCCTTGCTTGTATATAAGTTTTAATCAACAGGTCAAATTCGGAGTTGTGAGTACAGACATTATTACGTGTTTCGAGAAGCGATTCGATGATCTCAGGGCGGGAAGCATGGCGACGGCGAATGAGGCGGAGTGTTAGAATTTGGGCAGCGGAGACTTGGCCGGACTGAAGGGAAAGGTGAATTTGAGCTGCTAGGGTTTTGGAAGAAGGTTTGGGGATTGGAAATTTTAGGGTTTGGGGTATTAGGGTTTGAGATTTAGGAGTTGGGTTTTTCAGGAGGACGCGGGAAGTGAATTTGGAGGCCGTAGCCATTAGAATATGAACGAAGCTCTGAGTTGTAGACGTGAAATTTACGTGAAATATTTTGTTCAAGGTCTTTAGTCGAGTCGGGATAAAGGGTGCACATACTGGATACAAAATTAAGTAGATCAAAATTAATCCGTTATAAGAATTGATTTGAATGCATTCTCATAACTCATTTACCAATTAGTTATTTTGAGAGTTTTGAACAGCAGAAATTAAGGTCCGCTCTTTAATTTCAAATTTTTGAAACCCCTTCTAAAAAACAAGTACAAGAAACGGTTCTATCAACGTATTCATCGAAAATATGCATTTTAAACTGTCCATATTTGCGATTAGAACTGTACATGTTTTCAGTTTAAAATGCACATATTTATAAAATAAATTATTTGCAGTGTGAACAACAAATATTTAGTGTCACTTGCACATTCTTGCGGTGTAAACTGCAAACTTTCATTTTACAAGAATGTGCGGTTAGAACTGTAAATATTTACGGTGTAAAATGAAAATATTTACAGTTCTAATTGCAAATATGTGTAGTTTAGAATGCACATTTTTGTTGGAAACATTGACAATATTTTTTCTAAAACATTTTCGACGGAAGACTGAAGTAAATTTTGAAACCATTGAAGGGTGTTTGAAAAAACGTCCCTTTTGAATAAGCTTCTTAAAAGGAGTTTTGAATAGTAATTGTTGACTAAAATTTTATAATTTTAGCCAATCTCGAAAGTGTAATCAAGTGGACGATATTAGCAAAAGATAGGTTGCTAATCTCTTGGTTAAAAAATGTAAAATGAAGAGACAACGGTCCACAAAAAAGTAAAGAAACAAAAGTTTAGAGTGATTCAATCAAAAGATGATCTATGTTTACCATAAGAATTTTTTTATAGCTTCATTTCTATTACAACCGTTTAGATTATAAGAAATAATAACTAGAATCTAAAATACTTGAAAGCTAGTCTTGTTTAACCCTTGTAAGAATGCATGCCTTGATTCATTTATAATTGTTGAAGTTGATGCTTGAATGATTGAGATTATGCTGATTCATCCTGAGAATCACTCTAGGTCATTGATAGAGATACATGGTTGATATGCACGTTGATGCCAGGTGACATGCACGGTGTGGATGTCGACAGATGTTGGGCCGTATAATGGATAAGTCTGAAGTATGGAAGACGGCGTGGAATCAGGGAGTGGATGCAACAGAGATACTAGGGTAGTAACAAAGGACATGAATGGGTTACCGTTCAGTGGTGCTTTTGTTAGATAAATAGTGTCAATGCCATTTTCTTCAAAGGGGTACTACATGCGAAGCTTCTCTAGACACGGTGCTTGCAGACATGGTTGAATGCTGTTAAAGAAGCTTGCGGGCGAGGGCAGATCACGTCGAGGATGGGCGAGGGAGTTGTTTGGTGGTCTGCTAAGTGGGCAAGCTAGCCGTTGGTAGAAGCCTTCCTAAAGGCAACTTGCCTTGGCCTTGTCGTCCAATGCCTGTGAGGAGGCTTATCTGACACCCTTACCGATGCAGATGAGGTGTTCCTTGAGAGAGCCTCGTTGGCCCGGATCGATCGATGGCAAAAAGCTAGTCGAGCGAGCTATGTGCCAAGCGAGTGCAATGCATAGGCTTATCGCTGCTATTTGAGCCAGCACGAGTAAGGCCTAGGATCATTGTGACATGCGGGCCAAGATGGATATAGTTGTCTATGCGAGTCGGTTGGAAAGCGCGAGCCAGTCCGATTTACTATTTCGATAAATTTGGGTAACACTTAGGTCTTTAAGCCTAGCATTTGCGCAAGGGCAGGCTTGCCATTCACACATTTAACAATGTAACAATGTCGTCGAATTATTGGTGGAAACGTTCTATTTTCCC
Source organism: Allium fistulosum (assembly GCA_030737815.1). Lineage (NCBI taxonomy): Eukaryota > Viridiplantae > Streptophyta > Magnoliopsida > Asparagales > Amaryllidaceae > Allium > Allium fistulosum. The sequence goes on along the minus strand of CM060905.1, from coordinate 862,877,304 downwards.
AGGCGCTACAGAGGCCAAACGCTTTTCGGCATGGTAATTTGACTAATGCATTGATGATACCTAGACGGCTCAGATTACTCTAGACGTGGCAGATCTAATAGCCCGCATCATTTCCCTTTGCCTATGTGTTCTCTCCTCCTCCTCCACTTCAATCTTTACCGAGTTCTTAAGCATTTTTGCCACTAACAATATTCAAAGCTTTTTGTTTCCTTTGCAAACACGATCTTCTTCTTCAAGCTCAATACACCACTAGTAAATGGTCTTTTCTCAACATTGATCCATGCATTTTCCATGTTATTGCTTTTAGTTAGACGCTATTTTTCCAATGCTTTTTTTTGAATGTTTTTATCAATTTTTTGTTGATGTTTTCCTCCTTGTTTTGCATGCTGTAGTATTTCGTTTTTAGGATCAATTAGCTATTACCATAGTAAAATTTGCACCGATGGACTTCTCTAGTGAGTTCTCACAGTCTATGGCGTTTGACAATCATCGTTGTGCCATCAACGACGGTCGTTTGACGTCGGACACCGTAAAGAACAGCTTAAAGCCTTAAGTGCCAATGTTGCTGAACTGGCCTCATTTGTGTTTAGAAATAGGAAAAATGCAGTTTGGACTCATAGACAGAGTTAGGTAGCAGGTTGGAACGGATGCGGGTCACATGGCCCGTCATAGATAGTAGCACGAGCATGACTTTCGAGGGATGGTTGATTGCCAATAACAGTGGTGAGGAATAAGCTTGTCCCCGAGCCTAGTTAGACTACCTTTTTAATAGGTTAGGGATGGTTCAATAATTTAGGTAGTTTGCTATTGATTGTAGATGGCCGAAATTGCTTCAACTAATGGTCAGTAGCCTCTCCCACCAAGAACTTCTAAGATCTAGGAGGACAGGATCTACCTTACCCATTATTTTATTGATTTTGACTGTGAGAATATCGTCCCTCTTTGCCTTCTGATTGCGGATTAGGCTGACGAACCCCTGATGGGCTACTTCTCTAGGTCGCTCGCATATATGAAGGTTGGGTGACCCTTCCTCTTCACCCTTATTTTATTAAGTTCCTTAATGTGCACCAGATGGCACCATGGCAGCTGGCCCTAAATAGTTATAAGCTTTTAGTCAGGCTCTTCATAGTCTTCTATGATTTGAACGTTCCAGAGAAAAACCCTAACTTGATCAGGCATATTTTCAAGCTCTACCGTGATGTCAAATCTGACTCATGCAGTTACTATTATCTTTAGGACATTAAAGTGCCCCTTCTCTTCTTCGACCTTCTAAGCAAGGCTTTGCTCTACAAGAACTAGTTCTTTTTTATTCCGATGACCGTCAACCCAAACCTCACTACATGGGCGTTCAATGTGCTTGGTATGTTTCGTTAACGTATTTTTAAGAATTCTATAATGGGGATTTCATTTTAGTAATCATTTCCCCTTTTTTATTACAATGAACCCCATTGAAACTGGCATAGGTACCCATATATACGAGGACTACATCCGTTGGATCAAGGCAACCGAGCACAATGCTAGGAACCAGGCAATGATTTTTAACGATGAGAACCTCCGCCTGGTTAGGTTATTAGCCCCAAGAGAGACTATGGGCAAAGTTGTAGCTATAACGAGAGCACTTGTTGTGTGACCAGCAAAGCCGGTGGGGTCATGATTAGGGAAACGATGGTGGTAGTGACAGTGACGGATGCCGACGACGACGATGATATCATTGTGTCGGATTTTGGTCGGGGCCAGGTGGGCGATCAGGGTGAGTGGGAACCTTACAACCCCACTTACTTGGAGGATGATTCTATTATCGATTGGTCATCCAATTATTCTAGCATGCCAGATACGCCCGAGGCGGAGAGGATGAATGATTGGGCGCAGGAGCCAGATACATCAACGACCAAGGGCTCTTCCACCGAGAACCCTTCCGTCCATGGGCCTTTGATATAAGTAACTTGCACCATTTCCCTCAACACACAAAACCTCAAAGGGGCACAGTCTAGCAGCAGCAGCATGGAGTCTCCCTGTCCACCTTTGAATAGGAGGTGGAGGGGGATCGATCTAATGAGGATAGCTTAGCTTTGTATTGCTCATCCTTTATTTTCCTTCTTGCTTTTTTCTAACTCTTTTGTGTTTGTGCTTTGCAGTGGTCCTTTAAACTTAGGTGCCACTTTTGAGTCTGTGGCTATAGGGGAACTCATTCGGGGAGTCCTACCTCACAACTCTCCACCGGCACCACTTCTCAACTGCAGCTATCAGATCCCAACACTCTACTGCAAACGTCGACCAACTCCTAACAACTTTGGGAAGAGGATGCATTTTTCCTCTTCACAACCTAACGCTGCAGGAAGAGGTGCTAGTCGACGTGGACCGTATGGAGGGCGAGGCAGAGGAGGAGAGGAGGCTGTCTAAGAGGCCTTGTGTTATTGAACCAAAGGGCTTTAGGAGTGGCCTCGCTTATAAAATTTTGAAGGAGATGAAGGTGGTCAGGCACTTGTCGGAGGGTTCTCGGTACGAAGTGGTGGGGTCGACTATCCTAAGGACGTTCAAGGAGGATGATTGCCTGTAGATGCTGGAACACACATTGGCTAGGGTGGCTTTGAAGGTCCTGGTCAACAAGCGTCGACCCAGATCGAGCTGGGAGACAAACTCACTAGAGGTTGTCCTGAACGCCCAGTTGACGGATGCCTACTTTGTAAGAATCCTTATACTCCATAATTTCCTTTTCTTTCCACCGCTTTTGTTCTAACTTGAATTTTTTATTGTGCAAGCCATGCTACGAGCCCTCTAAATCCACACGAGTTTGAACGACCTAAAGAAGAAAATGGAGGAGGAGAAGGTTGCACACTAATGAGCGGAGGAGGTGAAGGAAGGCAGAGGCTTGTGAGAGAATGGCCCTGGAGGCAGAGGGTGCTCTGCATGTGGTCGAGAGCCCCAAGGACACTGCTGTTAGGGAGCAAGCCGAGGAAAGGAGGAAGATGGGGGAGGAGCTCTATTGGGTGAAGGCAAACTTGGAGGAGAGTAGCAAGGAGACAGATGAGCCGAGGAAGAATTTGTAGCAGCATATGAGTTGCATAACCCGAGAGGAGCTTGCGAGGGAGAAGCGCACCTTGGACGACCAGTGGGAAGGTAGGTTGACCAAGAGGTTCAAGATGATCTTTTTGGCCAACTCCATCTTCTATTGTCAATTACTTTCCTTACCATAGGGCAATATAATGAAGTCCACACCGAGGTTCCGGTAGAGATAGCGATGACCGAAAGGGCTCCCCCGACGATTTTAACCCTAAGCAGATCGCCTCCATAACGAGAGGGCCAAGCAAGCCAGCTATTGTCGATCCTACGATGATGGATAAGGACTTAGTTTTTGATGATGACCATCAAATCACTGCGCATATCCCGCCCTTATAAGTGGTTAAGTTGGTCTATTTCTTATGTTTTTTTATGTAGTTGTTGGGTCGTGGCCCATTTTTGTTGTTCAAGGAAATGTTGAATACTATAAATCCTTTCTTTTATGATGAAATTTGTCACTGTAGATTTGTTTATCCATTTGAATATTCTGTGTCTACTACGTATTTCTTTGCTAGTATTGTGCATATTTGTACATACATATGTTTGTCCCCCATGTTTACTTTTATGATTTAAGGCTGGGCGGCTTAGGTGCCTCCGGCTCTTTTTAAGTAAACACGTATACTTAGCTTTTTATTTACAAGATAACACAAGTAAATATGAAAGCACGTTGTATCTTTGTATAATGGTGTGAGCTGGTGTAAGGGAGTCCTAAGGCGGTCGCCTTGTGCTTTTATTGAACTGCCCTTGTCTATCGTTTATGGGCCGTCAATGAGCCTAACTTTAGTTTAAGGCCGCTTTAGTTATTTAAGTCAACCAGCATCACGGATGATGCAGCATTATGGGCGAATGAGTCCAGATCATAGTGTGGGTGTTCTTGCTATCGGTTCGTCGACGCCTCCAATGCGGAAGGAAGCATTGGGCAGCTTGCACATTCTCTCAGAGCAGCACTTAAAATGCCAGGTTTGGAGTACAATGTAGGTAATTGCTTTTGTTAGTCTATAGGATAATGGTTTTGATGACAACAACTATAGAAGTGTTATAAAATATATATGTGCAGGAAATCTATATGCATGTATCAACAAAAGAAGACTGTACAGTAAAGAAGACAAAGATCAAGAGTTCAAGATTGAAGACTCATGAGATTCAAGATATTCAAGAGTTCAAGACAAATAATATAGTTAGGTTAGATATTTGTTAAAACTCCTTGAAAGCACTATCATTCTTTTTTATCCAATTTACTCGTGGAATGGAATCCACTTCGTTCTTGTTAAAGGGATGGAACCCTAGTGAGATGGAACTCATGAAATATCTAGTGGAACGGATAGTAGCCCTATTTTGTTATCCACTAATTTTGATTCAAAATGATTTTCAAAATTATCTCTTGTTTCATAAAATGATTTTCAAATATTCCTTTTCAAAAGAAAAACCTTCGTTCGTATTTCCAAAAATGTTTTAGCCTCAAAATCATATTTATCATTTTGTTATATTTTGATTTCAAAATTGTCCTTGATATTTTAGCCTCAAAATCTATTTTAATATTATATTTACTTTAGTTTATTTACCTTGATTTTAAATATATTTTAGTATATATACATATATATATTCATAAGTATTTCTACTTCTAAATACCTTATACAAATACATAGAGTCCATTTGAATAAAGTTGCATATGTTTTAAATCATCATTTTCAAAGAAAAGCAAATCATCATTTTTAATAGACAATGTCGACATCATAGTTACTCGTCATGTCGACATGAAACGGTAAAAATGACAATTCGTTTTTCCCTCTAATTTTTGAATGGGTGGTTATTTAATTCACCCATTCCGAGTTTCTCTTCCCTCCAATCATTATTTCTTCATACTACTTTCTGGAAACATCAAATCCATGGCTTCCACATCCAATCCTAATCAAATTTCACCTGTTCCTTTCCCTTTTCCTTCACAAGGCCCTTTCCAAAACTCCATACTTGCTCGTGTCATCAAAATAGAGGAGAAAGTTGATAATTCGTTGTAGATGTTAACTGAAATGCAAGTTCAACAATTGAGAATGGCAAGAGAGCAAGAGAAACAAGGGAATATTCTGAGGAATCTTCAAAAATTCCTCATGGATAATCATGCCAATCCAATTGTAATTGAAGATTCTTCTAATATAGAAGCAAATGAAGAAGGAGAAGAAGACAAAGACGAAGAAGAAGAGGAAGAACCAATGGAGGAAGAAACTGATGATGAAGCAGTATGTGTAGGGGAAGTCTGTTTTGATGCTTATGGGAACATTGTGGAACAACATGAAAATTTCTGTTTCCATTACCCAAATTGTCCTGTCCACAAGTCTCCCATCATCAAAAACAACTGTTGAGTTGTTTATTTTCTTGTTTTAGTTATGTGTTTATAAGTTTAAATAGTCATGTATATAGTAATATTGAAATGAATAAAATAATCTGTGGTTACACGTATTATTCTCATTCTTATATTACTCATATATATCATTCTGAGTATACAATATTTAACATTGTTATATCTAGTTTCAGTATTATTAATGATAACACTATCATTAATATCATAGATTTAGGGGGAGTTAATGTCATTTTTTTTGTTGATGACAAAGGGGGAGAAGTATAAAATAGGTTAGTTAGGCATAGATTAAGAGGGAGTTATTAGATTTAGGGGGAGTTATAAGGAGAATATAAATATTTTATAAACAAAGGTTGTCATCATCAAAAAGGGGGAGAATGTTAGTCTATAGGATAATGGTTTTGATGACAACAACTATAGAAGTGTTATAAAATATATATGTGCAGGAAATCTATATGCAGGTATCAACAAAAGAAGACTGTACAGTAAAGAAGACAAAGATCAAGAGTTCAAGATTGAAGACTCATGAGATTCAAGATATTTAAGAGTTCAAGACAAATAATATAGTTAGGTTAGATATTTGTTAAAACTCCTTGAAAGCACTATCATTCTTTTTTATCCAATTTACTCGTGGAATGGAATCCACTTCGTTCTTGTTAAAGGGATGGAACCCTAGTGAGATGGAACTCACGAAATATCTAGTGGAACAGATAGTAGCCCTATTTTGTTATCCACTAATTTTGATTCAAAATGATTTTCAAAATTATCTCTTGTTTCATAAAATGATTTTCAAATATTCCTTTTCAAAAGAAAAACCTTCGTTCGTATTTCCAAAAATGTTTTAGCCTCAAAATCATATTTATCATTTTGTTATATTTTGATTTCAAAATTGTCCTTGATATTTTAGCCTCAAAATCTATTTTAATATTATATTTACTTTAGTTTATTTACCTTGATTTTAAATATATTTTAGTATATATACATATATATATTCATAAGTATTTCTACTTCTAAATACCTTATACAAATACATAGAGTCCATTTGAATAAAGTTGCATATGTTTTAAATCATCATTTTCAAAAAAAAGCAAATCATCATTTTTAATAGACAATGTCGACATCATAGTTACTCGTCATGTCGACATGCTTCCCGTTATAGCAAAGGTTGTTTTCAAAAGAAGTGTCTATTCGTTTAAATCTCTTTGAATGGACACATCCATTCATTCTCTATAAATAGAGACTGTTATGGACGTTTTCCAGTAACTACTTTCTTTATTTTCTCTCCTCTTTACTCTCTTATCTTATTTTCTAATCATCCTATCCACATTCTGCCGAAATCTTAAGTGAATCAAACCAGAATATCTCTAGTTTGATTCTCTGCCACTCTCTTCAAAGAATCTCAGTGCTTATCAGAGTTATAGATACATTTGTACTCAAAGAAACTTGTTTAGGGTTATAAAGGTGTGATCGTGTCCTTGGAAATCGATCGGGTGAACTTGTGTCCTGTGAATCAAGTGGTTCTACCCAGAGACCTGAGAATCTGGAGGGTGTACCTCGTTGCCTTGGAATCGAGGGATTGTAATCTAGATTATTATTGAATAGAAAGCCGTACGAGTTGTGCGGGACTGGATGTAGGGTAACACCGAACCAGTATAAAATTCCTGGTGTGTTCTTTCCTTTACTTGCTTTTTATTTATATTTGCATCTGTTTGTGATTCTGTGATTTGATCTGTGATTGTGTATTTGCATTAAGTTAGTTAAATCAATTTAAATCAAAGAAGTTTTAAAGAAATTCTTAAAACACTATTCACCCCCCTCTAGTGTTAAATAGCCTTAAGATCATCTTCCGCGTCCCTTTCAGCTTTGACATGGCACCAATGTCCTATCCTACTAGAGGGACTAGCAGCAGCAAGGGCGAACAAATCAGGACCATTGCGTAGGTGGTCTTGCCATCGGTTCATTGATGCCTCCGACGAGGAATGAAGCATTAAGTGGCTTACCCATTTTCATAGAGCAACACTATGGATGTGATGTTTAGAGTTACTACATGGTAACTATGCCACCATGGCACCAGTGCCCCATCCATTTAGAGATACACATGGTATCATGGGTGAACGAATCAGGATAACTGCATAGGCGGGCTCACCATCGGTTCGTCGATGCCTTCAACGAGGAAGAATGCATCGAGTGCCTTATGCATTCTCATGAAGCAACGCTATGAATGCCAAGTTCGAAGTTACAATGTAGGTAACCACGCCGCCATGGAATCAGTTCCCTATCTTATTAGAGGGACGGGCAACATCATGAGAAAACGAATTAGAACCACTATGTGGGTGGTATCACCATTTTATCGATGCCTCCAGTGAGAATGGAAACATTGAGAGGCTAGCACATTCTCACAAACAACACTACGGATGTCAGGTTTGGGGTTACAATGTAGGTAACTGCACCATCACGGCACCAGTGCCCCATCCTACTAAAGGGACAAGCATTATCATAAATGAAGGAATCCGGACTACTGCATGGGTGGTCTTGCCATTAGTTTGCTGATGCCTCTAGTAAGGAAGGAAACGTTGAGTGGCTTCCACATCCTCATGGAGCAGTTTTTTGGGTATTCCTTGGTTATAGAGGTAGGTTTTTTGGCTCAAACCCTCTAGATAGTCATGGTTGTAATGTCCGCCAGCAATGGTGGGGGCATGGTTGAGTTGATTCTATCTGGTTAACTTTGTTGTTACTTGGATTGAGAATGCTCAAAGACATCTCATTCTATATTCCATACACAAAAAGAGCTAATACATGTTATACTACATTATAATTGCAGCACATTTCATAGCCTTATAATAGTGCCTCATACGTTCATACATAACATGCTTGAAGGTGCTCTAGATTGGGATACATTGGTGTCATCGACATGCGAGAAGGCTATAGGTGCATTATTGAATGTGGTGCTGATTACATACAGCCCCTCCCAACTTGGTCCCAGAACTCCATTAGTTGGGCTCTTGGTGTTGGAAAAGATATGGCACAACACTAGGTCCTCGACATTGAATTGGTGGAGCTTTACCCTCGCATTGTAATGCTTGGCTATTTTTCTTTTATACGCTTCTGTGCCCAGTTCTGTCTTCACTCTTTTTTCTTCTAAACCGTTGATCCCAAGCTCGAGCAACTCCCTAGTTGCTTGGGGTCATGAGTGAGATGCATTTTAGATATTATGTCGACCTCGATAGGCAGCATAGCTTCATACTCGTAGGCCAAGGAGAAGGGAGAATGCCTGGTTGATGTGCGGTTGGTGGTGTGGTAAGACCAAATTATGAGAGGTAGATCCTTGGCCTAGTTTCCTTTTGCTTTTATGAAGCACTTCTTCAATGTTGCCTTAATTATTTTGTTTATGGCCTCGACCTGCCAATTCACCCGTAGATGAACAACCGAAGAGAAGCATTTTTCTTTTCCGTTTTGTTCATAGAATCCTTGAATAGTCCACTCTCAAAATGGGTGTCATTGTTTGTTATGATCTTCTTTAGAAGTCCGAATAGGCACATGATGTTTTTGATCACAAAGTTAAGGATTTTTAGGCGTGGTGACCCAGTGAGAGGCTCTGCCTCAATCCATTTTGTAAAGTAATCGATAGTGACTATAACATGGTTGTACCTTCCATTAGCATTCAAGGGCTTGTAGATTAAATCTATTTCCAAAGTCTCAAATGACGACATTATGGGAGTTAGGAGATTTAGGGAGGCTCTTGGGATTTTGGAAAACCGCCGACATCGGTTGCACTTCTTGACGTAAATCATTGTGTCCACGATCATAATTGGAAAATAATAGCCTTGGCGGGTAGCATTCTTTGCCAAAGTCTACCCCTCGATGTGGTTTCCTCCAATATGTGGTTAGCTGCCTCTCCTGTTACGCACCTTTGGTGGGGAGTTAAGTAACCCCTTTGGTAGAGTTTTGCATCCATAATGGTTAATGGAGAGCTGGTATAGAATTTTCCAGGCCTCATTTCTCTCAGTGGATAGTTCGCCATTTGTGAGATATTCTAACAGTGGGGTCATCCAAGAGTCGGGGCGGGCTTCATCAATCCTATAATGGTTTCCACTAGTTCTAAGCAAGGGGCAGGCACACCTTCATCGGGGCACAAGGGATGCTCTCTTCGTAATTTCTTTCCGCCTTGGCTGGTTGGCCGGCCTTGGAATTCCTTTCACAAGGGATATGCTCTAGCTTGAAGTCTATAAAGGTGCTGATGAGTTTCTTGCTTTCTTCAATGTAAAGGGCCAATATCTTGCCTTTTACTTGAAAGCGTTCTTCAATATGGTTGACAACCAATAATGAGTCACTAAACATATGTAAATATTCTACCCACATCTCTTTAGCCATTGTAAGATCAGTCAAGACATCTTCGTATTCAGCTTCATTATTTGTGGCCTTGAAACTTGGTAGATGGAAAAGCAAAGTTCTTTACCATCAGGCATGATAAGACTATTCTTTTCCCCATGCCCTTCTCATTGGATGCACCATCAACATAAAGCTGGCATGAAGGCAAGTTGTTTGTGGCCCCATTGTTTCCACTGTTCGGGCTAGAACATTATGCTATAAAATCGGCCACTACTTGGCCCTTGATCAAGGCACGAGGGTGGAAGGTGATATAATGTTGTTCAAGCTCTATAGATCACTTAGTAGTCGACCCACTGTGTCAGGCCAGATCAGCATTGCTTCAATGATTGGTTTGTGAGAATCTTAATAGGGGCGAGCTTGGAATTACAGCCATGGACACTAGGCAGTAGGCTAGCTTCTTTAACCTGGAGTATCTTGTTTTAGGACATGCTAACCTCTTTCTTATGTAGTAGATAGGCTGTTGGAATTTCTCTTAGTCATGAATTAGGGCGACACTAATCGCATAATCAGTTACCGTGAGGTATGAGTCCTCTCCCTCGACAGGCTATGAAAGCATGGAGGGTGTTGCCAGGTGTCTCTTCAATTCCTCAAAAGCTCTGGTGCAATCATCATTCCACACAAATGATGTCCCCTTCTAGATGAGGTCGAAGAAGGGTACATAGCGGTCTGTGGCTTTGACACAAAGCGGTTGAGCATCGCGACCATTCCATTCAGATTTTGCACTTGTTTGACTGTGTGGGGCATCTGTATTACTTGAATTGCTAATCTTTTCGGGATTTGCCTCTATGCCCTTGGCGCTCACCAAAAAACCTAGGAACTTCCTAGATCATACTGGAAAAGAACATTTCCTACTATTGAGTTTCATATTGTATCTATGGAGGATGCTGAAAATCTCAGCCAGGTTCTTTACATGCCCTCGACCCTTTCAGACTTGACTAACATGTCATCCACATAGACTTCCATTGAACAGTTGATCTGCTGAGCAAACATCTGATAATAAGCCATTGATATATGGTTCCTGCCTTGTGAAGGCCAAAGGGGATGGTTTGGTAGCAGAAGAGTTTGGTTTAACAACCCAAACCTTAGTGGGCCTGAATTTCGACTAAATTGAAACATAAGTCCATTAGGGTATAAATAGTTGGTTTTGGTAACATGTAATAAACACATGTATATCAGAGTACGATAAATATAAACTCATAGCAGAACTGAAACATAATAATATAACATACTTATTGACTAAGGCTATTACCTTGGAATACTATTCCTTGGATATTTAATTGCCTTGTCAGCGCCAAGCATGAATAAGATGACTTCATCATCTATCGTTCCCGTCTTGCTCCACTGTCCAATCCTTCTAAATCTAACCTATGGGTTGTTACGAGGAAGGGGTCAGAATAACGTTCTGGCGATTGGAAAATTACATACTCCATCCATTCCATTAATTTATGCCGATTGATATCCATTTAAATGTTAAACTATTATTTACAGTTAATCGATTAAACATTATGTATGCATATGATATTCCTAACCTAACCTTCTTCAATGTGTCATTGTATATATATGTATGTATGTGTGTGTGTATGTGTGTGCATATGTATATATATTCATATTTATTTAAACATTTTCACCACCCAGAACCCCGATCACTTAATACTTCTTAAATAGGGAGGAGGCAGACCCATTGGCCATTTACTATCTCAAGTCGCTGCAGCGGGCCCTTTGCAACATCAATGCTAGTCAATCGATTCTAGCTACAGAGACTGATGACCCCTATATATGGCTTTCTAATATAATATATAATTTAATTGCCGTACTACTAATGCAACTCAAAGACTCATCTAAAGGTTAACTATCCTACCTCCACTAAACTAATTTTTCATTTAACCATCTACTTTTAAGGTCTGTGTGTAATGAACCTATTGCTATACCCAGTTTAGCAAAAAAACATTACAAGTAATGTCGCCTTCTAATCTGGAGAATACGGCTTGTTAAAGGCGATCGAATGTGAATATATCTTTATGCTAACACTAACACGTCATTTATACCTTTTTCTTAATGTCCAAACTAAAATTTGATGTGTACAGTATTAATACAAAGTAATAAACACAACGATTTAAAAGTATTTAGAATAAATAAAATACGAAAACATATGTTGGAGTTACATAGATTACAGCGGAAGAATAAATCTCATAACTTATACAATTGTGAGTTTACAAAATGGAACACTAGAATCAAATAATATATATATATATGACAATTCTATAATCTCAATTATACATCACAAATATACAAATTCCAAATGGCTAAACTGAGATAAATTAAAAGTCCAAAGGTATATCTCCCAGCTAGCCCAATCATCCAAAGGTCAACCTATACCCTGCAAAGTCTTGGCCTTACCCGAGCATCGAATAACACTCGGGTCAGACTATCTTTAAATATCAAAAGGTAAGATACTGATAACAAGAATATATGGCTTAACCATATCAAAATAAGTCATATCAAATAGGTATGTTCAAACAATATACATACATGTTAACAAAATACATGAATTGGCCATAACAAAATAATTCATATCGAATAAACATGCCCAAGCAACATATATATAAAAAATTCAACTTAACAATAATAAGGCATAACAAACAAATTCACCATTTCATAAATTCATCTCAAGCTATAATAGACTATCGTTTGAAATATGGTGACAGCAATCAAAATTCTTCAGAGCCCAAAATGATATTGAAATATCCAACTATAAAAATCTCTGAAGAAACATTTCACTAATGAAATAAAATGGTAGTCCTCTTTAGTCTGACACAGTATGACATAAAAGTCTATTCAGGACAATATAAACTTGCATATTTATATAGGAGCTACCCAGAACAATGTAGAAATATCTAACCAGAACAATATAGATATTATCTCCTAATATAAACTCTATCTAGAACAATATAGATTAAGCGAATTTATCTATCCAGAACAATATAGATAATGTCGAGACTGCCTAACTAAAGAGTTGTAGTCTATCCAAAACAATATAGACCACGATGCATGTAAATATCTATCCAGAACAATATAGATAATACATCATCACAAACCTATCCATAACAATATAGGTTTGCCTACCCAATTATAAAATATATCGACTCACAGGTCGATGAAAATTGAGTCATCTTCTCTTAGGGATCTAACGGCCTAAAAACAAATCCGAACACCCTAAGATAATACAACTCTAAGTGTCAATGACTATCACTCAAGTAATCACGAGAATTTAGCTAACTGTCTCATACCATAAAGTAAATTCAAGTATCTACTAAAAGCTAGTAATTTACACTACAAACTCTATTCAACAAATTATAGAAATAAATAGAAGAATTGTACGAAAAGTCCCATACCAATCCGACAGTTCAATTTTTTATTTAAATTCTTTGTTTCATAGAAAAGCACAAAATTCAATAAAACACAAGTAAAAATATTAATTGCTCAAAAGCGATTGTACCAAAAGTTGTTAAAGAAATACCAAATGGTGTTTAATTAGCCAAAGGCTAAACACAATATAAGCCAAATAGGGTTTATAGTTTGAAAGCAATTAATTTAACTTTACCATATAAGAATTAGTTTCTAACTTACTTTATATATATGTACTTTCAAACTTCTCAATTAAATCCATAACTCATTTATTAATTAACTATAATTGCGATTGAAATAAGTAGAGCATTCATCTAAAAACATGCATCAAAGTGATTTGATTAACCAATTGTTCAAAATTCTAATTAGGAAACAAAGTTTGTTGTATATAACCATCTCAATTATAACTTATCAAAACTAAAACTACAAGAGCTTATAACCAAGTTATAATATATAACAAATCATACTTTAGATTTTTAGAAATATGTTGTATCAATCCTTTAAATCTCAAAATCTTAAAAAACATAAAACATAAAAGTTGTAGATAAAAGTCTAAGCTTTCAAACAGGAAAAAGGTCATCGAATTTGGACTTATAATTCAAAAGTTATGTCCGAAATAAGTTTCAAATTTAAATTTATCAACTCTGTCTTTTATTGACAGCACATCGATAAAGAGATGAGTTTGACCATCTAAAGTTCAAAATTATGCAAAACTCAAAATATTAAAGTTGTATCATAGTGTCTAAACTTTCCAAAACTTTAAGAATTATTAAATTTCGATAAGTAATGAAAAACATATGGCTAAAACAATTTCTGTGTTTCAAAGCTAAGATTAAAACATTGGGCATAGAGGTTATCACTTCTTTAGGACAGAGAGGTTATCTCTTCTTCAAACCCAAATTACTCTTAGTAAACTACAAATCCACAAAAAGTGATGAACAAAAAAGTTGTTCCCTATAAAAATACATTTCAATTGAAAAAACTTCACTCAATTTTGATCTACTAATCAAAAATTATGGTGATTTTAATTTCATTTTTCAACTTAGCAAATACATAGGGCAGAACTACACTATCAGATTCAAACTCGATTTCGATCCCTTAGACAACAATATTTCTAAAAGTGATTAAAAGAGAATTCGTAGTTTATTGAAAGAAATTTCTACCACAAAAATACCGAGCCATTTTGGATAATTTTACACTAAAATATCGTTGTTTTACTACAGTGATTTTCATAATTTATTTTCAGCAAACAATTAAATAATCACTCAAATTCAAGCAACCTATTTACAATCAAATTTAAACCAATTCAATCAAAAAACCATCCAATTCATTTCAAATAGCAACGAACAATTATTCTCATGGATTAGAGGTAGTACTGTAAGTAATTAGCTCATCTTTTATTGCACAAGATGAAGAAAAGTTTGAAGATGATCACTACTTCTCTTCTTAACCACTATAACTTCTTCTTCAATTTGATTTCACCTCTAAACAGCCCTAAACTCAATAATTTCAAAAATAAAATATCAAATAAAACCTTAAATTGATGACAGCATCAAATAGAGAAGAATACTAAGACTTCACACCTTCTTTCCTTATGATTTTATGATTTTCTTCTAATTAAAAGCGAAGATCTTGGTTGAATTTTGCCAAGGAGGAAGGAACCCTAGTTTTGGTTTTCTATTAGGTTTCATTTTTTGATTTTGTGAACGTATAGTAGAAGGAAAGAGAGAAACCAAACTTCTCTTATGTATTTTAAGTTTGGGTATGGTTTGGTATTAAGGCCCAAAACCATTTACAAGTGTTGCTAATTTATTCTCCTTAAGAATTGTTTCTAATATTTATCTAGTTTTATCATTAATAAAACATAATTTTTTCTAACAATGTTTTAACAAAATTAATTATTAATTTCTCAAATTTGACAAAACCAATTAACAATTTAAAAATTGCATTTCAACAAAAATTCTCAATATTAACACTTTATTCTAAACAACAAATTCAAATAATTTATTTAATAATATTTCAATTTTTTTAAATTGAAATCCTATTTAAGAAACGAAACTCATTTCTTAATTAAATCTAGTCAATTCTTCTCAACACTTTTTTAAATGTTATTATCCTTAATTACTTATTCGCAATGTTACTAAATTTATTAACAATAAACTCAATTTCACTAAATTTAATTAATTAGGTAATTAACAATAGGGTTGTTACATTATGCGTCTTCCATACGGATTCTACACTAGTAGGAAGCGAAATCCGTCATGGCATAACCCGAGTCTTTACTATCGCTCGCTCGGGATCACTGTGTGTTAAAGCCTATATGCCAAACCTACTTCTACATACCGGTACCAACAACAGGCATAACCCATCGACCCTCCGTAGTTGACGTCCCATTTAGACTAACCTTAGTAAGTTAAGAAAAATGCCCCTTTCGATACTACCTCTCAGTGGATATGAAACAGACCATATTTCCCAAATGGTACAAGGCCATTTAATACTTCAAATGCAAGGCGAACCCTTGGTATATTTTTTCCTACCTATCCACAATGCATATCCCTTCCTCGTAAGTCATATGGTTAGAGATATTCCACATTAGTAGTAAGTATACACGACTGCTGGTAGCCTCTATGTGAAGGATAAACTTCCGTTACGTAACTCTGTCGGTCTCACATCCCAATCCACTAAACCAAACCTACCACACAAAGCCTAAGTGTTGGACTAGGCCCACTAATTTACATCTGTCCTAAACGCATAATTTAATCTATATAATTTTCTATTACAAAAATTATATTGCTTCCTATGTATAATTATTAGTATTAATACTTACTTATTCGCAATGTTATTATTCTTAATTTATACGCTTAAGCTTTGGTTTCCTTATAATGTCTAATAAATGTATATTACTTGTAATAATTAGTCATTGATGCCAAAATTGGACAACCTCTAATTAATCCTCACTTAATTCGTTTAATCTATTTACCCATTTCAAAATCTACCTATTATGGCTATTCATTTTCTCATAACGCCATATTAATTTTTTTAATGACATTTATTTACTAATTTCAAAATCAGCCTATTATGCATATTCATTGTTCCATAAATTCCATATTAATTTCTCTAATCAGTCCCATTTAATTTCCTTTTAACTCTCTGTTAATTACAAATTTACTGCATATTAAATTTGTAATTAATGTCCATAAATCCTAGTCCGTTAATTATTACGCTGTTAATAATTAATACGTATATGGTCATATAGTACACGATTTATGTGTTTCTATTTTCGAACATTAAGCGTGGTTATACGTTTATATATATATATATATATATATATATATAAACTAGGACATTCCATTCCACGTTTTAATTTATTATTGCTATCCTTCTAAAAAGGATTACCGTTATACTTTTCCATAAATTAACCATAATTGAGGTCTTAGCTTCATTTGAAATTATAAGGAATTATTTCTTTTCTTTTATTGAAATTGACAGTGTAAACTGTAGAAAAGAACATCCATATCTTACATATCTCTTTCCCTTTTTGGTATATCCCTTTTTAATTCAAACGACGTGCTTTTATACATATTTTAGAATTGGATAACTTATGGAAATTACATGGAACCCGCTTCAAATAAATCAAATCATAGAAATTCACAATTCAAGGGCAACCTAATTTACAACCCAATATAGATCTGAAATAATTTTAGAACTTTATTAACATTCTACAAATGAATATTAGGGACTGATTTCAAATTTCCAGATCAGGTCGTAAATACTACTCCTATTCCAATTATCTATTTTATTGAGTGTGTGAGTATTAATCCAATATGTTTATTTTAAGCCTACAATTCATCAAATCTTATTTAGGCATGATAATTAGATAAGAATTCAACGAGATAAATTTCAATGTTATAAATAAATTATATTATTTTCCACTCACCTTTTTAAGCTTTCCAAGACTCTAAATCTGCATCCAATCCTTTACTTGACTCCTTTTTCCACGGTATTGATTTGCTTCTTATTCTCTTTAATTTTCCACTCTTCTCCATTTTTTTATGTGTGTATAATATTTTATAATTTTTAGAAATAGCAGAGAAGGGAAAATGGCTGAGCTTCCCTGCTTGAACTAGAAAATATGAGAAGAGAAGTGAGAGGTTAGGCCTTTATTTATAAGCGCAAGAATCAATCGTAACTGTTAGATTAAAATAATTAAATTCAGGCCATTGGCTAAGTTCAAACCCTAGCCGCCGTCATGCGACCGATCAGTCGCTCCTTACATCCTCGATGCTCATATAACCAAGTAGTGCACTGCTGGAGCATCCGACCGATGTAGGACGATTATTAAAGGAAAGATATAGAAGTAGAGAAGAGGAATATAAAATAAGGGAAGAGAATAGAAGAAAAGAGAAAGAAATAAAACATCACACAATCACCTAATTTGTGGTATATCTTATAGTGCATCGGATAAAATATGATAGTTATTACAGATATAAAACATGAGTGATACTAATAACTATATAAACTATAGAATCAGAGTACACAAGTTCATACGATTATATGAGAAGTAATAGAGTTTATACAATTGACAAATAAACTCAACTGATAAACTGTCTCTAATAAATAGTAAGTCAACACTGTCAAGGCTCCACAGTGTCACACAACGGAAAAAATAATAATAACTCAGAATATAAATATGAGAAAGCATCACCATCTACTAGTCCATCTGCATAGCTCCAAGTGCTATTTACACATACTATCTAGTCTACTCATTTAAGAGCACCAGAAATAATAAGAAGCAAAGCATAAAACCTTGAGTAGGACAACAGTCTGGTGTGAGCGATAAATAATCTTAAAACACTATCAAAGTCGGTATAGTATATGGAACATAGGATGTGGAGAATCATACCTGATCTGTCCCTGCATCCACAGGTTAGCACATAACATCGAATATATGATATTCTATGATAGTCATCATGGGTGTATTATACATCAAAGTACTAAGGATGTCTAGATATCTGCATTGGTAATATCTCCATTGTGTGACATCCCTAAGGTGATAAAAATAGTCAAACAAACATGGCATCCATCCTCACATTCACTCACTCAGTGCATTGGATATATGATTCTCATATGGAAAACCCTATAGAGCCAAGGACTACTCAACATCTTGATATCTCAGTACTTGAATCCATTCCCCTCAGTAGGTTAGGAACTAGACCACCCGTCTGATAGTCCAGGGAAGGAACCAGTAAACATCCTCTGATTCGAGGTGCACCCTTTAACCTATTTGAGCGTCCTCACATACTTTTCTTTACGAGTACACCAAAACCTATGAATATTAATGGTCCCTTTGCATATGTCATCCATAGCAGAACTCATTTCAGAACTATCCTTACAACTCCCATTCGAAGTCATCATGGTTGGGAGCTACTCTAGACAACCATCATAAGTAATAAAGTGTCATTGTGCATCCCATAACCCTCCTCCGACAGTTCCATCCATCTGATTTGCCATTGCCTACTCTGTATCTCGAAGTATAGCTGTCCATTGTCGAAGTCGTCACTTTCCATCATGGAATCATCATTGTCGAATCATGGAGTCATCACATCGAAGCGTCATGTCTTCACTTTAGTGCCAAAACCACTCGTCAAAAAGCAGTAACACTAAAATTTAACGTCCAAAGAACGAACCATCACATTCTGCTCCTCGAAGCCGCTCCGTCGTCCATGTCAAAATTAGCCAAATCGTCCATCATCAATAGCGGTAGGTATCAACCACTCCAGAGTAGTCGATGATGACCACTTTGGTTGTGTACTTAATCAAAAATGGTTAAATGAAAACCAAATGAGAACGTCCGGCATCTTCCCTGAAGTCTGAAGCACATATCCAAGTCTGTCGTCCTCCATCTCTAGATTATTCAGCACGCACCAATAATTCTCCACATATTTATCCCATCCATTTGTGTTTATCATCGTTTGGGCGCTCAATCGATATGCATGAAACTCTATCACATTATCTGAGCCCCCATCATGTGTGCATTCGATCGATATACTAAACTTCATCTAATGGGATTTTCCTATATTGCCTTCGAACAGCGTTTTCGACCAACTAACAAACAAGCAAACATGTAACCAACAAGCATAGAGATGTCTATAATAAACTACATATATCTAGAATAGCAAAATACAATCCATCCAAAGCAACCAATGTGGGATTAATATCAGTAGTAGCCTAAATCTATCAATATCATCAAAATAGTGCGTAAATAAGAAAAATGTTATATTTAATTCAGAAACATTTTAAAATACATATTCTTTTTATAAAATAAGATGTAACGACCCATAATTTCTGTCATTTGAAATTTTTATATTTAATTGATTTTAAATATTCACAAGTAAATATTATAAGTTGAATAACTTATATTTCGAATATTTGGATTTAATTGGATAATTAATGGTTAATTTAATATTTGAAATTGTGTAAATAATTGGAAATTGGATTTAATATGAATAAAAATGATTTGTAAAGTTGTATTAAATTATATTTGAATTAGAATGATGTTACAGAACTTTTAAAATTGAATTAAAAGTCAAATTACAGAAATTGAATATTTTAATATTTAATTGACGAGTGGAAATAGCCATTTTTCAAACAGTCTCGGATTTCAACGAAACTAGTTTCATTGGATCCGTAATGTTATATTATTATAAGATTTCAAATTTCATGCCAATCGGATTTACGGTTTGTTCGGGGCAAGCTAAAACGCGTAGGAATCTGTTTAAGTGAAATTTTAAATTTAAATAGTTGATTCGAAAACTTATCTTCCAAATACGATCGAATTGGCTCTCGATATATATTCCATTGTGCTAGGAATAGGGGTAAAACATTATAAACGCCAGGCGGCACGCTTTGTTTCGAGTTCGAAAATTTTCGAGATGAATAGTGTTTTGCAATTTTCTATATAAGGACCTATTTTTCTTCATTTGCATCAAAACCCTAGTCTTCTAGGTTATAGCCACCACTTCTTGTTAATGGCCAGAAATGTCCAATCTTCCTCCTCATTTTTCTTCCAATCCATCCACCTATACAAAAAACTTCCAACTACAACATCGAAGAGCACAACGAGATCTTCGAATCCAACGGGTATGATCGAAATTCGAGCTATGGATCAACGACAATTCAAGTTCAAAGTCGTATTATTCACACACGTTTTTCTCAGCCAATACACAACTGAGCTCGACCGGATTGTGGGTGAAGGTGGAGTAGAGTACGGGCTTCGAGATGATGGTGTTGGATCATCGTCGAGTGGAGTGGTAGAGCCGCGAAAATTCAAGCAAAATCGGCGGCTTTGGGTTCTTTGATCACGGTTTTGGAACGAAGGTGGGGAAGAAGCAAATCATGGCCCAGATCTTCCAATGCAGAACAAGCGGCTGTGATTGATTCCAGGGTTTGAAAAATAAAAAATAAATGTGTAATTTATATAATATAAATTCGTACAATCTTTAAAATGCCATAACTTCTTCATACGAGGTCCGTTTTTTACGAAACGAATTGTGTTGGGTCTGTATTGACGAAAACAACGCGATGGAGCTGGTTTGGAGTTGATTGGAGCTAGTGTAAATTTTGGGTAAAATTAAACGCTTGTTTAATTTTATTCGAAATAAAACACTGCAACTGCTATTGGAAGCAAGGTGAGTACAACTCACTCTTTTTGCCTCATTGATATTTTTATATAAGTGAGAATAAATGTTATTTATGCTGATTGATGATTGTTTGGATGATATATGATATATTGATTGGTATTTGGATATATTCCTGCCTAGTGGAGCAGATGACCCTATACGTTCCCGTGTATGAGCGGATGTCCCTTTGTACGCGCGTCTGCCTCGAAGCGGACATTGTGCATATATTTCTAATATGTATATTTGTTGTAGGTGACAAGTTGGAGGGATCCAACTGGATTCCTCACCACTGTTGATTTATTCACAGATATTGTGATATATGCTGTATTCATCTGATATATGATGTTTTGGATGCCGTGATTGATGTATTTAGTGCTGTTGCAACATTGGGCCTATTTTTGATAATTTAAAATGTTATAGTGATGATTTCAAATGAAAAACGATTTTTAAGTGATTTGAAAATATATGTTTCGAATTGTTATAAAGGAAGGAATTTATTTTCAATAAATAAATGTTATAATTTTGATATTATCAAAATTATGATTTTTGTGAAATAATACTTAAGTATGATTTTTGGAGTTATATAAGTTTTAATAACGATTTGTAAATTATTTAAAAGAATAAGTTTATTTATATGTAGATTTTTGAAATTATTATTAATGGTTTATATATAAGATTTATAAAATTGAATTTTTATAAATCAAAGTGTTAGAATTGTAAATGAGTTTTGTAAGTATTAAAATGAAGTTATAAATGGATTTTTAAAGTGAATTAGATTTGTAAATTTTGTGAAGTTATATAAAAAGAATGATTTTGTAAATAAATGATTTATAAGCGATTAACTTATAAATTGGACTTTTAAATGTAAATAAGTTATAAATAGAATTTGTTAATAAAGAGATTTTATAAGTGAAGTTTTTATAAAATATATAAAAGTGATTTATAAACATTGTTTTATAAATCCGAAATCAATTGAAATTGATAAGTTAAATATGAATTTTTATTAAAGAAGATATATTCACGATTTTGGACAGTGAATTATCCTTTAATAAATATGTAGAAATAATGGATTTGGTAAATGGACTATATTCACGATGTTTGATAGTGAATAATATATTGAATAAAATGGATAATTTTTTGGGAAATGGTATTTTAAATGAAGTTAAATGATTTTAAGATGTTTTAAAATGTGTTGAGTATTGAATGCATAGATTTCAACATTCATTGTTGAAATAGACGTTTTCGAGAAATAAGGAAATGATGGGCTATAACACTATTGTTATAGTAAATGATTTTCGAAAGGAAATATTTTAAATAGTATTTGGGATTTATACATCTATCTTATTTTCGAATTCCTATACTAGTGATTTTGGGTTTTCGTAACGATGTTTTACGCAACATTCGTTTTGACCCAATAAATGTATTTAAAGAGAATGTTTTCCTTAAAGAATAAAATATATATTTAATCCTGATTTACGTATATGTAATATTTTCTAAGTGTTGAAAATGAATTGATTTATGAATTACTTATTATTAAATAAGTATTTGGAAATGTTTTCCAATAGAACATTGAAATGTTTTTGAGAATGTATCTTTTTAAAGATAAATTAAAGTGAATATTTGGGAAATGATTTAATTTATAAAAGATAAATTAAAGGGCCTAGTGATTGTTTATGGTGCTAAATATTTGTTTGTTTGCTTTGATAGTTAAATAACCGACTATCAAGTATTGGCCAAATTTTAGTTCCTCGACTTGATGTGGGAACTATTTAGTCATACACTTAGTACGTATCCTTCTGTATAGGCTTGATTATCGTTTGTGTTGAGGATGTTGATTCGTATAGTGCGGAGTATTACTCCAATCTATCGATCTTCCTTCTTGGCCCGAAGGATAGCAAGTTGAAAGTTGGAGACGTGATAAGTCAATGAGACTTAGTTTCTGTGTGAGGTTGAGAAACGCTTTTGCGTTGTTGGTGCAAAGAGACCGGGATCAAATTTATCTGAAAACCACTTCGGACCAATGTATATGCGACGATTTTGCATGTTGCTTATGATGATATTGATATTTTCGGAGTTTCATAGTGGAGGACTGCTTGTTGATCATTTGGGGTTAAAATCCCAATATACATCCAGTAGCAGTGGTCTCTTCATTATGAAATATCCAATGCGAGGACTATTCGCTACTAATCCTAGGGATTTCCCGACAGGATGTAGTAGGAAAGTACCTTCGGTTTGTCATGTTCCTGGATAACTTGTATGGATGTTTGTCTGACATTGCATTTCTACAGATTACGTACATTGGTTTTTACAACCGTACATCTGTGGTGGCGGAGAAGGCAACTTCTCTTAGCTTAACACCCTCCTTGAGACGTATGAGCTCAAGGGTTGTATTTTTGTGGAAGGCAATTAGTAGTCAACGGAAATGGCCGTGTGGCATTCAAAGTGATGTGATATGTGATTGTGAAAGGTAATCGTTACCTCAGGCCTCATCAACCGGAAATGACCAAAACGGGATTAGATGCGACAAGGCTATGTGGGTCGCTCCCATTAGAGTATGATCATCCTCTTCTAGATATATCTTTACACGCTATGACGTCGTGTATCTGATTATTGTGGTTTGTATGCTAAAGGGCCCTCGGTTAAAGGTCGGTAACGACCGGAGGATGACATATTCGGTACCATCTAGTTATAGAGGTGGGTCGGTCTTGTGTTGGTAAAGGGCAGATGTTCTATGCCTCAGGACATCCATCTAGAGGTGTACCCCTTCGGAAGGTAGTCCCTTCACCTAGTCATTTGTATGGAAATCCAAACTCCACTACGTACCTGCCATTTTGATTGTATTGTCCAATTGGGCTATATGCTGGAATTTAATCAATGTAACAATTTCGACTATGATTAATGTTATTTGTATATAGTAGACACTACTATAATATCAGATGATTTGATATGAGATGTTTTATTTATCGTAAGGTAAAAACATGTCTGTGTTTATGTGTGGACTTGTCTTACGAGATACTCTTATTTTGATAAAGGAAAAGTTTGGTAATCTAATAAATTCATTTGAGTGTGTTTCTCACGCTGGTTTACCAGACTGATCCGGGCGTTCTTCCCTTTCAATGCTCGGGTCAGACCGAGTATATTTACAGGTTCATATTGGTGCTTTTGGAGCTTCAACAGGAGAGCCGGAGATCTTCATTCTCGTATACTCGTACATGTTTTGCTTTATTATCCACTGTGCTTAGTTGTTTTATATTATCAGCAATTGTGAGGACAGGTTATTATAACTGTTCAGGCTGATAACTATTGATTGATTGTTGACTCTGATTGATGTATGTATATATAGTTTTTGTTTTGTAAAGATCATTGATATGATATTATATGTTTTCCGCTGTGATATGAGATTCTGTATTGTTCTGTTTGGTTCTATCTTCTCTCTTTCTTCTCCTTCTCTTCTTCCCTCTTCTTTTCTTTCTCTTGACTCTCCGTCAGTCTGTGCTTTTTAGGTCGGACATGTGTGGATTATTGTCGATTCAAAGGGATGGATTTTCAGGTCGTCACATAAGATATAGGTTTAACTATATTATAAATCCCATTTTAAAGTTAGAAATATTTCAAAACGTCGTTTTAATACTATACTAACAATCATAGTATGGTGAGAGACATTATTACTAACCTCATCCAAATCGGTCCAAACATTCCTCAAGTCATAGAACTATTTATCGCATATGCAACACAAGAAACGACATCTTAAACAAATCTCGTATGCAAAAGATATGCAATATATAATTTATCGTTTTATTTAAATAATTAATTAACTAAAACAATAATTAACTTAAGTTAATTACCCTTCATTAGTGTTAATCTCTTATTCTTCCTTTTACCGATGCCATGCACACATATACCATAACCCATTCCAGCCGTGCAAGTTTGCTTGATGCAAAGCAACGATCAACAAAAGCGCCATTCGCACTGTTGTGCACATCGTCGCTAGCTTGACCTGCCCTTGCCAAAACAACGGACTGTGCCCTAGCCTATCAAAATGCATCGTCCCAGGCTTTATCTCGAATTCCATAAGTTGCGATCACCTAGGCTAGATCGGAACTGAAATCGGAGATATAGGGAAGAGCGTATTGCTAAGGGAAGTCCACCTGTGACGCCCCACCTCTATACCCATGCTAGCCAAGGACACTATGGAGTAATGCCATCAACTAGCGCGGAGAATAAGGCTGTTGAGGAGCGACCATCCGTGTAATTGCTTTGTGCGAGCACCGATATGTCAGATAAAATAATAACTTTTCATTTCATCTCAAGAGGAAATCCGACATACCGATACAAACTCAAAGCTACTACACAGTGGCTATATGGGCCTCGGAAACAATTATAGAAATAAACATAACACAAATCAGTCACAGACAATTCATATCACAAAGGAGGAAATAGATATGAATATAACACATGAAAGTGTACATCAGAGTAGTGGTCAAATAAGATCCACAATACACAAAAGAATAGACACAAGTGCAAGGCAGTAGAATATGTATACATCAAGGAGTCTAATCTCAAATGTATACAACAAAAACTACTAAACTAGAGTAGTTAGCCAAAAGTCAGATGATGGTTCCAGATAGGAAGTCAAGAGGAAGCACCTGTAAAATCTTAGTCTGACCCGAGTATTATTTAAGAAGAAAATAATAAACGGATCAGTCTAGCTATAATTATCAGATAAAATGAGATATAAGAATATGAGATATGATTAAAACGTATGATAACAATAATGCCATTCAATGACAAGTGTACTTTAGAAAATCAATAAAGGAAAATCATACAAATATCTCACGAATCTCATAGCATAAAAAGAATGTCATATTCTTTATTTAATTCACCAAGCCACAATAAATGACATACATATCAATGCCAATGGTAAAAACCGGTGAAACATAAATTTCAGAAATCACAAGAAAGAGGATGGCCAATCCCAAGCGGGAGCATGAAAACTCACCAACACGTGTATCACAAATAATTCGGGACATTGACGCAGTGCAAACGGTACGTCCAATGAACCGGAAAGCCGAGACATCAATGTAGTACAAACGGTACATCAGATGAATCGAAACACGAAACAATTCGGAACATTGACGCAGTGCAAACGGTACGTCCAATGAACCGGAAAGCCGAGACATCGATGTAGTACAAACGGTACATCAGATGAATCGAAACACAATACAATTCGGAACATTGACGCAGTGCAAACGGTACGTCCAATGAACCGGAAAGCCGAGACATGATGTAGTACAAACGGTACATCAGATGAATCGAAACACAATACAATTCAGAACATTGACACAGTGCAAACGGTACGTCTAATGAACCAGAAAACCGAGACATCGATGTAGTACAAATGGTACATCAGATGAATCGAAACACAAAACAATTCAGAACATTGATGCAGTGCAAACGGTACGTCCAATGAACCGGAAAGCCGAGACATCGATGTAGTACAAACGGTACATCAGATGAATCGAAACACATTAAAAGTACATGGGTCGCTAGCCCACAAAGAAATGAGACGAAGCTCAATAAAATGAAGTACAGTCCTCCATGTGGACAAAGAGACATCGCACATTGCTAGTCTAAACCATAAAATGATCATCATCGATCATCAAGAAGTGTCAATTACACTAAGCTAGTAAATATAGGAGTTTAGCTTCATGTCCTATAACCACTATCTTAACTAAAATATTTACGAACAAATTGTAGATTTCCACTCGAAAATTGTCACAAGAGTTTCAATCGAACAAGTCCAAGAATTAACCGACAAAGTAAACGCAAGCGTTTCATACCACTTGTTTTGCTAAGCCGTTTAATTATATTTTCTCATACGAATGAGGTAAAGGTTTGTATATACTAATAGATTAGAAAACGGTTTTATAAAGAGCTTTGTATTAAAAATAGAGTTGAAATCATCTTTGTAAAAGAGTTTGAATATTTACTACTAGTATAGAAACCTTTGTATTTAGAAGTGACAAATCATAGAAATGATTGTAGAAACAATCAATCATAAAAATTCATATTCGAAGACGTGAATAAAATCCAAAGAAATCGATACCAAATCCATCAAAATGAATATTCCCAAAAATCCAAAGAAAGAAGTTATCAAAGTCGATAATAAGTGATAACAACTAACCAGATCAACAAAAATCGATAAACATTGGAAATCAACTCAAAATAGCCCAAAATAGTCTAAGTGAACAGTTCCAGACGTCTGGGGGATTGATCCAGACGTCTGGCCCTAAGTTCTGGCCTAAAATAGGCAAAACTGCACATTTCAAACGTCTGAAATTCCAACCAAACGTCTGCCAGACGTCTGGTTGGATTTCCAGACGTCTGGATTTAGTCTCTGTCTTTTTGCGTTTTCCAGGGACCAATTCCAGACGTCTGGATTTTTCAACCAGACGTCTGAATTTGAAACCAGACGTCTGGATTTTGTTCCAGACGTTTGAAATTGCCTGCTAGGAAAAAATCAGCCTTGCCCAAAATGGGCGAAAATCCAAACCGGAAGCGATCGGACGAGCGACAGAGAGTAGGGATTTATGCCAAGCGACAACCCAGCCTTACAAGCTCGACGATACACCACCAAAAGCATGATCAACACCAAAGCTATGATTTTTAAGGATTTGGTTTCAAAACACCAAAAATTGAAATATTCACAAAACCAATCCAAAAAAGCAAATGCACATGAATAAGTGTTAGGAATTTATACCTAACAACCAAAGATAGATATAGACATAGATGTGAGATAAAAATCTCACCTTTTACACAAAAACAATGAAGAGGAAGTGTAACGTATCGGGTTTTGCCCGCTCGAAAATCAACATCCGTACTTCACATTGTACTAGAATGCCGCAGATTCGACCGTTCAAATCCGATTCGCCGGAGCTATAACACAGTTAAGTAAATAACACAGCGGAAGAAAAGAATAATACATTGATATACAATATCTGATACAACCGATATCAATATACATCAGAGATATGATACAAGAAATAGCAGCGGAAAGAAAATGATAACAACAGTAGCGGAACAATATCAATAGAAATGATAACTCCAAAATGATCTTCAGACAAGAATGAATCCACAACTCCAAGATAAGCAACTCCGATGAATGAACTAGCTCCAGATAATCTACTAAACCTGAATATCTGAAAAGAAACCCAACTCTAGACTGCTCGTGTGGAAAATTATGAGCACCCAGAGTTTAGGAAGGGAACAATAAACTCCGGATCAGTCATGGGACTGGTGTGAGCAACAAAAACAGTTTATCTTTAAACAAACACAAAAGAATTTTAAACATTGAAATCCGCAATGCTTTTAGAAAATGAAACTACCATAAGACCTCCCGCCACACACACAATGCAAACGCAGAATTGGAGGAGATTTCTTCTTATGATAGTCAAAGATGCCTACTACGCAAAATCAATTGGATATTATTATTAGTGCATAGTGCAGAAAACACTTCAAAAGTATAATATTAATCTTAGCCAGCATAGACATTTCGAACTATGCCTACTATAGCTACCATCTAAACAGTGGGACGCCACCATAAGTAAATGGCAGGTTCTACAACTAATACCGTACAAAGTTCGTATTGGAAGAATGGATTTCCAACAAATGGTCAGGCTAAGGAACTTCCTTCCGCCGCATGGGATCGCCTCTGGCGGGACGTCCCGAGAGACAACTGCTCTCTGCCAAACAAGGCCGGGTTACTCCTGTAACAAGTAACTCACGACTATGCCACCTCCCGGTCCTTTGGGACCTTTATCCGAGCGCTCGATATCCAACATCACACATCATAAAGAAGGTGTATCCACATGAGTAAGTATCTGGGCTCCATACCATGATACCACCCCTTTCCAGAAGGAAATGACATACCCTAAAGGGCGCGACCCTCATAACCTTGCCGCAACATTCCTGTTTCGACCATTTCCGGGTAGTGAGGCCTTGACGAAGTCTCGTCCACAAAGCTACGCTTTGTCACAAAGCCATGCTTCGGGTCAACAGATGATCAACCTATGATCACAAAGATAAATGATCAAACAAATGATCATATCACAAATGATCAAACACTGATCATCACACAGCAACACTCAGCATGTCACATTACCAAATTGGGAATATATCGCTGATAACTTCAACTACATAACCTCTGAGCTCGTACGTCTCAGAGAAGGGTGTTAAGCTAAGAGAATAAATTCTCTGCCACCAACAGAAATGTATTTGAAAGAAATCTGCTTTATATCTCAAAGTGTAATGTCAGACATACAATCCATACAAGTCTGTTCCGGGATCGAACAGAACCGAAGGCACTTCTCACGAAGCCCTTGCAAATCCGGATAATTTCCAATCACGTCCGGACTTCCCGTCACTAAGGATGATAAAACCTCTATATCGGGGATCAGCCGATGCAGAGTAACTCGACGGTAATCCTTCCGTTTTCAAAAATATCCGGTCTTCAACACCGGTCTTCAAATGCGATCCATATCGACGTATCACATATTCGGAATGGGTTATACGACCCAAAGGTCCTCTCCCGGCTAAACCGAATAGTGAGCGTAATTTTTAAAAACATATGGATATGGGATTTCAATTAAGTCACAACTTAAACCCAAACTTCCTTTTCAAATGGTTTAACAAATTACCATTTTCAAATCGTTTAAACAAAAAGATTCAATTCACAAAGTTAACCCCATTCACAAAGATTCATTCATAGATTTTCAAATCAATTCCCTTTTCAATTGGATTAACTCGTTAAATCTTTAAAACAAAGATTTAACTTATAGCTTTCAAAACAATCCTATTTCAAATAATTTAAACCAATCATTATTTTAAATCTGTTAAAGATAACAGATTCAAATCATAGCTTTTCAAAACAATTCATTCATAACTTGGAAAACCATTTTCAATTCAATATTGAAATTCCTTTAATTAAACTGGAATTTCATTTCTTATCTGAAAGCTTTTATCATTTAAAAACAACAGTTTCATTTCAGAAAATCTGATTCATTCATACGAGTTGAAATCCTTGGGTTAAATCCAAATTCTCAAAATTACATTTTTAAATGGTTTAACTTTATATAAACACATTTATAACATTTTCAATCTCTAGTTTCAAATCATAGGATTCAATTTCAAACTTGAATCCAAATTTAAATCAAATTATTTAAATTTTCAAAACTCGATTAAGTTATTCAAAATAACTTTTATCTTTGAAATTCTATTTCAAAAACCTTTTCACTTTAAACCCGAATTCCCAATTTCAAAACCAATTGAAATTAAAATTTCAATTTCAAAACATCAATTTAAATTATCTTTGACTTAACCGATTTCCACGTGAAATCCATATTTGTGTGTGTAAAAGTGTGGTCCAGGGGTTTCACACACAATAGTGCAACATAATGAATCATCACATAACAAAATACAGGATATAGTTGATAAGCGATATAAACTATAACGCTTATCGTTCATTCACAGATCACAGATATATATCACAGGTAAGTAAACTACAGATCACAACATAAATCAGGGAATATCAAACAATTCAACCATTCAATAACAATCAACCATCTTCAATTAAGATGAATAAATCGTGTGGTTTTAAATTAATCAACCACATAATTATTTTCATTAGTTACTTGATGAATTAAACTTGAATTATTAATTAATTTTATCTTAATTACTATTAAGTAATTAACTTCAAATAACTAATTTCTTTTAACAAATGAGTTTAACTTAACCTTTAAAAGTTAATTAACCATCAAAACATTCTTTATATTAATTAACTAACCTTTAATATTATTAAGTTTAAAATAAACTTTCAAATAAAAATTGTATTTACCGCCTAAATTATTTTAAAACTTGATAAGAAAAAAAAACTTTATTAAACTTTCTTAACCAATCAAAACTGGGTCAATAACTAATATTCACTAAAAATCTGTTTTAACAATATTTGTTTCAAAACAAAACTTAAATTTTCCTTTGATTGGTTTTAAAGTTAAACCTGTTACCCTCTTAACTCCACTGACCCGAGCCTTCCCCGACATAAAGGCCTGTTTCCTTCGAGTCGAACATCTATCTCCTCGTTTCCAAACACGAGAACAAAAACTTCCAGTTACACTGATCCTAGTGTGCACGTGCACACCATATCGGAGCCTCTCCGATCAACTTCGACGCCTCCTACCCATCGAGTATCCCCTCGACATTTGAACCCCGATTGCCTAAATCCCTATATTTCTCTCGAAAACGAATTCGAGCATCAAGTCGAAACCTGGAAAGCACGAACAGTAAACACCACACCACCTGTCAACGCCTCTTGCTCACAACTCTGACCATCTGAAGGTCTACAATTCCGGACAAGCACTCGTCGATCTCCCCTCTTTCACCTCCCATAAGCGCGTGCGACTCGATCTACCAGAGAGGACAAACGAGTCGAAACATCAAGACTCGACAAAATTAGGTTTCCAAACTTTCAGAGTTTGCCGCCGCCGCCACGTTCAACTGCCGACCACCCCACTATTTTTCCTCGACTCACCGTAGGCTCGCCTACCCCCAGAACGAACCTCGACCAACACGAATCAAAGAATCACCAGGAATCGACGAGATTTAAGTATTTAGGAAAACCCAAACTGCTCATAATTTCTTGATCTAAAAATTATGATTCATGCTTTAAAAATCAAATTAAAGTATATGAATTCAGTTTATATGCCAGAAACAATAAATTGAAGTGTTTGAATTTCCACTAATATTAAGTTTGCACTGTTGTTTTGGTTTCCAGAGATTTTCCCAGTTTTGCTTTAACTTAATTAAAATTTAAACATTGATCTATGATGAAACAAGAAATTCTTGTTCATATCCTAAGTCCTAACAGCCATTAGATCAAGAGATCCTGAATTTAAATCAAAACTTACATTTTAAAACTGGAACAGAGATGTCATAGGTTGTTTACAGGCATGCACACATCTATCATCCAAATATTCATAGATAATTCAGATACACACAAACCATCGTTGCTTCAGAGATTTACATGAAATCAGATTTATACTTAAACTTTTTTTTTAAAAAAAAGTGTTACTCACCTGAGTGGTTTTGAAATAGAGGTCTGGAAATGGCTTTGCATTTGAAATGCTTCAGATATCAGGTTGTAGATTTGATTCTGTATGCTTGAAACTTGCTTTTGTTCCAGGCTTTTATTTAGATTGCTTTGAGAACATTGTTTTGATTTTTCTTTTCTAGTGTTGATTTGCTTAGTTGTTGAACGAATTTAGATAATGCTCTGATACATAGAGATGGGTTACAGGGTATCATATCTTTATACAACAGGTGATCATTTTCTTTGGAGGCTGAAGTGATATGTCTTGAGTACTAGAGATAATAACATTTAATGCTAAGGTACCTTATCAAGTTTTAAATACTATTTCCTTTATGTTGTATGTACAATATATATTTCCATTTCGGCTGATAAGATTTTGTGTGGTGGCTACATAAATTAACTTGTACTAGATATCTTGCATTAATTAGCTTGGTTTGTTTGAGAAGCCTACATCCTTACTCGGCTGATAGGATTTGTACTATACATGCTAAGATATTTGCTTTTGTTTGCTGATCTAAATCTTGCTTTGGTGTGCCACATTAATTACTTTGTACAAATTTATTTTTAGTTTGTTCCTTCTTTTACCAGCTTCATTCACATGTATATTTTCTTGTTTCCTTTTACAAGTGGTTCATGAATATACATTTTGTTTGCTTCTTTTTCTTTTTAATTCAAATGAATTCCTATAATTATTATGTTGTTAAAATTTTATTAAATGAATTACTTTATATTTTATAACTTATCTTTTATTTATTTCTCATTATTTTGTAATATAGATAAATTTCTAGATTTAATTTGTTATTGGATTTTATCCAATGTATTTCCTTTATCCATCTATCTTATATATCTTCATTTCTTAAACCATTCACTTACCATTTAAATTCGAATCAAAATATATATACATATTTATAATTTCAAATTGACTCATATATACCCAAATATATACACATTCACATATATACACATATATACAATATTTAAATTTTAAATGATTTAACATAGAATTTATTTTAATCCGGAGAAACTCGCATCACTTTATTAATCGATTTCAAAAAAATTTATTCTAAAATTCAATAAATTATCATTTTAAATATTTATAAAATTTGGGGTCGTTACAGACTTCCCCCCTTAAAAGAATTTCGTCCTCGAAATTACCAAGGAGACACAAAGATAGATGAAGAATATTTCATCAAATCAAACTGAACATCTATTCTGCATTTGGCTTACCAAATCAGAATATCAATAACAGATACAAGAACGAATCTGTTTAGCACTTCACAAGATACTCGGGTTATCCAGATCTACGAAGTATACAGTGACATCGGTTAGTTCAAATGGATAACTAACCATTCGTAGAATATACTGGGACCCAAAGAATAGATAAGTATATGGATACAATTTCAAAATTTTCAGTTCAGAACTAAAGTATACCTATCAACCATAGCAATCAAAGCAACCAATTCATCCAAACAAACAATTTTGGCTCAGTTGGAGTTTATGTCCCATATTAATATGTCGAATTCCTTCCTGGATCTACCAGAAATAATCGAAGAATTGAGAAAAGATGTTGAACAAAAGAGATTGATAGAGAAAAGATTGCTTCCTTGTTGTTACAGAGTATTGACCATTTATAGTCGTATTCCCCTGTCCCCTATCTCGTCCTCTTCTTACACTCATACTCACTATCAGTGGATAGCAAGAGAATTTACTGAGGTATACAGACAGATATCTGAGAATTACTCATTCTAGGATATATTTCACCCTATCTCTAATGAGCTACTTAATGTGTTAATACTCCTGAGCTAAAGTTTAACCTTAGCTCTGATACCACATGTAACGTATCGGGTTTTGCCCGCTCGAAAATCAACATCCGTACTTCACATTGTACTAGAATGCCGCAGATTCGACCGTTCAAATCCGATTCGCCGGAGCTATAACACAGTTAAGTAAATAACACAGCGGAAGAAAAGAATAATACATTGATATACAATATCTGATACAACCGATATCAATATACATCAAAGATATGATACAAGAAATAGCAGCGGAAAGAAAATGATAACAATAGTAGCGGAACAATATCAATAGAAATGATAACTCCAAAATGATCTTCAGACAAGAATGAATCCACAACTCCAAGATAAGCAACTCCGATGAATGAACTAGCTCCAGATAATCTACTAAACCTGAATATCTGAAAAGAAACCCAACTCTAGACTGCTCGTGTGGAAAATTATGAGCACCCAGAGTTTAGGAAGGGAACAATAAACTCCGGATCAGTCATGGGACTGGTGTGAGCAACAAAAACAGTTTATCTTTAAACAAGCACAAAAGAATTTTAAACATTGAAATCCGCAATGCTTTTAGAAAATGAAACTACCATAAGACCTCCCGCCACACACACAATGCAAACGCAGAATTGGAGGAGATTTCTTCTTATGATAGTCAAAGATGCTTACTACGCAAAATCAATTGGATATTATTATTAGTGCATAGTGCAGAAAACACTTCAAAAGTATAATATTAATCTTAGCCAGCATAGACATTTCGAACTATGCCTACTATAGCTACCATCTAAACAGTGGGGCGCCACCATAAGTAAATGGCAGGTTCTACAACTAATACCGTACAAAGTTCGTATTGGAAGAATGGATTTCCAACAAATGGTCAGGCTAAGGAACTTCCTTCCGCCGCATGGGATCGCCTCTGGCGGGACGTCCCGAGAGACAACTGCTCTCTGCCAAACAAGGCCGGGTTACTCCTGTAACAAGTAACTCACGACTATGCCACCTCCCGGTCCTTTGGGACCTTTATCCGAGCGCTCGATATCCAACATCACACATCATAAAGAAGGTGTATCCACATGAGTAAGTATCTGGGCTCCATACCATGATACCACCCCTTTCCAGAAGGAAATAACATACCCTAAAGGGCGCGACCCTCATAACCTTGCCGCAACATTCCTGTTTCGACCATTTCCGGGTAGTGAGGCCTTGACGAAGTCTCGTCCACAAAGCTACGCTTTGTCACAAAGCCATGCTTCGGGTCAACAGATGATCAACCTATGATCACAAAGATAAATGATCAAACAAATGATCATATCACAAATGATCAAACACTGATCATCACACAGCAACACTCAGCATGTCACATTATCAAATTGGGAATATATCGCTGATAACTTCAACTACATTACCTCTGAGCTCGTACGTCTCAGAGAAGGGTGTTAAGCTAAGAGAATAAATTCTCCGCCACCAACAGAAATGTATTTGAAAGAAATCTGCTTTATATCTCAAAGTGTAATGTCAGACATACAATCCATACAAGTCTGTTCCGGGATCGAACAGAACCGAAGGCACTTCTCACGAAGCCCTTGCAAATCCGGATAATTTCCAATCACGTCCGGACTTCCCGTCACTAAGGATGATAAAACCTCTATATCGGGGATCAGCCGATGCAGAGTAACTCGACGGTAATCCTTCCGTTTTCAAAAATATCCGGTCTTCAACACCGGTCTTCAAATGCGATCCATATCGACGTATCACATATTCGGAATGGGTTATACGACCCAAAGGTCCTCTCCCGGCTAAACCGAATAGTGAGCGTAATTTTTAAAAACATATGGATATGGGATTTCAATTAAGTCACAACTTAAACCCAAACTTCCTTTTCAAATGGTTTAACAAATTACCATTTTCAAATCGTTTAAACAAAAAGATTCAATTCACAAAGTTAACCCCATTCACAAAGATTCATTCATAGATTTTCAAATCAATTCCCTTTTCAATTGGATTAACTCGTTAAATCTTTAAAACAAAGATTTAACTTATAGCTTTCAAAACAATCCTATTTCAAATAATTTAAACCAATCATTATTTTAAATCTATTAAAGATAACAGATTCAAATCATAGCTTTTCAAAACAATTCATTCATAACTTGGAAAATCATTTTCAATTCAATATTGAAATTCCTTTAATTAAACTGGAATTTCATTTCTTATCTGAAAGCTTTTATCATTTAAAAACAACAGTTTCATTTCAGAAAATCTGATTCATTCATACGAGTTGAAATCCTTGGGTTAAATCCAAATTCTCAAAATTACATTTTTAAATGGTTTAACTTTATATAAACACATTTATAACATTTTCAATCTCTAGTTTCAAATCATAGGATTCAATTTCAAACTTGAATCCAAATTTAAATCAAATTATTTAAATTTTCAAAACTCGATTAAGTTATTCAAAATAACTTTTATCTTTGAAATTCTATTTCAAAAACCTTTTCACTTTAAACCCGAATTCCCAATTTCAAAATCAATTGAAATTAAAATTTCAATTTCAAAACATCAATTTAAATTATCTGTGACTTAACCGATTTCCACGTGAAATCCATATTTGTGTGTGTAAAAGTGTGGTCCAGGGGTTTCACACACAATAGTGCAACATAATGAATCATCACATAACAAAATACAGGATATAGTTGATAAGCGATATAAACTATAACGCTTATCGTTCATTCACAGATCACAGATATATATCACAGGTAAGTAAACTACAGGTCACAACATAAATCAGGGAATATCAAACAATTCAACCATTCAATAACAATCAACCATCTTCAATTAAGATGAATAAATCGTGTGGTTTTAAATTAATCAACCACATAATTATTTTCATTAGTTACTTGATGAATTAAACTTGAATTATTAATTAATTTTATCTTAATTACTATTAAGTAATTAACTTCAAATAACTAATTTCTTTTAACAAATGAGTTTAACTTAACCTTTAAAAGTTAATTAACCATCAAAACATTCTTTATATTAATTAACTAACCTTTAATATTATTAAGTTTAAAATAAACTTTCAAATAAAAATTGTATTTACCGCCTAAATTATTTTAAAACTTGATAAGAAAAAAAAACTTTATTAAACTTTCTTAACCAATCAAAACTGGGTCAATAACTAATATTCACTAAAAATCTGTTTTAACAATATTTGTTTCAAAACAAAACTTAAATTTTCCTTTGATTGGTTTTAAAGTTAAACCTGTTACCCTCTTAACTCCACTGACCCGAGCCTTCCCCGACATAAAGGCCTGTTTCCTTCGAGTCGAACATCTATCTCCTCGTTTCCAAACACGAGAACAAAAACTTCCAGTTACACTGATCCTAGTGTGCACGTGCACACCATATCGGAGCCTCTCCGATCAACTTCGACGCCTCCTACCCATCGAGTATCCCCTCGACATTTGAACCCCGATTGCCTAAATCCCTATATTTCTCTCGAAAACGAATTCGAGCATCAAGTCGAAACCTGGAAAGCACGAACAGTAAACACCACACCACCTGTCAACGCCTCTTGCTCACAACTCTGACCATCTGAAGGTCTACAATTCCGGACAAGCACTCGTCGATCTCCCCTCTTTCACCTCCCATAAGCGCGTGCGACTCGATCTACCAGAGAGGACAAACGAGTCGAAACATCAAGACTCGACAAAATTAGGTTTCCAAACTTTCAGAGTTTGCCGCTGCCGCCACGTTCAACTGCCGACCACCCCACTATTTTTCCTCGACTCACCGTAGGCTCGCCTACCCCCAGAACGAACCTCGACCAACACGAATCAAAGAATCACCAGGAATCGACGAGATTTAAGTATTTAGGAAAACCCAAACTGCTCATAATTTCTTGATATAAAAATTATGATTCATGCTTTAAAAATCAAATTAAAGTATATGAATTCAGTTTATATGCCAGAAACAATAAATTGAAGTGTTTGAATTTCCACTAATATTAAGTTTGCACTGTTGTTTTGGTTTCCAGAGATTTTCCCAGTTTTGCTTTAACTTAATTAAAATTTAAACATTGATCTATGATGAAACAAGAAATTCTTGTTCATATCCTAAGTCCTAACAGCCATTAGATCAAGAGATCCTGAATTTAAATCAAAACTTACATTTTAAAACTGGAACAGAGATGTCATAGGTTGTTTACAGGCATGCACACATCTATCATCCAAATATTCATAGATAATTCAGATACACACAAACCATCGTTGCTTCAGAGATTTACATGAAATCAGATTTATACTTAAACTTTTTTTTTAAAAAAAAAGTGTTACTCACCTGAGTGGTTTTGAAATAGAGGTCTGGAAATGGCTTTGCATTTGAAATGCTTCAGATATCAGGTTGTAGATTTGATTCTGTATGCTTGAAACTTGCTTTTGTTCCAGGCTTTTATTTAGATTGCTTTGAGAACATTGTTTTGATTTTTCTTTTCTAGTTTTGATTTGCTTAGTTGTTGAACGAATTTAGATAATGCTCTGATACATAGAGATGGGTTACAGGGTATCATATCTTTATACAACAGGTGATCATTTTCTTTGGAGGCTGAAGTGATATGTCTTGAGTACTAGAGATAATAACATTTAATGCTAAGGTACCTTATCAAGTTTTCAATACTATTTCCTTTATGTTGTATGTACAATATATATTTCCATTTCGGCTGATAAGATTTTGTGTGGTGGCTACATAAATTAACTTGTACTAGATATCTTGCATTAATTAGCTTGGTTTGTTTGAGAAGCCTACATCCTTACTCGGCTGATAGGATTTGTACTATACATGCTAAGATATTTGCTTTTGTTTGCTGATCTAAATCTTGCTTTGGTGTGCCACATTAATTACTTTGTACAAATTTATTTTTAGTTTGTTCCTTCTTTTACCAGCTTCATTCACATGTATATTTTCTTGTTTCCTTTTACAAGTGGTTCATGAATATACATTTTGTTTGCTTCTTTTTCTTTTTAATTCAAATGAATTCCTATAATTATTATGTTGTTAAAATTTTATTAAATGAATTACTTTATATTTTATAACTTATCTTTTATTTATTTCTCATTATTTTGTAATATAGATAAATTTCTAGATTTAATTTGTTATTGGATTTTATCCAATGTATTTCCTTTATCCATCTATCTTATATATCTTCATTTCTTAAACCATTCACTTACAATTTAAATTCGAATCAAAATATATATACATATTTATAATTTCAAATTGACTCATATATACCCAAATATATACACATTCACATATATACACATATATACAATATTTAAATTTTAAATGATTTAACATAGAATTTATTTTAATCCGGAGAAACTCGCATCACTTTATTAATCGATTTCAAAAAAATTTATTCTAAAATTCAATAAATTATCATTTTAAATATTTATAAAATTCGGGGTCGTTACAGGAAGCTATAGAGCAAGGCAAGAATAATCACTCTTCAATTCCAACTCAACTAGCTTGAATCTAAGCTTAAAAGAGAAACATTTCCTAAGTTAGGTTTAGGAATTTCTGAAATTGAAAGGAGAATGAGTTGGAGGAGAAGAAGAGAAGGCTTACCAAGGCTTCTTCTATTGATTTGGAGCTAGAACTTGATTTGCAAATGGAAACTAGGGCTTGGAGTTTTAATTTCCCATTCCTCCTTCCATTGTTGCTAAAGCTTGAGTATTAGGAAAATAGAAGTGAAGTAATGAAGAGGAGATGGGGTGAGACTTGGGTTAAATGAGCTGAAACACAACCCAAAGCCCTAAGTGGAAAAGTAGCAAAATTTCACTAACTCCAAACATATCAATGTTTATACTCAAAAAGGTCGCAAACGTCATTTTGAACTCAATGGGGGTGGTCTCGAGTCCTAATTCGACATTTTGCAAAAAGTAGCTTTTCGGACTATAATCCGACTAACGATGAAATATTTAAATAAAATATTTAAATATTCAATCGATAAATATGCGGTTGTTACACCACCAGTAGCCTCTGTTTACCCTACTTCGCCCTCCTTCCTCTTATAACGAAAACCCTAGTTCTCCATCTAAAGAGTGAAGCTCGGCCAGATCATATCGCATGCCACAAAATTGGTACGAGCTCGAAGAGATTTTTGATACGAGATCAACAGATTTTTTTTCTCATGATTTATTGTCGATTAAATCACTCAATATCAATTTTGAATCAAAAGAATAGAGGCGGCCATGATATTTTGAAGAGGAGATAGAACAATAGTCGACCGATAGAAATTTAGGGTTTTGGATAATATATATTAATATAATATTCATTTATTTAATTTCTCAAATAGAACGATTGTGCATTTTGAACTCGTACGATCACGCGGTGCGTCCGATCACCACAAAACTCGTCTGCGTACTTCACCTCTTTTCTTTGGTCTCGATGGTATAAATTTTGTTACTACCTAAGACAACACTCCAGAGTGATAATTTCGCTCTTTTCGAGACCGTTTCAACCATCAGATCATCTGATCTTCATATATAGCGATCCTTATAATTATTTTAATTTGCAATGTCGATACGAACTGGACAAAAGTAGTCTTAAAAGTCCCGATTCGATCGTATGCTAAAATCATATTTTTGGGATCGTTAATTAATTAACGGTTCAATATTTAAATCAATTATTTAAATATATCATCTTTAAAAATATGGGTCGTTACATGTGAGGTCCCGTTTTTAATGTTTGTTTATTTATTTTTTTGTATTTAATTATTTTCGATCCCAAAACTTCAAATACTAATAACTTTTTCATTTAAGCTTCTATCGCAAAACTCCAAATATGAAAGTTGCTCGCATCACGAATGACCAAATTCTAACGTTTGTTCAAATTCCATTTTCGAAGCCTTACTAATTATTTGTTAGTTATCGTTAATTTTATGAGGTGTTACATTCTCCCCCCTTAAAAGAATTTCATCCTCGAAATTCTCCTAGGGTTGAATCATGTAACATAGCACACAACCAATCTACGTTAACCAACTAATTAATGTACATCCAATTTTGCAGCCAAGCGTGTACAAGTACAAGGTTTATCACAACATATAAAACATGAATGCAGTATGATTCTAAATCGGAACCTCCTATGTGAATGCATTCTTTTAAAAAAAATCAAAAATATGATAAAAGCAACATAGATATATTGGTAGTTCTATATGTATGCAAATTTCCAAAGACCATTTTTTATACAATAATTTCCAAACTCCCGCGAGTAGGACTATGGTTCAACCAATTTTGCATCTGATCCCTACCATCCAAAACCTACCACATAACTTTAAAAATCTAAAATTTTTGAAAATTTAGATTTCTAAATCTTTACTCCAATGTCGGAAAAAGAATTTAAATGGAAAATATTGCATTTCCATGCTTCTTTTGGATTCCTATTCCGCTGTACCTTGAAACCTTCTCTTCTGCCCCCAATTCTTTTTCAACTTTTCCAAGTTCAATTTGCTAAGGAGTTTTATTTTTAGAAGTTAAAGCATAATTATCCTAAGCGTAAGTTTCATTTCATTATTAACAAGTATGGAAATAAAAACTTCCAAAGCTAAAATAACATTTCCCTTGTTATTGTCTATGTTTAGTATACTGTCACCCTAATCGGATAGAAAAATTCATACTTACTGACACATCGATGCTCCTTACAGTAGTATATGGCATTTAAAACTTAGGAATTTTCTCATTTCAAAAGAAAACTTTTAAAAAAAAATTTCCAACTTGCAAAACAGTTTGAAGAATCGAATACCCAAAAGCATTTTAACACTTTTTTTAGCACTTGAACAAAATCTTCCAAAAACATTCGAACCCAAAAATTACACCAACTTTCCAAATCACCTGAAATTCCTTTATACAAAATTTATCCACCATTTTTTTTCTCTAAAACATTCTACCACTTTTAAATTACTTCCAAAACATTTCCAAAACTATTTATCAAATGATCATTAATTTTCCAAATTCCCTTTTAAAACCTTTCACATCACTTCTAAATATACCACCTTCATTTCATAATTTTCAAATACTTCAAAACTAACTTTTTAGAAGTATTTAAACAAAAAACTTCAAAGCTTTGAACCCAATTTTTTTCCAAAACATTTGTCGCTTTATCCTTAAAAACAAATCAAGTCATATTTTAACGAAATCGGGACTTAGTCAATGAGTCAATGCATATAATTGACCCTAGTATAGTGCAGTTAATCCTAGATTTTGGGAACCTTTTATTTTTACTCTAAAATAATAAACTACCCACAAGCGTATTTATAAATTTTAGCTTTTTATCCATAGGGATAGTGACCCATGATTTCGCAACAACCTTTCCCATTCCTCCAAAGTAACGAACCGGAAGTTTAGGCCATCTTGTTATAAATATTAAATCGGTTTTAAGAAAAATCAAATTCTGGCTTTTAGCTCTTGATTATTTATTTTATCATGGAGAACATAAATAGTATGTTGAATATAAATTAAAGAGAGTTATGAATAAATTTCAAAAAATAAATAAAAAAGAGTGTATATATACGTATATAAATAAAATAAGTAAATAAAGAAAAGAGTACATATATATATATATCGTATATCAACAAAATAAATAAATAAAGTAAAGAATATATGTAAATAAAATAAGTAAATAAAGAAACTAGTGTATATATATGTATGTATATAAATAAAATAAGTAAACAAAGAAAAGAGTGTGTGTGTGTGTGTAAATAAAATAAATAAATTATCATGTAGGAGCAGTACCCTATGTTCTTAGATAGTACGAGGAAGGTTTCGAAGGGGGGTATGGGGAAGAGCTAAGGAGAAGGTTACTTGTGCATTTTTTTAAGAAGTCTCCAACTCCCATTTATCATTTTCTGGTTTTGCTACCTTTATTTTCTCCAGCAAAGAAAAGTTCTAGGGGTTGTAGCTTGCTTAGAAACAATAGAAGAGTGCAAATTTTTGGGAGTTTGATTCAACTTGACATCAAGAA
Source organism: Allium fistulosum (assembly GCA_030737815.1). Taxonomy (NCBI): domain Eukaryota; kingdom Viridiplantae; phylum Streptophyta; class Magnoliopsida; order Asparagales; family Amaryllidaceae; genus Allium; species Allium fistulosum. The sequence continues at coordinate 862,834,476 of CM060905.1, read as the reverse complement.
CGTGAGATATACTGACTTGATGAATGAAAGTCATTCGTATCAACCCGTGGTATTTTTAGAAATTGATCGCACTCATTTTTGTCAAGCATGGAGGGAGAAATCATCGAATTATAGTAATGGGGACATATTGTTCAAAATTTTCAAAAATTAAATTCTCTTGACTTGGGTCGAATCGTTCGACGCCGCTAGCATCGTTGAGTTTGTATCGAAGCGTATTATTTTTGGTGAATTTTGGGGGCGATTCCATGTTGATGATTGATGATCGTTGTAGCCTAGGGTTTGAGTTCACTAGAGGGGTGGTCATCTATTCACGAATTGAAGCATGGATTGGTGATCGTGGAGGAGAGAGCTTCGATTGGAGAATTTTTGGTGGAATTTGGCACTTAAAAATCTCGCAACTTTTGTATGTGCGTACACGATGGGTTCAGTTGTTATTCATGCTGGAGAGCAAGAGGCTAGGCGAGGTAACGAAAGTTCTTTTGGGTAATGGTGATCGAGGCTATATGCGGGTGTGGTGAGTGATTTTGCTTGATTCTATGCCTCTTCGAATTTTAGGCAATTTGGGCTTTCGGGGAGAGATGTATGGAAATTGCAAAGGAGGGTCATAGTGGAGGTAGATAGGTCCATCATGATGAGGATGCAAAGTGGAAGAGGAGGGTGGAGTCAGATGGTTGGATCGGTGGCCGAGAGTCGCGTGCACTTGCACACTGTGCACGTAAATGGGTACAGGAGAAGTAATGGCAATGAGAGGAAGAAGAGAAGGAGAGGGAAGGATTTGTGGCGGGTTGGATTGTATTGGGTTCGGCCCAAAGAAATTTAGTTGAGAATTTTAAATTTCTATTTGATTAGTTAAGTTTAAAACATTTAAACTTTGAAAATTCACATCTTGGTCATTTGAAATCAGATTTACCCGTAGGTTTTTGCATTGGACTCGTATGGACGAGTATAGTGTTGCAGTTTAACCTATTAATAGCTTTGGCCACGTATATATTTTCGTTATATTTAAACGAACTGAATTTAAATTACGTTATTTTAATTAATAACGTTGTTTAAGTTATTATACCTTAATTAGTGATGTTATTTGGAAAATAAATACTATTGAGTTTATTGGACTGAATATGGTAATTGGACATCTGTTTAGCAAAATAAATCACCATTCTACTATTATTAACTGGATAGTTTAAATTTGGACATTTAATTAGCATAAATAAATCCCATCTTGCTATTACATTGGTATAGACACTTTTGTGCCTCCAGTTGATTAATGTTGGAAAATTGTTATGTAAACAATTTATTTGTTAAATATGGATTTAATTTACACATACATCTACCTGTGTAAATACAAAATGTTATATATTGGAAAGTTGAATTGAATGGATTGGTAACTTGTTAAGTACCATAGTGGTCGCTATGCCTCTTTCTAAATTAGAAAATTTTATTGTGGAATCAATGTTATTTTAAAGCTAATTTTTATTTATCAATAGGGTTTTAAAGGTAATTATTATTTATAGTAATGTTTTAGAGATAAATATATATTGTTTTGAATAATGATTTAAAGTTAATCATTTTATCTATTTGATTCTAAAAGTTTTTTAAATAATATTTAATTATTGTTTTAAAGTTATTATTATTTTCATATTTTATTATTAATTAGAGTTATGTTAAGAGTATTTAAGTTGTTTAAAATGTTTTTAATTATTAAAAATTATTTAATTATATTGATTTTAGTTGATTAATTATATTTAAAGGGTTAATTAATTATCATGTTAATATTTTCCAATACGATTACAATATTTTAATGTAAATAAATGGTTGTATTAATATGTCAAAATTGATTAATAATCATATTAATAGTATTTATTTATTTTATTAATATTATTTTGGGTTAAATTATTAGTGTAATAATAATATTTAAAGTTAGTTAATATAGTATTAATGGTATTCTAAAGTTACTATTTTGAATGAGGTTTAAGGAAATCTTCCTCAGAGTTTCGTGAATGTACTTACACCGTTGAGGTAAGTATATGGATATTTTCCAAGTATTGATATATATAAGGGTTTGTGAATAAATCCTTGTAAAAAGTATCTTGTTACAATTATTACAAAGTGATTTTAATTAATAAAAGGATTAATTTAAGGGGCTATTGGTTACTTATGTGTTTAACCAATGTCGGTCTTCCCTATGGAATTGAATTCCTGATTTGAATGTTTTGTTTATTCGACGGTTAAATAACCGGCTATCGAATTTGGACCCAAACGTAACTTTGGAAATATCTAGGAGAAACACATGAGTTATATGGCATAGTCATCTCCTAATGATGCTGTATTGTGCCTTGGACAACGATAAGGAAATCTGTCCACTAATGGTTTGGAGGTGATCTCCGCTCTTATCTTTGACTATTTATTTTCTAAAGAACCGCGGTTGAGTTTAACGGAAACTATCGAATGTTGTTTCGAAGAGACCGGGATCGGGTACATTATCCAAAAACCACTTTGATCCAACCCAAGCGTTTCGAAGTAAAGCCATTGTAAAGATGATGGAATCGAAGACTGAGCTCTCAAGCGTTTCGTTCAGTCCCAGAACGAACTTGTATGGATGAATGCTGGCATTGCATTGGTGTCTGAAGGGCAGTGTTAGCATTCCAAGTGGGTAGTGCTACATAAAAAGGTAAAATGTAGCCCCAAGCCTCATCAATTGGGAATGACTAAAACATGGGAGATGCAGCAAGGCTAAGTGGGTCACTCCCAAGTAGGGTATGATCATCCCTATCTAGAGTCGCTATTATCTCTCATTTGTATGCCTCGGGGCCCATTAACGGAGGGGTGATCATATTCGATACTACTAGTCAAGTAGTAGACCGGTTCTATGTTGGCAGAGGATCCCAGCGAGGTCTTTGGTGTTATTTTATCTAGAGATGCACTGTGATAGGTGGTACCCTAGTAGCCCGGTCATTGTATGGAATACATTTTGCAATACGAGCCTTTACGGTTTTGGTTGTATACCTATTATGCTAGAATTTAATTAATGTAATAATTTCGGCTATGATTAATAAGTATTTGTATCTTAGACATTATTATAATATCACTAGATTTTCTATAGAATATGTTATGGTTATCGTAAGGTAAAAACATGTATGTTTATGTGTGGTGTGGTCTTATGAGATACCTTTGATTTAAAAGATTTTACAAGTTATAATAAATAAAACTGCTTATGATTTGAGTTTCTCACGCTGGTTTTACTGGACTAACCCGGGGCGTTGTTTTTCTCCTAAATGCTCGGGTCAGCCCGAGCATACTACAGATTTAGTTTGGAGGCCTTGGAGCTTCAGGAGATGAGATGGAGGCCTAGTGGCATATTCGCGTATATGATTATTTTTCCGTTGCATTCATTGTTGTATTTATCAACAATTATGAGGATAGGTTGTTATAACTGTCCGGGCTGAAAATAGGCTAGTATACTCAAGTAGATATCTGTATATACATATATTACAGTTTGTTTTTGTGTAAAGATTTGTTGTATATTATAGATTATTCGTTCCACTATGAGATTCTGTGTTGCTTAGTTTTCTTCTAGTCTTCTTTCTTCTTTCTTTCCCCCTAACTATCCGCCTTTTCGTTTAACTCGAGTGGGTCATGTGTGGTTTATTGGCTGCTTAAGCTGTATGGAAAAGTGGGTCGTTACATCCACTTGCTGAAATTTATTTTACCTAAACTTCCAAAGTTTTGGGATCTAAGTTTTTTTAATTTCTAGTTGCTAACTTAATTTCCTACTTATTTTATAAACTTCTAGTCTTACCTACATTTGATCGCTAGTTAAGCGTCCTTATGAGATTTCCTTATTTACATTATATATATAATGGTCTCATCCCATCCATTAAATCAATACGGTGATAAAATAGAAACATATTTCATATCACATCGTACGCATTTCCTAAATTTTAAGGGAGACGACTAGCAATTACAACCTAAAAAACTCTAAAAGAAAATTGCTAGAAGTTGCACTTCATCGTCAATTGGGGTTAATGATGTTGTGGCCCTAACCTCCTTTCTAAGTTAAGATAGACATTCCTAGTATGCCAATCCCCTATCACTCACCTTCCCTTAACTCTCCTTCTTGGCTTCTAATAAATGTGGTTCATCCGTTGCTTCAATCATTGTATTTGATATGGAATAAATTATGCATTCCCACACCGCAATGGGTTAGCTGTATAAGTTGTGCACAATTGGAATAACTCATCCGAAAATGGTTTGGTGCAATAACTCTTACTACCTATCTTGCCTTTATTAATACTTAAGTCAATCAACATCCTTCATGTGTGTTTGATACTCACCACTCTCTTCTCCAACCATACTACTAAAATCTCTTAGCGGTATCCTCAAAATTTGGTATTTACTCCCCCTTCATCCTTGATCCTTCATGCGAGTATACCACGGGACTCACAAAATTGTACTTTGGTAACCTTCACCATTCCCTTGAGGGTTATTCTCATGGCTTCTACACATCTCTAATAAAATATTCCTAGTTTCATACCTAGATTCCCTATATTCAATGAGGATTCCTTGTTTCTACCCTATGAGCACTCGTAGCTATTTTATTCATGGCCTAAAACCTTTACCCTGTCTTACCTAAGTAATTATCCATATCTACTCCATATTAAAAACTTGGTTAGATTTTCACCATTATAAAACTAAAACTTCACAATCCTGAAGCACCTAATCCAAAACCTTTATCTTTGAAAATATAAACTTAGAAACTTTTTTTATTAAATTTAAGAATTACTTGGTTCCTAAAAGGAACCATGAAAAATTTCCCTTTTCTAACCGATTTTACTTTTTTAAGGACTTCTAAAAGTAGGATTTTTAACTTAAAACATTCAAAAACTCAATTATTATAACAAACCATTTTTTTTTACAAAAATATCTTGTATAACTTTAAACAATTAAAAGTGGAGTAGACAAGGATAACTTCTATCCTATTATTTTCCTATCCTCATGCTACCTCCGCTTTGACCCTTGATGGATATTTTCATATCACAAGAGGGGGACTTCTAAAAGATATGCGTAATTACAACATCTATTTAAGTGTCTATCTAAAGTATATGTGCAATTACTATATATCCATGGAATTTATCCATTCTTCCTAACCTAATCCCATTATTTTTCTACTATATTCTTTCTGACTAAATTAATAATCATATATATGTGTATATATATTCCTAATGCTATTTCTGTCTAAATTATCGGGCGTTCTTATCCTTCTATTATCTATACCCCATTTAACTTGAGCACTACTTCCATTTATCCACCCTTTTAGAAAAAGATTTTTTTTTAAAATGGAACTTCCAATTTTACAAAATAGGAAAAATCATCGAACCTAACCTATGCTCTATTTTACTTTTATTTCAAAAACGAAATACCCCTTTATAAAAAATCTTCAAATCCAAACTTTTTGACTATGTCAATTTTAAACAAACAATTTCAAAAATGAAAAACCCTTTTATCACAAACCTTTAAATCAGAAACTTTTGACTCAACAAAGTCTCAAATTATGAATTTCAAAATTTCCTTTCTTTTTCTAAACAACAACTTCCCAATAAATCCTTTGAAAACCCATTCAAAAAATATCAAGGAATTCTTAAAAACCTTTTTATCAATTTCTTTCACATGGAGTTGGACTTAGAAATAGACTATTATTGCCCTATCTTAGGATAGTCCTTCTTCCCTACTCATCCTTAACTTATCTCCATCAAAAAATCAAGCTTATCTTATTGTGGTAATTACTCTACACCTTCTTGTAGGAACTTTCTCCACTCCTTCTTCATACATTACTTTCGAATGCTTGCAACATATAGGTTCTTACTTCCTATTTGTCTTGATGAAATGTAAATCTTCAATCGGCAATCCATCAAAATCCACAATCATAATTGTCTAGACCTAACAAGGAAGTCAAGTGCCATCCAGCTTCTGGGGTGCTTCTATATGTTGTAATAATGCTCTTTTTGGTCTACTCCATAGGATACGACCTTCGCCCCATAAAGTAGTCAGGGTAGGAGTAAAATTTAACTCTATCTATTTTCTAACTTATAGTTGCCTCGCCCATTCTTTCGGAATATGGTCGCAACTGCTTCTATAGTCGGAATTTGTAGAGTTAGGCATATAATTTATAAAATTATAGGTAAAAATACAAATGCGTTCTCTTTGCATATCCTAAATCCTATGATCGACTAACCTAAGCTGCAACGACCAGCCTTTTTGACCCTCAAAAGTCGACATTAATACAACCGTGGTATTCATATGTCGAGTATCCAAGTGCCGAAAAAACATATTGTTGGAGTGAAAGAAGAAAAAAATAGAATAGAATCTCACATCGTGATTAGTAAAATATATATATATATAATATATATACAACAGATCTTTACAAAAAGAAATCTGTAATAAACATACATCAATCATAGCAAACTAACCTATCATTAGCCTAAACAGTTATAACAACCCGTTTTCACAAATACTGATAAATATAAAACATCAAATGTAGTGGAAATAAAATACATATGAATACGACTTGGAGATCTCCAGCTCATCTCTTGAAGCTTGAAAGCATCCAAAGCTAAATCTGGAAATATACTCGGTCTAACCCGAGCATTATAAGAAAATAACGTCCGGATCAGTCTGGTAAACCAGCATGAGAAACACAAACCAAATAGATTTTAATGTTATAAAACTTTTCAAAAATAAAGGTATCTCGTAAGATCATGACGCACATAAATACAGACGGGTTTTAACCTTACAATAACCAAATCATTTCATAAGAAACCTTAGGATATTTAATAATGTTTAGGTTTTAAAATAGATATTTAATCATAACAGAAATGGTTACATTAATTACATTCCAGCATATTAGGTATACAACTAAGTCCGTAAATGCACGTATTGGAGAATGAATTCCATAAAATGACAAGTCTACTGCCTACCATAGTACACCTCTAGATAAAATATACCAAGGGCCTCACATGAATCCCCTACAAATCAGGATCGGCCTACTCCTTACTGGATAGTACCGAATATGTCACCACCCTGGTTGTCGACCAACAACTATACCAAGTCACTATCATACATAAATGGGTCAATATTGATCTAGATCGGGTGATGACCATGCCCTAATGGTAGCGAACGACATAGTATAGAAGTATATCCCCTGTTTTAGTCATTCCCAATTGGTGAGGCTCGAGGCTACATTTTACCTTTTATATAGCAATCCCACTTTGAATGCTAACACTACCCTCCAAGCAATAATGCAATTCCATCATTCATCCATACAAGTTGTTCATGATATAAAAAAATCGAAGGAACTGCTTCTACTACATCCTTTTTGGAATCACCCTCAGGATTAGTAGCAAGTAGCCTTTGCACTTCGAAGAACTCCATCTTCAATCATCTTCTAGATGTCTTCATTTAAAAGCCTATGCTGGTTCAAAGTGGTTTTCGAATAATATATCAGATCCCGGTTTCTCCAAACTGACAAATGATAATTTAAAAACTGACTAAGTTTAATAGTCAGTTGTTTAACTATCAAATAACAAACGATTCAACCATAGATTTAATTCAATATGAAAACCAACATTGGTTAAGCACATAAACAACCACCAAGCCTCTTTAATTAATCTTTTCATTAATAAAAACCTCTTTGTAAATACTTGTATCAAAATACTTTTACAAAGATATATTCACAAATCTTCTCCACTCTTTCAATACTTGAAAAATATTAATATACTTATCTAACTGTATAAGTATACTCACAAAACATTTCACTTTCAAAATCGTGGAAAACATTCCCAAACACTTATATCAACGGTATGTATATTCACAAAACTCTACACTTATCATACTTAGAAAGCTTGTCCATATACTTATATCAAAAGCAGAAGTATATCACAAAACACTACATTTCCAATACTTGGAAAATGTACCCATATACTTATATCAACGATATAAGTATATTCACAGAACACTACATTTCCAATACTTGGAAAATGTACCCATATACTTATATCAACGATATAAATATATTCGCAAAACACTACGTTTCCAAAACCATACTTAATTAGGTTAAAACAAATGTCAATTAAAACATTGATAATGGTAAACCCAAAATACTTTCCTTTTTGTGTAGGTAAACAGATCATATGGAAATTAGACTAAATATACTTAACTCCACTTTCTGATTTCAAACAGTACCATCTCTTTGTTAACAATAAAATCGGACAAGTTAGAAAACTAACCTTGCCTCGACACACATTTTAATTCTTGAGATACAGAGAGTTTCCATACCTTAGAATTAGTTTTAAGTATGAAAAGAATACTTTACATACAACCATAATTTAAAATATCATTTATGGAAATTGTTATCCCGCCTTTTGGCAAGGCCATGAAATCATCGACTTGGCTAGGAATGAATGGTCATCACCCTTAGAAATCGATTACATAAAATACTATAGACGATGGTCGGGCAGATTCGGACCAAATCCCAATCGAGATGCAATCAACATGAAGTGGCTTGCATAGCCCCATGAAGTTATATTTCAAATTTGGAGTCGATCAGAGTTCATATGCTCGAGTAACAGACATAGCAAGGATTTGCATGGACCGATCGAGAATGATCCGTAAAGCAGTTCAAATCATCCGAGAATGATCGATATCTTAAAATCTTCAAGGCCAACTTACTTAAAACTTCCAAAGCATCAACAAAATGAAGATTGAAGCTTACAAAAATATCGCAAGTCATAAAATTGAACATATAGGTTGGTCGATCGTTGTTAGCTGATTGTTTCTTCCGAGCTATAAAATCGATAGGCCTATCTTAGTGCATGATCCAAGTTCAACAAAGATCAATCCATATCTCCCAAATTGCTAGTCAGAATGATTCCATATTTCAGAAGCAATATCAAGAGGCATGTGGGACCCCTAAAAAACAATTGCATTAAAATTGGAGGTAAGAAAAAGGTCGGTGTAACTTTAGCTAATCGTTCCTGATGGTCGAGTTAAGTACATCGATCATTATGGTGGGCCCCTATGGACCTAGAGAGCCTTCTGTCGAAATCTTAGCGAAATATCTCACCATCTCTCCTTATAAATACAGGTCCTATGGTTCATTTTGAGGATCTTTACATTGCTGGTTACTTTTGTCTTTATTGTAATCAAGTTTTCTCTATTCCTTGCTGTTGTAATCAGATTCCTAAGTGATCAAAAAAGTGAATCTTCAAAGTGGATGTAGGCTTACAACGCTGAACCACTATAATTCTCTGTGTTTTTTATTATTGCTTTCTATTTGCTATTAGTCTAATCTATTCCTCAGTTTTAATTTTACTTTCTTCATTTACTTCTCTACATAAATCTATCCTTGGGTGTTTGTAACCAAATTTTGGCGCAAACATTTTGGTGCTTTCATTGTGATCCTGATTCTCAGCTCGCTAGGATCCCCTTTGTTGCTACTGGATTGGATAAATCACCCGAAGGAGATCCGTTGTTATCTTCATAAAGTTGCTTATACTACTCAGATTTGCTGAAATCTAAGTAAGGAGATTGATAATGGTGAGACATACTAGATCTACCTCAGAACGTGGATGGAAATGAGATTACTAGCATTCAACAAGGAGGCCTAAGCAATCAACCAACAAATGTGAATGCTGATCCGGTTGAAGTTCAGAATCCTGCCAATTCTATTACCAAAACTGAATCTCATAATCTAATAACATAGCTAATGGAGAGCCATCGATAGCTAAATCAGCAGATTTAGTAGCAGCGGGCAAAGCTAGGAAGGATCCTCCTCCTTACTCGATGTCGGAAAGCTTTAGCTCATCGGATGGATACCATAGACATAAGCATCGCAGAACTGATGGATATCATGCAGACACTTTAAGGCGTCAACAGGTAGACCATCGTGGTTTGCCAGGAATGATTAATGATGGTCCCTCCGCTAGAGAAGGAAACTTACCTATGCACGCTGGGATTTAAAGTGAAGCTACTATAGTTAATTTGGATAATGGAGTCTGATCGAATGTTGACTGGGTTCTTCCCCAGGATGATGACAAAACCAATCTACAAGATGCGCATCGCGAAGATGGTGGCCCAAGATGGTGTGAAATGGCTCGCATACATCGACCAGACCATACACGTGAGGTGGAGCACGACCACCGCTTGGCGCCATCCATCGAAACGCTGGACTTATCGGCAGTGGTCAGACAGTTGGTGAGAGAGAACCAAGGCTTGACTAACGATGACTGGGGAATCTTGAGAAGCCATACCCCTTTCACTGATAATATTCTGCATGTAGAATACCCAAGGAGATTCAACATGCCATCAATGCCTGCCTACGAGAGAAAAACCGACCCCAGGCATCAGTTATGAGGTACGAATGGCTGATGGATTATGCACGAGCAAATGATGCAACCAAGTGCAGATGCTTTCCCGTAACCCTTTCCGGAATTACGACAATGTGGTTCATGAGACTACCCCCGCGATCAATTTCTAGATTAGATTAGTTGGCAACCAAGTTTTTGGAGCAATTCCGAATGCATGCAACTCATCCTAAAGACGTGATGTCCCTTTCTAGCGTGATCCAGGCTCCAGGGGAGCCATTGAAAGATGATTTGGAGAGATTTCTTATAGCTGCCATGGAGGTTAGTACTCCGAATGATCACGCGATACTCATGGCCGTGACGAGAGTGACTGATGCGAAGTCTCAGTTTGGTGATTGACTGACTGGTAAACCGCTTGCCACGTTGTAGCGCTTTTATTCAAAGGCAGCTCAGTTTCTGAAAAAGGGGGAAGGTGGGTCCTCCAGAAAAAAGAATGTTGCAGGACCGAGTGGAGAAGCAGTACAGAGTAACATTGTAATAAAATAGTCTGATGACAGTTCTGGAAAAGTCCAAGTGAATGTTCAGAATAAGCCAAATTAGAAAAAGAGAGGCGGAGATAGGAATTGAGAGTGGAAAAGGGATTCTGGAAGGTTGAAGCCTAGGATTCCAATGTATGATAATTACACGCCATTGAATACGTCCCTGAAGAATATCTATCTGTCTACTTGCAATACCATGCAGTACAGGAAGCAACCTCCAAAAGAATCAATAGAGAGATAAAAGCAGACCAGGTAATATTGTCGGTTGTACGAGTGTTACGAGCACAATACAAATGAATGTAGGCATCTCCAAGATGTTATAAAAAAACTGATTTGAGAAAAGATGTTACAACAGTTTTTGAAAACCCCGTAGGATGGCAGGAAGAGGATATCTGACCCCAATCGAGGACAAGCACCACGTAGGGCTGTGGAGCCTACACAGACCAGTGGAAGAATCATGATGAATACTATAGTCGGAGGACCGCAATCGGTGGATAAGAGTTGGTTAGAGATGGAGCGCTATGCTAGCGCAATTAGGCATGTGGATTTTGAATGTTGTTTGAGTATGGATGATGGAGCTCCGGTGAAGTAGCAACGTAGTATGGCGGATGATATTATGTTTAGGAACAGAGATGCAGATAAGGTGGAGGCTCCAACAATCGACCTGATGATCATTTCAACTATGATTGGTCCTACATTGGTGAGAAGGATTTTGATTGATTGTGGAAGTTCAGTGAATATAATCTTCAAAAAGACGTATGATCAGATGGGAATGAAAGCCAAAGATTTGAATCCGTCTAAAGCTCGTATACACGGTTTTAATGGCGTTATGACTGAAGCTGTTGGTTATGCGAAATTACCTATTGAATTGGGAGAAGGTGAACGAAAGAGAGTGTGAATCTTGCCATTTATTGTTTTGGATGTTGACTACATTTTTTTCCAGGCCGATCGGCCCTTGTTGAATTCTAGATAGCTCTTGCCCCATGGTGCTTGACTTTGAAGTTTACAGACAATGGTGTTGGAGTTGTTCATGGTGATTAGGCGACTGGACATGCTTGTTATGTAGCTGAGTTAAGGGAAGCTCAGTGCAAAGAGAAGGGTAAAGGTGTGGGCAAGGCTGTCCGCATCCAAGCTACCAAAGATTGACAATTAGCACCTGAGCCTTGGCTCGGGCACCACAGTCGGTTCTATAGAGATATAGATCAAAGGGATGATGAAGAGGAGCCTAAAGAGACCAAGGCTACACCGACTGAGCTAACGGTTGATATCATGGTTAGCCACGATGACCTATCACGAGTTCTAAAGATTGGGTCACAGCTCAGCCCTTCGATGATGAAGGAACTTGCTGGTTTTCTCTGAGCGAATCCAGATATATTCGCTTGGACTCACTCTGACATGTGCAGAATCTCGCCTGCCATTGCGAGCCATGCATTGAATGTTGAATTGACCCGAGGTATGTCCTAGTGAAGCAAGAAAGGTTCGGTATGAATCCAGACAAATCCGCTGCTCTAAAAGAGGAGGTGCATAACCTGAAAGTCAATAGGTTTATCTGCGACGCCCTCTACCCTGAATGGGTATCTAATCCTGTACTTGTAAAGAAAGAAAATGGGAAATGGAGAACGTGCATTGATTATTCAGATTTGAACTAGACCTTTCCAAAAGACAGTTTTCCTCTTTCGATGATTGACCAGCTAGTGGATTCAGCCGCAGGACACGAATTTCTATCTTTCATGGATGCCTACTCGGGATATAACCAAATCCCAATGCATATCCCCGATCATGATCACACCAATTTCATTACCGATGTTGGACTGTACTGCTATGTAGTAATGCCGTTTGGATCAAAGAATGCAGGAGCTTATCAGTGTTTGGTAAATAGGATGTTTAAAGACCGGATTGGAAAAACAATGGAAATGTATACAGACAATATGCTAGTGAAGTCACGATGATCAAGCGACCACATTAGAGACTTAGTGGAAATGTTTGACATCCTCCGAAATTATAAGATGAAGATCAATCCTTTGAAGCGTTCTTTTGGTGTCGCATAGGGAAAGTTCTTGGGCTTTATTGTCAATGCTCGTGGGATAGAAGCTAATCCCAAGAAGATTCAGACTATCTGTGATATCCAAGAACAAAGAACCATTAAACAAGTGTAGATTCTAAATGGAAAAGTTGTTGCCTTAAGCCGATTTATCTCCAAAGCTGCCAACAAATGCATTCCTTTCTTCGATTAGATTAGGAAGCAAGAAACTTTGAATGGACGAAAGATTATAAAGACGTGTTTCAAGCTTTGGTGAATCATTTGGAGGGACCCCCTATCTTTTCAAAGCTGGCGATCATGAGGGATTGTACATTTATTTGGCTATATCAGCACACACTATAAGTGCCGTATTGCTTCATGAGGAGAATCAGATCCAGAGGCCAGTGTATTACGTCAGCAAATGATTAATGGGAGCTGAAAGGAACTACCCGAAAATAGAGAAACCGACGTATTGCTTATTAATTACATCACGGAAGCTCCATCCAAACTTTCAGGCACATCCGATCAATGTTTACACCAACTAGCCGTTACGACAGGTCCTATAGTGACCTTAGACGTCTGGAAGGTTACTTAAATGGAATATTGAACTCAATCAATTCGACATTACTTATCTCCCTCGAAGGACTATCCAGTATCAGGCATTGGCAGACTTTATGTAACGACCCGCTATTTTGGACCATTCAAATCGACAATAAATCCACACATGTCCGACTTGAATAATTCAAAATATCATATTGTTATTTAAATTTGGCAAACTCATCATATACAGTAAATAAATCAATCACAGAATCACAAACATAGAGTAATACAATAATACGCAGCGGAATAGATAAAATAGTAGTTCATGAAGCTACTATATAAACATCAGAGTTAGAAATAAAATACAATAGAATATCTCAAATGCAGTGAAGTCTTCGGTACAATAGATGACTTCTCTGAACAAATCAACTAGAAGAGCTGAAAGCTGAGGCGATAGTTAGATCTCCAAAGGAAGCTCCAAACTCCAAAGGTGAGTCTCAAATGCTGTATCACTCGGTCTGACCCTAGCGTAAAGCAAAACACAAAACACTCGAGTCAGCATTAACATTCTTATACTAATAAATCCAACTCAAGTGGAATATCAACTAAAATACAAGTAACTTAAAGGATGTTTGGGATAACCATCCTCTAAGGATCCATGGAACTATCTACAATGTAGAGATATACACTATAACACCGTGGTCATTTAAATTAAATTTATACTTCAAAACCCAAATATCATTTCATTTCAAATATATCTATTTTACAAATAGTATATATATATAGGTTAAATAATTTACAAAGTAAAGTATTTAATTTTCCTCAAGTCTCACAAATCGATTCATATTAACTCAAATTCCAAATTCAAATTTATTCAAAGCTCAATTCATCAATTCAATTCAGTTCTGAATATACCATTTAAATTTTTAATATATTTCAAAGCTTTAATATTCAACAATTCAAAGTTAAATTTAACAGTTTCATATAGCACTTGTTTTAACTTTATTATTATTTGATCAGGGAATATTCACTTAATAAATTCAATATCATTTAACTAGCCTTAAATTTCATTTTTACTAAATATTTCCTTAAATTTATTTAAACAAGAAATATTCATTAAATTATTTAAATCAAACTCAAGTTATAAATCATATCTTAAATTCCAATTTCAATAAGCTTTATATTGGTTTAATTAAATAAAATTCTTTACTAAATTCAAATTATCATCCCCACCTTAACTTATTCAATTTTTACCAAAATCTATTTTGAAATATAAATTTTATACTTAACATATTATATGTATTAAATCCATCTTAATTAAATGAAATATCATTATTAAATCTATATAAATCATTCCCATTTATATATAATAATTTAAGGCTCAACATTTATTAAAACCATATATTTCTTTCCAAAAACCATAGAATTCATTTTTAAAATATTTATATATATGGACCAACGGTGTCTGTATATATATTGATCATATGGTTAAGTGATACGGATATTTATCATTTCAATCCGAAATTTACATATATACGGGTAGATATCATTTCGACCCGTAATCCCAATTTCAATTCAAATGAAAATCGCTTGGGTTTATCATTTCAACCCATAACGATTTTCTCCTATTCTAAAGTCCGTTCGGGTATGTATCATTTCAACCTATAGTGAATTCTATACTAACAGGGAACTTGCAGAGTGATAACAGATAATATAAAATATAACAACAGACATATATCATCAATATAAATAACAGATACTGGTGTCAGATGTCATAGGTGAACATATACAGATAATAGCATATATAACAATTTAATTAACTACAGCATCATATTTCAATTGTCGTTTCAATTGAAATCAAATTTAATAAATACAAGAATGTTAATCGTGAGTGATTGCTCACCTTTCGAGGCTAGGGAGATAGACAAAGAAGTGAGTTACGAAATCCAGGTCCAAATTCCAAAACAAAGCTAGATGGACAGGATTCGATGATCAAAGCTGATAACAGAAAATGATAACGAATCAGAACCAGATTGATGAAGATAGATGGTATAAATGAACTGGATTTGATGATGATAAATGATATAGGTGAATTTATATTTATAACTATATATAAAATCAAATTCTAAATTCAACATATATTAAATTAAATATATATAGGAATTTCAAAATCAACTTAAATCCAAACCCATATTAAATTAAGTATATATGTATTTATATTTTCCAAAATCATTGTTTTAAACAAAAACATATATATATAAAACTCAACGTATATACATAATATATTTAAGATCAATATATATGTATTATATTCATCTCAGCCTAACATATCATGTATATATCTTAAAGTATCATATTTACTGCACATTTCAAAGTTGAAATTTCTTGAACATAAAATAAATATAAGAATACACATATATGTGAAGCCTGTAGCTTTTCAAACAAAATATAGGTGTAGACTATATATATATATAGATTATAAACATCAATTATGCAGATTCCATTTATATACAAATACATGTATAAGCCAGACTATAAACGCAATCTGCCAAATATGTAATTATAAACGAATATATACGAAATCAAACCTATATATATACCCATTTTAAAATCAAAATATTAATATGTACCATATTCAAATCTAATATATTATAATCTAAATCAATACTTACTGTATAATAGCAACCAGAGACTAGAAGATGGCAAGGCAAGGGAAGGAGAGGGAGTGCTTGCATGGGCTGCTGACGTGAGTTGCACGTAGGCGAGGGGTCGGACGGGGTAGATAGAGGTGGCGAGTTGATTGGTTTGGGCGAAGGACAGGGAAGCCGTAGTGGTAGGCAGACGTGGCAGCTAGGTGGATGGCGTGGGTCCTCGGTTTCAGGGAGGAGGTGGATGGTTGCACAGGCAGGTAGGGGTTGAGGCGGAGGGGAGAGCGGGTGCGCGGTTGTTGGAGGTTGATGACTGTGTTGCCTGGCCGTGGGTGATTGTTCGGGTTGGTGGTCTGGGCAGATTTGGGTGGATCGCGTGAAGGAAGGTGGTGGTTGCGTGCCTTCGGCGTTGGAGATCTGGAGTGGAGGCCAGAACAGCTGCTTCGGTGAGGATGGGCAGAGCTGCCGTTCGGAGGAGGTGGAAGCAAGATCGGGTTTAGGGATGATGTTGGAGCTTTGGGCATGGTGGGTTCGAAGGGTTGGGGCTTGATGGGGAGTGAGGTGGTTCCAGCCTTGAGATTGTGGTGGAGATGATATGCTGGTGGCCGGCTATTGGCAGAGGCGTTTTGATGGACGAAAAGAAATGGTGAAGGCGTGAGAGCAAATGCAAAGGAGAACAAAAGAAATATGAACTGGTTTGCGAATGGTCAAATAGCAAACAGCAGAAAGAGGCAATTGAATATATGGTGGAAAGGGAATGAATGAATTATGAATAGACATAATGCAAATTGAAACGGCAGAAGAACAAATAAATGTGAAAGGTGTGGAAACGATCACACATAAATTTAGCTAAAGCATTAAAAGAAATTTATTATTGGATGAGTTGTACGGTTTCAAAATTTTAAAAGTAGATAAATCCCAAAAGTCACAAATTACCGTATCGATACGACGCACAGTTTCATTGTTTTCGTCGCGTAACAGATCTCAAAACATAGAAATAAATATACCGCAGTGATCAGCGCGACAAGACGATCCAAACGGTATACAGATATCAATGGTATGATTATCCGATCAAAAGTCGATAATCGGTACCAGAAATGCTGCTATTTGGCCAGAATTAAGATAAACGGAGCAGTAGAAGTCCAAATTTGAAAAAACGAACTTCGAAGTCTGATTTAGAATGATCTGAATAAATTTTCTCCTTTTGACATATTTTGGTTTCGGAAAACTTTTAAATTCACTGTTATTAACCGGTTTGATTTGAAATGAAATTTCACAGGAAAATAAACTTCAATATTATCAGATGAAAATTTTCCAGTTGCTATATTAAAATAGACGTATTCCAAATAATAAATTTTTAATTTCAAATTTTACTGTTTAAAATTCCACAAATTTCCAGTTAAATATACTTTTAAAACCATTAAATTTTGCGGGTCGTTACACTCTCCCCCACTCAAAACTTTTCGTCCCCGAAAAGGAAGGAAGTAGAAGAATAGAAACAACCAGACAGAAAAGATTGATTGAAAGTTAAGATTAAACAATTAATTTAAAATTATATAAATTTTACTTGAAATATTCATTTGAAAACTTCGTTTGCAAATCAATTATTTTAATACCTTAATACTTTTCAAAACTCATTTGTAAAGTTTCTTTCTTTCTTTATAAATACCATTTATATGTTTATAACACCTTTATAATTATATGGAAACTATTTGAAAACAATTATTTACATTATTGCTTATATTTACAAAGAAGCTATCTGAAAACATTAATCCATATTTCATAAATTTATTAATTTATCTCAAGATACTTTCAAATATTATTAATAAACAATAATCATTTACTTTAAATATGTTTTATTAAGTTAATAACTTCTAAAAAAATTTATAACACTAAAATTTTCTATTAAACCATGTGTTTAAAAAGGATATAGTCAACAAGGAAAAGAAGGAGGATTCGAAAAACAAAATATAGGTGAATAAATAAGCTGAGTAGATAAGATAGATTCAAAAGAATAGTATCAGGCACGAATAATTGATTCAAACCATAAGAATTTCAATTCCAAATATTGATACAAATCTTTTTTTTAATACTTTTATAATAAAATACCTTTATAACGAAACAAATTTTCTTTCGAAAATACTTTTATAACTCGATGTTTCAACAAGTTTATCCTCGTTCCTACAGACTCTGGCAGTGCGTTGATCAGGCGCAAAGCTAGAATTCTCCAGGTACTTAGTAGACTTGTTTCAACACCCAGTGAAAATACTGGAAAAACTTTTAAAAACAGATATGGAAAGTACAATCCAAACAAAACAAAACGAATCAAATCATGGATCGCAGATACACAATGGTTACGCCTGGGTCCCCCAGAAAACATCCGTACCTTTTAAGCATTCACTGCCTTGCGAATTTCGCCATGCAACAAAACTGTGGACCGCAGGATACATAACAATGGTTACGCCTGGATCCCCCAGGAAACATCCATACCCCTTAAGCAATCTCTGCCTTGCGGATTACGCCACTAACACGACCATAGATCGCAGATACACAATGGTTACGCCTGGATCCCCCAGGAAACATCCGTACCTTTTAAGCAATCACTGCCTTACGAATTACGCTATGCAGTCGAGTTCGTAAGACCATGGGTAACGCCATGGAATTCGAAGGACACTCGAGTATCATATCCGGAAAACCAAAATCGAAGAGAATAATATCGATAGAATGAATCCAAGATGTGGCCACAAATCGGATATCAAGCAGAAGGCACTTCCCATATCTTTACTTCGAAAATATGTATCATATAGTACCTTTTCAAATCTCTTTCAAATATCGTACTTATATAAAATTCATTATATATAAGATTAAATTTTCAAATCAAATACTTTCCAAAATCAATAGTATATCAAATCATACTTATATAGACTTCAATTATATGAGCTTTCACTTTCAAATTGAGTACCTTTTCAAATCTATAGTTTTCGAATCAATTTCATACTCATACAAATCAATTTTATATAAGTTCGATAACTCCCAAATCAAGTATTTAGTAACACAAGGTTCTCAAATTTCAATTTGTTTCATTATCAGTTCAATTTCAAAATCATATACAATTTCACCAAATTATTTCTTCTCAAATTAAATATCTTTAGTTCCAAAGTTTCCAAAATAATAAATTTAGGAAATAAATCCAAATTTCCAAATCAATAATTTAAGTCAACCAATTCATTTCCAAAATCAATGGTTTTCAAAATCATCTTATATTTACATAAGGTCCATCTTATATCAGGATCAAAATTTTACAAAATAAATTTCGCTGTATGAAGAGCCATATGGGATTGAATATCTTTGCTTTTATGGGTTATATATCTTTGTAATTTAAATGGGAAATTCTCTTTAAGTGAGTAAAGATATTCTAACCCGACAGCTTTCAATTTCAACATCACAATATATCAATGATATTAGGATATAAGACGTACATACGTCATCATTTCGCAGATTCACATTTGATCGCTCGCTCGATCACACAAGTTCGCTTTCGAACTAGTATTGTTCATTCGACTTCCATAATGCGGATTTCAATATGGTTTCTCGACTAGAAGCCATCAGTCTCCTTGCATAGCCATATACTATGATAGAGAATTCTAGAATCGAGCCCAAAATCCATATCAAATATTCGCCATCAAGAATCGGATGGAAAATCCTAACACGAAATGGTGTAATTCACCTCGAACTTGTGTACTCAAACTTGGATCAAATTAATTTTGCGAATAAAATAGCATACGTCCAACTTATATATTTATTCCAACTTGTTAAATATATAGTTTCATAAAGATGTTACTAAGTTAAAACATTTAATTAAACTTTATTCAAAATATTTTGAAGACCAAATTCTTTCCAAAACATTTCAAATCTAAATTTCATATTAGAAAAATTTTAAATTGCCTTATTCATTTACTTAACAAAACAGTTTCAACTTATTTAAATCATATTACTACATACTTTAACATACTTACCAAACTTATATACTTTATCAAATAATTCATACTTTTCAAAAATTTTGCTTTGAAAAGTTAACCTTGATTTGGAAGTGCTCGAACCTTCGAAATAGTTGAAGAAATCATTTTCAAATTCAAGAGTTGGAAAACAACAAATAAGTAAATCAATTTCAAAAGATAGGTTATATCAAATCCGAAACTCGAGGACTGAACACCGGCTTACTTCAAATCATTTCAAATATATATATATATATACATATATCTTTCGAATATCAAATCTTACTTCGGAATTTGAAATCAAAATGGTTTCGCAAAATCACTCGCATAGCAATGCTACTAGAGTGGCCTATCCCTCACTCTGAAACTCGAAAATCAATGTCGATGATGCGTGCACTCATCACCAAAATTATTTTCCAGCGACATAAGTGAGTTCTGGACTTCTACTTTCTCAAACTTCTTTTGAAATTTCTTTGAAATCATTCGAAACTTATTAAGATCATTTGAAACGTTTCTTATTCGGAAAATGCTTTTAAATCATATTATTATTATAATATATTTCAAAATCTTAAAACCAATTTCAAAATATCGAAGTTAAATTCTCGAATTTCAAATTTAAAATTTTTTAGTTATAAATCATTTTTATATAAATCAATTTCTTATATAATTTTTCAAAATTACAAATCCTTTCGAAACCTCAAATTCTTATTTTAAAGGGTTTATAATCTTTATCGAAAACATTCACTTTTATATATAGAATATAATAATTTCGATATATAAAACAATTTCTAAAATATAACCAAGCCTGATTTTTCAAAGGATGGTTCAAGAATGGATTTCAAAACAAAGATAGAAATTCAAATTAGAGGGACTCTAATCAATTAGGATTCTGATTCGAAAATAAGTTCGAATGAAAATGAGATAATTAATTACAAAACAGTAGATGGATACACTTATATAAAATGCAGGCGACCTTAACCTGGTCAACCGTGACTTCAAGAATATACTCGATGCGGAAATCTACGGCAAATCGACATTCGATCGCCAGAGATAGAATTCGGCATAAACAAGAGATGGCAACATCAAAACCGAGGGATATATAAATCTCCGGTGAATCAATGCCTATTGTAAAGGAGTTCCACCCCTTTACAATCATTCAAAGATTGGCGGAATCGCCCATTCTTATAGAGATCATTCGAAGTGGAGTTATGGGATACTCCAGAATCAAAATAATACAAATAGGGAGAGACAAGAATGAATTTTGGAACCGCAAGGAACGTTCCAAAGTTCAAAGGAAATCAAGTCAAAAGGAAGAGATTCATACTAAAACGAAAGTGATTCTATAAATAAATTTACTATATATGCTAAGTTTTGCCTAGAGCCAAAGCTCTGATACCAACTGTAACGACCCGCTATTTTGGACCATTCAAATCGACAATAAATCCACACATGTCCGACTTGAATAATTCAAAATATCAGATTGTTATTTAAATTTGGCAAACTCATCATATACAGTAAATAAATCAATCACAGAATCACAGACACAGAGTAATACAATAATACGCAGCGGAATAGATAAAATAGTAGTTCATGAAGCTACTATATAAACATCAGAGTTAGAAATAAAATACAACAGAATATCTCAAATGCAAAGAAGTCTTCGGTACAACAGATGACTTCTCTGAACAAATCAACTAGAAGAGCTGAAAGCTGAGGCGATAGTTGGATCTCCAAAGGAAGCTCCAAACTCCAAAGGTGAGTCTCAAATGATGTATCACTCGGTCTGACCCGAGCGTAAAGCAAAACACAAAACACTCGAGTCAGGATTAACATTCTTATACTAATAAATCCAACTCAAGTGGAATATCAACTGAAATACAAGTAACTTAAAGGATGTTTGGGATAACCATCCTCTAAGGATCCATGGAACTATCTACAATGTAGAGATATACACTATAACACCGTGGTCATTTAAATTAAATTTATACTTCAAAACCCAAATATCATTTCATTTCAAATATATCTATTTTACAAATAGTATATATATATATAGGTTAAATAATTTACAAAGTAAAGTATTTAATTTTCCTCAAGTCTCACAAATCGATTCATATTAACTCAAATTCCAAATTCAAATTTATTCAAAGCTCAATTCATTAATTCAATTCAGTTCTGAATATACCATTTAAATTTTCAATATATTTCAAAGCTTTAATATTCAACAATTCAAAGTTAAATTTAACAGTTTCATATAGCACTTGTTTTAACTTTATTATTATTTGATCAGGGAATATTCACTTAATAAATTCAATATCATTTAACTAGCCTTAAATTTCATTTTTACTAAATATTTCCTTAAATTTATTTAAACAAGAAATATTCATTAAATTATTTAAATCAAACTCAAGTTATAAATCATATCTTAAATTCCAATTTCAATAAGCTTTATATTGGTTTAATTAAATAAAATTCTTTACTAAATTCAAATTATCATCCCCACCTTAACTTATTCAAATTTTTACCAAAATCTATTTTGAAATATAAATTTTATACTTAACATATTATATGTATTAAATCCATCTTAATTAAATGAAATATCATTATTAAATCTATATAAATCATTCCCATTTATATATAATAATTTAAGGCTCAACATTTATTAAAACCATATATTTCTTTCCAAAAACCATAGAATTCATTTTTAAAATATTTATATATATGGACCAACGGTGTCTATATATATATTGATCATATGGTTAAGTGATACGGATATTTATCATTTCAATCCGAAATTTACATATATACGGGTAGATATCATTTCGACCCGTAATCCCAATTTCAATTCAAATGAAAATCGCTTGGGTTTATCATTTCAACCCATAACGATTTTCTCCTATTCTAAAGTCCGTTCGGGTATGTATCATTTCAACCCATAGTGAATTCTATACTAACAGGGAACTTGCAGAGTGATAACAGATAATATAAAATATAACAACAGACATATATCATCAATATAAATAACAGATACTGGTGTCAGATGTCATAGGTGAACATATACAGATAATAGCATATATAACAATTTAATTAACTACAACATCATATTTCAATTGTCGTTTCAATTGAAATCAAATTTAATAAATACAAGAATGTTAATCGTGAGTGATTGCTCACCTTTCGAGGCTAGGGAGATAGACAAAGAAGTGAGTTACGAAATCCAGGTCCAAATTCCAAAACAAAGCTAGATGGACAGGATTCGATGATCAAAGCTGATAACAGAAAATGATAACGAATCAGAACCAGATTGATGAAGATAGATGGTATAAATGAACTGGATTTGATGATGATAAATGATATAGGTGAATTTATATTTATAACTATATATAAAATCAAATTCTAAATTCAACATATATTAAATTAAATATATATAGGAATTTCAAAATCAACTTAAATCCAAACCCATATTAAATTAAGTATATATGTATTTATATTTTCCAAAATCATTGTTTTAAACAAAAACATATATATAAAACTCAACGTATATACATAATATATTTAAGATCAATATATATGTATTATATTCATCTCAGCCTAACATATCATGTATATATCTTAAAGTATCATATTTACTGCACATTTCAAAGTTGAAATTTCTTGAACATAAAATAAATATAAGAATACACATATATGTGAAGCCTGTAGCTTTTCAAACAAAATATAGGTGTAGACTATATATATATAGATTATAAACATCAATTATGCAGATTCCATTTATATACAAATACATGTATAAGCCAGACTATAAACGCAATCTGCCAAATATGTAATTATAAATGAATATATACGAAATCAAACCTATATATATACCCATTTTAAAATCAAAATATTAATATGTACCATATTCAAATCTAATATATTATAATCTAAATCAATACTTACTGTATAATAGCAACCAGAGACTAGAAGATGGCAAGGCAAGGGAAGGAGAGGGAGTGCTTGCATGGGCTGCTGACGTGAGTTACACGTAGGCGAGGGGTCGGACGGGGTAGATAGAGGTGGCGAGTTGATTGGTTTGGGCGAAGGACATGGAAGTCGTAGTGGGAGGCAGACGTGGCAGCTAGGTGGATGGCGTGGGTCCTCGGTTTCAAGGAGGAGGTGGATGGTTGCACAGGCGGGTAGGGGTTGAGGCGAAGGGGAGAGCGGGTGTGCGGTTGTTGGAGGTTGATGACTGTGTTGCCTGGCCGTGGATGACTGTTCGGGTTGGTGGTCTGGGCAGATCTGGGTGGATCGCGTGAAGGAAGGTGGTGGTTGCGTGCCTTCGGCATTGGAGATCTGGAGTGGAGGCCAGAACAGCTGCTTCGGTGAGGATGGGCAGAGCTGCCGTTCGGAGGAGGTGGAAGCAAGATCGGGTTTAGGGATGATGTTGGAGCTTTGGGCGTGGTGGGTTCGAAGGGTTGGGGCTTGATGGGGAGTGAGGTGGTTCTAGCCTTGAGATCGTGGTGGAGATGATATGCTGGTGGCCGGCTATTGGCAGAGGCGTTTTGATGGACGAAAAGAAATGGTGAAGGCGTGAGAGCAGATGCAAAGGAGAACAAAAGAAATATGAACTGGTTTGCGAATGGTCAAATAGCAAACAGCAGAAAGAGGCAATTAAATATATGGTGGAAAGGGAATGAATGAATTGTGAACAGACATAATGCAAATTGAAACGGCAGAAGAACAAATAAATGTGAAAGGTGTGGAAACGGTCACACATAAATTTAGCTAAAGCATTAAAAGAAATTTATTATTGGATGAGTTGTACGGTTTCAAAATTTTAAAAGTAGATAAATCCCAAAAGTCACAAATTACCGTATCGATACGACGCACAGTTTCATTGTTTTCGTCGCGTAACAGATCTCAAAACATAGAAATAAATATACCGCAGTGATCAGCGCGACAAGACGATCCAAACGGTATACAGATATCAGTGGTATGATTATCCGATCAAAAGTCGATAATCGGTACCAGAAATGCTGCTATTTGGCCAGAATTAAGATAAACGGAGCAGTAGAAGTCCAAATTTGAAAAAACGAACTTCGTAGTCTGATTCGGAATGATCTGAATAAATTTTCTCCTGTTGACATATTTTGGTTTCGGAAAACTTTTAAATTCACTATTATTAACCGGTTTGATTTGAAATGAAATTTCACAGGAAAATAAACTTCAATATTATCAGATGAAAATTTTCCAGTTGCTATATTAAAATAGACGTATTCCAAATAATAAAATTTTAATTTCAAATTTTACTGTTTAAAATTCCACAAATTTCCAGTTAAATATACTTTTAAAACCATTAAATTTTGCGGGTCGTTACACTTTATAGCAGAATTTACTATGTAGGATAATTCTCTAGAAGCCAGCGAATTCCCTACCGTACGGTGGAAATTATATACTGATGGAGTGTCTAACGATCATTGTTCCAGAGCTGGGATTGTTCTTGTAACTCTTGAAAATCGGTCAATCTGTTATGCATTAAAGCTTGATTTTTCGGCAACAAACAACGACGCTAAGTACGAAGCTCTGATTGTTAGACTTAAACTCATTAGAGAACTTGGAATAAAATCTTTTATGATTCGCAGTTGGTGGTGTATCAAGTTAAGGGAGATTATTAGGCTAAGGGACAACGGCTTGCCCCATACCTAACTCCAGTTCGAGAATTGTTGCTAGAATTTGAGTACTATGACATTTCTCATATTTCACGAGATCTAAACAAAGAAGCTGATTCATTAGCAAAATTTGCTATTACCGGCGATGCACAGTAGATGGGTTTGGTTCCGATCAAAGTATTGAATACCCTAAGTAAAAACATGATGAAAATTGATCAGATACTGGAAGTGGAGCCTGAAAGGGAATCATGGATGACCCCAATCAAAGACTATTTAGTGCATAGAGTCCTATCAGATAAAAGAAATGAAAAGCGAAAAGCCCTTCGTAAATCTTCACGGTATATTATACAAGAAGGAATTATGTACAGGCTCCTGGAGTTTGAAATCAATCAATCATGCTAACTCCCAATGGGATTAAACAAGATGAGCTCAATCTACTTGTTCATTTAACAACTCTCATTTATAATCCAAAAGATGAGATACATAATAAGGAACACATGTGGCCGATAACATGATGATCGAATAAATCCTACCCAACCGTGGAACTGAGATAAAATTAGGGTGATCGTGGCATGACTAATCACTTACTGGACCAAACCCTAGACCTTGGGGGATAAATCAATCAATCGAGGGGAGTGCGATCTGTCTGCTCTCCGAAATAACTCTAAGTCCCCAGAGTGCGGACTGGAGTATAAACATAAATCGGTTGTGAACCGACCTCCCGCTAAATAAATCTAAGTCCCCAGAGTGCGGACTGGAGTATTAACATAAAACGGGTGTGAACCGACAACCCGCGAAATAACTATAAGTCCCCAGAGTGTGGATTGGATTATGAACATAAAATGGGTTTGAACCGACCACCCGTGAAATAACTCAAAGTCCCCAGAGTGCGGACGAGAGTTATAAATGTTGATTGGGTGCGATCTAACCACCCATTAACTAAATCTTATCCCCAGAGTGTGGATACGAACATGAATGAATAGTTGAGTGGATTTCGACCGCTCACTATTCCACAAACTCCAACCTGAAACCAACGAGAGGAGTATAAACTCACTAAGGATGGAGTTCGACCGTCCTACATCTGACTCCGCTAAACTAAAACTGAACGCAGGAGTATAGTTACTCAAAAAACCGTTGAATTCGATGGCGTAATACTAAGGACCGAGCCTAGTATTTGATACGACTCAAGGCCAAGACCTCAGGGAGGCCTTGGGATGGATGAACCAAATCAACATTCGATACAACGAGCAACGAATCACAAGTACATAAAATGAAATACATGATAGCTCGAACATTTGAATAAGTGAATACAAGAATAAAGAATTCTTATTTACACTAAACTTGTTGTACATTATACAAGCTTATCCAAAATGCAAGACAAAAGTGGTGGGTCATGCCCAAACAAACACGACCAACGGAATGGAAATGTAATCATCTAAGCTATTTACACACTGCCCTAATCCAAAGATTATTTCTTGGATTTTCTATCTTTCCTTTGCTTCTTTGGAGTGGCACCTTCCGAACTACCGCTAGACCCTCTCTTCAACCCTTTTCCGCCTCGACTTCTCCTCGAAGAAGTATCCTCAGTTGTATAAATCAAGGAGGTATCATCTTTGGAAGCAGGAGGGATGGAGGCACTCTTAGCACTAGAAATAGGGGGATATCATCCCGTGGAATTGTCCCACCAGGTGGGATCATCTGGAGCAGGATAGAATCGGTTCATCGGAGCCTAAATCAGCATGCTCATTTTTCACCTTCTTTTTCAACAGTTCTTCTTTTTCAATACACTCTTTCATGCTGAGCTCTCCAATGGGGTTGGAAGAACCTGTGATCATGACATACTCATCAAAAGGAATTTCATGGTGCAGGTCGCTTCCCTCCTTGAATAATGCCTCCATGAATTGATCATCGATAATGAAGGCTTCTTTTTGAGCACCTTGAGTAGTGATTGAAGTTATAACTTCAACAGATTCTTGTGACTCTAATTGAGTTTCTTGAGAAGGAAGAGGATCAATACCTGATAGGTTCAAAGCTGAGAAAAAATAGGTGAAAATATTAGAAATATCAATTGATAACACCCCAACTTTGCGAAAGATGGGAAAAGTCGACGGAATACCTTCCTCGGTATGGCTTCTAGGTTGAGTCGAGGCATCCTTAGAACTGGGCACGGGAATTGGAAAAGGTTTTGGCTTGTCTGAATCATACCTAGGAATGGTTAAAGAGCCTGCTGCGGAACTAGAGGCGACCAGGGTTGCCGGGGGGCAATTCAGTCATAATATCGGGTTGCGCTGACTTGGGTCCTTCACTCGCTTCATGTGAAGAAGCAACAACATACTCTTTCTAAAACAAGAGCTGGATATCGTGAATTTTTTTGGGTTCGTCGCCTACTAGCATTTCATTTCTGAGTCTAGATAGATCGATATCCTCTGAGTTAAGAAGTTTTTTCTCTTCCGCAACGAGAAATTCCCAAGCATGCCAGAGTTGATGGGGATAGTCTTCACCAAGCCATGTCAAATTTCTATGCTTGAGAATGTTAGCATTGTCAAGAAAGAGAAGTAGGTCAAGCTGATTCATTATCTCCTCCCCAACTTTGTCCTTGGTAACTTCCATTTCACGTTGAATAAGTGCACCGACATTTTTTGCCCTTTCGACAACCGTGTCTCTCTCAAGTCTAACACTTACCAGCTCATCGCAAACGTCTTCAGCAATCTTATCGGTATCATCTTTTTCTTTTTTCGCATACTCAAGCTTGGCATTAAGATCTGCTATCTCCTTTAATGCCGCGGATTCATTAATCTGATCTGTATCTCACTCAAGCGCTATCTTCTGATTCCAATGATGCAGAACTTAAACCATATCAAGATGGCTGGATTTCATCTCTTCCATGGATTTCATCTCTTCCATGGATTGCACAGCAGCATTAGCTTTCCCTTCGGCTTTTTCTAAGGAAGTTCTAGAGGCTTTTAGCTCATTTGTCAAAGTGTCAATGATTCTTTTATCTTGAGCTTCTTGGCGTTTTAGCTTTTCAATCTCTGCCACGCGCTCAAAGGAAACTTTATACATTTTTTCTACTGCCTTCATCCATTCCCAATACTGCATGTGGATGTCAGTGATGTAGTCGATTGTCATCTTCTGAAAATAGACCGAAACCCTCTTCAAGTTGGGGGGAAAATAGAACCCTTCAAAGCATAAATACAGAAATTCCTCACAAAGCTATGCCATGCGAGCGGTTGGATTGATCGCAGAATCTTCAGTAGCAACTTCGATTTTGATGCTTTCTTTGTTGGGTCTATGGGTAGCAGCATGTTCACTATGGTGGCGACGATCACCCGGTTGTTGAGAATGAGATGGAACCAAAGGCTATGGAGGCACTGGAGTGGTAGAAGGGCCACGAAAGGGATCGATAGGTAAGTCCCTACGATCAGCTGGTTTTTCAGGACCCTTTGGAGGAGGAGATCTCGATCTATGTTTATCCTGGGGTGGTTTATCCTTATCACCTCTATCTTGATGACCCCGGTCTTTGTTGGGGCGATAGCTGGAATCATAATAATCTCGACTGTCGTGGTAAGAGCTGGAGCGCAAACCTAAAGACTGGTGGTGTATATCCCGAAGAGAATCGAACATGTTCCTCTTCCTCACCATTGTTTCAACAAAGAAAAACAGAAGTCAGTCAACTTTAAACATTGAAGAGCTTAAGTTAAGTACAATGCAGTGTTGAGTGGTGCAAGTGTGTGCAAGTGTTCTAGTGTGACCTCCCAACAAAGCAGGAACAGGAGCCTTGCTCATTGATGTAACTTCCCCTCCAAAAGTAGGAATATCTGTGCCAATTCTAGTCAGAGATTCCGACCCTTCAATGCTCACATCACTAAAGTGGAAAGCATCAAGATCATGCAGAATCGGTAGACCAGACAAAGAGTCAAGTGGTAAACTCGAACGCTCTGATGGTTGGGAAGAAGATCTATCTTGAACAACTTTAGGAGCCATCGACGACTTGGATTGGTCAGAGAAACGACTTCATGGAAATTTATGCACGAATGTTTTCTTCTTTCTACTATCAACAACTAAGGGTTGTGAAGCCTACGAGGATTCGACATCAACCCCAGGACCGAATTTGTCACCACTGTGACCAAGCACATCACCTCTATGTCCTCCGACATCAATATCAGTAAATTCTTGGACACTCATAACTGGGGGCACTATGGGATCAGCTCGATTATCCCTTCCACTGATTGTAGCCTGTGGTCTTATCCCTGCCGTCTGAGCAACATTGGTTAGCCCCATGCTGAGGCCCTCTTCTATCAAACAAAAAGTAATGAGGCATTCGTCCCTAAGCATATATTTGATATTCCTGTCCTCAGGCGGAGCATTCTTCAGAATTGAGACTGCCTCTTCATAAACGTCACCGCTAGGCTAGGCGACGACACTTGTAAAGGTGTAACATAATCAGGAAGGCGACCTGGATATCATTTTTCTGTCCTATAATGAAAATGGTGGGTAACACTTACGTCTTTCCAGCCATTTCTGAGCGAAATCGAGCAGGCATCAAACAAAAAACCATTGCTTTTAAAGGCACTTAGCTTGTTCCATGCGCCAGTCAGAATCTAGCACCTCTTTGCTGATTCAAGAAATGTAAATGAGAGACTCCATGTCCGCCGCATGAAAGTAAAAATAAATCGAATATCTTCGATGGTGGATGGACGGTGCAGGAACCCCATAAATGCCATATAATTACAATTAAGGAGAGCATAGCCATTTGGGTGGAGCTGCGCTGGAGCTATCCTTAAATAATGAAGAATCTTCCAAATGTATGAATTAAAAAGCGGAATTAATCCGGCCCAGCACATAAACTTGTTACACGTATATCCTTTAAGGGGTCTGTGAGCACTATCATCTCATGATGGAACCAACACGTCGTCAAAAGGAATTCCATGCCTTATGCAGATTCTTTAGAGAGCATCTTCCTTAATTTTTGAAGCTACCGAATCAGAAGGATTCTCCAAAATGATTGTGTCCTCTAGAGTGTCGGGAGCAGGATGGATAACCTCTGGCGTAAAGGTGGGGACAACATCAGAGAGGTCAAATAGAGAACCCAGACTTTCCGATTGTTTCGAATGGTGACTGGATGGTGGACTATTGAATTCAGTTGCCGAACTTGATTCTATGTTAGAATTATCCCTTTGGGAAGATGATCCAGCTGACATAGCCGTAAGATGCACAGAACGTCTAGATCCCATTGCTATTAAACTTAGTAAAAATCATGATTAGATAAAGTAACCTTTACCCCCCAGTGTATAGTGAGTGCTAGTGTGGTGCGATAAAGTGCTATGCAGTATATTAATAAGTTGTGCAAAACTAATGGCAGAAAAGACAACGAGACTTAGAGGTTTAACCAGAGAGACTGTCATTCCTGATCATCTCAACTATTTCTGTGTGTCATCGGGAAATGGTGCAACTTGAGTTTCACGATTGATCGTCAACTAGCAAAAGTTTGGTTTTTATCTAAGTTACTGATGAGCTTCAAGATGATTGTTAAAGGCATTGGTTCGTGTCATGTTTCTAAGGCAATTTTTTACCAAATGTGCAGTCCAGATCGTATGCAAATCATATGTAAGTCCTAATGTCAGTTCATGTATGCAAGGCCAAAGCTCATCGTTTAATTAAAGTTTACTTATTTGAGTTCGATTTTATAAGAAAGTTCATTTGCAAACAAGGCCGATCGTTCATGTATGTGAATCAAGGCTGATACTTCATGTATGCGAATTTAGGCCAACCGTTCATTTATGGGAATTTAAGCCGATTGTTTCCCTAGACATCGTTAGCCAATCGTTCATAGAAGCCTTTCCCACCGATCGTTCTTATGAGCCTCCAACTCCAAACCATAGCCAATCATTTGTAGGTGATCTTTAAGCTCCAACATCCAAGGGCTTTGTTAATCGTCCAAGAATGATCATGAAGGGTCAATCGTACGACTTCTTCATATCCAATGCCTCATCTTCCTTAGCAAATGATCGGCTAAGGCTACAATTCAATCATCCCTCATCAAGACAAGTCACTTCGTTTCCTTTTTGTGTGATCGTAAGAATGGGAAAAGATGAAAGCAGCTAACAAGTGAATCAGTTATCATAACGCTGATGAAATTCAAAGCCTTGTTCTCGAAATTATAAAGCAAGTGTAGGATTCATTCTACCTAAATTTGAAATCTGGGAAAGGAGTGAAATATGTAATCGAATCGAGGTGACATCTAAAGGGGATAATGGTTTTCGATATGCGGATCGTTGTTGGATCGAAAAGAAGAAGAAAAGGAGGCTCGTTTCTTTTGCTTTAGAATGGAACGATAGGAAGTAAGTGAAAGGAAATGGCCAAGTGTCGAAGCTTATATAGGAAAGGGGTATACCGATCGTTATCAGCCCCAAAGATTTAGCCGATTGTTATTGGTCTCAAAGATTTAACCGATCGTCCCACACCCAAAGATTATGTCGGTCATCCCATATCCATGTTTTTAGTCAGTCGATCTACCTCCAAGCATTATGCCGATCAATCCACCTCCAAGATCTACGTCGATCGTTCCATAACCTAGCATATGCCGATCATTTCACAATCATGAGCGATGTGAAATTTATTTTCTAAGAAAGGGAAGATTATGAATATATAAAAAATATACGGTAAAAAAGATATAAAATAAAGAGAGGAAGAGAACATGCATGGAAGAACAACGACTGGTGGAAACTATTTTATAGAAGGTTATTTCCTTAAACTTGACAAAGAATCGTGGACGTGTGATCGTGAACGAGAGTCAGGTACATACACGTATACATACAAGTATATGTTTCAAAATTTCATTTTCTAAAATCGACAAAAAACTGAATGATTACCTGGAGTCAACCAGAAGAAAACTAAAGCTAAATTGCTGAAGCTTAGAATTGCTAGAATTAAAGCAAGATGATCGCTAACAAGTAGTGATCCCATGTTTATGCTATTGGAAATCAACCAATCATCACGATGGATAAGGAAAATGTGACCTTTAACAAGAAAACAGTTCAAAGAAAGGATAACGACTATTTGATGGACCATATGGGTTTCTTTCAGACGATTCCAGCTTGTGACAATTCAAAGCACGACATGTATGATACAAGACGTACTTTCATGGGCAAATGTTATCCCGACTTTTGGCAAGGTCATGATATCATCGACCTGGCAAGGAACGAATGGTCATCGGCCTTGGGAATCGATTACATACAGTACTGTAGACGATGGTCGGGCATATTCGGACTGAATCTCAATCGTGGTGCAATCAGCATGAAGTGGCTGGCATAACACCGTGAGGTTATATTTCAAATTTGGAGTCGATTGGAGTTCGTATGCTCAAGTTACAAATACAGTAAGGATTTGCATGGATCGATCGAGAGCAATCCATAAAACAGTTCAAATCATCGGAGAATGATCAATATCTTAAAATCCACAAGGCCAACTTACTTGAAACTTCTAGAGCATCAATGAAGATCGAAGCTTAAAAAAATGATCGCAAGTCATAAAGTTGAAGATATAGGCTGGCCGATCGTTGTTAGCCGATCGTTTCTTCCGAGCCATAAAAATGATCAGGATATCTAAATGCATGATCCAAGTTCAACAAAGATCGATCCATCTCTCCCAAATTACAAGTCAGAATGATTCCATATTTCAGAAACAATATCAAGAGACATGTGGGACCCCCAAAAACGATCGCACTAAAATTGGAGGCAAGAAAAAGCATCGGTGAACCTTTAGCCGATCCTTCCTGATGGTCGAGTTAAGTACATCGATCGTTATGGTGGGCCCCTATGGACCCAGAGAGCCTTCTGCCGAAATCTTAATGAAATATCTCATCATCTCACCCTATAAATACAGGTCCCATGGTTCATTTTGAGGATTTTTACACTGCTGGTTACATTAGTCTTTATTCTAATCAAGTTTTCTCTATTCCTTGTTGTTGTAATCAGATTCCTAAGTGATCAATAAAGTGAATCTTCAAAGTGGATGTAGGCTTACAACGTCGAACCACTATAAATCTCTGTGTTTATGATTATTGCTTTCTATTTGTTGTAAGTCTAATCTATTCCACAGCTTTAATTTTACTTTCTTCATTACTTCTCTACATAAATCTATCCCTGGGTGCTTGTGACCAAATTTTGGCGCAAATAAAAATCAAATCTCATTTCTTTTGTAAACACCTTTTTATAAGTAAAATTCTTTTATAAAACTCCCTTCTAATTATAAAACTCTTTTATATTTACAAACTCCTTTTATAAAATATCATTTATAAAACTCCTTATATTTAAAAATCATTTTTATTTGTAAAACCCTTTTATATAACTCCTTTTACAAAACTCCAAATTCATTTATAAAATTCCTTATACTTAAAAAAAATCTTCATTTTCAAAATAAGACTAAGTACTTCCATAAAATGATTATTTCGTATATCACCATAAATCCACAAATGAAATTTTTACCCAATTCCTCAAAAGGGTATAATTTTCGCTTTATAAATATTATTTATAAATTTGTTCTTTTTATTTATTAAATATCATTTATAAAACTGTTCTTTTATTTATAAAATAACAATTATAAAACTATCCTTTAAAATAGAATCGCTTTAAATTAAAGGATAAACCCCTTTATTTTCTTTCTAAATAAACATTCATTATTATAATAAATTTCTATAAATATAAATACTTCCCAAAATAATTTTAAAACATTTACATATAAATTAGAAGAGAATATCAAAAAGATTGAAGTAAGATAAAGAAGTTCCAAAAACCATTATTAAATAAAATGCCATAGAAAATCTCAAAAATCATATTTAAAAATCATTCTTCAAAGCCAATTTCAAATCAAAACAACAAACTATAGTATTACAAAATACTATAATGAGGCCCAAAGCTACCATAATGCTTAACCAATGCTACTATTACCTTTATTACTAAAAGGGCTCAACTTTCAATATATAACAATGTCACATCCAATATGGCTAACTACTAAGTTTTGACATTCAACAATTTATATAATAGGTATATAAATGAAATTAAAATCAATAATCACGAAGGATCTGGATTCCCCTACAAAATTCCTTGTATTTCAATTTAAACGCCATTCACATTTTAAAGCGAAAATTAAACCAAACCAATAAATCATCCAAACACAAAACAATAATTTTTATCTACTATATATATCATATAGTGATTATCCAAAAGGCGAGTCTAACTAACCAAAGTTCCAACGGATGCTTAGGTGTTCAGGTTTGATATAATTCAATTTTAGCTTAAAATTTCATTTCCTCCAAACTTAACGAAACAAGTTCCACTGTGGAGATATCGCTTCTACAAGCGCAACGCAAAAAGCCGTGTATCCATTAGACCTTTTATGAGAGTGATATTCATTTTATAAGATTTTGAATATAAGAATAAAACTAAATTAAGTAATTACATTATTAATCACCATTGCCCTTAAATCCTTCTTTCCAAACACAAAATTGTGCACGCCTGTACAAGTGCACACCATGGTCATGCCTTCTCCCTTCCCTCTCTTGCTCATCTCTTCATGAAATCCAACACCGCAAACTCTGACGTGCCTCTCTTTTCAAATGCTACCTCCCCAACTCATCATCATCAAACTCGCACCTCCCTATCAAAAAGCGACATACGAGCACCCCCTACGTCATGTTAGGTCGTGACTCGTCTCCCTCAATTGTTCCTTCCCAGAATTTAAACGCTGAAGCCCCTTGCCACCACAAACTCAAATCCAATGTTGATTCCCTCTAACTCCGCTTAAATCGACCAAAATCTCAAACCCAAGTTTTGCCTAGAACTATCGAGCCTCTCCAATTGAAGCCACACACCACAATACTTGTGTAGATTCGAAGATCTCTTCAATTCTAACTCGAAGAATCTATATTTTTACTTTTTAGTTTATTAAATTAATTGATTTTGATTTTTAAAAAGGTGGAAAATTTTCTTTTACTGTAAATGTGAAGAGGAGGGAAAGTGAAAACGATGAGAGGGAAAAGAAAAGTCGGATTGAAATGAAGAATAGTCTTTGGTTAGGTTATGTTTATTACAATTTCCGGTACGTCGCTACATATATTTCGTTTGCATATGAACTGCGAATGACAAAACAAAAATACAATCCCGCACAAAAATGTGGTATGATCCCAAAACAACAATAAAATACACTGGTTATCTTATTCTACAAAATTCCAAAAATAACATCGTTTGCCGAAAAATACGTCAAATGGTAATTTAAATATTTTTAAATTATAAATTATGGAAAAATCCTATTAATTAAAATAAAATACTACAACAAAAATCGACTCGTTATATTAAAAATTGACTTTCTTAATATTTATTAATTTTGAATCAAATATGAATATTTAAAAAAATTAAATATTCCAATTCGAAACATTAAAAATTCCCGATCTCTACATTCTTACCACCTTAAAAGAATTTTGTTCTCGAAATTCCCAAAGAGGAAAAATGTCACCAAACCCTTAAACTTATAAAATCTCTTACTTAAAATTAGTTATTAATTTTTTTAAATATCATATGTTACGGAAAATTTTGGCAGCACCTCCTTTGCGCGGCTCGATCGAAAAACAACTCGTCACAATTGGTCCAAATCAAGAAAAGAAAACAAAAGCCCAAAAGTGGCCTCCCATATATAGGGAATAAAATCATCAACAATAATATATACTTATTATATTTCTTATAGAGTGTGTATGACACATGGAAAACACATCCATTAAGCAATAAACATGTACCTATTAGTCGAGCAAGCAAACTCTACTCATGAAACCAAAAGCAGCAAGCTAGCACCAAACTCTCACTTACAAATGCCATTAAACCATATAACTTGCATTTTTCTAATGTCAAAAGCATTCAATTACATTAAAGCTCATAAGATGTACATATGTCATTCATACGCAATATCAAATCCGATCACTCGCTCGATCACACAAATTTCATTTCTGGACTAGTATCGCTTACTCGACTTCCTCGGTGAGGACTTCGATCATGTTCCTTGATTAGTAACCTCCGTTCTCCTTGCATAGCCATATACTATGATATAAAATTTTAGAATCATATCAAAAATCCATATCAAGTGTCCGCCATCAAGAATCAAGTGAAAAATTCTATCACAGACCAGTGCAAATCACCTCAAAATCGTGTACTCGAATATAAATCAAGAGCAGTTATGCGAATAAAATGATCTATGTACAACTTATGGATTTATTCCATTGGTTTCTTAATTTCACCAATTACTTATTATTCACATTCATTTATATCAATAGTATTTCATTTAATACTAAATCATTTACGAACCATTTCATAAAACTTTTCTTAGGTTTATAAACATCTTATAAAACACAACTTATGTTTATCAACATTTTTTAAAACTTAAGTTCATATTCGTATAACACTCCTCTACATCCTAAGAGTATATATACTATATCAAATTTGTTTTTCTTAACCAGGATGTTCAACAAATTTAAAACTTGTTTAACATAATATTTCCTCAAAATTATAAGTTATAAAAAATTATTTTCTTATATTATCAGAAAACACTTAGCTTTAAGTTCTCAGTTAACTCAGAAGGTTTTGACTGTCCAAAATCATCGAAAATTGCATTTCATTTTTACAAATGAAAATTTACCAAACAACAAATCAAAATGAGATGCACAATCCGAACTATCCTTATGCATAAGATACATAAGTCCCTATAATAACTTAACTGAAAACTTCAGAATTAAACACCCGGTTTTATTTCAAATAATGTTTAAATATAATACACATATCTCCTTTTTGTATATCAAAAAACAAAATCTGTTTTACCAAAACACTATGAAGCAAAACTACTATGGTAGCAATTCATCACTTAGAAACTTGAAAATTAACGCCGATGATGCTGCGGTCATCACCAGAATTATTTTCCAGCGAATGAAGTGAGTTAAGTTCTTTCTATCTCTTTTAAAATCCATTTTAAACTATTTCTATATATAAATTCTTTCAAATAATGCTATCATTATTTTCTCAAAGCTGTGAAAAACAATTTCCAAAAGACCGTGATTTAAGTTCTCAAATTCTCAGTTTAAATCCTTTTTTATCTATAAACTCCATTTATAAACCATACTTATAAAATTTCATTTCACAAATGTATATCTTTATTTAGATTATAATAAACAACTTTTATTAAAATTAAATGTTAACCCAACATTACCATCGAATGGCTTAAAGTCAAACTATGAAACTGAATTCACAAGGTGTTCATTTCAATATCCCACAATTACTATCTACCCAACCCATGCATCGAAAAGGTAAAACTGCTCATAAACTGGTAGAGGACAAATAATCAAACAATAAATGATAATAATGGAATATTATCATCTCCTAACAAAAGAAAACATCATAAATAACTATATTAGTTATTAAAAATTATTCTTTTACATGCAAAATATAATCCTAAGTAAAATTATTTCATTTACCAATTTCAAAACAATATTGTGTCGATTTGTCCTGTTCAAGTGTTTAGAAACCCCTATTGATACCATGGCGTCTCATGTCTCAACTAGAATTCATAAAGCACTCAACAGATCAATCAACACAATATAAAACATTTTTTATAGCACTAACGAATACGCGCTCTATATATACTACACTCAACACATTCTAAGGTGTTACTAACTGTGTCTCTAAAGAGTTTACCCCAACAAAGCCTAGGTGTTCGCTCAACCTAAACTTTGATACCACATGTAACAACCAACTTTTTTGACCCTCAAAAGTCGATACTAATACATCCACGGTATTCACAGGCCGAGCATCCAAGTGCCGGAAAGACGGATTGTTGGGGCGAAAGAAGGAAAAGACAGAACAGAATCTCACGTTGATGACGAGTAATATAAATAATGTATAACAAATCTTTACAAAAGAAAACTATAATACACATACAACAATCAGATTAAACTAACCTATTATCAGCCTTGATAGTTATAATAACATGTCCTCACAAATGCTGATAAACACAAAATATCAAATGCAGCGGAAATAAAATACACGTGAATACCTCTTGGAGACCTCCAGCTCATCTCTTCAAGCTCAAAGCATCCAAAGCTAAATCTAGAAATATACTCATTCTGACCCGAGCATTATAAAAAAATAATCCCCTGATTAGTCTGGTAAACAGCACGAGAAACACAAACCAAATTGATTTTAATGTTATAAAACTTTTCAAAAAGAAAGGTATCTCATAAGACCATGCCATACATAAACACAGATGAGTTTTTACCCTACGATAACCAAACCATTTCATAAGAAATCTTGTGATATTATAATAATGTCTAGCGTTTAAAATAAATATAATCATAACCGAAATGTTTACATTAATTACATTCCAGCATATTAGGTATACAACTAAGTCCGTAAAGGCACATATTGGAGAATGGATTCCATATAATGACAAGGCTATTGGGGTACCGCCTGCTATAGTACACCTTTAGATAAAATGTACCGAGGTCCTCAGATAGACCCTGCAAATCAGGACCGACCTACCCCTTACTGGATGGTATCGAATATGTCACCACCCCGGTTGCTGGCAAACAACTGTACCGTGTCACTATCATAAATAAATGGGTCAGTATCGATCTATATCAGGTGATGACCATACCCTAATGGTAGCGAACCACATAGCCCTAAAGCATATCCCCTGCTTTAGTCATTCCCAATTGGTAAGGTTCGATGCTACGTTTTACCTTTTATATAGCAATCCCACGTGAAATGCTAACACTGCCCTCTAGGCAACAATGCAATGCCAGCATTCATTCATACAAGTTGTTCAGGATATGAACAAATTGGAGGCACTACTTCTACTACATCCTTCTTGGAATCACCCTCAGAATTAGTAGCAAGTAGCCCTTGCACTTCAAAGAACTCCATCTTCGATCATTTTCAAGATGTCTTCAATTCGAAAGATTATGCCAGTTCAAAGTGGTTTTCAGATAATATATCTGATCTTGGTCTCTCCAAACCAACAAAAGATAGTTTAAAGACTTGCCAAGATTTTTTAGTCAGTTATTTAACCATTAAATAAACAAACAACTCAATTAGAGATTTAATTCCATATGGAAACCAACACTGATTAAGCACATAAGCAACCACTAAGCCTCTTTAATTAATCCTTTCATTAACTAAAATCTCTTTGTAAATACTTATATCAAAATACTTTACAAAGATATATTCACAAATCTTCTTTACTCTTTCAATACTTGAAAAATATTGATATACTTATCTTAACTGTATAAGTATACTCACAAAACATTTCACTTTCAAAACCTTAGAAAACTTTGCCATATACTTGTATCAACGATATAAGTATCTTCACAAAATTTATACTTTTCATACTTAGAAAGCTTTTCCATATGCTTATATAAATAGTATAAGCATAATCACAAAAAACTACATTTCCAATAATTGGAAAATGTACCCATATATTTATATCAACGATATAAGTATATTCACAAAACACTACATTTCCAAAACCATACTTAACTAAGTTAAAACAAATGTCAATTAAAACATTAATAATGATAAACCCAAACACTTTCCTTTTTGTGTAAGTAAACAGATCATGTGGAAATTAGACCAAATATACTTAACCTCACTTTCCGATTTCAAACAGTATTATCTCTCTATTGACAATGAAATCAGACAAGTTAGAAAACTAACCTTGACTCGATTCACATACTTAATTCTCGAGATAAAGACGGGTTTTCATACCTTAGAATTTGGTGTTAAGTATGAAAAGAATACTTTCCATACCACCATAACTTAAAAAGATCATTTATGGAAATAAATCTCATTCCTTTTGTAAGCTCCTTTCTATAAATCTCTTTTGTAAAATTCTTCTATAAAAATCCCTTCTATTTATAAAACTCTTCTACATTCACAAACTCCTTTTATAAAATTCATTTATAAAAACTAAAAAAAACTCATTTCTATTTAGAGTGCTCTTTTATATAACTCCTTTTATAAAACTCCAAATTCATTTATAAAACTCCTTTTATACTTAACATAAATCTTTGTTTTCAAAATGGGACCAAATACTTCCATAAAACGATCATTTCAAATATCACCATAAATCCACAAATGGAATTTATTATCCAATTTCTCAAAATGGTATCATTTCCGCTTTAAAAATATTATTTATAAATCTATTCTTTTTATCTATAAAATACCATTTATAAAACTATTCTTTTATTTATAACATTTATAAAACTATCCTTTTAAAATAGAATCACTTTTAAAATAAAGGATTTTAAACCCTTTATTTTCTTTTTAAATAAACATTCATTATTATAATAACTTTTCAATAAAAATAAATACTTCCCAAAATAATTTTAAAACATTTACATATGAATTAGAAGAGAATATAAAAAAGATTGATGTAAGGTAAAGAAGTTCCAAAAACCATTTTTAAATAAAATGCCACATAAAATCTCAAAAACCATATTTAGAAATCATTCTTCGAATCAAAACCAATTTAAAATCAAAACAACAAACCATAGTATTTCAAAGTATTATAATAAGGCCCAAAGCTACCATAATGCTTAACCAATGCTACTATTACCTTTAATACTAAAAAGGATCAAATTTCAACATATAACAAGGTCACATTCAATATGGTCAACTACCAAGTTTTGACATTCAACAATTTATACAATAGGTATATAAGTGAAATTAAAATCAATAATGATGAGGAATCTAGATTCTTCTATAAAATTCCCTGTATTTCAATTTAAATATCATTCTCTTTTTAAAGCGGAAATTAAACCAAACCAATAAATAATTCAAACAAAAAACAATAATTTTTATCTACTATATATCATATACCGACTATCCAAAAGGTGACTTTAACTAATTAAAATTCCAGTGGACACTTAGGTGTTTTGGCTTGATTTAGCTCAAAATTTCACTTGCTCCAAACTTGATGAAACCAATTCCAGTGTAGATATCGTTTCTACAAGCACAACGCAAAAGACCGCATCTCAACTGGACCTACACCCTAGTGGGCCTGAATTTCACTAAATCAAAAACCTAAGTCCACCAAAGTATGGATCGTTGGTTTGGTATCCTGTAAATAAAACAAAAGAACACATATTAGAGCTCTAACGAAATAACTTGTAGCGGAATAATTTAAATTATAATAGATCTCATAAGTACTAACCAAAGTTTGACACTTCCAAAATCAAGTGTCCTTGTTAGGACCAAACATGTCCAAACACTAGTACTTGTTCTTTAATCTATCCGTGGGTTGTAATGAGGAGGGAATCAGAACAACGTTCTGGTGACTGCAAAATTATACATCTTATACATAACACTAGATTATGCTGATTGTTCACTATTTCATGTTATGTCTGATTATATTATTAGTTGTTTCAACTCCATCTCTATGTATGAACCGTTCCCATCTACATCCTGTAGATTTATATCTATATATATAACTATATATATCTCATGGTCCTCTAATGGACCTAGATACTGTCCCATTAGTATCTATTATTCAGCACCTCGTTAGGATCCATTGCCTTGCTGTATCGTGATCTCACCATCATGTATCTCAAGGAAATCCTATATGCGCACCGACGACCTTTCTCCATTTGGTCGTGTTCTCTTTGGGGATTTTTTTTACTTTTTCTGCTTCTTATTACGGGGAATCAGCTCCACGAACCACCCCATCCATGTTTTGAAGGAATCTCGTTATGGATTAACTAGCTCCACCCTATCAATCAAACTAACAAACAACTGTGACATTTCATTACCCAATCGAATCAATCCTGGTAAGCGGCAATAATCAATTAGATGTAACCTTGTCCTTTCCATTGACCGCAATGGACCAATGGTGGACCCAGGACATATGTAACCCATATCCATTGTTTTTAAACCGGTATCTCATGATGTTGCATAGTGTCTGATCCTCACCACCATCCATTAAATTGCCTAATGCAATCAAGGCACTTCCCCTAACAAATTTGAAGCAGACCTACTTTGACTGTGCGAGTCCAGCCTCGACATCCGCCTAACAAACTGCCCAATTACCTATGTTTATGGAGCTTCTGTTTCAAGCACAGTCCTAACTTGAGGGTATCCTTTCCTATACATAAGAGTATACTCTCCATGGGTCCTATGGTTGGATATGTTTTCATATTCCAACCGACTCTAGTGACCTTTTGTCATTTACTTTTTATAATTTATCTCCGTTAAATTATAAATATCCACACCTATCATAAATGCATATCTGAGGCTACATATATACATGTTTAATATTCATGTATATTTATTCTTCTTACACTTTCTTTATTGCCCAAATATCTTTTATGTTTGACCTTAGGTCTTCATTTAACTATGCGTTTATCATTTTCTTCTTCAAATTCATTTACCGCTTCCTTTTCAATTTTTTAATATCGTTGCTTTTTTGCTTATTGGTTCCAACTAACATTTTTATTTCCATTTCATTTTCTATTCTTTTTCTTGCTTATTCCTCAAAGCCTCTTATTTTCATTTTAATTGGTATTCGTACTTTATTCTTGATTTAATGTTTAACTTTTGGAATTTACTACAATTTAATATATGGAACTAAATTCTATCCAATATATGTTTACGTAGTAAATTTCCATATCTTTCCAAAAGAGGAGACGTTTGTGTGACGTTTGTAATTACAATGGATTGCCTTTTTAGTTTTCCTTGAAATAGATAATACAAAACACGAAAATTTTCCTTGTTTTGTACATCTCTTCTTTTTTATTTCATATGTGCATTCCTTGTTATTCCGAACGTCGCGCTTTTCTTTATTTTAAACTTGATAACATGTGGAAATCAACTTGCAACATTTCAAGTTCCAATACATTAAAATATCACAAAAACTCCAAATAACAAATGAAGTTTACTTCAACTTAATTTATGTCCGTCAAATAAAAAAAAGTTTCTAATCATTACGCATTCATTATGATTTTATTTATTTCAATTGTTGTCAAAATACCAATTATATCTAATCATTATGCAACTACATAATTAAGTCTAATCATTACGTAATTATAGAAATAAAACTAATCATTACGTAATTACAGAATTAAATCTAATCATTATCCACTTGCAATTATAATTCTAATCATTATGCACTTGCAAATAATTCAATTCTTAGCCATATAGGAATAGATCTGTATGCCATAACCTAATATTATATAAAAACATATAATATTCCCACTCATCTTGCTTTAGCGTTCTCAGATCTTTAGATCTAATCCAGATCTAAACCCTATTATTTGTATTCTCCATTTTTGACTCCCTATTCGGATTTACAAATAACATTTATATAAATCTATTAGAAATTAGATTAGAGAAAAAAGTTTTAGATTTACAAATTAAGATCAGGTCTAAAGTTTACCTTCGATGTAGCAATTTGATTTAAACCTATTTTCTATCCTCTATCCTTTTATATTTCATCTCCAAAGTGTGTACGTGAAATCTATTCTATTTTTATGTATTTAGAATTTTTGGAGGAGAACAGAAGGTGACAAAGTTTTTGCGCTCATTAGAAAAATAATGAGTTGGAAGTGAAGCCCTTGGTCCTAATTTATAGAGCTTTAAATCAGCGCTAACCGTCAGATTAAACTAATTAAATCCGAAACGTTTAAAAAAACAATCCACTGCCGCCCTTACAAATATATGGGTCAACCACCCACTTCTATGGTCGACTTGGACACTTTCAGGGTTGACCTGTGTATGTTTTCAAATGACTATTTGTTTTGTTCCTTGATTTAATTCGTTTGTTTCTTTCGTTAGTTGATTGAATTGATTAATTTCCTCTATTAATTGATTCTTATCAATTCTTACACATTTTATTAATCCTCCGAGATCTTAATTTAAATGTTAATATTATTAACATCTAATTGGTCTTAACTGGTTTTATTACCACATTTGAACTAATAACTTTCTCGTTTGAACTTCGATTGGAAAAGTTCATATATGAAAATTGATCAGAAAATCGCCACGAACACAATGGTGTAAGTTTCATAGCCAAATTCTGACGTTTGCAAA
Organism: Allium fistulosum; assembly: GCA_030737815.1. Classification (NCBI taxonomy): domain Eukaryota; kingdom Viridiplantae; phylum Streptophyta; class Magnoliopsida; order Asparagales; family Amaryllidaceae; genus Allium; species Allium fistulosum. The sequence continues at coordinate 862,789,619 of CM060905.1, read as the reverse complement.
AATTCCTTTTTCTACTGTTTACTATTTATTAATTAAATTTCATTTTGATATACCGTAAAAACATGGGGTATTACACATTTTATAAGATTTTGAATTTTAAAATAAAATAAAATAAACTAATTACATTATTAATCACTATTACCCCTAAATCCTTCTTCCCAAACACAAAATCGTGCACGCCTGTACAAGTGTACACCATGGTCGTGCCTTCTCCTTCCCCTCTCTCGCACATTTCTTCATGAAATCCAACACTGCGAACTTCGATGCGTCTCTCTTTGCAAATGCAACCCCCCCAACCCATCGTCATCGAGCATGCAAATCCCTATCAAAACACAAAATATAGGCACTTCCCCATGTTACATCAGGTCGCGACTCACCACCTCTAACCGCACCTTTCTAAAATTCAAACGCCGAAGTCTCGTGCCACCACAAACTCAAATCCAACATCGATTCCCTCTAACTCCACCTAAATCGACCAAATCTCAAACCCTAGTATTGCTTAGAACTGTCGACCATCTCCAATGGAAGCCGCACACCACAATACTTGTATAGATTTGAAGATCTTTTCAATACTAACTAAAAGAATCCATATTTGCAGTTTATTAAATTAATTTATTTTGATTTTTGAAAAGGTGGATAATTTTCTTTTACTATAAACGTGAAGAATGAGGGAAAATGATAATGATGATAGAGAGAAGAAAATTCAGATTGAAATGAAGAATAGTCTTTGGTTAGGTTATGTTTATTTACAAATTTCCGATATGTCGCTACACAAAATTTCGTTCGTGTACGAACCGCGAATGATAAAATTACGACCGTGCACAAAAATGCGATACGATCCCAAAACAACAATAAAATACATTGGTTGCCTTATTTTGTAAAATTCCAAAAATAACATCGTTTACCGAAAAATACATCAAATGATAATTTAAATAACTTCCAAATTAAAAATTATGGAAAAATCTTATAAATTAAAATAAAACTACTACAATAAAAATCGAGTCGTTATATTAAAAATTGATATTCTTATTATTTATTAAATTTGAATGAAATATGAATATTTAAATAAATTAAATATTCCCATTTGAAATATTAAAAATTCTGGGTCGTTACAAAAGCTCTTGTACAAAGTGTAACAACCCGAACCTTAATGGGTCTAAATTTCTACTAAATTGAAACCCAAGTCCGTTAGGTTACAAATCGTTGGTTTTGGTAACCTATAATAAACATAAGTATATCAAAGCACGATAAATATAAACTCACAACGGAATTCAAACATATAATATAAAATAAGTATTGACTAAGGCTATTACTTTGGAATATTATTCCTTGGATATTTAATTGACTTATCAGCTCCAACCATTAATAAGAAGACTTCATCATCTATCATTCTCGTCTTGCTCTGGTATCTAGTCCTTCTAAATCTGACCTGTGGGTTGTTATAAGGAAGGGGTCAGAACAATGTTTCGATGATTGGAAAATTACATACTTTACCCATCTCATAAATTTATGCCCATTGATTTCCTTTTAAATGTTATGTCTATTATTTACAGTTAATCCGCTAATTCTTATGTGCACGTAGGATATGCCTAACCTAACCTTCTTCAAGGTGTCATTATGTGTGTGTTTTTGTGTGTGTGTATATCTATATTCATATTTATCTAAACATTTCACTACCCAAAACTCCATCCACTTAATACTTCTTAAATAGGGAGGAGGCTGACCCATCGCCTTAAAGCGGGCCCTAGAGACCGATGACCCCTATATACGGTTTTGTAATATAATATATAATTTAATTGTCGTACTACTAAAGCAAATCCAAGTCTCATCTAAGGGTTAACCAGTCCACCTCCACTAAACTAATTTTTCATCTAACCATCTACTTTTGAGGTCTGTGCGTCTCTTATATGGATTCTACACTAGCCAGAAGTGAAATCTGTCAGGGCATAACCCGAGTCTTTACTACTGCTCACTCGGTATCGCTGGGCCTCAAAGCCAACATGCCAGAGCTACTACTAAATACCGGTATCAAAAACTGGCATAGCCCGTCGACCCTCCACAGTTGACATCCCATTTAGACTAATATAAGTAAGTCAAGGAAAATGCCACTTTCGGTTACTTACTACCTCTTAATGGATATGAAGCATACCCTATTTTCCAAATGGTGCTTGGCTATTTAATACTTCTAATCCAAGGCGAACCCTCGGTATATTTTCCCCTACCTATCTGCAACTTATATCCCTTGCCCGCGAGTCATATGATTGGAGATGTCCCACATCAGTAGTAAGTATACACAACTTCCGGTAGCCTTTAGGTGAAAGGCTGGCTTCTATTGTGTAACTCTATTGACCTCTCATCCTAACCCACTAAACCAAACCTACGACCCAAAGCCTAAGTGATGGGCTAGCCCACTAATTTACATCTGTCCTAAACGCATAATTTAAGCTATATAATTTCTTACTATGAAAGTTATATTGCTTCCTACGTATAATGTGATGCCCCACCTCTATGCTCACAATAACAAAGGTTATTATAAATAATAATGTCTTCTATTGCGAAGAATAAGGCTTGTTAGAAGCGACCATCCGTAAGTTATGCCTTAGACGAGTATTGATTACATCAATAGGAGTTGTGCTCTCAAAGATATATATTCAATCCAAATCTAAAACGAAACTACGGTGGCTTAAGAAAAATTCAGAACAACTCATAATAACAACAACACAGATAGTATAATCACATCAAAACAGAAATATCAGATATATAGCGGAAGATAAGTCTGGAATACATGCTACAACAATCGATAGTTCACACGAACCAAATATACATATACAAAGATACCATCATACATGAGATGAGAGTCAAAACTCCAAAAAGAAACACCTCGAAGACTAGACAAAAGATGGAGTGAAATCCCAAAAGTTGAAGCTGCAACTGAATCAGAGATAGCGACTATCCTGAAATAACTCGGTCTGACCCGAGTATTATTTAAAAGAAATAATAAATGGATCAGTCTAATTTAAACTTCAGAAATAAGTGTATGATAAACAACACTTAAGCAAATAATCATAATCTCGAATGAGACTATACAACATAGATAATCAACATAGTTCAAATAAAGAAACCTCAATTTAAACTCCATCAAAATCAATAATCTCGAATGAGACTATTCAACATAAATAAATACCACAGTTTAAATAAAGAAATCTCAATTTAAACTCCATCAAAATCAATAATCTCGAATGAGACTATTCAACATAAATAAACACCACAGTTTAAATAAAGAAATCTCAATTTAAACTCCATCAAAATCAATAATCTCGAATGATACTATTCAACATAAATAAACACCACAGTTTAAATAAAGAAATCTCAATTTAAACTCCATCAAAATCAATAATCTCAAATGAGATTATACACAAAATTATAGTCCCGGTGAGACTATACAACATATTAATCAGCATAGTTTAAAGGAAGAATTCCCATTAAACATCATCAAAATCAACTTCAAAATTCACAATTGAATTCAAAACAGCAATACGCAGAATCTAGAGATCAAAATAAGATAACTAGAAAATCAACATAAAAGATGGATCGATCCCAGCAGATGGCGAGTTTTAGCTACGCCGCACGTGCATCAACATATGACCGAAGCCTACCAAGTACTGTCATCATAATTTTGGCGCCCAACAAATGACCCGAAGGTCCAACATATGACCCGAAGGTCTAGTACTGGTATTTGACCCGAAGGTCCATCATATGACCCGAAAGCCCAACAAAATCATCAAAATCATCAAACAGCAGATGTTTCAATTAACGAGTCTGGAATTAACCGAAATAGTAAAAGTGTGGTTCCATACTCCGCACTTTTGCTAAATCGTTTAAATCTCTTCATCGTTTCCTTGAAAGTGCAAAACTGTGTATTTTGTAAATATAACATTTTATGTTTTCAAACGGACAAGTCTGGAATTAAGAAAATCAGTAAAAGTAAGGGTTCATAGTCCTCAATTTTGCTGAAGCGTTTAAATCGCTTCCTCATTCTTTTGAAAGCGCAAACTGTAAAAATTTTGGGAAAGAATTTTATTTTAAAACGATTTGAAAACACGTGATTAAAACAGCTACATCTGTAGCAATTTCGACGAGGAAATTGCGCTTCACAAAACACCATAAAAACGGATACCAAATCAGCGTTGCGGGATAACCGCTTGAAAATTCTCTTTAAAATTGACGGCTACTGAAGTCAGAACAACAGTACTTTTTATTCGTCAAAAATCTCATTAAAACAACACACTTCAAAAATATATCACCGGAGTAAAAATTCCGTTATAAATATAACGATGCAAAAATACGTTTTAAAACGTAACACCGGTTCAAAATAAATTACTGCAGTAACGTACGACTCATATTTGCACGCACACTACAATAGAAACAAAATATACTCGAGTTATTTACCCGCATAGAGAAAAATACCAAAGACTGGTTCCAAGTTTTTCACGCGAGTATGAAAGAATAAGCATCTGCACTGTTTCGTATATAACCAGTTTGCATGCATGGACAAAAATGCAAAACAAAATGAGCTGGGCAAAATATTTTCGCAAACTATGGGTTTGCATGCACGACTAACAGGCAATACAACAATTTTTGTGATGCACCATAACATGCGTACACACTGAAATACATTTATTTCTCTTTGTGAAATACACCACGCACAAGAGACTATAAATTTTAAAACATATTTGCACAAAATAATTTGCCTGGACCATTCCACATGCTTACACAGTGTATAAATTGAAAACTAGGTTGGTCTGGACTAACACTATTCTTGCCATACCAGCTTCCTGTAATTTATTTACCAAAAGAAAATCTTCAGGGACGTACGCAATTCTTGATACCACTTGCATATAAAAAGTGAATTATAATTTAAGAAATCTGGACTTGATTCACCAAAATGCAAATGGGCCACCAAGTATATATATGCACGGCACATAACACTTTTTAGACAATTTCAAAAGCTTGGGCAACAATTTAACACGCACAAATTAACATAAGAACACCTGGGCAACACTACACTTTTCATGCACGTAACGAAACTAAGATCTTGGCAATACTTTCCTAGTGTACACCTATTTGCACACAATCTGGATATAAAATGTTCTAACAGACAATGCAAATATATATACGCTTTTGTGCAACACTTGGTCGCATGCGCTACGTACACGTACAAATGCAAAGATGCATAAAGTGCCGACACGTCCTAAGGGCTGCTACAATAGGTGCTCACTTTAAACCATGTACATACTAAAAACAATTAGCCTGGGTAATACACAAGTGCACAAACAAATGTGCAGATTGGACCATGCATAAGCACGCATGGAATGACTTGAATATATGCACCTGGGCAAAGTTAAATTAATGTATACACTGATTTATACCTGCCCACATTTTTGGCATGCAATGAAGACTTGAAGACTGACCAGGTTTGCACGTAACGAATTTAAAATATTCGTGAACAAAATCAAAGTGACCAGGACTATTTTATTTAAATGCAACTTACAACATGACTGCAAAGTGAAAAGATATATACATCACACTGAGAAAGGCCTAGATTTCGTTTGTGTGCAATCCATCTTGCACGCAATTAGTGAAGCAACGAATAAATTAGAAAAGTGAGTTTGGTACTCACCAAAGTTTTGCTTCAAAATTTGTTAGCAACCTCGACTCAAAGGAAACCAGAAATTGAAAACGCCATTAAGGCTTTTGCGGTGCTTCAAGAAATTATAAAACGAAAGTGTGAAGGAAATGTTTACTTTTCTTCTCATTATTTGTGAACTAGTTAATGGAGGAATGTGAGCTGGCCTTCATATGGTACAAAGTATTTAAGGCGAACATGCCTATGTGAAGAAACAAGGACTGGCTAGCATATATAAAAAATGATGATAGTTGTAAGTTTAACCCTTGCTTTTTAAAACCTTGTTCACAGCAAGGCAATGCGTTCACCTTGACTTTATTACTAATGTATATAAATTGTTTCAACTTTGCTTTACAACTGGATACATTTATTATCTCACGTGAAGGCAAATGAGAAGAGTGTAACACAACTATGTATATTTGCTTCCATTGTGCTGTCACAAAAGTATGCAACTGACTTTAAAAGTCATTTTCGCATTGCAAATTTATTATTTTCAAATTTTAATTTTAAAAAAAACCTATTTAAAATATTCATTACAACAGTAATTCAAAAATCACGGTCGTTACATATAATTTATGTATGGATTATTATTCATAATTTATATGCTTAGGCTTTGATTTCCTTGTAATGTCTAATAAATGTCTATTACCCGTAATAAGGCCAAAATTTGACAAACTTTAATGAATCCTCATTTAATTCCTTTGATCTATTTACCCATTTCAAAATCTACCTATTATGGCTATTCATTTTCCTATAATGCCATATTAAATTTTCTAATGAAATTTATTTACTAGTTTCAAAATCAACCTATTATGCATATTCATTGTTCCATAAATGCCATATTAATTTCCTTAATTAGACCCCATTTAATTTCCTTTTAACTCTCTATTAATTACAAATTTATTGGCTATTAAATTTGTAATTAATGTCGATATATCCTAATCCATTAATTATTATGCTATTAATAACAAATACGTATATAATTGTAAATTACGCGATTTATATATTTCTATTTTTAAACGTTAAGTGTGGTTATACATTTAAATATATATTTATTAATTTCCAAATATTTATTTCTAAACTGGAACATTCCTTTCCACATTTTAATTTATCAGAGCTATCCTTTTAAAAAGGATTATTGTTATAATTTTACTAAATTAACCAAAAGTGAGGTCTTTGCTTCATTTGAAATTATAGGGAATTATTTATTTTCTTTTACTGAAATAGAAAATGTGAACCATGGAAAAGAATATCCATATCTTACACATCTCTTTCCCTTTATGGTATATTCCGTGTTAATTCAAACGACGTGGTTTTATACATATTTTAGAATCGGATAACTTATAAAAATTACATGAAACCCATTTCAAATAAATCAAATCATAAAAATTCACATTCCAAGGCAACCTAATTTACAACCCAATTATAGATTTGAAATAATTTTACAACTTTACTAACATTCTACAAATGAATATTTGGGACTGATTTTAAATTTCCAGATCAAGTTGTACATATTATTCCTATTCTAATTACCTACTTTATTGAATGTGTAGGCTCTAATCCTATATGTTTATTTTAAGCCTACAATTCATCAGATCTTATTTAGGTATAATAATTAAATAGGAATTCAACGAGATAAATTTCAATGTTATGAATAAATTATATAATTTTCTACCCACCTTTTTAAGCTTTCCAAATCTCCAAATTTGAATCTAGTCCTTTACTTGACTTCTTTTTCCATTCTAATCCAAAACAATATGTATAACAAGATATATACATATTATTAGAATTACATATATGAGAAGAGATCGGAGGTTAAGGGGAATGTAGATTCAAATTTACCTTTTTCCACAGTACTGATTTACTTCTTCTCTTCTTCTCTTTTATTTTCTTCCCTTATCTGATTTATGTGTGTGTATAATATTTAATAACTTTTAGAAATAGTAGAGAAGGGAAAATGGCAGAGCTTCGCTGCTTGAATCAGAAAATATGAGAAGAGAAGATTGGGGTTAGGCCTTTATTTACAGGCGTATGAATCAAACATAACCGTTAGGTTAAAATAATTAAATCCGAACCTTTGGCTAAGGTTCAAACCCTAGTCGCCACCATGCGACCGGTCGACCGCCCCCTTATAGACAGTCGACCACCAGCGGCCGACCGACCCAATGAGGATGTTGACATATGGGGTCCCGTATTTAATGTTTATTTATTTCCTTTTTTTATTTAATTATTTTTTCTCCCGAAACTTCAAACGCTAATAAACTTTTCGTTTGAGCTCCAATCGCGAAACTCGAAATATAAAAGTTGCTTAGACATCACCAAATTCCTACATTTTCTCAAATTCTATTTTGGAGCCTTATTATTTATTTATTAATTATCATTAATTCTACGGGGAGTTGCATCACGCTTTAGTGATGAAGGAGGTATGTTCCTAATTTGGGCCATGCATAACAATCTAATTATACCCAAAGTTGGCATCCATAAATGTGAGGAGCTTATGCCTGCTGGTTACATCTATGAGATGGTCAATGTAGGGCAAAGGAAACTATCTTTAGGGCAGGCTGTATTAAGATCTAAAAAATTGATGCATATCCTCCAGGCCGTACTAGATTTCTGTATGAGCTTTGGGTTGGCTACCCTGACCGGGTATGTTGCTTCACGGATAAACCATTTGCTAAAAGTTTTTCTACTTCCTTCTTGAGTGCTCTATACCGCTCTGGGTTAAGCGCCGCCTCTTTTGCCAGACAAGGTGAGCCACTAGGTCAATGTTAAGGGAATGGCATATAATAAAGGGATCTATGATAGTGATATCGGCATGCATCCGAGTGAGAACATCTTTGCACTTTTTAGGGCAAATAAACTTGTCCCTTACTTTTAAACTTAGCTCTTTTGCTATCTGGATGACCTTATTGGGTTCGTCACTATCAATTGATACTGCTTCGAGTGGCTTAGCTGGCTCGCCATCTAGGGTAGAATCTCAAATACAAGGCTCACATGGATTATCATTATCATCCCCCGCACTTTCTTCTAGGTCGACCCTTTCTGCTAGTTATTGGGTTTAATAACATTCTCAGTCAGGATGGACATCTGTGCTCAACTTGATAGGCTGTCACTGCCCCTGACTCTCACTTATGAGTCCTCCGATGCTAAGGGGGAAGAGGTGGTAGTATCTTCTGTTCGTGCATACCAGCAGGGGTGAACTTGTTCATTCCAAGTGGCTATAATTTATCTGGTCTTACTTGGGCGGACCAGGGAAAGATTATCCCCATCGGCCGTGTTGTTTTGGCTAGGGGAAGTGGTTAATGCATATGGTTTGTCTTTAACAACTTGGGTGACCCCGACATGAATAAGAGAAACGAGGTGCTGATGTGTTCTCTTAGGCATGTCACCACTGAGGGTTGCTACCTTTTGTTGTAACATGATTTATCCCTTCTTTACTTGTTATAGGGAGATGATGTAACAATCTCTGGAGGCTTGCTAGTTGCCTTAGACGAATCTTATCCCTCTATCGGCTAGGAACTTCATTGTCAGACACTAGCAGGCCAACATTACACCATGTCCACCAAGTTCAGCTTGCCTATTAGAATGTTGTATGTGGATGGACATTCCCCGACAACAAATTAAACTTAAATCTTAGCCACTAGGGTTCCTCGCCAAAAGCGACTATATGAGAGGTAACCCCCAATGGTACTATGTCAATGCCCTCGAACCCATAGATGGATAAGGCACAGTGAGCAAAGCTAGAGGTAGGAAACTTCATTTTATCAAAAATATATTTAAACATCACATTAACAGAGCTGCCTCGATCAATGAAGACCTGGTGGACCTTTGTGCTAGCCATATTGATTGAGATGAGCATAGCGTCATGATGGGGGAACCAACTCCTCTCTTATCTTTGACAGTAAATGCAATGTCGGTGGAGTCCTTCTCAACCTTAGGGACCTTTAGGGTCTAGAGATCTACTGAATAAACATGATTGGAGGAGAACTCCCTCAATCGCTTCCGACTACATGCGAGCTGCCACAATTTGATAAGATTTTATTATTGACTATATATACATTATTATCGTCTGCCCGCTAGGGTGGGGTAGGTGGATTTTGCTAGGCGTTGCACTTCTCTACTTGTTAACTTATGTACTAGTTCAATACTTCTTCTTAGATTAGTCTCTCTATCTCTTCTTTGAGGTATCGACACTCATTGGTCGAGTGCCATTGAACTGGTGAAACTCACAATATTTACCGTTGCCCCTAGGCTCCTCCCACTGCTCTAACTAGGAGGAAGAAGGTGGTTGAAATGGAACGTGGTCACGCGTGATAGATAATTTTCTTATCGCGGTTTAGGGTTGCATAGTTAGTAAGTCTGAGATTGAAGCATGCACCATTCTTGAAGCGATTTTTGCTACTTTCCTACAAACCATTTTTTCAGCAATTATCTTCTCTTTGGTTAGTCTTGTTTCTCTAGCTGTTCTCTTTATCATTGTCGGAGATGCTAGCCTCTTTCACTCTCATAATGTCATTCTCCCTTTGAAGATAGTTAGTTAAGGATGAAGCATGTTGCTTATGCGGTTCCTTCCATATATAGGACATGTATTCACCCTTGGACAAAGGGTAATCACCAAGCTTTTCTTGTCCAATCACCTTGCTCGCACCAACTACTTGCTAAAATGGTTAAAATACAACCAGATGGACTCGATCGGACCCTGCCTTAAGTTACCCAGTTCATTGGCCATCATGATTTTTTTCTTTAATGCAAAGAAGCAGGCTTTGAAGTCAGAACACAGCTGGGCCTAAAGTGGATACTGCTATCTTGCAAATGAAGGAAACAACGAGATGCCATCCCAGTTAGGATGAAGGGAATATGAGACATTTTGCATGGTTAGAGTTCTGGCCTGCTCGAGTTATTGAGTTGATTATGGTGATATGATCAGATAGGTTAGTACTCCCATCGTACTTAACCATGGGTGGAAAGACATATATGTGGTAGATGTAAGTGCTTAGGATTTCTTCGAAGAAGGGGTCTCCATTCTTATTATTTGAAGCTCCCTCCCTACCAGGGTTTCTTGTCTAAACCTTGTGCATTTTCTACGTAGGGCTACCATATCTTCTTGAAGACTGAATTCTACATGCCATAGGTGATGATTGTTATCCCGCTTTTTGGTCAAAGCCGGAATATCAAACAAATTGACAAGAAAGGATGGGTATCAGGATTGGAAGTCGATTAGAGACAAGGTTGTGATTGATGTCGTCAGAATTTGGCCAAGCTTCGATCAAGGCAGAATCGATTGGGAATGATAATCAAGGTTAGGAGAGGCTATGTTTCAATTTTCAATACGATCGGAGTTCGTATGTTCGAGATATGGATGGGTCAGATTATGTGAAAACCGGTTCGTATCAATGCACTTCGTATCAATGATAATGGTTCGAATCGATGCTGTTCGCATCGATCAAGGTCTGCCGCACTTCGTATCGATACATTTCGTATCGATCGGCATCGCTTCGGATTGATGGAGTACGTATCGATCCACAGGGTACGAACGACGTGTTCGTATCGATCAGGTAGGAAGGATTGGAGGGCTTTGGGTTGGTAGCGATGGATTTGGATTGAAAAGATAGGCGCATGGAGTTTACTTCGAATCAATGTACTTCACATCGATGAGATGGATACGTGGATGTACTTCGTATCGATCAGTATTGGATCGGTACGAAAAGGGAGTAACAGTTTTGAGATTCTAGCTGGGTAGTTCGTATCGATCGCTTGTGGATCGATGCGAAGAAGGCGTTCGAGAAGGATACGTAGGGAGTCGGCTTTGTGGAAACGAAGACATGGATACAAAGGATTATGGGGCAATGTTCGTATCGATTGTGTTCAAACCGATCGATACGAAGGAAACGGTAAAAGCAGCATGAAGTTATGGGTTCGAACTGGATGTAAAAGATGGATACGAACTGGGTGCAAAGCATGGGTGCGAACTGGAAAAATGCTATCGGAGCAAGGGAATAGGAGTTCAACACGGAGAAATATCTAGAATGACTCGATCAACTCGGCGAAAAAGATGGATCGACACGAAGAACGCGCGCCACGTCAACCTGCTAGCACATGCCACCATCGATTCGAAGGGATCGATTCGAATTGATCGATTCGAACATGATGAACAGACGAAGAACGCAATTTCGAATCGATCATAACTTGAGATCTACAAATCCAAATGCAATGAAATTTTTACAGGAGCTTACATACATGTTGATGAATGTTCTCACCAAATTTCAGCTCCATCGGATGAGTTCTCGATCGATTCGAATGGAGTTCGAATCGATCCCAGAACGGGCCCAGATTTCCTGGACGCGGGCATGGGGGCCCACTCACGTGCCAGAAGTAGTCTTCCTAAATTCAGGTGAAATATCAGCCTCCTACACCTATAAATAGAACCCCAGGTCATTCAGGAAAGGGGATCGGGATTCAGAAGCGCCCAGACTCTACCGGATTCAATTCTACACTTCATCATCGCTGTTACACTTGAATTTCTTCATTGTAATCGCTGAAATCAACTGTAATCAGCAAGGATAATCAATAAAGGATAAAACTTTGGAGTGGATGTAGGTCGGAGATAGCCGAACCACTATAAATCTCGTGTTTCTGTTCATTATTTCTGAATTGTGATATTCTGTTTGCTTAGATCTGAGATTTGTGTTTAAATACTTGTTGAGTTGTATTCATACATTGGTGCTTTCACAACATCCGGGGTTTGTGACCAATTTTGGCGCAAACACTTTGGTGCTTTCACTGAGAAGGACTAGCACCCGCTACGCAAGATTTGAAGTTTAGATTTGAAAGCTTGAAGATTTGAAAGACAATGACTCGACAAACAAGTAGAAGGCAAAGAGCTGAGAGAAGCCAACAATGAGGAAGTCAAGAGGCATCCTTTGGAGCTGGAGAAGGACAAGCTTCTGTCTACATCACAAGAGACGAGATGGAGGCTATGGAGAATTCAATACACGAAAGAATAATGAAAAGCCAATAGGAGATGATGCAAGCTTTCTTCGAACAGATGAGAGCTGCATCGATGCAGAACTTAGAACCAGCCACAGCGGCTGTTAATGTGGAACAAGGAGCTAGGGTTATGGAACCCAATGGAGGACAGAATACAGAACCGGAAGGCAATCAACAAGGGCTTGGGGACAGGCCCGTAGGATCCAACACAGGAGGACCTTTGGAAGGGGTTCAACAGGCTAGAGCCAATGTTGCTGCTAATGAACCACATGAAGAAATTGTACCAGAATTCCCGCAAGGACATAAGGGGCAACCTTTGACCGACAACGCTGGATTAGCTGATATTATTAGAAGAACTATGCGTGGAGGCTTGGCCAATAGAGATTTGGAAGGAGTGAACAGGAGTCCGTTCGCTCGGGAAATCAGGATAGCTCAGAATCCACCTAAGTTCAAGTTACCTAGCGTGGAAGTATATAATGGCAAGGCTGACCCAACTGATCACTTGATGAGATACATTAGACACATGGAAGTGCTGGGGGCATCGAGGAAGTGATGGCCAGGTGTTTCCCGTTGTATTTGACAGATCTAGCTGCAATGTGGTTTAGGCAGCTGGAAGAAGGATCTATCAGGACTTGGAAGGAATTGGTGGATAGGTTTTTGGGACAGTTTCGGGTTCATATCAAAAGACCTAAGAACGTGATGACGTTAACATCGGTAAAGCAAAGGACGGATGAATCGCTTAGAGCATTTTTAACTCGATTCAATGCGGCTGTTGCTTCGGTGGATCGGTCGGATCCATCGATGGTTTTAATGGCGGCAGTGTCGGGAGTCAGAGAGGATTTGGATTTTAAGGTATCTTTAATACGAGACCCACCACTGGATCTTGGGGAATTCTTTCACGAAGCTGAAAGATTCCTTCGACAAGAAGACGCATGTATGGACTTAAAGTTAAAGGAGGTGAATGTGACTGAGGGTGGAGGACCATCCAATGGAAGCTCGGATAAAGATAAAGGAAAAAGGAAGCTGGACGACGATTCAGGAAAAACCAAGAAGCGATGGAAGGATCCAAAGTTTTCCACATACACAGGATTAAACGAGACACTGGAGCGGATATACATGGAAACCCAGAATCGCCTTCCTTACCGAAGGCCAGCTAGGAGAGAACCTTCTGAACGAGAAAGGGCATCAGGAAGGCACTGTCTCTTCCATGATTTGGATGGACACGATACCAACAGCTGCAGGCACTTAAAGGACATAATTGAGGAGAATGTAAGGAATGGACAATTGAGGCAGTATGTTGGGGTATGGAATGCAGCGGTAGAGCAAGAGCAACCATCGCCTACCCCAAACCATGATGATGTGAGGCCCGGGAATGACGGTCGATTGGTTATCCATTGACCAAGATAATATGAAATAAGTAACAAACCATTGGCGAGCAACCAAGTCATTTACACATGTACGGGGACGGAGATAGCCCTTAGGCATGCTCTGAATGATGATACACCGCGAAGCTATGGTTTGCGAAATCTGTTTTTGGATTTGACACTCGTTTTTCTGGTTTGGTTTTGGAGTTTGGTTTGAAATCCTGGTTTTGTTTGCTTTCTGGTTTGGATTTTCGTTTGGATGGTTTTTCTGTTTTGGATGTTGGTTTGGATTTCTGATTTTCGGATTTGATTTGGATTTTGGATTGGATTTTGATTGGATTCTTTTTGGTTTTTGATAAACGGTCATCGAGTATGGACTATGCTCGGCAAGGGTCCGGAGAGACCAGGATTTGGCCTAGGATTTAGGCCTTATATTATCGGTTATCATTTCAGGTCGTTGAGTATGGACTATGCTCAACAAGGGTCCGAAGCGACCAGGATTCGGCTTAGGACTTAAGCCACGGCATTACTTACGTCCAGGGACACTGAACAACGGTCGTCGGGTGTGGATTGCGCTTGGCAAGAACCCGGAGAGGTTAGCTCAACGTCCAGGGACACTGGACCACGGTCGTCAGGTGTGGATTGCGCTTGGCAAGAGCCTGGAGAGGTTATGGATTTGGATATCGACCCAGAGAGGCCCTGGATTCAGTTATTGGCTATTGGATAAGGATGGATTAGGATTCGGTTGTCGGGTTCAAACGGATATGGATTTGGCTAAGGCTTTGGTTATTGGGTTTGGAGTTGGGCATCGACTCTGAGCAGTCAAGGATGATGCACTTGGAAGATGTGGCTATGGGCTCCGGATATTGGATTCGGAAACTATTCAAAACACGCCTTCTTATCACAAGGCATGTTTTGGGGGGCAAATGTTATCCCGCTTTTTGGTCAAAGCCGGAATATCAAACAAATTGACAAGAAAGGATAGGTATCAGGATTGGAAGTCGATTAGAGACAAGGTTGTGATCGATGTCGTCAGAATTTGGCCAAGCTCCGATCAAGGCAGAATCAATTGGGAATGATAATCAAGGTTAGGAGAGGCTATGTTTCAATTTTCAATACGATCGGAGTTTGTATGTTCGAGATATGGATGGGTCAGATTATGTGAAAACCGGTTCGTATCAATGCACTTCGTATCAATGATAATGGTTCGAATCGATGCTGTTTGCATCGATCAAGGTCTGCCGCACTTCGTATTGATACATTTCGTATCGATCGGCATCGCTTCAGATTGATGGAGTACGTATCGATCCACAGGGTACGAACGACATGTTCGTATCGATCAGGTAGGAAGGATTGGAGGACTTTGGGTTGGTGGCGATGGATTTGGATTGAACAGATAGGCGCATGGAGTTTACTTCGAATCAATGTACTTCGCATCGATGAGATGGATACGCGGATGTACTTCGTATCGATCAGTACTGGATCGATACGAAAAGGAAGTAACAGTTTTGAGATTCTAGCTGGGTAGTTCGTATCGATCGCTTGTGGATCGATGCGAAGAAGGCGTTCGAGAAGGATACGTAGGGAGTCGGCTTTGTGGAAACGAAGACATGGATACAAAGGATTATGGGGCAATGTTCGTATCGATTGTGTTTAAACCGATCGATACGAAGGAAACGGTAAAAGCAGCATGAAGTTATGGGTTCGAACTGGATGTAAAAGATGGATACGAACTGGGTGCAAAGCATGGGTGCGAACTGGAAAAATGCTATCGGAGCAAGGGAATAGGAGTTCAACACGGAGAAATATCTAGAATGACTCGATCAACTCGGCGAAAAAGATGGATCGACACGAAGAACACGCGCCACGTCAACCTGCTAGCACATGCCACCATCGATTCGAAGGGATCGATTCGAATTGATCGATTCGAACAGGATGAACAGACGAAGAACGCAATTTCGAATCGATCATAACTTGAAATCTACAAATCCAAATGCAATGAAATTTTTACAGGAGCTTACATACATGTTGATGAATGTTCTCACCAAATTTCAGCTCCATCGAATGAGTTCTCGATCGATTCGAATGGAGTTCGAATCGATCCCGGAACGGGCCCAGATTTCCTGGACCTGGGCATGGGGGCCCACTCACGTGCCAGAAGTAGTCTCCCTAAATTTAGGCGAAATATCAGCCTCCTACACATATAAATAGAACCCCAGGTCATTCAGGAAAGGGGATCGGGATTCAGAAGCGTCCAGACTCTACCGGATTCAATTCTACACTTCATCATCGCTGTTACACTTGAATTTCTTCATTGTAATCGCTGTAATCAACTGTAATCAGCAAGGATAATCAATAAAGGATAAAACTTTGGAGTGGACGTAGGCCGGAGATAGCCGAACCACTATAAATCTCGTGTTTCTGTTCATTATTTATGAATTGTGATATTCTGTTTGCTTAGATCTGAGATTTGTGTTTGAATACTTATTGAGTTGTATTCATACACTTGTGCTTTCACAACATCCGGGGTTTGTGACCAATTTTGGTTCAAACAATGATGGCCCCTTGTTGGAGAGAAGCTTCTTTGTCTCCAATTTTGTGTTGGGGATTAATGGCGGTAAAGCAACGAAGGTAAACGATGATGCCTTGCTAGGATAAGAGACCTGCTCCTTACAAGTTATTGTGATCTTGGTGGATAAGGGCACCTCTCCTAACTGGGGAACTTCCCACTGGGGATGGGAGTGGATTGATGGTTCTCTAGGCCTTAGGGCTCTACCTTGTCCTCTGCCACTAAGGCGTTCGAAACATAGGTCACGATCCCCGTATGTTGCCCGTAGGTGATGGAAAGAAGACTGTCTTTTGGCCGAAAGGGATCGGTGGTGTTCTACCGGTTCTGGCTCTGGGACCTTATAGATCTCTTCCTGCATTGGAGTGCTACGAATGTTCCTATGGTGAAGATAAGCATCCCCGATCAGGGTTTCCAACACTACTCTTTCCAGGTCTTTAGTGGTGGTCTTAAGGCTATATGCAACTTGAGGAGCCGATCGAAGATTCTGTTTAGCCACTAGAGGGACCGGTGAAGCAAATTTAACTATTGTCTTAGCATCCAATCTTATCCTCAAACTCTGCACTTCACGGGTCAACATGCCTACATTTATCAATTGATGCGACATATTGCGCGTTACATCATTGCTGAGCATAGGGATAGGGCAAGCAGCACTAGTGATGGTATTGCCATTAGTTTCATGATTGTTGGAGTTGTTACCCTCAGGCTTAGGAGTGGTTCCATGGTAACAAACTAGAATAGGTTTTTTATTGAGAAATAGTGACAAAAGTTGAGAGCTTTAGGGAAAGCCGTCCTTTTTGCGTTTAATCAATTTTTGAAGTGTAATCCAATAGTTACTATCATAAGTTGAACTACTTGAAGTAGGACCCTACCTAGAAGGATTTGTTTCCTTCTTTATAGAAGGTTGGTATCACTGTAATTAATAGTCAACTTAAAGTCAAAATCTCTGGTTAGAGTAGAATGGTAAATCGACCGAGTTGAACCAAGCACTTTAAAGTGGTCTATGTAATCAAATATAGATATTAATAGAGTTTTTTTTACCTTATACCAAACTCTAGATATCTAAGTGATATGGTGATAACGAAAAGAATATGTGTACAAATTACGTTACAAGGTGAACTTACTTTAGATCAAAAATACGAATTCGCCTATATGAACTATAAGCGTTGAATGTGGCCTGAACTATGCTTTAGCGAAATCCATATAGGTTGCAGTATTTAAATTGTTTAAATGTTGACCGAGACTGAGTTTGCAGTAATGAGTCAACATAACTGTTTTGTTAATTATTCCGAGTTCGACCAAAGTTAAAATTAATTTATAAATGTTATAAATTAATAATAAATTAATATACATGCTGTATTAATATTTTATGGCTATTTTAATTATTTATTTAAAGCTTAAAATTGGATAGAATGATGTATAAAAGCTATACTACGGTTCAATATATTGAGGAACACGAAATTAAATAATTAAAAGTGATTCAAATGGGAGTCAAAGTGGTCATTGACTTGCTTGGTCAAATGTCCGACCATATAAAGGGTACGAAGAAACTTTACAAAATCATCAAATGCTAGAAGAAAATGCGGAGAAAAAGGTGCAAACCCTTGGCTATAAATAGTCTGGCCTCCACACATTTTCAGATACACTTTTTAGCTCTCTTTAGTCGCTTACCACCCCCTCCCCCCATTGGTGAAGCCTTCATTTCAGTGTTGCAAATTGAAGTAGAGGAGGAGAATGTGAAGCTCTAAGAGGAAGTAATAAGCAAACAACATGTAGATTCTTAATAGGGCTATTTTGGTGAAAGATATATACTTCTATATTAGTACTTCATATTAATGCATAAATAGCTATGTTTGATGATTGTGTCCCCTCTTTAATATATGTTCAGTCATATATTAAAAAAACATTTCTAATTATATGTGTGTGTTTGTGTATTATATTAATTGAATTTAATAATTAATTTTATTAACTTATACATGTGTATGTACGCGCGTATATATATTTATTTATTTAACACGAAAATAAGGTCAAAGAAAAATATTTTTACTTTTTTAGGCTGAAGGGCGCATGTTTTAAAATTTAGTCTGAAGAACAACAAAATTGTAAAGGCCCGCGGTTCCGAACCCCTTTGAGTCGACAATATTCCACCTTAGCTCAACTCAAATTGGACGAAAATACAAATCTCTAGGGTAAAGAAGAAGAAAGAGGTAGAAGAAAAATAGAAACAACAACACAGAATCTCACAATCGCAGCGGAACAAAATATAATGTATGATAACAGTTTTAATACAAAATAATTTGTAACTGCGTATACTTACAATCATCAGAGTACACAATCAATACATAAATCTGGACAGTTATAATAACATGTCCTCACACAGTGGAAATAAACAAGTACGAGGTATACGTCAGAAATCCTCCAGCTCGTCTCCTGAGCTTCATTGCATCCTAACATGAATCTGCAATACTCGGTCTGACCCGAGCATTATAAATAAATAACACCCGAGTCAGTCTGGAAAACCAGCATGAGAAACACACTCAAGTTGAATTATTATCTTTTCAAAAAAAATCCTTTGAAAACAAAGGTATCTCGTAAGACCACGTCACAAATAAACACGACGGGTTTTTACCTTACGATAACCAAAACATTTTTATCAAAACCGTCTGATATTATAATAGTGTCTAGAGAAAGTAAATAGAATATAGCTGAAATGCTTGCATATCACGTTCCAGCATAGTTGGGCGCAATCAAAACCGTACGGCGCTTATTGGCGATTGGGTTCCATACAGTGGCAGGGCTACTGGGGTACCGCCCGTCACAGTACTCCTCTAGAAATATGTACCGAGGACCACTCCCAATCCCTTGCAACACAAGACCGGACTACCCCTTACTGGATAGCCCGAATAAGATCACCACGAGGTTGGGATCAGCAACCGCCCACACAGCCGAAATAAAGGGACTCTAGATAGGGGTAACCTTGCCCTACTTGGGAGCTACCCACTTAGCCTTGTTGCACCTCCCCTTTTTTAGCCATTCTCGGTTGATGAGGCTTGAGTCTACGATTACCTTTTTAGAACACATTCACTTAGAATGCTCATCGCCTTCCAATGACGATGGTCTGATAGCATTCGTCCATACAAGTCTATTCCCGATCCGAACGGAACCGAAGGCACTATTCCTACTACATCCATTTTGGATTCACCCTCAGGATTAGTAGCGATTAGCTCTTGCACTTCATTGCTCCATCTTTGACTCCATGCTCTTGCTTTCACATCGAAAACGTACTCGTTGGATCGAAGTGGTTTTCGGATAACTTAACCGATCCCGGTCTCTTCGAAACAACATTCATAATTGGCCAATATTGATAGTTGGTTATTTAACTATCAAATTAACATCCATAAGCAATCATCTGGCCTTAATATAATCTTCCTCAAAATATTTATTTTCAAAATATCTTTAAAGACATATCAATTTCTTTCAACATTTGAAAACAATTTTTCAAATACTAAAATCGGTACCAGGACACTTCCCACATCTCAACACTTAGAATATTTCCGAATTTCTATTTTCTATACTTAGGAAAATATTACCAGTCCTATTTTCCAAAATCTTTCAATATTAACTTCCTAGGGGATTATTCTGTAACTTGATCCAAAAATCCATGGAAATCACAATTAGTTTCCTCTCCTCAAATCATATCCTTTTATAAGCCCTTTTTCGAATCTCGAGAGAGTTCATAAAATAATATATTTTTTTCAATTACTTTAAAACTCTATATATATATAATATGTATTTAAAATATTAATAATTTATTTTTGAAAATATGTTCAAGCAATTATTTAAAATATCAAAAACACTTTTATAACATAAATAACTCATCTTTAGTTAAATAAATAATTTTCAAAACTGATTTTTAAGGTTAGAATTTACCAAAATAAGTACTACATATTTAAAGATCTACTTACCAAGTATTTAAATCTTCACTAGTTTAAAATTACATAGTTTTAAATAAAAAAATTCCTTTTAAAAACAACCCACTTCTAAAAATTAAAAATATAATTTAAAATCTCAAAAACCAATTTAATTTATAACTTTCTCTCGATTACACAACATATCGATTCATTGTCGATTTCCCCCACCATTCTCATTTCAAAATAGGATTTTCCATTTTTCTCAACCCTGTTTCCATATTCTAATATAAATTCCTCCTATGAATCTATATTCCCAATTATCACCTGATATCAAATTTCTTCATTATAAACATCGTTTATAAATTTTATTATCCCCTTTGTTTTTTCCTGTTTATAAAAACAAATCTATTTATAAAAATCCATTATATAAATTTTATTTCCTTTAAGTTCCATTAATACTTCCAATCTATTTTCAATATTGGTTTCAACTATTTTTATATTTCCAGAATATCACTTATAATTTCTTTTATATAATTCATTTTAAAAATCCTCATTTACTATTTCACAATGGTTAAGTATAACCAACTCAAATATATATTATTTTCTAACTCAATTCCTTTAAATTAACTCCAATCCTAGTATACATATTTTTATTTTCAAATTCACTTCAATTTCATAAATTTTTAAAAATATATTTATAGTATTTGAATTATCAAAATTCAGGCCAGTGCTACAATAGCATCCAATAATTTCAATCACTGCAATAATCTATACTAGATTATTCTACACAATTCATATACCACCATATATGAAAAATAAGCAATAAATTTTGAGGAATCCAGTTGGATCCCACCAACTTGTTTCCTTGCATCCACAGATGTTAACACAACATGAAATAAATACCAATCCCACTTCGAGGGGATATCGCGGTATATAGGGTCATCCGTTATTATGCGGGACACATAGGGTCTCATCCGTTATATACTGCGGGAATATCAATCACTCCAATACTAATATATATATATATATACTACTATATATATGTAATCATCCAACAGATAATTATAGATCTATCAATCCAATCAACATCCAATAATTTAAATTTAAAACATTTAAATTTAAACGGTAATCCAAATGAGTGAGTGATTCTCACCTTAGTGATTTTTTTCTTTCTTCGAACATCCAGATTTAAACTAGATCGAAAATTTTAGCTAACCCAGATTGACTCCAATTCAATCCTAATTGTCGCTTTCATTGAGTTGAACCTCGTATGAAAGGATCTATGAATTTATTATCATCGATATAATTTAAATAAAATTACTTAAATGGGATAAAAGTTAATTTTTTTTAAGTTTTCTGGATTAGATAAAAATTTAAAACATCTATCATTAACTAAATTAAATCAGAAGGGTAACTAAATTTAACTTCAAAATACCGGCTTGGCCTGCCAACATCTCGAACCAAACCAAAGTTCGAACCCCCTCTGGCCGCTGCCCGCAACAATACCACGCCAACTTCACCACCGCGAACCCTCAATCATCCCTATGATAGCCACCACGTCTCCACTATCAGTCGCCGCGATTTCCCATGACCTTTCCTGATGGTCGATCGAAGGGCCACCATTCCTAAATATCGAATAGAACCCCCTCCATACTTCGGTCGAACGCCCCTCCCCCTTCGCGATGCCCTCTTTCCAAATGCGATGACCTCACCCAAGCTACCCACCCGAACTATCACCGCAACCTCCCCGCCCCTGCGTGCCTATCGTGGCCTCACCCCAATGCCTTGCTCGAGATTGACTAAAACATCGCGAGGATGTCGCGATTTATTTTTTCTATGAATGCTAATTTTGTTCGAATTGGAAAAAGGGGAGACACGATTTTGAATAGGGGCCGGGAAAGATGTACGCACGCGATTATTATATATTTTTCATCACGAATGCTTTAGTTTGTCTTTTGGCTGGAAGGAAAAAGAATCAAAGAGAAGGGATGCTTTAGTTCTTCACGATTTCATATATGAATTCAAGCAGATAAGTATAGAACGAACTCGTTTTTAAAACAAAGGGGAGGGTATACGATATTTTATCTTATGAGTGAAAGATTTGAAAATTGAAGAGAAGGGATGCGTGTTTTACAAGGAAAAGAGACGGCTACGATTTTGATTTTCTGACTTGACATATATACATTTTAATATTGGAAATATCTCATTTTGGGTAACTAGAAATAAACAATCCCTATCGAGGCATGCCGCTAGGCGTTCATAGTGTTATACCCCTATCTCGAATGCAATGGAAAAGGTTTCGAATCCTAATTCGATCGTATGGAGAAGATAGCTTTTTGGACCCAATTATTATATTAAATTTCGATATTAATTTCAACACGTTTGTATCCCGTACGATCAAATGATAACTCCAAACACTACGAATTTTGAAATCCAATAATAATACACTATTACGGATCCAATGGAACTGGTTTTGTCGAATTTCGAGACTTCCTCAGAAGGTTATTTTTAAATGTCAATTTAAACGATATAATTTTAAAATTGAACAAATCACTTTTAAATTCAAAGTTTAAACTTTTATTATCTTTATTATTATCCATATAAAATTTACAAGCCATTATATTATTTTAATCGAGCCTAAAACACAAGATACACTAATTTAACTAATATTCAATTATTAAATTCAATAATTAAATTATCAAATAAATCGCTATATTTTAAATTCTGAATTTATTTCATAAATGAAACCCAAATTTTCATATTCAAAATCAATCTATAAATTCAAATTTAATATTTAAAACCATTTAAATATCCACAATCAACGATAGAAAAATCTGGGTCGTTACAAAAATACTGCATTAAACTAGCATCAGATAAACGTAATGATAAATTAAATCAGTTACTATAAATGATATGAAAATGAATGTTATGTTAATTCATCTAGTGCTAGTTCAACCAATGCTGGTTTAACTTAGCATTATGTTCATTTGATGTTAGTTTAATTTAGCATTTTGTTTTATCTGATGCTGGTTTAATTAAGCATTCTATTGTCCTTCAGACAAAATTCTAGAACATGTGTCATTGAGACAATAACCGGTTTAGGTTTTCCTTTTAACTAATTCCTATATATAAGTGTGTGTGCGCGCACGTGCATGAATGCATATATTTGTTTTCGGCAATAAAAAAATTCATATACAAATATATATTATACACACATAGATTATTTTATTTATATATAAACATTTCAAACTATACCATTCTAAATATGTTTTCGATTGCTTTAAAAAAAATTACGATTTCATTTTTTTAAAATAAATAATATTTTATATACATAATAATATCCACATGAATATTTAAATTAAAATAAAAAAATTATTATTTTATTTTGGATCTTAGTTTTGAAAAACAAATTTTTACATATTTTATTTCCATGTCAAATTTATTCAAAATTTAAATATTTGCTTTTTTTAAACTAGTTTTAATTCAGCCAAATTTTAAAAAAATCTTCTTATATTTATTGCTGGAGATTGCAACATAAATAAAAAAATTAATATATATTTTATACATATTATTTTGAATAAGTCAAACATTTAACATTTTGAATTTTAAATCGAAAAGATATATATATCATATACATGTACATATACTATTAAATACAGGTATTTACAGTAAAATAAATCATAATTTATACTAATTTAAATATATTGACATTTTAAATTATAAATATTATATATATATATATATAGTTTTCAAATATAAATATTTCTATGAAACTTTACATGGCCAAATAAAAAAATTAGTTCATTGGTATATACATAATTTTATGTGATTTTATATATGACATTATATTGACATCATATCACCACATGACATATTATTGACCGTATGACATAACGATCAATTTTCCCTTGAATCCCTAGGATAGTTTATATATTTATATTGTCATGATGTACACATTTGGAATATAAATATCAAAAAATATTAAAATATAAAATTAAAATTAAATAATAAATTATTTTTAAATTAGATTATTAATATTTTATTTTAAGAATAAATAATGAAGTAATATTTTAATCATATTACTAACAATGTTTTATGAATTAGATACTAAAGTTAATTTAGTATAAAAAATACTATTTACACAAACACAAAATAAGATCTTGAGCAATTAAATAAAAGGATTTTTTTGAAAAATTCACCATATTTTCTTCATTGCCAGTGCATCTGAGCCGACAACGGTATTAAAGCCTGTATTGTATTTGTATGAATATTTAACCAACACTTATAGCACTACTTTTAAAAAAGTCAAAGTAGATGGGTGTCTTAAAAAAATATGCTTAAACTAAGGAAAATGTTACTCTAATTAAGGACCACTCTTGAATGGAAAACCTCTTGATCCTGGCCTTTACCTGGCTCGTCGAAATGATTTATTTCTTAGGTATGCCGTTGTAAAAGACTCAGAAGTGTTTAAGTCTTCAGTTAATTCAAATATCGTATTTGAATATTATAAATTAATTTAAATTTGTTTTAAATTAAATAATTAAAAAAGGTGGAATCTAGTGCACGAGGCTCACACACGATAGCGGGCTTTGGAGAGGTCGATAATATACACAGCCTTTCCCTCTCATTGCGAAGAGGCTATTTTCGGACTCGAACCTGGCCGTCCAAATCACCATGTGGGTGACTTGACCGTTGCGCCAAGGTTCCACCTCAAATTAAATAATTACATAATGCAAATTTAATATTGCTTTAAATTTAAATAAATAAATATAATTATGTCTATAAATTAATTAAACTTTTTAATTAATAAAAGGATACATATGAATATATATGTATGTATGTATCTTAATAAATTATAAATATTATAATAATTATATATATGTATGTATGTATGTATATATATATATGTGTATATACATATATATGTATTATATGTATAAAGAAAACGGTAGGTCAAAAGAAATAAAACCGATTAGATAAACTTAAGAGAGTATACATTAGATGTATGTAAAAGATATATGGTACAATGAGTCATAATCGCTATACTCATCCTGCTTAAATAGTCGATAATACTCCACAAAATTATTTTTAGATTATGAATTTAAAATAATAATGGTATCCTTGATTTATAAAATAAATAGAGTACCTTACATATAGATGATTGTTGAGCGAACTTAAGCCATGATATATCTAAGGTGACATTTATATCAACTGTAGATAAATAAGAATGTTTGCGTAACTTTGTTGAGCAAACTCAAGATTACGTAACTCCCACTAAGATATGACGAAATGATGGGTTTAGGGTATCTAATGTACTTTATAGTTTATTAAACAAACTCAAGGTCATGAAGATTATTAGAATATGAGATATAAGCAGTAAAGTGTTACTTACCGTTTATGGGGACTACAATTTGATGAATAAGCTCAAGGCCATAGTAACATGATAAATAGGTCCTAACACTCAATGAATGAACTTATGAAATTCTCGTATCTCTTTTAGGTTTTTTTGAAAGATGCAGAATTCAATGAGAGCCTTATTAGATAAATACAATAAATCTGTAACGACTCGGAATTTCACCACTTTGATTTGCGAATATTTAATTAATTTTAAATATTCAAATAATAAATTTTATAATTAAAATAAAACTCTTTTAAATAATAACTAGTGATAGTAAAATAGTCTTCAAATCTATTTAAAAATATTTAGTTCGAAGAAAAATCGAAAATGTGACCAGAATTTTAAATAAAAGGTAAGTCAATTCCCCTTTCGAATTTTTGACTTTTCATTGACTAAAAGTTGTCAAAAAACTTGTATACACTATTGTATAATTATATACATACAAATATAAATGACATAAGTTTGGATTAGGATATATTCTGGGTTATATATACACTTAAGTATATATAATATGGATGATATGACATTTTATGAAAATATAAATAAATAAATAAAGTAAATGTCATGTCCTTAGAAACCTAAGAAACACAAAGTACCTAAGTAATAAATGCATGTTGGCTAAGCTAGAGAAGAGGGGGACAAGCTCCTCATGTGAGCAAGGGAGGGTGGACATGGGTGTGAGGTGGCATGATGGTAATAGAGGTTGGGTACCTTAAGGCTAATTTGGTAATTCTCTTAATGTAATTCATATAAAACCAATTTCCATAATATTCCTCTCATTTTATCATTCCATTTTCACTTTCTAACTTCCTTCAAAACTTCACAAAACTTTTCTATGGCTTCCAAATGTTTCTAAAGTTCAAAAATCCTAGTTTCATTCACTTTAAAATTTCTAAAACCTTGTTTAAACCCACTTCCATCCATTCATACACCTTCTCTTTAAAACAAGGCCACACAACCCCTCTACCACCTTCGCCGAATACATATTACCCCTTGGCCGAACTCTTTTGGTTGCTAAAGTCCACAAAAATATCATTTTTCCAAGTTAAAAGCAAAGACTTAAGTCATATTCGAGTTCTAGTAGAAGTTAGCTTGATTTAGTCGACTTTTGGTGAGTAAAATTTCTCGCCTTAACTAAGCTTTCTAAACTTGTATACATATACTTTTCTTGGGTGTAAATATGATGTTTGTTTGGGTAGTAATAGTGTTGACTTGAATGTAATTATATGTGCTTGGTTAGCGACATATAATTTTGAATATGGAGTTAAAAAAGTTAAGTTAGAATATAAGTTGTGTTCTTGGCTCGTTTATGTAAATTATGGCATGTATATATGTTAGAAATCTTGCTTATGTTGTAGTGATGTTATGCTATGTTATGTGTTGTACATGCTAAGGAAAAGTTAGCATTTGAGCTAGTGGTTATGTCGCGGCATCGAAATCCTTTACTTGTTTAAAACGTGCTTTTCTTAAGTGATTTCGAAAAAGTTTTCATAAGTGTTAACTTTACTTTTATTTGGTTTGCAAAACTTCATATAGGGTTATAAAGTAGGTTTAATTTAAAGGGAAAGTTTTTTTAAACTATTTTGGAAGTTTAGACAAGTTTTGAAAATTTCAAATCGTATAGCGATAGTCGCTATGAATGCAGTTTGTAAAACAAACTAGTTTTGAA
Organism: Allium fistulosum; assembly: GCA_030737815.1. Taxonomy (NCBI): domain Eukaryota; kingdom Viridiplantae; phylum Streptophyta; class Magnoliopsida; order Asparagales; family Amaryllidaceae; genus Allium; species Allium fistulosum. The sequence continues at coordinate 862,762,038 of CM060905.1, read as the reverse complement.
AATCTAAAAAGTGTTTCACTTAAGATCTTTTAGGAAAGTGTTTTAGAACATATATTAAGTAATTAAAAGTAATTATTATTTATTTATTTAATGATTAATTAATTAAGGTAATTAGTACTTAATCATTAGTTAACAAAGGTAATTAGTACTTTAGTGTAAATCAAGTAAGTTAATTATAATTAGTTAATTAATTTAAAGATTAATTATCATTTAATTAATTATTTAAGGATTAACTAAGATTAATTATTAATTATTTATTTATCTATAAAGGGGTTTAATTATTAATTAATTATTAATCAAGTTAAATTTGATTAAGATATAATTTAAATTTAATTAAGATTTAATTTGGACTTAATTAAGATTAAATTATTTTTAAGTAAAGTTTTAATCTATGATTTAATTATTTATTAAAAGATTAATTATGATTTAATTATTTATTTAAAAGGATAGCTATTATTTAATTATTTATTTAAAGGATAATGATTATTTAATTATTTAGTAAAAAGTTAATTACTATTTACTTATTAATTAAAAGTTTAATTATTATTAAATAAAGAGTTTAAATGTTATTTAATTATTTAATAAAGGTTTTAAGGTTTTGAACCACTTTATTTCTAAAGATCGGTTTTGTTTTAAAAGTAACTATTTTTTTAAAAGATGTTTTAGTCCAAGGGATTTCTTTATCGATTATCCTTAAGTAACCTCAAATGATTATGAAACCAAATGACATCTATTTAGCAAAAAAAAAATCATTCTGCTATTATTATAACTTGGACATCTATTTAACAGAATTAATCCCCGCTCTACTTATTGGTTTGGACATTGAATTGTTTGCCAGTTAATTAATATATGAATTAATTATTATTGAATAAGTGATGGATTAGCTAACGATTCTAATTGATTTTATTTACATACATGTTGGCTTATGTAAATAATTGTTATGTGACTTGAAAGTCAAATTTAATTAAATGATAATCTGATTTAGTACCATTATAATCGCTAAGCCTCTTTCCAAATCTATAAGTTTGGTTTTAAATTAACTCCAATTTTATTGACAATTTGAGTTTAAGTGTTTATATAATTATAAAGGATGTTTCAAAGATAACTAATCTACTATTTTATTGGAAATGTTTTAAAGTAAGTTGGTAACCATATTTTTTTAGTATGTTTTAAAGTAAATTAAATTTTTATTAACGATGTTTAAAGTTAATTACTTATTTTAATTATGGTAATTATGATGTTTAAAGTTGATTATTTAATTGAGTAAGAGTGTTTATAAAGGATAAATTGTTTTATAAAAGGATTATACTTTATGAGAAGGATTTATTAAAAAGAGATTTACAAATGATACTTTGAAAAGGAGTTTATAAATCATTTTGGTGTTTATAAGGGAGATTTATAAATGAATTTGGAAAGAGGAAACCTTCCTTAAGTTTTGTAAATATACTTATACCAATGAGACAAGTATATGACATGTTTTCTAAGTATATGGATATGTTTTCTAAGTATTGGAAAGTATAATGTTTTGGTAATATACTTATACCTTTGAGATAAGTATATAAATATTTTCCAAGTATTGAAGGAGTATAAGAGGTTTGTAAATAATATCTTTTGTAAAGGTATTTTGAATCAAAGATGTGAAAGTGATTTGATTATTAAAAGAGTAATTTAATAGAGGCTTAATAGATCCCACATGGAATTAAATCTTTGTTGTTGGATTGTTGTTATTTGATAACTAAATAACCGACTATTAAATCTTGGCCAAAATGTAAATTTGGAAATATCTAGGAAAAGCACATGAGTTATATGGCACAGTCATCTCCGATGATGTTGTACTATGCGTATAAATTTCATTTTGTTCTCCTAGGATAAATGATAAGGAAATTTGTTCACTCGATGTTATGAGGTGATCTCTGCTCTTGTCTATCATCTGTTTATTTACGAAAGAACCGGGGTTGAGTTTACCAAAACTATCGAATGTTGTTTCGAAGAGACCGAAATCGGTTAAGTATAAATTATTCGAAAACCACTTCGATCCAACTCAAGTGTTTTGAACTGAAGACATCTTGAAGAGTATCGAATCGAAGACGGAGCTTTGGAGTACAAGGGCTACTTGTTACTAATCCTAAGGGTGATTCCAAAAAGAATGAAGTAGAAGCAGTGCCTTCGGTTTATTTAAACCCATAACAACTTGTATGGCTAAATGTTGGCATTGTATTGCTGCCTGGAGGGTTAGCATTCCAAGTGGGATTTTCTAAAAAGGTAACGTAGCATCTAGCCTCATCAACCAGAAATGACTAAAACAGGGGATATGCAGCAGGACTATGTGGGTCGCACCCATTAGGGTATGATCATCACCTTTCTAGATCGTTATTACGGATTTGGTTGTGCATGAGAGCTCTCAAGGGAAAGATTAGAAAGTAACATGGGTGATGACATATTCGATACTATCCAGTAAGAAGTAGGCCGGTTCTATGTAGCGGGGGTACAAGATGTTCTTATCAATCCTCGGGTGCATTTTATCTAGAGATGTACCATTCGAAATGTAGTCCTTTACCTTGTCATTGTATGGAAATTCATTCTACAATAAGTGCTTTCGGACTTAGTTGTTTAACTATTATGCTAGAATTTAATTAATGTAACAATTTCAGCTATGATTAATATGTATTTGTACCCTAGACATTACTATAATATCAACGGATTTTCTATAGAAATGTTTTGGTTATCGTAAGGTAAAAATCCATCCGTGTTTATATACGACGTGGTCTTAAGAGATACCGTTTATTTTAAAAGGATTTTATAAACATAGAAATCAATATGATTTGATAGAGTTTTCTCATGCTGGTTTACCAGACTGATCCGACCGTTATTTTTCTTATAATGCTCGGGTCAGATCGAGCATATTTTCAAATCTAGTTTGGATGCTTTGGAGGTTCAGGAGACGAGCTGGAGACCTCCAAGTCATATTCACGTATATTTTATTTTCGTTGCGTTAGTTGTTTTATTTCACAGCATTTGTGAGGACAGATTGTTATAACTGTCCATGCTGGTGATTTGTTTAGTGTACTATGATTGATGTGTGTATATTACAGTTTTTCTTATGTAAAAATCTGTTGTATATTATACATTATTCGTCACGATGTGAGATTATGTTCTTTCTTTTTCTTTCTTTTTCCCCAACAACCTGTCCTTCCGGCATTTGGATGCTCGGCACGTGAATATCGTGGATGTATTAGTGTCGATTTCTAAAGGTCGAAAGGGCAGGTCGTCATAAAATCGTTCTAGTAAATATAAGAACATATGTAATATTATCTAATTTACTATAATGAATTTGTGTATATCAACACAATAAAGTTGTTTTTGAAAAGAACATGCTAATAGATGCAAACTATAAAGATGGGCTAAGAAACGTTAAAATAACACTCACTTATGAAAATCTCTAAAATGTTGTCAATGAACCATTAGCTAAACCTAATAAGGAGGTCACCTGAAATAATTAATGCTTACGAGGATTGGCAATGGACTACGAACTAGTTCGCTGCTAGGTGTTGTCGACTATGAATGTCGAGCTCCAAGACAGCATGAAAACGTGAAATATTCGAACACTTAAAAAAGTGGTAGGGTAAACAACTCGTACCACGAGGTATGAGATTTTATGGAAATTGCTTCATGTGAAAATGAGCAAGCGCACCTCATTCCAAGATCATGTACTCAATATTATTGGGTACATTGGAAGGTTGGCAGATCTTGGTACAACACTTGATACCGAGCTTTAGACTAGCTTGATTCTTGGATCGTTCACTTTATTGTATGATCCGTTCATATTGAACTTCAATATGAACTCGCTGAAGTGTATTGTCATTGATCTTCTTAATATGTTAAGGACAACGGAGAATACGTTCATGAAGGAACCAAGAGCAGTGCTCACTGTCAAGGGTCGCTCTTTCTCGAATAGTTCGAAGAAGAGAAAGCGTAAGTCTAAGAGTGACAAGGGTAAGCTGAAGGCACAAGAGAAAGGCAATTGTCGCTTTTGCTCAAAGAATGGACATTGGAGAGGAACTGCATAGACTACTTAAAGATGCAAGGAAAAGGAATCAGATTCTGCTTCTAAAGGTAATTTCATATAGAAAACTGTTTATTTATATGCGCTTCTAGTTGGGTTTTAGATATTGGATTTGTAACTCATATCTGTAATTCATTACACAGACTTAGGAGGCGGCCCATCGCAAGATGGAGCATGGAATTTCAAGTTGTTAATGGAGTTAATGTAGCTATGGTCGCAATGGGAGAATACCATATGAAGCTTGCGAGTGGATTTGATTTAATTTTGAACAATTGTTATGATGTACCAAACTTTATTAGTGGAATAACATCAGTCTCTCGTATGAGAGAGAATGGTTATAGTTTTAGTTGTAATGACAGTATTATGGCTATTTGTTATGGAAATAAAACAATTGATTTTGGTGTTTTAAATAATGGTATTTATGTTCTTAATTTAAATCATGTGCTTGCTGTGGAAAATAATAATGTGTCTAAAGTAAATAATAGTTATTTTTGGCATTGTAGACTAGGTCATATTAGTATGAAACGACTTAAGTAAATAAGGGTTTCTACCGTCATTTGATTCTGAATCACTCGATGCTTGTAAGTCGTGTCTTAAAGGAAAAATGACCAATCACTCATTCAGTGCGTGCAATGAAAGAGTACATGAACACTTAGAACTAGTATATACTGATGTATGTGGTTCAATGTCTACAAGTACTAAAGGTGGAACCTCGTACTTCGTAATATTCATCGACGATTTATCTGGATATGAATATGTCTATCTCATGAAACCCAAATTAGAGGTTATTATTCGTTGAATATAAGAATGAAGTAGAAAACCAGACCAATAAAAAATACTTTGATCTAATCAAGGAGATGAGTACATTGGATATGAACTCCAAGGATATCTAAAAGAGAATGAAATTCTCTTTCAAGTCACTCCTCCATATACTCTGTAATACAATGGTGTTTCAGAAAGAAGAAATCAAACCTTGGTAGACATGGTTAAATCGATGATGAATAACACTAAATTGCCTCTTTTAATTTTTGGGATACGCTTAGAAACCACGACATATATGTTGAATAAAAGAATGTCCAAATTTGTGTCTAAGACTCCATATGAGTTATGAACTGAGAAGAAATCTCACTTTAATCATCTTAAGGTTTATGTTTTCCGACTTACGTTAAGAATGCAAACCCCAGTAAACTTGTGGCTGGATCGATCTTATGAAAGTTTATAGGATATCCAAGAAATTTACATGGATACATATTATATTATACCAAGGAACAAAGTTTTTGTTTCTTAGACATGCTACCTTTTTTAAAAATGAATTTCTCTCACAAGAAACAAATGGTAGCAAAATAGGTATCCAAGAAACTTACGTAGAGCCCAAATACGTAGACAGTAATTCAAAATATATTAAGAATAGGCAACCTATTAAAATGTCTAATAAAAATCTCGCAGGCCAAAGAAATATTATTGGTTTCTCATTGACGACCAGAGCACAAATTGTGTACCGACAAGCCTTGAAGAGTAAAGACTATGCATTATGGCTTGATGAGATGAAATTCAAGATGGATTTTATATATAAAACAAAGTATTAACTTCGGAGAATGTAACCAAAAGGACGAAATCTATTAGTTGCAAGTGGATCATTAATAAAAAGATCAGTGTAGATGAAAATGTTGAAACCTATAAAACGAGATTGGTCGCCAATAAGTTTCGTTAAATTCAAAATGTTGATTATGACAAAATGTTTTTGTCGGTCGTCGTGCTTAAATCCATTCGAATACTACTTGCAATCGCCGTTTATTATGACTACAAAATTCCATAAATAAACGTTAAAACAGTACTTTTAAATGATGATTTAAAAAACCACCGATTGAAACAAGTGTTTTGATAAGGTAATCAAATAGTGGTATCGGAACAAGTGCTTTGATCGTAGTAAAAGACAACACTACAATTCATCAAAAGTTTAGCATAGTGTATTCCACACATTTAACAAGACTTATTTCAACATTTCAAAGCACAAATCCAAGACAATAAACTTATGCTTTACAGCTCGTTAGTACTACTTACATATTCAACCTCGGCCAAATTTTTAATATCACTGTAAACAGTCCATGCATAAGTTTAAATTTATGAAGCAGACAAATAAAACTATCAGCTTTGCAATAACATGCAGGAGTCGATGCATAAGTTTAGCAGCCACAGGACGGTAAGCACATGTTTGCAATGTCATCAACGTATTTCTTGCCTGCAGATTTGGAAAAAGAATTAGAATACCAGATAATCTATGACAAGAATTTTCGTATTCATAATCCATAGTTTTTACCAATGATGGTTTATGTTATTTATCAAAATTCTAAGGTATATTTTATATTTCATTCAATGGACCAGATCTCTCAATATACTACAATATGCACGCATTTCTCACTAATCTATAGTCAAAACCTGTACACACTAAAGTACTGATTTCATCAAATGCAAGTTTCACAGTTAAACTATACATAACAAAACAAAGTAAAGGTCACATTTTCTTCAATTATGATTTTTCCATTTTGGGTGTTGACATCTATATGGAGTGTAGCCATGGTTTAAGGTTCCAGCCGGAACCCCGAGATTACGGCCACCTCGGTTCAGTTCCGGCCAGTGGCGGGGTGGGATTAGATTAAAATCCCGTTCCGCTGACTTACAACAAAAAAAAATAGTAAAATACCATTCGAGTTGCAAATTTAGGCAAGTGTCGTCGTCATCGATTTCATAGCAGCAATTATCGTCGTCGATTCATAGCAGCAACTGTCCTCGTTGATTTTATTGTCTCAGATCGATTTTACAGTCGTCGAGGTTTTACCGTCGATCGATTTCATAGAAAATGAGGGTTCGTAAATTGATTAGCAACAACTGCCCTAGAGACGTCGCGAATTGATTAGGGGAAGACGAATTGAGTTTGGGAACATGGTTTTGAAAATTAGGGCTGAAGGGAAAGGGCAGATTGGAATGGATGTTGGGCATGGGCTTTGAAATCAATTAAACAGGGCTGAATTCTAATTGGGTTGAGCTATTTAAACAAGGCTGAATTAACTAGGGCTTTGAAAATACTTTTATTTAATCAGGCTGAACGTAATGAGATAAATTGGGTTGGGTTATTTTATTTCATTTAATTTAGTTCAGAGTAATTTAATTTAGTATAATTCAAATTCAAATTTAAATTTGTTTAATTTAGTATAAATATGTTGGGTTAGACTTTATTTTATATTCTATTTACATCGACTATTATTACATTTTCATTAACATGAAAACTAAAATCAAGACCGGAAGCAAAAGCGAAACTTTCGAAATTTCCAAAATCGTCTGAAACTAAGAAAATTTCAAATGGCCGAAACCAAGTTCTCGAGCCTTGAGTGTAACACACTTTCTACGATTATGATTTTTACGTTTTGGGTGTTGACATCTACATGGAAAAATAAATTTCTGAAATGCTAGATGACATAAATAGAAGTTTAATAACGGTAATTTATTCTAATATGGATATACAACTAAATGCAATTTATTTGGTATTTGTACCAAGTTTGGTATAAAATAATAATTGATGTGTTCGAATTTTAATTGAAGTTGTGAATCTTGTGATAAATTAAATTCAATGAATTATGGTTAAATTTGTCTGGTCATATAACATACAACTAAACTACTGTTAAATTTTTATAGCGCTGTGATATACTGAATTGAATATAAAGCCATGAACGAATTTGCTTGCTTGCTGATAATCTGGTTTATGATTATAAGCGAATTTATAATTCATATGAGCTTAAATTCGATAAAGTCATGAATCTACTGAAATTATGCAAGAGATAAGCCAAGAATCAGGCCAATATAACCGTTGTCAAAACATGGATTATAAATATATTTTTATATATAAAAAAGAAAAAACAGATCAAGAAGGCACAACAAATTTCATCAACAAAATTTGTTTTCACGATATTTATACAATTTTCTCAATAAAAGATCAAACTATGGTTTGCAATTTAGTTTACCGGATGCATCTTAGGAATATTTCATATCAACGAGCCTTTATATGTTTAGAGTTTGTCATGTCTGACTTGGAAGCCTAGCTTTATTCCATGACTTCTCCGTTTCACCAAGCACAAAAATGTGTACACTTTCCACCACTACCACACACATATCATTTAAATACATACAAGCAACAATAAATTCATTAACGGTGGGGGAAAAGAAGAAGGATGAAATAAATTGAACTGCGTTTCTTGAAGTGTTTGCATTTCAATAGGAATGAACCTCTCTTGTTCTGTTAATCGGTTAAGAAATTTATGCTTTAATATAGATTGTTTTCATTTGATAGTCAAATGCTTGCACTTACACTTATTCTGACAAATCTTAAAATTCACAGAAAAGAGGTTGTTAAAAAACCAACTTGAAAGCCCCATGATCACGCTAATTAAATTTATGTAACTAGCAATTCATTTATCAAAAGCAAAACTGATGTATATATTAAAATAATCCTAAAGCAGAAGCATTTGATAGGCACTACCTAAACTTCTTTGGTTATTTCACATTAATATTGGTTCCCCACAATTTCAACTTCTTATTCACGATATTCTGAATCAATAATATCAGCTTTGACTGACTTTTTCCATATCAAGTATAATTATTTTTACGCATCAAATCATAACAATGGGAATCGTATGTTTATCTACATTTCACTTTTGAATTTATACATTTTTTAAGCTATAACAAACACAACAAGTTCAAACTTGTTTTCTCTTAATTTGAAACAACTGTCTGATAATATTTTCAAGACACAAATATTACCAAGAAAAAAAATATTAAAGAATGAAATAATGAGTTAAAAATAAAATATATTTCTAACAAAATTAAAATAATAATATGATTTCTCACATCACACCTCTTTTAATTTATAATTGCATAGTTTAATAACTTTGAGGATACCATGTATTTAGTTAAGATAAATAATTGGAGAATTGTTGCAAGATTTTTGAATGCATGAAAATATGTCAATTCATTGCTATTATACTTTTAATTTTAGATATGTTTGTCACTCTCTCAAGAAATATATGGAAGGCAGTCTATGTATCACTTATCTATTGATCAAATGTATTAAACAAAAAATATCAATCTCAAAATTTATCTAAATTTGATAATTATCTAAATAATTTAATAAAATTTATTTTTAAAATCAATAATTTTAATATAATTAACTTATACTTATTTATTTGTTTAACAAACATTAAATTTTTTTAAAAAAGCATCTAACTCTTTGTATTAAAAATAATAAAATCTGTTTTTTTAATATGAAAATATATAGATCACATAAAAAATTGTATCTAAAAAAATAACAAGTTCAACTTATAATTCGGTTTTCTAAACAAATTCACCATGCATCGCATAACATATTATATTTATAACAATATAGTTAACATTTTTTTTCCTACATTACTTTTTGCAACACATGGGTTACACACTAGTAATGTATAGTTTTAACAAGTAAAATTAATTCATTTTAGATATGAATATCATCATATTTGAGTCCGTATCAAATTTTTGTTTCAGTTTTTATTTTTGCTTTTCAAATTAGAAAGTGGGATTTTTTGAAGTAAAAGTTTGGATATTCTTTTGTATAATTAAATTTGTAGTTCAAGTGAAATTATTATGAATCATTATTATCAAATGGTAATTTAATAAAGGGTACGTTAAATCACAAAGTTTTATTAACACGAAATTTACACTTAGCTGTTGAATTTATTTTCTAAATCATATTTGTATATTCTTTGGATATGAAACGTATGGGTGGACATAAATTGAACTACAAGCTAAAGAAACACTATTTGACATATTTTTGAAATACTTGTTTTTCCACTCTTCAGTCATGTAATGTTTACTCTTTCCAAATATGATTGTAGTTTGCAAACATCTTTTTTTAACTTTTAATTGAATCAAATTAGATTAAAAAAGACATCACTTTCATTTTGTCAACAGAAAATAACATTTATTTGGATTCAAAAAACAAATGAATCCTTAGTGACAAATGAATCCTTAGTGTTTGGGTCAAAATCCAAAAAATAATTCAATGAAGCTTTGAAAAAAAATATTTCCAAAGAAAAAAAGTAACATCTAAATTTTTTGAATTTCATACATACTAACTAGTTAATCGCAAAATCGCAAAAGTTGCAAAAGCATTTAAAGATTTTAAAGTCCAAACTAAAGCATTGAAAATTTCAAATCGGCACTAACGAAGTAAGAAACCCCAATTGAAAAGGTTTGCATCTCGATCAAAATCGTAGATGTTAACATCAATGATTGATATTTAATAATTAAATAATTATTATTAAAAATTAACTAGATCGATTATTTATATTACTTTTGCTATAAGGATCCTTCAACTTATCCGAGATGATTGAATTTCTAAAATTTGAATTTGATCCGATCAAATTTTTAAGGTGTACTCATTACCCATGTTATTTATCGATTTGGAGAAAGCTTATGAAAAAGTACCGCGAAAGGTGATGTGGTGAGCTCTGGAAAAGAAGCGAGTCCCAACAAAGTACGTTACTCTTATCAAGGATATGTACGATGATGTTGTGACTGGTGTCAGAGCATGCGATGGAACTTTCTCATTAACATAGGATTACATCAAGGGTCAGTTTTGAGCCCCTACATTTTTGCTCTAGTGATAGATGAGGTTACGAAAGGTATACAAGGTGAGATTCCTTGGTGTATGTTATTTGCTGATGATGTTGTGCTAATTGATGAAAGTAGGCTTGAGGTTGATAGACAACTGGAGCTGTAGAGACAGACTTTAGAATCAAAGGGATTTAGGCTTAGCAGAACTAAAACATAGTATATGAAGTGCGAGTTCAGCGGTGTCAAGACAGAGGATGAAGATGTCACTATGGCCGGACAAATAGTTCCCAAGAAGAAATCCTTTCGATATTTAGGATCAATATTGCAGTATAATGGTGAGATTGATGAAGATGTAGTTTTAGAATTCAAGCAGAATGGATGAAATGGCGACAAACGTTTGGAATTCTCTATGACAGGAAAGTCACACAGAAGCTTAAAGGAAAGTTCTACAGAACGGCAATCAAGCCTGTGATGTTGTATGGTGCAGAATGTTGGCCTGCTAAAAGCCAACACGTCCAGAAGATAAGCGTAGCAGAGATGCGTATGTTGCGATGGAGCTGCAGTCATACAAGAAGAGACCGAATTAGAAATGATGATATACGTGATAAACTTAGAGTAGCACCAATTGAGGAGAAGCTAATTCAATATCGCTTAAGATGTTTGGACATCTTCAACGGAGGCCGCCTGAGGCACCTGTGCACGCTGGAATTATAGGTCGCGTCGAATGCTCAAAGAGAGGTAGAGGTCGATCAAGGTCGACTGTGGAGAAAGTAGTAAAAAGGGACTTGAAAGATTGGAGTATATCCAAAGAGCTGGTGTCGGACAGAAGCACGTGAAAATTGGCAATCCACGTACCGGAACCATGAACTATGAGTTTTATAAGTTTTAGATTATAGAACTAGAGAACAGGAGCCTAAGACGTAGCGTTGGTCTTTGACCAATATTACCATTAGTGCCATTATCACTATTAGTATTATTATTATCATGTTTTTTCTTTTCTTTTTTTCTTCTTTATATATACATATATATTTTTATCTTTATTTTTATTTTACTTAGTTGTTATTATTATTAATTTACTTATTTGACTTTATTTTATTATTGTTTATTGTTATTATTATGACTTTTAAAATGGTTTTTCATTTAGTTTTGAGTTCCATCTCTAGCCGACCCCAACTTGTTTGAGAATGATGGATTAGTTGTCGTTGTTGTTGTACTCATCACCCATGTTACTTGTGTGTGTATGAATGATGTGTCCTAGCTAGTGGAAAGCATAAGCATATATTTTTGCAACCATCATAACTAGCAAAAATGAAAAGATATGAAATATAGCTAACAGGCACATCCAACGTTCAAAATTTCTCTATTTTCGTCTAAATGTTAACACCTTAAACTATTTTTTATATCCTTGGTGTTTCAAATTATTTTCTATGCATGTGTGTGTATAACTCGATGTGTGTGCACGCATGAACAACCAAAAATAAGTCGTATTTTAATCAAATAGAGAAGAAAAAATAGTATTAGTACAATTGGTTGTCATATTTTGATTAAATAGAGGGAAAAATTATGTTTAGGACAATTGCTTGTGAGAGTAATGTTGCAGAAGAGAAGTTGAGAAATATGTGATGATACTAAAATTGGCCTTATCTATTTTCATTCTCATATTTATAACAATCAAGGATATGAGTTTTAAATAAGGGGATTCTTATTTCAAAGTGTGTCCATTCTAACAATGAAAAGAGACAAAATGTAACTGCTTGAATGACTTGACATCTGAAGGCGTGGAGTTAAAGGAAATGTAACAGCAATCAAACATATATATGTTAGAGCAAAAAGGAGAAGAATGCATGTTGCTTGCAAATATATAGAGCAAATGGTAATGAGAGAGAAAAGGTTAACCTCGTTAACTCATACTAATGTATGATATGCACGACGTGCACAGCATCAGCAACATAGCCAGGAATTGAGATTGGTGAGGTCACAATATTAAAAAGCATGGGAATTCGGGGGCGATAGTCCCAAAAAAAATTGTTGATTATTCGAACAGTTATAAAAAGTTCATAACAACAATTAATAGCCATAAATAATATCTGACATGATAAACGATCAACTATTGATCTTTTCAAACTAAACAACCATATCATAAATTCTAATAATTTAAAGCTATCCATGTTGAATTCTCTTGTTTTGAAAGCGATTTATAATTGCATCATTACTAACTTGATTAAATATATCTTTGTCGATGTATGCAACAAAACTATTATTTAACCATTCATCTCTCATTTGATTACGTAGATTATTTTTCACTATATTCATAGTAGAAAATGCTCTCTCCACAATTGCGGTAGAAACTGGTAGGATAAACGACAATGTTATGAGCTTGTATACCAAATTGTATATGATATTTTTTTCTCATCAATACTATCATCTTAACCAAATCACTAATGCATTTTACATTTTTGAATCTATCATTGAATTTCATGTCAATCTCATAAATCTCCAATTGATTAGAAAGATCCATACGTTCTGCTTCGGGAAAATCATCCGAATAAAATTTGAAAAATCATCTGAATAAAATTCGGATAAGCGAACCAAATGTACTTTATCAAAAGCAACAAACAAGTCAACCGAACTAAGTGCTGACATACAAAGAAGTTTGAAGTTACCTCATCGAATCGATTATTGAGTTCAATGATTTACTGATCTAAATAAAGGCAGAACAAACCAACTTAATAATGATGTAAATTTTTAACCATTTGGCCTCTTCTTGTGCAAACGTTCTTTGGATATTTTTACCAACATCAAAGCATTTACAATATCTTGATCTTTTCGTTGTTGCGCTTTGGAAAGATCATTAGTAATTGCAAGTACATTCTTCATCAAATGCAAAATAAATATGAAATCGTAAGATTGTAACATTTTTATCAAATTCAAAGGTTCCCTTTTTTTTATCATCTGACATATATCCTACAAGATCGATAAGGATATCAATAACTGGAGGAAACATAATAATCAAATTACCTAATGTACCATAATGTGAACCTTATCTCTCGATCATTTCAAACTCCGCTCTTGATTTAACCCCTGACTGCTAGATAATTCACCACTTTCTAGTTGACCAAATATTCTATTTGTTTTTTCCTCTTTGAGAATTTTCAACGCTTGTATGATGCCCTGGCAAGATTTACCAAATTATTAACTAAGTAAAAAACTTGAAAATATGATCTATATCTTTAGCGACACCAACAAATGTCATTTGCAGTTGATGTGCAAAATAGTGAACATAGAAAGCAGACTTGTTCTCATTCAAAATAAGTGTTTTAAAACCATTAAACATACCTTGCATATTACGTGCACCATCGTAACTTTGACCACGTAGCTTTTCACACTCAATTTATGTTTGCTGGAAAAAAATTTAAGCGGTGTTTTAATAAAATTTGATGTTGTATTAGGAACATATACCATGCCTACAAATCTTTCAACAGTTCCAGTTTCATCCATAAATCGCAAAACAATTGTCGTTTGCTCTTTAATTGAAGAATCACGAGCTTCATCGATTAGTAATGCAAATAATCCTTCGGAAAGTTGTTTTAGATAACATCTATAACTTCCATGCAATACGATTCACGTTATCCTTTTGAACATTCGGTAATGTCATTTTAAGATTTTGTGTTGCATTTTTAAAACAACCGCATTAACCGCAAGCTTTTCATTAGCTAGCCATTGTAGAAGTTCAAGAAAATTTCCCTTATGCATAGATTCTTCGGATTCATCATGACCATGAAAAAGCAAACCTAAATGCAAGAGTTGAATCTCAACGAATTCGATAATCGATCTGATTTTGAGTTGATTGTATCTCAATTACCATCTCGATATGTTGATTTTGATTCATTAAATTTTCAGCCTTCATGTATGCAGCAATATGAGCATCTGCATTAGCATGGACTTGAAGTCTTTGATATTTTTTTTAATTTTTAAACCCACATCAGATAAATGCATCACTTGTGTCTTACTTATCGATTGAGGGCAAAATAAATAGCATAGTAAGCAATATATGGCATCTTCTTTCTCACTATACTCCAACCAACTTTTGTAACGTTAAACCATGATTGATTAAAGCGACGAGCTTTTCCACCAATTAAATAGTTGCAAAAAAGGCTGACAAGGACCTTTCAACAAATATGACCTTCGAACTATGTCTAGATCATTTGGACCATAGTTCGAAATTTGACAGCGTAAACTAGGATCGAAAGGAAGGTCTAATAAATCCACTTTAAAATGACTTTGAGTTACTAAGTTCCAAATAATAGTGTGTTGATTATCATTGTTCGGGGCACCATCAGTAGGCATAGAAATTGAAGAAGAACCAACTTTGTTTGAAATATTTTCAAATGATCTTTTGGAAAAAAAATGCAAAACTAAAATAAATTAATTCATTACAATTAATTAATCTACTAATTTTACTAATTTCAGCAAGGAATTAGGTAAACCATAATTAATCGCTATGAAGAGGTTACCATTTCAGCAAAGTATTTCAACAAATCTATCTCAAAAAGGGATATTACTTTAAAAAAAATTATTTCAACCCCAAATTAATTTATTCAAATCAGTAGTTCCATGCAAATTAATCTCCAATTTAAGTAGACCCTAAATAACTAGATTCAAATCAGTGGAAACTAAAATCGGGGCTAGTAGATTACTCATGCTGCCATGAAAAGAGGAAATAGCCAGCAACAGAGGAAGGCGATACGATGCAAGAGGGGCGCGAAAATCTGATGAGATGCGAGAGGTTCGAATACAGTGTCGAAAATTTGATGTGCAATAGGAAAACGGTGCAAACTGCTGAATGGTTTCAACGATATGTGTTTCCGGTGATGTCATGTGACCTCACCAGGCTTAACATGTCTTCATCCCTACACAACATGCATATCACGTAGAGATGTGTTATGATATGAAAATTGAATATGTATTCATATAACCGTGACAACAGCTGAAATGATGAACGTCGACGTTAACATGTACAATAAATTTTCTTTACCGATAAGTAAAGAAAATGAAAAGTGTTAAGCACTATCAATTATATATTAGTATATAATTATTGCACGTGTAAACCTAAATTGTTGTCAATCATCATATTTCATAACAAAGGACATAATTATGTGTGAGTATCAAAATTGTTCACTAACACCCTTGAATAGAATTATATAAAGAGATTAACGAAGAAAGTAAATTAAAGCAAAGAAGTAACACAATTGAGTGCAAAAAGAACAACAAAAAACGAGAACACCAGATTTATAGTGGTTCAGCGTAATTGCTTACGTCCACTTTGAATGTGATCTTTATTACTTTTCCAATCACTTGAATACAGATACAATCCGTAAACAAACAACTTGAATACAAGTTTGAATAGAAAAGAAACGAGTATATAAAATGGCAGTCTCCCTGGAGTTTCCGAAAAAAAGTCTCTTCAACTGTGCCACTGCCCCTCTGTTTATAGACGAAGACACGCTGCTTTCCCTGCATATGCCCATGACCAAGACACTCCGGCCCACAGCAAAACTCATGTTCTCCGATCCGTGGACACCGACCCATATGCCACCGAGCCACTCTGGCCGAACCAGGGATCCCATGTAGATGACTCGAAACAAGCTACCATATGACTCGGAGCAGTTAGACACGAGACTCGAAGTGATGAAGCACCGATCGTATCTCCCTGTGGTAATTTGTTGGCTTCCCTGATGCATACCAAACCAGGTATGCCTAAGCACTGAGACTGGGTCCAAGGTGCCAATCCACATGTACCGAGCGACAAATGTCGTGCCAGGCATGACCGAACCACCTTAGCTTTCTCACCATGACCGAACGATATATGTCGAACCACGTATGACTGATTCATATTAGCTCTCTTACCATGATCGATCGACGTGTGTTGAACCATGCACGACCGACCCACATTAGCTCTCTAAGGCCGAACCGCTAAAAGCCGACCCACATGAACTGATTCCTCCGAGGCCGATCCCATCCAAACCGGACCACCTAGGCCGATCGTAGCCAACAACATCAACTAGTCCACAGCCGTCCCAGCTATACCGACCCACCTTGACCGATACATCTTTGCTGATCCATTTTGGCCGAACCACCATCTAATACCAAACCACGATGTCCATATTCTAACGCCGACCCACTCCCAATTCCTATACCTAACAAACATGCCGGCCCAGAGCTAAGTATACCGAACCACATAAATAGACCGATCGTATCAAGCTGCACTGATCCCTCACAATTCCAATTCTCCTTTGGGAACATGGCCTCTACAACTATCGCCTTGTAGCCGGGCCAAGATCTTGGGTACGGGGTAACATTATGCATGCTTTGCATTTCAATATGCAATGGCAGCAAGTGTAAAGATTCTTTATGAAAATTACTTATCTTTTTATTCTATCTACATTGAACATTATTTCGTTAGTTAGAACAATGATTATTGATATTTCGATGTATAGTGGTTGTTCATAGCTAGTTGGTTAATTTGTATATGCTTTTATTTTAATTTCTTAATTTTAGCCATATACTTGTCATAATACGTCAATATTATAACAATGTTTCAACATGGGATCATATGTGCATAAAAAGAGTATTATTTTTTATTTGAATAATAAAAGTAGTTTGCTGAAGAGTTTTGTTAACAATTAGCAATTTAGCATATCATATCAAAATGCATACCACTTGAATATGAAACGGTTTTAGACACAGTAACGTTTACAATTCAACAAAATGCATACCACTTGAATATCAAGGTGTTGGCTATAAATATGAAACGGTTTTAATGAATAAAATGAACTTGAATATGATGGTAAAAAAATATTTTATATATAATTGTTTTAAACACAGTAATCCTAAATTAATAACACTTCTTTGTAAAATATATCCTACAAATAGTTGTATGCCACCAATTTTCAGAGTTTCTTTGAGTCTTTAGATGTTAGATTACTTAGCTTTTTCTTGCAGTATGTTTTTTTTTGTTAGTGTCAAATTTCAGATCAGAATTTTGAATTACACACGTATATAAAGGCTATATCATGGTTGGTATTTTCAACTATCAAGCCACCGTACGAACAATGGTTTACCATCATGGACTTATGTTGACAAATTGACTCTCATAGAAAATGTTGATCATCCATTTTTCGACAGCAATGGTGGTGGTTAGGATTTTTTTAGACCAACATCCAATCACATCGTCTATATTTAAGTTTAATTTTAATATGTATAGATGTACTAGCTCAAAAGGTAAGCAAAAAATATACCAAAATTTTACTGATGTGACTGTGTGATTTTATTATACAAAGTTATCTTAAGAAATGTAAAGATAAAAGGACAATTAAAAATTAGAAGTATGACCCGTCAGACTTGGTTGTTGAATTATTTTAGTTCTTATAGATAATAAATATTGTGAACTACAACCTGCTCTCTTTTTTGGAATGAATTTTGTTGTTTTCAAACTATATTTATAAATTTATTCTCTATGTAATACTTACTCCACGATATGTGCAAAAACATAAATTTTAGTCGTGTAATAATGGATCAAAATGTTAGCAAGATAGGTTTAAAAGTTAACCACAACATCATATTAGATGACTGCGTATTTTAGCATTATATCTATTATACCGCCTTTTGGCAAGGCCGTGACACCAAGAACTTGATTAGAAACTAGTGACAGTTCGTCTTGAAGATCGGTTACACAAAAGCTCATTATGGATATCGATGAATTTTGTCCGAGTCCGGATCGAGCCACAATTAACAAGACATAACAAGCAAAGCCAGGGCAGCCAACGTCCCAAGTTTCAAGTCGATCCGAGTACGTATGCTCAAATTATGATCCACACAAGTTAGGAGAGAAGCAATGATTCGAATCCATCTATTCGAATCCATCAGGATCGAATCGATCAACAGGCTGGGCTAGGTCATGTGCTTCATATTCGCATCCATCATTAAGACATGGTTCGACTCGATCCGGTCCTTGACCATCACACATGTTCGAATCCATCAGGTTTCCCCTGCTTCGAATCCATAAGTGTCACTGCGCTTCGAATCCATAGAGTGACCTTGCTTCGAATCCATTCTATTATGGCGGCTTCGTATCGATCAACTACTGTCCACAACGATCGATACGAACCAACTTCTGATCGAATCCATTTCTTCGAAACCGCTAAGTCAAAGTGGCGAAATTTGTGGAGTCGACCCAGTAAAACTCGGAGCAAAAACTGGATCAACCCGGGAAGCGCGCGCCACGTCAACGCCTTCGCTCACTAGGCCATCGATTCGACCCTATCGATTCGAACGGAGCATATCAACCAGAAATACGATCTTGAATCGATCATAACTCGAGATCCACAAATCCAAATGCTATGAAATTTTCACAGAAGCTTGTGCACATGTTGAAGAATGTCCACACCAAATTTCAGCTCGATTGGATGATTTCTTGATCGATTCGAATGGACTTCGAATCGATCCCAAAGTGGTCCGGATTTCCTGAGAGCGGGCATGTGGGCCCCCTCACGTGTCAGAACTGGTCTCCCGAGATTTAGGCGAAATATCAGCCTCCTACGCCTATAAATAGAGCCCCTGGTCATTCAGAAAAGGGATCGGACAATTTTGAAAGCTAAAGAGCGCCCAGACTCTGCCAGATTTACTCAAAATCACCACTGTTGTCTTAGATTCAGATTTAGCTCATAAAGTCAGTTGTATTACATTATAAGAAATTGTAATCTTCGAGTATCGAGCAATAAAATCATCAAACTTCATAGTGGACGTAGGCGAAACGCCGAACCACTCTAAATCGCTTGTCTTTGCAATTTACTTTCTGCTATTTGGAGTTTTTGTTAGATAATCCACAGTTTTAATTTTCATTCTTCACTTTTATCTCTTCAAAAACTTCTGAAGAGTGTTGTGCCCATTTTTGGTACAAACACTTTGGTGCTTTCACTGAGAGCAAACCAGTTTTTCTCCTGCTCTTTGGATCTACCATCGATACCGGATTGCATAAATCTAAGGGGAAGATCCATATCTCTACTCCAGAATCCTTCCATTCTATTCAGATTTGCGTAAAATCTAGGAAAGGAATCCACTACTTAAGATGGTTAGTACAAGAACTACCTCTATGGCTGCTGATCAAGAAGGTCGGGATAGACAGAATCCTACACAGCAGCTACAATCCAATCAAGACAACACTGCTCACTCAGATCCGTCTGAACCAGTCACCAGACAAGAGTTCCAAGCGTTGCTTTAAGAACTGACTCAAAGTCGGCAACAACCGGCCGAACAGTTGCGTGCTAATATTGAATTGACCAATCAATTAAACCGCCGAAGGCGTAGGAGGACCAGGAGGGATGATGCTTCCCACTCGTCCACTGAAAGTTCTGCTTCATCTGACTATCACAACAGATCTACACGTCCCCGATTGGACGCAACCCACACACAAGCTACCGGATATCAACCTGCCTTGACTGTAGGGCAATTGAGGGTTGGACCGTCAACTAGCTTCCAGACCGGGCCCTCGTCACAAGGAGGTGCTGTTCCACAATATACCGCGGACAATCGCACTTCAACCGCCGCGGTAGAAACAATGATTGATACCCGAAATCTGTCAGATCCGAATAATTACCAACGTTGGCGTACTCCTGAACCATACATCCCAGAAGATGTCGAGCCAAGGAGGCGAAACATAGGCCGTCGACAGCGTCCGGTACAAACTCGCGCTGTGGAACCCGACCACACCTTAGCTCAGCATGCACAGAATGTGGCTATGCCCGATATTTCAACCATGATACGTCAAATGATTCGCGAGAGCCAAGGGCTTACCAATGACGACTGGGGAATCTCCCGTAGTCATACTCCTTTCACAAACGAAATATTATACGATGAACCTCCTCGGCGATTCAGAATGCCAACTCTCCCTATGTACGAAGGAAATTCCGATCTCAATCAACATATTTGTAAATATGAATGGTCAATGAGCGCCGCAAGGGCTGATGATGCAGTAAAATGTCGAAGTTTCCCCATCTCTTTAGGAGGAATCGCAACAATGTGGTTCACAAGGTTGCCACCTAGATCTATCTCTTCGTTCGATCAACTGGCTAAGAAATTTGTCGAACAGTTCTGTATGCATGTCGCCAGACCTAAAGACGTTAACACCCTATCTAGCGTCATCCAAGCTAAGGGAGAGACACTCAGACGTTATTTAGAAAGATTCCACGCGGCATATGTAGAGATTAGTAATCCTAACGATAACTCAATCTTGATGGCATTAACCAAAGGAATCGATCCCGATTCTGAGTTTGGAAATTGGCTAGCTGGAAAACCACCCGCATCGTTGGACCGTTTCTACTCCAAAGCCGCTCAATTCTTACGGCAAGAGGACGCGAAACAGTCTAGGAAGCAGGACGATGCGATGCCCAGAACTGAAGGAATACAAAGTAATGTGGCAGTTAAGCAGTCCGGTGAGAGTTCCAGAAAAGTTCAGTTGAACATACATAACAAACAAACTCAGCCGCGAGGCCACAATGGTCAGGATAAAAAGAGAGATCCAAATCGAGGCCCACAGCGTAGGGCTCCGATGTTCGATAATTACACGCCATTGAATACATCGTTGGAAAACATGTATCTGCAAACTTACAACACTGTGCAATATAAGAAGCCTGCTCCGAAGCAATCATCGGAGAAGCAGATTCAAATAGGGAAGTTTTGTAGATTTCACGAAAGTTACGACCACAATACCAATGAGTGTCAACATTTGCAGGACCTCATCGAAAAGTTGATCAGGGAGAGAAAGTTAGACCAGTTTGTGCGGGCACCGCAGTCTGGTGGAGCGGGCCCCTCAAATCAAAATCATGCACAGAATCAAGAAAGACAAAAAGAACCAGGTCGTGTCGGAGGAAGATTGGTAATTAATGCTGTAAGTGGTAGTCCTCATCCAGCAGTTCGAAGCTGGGAGGAAATGGAATCATATAACAACTTAGCTAGACGTACAAACTTCGAGTATGATGGTAACTTGGACGATAGACCTTCGACCAAGCGAAAGAGAGCGATGACTAACGACATCATTTTCCGAGATAGCGATGTTGACTACGTCGGAAGCCCGACTACTGATCCACTTGTGATATCGACCCGAGTAGGTCCGATGTGGATGAAAAGGATCCTGATTGACTGTGGGAGCTCTGTGAATATCATATTTGTACATGCTTATAATCAAATGAAGATGAAAGTTGGGGATCTAAAACCCTGTCAAACTCATCTACATGGATTCAATGGCAGCGCTACCATACCTGTTGGGATGGTAGAGTTACCAGTTGAGTTGGGAGCCGGAGAACGTAGATCGATTCGGACATTGCAGTTCGTTGTGTTGGATGTAAACTCGCCATATAATGCCTTTTTAGGTCGACCTGCCCTTGCTGAATTTAAGGCCATAATCGCCCCGTGGTGTTTAACTTTAAAATTCCCAACCATCAACGGAGTTGGGGTCGTCCAGGGCGACCAGGTTGATTTGAGAACAATCATACGTCGAAATCGAGTTGCCCGATTACGCAATGCCAAGGACCGACTTAAAACTTTTGAACTCGGTGAGCTAGTCACTAAAAAAGATTATCCGGCACTCCCACACATGAGATCAACGTGGAGAGGGTCGCACAAAATTAAGCGAAAGCTCGGGGATGGCAAATTTAAGTTAGCGACCGTTGATGGTCTAACTTTACCAAGGGCCTGGAATAGCGAAAGTCTTCGTCGCTACCGCAACTAACAGGCTATGTTTATCTATTTAGTTTAAATTCCATTTTAAAATTTGTTTCTGCATTTCGAAATTAGAACTTGTAATAATGCAACTGACTTTGCCATATTTTCTAATTTCAGCAATAAAATGCCATTTCTTCGGGCCAGAGCTGTGATTCGTTAAATACAATGTACAACATCACGATGCACGGAGAGCTGAATTCCATCCTGCAAGTGGAATTTATTCAAGTAGGGAGCGGCTGCGATACGGCCGGCCACTCGCTAAGTGAAACTCGAGCTCGGGGGCAAGCCATCACATCAAGGCTAAAAATGGGTTGATACACGACAATCCTTCACATAACTCCGTACTCCCAGAGTGCGAGACGGAGTATAAACATTAATCAACTCCGTACTCCCAGAGTGCGAGACAGAGTATAAACATTAATCAACTCCATACTCCCAGAGTGCTAGACAGAGTATAAACATTCACTGAACTCCGTACTCCCAGAATGCGAGACGGAGTATAAACATTAATCAACTCCGTACTCCCAGAGTGCGAGACGGAGTATAAACATTCACTGAACTCCGTACTCCCAGAGTGCGAGACGGAGTATAAACATTAATCAACTCCGTACTCCCAGAGTGCGAGACGGAGTATAAACATTCACTGAACTCCGTACTCCCAGAATGCGAGACGGAGTATAAACATTAATCAACTCCGTACTCCCAGAGTGCGAGACGGAGTATAAACATTCACTGAACTCCGTACTCTCAGAGTGCGAGACGGAGTATAAACATTAATCAACTCCGTACTCCCAGAATGCGAGACGGAGTATAAACATTCACTGAACTCCGTACTCCCAGAGTGCGAGACGGAGTATAAACATTAATCAACTCCGTACTCCCAGAGTGCGAGACGGAGTATAAACATTCACTGAACTCTGTACTCCTAGAGTGCGAGACGGAGTATAAACATTAATCAACTCCATACCAGTGTAGTCAAAGCGCTCGCCTAGGCGCGCCTAGGCGCCAACTTTTTACACCCTCCAGGCGCCGGCGATGCTCAAGGCGTCGGAAAAGCGCTAAAGGCGCTGAAGCGAGGGAAGCCCTAGGCACCAAAAAAGCGGGGCTTTTGCATCTCAGATTCGTTCTGGGTTTGGGCCCAAAATTCGGGTTCGACCGTGCTTAATTGGGCTACCCAATTTCATAATTAGGTTTAGCCGCATCTCAAATTCTCGATATCGATTATCGACAGTGAACAAAAAAAACACGAAACATAAAACAAAAGAAAAACGACGCTCGAACCGAACTGCAAATCTCCACGCCGCTCTCTGACATCGATCTCCACGCCCCACGCCGCTCTCTGACGTCTATATGCACGGCGTCGACCACTGTGCTGCCGTCCACTGTGCTGTCCTTCACTGCTGCCGTCTGAAGTCTCGAACCTGAGGTATTTTTTTTATTTAGTTAAAAGTTAGATGTAGATTAAGTGATTAACTGTTATGTTATGTTATTTTCTTATTTTATTAGTCTAGGTTTAAATTCCAAAATTTATGTTATGTTATTAGTCTAAATATTGATTAAGTGTACTGCTTTTAAATTTAGATTAATTAAGTGTACTGATTAGTTTTATGTTAAAATTGAATTTATTTTTATGTTAAAATTTAGTTTTATCTTAAAATTTAAAATTTAGTTAAATGTTTTATGTTAAAATTTAGTTTTATGTTAAAATTTAATTTAGTTAAAATTTAAAATTTTGTTAAAAGTTGTATGTTAAAATTTAGTTTTATGTTAAAATTGAATTTAGTTTTATGTTAATTTGTTAAAATTTTATGTTAAAATTTAGTTTATGTTAAATTGAATGACTTTGTGCCTTCTTAGTTTAGTGTATGATGATCGTATGATGTTTTACTCACAATATTGCCTTTACATACAGCTGTTTGATGCTAAAATTTGAGTTTTTGATCGATTTTTAAGTGCAGTTTTTGTTGCTGTAAAACAACAAAAAATGTGAAAAAAGCCCCAAGGCGCCAAAAAGCCCTAGGCGCTGACCCGGGGCTTTTTGGCGCTTTTTCGCCTTGACTACACTGCTCCATACTCCCAGAGTGCGAGACGGAGTATAAACATTAATTAAACTCCATACTCCCAGAGAGCGAGACGGAGTATAAACATTACTTAACTCCGTACTCCCAGAGTGCGAGACGGAGTATAAACACACATCAACTCCCTACTTATCTCCAAGACTGGGGGCAGAACCAAAGCAAATATTGAATTGAAGGCAAAAGAGAATATGTTTTCATTTCCATCATCAACAAAAAAAATCTGATTACAAGCTGGTTCAAAAAAATTTCTACTAGTGGGAGCCAAGTCCACATCTATACACGGCTATAGAAAAATCAAAAAGACAAAACAAAACACTACCCCCGAACATGACAAGCAAACTAAAGGAAGAGTTCAATCTTTCTTCTTCCTCGGTTTCTTCTTCGGGGTAGCCCCACTGGATCCGCTACCCGGTTTCTTCCTCACTCTCTTACTCTTCTCCGGTTTGTCCTCCGATGGCGACATGATATCAACATCCTCCTCAGAGCTTGAGGCAACAGATATTCTCTTGGAGGATGGAACTGGAGGCAAAGGAGCTATGACAGGAAGTGGGGCAGGAGCGCTTGCAATGACCACAGTGCCGCCCGGCGATATCATCATTAGTGGGGCAGGACCAGACGGATTCATGCCTACTGTCATTGATGTCATCTCAGCACTAATCTCGGCAAGGATTTCATCCGCACAAGATACTTGGGCCGCGCTGGAAGTACTAGTGGCTGAGATAAAAGAACTAACAGCTGGAGCGACCCCGCTCATGGCAAAAGATGGATCGAAAGGGTCATTGGGTTGGCTAAGGAGTTCCTCAATCATCTGAGCATCAAAAGATAGCATGCTCGCTTCTCCCTTTTCGCCAACCACAGTAGATGTCATAATGGCCTCGGTGACGATGGCCCCTTGCGCTTGATAAGGAACTTGTGATGCAGGAGGCGCAGATACGACGGCTTCAGTCACTGAAATATGAAAAAGCAAAGATTGTTAGCTAAATGTATTGCTTCAGATTCACCACACCAAGTATATACGGGAAGCGTTCAAATACCTTCCTTGACCTGGCCCGAAGTATGGGCAGGTGCAAAGACAAGGGGATCAACAAGAGACAGCTGCGGTTGGTCAGGATTATAAGCGGGGACAGACTGGGGATCGACCGCGCCAGTGGTCTCAGGCAATGTCGGAATTACAGCTCCAACACTTGCTTCGTGATGCTCGATCCCCGAGCCCTCACCGGTCTCTATCTGTCGAGCACCAAGCCTCTCTTTCTCCACGAAAATCATCGCATCGTGGAGAACCTTCCTCTCTTCCTCAGAAAGCAAGCGCGTCTCAAGCTCGAAATCATCCAGTGCTTCATCCGGATGCGCTGCTTTCTTCTTCGCCACCAGCCTAGTCCAGGCGTTGTACAGAATCATAGAGTCATCTCCAAGCCAAATAAATTTCTATGCTCCAGCAAGTTGGCGTTATAGGTAACCAGGAGATCATCGAAATCAGCTTCCATCCTGGACTGCTCCGCCGTAATCTTTTCCTCAACTTCTACCTCCACAGACTTAGTCTTGGCCACCGCCGCAGCAAGTTCAGCTCGAAGTGATACAGCTTGGTCGCATGCCTCCTGGGCGGTGGTGTTTGCGTCATCTTTCTTTTTCACCACCTCAGCGAATTTAGCTTTAAGCTCATTCAGCTCTTTAACGGCGGTGTCCCGCTCAGCTACGACGGTGGTATAGCGGTGGCCCATCCCTTCTACTAAGGCACAGTGTGTCTGCTGCATCCTCGCCATCTTCGCCACAGCTTCGTCATGCTTTTTAAGCACTTGGAGTTCAGAGTTTCGAGACGACTCCATCTCAGATTGAAGAACTTGGATGATGCGATCTTTCTTGACAATCTCAGCATCGCGCTCCTCAATAACCTTTGCCCGATCAAAAGCCACCTTTGAAGCCTTCACGGCTGCTTTGTACCATTCCTTGTATTGAGCATAAAAGTCGCGGATATAGCTATGCGCAATATTTTCGGCATCCGAAGGAACCCTCTTGAGATGGGGAGGGAAGACATAAGCATCCAGACAAATTTCTGAAAAGTCCTTTTTCATTTGAGCAAGCTGGATGGCTCCTTCACTTGTCAATTCAACCGGGGCCTGCTCAACAATGGCAGCCGCCTGCGGTTCAACCCTTTGCCGCTGAGTTTCGGGCCGGGAAGATTGAGAAGGTTGTTGGTGCTGCGAAGACTCGGGGAGATCTACTGGGGCCCTAGGAGACGGAGGAGAACGAGATCGCGATCGGTACTGGTGGCCTCTATCTCTGTCAGTACGATCATGACCAGAGTGGCTACGCCAATAATCTCGATCTCTATCATAGCGATCCTGATTGGTATAGCCTCGTCCATGATCCCTATCTGATTCCCTCCAGCGGGACTCATGGTATGAGGAAGATCGGCGTACATTACAGAGCTTATCCAAAGTGGATCCACGGTCTGACATCTCACCTGCGATAAGAAGAAACTGCAGTTTAGAATCCTACAAAAGTGACATTCAATATGCGGAAATCATGTAGTGCTGTGGAAGTGTGTGTAAATGTGTAAACCCCCAGACCAACCGGAAGTGTTGACCGCACTCAAAGGGAAGGGCTCGCTCATATTTAAAACATCTTGAAATTCCTCCAACCCGGAATTGTGATGAATCGATATATAATCCGGGATGGGAATATCATCAAGCCCTTTGAAAGTATCTCTCGAATGAGAAGGGGCGGCCTCAGAAATTATAGCTCCGGAAGTGGAAGAAGACACATCTACAGACTTCCACCCCTTAGATTTAAGTTTTTTAGAAATGACGGTCTTGCTTTTCCGTCTTTCTCCCAATTCTTCAAAATTTCCCGAAAGATCCGCCATCGGCTCTACGTCTGTGTGAGTTCTTTCTTCGTCGCTCACTTCAGTAATTACGACGCCTAGCGTTTTCTTCGCCATTTTCTTTTTCTTCTTGTTTTTCTTCTTCTTTGAGACGGGCTTTAGCATCCCTTCGGTGACTATGCTCTGATTCCTTTCAATCAAGTCGAGAGTCCTTAAGTTATAGTCAGTCAGCACCGAGTCGATGTGTCTCAACTCGCTCGGAATTTCTTGGAGGCTTCGAACTATGCCCTTGTAATACCCGCCGTCGGGTCTGGAGATAATGGCTATAAGAAAAACAGGATGTTAATACCGATACCAGAAAGCTATTAGTCAAGAAAAACGTCGACAGGTTACGACACTTACATCTAGACAACCATCGCCTAGCAAAACCTGGAGGACACCGGACATAAAACCATTCATTCTTAAAGTAACTAAGTCTGGTCCAGGCTCCGGTAATAACTTGACAATTTCTCACTGCCTCCAAAAATGTAAAAGACGGACTATCGCCTCTGCTCTTGAAGTTAAATAGATATCTGATTTTCGTCGGCTTGGAGGACGAAAGAGGTGTTCCATAAATACAATAAACGCACTGTTCAGTAGCGCGTTCCCGTTAGGGTGTAATTGAGAAGGAGCGATTCCAAGAAATGATAGCATCTCCCTAATGTATTGATTGAATGGAGGGAGTGTTCCGGCCGCACAAGCATGTCGATAAAAGGCAGTATACCCTTCGGGCGGACAGTGAGGTCTGTCACTAGGTCCCGGCAATAGTGCATCATCCAAAGAGATATTATGTCTCGTGCATATCATGCCCAATAAGTTTTCGGAAATATTGGACTGAACGGAGTCTACCGGGTCCTCAATAAATATGGCCTCTTGTAGTTCGTCAGGGGCTGGATCTATCATATCCGCTGGGATATCTGGAATTACAAGAACCGGAGGGGGAGAACTCTGAATCTCCTGCTGATGAGAGCTCGAAGATTCCATAACTGACTACTTATCAGAAATCAGTATTAAACAAACAATAAACCCGTGCATCCCGCAGTGTAAAGTGTATGAAGTGCAGTGCAGCTAATACTTAGTAAATTTAACGAAACCAAAGACAAGATGGAAACTTCGAAAATTATGAAGTTGGTTAGATTGACCGTCATTTGACCGTCTTAAACCATATCGTCCAGAATTCATGGTGGTTGGTTAGTATTTATTTGTCAAAGAACAGTTCCATCAACGAGCTTCGAAGGACAGTCAAGTATGCGGTATACAAGTTCAAGTCAAATATGCAAAGATGAAGCTCGTCGGAGTCGTGCCATTAATTATGTGAAATTTATGTTACCATGAAAGTTAGTTCGTATCGATCGAAGTTGGAGTCAACAATTCCGAATCGATAAGGAAGGCACGGTTTCGAATCGATTCCAATCGAATCGATCGCACCTAGGCTTTCGAATCAATCGGGAGACTTTTCCTTCGCATCCATCATCAGACTTGCATTCGAATCGATCTCCGGAAATAAAACTCTGAAATAGCTAAGTAACTCCAGCTTCGTATCGATCGTATACCCAACACCTTCGAATCGATCGACTAGGGACAACTTCCTGTATCAATCATTATAGATCGATACGAGGATGCATCATCTGCGATCGATTCGAACATAAACCCCCACTTCGTACATCCAGATCGATACGATAACCATGGAAGAATCTCATCTCCCAGACCGATTCAATCGCCATTATTCCAGATCGACGCGAAGGGAAGACTCTGACCTTCTCTCCCATACTTCTCCTTTATTTCGTTTTTCTAGTTGTTATCCTCGATTTCGACTCCATCAAGACCGATTCGAACACGAATGGAAATAAGGGAAATTTCAAGATCTTGGGACTTCAAGTACATGGTTGAATTGTCTACCTAAATGTATAATTGGATCGGAGTTAGGCGCTGGGTCGATTCGAGGGAAAGAGCAGCACGTTCGCCTTTGTTCCTGAGAATATAGGATCGATTCGTTCGCACGAGAAAGCTATAGTGAAAAGTAAAAAGTAAAAAATGCCAAGGTACCCGGTATTTATATGAAACCCTGAAGGCAACCGGGTCGATTCGTCTCCCGGTCTACGTGACCGCTCGCAACCAGTCAAAACCAGATCGATTCGAAATAACCTATTCGAATCCATCGACCTTTTGTCTCCATCGAATCGAAGGAAACATCGGCAACCACCAGTTCGAGACCGCTCTTCGTATCTATCTCTTCGAATCCATCCGTAACGTTTCGAGTTCATCGATACGAAGCGCTCTAATAAGGAGGTAACTCTGGAGACATTCGACTCCATCGATTTGAAACCGTCACTTCGAATCCATCAACACTGGACCCACAGCAACAAAGACTCATCGATACGAATCGAGGTGTCGTATCCATCGAAGATTTTTATGTCTATTAAAGCAAAGCACGCTAGTTGAACATTTGTCTAAGAGAAGATTGCAACGAAACGATTAAAAGACGACTGTCAAGCAATCAACTGAACGGAAATATTCAGCATGAAAGACTACAGTTTTTCAAAGCACGTCATGTTTACGCAAGACGTACTTTGGGGGGCAAATGTCATCCCGCCTTTTGGCAAGGCCGTGACACCAAGAACTTGATTAGAAACCACTGACAGTTCGTCTTGGAGATCGGTTACACAAAGGCTCACTATGGATATCGATGAATTTTGTCCGAGTCCGGATCGAGCCACAATTAACAAGACATAACAAGCAAAGCCAGGGCAGCCAACGTCCCAAGTTTCAAGTCGATCCGAGTACGTATGCTCAAATTATGATCCACGCAAGTTAGGAGAGAAGCAATGATTCGAATCCATCTATTCGAATCCATCAGGATCGAATCGATCAACAGGCTGGGCTAGGTCATGTGCTTCATATTCGCGTCCATCATTAAGACATGGTTCGACTCGATTCGGTCCTTGACCATCACACATGTTCGAATCCATAGGTGTCACTGCGCTTCGAATCCATAGGTGTCACTGCGCTTCGAATCCATAGGTGTCACTGCGCTTTGAATCTATAGAGTGACCTTGCTTCGAATCCATTCTATTATGGCGGCTTCGTATCGATCAACCACTGTCCACAACGATCGATACGAACCAACATCTGATCGAATCCATTTCTTCGAAACCGCTAAGTCAAAGTGGCGAAATTCGTGGAGTCGACCTAGTAAAACTCGAAGCAAAAACTGGATCAACCCGGGAAGCGCGCGCCACGTCAACGCCTTCGCTCACTAGGCCATCAATTCGACCCTATCGATTCGAAGAGGATCGATTCGAACGGAGCATATCAATCAGAAATACGATCTTGAATCGATCATAACTCGAGATCCACAAATCCAAATGCTATGAAATTTTCACAAAAGCTTGTGCACATGTTGAAGAATGTCCACACCAAATTTCAGCTCGATTGGATGATTTCTTGATCGATTCGAATGGACTTCGAATCGATCCCAAAGTGGGTCCGGATTTCCTGAAAGCGGGCATGTGGGCCCCCTCACGTGCCAGAACTGGACTCCTGAGATTTAGGCGAAATATCAGCCTCCTACACCTATAAATAGAGCCCCTGGTCATTCAGAAAAGGGATCGGACAATTTTGAGAGCTAAAGAGCGCCCAGACTCTGCCAGATTTACTCAAAATCACCACTGCTGCCTTATATTCAGATTTAGCTCATAAAGTCAGCTGTATTACATTATAAGAAATTGTAATCTTCAAGTATCGAGCAATAAAATCATCAAACTTCATAGTGGACGTAGGCGAAACGCCGAACTACTCTAAATCGCTTGTCTTTGCAATTTACTTTCTGCTATTTAGAGTTTTTGTTAGATAATCCACAGTTTTAATTCTCATTCTTCACTTTTATCTCTTCAAAAACTTCCGAAGAGTGTTGTGCCCATTTTTGATACTAACAATATCCATGTTAAATGATAAGTTTACAATTCAACAAATTGTGTGACCATGCTATCCGGAAGTGATTGCCTGGTAGTGATTACGTTCAAAACCAAAGCAAGTGGTTAGCATAATATCATATACCTAATAATAATATATGTATTAACAGATAATAAAAAAATAGTTTAAAAACTTTATATCCTGTCTATAAATTAGGGGTTATCTAGATTCAATGCTTTCTCATTTACAGCATTGATATTTGTGTTCATTTATGCAGGATAAATATGTAATCGAAGAGAGAGATACATACACACACTTTTCAAAACTCCTAGATCTTATGATTTAAATCTAGTTTCAAATCAAATATCTCTCTTTACAATTTGATTTATGTTCCGATTCAAACTCGATTAAAATCATAATTGAGAAAAATCACACTACATATTGATATATTCAACACTTATTTGAATACATCAGAACAATTATAATGGTTTTTAAACAAAATAAAATTGTAACATAAGAGAAAATTGAGTTTTAGGCTTAGATGTAGAAATTCAAACCATGTTTTTTTATTCAAGCATGGTTTTTTTACTACTATTTTTCTGTGTTGGTCGATTTTAAGCATGGTTTTTTATTACTATTTTTTTTGTACTCTCTGCATTGAAACGGATATTTGGGACGATCTCATCCCGCCTTCGGTCGGAAACAAATCGGGATGGTGGGATTCTCGGGGTTCCGGCCGAAACCTCCTACCTTTGCCATGCACATGTAAAAGCATATACCATATCAAGTACAAAACTCTAAACCTATCTTAATGCAAAAACCATCAAAGTGCAATAATATAATAGACATAACTTGGCAATATACCTCATCATCAGTAAAGGATCATTCCAAAGCAACTTTAGCACCGATTGCCTTTAACTTCTCCAAAATCTTCTCTGCCTCCTCCTTGCTCACTCCACTTTTGACAACAACTGGTGCCTTCTCAACTAATTCTTTCGCCTCCTTCAACCCCAAATCTGTAAAACCTCTCACCTCCTTAATCACCTTGATTTTTGCTGAAGCGTCAAACCCTTCTAACTTCACATCGAATGCCGTCTTTTCCTTCTTCTCCTCCGCATTCTCTCCTGCAGCGGGTGATGCAGCAGCAGCTCCAGCACCTGAGAATGACATTCCGGCGGGGATGACAGCGAGGGTAGGGAGGTGGGGGAGGTTCAGGCGGGGGACCAGGAGATGGGTGAGGGAAGATAGCTCGAGCAGGGTCAATTTTGAAACTTCATCTACGATGGCATTGACATTAGGGCTCGGGCTAAAGCTAGGGCTGGGGGTAGGGCTGGGGCTAGACTTGGTGGTTGAGGAGGCAGCAGCCGATAGGAGACGAGAAGGGGTAAAGTTAGGTTTTTGGAGGGTGAGGCGGAGTAGAGAAAGATGACGGATCTTCATTTCTAGGGTTTTGGAATGAAAATCAAGGGCCGAGAGACATCGTTTATGAAAGTGGGATTGGAGAACAGATCAGTGTGGAAGGGGCGCGGGCTGCCAGGTTTCCTAACAATTCAATTTTCAATTTTTCAAGAACAATAAAAATTAGGGTAAGTCATCATTCTAAATTTCATGAATTGAAAAAGGTATGGACCGACGAAGGTGAGAAAGTGGAGAGAAATTAAATGCAAGAAAGATAGAAAAAAAAACAATAGAAGAAGAAGAAATGATAAAATTGGTAAAAGATGAGGTGAGAAAAGAAAATATGGGATATAACTATTTTTTACTAAATACCGGGACGCCAAAGAATTATTAAAGGGTGCTAATCGATGTAGCATATATCTCTTATACTATAGAGCAAAACCTTGTGTCAACCGATCAAAGTGAAGTCTTTCGTTGTCTTTCAAAAATAACCTAACTTGTAAATTGTTTCTAACTCAAAAGCAACTAACTTTTGGACATATTTATCATTTACCTATATCCACTCAATTCCACGTCTTACACAACAGCTTCACTTTTATTAGTCATTCTTTTTTCTTTCATTTTAAGATAAAAACACCAACAAAACCCCGATAGAAAAAAAGTAGAAAAATATCCAACAAACTACAAAAAATAGCTTTGTGGAGGCAAGGAAAATTGAAGATCGACCTCCTCTTTCTCAAGAAGTCGCTACCCAGATCTCAAACTTAGTACTTTTGGTAAACTTGATACTAATTTATTTACTAGTTCACTCTTTTCTTAGTTTGATTTCGAATTTGTAAGATTTTCGTAGTGAGTTCATTTAAATGATTACAAAAGACCTTATGATCCTCAACCTTGAACTTTCTATTTTGAACCGTGAAGGTGGTGGATTGATCTATGTTTGATAAGGTGTGGCTATGATTCATGGATTTTAGAGCACAATTTTGTTGAATTTTAATAGAAGGTTTGGTTTCCTTTGTGGCCATGTTAGATCATCATATCAGTTTTAAGATAATCCATAACTAGATGTGTAATTCATTCAATTCAGAGTTGAAAGGCAGAGTTAAAGCCACCATTTATCCCCTCAAATATGATCAAAAAACTATAAAACTACCTGCTTTACTTTCTTTACGAGATATTTTGTTAATGCTAAATGTTGAATTTAAAAAATATTATTACTAAAATTTCCTCTTCTTTGGCCACCAAGTATTCGATTAAGTCATATTTTTCTGGATGGTTGTCTATACAATGCATATATAAAATCATCTAATATGCATATCTAAAAGCTAAATTATAAAATTGGTCAATTTGGCGGTCGCCTCCTCTCGATATCTCTAGGCCAAAGCGGGCATCACC
This sequence comes from Allium fistulosum, assembly GCA_030737815.1. Taxonomy (NCBI): domain Eukaryota; kingdom Viridiplantae; phylum Streptophyta; class Magnoliopsida; order Asparagales; family Amaryllidaceae; genus Allium; species Allium fistulosum. The sequence goes on along the minus strand of CM060905.1, from coordinate 862,727,912 downwards.
CCCAGGATCACAATAGGAAGGTGGAAGTTGTTCATGAAAGTGCCTACCGCCATGTTTGTCAAACGAACCGACTAGTGAGCATCCCTTTCTTGATGGACTCTCTCTTTCAACCCCTTAACGTTGTCTGAGGGCAAGCAAGTCTAATGGGCATCCAAAAGCCCTCGAAGATGCCCTACCTCCTACTCAAATCATTCCTCCACCCCCTTCAGACGTGTAACCTCTTCCTCAAGCGATCTTCGATCGACAATAGCTTGATCTTTAACGGCCTCGGCGTCGGTCCTACGGCGGTTGGCTTCTACCACTTCTTTCTCAGCCAATTTCCTAGCCTGAACTGCATTTGCTCGAAGCGTAATCTCTAACTCACGGTCCTTCTCGGCTACACCTTTGACTGCATAGCCGTCACACGCTCATCAACGGCCAGCTCGGCTACCACCCGGGCCGCTTCAGCTCCTCCCTCGCAGCTCTCAACTCTTCCTTCTATTGGGAAGCTACGTCATCTCCACCCAACAAACTGGCTCTGACTGTTTCCAACTCCGCCATCTCATCCGCTACGTGGGCCCTATTCTCCTCCAACTCCTCCCTCAAGGGAGTCAACCTGTCATGACCTCCCCCAGTTCGTCCACAGTCCTCACCATCCACTGAGGACCACTACGAGAAGACTCCCCCCACTTCTTCTACGGCCTGCACCCCGGTAGGTCTTGCCTGCAAATTAACAAGCTCATCGCTGACCCGCATCGCGCGCGCGCTCGCCCGATAACAATAGCTGTTCGGAGTAAGTTAACCCAGAGCTAGGCCGAGCCCGTTTAAAAGGGATATGATGGTTGGATGCAGGGGCAAGACCACTCCGACTTTCAAGTATATTAAGGAGAAAGTGTAGTAGTTTGGTGGGGCAATGTCAGGTAGTTCATGGGCTTTCGGAAATCGGATCAAACCAGGGGTACAACCAAATAAGTTCCGCTCTCTGACCACGTTGTTTGGTCCACCCACGAGGTCGGAAGGGACCGCGGGAGCGAAACTCGAAGCACCATTGGAAGCAGCCATCCTATGACAAGATCATAGCAAACATTAGAAAATAAGCACAATGGATGTCTCCCCCTCAGGGACTAACCGACCTCAAAGCATGGTCAAATAAGGAGGAGCACCATCAAAAGGAGAAGAAAACCTCCAGAAGGGACACCGTCAAAGGGCACCCTACGATAGAGAAATGAGCTATCGATGACTTGATGGTAATAATAAACGACAATGGAGAGAGGGACGTACTTGTTAATGGAGAATTTTGAAAAGTGTCAAAAGATTTACAACAATGGCAGAAGAAACGGGGAAACGGTAAAAGAAGAAGAAGAGGTGGTTGTGTCTATTTGTCTGTGCAGTTAAAGCGCTCGGTAGATTCAATGCAGTGGAGGTGCAAAAAGTCATAGCGGGGATACGGCGAGGATATAACGGGATATAGCGGATGACTCTAAAATAACATATAAAACTCATACTTAATGTTTTTACAAATATATAAATGGTAATTAAATGAAAATTTAACATTCAATTAAATTATAATTAATACATAAATAATTTTAAATAAAAACATGTGCGAATATACTATAAATAAATGTAAAACTATTATACAACATAATTAAATTTAGTAGAATATCAGAGTATTTTCATTTCTGAAAATGTATTAAAAATTCAATTAAATTAATTAATTTCATAATTTTATAATGTTTAAATGTCATTTTTCAATTCATTTCTTCTAAAGAAGATATAGCGGAAATAGCGGAATATAGTGGGAATAACGGGATATAGCGGAAATAGCGGGGCTTAAAGCGGAAAGGCTATATTTGGGGCTATATGAAAAAATCGTAGCGGTAGAAATCCGCTATGAGATATAGCAGGGTTATAGCGGGGTAATAGCGGGGCATTAACTGCACATCTATTTGTAGACCTTCACTAGCCAAATCATGACCCTTCATCTCGTAAAGACAATTAAATCTGGACCGTGTGACATTAGGATCGATTCGGATCTTTTGGATTAGAAGTTTGAGGAAAAAACGGACTGCCAAAAACTACCATAGAAAGACAAATGATAGCAGCATTAATTACACTATAGGCATCCATCAAATCATGTCATTTCGTATCTGCAAGCCCACCCTCGCCCACGAGGGTAGGTTTGGGGGGCAAAATGTTGCTCAAATTTTTTGCAAAAGTTTAATAGGACATTGCGACTGCCCGTAGGAAGATAAACGCATCAGCCAAGCTAATTTGGGCTTCCTTGGGAATCGACCGACCCAAGGGCCGGTCGATTTATACGTTAGGTGTAACAACCCAAAATTTGAGCTATAATAATTAATTAGATAATAAAATAAGTTTGTAAAATTATCATAATTAAGCCACGGGAGTTGCATCGTTGTGTCTGTGGTGATTTTCTGGTCAATTTTCATATATAATTTGTTAAAATCCGAGCTAGTCTGAAGAAGATACGCAAGAAACAAGAAATCAACAAAACAATATATATATATATATATATATATATATATACAAGGCATGGGTCGATCCATGCCAATGGTCAGGTCTACCTTAGGGTCGACCCAAACCATACATAGGTCGACCTGTAGGTCGACCCCCATTGTATATAGGTCAACCCGCCTTATTATTTGGACGCAGAAGTGTCCAGGTGCGTGCCGAACGAACTGTTTTGCAATTTTCTTCAAATCCTGTGCGTTCGTGTTTCCATCCGACGGTTCCCAACGAGCCTATGATGTGGTTGCACCAGATTTAATCTTCAAATCCAATGGTCTGAGATCCCTTAGTGACATTATAAATAGAACCCTAGGCCTAGCTATTTTTCTTATTCAGATTTCCTGCCAATTGGGTTCATTGCCTAAGGCTGAACCCTAAATAGAAAAAATTTCTAGGGAGGAGATCTTTTTAATAAAAATATTCTATGCTCTAGGAGTGGATAAAGGGAGACCAAGGACTAGAGCTAAGGACTACAGTTGAGTATTTTGTAATTATTTTAGATTTTTAAGTAATTTAAAATAATAGGGTTCTCAATAGTTGAAGTTTTTCTGCAATTTTGAGACAATTTTTCTATAAGTTATTTACAGTTAGTTTTTAAAGTTCCTTTCAGTCTATTTTATTCAGCTATTTTATTCAGCTATTTTATTCAGTTATTTACAGTTATTTACATTTTATTTACATCTGTTTTACGGTAGACTTTAGCCTGTAAATGTTAGTTTCTTTTTATTCCTTTTTACACCAATAAAATATTAAAAAGAGAAGAATTCGCTAATACGGACTAAAATATAAGAACACTAAATTTACAGAAAATAGATGTAAAATAAGAAGAACTGTAATAAAGGAATATATAATGAAATAGGCAAATTTGAGATATTTGCAAGCATAATTATAACAAGTGATTATAACTAAAAAGAGAAAATAAAAGAATAACAGAACAGCCTTACTTTAAAACCTAGATCTTGTTAATAAGCAAATATAGTAAAAATAACAGAAAAGCCTTATTTTTAGACTTAGATTAAGTTAATAAGCAAATAGAGCAGAAATAACAGAAGAGGCTTATTTTAAAAACTTACACTAAGTTAATAAGCAAAGATAGAAGCAGGGTCCGTACCAACAGCATTCCCTTTCGGTCAGGAACTGATGGTCTCACAATAGTTAGGTGAGGCTAGGCCACGCTTATGCTAACTAGGGTAAATAAGTGGCCAAAAGATAGAGGCTCAAATATGGAGATTTGGGCAAGGGGCGCAAACTATAATTTGTTTGTTAGGACCATTACCGGCAGCATTCCCTTTCAGACTAGGACTGATGGTCTCACAACACTTAGGTGAGGTTGGACAGCATCCCTTTCAGACTAGGACTGATGGTCTCACAACAGATTAGGTGAGGCCGGGCATGCTTATGCTGATTAGGGTAAATAAAGAGGTCAAAATAGGGAGCGGCAGTTAGTGTGTACCGGCGATGACCGAGCGTGCAGCATCGATTAGGGTAAATAATTCGCTACTGTATTTCAAATGCTAAACAAGTGTCTTTTGCTGTGGGACCAACAGGATTAGACCAGCTCATAGTGGCACAACAGAGATAAAAGGCCGATCAATGGGTAGAATTAGGATTTCAGCCTAATTAAAATAGGATTAGGATTTCAGCTTAATCACAGCAATCTAAGACAAGTGCAAACAATCACAATCAAAGCAAACAGTCAAACAGAATCGGAAATAGTATTTTATCCATGTATTACCTTTTCTGTATTTTCCTTTTATACTAGAACTGTTGTTTAGTCTATTATCTTTATCTTGCTTAGAAATGCTAGTAATTACTTTCACTCACCATACTTTTAGTCTGACCCACTTCTCTATTTCCCCTTTTCCCCTATAGGCCAGTAGAGTTGAGTAGATTCAGGTTGCTTTGAGATCTATTCCCGGAGTTCTCTCATCTCAGATGTATTCTTCTAGTTTTCATCCTTTTCATTTATGGACTTGGCACTCGTGAGAGGGTTTATGATAATTATCATTATTGTTACTTTTGCACTCTAATTATGTAAGACTAAGAATGTAATTTTCATGAGACATGAATTTTAGTTATTTTGAGACATGTTATGTTTTATTGACTCGTTTTGAAATGAAGTTTAATGATAAGTATTTTAAATGTTTCCGCTGTTTTTATTTATTTGTCTTGTGAATTTTAGTCCATGTGATGCTTTAACTATACCTATAACGCACCACATCTTTTAGTGTACTTTTTTGGGTATACTAAGGGGTGTGGGGTGTTTCACTTGGTATCAGAGCCTAAGGTTACAGGATTCCTAAAAAACTTGTTTTAAAAGTAAAGTATTTTTCAAAAGTAACATATCTTCAAACTAAAAGTGTTTTCGAAATGAAACTCTTATTATAGAAATGGTTTTCAAGTATAAGAGAGTTTTTATAAAAATCCCCTCAAAGTCCAGTTCAACCTTCTTTCGATTCTTTCGAGCCTAAATTTTCTTTTCTTGCATAGAATGGAGGACGCCCCAAATCTTCCAGAGGGTGTCCAAGTCCCTATTTGGTTTCGTAGGTACCTTCAAGCCACGACACCAAAGGTGCAAGGGCAGGCGCCTAATGTAGCACCAGCGGGTGGAGATCCCATTAATCCACCTGCGGCAGCCAATTTTTCTAACCTATGCAAGGACTTCGCTAATCTAGGAGGTAGAACGTTTTCTGGCACGGAGGATCTCATAGAAGCACGAGCTTGGTTGAGGAATATGGAGCGGATATTTGGGCTGTTAGGATTTGAGGACCGACAGAGAGTTCAGCTTGCATCTTGGCAGCTGAAAGGAGAAGTTCATTAGTTGAAGCAAGGGAGTCTTTTGGTGGAAGAGTATATAAATCAGTTTAATGAGTTATCACGGTTTGGAATGGAGCTTGTTAATACACCGCATAAGAAGGCCACCAAGTTTACTAAGGGTTTGAACCAGCCCCTCCAAGGATTGGCATTGACACATGTACCTATGGGAGCGACGTATGAGTCACTTGTGGAAATGGTTTTTATATCAGATGTAGCTAAGAAAGAAGAAGTTAAGGAGGTTCCTAAATCAGAAAACTGTAAGAAGCAGTGGTGGAAGAATAAGAAGGATAAGGACAAGAAGAAAGGAGGAGGACCTCAAAAGCAGATCAAGGAGGGCAAAAAATGTCATAATTGTGGATTGGTTGGGCATTTCACAAAGGACTGTAATAAGGACATGATGAAGGGGAGGTGTTACAACTATGGGCAGCCTGGTCACCTTAGTAGAGCTTGTCCTCAAAGGGAAGGGCAGAGAGCGGGCGCACCTACAGCGCAAGTACAGGCTTTAGATGCAGCACTTTCTAGTAATGGACTGGATCGAGGTAGGAAAGTCTCTGTAGAAGATTTGATCTTTATTTCAGATTTTCCTATTCAGACTCTTTTTGACTCCGGAGCATCGCATTCTTTCATTTCTAGTTCCTTGGTTGATTGTTTGCACTTAGATATTTCTCTAGTAGTAGACCATATAGTTGGTTCAAACCCCATAGGAGGATCGACACATTTATCCATGATTTGTAGAGGTTTGAAGATTTTTATACTATGCGTATAATTTGACTATGACGCCTATGTACTGGGATTTTGGGGATATGGGATGATTTTGGGGATGGACTGGTTATCCACTTATGGTGCGATATTAGACTGCAAGAGGAGAGTTGTCAGATTAGAGACATGTAGTGTGAGGACTCTTAAGGTTTCTTGCGACCCATAGGGGTCAGTCATATTGAGCTTCCTTTATTCCCTTAATTCATCACTAGGAGAGTTAGATTCCATTCCGGTCGTTAAAGATTTCCCAGACATTTTTGAAGAGGTTAGGGGACTACGCCCTAAGAGAGAGATTGACTTTAGGGTCTATCTAAATGACAATGCTAAGCCAGTGGTGTTGCCCATGAGACTTATGGCTCCTAGGGAGAGGAAGGAGTTAAGTAAGCAGATTGGTTAGCTATTAGAGAAAGGCTTCATCAGACGGAGCATATCTGAGTGAGGAGCGCCAATCGTCTTCGCTACAAAGGCGGATGGTTCCCTTCGACGTTGCGTAGACTATAGAGAGTTGAATAAGCTCACAAAGAAGAACCGTTACCCACTTCCTAGGATAGACAATCTTTTCGATCAGTTGGTTGGCTCTTTAGTATTTTCTCAGCTTGACATAGCCATTGGATTTCATCAGCTTAGGGTCGCTAACGATAGCATCGATAAGACAGCATTTAGGACACCCGATGGATTCTTTGAGTGGTTGGTTATGTCGTTTGGGCTAACCAATGCCCCAGCCTATTTGGCAGATTTGATGAGCTGTGTTTTTCGAAATGTCCTAAATAAGTTCGTTGTAGTGTTTGTAGACGACATTCTGGTGTTTTCCAAGAGTATGGAAGAGCATGTTATTCATCTTGAGAAGGTTCTTCACACACTTCGTGTTCATCAATTGAAAGCAAAATTCTTGAAGTGTCACTTTTGGCATAAGGAGGTCCGTTTCTTGGGGCATGTAGTCTCAAGAGAGGATTTAGCTGTGGCCGCTAAAATTGTCATAGTACAAGATTGGAAGGCCCCCAAGAACGCTACCGAAGTTAGAAGCTTCATAGGTTTGGCTGGTCATTATAGGAAGTTTATCAGAGATTTCAGCATTTAAGGTTAAGCCTACCCTAATAGATCAGATTGGCTCAAGGCAACAAGAGGATTCAAAGCTTATGGATATTTTGATAGGATTAGTAGAGGAGAGGTCTCTAGACATCTCCAATGCTATTCCATTGATAGTAAAGGGTGGCAAAGGAGAGATGGAAGAATTTCTGTCCCCCGCACTAGTGATTTGACAAGAGTAGTTCTAAAAGAAGCACACCATTTTCAAATGACTATTCATCCGGGTAGTGATAAGATGTATAGGGACATGAAGAGAGTGTTTTATTAGAGTGACATGAAGAAGGATGTGGTAGAGTTTGTAGCTAAGTGTCTTGTGTGCCAAAGAGTTAAGGCGGAGCAGTAGAAACCCGGCGGATTATGTAAGACTAAGATGTAATTTTCATGAGACATGAATTTTAGTTATTTTGAGACATGTTATGTTTTATTGACTCATTCTGAAATGAAGTTTAATGATAAGTATTTTAAATGTTTCCGCTGTTTTTATTTTTTTGTCTTGTGAATCTTAGTCTTTGTGATGCTTTAGCTATACCTATAACGCATTACATCTTTTAGTGTGCCCTTTTTGGGTATACTAAGTGGTGTGGGGTGTTTCATAAGGGTTCCTCTCATATAAGGATAGAAAACGGGCTGAAGTGGCTCTAAGGAGAGAGAACAGTTAGACCGACAGAGAAAAGCATACCTCCTAAAATCCTGCCACCTTGGAAAAGCGCTAATACAGCTGACCTACCACCAACTGCTCCCACCTGATGTGGAAAGTTGCAATGAACTCTGAGTTATGTTGTTCGACATCCTGCAAAAGAAGCAACCAGAGTATAGAAAGGCAGTTTGTCATCATATATGCATGTATCCCTACCAACCCTCCAACTAGCAACTATCCCATGGTCCAAACCATCCTAAGGTCCGATCCGTACTACAGACCGCGAATATCCTCATGTGATCTCAACCATAGATCAAAGAAGGCTTTCTCATATAAATACCCCAAGCATTTCACCAGGCAAGGGGTCGGATTTAGAAAACTTAGAAGGATAACACTTCCCATCATAATCTTATCATATTCAAGCATTCTCCATCATCTCTATGTATTCATTGCAATGACATATATAGTAAGAATAATATGTACAGTGGATGTAGGCATTTATTTTGGCCGAACCACTCTAAAATCCGTGTCTCTTTTTTACTAATGTTCCATCATTAATTCACGATCATATACTACAAAGCTAACAACATCATTAAAACCCCACTCTCTCACTATTTCTGATGGTTATTAGTCAGTCTGTCTCGCTGATGGTATTTTTAGTCAACAAAGTGCATCGATGATTTTGTTTTGGAATTGCCTTATGCCATCGCCTATCTTCAGGTTATAGTGTGATCCTACCAGTCTTCGGGCAGTAACGACTTTCTAGAAGTTGGCTTCTCTATTCAACGTTACTGGGGCAATGCCGGTTCTCAAAAATTAAGGGATTGATGTGACCATCGATTCATCGGTTTGGACCTTCCCGATGTTGTCGGAGCAACTCTGGTTTTCAAAAGGCAAGGGTCAATTTGACCATAGATGAGGGTTTTGGGCCTTCATGACATTGCTGGAGCAGCGCTGGTTCTCAAAAGGTGAAGGGTCGATGTGACCGTCGACACGTCGGTTAAGACCTTCTTAACATTGCTAGTCTTTGGGCAATACCGCTTCTCAGAAGGTTGGGGATTGATAAGACCCATTGATTCGGCGATTTAGACCTTCCCAACATTGTCAGTCTTGGAACAAAACTGATTCTTAGAAGGTTGGGGATCGATACATCCTGTCGATTGAGCAGCTTAGAACTTCCCGATGTTGTCAATCTTAGGACAACAACAGTTCTTAAAAGGTTAGGGATCGATATGATCTAGCGGTTTCATTCTTCCCATTGTCGCTAGTCTTAGAACAATGCCAGTTCTTAGAAAGTTAGGGATTGATACGACCTGTCGATCCGGCGGTTTTGACCTTCTCGATGTTATCGGAGCAATGTCGGTTCTCAAAAGGCGAGGGGTCAATATGACCGTCAACCCGACGGTTTCGATCTTCCCGACATTGCCAGTCTTGGGGCCATGTCAATTTTTGGAAGGTTGGGGATCAATAGGACCTATTAATCCAGTGGTTTTGACCTTCCCAATATTGTTGGTGCAACATCAATTCTCAAAAGATAAGGGGTCAATGTGACCATCGATCCGATGGTTTTGATCTTCCCGACGTTGCTGGTCTAGGGGCATGTCATTTTTTGGAAGGTTGGGGATTGATATGACCCGTCGATCCGACAATTATGACCTTCCAACGTTGTCCGGGCAACGTCGATTCTAAAAAGGTAAGGGGTCGATGTGACCGTCGACCCGACGGTTTTGATCTTCTTGATGTTGCCAAGCTTGGGGCCATGCAGGTTTTTGGAAGGTTGGGGATCGATACGACCTGTCGATCCAGCAATTTTGACCTTTCCAATGTTGCTAGGGCAACGCCAGTTCTCAAAAGGCAAAGGGTTGATGTGACCATCAACCCGATGGTTAAGACCATCTCGACGTTGGCAGTCTTTAGGCAACATCGATTATTAGAAGTTTGGGGATCGATATGACTCGTCAACCCGGCATTTTTGACCTTCCTGACGTTGTCGGGGCAACACCGGTTCTCAAAAGGCAGGGGCTCAATTTGACCGTTGACCCGACGTTTAAGATCTTCTCGACGTTGCCAGTCGTTAGGCAATGCCGGTTTTTAGAAGGTTGAGGATCGATACGACTCGCCGATCCGGCGGTTTTGACCATTCCGATGTTGTTAGGGCAATGTTGGTTCTTAGAAGGCGAGGGGTCGATGTGACTGTCGACCCGGCGGTTAAGACCTTGACATCACCAGTCTTTAGGCAATGACTGTACTTAGAAGGTTGGAGATTGATATAACCTGTCGATTCGGCGGTTATGACCTTACCGACGTTGCCGGGGAAATGTCGGTTGTCAAAAGGCGAAGGGTTGATGTGACCGTTGACCTAGCAGTTAAGAACTTCTCGACATTGTCAATCTTTGGGCAACACTGGTTCTTAGAAGGTTGGGGATCGATACGACCTATCGATCCGACGGTTAGTGAGTCTACACTCCCCGTCATTCGAGGACGGTGGAGCATTTTCTGGGCTGTGCTTTCGGTTGCGCGACATAAGAGTTTTGCTTGCAAGAACATGGTTCCATGGTTCAAGAAGCATATTTTATTAATGAGTAGAAGAAATAGCAAGTCCTATGTTTGACGACGAATTTCCTATCAGTTAGAAAATCGCCAAAAATTATAATAAAAATAATCAAAAGCGTACGTCGTACAATTTTAGTATGTGGCGACTACGGGTCGATCCGTAGGGAATTGAGGTGATTTAAAATTCTACTCAATCAAATTAACCCAAAGCTAGAAGTTGTTTTAAGCTAAAAATGTAAAAAACTAACAAAAAGAAAGTGAATAAAAATATGAGAGTAAAAGGCAATTTAGAGGCAATTCCCTTCTCATGATCACATAAATCAACATAATGAAATTATGATTTCTCTTTTAGTCATTTGTGAATTTAGTTGACGTGTTTATCATAAGTAGTGTCTATTTGTGCTATTAATTAGTCCAATATAAACCATCAAACTTTAACACACCATCCAAACCACTTGTTAACTCTCATGAAAATGATAATGAAATTAAAAGTAAAATCTATTCTAAGCATCATCTATTTACTATTGATTAGTAATGTAGACCATCAAATTTTGATTCTAAAATCCATTTCATTACCAAAATCATATGTAGATGAAGAGGTAATTTGTGTTTATATTTTTTTAAGCATAGCCTATTTGGTGTCAACGACATAGGCTATCAAATTCAAAGTTAAACAACAAACTTTTACCACATCAAAAATTCCATGAAGCATAAAGAGAGATCAAAAATTAACAAATATGTTGAATCTACATGATTAAGAGAGCTTTATTTCCCTAAATTGAAGGGGTTTAGCTTCTCATATTTGTTATCATTTCAACAAATGTAGATTGCAACATAGAACAAAAACAAAAGGAAAATGAGAACCAACTAAATTGCATGTAAATAAATCTAATCTACTCGCACGAAATGAAACTACACTAATTGCATAAATAAAGAACAATAAGTAAAAGAGCATGAAATTATACTGCATAAATAAAATTACATAAGAGTAAAAGGCTAAAAAGCCATGAAAGAGAGAAAGAGAGTTTATGTTACAATTTGTGGCTACCACTAAACTAACTAGAAGGTGGTAAGAGTTTCGTTACATGAAACATATGAGATATTTATACATGTTCGAAACTCTAATCATATTTCAGGGGACTACCCAACCCAAAATGCCCATTTAGGAAGTGTGGCCTTCGAGTTATCATTAGATTCTATTAATCCTCCATTAAGTATGCATGTAACTTGAATCCCCACTAATTTGTACATTAGCTTCTAATTGAAATTCATAGTTAGTGGGTAGGTGAGGTCCTCCATGATTACATGAATTCATTTATTTCCATCTTCATTTACCTTCTAACTCTTGTGCATGCATATTTCCATGAAGCCACTTCCATGTTGAATCCAAACTCCTACAAACACATTACAATGTGCAAGTAAATTTTCTCAAATTAAATCATACACAAAAATGACCATTTTGCCCCTAAATGAAGATGATAAATGATGATTTGAAAACAATTTAAATTTTGGTCTAAATATGTAAAATACCCTAATATGCTCATTTATTAAATAAAAGTAGATTAAATATGGAAGTAAAAATATATACTTTTATGTGCACATCAAATACCCCCATACTTATCTTTTTATTCGTCCTCAAATAAACTAAAACTAAGATAAATCCATTTTCGTAGGAAACATGATTGCATTGAGCGTATGCAACAAGCCATTAAACCTCTAGGTGTCCATGGTAGGACGAGTGTTGTCTCGTGAGGGTTTTCAGTTGACATTACCCATAAAATCCAAATGCAACATAAAAATTCCTTAATGCAAGATTTATTTACAAAGATATGAATGCATGTTTTTGAAAATATTTACAAATGAAGAATTTACTTTTAAATTGACACAAATAAGTTAAATATAAGTTCTGGTCATTATCAAGAAATTTAAGTCCTTTTACTTGTCAAAATTTCCAACAAAAATTAAGTTATCATAAAAAATAGACTCTAGTTTGGCTAGTTGTTTCGGTTGATAACATAGTGCAACTATGAAATGAATCCTTAGTTAATTATCAAAGTTTTTCAAAGTGGTATTTTCATTTCTTTTGAATAACAAGTCGATCAACTAAGTGAATATAGTGCTTGAATTTCAATTGCTTGCTCTCTCTATTTTTGAAAATTTTATTGATATTAACGATATCTACATATGCCTAACTCAAAAAACCGAGGCCAGATATACCACCCATGCACTGCCTTGTGGGCTTGTGTGAGGGAAATACTGAGCATGGCGAGTGTACACACAAGTGTGTACACCTATTGACTGTAGGCGTTATTAATGAAAGAATTTTTATATACAAACACCTAACTCGGATAAACTAATGCCAGATATACCGATCATGCACTGCCTTTTGGGCTTACGTTAGAAGTGAACAGAGCATAGCGAGTGTACACACTTGCATGTGCAACACATGACTCTAGGTGTTTCTTATTTTTATAAAAACCATTTTTTTGTTATATATATATATATATATTAAAAGAGAGAGTTTTGCAAAATCATCTTAGCACCACTTAACTTAGAAGATCAAAAATGTTATAGCCTTTACTTTAAATCAACCACTCTTTTAAACAAAGATTTACAATTAAGATGTACTTCATAATTAACACCCATGAACCTTCATATATACTAGTTAAACCATTGTTACTTGTAATCAAATTTTATTTTTATTTTTGTTGAGACAAATAAATTTTCAAAAACTTCAATTTAATAACCAAAATCCTATACTTATCCTATAGTGTTTCTTCAAAAATAAATCAAAATGCTAAAAGGAAAATTTGTTTTGAGTTTTGGAAAGAAAATGCAAAAGATAAACCATGAAAAATCAGAAAAATAAAGATGAGGCTCCCCCACACTTATTTTTTACTGTGTCCCCACAGTCAACCCAAGTGAAAGGAAAAAAATAAAATAAAAATAAAAATATGACCTATATTTATATGAAAATAAAACGATTATTATTTACACAATATCAGAAAATATACCGTTAAAGAGTAAATGAAACGGCCTTCCAAAGACCAATTTATTTGTCTCGTCACGTATGAGAGACATGGCTTAAGCACAAAAAACCAAATCATAAAAGATTTCAAAGTTGAATATTGATTTGGAAATACGAATGCCATTTTATTAAAAATCGTATGAGTTGTTTTATTTTCTATGATTTTTGAGGTAAGTAGAACAATTAGTTGAAGTTCAAATTTATTTTCACCAAATTGAAATTCAAACTCATCATTGAAAAATTCTTCAAAATTATTGATTTTAAAATCAAATTGGTGATTTAAATCCGTCCCCTCAGAATTCAACAACTCATCTTCGAAAAGTCCAAATTTTTTTTTTCAATAAATTCGTCTTCCTTTGCTGGATTATCAATAGCTTCATTGCATGTATCAATTTCAAAATCTAAAGTTGTTGCATTCAATTTTTCAAAATCGAAAAAAGGAAGATCGAATTTTAAATTTGGTTCCACACTCAAAAAAGAATTGAAATCCAACTCGGTTACCGCATTTTCAACAACTTCATTAAGATTGTCATTTTCAATTTCAAAAGTTGTTATTTGAAAATCGTCAATTTTGATAAAAGGTGGATTATTATTTGACTCGTCACACGTTGGGAGTTGATTTTATTTCTCATGTTGTTTCATGAATGTTTCAAACAACAAATCTGTGTGATCTTTGTGAATTTCGTCCATTTGCTTAACAAAATCAAATTCATAATAATTATTAACTTGAGAATTTTCAATTTGAAATTATCGAAAGTAATTTTTTTGCCATGATTGAAACTACTCACATTGCCAAAATCATTTAAAAAGTGGTTCACATTTCCATGTTGACTTTGAAATTCATTTTGGAATTCGAAGTTGTATTGGCACTGCAAGAAAAGTGAGTTTTAACTGCAATTACAGTCAGCGTTTTAAAGTTCAATGTTGTAGAATGCGTTTATAAGAAAATTGTTTCAAAGGTTCAACGCTGACAATACTATTAATGTTTATTTTGTTTGCCGCCATACACATCAGTGTTTATTTCGTTTTCCACCACTTCTCATTTTCTTGGAGAAAAAAGCAAATACGTTGATTCCAGTTTCCATTCCCTCCCCAATTTTCAGTTTCCATACATCGATTTCGATTTCAACACCAGAAATCATCTTCCTTCATCCATGGCTTCAATTTTGGTTGAGCATCTCTGTCGTCGATTTCGAATTTTGTAGCCCTAAACTCGGTGAAATGGGAAAGTGGTGAGTGTTTTTCTCAACCCTAGTTTTCAGTTTGAGTTAGGATAGTTGTGAATTATCAGTTCTTTCTTATCAGATCGAGTTCAAAGTTTTCCCTAGTTTTTGTTCAATATTTATCGATTACAACTGTATGAACCTTTTCTTAACCTCTTTGGTGAAATCTCTTTTCTAGTTGAGTTATATTCTTTCTGATTTTAGTAAGACATCTTGTTTCATTTCTAACTGGCTGGTTTGGTTTTTGTTCGTTGAGGATCCACCATTCACTGATTTGTGTAGGCATTAATGATGAATTAGTCAATACTTATTTGCATGCTCTAGATATTCTATTACTAAATTTTTATATCATTATACCTATATTATATTCATTAAATTATCTCATTTTAGGATCTTATTATTAATGCAGTAAAAACTTGAAAATAAGATTAATCCCCTATAATTTGCAGTTAAAACTTTGATATGAACTTATGATATTTTAAAATGTTAATGATGTAGCCCATTGATAATTTGGAAAATTTTGAAAATATTTGACATGCTCTGCGAATTGCTTTATTGAATTGAATGGTCAGTCTTTATTTGTTAATTTATAAATGCTAACCATTATGGTGCACAATTGTTGTTAAGAAATTTTTTCAAATTTTTTGATATATTTCATTAATTTCTCCATTAAAGTCAATGGCCAATTTGTATTAGTTAATATCTAAATGCCGATCAATATGGTGCAACATTGATGATAAAGAAAAAATTAAAGATGTTTAATGTATCATGCTACTGCTTCATTCAATTAAATGGTCAGCTTATATTAGTTGATTTATAAATCTTTGTTCATTATGCTACAGTGCTGATGATAAGGAGACTCTTCAAAATGTTTGGCAAATTGTATTAATTGCTTCATTAAATCAAATGGCAATCTGTTTTAGTTTATATCTAAATCTTAGTCACTACGGTCAATAATAATGATTAGGAAAATTTTCAAAATGTTTGACATATTATATTAGTCACTCTATTGAATTAAATCACTAATTTCTAATAGCTTATTTACTAGAACTGCAGTAAGTGCAAATCATGTTGATCAAGTTGCTTAAACAGATCATGGCAGGACTACTAGACCAGTACAAAAATGCTAGTAATGCTCGGGCTTTTCATATGGTTACTAAGATGGCAGACTATTTTGCAAATCGAGTGAAAAATGTGATACAAGATCATAGCATTGAAAGGCATTGGACATCCCTCAATGATGTAATAGGAGGCATGAATGAACTTCTTTACAAACTGTACAAAATAATTGTAAGCATCTTCACTTTCATATTTTCACATAACAGGTACTGATTTCTTCATTACTAACATATACCGAGTATACTCCACGGGACTATTTAAAGGACTCCAGAAATAGTTAAGAAGTGTATTATTTTCTCCTAATCTAATTATTGTTATGGGAGGACACCGGATTTATTTTGTTTTCCTTTATAATCTAATTATTGATTTCATTTTTAGCCTCAAATAATAAAATTTCTTAAACCATAGGGCACTTGAATAATTTTCGTTGACATGATATCAAACATCTTTTTACATTTTGTTTCATCATCACATTGCAAAAATCAAATATTTTGCTTATACACTAAACTATCAATCATTTATTTAATTCTATACAATAATTAGTCATATAAAATCTCCATATTTTTTCTTAATAAACTTACAATAAACAGATTTTGTCTTACCATTGAAAATGTGTTAAAGTTAGTTATGATGGATTTGAGTCTGGTTCTTTGTGACTAAAAATAAGAGTATGTGATTTCTTTTTATTCAGAGTGGTCGTTATCCAGAGTCCACTTAGAAAAAATTCCACCTTAACCATTTTGGTGTCTCTTTAGTGGTTTCCTAACTTATTATGCTAATATCTAAGCAGTCTTTAGATTTATAACCACATCATCTGTTGGCTTTTATTTATTTATTTATGAATATTTTAATTGATGCGGGGTGATCAAAAGCGTTTAACTTTGGCTCATCTCTTTGACAAGCCATGCTTTCTAGGTCCACTTGCATTAAAGGTCAGTTAACTTCTTTTGATACTTGCTTCAATCATGAAATAGGCTAATGCTACTATGCCATTGGATATAGTAATAACCGACTAAAAATTTAATTACTTATTTATTAATTGAATCAACGAGAATCTGTTATTTGTGGTTTTGGTGCAGGTTGACGATTTTTCTGGCTTCCATGCCAATACACATATTCCAATTGTTATTGGAGCACAAACGCGCTATGAGGTTACTGGTGATCCGCTTTATAAGGTAATACGGTTGGTAACATCTAGTCAAAAGTGAAGATTTTACCCGATAAATATAAATATAACCCAGCCTTAAAAAAATACCGAATATTATACGTTGAAATGACTTACAAATTCATCTAACTAAATCTGAAGATACATTTATTTCTCCTAAAATTTCCAGGAAATAGCAACTTTCTTTATGCATATTGTCAACTCTTCCCACACTTATGCAACATGAGGAACTTCTGTCTACGAGCATTGGTAAAATCATGAAAGAATATTTACTTAATCTAACGTTCTACTATGGTATCTGATAGTGTACTTAATTGATGATTGTTTTATTCTTACGTGCAAATCCATTTTATCATTTGCAGGTCAGATCCAAAGCTACTTGTAGACACTCTTAATGTTGAAGACCAGGAATCATGCACCACTTATAACATGCTTAAGGTAATTCACTTTTATTTTATGATGCCAACAGTGAACCAATTGGGCTTTGTTCATGTTAAGGCATTCATGGTCTTCAACATATATTTGGCAAACCTCTTGTCAATCTGAAATATATATAGGAACTGCATCTAAGTATTAAGAGACATTCGTTCTTAACCTTGTTAAATTAGTTCAACAAAACTTGCAACCCAAACATATAACAAAGCAAGCTTCCGCATTCATTTGGTACTAACTTGGCAATACAAATCCTTGTTTGATTAACTAGTGTCCATGTTAATTTACACGGGTTTCTTGTAACTTGTTTAAATGGAGTAAAGGAATGGGTTATGCTGATCATTATGAGCGAGTCGTTATTAACAGTATTTTAAGCATTCAAAGAGGAGCCGAGCCTAGTATTATGATCTACATGCTTCCACATGGACCTGGAATGTCCAAGGCTCGCAGTAAGCATGGATGGGGAACACAGTTCGATTCATTTTGGTGTTGTTATGGAACAGGTTTGCATTTTTCTAAAAATTTAGTTTATCGAGTTCACATAATCTATATTCCAAGATGTTTGATATGGTAGTTAGCAGGTATCTTTCTTTATTGTCTACAAAAATAATGATAACATGGTGTTTCTTTTGCAGGTATTGAGACATTTTCTAAGCTAGCCGACTCAATTTATTTTGAGGGAGTGGGAAGTGACCTAATTCTATACATCACACGGTTCATACCAAATTCTTTTGATTGGAGGTCTGGAGGAATGAAAATACACCAGAAAGTAGATCCTGCTCATTCCATATGAGGTATTTAGAGTTCTGATTCCACTGTAGTGAAGCTATTTTCATTATATAACATACAAGTACCAGAATAATTCTATGTTTGAACTACAGTTATGGTATCCTTGAATGATCTTCATTATAGACTGTACATGAACAAAACATACAAAACAACAGAAAATATCATCCCCCAACACCCATATATGATATAACTTTTGTCTATGAGTCGTGAAAAATCAAATATGTTGGTAGTATTAATTAAAGAGATTGGACATAAAGTGGAAATTAGAATAATATCAACTAAAGAGAGTTTTTGATCGGAAGTTCTAAATTGTGCAGTGTAAGTAAGGTTTAAATTATGCCTTGAAAATTCTGAAATTACAAATGATTGACAGTGTTTTTGTTATTATGTGATGTAACTAGTTTATTTTTTTGAAATACAGACTTGGCCTTATTTTGAAATACAGATGAAACAAGTTCCTAGATTTTAAAAGATTTCACTTGACATCCAAAAGAAAATACTCAGCTAAGCTTAAAACCTTCTTAGTCTAATTCATCAAAAAAAGAAAAATCACTGTAATCAAACATTTTTATTTTTATTTTTGAATGTTCGAATTTTTATATACCATGATTATCTCCACTATTATAAAAGAAATTGGATGAATATGGTTTCAGAGTGTCCTTTCTAAATTCCACAAATACCCATATAGCTCCATTTTCACATCATTACAAATGTACAAATCTCTCATCGCTTCTTTCATCCCTTCACTTGTAAGTTTGTCGGCGGTAAGGTACATATATGTGCATCGTGTGAGTTATTTACTAGTATTTATAAAGTAATTTTTTATGGAAACTGATGTCATAAATATTGCTTTTCCTTTTGAGTACTATGCAGGAGTAACACACATTCATGTTAATTCCCCTTTATAAATTGTAAATAAAACAAAATGTACTACAATCTTGTGCCTATCACACCTATAAAATAAGTGGTACTATAGATATGCATGTTACAACTTTTCTTATTTATTAAAAGATACTATAAATTATGGTGCTATCCATCAGTCATGGATGTATTCCTTTCAGCAGATAGATCATCAACAAACTCTGAAATAATGCATCAAAGTGACCAATACAAAAAATACTTATGGACATTGAATTTATTTCATTGGCACCAAATTATTGTATATACAGGAAGTTTGTATATCGGAACATCGTAAGTTAAGTCGAGCTCTATAGTTATCATGATGCATTTCTAGTATGTTTAATTACACATGGTGGGGATGCATTAAATCCAGAAATGCAACTTGTTATCCCGCCTTTTGGAAAGGCCGTGACACCAAGGAAATGACTAAAAACCAAGGACAGTCTGTCCCGAAGATCGGCTATACGCAGGTTCACTATGGATATCGATGAACTTTGTCCGAGTCCGGATCAAGCTACAATTGACAAGACATGACAAGTAAAGCTATGAAAGCCAACGTTCCAAATTTCAAGTCGATCGAGGTTCGTATGCTCGAATTATGGATCGATCAATTTTCATGAAAAGCATGTTTTTTTGTATCCATGTACTTCGCATCCATTAATGTGCTCCACTTCGTATCCATCAGGTAGCCACTGTTCGTATCCATCCAGCGATCAGGAGGAAACCTCCTTCGTATCGATGAATTTCGACTCCGTCCACTGTTTCAGATCTCGTTCATCTCGTCCGAGATCTCGCTCGAGATCTCATTTTCGAACTTGAGCGAGACGAGATTTAGCGAAACGAGACATTAATTTTTTTAAATATATTATTTGACGCTCATTTCATCCAAGATAGTGAAATTTGAGGTGAGATCTCAATAGAAGCTCCCATAGAAAGTATGTTTTTTCATTTATATTTTGTTTACTTCTTATGTGAGAGCACAATAAATTGCACTCTAATGAATTTTTACTTACACTCTAATTCTTCTTTTATCGTTTAATGAATGAGCAAAAAAAACTTATTATTTATTTTTTAACTTTTAATATTCAGATGATTAGGGAATTATTTAGTTAATACCAAAACAATCGTGTTATCATTCTGATCTAAAATGTAAAACTAATATTATCGTTTTATATAAATTATGTATGTTAAAAACTTATATATATATATATAGAGATAACAATTATTACAATAATCTTAAAAATATCAAATTTAGACTTAAGTTACTCCGAGATAGTCCCGAGATAGACTTTAAATTCCGAGATGTCAATCCGAGATGTACACCCGAGATACACTCATCTCACCCGAGATCTCGTCCGATACGAGATAATGTGTGTAAAATTTCCGAGACGAAACGCGACCGAAATCCGAGATTTAAAACCTTGACTCCGTCAGATGAACGCGATTTCATATCGGTTAAAGGAGCACGAGTTCGTATCCATAGAAAGTGGCATTCTTCGCATCCATAATCTCCAGCCTATTCGCATCGATCAACCAAATCCACTCTATAATCCATCAAGACCAAGCATAGCCGCTACTTTGTATCGGTCGGCCAGTGATCGATGCGAACAGAGTAGCTGCCATCGATGCAAACAGAGCAGAGTAGTTACGATCGATACGAACAGAGCAATTGTAATCGATACAAACAAAGCAATTGTAATTGATACAAACAGAGCAATTGTAATCGATACGAACAGAGCAATTGTAATCAATACGAACAGAGCCAAACTGGATCGATATGAATAAGGCGTATACATAGGGAAGACTGTATCGTTCGGCATAAAAAGTGGATCGATCCAAGAATTTCGCACCGCGTCAACTTGCAGGCACGTGCTCAAGAACGATTCGAACAGACCGATATGAAGTGTATCGATACGAACTAGACAGCCTAAAGAAAACGCAAGCTTGCATCGATCATAACTCACAATCTACAAATCCAAATGCCACCAAATTTTCACAGGAGCTTACGTACAACGTAAAGTATGTTCATGCCCAATTTCGACTCGATTAGACCAAATCTTGATCGATATGAAATTTGTTCGTATCGATCACGGACCGAGTGCAAATCACGTGGGATCGATCGCGTGGGCCCACCCACATGCCAAAAGAGGTCTCCCGAGATCTGAGCGAGATATTTGGCAACCTACGCCTATAAATAGCATCCCAGAGCCTATAGAAAAAGGATCTTTTTGCTCTCTGACGTCCAGATTCTGCCGAATTCACCATTGTACTCGAATTTCACCGTTGTACTCGAGATTTACTGTTGTGATCCGCTGTAACCAGCAAGCAAAAGTTAATAAAGATCAATCATTCCATAGTGGACGTAGGCAATACGCTGAACCGCTCTAAATCTCTATGTTCTTTTGCTGTTTTTCTGATTATTGTTTGAAGTGTTTGTTAGATAATCCTCCTTTTACATTTATTTCTTCATTTTATCTCTTCAAACCCTTTCGAAGAGTGTTATGCCCAATTTTGGTACAAACACTTTGGTGCTTTCACCGAGAAAACCCAGTTTTTCTCTTGCTCATTGGATCTACTATCGATATTGGATTGCACAAATCTAAGAAGAAGATCCAGATTCCAAGTTTAAAGTTCTTCCATCCTATTCAGATTTGCATCAAATCTAGGAAAGAGCTTCACTATTCATTATGGTTAACACAAGAACTACTTCTACAACTGCAGATCCAGAAGGACGGGACAGACAGAATCCCGTACAACTGCCTCCGACCGACCAGAGTGCTTCCGAACCAGCAGATTCGCAAGGCCCTGTTACCAGGGAAGAATTTCAGATGCTAATGCAAGAACCGACTCAGAGCCGCCAGCAGCTCACTCAACAGCTGCGTGCTAATGCGGAATTGACCAACCAGCTAAACCGTCAAAGACGAAGGAGATCCAGAAGGGATCAGGCTTCCTATTCATCCACTAAGAGTTTAGCCTCTTCTGATTACCATCATAAATCCACACACCCACGACTGGGCGGAAGTTACACACAGGCCACTGGGCATCAGCATACATTGAGTCTTGGGCAACCGAGAGTTGGCCCATCAACCAGCCATCAGACTGGACCCTCCTCTCGAGGAGGCGCTACCCCATACCATATTACTGATAACCGTACTGCTACAACTACTGATTTGGGAGTTGACTCTCGGAACCGAATGGACCCGCCCCGCTATCAACGCAACCATACTCCTGAGCCTTATGTCCCCGAAGACATAGAACCAAGGAGGCGAGACATGGACCGTCGACAACGACCGGCCCCTCCTCGCATTGTGGAACCCGACCACACCTTGGCCCAACATGCTCAAAATGTGCAAATGCCGGACATCCCGACGATGATCCGTCAGATGATCCGAGAGAGTCAAGGCCTCACTAATGACGACTAGGGAATCTCCCGGAGTCATACTCCTTTTACTGATGAGATACTCTATGCTGAACCACCTCGGCGATTCAGGATGCCGACCTTACCGGTTTATGAGGGGAGCTCTGATCCCAATCAACACATCTTAAAGTATGAGTGACCGATGAATGCTGCACGAGCTGATGACGCAGTTAAGTGCCAAAGCTTCCCGATCTCTCTGGAGGGCATAGCAACTATGTGGTTTATCCGACTACTACCTCAGTCTATCTCTTATTTTGACCAGTTGGCAACAAAGTTTATTGAACAATTTCGCATGCATGTCGCAAGACCGAAGGATGTTATTACTTTATCTAGTGTCACTCAAGCTCCTGGAGAAACACTCAGGCATTATTTAGAGAGATTTCATGCTGCATGCGCTGATATCGGCAACCCAAATGATAAATCTATCCTTATGGCACCGACTAAGGGGATTGATCTCGATTTTGAGTTCGGCAATTAGTTGGACGAAAAACTCCATGCATCATTGGACCGTTTCTATTCCAAGGCAGCCCAATTCTTGAGAAGGGAGGATGCATAACAGTCTAGGAAGAAGGATGATGCGGGGCCTAGTATGGAAGGAATTCAAAGTAATATTGCTGTTAAACAATTTGGGGAGAGCTCCAGGAAAGTGCAATTGAACATTCAAAACAAACAAGATTAGCAGAAAGGCAATGGTAACCAAAATAGAAAACGGGATCAGAACCATGGTCCATGATGTAGGGCTCCTATGTTTGATAATTATACTCCTTTGAATACGTCGCTGGAGAATGTGTATTTATAGACCTGCAATACTATTCAGTACAAGAAACCTGCTCCGAAACAGTCATCGGAAAAACAGATTTAGACAGGAAAATTTTGTAGATTCCATGAAAGCTACGGCCATAACACAAATGAGTGCCGTCATTTGCAGGATCTCATTGAAAAGTTGATATGTGAAAGGAAGTTGGAACAGTTTGTGCAGGCGCCGCAGTCTGGAGGTGCATGCCCATCGAATCAGAACCATACACCGAATTAGGCAAGACAGGAGGAACCCGCTCGTACCGGCGGGAGGTTGGTGATAAATACCATTAGTGGTGGTCCTCATCCAGTAGACCGAAGCTGGAAGGAAATGGAGTCGTATGCCAGTTCTATCAAGCATGCGAGCTTCGAGTGTTGTAGTAGTTTGGAAGATGGGGCTCCGACCAAGCAACAAAAGATGATGACTGACGACATCGTCTTCCGAGACAGAGATGCCGATAGGATCGAAGCCCCAACCATCGATCCACTTGTCATATCAGCTCAAGTAGACAGCTCAAGTAGACAGAGATGACTGAAGACATCGTCCTACTTGGATGAAGAGGATCTTGGTAGATAGTGGAAGTTTTGTGAATATATTATTCAAGCGAGCCTATGACCAGATGAAAATGGAGACTAAAGATTTGAAACCTTGTCAGTACCGTATCCATGGTTTCAACGGGAATGCAACTATACCCACTGGAGTGGTGGAATTGCCAGTGGAGTTAGGAATTGGAGAATGCTGGAGAGTCCGGATACTGCAGTTTGTTGTTTTGGATATAGACTCACCATATAATGCTTTCTTGGGCCGACTGGCCCTAGCTGAGTTCAGGGCTGCTATTGCCCTATGGTGTTTGACTCTAAAGTTCCCCACCAATCATGGAGTTGGAGTCGTTCAAGGAGATCAGGCTGCTAGACGAGCCTGTTATGTTGCTGAGCTGCGCGAGGCGCAGCGAAAAGAGAAAGGGAAGGGCGTAGAGGAATCTCTCTACATCTGTTTTGTTGATAATTGACAATTGACGCTTGGGCTTAGGTCTGGGCACCTCAACCAATTCCAAAGAGATCTTGACCCAAGAGACACCGAAAGTGAAGACGAAAGTAAAGACAATCAAGCTTCTCCGACCGAACCGACGATCGATGTTTCGATCGATGATAGCGATGATTCTAGAATGATAAAGATTGGATCTCAGTTAAGCCAACAAATGCAAGAGGAATTGGTTGAATTTCTCCAGGAAAACCTTGACGTGTTTGCCTGGATGCATTTTGACATGTGTGGAATCTCGCCTGACATCACGAGCCACGCATTGAACATTGACCCGCGGCACATCCCGGTCAAACAAAAAAGGCGTGGTATGGATCCAGAGATATCTGCCGCCCTTAAGGTAGAGGTAGACAAGCTTAAATCGAATGGATTTATTCGAGATGCATTATATCCGGAATGGGTGTCAAATCCTGTACTTGTCTGAAAGCCAAATGGGAAATGGAGAACGTGCATCGATTACTATGATCTAAATAAAGCCTGCCCTAAAGATAGTTTTCCACTTCCTCGAATTGATCAACTCGTAGATTCAACGACCGGGCATGAACTCTTATCCTTCATGGATGCGTATTCCGGCTATAATCAAATACCAATGCACTTACCCGACCAGGAGCATACCAGCTTCGTAACCAATATAGGACTTTATTGCTACAAGGTTATGCCTTTTGGGCTCAAGAATGCTGGCGCAACTTATCAACGATTAGTTAATCGAATGTTCGCCAATCAGATTGGGAAACCCATGGAGGTATACGTGGACGACATGCTAGTCAAGTCACGATTCTCCACTGACCACATTAAAGACCTGGAATCAATGTTTAATATTCTTCGAGAATATATAATGAAGCTTAATCCATTGAAATGTCATTTTGGGGTTGCATCAGGAAAATTCCTTGGGTTTATCATCAATGATCGAGGAATCGAAGCCAATCTCGAAAAGATCTAGGCAATTAGAAACCTTGAAACTCCGAGAACTATAAAGCAAGTCCAGAGTCTCAACAGGAAAGTAGCAGCACTGAGCAGGTTCATTTCAAAGTTTACTGATAAATGCATTCCCTTCTTCGATCTGATCCGAAAAGGGAAACGAAACTTTGAATGGACTATGGAATGTGAAGGCGCATTCCGAGCATTAATTCAACATCTCTCCACACCGCCAATTTTGTCGAAGCCCATCGATCACGAGAAATTGTACATTTACTTGGCAGTATCGGAAAACGCAATCAGTGCTGCCCTAATTCGGGAGGAAGACCGAATACAAAAGCCAGTCTATTATATTAGCAAATGACTAACCGGAGCTGAGAGAAATTATCCGAAGCTAGAGAAGTTGGCTTATTGTCTTGTTATTGCCTCGAGGAAGCTTCGTTCGTATTTCCAGGCTCATCCAATCACCGTTTACACCGACCAGCCGTTACGATAGGTCCTTACGCGGCCTGAGACGTTTGGTAGGTTACTCAAATGGAATATCGAGTTAAGTCAGTTTGACCTTACTTACACTCCAAGGCGAGCCATTCAGGGACAAGTCCTAGCAGATTTTATAGCTGAATTTACCATCCCAGAGAACTTGCCCGAAACCAGTGAATCCCCCAAGTATATCTGGAAGCTGCATACAGATGGTGCGTCAAATGGTCGTTGCTCAGGTGCGGGGGTTGTACTAGAAACTCCTGAAGGTCGATCTTTATGATATGCTTTAAAGTTCAACTTCCGTGCAACTAATAACGAAGCCGAGTATGAAGCCCTACTGGCTGGATTGAAACTTGCCAGAGATCTAAGAATCATTGCTGTGGAAATTTATTGTGATTCACAGTTGGTCGTGTGTCAAGTCAGAGGAGAATATCAAGCCAAAGATCGAAGACTGGCTGCTTACCTTGTTCAGGTCCAGGAGACATTGAATCAATTTGATTATTATGCCATTTATTACATACCACGAGAGCACAATCAGAAAGCCGATTCGTTAGCAAAGTTAGGCAGTACAGGTGAAGCACAGCAAATGGGACTCGTTCCTGTGGAGATATTGTCTTCGCCAAGCATTGATCAGATGGAAACGGGTTGGATATTTGATGTCGTTTCCGAGAAGGAGTCATGGATGAATCCTTTCAGAAATTATCTTGAGCACGGAACCCTGCCAGAGCGCAGAAGCGAAAAGAGACAGCTTTTTCGAAAAGCTTCGCGGTTCACTATTCAAAGTGGAATTACGTATAGAAGAGGGTAATCTGTTCCTTTACTCCAGTGTATCGCTCACGATGAAATCAAACGAGTGTTGCATGATGTGCACGAAGGAGAATGTGGCGATCACACCGAAGGCCAAGCTCTTGCCAAGAAAGTACATCGGTATGGATATTATTAGCCAACTGTAAATCGTGATGCATCGGATTATGCCAAGAGATGTGATAAGTGTCAGAAGCATGCTCGGATTCCTAGCCCCACCTACCGAGATAACTCAAGTGGTCAGCCCATGGTCGTTTGCAGTATGGGGCATTGACATTATTGGCTCTCTACCTCTAGCCAAAGGTGGTGCGAAGTACGCCATCGTAGCAATTGATTACTTCACCAAGTGGGCGGAAGTTGAACCCCATTGCTACAATTACAACAAAGAAGGTGATCAACTTTGTAGTGCACAACATCATCTGCTGATTTGGTCTCCCAAATTCTATCATCACAGATAACAGGACCCAATTCGACAGTGCTGAATTTAAAGACTTCTGTCAATGATTCCACATTCAGAAGAAATTCTCTGCAGTCGCACACACTCAAGCGAATGGACAAGTCGAAGCCGTTAATAAAGTTATAAAGTCTATTCTGAAGAAACGACTGGAAAAGGCCGGAGGCAAGTGGGTCGATGAAATTCCTATGGCTTTATGGGCTTACCGAACAATCCACAAGTCCGCAACCGGCCATACTCCATTTTCTCTTTCCTATGGTTCAGAAGCTGTTATTCAGTCGAATTAGAAGTGCCTTCTCATCACGTGACTTACTATGATCCAAATACAAATGATATATTACTTGCCGAATCTTTGGATTTGTTGGATGAGAAGCGTGAAGAGGCTGATTTGAGGGCAGCCGCATACCGAAGTCGTTTCGCCCGATTATACAATGCCAAGGTCCAATCCCGAACCTTTGAACTCGGTGATCTCGTCCTTAAGAGAATTTACCCGGTCCCTTCGCATATGAAGCCAACTTGGGAAGGGTCATATGTTATTGAACGAAAGCTCGGAGATGACACATTTAAATTATCGACCATTGACGGTCTCACTCTTCCGAGAGCCTGGAATAGCGAAAGTCTTCGTCGCTACTACACATGATAGGCTCTGTTTATTTACTCAGTCTATTGTTCATTTGCAATTTGTTTCTACATTTCGAAATTTGAATTAGTAATAAGGCAACTGATTTTGCCATATTTTCTTATTTCAGCAATAAAATGCAATCTCTTCGAGCCAGAGATGTGATTTATCGAATGCGTCATACAACTATCACTATGCACAGAGAGCTAAATTCCACACGATGGTGGAATTTATTCAAATAGGGAGTGCCTGTGATACGACCGGTTACTCGCTAGATGATACCCGAGCTCGGGGGCAAGTCATCACACTTTAGTCAAAAAAGGATTAATAAACTTACAAATACAGTTTCAAAGAGGGTCGATCCGTCCACCTAACGACTTCGCCCGTATCTTGACCAAGTTTGAGGAAGATGGATCTGTCCATCTAATGACCTCGCTTGTTAATTCAGGATGGATGTGAACCAACAGTCCACGATCCTGATAGATTCGTCGTTCCCGGAGTGCAAACGAAATCCTAAAGCCTGAACAGATGTGACTGACCATCTTTCGGTTAACTCCAATTTCCCAGAGTGTGAACTGGAGTAGAATCATTGACTAACTTCAAGTTCCCGGAGCACGAACTGGAGTATAAACATTAACTAACTCCGGATTCCCAGAGTGTGAACCGGAGTGTCAACATAAGCACCAACTCCAAATTCCCAAAGCGCGAATTGGAGTATAAACGTTGACCCAAAATCCCCGAAGAGTGGATTGGATTTTGAACACAAACCAGATTGGGATGACCGTCCGTAAAACAACTCTAAGTCCCTGGAGCATGGTTAGAGTGTAAATGCAAATCGGGTGTGACTGACCACCCACGAATCCATCTAAAGTCCCCAGAGTGTGGACATCGTTGCAAACATTAAGCGGGTGTGACTGACCACCCGTGAAATTGACTTAAGTCCCCGAAGCGTGGATGTATCCTTGAAACTCAAGTAGGCGAGCCCGACTGCCGACGTACGAATGCGAATCCCCGAAGTGTGGATGCAATCGTCAATGGATGAGCGAGTGCGATTCGACCACTTGGATTAATTCATTTTAGCATCAATTCGACAACGTTAAGCTCGATGAGTTGAAAGTGGAGTGCAATTGCCACTTGATTTTACAATTCGTCCCTGAAATTAGGAGCAGAACTTAAGCGTCAATCACTGATTGAGACAGTGCAGCATCATAGTCCAGCTTGACATTCAGTCATCACTCATAGTCGTGATTTCAGGACTTAACGAGTAAACTTGGGTCCAATCCAAAGGTCAAAACTCAATAAATATACTGGACTGGAGTTCAAATGCTGAAACACTTAAGAAAATGAATGAAAATTGAGTTAAAGGAAAAATGGAATTTCATTTCATTATTTGTGGAAGAAAAACTAAGTACAAGTTTATCACAAAAATCCTACTAGTAGGGGCCGAACCCGCATCTATACACGGCTAGCAAAAAGAACCAAAGAAATTCCTATCTACTCAAAATTGCACCAAAGAAGCATATCTATTCTTTCTTCTTCTTCGGTTTCCCCTTCGGTGTAGACCCGCTGGAGCTTCCGCTTAGTTTTCTCTTTGAGCCCTTGCCTTTCGGTGGCCGATCTCCAGTTGGGGGCATTATATCAACATCCTCCTCCAAACTCAAGTGTATTGGAATGCTTCCTGCAGGCGGAGTTGGAGGGACAGGATCAACAGAAGGAGGTGGGGCAGGTGCGCTCATCTCAATGACCGTTCCTCCCGGAGATATCATCCACAAAGAGGCTGGACCAGGTCCAGCCATTCCACCGCCAAAACCACTGCCCCGTGCGACTGGTTCCATTTCAGCATCGATTTCAGCTATGATTTCCTCCTCATGAAGCGTTTGTGCATCGCTAGGAACTCCCGCAGTTGGAGCCGAAGAACTTGTCATTGGAACGCTTCCTCCCATAACGAACGACAAGTCTGCAAAGGGGTCACTGTGATGACCGAGGAGTTCCTCCACCATCTACTCATCAAAAATAAGTGTGCTCCCCTGCGCTTCATCGGTCGGTGCCATGGTCGTTGTGGTGGTCGCTTCAGTTATAACGGCCTCCTGCATATGATGTGGTTCTTGAGTGGCAGGAGGCACGACAGGTGTAGCATCAATCACTAGATAAAAACAAAAGAAGAACTGTTAATAATTACTTCAAATGACGCTTCCGATTTCGGATAAGCATAGAGAATGTTCGGAGTACCTTCCTCAGTTTGGCTCGCGGGTGGCAGAACTGCCTCAGAGACTTGCTCGTGAGCTGGAGACATCTGCGGTTGATCCGGATTATAAGCAGGAACAGGCTGGGGATCAACTGCAGGTGTGGATTTGGGCTGAGTCGGCACAGGAGTTTCATAACTTGTACCATGATGCTCGATGCCGGAACCTTCTCCAACTTCCAAATGCTGAGCGCCAAGCTTCTCCTTCTCATATGAAATCATAGCATCATGGAGAACTTTCCGCTTGTCTTCGCTCAATACTCGGTTCTCGAGCTCGAACTCGTCAATCGATTCAGCTTGGTGGGCAGCCTTTTCATCTTCCACTAATCGGCCCCAGGCATTGTATAGATGCGTCGGATAATTATCGAGCCAGGCTAGATTTCTATGCTTCAAGACGTTAGCATTATAAACAATGAGGGGATCTTCAATATCAGCTTCTAGCCTAGACTCCGCCATTCGGACTTCCTCCTCGACCTTAGTCTCCACCTCCCGAACTTTAGGCATTGCCGCGTCCCATTCGCTCCGAAGCACTACGGCCTGTTCACATGCTTCCTGAGCCGCTCTATGTGCATCATCCTTCTCCTTGATTATTTTGGAAAATTTAGCTTTAATCTCAGCGAGTTCTTTCAAAGCAGCATCCTGTTCAGCTGTGACAGTGGTGTTCCGGTGACCCATCTCTTCCACCAAAGCGAAGTGTGTATGCCTCATCCTCTCCATAGCCAAGTTTGCCTCGTCGGCCTTTTTGGTGGCCTCTATCTCTAATTTCCGAGAGGATTCGGCTTCATCGTTAAGCACTTGATGATCCGGTCTTTTTGAGCAAGTTCAGTTTCTAGCTTCTCGACCGTTTTTTCCCGCTCAAAGGCCACCTTTGATGTTTTTTCTGCAGCTTTCACCCACTCTTTGTACTGGGTATAGATGTCATGAATGTAATCATGCATTGTGTTCTCTGCATCCGATGGAATTCTCTTTAAGTGAGGAGGGAAGATGTAGCCATCAAAGCATATATTTGGAAAATCTTTCTTTAATTGAGCAATTCTAATAGCCCCTTCCCCAGTAGGCTCAGTGATAGCTTGTTCAACGACGACTGGAGGCTCAACCTCAGTTCTATGGCATTGCGACTCAAGCCGAGAAGTTTGCGAAGATGGTCGGTGACGAGGGGGCTCTACCGGTTGTTTTCCTTGGCCTGAAGGTTGTGTGGGGAGTTAAGGGGGTGGAGAACGCGATCAGGATCGATATCTCTGTTCTCTGTAATCCCTGTCTCTATCCCTTTCGTAGCGTTCCTGGCTAGAATAACCACGATCGTGGTTTCTATCATCCTCCCTCCGACGGGACTCATAATACGAGCTCGATGATTGGCGCGCTGAGCGGAGACTGCCGAGCATAGACTCTCGCCTATTCATTGAATCAGTAAGAAGGGAAGAACAACAGAGTTAGTGATCTTTGGAAGTGAATAGCTCGAGACTGGAAATCATGTAGTGTCGTGAAGTGAATGCATGTATGTGTAAACCCCCGACCGACCGGTTATATTGGTTACACTTGCAGGAAGTGCCTCTCCTAAATCTAAGGCGCTCTGAAGCCCTTCCAATTAGGGGTCGTATTGGAGCAACACGTCGTCTGGAATCGGAATGTCGGCAAGCCCTTCAAAAGGACTCTCTATTGGCGAGGGAGAGGCCTTTAATATTCTAATGCCGGAGGCCGGCAAAGACACCACTACTGATTTCCACCTTAAAGACTTAGGGCGCTTTTGAGCAACTGCCTTGCCTTTTCTCTTTCCCTCTGAACCCTGAAGATTGTCAGAAGGCCCGGCCACGGGTTCGTCGTTTGTAGGCGTGTGTTCTTCATCACCTTCCTCAGCAATTACGACCCTCGGTGCTTTGCGCTTTACCTGCTTCGTCGGGGCCGCCTTTAGCATTCCTTCAGGCCTTATGCTTTGGTTTCGTTCAATAAGCCCAACGGCTCTCAAGTTTCGGTCTGTTAGCACCGAGTCTATGTCTCTCATTTCGCTTGGCACTTCTTGAAGGACCCGCACAATTTCTTTAAAATGCAAGCCCTCAGGTCGTGGAATTGCGGCTGTAAAAGAAAGAGAGTATTAGCTCCAATACCAGTTGCAACTATATTGTTAACTACTGGAATAAGTACAACACTTACGTCTAACTAACCATCGGCTAGCAAATCCTGGAGGGCATCGGACATAGAACCACTCGGTTTTAAAGTAACTTAATCTGGTCCAGGAGCCGGTCACGACTTGACAATTCCTGACTGCCTCTAGGAATGTGAATAAGGGACTATCTCCCCAACTCTTAACGTTGAATATGTATCTAATTTCGATCGGGATCGGAGGTCGGAAAAGTTACTCCATAAATACAATGAACCGACTATTGAGCAGAGCATATCTGTTCGGGTGTAACTGTGATGGGGCAATTCCAAAGAAAGACAACACTTCTCTAATGTACCGATTAAACAGAGGAAGTGTTCCCGCTGTACATGCATGGCGATTAAAGGCCGTAAACCCCTTTGGGGGAGCATGCGGTCTATCATTCGGTCCTGGTAATAATACGTCGTCCAACGGTAGACCATGCCTTAGACATATTCGTCCCAGCATATCTTCGGAGACGTTAGACGAAACAGAATCTTGTGGATTCATGATAAACCTGGCACCAGGCAGCTCGTACGGAGCTGGATCTATAACTCTGGCCGCGATGGCCGGTATCTCTATGACTAAGGGAGATGAACTCTGAAGCTCCTGCTGCTGTGAACTTATGGATTCCATAGCTAATCAACTTATTAAAAACCATCATTAGATGATAAAAAGCCCGTGTGTTCCCCAGTGTGAAGTGTGTGAATGTGTTGTGTAGTGCAGTACTACATAATACTTGAGAAATTCTACGGGATTAAGAAGTGTTCAAACGACGAGACTTCAGAATTTAACCAGAATGACCGTCATCGCTGACCATCACAACTGTGGCATTCAAACTTTAGAGATCGATCCGGATTAAAGTTCATTAAAATTTTGATTAAGTCATAGTTCCATCGACAAGCTTCTAAGGGTAGTCAAATATGTAGTTCAATGGTCAAGTCCAATTGTGCAAGGCCGAAGCTTGTCAGAATCAAGTGTTCAAATTTTCACGAAATTCGTATCCATCAAAGTCAAAGATCAGATCATTCGATACAAAGGCCTTAATTTCGTATCGATCGGAAGCTCCAATTTCGTATCGATCAAAGGCTTATTAACTTCGTATCAACCAGAGGTTCTCATTTCGTATCGATCAATACGCTTATGATTTTGTATCGGTTCGAAGTTCTCATTTCGTATCGATAAAACATTTGCTGGTTTCGAATCGATCTCAAACCACGAATTTCGTACCAATCTAAAACCATGAAGTTCGTATCGATCACTTGCCATTCGATTTCGTATTGATCGACTTCGATCGATACAAACTACTATCACACTTGATCGATACGAAATTCACCATTTTGTCCATCCATTCTCCATCGATACGAAGCCAAGTCTTCTCCTTCCTTTCATCGATACGAAATTGAAGTTGTGCTGCCTTCTATACTTCATCTTCTCCAAAACCACTTGAGTGCCACCCTCTCCCTCCTCGACCTCATGGCGATCGCCTCCAGCCCCCACTTCGTCAGAACTAGTCACGGAAACAAGCAGGACGGCACGAGATTCTGTGTCTCATCATTTTTTGATACGAATTCATGTTTTATTTACCTAGTTTTAGCAGTTAGTTGGAAGGATTAGAGCTCAGTTGGATTCAAAGGCAAGAATGATCTCTCGATTCTTTAAAGTCTGGAACGATACGAAGACAAGGTAGAAAATAAATGCAAGTGAGATTTTTCTAAGTCCTAACGGTATTTATATAGACGTAGGGTAAAGGTAAAAAAACGTTTTGTCTCCCAGTTGCTGCGATCGGTTGAAATAGTTTCCTATCTAATCGATACGAAGAGAGCTACTAGTATCCAATAACTATCTAATTGAAGCCACCACTACACGTATCTATCACTTACCTATCAATACGAAGAAGCCTCATGAAACCGGCCAATTTCGAATCGACAACCATCGATACGAAAATCACTGCAAAATTATATTTGGACAAAATCAACTCTACCGATACGAAACAGCAATCTCGTATCCACCAACTTCGAGACCCAAGACCTCATATCCATTGATACGAAACATCTCCGAAGTCTATCCATTTCGTATTGATAGCCATCGATACGATGTATGCATTCCAACTTCTCGAATCGATCCAGGAGAGGATCGATGCGAAAGAAATTACTTAAAACGACTGTCGATCGTTGCTACAACTCGAATTTCACACCGATTCAGGAGAGGATCGATACAGAATTCGAGGAATTGAATACTCGTTTGGTGACAACTACATCAACTTATCACTATCATATGACGTTTGGTTACAACAGTACACAGTATAACAAATGGCGGTCAAAAATTCATGTTACCGAAGATCAGTCAATGGTTATATTTTTCGGAAAAGAGATAATGATCGTTCAACAAGTCAGATGGCACTTTTCAGAATAAAGATGACAACTTTTCAAAGCACATCATGTTCTCACAAGATGTACTTTGGAGGGCAAATGTTATCCCACCTTTTGGCAAGGCCGTGACACCAAGGAAATGACTGAAAACCAAGGATAGTCTGTCCTGAAGATCGGCTATACGCAGGTTCACTATGGATATCGATGAACTTTGTCCGAGTCCGGATCAAGCTACAATTGACAAGACATGACAAGTAAAGCTATGAAAGCCAACGTTCCAAATTTCAAGTCAATCGGGGTTCGTATGCTCGAATTATGGATCGATCAATTTTCATGAAAAGCATGTTTGTTTCGTATCCATGTACTTCGCATCCATCAATGCGCTCCACTTCGTATCCATCAGGTAGCCACTATTTGTATCCATCCAGCGATCAGGAGGAAACCTCCTTCGTATTGATGAATTTCGACTCCGTTAGATGAACGTGATTTCGTATCGGTTAAAGGAGCACGAGTTCATATCCATAGAAAGCGGCATTCTTCGCATCCATAGTCTCCAGCCTATTCGCATCGATCAACCAACTCCACTCCATAATCCATCAAGACCAAGCACAACTGCTACTTTGTATCGGTCGGCCAGTGATCGATGCGAACAGAGTAGCTGCCATTGATGCGAACAGAGCAGAGTAGTTACGATCGATATGAACAGAGAAATTGTAATCGATACGAACAGAGCAATTGTAATCGATACGAACAGAGAAATTGTAATCAATACGAACAGAGCCAAACTAGATCGATATGAATAAGGCATATACATAGGGAAGACTCGATCGCAAAAAGCGGATCAGTCCAAGAATTTCGCACCGCGTCAACTTACTGGCACGTGCTCAAGAACGATTCGGATCGATACGAAGTGTATCGATACGAACTAGACAGCTTAAAGAAAACGCAAGTTTGCATCGATCATAAACCACAATTTACAAGCCTAAATGCCACCAAATTTTCACAGGAGCTTACGTACAACTTAAAGAATGTTCATGCCCAATTTTGACTCGATTGGACCAAATCTTGATCGATATGAAATTCGTTCGTATCGATCATGGATCGAGTGCAAATCACGTAGGCTCATCCACGTGCCAGAAGAGGTCTCCCAAGATTTGAGCGAGATATTTGCAACCTACGTCTATAAATAGCATCCCAGAGCCTACAAAAAAAGGATCTTTTTGCTCTCTGACGTCCAGACTCTGCCGAATTCACCATTGTACTCGAATTTCACTGTTGTACTTGAGATTTACTGTTGTAATCCGCTTTAACCAGCAAGCAAAAGTTAATAAAGATCAATCATTCCATAGTGGACGTAGGCAATACGCTAAACCACTCTAAATCTCTGCGTTCTTTTGCTGTTTTTCTGATTAGTGTTTGAAGTGTTTGTTAGATAATCATCTTTTTACATCTATTTCTTCATTTTATCTCTTCAAACCCTGCCGAAGAGTGTTGTGCCCAATTTTGGTACAAACACAACTCAATTTAGAATAGGTTACCCCAAAACTCATGCCATCCTAATGCAAATTGGATCTTGATATTTACCTTAAAAATATGCATGATAAACAACAGAACACATATACAAACTTGGCCTTAAATGTGACAGAGTTGGTTTTATTTTTATACCAGAGGTAGTATCAACAATATTCAATTGATTAAGAACTAGCTACATAAATGTTTTAGTCTTTTTAAGCCTTATCAAGTACACATAACTAAAGAACTTTTACTTTGTAGGTGGATAGATATATTTGACGGAAAAAGTAGTTACATGCCGCAACAAGTTATGGATTCGAAGTTACTTTTGATGTTAACTACATTTTGGTTCGTATGCTTTTATGTATTACTACTTTTGGTCACTAGCCGCGGCTTGTTATGGACTTATATAAGTTTGATGTAAGAATATTGCGTGTTTTATTATGCGGTGTTACATTTTGATTAAAAGATGTGATTAATATAATATGTTGATTATAAAGTGTGTGATTAATATAATATATTTGTTCATTATGAAATATGTGTGTTTATATAAACTGTGTTACATATAAATTGTGGTTGCATACATAACGGTAACTTGTTACATATTGATTAGGAACTGGGCAACATACGACGGCGTTTATAAAACATCGTTGAAAGTTTCTACAACGTTTTGTAAACGCTGTTGAAACTTTTAATAGCGTTCAAAAAATGAAATCACAACAATGTAGGCAACGTTGTAAAAAGTTGATATAGCTTAGTATAACCGCTATGGAATATATTTCATAGCAAAGATGAAATGCTAAGGAAAGAAATTTTGCTCATCAACAAAACGCTGTAAAATGTATTGATGACATCAATAAAACGCTATAATTACTTTGATTCTATAGCGTTTACTGTATTTCTATGGTATGTGTCTGATCTATAATGGCATGATAATATACATCGTAGTTAAAAATGCTGTTAAAGGTTTTTATAGCATTTCTGAAACACCGCTATAGGTACATTTTGTTGTAGTGGCATAAGTTACAATCGAAATCATTTAAATTTTGAAGCGAATTCAAATTTTGATTATTTTGAAATCCTTGACTTGAGTTATTGCACAGATTACTCAAATTATTTATCATTTGATTTCGTTGTTCAAATAAAGACCAAATCGTTTCAATACGATTTTTAAGAGTTGAGGGTTGATCATTATTTTGAAAACTTTGTGGTGCAAAATTTGAATTGTTTATACAATAGTTGTCATTAAAATGTCCATAAGAGTTTGATGTGAAACTATATGGATTATATTGATTTTCACAACTATTGTAAAATTTTGGCAAGTAAGAAAATTCAGACATTTTTTAAAAGGAAAAGTATCTACCACGGAGAATTTATTTTTCAAAAGGGAAATTTGATTTTTGGAATTTTAGATTTTGTTTTGTTTTTGAAAAGATTATATATATATTTCTGGATTTTTGAAAATTTTCAAAGGAAAAGATTTAAAAAGGAATTTTCAAAAAAAAAACTAAGTTAAGGAAAATTTACAATTTTTTTAGTTTTGGATTTTGATTTTTTTTCCTCATTTTTTTTAAAATATGCATGAACTAATGCAACTAAACGAATGCAAGGACTTAATTACAAATTTTCTGTCCTTAGTAGCTCCTAACCCAAAATTGTATAATCACACTTTATCTTAATCCAACAAAATATTTCTTAGCTAGGTAACAGACAGAAGTTATCGGTGCACCACGAATCACCGTAACAATGCAACTGAAGGTTTAAGTACCTTCAGAGAAACAATCAGTATAATATTTACGAATCACCATAATATTTATAACTGATTATTGCTCTGCTGTAGCCTAGACACCAAGAAATACAATTTTTCAAAGAAGACAACTATCAAGATACAATTAAGCCCTATGTGAGCTCGTGACTCTCTTAAGTCTGAAGTCTAACCGTTATTATTAGTCAAGTTCTAAGTTGAAATGCAATTTGTGGGCCAAGGAAAGGGTGATGAAATCCTCCACCTTATGTGGATTTGGATATTGCCCTTAGAAGATAAAAATAAGATGGTATGAATGCAAAACAAAAATTAAACGTGATTTAACAATGGAACTACAAATGAATTTTAATTTTGTTTTTGAATTTTTTTTAAAAATTCAAGCAACCAACAATGCAATTTAAATAAAACTGGAGATGAGAGCACGATACCAGAGCATGCAGAATTATTAGCAATATATTATTATTATTATTTTTAGCAGCAATTTTTTGGCAAGCAAGCAAAGTAGTTATTTTTTGGCAAGCGGCTCTTCTCTTTATGAATTCCTGCTTCTGCAACCTGAAACTAAAAACACGATATATATAGTTTTTTATAAGATAAAACCAAAGCAAAGACAATTGAAAGAAAAAGGAATATATACATATATATATAAAATCAAGAGTTAAACAAAGTAAAATTTTAAAACAAATTAAACCAAACAAGAATTTAACAAATAACTTTAGAAAACACTTCCACAAGCCCACAAGCAAGCCCCCAAGCCCACAAAAGTTACTGCCAACAAAATTTACAACACAGAATCCTTCAAAATCCAAACAATACTTGCTTCGCTCAAAGTTCTCAACACAAAAAAAATCGCAAACATCACAAATCTTCTCTCTGTAAACATAAATTCAACTTCCTCTTCCTTTTTTTCCTTTTCAAAACCAATTAAAAATAAACGCAATTTTGTGCTGGACTTGTGGTCGGGTCATCGCGACCTGGTAATTACGATGTTGGTTGTCGTGTGTGAACCGAGGGGAGTGGAGGTTCGGGCGAGGGTGATTTAGAAGATTTGCGTAGATATATGAGATTGCGTTGGTGGGAGGAAGTGGCAGAGTTGTTCTAGTGGAGAGTTCTGGTGGTTCGGAGGTCGCGGTGGTTTTGGGTGTTCGCAGATTGTTGTCGATTGTAGAGGTAAGGAGATGAAAGTGGAAGCAGAGGTGAACTGGAGAAGTGGTGGGCAGATGAAAGTTGTTTTTATAATGTGCAGGTTGATGAAGTAGCAAGTTATAGTTGTGGAAGAAGGAGGATAGTAGTGGTAAAGGATGTGCACAGTATATGGCAAAGGGAGTGTTGCTGCTGTGGTATGGAGATGAAGGTGATGTATTTGATGTAAACTAGTGGGTAGTTTTGTGACAATGTAAGATGTGTTGTGGTAGAAGTAGAGGAAGGTGATGATAGTGGTGATGTTCTAATTGTCAGTGGGGAAAGTGCAGTGGTAGGAAGGGGCTGATGTAGTATGGCAGTGGTTGTTTTGTATGACAGAGGGAGGTTTGCTCTGAAGTAAAATTGGAGATGACAATGTGTATGGAGCAAGGCAGTATTTGATGACAGTGACAAGGAGGTGAGACAGAGGGATGAATGACAACGCTGTTTGGTATGCACCGGTGTGGTCAGGGATGCAAGTGATGGCTATGTGCACTGGGTTGTGGTATGCATAGGCAGGCAGTATGTTTGAAAGGTTGTAAAAGTTTGTCTACAGTGGTAGTGAGTTGCTGGAAGGTTGCAGTAGTGACGAGGGTGACAGAGAAATGGAGCAACAATGGTTTGACAGGCAAAGGTGAATGGAACAGTAAATTGATGATGAAGTGACAGAGTTGATATGCACAGATTGTGCACAGAAGAAGTAAGAGGATTGTATGGCAGAAATATGCACAGAAATGTGCATAGAAATGGCAGAAGTTTGGAGATTTGTTGTTGCACCAATGTGCACAGTTAGATGTTGAGTTAGAGGGTGGATGGTGGTGGAGGACTTGGAAGGAAGTGCAGCTTGAAATGTGAATTGTAAAAGTCAGTGAAGTGGGACAGTGGCAATATAGTAGCGGCAATATAACAGTGATGATATGCACAATTTTGGTTGAAGTTGAAGTGGTTGAAGTTGAAGTTGGTGTTCACAGTGCACTATTCATGTTTTTTTTGTAAATGTAAAAAAAAGAAAAAAGAAAAATGTAATTATAAAAATGTAAATGTAAAATGCAAATGTAAATTAATAAAATACTTTTTTTGTTTTGAAATTGTGTATGTTTCTTCCTTTTTAAACAGAAATGCAAATAAAAAAACAACACGCACACAATCAAAATGCAAACAAAAATCACACAAACACACAAAGAATTTTTTTTTAATGCATCTCAACACAAAAATAAAAACATAATAAATCTAAAAAACTAAAAATAAAAATAATTCGAAGAATAGAAATAAAATCAAATTGCAATTCCCCGGCAACAGCGCCAAAAACTTGTTTGACGACAAATTTTCTATCGGTTAGAAAATCACTGAAAAATTGTAATAAAAATAAATGCAAGTGCACGGCGTACAATTTTAGTACGTGGCATGTACGTGTCGATCCGTAGGGAATTGAAGTGATTTAAAATTCTACTCAATCAAATTAACCCGAAGCTAAAAGTTGTTTTAAGCTAAAAATGTAAAAAAACTAACAAAAAGAAAGTGAATAAAAATATGAGAGTAAAAGACAACTTGGAGGCAATTCCCTTCTCATGATCACATAAATCAACATAATGAAATTATGATCTTTTTTTTGGTCATTTGTGAATTTAGTTGATGTGTTTATCATAAGTATGGTCTATTTGTGCTATTAATTAGCCCAACATAAACCATCAAACTTTAACACACCATCCAAACCACTTGTTAACTCTCATGAAAATGATAATGAAATTAAAAATAAAATATATTCTAAGCATGATCTATTTATTATTGATTAGTAATATAAAACATCAAATTTTGATTCTAAAATCCACTTCATTACCAAAATCATACGTAGATGAAGATGTAATTTGTGTTTATGTTTGTTTAAGTATAGCCTATTTGATGTCAACAACATAGACTATCAAATTCAAAGTTAAACAACAAAATGTTACCACATCAAAAATCCATGAGGCGTAAAGAGAGATCAAAATTAACAAATATGTTGAATCTACATGATCAAGAGAGCTTCATTACCCCTAAATTAAAGGGGTTTAGCTTCTCATAATTGTTATCATCTCAACAAATGTAGATTGCAACATAGAACAAAAACAAAAGGAAAAGGAGAACCAACTAAATTGCATGTAAATAAACCTAATCTACTTGCATGAAATAAAACTACACTAATTGCATAAAGTAAAGAACAATAATTAAAAGGGCATGAAATTAAATTGCATAAATAAAATTACATAAGAGTAAAAGGCTAAGAAGCCATGAAA
Organism: Allium fistulosum; assembly: GCA_030737815.1. NCBI lineage: Eukaryota > Viridiplantae > Streptophyta > Magnoliopsida > Asparagales > Amaryllidaceae > Allium > Allium fistulosum. The sequence continues at coordinate 862,686,892 of CM060905.1, read as the reverse complement.
GAGAGAAAGAGAGTTTATGTTTACAATTTGTGGCTACCACTAAACTAACTAGAAGATGGTAAGAGCTTCATTACATCTTTACTGTTAACAATATAAATTCAAACACTAGATTTCAACAGTGTCTTTTGAGAATTCCCAAAATACCCTTTAATCTCTGAGTCCGTGCATCTTCCTACATCCCAAATTACTTTGTTATACACTCTCAAAATTTTATTTCTCCACAAAACTAATTGCATCTCTGTAACAAAAGAAAGATCACATCCATCTTTAACATCTAACATGATCAACAAAGATCCGATTTGGATTTATTGACCACGATGTCATCTTGATGGATTGTTAGGTCATCAAGATTGTCGATCACGTAACTGAAGAAATTTGGGGGTCTTTACATCCAAACTTTGTGCAGATTTCGAAGATTATGATTTCAGATTCGGTTTTTGAGAAGAAGCATTTGATGTCGTTGACGGCGACGTCGATGGGGTAGCCGGTTAGGATTCCGTGGTAGTTAGCCAGCTTTCTTGGATGTTGATATCAATAAATCGAGTGCTTTGAGAAATAGATAATGAATCATTAAATTTTAAGTTCCTTCTTTTTGTTTATGTTAGTCTCTGTCTTGCTCATGAGATTGTTTTAATCACAAAAAAATATGAACCATGACCTTGAAATAAAATAAAGTTTAATTACATTTGAGCTGAATTAAGTAACAACTGCTTTTTGCTTAGCTTATAAAAGATCAAAAACTCTGAACATTCGATCAATTTGTGCAGAGTAAAATAGAGAAAAATCTGCATCTTACACACAAATACATCTTTATCCATGTACATTTGAATAAATTATCTAATCGAGCAGTGGAGATTAACTCTATTAGGTGGATGTGTGATGATATATAAATATATAATATGTTTATGTCTATGAATTTCCATATAGAATGCTAGGGCGGTACCTAGCTGCTGTTCACTCTCAATTCACATACAAAATACCATTAAAACAAAATATATTTTATAATGTTAATGTGACGACCGCCCATGACCCCTGCACCGAATCTAGAGATAAAGCGCTGTAAAGTGTGCCAGGCGACCATGGACGATTGTCAAGGTAAGATTTAAAACAACAGAATCTATCGTATTACTCACAGCGCATGGACAAAATACAATAGAACATATGTATAGTGAAGCTTTATAGAACAAAATGACATCATATAGAACTCCATAATAGTTGAATACAAGCATCCACATAGTCAATACATCAAGCCTCACTACATATCTCTCAGAGAATACAAAACAGCGGAATATCCAGTACATATAAGAAGATAATATGCAACCCTCTAGCTCGTCTTCGATATCAGCATCGTGAGAAGAGAACAGCACCTGTCACCTGCTACCTAGTCTGCCCGTCCCAAAATGGACGAACAGCCCAAGGCAATAAGAATTAAAACATAAAGCCTTGAGTCAGACAACAGTCTTAGTGAGCAGTAAATTAACTAACAACATACCAAAAGAGCATAAAGGAAAAGGAATAGGAATACAACCCTCCCACTCCAACCTCATTCTACAGTGATAGCCCCCAGACACACACTAAGCAGAAGCAAACATAGCAGAGCATACAATTTAAAGTAAAACTACTATCACTCGAGTCAAGGGCGATGTTTTCCAAGTACCAAGGCCTAAATCAGATAAGCACCCAGAAAATACCGCTCTTGAGTCCGAATGACGATACAACCAAACATCCATGACTCTGGCTATCACTGTTATCATTGCTTCGATATCACCGTTAATTGAATGACCGGCACATTCTTTCAGCCGTCCGTCAAGGGCTAATGGAAACCCCGGTTCTAGACATAACTCCCGCACGTCGTCGCAGCCCGTGCCTAGGACTATCGAATCTGCCCAGAGTACTCGACCATCAACAGTTGGCCGTTGGGACTATCGAATCTGCCCAAACGTACTCTTGCTTAGAGCATACTAGAACCTTCAACAACGATGCTATCCAAGCCTCCTAGTCATCCTCCTCGACGACTATTCTCATATCCATTCATTATCTTCAACTCGAATCATATCACCGAGTTACCAACATGCTTGGAATGATCCCGTCTGGATTAGACCAAGTCTTCATCATATGATTGCCTCGCTTCATTACATCCTCGCAAAGCCTCATCTCATCATCACATCATCGAATCTATGCATAAGAGCTTCATCATCCCGCTACATATGCCACGAGCAGCTTTTCCAATTCAAGAGCCTTTCCCTTAGCTTTTGAATCATCTTCGATCTAATCTAATCATCAATCATCTAGTTCATAACAATCAATCAAATCAAACATCAATCCAAGCAATCAAGCATTCAAAAATGATCTAAGTAGACAATTATAACAATAATGGCATTTTCGTAATTAAAGAGTTGAAAGTCCAATAAGCATGAAAACATGAATTATATCTCTACAAACTTGATGAATGAACTTGCATAGGTTAACATATGATAAAATGGATGCAACATCATCATGAACAATGGATCTACATGGATCTACACATAGGATGAAGAAAATGCATGGAAATCACTAATTTAACACCAAATTGAGCCAACAATCCGATCTACTCCTTTGGATCCGTGTGAGAGATAATCACCACTCACCAAATCACCCAAACAATCCAAAAGATATCAACTTCAGATCTGGACAGCGAAGAACTAGGCTAGATCTATCACAAATCCGCTTCAAATGAAGAAATCTCCCTTGAAAAGATGAAGATCTTCAATCTAAGCTCTTGAATCTTCAATCTTGATCTTCGATTTGGATGGATGGAAGCACTAGATTAGAGTGGAGAAAAGAAGTGAAGAAGTGTAGAAGTCGAGCTCTCAAAATGGCAGCACTTCGTCGCTTCAAAATCCGGATCCCAAAAAGTGAGAACAACCCCTCCTATTTATAGCTGAAAACTGGCCTTAAGTCGTAACTCGGCTATCTTCTTAAGTCGGTGCCGACTTAACACCATGCCGACCTAGTGCCTTGCCGACCTAGTGCCTTGCCGACCTAAAAACTCATCTGCCTATGACTCGCAACAAAACAGCTGTCTCCTAAGTCGGTTACGACTTATGGCATGCGCCTACGACTTAACTGAAAAGGCCTCCAACTTAACCAAGCTTCGACTCAACACACGTTGCCGACTCAACTACCTACCGACTCAATTACCCTGCCGACCTAACACTTAACACCCAAACACTTAGGTCGCTCACAACATGTCCTTAGGTCGTTGCCGACCTAACTCTTAAGTCGGTCAACCCCACTTCCTTAACTCGGCAACGACTTAACAAATAACTTGTCAGACATGCTAACTACTAAGTCGTCCAGGTCTTAAGTCGACCACTATCTTAACTCGTCAGCCGACTTAACACTTAACTCACCACTATCCTTAAGTCGGTTAATACTATAAGTCGGTCAACTTCTTAGATAGGCTACTCCCTTAAGTCGGTCACTCGACCTAAGCCACCCTATGACTTAACTTCCTTAACCCGGTTAATTCCTTAGGTCGTCCCAAACTGTCAACCGACTTAAACCACTCCCCTATCTTCCTTAGGTCGCCGCCGACCTATACCTTAGTCCTTAACTCGTCCAGACTTCCTAACTCGTCCAGAACCCATGAGTCGGCTACGACTTAGGACTTAACCAAAATTCTTCCCAAAATCTGAAACAACCAAAAATGTTGAAAATTCCAGATTTGAACGAACTTTTCGATCCGTAAAAATACGGGTCGTTACATTCTCTCCCCCTTAGGAATTTTGCCCCCGAAATTCCAAACAAACAAAGCAATCAAAAACTATTCTGCACGCCTATCATCCATAGCAATCAACAAATCATGCATCCAATTCTAGCTTAGCATGCAGAATTCTAAAACTAGAACAAGTTACAATTTCGTTAGATGACACGACACCTTAGGGCCATACCTTGAAGAGTTCAGGATGAGCTGCCTTCATCCTCTCTTCCACCTCCCACGTACAGTCGTTATCATCGTCACTCCATTGTATCTTGAGCAACTTAACTATCTTCCTCCTAAGCTGTTTCGTGTCGGTTTCTACAACACGAAGCGGCTTACGAGGTCTTCTATCGACTGGATCAACTTCGAAATCTTCACAGCTATCAGCAGAAACCACCGCATTCGGGTCATGCACATACTTCCGTAGATACGATACGTGAAAAACATTGTGCACACCCGACATCTTCTCCGGTAACTCCAATCTATAAGCGAGCTTTCCAATTCGCTCGATAATCGGGAATGGTCCAACAAATCTCGGAGTCAATTTTCCTTTCCTCCCGAATCGGATAACATTCTTCAGTGGAGAAATCTTCACAAAAACCATTTCACCTACGTCGAATTCCAAATCCTTTCGACGCTTATCGGCATAACTCTTCTGACGATCTTGGGCTGCCTTCATTCGTTGCCGAATGATTTCTATACAATCTGAAGTCTGACGAATCATCTCTGGCCCAAGTATCAGCTTTTCTCCAGTTTCCAACCAACATGTCGGAGAGTTACACGGTCTTCCATACAACGCCTCATACGGTGCCATACCAATGCTTGACTGGTAACTGTTGTTGTACGCAAACTCCACCAAATGAAGGTGATCTTCCCATGATCCTCCGAAGTCCAAAACACATGCTCTGAGAAGATCTTCCAAAACTCGGTTGACTCTCTCGGTCTGACCATCTGTTTGAGGGTGATAAGCTGTACTCAAACACAACTCGGTTCCCAAGACTTCCTGGAAGCTCTTCCAAAATCCACTAGTGAACAATGGGTCTCGATCGCTCACTATGCTCTTCGGAATACCATGGAATCGAACTATCCACTTAATATACAACTCAGCCAACTTTGATACAGTCCTAGTCGATCGAACAGGAATGAATCGTGCACTCTTAGTCAGACGATCCACAATGACCCAAATCCCTTCATTTCCCGTTCTGGTTCTAGGCAATCCATCGATGAAATCCATCGACACTTGTTCCCACTTCCATGTAGGAACTTCTAATGGCTGAAGCAATCCGTTTGGCTTCTTCTGTTCGGCTTTTACCAACTGGCAGTTCATACACTTGGAAATAAAATTTCCAACATCTTTCTTCATACCTTCCCAATAGTAGGTTCTCTTCATATCCCGATACATCTTGTTTCCACCTGGATGAATTGTCAACTTCGAGTGATGACTTTCCTTCAGAACTTCACTCCTCAATTCATCTATATCGGGAACAACTAGTCGTCCTTGCTTTCGAAGCCAACCCTCTCGGTCGACCTCGAATCCTTTATCCTTTTCTGGATCCAATCCAGATTCCAATTCACGGATAATCTTGACAAGCTTATCATCTCGCTTTTGGCCCTCGCCAATCCTTTCCACAAGAGTGGGTCTTATCGATAAGTTTGCCAACATCTCAGGTTCCAATTCACATCTAGGCCTGAAGTCAAATCCAGCTAAATACTCGAGATTCTTCCATTCTGAAAACATGGCTCCCAATCCTGCATGTCTCCGACTTAACGCATCAGCCACTGCGTTACCTTTTCCCGGAGTATAAGCTATACCAAAGTCATACGATGCCAAAAACTCCAGCCAACGTTGCTGCCGAAGATTCAAATCCTTTTGGGAGAAAAGATACTTCAACGACTTGTGATCCGTAAACAACTCGAATCGAACTCCCAATAGATAATGTCTCCACATCTTCAGAGCAAATACAATCGCCGCTAACTCCAAATCATGAGTTGGGTAATTCCTTTCATGCGGCTTCAGTTGTCGACTGGCATACGCAACAACTTTATCCTTCTGCATCAGCACTGCTCCAAGTCCAGTACCACATGCGTCGGTGTAAACCACCATCTCATCATTCCCACTAGGAATAGTCAAAACAGGAGCACTTGTCAATCGCTCTTTCAGGATTCTGAAAGCTTGCTCACACTTAGCATCCCAACTGAACACTTGGTTCTTCTTCGTCAATCCTGTTAATGGTGCAGCTATCTTGGAGAAGTCTTTGATAAACCGTCGATAATATCCTGCTAATCCAAGAAAACTTCTCACATTAGATGCATTCTTAGGTCTAACCCAATCCTGGATTGCTGCCACCTTAGCGGGATCAACCGCTATTCCATTCCCAGAAATCACATGGCCTAAGAACCTCACTTCACTCTTCCAGAAGTGACACTTCGAAAACTTAGCCTTCAGCTGATGTTTCCGCAAGATTTCCAAAACGATACGCAAGTGCGTCTTGTGCTCTTCTTCCGTTCTGGAATAAATCAGAATATCATCCACGAACACAAGTACGAACTTGTTCAACTGATCTCTGAACACTCTATTCATAAGATCCACAAAATATGCTGGCGCGTTAGTCAATCCAAACGGCATTACCAGCCATTCAAAGAAACCAGATGGTGTCCGAAAAGCAGTCTTCGGCACACTATCCTTTGCTACTCTCAACTGGTGAAATCCCGTTGCCAAATCCATCTGAGAAAACACCTTAGCTTCGTGAAGCTGATCAAACAAGTCATCTATTCTTGGCAATGGATACTTGTTCTTCTTAGTCACCTTATTCAGCTCACGATAATCCACACACAATCTCAATGACCCATCTGCCTTGGTTGCAAACACAACTGGTGCACCCCACTCGGACACACTACGCCGAATGAATCCTTTCTGTAAAAGGTCATCAACTTGCACTTTCAACTCTTGCTGTTCCCTAGGCGCCATCCGCCTAAGAGGCATCACAACAGGTCTGGCTCCTTCAACTAGATCTATACGAAACTCGATCTCTCTATGCGGCGGCAACCCTTTGACTTCGTCAAAGACATCCTCGAATCCATTTGCGATTGGCACTAAAGACAGTCCATCCCGTGGAACAACTAGCGAATACATGAAGCTCATGAAGACGCCTTCCTCATGCTTACATCGTATCACAATCTTTCGCCCTTCCACATTCTCGACTGTCACCTCCAGCCTCTCACAATCAACCTTAGCCGCATACTTCCTAAGCCAGTCCATACCCAAAATAATTCCGAACCCCGCAAAGTTCAGAACAAAGCAATCACAAACAAAAGAGCAACCATGACTCGATACAACTAGACCACGGCATAACATACACAAACAAGACGAACCCCCAACTGGATTAGTCACAACCAATGGCCTATCAACAATATCCGGCGCCAAACCTAACCGGCCTACGAGTTCATTACAAACAAATGAATGCGACGCTCCAGTATCAAACAGAACTCTAACTGGAACACCACATAGGAAAAGAGTACCTTGAACAACCACACTCTTTCCCTTCTCTTCAGCAGTAGGAGCTTTCGAAGACGACGGAACATCTCCTAAAGCATAGGCTTGCACAATCTGCCTGTCCTTCCTTGGTTCTGGACAATTCTTCCTGAAATGCCCTGGCTTGTCACAGTTGTGACACTTCATCGGTGCCTTCGGATTCTTACAATCCTTCGAGAAATGGCCCTTCTGCTGACAATTGTAGCAAGTCACCTCGCCTTTCGGCTTCTTCTGGCCATCCTTACCCTTCTGCTGCTGCTGCTTCCTCTTCTGGTTTCCACCCTGCTGTGGTTTAGATTCTCCCTTGGTAACAGCAACAACAGGTCCTTCCTTAGGAAACAGACTCTCATGCCTAAGAGCTTTCTCCACAAGCTTCTCAAATGAATCGTCCAAATGATCCACCAACTGTCTCCCAAGATAACTATCCAAGCCGGTCACAAACTTCTCATTCTTCTGGTAAGCAGATTCAATATACGACCGGGCATACTTGGACAAAGCTTCGAACTCAGAAACATACTCAAGAACTGATCTTCCACCTTGCTTGAGCTCCACAAACTTCTTGAATAGAACAGACTTCTGAGCTGTAGAAATGAACTTAGCTTCAAATCTAGCTTGGAATTGCTCCCAAGTAATCTCTTCCTCCGCAGTATCGATGGTAATAGAGTTCCACCAATCAGAGGCTCTCCCTTGAAGCTGCCTCGATGCCAACTTCCTCTTAGTTGCATCATCAATTCCCAAATCACCAAAGATCCTTCTACAAGCATCTATCCACCTCTGGACCTCAATGGTAGATTCTGTTCCCAAGAAAACCTTCCCTCCAAGAGCAGTATAATCCTTGCACAACTTAGCAAAATCCACTGGTTTCGGAGCTTGGACTTGAACTCCAACATAAACTGCTGCCCCCGGAACTGGTATCCTTCTCATGATCGAAGTCATCATGGCTTCGAACATGGCTGCATAATCAGCAGTCTCTTCAGTAGCATGGCCTTCCCTAGCAGCTGGTCTCCCTCTTCGACTCATTCTCAATATCTATAAAAAGGAATGATTAGAACATCTAGAGAAACAACTGCATGAAGGACTCAACTCTACTAAGTTACTATATTATATATAGTATTCATCCATCAAAATACAATTACGTCTCTCATACGTAGTTACTTCAGCGAGCGTTGGGTAAAATCGATTAACCAATGCTCTGATACCAAATGTGACGACCGCCCATGACCCCTGCACCGAATCTAGAGATAAAGCGCTGTAAAGTGTGCCAGGCGACCATGGACGATTGTCAAGGTAAGATTTAAAACAACAGAATCTATCGTATTACTCACAGCGCATGGACAAAATACAATAGAACATATGTATAGTGAAGCTTTATAGAACAAAATGACATCATATAGAACTCCATAATAGTTGAATACAAGCATCCACATAGTCAATACATCAAGCCTCACTACATATCTCTCAGAGAATACAAAACAGCGGAATATCCAGTACATATAAGAAGATAATATGCAACCCTCTAGCTCGTCTTCGATATCAGCATCGTGAGAAGAGAACAGCACCTGTCACCTGCTACCTAGTCTGCCCGTCCCAAAATGGACGAACAGCCCAAGGCAATAAGAATTAAAACATAAAGCCTTGAGTCAGACAACAGTCTTAGTGAGCAGTAAATTAACTAACAACATACCAAAAGAGCATAAAGGAAAAGGAATAGGAATACAACCCTCCCACTCCAACCTCATTCTACAGTGATAGCCCCCAGACACACACTAAGCAGAAGCAAACATAGCAGAGCATACAATTTAAAGTAAAACTACTATCACTCGAGTCAAGGGCGATGTTTTCCAAGTACCAAGGCCTAAATCAGATAAGCACCCAGAAAATACCGCTCTTGAGTCCGAATGACGATACAACCAAACATCCATGACTCTGGCTATCACTGTTATCATTGCTTCGATATCACCGTTAATTGAATGACCGGCACATTCTTTCAGCCGTCCGTCAAGGGCTAATGGAAACCCCGGTTCTAGACATAACTCCCGCACGTCGTCGCAGCCCGTGCCTAGGACTATCGAATCTGCCCAGAGTACTCGACCATCAACAGTTGGCCGTTGGGACTATCGAATCTGCCCAAACGTACTCTTGCTTAGAGCATACTAGAACCTTCAACAACGATGCTATCCAAGCCTCCTAGTCATCCTCCTCGACGACTATTCTCATATCCATTCATTATCTTCAACTCGAATCATATCACCGAGTTACCAACATGCTTGGAATGATCCCGTCTGGATTAGACCAAGTCTTCATCATATGATTGCCTCGCTTCATTACATCCTCGCAAAGCCTCATCTCATCATCACATCATCGAATCTATGCATAAGAGCTTCATCATCCCGCTACATATGCCACGAGCAGCTTTTCCAATTCAAGAGCCTTTCCCTTAGCTTTTGAATCATCTTCGATCTAATCTAATCATCAATCATCTAGTTCATAACAATCAATCAAATCAAACATCAATCCAAGCAATCAAGCATTCAAAAATGATCTAAGTAGACAATTATAACAATAATGGCATTTTCGTAATTAAAGAGTTGAAAGTCCAATAAGCATGAAAACATGAATTATATCTCTACAAACTTGATGAATGAACTTGCATAGGTTAACATATGATAAAATGGATGCAACATCATCATGAACAATGGATCTACATGGATCTACACATAGGATGAAGAAAATGCATGGAAATCACTAATTTAACACCAAATTGAGCCAACAATCCGATCTACTCCTTTGGATCCGTGTGAGAGATAATCACCACTCACCAAATCACCCAAACAATCCAAAAGATATCAACTTCAGATCTGGACAGCGAAGAACTAGGCTAGATCTATCACAAATCCGCTTCAAATGAAGAAATCTCCCTTGAAAAGATGAAGATCTTCAATCTAAGCTCTTGAATCTTCAATCTTGATCTTCGATTTGGATGGATGGAAGCACTAGATTAGAGTGGAGAAAAGAAGTGAAGAAGTGTAGAAGTCGAGCTCTCAAAATGGCAGCACTTCGTCGCTTCAAAATCCGGATCCCAAAAAGTGAGAACAACCCCTCCTATTTATAGCTGAAAACTGGCCTTAAGTCGTAACTCGGCTATCTTCTTAAGTCGGTGCCGACTTAACACCATGCCGACCTAGTGCCTTGCCGACCTAGTGCCTTGCCGACCTAAAAACTCATCTGCCTATGACTCGCAACAAAACAGCTGTCTCCTAAGTCGGTTACGACTTATGGCATGCGCCTACGACTTAACTGAAAAGGCCTCCAACTTAACCAAGCTTCGACTCAACACACGTTGCCGACTCAACTACCTACCGACTCAATTACCCTGCCGACCTAACACTTAACACCCAAACACTTAGGTCGCTCACAACATGTCCTTAGGTCGTTGCCGACCTAACTCTTAAGTCGGTCAACCCCACTTCCTTAACTCGGCAACGACTTAACAAATAACTTGTCAGACATGCTAACTACTAAGTCGTCCAGGTCTTAAGTCGACCACTATCTTAACTCGTCAGCCGACTTAACACTTAACTCACCACTATCCTTAAGTCGGTTAATACTATAAGTCGGTCAACTTCTTAGATAGGCTACTCCCTTAAGTCGGTCACTCGACCTAAGCCACCCTATGACTTAACTTCCTTAACCCGGTTAATTCCTTAGGTCGTCCCAAACTGTCAACCGACTTAAACCACTCCCCTATCTTCCTTAGGTCGCCGCCGACCTATACCTTAGTCCTTAACTCGTCCAGACTTCCTAACTCGTCCAGAACCCATGAGTCGGCTACGACTTAGGACTTAACCAAAATTCTTCCCAAAATCTGAAACAACCAAAAATGTTGAAAATTCCAGATTTGAACGAACTTTTCGATCCGTAAAAATACGGGTCGTTACAGTTAAGTAGCCACAATGACATTATATATTAGTGGGTGGTTCAAACTATATTTTATAATGCATATGTTTTTGTTAGCTAGAAGTAGTGTGTAACTATCAAGCAGACAGACATAATAATAAATAGATATAATCATGTTCTCATTATCATCCCATCTATCACCGTCTCATACTTTCAGTGCTGATCATTGTCCGCTCATTATTATCATTCATTTTTTTTTCTATTATGTACATATTTCTCAAAAGTTGGATAGGATCTGAATGATGATGTAGATGTACAATTAAACAATAGTCAAGTACTAAGAACTGGAAATTAAAGTAGACATGGCATGAGCAATAAGCATGCTTATTGATATACTGCTTAACATATGTAATTAGCCAATTAAGTGGTAAAAAAGAAGTATATAGGTTTTAGTTGGGTTACATGTAACTTAGAAATTATTATAACTGCTGCTACTACTATGGTAGTGGATGATATAGTATAAAATCACCTTTTTATTGAATTAAGTGTATTTTTCAAATGATTCGATTCTAAATTTTAGGGAACAAAGGAAAAAAAGATGGAGAAGATTTATGTGTACCTTGCAATTATTTCGGTAAATAAAGCTTTGAGATACCCAGTAATGTATCTCTAATTTTCTAAGGTTATATACTCTCAAGTCAAATGCTGGAGATAAAGGATTAAAATATAGGCATGTATGCTTTATAATCATGATAATTAGCATGGTAAGTATGAAGATGGTCATAATGAGAAAAGTATAGGTGATATTTAGCTATTGGGGAGAGATATAAAATGATAGAGGGAGTAGTAGACCGGTAGATTGAATTCCCATGCAATAAAGGATGAATGAATATCATCGATGAGTGAACAACAATTGGTTACAAATATCTCAAAAGCATCCAAAAACAAGTGAAGGTACACAAAAACATCAGCTCAAATTTAGTTATCAACATGGGATAAGGTTCATGTTCATTTTTTATTTAGTTATTCTTACATACTTTTATATTAGGTTTTCGTTCAGTAATTCGTGCATGCATTTATATTATTAGGAATGAACAGTTTATAGAATCTACTCTTCTCACTTCTACATATGGTACTAAATAATGAAGCTTTTTAGTAAATGATGCAATAACATTTTATTTTAACAGTTAATTAGGTTGAAGTACCAATATAATCTTTAACTGCTGAAAGATTTTCAGGAATACCTTAAAGACTATAAATGAAACTATATTAAAATCATGGGGCTTTTGGAAAAATATTGTACAAAAGATTATATTGTTCATCTAAATAATGTGAAAAGATGGAAGAGTGTCAGATTATATGTTGGATCATTTTTATTGGGAACCTTAGTTAAAATTTTAATGAACTTTTTCTTTATTTTTCATCTATTAAGAAAAAAAATCCGGACAATGGTTGGTTTAGTTAAATTTTTCTTTGCATTTTATAATAGACTAATTTCAAATGTAGGAGCACAAAAGTTGATGATGAACTAATTAAATTATATTACACTTGGCTTGAGTGTTAGATAATCTATACATCAATAGTCATGCAATGATTTGCAACATGCATGTATCCTTTGTACAAATTTGAATCTGTTCTCTCTAAGCTGGAAGATACACTTACAGATGCTCCATGAGTTGCAGAATTCCTTGGTCGCATATTTATGAAAATTATATAGGAACATGTGATTCCTTTAAGAGGGATAGGAAGAATAATCCATGAAGGCGGTGAAGAACCTGGGCATTTGTTTGGCTTAGCCTCTGAAGTACTTGGGTATATTTTAGAGATTATTAGAAGAAAAAGGAGATCTGGGTAAAGAAACAGTCACAAATTCAAGTCTTAAACTAGATGAATTTCCACCGCATCCAACTAAGTCAAACAAGCTAGATGCATTTCTCTAAATTCCACTATATATCATGTTCATAGCTGAGAAATATCGTCGTCGGTTTTTGTTTACTTGGGTTCTTTTTTTGCTATTTATTTACTTCTCTTTCGTTATTGAACTGTAAATGAAACAAAAATATTTTGGTTCATTTGTAAAATTATAGTTTATAGCATTGGGAGAGCCTGAAATCTTGCTGTAGATTTTGAGAGAACTTGGGAGATTCATGTAACCGTTTTGGTGTTGTTTGTTCTGATGAAAACATGATTCATTCTTGAGTATTATATTTTGCTTTACTTTTGAACAATGTGTTATTGCTACGAAGCTATTATATTTTCCACTAATCAGTTATGGTATAAGCAATATCAAAAGTATCATGCATAATTATCATTTACTTAAAAGTATTGGGCTTCATGGATGTTTTAGCCATTCTTTACATCATGATCTGCAGTCATTTTTCTGTCGTTTTCCTGTAGACATGTTAAAGTATGTAATATATTTAAATATCAATAACCATTTTCATGTACAAAATCCTACTTTATCACTGCATATCATCTTTTTTAACAGTATACTGCTTGGAACATCGGTGGTTTTAAACTAAAGTTTGTCATATTTTTTTCTTACTGTAGTGAAACTTATAAAGAGGTGTGTGTTCTTTTTATTCTTGAGAATTTAGTATTTATATACAAATGTAGAAGGTATTAGAAATCATGCCACCTACTTTATAATTTTGATGATTGAATTTTTAAATTTGTAGACCCAACATATGATGAATTCATGTATGAAATATGGAGCTTTTCCAGCAGGGTTTCAGGTTCTCTTTGGCTTATAAGTTGCTATTTGGAAAGTGGAAAAAGCCGAGGTGTATAATATATGTGCAGGTTGTGTTATGTTGTATTTTGAAAAATTGGCAGTTGAAATGACAATTTTCATTGGAAGGTTGCATAGTTGTTTTGTTGTAAAATTATAAACAACCTAGGCGTAAATAATTATTGGATAGAAATTAATAATTTTGTGTGCTATAAACCCAATGTTTTTGTTTTGTAAGTATGGCTTCTACAACAATGTTAATGTTCATTTAATGTAATTGCATGGGTTGTAATTAATCTTTGCTGTCATTTCATGAACCATGGAATGGTAGCTAATTTGTTGAATTCAAGTTGGGGTTTGATATAGTTCAATTTTTCATCCACAAAGTTGATGTAATTTGTTGAAGTTGTGATATCAAATGTTATGTCCTTTTAGCTTATATTTGATCAACAAGTCAGTAGATTAAGAAATGAACTACAAAAATCCATTAAACAATAAAAGGGATCGAGGGGAAAATGGGAAGCATGAATTAAATTAATAAAAAATTGGGTTTCTTCTTCTTCTTTAATTTATTTTCAGTTGAAAAATGTCATATTGTTTGCACCGAACTTGAGGAATTAGGACCAGTTCGGATCACTGAATCATAAAAAAGGACGATCCGGTCATTTTGGTACATTTTATTTGTCCTCATTTTTACTAGGCAAGATAGATTCTGCAACTTAATGAATGGTTTAATGACCTTTTATTTTCTTGATAGTTCCATACTCCGATTTTGTTTGCCTAATCTAAAGACCCAATACATGTGGTATTGTATTAAGACCTTTTAGTTTTTTTTATTGATAAGAATGCAGTCTGACATAGTCATTGAATATTTTAAGCAATACAGGCAGCGAACCTGGACAAAAATTTATACCAGTATAGGTAAATCTGATACTTAGGTTGCGTTTGCAACGAACAAATACAGATATTTGAGTGGGAAATTTAAGTGTAGTATTCGAGCAGGGAAGGTTGGAGAATGAGAAATGCGTTTGCGGCTACGAACGGGGTATTTGAGCATAGCATTTGAGTGGGGCATTTAAATTGTGATTTTTAATTTAATGGATCCGCAGTTAATTAATTATTTGTTTTTAATTATGTAATATACATTTAATAATTGCAAATAATACGAAATAAATTACAGAATTTCATCAAAATAAACAAATTCATTTTTAAATTCAAATAAATAGTGTAAAAAATTAAAATTTTCTGATTCAAGTCAAACCAACTCCATAATGAGAGCACTTCGATACGATCGCAATGCAAAAACCCGCGTCTTAAACAAACCTAATTTGCACAAGTTATTAATTTTAGAAAATTATAAAAATAGTTTTAACATTATTAAGTAATTTACAAATGGGAAAAAACTGGCGTCGGTGCGTGTTCGATGCCACCGCTCCTTTTCAAAACATTCACACAATGGGGCTGGGAACGGGGACATGTCTGTTGCCGCGTCGGATGCGTTTGACACGTCAAAAATGAAAACCGACCATTTTATTACTACGAACGCTACCTTACACTAATGATTCTACGAAATGATGATGTAGGTTTTTTAGATCAAATCACATTCGTATGAATTGACTTTGCGGAAATAATCTTTAGAAAATTGGTCGTTAGAGATGTTGAGTCCTCAGTCATTTAATACTTTGATAATGCTAGTTGTTAAAATTCAAAAAATTACCATAGTGCTAACATAGTTGTTAGTTTTATGCTACGAATTGGTTCATAAATTGGTGTGATAAATATATAAACCGATAATTTAAATTCACTTGATGTTTTGTTCGAATATGCTCTTGAATTATGCATAAAAATAATGTGGATGTGGCAAGCAACAACGTTAAGATCCTAAAGAAAAGCAGAAGTGGTGAAAAAGGATCACTGCAATAATTTATTATCTTTGTTTTATAATAGCTACATTGCAAAAATATGGTTCAATATTCAAATGTAGGTCCATATGAATGTGCATATATGCTCGTATAATATAATCACAATACAAATTTATACGAGTAAAAATCCTTTGAATCAAGCATAACGATCATGATTATAACAAATTAAGCAGTTCACATTCGTTAAATTGCAAAGTATGTATATAAAGCTATAAGAATTTGATGAACTGTCATGAAATCAAATATCATATGGTTACATCAGTTAACATGTCAGTAAACAAAATTAGAAAATAATACGGTTGTTTGCGTTGTAAACAGGCAAGATACAATGTAAACAACCAAGATACATGTTTGAAACCCTAATCATATTTTAGGGGACTACCCAAAATGCCTCTTAGGAACTGTGGCCTCCAAGTTATCATTAGCTTCTAATTAATCCTCTATTAAGTACGAGTATATGTAACGTCCCAGATTTTCGCGTTCGAAAATCGACATCCATACTTTACATCGTATTCGAATGCCGTAGATTCGACCGTTCAAATCCGAGTCGCCGGAGCTTATAACACAGTTAAGTAAATATCACAGCGGAATAAAAAGAATATAGATATACAACATCTAATACAATATCCAGATACAATGATGATACAATGAATATCTATATATTTATTATTCACAAATTCACTCATATTTGAATCGGGGAAACTCGCTCCAATATTCTAATTAAATTAACTAATTTTTTTCCAAAAATTCATTTAATTACTCAATTTAACTCAAAAATTCAATAAATTATTAATTTGAATAAATTTAAATTTCGGGGTCGTTACAAACTTCCCCCGTAAAAGAATTTCGTCCTCGAAATTCGCAGGCACGAAAATAACACAGAGATAGACAGATTCGATCTCCTATAATTCCTCAAACTTTAGATATAAATTCCAAACTCAAGTCGGAATATCTCAGAATACATACCAATTTGTCCCTCTTCGGACTTCAGTATTCAAAAGAAATTACAATAGAATTTCAAATTCGGTTTTAAACGATATCGTTTTATCGATATAATTCAATTTTTAGCTTCATATTCTATTAATCAATTTAACTCAATTTAAAATTTTCAATTTCAAATTCATATTCATTAGAGTTTAAATCGAAAAGGCTGATAAGAAGTCGATGAAGATATGAAATAAGAATCTCCTACAACGGTTCGTAGAGCCATCATCACACCGAAACTTCTTCTTGTAGCTGATACGAAGGAGTCAAAAGAATCTGGAAAGACGAATCAAAGAAGATTGATAGGAAAGTTTGTTTCCACTGTTGCAGGGTATTGACCATTGATAGTCGTATTCCCTCGTCCCCTATCTCGTCTTCTTCTTGCACTCATACTCACTATCAGTGGATAGTAAGAGAATTTACTGAGACGTTCAGACTGATATCTTAGGGATATACTCATTCTAGAGTTTACTTCACTCTATCTCTAATGAGCTACTTAACGTGTTATACTCCTGAGCTAAAGTTCAACCTTAGCTCTGATACCAAATGTAACGTCCCAGATTTTCGCGTTCGAAAATCGACATCCATACTTTACATCGTATTCGAATGCCGTAGATTCGACCGTTCAAATCCGAGTCGCCGGAGCTTATAACACAGTTAAGTAAATATCATAGCGGAATAAAAAGAATATAGATATACAACATCTGATACAATATCCAGATACAATGATGATACAATGAATATCTATATATTTATTATTCACAAATTCACTCATATTTGAATCGGGGAAACTCGCTCCAATATTCTAATTAAATTAACTAATTTTTTTTCCAAAAATTCATTTAATTACTCAATTTAACTCAAAAATTCAATAAATTATTAATTTGAATAAATTTAAATTTCGGGGTCGTTACAGTATATATGCACGTCCAGATGGACATACTTTTTTATCTCTGGATCGTATTTTTGCAGTGTAGCTATTACAAAATAAAGATAATAAAAACAGTGTAGTAATCATTTTCACTATTTTAAATTTTCTAAAGGATCTTAACACTGTAGCTATTACAAATTTTCTTAAGGACCTTAACACTGTAAAGTGGAAAGCCCATGCATGGGTGTATAGGTAATTTTATATGAAGAATTAGTAATACACGACTGTACTTTTCTTTGGAGATACCGTTTTCATTGATTTTTTTGAGACATTACTAAAAAGTTTCAAAATATGTAATCCCCTTCTTAATGAAACCTTGTAAATTTCACCTCTACCTTTTAAAACTTACTTAAATCATGGAAACATTGAATATCAACAATATATAGGTGGCGGTTTATTATGAGTAGTTACTGATGAAAATGTCAGCAGCCTCTTCTTAAAAGTGTTGTTGTGCGGAAGTAGCACTTTGTTTCGTTTGCTCCTTAACCATTGCATTGTACTTTTGTAAACATTATGAGTCGAAGTCTGTTGTACCTGCAGATGCAAAGTCAGTAATATGTGATATTCCAGTAGCCAGAAAGTTTATGGGTTTGTAAACCAACAATTCAAAGTCCGCTCAAAACTTTAAAATGTGTACTTTGAGCTTATATTTTAAATTAATTCTACATTATAGTTAGATGAAACTAAGTTCAAAGTCGTTTCTTTTCTATAGGCAGCAATGAAAAATGAAATTGGAAGGTAGTTAAAAAATAACGTGTAGTTCCAACTCTAT
Source organism: Allium fistulosum (assembly GCA_030737815.1). Lineage (NCBI taxonomy): Eukaryota > Viridiplantae > Streptophyta > Magnoliopsida > Asparagales > Amaryllidaceae > Allium > Allium fistulosum. The sequence goes on along the minus strand of CM060905.1, from coordinate 862,668,381 downwards.
AAATGACATCATACAGAAATTTTACCATTTAAATCGGTTCTCAATGAATTTGCATTTTTTTTCTTCATTTTTCGAACATATAACTACTTTGATTTACATACTTAAATTTATAACTAAAGTAGATGTTAAATAGCCATTGGAGCAAAGATTGCTAATAGTGCTCACATTTTTTCGTATAGTTACTTCCAGTGAGGAAGGAAGGGGAGCAGTGGGAAGGGAAGGTGCTCAACGACTTCAAGACTCATGTTTGGAGGGTGTCTCAGTCCCTTACTGGCAACATTTTGGCTATGGCCGATGGAAATAATAACGTTACTCTCTAGAAGGAGGCGGTCGACGGCGAATGGCAGCAAGTCAGCACCGTTAAGCCTTGAGCTTTCCCTTGTTGTTGTAGCATTGTTATGTTTCATGGGTTTTCTATAAAAGTGTTCCTGATGCATTGTTTTATTATTATTCGGTTGTTGGTTCAGTATATAGACATCACGTGATTCCGATATATGAATTTTTGTTGTTGTTGGATATTGAATCATTTGGAATCTGTTTAGTTGTGTTTCAAACTGTTTATATTCAGGGTAAAGGTTTATAACTTCAAAATATTCAGCTTGGCACTTTTTTGGTATCTTGACCCATAAAAAGTCATCTCAGTAAATGGCTATGCTATGTCTACCAGTTTTATATAGGTATCTCGCCCTATTGGACCTAAATGCAACTGTACCTAACTGGAGGGCTTTTACCAGTGCTGTAATAATAGAACGTAGCTGTTAAAACTTGGTTAATAATGCTTAACATAATAAGAGCACCACTCCGGTATGTATAAGGAACTGAACCGTATGCGTTCTAATGATACTGAAATCAAAAAATGAAAATTCTAAAATCATAAAAATAAATTCTCATAAAAAGACCATGCTTCGTTTAGGAATTTTTCTAGGTATCTCGGTCCACTATTTGTAATTTCACACAAATTTTAATAGCTACATCCGATGGCAATTCAATAAGTTGCAAAGTACAAAACTAGAACATAAAACAACAGATTTAACCAAATTTGTACCATATCTTATTTCTTAAGTTACATACGATTTTAATCTAAAAATAATGAAGTATGCAAGATTACAGCTCCCTTAAACCTAGTGTTCATATTATCTACATCAGAGCATATAATTTCGTCAGCCAACCAACTCCATAACAAAGTACATAACCACAGTATATAATTTCTTCAAGCAACCCCCACAACTTTTCAGACAATTATAAAAATCCATTGTAATATCCACTTGACAGCACTCTACTCTTCTTGTAGTAGTTCTCCCTCTTCTTCCTCTTGAAAATGCCCGATTCATTCTTCTAATTTCCTGCGCTGCTTCTTTGGTTTTCTACATCGATCAAAAATCATATAAAACGATTACAAAGTTCAATATTATATATGCTATGTACATATCTAATATATGCCTTCCAGTAGATTAAAAAAGAAAAAAATGATTGTTTTTAAATTAAGTCAAAAAATACTTCTAAAAACTGTTAATATTCACTTATCTAAGTTCGCTACATTTGTTTTTTTTTCCTTTTTAAAAAAAAAACTTATTTTATGCTGCCGTAGTACTCCTAATGGCTTCATAGGCCACAAATTTTGATCACTTCTCATTTTCACACCTATATATTCATCCTGGTGTTTTGCCAGCCATTTTAAGGGCTTCCAAATGCATCTTATACTTTTATCAAAATGTATTTTATACCTACCTTTATACACCAATTACATAAAATAACTTCTCTCATAATATTAGGCATTGATGCCTATGCATGCATAGGAAGTTGATTACTATTTGTTAATAAAATGGGTTCAAATGAAAATTTTCAGCCAAATCAATGTCACTGATTGGTGGTCATGTAAAACAAAATTAATATCATTTGAAAAATGTTTTAATTAATGATCAAGTTAAATCCTTACTCATCATAGCAGTTAATGGTAAAGAAGAAAAATGAATTGTAAGTGTATAAATTGGTTCTGGAGTAAGATTATTTACAAACTAATTTACTGCCGAATTAAACAGTAAATAGTGATTCTCCACCGACTATACAGGATAATTTAAAAACTACCAAATTGTACAAATTTTAAATATGCTCATGGTAAAACATTAAAAATAAAACCAACATAATCATTAATTAGTGTCCTCCATCAATCGAACAATGAAATGTGTATTCTCAGTAACTAAGTCAAAATCAATATGGAATCCAATTGCATGGTTATTATGTTAAAGATTTATTAAAACATGTTTGAATAATAACACACATGAACTTTATATAAAAAATGTGTTCAGCATGATGCGAAAGCTAAACTAAACCCTTAAACAACATTCATGAAAATTAAAACCAAATCAATGATGGTATTAAATAACACATTAAAACCAAATCAATGATGGTATTGGATAGCGCTCAAGCAAAACCAAATCAATGACATTTATAAAATATTGTAATTAGTGCTCAAGTTAGAAAACATATATTCGTAATAACAATTAGAGAGGAGAATATTCAAAATAATTTTGAAGTAGGATATAAAGTAAAAAAAAGAACTAATAAAAGAAATTAACGAGTAATTGTGTACCACTTTAACCAAATGCAGTTTTGTATCATTCATTAATTAAATCAAAATCAGCTAGGAGTTTAATTGCATATTAGTAGAGTGTTTACATAGCTAACATCACTACACACAAAGGCACATACATGTCAACGTACACATACACATGCAAGCATGCACACATATAGACATTAATCAAATTAAAATAGTCACAAATCAGTCAAATATTGTTGAGATATCAAAAACATAAGCAAATTTTGGAAGAAATGAAGACTACTGGAAATAATGAAGAGTGCACTTAAGTATTTGTATAATCAGTATACAACAATAAAATTATGCTATTAAAAACAGCCAATATGTCTGTTGCATCAAATTTTATTTTCAGTGTCAGAAAGCAAGTGGAAAATCATCTTCTAAGTTGTAAATTCAGAAATCAGATCAAACAGGGACAAAAATAATGAGTAAGGAAGTCAAAAGTTGTATGGATTTATAACAAAATTTATTTCATGAGTAAGGATGTCAAAAGTTGTATGGATTTACAACAAAATTTATTTTATGATCCATAAATCAAATCAGCAAAATTCTGTTCAGCATTCACAAATCAGATAGCCAAAATAAAGAGTTTTGAGAGAATATCAAAAACTGACAGTAATCACTTTTTTTGTACTTGTTTTATTATACTTAACCTTTTTCTACTTCAAAAAATATATCAGACCTATTTATGTGTTCTGTTCCATTTTATAAACTGTCATATACAACCATTGACTGCGTGTCTTTGGTGGAGAGTATAAATTTACCGCTATCATTGTTAGCATGTTCTTTCAATATATGTTGTTAGGTTTCCGTATGTTATTTTAAGGACGCGATGCAATAATACTGCTATCATTGTTAGCATGTTCTTTCAATGGAGTCTGGCAACTGACAACAATGGTGTTTTGAGTTTTAGTCATTTGAAAGCAACATAAACAATAAATAATTCAGCATTCTTATTATTTTTTGGGGTAGAGGTGAAAAGATAACGCGTTTCAAGTAAGTCTTCGTTTTGCTATATACTTAGGTATCAATCCAGAATGAACTTTTTTATTTTATTGAGAATCTCAATAAATCTATCTCGGCACACCGCAAATCTTTTTTATGTACTCTTTCATGACTAAGAGATATCATTATGTTGTTACACATTTAATGTTTCAGTATGCAAACCCTACAACCAACATTGGAAACAACATTATATTGATGCTGAATGATTTCTATTTGATTGGCAATGTGGTTATTTTTGCTCACTTGTAGTAGTATAATTATAGTTATTATTACGATTAATGAAGGAATCAACATGGATATGTTGCAGTTTTTCCTACAAACCATCAGACTATAGACTCAAAGGTAAGACAACTCTATATCCATTTCCTGCGCTAATTTTAATTATATTATGTCTCAGAATCTATTCAAATGCATGTACCTCCCACAACCTCAAATTGTATGAAATTAGAATACCGTGGTATATTTTCTTTTATATTTATAGTCAAAGAATCAAGATTTGAAATGATTCAAAAGCACAAAGCTACTAATTAACAATTAATTTGACTAACTGTCAGATTTAGAATAAAGAACTTCATAACAACATACAATTAATCTGATTAACTGTCAGAATATCAGATACCACTCAAAATCCTAAGCAATTCATGCTTAATCGTAAATCACCGTTGCAGATACTAATTGTCGTTGCAGATACTAATTGTCGTTGCAGATTCTAATCGGTAATCGCATTAATCAAAATCTTATGCAATTAATGAAAATCAGTAAATAATTACCTAAGCCTGAAGTCTTTATGGATATCGATTGGTGACGCTTGAGGTTAACTCTTTACATGGTGGTCGAAAATCGCCAGTAGAGGTGAGAGAGCCGATCTAGGGTTTTAACTTTTCCTATAGGAAGCTAAATAATTAAAGGAGACATCGCATCAGTACTATATATGGATTTGGATGAATATGTAGAAACAGAAAGTAAAAGAGATACCAATCAAAAGCGTAAGCAGCTATTGAAAATTAGCGATAATCGCCATTAGACGTGAGAGAGTAGATTTAGGTTTTTTCCATAGCAAGCGAAGGGGACATCGTGTAGAAACAGAACGTAAGATAAAAGGGCATTTTCGGTACTCCAGAAAGACACGGTTGAATCCTTATTCAATGAATTATCATTATTAATATTAAAGATTAAAGATGTATGTAACATTAATCCTCACTAACATGTGCATTAGCTTCTAATTGAGATTCATGGTTAGTGGGTAGGTGAGGTCTTCCATGATTACATGAATTCATTTATTTCCATCTTCATTTGCTATCTAACTTTTTTGCATGCATATTTCCATGAAGCCACTTCCATGTTGAATCCAAACTCCTACAAAACAACATTAAAATGTGCAAGTAAATTTTCTCAAATTAAATCATACACAAAAATGACCATTTTGCCTCTAAATGAAGATGAATAAATGATGATATGAAACCAATTTAAATTTTGGTTTAAACATGTAAAATACCCTAATATGCTCATTTATTAAATAAAAGTAGATTAAATATGGAAGTAAAAATATACACTTTTACGTACACATCATTCTGCCTGATTATAATGTCCCCAGCGTCCCTAGGAGGCTTATTTGTGAAAGGAAATTAGATAAGGAGGCATGAAATAGTATTGTTTTAGGTTGTTGCTTCATTCCTGGGTAACCAGCTAGCCTGAAGGTTATTTATTGACTAGTCTTTCATCAGCTCACCCGGGTCCCCTCTGTTAGGTCCAAATAGTTTTCCTTAAGCAGGTAGACCCTAGGGTCTTGTAGTTTCTTTGTCATTTCATGGTTCCCTAACATACTGCAGAAGCTTGTTTTTCCTTATCAGCTCCACGATCAAAATTTTCAGATGTCGACATTCCTTAGTGTTGTGTCCATGGGTTTCGCGTAAGCGACAATACTTTCAAGAATGTTTATCTTGCTCTATTGCTTCCATCCTTGGCACCTTCTTATATTACTCAGTTTCTTGAGTGGCAAGATATATTCTCTGGTATGTCATTCAAGGGCGTGTAATCTTCCAATCTGAATTTCTTTGGATATTTCGCATCCACGTTACGCCTATTACTAGGGTTTTGACTTCTTTTCTTCTAATTACCAGAGTTTCCGGCATTTACTACGATGTTGCTCTAGATTACTTCCTTTGACCGCCCGTCATCATTCTTTCCTACCACAAGACCCGATACCTCCAATCATAGAAACTACTTCGCTTTCCTATGAAATTATTCCATAGTTGTTGGCTGTTTCATCTTTAACCATCGTCCAAAATCTATATCTAGATGGATACCCCGGACTAAAGCCATGAATACCAAATCTTCTTTCGGATAACTGACCTTGGTCACAACAATGTAAAATCGGTTCAAGAAACCCTTTTAGCGATTCCTTGGGTCCTTAAGATAAGCTTGATAAGGACATTACATCCTTTGGTCGGGCAGCATGGAGCCAAAATTGCTTCAAGAACTTCTTAGCTAACTCAAAAAAGGTAGATCCGGACTTCGGTGCGAGTCTAGTGAACCACATAGAAGCGACTCCTTCTAATAAAATGGAAAAACATCTACATCAAACAACATCCGTGGCTCTTGCTCCATCCATATACCATTCGAACTTGAGTAAGTGTTGTTTAGGATCGGTAGTTCCATTGTATTATGGCATTGTTGACATCATGAACTTTCTAAGGTACTCTTATCTCAGGATATTTTCAGTGAATGGAGTTCAGGTCGGTGCAGAACCCCAATTTTCATCCTTCCTGCCTCTGCTCTCCTCCACCAACCATTTGACCATGTCAACGATGTACTCCTCATTGGCGTGGTAATTTGTAGGTCGACTGTCATGGGCCGCACCGAGTGTTTGTCTCCATAAACAGTCTCGGTTTGCCGACAAATGTCTAGGTGCTCCTGTCTCTGGGAGTATAACTCCTTCGGTATTTCATGGAAGTACGGTTGGTTGAGCTGTAGTTGTCTGAACTCCACCTTCATCAGCATCAACATTCCTTTTGGTAATGAGAGAAATCCTCCTGGTATCGGTTGGTCTTCTTATGGAGGAGCACTCTTGCTTCCTCCTGCAAGTCCTCCTACAACTCTAGTAACTACTTCCTTCTACTTTTGCTTTCCATCTCTCCTGTTTAGGCCACAAAAAAGGAATTCTCTTGTTCTACAATAGTTAAAGTTTCCCTTTTAGTTCTCCTTATAGTTCGGGTTTGTAGATTAAGCAAAGAATCCATCTTGTCCATGAGTGCTTTTTGGCTATTCCCTATCTTCTTGTTAAATTCATGGATCATCTTATCAAACTCCCCTCTGGTCACTACTTTATGTTAAGCAAATGATTTTGGTATTGCGTTTCCATTATTAACTTCCATTTGGTGAGTGTTTGCTTCATCACCACCAACTACCGCTCATGTGGATCTTCCGGAGGCAAAATTTCCTTTCTGGGTGCTATAGATTTATAATAGCAAATCCTCAAATTCTTCAATTTCTAGATCTTTCCAATCTAATATAGAGAACTAGATCTAAGCCTAGATTTAGTTTTCTTAATGAAAGCACCAAAATGTTGACGTAAAAAATGGATCAACATCCAAGATTGAGTGGTAGGAAACCTGTAAGATTTAGATCTAGTAGGTAGTATTGAAAATAAAAGAAAATAAAATAGGGAGACACAAGATTTTTATAGTGGTTCGGCAATCTCTAACCTATGTTCACTTTATAGTTTTATTGATTGTTTTTTGCAAAGAATTAGAAAGTACAAGTCATTAGTACAAGTTCTTGACAAGTTCCACAGTCTAGAACTACCAAGGGTAGCTGCCTAGGTGAATGTTGTGAGGGAGGTAGAAGATAAAGAAATGGCAAAGTCTAAGCATACTATCATTGTAGCAAACTACTTCGTAAAATGGATTGAAGTGGAACCGCTTGCCATGATCATGATGAGGAAGGTAGAAGGACACATAAAAGCAGTAAGCAAAAAAGGTCTCGATACCGAGAGGAACGTCTCGGTATCGAAAGGCTCGGAATTGAGTTATTGATATACCAGTTTTCAGAGATGGAAACCAATACACGGTTGGAGCGTCGACTATAGTCATTGGAAGTTTTACTATTGCTTGAAAATAGACAACTTCAAGGAAGAGTAATCAGAATCAGATGATTCGTGCGCTAGTTTTCGAAGATTGAAACTAGAGCCTAACCAGATTTCAACTATAGCGCTGGCGACTAAGCATGATACGTTTGGTCAAGGATAAAGCGAGGGTAGTCGTGGAAGATCGAAAACAAGTATTATCAGATTGAAGGCAATCAGACAATCGGCCCCAGACGTTTAACTTACACTATCGCCCAAACTCATGGTAGAAAACTTTATGAATAAGAAACATATGGACTAGGAGTACTTATTACAGACAATGTTCCCAGCATTAGGGAGTAGTGCAAAACTTGGACTACTTACGGAAAAAGTCTACCAAAGGAAACTCGACCTAAATCATCAGAAACTTACCGTTGCTCGGAGATAAATAACATTAGGGAGGAATAACCACATATGGGTCGATTCGATAATTCAACCCCAACTTGCAGGAATCAACCGTTGCCCGGAGGTTGGTAATGTAACGACCCGTAAATTTTAATAATTTTTATAACATAATTAATTGAATTTTTGTTAAATTTTAAACAATAAAATTTGAAACTAAAAATTTATTATTTGGAATACGTCTATTTTAATATAGCAACTGGTAAATTTTCATCTGATAATATTGAAGTTTATTTTCCTGTGAAATTTTATTCAAAATCAAACCGGTTAATAACAGTGAATTTAAAAGTTTTCCGAAACCAAAATATGTCAACAGGAGAAAATTTATTTAGATTATTCTGAATCAGACTGCGAAATTCGTTTTTCCAAATTTGGACTTCTACTGCTCCGTTTATCTTAATTCTGGCAAAATAGCAGCATTTCTGGTACCGGTTATCGACTTTTGATCGGATGACTGTACCACCAATATCTGTATACCGTTTTGATTGTCTCGTTATGCTGATCTCTACGGTATATTCATTTCCGTATTTTGAGACCCGGTACGCGACGAGACGATGAAATCGTACGTCGTATCGATACCAAAATTTGTGATTTTTGGAAGTTTCTTCCTTTTCAAAAATTTGAATCACCGGCCACATCAATAAATTACTTTAAATTGTTTTAATTAATTTGCTGAATTAGAGGGTGACCATTTCCATCCATAACCATTTTGAAAATCAAAACGTAGAAATTTATATACGTTGTAGTCATTTTGAACGGTTCTTTTGTGTGCCTATTCATTTCTTCATTTATATTTGCTTTGCTGTCATCCATTCCTTACTCACGTCTATCATCTTCCTCTCCTCCATATTACTTCTGTAGCCGAACCCTTCCAGATCTAAAAAAAAAAAAAAGACCTCTTCCCAACCATCTCCTTACCACCCGAGCCTTCCACCTCCACGTACATCTCCTTCTCGCCATCAGCTCCGCCTTCCCACTGCAACCTAGATCTACCCGCGCCCAAGCCTCCATCGGCGTCTCCTCCGCCCTGCCAGCAAACCATCAGCCCAGCCGTTCGCCGACCCCCTCATCCACCACTTGAACCCAGCCTACTGCCCTTTCCCAAACCGTGCCTTTTTCCATTCCATCATTTCCGATCTTCATCCACACCCATGGCCTTGGCCAACGACCATCTCCTCGACAACCCATCACCGTGAAACACCTCGGCAACCAAGCACGCATCACATCACACCTCTGCCCAGACCTCCTCGACACGAGATCCGTTTCCCCTCCTTGATTTCCGAGCGCCTTCCCCTCCGCCGTGACACCCCTGTGCACGCCCAACCTGATCTCGCCTTCCGCCTCCTCTCCAGATCCGACGCCGTGCTCCGCTTACAACACCAGCCTACCGAGCCTTGCTCGAAATCCTGCCTTCCTCCCTTTTGTAAGTTCGCATATTGTTTTACGTATGATATGCATTCTCCCTATTGGATTTATAGTTACCTAAGTTTAAATAATCTGTTGTTTTATTTGTATATATATAAAGGCTATAACAAGACATATTTTTATATTTTCCCTTAATATTATATGAGTATGGTAGTACATACGTTATAGCACTTAATAATTGAGAAGTTTACATCTGGTCTATATGCGGGAGTTACGTGTGTTACATATATTTGGATATGTGCTGCGTGTTCGGTTATGTTTATAGCTTTATTTTTAACGTGTATATAATTACTTGTATAAAAATCTATTCTTATTTACAGTACAGGACGTAAGGGATTTTGGAACAGCATATATATATTTTATGTCATGTTGGTTTTAAAGTGTATGCATTATAAAACTTGCTGTTCATACAAGTTGTTTTAAATTAAATATATTAGAGTATTTTATGATGATATATTGTACTTTGTTGAAAAGTTATGTCAGTCTATACTTGGAAATTTTATAAAATTTTGATGATATATATACACAAGAATTTATATAAGTCATACATATATTATTATTTATCTTAAATTACATATGGTTTTGTGAGTAGTCTGCATATATATAGGTATATTGTTTGCATATTTGTTGATTTATAGTCTGCACGTAGGATGTATATATATACTAACCGGCATTTGTATATATGATGATTGTAATGTATGTTAATTTGAAGCAATGGGATTTTGAATACATATATATATTTAAATGTTTGAATTTAGAATACGATTCTTTCTTTATATATATAGTTATATATATTTATAAGTCGCTTATACCCTTTTATCTTCATCGACCCCGTCCTGATTTGTTCCATTTATTTTTATTATCAGCTTTGATCGTTGAATTCGTACCGACTTTGCTTTGCTTCGATTCGTCATTCAAAAATTCAGTGCCCGTATCAGTGTGCGTATCCGTGTCATCTTCTGTATTCCTCTCTAGCCTCGGAAAGGTGAGCAATCACTCACGATTAACGTTCTCTTATTATTTAAATTTGATTTCAATTGAAATAGCAATTGAAATATGCTGCTGTAGTTATTTACATTGTTATATATGCTATTATCCATAACTGTTCACCTGTGACATCTGACACCAATATCTAGTATTATATGCCTGTTATTACTATTATTTGTATCTGTTCACCTGTGACATCTGACACCCGTATATGTTATTTATACTGATGATATATGCCTGTTGTTATATTTTTTTTTTAGTATCTGTTATCACTCTGCAAGTTCCCTGTTAGTATAGAATTCACTATGGGTTGAAATAATACATACCCGAACGGACTTTAGAATAGGAGAATTTCGTTATGGGTTGAAATGATAAACCCAAGCGATTTTCATCTGAATTGAATTTGGGATTACGGGTCGAAATGATATCTACCCGTATATATTTAAATTTCGGATTGAAATGATAAATATCCGTATCACTTAAACATATGATAAATATATATACAGACACCGTTGGTCCATATATATAAATATTTTAAAGATGAATTCTCTGGTTTTGGAAAGAAATATATGGTTTTAATAAATGTTGAGCCTTAAATTATTATATATAAAATGGGAATTATTGATTTAAATACATATAATATGTTGAGTATTTAAATATATTTCAAAAATAGATGTTGGTAAAAATTTGAATAAGTTAAGGTTAGAAAGATAATTTGAATTTAGTTGAAATTGTATTCAATAAAGAACTTTATTTAATTAAACCGATTTGAAACTTATTGAAATTGAGATGTAAGATGTGATTTATAACTTGAGTTTGATTCATAAGTAATCTAATGAATATTTCTTGTTTAAGTAAAGTTTAAAGAAATATTTTGTAAAAATGTAATTTAAGGCTAGTTAAATGATATTGAATTTATTATATGAATATTCCCTGATTAAATAATAATGAAGTTAAATCAAGAGCTATATGAAACTGTTAAATTTAACATTGAAAATGTTGAATATTAAAGCTTTGAAATATATTGAAAATTTAAATGATCTGTTTAGAAATGAATTAAATTGATGAATTGAGCTTTGAATAAAATTTGAATTTGGAATTTGAAGTTGATTTGTATCGATTTGCTAGACTTGAGGAAATTAAATACTTTACTTTTTTAAATCATTTAATATATATATATATACTATTTTGGAAAATGGATATATTTGAAATGAAATGATATTTGGGTTTTGAAGTATAAATTTAATTGAAATGACCACGGTGTTAAAATGTATATTTCCACCTTGTAGATAGTTCTGAAGATCCTTAGAGGATGGTTATCCCAACATCCTTTAAGTTACTCGTATTTCAATTGATATTTCACTTGAGTTGGATTTATTTATATAAGAATGTTAATCCTGACTCGAGTGTTTTGTGTTTTGCTTTACGCTCGGGTCAGACCGAGTGATACAGCATTTGAGACTCACCCTTGGAGTTTGGAGCTTCCTTTGGAGATCCAACTATCGCCTCAGCTTTCAGCTCTTCTAGTTGATTTGTTCAGAGAAGTCATCTGTTGTACTGGAGACTTCACTACATTTGAGATATTCTGTTGTATTTTATTTTCAACTCTGTTGTTTATATAGTAGCTTCATGAACTACTATTTTATCTATTCCGCTGCGTATTATTGTATTACTCTGTGTCTGTGATTCTGTGACTGATTTATTTACTGCATATGCTGAGTTTTGCCAAATTATAATTAACAACGCGGTATTTTGAGCAATTCAACTCTGGCATGAGTGTCTACCTATACACTTATAATGGATGCGAATGGTCCAAAATATCGGGTCGTTATAGTTGGTATCAGAGCTTTGGCTCTAGGCGAAACTTAGCATATATTGTAAATTTATTTACAAAATCACTTTCGTTTGAGTTTAATCTCTTCCTTTTGACTCGATTTCCTTTGAACTTTGGAACATTCCCTACGGTTCCAAAATTCATTCTTGTCTCTCTCTATTAGTATTCTTTTGATTCTGGAGTATCCCATAACTCCACTTCGAATGATCTCTATAAGAATAGGCGATCCCGCTAATCTTTGAAGGAATTGTGAAGGGGTGAAACTTCTTTACAATTAGCATTGATTCACCGGAGATTTATATATCCCTCGGTTTAAATGCTGCTATCTTTTGCTATGTCGAATTCTGTCTCTGGCGATCGAATGTCGATTTGCCTTAGAATTCGGCACTGATCTTATTTTGGAATCACGGTTGATCGGTTAAGGTCGCCCGCGATTTATATAACTGTATCGATCTATTGTTTTGTAATTAATTATCTCATTTTCGTTCGAACTTATCTTCGAATCAGAAATCCTAATCGATTAGAGTCCCTCTAATTTGAATCTCTATCTTTGTTTGAAATCCATTCTTAAATCATCCTTTGAAATCGGGTTTGTTTGTATTTTAAGAAATTGTTTTCTAAATCGAAATTATTATTTTTATAAGTATGATTACATTCCATATATAAAAGTGAAATGTTTTCGATAAAGATTATAAACCCTTTAAAATAAGAATTTGAGGTTTCGAAAGGATTTGTAATTTTGAAAAATTATATAAGAAATTGAGTTATATAAAAATGATTTATAACTGAAGGATTTTGAAATTGAAATTCGAGAATTGAACTCCGGTATTTTGAAATTGGTTTTAAGATTTTGAAATATATAATAATAATATGATTTAAAAGTATTTTCCGAATAAGAAATGTTTCAAATGATTTTAATAAGTTTCGAATGATTTCAAAGAAATTTCAAAAGAAGTTTGGGAAAATAGAAGTCCAGAACTCACTTATGTCGCTGGAAAATAATTTCGGTGATGAGTGCACGCATCATCGACATTGATTTTCGAGTTTCAGAGTGAGGGATAGGCCACTTTAGTAGCATTGCTACGCGAGTGATTTTGTGAAACCATTTTTGATTTCAAATTCTGAAGTAAGATTTGATATGCGAAAGATATATGGATATATATATATATATATATATATCTGAAATGATTTGAAGTAAGCCGGTGTTCAGTCCTCGAGTTTTGGATTTGATATAACCCTATCTATTAAAATTAATTTACTGATTTGTTGATGATTTCCAACTCTTGAATTTGAAAATGATTTCTTCGACTATATTGGAGTTCGAGTACTTCCAAATCAAGGTTAACTTTTCAATGCTAAGAAATTTTGAAAAGTATTTTGATAAAGTATATAGGTTGTTTTGAATGTTTAAGTATGAAGTAATATGACTTAAATAAGTTGAAACTGTTTGGTTAAGTAAATGAATAAGGCAAATTTTAAAATTTTCTAATATGAAATTTAGATTTGAAATGTCTGGAGAAGAATTTGGTCTTCAAAATATTTGGAATAAAATTTAGTTTAAATGTTTTAACTTAGTAACATCTTTATGAAACTATATATTTAACAAGTTGGAATAAATATATAATTTGTACGTATGTTGTTTTATTCGCATAATTAATTTGATCCAGGTTTGAGTACACAAGTTCGAGGTGGATTACACCATTTCGTGTTAGGATTTTTCATTCGATTCTTGACGACGAATATTTGATATGGATTTTGGGCTTGATTCTAGAATTCTCTATCATAGTATATGGCTATGCAAGGAGACTGATGGCTTCTAGTCGAGAAACCATATCGAAATCCGCATTAGGGAAGTCGAATGGACAATACTAGTTCGAAAGCGAACTTGTGTGATCAAACGAGCGATCAAATGTAATTTTGCGAAACGATGATGTATGTACATCTTATATCCTAATATCATTTATATATTTTGACGCTGAAATTGGAAGCTGTCGAGTTAGAATATCTTTGCTTACTAAAAGAAATTTCCAATTTAAATTACAAAGATATATAACCCATAAAGCAAAGATATTAAAATCCCATATGGCTCTTCATACAGCGAGATTTATTTTGAAAATTTGATCCTTATATAAGATAGACCTTACGTAAGTATAAGATGATTTTGAAAACATTTGATTTGGAAATGAATTGGTTGACTTAAATTATATTGATTTGGAAATTTGGATTTATTTTCTAAATCTATAACTTTGGAAACTTTGAAACTAAAGATAATTAATTTGAGAAGAAATAATTTGGTGAAATTGTATATGATTTTTGAAATTGAACTGATATTGAAACAAATTGAAATTTGAGAACCTTATGTTACTAAACACTTGATTTGGGAGTTGTCGAACTTATATAAAATTGATTTGTATGAATATGAAATTGATTCGGAAACTATAGATTTGAAAGGGTACTCAATTTGAAAGTGAAATCTTATATAATTGAAGTCTATATAAGTATGATTTGATATACTATTGATTTTGGAAAAGTATTTGATTTGAAAATTTAATCTTATATATAATGGATTTTATATAAGTACGATATTTGAAAGTGATTTGAAAAGGTACTATATGATACATATTTTCGAAGTAAAGATATGGAAGGTGCCTTCTGCTTGATATCCGATTTGTGGCCACATCTTGGATTCATTCTATCGATATTATTCTCTCTGATTGTTGGTTTTCCGGATATGATACTCGAGTGTCCTTCGAATTCCATGGCGTTACCCATGGTCTTACGAACTCGACTGCATAGCGTAATTCGTAAGGCAGTGATTGCTTAAAAGGTACGGATGTTTCCTGGGGGATCCAGGCGTAACCATTGTGTATCTGCGATCTATGGTCGTGTTAGTGGCGTAATCCGCAAGGCAGAGAGTGCTTACGGGATATGGATGTTTCCTGGGGGATCCAGGCGTAACCATTTTTATGTATCCTGCGGTCCACCGTTTTGTTGCATGGCGAAATTCGCAAGGCAGTGAATGCTTAAAAGGTACGGATGTTTCCTGGGGGACCCAGGCGTAACCATTGTGTATCTGCGATCCATGATTTGATTCGTTTTTGATTGGATTGTACTTTCCATATCTGTTTTTAAAAGTTTTTCCAGTATTTTCACTAGGTGTTGAAACAAGTCTACTAAGTACCTGGAGAATTCTAGCTTTGCGCCTGATCAACGCACTGCCAGAGTCTATAGGAACGAGGATAAACTTGTTGAAACATCGAGTTATAAAAGTATTTTTGAAAGATATTTGTTTCGTTATAAAGGTATTTTATAATAAGAGTATTTCCAACAAAGAAAATTTTGTATCAATATTGGAATCAAAACCCTTATGGTTCTAAATTAATTGTTCGTGCCCGATGCTATTCTTTTGAATCCACCTTATCTGCTCAGCTTTATTTATTCACCTATAATATGCTTTTCCAAATCCTTTTTTTTTCCTGGTTGACTATATCCTTTTTAAAAAAATTGTTTATTTATATACTACATGTTTTGATAGAAATTTTAGTGTTAAATATTTTAGAAGTTATTAATTAAATACAACATATTTAAAGAAAAATGATTATTGACTTATTAATAATATTTGAAAAGTATCTTGAGAAAAAATTTAATAAATTATGAATTATGGATTTAATGTTTTCAAATAACTTCTTTGTAAATATAAGTAATAATGTAAATAACTGTTTTCAAATAGTTTTCATATATTATAAAGGTGTCATTTAAACATATAAATGGTATTTATAAAGGAAGAAAGAAATTTTACAAATGAGTTTTGAAAAAGTATTAAATTATAAAAAAATAATTGATTTGCAAATGAAGTTTTCAAATGAATATTTCAAGTAAAATTTATATAGTTTTAAATTAATTGTTTAATCTTAACCTTCAATCTATTTTTCCTTCTGGTTGTTTCTATTCTTCTACCTCCTTCCTTTTCGGGGACGAAAAGTTTTGAGTGGGGGAGAGTGTAACGACCCGTAAATTTTAATAATTTTTATAACATAATTAATTGAATTTTTGTTAAATTTTAAACAATAAAATTTGAAACTAAAAATTTATTATTTGGAATACGTCTATTTTAATATAGCAACTGGTAAATTTTCATCTGATAATATTGAAGTTTATTTTCCTGTGAAATTTTATTCAAAATCAAACCGGTTAATAACAGTGAATTTAAAAGTTTTCCGAAACCAAAATATGTCAACAGGAGAAAATTTATTTAGATTATTCTGAATCAGACTGCGAAATTCGTTTTTCCAAATTTGGACTTCTACTGCTCCGTTTATCTTAATTCTGGCAAAATAGCAGCATTTCTGGTACCGGTTATCGACTTTTGATCGGATGACTGTACCACCAATATCTGTATACCGTTTTGATTGTCTCGTTATGCTGATCTCTACGGTATATTCATTTCCGTATTTTGAGACCCGGTACGCGACGAGACGATGAAATCGTACGTCGTATCGATACCAAAATTTGTGATTTTTGGAAGTTTCTTCCTTTTCAAAAATTTGAATCACCGGCCACATCAATAAATTACTTTAAATTGTTTTAATTAATTTGCTGAATTAGAGGGTGACCATTTCCATCCATAACCATTTTGAAAATCAAAACGTAGAAATTTATATACGTTGTAGTCATTTTGAACGGTTCTTTTGTGTGCCTATTCATTTCTTCATTTATATTTGCTTTGCTGTCATCCATTCCTTACTCACGTCTATCATCTTCCTCTCCTCCATATTACTTCTGTAGCCGAACCCTTCCAGATCTAAAAAAAAAAAGACCTCTTCCCAACCATCTCCTTACCACCCGAGCCTTCCACCTCCACGTACATCTCCTTCTCGCCATCAGCTCCGCCTTCCCACTGCAACCTAGATCTACCCGCGCCCAAGCCTCCATCGGCGTCTCCTCCGCCCTGCCAGCAAACCATCAGCCCAGCCGTTCGCCGACCCCCTCATCCACCACTTGAACCCAGCCTACTGCCCTTTCCCAAACCGTGCCTTTTTCCATTCCATCATTTCCGATCTTCATCCACACCCATGGCCTTGGCCAACGACCATCTCCTCGACAACCCATCACCGTGAAACACCTCGGCAACCAAGCACGCATCACATCACACCTCTGCCCAGACCTCCTCGACACGAGATCCGTTTCCCCTCCTTGATTTCCGAGCGCCTTCCCCTCCGCCGTGACACCCCTGTGCACGCCCAACCTGATCTCGCCTTCCGCCTCCTCTCCAGATCCGACGCCGTGCTCCGCTTACAACACCAGCCTACCGAGCCTTGCTCGAAATCCTGCCTTCCTCCCTTTTGTAAGTTCGCATATTGTTTTACGTATGATATGCATTCTCCCTATTGGATTTATAGTTACCTAAGTTTAAATAATCTGTTGTTTTATTTGTATATATATAAAGGCTATAACAAGACATATTTTTATATTTTCCCTTAATATTATATGAGTATGGTAGTACATACGTTATAGCACTTAATAATTGAGAAGTTTACATCTGGTCTATATGCGGGAGTTACGTGTGTTACATATATTTGGATATGTGCTGCGTGTTCGGTTATGTTTATAGCTTTATTTTTAACGTGTATATAATTACTTGTATAAAAATCTATTCTTATTTACAGTACAGGACGTAAGGGATTTTGGAACAGCATATATATATTTTATGTCATGTTGGTTTTAAAGTGTATGCATTATAAAACTTGCTGTTCATACAAGTTGTTTTAAATTAAATATATTAGAGTATTTTATGATGATATATTGTACTTTGTTGAAAATTTATGTCAGTCTATACCTGGAAATTTTATAAAATTTTGATGATATATATACACAAGAATTTATATAAGTCATACATATATTATTATTTATCTTAAATTACATATGGTTTTGTGAGTAGTCTGCATATATATAGGTATATTGTTTGCATATTTGTTGATTTATAGTCTGCACATAGGATGTATATATATACTAACCGGCATTTGTATATATGATGATTGTAATGTATGTTAATTTGAAGCAATGGGATTTTGAATACATATATATATTTAAATGTTTGAATTTAGAATACGATTCTTTCTTTATATATATAGTTATATATATTTATAAGTCGCTTATACCCTTTTATCTTCATCGACCCCGTCCTGATTTGTTCCATTTATTTTTATTATCAGCTTTGATCGTTGAATTCGTACCGACTTTGCTTTGCTTCGATTCGTCATTCAAAAATTCAGTGCCCGTATCAGTGTGCGTATCCGTGTCATCTTCTGTATTCCTCTCTAGCCTCGGAAAGGTGAGCAATCACTCACGATTAACGTTCTCTTATTATTTAAATTTGATTTCAATTGAAATAGCAATTGAAATATGCTGCTGTAGTTATTTACATTGTTATATATGCTATTATCCATAACTGTTCACCTGTGACATCTGACACCAATATCTAGTATTATATGCCTGTTATTACTATTATTTGTATCTGTTCACCTGTGACATCTGACACCCGTATATGTTATTTATACTGATGATATATGCCTGTTGTTATATTTTTTTTTTAGTATCTGTTATCACTCTGCAAGTTCCCTGTTAGTATAGAATTCACTATGGGTTGAAATAATACATACCCGAACGGACTTTAGAATAGGAGAATTTCGTTATGGGTTGAAATGATAAACCCAAGCGATTTTCATCTGAATTGAATTTGGGATTACGGGTCGAAATGATATCTACCCGTATATATTTAAATTTCGGATTGAAATGATAAATATCCGTATCACTTAAACATATGATAAATATATATACAGACACCGTTGGTCCATATATATAAATATTTTAAAGATGAATTCTCTGGTTTTGGAAAGAAATATATGGTTTTAATAAATGTTGAGCCTTAAATTATTATATATAAAATGGGAATTATTGATTTAAATACATATAATATGTTGAGTATTTAAATATATTTCAAAAATAGATGTTGGTAAAAATTTGAATAAGTTAAGGTTAGAAAGATAATTTGAATTTAGTTGAAATTGTATTCAATAAAGAACTTTATTTAATTAAACCGATTTGAAACTTATTGAAATTGAGATGTAAGATGTGATTTATAACTTGAGTTTGATTCATAAGTAATCTAATGAATATTTCTTGTTTAAGTAAAGTTTAAAGAAATATTTAGTAAAAATGTAATTTAAGGCTAGTTAAATGATATTGAATTTATTATATGAATATTCCCTGATTAAATAATAATGAAGTTAAATCAAGAGCTATATGAAACTGTTAAATTTAACATTGAAAATGTTGAATATTAAAGCTTTGAAATATATTGAAAATTTAAATGATCTGTTTAGAAATGAATTAAATTGATGAATTGAGCTTTGAATAAAATTTGAATTTGGAATTTGAAGTTGATTTGTATCGATTTGCTAGACTTGAGGAAATTAAATACTTTACTTTTTTAAATCATTTAATATATATATACTATTTTGGAAAATGGATATATTTGAAATGAAATGATATTTGGGTTTTGAAGTATAAATTTAATTGAAATGACCACGGTGTTAAAATGTATATTTCCACCTTGTAGATAGTTCTGAAGATCCTTAGAGGATGGTTATCCCAACATCCTTTAAGTTACTCGTATTTCAATTGATATTTCACTTGAGTTGGATTTATTTATATAAGAATGTTAATCCTGACTCGAGTGTTTTGTGTTTTGCTTTACGCTCGGGTCAGACCGAGTGATACAGCATTTGAGACTCACCCTTGGAGTTTGGAGCTTCCTTTGGAGATCCAACTATCGCCTCAGCTTTCAGCTCTTCTAGTTGATTTGTTCAGAGAAGTCATCTGTTGTACTGGAGACTTCACTACATTTGAGATATTCTGTTGTATTTTATTTTCAACTCTGTTGTTTATATAGTAGCTTCATGAACTACTATTTTATCTATTCCGCTGCGTATTATTGTATTACTCTGTGTCTGTGATTCTGTGACTGATTTATTTACTGCATATGCTGAGTTTTGCCAAATTATAATTAACAACGCGGTATTTTGAGCAATTCAACTCTGGCATGAGTGTCTACCTATACACTTATAATGGATGCGAATGGTCCAAAATATCGGGTCGTTATAGGTAACATCAAGAAGGATGCTCGAAATTGAAAAATCCACCCTCTAGTTTCCGAAGATCGGCACAGGCGATTGAACTCCTATGACAATGCTAGCGGCTAAGTGGGACATGCTTGGTTGAGAATAAGAAAGGATAATCATGGAGAATCTAAGGAAGTTATTGTTGGACTTTCCCAATCTAGGATCGGGATAGGGAAAACACACTTACACAAGTGGGGAGCTGAATAATTTTTTCCCCACTACATTTAGCTACTATGGTGCCTAGGTTCCACAAATAGGATTTAGTACATGGAAAAGATCATAAAAAGAGAGGATGAACATCCCAACTGCTGCTCTGAGATAGTCTAGAGTAGCATGAAACTGAGATTCTTCACGACTAACAGTTGGTCAAAAGGAACATGACCTATTTAAAGTGAAAACAAAGAGTGCGGACTATACGACCAAAAGGAAGACCGACAGACCAACAAGCTTGGGGACCTACTTGCTCTTCCCTCTTCATCCAAGACCCGTAAGGTCATGTACTCATTTAGAGGAGGAGTAAAATTTAGTAATAGCTCTATAACAACAACCGTGCCTTGTAATCTAGTCGTGATCGATCATCCAAGCATAACAGGAATAAAAGGTGAAGCTTGAGCTATGGAGGACCTAGCTTCAGGAAGAGTAGACATACCATCACCGGACTTGAATCGAGACATTCGGCGAGTCATTCTAGAAAAGGAAACTTGACGTTCAACACAATCAAGAATGTTTTATTTTGAAAATAAAAACTCGTGTGACCAATGCCCGAAGTCCAAAGGATGTCGACTTATGTCGACCAATCAAATTCTGAGCATTGACCGGGGCAAGTGATAAGTGTCAGTCTGTTAAGTATGAGTCATGTGTCATGTATGGGATGAACGGACCATCTTGTGTAGATAGCTTGCTCATGCTAGAAAAATGAGCTACAATGGCAGTATATGTCGAAACTTTCCCGTTATCGATGAATAATCAATAACGGAGCCGCTGTCCAGAGTGATGCAGAAAGCTTTTCTTTTTCAGGAACACAAAGAGTGCAGTTATAGGAAAAGCGTAGCACTTGAATCATCCAACGCAACCGTTCCTAGAGTGAACCATCTTATTAGGGTTCAAGCGGCAATACAAGAACAGTTATGCATTGATAGGAGTTAGATGTAGACGAACGGACGAGTGTATCTTCAAAGCGACATGAACATAAACTGGGACAAGCTTGGGATCCACCATAAGTCAAGCGCAACTCAAACTCCGACTATCTCCCACCAGAAATTAATTGGCCGCACCACCGCCATCATCACCATCACTACATCAACCGCCATTCATCCAACCTTAGATGAATCTCACTCGATGGCAGGGGCCAAAAGCTCTCAGGCGCAACAGAAAAGCAAAAATGAAAACAATACACAACAAAGGGAGTGCATGCTCATTTAAGGCATGAAACGATCTCCGAAGCATAGATCAAATCTCCAAAGCGGAGATCTTATCTTTAGCGGAAAGTGTGAAGAATGGGATTCTAACCGTGCAGAGCGGTTGAAGGAATATTCACCAATCAAAGGCGACGTTTCGAGTGACACCTGAATGACTATCCACAATCAAGGGATAACTAATTAGAACTTGTCTTGATCCAAAGCAAGCTTTGTTTTCAATGAAAGCATACTCTGGGATGCAAGAGTAATCGAGTTTATAACCAAGTAGAAATCAACAAAAGTTAGTATGTCAGGATGAAAATGAAAGGACTCAAAAACTTGGAAGTACACATGGAAGAAGTGGAGAACCAACTAAGAGAAAATTCACTAGAAATAGAGTTAAGGATTTAACTCGGTACCGACTTATTTAGGTCGTTGACGAGTAATTTTTCCTCCTCTCAAACTCCATATATCTCATATACTACTCCAACTACTCGTAGACAAGTGGTTTTCCCAGAGTTTGGACAAGCAATTCCAAGGATTGATGAGAAGAAAGTGAAGAAAACAGGAAAATTCAACTGTTGCGGGGAAGATCACTAGAATCAACTAATAGTCGATGGAAAGAGCTTAGCACACATCGAGTAGAATATGAAAGAGCAAAACAAGTGAGAGAGTTCACTTTTCACCAAGAAAAATAGATCGGTACCGATCCATTTAGGTCGATACCGAGCTGTTTTCTCGGTTTGTGGGCCTCTATGCTTACTTGTACAACATCGGGCTATCTTATGGACTTCAGTGCAAGCAGGCTCCGGACGTTGTACCTCTGTTTCTCTATA
This sequence comes from Allium fistulosum, assembly GCA_030737815.1. NCBI lineage: Eukaryota > Viridiplantae > Streptophyta > Magnoliopsida > Asparagales > Amaryllidaceae > Allium > Allium fistulosum. Next base: position 862,645,596 of record CM060905.1, on the reverse strand, counting down.
AATACCAACATTACTGCTGTTAGAAATAGATTTTATCTTTTGTTGGCATAGACTCTGCCATTTCTTCATCTCCTATCTCCCTCACAACAGTCACCTAGGCAGCTACTCTTGGTAGTTCTAGACTGTAGAACTTGTCAAGGCCTTATACTAGTGACTTGTACTCTCTAATTCTCTGCAAACAACAATTAATAAAACTATAAAGTGGACGTAGGCCAAAGATTGCCGAACCACTATAAAAATCTTTTGATTTCTTGTTCTATTTTCTTTTATTTTCAATATTATCTACTAGATCTAGGACTTATGTGATAACCCGGATTTTGGAACATCTGTTAATTGATAATTAATTGGATTAATTAATAAAAATACTGATTTTATTTGGATTAATAAATGAAATTCTGATAATTAGAATATATCTGGATATGTAAATAGATGAATTTGAACTATAATAAATACTGACTTATAAATATCTAGAAAATATTCATTTGATAACATTTGTTTAATGATCTTCTTTTATAAATATTTATTTGGTAAAATTTATCTTTTAAAAACTAATATAAAATATATATATAATCAACTTTAAACAAATTTTTGAAACTTCTATACATATATATGTGTAAGACTGATTTGTAAATATGTAAGGTAGGATTTAATTAAATATTTAAAAAAAAAATACCTTTTCTTTTATATACTTGGAAATAGATATAGTAAGTATATATGTAAAATACAAAGCACATATGTGAATATAAACATATGTAGATATAAAGTTAAAAATTTATAAAATGATAAGGTTTAAAACATAACTTATAAATAAATTTAACAAAAAGGGGTTTAGACATAAAAATGCCTATGTGTGACAAATGTTTAATAAGTAGAATAGGTATTTAACATGTGTAAATAAAATTAACAAGTGGCATCTCTTAAAATTCTTTTAATTTGAAAATCGTATAAACAGGTATATGAAAGAAAATCAGGCTATTTTCCAAAACTCCTCACTTACATCTTCCCTAAACTGAAAATCAAAATAAAGGAAAATAAAAATCAAAACCAGAAAAATTAAAAGCTTCAGTTTTACCTGGAAATCTCAAATCTTGGAAGCAGTGGTAAATATAGTGATTCAAACTCAAAAACTAAAGTAATCAAGGAGCAAGATCAAGAGCAATTTGCAGTTTCAAATCCAAGCTTACAGTTTCAAGATCAGATCAAATTCCAGACTTCAAAAATAAATAAAAATAATCGAGCTGTTCTCTGTTCAAACAAACTACAGGTGAGTAAACACTCTTTTCAAAACTAAATCCTGGTATATACTTAAATGTATTTGTGAAGTAATGTTATAGATGTGATTGTAAGAATGAATGGATGAAGTTGTATGCATATGAATATGAAGTGGTGAGCGTGCATGTCTGTATATATGTATGTACAGGCTCTGTTCTAGTTACAGGTCATAAAACAAGTTCTAAAATCAATCTCTCCTCTCCTAATCTTCTATAGGATTTGATGTATAAACAAAACTTGTTTATAATAACAAGATATAAGTTTTAAAAATATTTTTTTTAGAGAAGAATCTGAAGATAGTGTCAACAAAAAGAAGAATTACAGTAAAAGTTAAACCATATAAAAATCTCGACTTGAATGAATTGTTGTTTTAGGTATATATTCTGATTTATTATCAAAATCTTGATTTTATTTAAAATCATGGATTTTTAAATATGTAAATCGAGAGCAATTTAGAGTTGAACTTGAAATGGGTTTTCGCCATTTTCTGGCGATCGGAAGATATTGGGTTCTCGGGGTTTCGATCGAAGCTTGGTTGATGGCCAGGAATGTCGAGAAAAATGTCAGATGATTTTATCATCCATCGTGGCGTTGGGAATCTGATGAACTAGGGTTTAACATCTGTATTGGGTCGTGGTGGAAACGTGACGACTGGATCGTCTATGATGGATCGAGCTTCACCGGAATGATGGGGATGGATGTGTGATTGTCTTGCGATGATGTGAACGAAGTTTCAGATGGAACGGTGGTCGGAGATGGCAAGGCGAGGTGGATCTCGGCGATGGGTTCTGGAGTCAGCAGATGTTCAACTGTTCGATTTCGAATTTGCGAAGGGTTCGTCGACCTAGATGGTCAGTTCAACTCTGGGGTAGATCGTCGAGGTATTGATGATCGGAGCGAGGTTCGAAGCCGGCCAGGTGAAGTGTGCACGTGCACGTATGTCCGCTCGTATCAGTTGTTTGCTGAGATTTATGCTTCGGGGAAGAAGATGGATTTATCGATGTTGACTTCGGGTTTTCGTATGGGAGGGGGAGCGAGAGTGGATCAGGAATTTGCTCGAAGAAAATATGTGATGGGCTCGGGTAAAATGTTAAAGATTTCCTGGTTAAAAATTAAAAACAAAATAATCAACTTTGAACTAATTTCTTAATAACTAATTCTTTTAAATAAATGATGTTACTTAAACATTTGATTTGTTAAAGTTGTATATTTTTTTAACTTAAATAGATTAATTCTTTAAGTTTAATTAAACTTAATTAATAATGTAATTAAGTAATAATTAAAGAATGAAGTGATTTATCATTAAACTTAAGGACTCTTGTTAATTTATAAGTTAATAATAAGTAATACCAAGTTATGATGATTAAGGAAGTGATTAAAATAAATGAATTATCTTAAAATTAATTAAGGCTTGGATTATGATTTATTAATTAGTTAATTAATTAATTATTAATTAAAGATTAATTTAATTTGTAATCAAGGATTGTTAATTAGATAATTAGAGATTATTAATTAATTGATTAGTGATTAATTAATTAAATGGTTTGTAGTTAATTAATGACTGATTAAGCAAGGTTCAGTGATAAATTCTTAAGTAATTACTTAAATTAAGTAATTAGAGAATCATTAATTAATATGATTAATTTATTTTGGAGATTAATTAAAAGTAAATGTGAATGGTTAAGGCTAATTAATCTATGGGGTAATTAAGAATTAATTACTTAATAATTAATCAAGGATGATTAATTAAAGATGGATGATTAAAGAATGATTTATTAATTGGGTTAAAATTAATAAATGATTGAGTATGCAGGATTAAGGTAATCTAAATGATTAAAGTTGGTAATTAATTTAATTGGAGATTAATTAAATTAATTAGGAATTATATATCTAATAAATCTTGTTATGGATGGTTGAATGATATTGGATGATTTGGATTGATTTATCTCTGATGAGCGTTTAAGATGTGCTGTGCTATGAATGAGTTAACTGTGATAATGTAGGTTACCTATCTGAGTTGAATTGTTGCAAGATATCCTGGATTTGAATTGTATTGTTTAAAATTTAACAATTTGGATTAGAGATGACATTGAATTCGAAGAGACCGGGGTCGGGTATTAGTAAATACCCGAAACCACTTCGATTCTTTATAAATGAGAATTTGGAAGCAAACAGGCTGGAATGAAATAAGTTAAGTATCATGGATATTTAAACTTGATAACAATTCTTGGATATGGTTTTGATATAAATGATTTACTTAAATAAGATTAGAACTCGTAGTGAAGTGCGAGTTACCCGGGATTTAAATAAGTAAATTTGCATTGGTATTTTCATATTATGGGTTTACTCACGCTGGTTTCCAGCCTGACCCGGGTGTTACTTTGATGTAATGCTCGGGTCAGACCGAGTATTACAGAATTTCAGGTAAGGACGTTCTGGAGCTTAGAAGGCGAGCTGGATAGCAGGAACGTATGGAGGATATTCCGCTGTGATATATTATAGTTGTTAGAGACATGTTAATTCTAACTGTCTAGTATATTTGTGAATGTTGTAACTCTGATGTATTAAAATGTAATTAACAAATACAGTTTTCTTTGTATAACTGATATTATTATTTGATATTGTATTTTGATCCGCTGCGAATGTGAGAATCTGTGTCTTGTTCTGTTTCCTTCTTCTATCTCTTTTCTTTTTCTTCTAACTATCTAGAATTTTCGGGTTCGAAATTTCCGGGTCGTTACAACTTACATGTTCCTTACCAGTTAATCTTAGGTGTTGATCCTTTTTTGGCGTCAACACTAAGCATATCTAATACTCAGGGTGGTTAATAAAAAATAGTGCAAGGCTTGCGCTATGTGCTATAATGTATGCTATTTTATTCACTTTTGTAAATTTTTACAATTTTTTATGTTGTACTAAATGGGGCTAAAGTTGCCATGGTTCATGTTTACATAAATATGAGATCACCCATTTTTGATCATTGCTATTAATTTATTAAATTTTACGTTGTAATTTAATTATGGATTGGAATTTACATTGTATTTTGGACCGCAAATTGTTAGTCGGTGTTGGCTATTCAAATTAACAACTCTAAAACCACGATTTAAAATTCTTAGCACTATATTCTGAAGTAAATTAGTTTAACAATTTATTTATTATTTTCAAGGATTTACATCCTTATCATCTAAAGTTTTTTCCTAACTATTTAAATTATTATTTACCATAAATCTCTACGTTGAATCGTAATTTGTTAAATTGAATATATCTTTAGGGTATTTGTAATATATTTTTCAATGATTTCGAAAATTGTTTTTCTATCTTTTTACTGTAAACATTTATTTCTGTTGCTTTGAAATTTTTTGACATTATAAGAACTATACCCATCAAAACAAACTTCTTAGTTGTTTAGCGAACGAAATAAAAATAAAATATAACATCAAAATGTATGCATATTTTAGATGCTTATAAATTAAAAGATATGAAAGTGTATTCCCACTATTTAGTTTTTCATCTAGTTAAGTTGTAAGAAAAAAGGACTTAAGTCATATATAAATTCACATAGCAGCATCATAATATTTGGTAGTAGTGGATCATAAATTAAAACATTTATTACTACGTTGAATGACAATTTTTTCGTAGAAATCAAATTAGAAAATAACATCATTAATTATGCACCAAAATATGGTATCTTGTATAGAATAATTTGCTATTTTTACAACCAAAATAAAATTGCCCATAAGGTCATTTTTAAAATATTTTTCAAGTTGCACTTTTGATATGTAAAAGATGACATTTTATAATGTTATATCAAATAAACTAATTTCCTAGAGTTTATTCAAAATAGTCTAAAAAAAGAATGTTCAACCTCCATGTTTTTTCTTTTTCGATGTTAACAACAAAGTCCAATATTGCATAATATTAAGATGAAGTATAAAATGTATTACATAGGTAAATAACATCAACAACAATTTTAAAATGAATTCTTAAGGTTATAAATCTTCTACCTATTAATATAACTAGAATAAACAAAGTATTAACATTTTTCACATAGATATTTTGAGTACGATAAGCTTACCTGTGTATATTTTCCAAATGATGTCTAAGGAAAATTGATGCAAGCACTAGACCGATTCTCCCATAATAGAGTTAGACTATAAAGAGGAAGCGAGAAAAAAAGAAAGGTACATATAGGAATGTGCCAAAGTCTTAAGATAGTGATAAAACATAAGGATTGCACCATTTGCACTGTTTCCTTAAGCATAGCTCTAACAGTATAATACTGCGTAGGTATCCTGAGATAGCGACAAAGTATAAGAACAGCTCTGTGTAACACCCCTATTTTATTGACAGTTAAATTAAAATAAATTTAGTTGATAACTATGAAAACAGTGAAAAATGAATTTTTGCTAATGTTGGAATTTGACCATGAAACTTATACCATCGTGTTCGTGGCAATTTTCTGATCAACTTCCATATACAATGTTTTCTAAATGGACTTCAAACAGAGAAGTTATAGCCGTTTGAAGTTTTAGCATCAGAAACAATTACATATGCAAACATGGAAATGTTATCAGTTATAAACATTTACAATGAATTCATAGGATATTTATAAAAGTAGTAACAAATTTATTATGTTTGTAATGAATGTAAATTATTAAGAGAATTAGATGTAAGAGGAAAAAAATAAAGGGCATAATTAACATTGCAAACAGAATCAGCTACAAAGTGCAATTAATTAATATGTGAATTAATATTAGAGATTAATATATAACGTGCGTGTGTATATATCAGATCCCTCAATTTAAAGAGGTTTACATATAAATGTAACAAATAAATGTTCAAATTCAAATCTGGATAAAAAAATATATGCATGTTAAATATATATGTTAATTAAATGGTGGAATTAATTGACATGCCAATTAATAAAACGTTACAATGTGTAAAATATTAATTAAGGAAATTAACTAATAGAGGTGACATGTTAATCTATTAATGGGGCTATTAATTAGGATTGTAACGCAATCAGTAGAAAATGTCAATTAATAAGGAAAATAAATAATAGTTCACCTAGATTTAAATGTGTATATATAGGCAGTATATTGCTGCACATAAAAATTAATTGGAGGATCAATTAAGTAGATGATTAATTAGATAATTGGTGGGCTGCATCTATTTAAGAGAGAACGTAATGTAATTCGTTCCATCAGCCGTCACTTTCTTCATCCCTCTCTTACATTAAACAATGGCTTATTCCTTCATTCTTTTCTCCTATTTCTCACAAATTTTCACCAAATAAATCCAAATAAAATATATGTGAATAAAATAGAGGAATCACAACAAATTAAAGGAGAGAAGTTTTATAACGGCGTAGTAATTTTAGAAGATAGAGATTTAAAGCTAAGGACGATAGGTGAGTGGATTTAATTATATGTCTTTTACGTTTATGATATATTATCGTTAGATTCCCTTTAAATAATTTTATTTAGTATTTATTTCAATAATTTATTTTGTTAACTAGTTATGCTGAGACTGTAAATTGTATAAGAGAGCTTATATTTAATTAATATTAGGCTTGACAGTTAGAGAAAGGCATAAGCCTAAAGGTAAGAAATTTACATATATTTTAAAGTTGAAATTTAGCCTGTAAATGTTAGCTTCTTTTTATTCCTTTTTACGAGAATAAATTAGTTAAAGAGAATAATTCGCAAATACAGACTAAAATAGAGGAACACTAGATTTACAAAAATTAGATGTAAAATAAGAAGAGTTGAAATAAAAAGAGAAAAATAGAAATTTGCAATAAATTATGTTAAAACGGGGAAAAATAAATAAAAAGGGAAAACCTAATAACTTGATTTGGAAGTAAGAGATAGGTTAATTGATTGGTTTAGAAAAGAGAATACATTTCTATAGTTTAATATTTAAAAGATAATGATAAACATAATTACAAGAATAAAAAGAAAGAAAAAGGGAATTAGTGTAAAATAGAGAAATTACTGTATTTTGCACTATCCAATAAGTAAAGAAATAATAAAAGAAATATTTTGCAGTTACAGATTATTGTTTATAGCATTATTTAGTATTAAAACATGGAAATGGATTTTTAGCACAGCTTTTTGTAACCAACCAAATAGAATAGAACTACTTCCTAGAATATAAGAAAATGAAGTGAAGAATTAAAGGAATTAAAGGAGTCAAGTTAATTATTAGACAAGAATAGAAGCTACAGATAGAAATGTAACTATATCTACATTTACTGCGCAGTTATTATGATAAGTAAATTTGTGACAGTTGAACATAGTCCCAAGCCAAGATTGTCATATAACATAAGAGAATTAAAGAGAATTCAATATCATAATAAAAGAAGACAGACTATAATAAAAAAGAGACACTTGTAATTATATTTATAATATATAGATTATAAAAGAGAATAAAAGAGACAATTACAAGTAAAATTATAACATAGGTTATAATTAAGTAGAAAGAACAGAAAAGGCTTATTTTAAGACTTAAATGAAGTTAATAAGCAAATGGGGCAGAAATAATAGAAGAGGCTTATTTTAATAAACTTAGATCTTGGATTAAGTTAATAAGCAAGATAATAGAAGTGACCCATACCAACAGCATTCCTTTTTAGTTAGGAACTGATGGTCTCACAATAGTTAGGTGAGGCTGAGACAAGATTATGCTAATTAGGGTAAATAAGTAGCCAACAGAATAAGAAAAGTAAACTAAACGCAAAATAAAAGATTAGACTTAGGGTCTAATAAAAGAGTGAGATGCGTTTGGAGCAGCCCAAAGGATGAAGAGCCTAACAAAGCAGTTCATCACAAATTTCAGCACAGAAGAAGCACGTCCGACTTAGTTATTTTGGACTAGAAGGAAGTACGAGACTTCAACGGGACATGAGGGTACTCTAGGATGGCCCTCTGGGGTAGGCTTAGCGAAGCAGTCCTCTGGATGCAGGTCTGTAGGTGTTCCATCAAAAGAGTATGCCTTGACTGCTTTTTGCATGGCAAGACCATTGTAGGTAGTCAAAAGGGGTTGATGTTTGGAGTAGAATATTCGTATGTCCCAGTACTTGCAAGTAATTTTTAATGGGCAGGACCCAAATGGATAGTCGTATGCGGATATCGGGTCATCATCAAAACCAAGAAGCGAGTTCGGGAAAGACTAGAGTTAAACCTACAGTCCAATGATTCTTTCACTATCGAGACATTGGATGAGGGGCATAGCCAATTGGATGTTTAGATTATTTGCAGTAGGGCATAACCACTTAGCTCTATAAAGGTCTTTCGATTAGTTGAGGGGTGGCTACATGAGGCCATATCCACGATAAGAAAAGGGACAGACTAAGTAGAATATCTGTATTGTAGGCCTAACGAGGCCGTCCTTTACAGAAATAGAAAATCCCCGATTGAGTTCCGTACAAGGTAGACCTTGTTAAGCGATATTCAGGGAGTAGACAGAACGATTATGTATAGTCCTCAAGGTATGCACTGGGTGGTAATGACCGAGCATTAGTATAGACTAGTGCGGACGTAGTTTTACATTTTCATAGTAGACGACGGAACATCTGTATTATAGGCCTTACGAGGAAGTCCTTTATAGATATAGTCACAGAACGCCATAGAAGCAAGACGATGGAGTCCTTTGCGAGGAGGATACGAAAGGTACTATGGGTAGTACCTAGGACCGATGCGGTCATTGGGCTTATAGCTACATATATAGTAGTTATTAGGTTTTAATCTACTAGGGAGTAGATAGACACGATTCACGCACAGAGGCGAGAGTATTATAAACCCAATGAACCTAATATAACAGTAAATGGAAATAAAACGGTATATGTAGAATTAAGCTTAGAAGTGTATAATTTGTCCATTCACCAGAACTTTAGTTCTGACCCCCTCCTCATAACATCCTACAGGTTAGGTAGATGGCAGAGACTTTCCAACTTTGAGACACTTGTTTGGAAAGTGTTATTATATTGGTGAGTATTTACTTACTATTATATTTTAGTCAGTTCCGCTATGAGATATTTATTGAGCTCTGATATATTTGTCTTTGCCTATTTGCAGGATACCAGATACCCAACTCGGGCTTCGGTGGGCTTGGATTTTAGCATTTTTACAAAATATCCGGACCCACCGGAATTCGGGTTGTTACACTCTGCAACCTTAATACTTACTTCAATGGCAGATCTGCGACACAATCTTTAAGTACCGAATACGAATAATGTGCTGCGGCTCCAAAAGTAGGCGTTAATAAAATGGGACTACGACACGATCTTTGAGTAGAAACAAAATGTAGAGGTTGTGCTGCGGGCCTAAAAGCAATATTAGGGATAAAGAACTACAGCGTATTCCCAAAAGCAATTATAAGTAAAAGGGATTCGCCACAATCTTATATTAAAATTGAAACAAGAGGAATGCGCCGCAAACCTGAATTGACATTGAATCGATAGAACAGCGTCACAATTTTAAAGAAGTACTACTCAAAAAATACGAAGACTCAAAGGAAGAGACAAATTAACAAACTACCTACATGCGCGGGAAAAACCACAATAAGAAACTGCCCCAACACGGAAGAAATGCGTAACCATAAGAACTTCATAACTTTGTTATTAAAAATGGACCATTGAGAACTATGCCAACACTCCCAAAGCCGTATTGCACTGTTCCATCCAAAACACTAACAAAGAACAACGACAAGACTAATTAAAGTCAAACTATGATGCCCCACCCCGAGGCCCACACTAATAGAGAATATTACAAAGTAGTATTGTTGGCTAGTGCAGAGAATATGGCTGGTTAAGAGCGACTATCCATGAATTTTACTTTAAGCGAGCACTGACACGTTGATTAATATGCTATACATTTCTTTTTTAAGTGGAATAGTTGTATACAATTTAGGCTTAAAACAAAACTACAGTAGCTATAATAAAATTCAAAACAACATATAACAATATACATATCCTAGAATATCAGATCAGTCATAACGGAATATAACAGATAAAAGTCTGAACCGACACATAATAAATACATGAGGTAGACTATACATATACAAAGTGCTACATCTCAAAATGAATATACACATGAAAGGAGTCTAATCTCAACACAAGATACTACATAATGTCAAATATATGCACAGGATGACAAAAGAGAGCTATTAGCTATCAGGTAAGATATCCACTATAAAGCCTCAAGCTAAAGGACTTGAAACACCTCGATCTGTCCCTAGTATTATAAAAATAATAAATGGGTCAATCTAGATTAAATAAATGTGTTAGCAAACCTGAACGATAATAAAGTAATCTAGATCTCAATTGTAAGCATATAACGAAAAATACCAAACATGCATTGATAACTTCATATCTCCAAATACAAAAAGTCATAATAGCTTCTTAAAGCATAAACCTCCGAAATGATCTGGTGATAGTACAACAATGTTAAATTTAGAAATCTCACAAATAGAAATCCAGAAATCTCATAAATAGGGGGCACCAAACTCCAAGATTGGTGAAATAAATTTTTCTACACGCATGTAATTCCAAGATAGACGTATAAGTCTATAAACACCAAGGTAGGTACGAGACCTATAAACGTCAAAATAGGTATAAAACCTTTGAACTTCAGGATAGGTACGAAACCTATAAACATCGAATAGAAACAAGTCCTATAAACATGAAGATAGTACAAAACCTATAAACATCAAATAGGAACAAGTCCTATAAACTTCAAAGGGGAGTCATGAACTCATCGAACAATGTTCAATAATTTTACATAGTAATGAATAGATAACGTCCATGTGTCCCATACCACACGGGTTCATCCAAACGTTTACTATACAATAGTAAACTCCACTTATGTGTAACAATGGTTCTGTCGAACAAGTCAGGGAGTTAATCCGTAAAACAAAGGCGAGCATTCCATAACACTCGTTTTATTTAACCTTTTAAATCAATTTCTCATTCTATCAATACAGTGCAATTTTATGAAAATATTTCTCTTTTAAAACCACTTTTAAAATATTTGTTTATAATGGATATATATATATATATATAAGTAGCTTTTCATACTATCGTTCTAAAACATTTCTAAAGCCATTACATATGAAAATGGATAGTGTGTGTATATTAATAAAATTCTTTGTATGAATATATATATATATATATATATATTAGATTGATACATAAATAGTTTTGTATAACATGATTGGATTTAGAAATCAATCATTTGTAAATCCGAGTTGTAATCGTGCATCAAAAGTATGTAATTCTCCAAAATTCCATAGAACAACTCTATGATATAAAACATCGAAATGAATTCAAAAATTCACAAATCACGAATCTGGAAAATATTAATAAAATTGACATGAAATGTAGTAATAAAATTTAGCAATCAACTTCTGAAATTCCACAGGGCAAACAAGTGACAAATGGGTCGATCGTGAAGTACCGGAACGTAGCTTGGATGTCAGTTTAGCTTACAACCGGTGCACCGGTTGGTTCACCTAAGCTGACATCCATGCAACTCCAGTGACCTTCTGTCGATCCGTTTTCGCTCGTTCTTCCTATGATGCTTCTCTAACAATTTAAGGTACTGAATAGGCAGTCATGCATGCATATAAACATGTATAATTGGATGAAATTCATGATTTCATATGGTGGGTTTCAGTAAACAGCAAATACAATTCAATTAGACAATGAATCGATCAACATTTTGAGATGACATAAACTTTGAATTCAAACATAGTCATCTAACAACAGCCACAATTTATCTAAAGCTAGAATCAGTGAGATAAACTCACCTAAATAAACTCGAGATGGAAGATTAGAGATTATAATCCTTTATTCCTTTTTAATTCAATCTAACATAGGCTATATGAACAAAAATCAGATAGGAATTGATCAAAATCAGAAAACAAAACTGAAATAATTCATAAAATGATGCATAGATAATAAAGGAGATTACATTTTATCAAAACACACTAAAATAGATTGAAAGCCCATTGATTTCACTCTTTAATTTACAAATTTGAGGATTTAGGGTTTTTTACTTAGAGGGATTTGAGTTTTCTGGTTTGGAGATAGAAATGGGAATGAGAATAAAATGTACGTATGTTTCTCATTTCTATTTCTTTGGTTTTAGGCTGAGTGGGTAAGAAATGTGGATCCATTAGCCAAGTATTGCTAATTCTTTCAATAAAAAGTGTTACTAATTAGTTGTGTTTCATTTTAACATTTTATAAATACTAATTTAATTAAAATAATATTCTAATTTAACTAACATTTATTTCTAAACTTTCCACAATATAAATAGCAATGTCATACTCTCACTTTTAATCAATATTGAAATATTTTATGGAAATTAAGTACAACTTTTAAAATGAAAAGTTAATCTTCATATTTTTATAAAATGGACCTTTAATTAAGAAATCATATTTCAAACAATGAAATTATTTTCATACAATTTATTTATTCATTCTGCAAAATTATTCTTATATAATTAAATATAAGAATTAAATAGCATAAAAAGAAAATTCATTATATTCCCAATTTGTTAAACTCCAAATCCATTTTAATTTAGAAATACAATAATTTACAAATTCTCCAAATTCATTCAATTAATTAATCAAAATTGATTAAATCATATTTTAAATTTAATTCTAGGCAATCTCAACCAGGGTTGTTACAGACTCCCTTTCTTATAAAAATTGCGTCCCCGCAATTAATTAAGGGAAAGTCAGTAACAATTCAAAGATGCATCTAAAGTGGGTAAAATCATAAGCATGAAATAGTTCAAAATAGGAATCTCACCACTAATGACATGAGAAAGGATTTTCAAATGTGTTCGCTCGATGAACTCTCCAGTCTCCAACGAACAGTCCTTTGGATTGCTAGACCATTGGACTTTAACAAGCAGAACATCTTTATTCCGAAGGCATTTAACCTTCAATGCAACAATATGAATAGGTCTCTGCTTATAAGTAAGGTCGGCTGAAATCTCAAGCTCCTTAAGAATTCTCGGCTCAAGAGTAGAATCTGATTCATGAAGACACTTCCGAAGCTGAGAAACATGGAATACGTCATGAATACCAGAGAAATGGGTCGAAAGATATACCCCATAAGCAACAGGGCCGATACGCTCAGTGATAGAGTATGGTCTGTTATATCTTGAAGCTAACTTCCCTGAATGATTGATCCGCACCACACCCTTCAATGGAGATACACGAATAATGACTCGATCTCCAGGCCTTTCTTCTATTATCTGAATAGGATTTCTGTCTGCTCTATGCCTCTTTCATTCTCTATCGAATGTGATCGATCTTCTCAAAAGCTTCACGAATAGAGTTAGGATTTAAAATAAGCTTCTTCCCGGACTCAAGCTGATAAGAAGGTGATCGACACGGCCTTCCGTATAGAGCCTCGAAAGGAGCCATGCCAATACTGGATTGAAAGATGTTGTTGTAAGCAAACTCAACAAGGTAGATATGATCTTCCCAACTCCCACTAAAGTCGAGAATACAAGTATGAAGTAAGTATTCCAATGTCTTATTCACTCGCTTCGTCTGCCCATCAGTCTAGGAATGATAGGCAGTGCTGAAATTAAGCTTCGAACCTATAGCTTTTTGGAGACTCTTCTAGAATCCGCTTGTGTACAAGGGATCTCGGTCACTAACAATGCCACTAGGGATGCCATAAAGTCTTACGATCTCCTTAATATAGATCTTAGCAAGTCGAGAAGCAATCCGATTGGACTTAATAGGAATAAAGTAGGCTGGTTTGGTCAAACGATCAGCAATCACCCATAAGCTATCATGGCCAGCCCTCGAACAAGGAAGACCATCGATGAAGTCCATAGTAACCTGAAAAGGAAAACAGAAGAATACGATTTTGATCATTACAAGATCGACACAAAAGATGATTCAATTATGAACTTATGAAAGTAAGCTCATAATACCTGGTCCCATTTCCACATCGGAACCTCTAATGGTTGCAAAAGACCGCTAGGACGCTAATGCTTGGCCTTAACAAGCTGACAAGTCAAGCAATACTTCAAAAACTTCGCTACATCATGCTTCATACCTTCCTAATAATAAAGACGCTTCATATCGGCATACATCTTACCACTACCGGGATGAATAGTATACTTGGAATGATGACACTCCTCAAGAATATCTCTTCTAAGATCACCATCATCAGGAGCTCAAAGCCGACTACCTCAATGAATACAATCACGAGCATCAATAACAAAATCCTTCAACTCATCACCTCGGGAAACACCATCACACCGCTGTAAAAGATGAGATAGATTAGGATCATGCTTATGGGCTTCTACAATCCGATCCAAAAGACAAGGACGAGCCTCTAAGCGAAACAACAAGATGGGAGAACTAGAATCCGAAATGCGATCCCTAATTTCACAAGAAGAAAGAATCTCAAGGTCCTTCCACTCGGCTAACATCAAAGAAACAACAGCCTACTGCTTACGACTGAGAGCATCCGCTACTCGATTCCCCTTCGCTGCAGTGTACTGAATATCAATATCGTAGGAAGCAAGGAATTCGAGCCATCTTTGTTGTTGCATATTAAGCTCCTTCTGAGTGAATATGTACTTCAACAACTTATGATCGGTATAAAGCACAAATCTCTCACCCAACAAATAATGATGCCAAATCTTCGAAGCAAAGACAATAGTTGCGAGCTCTAAATCATGAGTGGAGTATCTCACCTCATTCAGCTTCAACTGCCTTGAAGCAAAAGCAACGACACGGTCTCGCTGCATAAGAACAACACCTAAACCAAACCTACTAGCATCTGTGTAGACCATATGGTCTTGATTCCCATCCGAGATCACAAGAACAAAAGCATTGGAAAGGAGTTCCTTTAAATTCTGAAAAGAAGCTTCGCACTTATCCAACCAAATGTACTTAACTCCTTTTCTAGTCAAAGAAGTGGAAGGTAAGACGATCCTGAAAATGTCCTTTATGAATCGACGGTAAAAACCCGCCAATCCATGAATACTACGAATCTCTGATACACTCTTAGGCTTCTTCCAATTCTGAGTAGCTTCAATCTTCGATGGATCAACAAAAATACCATCTTCAGAAACTACATTCCCCAAGAACTTCACTTGCCTCTACCAAAGTGGCAGTTAGAAAATTTGGCTTTCAATTGATTCTTTCTGAGTGTCTCCAAAACAATCCTATGATGTTCCACATGTTCTTCCTCAGATTTAGAATAAACAAAAATATCATCAATGAATATAAGAACGAATCGATCGGGAAATTCTCGAAAAACATAATTCATGAGGTCGACAAAATAAGCTAGAGCGTTTGTTAATCCCAAGGGCATAACAAGCCACTCATAAGAACCATAATGGGTACGAAATAAAGTAAGAGGAATGATATCTTTAACCATACAAAGCTGATGGAACTCGGTCGCTAAGTCTAACCGAGAAAAGATTTTAGCGCGGCAAAGATAATCAAACAGATCGTCGATCCTAGGCAAGGGATACTTGTTCTTAATAGTAAGCTCATTAAGATTGCGGTAATCAATGCAAAGCCTAAGAGTACCATCAGCCTTCTTCATAAACACGACATATGTAACGACCCAGAATTTAATCGCTATTTAGATGGATATTTAATTATATTTTTAAATAATTAATAAATGGATTATTATTAATAAATAAAACTATTTTAAATAATAACTAATGATGATAAAATCATTTACAAAACTTGTTACCAATATATATAGTTCATAGAGAAATAGAAAATGTGACCGGAAATTATTTTTTGAAATATCGATTTTTCATTTGTTAAAAGTCATCTAAAATGTCATAGCACTATTGTAAACATACATGCACATAATACAAACCATTTTAAACATGGTGTGTACATGTATATGTGCATAAACATGTTTGCCTCCTTATGTGTATAAACATATAAGTTAAAATAAGATTTTATTTAATAAATATATATATACACACACACACATAACATATATAAAAACATTTCAAAAAAATGGCATGCCTCTTGAAATTGTGGATCTTAGAAATCGCTCATCTCCATTTCTCTATTTTTTGATATTTCGTCTCGTCCCCCTCTCTTCGATTTCCTCCTCTGCCTCGTCTCTCTCATGCCGAAGCCTCCCCCTCGCCTGAATTGGAGTGATCGGTCACACGCTCTGGCATAACTTTCAATGCTTCTTCTTGCTTGGGTCGTGTGTCGACTGTATCATTGGAGCGTGTCCAAGCTGCGAGTGAGTTTGCTTAGCCTGTTGTCCCTTTGAGTAGCGGCAACCCTCTGGAGTTTTTAAATCGGAACTCGACAGTGCTGCCTCGGTTTCCCCTGTCCGACCATTGATAAACGGTGAGCACTCTTTATCCCCCCACTTGGCATCTATTGGAATGAATACTTGGTCCTAGTATTTTGTGGGTTTGAGTGATGAAAAAATTGTGGTGATGTTGTAACTGACCTTTGTGAGTCTGGTAAGGGGACTGTGGCTGATGCTTGTCAGGGTAACGACTTGCATGATACTATGCTTGATGTTTCTGGGTCCAAATGCCTTGACAGTGATTCATCTCCAGGTTGCATGCAATGTGCTTGTGGAAATGCCGTCCAAAACTCCACCCATGCCTTTTTGCCAATTAGTCGACCTTCGCCCGTAGTTTTTTCCTCTGTCCCTATGATTCCCTCACCATCAATGGCAGTCCCATCGTGGTCGTCTTTGTTCACCAAAATGCCGAATAATGTGGGTGCGCATTCTCCATGTTCATTTGTCAATGTTGAGATCGAGAGAATAATGATTCCTCCGTCGGAAGTGATTGAGGCGGGTGTAGATTATTGGAAAGATTTTTTGGTAGGCTTTTTCCTTGACTACAATCCTTCCTACCATCTTGTTAAGGCTAGATGCAACCAGGTATGGAAGCCTAAAGGGGGCTAGAGTGTTCATTTTGATAATGAAATGTTCTATTTTAAATTCACGCGTAATGATGAAAAGCAGCAAATTTTAGAAGCCGACCCGATTCTTAGAGAAGGGAAACCATTCATTATTACCACTTGGAGTCCGTCAGTGGATAGGGCACGTTCTCAGGTTTTATCTATTCCAGTTTGGGCTCATTTTTCACACATTCCCTGTGTTCTCCAGCCTCTCATCGGGATTGATTGGCTTGCAGGCCTTATTGGTAAGGTGATTTGTTATGATGCATAGTAGCCAGAAATAAATTAGTTTATGCCAAAGACCTGATCGAAATAACCCCTGCCAAGCCTTTGCCTTCGGTGCTTAAGGTCAGAATTGACGTGGACCATTTTGCTGAGGTCAGAGTGTTAGTTCCTGAGATGATGGTTTTGATGATAACAACCTTAGGACTTGTTATAAAATAAAAATACTAATATCTTTGTCCAGATATATATGTATATGCAGGATATATATATGCAACAACTGAGAATGAAGACTGTACAGTATAAAGATTCAAGACAGAGTATAGAGATTCAAGACTGACGAATTCAAGATTATAGAAATCAAGAAGAAAGACACATGAGTATCAAGAGTTCAAGATATCAAGATAAGTAATAGAGTCTAGATTTATGTTAAAACTTCATAATAGCACTAAAATCTTTATTCGGATTTTAATTGTGGAATGGAATCCACCTTCTCGCTTTAATAGTGGGATGGAACCCATGACCTCTTTAGTGGGATGGAACCCACGACCTTCTCTAGTGGAATGGAATCCACGAAATTTTCAAAATGATTTATTTTAAATATTTTTTCAAAAACTTTTTAAAGTCATCTCTCTCGGTTTAAATATTTTAGCCTTAAACTATTTTTATTATCTTTTATATTTTGATTTCAAAATTATCTCTTGTTTTTAAACCATCTCTTGGTTTTAATATTATAAGCTTTAAATCTCAAAAATATATTCTATACTTAGTTTTTAATATTACTTTTATATTATAGATTATATATTTTTAAGATTACTTTTTAAATCTCTTTTATAAGTTTCAACTATATTCAAAATGGTTTATAAACTTTAGAAATTGTTTTGACAAGTTTTAGAAAGAAAATCTGTTTTAAAAACAAAAATCAATTTTCAAAATATACATAGGCATGTCGACATACCCCATCCCCCTATATCGAGATGGTAGCCGTAGAAATTCAAATTTCATATTTTCAAATGAAGTGTCTATTCATCATAACCTTTCACGAATGGACATGACTATTGTTCTTCTATAAATACTAGTTGTTTTCAATGAATTTTAAGTTAGTTTTTCTTAATTTCTTCACTTCTTCTTCTCCACTCAAATATTCTCTTATATTTCAAATAACTAAACTCTTTCGAAATTCTATGTGAATCAAACTCGATTATCTCTAGTTTGATTCCCTGTCACTCTCTCTCAAAGATCTTAGTGCTATTCAGAGTTATAGGATCATTCGTAATCAAAGAAGTATATCGAGTATCTCTATCTATCAAAGTGATATTGGAAAGGTGTGATTGTAGCCCATAAATCAATTGGGTGTGATTGTAGCCCGTAAATCAATTAGGTGATCTTGTAGCCTAGTTAAATCAAGAGAGTTTGCCCTGGACTCGAAGATAGGAGAGTGTATCTCGTGGCCTTGAAATCGAGGTTGTAATATCGAGATTATATTTGAAAAGAAATCTGCATAATAAATTGTGTGGAACCAGATGTAGGGTAACTCCGAACCGGTATAAAATTACGGTGTGTTCTTTCCTTTACTTCTTTTTATTTATTATTTGCATCTGTGTCTGATTCTGTGATTGTCTTTGTGTTTGTGAATTGCATCCGTCCGTGTTTAATTTCAAAAGATTTCAAAAATTCCATAAAATCCATTAAACAATATTCACCCCCCTCTAGTGTTAATCCCGCCTCAAGATCCATCCGCATTTCCTACATTTGGTATCAGAGCATTGGTTTTCAAAGACTTCAAATTCTGATTTTTGAAAAGTTTTCAAATGGCTGTCAACACTGGTAATGTCAACACTATCACTAGTTCATTTGTAGAAGGTCAGTCTACTGCCAGACCACCACTTTTTAATGGCAGGAACTACGCATAATTGGGCATGTAGGATGAAAATCTATTTAGAATCAATAGGATTAGACACTTGGAATATCACACAAACTGAGTACATTGAACCCACAACAAATTTTGCACAGTGGACCGCTGTGCAAAAGACTGTTGCACAAAACAATTCCAAAGCCATGAATATTCTATATAGTTCACTTGATAGGAATAACTTTAATAGAGTGTCTGTCTGTAAGTCTGCATATGAGATCTGGAAAACTTTGCAAGTTACTCATGAAGGAACAAGCAAAGTTAAACAGACCAAAATATCCATTTTGACCAATCAGTTTCAATTATTCCAGTTGAATCCAAATGAGTCCATTTCAGACATGTACAGCCGGTTTCAAGACATTGTGCACTCACTAATTGCATTAGGAAAGAACTTCTCTAAAGAAGATCAAGCTAGAAAAATTCTGAATTCATTCACTCCGAAATGGGATTAGAAGACACTAGCAATTGAAGAGGCTAATGATATCGGTACGCTGAAAATTGAAGAATTAATTGGGAATTTGATGTCATTTGAAGTCAAATGCAAGGGAGAAGAGAAAGCAAGGCCTCAGAAAAGAAGTCAATAGTGTTAAATGCAATAACAGATGGTTCAGACTTAAATAGTGACAACGATGAAGAAATAGCCTTGATGACAAGAAATTTTAGAAAGTTTCTAAAATACCGAAATACCAAAATATGAACAACTACAAGAGAAATAATCACAAGAATTCTAGAAATAACAATGAGATTCTCAACAACGTCAGATGCTACAATTGTGATGATCCAGGCCACTTAAAAAGAGATTGTTTGTATCCGGTAACCAGAAATTTCCTCTAAGAAATGATTCATCAAAGAAAAGGAAGAGTGCGTATACTGCTACACTAGATGATTCAGACTCATCCTCCAGTGATGAAGATCAGAAGACGAAAAATTCAGATATGTGCTTTACAGCTATTCACGAATCTGATGATCTTGGAAATATGGATCTAAAAATAGGTACGCATTTAAATTATATCGGTTGAAATTGTTTGCTTGAATGTTTTAACGTTTGATTGTTTTTACTTGCTGTTTGAATTTAAAATTTTGATTTTAGAAAATAATATTATTTTAATAATACTTTTAATATTAAAATATTAATATTAAAGTGTTATTATATTTATATTATTTTAGATAAAATAAAATTAGATTATAGGATATATATATATATATAGATATTAAACAAATAAGAAAAAATTAGTCACATGTATTATAGGACCCATGTCGACATGGCCCTACCCCTTATCTCGACATCCCCCCAGAAATTTGAAATTCAATTTTTAATTCAAAACTTTGAATTTCCCTCCACCTTTTAACCAACTCCAAAGCTCTGAAAAGGTGTCTCTTGACCAGAGAACATGACTATTGAATATCTATTTATCTCCTTAACTTTATCCTATCTTTTCACTTTCATTTCAAAATTCAAACTCTCTTTCAAACTCTCAAGCTCTCTACTCTCTTCAAAAATGGCTTCCTCAAGCACTCCCTCCACCATTAGGCTGTCCAAAGCCATCAAAGAATTCCTCTACAATGACCCAGAAGCTATCAAAGCTTACATAAGCTATGTAAACTTTGGAAAAGTCCGTACGGGAAAATTTGCAATCTTTAGTGATTTTCCTTCTTATGAACTCAATATTCTTTTCGAAGAGAATCAAATTCTTAGTTTAATTAATGATTCTCAAAATGATTTCGATTGTTATCCTAATCTTGTTAAAATGTTTTATGCAAATTTGAATCATGGTTTTTATGATCGTAAAGAAGGGGAAGTTTGGAGTAGTGTTAAAGTAACATGAATTGTTTTGAATAGTGAGATTTTGGGAAATATTTTGGGTTGTAAGTATATGGGAATGAATCTTTTGGATTTTCAAATTGATGAACATGATCGTGAGACATTTCATCACATTTTTGAAGGAGATGATAATTTTGAATTTATAAATCGAAATTTCTGTCCTAAAGCAAGAATTGTTAACCTTCTTTTGCAACATACCATAACTCCAAGATCGATAAATTTCAGTCACCCGACCTTAAAGAATGTAAGGATCTTTTTGCTATTTATAGGCATTATGACACTAATTTGGCGCAAGTAATTTTGGATGAACTTCGCCCCAAAATTTTTACCTTAGGAGAAAACATTTTGTATCATGGAATTTATCTTACTCGGATTTTTAACTATTTTGGAGTTGATTATAAGAGAGAGGAGTTTGTTTCTCGAAAAGTGTTTAACCATGAAAATATCTCTCTTATGAAAATCCCACTTGTGTTTCAACCATATTAAACTATTACCGAAAAAGATGAAAGGTTGGCTCATGAAGAAATGGAAGAAGAAGAAGAAGAGGAGGAGGAAGAAGGGGAGGAGATGGAGATTGAAGAAGAAGGAGGGGAGGAGGAAGAGACATCACTGGAAAGTATTGAATACCCTATCACTTCTAACTATCCATCCAACAAGACACTTCTCAAAAACCAAAAGATAATAGTGGAAAACCAACGGATTCCTAAAAGATCCGTTAGTAAAAAGTTGGAGAAAATTTCCACCAAAATGAACAAGTTTTTTGGGAAAGTGAGTCGCAAACTTGGATTATCATCATCTTCATCATCCTCTATCGAATTCTAGTTTTCATTTCATGTTGTATTAGTTTGTATCTTTCGATTTGTTAATGTTATGTATTACTTATGTAATGTTAACTAAAATTTATCAATGAAAATCGTTTATTTCTGTTCATTAGCTTTAAAATATCTCTGGAATGCTTGCTTTTATATTATATAACTATATATATATGGACTTGAACATAATATAAAGAAACAAAGCATATTGCCAAAATGAACAGGGGCATGTTGACACCCCCTACCCCCCATGTCGACATATAACGGCCAAAAAGTAATTTTTATTTTGAATTTGAAATTGACATGACTACCTTGTGTCTTTTCATTTCAAACGTCTTTCTAACCCTATAAATATTTGTTTCTTCCAGAAAAATGCATATTTTCAATTCACCATATTTTCTATTGAATTTCTTCATATTTATCAAATAATGGCCTCTCCTATTCATAATCTAAGTGAGAATGTTGAAGAAACTCTCAATTCCTTCAAGAACATACTTACTTTTATCCTTCGAAATCAACGTCACTTAGAATTAAGCCAAATGCAGATGATAAAGGAACAAGAAAGGCACTTCGATGTCATTCAATGGATGATTTCAGCCCTCAACAAAGAAGAACTCGAAGCGAATCCAGAAGGAACTTTGAACAAGGATAATAAAGAATGGGATGCTATAAAGGCAGACCCTATCTTCGGTGAAGAAGGATGGTTTGAAGTTCCAAGAAATATTTGATTTGACTTGTATGGTTTGATTTACTTAGATTTGATTTGGTTTGATGTGGTTTGAATTGTTTGGTTTGATTTGACTTGATTTGAATTGTTTGAATTGACTTGAACATGGTGTGTAATATATGATTGAAATGGTGTGGTTTGATAAATATATTGATTGATTATGTTTGAAATTTTCATATCTCTCACATTTACCTTACTATATTTTACTCATATTATTATCTGTCTTATTTATATTCTACTATACTGTATTATTATCCTATATAGTGCTATAGTATTAGTTTAAAGGGGAGTTATGTAGTTTAAGATTAGTTTTTGTTGATGACAAAGGGGAGAATTATAAAATAGGTTAGATAGGCTTAGATTAAGGGGCGGTTAGTAGATTAAGGGGGAGTTATTGGAATAAGGGGGAGTCGGAGTAGAATCGAAGTTTGTTGGAGTAGATTTGTATAAACATAGGTTGTCATCATCAAAAAGCGGGAGATTGTTAGTTCCTCAGATGATAGTTTTGATGAAAACAACCTTAGGACTTGTTATAAATTATAAATACTAATATCTTTATCTAGATATATATGTATATGTAGGTACTGAAAATGAAGACTGTACGTTATAAAGATTCAAGACTGAGTATAGAGATTTAAGACCGACGAATTCAAGATTGTAGAAATCAAGACTGAATACCCATGAGTGTCAAGAGTTCAAGATATCAATATAAGTAGTAGAGTCTAGATTTATGTTAAAACTTCATAATAGCACTAAAGTCTTTATTCGGATTTTAATTATGGAATGGAATCCACCTTCTCGCTTTAATAGTGGGATGAAACCCACGACCTCTTTAGTGGGATGGAACCCACGACCTTCTCTAGTGGAATGGAATCCAGGAAATTTTCAAAATGATGTATTTTAAATATTTTCCAAAAACTTTTTAATGTTATATCTCTCGGTTTAAATATTTTAGCCTTAAACTATTTTTATTATCTTTTATATTTTGATTTCAAAATCATCTCTTGTTTTTAAACCAACTCCTGGTTTTAATATTATAAGCTTTAAATCTCAAAAATATATTCTATACTTAGTTTTTAATATTACTTTTATATTATAGATTAAATATTTTAAGATTACTTTTTGAATCTCTTTTATTAGTTTAAACTATATTCAAAATGGTTTATAAACTTCAGAAATTGTTTTGATAAGTTTTAGAAAGAAAATCTCTTTTAAAAACAAAAATCAGTTTTCAAAAATATACATTGGCATGTCGACATACCCCATCCCCCCATGTCGACATACCCCATCCCCCCATGTCGACATGGTAGCCGTAGAAATTCAAATTTCAAATTTTCAAATGAAGTGTCTATTCTTCATAACCTTTCACGAATGGACATGATTGTTGTTCTTCTATAAATACCAGTTGTTTTCAAGGATTTTAAGTTAGTTTTTCTTCATTTCTTCACTCCTTCTTCTCCACTCAAATATTCTCCTATATTTCAAATGCTTTAACAAAACTCTACCGAAATTCTAAGTGAATCAAACTCGATTGTCTTTAGTTTGATTCTCTTTAACTCTCTCTCAATGATCTCAGTGTTGTTCAGAGTTATAGGATCGTTTGTAATCAAAGAAGTATATCGAGTCTCTCTATCTATCAAAGTGATATTGGAAACGATGTGATTATGTCCCGTAAATCAATTGGGTGTGATTGTAGCCCGTAAATAAATTAGGTGATCTTGTAGCTTGGTTAAATCAAGAGAGTTTGCCCTAGACTCGAAGACAGGAGGGTGTATCTCGTGGTCTTGAAATCGAGGTTGTAATATCGACATTATATTTGAAAAGAAATCCGCATAAGAAATTGTGTGGGACTGGATGTAGGGTAATTCCGAACAGGTATAAAATTCCGGTGTGTTCTTTCCTTTACTACTTTTTATTTACTATTTGCATCTGTGTTTGATTCTGTGATTGTCTCTGTGTTTGTGAATTGCATCTGTCTGTGTTTAATTTCAAAAGATTTCAAAAATTACATAAAATCCATTAAACACTATTCACCCCTTCTCTAGTGTTAATCCAGCCTCAAGATCCATAATCCGCATTTCCTACACAGAGTTCGATATAGTTGGAAACCGGATATTTGTATGGTCTGCCAGTCCTTTGGACATCTTTCGGAGACGTGTTCCAGCTCGGCCTCTGCTAGCATTTTGGCTCTATTTGATCGGGTTCCTTTGCCTCATCGATCCATCAGGAGGTGGATCCCGAAGGTTGCTCCGCCACCCTCTATATCTCCTTATGTTGTAGCTACTGCTGTATCTTCTGCTTTGGATGCTCCAGTTGTAGCTCCTGTCGATATGTCTCCTGTTGTTGACTCTCCTTTTGTCGTTTCTGTTGTTGTGAATCCTGATGTAGACGTTCCTGTTATTGTTGATACTTTTGGTGGGGACCAGCCTGTCAATGCCACTTCTATTTTGTCTAATACCATTGTTTGGAATTCTAAGGAGCGTGCCTAGATTCATGTCCCCTCTGAGATGCGTTACTCCCCAGGTACTAATACTTACTATGCCTTTGTCGGTGATGTTGGGGGTGAGAGTCATAGTCTTTTGTACCATATCGATGGCGAGGGCCTTGCGCTTACTAGGACTGGTGAGATTGGTGAGGAGAATAAAAGTAAGTTCTACGATGTCACTTGGGATAGGTAATTTATTTACTCCTCTGCTTCAGATGGTTATGATCCAACTCTTGCTGCTTTTTTATCTGGATTTGTTTATGTTATTGGCCCGTCGTTTGATGATTGCTCCTCTTCGGAGGGCGAGTAGTCTTGGTGGATAGTAGTCTAGGCTCTTTTGCCTAGCTCCTGTACTTTATTTTTTTTCCTCTTAGCTATTCTGTGCATGTGCAGAACACCTGTTTTCCCATTATATATACAGTGGCACGACCCATTATAACGTTGGCTAGCCTTGCTAAAAAAACATATATATAACCCCTCCTTTTCAATACAAGTACATGGAGCATGGCATGAATAGTGCATGAGATGGAGGGAGGGTACTAGAGTGGACGAAAATGAGGGGGAGAGGATGAAGGTGCATATATACTTATATATTAAATAATTAAGAACTTACATATTCTTAAATAATCTCCTAAGCCTATATATACCCCCTAACTTTCCATTTTCTCATTTTATAATCTTCTTCTCTACTTTAAATTCCTAAGAGCTTAAGCAACATCCATGGCTTCCTCTTCATAATTTTTTAAGTGAGAAAATCCACTTCATTTTGTTAAAAATCTCCTTTTTAATTCACAAAATCACTTCTACATTTCTACAACACCTCTCTTCCAAAATACAAGCAACCATCCACCCAAACATCACATAGTCGTACCCAACAAGGCCTAGGCCGAGCCTAAAACCCACTTGGCCAGCCCATCTAGGTGTTCGAGCAACCAAAAGTTTCAAATTTACAAGTTTCTAAAGTTGTTTCAAGTTTTGGCAAAAGTTCGCTTTGATTTAGTAAAGTTTCGATGAGTAAAACTCTTGTTTTTGGAAAAGAAAAATACTTGACTTTTATGAACTATATGTTATGGAAATATAGTGGTTGTTGTGTTGAGTTATTATGTAGTTATGATGACATATGATTATAAGTTTGTGTTTGAGCTTGGATTTGTGATTTGGATGTTAAATGATATGTTTGGATATGGATATGTGAATGGTTGGTTATGATGTGATGGTAGTGTGTTTATGAAACAAAACCAAGTGTATATGATGAAAATATTGTGAGGTTAGCACCTTGAAAAGTCGCGAATGACTTGAGATCCGATTTGAAAAACAAAAGTTAGTTTTCTAGTTTTTGGATTTAGTAAATGTTTTTTTCCAAGTTTTCATCTTTTATTAAGTTTTCAAAACCTTTCCATTTGTGTTTTCAAATATGTTATAGCTACAGCTAAAGTGAATTTTTTACTTAGAAATCAATTCTAGCGAACTGCACTCATAGTGATAGTCGCTATAGATGTAGTTTGGAAAATTTCACAATTTCAAGTTTTAAATTGTTTTCTTTTGGATCGTTTTTGAAAATTCATTTCAAACTAATTAAGTAAGTCAAAAGTTTAAGTTTTAATTATTTAACGATTTAATTATTTAATTTATTAATTAGGGTAATTCTTATTTAATTAATTAAGTAAGTAATTAGGTTAAGTAATTAGAGTTTAAGAAATTATTAACTAAGTAAATATGTTTAATTAAGTAAGTTTTAAATAATGATTAATTTAAGACAAAAGAAAATTAATTTTTATTTAATCAAGTTTATTTATTTTAATTAATTATTTAATTAGAATTAGTTATTTATTTAATTAAGGGTTAATTATCCACTTAAGTAGGGTTTAAATTCTTAAATGAATGTTACTTAATTTAAGTTTAATTAAAGTTTAATTTTAAATGAATTTTTAATTAATTAAGGTTTGAAGTATGATTTTTGATTTACCTTAAGGTTAATTAAAGTTTAATTAAGTTTTAAACTTATGATTTAGTTAAGGTTTATTTATTTTAAAGTTCTTTTTTAAATTCTATATGTTTAAATAAATTGTTTTAAAACCAAGGATCTCTTGTCCATGCTATTAAGTAGCCAAATTAAGTAAAGTAGTTGTAATAAAACGTTGACACGTTTTATTGAAAGTAAGTCGAATTGTACTTATCACAAATACTGCACTTCGGGAACATGATGAATACAAGGGGATTAATTTCGATAAGCGGGCCATGATAATCTAAGCATATGGATTGTATGTTCATATGTAAATCTTTACACCTAATAGTGGAATAATCCACTATAAACAACTTGACCCCTTAAAATTATCGAACGTTGGTTTGAAAAGACCAAGATCAGATATTATTTGTTATCCGAAAAGCACTTCGAACCAACGTAAATCTTCGAATTGGAAATAGTAAAGGCAATTTCCAAGATGAAGACTTTGAAGTGCAAGGGCTATTTGCTACTAACCATGAGGGTGATTCCAAAAAGTGTAGTGCATTCGGTTCGTTCATCTCCTAAACGACTTGTATGGTGAATGTTGACTTTGTGTCAACATATGGAAGGCAATATTAGCATTCCAACAAATGCTATAGAAAAGGTAAAGACGTATCCTCATGCCTCATCAACCGGGAATGACTAAAATAGGGGACATGTAGCAAGGCTAAATGGATCGCTCCCAGTAGGGTAAGGTCATCCATATCTAGAGTCCTTACTACCAACTCATGTATGCTTCGGTACAGTTGCTGATCCCAACCGACGGGTAATCTTATTTGGTACTATCCAGTAAGAGGTAGGTCGGTCTTTTGTTGGCAGGGGATCCAGGCGAGGTCCTCGGTGTTATTTTATCTAAAGATGCACCATGATGGACGGTACCCCAGTAGCACGGTCATTATTTGGAATCCATTCTCTAATAAGTGTCATACGGATTTAGTTGTACCCAAATATGTTGAAATGTGAGATGCAAGCATTTCAACTACGTTCTATTTTACTTGAAAACCCTAAACATTATCATAATATCACTGGATTTCTATATAAAGTGTTTTGGTTATCGTTAGGTAAAAACCCTTCCGTGTTTATGTGCGGCATGATCTTATGAGATACCTTGATTTTCAATGTGTTTTATAAAAGAAAAAAAATTAAGTTGTTTTCATTTACTCACACCAGACCCATGTCTGACCCGGAGATTTATTTTCTTTTCCTAAAACTCTTGGGTACTCAAATTTGTATGAGTAGTCAAGTGATCTAGGTTTCTTATAGAAGCATTTTGTAGGAGCTGGAATATGTGGCTTCACCGTTAGCTAATTATTATTTTATTCCGCTATGTTTATGTATGATCTATGTATTTTGTATGGGCATGTAGTTATAACTGTCCAGTTGAAGGTTGTAATGTAATGACTATAATGTATTATTATTATGGAAATGGCAATGTAATATCTTATGTTATCTATTATATGTTATTCTGATTCGTGGTGAGATTATGTAATTGTGCAGTTTCTTCTTATCTTTTCATTTCATTTACCCTTAATGGCTCGTCTTTTGGTGCAAGAAAGGCTATCGTCGCATTTTGGTATCAAAGCCAGGATAAGTGAACACTTAGGCTTTGGGTTAGGGTCAACTTTGAGGGTGTGTATTTGTAATTTTTATTCGTGTATATATATGTCTTTAATAGATAGATTAGCTTGATAGGTTTGATTAATACCCTTCTTTCAAGGTTTATCTCATCCAAGTATTATAAGAATTATCTTACTATGTTCAGGTAGTATGACATGAATAACAGAGGCAGACTAGGTAGGTGAGCAGGTTGCACTATGACTATAAATGGTCAAACCCCAAATCCTGGAGGAGTTTGGATTGCCGAAGAAGCAGCGCCAGAGTATCCAAGAATGAATTTTGCAACCTCATGCAAGGATTACACCAATTTAGGAGGGAAACCGTTTAAAGGAACCAAGTATATCATGGAAGTGCAAGCTTGGTTGCGATCTTGCAAAAAGATTTTCAAAGGTCTTGGTTTATCCGATAAACAGAAAAGGTTCTTAGCAACATGACAACTATAAAAGGGAGCAACAGCTTGGTGGGACTCCCTTACTACAAATGTTCCGGAAGAAGAGTTTTTCTGTCCCGATTTAAAGAAGTTTTTGAGGACCAATTCTTGTCAACGGCAGGAAGGATCAAGTGTACAGGAACTTCATAGACTTGAAATAAGGGGATCTACCTGTAGAAGAATATGAGACAAAGTTCAACGAGTTATCTTGTTTTGGACGGAATTGATCAATACCCCGTTAAAGAAAAAAGAGATGTTTGTTTTGGGTATAATGGAAGAGTACTATGAGAAAATGAATGCTTATGTTAAAGGTACTTTTGTGGATTTAGTTGATATGGCTTTAAGGTACGAGGCCTTGGAAAAGAAGAAGCCTACTCCAGTAGCACTTAGTGGAAATACCGGTGAAAATAGTTCTAACAAGAGGAAGTTCAATCCAAATTGGAAGAATCAAGGAAAAGGAAAACAGGGATAAGGTCAAGGAGGCAAGCCTGAGGATAGTGGTTGTTATATTTGCAAGCAGAAAGGACATATCATGAAGTTCCAAAGCAACAAGGTGGACCCATCTCTCCAATGGTCCAGAAGACTCTTTATTTTAATTGCCATCAGCTTGGGCATATGATAAAGGACCACCCACTCGTGAAGAAGGTGCAGCAGCCTAAGGTGTACGCCATTAAGAATGAACCGTCTACATTAAGAATGAACCGTCTACTACAATGGATGTGAAGGGAAAAGGCGTGCTGGTATTTTTGTTCGAGAATTATTTGATATTGGTGCCTCTCATAGTTTTATCTTTTGTGAATCAGTAGGTAAATTTCATCTTATTCCTATTATTGTAGAAAACTCTATGTGTGTGTCTAACCCCATAGGTGGTGTAACCTATTTGAATATGATTTGTGAAGATGTGCTAATTTCCTACCTTTCTCATTACTTTTCTTGCGACCGTATATCTTAGACTTTAAAGGATTTTATATTATTCTGGATATGGATTGGTTATCAAAATGTGGAGCTATTTTAGATTGTAACGATAGAACTGTATCATTAGTAACCAATTTGGGAAGATTTGCTAAAGTATCATGTAAGGAACCCGATAATCATATGTTTAGTTTCTTTTATGCCTTAGAGGCATCCCAAGAAAATCTATGGTCTATTGAAATTGTTAAGAATTTTCTCGATGTATTTGAAGAGGTTAAAAGTTTACCCCTCACCGAGAGATAGAATCACGCATTGATTTGGTCCCTGGTGCATGGCCTGTGGTTCAACCTAAGCGAAGGATGGCTTCGAGGGAGAGAGAGATGAGTTGGTAAGTCAAACCCAAGACCTGCAAAGAGAGGATTGATTAGACCCAATCGTTCTAGTTGGGGGTCTAATGTGGTGTTTGCAGCTAAGTCTAATGGATCTTTAAGGTTGTGCTGGATTATAGGAAGTTGAATAAGCTAACCATTAAGAACAAGTACCCCTTACCCTGCGTCGATGATCTTTGCGACCAACTTCATGGAGCTATGGTATTTTCTCAGATGGATCTAGTTACTGGATTCCATCAGTTGAGGGTTGCTAAAGATAGTATACCCTTAAATGTGTTTAGAGGTCCTAACTGTTTATTTGAGTGGTTGGTTATGCCTTTTGAGCTAACCAATGCACCGACATATTTCGTAGATCCCATGAACCATGTTTTCCGAGATGTTCTTAATAAGTTTGTGTTAGTTTTCATCGATGATACCCTTATCTACTCCAAATCCGAGGAGGTACATAAACATCATTTGGAAGTGGTGTTGGAGAAATTGGGGAGACATGTCCCGAAGGTGAAATTTTCTATGTGCCATTTTTGGAAATCAGAGGTAAGATTCTTAGGACATATTATGACAGAAGAAAGTATTTCGGCGGATTCAGTGAAGGTGGAAGCTATTCAGGAATGGAAGCGATCGTAGACGCCTACTGAGGTTCGCAGTTTCTTAGGGTTGGCTAGATACTATAGGAGCTTTATTCATGATTATTCTAAGATTCCTCCCATTTGACTAAGCTAACTAAAAAGGAGGTGAAGTTTGTATGGACTCCAAAGTGTGAAGATGCATTTTTAGAATTGAAGAACAGATTGACCAGTGCACCAGTTTTAGCTGTTGTAGATGGAAATAGTGGATTCACGGTTTATACAGATGCCTGTGGAGCGGAACCAGAAGCTGTTTCAATGCAGCATGGTAAGGTGATTGCGTATGCAAGTAGACAGCTGAAGCCTCATGAGAAGAACTATGCTACGCATGACTTAGAGTTGCTGGCTGTTGTCTTTGCAATAAAAATATAGAGACAATACTTGCTGGGTAAGGATCCTTCTATTCCTCTTAGTTTCTTTCTAATCTTTAGAGATTTTAGGAGTAAGTTTTCTTTCATTAATTAGTTTAAATATTCGAGCTCTTGACGGATCATAAATCCTTGAAGTATCTTTTTACTCAGAAGGATCTGAACCTGAGGCAACAAAGGTGGTTAGAATTTCTGGCATCCTATGACTTGGATATTCTTTATACGCCAGGAAAGGCTAATGTGGTGGCGGATGCCTTAAGCCTGAATGCTATTTTGAATCTTTTGGAGGTTACCCCTGTGAGAAATGCGAATTACGGATCTTAAGGCTAGAATTAACACTAGAGGGGGAGGGTGAATAGTGTTTTAAGGATTTACTAATTCTTTTTGAGTTTATATTAATTTGAACACAAATGTATGCAATATTCAGACACAGATATGATCAAAGAATCAAACACAGATGCAGATATAAAGTAAAAGCAATAAAGGAAAGAACACGCCGGATTTTCTACTGGTTTGGAGTTACCCTACATCCAGTCCCGCAACACAAGTACAGATTTCCTTTCAAAATCAATTCTTATAATTACACCATTGATTTCAAGGCCACGAGGTACACCGCTCCAGATTCACAATCCTCTGGGTAGAGATACTTGATTTTACGGGCAACAAGTTCACCCGATTGATTTTCTAGGCTACAATCACACCTTTTCTCGCTCGATTGAATACAAAGAAGTCTATAACTCTGAATAGCACTGGGATCATGTTGAGATAGTGATAGAGAATCAAACCAGAGATGATCTAGTTAGATTCAATGGTGATTTCGGCAGAGTAATGGTAAAAATGTATATAAAGAAATGTGGAAGAAGAAGAGGAGTGAAATCAGAGAAAATATGATTGTAAATTCATTTAAAACAGCCCCTATTATAGTAGAACAACAGCCATGTCCATTCGTGAAAGGATATGACGAATAGACACTTCCTTTGAAATTCAAACTTTTGAAATAAACTGTCACCTTGTCGACAAGGGGTCCTTGGGGTTGTCGACAAGCCTAAGTTATTTTTGATAATTTGTTTTTCTTTGAAAATAACTTCTATCTTGTATTAAAACTATTTTAAACTTTATAAATATACTTAACTATAGTTAAAATACATAAATAAGTATAGAGAATAATATTTTGGTATATATAAAATTTTACTATAATTTTATATTTAAATATAAGTATAAATATTAAAATCTAAATATATTATAATTAAAAGATAGTTTAAAACCAAGGATAATTTGATATTGAAAATAAAGATTATTTTGAGGCTAAAAGTATTTTAAAACCAGGATAGATGTATTTGATTTAAAAAGGAAGATTTTGAAAACAATATATAATTTTGTAAAACATTTGAATAAAAGTTAGTGGATACAAAACAATGTTCCACTAGATTTTTCGTAGGTTCCATCCTACTTAGGGTTCCATCCCTTTAACGGGCTCAATGTGGATTCCATTCCACGAATAAAATGGATTTTAAGATGTCAGTGCTTTTCTAGGAGTTTTAACAAAATTCCTAAATAAATTACTTATCTTGAAATCTTGAACTCTTGATAATCTTGATACTCATGAGTCTTGAATCTTGATATCTTCGATCTTGAGTTCATCAGTTCTTGAATCTCTATACTGTACAGTCTTCATTCTTTGGTACATGTATATATATCCTGCATATACATATATATCTAAACGATAATGTTAGTATTTATATTTTATAATCTTATTCTAAGGTTGTTGTCATCAAAACCAACTTCTCAGGGACTAACAATCTCCCCCTTTTTGATGATGACAACCTTTGTTTGTAAAATATTACTTCTATCCTAATAACTCCCCCTAAAACTAATAACTCCCCCTTAATCTATGCTTAACTATCCTAATTTATACTTCTTCCCCTTTGTCATCAACAAAAACAAAGTATAAATCTATACAACTCCCCCTTAATCTAATACTATATTACATGTGATTATAATGATAGTGTTATCATAAATAATCAACACTTAATTCTGAAACTAAAACTTATCCCTTTATAACTAACTCTCCTAACTAAGAATCCATATATGATAATATTTATAATAATGATAATTGAAGAATTCAAATATGAGAACACAAATCATTTATTAATTATATAATGTTATATTTACATTTGCGTAGAAAACGTAAGTAAGTTAATATACAAATAATGATAAGAAAGAGAGAAAAGAAACTAATGTGTATCCTTGACAATGGGAGATCTATGAACCGAGCAATTTGGGTAGTGGAAACAGAAATTTCCACGTTGTTCGACTAGATTTCCATCCTTGTCAAAGCACACTTCGCCAATGCAAACAACTTTGTCGTCATCTTCAGCGTGCTCTTCTTCCATGGGGGCTTCTTCTTCTTCTTCCTCGCTGTCCTCTTGCACTTGAACACTTGAGGATTCTTCATCGATCAAGATGGGATTGGCAAGATTGTCCATTAGGAACTTTTGCAAGTTTCTAAGGATTTTGCCTTGCCGTTCTTGTTCTTTGGCCATTCTGATTTGCACCACTTGAATTTCAGTCATAAGTTGCAGTGCATCCTTCAAGGAAACCTCCATTTTCATCACTTGTGCAAGCGTAGTTCGTTGAAATGGTCCGGTAGAAGGAGAAGGGAACAGAAAGGTTGAATTTTTGTTTGATTTGGAGGTGGAGGCCATTGTTTTAATGTTTTCAGAAGTTAGAACATAGAAAGAACAGAAAGAATGAACAAAATTTCGAAATAAGAAGAATATATATAACCACCCATTTGAATTTTGGTGTGAAAATTTCAAAAAAATTCATTATATGTCGACAGGGGTAAAGGAGGGTTGTCGACAAGGTACTTATATTTTTTCTATTTGATTAATTTTAATTTTATTTTAATTATACTTGTTATATATTTATATTCTATATTTTAGTTATTGAACAAATACCTAATTCTCTTCTTAATTTAGTAAATATAGATTCATTTAAGGGTTTTGTTAAGATATCAACAATTTGATTCTTAGAATTGATATAATCGAGAGTAATTACTTCCTTACTTATATTATCTTTGAGAAAATGATGTATGATATCAATATGTTTAGTTCGAGCATGATGAGTAGGATTTTTGGATAAATTTATTGCACTAGTATTATCATAATAAATTGGTGATTTTGAGATATTTAAACCAAAATCTTTTAAAGTTTGTTGCATATATATTACTTGAGAACAAGCCAAAGTAGCAGAAATATACTCTGCTTTAGTTTTTGATAAAGAAACTGTGTTTTGCTTTTTACTAAACCAGGAAACCAGAGAATGCCCCAAAAAGTGACAAGTTCCACTTGTACTTTTTCGGTCTGATTTACAACCAGCATAGTCAGCATCACAGTAAGATATTAATTCAAAAGAATCATTTTTAGGATAAAATAAGCCATAATCAAAGGTGTGTTTAACATATCTTATGATACGTTTTACAGCTTTGAAGTGAGTCTCTTTAGGTTGGGATTGAAATCTTGCACAGAGACAAACACTATGCATGATATCAGGTCTACTATCAGTGATATAGAGTAGTGATCCAATCATTCCTCTATATAATTTTTGATCTACATCTTTCAAGAGATCTTCTTTACTTAGGTACTCATTGGTTGCCATGGGAGTGGGTTTTCCACTTGCAGTAGTCAAACCAAATTTACTAACTAGGTCTTTAGCATATTTTTCTTGACTGATAAAGATACCATTATCTAATTGTTTTATTTGCAATCCTAGAAAGAAGTTTAATTCACCCGTATGACTCATCTCAAACTCTTTTGTCATTGTTTCAGAAAATTCTTTATTCATTTCAAAATTAGTTGATCCGAAAATGATATCATCTACGTAAACTTGTACTAGTTGAATATCATTTTTATTTCTTTTAGCAAAAAGAGTATTATCTATTTACCAATTTCAAAGTTTGATTGTAATAAGTAAGATCTTAGTCTATCATACCAGGCTCTAGGAGCTTGTTTTAGACCATATAGAGCTTTCTTAAGTTTGTAAACATGATTTGGTAATTTTTCATCTTCAAAAAGTGGTGGTTGTTCAACGTATACTTCCTCTTTTACAAATCCATTTAAAAAGGCACTTTTAACATCCATTTGAAATAATTTGAATTATTATGATTTGCGAAAGTAAGTAGAATCCTAATTCCTTCTAATCTTGCTACGGGAGCAAAGGTTTCATCACAATCTATTCCTTCTTCTTGACAATAACCTTGAGCGACTAACCGGGCTTTATTTCTAACGACCTCACCTTGTTCATTCATTTTATTTTTATAAACCCATTTAGTTCCAATTATACTTTTATTTTCAGGTCTAGGAACAAGTTCCCAAACATCATTTCTAGTGAATTGATTTAGTTCTTCTTGCATAGCCAAAATCCATGAATCATCAGTTGATGCTTCTTTTGGATTTTTGGGTTCAATAGTTGATATAAAGGCTACATTGCTCATTTTACTTAGTTGATTTCTAGTTGTAACAACAGATTGCATATCTCCTAGTATATTTTCTATAGGATGATCTTTTAAAAGTTTAATCTTTTTATTAGGATGATTAATTTCATTATTAGTTTCAGTTGACTTCTTATTTTGAGTAATTAAATCCTCTTCATCATTTGTATCTTCAAATTTTTTGATATTTTCATCGAATGAAACATGCATTGTTTCTTCGATGGTGTTAGTTCTTAAATTAAACACTCTGTATGCTTTACTTCTATTAGAATATCCGATAAAGATACCTTTGTCGGATTTAGGATCAAATTTATCTAAGTTATATTTTGTATTTAAAATAAAACATTTACTTCCAAAAATTCTAAAATAAGATACCTTAGGTTTCTTTCCGTGAAGAAGTTCATAAGATGTCTTATCAGTTAAAGGTCTAATTAAAATTCTATTTAAAATATAACAGGCGGTAGCAACTGCTTCTGCCCAAAAATGTTTTGGTAATTTACTATCTGAAAGCATAGTTCTTGCACACTCTTGAATCATCCTATTTTTACGTTCTACTACACCGTTTTGTTGTGGAGTTCTTGGAAATGAAAATTTGTGAGTTATTCCCTTTTTATTGCAGAATTCCTCAAACTTTTCACTTTCAAATTCACCACCGCGATCACTACGGATGGTTATAGTTTTTACAGAAAGTTGATTTTGAATCCTTTTTGTAAAGTTCTTAAAACTTTCAAAAGTATCACTTTTATGTTTCAAAAATATTGTCCATGTAAATCTAGATAATCATCTACAATTACAAGAACATATTTACTATGATTTATTGACTGAATTTGAGATGGACCAAATAAATCAAGATGAAGTTATTCAAGAGGTTTTGAAGTTGAAATCATATCTTTGAATTTAAAGGAACTTTTTCTAAGTTTTCCTAATTGACATGCATCACATAAACTATCTACTTTAAAATTCATTTTAGGGAGACCTCTTACTAGATCATGTTTTGACAGTCTAGATAAGAGTTTGAAATTCAAATGCCCAAATCTCTTATGCCAAATCCAAGGGTCGCTTGTATTTGCCAAAAGACACAAGTTATCATTTGAAACTTTCATACTAAGAATATAAATATTCTTTTTCCTAATTCCCTCAAATATTATGGTTGAATTATTATCTTCAATGTGACACATCTTTTTCAAATTTAATTTTATATCCTTTATCGCAAAGTTGACTAATACTTAGCAGATTATGTTTAGATTCTTAACTAGCAAAACATTAGTAATAATAGGAGTTTAGAGTTACCGACATTGCCGATGCCAATCACATATCCTTTTGAGTTGTCTCCAAAGTTAACCAGTCCTCCGTCTTTGTATATTATATCATTTAACATATCCGGATTACCAGTCATGTGTCTAGAGCATCCACTATCGAGTATCCATTTATTCTTTTTGATCTGCACAATTTTTCCATTGTGGGTTGATTCCTCAACACCCATAAAACATGTTTCCTGCACATCATACAATTCTGGTAGACAACTTGATTTTGAATATCGATTATATGCAGACTTATGAGACAGTGATAATATGAATATTTCTAAACTAGTATTAACAAGTTTTTCAAACATAGCCATTTTAAAAGCTTTTTCAAAATTCATATCATGAAACTTTGAAAACCTTGCTCTGATACCAAATGTGAGAAATGCGGATTACGGATCTTAAGGCTAAAATTAACACTAGAGGGGGGGGGGGTTGAATAGTGTTTTAAGGAATTACTAATTCTTTTTGAGTTCATATTAATTTGAACACAAATGTATGCAATATTCAGACATAGATATGATCACAGAATCAAACACAGATGCAGATATAAAGTAAAAGCAATAAAGGAAAGAACACACCAGATTTTATACTGGTTCGGAGTTACCCTACATCTAGTCCCGCAACACAAGTACGGATTTCCTTTCAAAATCAATTCTTACAATTACACCATCGATTTAAAGGCCACGAGGTACACCTCTCCAGATTCACAATCCTCTGGGTAGAGATACTTGATTTTACGGGCAACAATTTCACCCGATTGATTTTCCAGGCTACAATCACCCCTTTTCTTGCTCGATTGATTACAAAGAAGTCTATAACTCTGAATAGCACTGGGATCTTGTTGAGATAGTGATAGAGAATCAAACCAAAGATAATCTAGTTAGATTCAATGGTGATTTCGGCAGAGTAATGGTAAAAATGTATATAAAGAAACGTGGAAGAAGAAGTGGAGTGAAATCAGAGAAAATATGATTGTAAATTCGTTTAAAACAACCCCTATTTATAGTAGAACAACAGCCATATCCATTCGTGAAAGGATATGACGAATAGACACTTCGTTTGAAATTCAAACTTTTGAAATAAACTGTCACCTTGTCGACAAGGGGTCCTTGGGGTTGTCGACAAGCCTAAGTTATTTTTGATAATTTGTTTTTCTTTGAAAATAACTTCTATCTTGTATTAAAACTATTTTAAACTTTATAAATATACTTAACTATAGTTAAAATACATAAATAAGTATAGAGAATAATATTTTGGTATATATAAAATTTTACTATAATTTTATATTTAAATCTAAGTATAAATATTAAAATTTAAATATATTATAATTAAAAGATAGTTTAAAACCAAGGATAATTTGATATTGAAAATAAAGATTATTTTGAGGCTAAAAGTATTTAAAACCATGATAGATGTTTTTGATTTAAAAAGGAAGATTTTGAAATCATTTTGAAAACAAGATATAATTTTGTAAAACATTTGAATAAAAGTTAGTGGATACAAAACAATGTTCCACTAGATTTTTCGTAGGTTCCATCTACTTAGGGTTCCATCCCTTTAAAGGGCTCAAAGTGGATTCCATTCCACGAATAAAATGGATTTTAAGATGTCAGTGCTTTTCTAGGAGTTTTAACAAAATTCCTAACTAAATTACTTATCTTGAAATCTTGAACTCTTGATAATATTGATACTCATGAGTCTTGAATCTTGATATCTTCGATCTTGAGTTCATCAGTTCTTGAATCTCTATACTGTACAGTCTTCATTCTTTGGTACATGTATATATATCCTGCATATACATATATATCTAAACAATAATGTTAGTATTTATATTTTATAATATTATTCTAAGGTTGTTGTCATCAAAACCAACTTCTCAGGGACTTACAACCCCGATGCTTCAGGAAAGGATTATGAGAAATGAGAGGAAGGATGAGATACTGGCAGGGTTAATTCCAGGGGTTGAAGAGGGTAGATGTTCAGATTTGGAGATGGATAGTCGAGGTGCTTTAAGGATGAATGGACGATTGTGTGTTCCATATGTGGATGGGCTGAGGCAGGAAGTTTTGTCTGAATGCCACAAATCTAGGTTAAGTATTCATCTTGGAGTTCATAAGATGTATAAAGACATAAAAAGAGTATTTTTGTGGCCAGGAGTGAAGAAAAACATTTTAGTATATTTAATAGATGTTTGTGCTGTCAACAAATAAAAGGTGATCATCAGAAGGCAGCCAGACTATTACAACCCTTGGAAATACCTAATTGGAGATGGGAAAGATATCAATGGATTTTACCGATGGTTTACTCAATACTAGAGAAGGAAATGAAGATGTATGGGTTATCGTGGATCGACTATCGAAGAGCGCATATTTTATCCTGGTAAAACTAACAAGGGCCGCTGCTTCTTTAGCTGAATTTTTATGAGAGAGATAGTCAGGTTGCATGGAGTACCTATGTGTATAGAAAGTGATCGAGACCCTATATTTACCAGTCAATTTTGGGAGACATTGCAAACAACTCTAGGAATAAAGTTGAGCTTAAACACATCATGCCACCCCCAAATAGACGGACAGACAAAGCGGGTGAATTAGATTTTAGAGAATCTCTTAAGAGCGTGTAACCTAGATTTTGGTGGATCATGGATGGATCATTTGCATTTAGTTGAGTTCTCCTACAACAATAGTTACAAGCAAGCATCATAATGACAGCTTATAAATCCCTATATGACCGTGCAAGTCACCAACATGTTAGGTTGAGAAAGGAGAAAAACTAGTACTTGGGCCGGGCATGATCCGAGAGGCTACAAAGAAAGTTGCAGTGCTTAAGAAAAGAATGAAGGAGGCCCAAGATCGCTAAAAGCGTCATGCTGATAGGAGACGAAGGGATTTGGAATTTGTAGTTAGAGACTTGGTGTTCGTAAAGATTTCACCAGTAAGAGGAGCTGTTAGATTTGAAAAAGCTGAAAAGTTAGCTCCAAGGTATGTTGGACCTTTCCGTATTCTTGAAAGAATCAGATTGCTTGCTTATAGGGCCGAGTTGCCAAAAATGTTGGCGGGTGTTCATAATGTATTCCACGTGTCTCATTTGAGGAAATATGTTCATGACCCATCTTTGATTGTGGAGCCGTCGATCAAAGAGGAATCAGAGATAGAATCGAACTTGACAGTGGATAAACATCCAGTTTATGTTGTGGATCAGGATGAAAAACGGTTGCATAACAAGGTGGTGCGACTAGTTAAGATTCAGTGGAGTGAGGATCCAAGAGACTGCATTTGGGAGACCGTGGATCGTATGAAAGAAGCCTATCCCGAGTTGATGTTAGGATAGTTAGTTGATGTCTATTGTATGTACAGTGTATGTTTGTTTGCTATGGATGCTTGGTATATGTCTTTGTAGTGTTTTATGATATGGATATATAGTTTTTTCCATAGTTTTAGTTATCTCTTTGTTTGCTAATTTCCGAACGAAATTCTTTTGGGGGGAGAGTGTAATGACCTAGAATTTAGTCGCTATTTAAATGGATATTTAATTATATTTTTAAATTATTAATAAATGGATTTTATTAATAAATAAAACTATTTAAAATAATAACTAATGATGATAAAATCGTCTACAAAATTTGTTTATCAATATATATAGTTCATAGAGAAATAGAAAATGTGACCAAAAATTATTTTTTGAAATATCGATTTTTCATTGGTTAAAAGTCATCTAAAATGTCATATCACTATTGTAAACACACATGCACATAATACAAACCATTTTAAACACAGTGTGTACATGTATATGTGCATGAACATGTTTTCCCCCTTATGTATATAAACATATAAGTTAAAATAAGATTTTATTTAATAAATAAATAAATATATATATATACACACACATAACATAT
This sequence comes from Allium fistulosum, assembly GCA_030737815.1. NCBI lineage: Eukaryota > Viridiplantae > Streptophyta > Magnoliopsida > Asparagales > Amaryllidaceae > Allium > Allium fistulosum. The sequence continues at coordinate 862,604,370 of CM060905.1, read as the reverse complement.
ATAAAAACCCTCTTTTTCAACACAAGTATATGAAGCATGCCATGAATAGTGCATGAGATGGAGGGGGTTACTTGAGTGGATGGAAATAAGGGGAGAGGATAGAGGTGCATGCATACTTATATATTAAATAATTAAGCATTTACATAAATTTTAAATTATTTCCTAAGCCTATATATACCCCTTAACTTTCATTTTTCTCATTTTACAATCTATTTCTCTACTTCTAAGTTCTTAAGAGCTTAAGCAAACATCCATGGATTTCTCTTCATAATTTTTTAAGTGAAAATTTTCACTTCATTTTGTTAAAAATCTCCTTTTTAATTCACAAAATCACTTCTACATCTTGTACAACACACCTCTTCCAAAATACAAGCAACCATCCACCCAAACTTCACATGGCCATACCTAACAAGGTCTAGGTCGATCCCAAAACCCTCTTGCCAAGCCCATCTAGGTGTTGAGCAACCAAAAGTTTCAAATTTGCAAGTCTCTAAAGTTGTTTCAAGTTTTGGCAAAAGTTCGCTTTGATTTAGTAAAGTTTCTGTAAGTAAAACTATTTTTTTGGAAAAGAAAAATAATTGATTTTTTGAACTATATGTTATGGAAATATAATGGTTGTTGTGTTGAACTATCATGTTGTTATAATGACATATGATTATAAGTTTGTATTTGAGCTTGGATTTGTGATTTGGATGTTAAATGATATGTTTGGATATGGATATGTGATGGTTGGTTATGATGTGATGGTAGTGTGTTTATGAAACAAAATCAAGTGTGTGTGATGAAAATGTTGTAAGGTTAGCACCTTGAAAAGTCGCGAATGAAAACCAAAGCTTGTTTTCTAGTTTTTGGATTTAGTAAATATTTTTTTCCAACTTTTCATCTTTTGCTAAGTTTTTAAAACCTTTCCATTTGTGCTTTCAAATATGTTATAGCTAAATTTAAAGTGATTTTTTCACCTAGAAATTAATTCTAGCGAACTGCGCTCATAGCGATAGTTGCTATGGATGTAGTTCGGAAAATTTCACGATTTCAAGTTTTAAAGTGTTTTCTTTTGGAACATTTTTGAACACTCATTTCAAACTAATTAAGTAAATCAAAAGTAAGTTTTTAATTACTTAATAATTTAATTTATTAGTTAGGTTAATTATTATTTAATTAATTAATTAAGTAATTAGGTTAAGTAATTAGAGTTTAATAAATTATTAACTAAGTTAAATATTTTTAATTAAGTAAGTTTTAAATAATGATTAATTAAGATAAAAGAAAACTAATTTTTACTTAATTAAGTTTAATAATTTTAATTAATTATTTAATTAGAGTTATTTATTTAATTAATTATTATTTAATTAAGGGTTAATTATCCACTCAAGTAGGGTTTAAATTCTTAAATGAATGTTATTTAATTTAAGTTTAATTAAAGTTTAGTTTTAAATGAATTTTAATTAATTAAGCTTTGAAGTATGATTTTTGATTTAATTTATGGTTAATTAAAGTTTAACTAAGTTTAAACTTATGACTTAATTAAAGTTTATTTATTTTAAAGTTCCGTTTTAAACTCCATCGGTTATTTATTTTAACCAACTTTCTTGTTTAGGTAAATTGTTTTAAAACCAAGGATCTCTTGTCTGTGGTATTAAGTAGCCAAGTTAATTAAAGTAGTTGTAATAAAACATTGACACATTTTATTGAAAGTAAGTCGACCTGTACTTGTCATAAATACCGCACTTCGGGAACATGATGAATACAAGGAGTTAATTTCGATAAGCGGGTCATAATAATCTAAGCATATGGAATGTATGTTCATATGTAAATCTTTACACCATGATAGTGGAATAGTTCACTATAAACAACTTGACCCCTTAAAATTATCGAACGTTGGTTTGGAGAGACCGGGATCAGATATTAGTTGTTATCCGTAAACCACTTCGAACTAACATAAATGTTCGATTTGGAAATAGTAAAGGCAAGGTCCAAGATTAAGACTTTGAAGTGCAAGGGCTATTTGCTAGTTGCTACTAATCCCGAGGGTAATTCCAAAACGGGTGTAGTGAACATAGTGTCTTCGGTTCGTTCATCTCTTGAACGACTTGTATGATGAATGCTGGTCAACATCTGGAAGGCACTATTAGCACTCCAAGTGGCACATGCTATAGAAAAGTTAAAGATGCAGCCTCATGCCTCAACAACCGGGAATGACTAAATAAGGGAGATGCAGCAAGGCTAAATGGATCGCTCTCATTAGGTTAAGCTCATCCCTATCTAGAGTCCTTACTATCAACTCATGTATACTTCAATATGGTTGCTGATCCCAACCGAGGAGTGATCTTATTCGGTACTATCCAGCAAGGGGTAGGCCGGTCTTATGTTGGTAGGGGATCCGGGCGAGGTCCTCGGTGTTATTTTATCTAGAGATACACATGATGGGCGGTACTCCAGTAGCCCAGTCATTGTATGGAATCCATTTTCCAATAAGTGTCGTACAGATTTAGTTGCATCCAAATATGTTGAAATGTGAGATGCAAGCATTTCAACTATGTTCTATTTTACTTAAAAACCTAGACATTATCATAATATCACTGGATTTCTATATAAAGTGTTTTGGTTATCGTAAGGTAAAAACCCGTCCGTGTTTATGTGCACCATGGTCTTACGAGATACCTTTGATTTTCAAAGTGTTTAAAAAAAATTAAGTTGTTTTCAGTTTACTTACACCAGACCCATATTTGACTTGGAGTTTTATTTTCTTTTCCTAAAACTCTTGGGTACTCAAATTTGTATAAGTAGCCAAGTGATCCAGGTTTCTTACGGAAGCATTTTGAAGGAGCTGGAGCATGAGGCTTCACCGTTAGGTAGTTATTATTTTATTCTACTGTGTTTATATATGATCTATGTATTTTATATGGGCAGGTAGTTATAACTGTCCAGTTGAGGGTTGTAATGTAGTGACTTTGATGTATTATTATTATGGAAATGGCAATGTAATATCTTATGTTATCTATTATATGTTGTTCTGATTCGTGGTGAGATTCTACGATTGTGTAGTTTCTTCTTATTTTTCATTTTATTATACCCTTAATGGCTCGTATTTTGGTTCAAGAAAGGCGGTCATTATGGCAGAAGCTCCCCACAGAGAAGAAACAAGATCAATTCGTAACTCAATCGTCCGCATCGGAGGCAACTCCAAAATGGATTAAAAAATATCAAGATAATCATATACAACAGAAATTCGATAAACGTCGTCGTCTTCCCGAGGCTCAAAATAAAATAGGGATGCTTCTGTATCAGAATCAATTTCATGAAGAACGATAGAAATCCGCTTAACAGATTCCGGATGTCTAAGATAAATAGTTTACTTGAGACATAGAATATGGCCTTCATAACAATTAAGCCAATCCATTCCCAAAATCATTCCAAACCCAAGATAATGCATAACATAAAGATCGGCACAAGAAGATTGACCGCATAAGATAATCTCAATATCTCTATAAAGTATACTGAAGGTGGCGGACTCGCCGACTAGATTAACAATTCTTAGCGAAGTCATTAAGCACACAACATCCAAAGATAAAGCATTAACAAGTTCCTTTGATACGAATGAGTGAGATGCACCCGTATCAAAGAGAACCTAAATAGTAAGGTTTCGAAAAATAATTACATCTTTGAGAACAGAAGAAGATATACCTCGATGCTGAGAAGATCCACCAGAGGCCTGCACAATACTAAGCTTCCCAAAAATGAGGCCTTTAGCTGCTCGGGGACAAGATGCTACAAGAAGACCTTCTTTCTTGCAATAACGACAAATAGGAGTTCAGGTCAATCCTTAATGATATGCTCCTTAGAACCACAATTGAAGCACTCTCCTTTTGTTGGCTTTGATGGAGTGGAACTAGATCCTTACTTCTTGATCTTCTTATTAGGATAAAAGGGCTTTGATTTGTTGAATGGTTGCTTCTTCTTCGGATGAAAGCTCTACTTTTCTGCTTCGTCTTCTTCACTAGTATCTTTTTTGACCGCTTCAAGCTTAAGGGTCGAATCAACTAACTCCTTGAATGAAACCTTCAAATTCAACATCAACGCCTTATTAAGATGCTTCTTCTAACCATCCACATATCTTTGATTCTTTTTTAGTGGAGTACTTATGTGCTCAACCCCGTATTTGGAAAAGGGCTTCGAAGGTTGACACATATTCCACTACATAAGACTTCCTTTGCTTCAACTCAATGAATCTCTTATCTAACGAGGCGTTCTCTGATTCGTGAATGAATTTCAACTCAAATCATCCTCTAAACTGCTCCTAAGAAAGAGTAAACTGATCTACCTCCATTATAAAAGGCTCATACCAATCAAGAGACCACTCTTGGAGCCAACTAGAAGCTACCTGAACCCTCTGCTGATCGTGAAGACCCATGCGAGAAAAGATCCGCTCGCATATCCTGAGCCATGCCTGTACCTCAATCACACTCTAAGAACCATTAAACGGCTTGCCACCAAGATGTGCAAAGTTGCTGCATATACGTGCAAAACTCGAATTGTGAGAAGAAGGATCTGGAGGAGGTCCAGTAGGTTGAGCATCCCTAAATAATATGCTCGGTGGACATAAACACTCCGTCCGGAGGAGGGCGACTGGACTGCCAACAACAAAACGAGCAGGTGGTCTACCGCTAGCCATCTAAGATACTAGAAGGAATAAAATACGAAAAAGATTATTCAAGAGTCATATGATTTGATATAAGGAATTTCAAAGATAGACACTAAGGAATATACTTCATGGAAACCTAAGGGACGATTCCTAAGACTTGCCTAATCTACAATTCGTATCTATAATATCATACTTTATTCTAAACTCAGCTCCGATACCAACCTATGATGCCCCCGAGAGCCACACTAACAGAGAATATTACAAAGTAATATTGTCAGCTAGTGTAGAAAAACATGGCTGGTTAGGAGCGACCATCCATGAATTTTACTTTAAGCGAGTATTGACACGTCGATTAACATGATATACATATCTTTTTCAAGTGAAATCAATGTATACAATTCAGACTTAAAATAAAACTATGGTGGATATAATAAAATTCAGAACAACATATAATAATATACAGATCATATAATATCAGATCAGTCACAGCAGAATATGATAGATACAAGCCTGAACCGACACATAATAGACACATGAGGTAGACTATACATACACAAAGTGCTACTTCTCAAAATGAATACACACACAAAAGGAGTCTAATCTCAACACAAGATACTACATAATGTCAAATATATATACATGATGACAAAAGAGAGCTACTAGCTATCAGATAACATATCTACTTTAAAGTCTCAAGCTGAAGGATCTGAAACATTTCGGTCCGACCCAAGTATTATAAAAATGTTAAATGGGTCAGCCTAGATAATATAAATGTGTTAGCAAAACTAAATGATAGATAAAGTAATCTAGATCTCAATTGTAAGCATATATCGACAAATATCAAACATGCATTGATAACTTCAAATCACCAAATACAAAAACTCATAATAGCTTCTTAAAGCAAAAATCTTCGAAATGATTTGGTGATAATACAACAATGTTAAATCCAAAAATCTCAAAAATAGAAATCCAGAAATCTCATAAATTAGGAGGGCGCCAAACTCTAAGATTGGTGAAATAAATTCACATACATGCATGTAACTCCGAGATAGACGTACAAGTCTATAAATATCAAGATAGGTACGAGACCTATAAATGTCAAAATAGGTATAAAACCTATGAACTCCAGGATAGGTACGAAAGCTATAAACATCGAATAGGAACATGTCATATAAACATCAAGATAGATACAAAACCTATAAACATTTAATAGGGACAGGTTTTATAAACATCAAAGGCGAGTCTCAAAAAGTGTTAAATACTTTTACATAGTAATCGAATAGACAACGTCCATGTGTCCCATACCACATGGGTTTAACCAAATGTTTACTATAAAATAGTAAACCTACTCGTGTGAAACAATGGTTCGTTAAATAAGTCCAGGAGCTAATGGGTAAATCAATGCGAGTGTTTCATACCACTCGTTTTATCTAATCATTTAAATCAATTTCTCATTCAATCAATGACGTACAATTTTATAAAAATATTTCTTTTTTAAAACCACTTTTAAAATATTTGTTTATAATGGAAATATATATGTATAAGTTGCTTTTCAAACTATCGTTCTAAAACATTTCTAAAGCCATTGCATATGAAAATGGATAGTGTATATATATTAATAAAATTCTTTATATATATATATATATAATAGATTGGCACATAAATAGTTTTGTATAAAACGATTGGATTTAGAAATCAATCATTTGTAAATCCGGGTTGTAAACGTGCATCAAAAGGGTGTAATTCTCCCAAAATCCGTAGAACAACTCTATGGTATAAAACTTGAAATGAATTCAACAATTCACAAATCACGAATCTGGAAAATATAAATAAAACTAACAGGAAATGCAGTAATAAAATTTATCAATCAACTTTTGGAATTCCGTAGGGCAATCAAGTGACAAACGGGTCGATCAGGAAATGCTGGAACATAGCTTGCATGTTAGGTTCAGGCTACAACCAGTGCACCGGTTCGACCATCTGGTCCACCAGTTGGTTTGCTTGGGCTGTAACGACCTAGTATTTTGAACCATTCAAATCGACAATCATCCACTCATGTCAGACTTGAATTGCACAAAACAACAGATTGTTAATTTATATTTGGCAAAACTCAGCATATGCAGTAAATAAATCAATCCCAGAATCACAGACAAAGAGTTTTACAATAATAAGCAGAGGAATAAATAAATAGTAGTTCCTGAAGCTATAATATAAACAACATAGTCTTAAACAAAATACAACATATATCCAATACATAGAAGTGTCAATACAAGAGAAAATGACAAATCTGCACAAACAACTTGAAACAACTGAAATCTGAAAGATAGATCTTCAAGCAAAACTCCAAGCTCCGAAAGTGAGTCTCAAATGCTGTGACACTCAGTCTGACCCGAGCACAAAGCAAAACACAAAACACTCAAGTCCGGATTTACATTCTTATACCAGTAAATTCAACTCAAGTGAAATGTCAATTGAAATACAAAATAACTTAAAGGATGTTTGGGATACTGATCCTCTAAGGGTCCGTTAAACTATCTACATACATAGTACAATACGCTACATAAATAATGTCCAAAGTAAAGTAAACTATTAAAATAGCGTTAAGGCTTTACCCATATCCCCCTTAACATATTTTATATATTCCCGTAGTTTACACATATACTGTAAGCTCCACCAAACCAGTGGTTTACTCAGGGAGTGTCACGACCCGGTTTTTCGACGCCCGAAAGTCGACATCAATACGTCCACTGTATTACATGCCGAACAATCGAGTGCCGAAAGACCAGTCCGTAAGGGAAAGAAAAAGAGTAGAAGAAGAAATAGAAAACAACATCAGAATCTCACAGTCGCAGCGGAACAAAATATAATATATAACAACAGATTTTTATACAAAAGAATCTGTAACCGTTTAATACTTACAATCATCAGAGTACACAATCATCACATCAATCCTGGACAGTTTAGTAACTTGTCCTTACACAGCGGAATATACAAATCTACGGAAATACGCTTCGTCATCCAGCTCGTCTTCTGAGCTCCACATCATCCTATTCTGTATCTGTAATACTCGGTCTGACCCAAGCATTATAATAAAATAACACCCGAGTCAGTCTGGAAAACCAGCGTGAGAAAACACACTCAATTGGATTATTAAAGTTTTCAAAATCCTTTGAAATCAAAGGTATCTCGTAAGACCACGCCACAAATAAACATGCTGGGTTTTTACCTTACGATAACCAAAACATTTTTATTAAAACCGTCTGATATTATAATAGTGTATATAGAAAGTAAAATAGAATCTAGCTGAAATGGTTGCATCTTACGTTCCAGCAATAGTTGGGCACAATCAAAACTGTACAGGTGCTTATTAGAGATTGGATTCCATACAATGGCAGGGCTACTGGGGTACCGCCCGTCACAGTACCTGGCCTAAATCAAAGTACCGAGGATCACTCCCGACCCCCTGCAACACAAGACCGAAGCTACCCCTTACTGGATAGTCCAAATAAGATCACCCCATGGTTGGGATCAGCAACCGCCCACTAAGCCGAATAAAAAGGGACATCTAGACAGGGATGACCTTACCCTAATTGGTTGCTAGCCACTTAGCCTTGCTGCACCTCCCTTGTTTTAGTCATTCCCGATTGATGAGGCTTGAGGCTATGCGTTACCCTTTTAGAACACATTTCACTTAGAATGCTTACCGTCCTCCTAACGATGATCTGGTAGCATTGGTTCATACAAGTTGCCCTGGGTTTGGACAAACCGAAACACCGTCTTCAACATCTTCACGGTCTTCATTCGCAAACGTTCAAACCGGATCGAAGTGCTTTTCGGATAATTAAATCCGATCCTGGTCTCTTCGACACGATCAGCGCATTGGCCAATATTGATAGTCGGTTATTTAACTACCAATTCAAACAATCATTCACCAATTGTTTTATTTTCCTCTGAAAATCACCAAGTCTTAATACTTTAGATTTTTAAATAATTTAAATCACTTTACCCAAAAATATATACTTTAAAACATTTTAAATAAAACTACTTAAGTCACTTTGTTCACAACAATAGTTATGAAATTCTATAATAATTTCAAAGTAAAAACTTAAGCAAAAACTTAAGCAAAAACTACTTTTTAAATAAAAGTTATTTATATAAGTATAAATATTTTATAACTATCTTTTAAATCATAATACTAGTTAAACCTTTAAAATAATTACTACTATAACTAACTTAATAAATATTTACCTTTAAAATTTTAAAACAATTTAAATAATAAATTTTCCCTAGAAATATTCCTTTGAAACAACTTTAAAACTTTTAACTTATACTTAAAAATCTTCTTCGAAAATATACTTGGCTCTTCAGGAAATACACTTTCCATTTTAACATAGCCCGTCTAATCATTTATAAATCCTTCTCGATTTATTCCAATTTAATTTATGTCCCAATCCCGTAAATTTATTCCACACTTTTAAAAATAAAACCACCCTTTTATTTTTAAAACAAATTACCATCTCCTTATAAATTCCCACCGTGAATTTATACTTTCAAATTTATCCACTGATAAATATTTTACTTTATTTATAAACCCAGTTTATAAATTCCATATTCTCATTCTCGATTTAAATTGCTATTTCAAAACACTTAATCGATTTTCAATCGATTCTCTGAATTAAATTTCCTTTTAAAATTTTATTTCTCGATTTTCCCAAATTTATTCCAAAATCCATTAATTCCAGTTTTACTCCTTTATTATGATTTAAAACCTTATTTAAATCTGAATTATAAATTTCATGCTCTATTTCAAAATTCTCCTTTTATTTTTTTCCAACCCATTTAAAATTTGGATTTTAAAAATATATTCCTTCGTACTTACAAAACAATATTGCTTAAGTCCTTATTTAAAAAATCCCTTTTTCCACATTTATTCAAAATCCTTATTTTTCTCATATCCCGGAATTTATTATATAGGATTTAAAAATCAAACTATTTATATTTCCCAATTCTTTTCTTTATAAATTTATCCATCTTTACTATAAATTTCTTACCTTAAATTTTCCTTTTCAATGTTTATATTTTTAAAATGCCACAATATATCCAACAATAGGTTAACGTCAAATAAATAAATTTTCCAACATAATATCATAGAATTATTCAACATTTTATATAACTGAATATGAAAATAAATTCAACAATTTTGAGGAATCCAGTTGGATCCCTCCAACCTGTTTCCCTACATCCACAGAAGTTAGCCAACAAATAAAAATACCAATCCCACTTTGAGGGAAATTTCGCGGTATATAGGGTCATCCGCTATTATGCGGGGTGCATAGGGTCTCATTTGCTATATAATGCGGGAATATCAATGTGATATCCCGGAAATTTCAAGCAAAATTAAATGTAATAAACCCCTTTATAAATTATTTTAATTTGATAAAAATTGTTATTTTCAAACAATAATGATAATGGGCAAAACTTATTATTTCGAAACAAATTAAATATGTATTTGTTTAAAATATATATATATATATATGAGTTGATTTTAAACTGAATTTGAATTTTTGGTTTGAAATTCAAAGAGCAAATAATGTATGATTATTATTAGTGTATAACTAAGATTTTAAAATCTTCTCTTTTAAAAGTTATATATATGTATAAATACTAGAAAGGTATGAATATAAATACAAAACATAAAGAAAACATATAATTTATATACAAAACTAAATAATGGATATAATATAAAATTATTTCAAAAACATATTAAAATCATTAATACATGCATATTTACAAATGTAAGTGTTTAAATCATGGAAAATAACAATTTTTATCCTTTCGCTACCCAATAATCCTCTGGAACTTCAAATTGTCCGGACTTCCTCACAAGGTCCACTTTAGAGCCTCCCCCTTAGAGCTCAAGGCAATACCAACCTATGGTACTCCTAAGAAGTTCATTCAAGGGAGCACCTTTTTCCCCAGAGCTACTTTCAAAACACTTTATACTATACACATATAGTATTTTCCAAATCATACACCTAGTATGAATTCCATATAAATCTTCTTTTCTCAAAATCGATTATCCCAAAATCGATAATTCTCAAACTAGGCTTTTCCAATTTCCAAACTTGATTTTTCCCCAAAAATCAAAAGCCTTTCCAAAATCCATAGGTTCCAAAAACTTTTTCCAAAATCATTCTCATAAAATCCTTCATATATATATATATATAACTTTTGAAAATCTTTGGATCACTTCATACTTGTATAAATTTCCTTTTTATACTTCAAATAATTTCAAAAACCCTTTTTTTCTGGCAATAGATTCAACAAGGGGAGATTTATCTTATATAACAAAGATATATAACTTTTTTTATTCCAAATCAAATATTCAAATTTGATTACTCTATAAAGTCACATACCATATTACTTACTTTCATAAAGTAAATTTCTATCATGGAAATATCCAATTTCCATTTTATTTCATCATATATTTCACAAAATATACCATTCATTTCAAAAACCATTCCACATTTCTTATCCACAAATTCCTAGTATCAATTTCATTCAAATCCGTATAATGTACACATATCATCCGTATGCTATATCAATCTGATCGCTCACTCGATCACACAATTTCACTTCCGAACTAGTATCGTCCATCCGACTTTCTAGTGCGGACTCAGATCTGGTTTCTTGATCAGAAACCGTCATTCTCCTTGCATAGTCATAACTATGATAGAGAATTTCCAGAACCAATCTAAAATCCATATCCAGGTTCGCCGTCGAAAATCGAGTGAAAAATTCCAACTCGGATCGATATACTATCTCGAAATTCTGTGCTCGAATCTGGATCAAATCACTATGCGAATAGAATAATATATGTACATCCTACGTATTTATCTTCATTGATTATTAACCAAATCAATCCCCTTTTATATTCACTTTAATTTCTATCCACTTATTCACAGTTGCTGTGACGACCGCCCATGACCCCTGCACTGAATCTAGAGATAGTGCGTTGTAAAGTGTGCCAGGCAGCCATGGACGATTGTCGGGGTAAATTAAAACAGCAGAATCTATCGTATTACTCATAGCGCATGGAAAAAATACAATAGAATATATACATAGTGAAGCTTCACAGAATAGAATCTCATCAATAAAACTTCATAATAGTTGAATACAAACATCTGAATAGCCAATACATCAAGCCTCACTACATAAAACTCAGAGAATATACAAACAGCGGAACACCCAGTACATATAGTAAGAAGATAATATGTAAGCCTCCAGCTCGTCTTCGATATCAGCATCGTGGAAAGCAAGAACAGCACTTGTCACCTGCTACCTAGTCTGCCCGTCCCAAAATGGACGAACAGCCCAAGGCAATAAGAGTTAAAACATAAAGCCTTGAGTCAGACAACAGTCTTAGTGAGCGGTAAATTAACTAACAACATACCAAAAGAGAATAAAGGAAAAGGAATAGGAATACAACCCTCCCACTCTACCTCTTTCTACAGTGATAGCCCCCAGACACACACTAAGCAGAAGCAAACATAGCAGAGCATACAATTTAAAGTAAAGCAATTATCACTCGAGTCAAGGGCGATGTTTTCCAAGTACAAACCCCCAAGGCCTAAACCAAGATCAGATAAGCACCCAGAAAATACCGCTTTTGAGACCGAATGATGATACAACCAAACATCCATGACTTTGGCTATCACTGTTATCATTGCTTCGATATCATCGTTAATTGAATGACCAGCTCTTTATTTCATCCGTCCGTCAAGGGCTAATGGAAACCCCGGTTCTAGACATAACTCCGCACGTCATCGTGACCCATGCCTAGGACTATCGAATCTGCCCAGAGTACTTGACTACCAATCAGTAGCCTTCAGGGACTATCGAATCTGCCCAACGTACTCTTGCTTTGAGCATGCTAGAATCTTCAACAACGATGAGATCTCAACCTTCTAGTCATCCTCCTCGACGACTATTTCCATACTAGCTCAAGCGCCTCTCGAGCAAACCATTATCCTCAAACTCGAACCATTTCACCGAGTTATCAATCTGCTTGGAATGATCCCGTCTGGATTAGACTAAGGCTATCTCATATCATACTTCGCCTCATCATCATCATAGCAAAGCTTCATCTCAACATCATCATCAAATCTATCCATATGAGCTTCATCATCCGCTACATATGCCACGAGCAGCTTTTCCAATTCAAGAGCCTTTCCCTTAGCTTTTGAATCATCTTTGACCATCTTGTCTAAATCAAATCATCAATCATCTAATTCATAGCAATCAATCAAATCAAACATTAATCCAAGTAAACAAGCATTCAAATGTGATCTAAATAGACAATTATAACAATAATGGCAATTTCGTAATTAAAGAGTCAAAAGTCTAACAAGCATGAAAACATGAGCAATACTCTATAATCTTGATGAATGAACTTGCATAGGTTAACATGTAGTAAAATGGATGCCAAATCATTATGAACAATGGATCTATATGGATCTATACTTAGGATTAGGAAAATGCATGGAAATCACTACTTTAACACTAAATCAAGCCAACGATCCGATATACTCCTTTGGATCCGTGTGAGAGATAATCACCACCCACCAAATCACCTAAACAATCCAAAAGCCACACACTTCAGATCTGGACAGTGAAGGATCTAACCGATCTATCACAAATCCGCTTCAAACGATGAAATCTCTCTTCAATGGATGTAGATCTTCGACTTTAGCTCTTGGATCTTCGATCTTGGATGGAAGGAAGTACTAAATCAAAGTGTAGAAAAGAAGTGAAGAAGTGTAGAAGTCGAGCTCTCAAAATGGCAGCACTTCGTTGCTTCAAAATCCGGATCCTAAAAAGTGAGATAGAACCGCCTATTTATAGGCTGATTTCCCTTAGGTCGTTCGCTCTTAGGTCGTCCACGACCTAAAAACCCACGACCTAACAACCAAAGCCTCTACGACCTACGACCTAACACTTAGCAGATCAGCGCATTCATGCGACCTACGACCTACGACCTAACACTTAGCAGATCATCGCATTCATGCGACCTACGACCTAACCCAGATACGCTTCCTCGCGACCTACGACCTAACGAGGATGCAACCTAGCGACCTAACACAGATTGCTTCTACGACCTAACACTCCTACGACCTAACACATGCACGCGACCTAACTAAGATACGACCTAACACCTTAGGTCGTCTAACGACCTAACTATTCCACTACTAAACTTAGGTCGCTCACGACCTAACTATGCTAACTCGCTAACTACTGTAGGTTACTAACCCTTAGGTCGCTAACTCCTATAGGTCGCTCCAATCTTTAGGTTGCTAATTTTCTATAGGTCGCTAACTCCTATAGGTCGCTCACTCTCTTAGGTCGCTCCAATCCTTAGGTCGCCAACTTTCTATAGGTCGCTAACTCTCTTAGGTCGGCAACTTCCTATAGGTCGCTCCACTTTCCTAGGTCGTCCACTCCTTAACTCGCCCACTTCCTTAGGTCGCTCCAAACTCTCATACGACCTAAGACTTAGACTCTGGACGACTTATCAACAATGCGACCAAATGCCAACTGTTTTACGATGTTTCGATCCGTAAAAATACGGGTCGTTACAGTTGCTTCAATCCCATATTGATGCAGCGCGATCTGTTAACGGTTCAGATTTGAGTCGTACAGAAATTTTAGGTCGCGAACGACCTAGTGAAATTTTAGGTCGCTCACGACCTAGGGAAATTTTAGGTCATCCTCGACCTAATGAAAGTCGCACGCGAGTTAATGAGATTAGTGGTAAGGAAGGCAAGCAATTGGACGAGCTAAGTGAACAAGCATTAGGTCACCCCGATCTAACGAGTATGGACTGGGATGAGATACGACCTAAGTTAGGTCACGAAGAGAAGGTACGACCTATGTTAGGTCATGGAAGCGGGTTACGACCTAAGTTAGGTCGCGGAGAGGAGGTACGACCCATGTTAGGTCGCGAGGTAGGGTTACGACTTATGTTAGGTCGTGGAAGCGGGTTACGATCTATGTTAGGTCGCTGAAGCTTATACCGCCTGGAATTCTGGAGTCGCATGAAGTGTTAGGTCGTTAACGACCTATACTAGGTCGCTGATGGAAGTTGAAGTATTGTAATATGTAAGTCGTAGGTCGCGTGTGTTGTTTTTAGGTCGGATATTTTGTGATGTAAGCGTGCGTTGTAAACTTGTTTGCTTTTAGGTCGCATTGTTTTTTAGGTCGTAGGTCGTTGTTTTTGTTAGGTCGTTGCCGACCTAAGTGTTGTACAGTTTTGTGTTCTGAACGGTAAGCCTATAAATAGGCAGGTGGTCTCATTTGTAAAAAAACGTTGATTTGAATAAAAACTTTTGTTTGTTAGCTTTGTGCTTTCATTAAATTGGTAGTTGAGTGTGATCTCCTATCTCCTCTTTCGGCATTCGAGTGCGCTCGGATCAACGATTGTAGAAGCCAATTCACGGTATCAAGTGCGCTTGATCAACGTCTGAAGAATTGCAGATCTTCTTTCACGGTATCGAGCGCGATCAACGTGACGAAGATAGCTAGAATTCGGTATCTTCGGATCAATGAATTTGGGACATTCAGTATTCTTCATTCCTTCGATTGCTACTTTCACAGAATCATCATTTTTGTTATTCCGCTGCTGCATCATTTGGTATCGGAGCTAGACTTAGCCAATCATAGCTAAGCCGAGTCTTGGAGCCAATATTCTATCGAAGAGTTTAAGCCGTGCATCACGTTGTTATTCAAGGCCGAAAGTTTAGTGTTGAAGTTCAAATTTGAAGTTAAAGGCCGTGCCTCATTTGGTATCATTTTGATTTGTACAAGTCGAGAGTGAAGTTTGTTTCATTTGACAATGCCGCCAAGAAGAGCTAATCACCATCAGAATGTTGAAGCTTTGTATAGAAGAGAAGAAGCTGATGAGATGGAGCAAAGAATTAATGAAAACTTTAGTGAGAAGCTTAATGAAGGGATTGGTCGATTAGAGAAGATGATGTTGGAGATGAATCAAAATCGGAGAAGGGTTTCACTTGAATCTAACCATGGGGGAAGTAGAGTTTCACCACAGTCCAATCGAGAGAGAAGTGTTGATAATGATCATAGAAGTATGAGTCGAGATTGTTATCGGAATGATGATGATCGAAGTCGTGATAGGAATGTGAATGATCGTGATCGGAGGAACGTAGGTCGAAGGGATGTTGGTGGAAGAAATGATGGTAGTAGAGATGTTGGTGGTCGGGATTGACATCGATATACATCTGATGTTGAAGAGGAGTTTGATGGTGGTAGTGTTCATGGACGAGGACGAGGACAAGGAAGAAGTCAGTCGGAGTATGATCACAAGTGGGAGTCTGGAATGAAGACTGAAATACCGAAATTCAAGGGAGGTATGCAAGCCGAGGAATTTCTTGATTGGTTAGCTTATGTTGAGGAAATATTTGACTTCAAGGAGGTTCCGAAGGATCGTAAAGTTAAGTTGGTTGCTACTAGGTTGAGGGGGAGAGCTATGGCATGGTGGCAGCAAACCAAACTTACTAGAGAGCGGATGGGGAAGTCAAGGATTGTTGCTTGGGAAAAGATGAAGAAATTGATGAAGGCTACTTTCTTACCCTACAATTACCAATCATTAATGTATTAGAGATTATAAAACCTGAGGCAAGGGACGAAAGCGGTTACTGATTATGCAGATGAGTTCTACCAGTTGATTGCTCGAAATGACATTATGGAGACAGAAGAACAATTGACCGCTAGGTTTGTGGGTGGACTTAGAACACAGATCCAGGATATGGTGAACATGTTCGACCCTAGATCTGTGGCAGACGCACATCAAAAGGCGTTGGCTTGGGAGAAACAAGGAAGACGTGGGGGAGGTGTGTTTCCAAGTTTTACAGGGCAGAACAAAGGAGCGGGTAGTAGTTCTAATGTTCCTAAAGCATCGAGTAAGCTGGTTGTTCAGGAAGTGGCTAAACCAAAGGTCAACCCAAACTTCAAATGCTATAATTGCCAGGAAGTGGGACACAAGAGCAACGAATGTTCAAAACCGAAGAAGAGAACGATGATTGCTGAGGCAGAGGAAGATGAGGTAGAAGCTGACTGTTCTAATTCAATACATGATGAGGAGGAAGAGAATGTGTCAGGAGATGAAGGGTATTCATTGATGATGAAGAGGTCGTGCTTGACACCAAAACAGGAGGAGGAAACTAGCTGGTTGAGGAGTAACATCTTTCAATCAACATGCACTATCTTGGGAAGGGTTTGTAAGTTTGTCATCGATGCGGGAAGCTGTGATAATATTATCTCTACAGAAGCTGTGAAGAAGCTATCATTGAAGACAGAGAAGCATCTGAAACCTTACAAGTTAGCTTGGTTGAGGAAAGGTGGGGAAGTGAAAGTTGGACGAAGAGCTTGTGTTAATTTTTCAATTGGGAAGAAATACAAAGATGAAATCTGGTGTGATGTTGTGGACATGGACGTATGCCATCTGTTGTTGGGGAGACCATGGCAGTATGATAGAGCTATGCAACATGATGGACGTGCTAACAGTTACAGTTTCATGTTTGAGGGTACAAAGATTACTTTAATTCCTAAGAAGCGACAACCCGAAGAAAGCAAGTTGGAGGAGATCGAAGAGCTGAAAACTTTGTTATCATTGAAGGAGTTTGTTAAGGAGGTAAAAGAGGAGCCTGAAGTGTTTTTGTTGATTGGACGTGAGAGTCATGAAGTGGTTGAGATTCCTGAAGAAGTAAAACTAGTGTTGGGAGAATTTGACGATGTATTTCCTGAGGAGTTACCAACGGAGTTACCGCCGTTGAGAGACATTCAACATCAAATTGATCTTGTTCCAGGAGCTGTGTTGCCACATAGACCACACTACAGAATGAGTCCAAAAGAACATGAGGAGTTGAGAAGGCAAGTGGAAGAACTGCTTGAACAGGGGCGTGTGCAGGAAAGTTTAAGTCCATGTGCTGTGCCAGCATTGTTAGTACCAAAGAAGGATGGAACGTGGAGGATGTGTACGGATAGCAGGGCACTCAATAAGATAACTGTCAGGTACAGATTTCCGATGCCGAGACTTGATGATTTATTGGATCAGTTGAGCGGGGCTACTATCTTTTCGAAGATTGATTTGAAAAGTGGTTATCATCAAACTCGTATAAGACCAGGAGATGAATGGAAGACAACATTCAAGACGAGAGAAGGATTATATGAATGGCTGGTCATGCCGTTTGGTCTTTCGAATGCACCGAGTACATTTATGCGGGTGATGAATCAGATTTTTAGACCATTCATTGGGAAGTTTGTGGTGGAGTATTTTGATGATATACTGATATATAGTGGAAGTTCAGAAGAACACGTGCAACATCTGAGAGAAGTGTTGATGGTATTGCGACAGGAACAATTTTATGCTGCAACGAAGAAATGCGTGTTCATGACGCATAGTGTTTTATTTTTGGGGTATATTATTTCGGATGGAGGTATACAGGTGGATCAGAATAAAGTTGAAGCAATCAGAAATTGGCCACAACCCAGGACGATTACAGAAGTTAGAAGCTTTCATGGTTTTGCGTCATTTTACCGAAGGTTCATTCTACACTTCAGTAGCGTGATGGCACCAGTTACTGATTGTATGAAAGGGAAGCAATTTTCATGGTCGGAGGAAGCAGGATTTGCTTTTGAGAGAATCAAAGGGCTTTTGACGACAACACTGATTCTATTGTTGCCGGATTTTCAGTTTTTGTTTGAATTACATACTGATGCATCGAAGGTTGGAATTGGAGGGGTGTTGAGTCAGAAAGGACGTCCTATTGCATATTTCAGTGAGAAGTTATCAGGAGCAAAGATGAGATATAATACTTACGATGTGGAGTTTTATGCTATTGTGCAAGCTATGAAACATTGGAGGCATTATTTGTTTCATAAAGAATTTGTTTTATATACTGATCATGAAGCATTGAAGCATATGCAGGGACAGGACAAGATCGCAACTAGGCATGCTTTGTGGATTGCATACTTACAACAATTTACATTTGTGGTGAAGCATAAGTCGGGAATTACGAATCGAGTGGCGGATGCATTAAGTCGAAGGAATCATGTGTTGACTACAATGAAGGTAGAGGTGACAGGGTTTGATGTGTTGCCAGATTTGTTTGTTGATGATCCTTACTTTGCTAAGATCATGGATAAAGTCAATGAAGGAAAGACTGATGAGTATGTGTTAGTGGATGGTTTTCTATTCAAGGGTAACCGATTGTGTATACCAGAGGGCAGTTTACGAATGAAGATTGTGAAAGAGTTACATGAGGAAGGTCATGTGGGGAGAGACCGTACATTACAGTTGATTTCGCAATCATATTTTTGGCCTACTATAAGAAAGGAAGTTGAACGATTTGTGGAGAGATGTCATATCTGTCAAGTGTCTAAAGGGACAGCGACGAATGCGGGATTGTATATGCCACTACCTGTGCCTATTAGACCGTGGGTTGATATCAGCATGGATTTTGTTTTGGGTTTGCCTAGAACTCAGCGAGGAAATGATTCTATATTTGTTGTGGTAGATAGATTTTCCAAGATGGCACATTTTATCGCTTGCAAGAAGACAGCTGATGCCGTCCGTGTTGCTCAGTTATTCTTTAAAGCGGTGTATCGATTACATGGGCTACCTGAATCTATCGTTTCAGATCGGGATACTAGATTTCTAAGCCATTTTTGGTTAAGTTTGTGGAAGATGGTTGGAACAAAGCTGAATTTTAGTAGCGCTTATCATCCGCAAACAGATGGGCAAACGGAAGTGGTAAACAGATCATTGGGAAATTTGTTGCGATGTCTTGTGCAGGATAACTTAAAGAGTTGGGATATGAAATTATGTCAGGCAGAGTTTGCACATAATCACGCGGTTAACCGTAGTACGGGTTTCAGTCCGTTTCAAGTTGTATACTCAGCAAGTCCGAAGGGTCCATTGGATTTGACAATAGTGCCATATCAGAAGGGAGTTGTTAAGCGGGCTAGTGAATTTGTGACTGAGTTGCAGGAGTGCCATAGAACTGTTCATGAACGATTGCTTACATCAAACGAGAAGTATAAACAACTGGCGGATAAGAAGCGAAGGAATGTGAATTTCAGAGAAGGTGATTTGGTTTACGCCGTGTTGACAAAAGATCGTGTTTCAGTGGGAACGTACAATAAGTTGAAAGCTCGGAAAATCGGTCCAGTGGAAATTTTGAAGAAAATCAATGAGAATGCATATCATTTGAGATTGCCGGATGATGTTCATACTTCTGATGTTTTCAATGTCAAATACTTGATTCCGTATCATGGAGATGAGATTGTTGGGGAAGAGGAAAGTGCAAATTCGAGGTCAAATTTTTGTCAACAGGGGGAGGATGATGCAGCGCGATCTGCTAACGGTTCAGATTTGAGTCATACAGAAATTTTAGGTCGCGAACGACCTAGTGAAATTTTAGGTCGCTCACGACCTAGGGAAATTTTAGGTCGTCCTCGACCTAATGAAAGTCGCACGCGAGTTAATGAGATCAGTGGTAAGGAAGGCAAGCAACTGGACGAGCTAAGTGAACAAGCATTAGGTCGCTCCGATCTAACGAGTATGGACTGGGACGAGATACGACCTAAGTTAGGTCGCGAAGAGAAGGTACGACCTATGTTAGGTCATGGAAGCGGGTTACGACCTAAGTTAGGTCGCGGAGAGGAGGTACGACCCATGTTAGGTCACGAGGCAGGGTTACGACTTATGTTAGGTCGTGGAAGCGGGTTACGATCTATGTTAGGTCGCTGAAGCTTATACCGCCTGGAATTCTGGAGTCACATGAAGTGTTAGGTCGTTAACGACCTATACTAGGTCACTGATGGAAGCTGAAGTATTGTAATATGTAAGTCGTAGGTCGCGTGTGTTGTTTTTAGGTCGGATATTTTGTGATGTAAGCGTGCGTTGTAAACTTGTTTGCTTTTAGGTCGCATTGTTTTTTAGGTCGTAGGTCGTTGTTTTTGTTAGGTCGTTGCCGACCTAAGTGTTGTACAGTTTTGTGTTGTGAACGGTATGCCTATAAATAGGCAGGTGGTCTCATTTGTAAAAAAAACGTTGATTTGAATAAAAACTTTTATTTGTTAGCTTTGTGCTTTCATTAAATTGGTAGTTGAGTGTGATCTCCTATCTCCTCTTTCGGCATTCGAGTGCGCTCGGATCAACGATCGTAGAAGCCAATTCACGGTATCAAGTGCGCTTGATCAACGTCTGAAGAATTGCAGATCTTCTTTCACGGTATCGTGTGCGATCAACGTGACGAAGATAGCTAGAATTCGGTCTCTTCGGATCAACGAATTTGGGCCATTCAGTATTATTCATTCCATCGATTGCTACTTTCATAGAATCATCATTTTTGTTATTCCGCTGCTGCATCACATATGGATTATCACTTCATTTCTTATCTCAATTGGTACTTAATCATAAACAGTTTGAACTCTGTCCAGCTTAAATTTAGAAAATAGCTTGGAAAGTTTAAAATAGATAAGTAGTTGAAAAATAATTATTAATTTGCAAAATAGCTGTAAAATAGTTAAGTAGTTATAAATAGTTGGAAAATAGATAGATAATTGTAGAATAGTAAGATAATTGCAAAATAGTTGTAAAATAGTAATTAGTTATAAGTAGTTGAAAAATAGTAATTAGTTTATAAAACAGTTGCAAAATAGTTTAAATAGTTCCAAAAATAATTGTAAAATAAGTATAAAATAGTTTGGCTTTAAAAAGAAAGGTGGTATATAGTAAATAGCTTGGAAGATTATATTTAAGAAAGTTTATATTGAAATAATTTGTTTAAAAATAGTCCAGAGCCAAACTGTTCCACTACCCAATCTTTATTCCAATCAATTCAATTTTAAATTTCCACTTCCTTTTGAATTGATTCAATCCCAACCCAAGTTGAATTAACCTCAATTTCTTTCCAAATTCAAATCAAATTCCATTTGAATTTAAAATTATTCAACCTTAATTACAACTCCAAATTATTCAAATCAAATTTCAATTTGATCTAATTTCAAATTCAATCTCACTTTAAATTATCTCGAATTATATAAATTCGAGTTAAATTTTCAAATGTTGGTTTAACCTCTTAAACCAAATTAACCTTTATTTTTTTTGAAGTTTTTAAACAATTTAATTCTTAGTCCAAATTTCACAATTACATTTAAATTATTTTTACTTAACTTATTCCAAAGTTCAAATAAGAGTTCAAAACAATTTTATCTTTAAAATTCAATTTATTACCCAATTTTATCCTCCAAATTTCAAAATTACATTTAAATTATTTTTACTTAACTTATTCCAAAGTTCAAATAAGAGTTCAAAACAATTTTATCTTTAAAATTCAATTTATTACCCAATTTTATCCCCCAACTTTGAAACTGATTCTTAAACAATTTTAATTTACAAATTTAATTCTTAACATTCAAATCTAAAGTTCAAAGGGATTCCATATCCTTAATTTAAAATTAAGATTTAATTTTCATTTATCTCTATAATGGATATATTACCACAATCCATTTCTTCATTCATTTAAACAAATCCAATTCACAGTTTTAAAGATTATTAATAACAATAGGATAATATTATCCAAATTATTTTAAAACATCCATCCATTTTCAATTTCCAGATCTCAAACCCAATTTGAGATCACTCATAACTCCCATTTTAAATCAACCATTTAACTTCCCAAGTTAAGTTAAATTTCAATTTTTATCTTGAAATTTCCAATTCAGGTTGTTTGTTCTAAACTTATTTAACTTCTTCTAAGTTAAATTCAA
Source organism: Allium fistulosum (assembly GCA_030737815.1). NCBI lineage: Eukaryota > Viridiplantae > Streptophyta > Magnoliopsida > Asparagales > Amaryllidaceae > Allium > Allium fistulosum. The sequence continues at coordinate 862,581,878 of CM060905.1, read as the reverse complement.
TTCATTCATTCAGTCAACCTTACTCAAATTTGAATTCCCACTTCAAATTTTAAACTTCACATTAATAATATTCCCACTTATAAGTTCAAAAACTTATATCACTTTGGGTTTTACATCACATACCTCATATATATTAATTTCCTTTACACACCAAGTTATACTTCAAATTTTAAACCACCCTGGTTTCAATTCAAAACAAATTCCTTTAAATTTTCAAACAACTCTTGTTTGAAATATGACCCTTTTATTAAATAATATTGTTTATCATTTCTTTACCACTTTGAAACAATTTTCAAATTCTGAACCTAGATTTAAAACTTCACAATTTAGATCATCTTCATTTCCAATTTATAAGTCATACTCACCTAAATGTTTACTTCCTTAAAACATTTCATTATTATCTTATTCTGAAAACACTTTTACAAATTCAGGATTTTAATTTCAGCTTGGATCCATTTCAAACTTGTCTTTATTCAATTTAAATTTGGTTGTATTTCTATTACCACTCAATTCTCATTATTTTCTTAATTCCAATGATTTAACAACCAATTATTTATTAGAAAGAAATATTGCTTTATATATCAAAATATAATATTATATAAAATCATTTAAAATCTTTATATAAGAAAATAACAAGTACACTCTCATATATGTATACACTCAACTCATTCTAGGGTACCATTGACCCTATCCTTAATGAGTAATCCCACCAGAGCCAAGGTTCTCGCTTAACCTGGCTCTGATACCAAATGTAACGACCCGGAATTTTCGAACCCGAAAATTTCAGATAGTTAGGAAAAGAAGAAAAGAGGTAGAAGAAGAAACAAAACAAGACACAGATTCTCACATTCACAGCGGATCAAAATACAATATCAAATAATAATATCAGTTATACAAAGAAAACTGTATTTGTTAATTTACATCAATACGTCAGAGTTACAACACATCACAAACACTGAACAGTTAAAGCAACATGTTCCAGATACAAATCAATAATACTCAGCGGGCTACACTCCATACGTTCCTGCCATCCAGCTCGCATCCTGAGCCCCAGAACGTCCTTTCTTGAAAATCTGTAATACTCGGTCTGACCCGAGCATTACATCAAAGTAACACCCGGGTCAGGCTGGAACCCAGCGTGAGTAAACCCATATAATGAGAAATACCAAGCTATATAACTTCAATGAATTACTAGGGTAACTCGTACTTTTCTACGAGTTTTATTCTGATTTAAGACAATCATTTATCTCAAAACAATATCCAAGAAGTACTATCCTGTTTAAATATCCATGATACTTAACTTATTTCATTCCTGCCTGTTTGCTTTTAAACTCAAATTTATAAAGAATTGAAGTGGTTTCGGGTATTTACTGATACCCGACCCTGGTCTCTTCGAATCCCATGTCATCTTAACCCAAGTTATTCAAATGAAATACAATTCAAACTTTAAGTACAAGATGTCACTATTTTAACCCAAACATATTATATCATATAGCATCACCCATCACATACCATAGATATCAACTAATCTAAGGCATACAATATCATTCAATCATTCATAAGCAAGATAAATCAACCATACCATCTCTAATTAATTTAATTAACTACAAATGAATTAAATTAATTACTTTAATTACTTTTAAATCCTGCTTATTAATTAATTATAAACCAATTAATTGATCATCCAATAATTATCCATCTTAATTAATCATCCTTGATTAATTATACTTTAATTACATTTAATAATTAGCCTTTAATTAATTTCACAATTTAATTATCTTAACCATTTTCAGTAATTATCCTTAATTAATTACTCAAATTAGTTATCTTATAATCACTTACATTGATTAATTATCCTTTAATTAATCACACTCATTAATTTACTAACCCTTAATAAATTTCATCAATCAGTCAATCCTTTAATTAATTACACTAAGTAATTAATTCTTAATTACTTCCTTAAGTAATTAATCATTAAATAAATCACATTTAGTACTTACCTATTAATTACCCTCCTTAATTAATGACATTAAGCAATTATCATTTAATTACTTTTATTAATTCCATTAAGTGATTAACCCTTAATAAATCAATCCTCTTTTAATTAATAACTTAATTAATTAATCACATTAATAAATCAATCTTTTAAATTGATTACACACATTAATTAATCATTCTACAATACATTAAATTAATAATCCTTTATTTAATTACATCATTTAAATCACCTTTGAAAGCATCCACCATTATATTTAATTACACACATTAAATGATCCTTTACATTATTTAATTACATCATTAAAGGTGATTTAAATGATGTAATTAAATAAAGGATTATTTATTTAATGTATTGTAGAATGATTAATTAATGTGTGTAATCAATTTAAAAGATTGATTTATTAATGTGATTAATTAATTAAGTTATTAATTAAAAGAAGATTGATTTATTAAGGGTTAATCACTTAATGGAATTAATAAAAGTAATTAAAGGATAATTGCTTAATGTCATTAATTAAGGAGGATAATTAATAGGTAAGTACTAAATGTGATTTATTTAATGATTAATTACTTAAGGAAGTAATTAAGAATTAATTACTTTGTGTAATTAATTAAAGGATTGACTAATTAATGAAATTTATTAAGGGTTAGTAAATTAATGAGTGTGATTAATTAAAGGATAATTAATCAATGTAAGTGATTATAAGATAACTAATTTGAGTAATTAATTAAGGATAATTACTGTAAATGGTTAAGGATAATTAAATTGTGAAATTAATTAAAGGCTAATTATTAAACGTAATTAAAGTATAATTAATCAAGGATGATTAATTAAGATGGATAATTATTGGATGATCAATTAATTGGTTTATAATTAATTAATAAGCAGGATTTAAAAGTAATTAAAGTAATTAATTTAATTCATTTGTAGTTGATTAAATTAATTAGAGATGGTGTGGTTGATTTATCTTGCTTATGGATGATTGAATGATATTGTATGCCTTAGATTAGTTGGTATCTCTAGTATGTGATGGGTGATGCTATATGATATAATATGTTTGGGTTAAAATAGTGACATCCTGTACTTAAAGTTTGAATTGTATTTCATTTGAATAACTTGGGTTAAGATGACATGGGATTCGAAGAGACCAGGGTCGGGTATCAGTAAATACCCGAAACCACTTAGATTCTTTATAAATTTGAGTTTAAAAGCAAACAGGCCGGAATGAAATAAGTTAAGTATCATGGATATTTAAACAGGATAGTACTTCTTGGATATTGTTTTCAGATAAATGATTGTCTTAAATCAAAATAAAACTCGTAGAAAAGTACGAGTTACCCTAGTAATTCATTGAAGTTATATAGCTTGGTATTTCTCATTATATGGGTTTACTCACGCTGGGTTCCAGCCTGACCCGGGTGTTACTTTGATGTAATGCTCAGGTCAGACCAAGTATTACAGATTTTTAGGAAAGGACGTTCTGGAGATCAGGAGGCGAGCTGGATGGCAAGAACGTATGGAGTGTAGCCCGCTGAGTATTATTGATTTGTATCTGGAACATGTTGCTTTAACTGTTCAGTGTTTGTGAAATGTTGTAACTCTGACGTATTGATGTAAATTAACAAATACAGTTTTCTTTGTATAACTGATATTATTATTTGATATTGTATTTTGATCCGCTGCGAATGTGAGAATCTGTGTCTTGTTCTGTTTCTTCTTCTACCTCTTTTCTTCTTTTCCTAACTATCTGAAATTTCCGGGTTCGAAAATTCCTGGTCGTTACAATCAATTACTCCAATATATATATATACTACCATATATAATATTGCATCCAGATAGATAATAATAATCAATTCCAATCAATCATCCAATAATTTAATTTAATTAATAAATAAACCGATAATCCAATTTGAGTGAGATTAACTCACCTTTGACCTATAATTTGCAATCCGATCCAAACTGGCTTGTCTCTCCATGATTTTTTTGACATTGTATGATCATTATGGATTTTATCAATCATTGAGATAATTTAAATTTTGCTACGAATGTAGTTGATTTAAAACTCCAATTGGTATAACTAATTAAATTCCTTTTTTCCTCCTTTTTTTCTTTTTAAAACCACATATGCATATAAAAATAATCTATATAGATTCAAAATCAAATTTTATATAAACTCTTAAAACACTTAAAATTCCTATTTCTCTTTCAAAATCTTATCTATATACATTTCCCCGTTTATCTATATATATTTAAAATAGAATGTGTATGTGTATTCATATATATTTGCAAAAATAAAGATCTGGATTTAAAATTCTTTTCTCTGTATAATTTATATATGTTATTAACTTTAAATTGAAAAAATGAATCGTGCATATACCTTACAGCTCAAACACCACCCGCCGTTCGCAGAGATACCAGGACCCAACTGCTCGACTTCCCTCTATTTGGACCACGAAAACCACCACCTGCTGCCTCGTCGCGCCTCCAACCTCAACCTCGTCTTCGACCACCGCAACCGAGCCATCGCGATCCTAGATCGATGCCAGACAATCCAAACTGCGACGCTGCCTTGCCAGCGAGCCTTCCACCTTGCGATAATGAACTCGTCGAATCGCCACTGCCTCGAGAGCAAAGCCTCCATCGACCTTGCTTCCGACACTCCGCCTTCGGCGTCATCAACCCCCCTATCTGCCTTGCGTGTGTTTGAAGCTCGAACACCCTCAGGCGAGCGCGCGCCTATGCCGTTCCTGTCGTGATAGGCTGCGACAGCGTCATGTTCCCCCCTTTTATTTTTTTTGTTTGATCCGCCATTTTTTTTGAATTTTACTTTGTTTGCTTGCTGTGAGAAAATGATCGGCACCCCTTTTTTTCGAACGATAAGGAAATTCTTTTGAACTGCTTACGTTTGAAAAATTGCAGAGGAAGATTGCGTGTTTTAAGATGGGAATGTGGGACAAGATTTGAGGGAAGCTACAGTGATTGCAGAGGAGACAAAAGCTACCGAGGAGAAAAAGGTTTGATGTGCTATAAATTCAGCTGAAGTTGACCAGGATAAATATATATATATATATATATTTTAAATTTAAATTCAAGTTGTCTCGATAAATGCAACTTAAAATTTCGAACCCCTATCGAGGCGTTCCACTAGGCATTTATAATGTTACACCCCTATTCCGAACGCAATGGAAAAGGTTTCGAGTCCTAATTCTATCATATGGAGAAGATAGCTTTTGGACCCTGTTATTATATTAAATTTTCGATAAGATTTCAGCGCGTTTATCTATCGTACGATCACACGACAACTCCAAACACTACGAAAATTGAAATCCAATAATAATACACTATTACGGATCCAATGGAACTGGTTTCGTCGAATTCCGAGACTGTTCCCTGGAAGGCTATTTTTAAATATCAATTTAAACGAAATATTTTTAAAACTGAACAAACCATCTTCAAATTCAATTTTAAAAGTTTTATTATCTTTAGTATTATTAATACACATTTTATAAGCCTTCAAATTATTTTTAACCGGCTTAAAACTCCCGATTTAACATTTTACCCAATTTCCAGTAATTAAATTCAATAGTTAAATTAACCAATAAATAGTGATATTTGAAATTCAAGTTAAACATTGACTTTTAAAATATTTAAAATCAATTAAATATTCCAATTTCAAATATCCAAAAATTCCGGGTCGTCATATTACTCTCCCCTAAAAAAAAATTTCGTCCCCGAAATTGCTAGTTAAGAAGAATGGTCCATAACCCTTTAACTATTTCCAAAACCCAATAGTTTTTAATGTAACAGCCCGCAAATCCGTACCCATTTGAACCGACAATATTCTCCATTGGTTTAACTCAAAGTGGACAGAAATACGAACTATTAGGGTTAAAGAAGAAAGAGGTAGAAGAAGAAGAAGCCAAAACAACATTAGAATCTCACAAACGCAGCGGAACAATATATAATAGATAAATGACAAATCTTTAAAACAAAAGAATTATATTTGTTTATACATTATATCATCAGAGTACAAAACAATTCATAACACACAACTGCACATTTATCATCACCTGTCCTCACAAAACTGAATACACAACGGAATAATAATCAAGTGCGGAAGTACGTCTCGCCATCCAGCTCGTCTCCTGAGCTCCACAGCATCATATCCTGTATTCTATAATACTCGGTCTGACCCGAGCATTATAATAAAATAACACCCGAGTCAGTTTGGAAAACCAGCGTCAGAAAACACACTCAATTGGATTATTAAAGTTTTCCAAACCCTTTGAAATTAAAAGCATCTCGTAAGACCATGCCACAAATAAACATGTCGGGTTTTTACCTTATGATAGCCAAAACACTTTTATAAAATCCGTCTGATATTATAATAGTGTCTACATACAAATACTTATTCAAATAGCTGAAATTGTTACCTGATTAAATTCCAGCATACTAGCCACAAAGTGGGTTATACAAACAAAATCCGTAAAGGCGCGTAGGAAAAATGGATTTCCAACTAATGACTAGGCACTGGGGTACCACCTATCACAGTACGTGGCCTAGATCAACGTACCGAGGATCACTCCCAATCCCCTGCAACACAAGACCTGAACTACCCCTTACTGGATAATTCCAAGTAAGATCACCCCACGGTTGGGATCAGCAACCGCACCACTAAGCCGAAATAAAAGGGACATCTAGACAGGGACGACCTCACCCAAATCGGGGCTACACACTTAGCCTTGCTGCATAACCCCTGATTTTCAGTCATTCCCGATTGATGAGGCTCGAAGCTAAGCGTTACCTTTTTAGAAAATTTCACTTAGAATGCCCACCGTCCAACTGACAATGTTCCGAAAGCATTCATCCATACAAGTCCGTTCCAGGTTCGAACGGAACCGAAGGCACTATTCCTACTACATCCTTTTTGGAATCATCCTTAGGATTAGTAACGATTAGCCCTTGCACTTCACTGCTCCATCTTCAACTCCAAACACGTCTTCCTCATGAAAACGTAGAAACCAGATCGAAGTGGTTTTTGGAAAATAAATCCCGATCCCAGTCTCTTCGAAACGATCAGCGCATTGGCCAATATTGATAGTCGGTTATTTAACAATCAAATAACATTCACAATCAACCATCAGACCTTTAAATAGTTTCTCCCAAATTATTTATTAACCTCAAAATACCTTCGCAAGATAAATTTCCACTTTTCAACCCTTGAAAATAGTGTCAAACCGTCTTTCTCTCATGGAATAAATTCCCCAAATAATTTCTATTTCCACTGAAATCACCAAGTACAAACACTTTAGATTTTAAAAATAATTTAGAAACACTTTATTATAAAATATACTTTAAATTAAAAACTACTTTATACTTTATTCAAAAATTTGTACTTTAAGAATATTTTAAATAAAGCTACTTTATAAAACTAAATTTTCATCTTTTCAAAACATAATACCAAGTCACCTTTAAATAATTACAACTAAAATAAATTTGAAAATAATACTTACTTTCACTTAAACATTTAAAAATAATAAATTATCTAAAACATATTTTTACAACAACTTTTAACACCTTTCACTTGTACTTAAAAATTTGCTTTGAAAACGTACTTGGCTATCCAGGGAAATACACCCCTCTTTTGTATCTTTTAAAAATAAATCACTATTTATTTTTAACCAAATTTACCCATTCCCTCAATAAATTCCCATTGTGAATTTATTTTTCCAAATATCCACTGATATATTACTTCACCTTTATAAACCCAGTTTATAAATTCCAGTCTCATCTTCCTTTAAAATTCCAATTTCCAAACGCTTAAATCAATTTTCAAATTGATTTCCAATTTACTTCACTTTGAAATAAATTCCTTTACTTACTCCATTTATCTCAAAATCCATTAACTTCAGCTTTTCTTTCTTCATTATGATTTAAAATCTTTTAAACTGAAAATATCAATTTCAGGTTTTCCAAAATCCTTCTTTATCCCTTTAGATAAATTCAAACCTTGAATTTTTTTTAAAATAAATTCGTTTATTCCTTTAAATAATATCACTTAAGTCTTAAAATTCATTATTTCCTCTTTTTACTCAAAATCACTTTTATCCTTTTCCAATTCATTCTTAAATTATTTAAATTCTCTATAATTTATTTTACTTAAAAATTCACTCTTTTATTTTCTTTCCAAAAATCCAATTCTATATATTTTGGTAACTTAGTGCACCGAAATATATTCAAACAAACCATAGCATTCAATATTCCAATTATCAATATAATCAATCACAGAATATCGAATAATTATATCACAGAATTATTTTAACAAATCTAAATATTTTGAGGAATCCAGTTGGATCCCTCCAACCTGTTTCCCTGCATCCACAGATGTTAGCACAATATAATAATACCAATTCCACTTCAAGGTGGAATATCGCGGTATATGGGTTTATAAAATATCATCCGCTATTATGCGGCGCATAGGGTCTCATCCGCTATATAATGCGGGAAATCAATCACTCCAATATATACCATATATACTACTATATATAATATAACACATCAAATCAATTCAATCATTCAACCAATTATTTAAATTTAACCATTTAAATTTAAATTAAACCCAGATGAGTGAGATTAACTCACCTTTGCCCTTTAATTTGCAATCCGATCCAAACCGGCTATTTCCTTCACGATTTTGGACCTTGTATAAACCATTTTCGGTTTATTAGCATTTGAATTAATCAAACAATTAATTACCATTTATTTATTTAATTTAAACTAATAATTTTATTTATAAAATAATTAAATTTTAACTAACTTACTTTTAATAAAAATATTTTCAGTGACTAAAATAATTAGGTAAGTAAATTAAACAAATGAATCTCCATAATATATTATTTTAAAATAAACTAGCAACTTAAAATATGTAAATGTATATTTTTTTTATTTTTTTGAAACTTTATATATATATAAGAAATAATCTATATAGATCAAAATCTAATCTTTATACAATTTCCTATGTTTTCCAAAGTCCTACATATATATATAAAATTTCCTGTTTTACTGTACATATTAAAATATGTGTGTACTTATATATTTATTTCTGGTTTTCCTAAATATATATAAATATGAGTGTGAAAATTGTTTTCTTTTTCTATAAATAATGACAGTAATTACTTTACTGTATATATATGTTTATGCATAAATAAATTGTCTTATAAAACTCACCGTTATTACTATTTCTGTCTTCTGTAAATTGAAAAAAATATATATTCTTTACTGTAAACTTATATTTTTTTTCTTTTCCTATTTCCTAACTTGAAAATACATACATATATATATATATATATAGAAAAATATACCTTTACTGCCCTTAACGACGAAACCCTAGCCTCGAACTTCGGTTCCATCACCTGACCAGAGTTTGCCTGGCCATCGCAACCTCTAATCGATCGTGACCAGCCTCCATCCTCCTTCCAGTGCTCGAGTTCGAGCTACCTCGTTCGCCGCCTTGTCACTCGAGCACGAGATCTTATCGCGACTTCACCTCCAATAGCCCACGCGAGCGAGCTCGATTCAGAACCCTCCACCCTAACTGCTAGCATCGTGCCTCGCGCGCGCATGCTCCTCTCTCGCGGTTTCGCGATTCAATCGCGATTCGAATTTTTTTGATTTGGGGATTTCGGACCGCGCGTGAATATAATTGAGAAGGAAAAGTTTTCGTGGATTCTGAATAATGAGGGAGGAAGGGATTGTGTGAATATAATCGAAAATATTTTTTTTCGTTTGTTTCGTTCTGCCTTGCTTTGAAAATGGGAAGAGGTTCGTGCTTTTAAAAAAAAATGCAGAGGGGGATTGCGTGCTTTGAAAGATAAAGAAGATGTGAAAGCCTGTGTTGAATGTCTGCTATAGAGAAGGCAAAAAGGGGTGATGGGGAAAGCAAAAAGAATTGATGAGGATAGGATTTCAGCTGGAGTTGACTAGGCAATATAAATTTTTATATATTAATTTAAATTCAAATTGTTCCAATAAATGCAACTTAAAATCTTGACCCCCTATCGAGGCGTGCCGCTAGGCGTTTATAATGTTATACCCCTATTTCGATTGCAATGGAAAAGGTTTCGAGTCCAAATTCGATCGTATGGAGAAGATAGCTTTTTGGACCCAGTTATAATATTTAATTTTCGATATAAATTTCAACGTGTTTATATATCGTACGCTCACACAACTCCAATCACTATGAAATTTGAAATCCGATAATAATACACTATTACGGATCCAATGGAACTGGTTTCGTTGAATTCTGAGACTGTGCCTCGGAAGGCTATTTTTAAATATCAATTAAACGATAAAATTTCAAAACTTAACAAAACACTTTCAAGTTCAAGTTTAACACTTTTACTATCTTCAGTAATATCCATATAAATTTTATAGGCCTTCAAATTATTATTAACGAGCTTAAAAACCAAGATTCACTATTTTACCTCAATTCCAGTTATTTAATTCTATAATTAAATTACCCAATAAATAGTTATGTTTGAAATTTAAGTTCAAAATCAACACCGAAATATTTAAAATAAATTAAATATACCAATTTCAAATATTCAAAATTCATGGGTCGTCACATTCCTACCCCCTTAAAAGAATTTCGTCCCTGAAATTACTAGTTAAGAAGAATGATTCAATCCCCGTTAACTATTTTCTCAAATCCAAATAGTTTCAAACAACTTTCCAAAATAATCTTTTATTAAGACACACTAACCCTCTTTCTAACTTTCCAACTTATCCATAAGTCCCAAACAATATTACTTAACAATTCAAACTTAAATTTGAAACCAAAATTTTGAATTATCAAAATTTTCTCAAAATATTTCTATCTCCCTAAATTTTTGAATTTTTTTGCCAGCGTCTCCTTTGCGCGGCTTGCTCGGTACAACTACAAAATGCCTCAATAGGCCCCTAGATTTCCAAAAGAAAACAAAAGCCAAGTGGCTAGATCGGAATATCATCAAATTTCATACAGAAATTTAAACACATACCTTTTGTTGGGCCATTTAATTTTTTTTTCTGAAATAAAAAATACCAATTCCTTTTGCTTTATAAACACCTGTGTCCTACTCAGAAATAATATCCAATCACAGAATCCAAAATCATTCTATTCACTTCCTTTCAAAAGTTTCAATATCAATTTCACTCAAGCTCGTACGATGTACATATATCATCCGTACGCAATACCAAATCTGTTCGCTCACTCGATCACACAATCTCATTCCGAACTAGTATCGTCCACCCGACTTGCTAGTGCGGACTCAGATCTGGTTTCTTGATCAAAAACCGTCATCCTCCTTGCATAGCCACAAACTATGATAGAGAATTTCCAGAATCAATCAAAATCCATATCCAGGGCCCGCCGTCGAAAATCGAGTGAAAAATCCCAACTCGGACAGATATAACTAACTCGAAATTCTGTGCTCGAATCTGGATCAAATTGCTATGCGAATAAATAATATACGTACATCTTACGTATTTATATCCAATTATTATTTACTATATCAATTTCACTTTTATTCACATTTATTTTGATTCATATCCACTTATCCACACTTATCCCCTTTCACAACTTTACTTAATCTCCATTCCAAAATTACTTAGTATATTTCCAATACCAAATTTACTTAAGAACTTCACCATTCATTTCTTACGTTCAGTATAAATATTTTATATACTTCATAAATTTATTTTTACTTCACTATTGAAGTTTATATCCATTTCTATTCACTTTGCCTTCACACTTCCATTTGAATTCAATTTGCTTCAATTTACATATTATTTCAAATCTAAATACTTTTTCCCAATTTTCATTCAGATTTTCTTTTTCAATTTTACTTGAATTCAATTCATATCCAACCTCTGAATATTGAATTTTTATTTACCTTTATCTCAAATTCCAATTTTAAATCATTTTTCGTTAGTGAAAATTTCCAAAAATTTCAAAAAATTTCTAACTCCCAAAATTTTCAGAAAATTTTGGCAAAGTCCCCTTTGTACGGAGGAGCTTTTGCAATTTGACAAGGGATATAAATATATATACTTCGACCCACACGGTCGGAAAAACAAGGAAACAAACAACAATTCATATTTCCTATCTTTTTATTGCGTAGGCGTACCTTTATTTAGCATTTTTAAGCAAGCGGCTTATTTATTTAGCATTTTGCGCAACTAAATCCAGCCACCCGGCTTCCCTATACCTGTACTAACTCAATTCAAACATGTAAGTGCCAAATATATGCAATTTACAATATTCCACTTGCGTTAACCAAGCTAATACATGGATTCTATAACAATGCATGTTATATAGTTTTTCATAAGCACATATAAGGTTTCGACACCTATTTCAATTGCATATTTGCATAATTTTCATTCAAAACCATTTTATTTAGGCTCGACAACATTCCTTGCTTGTACATTAATAACCATTTCCAAATTAATTCAACTCAGACTTTAATTAATGGATTTTCATACTTACTTGAAGTAGAGGTTCTAAATATTCTTAACTTAAGTTAATTTACTTCAATTTATCCCAACTTCAAACTTAAGTTTATTCCCAGTTAATTTGATTCTCATCTAATCAAATTCCATTTAATTCAGTTAGCCCATCCATTTTAATTTTAAATCACATTCTCAATTTATCAAAATAATATCCAAGCACATATTTAACTCATTTATACTCGAATTGGATTTTATTTGCAACTCAAATCATTTTCTATTATAATCCAATTCCAATTCATTTGAAAACATTTCCACTTACATTTAATTCATCCCCAATCTAAGTTGAATTTTATTTATAACCCGAGTTTATTTCACAATTCAACTTCTATTTTACCAAATTGGGTTCCATTCCCATATCTCACCAGCATATTCAATTTCTAATTTATTCCAAATTAGTTTACTCCCACTTCATTATTTTACTTGAGTTCAATCTAATTTATAATCCGAGTTTAGATTCCTATTTCACTTTCCAAAATACCAAATAAATTTTATTTTGTCTTACTCCTTCCATTTTTAGATTTTAACTCGAGATTATTTAGCCCAGAGTATTTTATTCAACGAACTTCTATTTCTTTATCAGCCATCGAAGAGTATTTATTCCAATTCAATTTTACTTCAACTTACTTCAAATACACTAGACTTTATTTTCAGTTCAATCCAACTGATAGCTTAAGTTCATTTAATTCAACTTACTTCCATTTACTTGGCTTAAGTTCAATCAAACTAAATTTACTTTTTAACTCGGAATTATACATTTTATTTAGCCAAGTATATATTTATATTCAATGGGTTTTCAATTCTTTTATAAGCCATCGAAATCTATTTATTCCCATTCAACCTTATTTAACTTAACTCCGGTTAAATCTAACCTCATACTATTCCTTTAACTTCACACAATTCATCTACATTTTATTAAGTAAGAACTTAATTTCATTTAATGTATCCACCACATGATACAATTCCATAAGCATTTTAAATTATCTTCCAGAGTTTAAGCAACATTTCAAAATCACCCTTGAAATCAATTATATCCAAAATTCTTTGGTAAATTCAATTATCTCTTTGAATTTCAAAATCAAACCCGGTTCTACAAACAATTTCAATTTAAAACAATTTGGTAGCAATTCCTCTCTTGGAAACTCGAAAATGAACATCGATGATGCTGCAGTCATCACCGAAGTTATTTTCCAGCGACCGAAAGAGTTCAATGCTTTTATCTCTTTAAAACAATTTCAAATATTAATTTCAAATCTCTCTAGATTTCAAATCCAATTCAAAAAATATTTCCCAAATAATATCACCATTATTTCTCCAAAACCATTGAAAACCATTTCAAACCCAAGGAATTTAAACTTTTCCCAAAATTCCAAATTCGAAATCCATCCAATCCATATTCAAACATTACTCTGGAATTTTCAACACAATTTATTTTCAAATATTTCTCTGGAATTCTATTTCAAATTATAAATCACATTTATAGTCTACATTTACAAATCTCATTTGTATATGAATTAATTTCTTAGCTTTTAGTTATGATTTCAATTTCTTATTCAATTTTACACAACGATGATAATAATTTAATATTATCATTTCCTAACAACCAAGCAACCATATATATCTATAATAATTTCTAAAAAATATTTCTTTCATATACAAAAATAATTTGGGTAAAATTATTTCATTTACCCTATTTGAAAACCATACTGTGTCGGTTTATCTCATTCAAGAGTTTAGAAACCCCTATCGATGACATGGCGTCCCACATATCGATCAGAATCCATAAACACTCAAAAAATAAGTCAACAAAATATTTTTTTTATATTCACAAACAAATACGCGCTCATATCTATTAATACGCTCAAACTCATTCAAGAGTACTATGGACTCTATTTTATGAGTAATTCCCACCAGAGCCAAGGTTATCGCCAGCCTAAGCTCTGATACAACTGTAACAGCCAGCAAACCCGTACCCCTTTGAACCGACAATATTCTCCATCGGTTCAACTCAAAGTGGACAGAAATACGAACTATTAGGGTTAAAGAAGAAAGAGGTAGAAGAAGAAGCCAAAACAACATCAGAATCTCACAAACGCAGCGGAACAATATATAATAGATAAATGACTAATCTTTAAAACAAAAGAATTATATCTGTTTATACATTATATCATCAGAGTACAACATAATTCATAACACACAACTGGACAGTTATCATCACCTGTCCTCATAAAACTGAATACACAGCGGAATAATAATCAAGTACGGAAGTACGTCTCGCCATCCAGCTCGTCTCCTGAGCTCCACAACATCATATCCTGTATTCTATAATACTCGGTCTGACCCGAGCATTATAATAAAATAACACCCGAGTCAGTTTGGAAAACCAGCGTCAGAAAACACACTCAATTGGATTATTAAAGTTTTCCAAACCCTTTGAAATTAAAAGCATCTCGTAAGACCATGCCACAAATAAACATGTCGGGTTTTTACCTTATGATAGCCAAAACACTTTTATAAAATCCGTCTGATATTATAATAGTGTCTACATACAAATACTTATTCAAATAGCTGAAATTGTTACCTGATTAAATTCCAGCATACTAGCCACAAAGTGGGTTATACAAACAAAATCCGTAAAGGCGCGTAGGAAAAATGGATTTCCAACTAATGACTAGGCACTGGGGTACCACCTATCACAGTACGTGGCCTAGATCAACGTACCGAGGATCACTCCCAATCCCCTGCAACACAAGACCTGAACTACCCCTTACTGGATAATTCCAAGTAAGATCACCCCACGGTTGGGATCAGCAACCGCACCACTAAGCCGAAATAAAAGGGACATCTAGACAGGGACGACCTCACCCTAATCGGTGCTACACACTTAGCCTTGCTGCATAACCCCTGATTTTCAGTCATTCCCGGTTGATGAGGCTCGAGGCTAAGCGTTACCTTTTTAGAGCATTTCACTTAGAATGCCCACCGTCCACCTGACGATGTTCCGAAAGCATTCATCCATACAAGTCCGTTCCGGGTTCGAACGGAACCGAAGGCACTATTCCTACTACATCATTTTTGGAATCATCCTCAGGGTTAGTAACGATTAGCCCTTGCACTTCGCCGCTCCATCTTCAACTCAAAACACGTCTTCCTCACGAAAACGTACAAACCAGATCGAAGTGGTTTTTGGAAAATAAATCCCGATCCCGGTCTCTTCGAAACGATCAGCGCATTAGCCAATATTGATAGTCGGTTATTTAACTATCAAATAACATTCACAATCAACCATCAGACCTTTAAATAATTTCTCCCAAATTATTTATTAACCTCAAAATACCTTCGCAAGATAAATTTCCACTTTTCAACCCTTGAAAACAGTTTCAAACCGTCTTTCTCTCATGGAATAAATTCCCCAAATAATTTCTATTTCCACTGAAATCACCAAGTACAAACACTTTAGATTTTAAAAATAATTTAGAAACACTTTATTATAAAATATACTTTAAATTAAAAACTACTTTCATACTTTATTCAAAAATTTATACTTTAAGAATATTTTAAATAAAGCTACTTTATAAAACTAAATTTTCATCTTTTCAAAACATAATACCAAGTCACCTTTAAATAATTACTACTAAAATAAATTTGAAAATAATACTTACTTTAACTTAAACATTTAAAAATAATAAATTTTCTATAACATATTTTTACAACAACTTTTAACACCTTTCACTTGTACTTAAAAATTTGCTTTGAAAACGTACTTGGCTATCCAGGGAAATACACCTCTCTTTCGCATCTTTTAAAAATAAATCACTATTTATTTTTAACCAAATTTTCCCATTCCCTCAATAAATTCCCATTGTGAATTTATTTTTCCAAATATCCACTGATATATTACTTCATCTTTATAAACCTAATTTATAAATTCCAGTCTCATCTTCCTTTAAAATTCCAATTTCCAAACGCTTAAATCAATTTTCAAATTGATTTCCAATTAACTTCACTTTGAAATAAATTCCTTTACTTACTCCATTTATCTCAAAATCCATTAACTTCAGCTTTTCTTTCTTTATTATGATTTAAAATCTTTTAAACTGAAAATATCAATTTCAGGTTTTCCAAAATCCTTCTTTATCCCTTTAGATAAATTCAAACCTTGAATTTTTTTTAAAAATAAATTCGTTTATTCTCTTAAATAATATCACTTAAGTCTTAAAATTAATTATTTCCTCTTTTTACTCAAAAACTCCTTTCCATACCTGGAATTTATTTACTAGAATTTAAAAATCACTTTTATCCTTTTCCAATTCATTCTTAAATTATTCAAATTCTCTATAATTTATTTTACTTAAAAATTCACTCTTTTATTTTCTTTCCAAAAATCCAATTCTATATATTATGGTAACTCAGTGCACCAAAATATATTCAAACAAACCATAGCATTCAATATTCAAATTATTAATATAATTAATCACAGAATATCGAATAATTATATCACAGAATTATTTTAACAAATCTAAATATTTTGAGGAATCCAGTTGGATCCCTCCAACCTGTTTCCCTACATCCACAGATGTTAGCACAGTATAATAATACCAATTCCACTTCGAGGTGGAATATCGCGATATATGGGTTTATAAAACATCATCCGCTATTATGCGGCGCATAGGGTCTCATCCGCTATATAATGCGGGAAATCAATCACTCCAATATATACCATATACACCACTATATATAATATAACACCTCAAATAAATTCAATCATTCAACCAATTGTTTAAATTTAACCATTTAAATTTAAATTAAACCCAGATGAGTGAGATTAACTCACCTTTAACCTTTAATTTGCAATCCGATCCAAACCGGCTATTTCCTTCACGATTTTGGACCTTGTATAAACCATTTACGGTTTATTAGCATTTGAATTAATCAAACAATTAATTACCATTTATTTATTTAATTTAAACTAATAATTTGATTTATCAAATAATTAAATTTTAACTAACTTACTTTTAATAAAATTTTTTTCAGTGACTAAAATAATTAGATAAGTAAATTAAACAAATGAATCTCCATAATATATTATTTTAAAATAAACTAGCAACTTAAAATATGTAAATGTATATTTATTTTATTTTTTTGATAGTTTATTTATATATATAAGAAATAATCTATATAGATCAAAATCTAATCTTTATACAATTTCCTATGTTTTCCAAAGTCCTACATATATATATATATACAATTTCCTGTTTTACTGTACATATTAAAATATGTGTGTACTTATATATTTATTTCTGGTTTTCCTAAATATATATAAATATGAGTGTGAAAATTGTTTTCTTTTTCTATAAATAATGACAGTAATTACTTTACTGTATATATATTTTTATGTATAAATAAATTGTCTTATAAAACTCACTATTATTACTATTTCTGTCTTCTATAAATTGAAAAGAAAAAAAATATTCTTTACTGTAAACTTATTTTTTTTATTTTCCTATTTCCTAACTTGAAAATACAAATATATATAGAGAAAAATATACCTTTACTACCCTTAACGACAAAACCCTAGCCTCAAACTTCGGTTCCATCACCTGACTAGAGTTTGCCTCACCATCGCAACCTCTAATCGATCGCGACCCGCCTCCATCCTCCTTCCAGTGCTCGAGTTCGAGCTACCTCGTTTGCTGCCTTGTCACTCGAGCATGAGATCCCATCGCGACTTCACCTCCAATAGCCCACGCGAGCGAGCTCGATTCAGAACCCTCCACCCTAACTGCTAGCATCGCGCACGGATGCTCCTCTCTCGCGGTTTCGCGATTCAATCGCGATTCGAATTTTTTTTGATTTGGGGATTTCGGACCGCGCGTGAATATAATTGAGAAGGAAAAGTTTTCGTGGATTCTGAATAATGAGGGAGGAAGGGATTGCGTGAATATAATCGAAAATATTTTTTTTTCATTTGTTTCGTTCTGCCTTGCTTTGAAAATGGGAAGAGGTTCGTGCTTTTTAAAAAAATGCAGAGGGGGATTGCGTGCTTTGAAAGATAAATTAGATGTGAAAGCCTGTTGTGACGCCCCACCTCAATACCCACGCTAGCCAAGGACACTACGATGTAGTGCTGTCAACTAGCACGGAGAATAAGGCTGTTGAGGAGCGACCATCCATGTAATTGATTATCACACGGTGGCTATAAAATAATCTTCGGAAACAAACATAGAATTAAACATAACACATAGCAGTCACAGACATCCATATCACAAAGGCGGAAGAAGATATGAATATATAACTAACACATGAAAGTGTACATCAGAGTAGTGGTCAAAAAGTTCCACAATAATACAAAAGAATAGCAACACGTGCTATACCAAAAGAATACAACTATGAGTCCATATCTCAAGTGTATACAACAAAAAAGTGCTAAACTAAATAGTCAGCCAAAAGTCAGAGTAGCAAATCCCGGAAGGAAGTCAAGCAGAAGCACCTGTAACATCTCGGTCTGACCCGAGTATTATTTAAGAAAATAATAAACGGATCAGTCTAACTATAAATATCAGATGACATGATATAGAATAAAAGATATGGCATAAACATAGAATATCCATACTGACATACTACTATAAGTATGAAAATGATGATCAACAGGAGATCAACCGATGAGAAATGATCAATATCACGAGAATCTTCTCAAAGATCCAAAGAGGGCATCATACCCTAAACTTGTACTCATAACAAGTCAATGACATAAAAATCCAGAAATCAAACAAGAAATCCAGAAATCATAAAAAGAGAAAGAGGCCTATCACATGACGGTCCGAAGACCATGGGGAGCTACCCCATATGTGTGAGTCGGAATCACACTGATTGAGGCCTAGGCTAACCAAAAAGCAGAAAGGTATGTGTGAATGGAATCACACAAGTGGTGTCTAGCCTACCCTCGCAAACAAAAAAAGATATGTGTGAGTCGGAATCACACTACTGCGGCCTAGACTAACCTTGCGGACAAGAGATGTGTGTGAGTCGGAATCACACTATTGCGGTCTAGTCTTACCTTGCGAACAAAGAGACATCGCACAATTGCTAGTCTAAATCATAAAATGATCATCATGATCAGCGAGAAGTGTCAATCACACCAAGCTAGTAAATATATGAGTTTAGCTTCATGTCCCATAACCACTTGCTTAACTTAAATATTTACGAACAAGTTGTAAATCTTCACTAGGAAATTGTCACGAAAAGGGTTCAATCGAACAAGTCCAAGAGCTAACCGACGAAGTGAACGCAAGCGTTTCATACCACTCGTTTTACTAAGTCGTTTAAGTCGATTTCTCATTCGAGTGAAGTAAAGGCTTGTATATACTAGTAGATTGAAAATCGGTTTGAGAAAACGAACTTTAGATATTTAAAATAGTGTTGAAATCGCTTTGATGAAAGAGTTTTGATATTTACTATTAGTATTGAAACCTTCATATATCTTTAAAGTGACAAGTCATAAAACGATTGTAGAACAAATCAATTCACGTTCGAAGACGTGAGTAATGTCCAAAGAAGTCAATCCCAAAACCATCAAAGTAGAAATTCTGATAAATGTTTTTCAGAAGAGATTGCCTACGCAGAGTAATACGGGGTTCGACCTGCCCGGTCAGGTCGCGGGGGTCCAGGGGGCAGCGCCCACGGCGGGGTGCGGGGCAGCGCCCCGTCACGGTACGACTTAGTGAAGGCAAGCTGGTCCAGCGACCTAAGGAAAAGTAGGTCATACGACCTAAGAGTTCACGCGACCTAACAAGGCTAAGGATAAGGTCGGAGACGACCTACGACTTAACAAAGTCCTGCGACCTAAGGAAAATCGCGACCTAAAAAGACCAAGTGTAAGGTCGGCGACGACCTAAGTTTTGCCTGGGATTTATAGGTCGGCAACGACCTAAGACTTAAGGTTTAACTCGCGAACGACTTAACGTTTTGCCTGGGATTTATAGGTCGGCAACGACCTAAGACTTAAGGTTTAACTCGCGAACGACTTAACGTTTTGCCTGGGATTTATAGGTCGGCAACGACCTAAGACTTAAGGTTTAACTCGCGAACGACTTAACGTTTTGCCTGGGATTTATAGGTCGGCAACGACCTAAGACTTAAGGTTTAACTCGCGAACGACTTAACGTTTTGCCTGGGATTTATAGGTCGGCAACGACCTAAGACTTAAGTTTTTGCCTGGGATTTATAGGTCGGCAATGACCTAAGTTTTTGCCTGGGATTTATAGGTCGGTAACGACCTAAGTTTTTGCCTGGGATTTATAGGTCGGCAACGACCTAAGACTTAACTCGCAGGTGACCTAAGACTTAACTCGCAGGTGACCTAAGACTTAACTCGCAGGCGGCCTACGACCTATGGATGGACGACCTAACTCCGAACGAGCTAAAAATGGCCAGAACGACCTAGTAGCAGTTTTTTCACCAAAATCACTAAAATTTGGAATTTTTCGCCAATCCAATCCAAACCAAATGCAACAAACATGCTAAAGTGATGAGGAATCATTCCCAACAGTCCAATGACGATTATAGGCAAGATGTGAGATCAAAAATCTCACCTTTTCCACGAAATTGATGTTGGAGAGCTTAAGAACGAAGCAAGAATCAATCCCTAGCTTGAATCTATGTTCTTCACCTTGAATTCGGAGTTTGATGTTGAATTTACTAAAGATCTCGAGCTTGGAATTTTAATTTCTCTTTCCCCCCACCATTTTTGAAGAAGCTTGAAGTGTTTGATGAAGTGATGAAGAGAAGAGGGGGGTTGGGCTGAGTTAAGAAGGTGCAGTCCCAACCAAAGTCACAAGTGGGAAAAGTGACGAAAATTTCACTATCTCCAAACATATCGAAGTTTACACTCAAAAAGATCGCAAACGTCATTTTGAACTCAATGGGGGTGGTCTCGAGTCCTAATTTGACCGTATGCAAAAAAGTAGCTTTTCGGACTAACATCCGACTAACGATAAAATATTTAAATATAAAATCGATAGGTATGCGGGTTGTTACACCTGTGTTGAATGTCTGCTACAGAGAAGGCAAAAAGAAGTGATGGGGAAAGCAAAAAGCACTGATGTGGATAGGATTTCAGCTGGAGTTGACTAGGCAATATAAATTTTTATATACTAATTTAAATTCAAATTCAAATTGTTCCGATAAATGCAACTTAAAATCTTGACCCCCTATCGAGGCGTGCTGCTAGGCGTTCATAATGTTATACCCCTATTGCGAACGCAATGGAAAAGGTTTCGAGTCCAAATTCGATCGTATGGAGAAGATAGCTTTTTGGACCCAGTTATAATATTTAATTTTCGATATAAATTTCAGCGCGTTTATATATCGTACGCTCACACAACTCCAATCACTACGAAATTTGAAATCCGATAATAATACACTATTACGGATCCAATGGAACTGGTTTCGTTGAATTCCGAGACTGTGCCTCAGAAGGCTATTTTTAAATATCAATTTAAACGATAAAATTTCAAAACTTAACAAAACACTTCCAAATTCAAGTTTAACACTTTTACTATCTTCAGTAATATTCATATAAAATTTATAGGCCTTCAAATTATTATTAACGAGCTTAAAAACCAAGATTCACTATTTTACCTCAATTCCAGTTATTTAATTCTATAATTAAATTACCCAATAAATAGTTATGTTTGAAATTTAAGTTAAAAATCAACACCGGAATATTTAAAATCAATTAAATATACCAATTTCAAATATTCAAAAATCACGGGTCGTCACATTCCTACCCCCTTAAAAGAATTTCGTCCCCGAAATTACTAGTTAAGAAGAATGATTCAATCCCTGTTAACTATTTTCTCAATTCCAAATAGTTTCAAACAACTTTCCAAAATATTCTTTTATTAAGACACACTAACCCTCTTTCTAACTTTCCAACTTATCCATAAGTCCCAAACAATATTAATTAACAATTCAAATTTAAATTTGAAACTAAAATTTTGAATTATCAAAAATTTTCTAACTCCCTAAATTTTCGAAATTTTTTCCAGCGTCTCCTTTGCGTGGCTTGCTCGGTACAACTACAAAATGCCTCAACAGGCCCCCAGATTTCCAAAAGAAAACAAAAGCCAAGTGGCTAGATCGGAAAATCATCAAATTTCATATAGAAATTTAAACACATACCTTTTGTTGGGCCATTTAATTTTTTTTCTGAAATAAAAAATACCAATTCCTTTTGCTTTATAAACACCTGTGTCCTACTCAGCAATAATATCCAATCACAGAATCCAAAATCATTCTATTCATTTCCTTTCAAAAGTTTCAATATCAATTTCACTCAAGCTCGTATGATGTACATATATCATCCGTACGCAATACCAAATCTGTTCGCTCACTCGATCACACAATCTCACTTCCGAACTAGTATCGTCCACCCGACTTCCTAGTGCGGACTCAGATCTGGTTTCTTGATCAGAAACCGTCATCCTCCTTGCATAGCCACAAACTATGATAGAGAATTTCCAGAATCAATCAAAATCCATATCAAGGGTCCTCCGTCAAAAATCGAGTGAAAAATCCCAACTCGGACCGATATAAATATCTTGGAAATTCTGTGCTCGAATCTGGATCAAATTGCTATGCGAATAAAATAATATACGTACATCTTACGTATTTATATTCATTGATTATTAACTATATCAATTTCACTTTTATACACATTTATTTTGATTCATATCCACTTATCCACACTTATCCCCTTTCACAACTTTACTTAATCTCCATTCCAAAATTACTTAGTATATTTCCAATACCAAATTTACTTAAGAACTTCACCATTCATTTCTTACGTTCAGTATAAATATTTTATATACTTCATAAATTTATTTTTACTTCACTATTGAAGTTTATATCCATTTCTATTCACTTTGCCTTCACACTTCCATTTGAATTCAATTTGCTTCAATTTACAAATTATTTCAAATCTAAATACTTTTTCCCAATTTTCATTCAGATTTTCTTTTTCAATTTTACTTGAATTCAATTCATCTCCAAGCTCTGAATATTGAATTTTTATTTAACTTTATCTCAAATTCCAATTTTAAATCATTTGTCGTTAGCGAAAATTTCCAAAAATTTCAAACTCCCAAAATTTTCAGAAAATTTTGGCAAAGCCCCCTTTGTACGGAGGAGCTTTTGCAATTTGACAAGAGATATAAATATATATACATCGACCCACACGGTCGAAAAAACAAGGAAACAAACAACAGTTCATATTTCCTATCTTTTTATTGCATAGGCGTACCTTTATTTAGCATTTTGCGCAACCAATTCCAGCCACACGGCTTCCCTATACCTGTACTAACTCAATTCAAACATGTAAGTGCCAAATATATGCAATTTACAATATTTCACTTGCGTTAACCAAGCTAATACATGGATTCTATAACAATGCATTTTATATAGTTATTCATAAGCACATATAAGGTTTCGACACCTATTTCAATTGCATATTTGCATAATTTTCATTCAAAACCATTTTATTTAGGCTCGACAACATTCCTTGCTTGTATATTAATAACCATTTCCAAATTAATTCAACTCAGACTTTAATTAATGGACTTTCATTCTTACTCGAAGTCGATATTCTAAATATTCTTAACTTAAGTTAATTTACTTCAATTTATCCCAACTTCAAACTTAAGTTTATTTCCAGTTAATTTGATTCTCATCTAATCAAATTCCATTTAATTCAGTTAGCCCATCCATTTTAATTTTAATTCACATTCTCAATTTATCAAAATAATACCCAAGCACATATTTAACTCATTTATACTCGAATTGGATTTTATTTGCAACTCAAATCATTTTCTATTATAATCCAATTCCATTTCATTTGAAAACATTTCCACTTACATTTAATTCATCCCCAATCCAAGTTGAATTTTATTTATAACCCGAGTTTATTTCACAATTCAACTTCTATTTTACCAAATTGGGTTCCATTCCCATATCTCACCAGCATATTCAATTTCTAATTTATTCAAAATTAGTTTACTCCTACTTCATATTTTACTTGAGTTCAATCTAATTTATAATCCGAGTTTAGATTCCTATTTCACTTTCCAAAATACCAAATAAATTTTATTTTGGCTTACTCCTTCCATTTTTAGATTTTAACTCGAGATTATTTAGCCCAGAGTATTTTATTCAACGGACTTCTATTTCTTTATTAGCCATCGAAGAGTATTTATTCCAATTCAATTTTACTTCAACTTACTTCAAATACACTAGACTTTATTTTCAGTTCAATCCAACTGATAGCTTAAGTTCATTTAATTCAACTTACTTCCATTTACTTGGCTTAAGTTCAATCAAACTAAATTTACTTTTTAACTCGGAATTATACATTTTATTTAGCCAAGTATATATTTATATTCAGTGGGTTTTCAATTCTTTTATAAGCCATCGAAATCTATTTATTCCCATTCAACCTTATTTAACTTAACTCCGGTTAAATCTAACCTCATACTATTCCTTTAACTTCACACAATTCATCTACATTTTATTAAGTAAGAACTTAATTTCATTTAATGTATCCACCACATGATACAATTCCATAAGCATTTTAAATTATCTTCCAGAGTTTAAGCAACATTTCAAAATCACCCTTGAAATCAATTATATCCAAAATTCTTTGGTAAATTCAATTATCTCTTTGAATTTCAAAATCAAACCCGGTTCTACAAACAATTTCAATTTAAAACAATTTGGTAGCAATTCCTCTCTTGGAAACTCGAAAATGAACATCGATGATGCTACAGTCATCACCGAAGTTATTTTCCAGCGACCGAAAGAGTTCAATGCTTTTATCTCTTTAAAACAATTTCAAATATTAATTTCAAATCTCTCTAGATTTCAAATCCAATTCAAAAAATATTTCCCAAATAATATCACCATTATTTCTCCAAAACCTTTGAAAACCATTTCAAACCCAAGGAATTTAAACTTTTCCCAAAATTCCAAATTCAAAATCCATCCAATCCATATTCAAACATTACTCTGGAACTTTCAACACAATTTATTTTCAAATATTTCTCTGGAATTCTATTTCAAATTATAAATCACATTTATAGTCCTCATTTACAAATCTCAATTGTATATGAATTTATTTCTTAGCTTTTAGTTATGATTTCAATTTCTTATTCAATTTTACACAACGATGATAATAATTTAATATTATCATTTCCTAACAACCAAGCAACCATATATATATATCTATAATAATTTCTAAAAATTATTTCTTTCATATACAAAAATAATTTGGCTAAAATTATTTCATTTACCCTATTTGAAAACCATACTGTGTCAGTTTATCTAATTCAAGAGTTTAGAAACCCCTATCGATGACATGGCGTCCCACATATTGATCAAAATCCATAAACACTCAACCGATAAGTCAACAAAATATAATTTTTTTTATATTCCCTAACAAATACGCGCTCATATCTATTAATACTCTCAAAATCATTCAAGAGTACTATGGACTCTATTTTATGAGTAATTCCCACCAAAGCCAAGGTTATCGCCAGCCTAAGCTCTAATACCACTATAATATCCCGCAAACCCGTACCCCTTTGAACCGACAATATTCTCCATCGGTTCAACTCAAAGTGGACAGAAATACGAACTATTAGGGTTAAGGAAGAAAGAGGTAGAAGAAGAAGCCAAAACAACATCAGAATCTCACAAACGCAGCGGAACATTATATAATAGATAAATGACTAATCTTTAAAACAAAAGAATTATATCTGTTTATACATTATATCATCAGAGTACAACATAATTCATAACACACAACTGGACAGTTATCATCACCTGTCCTCACAAAACTGAATACACAGCGGAATAATAATCAAGTACGGAAGTACGTCTCGCCATCCAGCTCGTCTCCTGAGCTCCACAACATCATATCCTGTATTCTATAATTCTCGGTCTGACCCGAGCATTATAATAAAATAACACCCGAGTCAGTCTGGAAAACCAGCGTGAGAAAACACACTCAATTGGATTATTAAAGTTTTCCAAACCCTTTGAAATCAAAAGCATCTCGTAAGACCACGCCACAAATAAACATGTCGGGTTTTTACCTTACGATAGCCAAAACACTTTTATCAAATCCATCTGATATTATAATAGTGTCTATATACAAATACTTATTCAAATAGCTGAAATTGTTACATGATTAAATTCCAGCATACTAGCCACAAAGTGGGTTATACAAACAAAATTCGTAAAGGCGCGTAGGAAAAATGGATTTCCAACTAATGACTAGGCACTGGGGTACCACCTGTCATAGTACGTGGCCTAGATCAATGTACCGAGGATCACTCCCAATCCCCTGCAACACAAGATTGGAACTACCCCTTACTGGATAATTCCAAGTAAGATCACCCCACGGTTGGGATCAGCAACCGCACCACTAAGCCGAAATAAAAGGGACATCTAGACAGGGATGACCTCACCCTAATGGGTGCTACCCACTTAGCCTTGCTACATAACCCCTGATTTTCAGTCATTCCCGGTTGATGAGGCTCGAGGCTAAGCGTTACCTTTTTAGAACATTTCACATAGAATGCCCACCGTCCACCTGACGATGTTCCGAAAGCATTCATCCATACAAGTCCGTTCCGGGTTCGAACGGAACCGAAGGCACTATTCCTACTACATCCTTTTTGGAATCATCCTCAGGATTAGTAACGATTAGCCCTTGCACTTCACTGCTCCATCTTCAACTCCAAACACGTCTTCCTCACGAAAACGTAGAAACCAGATCGAAGTGGTTTTTGGAAAATAAATCCCGATCCCGGTCTCTTCGAAACGATCAACACATTGGCCAATATTGATAGTCGGTTATTTAACAATCAAATAACATTCACAATCAACCATCAGACCTTTAAATAGTTTCTCCCAAATTATTTATTAACCTCAAAATACCTTCGCAAGATAAATTTCCACTTTTCAACCCTTGAAAACAGTGTCAAACCGTCTTTCTCTTATGGAATAAATTCCCCAAATAATTTCTATTTCCACTGAAATCACCAAGTACAAACACTTTAGATTTTAAAAATAATTTAGAAACACTTTATTATAAAATATACTTTAAATTAAAAACTACTTTATACTTTATTCAAAAATTTATACTTTAAGAATATTTTAAATAAAGCTACTTTATAAAACTAAATTTTCATCTTTTCAAAACATAATACCAAGTCACCTTTAAATAATTACAACTAAAATAAATTTGAAAATAATACTTACTTTAACTTAAACATTTAAAAATAATAAATTTTCTAAAACATATTTTTACAACAACTTTTAACACCTTTCACTTGTACTTAAAAATTTGCTTTGAAAACGTACTTGGCTATCCAGGGAAATACACCCCTCTTTCGCATCTTTGAAAAATAAATCACTATTTATTTTTAACCAAATTTTCCCATTCCCTCAATAAATTCCCATTGTGAATTTATTTTTCCAAATATCCACTGATATATTACTTCATCTTTATAAACCTAATTTATAAATTCCAGTCTCATCTTCCTTTAAAATTCCAATTTCCAAACGCTTAAATAAATTTTCAAATTGATTTCCAATTAACTTCACTTTGAAATAAATTCCTTTACTTACTCCATTTATCTCAAAATCCATTAACTTCAGCTTTTCTTTCTTTATTATGATTTAAAATCTTTTAAACTGAAAATATCAATTTCAGGTTTTCCAAAATCCTTCTTTATCCCTTTAGATAAATTCAAACCTTGAATTTTTTTTTAAAATAAATTTGTTTATTCCCTTAAGTAATATCACTTAAGTCTTAAAATTCATTATTTCCTCTTTTTACTCAAAAACTCCTTTCCATACCTGGAATTTATTTACTAGAATTTAAAAATCACTTTTATCCTTTTCCAATTCATTCTTAAATTATTCAAATTCTCTATAATTTATTTTACTTAAAAATTCACTCTTTTATTTTCTTTCCAAAAATCCAATTCTATATATTTTGGTAACTCAGTGCACCAAAATATATTCAAACAAACCATAGCATTCAATATTCAAATTATTAATATAATTAATCATAGAATATTGAATAATTATATCACAGAATTATTTTAACAAATCTAAATATTTTGAGGAATCCAGTTGGATCCCTCCAACCTGTTTCCCTGCATCCACAAATGTTAGCACAATATAATAATACCAATTCCACTTCGAGGTGGAATATCGCGATATATGGGTTTATAAAACATCATCCGCTATTATGCGGCGCATAGGGTCTCATCCGCTATATAATGCGGGAAATCAATCACTCCAATATATACCATATACACCACTATATATAATATAACACCTCAAATAAATTCAATCATTCAACCAATTGTTTAAATTTAACCATTTAAATTTAAATTAAACCCAGATGAGTGAGATTAACTCACCTTTGCCCATTAATTTGCAATCCGATCCAAACCGGCTATTTCCTTCACGATTTTGGACCTTGTATAAACCATTTACGATTTATTAGCATTTGAATTAATCAAAAAATTAATTACCATTTATTTATTTAATTTAAACTAATAATTTGATTTATCAAATAATTAAATTTTAACTAACTTACTTTTAATAAAAATATTTTTACTGACTAAAATAATTAGATAAGTAAATTAAACAAATGAATCTCCATGATATTTTATTTTAAAATAAATTAGCAACTTAAAATATGTAAATGTATATTTATTTTATTTTTTTGAAAGTTTATATATATATATATAAGAAATAATCTATATAGATCAAAATCTAATCTTTATACAGTTTCCTATGTTTTCCAAAGTCCTACATATATATACATATATAATTTCCTGTTTTACTGTACATATTAAAATATGTGTGTACTTATATATTTATTTATGGTTTTCCTAAATATATAAAAATGTGAGTGTGAAAATTGTTTTCTTTTTCTATAAATAACGACAGTAATTACTTTACTGTATATATATGTTTATGTATAAATAAATTGTCTTATAAAACTCACTGTTATTACTTTTCTGTCTTCTGTAAATTGAAAAGAAAAAAAATATTCTTTACTGTAAACTTATATTTTTTTTCTTTTCCTATTTCCTAACTTGAAAATACACACACATATATATATATATATATATAGAAAAATATATCTTTATTTCCCTTAACGACGAAACCCTATCCTCGAACTTTGGTTCCATCACCTGACCAGAGTTTGCCTCGCCATCGCAACCTCCAATCGATCGCGACCCGCCTCCATCCTCCTTCCAGTGCTCGAGTTCGAGCTACCTCGTTCGCCGCCTTGTCACTCAAGCACGAGATCCCATCGCGACTTCACCTCCAATAGCCCACGCGAGTGAGCTCGATTCAGAACCCTCCACCCTAACTGCTAGCATCGCGCCTTGCGCGCACGTGCTTCTCTCTCGCGGTTTCGCGATTCAACCGCGATTCGAATTTTTTTGATTTGGGGATTTCGAACTGTGCGTGAATATAATTGAGAAGGAAAAGTTTTCATGGATTCTGAATAATGAGGGAGGAAGGGATTGCGTGAATATAATCGAAAATATTTTTTTTCGTTTGTTTCGTTCTGCCTTGCTTTGAAAAGGGGAAGAGGTTCGTGCTTTTAAAAAAAATTCAGAGGGGGATTGCATGCTTTGAAAGATAAAGAAGATGTGAAAGCCTGTGTTGAATGTCTACTACAGAGAAGGCAAAAAGGGGTGATGGGGAAAGCAAAAAGCACTGATGTGGATAGGATTTCAGCTGGAGTTGTCTAGGCAATATAATTTTTTATATATTAATTTAAATTCAAATTCAAATTGTTCCGATAAATGCAACTTAAAATCTTGACCCCCTACCGAGGCGTGCTTTAGGCATTTATAATGTCATACCCCTATTTCGAACGCAATGGAAAAGGTTTCGAGTCCAAATTCGATCGTATGGAGAAGATAGCTCCTAGTTATAATATTTAATTTTCGATATAAATTTCAGCGCGTTTATATATCGTACATGTAACGACCCGTATTTTTACGGATCGAAACATCGTAAAACAGTTATCATTAGGTCGCATTGTTGATAAGTCATCCATAGTCTAAGTCCTAGGTCGTATAGTAGTTAGGTCGGAGTAGACGACCTAAGAAAGTGGAGCGACCTAAGGAAGTTGGCGACCTAAGGATTTTGGGATAGGTCGTATAGGAGATAAGTCGTATGGTAGCTTAGGTCGTGGGGTAGGTTAGGTTGATTGGAGCGACCTATAGGAAGTTGGCGACCTAAGGTAGGGGACGACTTAAGAGTTAGCAACCTACAGGTTGGAGCGACCTATAGTAGTTAGCAACCTAGTAGTTAGCGACCTAGGAGTTAGCGACCTAAGGAACTAAGCGAGTTAACGACCTAAGAAGGCTAGGTCGTGGACGAGTTAAGATGATAAGTGGGTTGAGTCGTTAGGTCGCGTGGATGTTAAGTCATATTCTAGTTAGTAGTTAGTTCGTGAGCGACCTATGGGGTGCTGTGTTTAGTTAGGTCGTAAGCGACCTAAGTTAGTTAGGTCGTGAGCTTCTGTGAATAGATAGGTCGTTAGACGACCTAAAGGTGCTAAGTCGTTACAGTTAGGTCGCGTGTGTGTTAGGTCGGCATCTCAGTTAGGTCGCGACTTATGTTAGGTCGCATAAGGGCTAAGCAGTTAGGTCGTGCGCATGCGATAGGTCGTAGGTCGTGGATGCGCAGATCTGTTAGGTCGTAGGTTGGGGTTGTTAGGTCGTGGACGACCTAAGGGGGCGGACGACCTAGAAAATCTGCCTATAAATACACGTCCATTTCTTCATTTTTGGGATCCGGATTTTGAAGCGACGAAGTGCTGCTATTTTGAGAGCTCGAGTTCTACACTTCTTCACTTCTTTTCTCCACTTTAATCTTGTGCTTCCTTCCATCCAAATCAAAGATCCAAGAGCTTAGATTGAAGATCTACATCCATCGAAGAGAGATTTCATCGTTTGAAGCGGATTTGTGATAGATCGAGTTAGATCCTTCGCTATCCAGATCTGAAGTGTGTTGCTTTTAAGGTGTTTAGGTGATTTGGTGAGTGGTGATTATCTCTCACACGGATCCAAAGGAGTATATCGGATCGTTGGCTTGATTTTGTGTTAAAGTAGTGATTTCCATGCATTTCCGTAAACTTAAGTATAGATCCATTGTTCATGATGATTTGACATCCATTTTACTACATGATTAACCTATGCAAGTTCATTCATCAAGTTGTAGAGATATTGCTCATGTTTTCATACTTGTTAGATTTCGACCCTTTATTTACAAGGTTGCCATTATTGTTATAATTGTTTATTAGATCATGTTTGAATGTTTGATTACTTGGATTAATGATTGACTTGATTGATTGTTATGAATTAGTTGATTGATGATTTGATTTAGACAAGATGGTCGAAGATGATTCAAAAGCTAAGGGAAAGGCTCTTGAATTGGGAAAGCTGCTCGTGGCATATGTAGCGGATGATGAAGCTCATATGGATAGATTTGACGATGATGATGTTAAGATGAGGCTTTGCTAGGATGTGATGAAGCGAGGCATGCTATGAGATAGTCTTGGTCTAATCCAGACGGGATCATTCCAAGCATGTTGATAACTCGGTGAAATGGTTCAAGTTTGAGGATAATGGTTTGATCGAGAGGCGCTTGAGCTAGTATGGAAATAGTCGTCGAGGAGGATGACTAGAAGGCTGAGATTTCATCGTTGCTGAAGGTTCTAGCATGCTCAAAGCAAGAG
This sequence comes from Allium fistulosum, assembly GCA_030737815.1. Lineage (NCBI taxonomy): Eukaryota > Viridiplantae > Streptophyta > Magnoliopsida > Asparagales > Amaryllidaceae > Allium > Allium fistulosum. Next base: position 862,549,494 of record CM060905.1, on the reverse strand, counting down.
TACGCTGGGCAGATTCGATAGTCCCTAAAGACTACTGATTGGTAGTCAAGTACTCTGGGCAGATTCGATAGTCCTAGGCACGGGTTTCGACGACGTGCGGAGTTATGTCTAGAACCGGGGTTTCCATTAGCCCTTGACGGACGGCTGAAAGAATGTGCCGGTCATTCAATTAACGGTGGTATCGAGGCAATGATAACAGTGATAGCCAGAGTCATGGATGTTTGGTTGTATCGTCATTCGGTCTCAAGAGCAGTGTTTTCTAGGTGCTTATCTGATCTTGGTTTAGGCCTTGGGGGTTTGTACTTGGAAAACATCGCCCTTGACTCGAGTGATAATTTCTGTACTTTAAATGGTTGCTTTGCTATGTTTGCTTCTGCTTAGTGTATGTCTGGGGGCTATCACTGTAGAAAGAGGTGGAGTGGGAGGGTTGGATTCCTATTCCTTTTTCCTTTATGCTCTTTTGGTATGTTGTTAGTTAATTTACCGCTCACTAAGACTGTTGTCTGACTCAAGGCTTTATGTTTTAACTCTTATTGCCTTGGGCTATTCGTCCATTTTGGGACGGGCAGACTAGGTAGCAGGTGACCGGTGTTGTTCTTGCTTCCGACGATGCTGATGACGAAGACGAGCTGGAGGCTTGCATATTATTTTCTTACTATATGTACTGGATGTTCCGCTACTTGTATAATTCTCTGAGTGATATGTAGTGAGGCTTGATGTATTGACTATTCAGATGTTGTATTCAACTATTATGAAGTTTTATATGATGACATCCTATTCTGTGAAGCTTCACTATATATATATTCTATTGTATTTTGTCCATGCGCTGTGAGTTATACGATAGATTCTCCAGTTTTAATTTACCCTGACAATCGTCCATGGCTGCCTGGCACACTTTACAGCGCACTATCTCTAGGTTCAGTGCGTGGGTCATGGGCGGTCGTCACAGTACACTCACACAACAACTCCAATCACTACGAAATTTGAAATCCGATAATAATACACTATTACGGATCCAATGGAACTGGTTTCGTTGAATTTCGAGACTGTGCCTCGGAAAGCTATTTTTAAATATCAATTTAAACGATAAAATTTCAAAACTTAACAAAACACTTCCAAATTCAAGTTTAACACTTTTGCTATCTTCAGTAATATCCATATAAATTTTATAGGCCTTCAAATTATTATTAACGAGCTTAAAAACTAAGATTCACTATTTTACATCAATTCCAGTTATTTAATTCTATAATTAAATTACCCAATAAATAGTTATGTTTGAAATTTTAGTTAAAAATCAACACCGGAACATTTAAAATCAATTAAATATACCAATTTCAAATATTCAAAAATCCCAGGTCGTCACATTTAACAACTTCCCAAAACAATCATTTTATTAAAGACACGCTATCACTTCTACTAACATTCCCAACTCACCCATAGGTTCCAAAAAAAATTACTTACTCAACAATTCAAGTTATAATTTAAAACCAAATTTTAAACTATCAAAATTTTCTCAAAATTTTTCTAACTACTTAAAATTTTGATTTTTTTTGCCAGCGTCTCCTTTGTGCGGCTAGCTCGGAACAACAACAAAATTCCTCCATGGGCCCCCAAATTTTCAAAAGAAAACAAAAGCTAAGTGGCTAGATCAGAAAATCATCAAATTTCATATGACAATTTAAATACATACCTTTTTGTCGGGCAATTCAAATTTGCCTTCTGAAATCAAAAGCATCAATTTGTCCTTTGATTTTAAATACCTGTATCCTACATAGCAATAATATCCAATCACTGAATTCAAAATCAATTAATTCATTCCTTTTCAAAATTTTCAACATTTGCTTTACTTAAGCCCGTACGATGCACATATATCATCCGTACGCAATATCAAATCTGATCGCTCACTCGATCACATAATTTCACTTCCGAACTAGTATCGTCCACCCAACTCTCTAGTACGGACTCAGATTTGGTTTCTTGATCAGAAGCCGTCATTCTCCTTGCATAGCATATACTATGATAGAGAATTTCCAGAATCAATCAAAAATCCATATCCAGGGTTCACCGTCGAAAATCGAGTGAAAAATCTCAACTAGGATCGATATAAATATCTCGAAATTCTGTGCTCGAATCTGGATCAAAACATTATGTGAATAAAATAATATACGTACATCCTATGTATTAATCCCAATTGATTATTTATCATATCAATTTTCTTTTATTCACATTTATTTTGATTTTCATTCACTTATTCAAAATTTCCTTTTCACCCAACTTTTATTAAATCTTTCTTCAAATACTAACTTAGTATATTACTCAATTCCAAATTTACTTAAGAATTTCACCATCCATTTCGTAAGTCCAGTATAAATATTTTATATACTTCTTATATTTATTTCACTTCACCACTTTGGTTAATATCTACTTTTATTCAATTTACATTTCAATTCCCTTTGAATCCAATTGACCTTCCATTTCAAATATTGAATTCTATTCACCTTATCCCAAACCATATTTAATTAACCATTTCTTTCATTAGTCCCACTTACTAATTTATTCATATCTCAAACACTTTTATTTCCAAAGCTTTATTATTTTTAGTCCTCTTTGAACTAATTCTTTACTTCACTTTACTTAACACAATTCAAATTGAATTTCACTATTCAGTTTCAACTTCATTTACTTACAATTTAAATTAGTTTGTTCATTCACACATTTATTTCCAACTTAATGAATTTTTATTTCAATGGCCATTTCATTTAGTCTACTTAGAATTTTTCTTTAAATTCATTTTTACTTAACTAGATTCAATTATCTTCCAATTAACTTCAAATTTTAAACTTCAATAAGTTTTCCAACTTATTTATATTCCATTTACTAATCTCCTTTAATTTATTTCATTTAATTGGTTTACTTTCTAACTTATTTCGTTTTCACACTTACTTTAATTTAACTCTTCTTCAAGTTAAATTTTATCTAAAGAACTTCAATTTTTATAAGTTCCCAAACTCATTTATATTCCATAAACATTTTTAAATAAGATTCCAGAGTCTTTTTAAACAATTACTCATCATTTCCAAAATCATTTTTGAAATCAATCGTATCCCAAAATCCTTTGGTATATCAAATTATTCTTCGAATTTCAAAACCAAACCCAGTTTTGCAAACAAATCCCAATTCAAAACATCCCGCCAGCAATTTCTCTCTTGGAAACTCGAAAATGAACATCGATGATGCTGCAGTCATCATCGAAATTATCTTCCAGCGACCGAAAAGAGTTTAGTGCTTTTACTTCTCTAAAACATTTCAAATATTTTTAAATTCCAAATCTTGCTAGATTTCATATCCAATTCAAAAATATTTTCCCAAATAATATCTCCATTATTCCTTCAAAACCTTTGAAAATCATTTTCAAACCCAAAGGAAATTAAATTTTCCAAATTTTCGAATTTCAAATCCTTCCAATCTTTATTCAAATATTTCTCTGGAATTTCAAGTTATAAATCCCATTTATAATCCACATTTCAAATCCCATAAATTTCCTTAATTTTAATTATAACATTACTTTCTTATTTCAATTTCCATACAACAGTGATAATAATTTAATATTATCACTTCCTAAAAACCAAACAACCATATATTTATAATAATTTATGAATTTTTTTTATATAAAAATAATTTGGGCAAAATTATTTCATTCACCCTACTTAAAACAATAAAGTGCCGAATTGTTTTGTACAAGTGTTTAGAGATCCCTATCAATAACGTTAATTACTCGTATTAACCAGAATCCATACGCCACTTAACAAACCAATCAACACAATATAAAACAATTTTATATTCACTAACAAATACGCGCTCATATCTATTAATACACTCAAACTCATTCTAGAGTACTACTAACTCTATCTCTAATGAGTAATCCCCACCAGAGCCAAGGTTCTCGCTTAACCTTCTGCTCTGATACCAAAATGTCACGACCCGGTTTTTCGACGCCCGAAAGTCGACATCAATACGTCCACTGTATTACATGCCGAACAATCGAATGCCAAAAGACTAGTCCGTAAAGGAAAGAAAAAGAGTAGAAGAAGAAATAGAAAACAACATCAAAATCTCACAATCGCAGCAGAACAAAATATAATATATAACAACAGATTTTTATACAAAAGAACTTGTAACTGTTTAATACTTACAATCATCAGAGTACACAATCATCACATCAATCCTGGATAGTTTAGTAAATTGTCCTTACACAGCGGAATATACAAATTTGTGGAAATAAGTTTCGTCATCCAGCTCGTCTTCTGAGCTCCACAGCATCCTATCATGTATCTGTAATACTCGGTCTGACCTGAGCATTATAATAAAATAACACTCGAGTCAGTCTGGAATACCAACGTGAGAAAACACACTCAATTGGATTATTAAAGTTTTCAAAATCCTTTGAAATCAAAGGTATCTCGTAAGACCACGCCACAAATAAACATGCCGGGTTTTTACCTTACGATAACCAAAACATTTTTATTAAAACAGTCTAATATTATAATAGTGTCTATAGAAAGTAAAATAGAATCTAGCTGAAATGCTTGCATCTCACGTTCCAGCAATAGTTGGACACAATCAAAACCGTACAGGCGCTTATTGGAGATTGGATTCCATACAATGGCAGGGCTATTGGGGTACCGCTTGTCACAGTAACTGGCCTAGATCAGAGTACCGAGGATCACTCCCGCCCCCCTGCAACATAAGACCGGAGCTACCCCTTACTGGATAGTCTGAATAAGATCACCCCGCGGTTGGGATCAGCAACCGCCCACTAAGCCGAATAAAAAAGGGACATCTAGACAGGGATGACCTTACCCTAATTGGTTGCTAGCCACTTAGCCTTGCTGCACCTCCCCTGTTTTAGCCATTCTGGGTTGATGAGGCTTGAGGCTATGCGTTACCTTTTTAGAACACATTTCACTTAGAATGCTCATCGTCCTCCTAACGATGGTCTGATAGCATTCGTCCATACAAGTTGCCCTGGGTCTGGACAAACCGAAACACCGTCTTTAACATCTTCACGGTCTTCATTCGCAAACGTTCAAACCGGATCGAAGTGATTTTCGGATAATTAAATCCGATCCCGGTCTCTTCGACACGATCAGCGCATTGGCTAATATTGACAGTCGGTTATTTAACTACCAATTCAAACAATCATTCACCAATTGTTTTATTTTCCTTTGAAAATCACCAAGTCTTAATACTTTAGATTTTTAAATAATTTAAATCACTTTACCCAAAAATATATACTTGAAAGCATTTTAAATAAAACTACTTAAGTCACTTTATTCACAACAATAGTTATAAAATTCTATAATAATTTCAAAGTAAAAACTTAAGCCAAAACTACATTTGAAATAAAAGTTATTTATACAAGTATAAATATTTAGTAACTATCTTTTAAATCATAATACTAGTTAAACCTTTAAAATAATTACTACTATAACTAACTTAGTAAATATTTACCTTTAAAATTTCAAAGCAATTTAAATAATAAATTTTCCCTAGAAACATTCCTTTAAAACAACTTTAAAACTTTTAACTTATACTTAAAAATCTTCTTCAAAAATATACTTGGCTCTTCAGGAAATACACTTTCCATTTCAACATAGCCCGTCTAATCATTTATAAATCCTTCTCGATTTATTCCAATTTAATTTACGTCCCAATCCCGTAAATTTCTTTCCACACTTTTAAAAATAAAACCACCGTTTTATTTTTAAAACAAATTACCATCTCCTTATAAATTCCCCCCGTGAATTTATACTTTCAAATTTATCCACTGATAAATATTTTACTTTATTTATAAACCCAGTTTATAAATTCCATATTCTCATTCTCGATTTAAATTGCTATTTCAAAACACTTAATCGGTTTTTAATCGATTCTCTAAATTAAATTTCCTTTTAAAATTTTATTTCTCGATTTTCCCAAATTTATTCCAAAATCCATTAATTCCAGTTTTACTCCTTTATTATGATTTAAAACCTTATTTAAATCTGAATTATCAATTTCATGCTCTATTTCAAAATTCTCATTTTATTTTTTTCCAACCCATTTAAATTTTGGATTTAAAAATATATTCCTTCATACTTACAAAACAATATTGCTTAAGTCCTTATTTTAAAAATCCCTTTTTCCACATTTATTCGAAATCCTTATTTTTCCCATATCCCGGAATTTATTATATAGGATTTAAAAATCAAACTATTTATTTTTCCTAATTCTTTTCTTTTTAAATTTATCCATCTTTACTATAAATTTCTTACCTTAAATTTTCCTTTTCAATGTTTATATTTTTAAAATGCCAAAATATATCCAGCAATAGGTTAACATCAAATAAATAAATTTTCCAACATAATATCACAGAATTATTCAACATTTCATATAACTGAATATGAAAATAAATTCAACAATTTTGAGGAATCCAGTTAGATCCCTCCAACCTATTTTCCTGCATCCACAGATGTTAGCCAACAAATAAAAATACCAATCCCACTTCGAGGGGAATATCGCGGTATATAGGGTCATCCGCTATTATGCGGGGCGCATAGGGTCTCATCCGCTATATAATGCGGGAATATTAATCACTCCAATATATATATATATACTACCATATATAATATTGCATCCAGACAGATAATAATAATCAATTCCAATCAATCATCCAATAATTTAATTTTAACTAATTAAATTAACCGATAATCCAACTTGAGTGAGATTAACTCACCTTTGACCTTTAATTTACAATCCGATCCAAACCGGCTTGTCTCTCCACGATTTTTTTGACCTTGTATAATCATTATGGATTTTATCAATCATTGAGATAAATTAAATTTTGCTTCGAATTTAGTCGATTTAAAATTCCAATTGTTATAACTAATTAAATTCCCTTTTTCCTCTTTTTTTTCTTTTTAAAACCACAAATGCTTATAAAAATAATCTATATAGATTCAAAATCTAATTTTATATAAACTCTTAAAACACTTAAAATTCCTATTTTTCTTTCAAAATCTTATATATATACATTTCTCTGTTTATCTATATATATTTAAAATAGAATGTGTATGTGTATTCATATATATTTATATCTATATATGTGCAAAATTAAAGATCTGGATTTAAAATTCTTTTCTTTGTATAATTTATATATGTTATTAACTTTAAATAAAAAAATGAATCGTGCATATACCTTACAGCTCAAACACCACCTGCCGTTCGCAGAGATACCAGGACCCAACTGTTCGACTTCCCTCTACTTGGACCACGGTAACCACCACCTGCTGCCTCGCCGTGCCTCCAACCTCAACCCCGACTTCGACCACCGCAACCGAGCCATCGCGATCCTCGATCGATGCCAGACAATCCAAACTGCGACGCAGCCTTGCCATCGAGCCTTCCACCTCGCGATAATGAACTCGTCGAATCGCCACAGCCTCGAGAGCGAAGCCTCCATCAGCCTCGCTTCTGACACTCCGCCTTAGGCGTCATCGACCCCTCTATCTGCTTGGCGTGCGTTTGAAGCTCGAACACCCTCAGGCGAGCGCGCGCCTCTGCCATTCCTGTCGCGATAGGCTGCGACAGCGTCATCTTCCCCCCATTTAATTTTTTTTGTTTGATCCACCATTTTTTTGAATTTGACTTTGTTTGCTTGCTGTGAGAAAATGCTCGGCACCCCTTTATTTTTTTTCTTCGAACGATAAGGAAATTCTTTTGAACTGCTTGCTTTTGAAAATTTGCAGAGGAAGATTGCGTGTTTTAAGATGGGAATGGGGGACAAGATTTGAGGGAAGCTACAGTGATTGCAGAGGAGACAAAAGCTGCCGAGGAGAAAAAGGTTTGATGTGCTATAAATTCAGCTGAAGTTGACCAGGATAAAAAAATATATATTTTAAATTTAAATTCAAGTTGTCTCGATAAATGCACCTTAAAATTTCAAACCCCTATCGAGGCATGCCGCTAGGCGTTTATAATGTTATACCCCTATTCCGAATGCAATGGTAAAAGTTTCGAGTCCTAATTCGATCGTATGGAGAAGATAGCTTTTGGACCCAGTTATTATATTAAATTTTCGATATGATTTCAGCGCGTTTATCTACTGTACGATCACACGACAACTCCAAACGCTATGAAAATTGAAATACGATAATAATACACTATTACAGATCCAATGGAACTAGTTTCGTCAAATTCCGAGACTGTGCCCCGGAAGGCTATTTTTAAATATCAATTTAAACGATATATTTTTAAAACTGAACAAACCATATTCAGATTCAATTTTAAAATTTTTATTATCTTCAGTATTGTTAATACACATTTTATAAGCCTTCAAATTATTTTTAACCGGCTTAAAACTCCCGATTTAACATTTCACCCAATTTCCAGTAATTAAATTCAATATTTAAATTATCCAATAAATAGTGATATTTGAAATTCAAGTTAAATATTGACTTTTAAAATATTTAAAATCAATTAAATATTCCAATTTCAAATATCCAAAAATTTCGGGTCGTCACAGGGAGCATTCCATAGGTACGGTACAAAACAAACTCGCAGTGGGCGCGATAAGGAATGGGACAAGGCACGCAACGCAATGCCAGGGTAGGATTCTACCATTTGCACTCCCAGACTGGTGGTAACACATAGCAGCTGCTATCGCCCACCTCGAGACACACTCCAAAATCAAAGGTGCACCCAATCAAATCACAAAGTAATAGAATGGTATCGAAGAAATGTGCCCGATAATGGGAGCGACCCTACTTGGCCCGATATAGCTCCTGTTTTAGCCACATCAAGCTGACTCGCGGGAGTCAGGGCTGCGTTAATACCTCATACAGAATTTTCGTCAAACCATCCTACTTCGTTCTGGAATCTCCACCACGTACAAAGTTGTTAAAGTGCTTTTCGGTATTGGCAGCTAGTCTCTTTAACAACCAGACGCTTATTTCACACCATGACCCTTTTATAAAATCACTTTTATAATCATTTCAAACAGTTTATACTTCATATCAAAATATCATATTCATTACCAGATCATATCACTTTCGAAATTATATTCACTTCCAAAATCATAACTAGAAAATAATTTAAACCATCATATCAAAGTATTCGAATTTAAATCCATCAAATCTAAATTATAGCAGTTCCAACTTAAACAGTTTGTATATCGAAAATAGTTTATATATATTGAAACAGTTATAATTTAAAATAGTTTAAATTTAAAATAGGTTATAGATAAAATAGTTTATATACTAGAATAGTTTATATTTAAAATAGATTATAGGTAAAAATAATTTGTATATTAAAATAGTTTATATATTGAAAATAATTTATGTATTAAAATAAATTTTCAAATTAGAATTGTTTCCCCCAATTCGCAAATCAATTCAAATCAATTTTAGTTCCAAAATTCAATCTCAGTTCGACAATTTCAATTTCAATTCAAATTCTCATTAAAACCATTTTTAATCTATATCGATTTCAAATCCAGGTTTGAACTACAATTTAATCTACTTCCAATTTCAAAAGGTTTCAAAGTATAAATATTCAAACAATTTACAATAACTCAAACTGATAAATTTCATTTATATTTCCATATTCAACATTTAATTTTATTTAAACTTGAAATATTCACTTATTTATTTTAATAACCATTTAAATAAAATCCCAGATTACAAATTTAAATCAAATTTAAATATTCAATTTCAATTTTATTTAAATTTAAAATATTCATTTCATCACCTTTGGTTAAACATTTAAATAAAATATCAAACTACAAATTTAAATCAACTTCAATATTCAAATTCAATTTTATTTAAATTTAAATATTCATTTAATCCTTTTTAACTAAAATCAAGTTATCAAGTTATAAAAACATATCTTCAAATTCTCAAATCAATAAGTTTCAAATCAATTTTATTTAAATTCCATTCTTAAATAAATCAAATTACAAATCAGCTTTAACTTATCTTTCCAACCTTTATTTATTAAAGTTAATACAAAATATATTTAAAATATTAAAATAAATTTAAATAAATATTCAAACATATTTTATATATATTAGTTAAATTAAATTTTTATTAAATCAAATAAAATAAAATCTTTTTATTAAACCTATTTAAATCTTAGTTTATATATATTTAAAAATAATAATAAAATCTTAAAATTTACATTTTCACAACTTAACTTAAAATTTTAAAATTTCTAAAACATATAATTAAAAATCTAATTTTTTTGTACACATGTAAAAATCTTTATATTATATTTTAAAATCAATATTTATCAAAACCCATATATTTTCCTTTCAAAATTTCGAAAATCATTCAAAATAGACCAACGGTGTCCGTATATAGATTTCTATCCCATGGTCAAGTGATACAGATATTTATCATTTCAATCCGCAATTTAAATTTAATATCTACGTGTATATATCATTTCAACCCGCAATCCCAAAATTTCAAAATCAATGAAAATCGCTTGGGTTTATCATTTCAACCCATAACGATTTTCCCTAATCTATAGGATCGTTCGGGTATGTATCATTTCAACCCATAGGGAATTTCTAAACTAACATGGAACTTGCAAAGTGAGAATAAATGTGATAATATAACATATCAACAATAGGCATATATCATCAGCAACAAATTTTAAAATATAATATATACAACAGGTTATGGTGTCACATGTCATAAGTAAATAGGTTCAGATAATGGCATAACATATTTAACAATTAAATAACTAACAATTCAAATTTAACAACATATTTCAATCGTTATTTCATGTGAATTAAATTTACTAAAATATAAGAATGTTAATCGTGAGTGATTGCTCATCTTTCGAGGCTAGAGAAATAACAAGAACAAGTTGCGACGAATCAAAACACAAATTCCAAAGCACGGCATGATGAACATGAATTCGACGAGCAAGGTTGATAGTTTGGAATTGATGAAAATAAATCAAACTATCTTGATATAATCTGAACAAAATATATGTTATATATATTACTTCTCCTAAAATCAATATTCAATTTAAACACATATTAAATCAAAATATCCATATATTATAGTTTTAAAAATCAACATTCGAGTTAAAACACATATTTCACATAAAATCTTCATAATATATTTTAAAATCAATATGTAATTTAAAACATTTTTTCTTTCTTTTCTAAAATTAAATCTTCATAATATGTATATATATATATATATATATAATTTCCTTCTAAAACCAACATTTCTTAAAACGCATCAATTTCCTTCCAAAATTCTTCAAATACAAATTTTAAACATAATATATATATATATATATATATATATATATATTAAGCTTATTACAAAATCTATTTCAAGATCATTGATAAATAAGCCTATTACATACAGTAACTTCAACATAACATATATTATATATACGAGTACTATGGCACGTGCGATGCACGTGCGCAGGAGTAACTGCTATTATGAAATGATGTTTGTGAGGTTTTTTTAATTTTATAAAATGACTTTGACGTGTTCCTATAATAATGCATTTTTTGGATACTGACTTTCAGAAAGTATTCACGTCCGATGGACGTGTATAATTGCTTTGCTTCATTGTAAACTACTTATGAACCTTGACATAAAATGAAAATTAAATTGATTCAAAACATTGTAACTTTCAAATATCCTTGGTAATAAATATTATTTTAAAATAGAAAGAGTAATACAGTTCTTCCACTTTACAAATTTGTTTTCATTAAGTGGAAAGTCCAATCAATCACCAATAATCAATAAGATCAAACATAAAACTAACACAGTCAAAACCAACAGTTAAACGCAATTAGATCTGTAAGCAAGCATCAATAAACATCAAAGTACGGTTGTAAATGTAAGCGTACGCACATACACACACAAACACACAGACATGCATGGGTTTTGTAAGCATGATTCAAAATATTCACAGTTTAAGGCATTTGGAAAAGAATAAGCTTCAATGATTTTGGATAGTGTAAAATGCAAATAAGTTTTCAATGCCTATAATTTCCAAACACATAGTTGAGTTCAAATATATTCATAGCTATATAATCTCAAATGCAAGTGGTTCTAAATATATATATATATATATATGCAAGTTGCGTGGCTTCACAATACATTTGATATTTAATGGATATAACTTTTAAATATTAGGAAGGTTTTGGATAAGCGTTAAATTTCAGCCATAAGCAAATTTTAATATCATATATTCAATTCTGAATATGTACATAAGTTTTATATGTATAAATTCTCAAAAATATAAAGGTATATATGATTCAGAATGTATGTAAATGGTTGTTTCTTACTGAATGTAAATGGTTTCGAGTATACCACACTTCTTGGAAAATGCATAAACCTTGGACGTATAAAATTTAAAATATACAAAGCTTTGTACACATGCTTTTGTGAAGAATTTGAACAGTATGAAAAGACACCTACACATGCTTCCTAAGCACATGGGTAATGGTATATAGTACGGCATCGCATGCCCATGATAGGCTTTACACACCAATGGATAACGTATCAAAGTTCTAATACATGCGTTTTAAAAGTATATATGTTATAAATACTCCACTTTGTAGTTATCCTTAGATATGTACTAATTTTGAATGTGTGGTTTCAAATACATTATGCTGACCTACAGGTCAAAATGAACAGATATCATACCATAAACGGATCAAAAGCATATCATAAAAGGTAATGTTAGTTACAAGTTGTGAAAAAATAAGACGGAAAAGGATTTACAGCAAACATCCATATTATGCATTGTCAAACAAACTCAATTGTAATTTATGTTTTATGTAAGCTTTTGTGAATCCTTTTCTTCTGCCTTCTGTCTTGGAAAGCTAGTGGTAGCATGCAACGTTTATCCCTTCATGCAGCATCAGATCCGAAACCTGAAGATCATAACCGAAACCATGAGAAACTGCAGCAAAAAATTGGCACCTGAAACATTCAAGTTAGACATATGATGTATGAAAAATGAGTTAAAATATATGGGACAAAAAATAGTTGATGGTGACATATTAGAAGGATAGTGTATAGTGGATGATAATTGCTTTGCTTCATTGTAAAGTACGTATGAATGTAGACATAAAATGAAAGTAAAATTGAAATTCAAAACATTGTAACTTTCAAATATCCTTGGTAATAAATAATATTTTGAAATAGAAAGAGTAAAATACAGTTCTTCCACTTTACAAACTTTTTTTTCTTTAAGTGGAATGCAATCAATCATCAGTAATCAGTGAAATCAAACATAAAACTAACACAGTCAAAACCAACAGTTAAATGCAATTTTAGCATGCGTCAATAAACATATAAGCACAGAGGCCGGTAGAATAAACGCTAACTGGAACGCTCACCTTGACCGGATCACGTGGAACAACAATGCGCCTCATGATGGTCTTCCGCCCCTCCTACTTGAACAGCAAACCGAAGATTATAGATGTTTTGCCTCAACTCCACTGTGCGCGTACATCGTTCTTTGCAGCGTCAGATGCCCCTCCATTTTATTAGATGGAATTCGTCAGTACTCAAATTTGAAGCCCATCCATTGAGAGTTCTTTGAAGAAAGAGTAACAATTGTGTACTCTTGTATGGAACTAAATTAAAATAGAAATTCTGAAATTCATGTACTTATAAAGTGTAAACAGTGAAGTAAATATAACACACACGTTAACCATTCAAATATTATTTAATCATTTTTTGGATCAAACCTATTAATATTGTAAATCACATCAGATGATCAAGATGAATTCAAAAGTATAAAGAGAAAAAAAACATTAAAACCATCACTGCATATATACATCTCAACTTGCAAGTGCCCTGAATAATCCACTTCTAATGGGATTATAAGTTCTAGTATATGCAGTTCATCTAGGAGCATTCATGGTTTGGATATATATCAGAAAATCAAATCCACTTTGTAATAAAGATAACTACAATGTAACCAATAGTCTCTAAATATTTCCTGCTTTAGGCAAACTATACATCAAAATTTATTATCATTGTTTATCTTTCCAATATTTTTTTATCTACATGTATCGTAAGCATGCTGCGAAAAAGTGAATATAAGTACTGACCTTGGTTTGTGAGTTGTTGCTTCTATAGTCCATATTAATCTACCGATCAATAGATAATTTGAAATCCAGAGGGTACAAAAATACTGCAGTCCATTATGACAGCTTCCGCCAATGCAAATGCCAAGTAAAATGTTTCCAGCAAGGTAAAACAACAATTGAACGCAATTAGTTCTTAAAATAATCAAGCAGCAATAAACATTAAAGTACAATTCTAGACGAACAACTAACTTGTATGCATTGTGAGTTGGTTTGATCTTCAGAGCGTTTCATCCTTCTGTTCAAAAAATGCAATTATAAAATTTGGGACAAAACATTTTAAATTAATAAGTTGGATCCACTTTCACTGCTTAAAAAAGTCTTCAGTCACATTTAATGAAACATATAGATTATAGTGTTGCAATCACAACTTTGTTAACAATTATAATACTAACAATATAAAGATTATGTAATATGCACATTGTATACAGTATGTAAATGAATATATTGACTGATGTTTTCTTACTATAGCTCATGTGAATGCCTTTGCAAATATCCTATGGTTCCAAAAGCAAAAGCAAAAGTTGACAATCCAATCCGTCAACCCATAGTATATTGATTCAGCTAAAAAGTTACATCTTTCTTTCCTTCCTTTCGCTTCTTCTTTTTATTTTTTTAATAAGATTTCAAGACCATATCCTTATTTGAATATATAATACTTCACCAGCTCACGTTATTAAGTTTAAAAGACAGTAAACGTACCGCCCACCTCACTATAAATGTACACAAAGCCAACATGATTTATATGTACTCACAAAGCATTAAATTTCAACGTAAGGAACAGTGTCTTCCATTAGAAAAATCTTCAATCCTTAGTTCTTCTCTTCTTTATAGTCGTATCAATTGCCTCCATATCTGATGCAAAGGTTGGCATTATAGATGGGAACTCGCTTTTTAGTACAAATCACCCGATTGCTTCCAAAAACTTACTGTAACCATAAACGGACAGTTTTCAGGGTCAACCATAAATGCTCAGCAAGGAGACACCATCGTTGTCAAGGTCAAGAACGAACTTATTACTGAGAATTCCGCCATACATTGGCATGGAATTAGATAGATAATCTATTTGCTTATATGCTTTGGTCTTCCTATGCATCAAATTAGCACAAATTCACTCATTTACATTCTTTTTTGTGTAGATTGGAACGCCATGGTCTGATGGAACAGAAGGAGTAACACAATGCCCAATCATTCCAGGGGACACATTCATATACAAATTTGTAGTCGACTGGGTAAGTGTTTTTTGAGATTCTAAAGGTAAACATGGATCATAGCCAGTAGTTTGTACAAAATACAAAGTCTCATATAATTCCAGCCTGTAAATTACATGTATCATGCGCATTATGGTATGCAAAGATCAGAATGATTGAACATCATGATCAAAGTTGATGTTGCTGATGGCGTCGTAGAACCTTTTTCTTATGATCATGAACATAGTTTCGTTCTTAATGACTGATGGCATAAGAGCACCTATGAACAAATTACTGGTCTCAATTCAATTCTAAGCCCTTCATTTGGGTTGGTGAACCTCAGGTATTTCATCCTCTCCACTCATTGTTCTGAACCAATCGTCTTACTAAAACTAATATATATAAAGCTTATACAATAGCAAGGGATTAATTATTTAAAGCTTGTAAATTAGTTTACATAAATTTAATTAACATCTGAGCTCACAAACTCTCAGGCTATAGCACGTATACACTAACTCTGTCACTACGCATGAGCTCACTCATATAAATCAACTCACACTCACAAAAGGCAAAGCAATGTTATTTAGTGTCAGGATGCATTTATACACCAAGGAAAGCACACGCACCCAAGAAAGCAAGAAATAGCTTGGTCTAAAGTGTCACTCAAATGACCTGACCGGTCCACCGGTCAAGCGGTCAGAGCTTTCTCGGGGAGTACTGCTTCAAGCCTAGCTCTTCTCGTATGTTGTATTTATATATATTAGATATAACAAATTCAATTCAGTAGCATCATCTTAATATAAGAATATATGGTATGTTATACTTGATTAGCGGATGTGTTGGTGACTAAAGATAACTCACCTGATGGTTTCGTAAACATCTTCTACACTGGTTTCTCTCGTCTTTGAACGCGCGCATAAAAGGTCCCAAATCTTCCAATGAAACCCAATTCTCTTTAAAGTGTAAGTTGAAGAAAACAAAATATAGAAGCACATCTATCGATAGGCACAAAGCAGTTATGATATGTAGAGTTATATTAAAAAACGAACTTTGTCAGTGAAATAGAGGAATAAATATACCTGAGCACTTGTACCATTATCTAAGATTCATCTCGTTGACATAAGACAGTAAGCATGACTGAAAGCAGAGCCAAACACACCAAATTGCTTTAGATCTTCAATAAACACTGAAGAAAATGATCAACTATAAGTATCAAATCAAAACCATTTAGTTCTAATAGTTCCGGTTCCTTTTTTAACACTACCCGGTCACCCATTCATTCTTTGTGTTACAGTAATAAATGTCCAATACTTACTAATCATTTCACCAAACAGATGGAGTGTGAAACCTAAAGCTTACAGTTACATGTGTTGAGCCCTTCACCATTAAAGTAATCAACAACAAAAAGGTGCAGTAAGCCAACGTGAACAAAAAATGACAACATAGTGAGGGAAAAGAGATAATAAAATCTCACAGAACCAAAGACGATTCCAATTCAATTTTATGGCCTCAACCGTCAAGCCTAAAATGTAAGTGTAAGTTGAAGAAAACAAAATATAGAAGCACATCTATCGATAGGCACAAAGCAGTTATGATATGTAGAGTTATATTAAAAAACGAACTTTGCCAGTGAAATAGAGGAATAAATATACCTGAGCACGTGTACCATTATCTAAGATTCATCTCGTTGACATCAGACAGTAAGCATGACTGAAAGCAGAGCCAAACACACTCGTGAAAAGTCTATTTAGTTCCGAGTCTCATCTAACTGATTAATTCGAACTGCTGTAGAACCATGCGCTGAATTTACGGTTTGAAACTGATTAGGAAAGAAGAGTAAGAATGGATCAGGGAAGAAAGTATTGAAAATGTGGGGTATAATGGATTGAAAGCATGGACGACATGGAAAAGGACAAATTTATCGCTTGGACATGGAAAACGCGCATAATGGATTAGCAGAAGGGGCATTTTACTAGAAGGACAAACTTTGCAGTCCAATTAGTTTCTAGAACACACATCCACAGAAATTAATTTCAAGGCCAAAGTCAGCAGAATAATTATTTTTAAGGACAGAGTCAGCAGTCCAATTACTTTCAAGGACATAATTTCATAGGTTTTTAGGCCTTAGAAACTAATTATTTTGCATTTTGTCCTTAAAAGTAATTATTTCAGTTGTGCGTCCTAGAAACTAATTGCACTTGCTAAAGAGGCCCTTGTGACTAATTTCCACTTAGCAGAAAGTGTATTTTCATTTTCAAATAAGCAAAGGATACTTATGCGCAGTACGGAATGAGGACATGGATTCGTAGATGGCGTCGCCTTCGTCCTCTTTTCGACCTCCAACCAATTTGTCAGCTATAACTGGTTTCTGCTACAGAGCAAAGGAACCAAAACGCAAAAAAAATTAAAAATTAGAATCTACAATATGAATTTCAGGGTAATACTCAATCTGCTACACAACAAATTGATCTATACTAAAATTGAATAATTTCAAATCAGTAGGTACCTTTCGAACCTAGCCGAAGTTGGTCTCTTTGTCTAACTCTTTGGATGCTTTGTCGGTAGTTAATTTTGTTGGTAGTAACTCCATTTTTTTACAGCCGTGGAGCATATTTTAGGATTTTTCTACTTTGGTTGGTTTGTGGAGAAGACGCAAGAAGGAAAGGTAAGTGGGGTTGAGAAACGGTTACGTGAGTAAATGGGATGGAAAATGGGAACGGGGTAGATAGAACGGTTGAAGACAACTATGTCCCTTGTTTGAATGGTGGGGAGTAAATTTGTTTTCTAGGTAGAATAGGGGCATTTATGGCAATTCAAAAAAGGCTTCACCACCTCAAGTATTTGCTTTATATATAAGATATATAAATATATATATATCTAAACAAGAGGATAGTGTAACTGGAGCATGGCGTGGGTAGATAAGCTGACTTGAAGGCTCGCGAGTGTTTGATGTATGTACGGCTTGCCTTGGGTTTTTGGTCAAACTGGTCGACAAAACAAAGGAGGGGTCTATTCGAGTCATAGGCGGTTAAGGGAAGGGGATGTTGGGCTGTAGTGGGCGGCTGCCAGGGGTAGTGATGCGGTGGCGGAGATAACTGGCTGGCACGGCGGCTATAGGTGGAGTAGGATCGGCACGAGCAAGCTTCAGCAGGTGACGAGGTGGTAGTAGGTTATCGAGTTTGGTGTGGTATGGTGGTCACGTGAAGGCAAGAAAGGAGAAAGCGAGAGAGGCAGGCCGAAGTGGGGAGTTTGGTGATTGGCTTCGGAGGTAGGGCTACATGTGCTCTGATTAGCGGATGAGGTGCTCCGGTCTGCAGTGAGAAGGTGGGCCGAGTGATGGCTGTTGGGAGCGAGAATGGGAAGCACGGTCAGGTTGTGTAGTTGAGTGAAGGAGAGGCGGAACCATGCGGGTTGTGGAAAAAAGTGGCAAATGGCGAGAGGGAGGGTCAACGGTACGGTGGTGAGGCTGATGGCGATGTGCGAGCAGGTGGAAAGGTGGGGAGAGGGCGGATGTAGGAGAGTGATGGTCGGCACGTGGAGTTGGGCGTGTTTGAAGCAAATATGGATAAGGAAGGAGAATGGCATGAAGAGGATGAGAGGGTTTGTCTCGAGAAGAAAATGGAAGCAACTTTCTGTATAATAATTTTTTTTAAGAGGGGGAAGGTGACACGGCAATAGGAAGTGGAAACGGAAAGCTAGAACGAACAGGGGAATCTCCATCATAAATGTGCCGTTATATTTTATTCCAAAAGAAGAAGAGCCGGCCATAATATAATTTATACACGTATCAGCGATATCAGCGAACAGAATGGTGCGCAGATATCAATGATACGACCATCCTATCAAAAGTCGACATTTCGCTACTAAACTGCTGCAAATTCGTCGAAAATAAGATAAACGGGGCTATAGCAGTCCAAATCGGGCGAAACGTAATATGGCGTCTCACTCAGAAAATGATCTACACTTCTATTATATAAAAATATTCAGATCAAAAATATTAAATTTTCATCAATTTAACTGATTTTAAATTGAAATTGAAAATTACACAATAGAATCAACTTTCATATTTTCTAATAAAAATTTACCATTTGCTATGTTTAAATAGACGTGTTTCAAATATCAAATTTTCATCGCTAAATTTAATTGTTTAATTTTCATGAAAAATTCAGTTAATTACGTTATTAAAAATCGTCAAAATTTATGGGTCGTTACATGGGCTGACATCTAGGCAACTTCGATGACATTCCATCAATTCGTTTGTGCTCATTCTTCCTATGATGCTTCTCTAATGATTTAAGGTACTTAATAAGTAGTCATGCATGCATATAAACATGTATAATTGGATGAAATTCATGATTTCATATGGTGGGTTTTAGTAAACAACAAATACAATTCAATTAGACAATGAATCGATCAACATTCATATACACGTTGGATTCAATTACAATCATTTAACAGCAGAAACCATTTATCTAAGGCTAAAATTATTGAGATAAACTCACCTAAACAAATTTAGGATGGAAGATTAGAGCTTAAAATCTCCTATGCCTTTCTAATTCAATCTCAACCTAGGCTATGAACAAAATCGGATAGGAATGATCAGAACTAGAAATCAAAACTAAAATAATTCTTAAAATTGATGCATAGATAGACATAGGTGATTACCTTTTATAAATAACACACTAAAATAGATTGAAAGCCCCTTGATTTCACTCTTTAATTTGATAATTTGGGATTTAGGGTTTTTGTACTTAGAGGAATTTGAGTTTTCTGGTTTGGAGATAGAAATGTGTAACGATCTGCAAATTTATCAATATGATAAATTATATTTATTTTTAAAATTATTAAATATAAGCTTTTTAACATAAACTATGATTTTGTGAACAATAAATAGTAATGGTAATCTTATTTTGAATAGATGTTTACAAAAATGTATATTTTGGAAAAATATCGATAAAATGACCAAAAACCGTTTTATTTATAAACAACTCTATAATCGTAAGAAATCGTGCACAGAGCTGGATACATATACTTAATTATATATTTAAACAAGAATATGAAATAAATTATTTATTTTATTTTTGGGAAATAAAGTGTATTTATGACATCATCAATGATGTTATCATATTTAATAAATAATTGAATTTAAGTTGAGATTTAACGATTTGATTATTATTATAATTATTCAATTAATTGTTTTAAAATGATAATAATTAATTTTAATTAGTTATATAGTGACAATAAATCATTTATAATAGTTGGATAAAAGATATATACTTGATTTAAACATATAAGAAAATTTGTATCGCTTTATCGATATAATAGCGTTGTAAACAATTGTTCAACATGGATTATTAAGGTTTTATAACTCAAATGTGATCATTTTAATTCATTTATAATGATGAGAAATTAGTTTTCATATTTTGTTTACAAATATATGTATGTTAACTAAGTAGTAAAAATATGACCGAAGATTGGAATAGGATTTCGTAACGATTTAACGAATAGAAGTTGTTTTAAGTCGTTGCAACCTTATAAGATAAATATGCACACATATATACATACATATGCATGTCATACATGCACATACACATACAAATTACATACATACACATATACATACATTTAAATATGTATATATTAACAAATATCTAAGATATTTTGAATAACTTCACCTTTAAGTATATAGACGTCAATGCACATGCTATTATAAGATGGTAGTGATGGAAGGGGGTGTGGACAGCCAAAATGATGGGAGGAGGAGCACATGGTGATAGAGGTGGTGATGTGATGGCATGGAAATATCATGATATTTTGTTGCAAGATTTAGCCTATAAATACACACCCCCTCACTTCATTTCTATACTATATTTTGATACTTCTTCTCTTCTCTCCTTTAATGGCCATATGGCAGTGAGTTGCATGGTGGATAGGGAGGCTTGGTCGTGAGCATTCTTGAGTACAAGAGGTGGAGTTTTGGCCTATGATCATGGGCTAGTGGTGATAGAAGGGGATGACTGTAAGCACTTTGAAGTGTAAAGGCTTTGGCCGAGGGAAAAGGCAAGGTGGTGGAGCTTGATCGTGAGTCTTGGAGTAAGAGGTGGATGGCTAAGCGCTTAGAAAGGATGAAGGAGTTGTTTAGGTGATATGTTAGTGAAGTAGAAATGGTCTAGAGAAGTGTTGATTCGTTTGAATGTTGGTAGGAAGTTTGGGTTTGAATAAAGGTGAGTACACTAATTTAGTTTTAATTATTTAAAACTTAAAGGATGATGCATGTTTAATTAATAAATCGATATGCTTGGTTGAAAATTGATTGATAACTTGGTTGATTATATGGTTGGTTATACAGTTGATAACTTGGTTGTGATAAATTACGGGAAAGCATAATAGAATTGGTTAGTTAATTAACTATAGTTAATTCAATGAGAAATAAATACATATAAATATGTCCATGGGGTTTATTGAGCCTCTAAATGATTTTGAAATATAAAAAGGTTGGAAATGGATATTAAAATAATATAATATTATGAAATAGTTTAAAGGTAAATATGAGATTAAATAAGGAAAATATTAGCTGAAATGATTTAAAATGGTGTATGAATGTTTTATAAACCATAAAACTCAATTTGAAGAAGTTCCGACAAGTTATGAAAAATAGGTCAAAATAAGGCGCGTCGTACAACGACAGTTCGCGATTTCATGCCGGAAAAGTTAATTGAACATATAGAGTGGAATATACTCGGAAATCTTCGAGATAAGAATTTTCCAAACTATTATATCCATTGTTTTTAAACAAAAAGAGATCGAGATTTCATTTAATAGACTTTGATAAATGAACAAAACAGGTTTCCAAAATAGTAGTGGTTTGGTAGTTCGAAAACCAAAAACGAAAGTTCTTTAAAATGTTGGATATTTTTAATTCTTTAAAAATATGTAATAAATTTTATAAATATTTTAAAATGTTTTAAAAGAGATTTGAGTTATAAAAATGAATTTCTAAATAATAGAAAATTTGTTTTGATCAAATAAGCCTTAAAAGCACTATTCATAGCACTTTTTGTGGCACTTTTAATAATTTTTGAAATATGGCTTTGAACTTAATATTCCTTCCCAAATCTTTTAAAAATATTTTCAAATGAATAAATAAGTGTTTTAAAGATAATATGGAGGTTTTATAATTTATTTTAAACAGTTTAAATAAATAATTTAAAGAAAAGCTATTATAATCAAGTGATTTAATCTTAGCTCTAAAAGCCGATGAGGAGATCAAATTTTTCTATTCGTGAGATCCGAATGTGAGGTGCTTAAACTAAGGAGATGTTCAGGAGCAACTAGTGCCCTGGATCACCTGGCCTTTTTCTTGGGTGAGAGATAGATAAGGTTGAAATGTCAAAAACGAGACAAGTATAAAAGATTCAAATTTAAAATTTTAATTTCATACAACTTGGATTATATAAAAATAATCTTCTTATACTTGGTATTAAATTCTGATGAGGGAACCCATACCATTCGTGTGAATTTAAAAGGTGATTTCACTGTTATTCGACGGATAGTAAAGGTTGAATATGGAAATTGATATCGTGTAGAATTAATATAATTTCTATGGATCCTTTTCTACTCAATACTAATTGGTTTGGGTTTATAGTAAACAATATCTTAAATAACATTGTTTTTGACTCGTTCAAAGGTTATGATTTAAATAGATAATCTGGAAATGTATTCCTAAGTAAAAGGTTAAATGACATGGAAATTATCCCAAGATTAAAAGGGTTTAATTAAATAGAGAATTTGATAAATAAGGCTTAATGATTCTATATACTCTTGAGAAAATAATTGGAATAGTTGAAAAGAATATATATATGAAAGATAATTGAATGAGTGGAAAGGTTAATTAATTGGATGATGTTTGAGAATCACCTATATATTTGACATTTTTTATCGATGACTGGTTCGGAGAAACCAGAGTCGGATTTGGATGATTCCTATCTGAAAACCACTTCGAACCAATGTATACGTTGGAAAGTGAAGGCATGTTGAAGAAAATGATTTTGAAGACCACGATTTCATATTATATATATATATATTTATATATGGTGGCAGTATTGCTCTGTTATGAAAATCTTTGATGCAAGAACTACTAGCTACTAATCCTAGGGGTGATTCCCGACATGATGTAATAGGAGAGTACCTTCGGTTTGTCCTGTTGCTGGATAACTTTTATGGATGAGTGTCTAACATTGCATTTCTAAAACCACGTATATTGATCTATACAAACGTATATCTGTTTGGTGGTGTAGGAGGCAACTCTCTTACACTTAACACCCTTCTCTGAGACGTACGAGCTCAGAGGTTGTACATTCATGGAAATCAATAGTGTGTTGTTAGAAAGGGTAATGTAGCATTCAGAGTGGAACCTATTATGATCAAAGCTTGGCTTTGTAAAAAGCAAAGCACGGCTTTGTTGAAAGAAGAGCGTAGCCTCATGAGCCTCACATCCCAAGAATGATATTTGATACTATGTGGTCAGTTGGATATTTCGAGCTATCGGTTTTATTGAGGAAAGTGCTTCAATTGCATTATGGGCACGTATTGGACGCTCTACTGAGAAAGAGCAAAGCCATCGAAATACGCTGTCCACAGTACTGTGATAATGTTATACGGAGCTTGCTTGAGATAAGTGAATAGTCATCGGAAATTGTTATATGTGGATTTCCTATCGGAGAAATGGCCACTAGTTCTCTATCATGTTGGAAATCCAATTACAATACGAGCATTACGGTTTTGGTTGTATTCCCTAAATAATTGTAATGCGTTGAAAACATTTCAGCTACCCCTTGGGTATCATATACACCGTTTGACATGGTTTGGATATTGGTATCTTATTTATTTATTTATTTGAAAAGTGTTTTCAAACCAATGTCATTAATGATAATATCAAATTTATTTTGGTATAAAGTATTTTGGTTATCATAAGGTAAAAACCCGTCCGTGTTTATGTATGGCGTGGTCTTACGAGATACCCTTCTTTTCAAAGGTTTTGATTGGCATTAATCGGGTTTATATATTTATAATTCAAGTTTTCTCACATTGGTTTATCAAGCCTGATCCGGGTATTTCTAATACTCAGGTCAGATCCGAGTAGTTTTAGGATTAGCTGAAGACGCTTGAAGTTTCCAGAGGAGAGCTGGAGATCTTCATCTATGTATAAACGTATTCTATTTTTTGCCACATTTGTTTTGTTTTTTTTCAACAGTTGTAAGGATAGAGATTTATAGCTGTACAGGCTGAATATAGGTTAGATATATGTATGTAAAATTTCCACTCTATTTGTGATTAATAATATATGTTATTCCATTCGTGTGAGATTATGTTTTTCTTCTCTATTTCTATCTTTATTTTTTCCCCTAACTATCTGCTTTTTCGTTCAAATTGGGTTGGACATGTTGGCTTATTGTCAACTTAAACTGTATGGAATCGTGGGTCATCATAAAATGAGAATGAGAACAAAATGTATATATGTTTCTCAGTTCTATTTCTTTGGTTTTGGGCTAAGTAGGTAAGAAATGTGGATCCATTAGCCAAGTGTTGCTAATTCTTTCAAAAACCAAAGTGTTACTAATTTGTTGTGTTTCATTTTAACATTATAAATATTAATTTAATTAAACCAATATTCTAATTTAACTAACATTTATTTCTAAAATTTTCATAATATTAATAGCATGTCAAAATCTCACTTTTAATCAATATTGAAATATTTTATGAAAATTAATTACAACTTTTAAAACGAAAAGTTAATCTTCATATTTTATAAAACGAACCATTAATTAAGAAATCATATTTCAAATAATGAAATTATTTTCATTTAATTTATATATTCATTTTCTCTAAAATTATTCTTATATAATTAAATATAAGAATTAAATAGCATAAAAAGAAAATTCATTATATTCCCAATTTTAATTTAGAAATACAATAATTTATAAATTCCCCGAATTCATTCGATTTATTAATTAAAATTGATAAATCATATTTTAAATTTTGATTCTAGGTAATCTTGATCGGGGTTGTTACACAAACTATACAACTCAGTAAACAAGACCACACCACCATTTTTAAGCCTAGCCACATCACTAGAACCCAACCCGTTCTAGCAATAATCTGGACTGCGGCTTTGCCCCATAAGAATAAAGCTTAATGAGAAAAGGCTAATACTGCTCAACCTCGTAGTCTCAAACATATAAAAACCCATATCAAGTGATG
Organism: Allium fistulosum; assembly: GCA_030737815.1. Lineage (NCBI taxonomy): Eukaryota > Viridiplantae > Streptophyta > Magnoliopsida > Asparagales > Amaryllidaceae > Allium > Allium fistulosum. The sequence continues at coordinate 862,523,871 of CM060905.1, read as the reverse complement.
GCTTATTCAAATTTGGGTTTCCCTCTTCAATTTCAAGCTTCCCACCCAAGTTCAAAATCCATCAACCCAAATCAAAGTTTCCTGCCAAAGACCATGTTAGCAATCATGTACAGTAAATAAGAAAGGTGGATGACCGGTACATGGCATAATCCAAACGCAGGAACTATAACAACAGAAGATGGAAGTTAGCGATCTATGTGAATATCTATGTACTATAAATGAACACGGCATTGTAGTAGAAACATGGGGGTTTGACTTTACTTTTTTGGCATTGAAATCAAAATTGTACTCTTTCCCATTTTTTCACCTATACTAAGAATGAAAGGAGAAAATAAGGACATTTTCCAATCGACATTGGATTCGTTAACATCCAAACCACATAAATTCTCTGTATCATTTATTGCTTTTAGTTCTTTAATTTCTTTACCTATTTTTAGTGCTAAAATTGGAATGTATTTCTTAACAAATTAAATAAGGACCTTTCATAAAATTTTGAATATTTTCCCCTATAATTGTGTAAGCATTACAACGCAAAATTACTTCCTTTAAAGGCAATTTTGATATTACTTACATTTGCTGGTTCTTAATCACGTAAGCATTCAACATCGTGATTACTTCAAAAAAAGATACTTGGGTGTTATTGAGATGAAAAATCTCACTAACATTTTTGACGCTTGAAGGAGGGCCCTTTCCTCTTGATCAAAGTTCACACACATTCCCTTCAACCCCACATAATACCAAGAATCCTACTGATTCCAACACTCCTCCTAACCAAGAATAACTTCACCTGGCCTCAAAAATACCAAAAAGGCAACTCCTTACCTGTATGACCCAAACTGAGGCAGGAACTTTTGTAGAGTCCACCTCGATCCCTATCCTAGCTACTCTCCAAAACTTCACTAACCAACTAAACAAATGCATGGATGGACTAAAGAGATCCATGGCCCAATATCCTGCCTTTAAACCAATTTCCTCTCAGTCTTTTGCAGCTCACCGCCATCATTCACCAACTGTGCGCTGATTATGCAACGTGTTAGTGACAATGGCAATCTCAAAATTGAGAAAGGTGATGTTGATCTAAAATAAACAAATACCAAGCTCAAAGCCAAAATTCAAATCAAACCCCAAATCAAATGAAGCTTGTGAACATCATCCATTGTCTCTAAAAAAGCAAGCTTGAACTACACCCGATGATGATGATATCACCTCAACCGTGAAAGATGGCTCATCCTAAATAGACCACAAGGAGGATAAGATCCATCAATTGAAAGCTCGTGTAAAGTAGCTAGCCAAACTTTGCCAATAGAACAATAGAGAGAAGGTAAGGAAAGAGGTACTTCCCTATTTAGCGAAACTATTATAGAGGCAGACTTTTTTAACAACTTCAAAACCCCATCGTTCGTTAAATTTGATAGGACCACTAACCTGAATGACCATATTTGCACTTTTGAGTACTATATATACATTATAAAGATGAGGAGGATTGTAGGAGAAAGCTCTTCCTAGTATATCTGGTTGGGGCACCTTCCATATGGTTCAGGAGGTATGGACCAAGGGAGGTTCATTCTTGGCACAACCAACTGCAGAATTCTTAAAACAGTTCAACATTGGGAATGTGGCTTCCCCAGACGTGAATACCATGTCCCGTATGAAACAGGGAAAAAATGAAAGCTTAAAAAACTTTACAAAATGCTTAAAATCCGAGGTTCTTTGGATTAGAATGATTTGTGAAGAAGCACTATCAATGGCAGCACATGCTGGGATCAAAAGGAACACCACTATGTGGGATAAGAATAGCAAGAAGCCAGCCATAGATGAATCCTTTCTATGAAAGGTCCCGTGGCTATATTCGAATGGAAGAAGCCAAGGCCAAAGAATTACCTTCATCTTAAAGGACTTATGCTCTCCACAATGAACAAATAGGAGGGTAGAAGGATACCATCCACCTACGAAGTGGTAGAAAGAATTCAACTTTGCAGCTAAAACTCCCCACCCGTACACCTGGTCAAATAAATGAGACAACCAGAATTGAACTGGCCTACGATGCCCCGAACAAGGGGACGAAGCCAGAATAAAACATAGGGGAGCATATTACCGCTTCCAAGGGCCAATGGCCACCATATTGATAAATGTTGACACTTAAAGAACGAAATCGAGAGACTGATTCAGAAGGGTTACTTAGGCAGCTCAAAAGGAAAACAATGAAGGAGAGTACTAGGAATCTCTCTCCTGATCCGAATGAAGGTCTAGCAGGAAACCCTTTCAATCTTATAGCTTTAATCCATTAAGGACCACACTTCGTTGGAAAGAATGAACGGTATGTGCAAGAGGCCAAAGCAAAGCAAGGAACCCTATTCCATGTGAAGCAAAAGCCTGCTCAGGACATAGTTTCACTGTTGGTGACGCCACTGGGTGGTTTTCCCATATCAAGACCCATAGGTAGTAACGGTTCATATATCAAACTATACCACAAAGAAAATCTTTGTAGATTATGGGAGTTATGTTAACATTATTTTCAAATATGCATTTGACAAGATGAAGCTTCCAATGGAAATACTGAAGCTAAGCCCCAAACCAATTTACGGCTTCAATAATACTATGACTGTTCCTATTAAGTCAGCACATCTTCTCATCACCATTGGAACTGCTGCTCTTCACAAATTATTCTATGCAAGCTTCCTGATCATTGATCGACTGTCTTCGTATAGGCCTGCATTAACTGACATGGGGGTAGTAATTTCTCAAAAAGACTTGCTTATGAAATTTCATACTCCTATTAGAATAAGGTCAATTAGAGGGAATAATTGTTGGCTAGAGAATTATACAATGTAAATCTCTGTTCTAATAATAAAATTGTTCAAAACTATTTTGTTGTCTCGTCTAATAATTGTGATGATGATAATGAAAAAGAAATTAAACCAGTCCCAAGAACTGGATCAGTATAAAGTACTAAGGTTAATGTTGAAACAGGTCATTCTATGACCATAACATCACTAAGGAGGAAAAGGAGGGAGTACATACACATGATCGATACTGATGAGTATAACTCGATTTATGCACAGTATTTTTCTAAAGAGGTTCAAAGACAGGTTTTCTCCATCACTTCCTAACCCAAAAGAAAAATAAGAAAGTGAAATTAATCCGAGATTAGGGAGACAAGGAGAGAGTTAAAGCCATTGGATGATCTCGAGGATATACAGATATATATCCTAAAGATCCTTCAAAGGTTCTCAAGGTAGGAAAAAACCGTAACGTAGAAACTAGAACAGAATTGCTAAGCTTCCTCAAGAGATCAACGGATGTTTTTCCTGGGCATACTCAAACTTGGTAGGAATAGATCTTGCTATCATCTACCATGCACTCAACAACGATCATAGTGCTCATCCGATCAGGAAAAAGTGTAGAAATCTATATTAAGTTTTGTACAATGTTTTGCATGAAGAAGTTAAGAAGCTGAAGGCAAATGGGTTCATTAGAGAAGTGTATTACCCAAAGTGGATAACCAACTCTGTTCTTGTGAAGATGTAACACCTCAAAATTTTAACGATCGAATATTTAAATGATTAGTTTAAATATTTAGTCGTTAAATAATGGAAAGCCTCTTATAGTCGATTTTACAAATGAGGAAATTGGGACACGATACACCGTGGCTGGGTTTGCTTTTTCGATGCAAGTAAAATGAGTATAAACTTGACTATGTTTGGAGTCGGCGAGTTTTTGAAGTGAATAGTGATTTATGGAAAAAGATATGAATTTGGGCCATCCCATAAGTTAGCTTATAAGTAACTAACCCCTTCTCACTTTCATTTCATTCTTCATTCACGTTCATTTTCATCTCCTCTTTCTTTAATCTTCTCCCAATCACCCCTTAATTCTCCTGCCCTAAATCACTAATTCATGCTCAAATAAAATTCTATAAATCCTGATAAAATAAATAAAATTCCTCTCTTCTCATTCTATACAAAACGCATCAAGAAATTGGCATGAATCACACTTTGGAGCACCATTTTGAAATTCAAGAGGAGTGGAATCATAGTTTTTAGTGTTTTAGAGCATCGTTTGGGAAGAAGAGGTGAGTAGGATGATTCTCCTATTTAATTTGAATGTTCTTCTTCATTAATTCATTTATTTATGATTTGAAGTAACATGGAATGATTTGGAGAATTATATGTTATGGTTTAAACTTGTATTCATGTTATAAACATGTTTCCCTTAACTAATTGATTGTTTGGACCATTAATCATCATTTTAGAGTAAGTTAGTAAGCTTGTAAGTTGGCTTTCGGCTTAATTAAATGTTTGTGTGTGATGTTTGGTTTGATTAGTGATTAATAAAGTAGTAGAATGAAGTGCACGTCATTAGAAAACATTAATTAAAATATTTGAATGATTTTTGGAGAAAGTTAGTAAGCAAAGTAAGCGAGTTAGGAGCTCCATACTTATTATTAAAGTGATGAGAGGCCTATTGATGCTTAATTAGTATTTATAAATGTTATTAAGAGAATAAATGTATTTTATATAAAATAATGGAATCTTTTATAAAATAAAGTTAGTACGTTAATTAAGTGAGTTATGAACTCCACACTTATTATCAAAGATATTAGAGGCTTAACGAGCTTAGTTAGTGCTTATAAATATTATTTAAGTTGAGAAATAATTTTGAAAGTAAAAGATACATTTTATAAAATAGTATGAGATTTTATAAAATAGTATAAAAGTGATGTTTTATAAAATAGATATTTTATAAAATAATATGAGCAAAAGGTTTTATAAGCAAGTATAATATTTTTATAAGATGGTATGAGCTTTTATAAAAATATCACAAAAGGATGTTTTAGTTATATTGAGAAGAGTTGGTGAATAAAAGTAATATTTCACATAGAACTGTTAGAATTACTTATTCAAACACGTGTGGGTGTATATCTTCACGAGTGGGTATATGTATGCGTGTGTTTGAAGTTATATACAATGATAAAAATAATTATTGTATTGTGGTTAAAAATTGTCGTATGTAGTTAAGTGTATATATAATTGTGTGTGTATATGTGTGTGTATATATATATATGTGTGTGTGTGTATGTGAATACCCTTATTTGTGTAAACACGTTAAGGGAGAATCTTGTATAGCCACAACGACTATTGGGTGCTTTGAGGTACGTAAGAGAATACCGGATCGAGTAATCACTCCGGTGAAGCCTGAAACATGACTTGTGTTGCGTAAGTGTGTTTGTGTATGTGTATATGTATAAAACATGCACAAATAATTGTATAGGCACATGCATAGGCATTACGTAAAGCAAGAAGATTATTTGAGTCCAATTTGGCGTGTTAGAGGAGTCCGGGTCATCGAAATCGCCTTAGAAAGCTCTATATGAAAAGGAGTGGTTTTCTGTATCAAAATTGGTTTTTTAATACTCAAGAAAGCACTTTCAAACATCAGTCAGTGAACTCCAGAGAAGGTCTGATGCTGCGAACGCAGATTACGGGAACTAGGCGACACATTTGGGCGAAGCGACTGAGGAGGCCGAGCTCAAATCGACAACGTATGGTGTAAGACGTCGGCTTTGCTGCCTAGGAAATGCCACCACTGGTCGATCGATGGTGGACTGACTTGGGCAGTAAAGCCTAAGTCAGGTGCATTTCGTCGAGGATTTTCCCCTGGTCCCATGTGTGGTTCTTCGTGAGGCTTCGGCTTGATTTCGAGAAGACTCCGAGCTACTCGGGGAAGTGGAGTGCACGACAAAATTCGGGATCTGGACACGAGCGCAAGTAATAATGACAATCGGGCATGAGGTTGGTACAATGATCGACTATGTGATCACCTCCGACGAGCGTGTTCGACCGAACAAAGTGAATCTGTACATTCAGGCATTGACTCGAGGTACGTATAGTTGTATAACTTTTATCGATCTTATATTAGTGATCGTACACCATATTGGCCTTGCATTAGTGGCCATGCCTATTATTGGTATAATCGTATAAACTATCCGTATTAACATTTGATAACAGGATATTAGTCTTTGTCTGTGATAAACGTGTTTGAATACTTGACGTTATATTTGATATATATATGTATCTACGTGGCATCGGCATTTCTTAGTGGTCTCGATCGCCTATTATATGGGATACGCCCATCGTTCTCTTCTGTAGAAATATTATGCGAGTTTATTAAAAATCCTAGATAGCCAAGGGGAAGATGACCATGATCATCTATGAGTGGATTCGATATTGCTTATGCTCATTGAGGGGTATGGTGAGATCCATATAAGTTCAAGTAGATAGTGTAGATCATATATCACTTATGCTCATTGATGGTGTGGTGAGATCTACACGAGGTCCATTACTGTGGATGTGGTTCAAGGTCTATGGTGCACTAAGGTACTGACTCTATTTATTTTAGGCCCTTGATTGGAATCATAGGATAACGATCTTTGTCTAACACAAACCCAAGTTTTAAGTATATAGAGTAGGTCAGAGATCACCTATTTTTACTAAGGGGTACGGTGAGGCTTACACGAGTTCAACCACACTTGGTGCGACTCGAGGTCTATGGGTACACTGAGGTACTGACTCTTATCTTGGGTGAGTCTACCGTGGACTCTAGTCATCAGTAATGATGTGTGTCAATTTATATTCTTTGTTTATCGCTTATATTATGTGTTATATTAGTGTTTGATAACATTGTTGTGTGTTTTAGGATATGCTTATATTGTGATATTTATAGTGTTTTTACATGTATATTGAATCACCGTATTATGGTATATCATTACGTTTCAGTCACATTATATTAGCAATGCTGACTCATTGATTACAGGAGAAGAGTAGGTTATGGTATGATTTCCTATCTGTTGGATAGGTTTACTGTACTTTATTTTAGGCAGTCCAAATTTCCTTTAAGCCACGTTTGTGGAGAGGATCACCTATGATTTAACAGTTCTTCCTTATTTGTATATAGTTTTTATTTACAGTATTTTGAGATAGTTCCCTTCACATCAGACTTCATCTCTCACCCGTGTTGTGTCTTTGTCTGCTTATGTCATGACAACTCTCGCGTAATCGATTGAGTAGTTTGAGAGTCGAGTGCTTTTGGGGATATGGTATTAAAGTGCACATCTGGAGAATTTTGGAGGCGTGGCATCGATGTTTTGAGTTATATGTACTTGATAATTATAGTACATAACAAACCTTCTATTTGTATATGAGACTGTTGTATCAGATATTTATTCAGAAATCCAAGCTTTTAGAGTTGATGTATTCTGACTATTCTGTACTGGTATTTATTTGTCAGTTGCTTCCGAATTTGGGGTCTCTTATACATTGTTATTCTACTATGTTCATGTATATTTAGTATATTATATGTTGTTATTTCATTATGATGTCTTATCGATGTCTGTTTGTTCTAATTTTACCCCCAACGATTTATCTTTTGAGATATTTGAAGGTCGTGTGATGATGTAAGACACTGATTTTTAGGTTTTACTAAGGGTGGGTTGTTACAGAAGAAGTCCAATGGAAAATGGAGAACTTTCATAGACTAAACCAACCTCAACAAGGCCTGCCTAATGGATAGTTTTCCTCTACCTAGAATTGATCAATTGGTGGATGCAACTAGTGGACATGAACCGCTCTCGTTCATGGACGCAAACTTGGGTTACAATAAGATAACTATGTTTGAGCTAGATCAGGAGCATACCCATTTTGTGATGGACAAAGGCTTATATTGCTTGATGGTCATGTCATTCGGACTCAAAAATGCAGGAGCAACCCATCAAAGGTTAGTCAATATAATGTTCTCGGATCAGATTGGTAAGAATGTTGAAGTATACATAGATGACATGCAAGTTAAGTCAAAAGCAGCACCAAGTCATGTGTATAATTTGGAGGAAATATTTGTAGTCCTAAGGTAATATAACATGAAGTTAAATACCTTGAAATTTACTTTTGTCATTCAGTCGGGAAAATTTCTAGGGTACATAGTAAGCACCCGTGACATTGAAGCAAACCCAGAGCATATTAAGGCCATAAGGAAGGAGTCCTAGAAAAACCAAAGGATATCATGAGCCTAAATGGTAAAGTAGTCGCCTTAAGCAGATCATTTCTAAGGCAACTGATAAATGTATACCGTTCTTCGACCAAGTGAAAAAGGGATGCAATTTTGAATTGAACGAGGATTGCAAAATCACGTTCCAAAATTTGAAGGATCATTTAATCAATAACCCTACCCTATCAAACCTAGTAATAGGTGAGGACATATATGTATATTTAGCTGTAACTGATAAAGCTATTAAGACTGTAGTGGTTCGAGAAGATGAAGGGACCCAAAGGCCTATATACTTCATAAGCGAGCGCTTGTCCGGAGCAGAGCTCAACTATTTTGTCAATGAAAAGTTATCCTATAACCTGCTCCTCATAGCAAGAAAACTATGGTTGTACTTTCAAGCATATCCCATCAAAGACCTTACAGACAAACCGTTGAAGAAAATACTACAGTAGTTAGAGACGTTAGGTCACTTGTTAAAATAGGCAATGGAGCCCAGTCGGTAAGATATCTCCTACTGCCCAAGAAAAGTAATCAAAGGGAAAGCACTAGTAGATTTCATTGTGGAATGCACACTACCTACTGAGCCACAATCTAAGGAAGAGACGCGCATTCCATAGTTCTGGCAATTATTTGTTGATGGGGCATCGGATGAATATGGGGTAGGGATCAGATATGTACTGATCACTCTAGATGAGCAGAAACTATACAGGGCGGTGCAACTTGGATTCAAAGCTACCAATAATGTGGTAGAATATGAGGCTCTCCTCGCAGCCCTAAGGATGGTTCAATTAATGAAAGTTTATTAAAATTTATTGTGATTCCCGATTAGTTGTAAATCAAGTGCAGGAGAATTACCAAATGAAAGAGCCAACTTTAACAAAATACATAGAATTGTCCAAAAGATTTCTAGTACAGTTTGATCAGCAAATCCCACGTGAAAAAAATTCTTCTGGGGACTCGTTTGCTAAACTTCCTAGTACTAAGTAGCATAGGAAATGAAAGTGTCCCAATAGGGCATCAAGCTAAACCAAGCATCACTGAGGTCAACCAAATACTAATCCTGACCAGAGCATAGTGAGCTACGGTCCGAGAAACTCAGAATCAAGAAATAGTTGAAAATCAAGAGCGGTCTCCAACTGTGCCTTATCCCTTAACAGATAAAGGAAGATTCACGGATGACCTCTATCAAACAATTCTTGATAAGCAGTGTCCTACCTTTAAACAAGAATAAAGCTTGTAAAATAAGATATTAAGCTCCGTATTTTTCCTTCTTTAATGGCATATTATAAAAGAAAGGGAACTTTATCCCTCATCTTAGATGTATTTTCAAATAAGAAGGAATGCGAGTCTTGGGTGAAGTACATGAAGGGCAATGCGGAGATCACTCTAGGGGAGCTAAGTTAGCAAAAAAATGCTAAAACACAGTTACTACTGGTCTACCGCACTTCAAGATGTGCATGAATACATGAGAAAATGTGATAGATGTCAAAGGCTTGCCAATAACCCAAGACTATCTTTCTATGAGCCCAGTCGGTTAGCCAGCCCATGGTCATTCGACTTATGGTGCATAGATTTTATATAACCAATTCCTATGTTAGAAAGGAGGGGAAAAGTATGTCATGCTGGCAATAGACTACTTCACCAAGTGGGTAGAAGCAGAACCATTAGCTTTAATTACTGCAAATAAGATAGCCACTTCTGTTGTGAGGAACATAATTACTAGGTTTGGGATCCTTCATAAAATAATTTTTAGAGTTAGTAGTTTACAGAGCTTTGTGAAAGGAATAAAAAAATGGTTTTCCTCTGTTGCATATCCACAAGCGAACGGGTAAGTTGAGGCATCAAATAAAACCATTGAGAAGCTGCTCAAGAAAAAACTGCAAAAGGATAAAGGAAAATGGGCGGAGGAGTTACCTTTAGTACCGTGGGCTTATAAATCCTCATCCAGATCTCCAATTGGCCACACACATTTCTCCATAACCTATCACTATGAATCGATGCTCCTAGTTGAAATAAAGCTTCCATTACACAGAATAATATCATATGTGGCAGAACAAAACATAGGATGGCGAAGAATTACAATGTTAGCTCAAAGAGAGAAAATTTTGCAAGGGAGACCTAGTACTGCAAAGAGTAGTGGCTAATGCCAAGGACCCAGTGGACGAAGCTCTATGACCAAATTGGGAAGGCCCGCTAGTTGTAGTAGCTTATTAAGCCTATCGAATCTCAAGACCTGATGGAAATCTAGTTTCGAGAACTTAAAATTCTGAGCATCTCAGGCCTTACTCTGTATAGGCAGTATTATTTGTATAACAAAATATCAAACATTGTAATTATTATGAAAAGTAGTAATATAACGAACTAGACGTAGGGTTACTGGAATCCTCGAACCAGTATAAAAATCTCTCTGTGTTAATTTTACTAACATAGCAAACAACATTGTGTTGTATCATACATGACCCGGCATTACAACCAAACAATCACACTGGACGTAAGTATATTAGACGGCCTGAACCAGTACAAAAACCATGTATATGAATTAAAAAGGTTATCAATATGGGACCTGACTTCACAGTCAAAAAATAATCTGCCTCCAAATAACATGACAGACCATGCCAAGTGCATGAACAAAACGGACGCAAAGCTAAAAAATAAGCAAATTCAAATGAGCAAAATTAAAAGAAAGTGCAAATAAGCTAAAGCTCACAAGGTACTTATACTCATTTACAAGAGAGTTCAATTTATACAGTATCCTTATAGATATTTGCACAACCAAAATAAATATTTTCTATAACATAATTTCACAAAAGTGTTCTAAATTGTAAGTTCCTAAAATACTGCTACGATTATGAAATTTCTAGTCTAAGGAATGTTGGCCAGTGGTCGGTCCATTCTAATACAAAATTCTTTCTAGGATCATAGTTGGCACCTATCCATGTGTCCATTGGATCTTCCCCAGTTACCATAAAGCCTTTTTTGTTATAGAAAAACTCAAATCATGCACAAGGTAGAATAATTAAAAAAATATGTAGCTCATTGCAAAGAAATCTATCACATCTTATATCCGACATTCTGTCTTCAAAGCTTTTCTTTGAGATCGATAATTCGATCATGTCCTAGCACATTAACAAGTTATGCTGCAACTCTAGAAGCAATCTGAGCTTCTTGCAACTGATTTTCAAGTTCATAAATCTTAAGTATAGAGGTCTCTCTCGTCTATTCTAAAGTCTTTATTAATTCAGCCCTATCTTTTTTGAGTCATTGGAAAAACTATCAAAATATTTGAAAGCGTCTACTTTCCTCCCCTTTCTCTATGTGCAAGGGAGAACCTTCAGTCTCAGTCGCTCTAACTATCGCTTGTAGTAGTCCTCCACTTCTTTAAGTTAACCTTAATAATGTATTTATAGTTTCCTCTTCCACTCATCCGCCAACATAGCATCTATGCCTATAGAAAGAGTAGGGGTCGTACTCCCACTAAGCTCCTTAATCACCTCTCCTTCTTCGGCATCCCCCTTCTCTTCACACTGTTGAGCAGCCTGAAGAGACGAGTTTTCTATGGTTTTTCTTAATTCCTTGATCTCCTCTTCATAGATAACCCAGTAAAGTGCTTCGCTTTCCTTTAGTGTTTGTTATAGTTCAAACATCATTGAATTTGCAGCATCAAGCTCAGTGCATAGCTTGATGTTATATTGGTGTTGATGCTTGTGTGCATCCTTAAAATTTTCGAAATCATAAAGAGCATTTTTCTAATCTCTTTCAAGTTTTTCATTGGTAAGTGTTAGCCAAAAGCTCTCTTCTTCTAAGATACAGTAGAGGTTGTGGCCGCAAACTCAAATTCAGGTACACCTAAGTCATTCGGGCCATAGACAGTATGAACCGAAGGTGCATTGAATTTAGATACTATATGAGCCTCAGTGGAATGCCCATAAGAATAAAGGGAAGCGACTAAGATGATAATCATCGGAACCAATTTCAATGAAATTCAATTTGCATAAAGTAAAATTTGAAAATATGTATTGTATAAGTCGAGTTTTGTAGAAGAGTGCAACAAGTTCATGAAAAATTTATAATATACAAGGTTCGCTCCTTATTTAAATTCCTAAGCCTAATCCTAGACCATTCCAAATAAGGGCCGTCAGGAGGAAAAGAACCGCTCTCTAGGGTATAATGCCAACAGCGCAATACAAAGTCACTAAGTGCTTTGTAACAACCCGGGATTTGCATTACCAACTAATAAATAAAAGTTAGGATTTTTATTTATTTTAATGAAGCATAAAAGAATTTGGAATAACAAAATTTATGTGAAAAAGGCTATTTTAATTAAATGGGAAATATGAGATTTTAAAATGAGGATAAAATGTTATTTTTGGAAAGTTAAATATTTTAGAAGAGATTTTAAAACGGGTTTGGATAAGAAAAATGAGTTTTATAAACATACATGAACACTTAGACTAATTTTTGGAAAACATGAAATAACTCTCTTCATATTGGGTTATTAAACCTTACCCAATAACCCACCCTAAACTTCCTCTATAAATTATCTCAAACTCTCCTAACCTCATTCATCAAAACCCTAATCAAAACCCTAACCATTTCCTAAAGCTTTCATAACAAAAATGGCCTCCATCTTCATCTCCTTCTAGTTTTAGCTTATGCAAGTCATTCTATGCAAAGATAATGCAAATACCCACCTCAAATTCATTTTTATATCTTTTTTATTTCTGAAATTGATTTGGTAACACATGTTTTATGTGTTTTTTTGATCTTATAGCCTCCTAATCATCTTTTGCTAACTTGGGTTGATGCTATAGTAGTCTTTGTTGCTTTCTAGAGAGGTATATTGCTAAAAACCTCTTCTAATATGTGTTTAATCATCTTTTGATTTTGGTAATCAGTTAGTAACACATGTTTTATTATGTAACATGTGAATCATAGCTCTTTGATCATCTTTGCTTTCATTTTGGGGTGTGCACATAAGGTACTTGTAATATATGCTATCTGAAATTATAATTAGTTTATTACTGTTAGTAAATTAGGCATATCTCATTCATCTTAAATCGGAATTAAGATTTTCTTAAAGTTCTGGAAAGCTTATTCTGTAGCCTATAACTTTTATGTTTTGAGCTTTGCCTAATTTTGTGGTAAGAATGGTCGAAATCATGTTTGTTTGTCGCTGACCTGACAACAAACTACAGGGTTGAGAAACTAAAAACCTGATATTGATTTGGCCATAAGTTACTCGTTTCTTATCCAAATCTAATAATTTTGGATGTTCTGGAAAGCTTCGATTTAGGGATAAAACTTTCATGTTTTGAGTTTCATGAAATTTCGAAGTTAATTTGGTCAAAACTGTGCATTCTTACCACTGTCCCGAGAGCACAATGACAGTGATATAAAATTTAGATTTGAGAATTGTTTTAGTCATAGAATTTTCATCTCTGGTCGGAATTTGACGATCTTGGTCATTCCGAAAAGCTTAGAAACTAAGCTACAACTTTCATTTTATTCATTTTGCCAGAATTGGAAGTTTACTATGCCAAAATTGTGGTTTTTTATCTTTGGCCAGTTAGTGCATAGCTATAGGCCTTAGTCTCTTTTCTCCCGTTGTTTTCAGCGTAGAACCCCGAATTTGCGACGTCATCCCGGGCTCGTCCTTTGTCGGATTTCATCGTTTTTGGTCTCGTTAAAAATATGAGATCGAGATCTTTAACCATGCAAAGTTTGGTTTAGATCTGGGTGCATTAGGTACTTCGTTTCTATTGCCGAAGTAGCACCCAGAAACTGTTTTACAATAGCGATCATTTTCAGTTATCGTCGGACCAACTTCGAAACATTATCGTTTCTTCGTTTCAAGTCGAAACTGAGCGATTCTTGTTGCATATCAAAGTAGGAGTACTTTTCTACGCTCCTGCAAATTTTCATCAAGATCTGAGTTCAAGTGACCCTTCGACCATGTCGTCGAAGTGGGACCTTTACACTGTTTTGACACAGTAAAGTTTTATGATTTTTGTCCGACTTTGAGACGACGCCGTTTCTTCGTTTCAAGTCGGAATTTCCCGATTCTTTTTGCATCTTAAAGTAGGAATGTTGGAATACATGCCTGCAAATTTTCATGACATTTAGACATAGTTTGCTGGTCCAAATAAATTGCCGAACTTTGGTTCACGTCAGTTTTTTTGAATGTTTACAAACACTTAGAATATTTTTCAGTGATTTTCTGGTTTTATTGATTTCTTTGAGATTTGTCTCTAGATTTCGTACACGGGTTTTATGAATCATTTTCAAAGGATTTTTCACTCCTAAATGGCTTTAGAAATTATTATATAATATTATTTTTAATTATTAAATTAATTACTCCATAATAGGAGAATTTTCAAAAGCCGTTTTAAAGTGATTTCAAAATCAATTATAAATCCGTTTCGCACCATTATTTTCTATAGTAAAAATCTCACACTCACTTTTTAGCATGTCGAGCGAAGTGGAAAGGTGCTTAAACGGTTAGGAAATCTCCGGCTAATGGAACCGTGTGTATTTTCTTTCCGGTTAATCTCCGACCTATTCGATTGATCGTTTTGACCTCTGGTCTAGTTTACCGATGATACAAGGTGGACTTTTTATTGTTTGGAGTGTGAGATTGCTATTGGTTAGGAAACCGTTTAGTGCGAACGTGGGGTATGGGACTCATTGTTAACACTTTACGGGTTCCTCTCCAAGAAGTTAGTGACGCATTAGCCTTTGGGCGGCCAGTACTGGACCTCTGGGTCACCACGCCTCTGGGCAACCGTCTCTGGACACCTGCTCTATGGAGCAGTTTATTTTTCGGCATGCGCCTCTGGGCCTTATCCTTCTGGGAAGGATCTTGTCGTCTCGCGCGTTCCGCATCTGTGCGAGTGATCGATCACAACTCTACAGTACTTGGCAACAACGACTCTGGTCGGTGCACGTGCAATATTGGTATTATTTGATGATTTTTATATCCATTCGAGTACCGCCATTCGGTGTTGGTTCTATGGAGCCATACGATGTAAGTGCGATTTCCTTGTGGATTCACAGTGTCTCTAGACACTGCTTTTCAGTGTTGGATTTCATTGACTTTTCAGTATATCCCCATTGCTCTTTGGAGCATCGATCTTTGCTTGGGCATTGATTACAGACTCTGGTCACTCTTGGGATTATTGCCTATAGGCATCTTTTTACAGCTTTGGCTACGCCGATGATATGAGGCAATTTTATTTATTCTACAGTTTGGTGTTGATTTCTCTTTGGAGATTTTTATTGTTTATTGATGATTAGGGATCGTCATTATATTCATGTGGTTCATAATATACTTCTCTTTGGATAAGTACTGTTTTATTTATGTACCGCTTTATTCTATATCTCAGTTATTACTGATTGTTTAGCTAGCCTGACCCGAGTGTTTTCGCTCGGGTCAGACCGAGTTGTTTCAGGTTAGGTCTCTGGACTTAGCTTTTGTGCTTCCGCTTGGACATTATCTGCTATGCTGATAGATAGCGCTTTTATTTGTCCACTATTCCGCTACTCTGTTATTATTATTCAGACTTTGATATGTACATATTTTTGACTCACTTGGGTGAGCAGTGGCTTTGTACCCACTTATAGTATTTGGATCTGTATTGACGATGTATTGTTCTGGGATTTTATATCTGTTATGTGATTCTGTTCTGTGATGCTATTTCATTATGTTATTATGCTCTGTCCTGGTAGATCTTTAGCCATTTGTAATTTCGTTATAAGTATTTACTGAATATGTCGAACCACCTGATTGAGAAAAAATTAAATAGATTCCACCTTTCGACGTATTCGGTAGATAGTTATAGCTTGATTATAAATGGTCGCTACCACTATACTCTATTCTCCGCTTTAACAGACAGTATTACTCCCGTAATACTCTTTGTTACAGTGGGTCTCAGAGTGGGGCGTTACAGCTTGGTATCAGAGCCTGGTTTCAGGAATAAGCATAATAAACACAGAACAGATACACTTAGTACAATACATTTTAAATTAGATCCGAATTAAATCAAATCCCTTCCTTATCTTTATTGATAGATAAGTTAGGAATATGTATAGGAATCCGTTATATTCTGTAGTATTCCTTAATTAATTATCTATCATTGAATCATGTCTTACTCTAATTCTCGTTACGACATGTTTGACCAATTGAGCGGTGCGAAGGTCTTCTCTCAGCTTGACCTTGCCACCGGATTCCATCAACTACGAGTCATGGAAGACAGCATTCCTCTTACAGCATTTCGCACTCGTCATGGTTCTTTTGAGTGGTTGGTCATGCCGTTCGGCTTGACGAACGCTCCGGCTTTCTTCGTCGATCTTATGAATCGAGTATTCCGGGAATACATCGATAGATTCGTTCTGGTTTTCATCGACGATATTCTTGTTTATTCTAGATCCGAGGCAGAGCATGCGCGTCATCTGCGGATCGTCTTGGATACTCTTCATCAGCATCAGCTTAAGGCCAAGCTCTCCAAGTGCCATTTTTGGGAGAGCAAGGTCAAGTTCTTGGGTCATATTGTTTCATCTGAGGGTATTTCTGTCGATCCTGCCAAGATCGAAGCTATTCAGAATTGAAGGCAGCCCGAGAACGTTCATGATATTCGCAGCTTCCTTGGGCTGGCGGGTTATTACCATCGGTTTATCAAGAATTTCTCTCGAGTTGAACTTCCCCTCACGACTCTGACTCGTAAGGGGGTTCATTTTATTTGGTCTGATAAGTGTGAAGCTTCCTTTCAGCGACTGAAGGAACTTCTCACTCATGCTCCTATCCTTGTAGTTCCTGAGAGTAACCAGGATTTTGTTGTTTACACCGACGCTTGTGGTAGCGGCCTCGGTGCTGTGCTTATGCAGAAAGATCAGGTCGTTGCTTACGCTTCTAGGCAGCTACGTCTGAATGAGGTTCGCTATCCTACTCATGATCTTGAGTTAGCAGCTATCGTCTTTGCCTTGAAGACGTGGCGTCATTAACTATTGGGCGAACGTTTCATTCTCTACACCGATCACAAGTCGCTGAAGTATTTATTCAGTCTGAAGGATCTCAATATGAGGTAGCAGCGATGGCTCGAGTTTCTCGCCTCATATGACTTAGACATTCAGTATACCCCTGGCAAGGGTAATCGTGTGGCTGATGCACTCAGTTGCAAACACTCGGCAGTAGTTTCTATGATGATAGCCAAGTGGGATATTCTTGAGACTCTTTCTATGTGTGATATTCGAAATCGAGCTCCGTCTTCTGATCCTCAGATCTTGCTATTCAGCTTGGAAGCTCGACCTATTCTATTGGATCGCATTTCCCATGCTCAGCGGCAGGATCCAGACTTGTTGCGATATATTCATCTCCTTGAGTCGGGATCCAGTGATGAGACATTGTTGGATTATTCTATTGATTCTCATCGGTGTCTTCGCAAGAAGAACCGTATTTTGATACCATCTGATTTATCACTTAGGCGTGACATTCTAGACGAGTGTCATCGCACTAAGTACACTATTCATCCCAGGTCGAGTAAGATGTATGCCGACATGTGTCGTCTATTTTATTGGGAGGGCATGAAGAGCGATGTGGCAAGTTATGAAAGCCGTTGCATGACTTGTCAACAGATCAAAGCTGAGCATCAGCGTCCATCTGGTCTTCTTCAGCAGCTGGAGATTCCATTGTGGAAATGGGATCAGATATCCATGGATTTTATTGACGGTCTGCCTCGAACGAGGTCAGGCCATACTTCTATTTGGGTCATAGTCGATCGCTTGACCAAATCAGCTCATTTCATTCCTATTAAGTCCACTCAGACTGCCCCTCAGCTTGCCAAGCTATATGTGAAGGAAGTCGTTCGACTTCATGGCATTCCTAGCTCTATCGTTTGTGATCGAGACACTATCTTTACTAGTCACTTCTGGAAGTGCCTACAGTCAACTTTGGGCTCAAAGCTGAATTTCTCGACTGCTTATCATCCTCAGACCGACGGTCAGACGGAGAGGGTGAATCGTATTTTGGAGGATCTTTTGCGCTGTTGTATTCTGGATTTCGGAGGTAGTTGGGAGGATCACTTACCGCTTGTAGAGTTCTCCTACAACAACAGCTTTCAGTCTAGTATCGGCATGGCACCTTTCGAGGCTCTTTAAGGAAGGCCATGTCGTTCTCCTTCGTGTTGGTTAGAATCTGGCGAGAAGCTCCTTCTTGGTCCAGATTCAGTTCGGGAATCTTCTAAGAAGATTATTCTTATTCGTCAGACAATGAAAGAGGCGCAAAACCGTCAGAAATCCTATGCGGACAACCGTAGGAAGCCTCTTGAGTTCTCCATTGGTGATCATGTCTTTATTCGGATATCTCCTATGAAAGGGGTTATGCGTTTCAGCTCTACAGGGAAGTTGGCTCCTCGCTATGTTGGACCATTTCCTATTACGGAACGCATTGGCCCCGTGGCTTATCGTGTGGCTCTACCTGCTCACTTCTCTGGAATGCACGACGTGTTCCATGTTTCCCAGCTTCACATGTGTGTCCGCGACCCTGATTCTATCATTGAGCCGCATGCTGTGCCTGATTTAGAGATCTTACCTGATTTATCTTTGGAGCAGCAACCTCTTCGTGTGCTTGATTCGGAGGTTAGACGCCTTCGCAACAAAGAGGTTCCACTCGTGAAGATTCAATGGTCACTGAATCCTAAGGACTGCACTTGGGAGACCAGAGAATCTATCGAACGCTCTTATCCTGGCTTTCTCCCATCTTCTTCTGCGGGTGAGAATTCTCTATTTTATCTCTATCACTTCTTTTGTGGATTTGACGTTATAGACGACATCTATCTTAAGGAATTGCGGGGACACAATTTTCTTAAGGAGGGGAGTCTGTAACGACCCGGGATTTGCATTACCAACTAATAAATAAAAGTTAGGATTTTTATTTATTTTAATGAAGCATAAAAGAATTTGGAATAACAAAATTTATGTGAAAAAGGCTATTTTAATTAAATGGGAAATATGAGATTTTAAAATGAGGATAAAATGTTATTTTTGGAAAGTTAAATATTTTAGAAGAGATTTTAAAACGGGTTTGGATAAGAAAAATGAGTTTTATAAACATACATGAACACTTAGACTAATTTTTGGAAAACATGAAATAACTCTCTTCATATTGGGTTATTAAACCTTACCCAATAACCCACCCTAAACTTCCTCTATAAATTATCTCAAACTCTCCTAACCTCATTCATCAAAACCCTAATCAAAACCCTAACCATTTCCTAAAGCTTTCATAACAAAAATGGCCTCCATCTTCATCTCCTTCTAGTTTTAGCTTATGCAAGTC
Organism: Allium fistulosum; assembly: GCA_030737815.1. Lineage (NCBI taxonomy): Eukaryota > Viridiplantae > Streptophyta > Magnoliopsida > Asparagales > Amaryllidaceae > Allium > Allium fistulosum. The sequence goes on along the minus strand of CM060905.1, from coordinate 862,504,502 downwards.
ATTCTATGCAAAGATAATGCAAATACCCACCTCAAATTCATTTTTATATCTTTTTTATTTCTGAAATTGATTTGGTAACACATGTTTTATGTGTTTTTTTGATCTTATAGCCTCCTAATCATCTTTTGCTAACTTGGGTTGATGCTATAGTAGTCTTTGTTGCTTTCTAGAGAGGTATATTGCTAAAAACCTCTTCTAATATGTGTTTAATCATCTTTTGATTTTGGTAATCAGTTAGTAACACATGTTTTATTATGTAACATGTGAATCATAGCTCTTTGATCATCTTTGCTTTCATTTTGGGGTGTGCACATAAGGTACTTGTAATATATGCTAGCTGAAATTATAATTAGTTTATTGCTGTTAGTAAATTAGGCATATCTCATTCATCTTAAATCGGAATTAAGATTTTCTTGAAGTTCTGGAAAACTTATTATGTAGCCTATAACTTTTATGTTTTGAGCTTTGCCTAATTTTGTGGTTTGAATGGTCGAAATCACGTTTGTTTGTCGCTGACCTGACAACAAACTACAGGGTTGAGAAACTAAAAACCTGAAATCGATTTGGCCATAAGTTACTCGTTTCTTATCCAAATCTAATAATTTTGGATGTTCTGGAAAGCATAGATTTAGAGCTAAAACTTTCATGTTTTGAGTTTCATGAAATTTCGAAGTTAATTTGGTCAAAACTGTGCATTCTTACCACTGTCCCGAGAGCACAACGACAGTGATATAAAATTTAGATCTGAGAATTGTTTTAGTCATAGAATTTTCATCTCTGATCGGAATTTTATGATCTTGGTCATTCCGAAAAGCTTAGAAACTAAGCTACAACTTTCATTTTATTCATTTTGCCAGAATTTGAAGTTTACTATGCCAAAATTGTGGTTTTTCATCTCTGGCCAGTTAGTGCATAGCTATAGGCCTTAGTCTCTTTTCTCCCGTTGTTTTCAGCGTAGAACCCCGAATTTGCGACGTCATCCCGGGCTCGTCCTTTGTCGGATTTCATCGTTTTTGGTCTCGTTAAAAAGATGAGATCGAGATCTTTAACCATGCAAAGTTTGGTTTAGATCTGGGTGCATTAGGTACTTCGTTTCTATTGCTGAAGTAGCACCCAGAAACTGTTTTACAATAGTGATCATTTTCAGTTATCGTCGGACCAACTTCGAAACATTATCGTTTCTTCGTTTCAAGTCGAAACTGAGCGATTCTTGTTGCATATCAAAGTAGGAGTACTTTTCTACGCTCCTGCAAATTTTCATCAAGATCTGAGTTCAAGTGACCCTTCGACCATGTCGTCGAAGTGGGACCTTTACACTGTTTTGACACAGTAAAGTTTTATGATTTTTGTCCGACTTTGAGACGACGCCGTTTCTTCGTTTCAAGTCGGAATTTCCCGATTCTTTTTGCATCTTAAAGTAGGGATGTTAGAATACATGCCTGGAAATTTTCATGACATTTGGACATAGTTTGCTGGTCCAAATAAATTGCCGAACTTTGGTTCACGTCAGTTTTTTTGAATGTTTACAAACACTTGGAATATTTTTCAGTGATTTTCTGGTTTTATTGATTTCTTTGAGATTTGTCTCTAGATTTCGTACACGGGTTTTATGAATCATTTTCAAAGGATTTTTCACTCCTAAATGGCTTTAGAAATTATTATATAATATTATTTTTAATTATTAAATTAATTACTCCATAATAGGAGAATTTTCAAAAGCCGTTTTAAAGTGATTTCAAAATCAATTATAAATCCGTTTCGCACCATTATTTTCTATAGTAAAAATCTCACACTCACTTTTTAGCACGTCGAGCGAAGTGGAAAGGTGCTTAAACAGTTAGGAAATCTCCGGCTTATGGAACCGTGTGTATTTTCTTTCCGGTTAATCCCCGACCTATTCGATTGATCGTTTTGACCTTTGGGTCTAGTTTACCGATGATACGAGGTGGACTTTTTATTGTTTGGAGTGTGAGCTTGCTATTGGTTAGGAAACCTTTTAGTGCGAACGTGGGGTATGGGACTCATTGTTAACACTTTACGGGTTCCTCTCCAAGAAGTTAGTGACACATTAGCCTTTGGGCGGCCAGTACTGGACCTCTGGGTCACCACGCCTCTGGGCAACCGTCTCTGGACACCTGCTCTATGGAGCAGTTTATTTTTCGGCATGCGCCTCTGGGCCATATCCTTCTGGGAAGGATCTTGCCGTCTCGCGCGTTCCGCATCTGTGCGAGTGATCGATCACAAATCTACAGTACTTGGCAACAACGACTCTGGTCGGTGCACGTGCAATATTGGTATTATTTGATGATTTTTATATCCATTCGAGTACCGCCATTCGGTGTTGGTTCTATGGAGCCATATGATGTAAGTGCGATTGCCTTGTGGATTCACAGTGTCTCTGGACACTGCTTTTCAGTGTTGGATTTCATTGACTTTTCAGTATATCCCCATTGCTCTTTGGAGCATCGATCTTTGCTTGGGCATTGATTACAGACTCTGGTCACTCTTGGGATTATTGCCTATGGGCATCTTTTTATAGCTTTGGCTACGTCGATGATATGAGGCAATTTTATTTATTCTACAGTTTGGTGTTGATTTCTCTTTGGAGATTTTTATTGTTTATTGATGATTAGGGATCGTCATTATATTCATGTGGTTCATAATATACTTCTCTTTGGATAAGTACTGTTTTATTTATGTACTGCATTATTCTATATCTCAGTTATTACTGATTGTTTAGCTAGCCTGACCCGAGTGTTTTCGCTCGGGTCAAACCGTGTTGTTTCAGGTTAGGTCTCTGGACTTAGCTTCTGTGCTTCCGCTTGGACATTATCTGCTATGCTGATAGATATCGCTTTTATTTGTCCACTATTCCGCTACTCTGTTATTATTATTCAGACTTTGATATGTACATATTTTTGACTCACTTGGGTGAGCAGTGGCTTTGTACCCACTTATAGTATTTGGATCTGTATTGACGATGTATTGTTCTGGGATTTTATATCTGTTATGTGATTCTGTTCTGTGATGCTATTTCATTATGTTATTATGCTTTGTCCTGGTAGATCTTTAGCCATTTGTAATTTCGTTATAAGTATTTACTGAATATGTCGAACCACCTGATTGAGAAAAATTTAAATAGATTCCACCTTTCGACGTATTCGGTAGATAGTTATAGCTTGATTATAAATGGTCGCTTCCACTATACTCTATTCTCCGCTTTAATAGACAGTATTACTCCCGTAATACTCTTTGTTACAGTGGGTCTCAGAGTGGGGCGTTACATGCTTCCTTTTCTTTAACTACTTGGTCAATTTGGAAAGCAACTCTTGGGTTTCCTCTCTAAGTTGCATGAATGCCTCATATATGTAATAACCCTAATTTTGGTTAACATTATTTAGGACATTTAATTAGTTAAATTAAATGAAATAATGAAATGATTAAGGGATTGAGATTTGTGTTAATAGAGGTAGCCGTGCTAATTTAAAACAATGAACTAAGGGAAACTAAAATGAAATAGGTAAGGCAAACAGATAAGGGGCAAAGTAGGAATAAGACATGTTCTAATACCCTAAACCCTTCATGCCCATTCGTTTTACACGTTCAAAACAAAAACAAAACAAAAGAGAGGATGCCCACCATTAAGGGAAAACAAGAAGAAGATAAGAGGAAGAAGCTTAAGCAACTTAATCCAAGATCAAATCTAACTCCTTAATCAGAAGCTAAAGGTGAAAAATAAGTTACATCTCATATTTTTGATGTTTTTGGTTTCTAGAACAGATCCGAATTTTTTTGCAAAGTATATTGCTATGTTTTTTTATTGTTAAAATGGATATATATATATATATATGCTTATTGATGATTTAGGCTATTTCATATGGATTTTATGATAAGTTTTAATGTGAAACCCTATTAAATGACATCCTAATGCCTTGCGATTTTGAGATAAGGTCGAAAATAATATTTTAGAGATGGATTTCAATTTTCATAATTTTCTGAATTAATGTGGATTTATTACTAATTTTCTAGTGAAGAAAATGGTTAATTGGGTTTAAAATTAAATACGGCTAATTTATATTATTTTTGGGTTAGAAATTAATACAGGTTAGAAAACATATTAAAAATAATTTATGGGAATTTTTGTAGAATTTTCCTAAGTGTTTTAATAAGTATATAAAATTACCTAAGGTATGGGACTTAAATGTTTTATATATTTATAAAAGGAGAAGGGGCTTTTGTAAACATTTTAAATTATTACTTTTAAAATTTCAGCAGCACTTTTAGAAAAGAATTTAGAAAAGAAATTAGCAACCAATATATTTTGACAAACAAAGCAGGTTAGTTGAAAAGAATTACCATTTAAAGTTAAAATTCAGTTTTACCATATTGTTGTTTCGCCACTTTCGACACCAACCTTTCAACTAGGTACATCCGCCTCCATCTCCATCGAAACCAATGCGCATGGTATCAAAGACTTGGTACGTAGTGAATTGGATATAGGCGAAAGGTATATATTCGAAACAAGGGGTTCCAAAGGGGTTGAAGCCTTGTTTTGCTTTTAGAAGGAAATGCCCCTGCTTTTCTTTCGAAAAGAATGCTTTCGACTTGGTCAAATGGTTTTAAAGAATGGTTTCGTAAGAGGTTGCGTCTTTTGTTTTGTAAAGAAGCTTTCGAAGGGGTCGAACCCATAACTGCCGCTTCTAACCTTTCGAAGCAATTCTTTCGAAAGGGTTTCTTTGTTTTAAAACTTAAGTCGCTTCTCCAATGCTTTCGAAGGGATTGGTTTCGACACCGTCCACTTCTTTTACTTAGAAAATTGCTTTTGAAAGAGTGCTTTTGACTTAGACATTTTAGGACCCATTTTTCTATTGAAAGTTAAACCCAAAGGTTTCAAAAGGAATAGTTTTAAATGGTTTTGAAAGGTGGTTCCACATATTTTACTTGAACACAAATGCTTTTGAAAGGTTCGATTTATGTAAAGGACTTAATGCTTTCAAAAGGTTTAAGATAAAGGTATCGAAGGGTTGGTTTCCCAATGTTTTTTAAAGGTTTTAAATGAAAGGTTTCCAATGGTTTCAAAAGACATGTTTAAAATGTTTTGAAAAGAGGATGTCTATGGTTTTATAAAGCTTTCGAAAGAGATGATTTCAATGTTTTCGAAAGGTTTAATGTAAATGGTTCTGAAAGGTAGGTTTTGGCCTTCGGCCTAGGTTATAAAGTAAAGTAGTTTACTTGTATCGAAAGAGGTACTTTCAATGGTTTTGAAAGGGGTACTTTCAGAGGTTTCGAATGTTTCCATCAACAATGTTTTGTGTAAAGTATATATAACATGGAAAAGTGATTTAAGTAAACATAAAGTATGTTTTCCTTGTTTAAGTATGATTAAAAGGGTTAAATCAATTTGAAAGAAATGTTTTCAAGGAAAATTTTAAGGGTAGATGACCCTAAGTAAAATGACTCAGATATTAGAATACCAGATGGGACTGGTATGGGGTCGTGCCTTATACTTTAGCTAGTAGCCCTTAGCTAATATAAATCCAAAATTCCAGTGTGTAGGGTTTTGTCACAGCTAAGACTAAAATAATGTTACACATGAAAGGAATATACAGAGAAGATATAGGTTATTCGTGAGCCCGCAAAACCATTAAGATCAGTTGATAATGAAAGAAGTTTGGGGCAGACCATCCAGAAGAGTGTCTAACCGAAGTTAGACTATTTGTTTATTTTGTCTGGTAGGCCCGAGTCAGCCAAAGGTTAGTAGTTAGCCAAACAAAACTATAGTGTTCAGACATGTAGTCCATTTATTACATGGTTTGTATGCTTACATGATATTGCTATTATTGTTTTAACTAGTTTGGTTGCAGGTTTTGATTTGCAGAAGATAAGTTCTTAAAAGGGCATTAGTGAGGGGAACCCATTCAACTAAGCGGCGTGGTCTCACTTAATATTAGATAACCGAGATGTATGGCATTATTCACACCAGGCTTTATGTCTGATTCGAACTTTATGTTTTTCCCCTTAAACTCTCGGGTGAACAAAATTGATTTGAGTAAGCTGAGTGTTGAGGTTTATAGGTTTTAGTAGGTGGACGAATAAAACTTCCGGAGATGAGCAAGAGGCAGATGCTAGCTATTTAGGAGCTGTTATGTTTTTATTTCCGCTGTGATGTATTAAGATAGTGTTTTTGTCTATTTAGTACTCTAATCTACCAAAGGGGCATCTTCACATGTCGCTCTTGGCGTATTTATGTAATAATTATATTTGATATGAACCTGAGAAATGATTGGGATTATGTAATTGGATATGAAACATGTTTTGTGAAATGTAATCAGAAAAGTTGTTTTTGAATTTGTGATTTTGTTTCATATCCATGTGCTTCCGATATTATGGATACCATTAGAATTACCGTATTTTGTCACCGGAAGTTAATACTACAGATGAATGCAGCATCTGCAGCACTTAACTTTGGGCCTCAATAGGGGATGTTACAGCTTGGTATCAGAGTATAGGTTAATGAAAAACTTTAAACTTGAAATGATTTTTGAAAACATAATCCTACGGAATTAGAGGAAAGATCGGGGCATGGGATAACGCTATAGTAACATACTTGTATTTTCTATACATAAGTATACGCTATATCTCTATTCTCCTATCTCTCTTAGTCTATTTGTCTGTATCTCATGAAGACTCAAATGCAGATATGGATGTTAGAAGTGGAAGAGTTAATCTTGGTGGGGAGAGCACCACAACTAATGGAAATGGCAAACCAAATACCAGGAGAAATCAAGGTCAGGCACAAGCTGGAAATGTGGGCGTTGGAGTCTCGCAAGTTAACATGGGAGCGATGTATCAGTTCTTCGTAAACATGATGCAAGCGGGAGTTGCTGTTGGAGTAGTTGGAGATGGAAATCAAGAAGCTCTGGTGCATAACTATGCTGTTTTGAGTAGAGATTATGCATGGCTGGAAGGAAAGCTGTTTATTGGTACCAAAGACACAATTAAAGTGGAGAATTGGTTGATTCATTATGAGAGGATTTTCGCTGATCTGGGGCTCAATGATGAGCAGAGGAGAAGGCTTGCTTCTAGACAGCTACAAGGAGCTGCACTATATTGGTAATAGTGCGACTACTGGAGTCAATGAGGAGACAATGACTTGGGCTGAGTTCAAAAGGAGGTTTGAGGAGAGTTTTATGTCAGAGATTATGAAGTCCACTCTGCTCAAGAAGTTTGCTGAGTTAGAGCAGGGAGACATGACTGTGCTGGAGTATACAACGAGGTTTGAGGAGCTAGCGAGATATAGCTATGCTACCATTGATACTGTTATTAAGAGGAATGAAAATTTCATTCGGGGGTTGAAGCCTGAGCTTGCTAAGGCCACATTACCGCATATCAGGGATCCATGTGATGTTGTAATGGAAATGGCTTTAAGGAATGAGGCACTACGCCATAGATGGCCTATTGCAACGAAAATACAAGATGTTGCTAGCTACAATGTAACGATAGCTATGCTGATTTTTGTCTATTACAACATTAGCTTCAGGATGTTAGCATAGATATCAACACTATGTTGCAGTAGCTATAGACTTATAAAAATATTATAAAAAATGAGTGCGGGCTGGAAAAAAAGCGGGTCGAAATAATTTTTAACGCGGCAAGCAAAATAAAAGCGGCAAAAGCTAGGGTTTCACTCAAACACTTTTATTTCTTCGGCTGTTGGTATCTCTTTCTTGTGAAAAAAAGCTAGGGCTTGTTCTTGTTTTCCTTTGCTTGCAAATTAGGGCTTTGTTTAAAATTGAAGAAGCCGACTTTAATTACTTCGATCAGGTGGATTGTTCTTCGTGATTGCTTGACGATCGATTGTTTGGCTCTTTGAATTGTCTTCGGCTACTTCAATTCGATCAAGTTCGAATTTGATTCTGGTATGTAATTTTCTCCTTTTTCTTTACTGGTTTTGGCTTACTTGAACTTGATGGATTTTAAAGCCGATGATGATTGGGTTTTTATATAGATTCGAATTCCTAATTTTGTGTTCGTCTGATAGTTTGCTTGACTTCGTCTCGGCCATTTGATTATGTTTTGATGTTGATGATTTATCTGAATTTGTCAAATTGAGTAATTTGGTTTACTTGATTGACACGGTTTTGATTTTGACTTCGCTCGATTCCTTGATTGCCACGGCTTCGTTACTGAACTGTTCGATGTTGATTTCGATCTTTGTTTCCTTTGACTCCGGTCAGTTGCTTATGGCTTCAACTTGATTTTTGATATTACCATCTTCGACATCACTGAACTTCGGCACTGATGATATTGTGATGATATTTTCGACTGACATGTGTTTCAATATGCATTGAGTCTTTGTGTTCATTGTGATGGCACTGTCCAGTTGAGTTTGAGTTGCTTGTATAACTTGGTATCACTCTATTTCACTGGTACATGTGTTGGTTCATTACTTGTGTTCAAATGCTAACATGTACATGTTGGTTTGGTCTGGAATATTTGAGTTGATATTGGCCATTGGTTCACTTGATCTTGTTTATGATAAACTGCACTACATGTTGTACCTGTTATTGCTTGAATATTGAACTGCTTCATGTAGTCTGGTATTTTTATTTATGCTATCCTAGTTTGCTGCTTTGTTTCAGTGCTTATATATGTTCACTGATATGATTCATACTGTATTGCTTTTGAACTCGTAGCCTTGTCTCACTTGCATTGCTCATGTCTTTTTAAAAAACTGTCTAGTTGAGTTCACATGTATTGAGCTCTGGTTGTGCTTGCTTTGTTCGAAATTGTATCACTTGAGTCTGCACTTGCTTGATCCAGTTTCACAGTTGCATACTTGTATATGCACTCGAGTCTGATACTGGTGTATATGCTTGCTTATCTCTTACCAGACCTGTAGCCTGCATGTTGCATTTGCATTGTCTTCTTTGTGGTTTAGTTTCACACTGCTGTCACTTGTAATTGTCGTAGTGTTGCAGTCTATTCGAGGCAGTTTGCATATTTGTTTCATGTACATTCTGGCTTATGCTGGTACTGTTTCATTTGATGTGTTGTGTTATCATATTCACTTGGTGGCATTTGGTTGCATATCCATCACTGCACTGTTTGGTTGTATTTGAATTTTATGCTCGACAGTTTTATGATGTGCACGGCCTTATGGCATATACAGTGATACACTGTGTATGTCACAAGCTGTTCGTGTATGATGAATTCAAAATTAAATGATGACGAACAACCCAAATAACTGAGGCAAATATATTGCAAAATTCACATTTTATTTTATACTGCAAAAATATTTTATTTTCAATTTTACTGCGTCAATATTTATTTTTGCAGATTGCTCATATGCTGGATTCAATTTGAAGTGAATTTGAAGATAAAATACGAGTTGAGTGAATGAGTGATATGTAGTGAGGTCAAATGTAAATGTGAATCGTGATGTGATCAAAATTGTACTGTAATTGAAATTTCAATTACATATATATAGTGAGAGCTTGAAATTTGTACTATTCAAATATTGTAATAAATATTTGGTTGAATAAAATTTCTGTTTGAATTTAAATTCTGTGTTATTTATTTTATTCAGCAAATATTTATTTAATCTATGAAAAATAAAATAGTACATTAACAAATACATTTAAACGAATATGCTCTACATTGTGGGCCCTACAAAAATCAAATATGCTCTACATTGTGGGCCCCACAAATTCAGAAAGTTAATATCTATAGCAATATTTTGGAATGTTGCTACAGACACCTATGGATGTTGCTATAGACCCAAATACGGTTTTTTGCAACAATATTTCTTATGTTGCCTTAGTTAGTCAAAATGTTGCCTTTGAGGTCTGCGGCAACGCGGCAAAATGCATCACCGAGAAAGTGTTGCCTTTGCCCTTTTTTAGCCTACATCAACATTTTTTGGCACTTCTTGCATCACTTCTTGGGTGTTGCAGTATGCAATCTATGGCGTAGTGAGGAGATGCTTGTTGAATATGCAAGTATATGATTTTTGTTTGATGATAATAAACATATATATATATATATTCTTTTAAATGTATTTGTCAATTGTACTATTTTATTTTTCACATAATTAAATAAATATTTATTGAGTAAAATAAATAACACATAATTTAAATTCAAACATATATTTTATTCAAAAAAATATTTTATTATAATTTTTGAATAACAAAATTTGAGCTCTCACTATATATACACAAAATTTAAATTACAATACAATTTCAAATCACAACACAATTTTTTACATTTGCACCTCACTACATATCACTCGTTCACTCATATTTGTTCTTCAACTATATTCCAATTTGTATCCAACATCTGAATTATCTGCAAAATAAACACTGACGCAGTAAAATTGAAAAAGAAATATTTTTGCAGTGTAAAATAAAATGTGTTTTTGAAAATATTATTTGCCTCAGTTATTTGGGTTGTTCGTCATCATTTATTTTGAATTCATCTACACGAACAACTTGTGACATGCACAGTGTATCACTGTACATGCCACAAGGCCTTGCACACCGATATACACTTGATAAAACTGCAGGGACAGGAAAGCACAAGTTCAAAACCAATCAAAAGCTAGGTTCAACTCAAGTGCAATACAAATAAAGTCACGATACGAGCACAAGTTCAAACCCGAGCCAAAGCTAGGTTCAACTCAGCTGCAATACAAAAACAAAAATACAAATGGTCAAGTGCATAACAATGGAGCAACAAATATATATGCAGTGCACAACATTTCAGTGGAGACTTGACTGCACAGACCAACTCAATGTACACTTGAATCCAGACTGGTCAGAGAAACCAAAATGCACATGTCAATAGTGGTGACTTCAAGAACAAACAAAACCTCAAATGGCCAGACTCACAAGTCTAGTGACAACATGAACTGGTTCGAAGCAATAGAACTCCAAACAAGCCAAAGCAATATGAACAACCAAAGTGTTCAAATATACACACCAGACTCTAGAGAATGATGACATACATCAGGCATCACAACATGCATCATATACATGAGGACCAAATCATAGATGAACATGAGCATGCAACACAGTCTCGACCAAAACAACAAATCAATTTAGGTCAAACCAGCACTAAAACAAAATGAACTTGAATTAAATACAAAGCAACCTGAAACCCAAATAAAAACTAAATATAAAATGCACATGTATTCGAAGCAACCAACATAATGCTGGCCAGCTCACATGCAACCAGACTACAACATTAAAGGCAAAACCACACTAGTTCTATACATTTGAACAGAGGCCAGAAAATTAGTGCAGACCACAACTGAATGCACACCTCAAATGCTACAATATGAACAACATGAACTAGCACATGTGGTCAGAAAACACAATAAACTATTTGAAACAGAAATACACATACAAACACAATGAAGACAACAGCTCGAATGAGCAAGTGCAAACTCAAATATCAATGGCATCAGGGCAGTGCAATAGTGATGACACAAGTGCACCACACTAGGTGCAGGTATACAACAATCAAGTTAAGACTCCAAGAGGAACAAGTAAAGGCATCACAACATACATATATACGTGCGTAAACACACACATATATATGCAGTGGAAACCAATGCAAGATACTGGACATAGAACTCCAAGCAAGCAGTGACAGTGATCAAGAGACAATCAAACAAGTGCAACAAAGCATTCAGTCATGAACAATCAATGAAGCCAAGTGGATAGGCAACAATCGTACACATATGTACATATATATATATATATATATATGTATGTATGTATATACATGGTTATAGTAAACACAGTTGCACGTCACTGTTCAAAGAAAAGCAGTAGTTTTTCTTTCTCAAATTGATCAAGCCAAAGAAGTCAGAGGTAAAACACGGATGAACAAAGTCAAAGCACATCAGGAATTTCAATCTGAACATGTCAAATTTTAATAATAAAGTCAAAACCGTGGTGGCCAAGGTGATAACAAAAATCGAACAAGTCCAGATTAACACAAATGGCCGAAGTCAAATCCAAGAAAAGAACGGAACAAAATCTAAAGCAAATTCATGAAGCCGTGGTAAAAAAGCAATGAAATATTCAAAATTGAACAGATCAGGATTAATCACAAGCAAACAAGCGAAATCGAACGGTAGAGCAAAAAGTAACAAACGAATTCAAAAAATATATTCGAACAAAACTTTAGGGAATTAAACCCTGTAAAAACCATTAACATCATCGGCTTTCAAATGCATCGAGTTCAAGCATATCAACGAGAGTATGAAAGAAAATCACATACCAGTTATTGGTCGATTCGAACTCGATCGAGAAGCAGCCGCGAAGGAACGGAATCAATAGAAGACTCGAGCCTCATTTCTTACAAGCATACCAGCAAAGGTTTCGATCATCATTTTTCAAGCGGCAACTTCAACAAATCGGCAAAGCCCTAATTTAGTTTGAAAGAGGAACGAACATTCTCGAGCAAAGTAAAGAAATAGACATTAATTTACGAAGTAAAGGATACAGGCCGAAATAAAGAAAAGGGAGAAATTTTATATTGGGCCGGTTCTTTTATAATTGTTATTTAGGCTTAAAGTTTATATAAGGCTTCGTAATTTGTTTATAATTTGTATTTTTCTTTTAAACTTTTATTAAAGTCTAGTCGTGTGACTAGGGGATGAACTACGGTGGTGTAGTTCGAGAATTCACAACTCAGTGACTGAGTTGTGGCAGGGTTTTGAGCGTAGAGTTAGGTTAGTCGATAGCGGGTGTCGCAAGTTTACGTGTGTAAGTGTTTGACTACTTAATTTCTAGTAGAAACCTTGGGGGCAGCACATAGGTAGGTTTTTGCCGAATCTGGGTAAATCTATGTTGTTCTATTTCTGCTTTTATTATTCTGCTATTATATGTGCTGCAATTATTTTATTTATTTCCACATTAATTGTTATAATTATTAGTATCACCCTATTCACCCCCCTTCTAGGGTGAAATCGATCCTACAATGCTTGCTTTTCTGGAAAGGAATAAGGCAAAGGAAGTCCATGTAGGGAGAAATCAGAAAAGAATATTTTTTCACAAGAAAGTAGCTCAGAAGGGTGGAGCTGCCAAGAAAGGAAAGGCAGAGGTTGTCTGCTATAAATTTGATAAGAAAGGGCATTTTGCGAATGAATGTCGCTCAGAAGATGGAAAGAAGGTGATCGGGAAGAAGAATATTAGATGCTTCAATTGCGATCAAATTGGACATTACAAGAACCAGTGCAAAAAGCCAGCTAAAGATGGAAAGGGCAAAGTGTTTGTATTGGAGCCAGCTACCTCGAGGCCAACAACAGAGGAAAAGGGAAAGGCTGTGTTGGGAGGTACGCTTATGATTTATGGTATGTCGCTTAGCGTTCTATTTGATACCGGTGCATCACATTCTTTTATATCTCATTGTTTGGTAGATAAGCTTAACCTAGAACCCTTATACCTAGTTACTTCCTTAAGGGTTGCAAATCCGATAGGAGGTTGTGCGACTCTTGGGATGAGATGCGACCACTTAGAGTTTGAATTGTAAGGTCATACATTTGTTTGTAGTTTACATGTGTTTGATTTCATAGGGTTTGGAATTATTTTGGGTATGGATTGGTTAAGTAAATACGATGCTAGGATATTTTTCCATGATAGGAAAATATCGCTTAGACACCCTGACTGTAGTGATCGGATTATATACTCCATAGAAAACCCTTGTTTTGAGGTTAATGCTTTGTTGAGTGTGTGAAGGTAGAAGACGAGTTGAATTGAGTTTTGATGATTAGAGAATTCGTGGATGTTTTTGAACTTGTAGTAGGATTGCCACCGAAACGAGCCATTGAGTTTCAGATAGCTTTAGTACCAGGAGCAGAACCGGTGAGTAGACCGCCAAGCAGGATGACACCTACCGAGATGAAGGAGTTAAAGGTGCAGTTGGTATATTTGGAAGGCAAGAATTTTATCAGGCCAAGCAGTTCACCTTAGGGAGCAGCCGTAGTATCTGCCAAGAAACTAGACGGATCGTTAAGGTTATGTATCGATTATCGTAAGTTGAATGAGAAGGTGAAAAAGAATTGATATTCGTTGCCTAGAATTGATGATTTGTTCGACCAGTTGAGTGGAGCCAAAGTATTTTCCTAGTTGGATTTAGCGACAGGGTTCCATCGCTTAAAGTGGTAGAGGATAGTATTCCTTTGACGGTGTTTAGGACCAGATATGGATCGTACAAATGGTTTGTAATGCCGTTCGGACTAACTAATGCGCCAGCATTCTTTGTGGATTTAATAAATCGATTTTTCCGAGAGCACTTGGATAGGTTTGTGTTGGTTTTCATACATGATATTTTGATATACTCTAAAGATGAAGGAGAGCATGAACTTCATCTTAGAGTGGTGCTTGAGATGTTGAGGCAGCATCAACTGAAGGCGAAATTTTCGAAGTGTCATTTCTTGAAGAAGAAAGTGAAGTTTCTTGGTCATGTAGTCTCAGAGAAAGGGTTGTTTGTAGATCTGACTAAGATCGAAGCGGTGAATAATTGGAAGAGACCCGAGACAGTGACCGAGAGAAAGAATTTTCTTGGGTTAGCTGATTATTATCGAAGATTCATAATTTTTTGCGGATAGAAGCTCCGATGACCAAGCTAACGCGAAAGGATGTGAAGTTCGTTTGGACCGATAAGTGCGAGGAGGCATTCCAAAAGCAAAAAACTTATTGCCTAATGCACCTATGTCAGTTGTTCCAGAAGGTAATTAGGATTTAGTGGTATATACAGATGCATGTGGAACAAGATTAGGAGTGTGTTAATGCAAAGAGGTAAAGTGATTGTCTATGCATCTCGATAGCTTAGACTGCATGAGGTTAGGTACCCGACTCACGATTTGGAATTAGCTGTGGTAATTTTTACATTGAACGTTTAGAGACAGTACCTTTGGGAGAATGATTTGAACTATATACAGATCATAAGTCGTTGAAGTATTTATTCTCTCAGAAGGAGTTGAATATGAGACAATAGAGGTATTTAGAGTTTTTAGCCGCTTATGACTTTGGTATTGAGTACACACCAGGAAAAGGCAACAAGGTTGCGAATGCACTTAGTAGGAAACATCAAAATGTAGTATTGGCAATTATACCTGAGTGGAAAGTTTAGAAGTGTTGACGACATGCAGAGTGCAATGGAGATTTGAAGCTAGGTCTAGTAAGGAAATTGCTATGTTGTCATGTTTAGTAGTTCGACCAATGATAATAAAAAAGATTGCTTCTAAACAGATAAAGGATTCAGTATTAGTTGAACGAATCAGAAGGTTAAGGGATGGAACATAGAGCGATGACTTGAAAGATTTTAGTCTTGACCAGAATGGGTGATTAAGGAAGAAAGGAAGGTTATGTGTTCCAAATGTAGGAAGCATTAGGAAGGAAGTTGTTGAAGAATGCCATCATTCAAAGTTCACTATTCATCTAGGAGGAACTAAGATATATCAGGACATGAAGAGGAGTTTCTTTTTGGAAGGTATGAAGAGGGATGTATGCTTATGGGTGAAGCAGTGTCTGAACTGTCAACAGGTAAAAGCAAAACATCAAAAACCAAGTGGCTTACTTCAACCTTTAGATATTCCAGTATGGAAATGAGATTCTATCTCAATGGATTTTATAGATGGGTTGCCAAGATCTAATAGAGGAAATGAAAGCATATGGGTCATAATGGATAGGTTAACCAAGAGTGCCCATTTTATTCTAGTTAAGTCAACCTAGACGACACCTGTTTTAGCTAAGTTGTTTATGAAGAATGTAGTTAGATTGCATGGAATTCCTAGTAGTATAGTAAGTGATAGAGGTTCCTTATTCACTAGTGAGTTCTGGAAGAGTATACAGGATACTTTAGGTACCAAGCTCAAGATGAGCACCGCTTACCATCCACAGATCGATGGGAAAACGAAAAGAGTTAACAAAGTCTTGGAAGATTTGTTAAGAGCTTGCGTGCTAGATTTTAGAGGATCATGGGAAGACCATCTACACATAGTCGAGTTTTTGTATAACAACAGTTATTAGGCTAGTATAGGGATGACACCGTTTGAAGCTTTGTATGGAAGGCCATACAAATCTCTAGTTTGTTGGTTAGAAACCGAGATAGGTTGGTTCTTGGTCTGAATTTAGTTAGAGAAGCCACATAGAAGATTGGGTTGATTCGAGCTAGAATGAAGGAAGGTCAATCTAGGAAGAAGAGTTATGTTGCTAAGAGACGGAAGGACTTAGAGTTCTTAGTAGGAGATCATGTTTTCGTCAAAGTATCACTAATGAAAGGTGTAATTCGATTAAGGAGATTAGGAAAATTGGCATCGAGATTCGTCGGATCATTTTCTATTATAGAAAGGATCAGGAAACTCGCATATAGAGTAGAGTTACTGAACAGTTTTGGCAGGAGTCCATAATGTTTTTCATATTCTCATCTAAGGAAGTGTGTTCGATATCCAGAGACTACTATAGCACCGACTATGTTAGAGGACTTAGTAGTGGAACCGAACTTGGCCAGTTTGTATAGTCGGGA
This sequence comes from Allium fistulosum, assembly GCA_030737815.1. Lineage (NCBI taxonomy): Eukaryota > Viridiplantae > Streptophyta > Magnoliopsida > Asparagales > Amaryllidaceae > Allium > Allium fistulosum. Next base: position 862,487,963 of record CM060905.1, on the reverse strand, counting down.
GAGATGAGAAGGGGCTAAGGAACAAGACAGTCAGATTAGTTAAGGTCCAGTGGAGCGGTGATAAGAGAGACTGTACTTAGGAAACTGAGAGCAGGAATAGAGACGCTTATCCTGATATGTTTCATGGTATGTTTTACCTTTAGGATTGACCTGTTGTGTATCTTTCCGTAATTTCAAGGATGAAATTATTTAAGGAGGGGAGTCTATAACGACCCTAATTTTGGTTAACATTATTTAGGACATTTAATTATTTAAATTAAATGAAATAATGAAATGGTTAAAGGATTGAGATTTGTGTTAATAGAGGTAACCATGCCAATTTAAAACAATGAACTAAAGGAAACTAAAATGAAATAGGTAAGGCAAATAGATAAGGGGAAAATTAGGAATAAGACATGTTCTAATACCCTAAACCCTTCATGCCCATTCATTTTACACGTTCTAAACAAAAACAAAACAAAAGAGAGGCCGACCACCATTAAGGGAAAACAAGAAGAAGATAAGAGGAAGAAGCTTAAGCAACTTAATCCAAGACCAAATCTTAACTCCTTAATCACAAGCTAAAGGTGAATAATAGGTTACATATCATATTTTTGATGTTTTTGGTTTCTTGATCAGATCCAAATATTCTTGCAAAGTATATTGCCATGTTTTTTATTGTTAAAATGGATATATATGCTTGTTGATGATTTAGGCTATTTCATATGGATTTTATGATAAGTTTTAATAGAAAACCCTATTAAATGACATCCTAATGCCTTGCGATTTTAAGATAAGGTCAGGAATAATATTTTAGAGATGGTTTTCAAATTTCATAATTTTCTGAATTAATGTGGATTTATTATTACTTTTCTAGTGAAGAAAATGGTTAATTGGGTTTAAAATTAAATAGGGATAATTTATATTATTTTTGGGTCAGAAATTAATATATGTTAGAAAACATATTAAAAGTGATTTATGGGAATTTTTATAGAATTTTTATAAGTGTTTTAATAAGTATATAAAATTATTTAAGGTATGGGACTTAAATATTTTATATATTTATAAAAGGAGAAAGGGCATTTTGTAAACATTTTAAATTAGTACTTCTGAAATTTCGGCAGCACTTTTAGAAAAGAAATTAGCAACCAATCATATGTTGACAAACAAAGTAGGTTAGTTGAAAAGAATTACTTTTTAAAGTTAAAATTTAGTTTTACCATACTTTTACTGTTTTGCCACTTTCAGCACCAACCTTTCGACTAGGTACTTCTGCCTCCATCTCCATCGAAACCAATGCGCATGGTATCAAAGACTTGATACGTAGTGAATTGGACATAGGCAAAAGGTATATAGTCGAAACAAGGGGTTCCGAAGGGGTCGAAGCCTTGTTTTTCTTTTAAAAGGAAAGGCGCCTGCTTTTCTATCAAAAAGAATGCTTTTGACTTGGTCAAATGGTTTCAAAGAATGGTTTCGAAAGAGGATGCGCCTTTTGTTTTATAAAGAAGATTTCAAAGGGGTCGAAACCCCTAGCTGCCGCATTTAACCTTTCAAAGCAATGCTTTCAAAAGGGTTTCTTTGTTTTAAAACCTAAGCCGCTTCTCCAATGCTTTCGAAGGTATTGGTTTCGACAGCGTCCACTTCTTTTACTTAGGAAATTACTTTCGAAAGAGTGCTTTCGACTTAGTCGTTTTAGGACCCATTGATCTATTGAAAGTTAAACCCAAAGGTTTTGAAAGGAGTAGTTTTAAATGGTTTCGAAAGATTGTTCCACATATTTTACTTGAACCCAAATAATTTCGAAAGTTTTGATTTATGTAAAGGACCTAATGCTTTCGAAAGGTTTAAGATAAAGGTTTCGAAGGGGTGGTTCCCCAATGTTTTCGAACGGTTTTAAATGAAAGGTTTCCAATGGTTTCGAAATACATGTTTAAAGTGTTTTGAAAAGGGAATGTCTATGGTTTAATAAAGCTTTCGAAAGAGATAATTTTAATGTTTTCGGAAGGTTTAATGTAAATGGTTTCCAAAGGTAGGTTTTTGGCCTTCAGCCTCGGTTATAAAGTAAAGTAGTTTACTTGTTTCGAAAGGGGTACTTTCAAAGGTTTCGAATGTTTTCATCAACAATGTTTTGTGTAAAGTATATATAACATGGCAAAGTGATTTGAGTAAAGCATAGAGTATGTATTTCTTATTTAAGTATGATTTAAAGGGTTAAATCAATTTGAAAGAAATGTTTTCAACGAAAATTTTAAGGGTAGATGACCCTAAGTAAAATGACTTAGATATTAGGATCTCGCGCCCCATACTTTAGCTAGTAGCCTCTAGCTAATATAAATCCCAAATTCCAGTGTGTAGGGCTTTGTCAGAGGTAAGACTAACATAATGTTACACACAGAAAGGAATATACAGAGAAGAGATAGGTTATTGGTGAGCCCGCAAAACCATTATGATTAGTTGACCCTAGGAGAAGTAAGTTAGGGATAGACTGTCCAGAAGAGTATCTAACATAAGTTAGACTATTTGTTTATTTTGTCTGGTAGGCCCGAGTCAGCCAAAGGTTAGTAGTTAGCCAAACAAAACTATAGTGTTCGGACAGATAGTCCACTTATTACATGGTTTGTATGCATACATAATATTGCTATTATTGTTTTAACCAGTTTGGTTGCAGGTTTTGATTTGCAAAAGGTAAGTTCTTAAAAAGGTATAAGTAAGGGGAAACCCATTCCGCTAAGCGGCATGGTCTCACTTAATATTAGATAACCGAGATGTATGACATTATTCACACCAGGCTTTATATCTGATTCAAAGTTTATGTTTTTCCCCTTAAACTCTCTGGTGCTCAAAATTGATTTGAGTGGGTTGAGTGTTGAGGTTTATAGGTTTTAGTATGTGGACGAATAAAACTTTCGAAGACGAGCAGGAGGCTGATGCTAGCTATTTAGGAGTTGTTATGTTTTTATTTCCGCTGTGATGTATTAAGATAATGTTTTTGTCTATTTAGTACTTTGATCAACTAAAGGGCATCTTCACATGTCGCTCTTGGCGTATTTATGTAATAATTATATTTGATCTAAACCTGGGAAACGATTGGGATTATGTAATTGGATATGAAATGTTTTGTGAAATGTAATCAGAAAAGTTGTTTTTGAATCTGTGATTTTGTTTCATATTCATGTGCTTCTGATATTATAGATACCAATAGCATTACCATATTTTGTCGCCGAAAGTTAATACTATAGACGACTGCATCATCTGTAGCGCTTAGCTTTGGGCCTCAAGATAGGGGATGTTATAATCTAACTTTTTCTCTCTCCTACAAATCACTACTACACTAAGATCAAGGCAATCTACAATTTGAGTATGATGTTTTTCCATGCTTTCCTTTAGGAGTTTACTAAAAATTACTTCCTTAGAAGATTATAAAGAACAAAGAAATGAAGACAACGTGGTCATTCGTAATGCTGTATAAAATAGTAGGACAATAAAAAATGTTAGTGATGACAAAATTGGAAAAAGAAGTTTATTCATTACACACCAAAGAATTTAGACAACCAATAAAAATATTGAAAATATTTAAAAAAGCTCAAGTAATTACATGGACTTGGGAAGTAGATGTGACCTCAGTCCTCTTAGATAGTGCATTCTCATCATCTTGCTGCTGCAAGGTGTCTTGGTTGGTAAAAGAGGAAGCATTATCCTTAGCCATCTCCTTAGCCTACTCGGCCCTGTAATAGGCAAGGGCATCTTTGATTCTTGTGGAGTCCCCCAAAATGCTGAGGTCAACCTCAACAGTAGCATCATTTAAGTGGTCGGCAAAAAATTGGCGCTTAACTGCGGCGTACATCTTGAAGAGCACACCGTAAGTAATCTAATTAAGCTTGTCCTTATACTCCTCCAACTCCTTTTCCTTCTCCCCTAATGCATTATCTTTCCATTCCAACTGCTGACCCTTCAACTTTAAAGCCTCTTCCACTACCATCCCTACCCCCTCTTCCCTCCCTGCCTTCTCTTGTTGAGCTCTGAGCTCTTCATCTACTTTGGTTTTATTGAAGGCTACGCATCAAGGTCCTCCTCCAGCTTAACAATTCGAGTAGTAGATAAGACCGGGTCATATTCAGCCCTCTTTAGAGCCTCAATAGCCTTAGACCTACCTAAAGTAAACAAGATGAGAATTGGTGAAGCAAATCATCATTGAATAAAAAAAGAGAAGAAGGCACTTACATATGCCCAAGTCATGTGAGCTTGGTAGCAAGTTCAGAGACGTGGAGTACAGAAATGGGAGTGCAATGGGATAAGATTGGGAGGCAGAAGCAATACAGGATAGACTATCCAAAGCAGCATGTAACGCCCTATGAATTTAACAAAAATCAAATAATAATTAGTAAAGCCAAAAAAAGAATTTTTACAAATGCCATAGTTTAGTTATGAAACTTACACTGTTGTATTCGTGGTATTTTCTAACCAATCATATATAAAAAAAAATTACAATCGAAGTTCAATCGAAAAAGTTATTAACGTTTGAAGTACTCGGATCAAAAACAATTCAGAATCAATTAAGAAAGTAAATGTTAATAACTTAACATTAAAATGCGCATTAAATATAAATGTTAATTAAGGGTACTCAATCAAATTAAATCTAATTAAGAAGGCATGTAAGTGAATAAATTGGGCGCAGAAGTAAATAAGTATTAATAACTTATGTTCATATAAACATTAGATGTAAATGTTATCATTTAAGTAATTGACTATGTTGAATCTAATCAAATCAGAGATTAGAAAGAAGTAATAAAAGGAGATCAGCGTTAAATCAAATTAAATCAGCGCTGAAAAGGAAATAAATAAAGGAGAATTAATTAACATTAAAACTAACATTAATAAATAAGATTGTTAACATTGAAGGATAGATAATAGGGAAATAAATATTGTCAATTAACATTAGACTAACATTTAAATCAATGCTAAACTATTAAGTAGTGTTAATAATGTTAATGCTAATTAGATGGAACAAAATCGATCGCATAAGGAAAGAAATAGGGAAACATAAGCACAAAAAAAAACATAACACATATATAGGAAAGAAATAGGGCAACATAAGCACAAAATAAAACATAACATATATATAGCGACCGGGTCGACCTCATTTTTGGGACCGGTCGACCGCTAGCAGTCGATCAGGTGGCTGCTATGGTGGTCACATTGAACTTAGGCCCAATGGACCGGATCTTTTAAATTTAAATCTAACAGATGTAAATTGATTTGTGCACCTATAATACATGCCTAACCCTTTACTTTTATTCTCATATTTTCTAAATCAAAGAGCGAAGCTCTGCCATTTTCTTTTCTCCATAAATCTTATAAAATAGAGAAGTTATAAATTAGTATATATGTATGTGTGTGTATGGAGAATAGTGAAAAATAAAAGAGAAGAAGAGTAAAGGGTGAATCAATTCTGCGAAGAAAAGGTAAATCTTGATCCAAATCTAAAATTAAATTCAAATCTCTTCTCAGATCTAAATTTCTAATAAATATGTATATTCTCGTGGTACATATTTTGATAGGGAGAAAAGGGGAGTCAAACAGAAATAACAGGGTTTAGATATGAAGACTTGGAAACCTCAAAAGGTGAGTGTGAAATTATATAATTTTATGTAATACTGGATTTATTTCGTTGTAAATCTATTCCTTGTATGCCTGGATTTAATTATTTGGAGTTGTAGGGCTAATTATATATGTGTAATGAAATTAAAACCCATGCCTACATATTCTGTGAACTGTTAATTTGAATCTGGAGCAAGGGTCTAAGTTGTAGTCCCTAAATTAAGAAGATCTTATAGATATTCCAGATTTGTAGATTTAAATGACATATACTAGTTATTATGAAATAAAGGTTATTATAAATTGAATTGGTATTTAAGTAGTATTTTAATTCATTGGGATGAAGTGTGTTGCAAAGTAAATTTTTATAAATTATCTAGTTTTATGAATATGAATAAACATTTGAAATAACTAGAAATATGCCTAAAAGTAAAAGACGAACAAAATAGGAATGCTTACCATATTTTGTACTGTCCATTCCAATAATAAAAGTAAAAGGATAATTTCTTGTAATTCCAAATGTAACACAAATCCCCTTTTGGTAAGTTATAGAAGTTTACAATGTTAACAATTTCTTTTGGAAAAGATGTAATTCCAACGTATAAATGCAGAAATCCCTAGGTATAAAGTAAAGAATTGTAAGTAGGGACATTAATAACAGTCTAAATGTAAAACTAATATATGCAACAAAAGACAAATTAGAAATTAAAAAATAAGCGACACAATGTAGGTAAATTATTGACATGAGTAAGTAATGAAGTTAGTGACCAAAGGAAGATAGTATGAGATAAAAAGGAATAGTAAAGAAAACTAATAATAAAAAGGAAAAATGGACGGTAAAAGATATTTAGATCATTTAAATTAAAAGTAAGCGGTAAATGACACTAAATTAACATTAATGAAATGAGCCTATCCTATGCTCAATAAGGTCCCCCACCTTAGTTGTACCTCGAAGTAAACATGTAAAAGTAATTGAATATTACTAATAGTTGAACATTGAAGGCATAGTAAATAAATAAGTATGAATATAACGTAGTCTCAAGTATGCATTTATGAAGGGAATAAATTATTAAAGTTAGTCACTAGCTTAGATTATATAAGAAATGACTTGGTCATTAAAATGGGTTGGAATGCGAGGTCAGTTGTGTTACACAATAGAAGTCCGTCCACTACAAGAGACTACCAGTAGTTGCGCATACATTATGCTGATGTGAGACACATCTAACTGTAGGACCCGTGGAATTATACGTTCGCGTATAGGTGAAGGGAATACCAAGTATGATAGTTTGCCTCAATCGAAGTGTCAAAGGACAAGTAGAGTCTGCTTCAACCTTTTATGGAGGTATTAAGCAACAAGTGGGTATTTCCTAGATTGCATTAGGCAATCTAATGGATAGTGAGAAGGGCTCGGCACTATGACTCTGAGATTGGTACCATATATGGGAGTAGGAGCAGGTTCATAAGTCGAAAACGTCATTGGTCCTAAGCGGTCAGCGGAAAGATGAGGGTTACACCTAAATGGGCTATACCTCCTATTAGTGTAGATCACGTTTAGGTTATGCACCGTAACAGTTTTTTGTTAGGATGCAAGACTAGATTACCCTTAACGGAGGTCTTTCAAAACGAATAGGATAGGTAAACTATTGTAATGTCGGTATTACGCATTATGGAGTTCCTTGGTATGCACGGCGGTGAGGACGTGATACTGCATCGGTGATGGAACCTTACGAGGTGATAGGTTACAAATACTAGTGGAGATGGTATCTTGGTCCAAAGGAGGACTATGGTAGTAGTTATTGTCTACCAAGAGTAGATGAGGCATATTGTATGCGTACGTGGAGTCGAGGTGACTAAGTAAAATAAAAGACATAACATGTAATGGAAGGCAATCAACATAAACTAGTGTTATGTATAAAGTGTGTAATTTACCAGTCACCAGAGAATGTTGTTCTAACTCCCTCCTCATTACAACCCACATGATAGTTTTAAAGGGATATGTACTAGTTTAAGGCGGAAACGGGGGTAGGACATATTTCCTTATGCATGCGACACTGATAAGGACACCAAGTATTAGAAGTGTCAACCTTGGTCAGTAGCTATATCTTTTATTATAGTTTACTATTTCGTTATGATTTTATATCGGTAGTACTCTGATATGCATTTATTTATCTACAGGCTATTAGAACCAACGATCTGTACTTTGGTGGATTTGGGTATTTGATTTAGCGAAAATACAGGTCCATTAAGGTGCGGGTTTTTGTATATGTATCAGAGCTTAGGTTAGTCAATCTTATGATTAGGATACGTTGAGTGAACCTATTTATATTTTACCTATAATTAGATATGTTATATGCCAAACTCTACAAATTCCAACTATAGAAGTAGTTGCAACCATATTTTGAAAAGATGGATAATGCGACTATGAGTTGGAACAATAGATTAAGTTGAAGATGTACTCCTATCCATATTACCCCATGAGAATTAGGCCGTATTGGAAGGCATTAACTTAAGAAGAGCATGAATGTGGCATATTAGAGAGTCCCTGAAGTTGGATAGTACTTGACTTCCCTATAGATCATAGATTTCCCTATGGTAGTAGATCCCCACAAGATTGCCGATTAATGATGTACATTAGGCCCAGATAATAGGAAGTGAGAATCTATGTGTTGCAAATATCTGAAAGTAAGTTCTCGAAAGAAGGCGTGTAGTAATCACTCTAAGATGATAGCCGATTTTAACATTATGGGAGAAGATAAATCAAAAGTAAGTGGTAAAGAAGAAAAGTCCAAAAGTAACGATAAGTAAAACCCACTCTAAGTCTGATCTTATGTGAAAGAATTTAATATTAAAAGGTTTGAGAAAAATATATAAATAAAATATTTGAAATAATTTTCGAAGGATTTATTTAAAAGTAGAAAACCTTATTTTTGAAAAGTAACTAAGTATTAATATTTCTGCAGAATAAAACATCGTTTTATATTTAAATAAAAATTTACAGTAGAAGTTAAATAATTTTAGATCGGGAATTTCAGTTAAAAAGGGTTTTTAATAAAGAGATATTTCTTTTGGAAAAACATATTTATAGCACATATATATAGCTTGTTGACTTTCTAGAATGAATAATTTTAAGTTGAAAAATTAATTTTGGGGTGGACACCAGGAAGTGGTACAAGTCTAAAATATGGTAAATAGAACAAGGAAAGAAGATTAGAACCTAAAAATAAAGCCGTAGGCGAACACACTACAATGGTTCAATAGAGAATACACTCAATTGAAGGAAAAGTTATATAAAAAGGTAACTTAAAGAAGAGCAGTTTAGGTAGAAGAAAGCTAAATAGTAGTAACGTTATGAAATGTAAATAGAAAAGATGTTAGAAATTTATATAAAATAAGGTTAGTAATTAGAAATAATATAGAAAATTTAAAAAAAGAAAAACGGATAGTTTCCACAAATATGTGCAGTAATTGCACGTACCTTTTTAGGGTGGAAGTTGTCCGATCTACTCCAGTGTTAAGTAAAAGTTATAAAGGATGTTTTATAAACACTATAAAGTGCATTTTTGAAGAAAATGGGTTAGTATAAAAATTGAGTTTTTAAAATGCAAAACTTAGTAAATAGTTTGAGTTAAAAATCACATTTAATAAGAAGTAGAATCTTTATTGTTAAATGGCCATATAGGGAAAGTTGATTTGGATGACTTGATGTAATAAAAGCTTGACACTCTTATTTGAAAAGAAGGAAATGATCTTTTAAAAGTTAAACTGCAAAAGTTTCTTTTCAGATTAATAAATAAACTTAATTGATAAATCTTAAATTATAGCCTTAAAAGTCAAGGCACCAAGTTATTTTTGAATTTAATAAAAATCTTCTAAGTTTATACTTTTAAAAATAAAAGTTTTGGGTAAAGTATTTCACAATTGTGAAGTTTTAATTTTTGAAAAAGATGCGGAAACCAAACCAATTTTTTATATGGAGTAGACAAGGATGATTGCCTACGTAAGAAGGGGTAAAAGTTAATGCTATGATTAAAATAACAAATGCTCATAGAGTAGTAATAAGGAATCCTCGTAGGGTGCATGGAATATTGGTGAAGTCCAAGGAGCATTTTTTATTAGACATATTTGCAAGCCATAAGAAGAACCCACAAAGGAACGATGAATGGTATTAAAGTACACTTCTACGAGTTCTAGAGTATGCTCGCATGAAAGATCAAGGATAAAGAAAGTAAATACCAAAATTTGAGAATACTACCAAAAGATTTGAATTAAAAGAAGATGGTACAAGAGGTTGATGAGATGGCAAAGACACATAGAGGACATTGGTAGACTCGAGGTTAAGGAAGGCAAGATATATGGTGGAACAGTTACTCCGCCAAGCCAGTTTTCTAATGAGTTATTCTAAATGTGCATAGTTTATATTTCTTTCCCACTACAATGTGGGTATGCATAGTTTATCCTGTAACTGGGTTTGATAATGAAAGTAATGAATGGACCTTATTTATTAGAAGCCAAAAAGGAAAGTTAAAGATACATGTTATAGTAAAATGACATGTTAGAAAGGTCCATTTTATTTAAGTAAGAAGTGATGGAGCCAGAACACCATTAATGTTACTTGATGTTGAAGGGCAGCTTCTAGCAATTATTTCTTTTATGTTAGTTGGATTGTAAGCATTATTTGTCTCTATTTATATTAAAAACATATGATATTTTGTAAGAAATGTTCCTTTTATTACCGTGCTAATTTTTTGGACTGACCGCTATATGTTTGAAAGCATAATAAATAAGAAAATCTCACATGGACACTTGACTAATGCAAGTTAAGACCGGAAGTTTATAAAATAAATTAGTAAATTTATTTAATTAGATACCAAAATAAAAATAAAATTAAGTCCTAAAAAGTAGTAAGATTTTGGGAGATAAATTTTAGCAAGTGAAGAATGAAGAAATGTTGTTGTGAAACCACGAGTCACCATCCCTACACCTTAAAAGTTAAAATTCATATATGAACATGTGTGCTGATTGTTGTTCTAAAATAAAGGATTTATTTTAGAAATTTGAAAATTTACCATGTAGTAGAAAAGAGACAATCATGGAGTTAACTCATTAACTAAATTTCGACTGTGTTGGATATGGTTTAGTTTGTTTTGAAAAGATAAAAACAAATATTTTAAAAATAAATTGTTCAAAAATCTTTGATATTTAGTAGAAAATGTTTTGTAAAAGTTTTGAAAAAAATTAAATTAAAATTTAAAACTTTGTAACCATTTCTAAAATTTAATTGAGAATGAAAAAGGAGGGAATTTTGGATTTTTTAAATGCCAAATGGTTAGCATAGGGGAAAAGTTGACGGGTTAGCAAGTATGAATTTTACTGTGCATCAGAAGTGACAGTAAAGTAAAAGGTAGTTAGTGATAAGGGACGTTTAAGCCTTGAGGTCTCGTTTTCCATACCGTGTTGATAGGTGAACAAAACTTGTTATAAAATAACTCTGTTTTGAAAATTTAAAAGTAAATTTCCTTATGCGGACTATAGTGGGAAAAGTTGGAAAATATGGAGGCATAAGACAAAGTTCCAAGGTATAGTGGAAAAAAGGTGCATAAGAGAAGGATGGAAATATGAAATTCTCCACCTAAACCCTTTTCTAACATAAGAATATAGGATTAAAAAACTGGATTTTCAAAATTTTGGAGGTATAAAAGTGTGTGCTATGTATTGGATGGTAGAGATTGGATGCATAACTGGTTGAACTATACTTCTGTTCGTAGAAGTGTGAGAAAATTTAGATGCAAAAATAAAGATTTTGATTTTCAAATTTGCACACATATATAATTTCCAGTATATATAGGTTGTTTGCACCATATTTAAAAAATGTTTTAAAGAATGCATTCATATAGAAGGCACCGATTTAGTATTATTCTGCATACGTATCATATATATTGTGACGAACTGTGCACTTGTACATGATTGGCTACAAAATTTGTTGCACAAAAATTAATTTGATATCTTAGAATGGTTGTGCGCTATGTTACATGATTCAATCTTTGAGGAATTTCAGGGAAGAAATTCTTTTAAGAGGGAGGAAGAGAATGTAACACCCTGTGAATTTAATGAAAGTTAATTAATAATTAGTAATGCCAATTTTTTTTATAAATGTCAAGTTTTGGCAGTGAAACTTACAACGTTGGGCTCATCGCGATTTTCTAATCAATTTTCGTATATAAAGTTTTACAATTAGAGTTCAAATGAAAAAGTTATTAACGTTTGAAGTATTCGAATCGGAAAGAATTCAAAATCAATTAAGGAAGTAAATATTAATAAATTAATATTAAAATGGGCATTAAGTATAATGTTAACTATGGGCGCTCAATCAAATTAAATCTAATTAAGATGGCATGTAAGTAAATAAGTATTAATAACTTATGTTAATGTAAACATTAGATGTAAAACTTATCTTTTAAGTAATTGGCTATGTTAAATCTAATCAAATCAGAGATTAGAAGGAAGTAATCAAAGAGATCAACATTAAATTTAGTTAGCACTAAAAAGGAAATAAACAAAGGAGAATTAATTTGACGCCCCACCTCTATACCCACGCTAACCAAGAACACTACGATGTAGTGCTTTCAATTAGCACGGAGAATAAGGCTGTGGAGGAGCGACCATCCATGTAACTTCTTTGTGCGAGCACCGATATGTCAGATAGAATAGGATGCATATCATTTAAGGAGGAAATCCGACATACCAATACAAACTCAAAGCTATCACACTGTGGCTATATATAATCTTCGAAAGCAAACATAGAAGTAATCATAACATAAATCAGTCACAGACATCCATATCACAAAGGCGGAAGAAGATATGAATATATATATATATATATATATAACACATGAAAGTGTACATCAGAGTAGTGGTCAGAAAGATCCACGATAATACAAAAGAATAGCAACACATGCTATACAAAAAAATAAATACACAACATAGAGTCTATATCTCAAATGTGTACAACCAAAAACTACTAATCTAAGTAGTTAGCCAAAAGTCAGAATAATCCGGAAGAGAAGTCAAGCAGAAGCACCTGTAACATCTCGGTCTGACCCGAGTATTATTTATAAGAAAATAATAAACGGATTAGTCTAACTATAAATATCAGATGACATGATATAGAATAAGGGGTACGGCATAAACATATAATAACCATAACGGCATACTACTATAAGTATGAAAATGATAATCAACAAGAGATTAATCAATATCACAAGGATCTTCTCAAAGATCCAAACCCATAAAAAGGTAATGACACACGAATTCACCAATACACAAAAATTGATAAAGCATATCAATGAAAACCACGAAAATTGGTGAAGCACTAAATCCAGAAATCAACACACGAAATCCTGAACAAATCCCAGAAATCAACACACGAAATCCAGAAATCACAAAAGGGGGAAGTCCGAGCACACGAACGAGAAGCTATCTCATGGAAGCTATCCATTTAATTTTTCGAACACATGAATGACCCAAAGGCCTTTGACACACAAATGGCCTGAAGACCATGGGGTGCTGCCCCATATATGTGATGGTGAAACATCACAAAAGCGGGGTCTAGTCTCCCTCGCAGACAAAGAGACATCGCTCAATCGCTAGTCTAAATCACAAAAATGATCGTCATGATCATAAGGAAGTGTTGATCACACCAAGCTAGTAAATATATGAGTTTAGCTTCATGTCCCATAACCACTTGCTTAACTTAAATATTTACAAACAAGTTGTAGGTCTTCACTAGAAAATTGTCACAAAAGGGTTCAATCGAACAAGTCCAAGAGCTAACCGACGAAGTGAACGCAAGCGTTTCATACCACTCGTTTTACTAAGTCGTTTAATTCGATTTCTCATCCGAGTGAAGTAAAGGCTTGTATATACTAATAGATTGGAAAACGGTTTAGGAAAAAGAGCTTTGTAATAAAATAGAGTTGAAATCGCTTTGATGAAAGAGTTTTGATATTTACTACTAGTATTGAAACCTTCATATTTTTAAAGTGACAAGTCACAAAATGATTGTTGAAACAAATCGAATCACATAAATTCACGTTCGAAGACGTGAGTAAAGTCCAAAGAAATCAATCCCAAAACCATCATAGTAGAAATCCTGTTGAATGTTTTTCAGATAAGATCCCCTACGGAGGGGGGTCCAAGGGGGTGGCAACCCCCTAGGTGGGGGTGCGGGGGCAACGTCCCCGCTACGACCTAAGGAAGACAAGTGACCTAGTGAAGACAAGCGACCTAGTGGAGCCAAACGACCTAAGGGGCCATACGACCTAATGGGTCATGCGACCTACGACCTAAGTGGAAGACAGGTCGAGCAACCTAAGGGATATGAGGTCCAGCGACCTAATGGATATAAGGTCCAATGACCTAAGTGAAGCAAGGCCTAGCGACCTAAGGAAAATAAAGTCTAACGACCTAAGGAAAAGAGACTCGCGACCTAAGGACTCGCGGCCTAAAACTCACGACCTAAGGACACGCGACCTAAAACTCGCGACCTAAAGCTCGCGACCTAAAGACACGCGACCTAAAACTCGCGACCTAAAGATACAGCAAAGAGGCGTGCGACCTAAAGGGGTATGCGACCTAAAAGGTTTTGCGACCTAACTGGGTACGCGACCTAAAGGAGTTTCGCGACCTAACTGGGTACGCGACCTAAGAGGTTTCGCGACCTAATGGAGGCGCGACCTAACTCAAACAAGCCGGGCGATATAAGGTCGGAGACGACCTACGACTTAACTCCGAGCGACCTAAGGCCAGAAGCAATAGCAAGCGACCTACGACCTAACTCCGAGCGACCTAAGTCCAGAACGAAAATCTGCAGGCAGTGACTTCTAGACAGAGCAACCTAAGGCCCAGAATTTTCCAAAAACACTGAAAAATTGAGTTTCTCACCAATTCAATCCAAACCAAATGCAAACATTCATGCTAAAGTGATAGGAAGTCATTCCCAACAATCCAATAACAGTTATAGGCAAGATGTGAGATAAAAATCTCACCTTTTCACGAAATTTGATGAAGATGGAGCTTGGAAGCAAAACAAGAATCAACCACAAGCTTGAATCAATGTCTTCACTTGAATTTGGAGTAGATGTTGGATTAGCAATGAAGATTAAGACTTTGGAGTTTTAATTTCCCATTCCCTCCACCATTTTTGAAGAAGCTTTAATGTATATGCAATTATGAAGAGAAGGAAGGGATTGGGCTGAGTTAGTAAGTGCAGTCCATACCAAAGCCCTAAGTGGAAAAAGTGATGAAAATTTCACTATCTCCAAACATATCGAAGTTTACACTCAAAAAGATCGCAAATGTCATTTTGAACTCAATGGAAGTGGTCTCGAGTCCTAATTTGACCGTATGCAAAAAGTAGCTTTTTGGACTAACATCCGACTAACGATAAAATATTTAAATAAAAAAAATCGATAAATATGCGGGTTGTTACAATTAATTAATGTAAAAATATATTAATAAATAAGAATGTTAACGTTGAAGGAAAGAAAATAGGAAAATAAATATTGTTAACTAACATTAATTAACATTAAACCAATGCTTAATTGTTAAGTAACGTTAATAACGTTAACACTAATCAAGTGGAACAAAATCGATCGCATGAGGAAAAAAATAGGACGACGTTAGCACAAAATAAAATGTAACGTATATATAGTGACTGGTCGACCAGTGGCTGCTGTGGCGGCCATATTGAACCAAGGCACAATGGGCCGGACTTTATAAATTAAAATCTAACGGATGTAATTGATTCATGCACCTATAAATAAAGGCTTAACCCTTCACTTTTCTTCTCATATTTTCTAAATCAAAGAGCAAAGCTCTACTATTTTCTTTTTTCCACAAACTCTAGGAAATATAGAATTTATAAATAAACGTATTATATATATGTATATATCTTTGTATGTGTGGAGAATAGCTGAAAATAAAAGTGTAACACCTTAGAAATTTAACGAAATTAAATAAGAAAATTTAACTAAATATAAAACAAGGACTTAAAAGTAAAATTTCACAAATGTCTGAATTTGGCTATGGGACTTGCACCATTGTGTCCTAGCGATTTTTCAGATAATTTTCATATAAAACTTATCATAATGCGAGTTAGTATAAGAGAGGTACAAGCATCAGAATGAATTTGAAGATTAAAAAAAAATCAAATAGGCTTGGATCGAACCCAGGGTGGTCTAGGTCGACATGCAGCGGTCGACCTTGGATCTAGGGTGGTCGACACATGCATACCAAAATTTAGACGTTGTCAATTGGGCGATGATGGTTTGACTGGCTATGATTGTATTCTACGAGCGAATTAAACGGCGACCGGTTTACATGATTGCTGAGTTAATCTAATGACCTTAATAACTAATTACCTCTATAAATTAAACGTTAACGTAAACCCTAATCTTTAGTTCGAGATGACAGTAACTTAATGCTATTAAAATTTCTACTGAAACCTTAATTTCTTCACCAACTCTCAAATCAAAATCCAAATTAAACCCAAAAGTAAATCAATTCAAGAGCGAGATTAAGAGGAAAGGCAAGCAATTAGGAGATCTAGAGGAGTGTTATCCTTTGAAGGCCACTTTTGCAGATCTAAAGCTAAGGCTATATGGTGAGTGGGCACAAATTTAACGATTTGAATAAGTTTATATCTATTTTAAGTGATTCAATTACCTAAAAACCCTAATTAATCTGTTGAATTGAAATTGAATTGGCAAAATGTAAACCCTATAATCTACACTTTAATTAGATCTTGTAAATCGTTAAACTGACACCTGTTATTTCTGATTTGCAAACCCTAGAATTGCTAGAAATTGGATAATTAATTAAATTAGAAATTTTGATTAAAATGAATGAAAATGGGCAGTTTGAACCTCGGCCTTAAGCCCAATTAAATGAATGCAAGTTTGATAGTTAATGAACTAGAAATTGAACTGTTTTGGGTCGTGTCGTATGCGTGAGAAAATAGGGAAGTTAGTTCCCTATCAGAATACTTGGGCGGATTTAGTTTGCGATGCTGATAGGACAGGGCGATCCAGAAGTTCCGTAAACGGTAGGATGAATCGTTAGGCGCATATCAAGGCTAGACGTGGATAGCTATGAAGAGATGTGGGCGATTTATTTTGCGTTAGACTCGAAAGTTTTTATGATCGGGTGGGCGCAGCACTAATAGAACACTATTTGAGGAGCCCAGTCCTAATTGGAGATCTGGGTACTGCACGTGTTCTTGCGCAACGTGTTGTAGGTGGACGCTGGCGCTTGACAATAAGTGGCATTAGGAAGACGATTGTTAGACGAGGAGCTCGATCTTGACGGGGGTTCACATATAGTGGGCACTGACGTTGGAAAATAAGTGGCTACAGGAAATCGATTATTAGATGGGGTCCGGTAATAACGGAGTTCACATATGGTGGGCACCAGAGTAGTACAATAAGAGGCATTTTGCCACTACGATCGAGAGATGGACATAAGTGCATACAATGAGTCACTCTGGGAGTTTGCATTATAGTGTTCACCCTCTCTAGGCGCAGTGTGAGTAGAAAAGGGAGTAGATCCCGATTTGGCCGATTGTTTGTATAAGGTTCGATTGGTAGATTTACCCAATGTGTTAGACAAGTATCCTTAGCTATATGACCGTAGGATTGCACAGACACTGTATATGCACTCTATATCACTTAGAGTAGATTTAGATTTAGGTTTACGCATTTCATTTTTCCTTTTTCCCCACCTTAGGTGGACAGGGCAGCAAGTGACTAGCCCATTCTTGCTTTCAGATGGTCGTGCTTAGCTTGGAGCTTAGCTTATTACTCTTATCCTTTATCATGTACTACTTATCAATACAATTATCTCTATGTTTTGATTTTTGTGGGATATTTTTATGATGTACTCTGATTTTGACTTATGTATTGATATTTTAATATGATATGATATTTCTAAGACTGCTTATATTTTCTTAAATTTTATATATCTGTTATATTGCTTCCATTATGATATGCTTGGATTGGATAGTTTATTCTTCATATTGTTATCTTAGTCTCTATGATGCTAGTTTATTTAAACCAGATGATCCGCATTTCTCGATGCAATGGATTTTGGGTGTATCGAGAGGTGTGGATTGTCACAGCTGGTATCATAGCTTAGTTTTAATATTCCCAGGGTTAGGATTGTATAAGGTACGTTTGGATATATATATTTATTTATGTATATGATTTTTTATAAAAGAAATGATTTTCAAAAATGATTTTCAAAAATAGATTCTTAAAGTATATATACATATATATATATATATATGTGTGTGTGTGTGTGTGTGTGTGTGTGTGTGTAAGTATTTTCAAAAAGATTTTCCAAAATTTGTCAAAATCCATCATATTTGTGCCTATGCTCATTCAAATTCCTGCCTTTACTATCTCTTGTCTCTTAACCTCATTTTGAGCTATCTTTGGAAGTTAGTAATTAAATCTTTACTATTCACAGATAGAGATGGATGATCTCGCAAGATTAGGCTCTACTGATGTTTTTGAAATCCCTGGTGTGAACATACCCATATGGTTCCGCCGGTACTTACTGGCTAGGGGACGGGCTGAGCAACCACCAGTTAGAGAACCTACATATGTAGTGACAGGTGAGACCCCTACCCGGCCACTTATCGCTCTTGACTTTGCAAAGCTATGAAAAGTCTTTTCTAGTTTGGGAGGCAAGCCTTACTTGGGGACGAAGTGTTACGTGGATTCGAGAGTAAGGATCCATAATTGCAGGAGAATATTTGGCCTTATGGTGTTGGGCGATGGAGCTAGGAGGCAGCTTACTACCTGGCAGCTATAGGGTAAGGCTTTAAGCTAGTGGGAGGTTTTGGATGTAGAGACGGAGGGTGGTGATATGACTTGGGGAGAGTTCTATAGAAGGTTTGAGGTGAAGTTTCTATCGCAGGCTGAGGAAGGTGTTCAGTTGGAGAGGTTAATCAATCTCAAGTGGGTGATATGTTAGTTAAGGAGTATGTGAACTAGTTTAATGAGATTGCAAGGTTTGGTATGGGGATGATCAATACACGACATAAGAAAGCTCTTAAATTTGCTAAGGGTTTGAATCAACCGCTTCAAGATGTAGCAGTGAGTCATATTCCAATGGGAGCTACATTCGAGGGACTTATTAAGATGGATATGCTTACTTCTATTGATAAGAAAGAGGTGAAGGAAGAGGATTCAAAGGTTGCAGGGAAGGATTCCAAAAGGGCATGAAAAAGGAAGGATTTGGGCCGAAGGGGAAGATTCAAAAGGACTTGAAGTGCCATAAGTGTGGAAGGCATAGAAATTTTGCTAATGAGTGTGGTAGGGATCTTTCTAAGATGGAGTGTTATAACTATGATCAGTTCGGGCATACGAAGTGTGTGACAACCTAGCTTTTTGGACAGTTTAAGTCGATAATAAAGCCACACATATCCAACTCAAACCGTTTAAAAGGTAGATTATCAATGGGTTTATTTTAAAGAAATAAAAAGAAAAGAAGAAAACAATAATAGAATCTCGTAGCGGAACGATAAAATACAATAATCACATAAATAGTTCATGAAGCTGTTTACAATATATACTCAATTCAATTACCAACATAAATCAGAGTTATACAATATTATCAACGTTATACAATTTTAATAGATAGAATGAAATAGTGCAGCGGAATAAATACTAATAAATATGGTATAACAAATCTTCACCTTCATCCTCTAGAAACTGTCTTCGATAACTGAAAAACTCGGTCTGACCCACGCGTAATGAAAAATAAAACACTCGAGTTCGAACTAAAAATCCTCATGTAAGTCAAATCAAAATTAGGTGAAATATAGTTGTAATAACTTCATTCCTTTACTTTGAAATTTCACATGAAAAGTTTCACAGTTTCAAACTTCTATTCAAGGGTTTTAGTAATTTATCAACTTCAAATCAATTTAATAAACTTCACAGTTTAAACAACTTCAATGTTTAAAATCAAATTTTATTTAAATCGCTAAAACAAATACAAGGTTTTTTTCAGTCATTACTCAAGTAGCTAGTTTCAGTTTCAGAAGGTTCCACGTTACTTTACAAATTTCCAAAGTGTCAACAATTCCATTTTCAGTATAAAATACCAAAATCATCAATTCGCTAAATTTTCAAGTCCCAAATTTCTTTTAAAAAATATATTTTCTTTTACTATATAAAGTTATAGAAAATATTACAAGCCCTTTCTCCTTTTTAAGAAATATATACATTATTATAAAATTTAGAAATTTAAAGTTTATGTTCTCCGGGTTTATAACCCAGCAGAATCCAAAAGAAGGCAGAACAACTTGATCGAGTCAGAATAGCTTAAAAGCCAACCAAAAGAACTAGAACAACAAGCCAAAGGAAGTCAGAAGAGAAGACAGTAAAATCCCCTAAGGACATAGATCACCAACGATCCATAGCATCTGTTCATGGGTCCATCAATCTTCTCGCATCATGCTACAATATATATATTCTAAGAGCATTTCCTAGGTTTGGAGAGATTTTGAGCTAGTTAAATCAAGAGACAAGCTTTCATCTAGTCCAATCTGCAGCCAAATACAATTGGTATGAAAACCGTCGTCAAAATAAAGCAACATGCTACGGAACTACGTGAACAACATCAACACTAGATAATAAAGGCATTCAGAAAGCAAAGTCTAAAAATAGACCAAGTATATGGATCGCTAGCGATCCATACTATTTCATCGATCAGCTGCGGTCTTCATGGAGCAAGGCAAGGGGAGAATGCTAAGGCATTGGCTCGCCTTCGAGCCAATCCTATAGTTTGCAAGCGATCCATAGCGCATGGATCGCTAGCAATCCATACTTTTAGCTCGGGTCGTGGCATAACCTCCAGCGTGCATTCTTGTGTTGATCTGCAAGCATTTGGCAAGCGGGCTTGGCTCAGTAGCTCTCCAACCTCTATAAATACTCTCCTATCTACAACATGATGGGGATCCTCCGGACTGGTTGCTGAAACTCTGCAGAAAGCTTTCTTCACTCTTCTCCTTCCTCACAACTATCATCCAAAGGGTTCACTGTGATTCTCCAATGAACTCTAACATTGAGGACTTAATCTAACTAAGGATAGTCAAGAACTTTGTAATCCGATTAACTTTGTAACATCAATCAGTCAATAACAAAGACTATAAAGTGGATGTAGGCTTCATTAATAGCCTAACCACGATAAAAATCTTCTTGACTTCTTTCTATTTCTGCTCTTTTTACATATTTCTCTATATTATTGCTCTGTAAGAACAGGGCTGGTGCTTTCATACTCAATTCAGGGTGTTGATCCATTTTTTGGGTTAACATTTTGGTTCTTTTACTAAGAAGGCTAACTCAGTGTTCAGATCTAGCTAATACTTTGGATCAGATAGGTCCAGAAGTTAGATCCTCAATCTTTGCTTGAAAAATCTACTATTTGGAATCAATGGCTCCGGGAAGGAAGAGAACCGCTTCTAGAAGATCTATAGGGACAGTATTAGCCGAAGAGGAGATGCATCATCAACAAAATGAAGTAAATGGTGCCAACGTTGGAGATCAGGTGCCAGCATCCTCCAATCAATGCTTAGTCATTACAAGAGATGAGTTGAACAAAATGGCTGACGAAATCAACCAAAAAATGGAAAGCAGTCAGAGAGCTCTGATGGATAAGCTCAATGTGCTCTTAACCTTACAGTCAAATCCCGCTCCAAGAACTATGGTTGAACCCGTGGCGGTTGTCGAACAATAAAATTCTTCCTTTTCTGGCCTAAACAAGAGAAACGAAAAGCAGTGGCAAAGTAGGGTGACAGCAGGAACTGTGGGAATTAACGCAGAAGAAATACAAGTACTCTGCTCGCCGTAAGGCAACCAACTTTGAACTTGAACCAAGGGGCGAAATCCCCATGAGAGGATATAGCCATGGACCTCTCCGACTCAGAAGATGGAGAAAAATTCAACGATGATAAGTTGGAAGAAAATGCCAATGCATTCGATAATGCTAGAAATGTCCAAACTGCCCCAGTCAAGCCAACCGCAAGCCAACGGGATCTCGAGAGAGTGGTTCTTCCAAAGATAGGAGAGCCTATGCTTCATCCCACTCACTTGGTGTAGTGACTGGCAGCCGTCCTCAGGACTACCAGACATCAGAGGCATTTATCGCGGATATGGTTAAGTGATTGATGGACGAGAATAAAAATATGAGAAATGATGAATGTGGATCTGCACCAAGTAGGACTCCCTTTACTGATGACATCTTGAATAAGCGATATCCAGAAAAATTCACAATGCCAACCATTCCATTCTATGACGGGACAGAGGACCCAAAACGCCATTTGTACAAGTATAGGTGGTACATGGACGGAGCAAATGCTTCGGAGGCTATTAGGTGTAGACGTTTTCCCATCTTTATGTAAGGAATTGCTTCTATGTGGTTCACTAGGCTTCTACCGAGATCCATCTCCACTTTCGACCAACTAGCAACAAGATTTCTCGATCTGTTCAGGCTCCAAACCGCTTAACCTAAAGATGTGATGTCCTTGTCCGGACTATTCCTGGGACGAAACGAATTGAAGTCTTTCATGAACCGGTTCAATACCACAGTGACAGAGGTGAGCAATCCAAATGAGGATATGGTTTTCATGGCCTTGGTCTGTGCCATTCACCCCGACTCTGAATTTGAAAAGTGGATCAAAATGAAGCAACCCACTACAAGGAAGGATTTCAATCGCAAAAGCAAGTCAATACTTGATATTGAAGGAGGCGCAAGAGCTAGAAAGGAAGTCTACTAGTATGCAACCGATGAACGTCGGGCAGAGTGACGTGGCAATGAATTAGAATACAAACGCTTCCAGGACTACTGAAGGAATCATAGGGAAAGACGGAAATCAAAAAAGGAAGAATCAAAATTCCAATAAAAGAAATGGAAACAGTAAATGCCTTAAAGGCTTCTGGCTTGAAGATTACACCCCTCTCAACGATACTCCGAAAAACATCTATCTCGCGACACAATGGACTGAGGAATATTAATAAACCCCTAAGAAGGAAGCAACTGAACAACAAAAGCGCTCACGCACGGTCACAACACAAACGAATGCCGCCACCTTATAAAGAACTTCATTGAAGAGCTGATTCAGGAAAAAAAGCTTCAGCAATACGTGAGAAAATCACATAATCCTGATCAGCCCGTGGCTCCTCAAGCTCCTAGAGATCGAAGAAACCAAGCCAAAACCAGTGAAGAGGGATAAAAGAGAACTGACCAGAGACTCATCATTGGAAGATATCTGGAGGCTCACTTCCCTCACAGAGAAGTTGGGGAGAGATGGAGCGGTATGCAAGTTCGTTAAAGCATGCTCCGAAGGAATCATGTCTCACAATCGAAGATGGGGCTCCAAACAAGTAGCAGGAAATCTTGAACGATGATATTGTATTCAGAAATTGAGATACCGAAGGGATAAAAGCTTCAACTCTCGATCCAATGGTGGTGACAGTAGGAATTGGACCCGCTGTGGTCCGACGGGTATTGGTCGATAGCGGCAGTTCTATTAATATTCTTTTCAAATGTACCTTTGACCAAATGAAGATCGGCATGAAAAGCGTGTCTGCATGCCAAACAAAAATCCAATGTTTTATTGGAGAACCCAAACAACCTGTAGGGACGATTGACTTGCCAGTGGAACTTGGAGTGGGTGATCGAAGAGTCACCCTCATTCAGACTTTCGTAATTGTGGATGAAACTTCCACGTATAACGCCTTCTTGGGATGGCCCGCCCTAGCATATTTCAGAGTCGCTCTCGCCCAATTTGCCTCACCATGAAGTTCCCAATGGAAAACGGAATCAGGGTGGTCAAAGGAGATCAATGCGCCGCCGGAGAATGTTACATTGCAGAGTTACGCGAATTTAAAAGAAGGGGAAACGGGAAGAATGTGGGGAGAACTCTCCACATTTGTGAACCTTGCGAATAGCAACTACAGAGCCGCCCCTAGCTAGGGGACCAAAGCCGATTCGATAAGGCTTTGGACCCTAGAAAGAAGATTTCAGGTGAGGATTAGGCAACACCAGCTAAATTGACGGTGTCTGTCCCAATCGATATGAATGGCCCAACGAGAGTCTTGAAAATTGGATCGCACCTTGGAAACAAGATGTGATTGGAACTTACTAAATTTCTTCACACCAACGTGGATGTGTTCGCTTGGATGCATTCTGATATGTGTGGGGTATCACTAGAAATTGCATACCACGCAGTCAAAATTGACCCGGCGCAGCTTGGGCATTGAGCGGTCCAAGGCGTTAAGAGAGGAAGCAGACAAGCTAATGGCCAACGGTTTTACCCGTGACACGACTTATCCTGAATGGGTATCTAACCCAGTCTTGGTCAAAAAGTCCAATAGGAAGTGGTGAACCTGTATCGACTACTCAGACTTAAACAAAGCTTGCTTGAAAGATAGCTTCTCCCTGCCTAGAATAGACCGGCTTGTGGACGAAACGATGGGACATGAACTGCTATCATTCATGGATGCATACTCAGGGTACAACCAGATCCTGATGCATGAACCTGATCAAGAAAACACCAGCTTCATCACCAATCTAGGACTATACTGCTATAGGGTAATGCCATTCGGTTTAAAGAATGCTGGGGCAACCTACCAAAGATTGGTAACTACCATGTTCAAGCGTTAAATCGGGAAAACCATGGAGGTTTACGTGGATGACATGCTGGACAAATCACAAGTAGCCGCCAACCACCTGGATAATCTCGCTGAAATGTTTGAAATACTCTAGAAGTATGGATTGAAACTCAATCCACTCAAATGTCACTTCGGAGTAGCCTTTGGAAAGTTCTTAGGATTCATAGTAAGTGCCAAGGGTATTGAAGCAAATCCAGAGCAAATATTTGCCCTATGGGAAGTCCAAGCCCGAAAAATAAGAAGGAATTGCAAAGCTTGATTGGGAAGGTCGCAACACTATGCTAATTTGTCTCGAAAGCCACCGACAAGTGCATACCGTTCTTTGATGCATTAATGAAAGGGAAGAAGAACTTCGAATGGAGTGAAGCTTATCAAACCACATTTGAAGAATTGCTGCGACACATGGAAGCCCCACCAATCCTGTCCAAGCCAGTAGACGGAGAGGACCTCATTATTTACTTAGCGATCTCACCTCACGCGTTGAGCGCCGCCCTCGTTTGTGAAGAAGCAAAGATCTAGACACCCGTGTACTACATTAGCAGATGGTTTACCGGAGCCGAGAAAAATTAACTGAAACTAGAATAGCTAGCATATTGCCCCTTGATTGTATCTAGGAAGTTACGATTGTATTTCCAAGAACATCTAATCAAAGTACCGGCTGATCAGCCTCTGAAGCAAGTATTTTACCGACCGAAACTTCCGGACAATTTCTCAAGTGGAACATCGAACTAAGCTAGTATGATATTACTTAACATCTAAGAAAAGCTATCAATGGGCAAGCGTTGGCAGATTTCATTGCCAAGTTTACCATATGGGATGACAAAGAAGAAACACCATTGGAAGTGGAGGCGCAATAGAAACTCTTTGTTGATGGTGCATCTAACAACCTTTGTTTAGGGGCGGGATAGTGCTTGAAACCCCCGAAAGACGAGCCATTTGCTACGCCTTATGCTTGGAATTCCCTGCAACAAATAACGAAGTGGAATAAGAAGCATTGATATTAGGGCTAAGAGTTGTGAAAGAACTCAAAATAAAGTCCGTTCACATCTACAGCAACTCCCAGCTAGTTGTCTGCCATGTAAAAGGCAAGTACAAGGCTCGAGGGGGAGAACCTTGCCCCGTATCTATCTAAAGTACAAGAGTTGCTGAGCGACATCGAACATTATACCATAACTCACATTCTGCGGGAGCAAAACACCAAGGCTGACCACTTAGCTAAACTGCCATGCTCCGATGAAGCTCAATCGTTAGGACTAGTCCCGGTTGAGACTCTGACTGCCCTGAGTATAGACGAAATGAATGTCGACTGGATTCTCGAGACCGCCGCCGAACCGAAAACATGGATGACGTCAATCAAGGACTACTTTCTTATAAGGAGCCTTCCAATTGACCGAAATCAACGGAAAAAGCTTCTCCGAAAGGCACCGCGATTCATAATACAGGATGGAATACTCTACCAAAGGGGATTCTCTACCCCCTTCTTAGATGTGTGATCGATGATGAAGCTTGACGGATCTTGAAGGAAGTGCATGAAGGCGAATGTGGAGACCATACTGGGGAGCAAACCCTTGCAAAGAAAGTTCTCTGGTACGGGTACTTCTGGCCAACAATAAACAGCGATGCAGCAGACTATGCCAGATAGTGTGATCGTTGCCAAAGATTCGGCAAAATTAAAAGAACTCCCTCAACAGAGGTAATGAAGATGGCCAGCCCGTGGCCATTTGTAATATGGGGAATCGACTTAATTAGCATATTGCCAATAGCTAAAGGAGGGCCAAATACGCTATAGTTATTGTTGACTATTTCACGAATGGGCCAAAGTGAAACCGCTAGCCACCATTACCATAAAGAAAGTCATTAATTTGGTTACTAAAAACATTGTTTGCAGGTTTGGTGTGCCACACAGTAAATCATCACTGATAATGGGACCCAATTCGAAAGCGCCAAGTTCAAAGACTTCTACAAACACTTCTAAATTGGGAAGAGCTTTTCCGCAGTCGCTCATCTGTAAGCAAACGGACAGCTAGAAGCAATAAACAAGATCATCAAGTCCACTATCAAAAAGCGACTAACTAAAGCAAAAGGGAAATGGGTTGATGAACTTCCACTCGCACTATGGGCTTATAGAACAACCCACAAAGCGGCAACCGGTCACACTCCGTTCGCCTTGGCATATGGCTCAGAAGCAATGATTCCCATCGAACTAGAAGTCCCCTCTCATTGAAGGCAAAATTTTAATCAAAAGAAAAACGAGCAGCTCCTACTCGAATCACTGGCTATGATTGACAAAAGGAGGTAAGAAGCTGAGTTGAGGACTGCTGTCCACCATAAAAGAGTCGCGCGATACTTCAACTCCAAAGTTCACAACTAAACCTTCAAAGTGGGAGACCTCGTCCTCAAACGAGTCTATTCCATGCCGGGAGCCTTCAGACCAAACTAGGAAGGGCCGTATGTGATCAATCAAAAGCTAAGTGATGGAACTTTCAAACTGACAACCGTCGACGGAATCCAAATTCGCAGAGCATGGAACAATGAATTGATGCGCCGCTACTTCACGTTAAAACTACCTTATGTACTTTCTATTTTTCAGCAAATAAGCCGTCCCAGAATGCCGGGGGCTTCGTAAATAGGCAAAATCTTGGCCAACTTTTCTTAATAAAATTAATTCACTTTTTGAACCAACAAAACTGTGTTCATTATAGTAACCTACTGAGTTGACGGGGTCAAATCGGCTCAAAACCATGCAATTGCTACTTGAGAAAGTGGAACCATGCTCAAGTACGCCCCACTAACCCACCGGGTTGACAGAAGCAAATCAACTCAAACCGTTGGATTGGTGGAACCCGATCCCCGCCTTCTAAGAAACGGTGCTGCCCTAGCAACATCAGGAAGGCTCAAATAAAAAAGCAGCGCATCCCATAAGCCGCACATACTCCTAAAAAGCCGTGCATGCCATAAGCTGCGCACTAACATTTCGAGCCATGAAATCACGCTCCTAAAACATAAACTCATCATATTGCCCAAAGGTAGGCAACATTGAGAAGTATCAAAAGCCGCGCATCCCATAAGCCGCGCACTAACTTTTCGAGTCGTGAAATCACGCTCTTAAAACATAAACTCCTCACGTTGCCCGAAGATAGGCAACATTGAGAAGTATCAAAAGCCGCGCATCACATAAAGTCGCGTACGCTTTTAAATACCGGAATTGCCCTAGCAATACTGAGAAACTTATCCATCACATGAATAATGAGGATCAACCCACTCCCATTATCGGGAGTAACTGGCATGAATCCAACAAAATCGAAGTGTTACAAACCGGCAGAAAACTCCAATTGCTGACACCCGATGATTAACTATAACATTTAACATGGATAACGTTTGACTATCTACAGTTAACTCATACAATGTGCATGCTCTAAGCAATGAAGCGCATATTTGAAGATTGCAAAATTCATAAGAAATAATGTTCATAAGTATTTACTCACGTTCTTGAGAAGTGATAAGTGGTTTAACATCCAAAAATTTACAAAGATTATTCATTTTACACGAAGAGTGTTTCTGAATTCTTTAATAGTTAATCTTATAACTATATATTCTACACTTAGTTTACATTTTTATGCATATTTCTAACATACATATGTAACACACTTTCTGGAATTGCATAAAAAACGTAAACTATATACTAAAAGTTGTAAAACTTACAAAAAATTAAATCGTAACTTAGTTTTATTCCAGGTTTTGGTATGCCGACTATTCAAACCATAAGTTACCGGTCGTTTGTCAAGTGTTCGAAGTAAACAACCCTATGAACTGGAGGGCATACACCTATACTAAAAAGAAATGCTCAAAAGCAAAAACACTTCACAAGTTCTGTTACTTCAACCAAAGAATTTTGGCAGTAATCGCAGGACTTGATAAAATAAAATAGAAGTAAGCAAAGTAGACATAGGTGCACAGAACACAGATACGCAGGCAAGTGAAGTTACAGCCAAAAGTCAGCAATGTATTACTTATAACTCTTTTCTGTACAAGGTCAAAATGTGAGGGCCGTACCCACACAATACCAGCCAACAAAAGAATAAAGTACAGATAACGCAACAAAAGCAGTAAGTGTAGACTCTGCACTTGAACAAAACAACACAAAATGACTCAGAATCATATTAATTCATCCAAGCTTCTCAACGCCTTTTTTCGCTACTCCCCTTCCCACCTTTCGTCTAAAGTTTTTGCTTCGCATCGGGAGTAGTATCGCTACTGGTGACGTCAACTATTTCCTCGGTGCTGATGTCTTCTTCCTGCTCTTTAACTTTGTCGGAGGTTTCCCTTTTCGTCTTGCGCTTCCGAGATCTGCGAGGGCTCTTAGAAGACTTTACCACTTCAACTTTATCCTTCTTGATGGCAACCAGTTATTGTTGAGATTTGCACGGCTGCTCTATCCGAGTCTCCTGCTCCCGAACTTCAACCGCCGTGAAGTCACCCTCCAAAGATACAGAAGGATCATCTAAGCCATTTAATGCGGCGATTTTCTCTGACTCCGGCCCCGGCTGCGAGCTAGACACAAACACGACAAGCTGAGAAGCTACAGAGACAAGCACGAACGCGGTTGTAATAGAAATAGGTCCAGGCATCGAGGAAACCAATGGATCAGCGGATAAGGAAGATGGACTATAAGATCAAAAATGAAAGTGTCAAGTTCGTCCTGCTCTTGCTGCGTGAGTTGAATGTTCTCGAACTTGGGGGAAACAAGAGGATTACCTGCACCAGAGAAGTGACCTAAAATGTCAACCTTACATTCACCGCCTTTTCCTACCTTGGACGGTTACACAACCCGCGGAGAAGCTTCAAGCCTAGAACTTTTCGGTGGATCGCAGGGCTGCCTCAATGATTCGCCGGGGCCGGAAATAAAAGGCTCCGACAATGCTTCGGCAATCGCTGTCGTGACAACATCGGTAGCTTCCTTCTCCCTTTCAATTCACAAAATCTCTCGGCCTTCTAGCAACGCTTTCTTTGATTCTTCACTGAGATAAGCATTCTCTAGCTCTTTCTCGGTATAAACATTCCTGCTATCATGGAAACATGTCAGGATTTCCTCCCAAACCACGACGAGAGTGCGCAGGAATTTAGGTCCCAAGTAACTGAGACTCCCCTGGTGCAGCAGGGAGTTGACATAAAAGTTTAAGATGGTCTCATCTATCTTCTCCATCTTTTTCTCGAAGGTGTTCTGAAGCTCCAAATAATCCGCCGTAACGGTTGCCTTTCCAACTTCAACACGATTTTTATCGGCGCTAAGCTGCTCAACTCGATCCTGGAGCATGGCGATCGTCCCAGCCTAGTTGGAGATGGTTTTATCACGCGACTTCTTGACTTCTTCATATTCCACGATCATTTTGTTATGCCCCTCTATGACCTGTTGTGGTCGAAAATGGTCTTCCTTTGGGCTTTGATGATCCTATTGCGAGCTTCAAGTTCCACTTGCAAATATAAATTCTTCGACATGCGCTTTCTTAATTTCGTCTCTCAGGATGATCTCGATCTTTGCATTTGCCTCTTTTAGCTCTTTCAGTAAGCCGGTGTTGCCCTTGCTTTCTCGAAGTGCCGCATCCCTTTCTTCTTCCTGCCATTTGACTCTGGCATCGTGTTCTGCCAACATTTTTTCGAAGTCATCCTTCTCCGATTCAAAGGTGAGGATTTCTTGATAGTTATTGTGGTTCGTGTCTGCCAAGTTCTTGCAAAAATTTTCACACCCCTTAGCTTGCTCTAAATCATTCTGGATTTCCTGAACGTGGGGTATGTATGTATCTTTACGATCTGGATGAAGATCGCGATCAAATTTAATACCCCTTAAAAATCACCCGGGGAGCGGTGCTTCAAGCAGATCTCCGATGCGGGCGTGAAGAACCGAGGGCAAGTGCCATATGAGATGAGAGAACTTGAGATGAAGATGGAATGAAGACAGAAGAAACCGGAATTTCAGGACCGATTGAAGCGGGTGCCAAAGCGAAGGCCTGTTGTTTCGAAGAATGAGAACCACAATCAACTTTTGACTTTTTAGATGGTTCCTCTCGCTCATTGAAAGTCTTTCTTTTCTCGTATCCGCCTTTGTACACTCGACCCCATTCCATCTTGTCTCGGTGATGAGCTCTAGCCTCTAAATCTTCTCTTCTTCTCCATTCCTCCTCTATTTCATGAGGCTGGTGATGGCTGGAGGATCGTTTCAACCAGCATTGAGTGTCGGTAAATTCCTCAAGATCGTCGTAAAGACCGCATTCTCTCATGGAATTTAACATGAAGAATAGATAAAGAGCCTTATTAACGGAGAATAAGAATGAAAAATATGTGTATAAGTGAGTGTAACCCTAGTGAAACGTGTAACGTGTTTAGGGGGGCCTAAAACGACATCATAAACTAGATCGGGCAGCCATCACGGAAGGAATCAGACTGATCTCAGGTGCGACATGGCCCGGACGAGGTGATATCTCTTCAAATTTGAAGTCTTCCCCCACGAGTGCATCAAAATCGACGTAGACATTGCTTAAATATCCAAAGTCCACGTAGCATCTTTGATCGGGGAGTCCCGACATCATCCGACTTCTGGAGCATCATCTTTATCACTCATCTTTGGAAGAGGAGAGCTCAGGATGATGGGACTCATCCTTAGAGTCTCGTCGCATGATTTAGAATCCCGGTTGTTGGATTCTGCATAGAAATCATCGTCGTCACTGGAGGAGGACTCATCGCTAATGCTCTCAATTTCACCCTCCTCCTTTTCTATATCTATCGCGGCATTGCCTTCTCTCTGTTTAAACTCAACTTCCTCTTCTTCCGAAATCGGGGGCATTCTAGCCGGGCAATTGGGCTCGGTCACGGCGTCTTTCCCTCGTGAGTCTCTTCAGCCGACTCATTGAACAAGCCTTCCCTTTCTTGAAAAACACCCTCTTTGGAACCATGGGACAAAGAAGTGGACATCGTATGTACCCTGGATAGAGAAGGGGATAGGACCTCAACTGTGACTGCAAATCTCCCTGGATGCAACAGTTGGTACCAAAGAAAGTTCTCGTCTGTCAATAAGAATTTAACCGATCTCTCCTCGGCATCGACTGGCTTAAGGGTTCAGAAAGTTTCATCAAGAGATAAGTCCTTGTTTGGCCTCGGAATAACTATAGGAAGTATTCGACTCGTTACAAATTCTATAGCAACATATCAGAGCTCTATAAGTAAGAAAAAAAAGCTTACCCCCTATTGTCCAGAGATAATTGAATCCCTCGGGACATCTAACAAAGAAGTATTGAGTCTTGAATTGAGATAAATTGCTCTACAGTCGTAACACAATTTTACGGTTTCTCTGAGCCTCAATCATAACCAAGGATGGACACTTGTCTCTTCTTTTGAATGAGAGAAAATATCTCAACTCATCAAAGCTTGGGGCACAGTTAAGAGTCCGCATGAAAAGAACGTGCAGGCGGGTTAGAATAGCATATCTGTTGGGGTGAATCTGGAACGGAGCGATTCCCAAGTTCGAGAGGTTTCTCTCAAAAAATTCATGGAAGAGGGGCACTACTCCGTTCAGGCACATATATCGATGACAAGCAGTATATCCTGGAGGCGGCATATGAGCAAATTCATCCTTCTTTGGGAGGCGCACGTCTCCTTCCGGAATGCCATGCTATAAGCAGATGTTGTGCAAGACTTCAGCAGAAATCACGGAGGAGGCTCTCTCTGGCGGATTGAGAAGAACTCTAAAGTTAGGAGGAGTTCGATCCAAGACAAGACCGACTAGAACTATCTGGTCATATTCAGCCTGTGAAGCAGAAGAAGGAGGGGCGACAGACGATGACTCGGCCTCCGAAAGTGCAGAACTTCCCCCGGTAGACTTACGGTGAGAAGACGGGTACTTCATTCTAAACAACATGACTTGCGTCCGAAACGTTTAGTTAATTTTACTCTAACTAAGAATTTCCCCTACTACACTTGAATTTCGAAGAAATATTGGTTCATGCTAACATATCGGATTTCAAGTATGTACCGAAGTGAGTGCGGTGTGTTATCTATTAGTGGTGGGCTCGGTGTCCTGAATACTACAAACGCTCTATCTCGTGTAGATAGTACGCTCGCAGCTGAAAGGGGTAAAGGACTTCCCGTGTCATTTTCTTTTTGAAATTACTTCTTCTACACTTACCCTTATCGATCAACGATCGATAACGGATCCGTTGTCCGAAATGACATGGAAAGTTCCTCCCAGTATAGGTACACCGTGCGTGTAAAAGAAAGCAAAACCAATCTGAATCCTCCAGAAGGGTGAAACCAATTCACGATGTGTCATGTAGTATCGGTGATGGAACCTAGCACAAGTCAATTCCGGTTCAACGGATGAAGACAGCAAAACATGTCATGCACTGTAACAACCCGACGTTTCGCATTAATTAATTTCGTCCGTAAACAATTAATCGGTTGGTTAATTGCTGTTAAGTGTTTTAATCCGTTGTAAATTCTTTTACAATTCATTAAGGGTAGTGGGCTTTGAATCTTGGCCCAAGTTTTGGGGTGCTGTGATAATTTATTAAGGCCAGTACTCGTCCATTTTCCCTCAATTCAATTTCGCTAACCCTAAGTCTAAACGAAAGAAAATGGTGGTGGCCTAGTTATTCGTCCTCGTCCCCAAATTCAAGAATTAGGGCTTCACAAATTAATGGCTGCTCGTCTTCGTGTTCGTTCATCTTCAGGAGGTAGGGCTCGTTCGATTCGAAGGCGCCAACTCCTTGCCGTGGATCGATGGTGTCGCTTGCGGCTGCTCCTCTTTGATTCGAATAAGTTGAGTGAACCTTTTTTCACTCACATCTATTTCCACTCGTGTCTCGACCGTTTGATTCTGTTTGAATGTGATGTTTCTCTGATGTTTTCAATTTATGTGGATATGGTCACTCGATGATCATAGTCATTCGATTTTGTTTTAATATTTGGGAAGAGTTTTAGAGTTAATTAAACAGTTCGCTCTTCATTTATAAACTGCTTGTCTATGCTTCAGTTGCATATGTTTTGAGATGCTTCTTTGTATGCATGTGGTAGCTGGGCTTGTTTTACTTGTTGCCAGTTGAGCTTCACTGTTCATCTGGTTCATGTTGTTTGACCACTGCCTTTTTGTTTACTGGTGATCTTCAACTATACTGTGAATTCTTTTCTTTGTTAATGATGGTCGACTCTGTCCATTTTTCTGTTTATCCCTGACTTTGATCATCTATTCGGTGATGATATTCTTTTCTTCACTGTAACTTCTCTGATCACCTAATTTTTGACTACTCTACATACTTGATTTCTTGCATATGCATTCATGTAGAATATATGTGTTATCACCTTGTTCATCTCTGTCTAAAGTAGGTTCTGCATTGATCCATTGTAGTTCATGTATATGACATATTTCAGTTACACTTCATTGATAGTCCATCCATGAGTTCTTGATCATTAAACTTGGTTTGATGCTTGTACCTCCTGGTCTTTGCATTATGTAGTTGCCATTGTATGTTTTCATTTGAGGCTACCGTCCCACTTTGTTAGACACTGTTTGGTTGCACTTGCACTTATTTATGTTGGCGCTGGATTCGCTTGTGAACTTTGACTCTAGCCTGTCTGCATTTATGATATTTGTTCACCTGAACATGTATTTGTTGCCTTCATTGTAGTTGGTTCATTAGTCACTTGAACCTGTAGATAATTCACTGTTGTATTCATCCCCTGGTTGCTTGGTACATTTCTGTAGCTTCACTGCACTTGTATATATTATCATTTGCTCTTTGATAACACTGACTGTTTCATTGAGCCTGATTTTAGTTGTATTGCTTGAAGTCTTCATACTAGTGGTCTTTTTGTAGCATTGAGTTTACACATGTTGTTCCACTTATAGCCTTTGTACCATTGTTATTTCACGGTAGCACTCCCATTGCTACGGGGTAGCTGGACTTGAACTAATATGACTTCGGCATTTAACTATCTTTGTTCCAAACTGCTGCTGTGATTTTCAGTTGCACTTAGTATCACTGGTTGTACGTCTCCTTGCAGTTAAGTGTGTGTATCCCTATCATGTTTTCAACCTGACTTGATTTTCTAGTTGCCTTCCCTGTCCACTTTAATTCCCAGTGGCAGTCATTCGTACTTTACTCTGATTCATCGATGTAGTTGATGCCTGTCTCCTTTGTTGAGCTCGAATTTGATACACTGTATTGATGCAGTGTGTTCATTTGCATTTGGTCACTTGTATTTATTGGTGTGCGTGCTATGGTGCCATACTTTTGGCGCCCTCACCTTCATTCTACTGCCTACAAGTAGTTGTAACACTGCCTGCATGCACTCAATCATTCGAGCTTGTGTGATTTGGATTTGTATTGCCATATTTTGTAATTGTAGATTAGCTTGCACACTTTGATCTACTTCACACCAGTAGTATTCATGCTTCATTGTCATCTGGTAGTTCTTGAGTTTGTCAGCACTGGTTCGTGTATATGAGCAGTTTTACTTTGTTTTGATTCGAGGTTACACTTGTGCAGTTCTCTGGTCTTGCATCTGCTGATGTTGTTTCTTTTACTGTTGCATTGCCTTCAGTTCACTGTCTTGGTTCATGTTTATTTGATATTTTGACTGCTGAAGCAGTAGCATTGATATTGAGACTTGTATTTTGATGTTCTGGTTTTTTTGGTTTCTTTGTGGATTTGCATTGTATTAATGCATTGGATTTGTTTTCGAATTCACTTGAGTTGAGTCCATTATTTCGGGTTTGACCTTGAGTTTGCGTTGCAATTTTATTTGGATATCATTTGAGTTGAATATGATTTCGGGGTTTGACCTGGTAATCATTTGTGACTTTCACTGAGCTTTTGTGTATCTCCTGCAATAGTGGCGAGGTAGTACACGCGTGCGTGTACTGCAGCCCTATCAGATTTAACAGTTTTAAATTGATGTTTCGTTTTGTTGGATTGTTTTGTTGGTTAATTTCAATGTTTTGGAGTTGTATTCTGATTTGGATTGTTGATTTGTCGTTTAACACTGTTTAGTGTTATATCTGCCGTTATCCAATTCTCGTATCGAGAGTTGGATATACGAGATTTCTATGACTGTCATCTAATTGAGATTGATTATTATTGCTTCCGTACATTAATAACTGAGTTTGAATTAGACTGACCCGTGTATTATTTTCTTTTGAATTTAATACCCGGGTCAGACCCGAGTTATTTCAGGTTGTAGATTTCCTTCTTTGAGTTGCTGTTCGGGCTATGAAGACTTTTCACATCTTCTGAAGTTGTCTTTGTCATTTTGTAGAAGTCGAGTCACTGCATAGGATGATATGTATTCATGTATATTAGTTGATAATGTACTTGTTTATATAACTTCCAGAGTCGACAGTTGTAGTTGTATCATATGTATTGTGTCAACTATATTGTAACTGACATCAGTTATACATATGAGATTTTTTGTTAATCTGTGTTCCGCATTTATATTATCTGTGTTGTTATTATATTCATTGTCCTAAACTATTATGAACCATCGTAGTTCGTTTTGTACTAGAATTGGGTGTGTCGATGGGAGTAAATAAATAATAGATGAAAAATAAAAAGTATATACCACTCTTATCGATATAACCAATATTAGTGTAAGGCCAATTACGGATGGTCGCTCCTATCCAGCCTTATTCTTCATAATAATAGACAGTGTTTCTTTTAATACTCTTTG
Organism: Allium fistulosum; assembly: GCA_030737815.1. NCBI lineage: Eukaryota > Viridiplantae > Streptophyta > Magnoliopsida > Asparagales > Amaryllidaceae > Allium > Allium fistulosum. The sequence goes on along the minus strand of CM060905.1, from coordinate 862,451,937 downwards.
TTATTATGGGCATAGAGGTGGGGCGTCACATGCACCGGGGCAAGGCCGGAATGTCATTCCGTAAAGAACTCAAGACTCGATTTACTATCTTCCTCCATTAAACCGCAATCAACTCGGACTTTCTATGACTGTCATCACAAATGCAACTCCATCGCTAGAGCAATATATGAATGTCATAATTAGCAAACCCACCTTTAATTAATGATCAAAACACGAAGACTATCAGATTTCTCAATCAGAGATCCAAACACAAAGGCTGTTAAAGTTTTCAAATTAGCGGGCTAAACACGATGGATCGGCGGCGATACAAGGAAGCAAACAAAGGAACTATAGGCTTTGGTGCAGCAAGAATCAAGGCGGTGACGATGTTCTGGAGTCAACGACAAGGAGAAATCAGCGGCGTTGATGGAAGCTTGGTCGAAGTTGGATCGAATCGCTGGAGGTGGTGGATCGAATCGTAGAAGATGGCTCGAATCGCAAGAAGGTGGAAGCTCGGGTCATACGATGAAAGTGGAATGGGTCGGCTTGAAGGGTATAAATAGGAACAAATGGAATGCAGAAAAAAATACTAAGTCATTGGACTACTAGTGATCCATCACGATGGATCACTAACGATCCATAGAGTTACCTGCGTTTGGTTTCAAACTTGTCTAGCGAGAACGATATACTACTTCAAGACATGTTGGGAAGCTATAGAGTAAAACTTGGTTCGTTACAACAAGCAATGGCAGTCAAGGTCAAAGCTTAACAAGCAATGGAATAGCCAAAGTCAAATTCGTGTAGCCTTAACATGACTACTTGGAACTCGACGATCAGAAACTAAAAAGCGATTACTTCCAGAGCACGTCTTGTTTTCAACGAAGACATACTCTATGGGGAAAATGTTGTCCGGGTTTTTAACCCAGCAAAATCCATAAGAAGTCGGAACAACTTGATCGAGTCAGAATAACTCAAAAGCCAACCAAGAGAACTAGAACAACAAGCCAAAGGAAGTCAGAAGAGAAGACAATAAAATCCTCTAAGTACATAGATCGCCAGTGATCCATAGTCTATGGATCGCTTGTAATCCATAGCATTTGTTCATGGGTCCATCAATCTTTTCGCATCATTCTATAATATGTATTCTAAGAGCATTGGCTAGGTTTGGAGAGATTTCGAGCTAGTTAAATCAAGAGACAAGCGTTCGTCTAGTCCAATCTGGAGCCAAATACAATGGGTAAGCAAACCATCATCAAAATAAGGCAACATGCTACGAGACTACATGAACAACATCAACACCAGACAACTAAGGCAAACTAGAAAGAAAAGTTCAAAAATAGACCAAGTATATGGATCGCTAGCGATCCATATGCGATCCATACTATTTCATCAACCAGCTGCTGTATTCATGGAGAAAGATAAGGGGAGAACACTAAGGCATTGGCTCACCTTTGAGCCAATCCTATAGATCGCTAGCGATCCATAGCCCATGGATTGCTAACGATCCATCCTTTTTGCTCGGTTGCGGCATAACCTCCAGTGTGCCTTCCTGTGTTGATCTACAAGCATTTGGCAAGTAGGTTTGGCCCATTATTTCTCCAACCTCTATAAATACTCTCCTATCTGCAACATGAGGGGGATCCTTCGGACTGCTTGCTGAAACTCTGTAAGAAGCTTTCTTCACACTTTTCCTTCCTTACAACGATCATCCAAAGGGTTCACTGTGATTCTCCAGTGAACTCAAACATTGGGAACTTAATCTAACTAAGGATATTCAAGAACTTTGTAATTCGACTAACTTTGAAACAACAATTAGTCAATAACAAAGACTATAAAGTGGACGTAAGCTTCATTAACAGCCGAACCACTATAAAATCTTCTTGTCTTCTTTCTATTTCTGCTCTTTTTACATTTATTCTCTATATTATTGCTTTGTAAGAACAGGGCTGGTGCTTTCACACTCAATCTAGGATGTTGATCCATTTTTTGGGTTAACAGTTTATAAATGGTTTTCAAATTTATTTTCAAAAATTCGATTTAACTCAATTTACAAAATTACTTCTTTATAATATATAAATTTTTAAAGGTTAAATTTCAAAACTTTTCAAAGTTTAAAAATTCAATTTATCCAACTCCAATTTCGCCAAACGGCGATAAAATCACAATGACCCTATTTCTCCTAAAGCAGTCAACAATACATCCAATAATTCACATATCACATAGGATGTCTAGAGGTCTGAATCCAAATTCAATGTACTGATTATCAATCATAACAATAAAGATGATATCGTGATAATATGAGTATATCGAAATCACTAAACAACATAACAGCCATTCACAAATATCATCCATCTCAAAATCAACCAACATCCAAAGCAACTAATTCAACCATATCATAACAATCAATAACTATCAATGTCCGGTGTTTAAAAGTGATATGACATTTCAATTATCAACATCGAATTTAATATCAAGTTAAATGTCAGTTTAACTTGTAGTTTAAATGTGACGTCTAATGTCAGAAATTTAACTATCAGATTTACTATTAATTTCCTATTGTCAATTTTACAGTCAAATTCAAGTAACAAATTTAATTGTCAATTTAACGATCAAATTTAAATGTCGATATAAATTCAGTCAATTCAAATTCAATAAATTAAATTTCCAATCAATTAAATTTTCAGATAGAAATCAACATAAGTTTATCACTTCGTTAATTGGTTTAACTAACAGTAGGAATTTAGTACGTCGTGAATGAGTTTAAGCACTCACCTTTACTTGAACTGAAAAATTTTTAGATTCATATAAATTACAATCCAACCCCAGGTCGTAGACGACTTCCATACGAATCCAACACAACTTGTTCCGCTCAAATCCGACCTCGTAAGAAAAAGTTATGGATTTTTAAACATTTGAATACAATTAGATTATAATTAACAAACTTAATTTAAAAATTAAAACATTAACCTTTCCCTTTCAATCACGTACACAGGATCAGGGAACACATTTAACGCAACCCAACTCCACCTCATTACGTAAATCTAGAACGCCGGAGCTTCATCCACCACCCGCCGTGCCCAACTGCCACTCCGCCTTCCACTCCATCACTGGTCGCATCCACCATCTCCGCCCCGTTCAACCTCAAGAACCCACAAACCCATGGCCCTCGCACTTAGACTCTGGCAATTTCACAACTTTCCGATATGATCCAACCACACGATATGTAGAGCTCGTCGAGCTCTCCATCTTTGCTTTTGGTGGCACTCAATTTTGATGAATGGATTGAGAGAAAACGAGGGGAAACGATCATGAAATTTCGACCATTAAACTATATAAGAGACGGCCGAAGGAAAGCTAGGGTTTTGATCGCAAGAATGAAAATTTCAAGTCCTTATATAGAAAATTTCATGGCACTATTCATCCGTGAAAATTTTGAACTCCAAAGGAAGCGTGCCGCCTGGCATTCTATATGCTATACCCCTATTCCGAACACAATGGAACATATATCGGGAGCCAATTCCATTATATTCAGAAGATAGCTATTCAAATCAAATTATATTAATTAAATTCCTTTAATTGATTCCTACGCGTTTCAAGCTCGCTCGACCAAACGATAAGTCCGATTGCTATGAAACTTGAAATCCTATAATAATTCACTATTACAGATCCGATAAAGCTGGTTACACGATGTTAGATTTATGGTCAATTATAGCCAACTCAAAGTCAATGTTTTTGGCTAGAGCAATACGATTAATTATTATTATTATTGTTGAACCAAGGACTTTGTATTTGGACAGACCGAGTTAAATATGAATGATATTGGAATCTGACCAAAACCAAATTTATTAAGTCCTAAAGTGATACAGATTTGATGAAGAGATTTCGTGTAAATAACCATTGCTAAAGGGCACCGCATAAAACGGTAAAATAGAATTTTTATCGATAAAGATTTGTAAGTGATAAATTTAGCCAAACTGTCACACAACTGACTAAGTGTAAAATCCCTAATTTTTGATAACATTATTCAGAAGATTTAATTAGATTAATTAAATAGAATAATGATGATAAGGGGATTGATATTTAAATAAATTATATAATGGTTCATGCTTAATAATAAATTTTAATGGGCCTAAAATGGTTTATAGGTTAATTAAATTACACATATGCATATTAGTAAAATGGCCATTCTATTATATACGGCTATACACTTCTCATTCTTGCCCATTTACGTTCCATTTTTCTCATTCCCAAAAATGCAAATAAAAAACTAAAACCTAGAGCCGACCATTACTAAGGAGGAAAAAGAGGAAAAAATCAATCTAAAGCTAAGATCAAAGCTAGGAAGGATTCATCAACAACCAATCTCAGATTCCTTATCATATCTAAGGTGAATAATAATTTCATACCATCTCTATTTTATTTTATTATTATACGTTTTCAGATTTATGATTAAATTCATTTTATGATGATATGGATGATGATATGCTTGATCTATATTATGTTTGATTTATTTAATTTCAATTGTATAGGAATTTGCACGGTTTTAATGTAAAACTGAAAGTGTATGATTTTAGAATGCCATGGAAAACTTTTATGTTAAGTAAAACATGATTTTAGAGATGGTTTTTAATTTTCAGAATTTTCCACGCTATGGAAATTTTATTATGAATTTTTAATGAAAAATATGATATAATTGAGTTTAAAATTTATTTCGAGAATTTTAGGTAGAAATTGGGTCTGAAATTTTAATATGTATGATTACATGATGAAATTGAATTTCCATGATTTTTGGGAATTTTTCCTAATTGATTTAGTAGGGGAAATAAATTATTTTAAAAGAAGGACTTTTCTGCAAATATTGATTTTTTTTATATGTAAGGGCTTAACGTTACCTTTCTTTGATTTAGATCTAATAATGCGGCAGTTTTTAATGGTAAATTGTTTGAAATTTTTTAATGTAACAAATCAAGGAATTACAAAAGGCAGGTTAGTTATAAAGTGATTGCCATATTCAGCTGTAATCCAGCGTTATTCATAAAAATGTGGTTTCGCCTATTTCGGAGGACCTTTTGACTCCTTTACCTCCGTACCAACCCAGTCGAAACCATTAGAGTTGAAACCAATGCACATGGTATCAAGGGTATTGGTACGAAGTGAATTGGTAAGTAGCGGAAGGTAGGGTGTCGAAAGTAAACCAATGTTTACATTTAAAAGATTAGTGCCTGCCTAGTTTTTGAAGGGCTTTCAACCTAGTTGATACCCTATAGAGTCAAAACCTTAGTTTGTTTTCAAAAGTAAAATTCCTGCCTTGTTTTACTTAATGCTTTCGACATAGTCGAAACTCATGCTTTCGAAAGGGTCTTTATAAATAGCTTTCGAAGGGGTACCTTTTTCTTTAGATCAGTGCTTTCGAAAGGAGTGGTTCCAACCTAGTCGAAACCCAGCCGCTATTCTGCCTTTCGACTGTATTGAATTCATCAATGCTTTCGAAAGGTTATCCTTATTTTTATTTAAGTTAAGCCACTTCCTAAACGCTTTCGAAAAGGGTTGAGGGTTTCGAAGGCAATGAAGTCAAAAGGGGTTTCGACTATATCCTTCGGAGATTTAATTTTAAAAGTTGTTGCTTTCGACTAGATGGTTCTACACCATCAATTTTTCCCTAAATATAATTTTATAAGGGTTTTGAAAGAGTCACTTTCGAATATAACTATTTTGACCCAAATGATGTTTGTAAAGGGTAAACCCAATGCTTTCGAAAGGGGTACTTTCAGTTGTTTCGAAGCTATGTTTTAAAGAACGTTTTGATACCATTGAAAGGAATGTTTAGTATGTTTTGAAAAAAAGTTTTTTCTTTCAACAGGATTCATCCAGAGGTTTCAAAAGAGATGTTTTTAAAATTGTAAAACATAAACCCAATGTCAATTTAAAGGAATAACCATGGCATAAATAAACTAAAGGGTTTTGAAATGAAGAAGTTGTCCTTAATTAAAAAGGTTGAAGGGTTTAACTAGGATATATATATATATACATAAAGATGATTTCAAGGATGATAAACCACAGGTGTTGGTATTATTTTGTTGTTATGTTTACTCCTTCATATACTTATTCACATTGTTATTAACCCATAACTGTATTTTGGGGGAAGGGCAGAATAACCAGTTAGGTTGACCCAGTAGTGAATATAAGAAATGTTCAAATCTTAATTAAAGATATTAGCAGGGGTCAATAAGTTTGCAGTAAGCCCTTGAAAACTGTGTATAACTAATGATATTGGCAGGGAAAATTATGATTTGATACTGGTAGGGGACAGTAGGTTTGTAGTTAGCCCATAAAAACTATATCCGGATTAAGATATTGATAGATAGTCAATGTGTTACTAGTTAGCCCATGAAAACTAGGATATGAAAAATGATATTGGAGTTACCAATAGGTTCTTAGTGATCCCATAAAAGCTATAAAATTAGATATATAGTCCATACACAGTTAACAGGTTAATAGTAATCCTTAAAATTATAATTGAGACAGATAGTCAGAATGAATGAGGATGGGTAATCCAGATTTGATTTACTTATTTTACATATCATCATAATATTTTGAAATACTATATTTTTAACCATTTTGGATGCAGGAGCATAGTATACGGTTTTATAAATGTTTTAGGATACTAGTGAGGGGAAAACCAGTTCCGCTAGGCGATGTGGTCTCACTAGATATCCAAATGGATTGAGATTGTTGACAATTATTCATACTAGGCTTTATGTCTGACTCAAAGTTTTTGTTTTCCCCTTAAACTCTCGGATACTCAATTGATTTTGAGTAGGTTGAGAGTTAAGGTTTCTGTGAATACCCGCCCTTCACGACCCTCGAAAAATCGACATAAATACGCCCACTGTATAACAAGCCAAACGATCGAGTGCCGCAAAAACAGATTGTTGAGGGAAAAGAAAGAAGGTAGAAGAAAGAAGGAACTAAAACAATAGCAGAATCTCAAAGTGGAACAGAATAACATATAATAGTAATAGGTCTTTACACAAATCAGAAACTATAATATACATACCACACATTAGAGTACACCAATCAACAATTACCAGCCTGGGCAGTTATAATAACCTGCCCTCACAATTTGCTGGCAATTTCAAACAAACAATGCAGCGGAAAGAAACAAGTACGGGTAATACGTCTTCGCCATCCAGCTCGTCTCCTGAGCTCCATAGCATCCTAACCTGAAATACTCGGTCTGGCCTGAGCACTATAATAAAATAACACCCGAGTCAATCTAGAAAACCAGCGTAAGAAAATACACTCGATTGAATTATTAAATTTTCAAAATTCTTTGGAAATCAAAGGTATCTCGTAAGACCACACCACAAATAAACATACCGGGTTTTTACCTTACGATAACCAAAACATTTCTTATCAAATCCTCTGATATTATAATAGTGTCTAAGTACAAATACTTACTCAAATAGCTGAAATTGTTACATTAATTAAATTTCAGCAATACTAGGCTCTACAATCAAAACCGTAAAGGCACATAGGGAGAATGGATTCCAACTAAATGACTAGGCACTTGGGTACCACTTGTCACAGTACCTATCTAGAAACACCGTACCGAGGACCACTCCCGATCCCCTGCAACACAAGACCATACTATTCCTAACCTCAATAAACCGAATATGCTATCACCCCGGGTGTTCCCACCCTATATCGAGCTCCTTCCATAATTCGTAGTAATAATAATATCCAAGGTTATCTAGAAAGGTGATAGACATACCCTACTTGGGTACGACCCACTTTGCCTTGCTGTATCTCCCCTGATTTTTAGTCATTCCCGGTTGATGAGGCTCGAGGCTAAGCGTTACCCTTTTAGGAAATTCACTTAGAATGCTCATTGTCCTCCAATGACAATGTTCTGAAAGCATTCATCCATACAAGTCCGTTCCTGGTCCGAACGGAACCGAAGGCACTATTCCTACTACATTCATTTTGGAATCACCCTCAGGATTAGTAGTGATTAGCCCTTGCACTTCACTACTCCATCTTCGACTCCAAGCTCTTGTCTTCATCATGAAAACGTACTTGTTGGATCGAAGTGGTTTTCGGATCGCAAATTTGATCCTGGTCTCTTCGAAACAACATTCGCTATTTCTCGGTAAACTCAACTCCGGTTCTTTAGGAAATACACAGACGAAGATAAGATTGAAGATCACCTCCTAACCGTTAGTGGACGGGTTCCCTTATAAACGTCCTAGAAGAACGAACGGGTTTATACGTGCAGTATAGCACCTCGAACGGCAACTATACCATATAATTACCATACCCCTTCTAGATATTTCCAAAGTTATATTTGGGTCTAGATTCGATAGTCGGTTATTTAACTATCAAATAAACAATCAATTCAACCAAATACTTCGGTTTCACTGAAAACATTAAGTCTCTTTTTAAATTAAAATTTAAATAATTAAATCTCTTTATTCAAAACTATACCTACTTGTCTTATCGATTTTAGTAAATATTTAAAATTATCTTTCAAAAATATTTGAAACCTTTTTTTAAATTAAAGGTGGAAAGTACCACTGCGGTATCAAACCATGGTCACAACTCAATGGTTATGTCTCTATCCCAGAGAAATTCAAGACATAGCTGCAGGCACTCACTACCTACGATTTACGCCACATGAGTATACCATTACTTTCCGAAAACTTTATTTAATAATTTTCTCCAAATAATGCTTGTAAGTTCTAAAATAAATTTCAAGTTAAATCTAGACAATTATACTTAAATATAAGTTATCATACAGAGCTGTATTAATATTAATAATTTATCCCTTTTAAAACAAAAATGCCGATTAGTTCTTAAATAATAATAAATCTTTAAAATCATTATGAAGTAACTATTTATAATTAAATATGCTTTAAACAATTTAAAATGATTAAACAACTAATTTTCCAGAATATTTTTAACACTTTTAATTTTTCCCAGATTAATATTTTAAAATCCTCTTTGAAACAAGCCCAAATTCTCGATTCTAAAACCTTTATATTTTTAAGAAAATACCGTTTACAGATTTATTATTTAAAAATTCTTTATTTAATACTTTTATTCCAAAAACCCTATTCACAATATTCTGATTTGGCTAAGTACCAATTTTCGAAAACCATATTTTATCCCATTTGTTAACCCAAAGTTCTTAGTAAAACATTTTGCTTCAAAACCCCTTTTTATTTTCTTTTCCAAATTCCACATACATTGCGGGTATGTAAAATACCAAAATCTAGGTCAAACCCTACCAAGGCATCCAATCAATCCAAATCGCACAATAACGTGTCATAGATTATTTCAACAAAACATATATCACTATATATGCAACTATATTCAACATTTTGAGGAATCCAGTTGGATCCCTCCAACCTGTTTCCCTGCATCCACAGATGTTAGCACAACATAAAAATACCAATTCCACTTCGAGATGGAATATCGCGGTATACAGGGTCATTTGCTATTATGCCGGGCGCATAGGGTCTCATCCGCTATATAATTGCGGGAATATCAATCATTCCAATATATATACACTACTATATATAATATCACATCCAACCGATAAAAATGCATCAATTTAACCAACCAATCATTTATTAATTTAACTGTTTAAAATTAAATGCTAGCAGTCCAAAAATTGAGTGACATTAACTCACCTTGAGTCTTAAATTGCCGAGCGTTTCAATTTTTAATTAAACCGAACGACGTTCGATTTAACCTAAAATTTTTACGAGCTCCAAACATCTCCAGATCTGCATTGCAGCGTAGATCTCATCGCTGCAATTCCGGCACTGCTTATTTCGTCTGATTCCGACCTCGTATAGATAATATATGAATTTTTAAGGTTTGTATATATAAATTAAAACAATAATTCATTTTTTTATACCAGACGAATCTGGGCTGTTCGTTTTGAACTACAAATCTGGCCACTATCACTTTTCCTCTCCATCGTCTTCATGTACACAAGCACAGGGGAAACCGAACCCATCGGCCACCTATTCATCGATTAGCGCTCCCCCATCGATCCACTCGAACTAGATCAGGATCCACCACGCAAAAGCTCGTCGCAAGCTCCACCTTCGGCCAAGACATCGACAAGCTCGGTCCCACATTCAACACGAAAAACGTATTCAACTGCCCGGCCTTCGAGGTCGAAAATCTGACGATCCATCACGCTACACACGATCTTGATCGTTGGATACCAAGATCTTGGAGAGCTCTACGATATTCCAATTGGAGATTCTCGCTAAAAGTCGATGGATTAGGAGAAATCGAGGAGTGAAACCCAGAGTGTTTCGGCCATTGATAATATAAGATGGCGGCTTCGAAAATGAAACTAGGTTTTCACTGTTTGAATAGTATATATACACACATACAACATTTTTTATTAATATATTTCAACCTTTACATGTTTTTTCAAACGAACTCCAAACGAAACGTGCCGCCTAGCGTTTATAATGTTCTACCTGTATTCGGAACACAATGGAACATGTCTCAGGCCTAATTCGATCGTATGTGGAAAATAGCTTTTTGAATCGAATTAAAATATTAAATTTTCGATTTTTATTTCAACGCGTTTCAATTTAGTACGACTAAATGGTAACTCCAAACACTACAAAATTTGGAATCCGATAATAATTAACTATTACGGATCCAATGGAACTAGTTTCGTCGAATTCCGAGACTATGGCCCGGAAGGCTATTTTAACTCGTCGATTAAATTGAGCGATTTTCAAAATCATCGAAATTGTTTAAAATTTTGATTTTAAAACTTTACTAACTTAATTATAATTCAAATAGAGTTTATATTCTTATTAGAAATCATTCTGATTCATATTAAATCAAAATTCGATTATTTTCCCTATTATCATATATTAAATTCCACTATTAAACTAATATATAAATCCCAATTTTAACTTATCGACTTTTGATTCCATCCAAAAGTCCAATATAACAATTCAAATCCAAGTAGACTTTAAATAAATTTTAGAAATCATTTTCATATCCATTCATTTCAGATTCACATATTATCCCAATTTTAAATAATAAATTACTATTTATCCATACCAATTAAATCGTTATATTTGAAATTATAAACTATTTCACTAATTCAACTTAATCCTACATATTCACAAACAATTAATAATCCAAATTAAACATTTGAAATAAATTAAATGTTTAAAAACTAACGACCAATTTCCAGGTCGTTACATTCCTCCCCGTTATAAAAATTTCGTCCTCGAAATTGCTAAGGTAGGAAAATTGCTCTCAAACCCACTAACTTACCCAAAACCCACTTAGTTAAAGTCCTACATTCACTTCTCATAAACCCTTTTTAGTTTCTACCCAAAACAATTGGCTTTGATTTCTAATGCAAAACCTTGATTTTTAATACAATTCAAAATCAACTTTCCAGTTAACCAAAATTTCCAAAATTTTCAAATTTTTTCTAACACCCTAAATTTCCGAATTTTTTTGACAGCGTCTGCTTTGTACGGAGAGCCTTTTACAATATCACTATAGAGATAAATATATATACATCAACCCACACGGTCGGAAAACAAAATATATAACAATATATTATCATTTTTTTATTTTATTGCGTAGTCGTACCATTTATTTAGCATTTTTAAGTGGGCATCTTATTTTATATGCATTTACGCAACTCAAACCCTATCCAACAGCTCCCTGTACCTGTACTTACTCAAAATAAGCACATAAGTTTTCATAATCATGAAATTTTATAACATTTCATTTATTCAACTAGCCAAACATATCAACTACATAGCCCAAACACGCCAATCATATATTACAAACAATTTAAGGTTCCAACACTAATTTAATTCTTTCCATGGATTTATATACCATTCATATCATTTCACTCAATTCGAATGAATTACAACCAAATTTATTGCATTCAGTTTATATTTACAACAACCAACCTCATATTCATTTCAAATTTGATTTATATGTGCCTTACTTACATAAATCCACTTTTATTCAATTTCAAATTGATTCACAGTCAATTTGTTTGCATTCCATTCACTATTCACTTTCATTTCATCCAAATCCATTTTATTAGCTTCAATCTATTCCCTTTTTAAAATTGACCTTAAACCAATTTATCTAATTTCCATTTGATTCTCATTTATGCTATCTACCCAACTTTGTTTCCTTTATGTTGCATTAAACAACATTCCAATCCCTGTTAATTTTATTTATGAATCCATTTCATAAAAAATCACTTTAGTTAAGTTTTCCATTGCAACCCCATTCCAATTCATTTTAAATTAAATCTCATTCAGCTTATTTGTTTTCATCCCCTTAGTATATCCAATTTAAATTACATCACTTGGGGCCATTTCATGCTAGTCAACTCTCGAACCATTTATTTTACCATAACATGGTTCCTGCACTTACATTCCTATTACCTTTATTTTCCAACTTATATTACACTTTCCCATTCACTTTCATCTTATTCACATAGTGCTATTCACTTCATTCTATAGTGAACAACATTTCATTTCATTTCATGCTAATTTGTTTATAAGTTATATCACCAAAATTAATTCTAAAGTTTATTATCAGCATCCCAAATCATTGCCTAAGTTATACCCAGCTTTAATGTAACAACCCATAATTTTAACAAATATTTTATTTGAATTTATTTGAAACTTTGACTTTAAATCATTCAAAAATTGAAATTTTGGAATTTCCCAATGTAGTTTTGGATTTTGTTTATAATTGTTTTTCCAAATATAATAAAATAATGACTTTCTGGAAATTTTATATTTTGTTCAACTTTGGTCAAACTCTGACTTTCAGTTGAAATTTTAAATTTGAATTTTAAATTTCCAATCTTTTTCTCTTAAGCTGAATTTGATTCCGATATTCGTTCTGCTTTTCGTTTTGTAAAATTCTATTTTATACTTTTAAAATCTGATAAATTCAGCGTTTTACATGAAATTATTTTCAGTATTTTATTGTCTATATTCTTCTATGTTTATTTCTATTTTTATTTTGGTTTGGACTTTGATTTTTGTTTGATTTTTGAACTTGTTTTGTTTTGGGCTTGACAAATGGGCTTGGAAATTCAAGAGACTTATGTTTGTTTTCATTTATGAATAGGTGTCTTTTCCTTTTCCTCCCCTATAGCCGTACAAAACACATTGTGTTTCTCATCTCTTTTCATTTTTCATTTCCTAACAAAAAAATTTAAAGTAAGATTTCATGGCTTCCTCTTTCTCTTTTCTTTTTCTCTTTTCTTTTTCTTTTGTTGCAAGCTATGTTCGGCCACCATCATCCCATTCCTTTAGCCGACCATATCCTCCTCTTCACCACCACCTATGACCGGCCTCCACCATCCCATCATCATCCCTATGCCATGCCGTGACTTCCTAGATCCAATCCATCACCAAAACTAGATTGAAACCATAGCCGAACTCCTCTAAACATCACCTTCCTTTTACTAGCCTCGGCCATCATCTTTTCCACCATCTCCTATTTGCTTGGCCGTAACCATCCATCAACCTGTAACCGTGACTTTAGTGCCTTGATCCAAACATTAGCATAGGGCCGAACCCTAACACCTAGTGGCCGAACCATGTTGCCATAGGCCGAACCCAAAGTGACCATGACCCTTCATTTGACCTTAACCTTTAGCCTTCCCTTAGCCGTTTTGTTTTGCTACCCCTTCATCTATCTATGGCCGAACCTTGTAGCCATTTTGCTTGACCCATCGCACCACTTGATCCATGCCTTAGCACACCATGAACCATAGGCCGAGTCAGTAGCCTAGGCCGAACCACTTGTGCACTTGACCTTTCATTTCCCTTGACCATTTGCCTTCCATTTGACTTTTAGCATACCATACCTCCACATACCATAGCCGTGCCTCTTATGCTTGCCTTGGCCAAACATAGATGTTCAAAAACCAATCATGGCCGAGCCATGTTCATGTGATCTAGCCTATTTGTGTAGTGGCCGAGCCCACTTGTTTTGGTTAAGCCATTTATTCCATTTTGTTCATATTTTGTTTAGTTTAATTCTTTCATGTATTTTGTGTTGAATAATTTCTTATGTATGTTGTATTTTATTTGTTTACAAGATTTGGATTTGGGTGCTACTTATCCTCTAATCTGATTCGTGCTTTTTCGGAGTTGATTTTGTGTTTTGAATTGTCATCTCTAGCTTTAAAAAGGTGAGTTATCACTCTCGACTTCGTACTTATAAAATTGTGAAACAAAGTCATGTGAATTGTATTAGTGATAAGCCATGTTGATAGTAATTCCATATATGCCTGTGATATGATATTTTATAATGTTATAACCTGGTTATATACCTGCTTCATCTCCTGATCTGATATGCTATGCTTTACTGTTTATTTATATTTCTGTTTCTCACACCGCAAGTTCCCTCACTATGGGTTGAAATGATACATACCCGAACGGACTTTAGATTAAGGAAAATTCGTTATGAGCTGAAATGATAGGCTCGAGCGATTTTTATTTGAATTGGGATTGCGGGTTTAAAATGATCAAACCCAGGATTTTATTTTGGATTGAAATGATATATATCCGTATTCACTTGACCTAAGTTAGAAAATGTTATACAGGCCCGTGGTTAATTTTTAATATAAATATTTTCTGAAAATTCTAAGTATTTGGAATTTAAAATATATGAGTTGTAACTTAAATGATTTAAATAAATTTTATAGTGATTTTCTGTAAGCTAAAATTGTATGAGTTAATAAATGATTAAAAATGTAAAGTTTAAAATGTGATTTAACTTAATAATTGAAAATTTGATTTGGAATGGAATTTTAGGTTTAACTTGGTAATAAAATATTATATTTATGAAATGGATATTTTAAAAGTAAATAAAGTATCAAGTTATTTGATAAATTAAAAACTAAGAAATTTAAATGTTATTTTGACCTAATAAATGAATTATGGTTTAACTTGGATATTTTATTTATAAAATTTTATTTTATTTAATCATAAGTTAAATGATATCCAAATAAATATTTCTGAAAAGTGAGATATGTTTTATAAGTTAAAAATAATGAAAAACTGAAATTATAATGTTTCTGAAATGTTATAGTATATCTCAGATTAGTATTGGCAGCATTTCTGAAATGCTGTGGTTTTAAGGTAGCGTTTTCTAAGTGCTACCATCTCTGAAAATGCACTGTTTTTTTCAAATACTACTATATTTGTAGTAATGTTTTCTAAGTGCTGCAGTTTCTGAAAAAGACAATATTTCTGAAATACTACTATCTATACGGTAACGTTTTCTAAGTGCTGCTGTTTCTGAAAATATGATATTTTCGAACTGCTATATGTATTATCACATTTTCAAAGTGCTACGAATGCTAAAATACAATGTTTTGAAAACGTTATAATTGAATGATTGAACTTAGAAATGGTACAACTTTGGAAATGAATATTATTTTTGAAAGATATTGTCATCGACTTTAAAATGGTTTAAAAATGAAAATGTTTTGATTTGAAATATAAACCATTTTTAAATTTATAACCACGGGTTATAATAACGATTGGTTGTTAAAGAGACCGGGATCAGATATGGACATACTCTCTGTCGATACCGAAAACCACTTTAACAACTGTGTACACGGTGGAGATTCTAGAATGAAGTAGGATGGTGCGACGATTCTATTTTGAGGTATAAACGTGGACCCAACTCCCGTGAGTTAGCATAAGGTGGCTAAAACAGGAGCAATCGACGGGCTAATGAGGTAGCTCCTCTTATCGGACATATTCCATCGTATACCATTCTATTACTTTGTGATTGATTGGGTGCACCCCTTGATTCGAGAGTGTGGCTCGAGGTGGGTGATTGCTGCGGCTCTGCATCACCACCGGCCCGGAAGTGTAATTGGTATATCTACCCTGGCATTGCCTAGTTGTGCCGTGTCACCTACCCTAGCGTTCTTTACTATGAGTTTGATTTGTGTCGTACCTATGGAGTATCCTCTGGTAGCTCTAGTTTACGGAGTATTACGGTACTGTATAGACTATTGGCATACCTAAAAATGTGTTAAGGTGGAAAATGTAAAGCCATAACGCTATTTTTAAATAAGTTTACTTAACTTTAGACATTATTATAATAGCGTATCTTACTATATAGTAGATAGTTTAACGGATCCTTAGAGGATGGGCGGTCCCAAGCATCCTTTAAGTTATTGATGCATTCTATTACAGTTTACTTGAGTTGATTTACATTTTATAAGTATGTATGTCCTGACTCGAGTGTTTTGTGTTTTGCTTTACGCTCGGGTCAGCCTGAGTATCACAGCTTTGGATTCATCTTCTGGAGCTAGAGATTTGCTGGAGTTTATCTGTCTATCTAGTTGTCTATTTCCATTTCAGTTATTTCCTATTCAGCTTTGCTTATGTATTTGTGAACTTATTTATTCAGACTTCTGTTGTATCTATTTTCAGACTATGTATTATAGTAGCTTCATGAACTACTATGTATTTTATTTCCGCTGCGAGTTATTCTGATATTCTGTGTCTGTGATTCTGTGATTGGTTTTATTTGCTCCAAATTTATTTACAATCTCTTGTTTTGAATTATTCAAGTCCGACATGTGTAGTTTTATTGTCGATTTGAATGGTCCAAAATAGTGGGTCGTTACATTTGGTATCAAGGCTTCGGTTTTAGGCAAACCTTAGCCTATGGAGCAAAAACTCATTAGAGATAGGGTAGAAATACCCTAGAATGAGTGAAATCAATCTTAGAATCATTCTTTGTGAGAGAACGTATTTTTAAGTATAAAATGATTTTTCAAATGATTTTAAAGGATTTTAAAAGATTATTTTGGATATAAAATTTTTCTTTAAAATCTCATTTTCTTAACTTCATTCCTTTCGAATCCACCTTGTTTAATTGAATTCTTTTGTTAGGATTTCCATTCTAGTTGAATCTTATCTTTGTCTTTCTGTTTTACCTTTGTCCTAAAATTCATTCTTGATTTTTCCAGGATGAATCGTAGGAATGCCAGAGGTAGGGGTCGTGGTATTGCCCCAGTTCCCGAGCCTGTTGCACCCATTTGGTTCACCACTCTCTGTAAGGAATTCACCCAGCTTGGTGGTACCAAGTTTACTGGATCTGAGAGCATCATAGAGGCTCAGTAGTGGTTGAGGAGTCTAGAGAGGATCTTCACTGGTTTAGAGATTGCTGAGGCTCAGAAGCGTCAGTTGGTAGCTTGGCAGTTGCAAGAGGCAGCCCAAGATTGGTGGGAATCTGTCACAGCTCAGACTGTGGAGACAGATATTTCTTGGGAGCAGTTTAGGTATCTTCTTGTGTTAGTCTTGTGTTCTTTTCAGTTTTCTCTCTTTAGAATCTTTCTTAAGCTTATCTATCTTTTTCCAAGGAGGCTTTTGTGGCAAAGTGGATTCCCGAAGCCGGGAAGTCCCAACTATACAGCGAGTTTATGGATCTTAAGCAAGGGAGCATGTCATTTTCCGAGTATGAGCGGAAGTTCAATGAACTTTCCAAGTTTGGTCCTGGCCTGATTGACACCTCTCATTTCTTATAGCTTGAGCTCGCCCAGAGTTTTATGATCGTCTCATTTCTTATGTTCATGGTACCTTCACGGAGTTGATGGACATGGCCATTATATATGAGAATCCCACTTCTAAGGAAACTTATGTTCCTCGTGCTTCTCCATCTCAGTCTGGTTTTGGCAACTCTAAGAAGAGGAAGCCTAATTTCCATCAGCAGAAGCAGAGTTGGCTGAAGAATCCTGGTTTAGGATCTACTCCTCGGAAGCATCCTATCGACCTATCTTCCATCACCTGCTTCAAGTGTGATCAGAGGGGACACTATGCCAATAGTTGCCCTACTTTAGTTGGTGTTGCTGTTCCTCCACCTCAGGATACCAGGAACAACCTCTGTCATGTCTGTCTGTAGCCTGGCCATTTCAAGAAGGATTGTCCTTTGTATCAGTAGGGCAAGACATCTGGAGTCTTTGCCATGAATTCTTCCACTCCTGCTCTGCCTACTCCACCTGCTCCTAGTGATTCCCAAGGTTCTCTTCAGGGCACTTTTTCTCTGTTTAATTTTCCTATTCGTGTTTTATTTGATAATGGAGCTTCGCATAGTTTTGTTTCTGTGGATCTTTGTGATAAGTTTGAGCATCTCCTTTCTCCTGAGCTTGCATCTGTACCTTTGTGTGTTACTAATCCTATTGGGGTTCCCGCGAACCTTAGTAGGATTTGTAGAAGAGTGAAACTCTTCTATTCTGGTTATCGATTTTCTAGTGATTTCTATGTTCTGGGTTTTGATGCTTTTGATATATTGCTTGGGGGTGATTGGCTGAAGAGGCATGAAGCAGTCATCTCTTATAAAACCCGAACTGTTTCTCTTATTGGTGATAAGAGCCTTTGGTGATTCATTGCTGTATGCCTCAGGATTTTGCTGGCAGTTTTATTTTCTCTTTGGATTCTTCTCCTGGTGATCTTGATTCCACCCCTATGGTTAAGCTCTATCCCGATGTATTTGGTGAAGTTTCTTCTTTACCTCCTAAGCGGGAAATTGATTTCCGTATTGATCTTATTCCTGGAGCTCGACCTGTAGTTCTTCCTCCCAGAAGAATGGCATCCCGTGAGAAGGTTGAGTTAAGGAAACAAATTGAGGACTTGTTCTCCAAGGGTCTGATCAGACCTAGTCATTCCGAATGGGGAGCAGCGGTGGTTTTCGTCACTAAGTCCGATGGCTCTTTGAGGATGTGTGTTGATTATAGGGAGCTGAACAAGCTCACTATGAGGAACAGATATCCTATGCCTCGTATCAATGATATGTTCGATCAGCTTTATGGAGCTACTGTTTTCACTCAGCTTGATCTTGCCACAGGTTTCCACTAGCTCAGAGTTGCTAAGGAAAGTATTCCTAAGACAGCTTTCCGTACTGAAAATGGTTTCTATGAATGGTTAGTTATGCCTTTTGGTTTGACTAATGCCCCTGCTTTCTTTGTTGATTTGATGAATCGTGTTTTTCGTGATGTTCTTAATAAGTTTGTTCTTGTCTTCTTCGATGATATTCTTGTCTTCTCTAAGTCTGAGGAGGAGCACAAGGTCCATTTGAATTCTATTCTAGAGACTCTTAGGAGTCATCAGTTGAAAGCTAAATTCTCTAAATGCCATTTCTGGAAGGATGAAGTCCGATTTCTTGGACATATTGTTTCTAGTAATGGAGTTTCTGTTGATCCAGTCAAGATCGCTGCGATCAATGTATGTTTGCCTTTTCTCATCTTTCTTTTGTAATCCAATTTTTTTTCTATCTTTGTTTGTAGTTCTTATTTTTCCTTATTCTATTTCAGGATTGGGAAACTCCTAGGACTCCATCTGATATCCGTAGCTTTCTGGGCCTTGCCGGTTATTATCGGAGATTCATTGAAAATTTTGCTCGGATTGCTGCACATCTCACTGCTTTGACTTGTAAGTATGCTAAGTTTATATGGAATGATAAGTCTGAAGCTGCATTCAATGAGTTAAAGCGCAAGCTTACTTCCGCATCAGTTCTTACCGTTCCAAATGGAAATGAGGGATTAACGGTATACGCTGATGCTAGTCGTGAAGGTTTGGGAGCTGTTCTGATGCAGGATGGGAAGGTCATTGCTTATACCAGTCGTTAGTTGAAGACCCATGAAGCCAATTATGTTGCTCATGATTTGGAATTGCTTGCTGTGGCTTTTGCTTTAAAGCTTTGGAGGCATCATCTTTTGGGAAGTAAGTTTAAGCTTTTCATGGATCATCAGTCTTTGAGGTATATTTTCATCCAGAAGGATTTGAATCAGAGATAAGATAGGTGGCTAGAGTTCCTTGCTTCTTATGACCTCGACATCAACTATACCCCTGAGAAAGCTAATGTTGTGGCCGATGCTTTGAGTCGGAAGAAGGCAGTGTTGTGTTAGCTCGTTGTTTCTTCTCCTCTTTTGGATCGTATCATGGCTAAGCTGGATGAGGATCGGATGCTTAGGCTTATTAAGGAGAATGTTCGTAGCAGGGTTGGTGGTAGTAGTCTTGATGGTAGTGGAGCTTAGATCGATGATAGAGGGATTTTGAGGATTAATAATCGGATTTGTGTCTCGAATGTTGATGGATTGAGATAGGAGTTACTTCGGTAAAATCATCGATCCAAACTTTCTATTCATCCGGGTGTGACGAAGATGTATCAGGATATGAAGAAGTTGTATTAGTGGAGAGGTATGAGGCGAGATATCTCCATTTTTGTTAGTAGGTGTGCGACTTGTCAGCAAGTCAAGGCCGATCATCAGAAGACCCCTGGTTTGTTGTAGCCCCTTGAGGTTCCCAATTTGAAATGGGAAAAAGTTTCTATGGATTTTAATTGATGGATTACCGAGGACTAGGAGAGGTAATGAGAGTATTTGGGTTATTGTGGATAGATTGACCAAGTCAGCTAATTTCATTCCGGTCAAGTCTACCCGTTCTGCTTCCAGTTTGGCTGAGATTTATATGAGGGAGATTGTTCGTCTCCATGGTATTCCTGTCAGTATTGTTTGTGATCGAGATCCCATCTTCACCAGTCAGTTTTGGAAAGCTTTTCAGGAATCTTTGGGTACTCATCTGAATTTGAGCACTGCTTACCATCCGCAGACCGATGGTCAAACGGAAAGAGTGAATCAGATTCTAGAGGATCTTCTTCGTGCTTGTGTTCTTGATTATGGAGGATCTTGGGAAGATCATCTCCATCTTTTCGAATTCACCTATAATAATAGTTATCAGGTATAATCTCGAATCTTCTATTTTATCTCATCTTAATCATTTATCTATCTCATTTCATCTTTTGAATTCAGGCTAGTATTGCAATGTCTCTGTTTGCTGCTCTTTACGGACGACCTTGCATATCTCCATCTTGCTGGATTGAATTCGGTAATCGTTTGGTTCTTGGTCCTGATACGATTTTGGAGGCTTCTAAGAGAGTTGAGGAGATTAAGAGAAAGATGAGGAGTGCTCAGGATAGGTAGTAGAAGTACGTAGATCGGCATAGGAGGAGTTTTGAGTTTTCTGTTGGTGATCTAGTTTTCCTTAAGGTCTCTCCCTTAAGGAATGTGATTCGGTTTGGTCGTAGAGGGAAGCTTGCTCCTAGGTTCATTGGTCCTTTCCGCATCTTGGAGAGGATTGGTTTTTTAGCTTATCGTCTGGATTTGTCTGAGAAATTTTCTGGAGTGCATAATGTATTCCATGTTCGAATCTTCGTCGGTATCTTCATGATCCATCTCTTATTGTCCAGCCTTTTGCTCTCGAGAGTTTAGATATTGAGCCTAATCCGACTGTCGAAAGGAAGCCACTTCGTATTGTCGATAGAGGTACGAAGCAGTTGGGAAGGAAATCTGTCAACCTTGTCAAAATGCAGTGGAGTACTGATGATCGGGATTGTACCTGGGAGACGGAAGAGAGCATGCGAGCTTCGAATTCGGAATTGTTTGTTTCAGGTACTATTCGTTATTCTATCTTATTCTCTCTTTCTTTGTTTTCTGTGTTTTCTGTGTTTCGTTCCTGTTCGAGGATGAAAAGTTTTGAGTGGGGGAGAGTGTAACAACCCATAATTTTAAAGAATATTTTATTTGAATTTATTTGAAACTTTGACTTTAAATCATTCAAAAATTGAAATTCTGGGATTTCCCAATGTATTTTTGGATTTTTTTTATAATTGTTTTTCCAAATATAATAAAATATTTATTTTCTGGAAATTTTATATTTTGTTCAACTTTGGTCAAACTCTGACTTTCAGTTGAAATTTTAAATTTCCAATCTTTTTCTCTTAAGCTGAATTTTATTCCGATATTCGTTCTGCTTTTCATTTTGTAAAATTCTGTTTTATACTTTTTAAATCTGATAAATTCAGCGTTTTACACGAAATTATTTTCAGTATTTTATTATCTATATTCTTCTATGTTTATTTCTATTTTTATTTTCATTTGGACTTTGATTTTTGTTTGAGTTTTGAACTTGTTTTGTTTTGGGCTTGACAAATGGGCTTGGAAATTCAAGAGACTTATGTTTGTTTTCATTTATGAATAGGTGTCTTTTCCTTTTCCTCCCCTATAGCCGTACAAAACACATTGTGTTTCTCATCTCTTTTCATTTTTCATTTCCTAACAAAACAATTTAAAGTAAGATTTCATTGCTTCCTCTTTCTTTTTTCTTTTTCTCTTCTCGTTTTCTTTTGTTGCAAGCTATGTTCGGCCACCATCATCCCATTCCTTTAGCCGACCATATCCTCCTCTTCACCACCACCTATGACCGGTCTCCACCATCCCATCATCATCCCTATGCCTTGCCGTGACTTCCAAGATACAATCCATCACCAAAACAAGATTGAAACCATAGCCGAACTCCACTAAACATCACCTTCCTTTTACTAGCCTCGGCCATTATCTTTTCCACCATCTCCTATTTGCTTGGCCGTGAACATCCATCAACCTATAGCCGTGACTTTAGTGCCTTGATCCAAACATTAGCATAGGGCCGAACCCTAACACCTAGTGGCCGAACCATGTTGCCATAGGCCGAACCCAAAGTGACCATGACCCTTCATTTGCCCTTAACCTTTAGCCTTCCCTTAGCCGTTTTGTTTTGCTACCCCTTCATCTACCTATGGCCGAACCTTGTAGCCATTTTGCTTGACCCATAGCACCACTTGATCCATGCCTTAGCACACCATGAACCATAGGCCGAGTCATGTAGCCTAGGCCGAACCACTTGTGCACTTGACCTTTCATTTGCCTTGACCATTTGCCTTCCATTTGAATTTTAGCATACCATACCTCCACATACCATAGTCGTGCCTCTTTTGCTTGCCTTGGCCGAACATAGATGTTCCAAAACCAATCATGGCCGAGCCATGTTCATGTGATCTAGCCTATTTGTGTAGTGGCCGAGCCCACTTGTTTTGGTTAAGCCATTTTTCCATTTTGTTCATATTTTGTTTTGTTTAATTCTTTCATGTATTTTGTGTTGAATATTTTCTTATGTATGTTGTATTTTATTTTTTTACAAGATTTGGATTTGGGTGCTCCTCTAATCTGATTCGTGCTTTGTCGTGCTTTTTTGGAGTTGATTCTATGTTTTGAATTGTCATCTCTAGCTTTAAAAAGGTGAGTTATCACTCTCGACTTCGTACTTATAAAATTGTGAAACAAAGTCACGTGAATTGTATTAGTGATATGCCATGTTGATAGTGAATCCATATATGCCTGTGATATGATATTTTATGATGTTATAACCTGATTATATACCTGTTTCATCACCTGATCTGATATGCTATGCTTTACTGTTTATTTATATTTCTGTTTTTCACACTGCAAGTTCCCTCATTATGGGATGAAATGATACATACCCAAACGGACTTTAGAATAAGGAAAAGTCGTTATGAGCTGAAATGATAGGCTCGAGCGATTTTTATTTGGCTTGGGATTGCGGGTTTGAAATGATCAAACCCGGGATTTTATTTTGGATTGAAATGATATATATCTGTATTCACTTGACCTAGGTTAGAAAATGTTATACAGACCCGTGGTTAATTTTTAATATAAATATTTTATGAAAATTCTATGTATTTGGAATTTAAAATATATGAGTTTTAACTTAAATTGGATTTAAATGATTTAAATAAATTTTATAGTGATTTTCTGTAAGTTAAAATTGTATGAGTTAATAAATGATTAAAAATGTAAAGTTTAAAATGTGATATAACTTAATAATTGAAAATTTGATTTGGAATGGAATTTTAGGCTTAACTTGGTAGTAAAATATTTTATTTATGAAATGGATATTTTAAAACTAAATAAAGTATCAAGTTATTTGTTAAATTAAAAGCTAAGCAATTTAAATGTAATTTTGACCTAATAAATGAATTATGGTTTAACTTGGATATTTTATTTATAAAATTTTATTTTATTTAATCATAAGTTAAATGATATCAAAATAAATATTTCTGAAATGTGGGATATGTTTTATAAGTTAAAAATGATGAAAAACTAAAATTATAATGTTTCTGAAATGTTATAGTAAATCTCAGATTTGTATTGGCAGCATTTCTGAAATGCTGTGGTTTTAAGGTAGCGTTTTCTAAGTGCTACCATCTCTGAAAATGTACTGTTTTTTTCCAAATACTACTATATCTGCAGTAACGTTTTCTAAGTGCTGCAGTTTCTGAAAAAGACAATATTTCTGAAATACTACTATCTATACAGTAACGTTTTCTAAGTGCTGCTGTTTCTGAAAAGATGATATTTTCAAACTGCTATATGTATTATCACATTTTCAAAGTGCTACGAATGCTAAAATACAATGTTTTGAAAATGTTATAATTGAATGAATGAACTTAGAAATGCTACAACTTTGGAAATGAATATTTTTTTTGAAAGATATTGTCATCGGCTTTAAAATGGTTTAAAAATGAAAATGTTTTGATTTGAAATATAAACCATTTTGAAATTTATAACCACGGGTTATAATAACGATTGGTTGTTAAAGAGACCAGGATCGGATATGGATATACTCTCTGTCGATACTGAAAACCACTTTAACAACTGTGTACGCGGTGGAGATTCCAAAATGAAGTAGGATGGTGGCGACGATTCTATTTTGAGGTATAAACGTGGACCCAACTCCCATAAGTTGGCATAAGGTGGCTAAAACAGGAGCAATCGACGGGCTAATGAGGTAGCTCCTCTTATCGGACACATTCCATCGTATACCATTCTATTACTTTGTGATTGATTGGGTGCACCCCTTGATTCGGGAGTGTGGCTCGAGGTGGGCGATTGTTGCGGCTCTGCGTCACCACCGGCCTGGAAGTGTAATTGGTATATCTACCCTGGCATTACCTAGTTTTGTTGTGTCACCTACCCTAGCGTGCTTTACTACGAGTTTGATTTGTGTTGTACCAATAGAGTATCCTCTGGTAGCTCCATTTTACGGAGTATTACGGTACTGTATAGACTATTGGCATACCTAAAAATGTGTTAAGGTGGAAAATGTAAAGCCTTAATGCTATTTTTAAATAAGTTTACTTTACTTTAGACATTATTATAATAGCGTATCTTACTACATAGTAGATAGTTTAATGGATCCTTCGAGGATGGGCGGTCCCAAGCATCCTTTAAGTTATTGATGCATTCTATTACAGTTCACTTGAGTTGATTTACATTTTATAAGTATGTATGTCCTGACTCGAGTGTTTTTTGTTTTGCTTTACGCTCGGGTCAGCCTGAGTATCACAGCTTTGGATTCATCTTTTGGAGCTAGAGATTTGCTGGAGTTTATCTGTCTATCTAGTTGTCTATTTCCATTTCAGTTATTTCCTACTCAGCTTTGATTGTGTATTTGTGAACTTATTTATTCAGACTTTTGTTGTATCTGTTTTCAGACTATGTATTGTAGTAGCTTCATGGACTACTATGTATTTTATTTCCGCTGCGAGTTATTCTGATATTCTGTGTCTGTGATTGGTTTTATTTGCTCTAAATTTATTTACAATCTCTTGTTTTGAATTATTCAAGTCCGACATGTGTGGTTTTATTGTCGATTTGAATGGGCCAAAATAGTGGATCGTTACATTTAAAACTTAAGTTCACACTCAACTTACTCAATCCACATTCCAAAGCCATATTTAATCATTTACTCTTAAATTGAATTCATTTCTCGTTATCAATTTCTTATCCATTTTAATTTGGTTATCCTTTTCACTTTCCCAGTTTGATAAGTTATATACCTTATTTATTCACAATTCCATGACTTCCCACTTAAGTCTTATTTACATTTAATATTCATAACCTATAGTTATATAATCACTTCACCATTCATATTTTATATTTAATTTTACTCGATTCCAATTCACCTTTCCTTTTAAATTAAATTTTGAATTTCCATTTCTTTTACCACAATACCAACCCATTTTCATTCAGGTTTCACCATTCTATTTCTCTATTAATAAGTTCACCAACTTATTTACTTAAAATCCCATTTACTTAATTAAGTCCATTTTCACCTTATAATCATCATTCTAAATTATCTATATCGCCTAAGAGCTTAAGTGCATTCATCCCATTCAATAATTATAACTTATAGTTATATAATCATCTTACATTTCAACTTTATATTCCACTCAATTCAATTCAAATTTAAATTTAGTTTTTATATCACTTATCTCAAGTTAAATTTTC
This sequence comes from Allium fistulosum, assembly GCA_030737815.1. NCBI lineage: Eukaryota > Viridiplantae > Streptophyta > Magnoliopsida > Asparagales > Amaryllidaceae > Allium > Allium fistulosum. The sequence goes on along the minus strand of CM060905.1, from coordinate 862,425,701 downwards.
AACCCTACTCATTCACTTTAATTTACTCAAGTTAAATTTGAATTCCAGAATTTAAAATTTCCATTTTTCTTCCTTATCTATAACAACATCAATTTCTAAGTTCAAAAAAAACAAATTTCTCTTAACCTTACAAATCTTTTAAAAAGAAATCCAGAATTTATTTGCCCAGTTTTATTTCAAAACATTTTGAAATCATAAATAGCACATACCCACTTTGGTATATCAAATCATACCTCTGGATTTTCAAAACAACTTGGTTTTACCAAACAATTTCCCTTTGGAATTCTAAAACAAACTTGTTTATCAAACAAGTCCAAAACAAATATTCATAACTAATCACCACGGTAGCAATCCATCACTTAGAACTCGAAAATGAATACTGATGATGTGGCCATCATCACCAGAACTATTTTCCAACGATTGGAGTGAGTTCAGTGCTTCCTTACTTCCAAATTTACTTTAAAACATTTTCCATTCAAAAATATTTCCAAAATAATACTCTATTATTCCCTTCAAACACTTTAAAAAAAGACATTACAAAATTTCCAAGATTTTAAAATCCCAACACTTAGTTCCAAAATCATTTTAACCCATTTCCCAAAATTTACGATATTTAAATTCTGGATTTAAATCAAATTTTATTTATACTCATTTGTATAAACCATATTTATAAATTTCTATTTGGTTATATATATAACCATTTCAAATTTTATAATCGTATTTTGATTTTAATATTAACAACCAAACATCCAAAAATATATATAGTCTAATAATTTTAGGAAATCATTTCTTTTATATCAAAATATAATTTTGGGTAAAATTATTTCATTTACCCACTTTAAAACAATACTATGTCGGTTTACCTTGTTTAAGAGTTTAGAAACGCCTATCAATACGGTTGTACTTCCCATACTGACTAGAATTCATAAACACTCAACCGATAAGTCAACACAATATAAAAACATTTTATATCCACCAACAATTACGCACTCATAGCTATTAATACACTCAAACTCATTCTAGAGTACTACTGACTCCATCTCTAATGAGTAGTTTACCACCAAAGCCTAGGTATATCGCCAATCTAAGCTCTGATACCACATGTGACGACCCGCCCTTCACGACCCATGAAAAATCGACATGAATACGCCCACTGTATAACATGCCGAATGATCGAGTGCGGGAAAAAACAGATTGTTGAGGGAAAAGAAAGAAGAACTAAAACAATACCAGAATCTCACAACGGAATAGAATAACATATAATAGTAATAGGTCTTTACAAAAATCAGAAACTGTAATATACATACCACACATCAGAGTACACAAATCAACAATTACTAGCCTGGGCAGTTATAACAACCTGCCCTTAAAATTTGCTAGCAATTTCAAACAAACACTACAGCGGAAATAAACAAGTACGGGTAATACGTCTTCACCATCCAGCTTGTCTCCTGAGCTCCATAGCATCCTAACCTGAAATACTCAGTCTGACCCAAGCATTATAATAAATAACACCCGATTCAGTCTGGAAAACCAGCGTGAGAAAATACACTCAATTGAATTATTAAAGTTTTAAAATTCTTTGAAAATCATAGGTATCTCGTAAGACCACGCCACAAATAAACATGCCGGGTTTTTACCTTACGATAACCAAAACATTTCTTATCAAATCCTCTGATATTATAATAGTGTCTAAGTACAAATACTTATTCAAATAGCTGAAATTGTTACAATAATTAAATTCCAGCAATACTAGGCTCTACAATCAAAACCGTAAAGGCACGTAGGGAGAATGGATTCCAACTGAATGACTAGGCACTAGGGTACCACCTGTCACGGTACCTGTCTAGAAACACCGTACCGAGGACCACTCCCAATCCCCTGCAACACAAGACCGAACTATTCCTAACCTGAATAGACCGAATATGCTATCACCCCGGGTGTTTCCATCCTTTATCGAGCTCCTTCTATAATTCGTAGTAATAATAATATCCGAGGGTATCTAGAAAGGTGATAGACATACCCTACTTGGGTACGACCCACTTAACCTTGCTGCATCTCCCCTGATTTTCAGTCATTCCCGGTTGATGAGGCTCGAGGCTAAGCATTACACTTTTAGGAAATTCACTTAGAATGCTCATTATCCTCCAATGACAATGTTCTGAAAGCATTCATCTATACAAGTCCGTTCCCGGTCCGAACGGAACCGAAGGCACTATTCCTACTACATTTATTTTGGAATCACCCTCAGGATTAGTAGCGATTAGCCCTTGCACCATCTTCGACTCCAAACTCTTGTCTTCATCATGAAAACGTACTCATTGGATCGAAGTGGTTTTCGGGTCGCAAATCCGATCATGGTCTCTTCGAAACAACGTTCGCTATTTCTCGGTAAACTCAACTCCGGTTCTTTAGGAAATACACAAACGAAGATAAGATCGAAGATCACCTCCTAACCGTTAGTGGATGGATTCCCTTATAAACGTCCTAGAAGAACGAACGGGTTTATATGTGCAGTATAACTCCTCGAACGGTAACTGTACCATATAATTCCCGTACCCCTTCTAGATATTTCCAAAGTTATATTTGGGTCCAAATTCGATAGTCGGTTATTTAACTATCAAATAAACAATCAATTCAACCAAATACTTCAATTTCACTGAAAACATTAAATCTCTTTTTAAATTAAAATTTAAATAATTAAATCTCTTTATCCAAAACTATACATACCTGTCTTATCGATTTTAGTAAATATTTAAAACTATCTTTCAAAAATATTTGAAACTTTTTTTAAAATAAAAGTGGAAAGTACCACTACGGTATCAAACCATGGTTACAGCTCAATGGTTACGTCTCTATCCCAGAGAAATTCAAGACTTAGCTACAAGCACTCACTACCTCTGATTTACGCCACACGAGTATACCATTACTTTCTAAAAATTTATTTAATACTTTTCTCCAAATAATGCTTGTAAGTTCCTGTCACATCCCGAAATTTTCGACTTTCGAAAATTCGACATCGATACTCACTTTATCGACTGCCGAGCAATCGAGTGCCGGAAACTCCAATAGTGAGGGTTTTAAGAAAAAGAAAAAGTAGAAGAAGAAGGAGATAGAAGAAAAAGAGAAGAAAGAAAGAAGAAGAACAACAGAAAACATCTGAACGACATCAATAGAAACACAGAACAGAGACAATATCAGAATCTCACATATCGCAGCGGAACAATATATAATAGATAAATGAATAATCTTTAAAACAAAGAACTATATCATTTTATACATACATCAATCATCAGAGTCAATATACAACAATGGACAGTTATATAACTTGTCCTCATACAGAGTATACAGCGGAATAAATACTATCAGATACAAATACTACGTCTCGCCATCCAGCTTATCTCCAAAGCTCCAGAATATCCAGAATATCCTGATAATCTAACTCTAGACTGCCCGTGTGGAAATTGGTGGGCACCCAGAGTTTAGAAGGGAACAATAAACTCCGAGTCAGTCATGGTGACTGGTGTGAGATCGTAAAAACAGTTATTCTTTAAAATAAACAACAGGATAATTTTAAAGTCAATTCGAAATGCTTTTGGAAAATGAAACTACCATAAGACCTCCCGCCACACACACAATGCAAACGTAGACTTGGAGGAGATTTCTTCTTATGATAGTCAAAGATGCTTACTACGCAAAAATCAAATTCTTTTTGATATTATTATTAGTGCATAGTGTGTGAAAACATTTCGAAAGTATAATATAAATCTTAGCCAGCATAGGTACCATTATAGTATGCTTGCTATAGCTACCATATTAAATGGCAGGTTCTACAACTAAAACCGTACAAGGCTCGTATTGTTTCTTTGGATTTCCAACAAATGGTCAGGCTAAGGAACTTCCTATCCACGATGGGTACGTCCCTGGAATAGACGACCCGAGAACCTAACCGGATCTCTGCCAACACAAGGCCGGGTTACCTCTGCAAAAATAGGTAACTACTGACACGCGTATGCCATCCCCCGATCGTCACCGATCTTCCCGAGGATCCCCGATTCGCAACAACCACAAAGAAATAAATTTTTTTGCAGCAACCACAGAGGTTAAGTATCTGGGCTCCATACCATGATACCACCTTTATCCAGAAGGAATGACATACACTAAGGGGCGCTACTCCCTAGAACCTTGCTGCATTCGTCCTGTTTCGACCATTTCCGGGGTGTGAGGCTCGATGAAGTCTCGTCCACATAGCTACGCTTTCTCAAAAAGCCCTGCTTCGGGTCAAACAAAATGATCAACCTATGATCACAAAGATATAAGATCAAACAAATGATCATATCACAAATGATCAAACACTGATCATTTCACAGCAACACTCAGTATGCCACGTTACCAAATTGGGATATATCGCTGATAAATTTCAACTACATAACCTCTGAGCTCGTACGTCTCAGAGAAGGGTGTTAAGCTAAGAGAATAAATTCTCCGCCACCAACAGAAATGTATTTGAAAGAAATCAGCTTTATATCTCAAATTGTAACGTCAAACACACAATCCATACAAGTCTGTTCCGGGATCGAACAGAACCAAAGGCACTTCTCACGAAGCCCTTGCCATTCCGGATAATTTTCAATCACGTCAGGACTTCCCGTCACTAAGGGTGATAAAACCTCTAAATCGAAGATCAGTCGATGTAGAGTAACTCGACGGTAATCCTTCCGTTTTCAAAAATATCCGGTCTTCAACACCGGTCTTCAAATGCCATTCATAACGACGTATCACATATTCGGAATGGGTTATACGACCCCATGGTCCTTTCCCGGTTAACCCGAATAGTGAGCGATTATTCAAAAATAAGTGTGGCATTCAAATTCATCCAATTCACAACAAATACCTATCTAAAGGTAATTATTGATAGTCGGTTATTTAACTATCAATAAAGATGCGCAACATCATCAGATTCCAAATAATTTTCCCAAATTATTTTATCTTCCAAAATATCTTTACTAGATATAATAATTTCCACACTTCAAAAATAAATCGATATTTATTTTTTTAAACAAATTCCCTTTTCTTTTATAAATTCCATATTGAATTCATATTTTTCGAATATCTACTAATATTCGATTTTTCAAATCGATTTCAATATTCAATTTCAATTTATCTTTACAAAGATAAATTCTCAAACGTTCACTTCATATTGGAAAAACAATTCCATACTTATTTAAAAATAAGTGTTTCACAAATATATTTATTTTCAACATTTGAATATATTCGATATACTTAAATCAAATTAAGTATAAATTCATTCTTTAAGGAAATCTATTTTCTATAACAACATCAATTTGAGTCAAAACGAATGTTATGTAAAACATTGTTACGACGACTCAAAAATCACTAGTATAGGGATTCGAAATTAAAATAGATATGTAAATCCCAATACTAGATAAAAACATTTCCTTTCGGAAATCATTTACTATAACAACAGTGTTATAGTCCACCATTTCCTTAAATTTCTCAAAAACGTCTATTTCAACAAGTACTGTTGAAATCTATGCTTTCGATTCATAACACGTTTTAAAACATCTTTAAAATGTTTAACTTCATTTTTAATATCACTTCTTCAAAAATGAATCCATTTTACTTAACCATATATTCACTGTCCAAAATCGTGAATATATCTTCTTTAAAAATCTTCTATATTTAATTTATCAAATTCAATCTATTTCGAATTTATAAACACGTTTATAAATTCTATTTCCATTTTTTTATAACAACTTCGACTTATAAATCTTCTTTTATCAACTTCTATATTTTTTTACTTATCAAAATAAGTGATTTCGGATTTATAAACAACTTTTATAAATTCCAATTCTATTTATAAAAACTTCAATCCCAATTCAATTTCAATATTGATTTCAAATTTTATTTTCAACGTTTGAATAAAATTTCCATATTGATTTCTCAAAAATTCATTTCTAAATATTAAATCAATTACAGATTGATTTCAAATTTTATTTATCACTACTAAAATAAATTCCTTATTTTTCTCAAATTATTCAATATCCTATTTTTAAATGGATTCTTCAAATTGAAAACATTTTACATTGATTTCCCAAATTATTTCAATTTACCGATTAAATTTCCAATTGGATTTCCAACTTATCTCCTTATAAATAAATTCCTTTTAAGGAAAATAAATCTCAATTGTTTCTTTCAATCAAAAAAATCCAATGTTTAACTAAATTATTCAATTGAAAATCACTATTTTACGAAATCCATTTATTTAACTCTTTCACTTGATTCTGGAATTAATCCGATAAGATTATAAAAATCAACCTTTATTCTTTTAAATTCTTTTCTTCAAATTTATTAAATTTCTAAAATAAATTCACTTAGAAATTTCTATTTTGATTTCAAAAATTCAATTTCATTTATTTTTGGAATCCAATGATATCCAACATCCATTCAGCTAAATTTTAGCTTCAATCAATTTCCAGACATCAATATGATTAATAACATCAAAAATCATTCACAGATTCATACCACAGTATAAATAAAATCAATCAATGTGAGGGGTCCAGTTGGATCCCTCCAACCTGTTTCCCTGCATCCAAAGACGTCAGCACAATACCAATTCCGCTCCAGTACGGAATTATCGCGGTATATAGGTTTTTATAAATCCGCTTACTAACGGCGCAATAGGGTCTCATCCGCTATACGAGGCGGGAAATCAATCAATCCAATATATACATATGCCAATATGTATATACTGCTATATATATATATATAGATATATCCTATCATATCTAATAGCACATTCAATAGCAATCAATCAAATCAATAAATAACTGAAAATTCCACTTTTCTTTTGAGTGAGAAAATCTCACCTTAGCTTTTATTTTGCCATCCATTTTGAATCCAACTTGTTTCTTCGCAGTTTAACCTTGTATAAGCAATTATACAATTTTATTAATATTCGAATCAATCAAATAATTAATTTCCGTTTAATAGTTTTCGATTAGTTGATAATTTCAATTCATCGTCGATTTCATTTTAAACAAAAATTTAAATTTTAAATTGATTTCCTATATATATATTCTTCAGTAAATTATTTTACTATAACAACAAATTGAATTATTATTATTTTCTTTTATAAATAACCTCATAACCATTTAACTTTCCATTTTCCCAAATTTAAACTATACCTATATATGCGTATTTACTGTTTACACATATATTACTAAATTTCAATGAAAATAGATTTGCTTCTGACTTATATATATAAATACTTATTAATAACCTGTATAGATTCAAAGCCCAAATTTTATACCAACTTTCAACAATTTAAATCCCTATATATTTTATCAAACTTTTATCTATATATGTCTGTTCATCTATATGCATATGTATATATAGATATTTCCATTCTCATCTACACGTATATACGAATTATTAAATCAAATTCACATTGAAATAAAAATCGAATACCTCACTTCACTGCCGATTGCCATCGCCAACCTCTACTTGAACGCTGTCACCACCAGATTTCGGCCACCCCCATACCGACATCTGCTGAAACCCATGACTTCCAGACGAACACGCCTACAACTTCACCTCACCGCGAGCTTCATTTGCGAGTTTCCCTTCCACCACAGATCGCCCTAATCATCACCGAGCCCTAGCTACTCGTCGAATTCGACGTGACCTGCCTCGAGCGCGCCCACCGTCCCCCATTCTTGAATCGAACACGCCACCATGTCGCTCGACTTCGACCTTGCTTCACGTGCGCGAGCGCACGCGCGCCTCCCCTCCAGATGACGGAGCCAAATGAAATCGCCACCTCGCGATTTTTGGGTCGCGAATTACTGCTCGCGATTCGATTTCGCTATTCCCTTTTTATTTTTATTTTATACGAACAGAAAACTCGTGCGATTTGAAAGAGGAGGTGTCGTTTCTTTGTTTTTAAACGAAGGAGGGAGGAAAACGAGTGACCATTTTATTTTTCTTCGTTCGATCTGGAACCAGCATTTAAAAATCGAAAATAGAAGGGGAGGAATGAATTTCGATTTCTTTGAAAATGAAGAGGAGCTCGGCCATTAAATTTATTTTGAAGCTTCTGTTTTTAAATTGAACGAGATGTTGTTTTCTTTGAATCGCTCGCGTGATAAAGAAACAGAAGGGGAGACAAGAGTACGCATGTTTCAGGGAATAGGTCGACGCAAATCAGATAATAGGCTGTCTGTTGATTTGAAATTTAAACTTTAAATTTAAATTTGAATCTGATTTAATTTCAACGCGTTTATGTGTTGTACGTTCACATAACAACTCCGATAAATACGAAATTTGAAATCCGGTAATAACTAACTATTACGGATCCAATGGGACTGGTTCCATTCAATTCTGAGACTGTTCGAAAATTGACTATTTTATAAATATCGGTTCGAGCGATTAAATTTCAAACTGAACAATTTACTCCTAAATTCGATTCTGAAGCTTCTGTTATCTTCAGTAATATCAATACGAATTTTAAAAGTTTTCGAAATATTTTTCTTCAGCTTAAAATTGAAGATTCAAATTTTTATTCAGGATTCAATCGATTAAATTTTAAAATTTAATCGCAAAATTCAAATTTAAATCGGGGATTCAAATTAAATCATCGTTCAAATATTTAAAATTAATTAAATATTCTCAATTTAATTTGTTCGAAATTCAGGGTCGTTACAGACTTCCCCCCTTAAAAGAATTTCGTCCTCGAAATTACAAGTTAGGGAAAAAGGTCCTTAACTCGTCTACTATTTTTCACAATCAATAATTTCATCTATTTTTCAAAGCAAATCTTTCTACTAAAGATTCGTTATTATTTCAACTAGTTTTTCAACTTCAATTACAGATTTCAAACAACATTGTTTTCTTAACAACTCAAATTTAAATTCAAATTCAAATTTAAACTTTCAAAATTTCTCAAAAATTTTCTAACGCCCTAAATTTCCGAAAAATTTCGCCAGCGTCTCCTTTGCGCGGCTAATACGGTACTACTACAAAACGTCCCTACGGACTCTCAGATTTCAAAAAGAAAAAGAAAAAGCCAAGCGGCTAGAGAGAAATCATCAAAACTCATATTATAATTCAAATACGTACCTTTTGTCGAGCAATTCAAATTATCTGTGAAATCAAATTCAATTCCCTTTATACCTGTATATCTACTAGCCATAATATCTAGTTATAACATCCAACTATTTTGCAAATTTTATTACAAAATTTCAAATATAAACTGTTTACACATTTTTAACTTACTATTGAAGTTACATATCTATTCTCATTAAATTTTACATTTCAATTCTCATTCGAATTCAATTCACAATTCCAATCTAATTTGGATTTAGTTCAACTTCTGAATATTGAATTTTATCAATTAACTTTAGTTCACTTCAAACTAATCTCAAAACTTCATTTAATTTCACACAATTCAACTTCATTTTCAATATTCAGTTTTAATTCCAGTTCTATTTACTTTCAAATCCAAAAATGAATTTTAACATTCAATTTCATTTTCTGGCTCTTGCAATCGCAATTTATTCATTCATTCACTAATTCATTCGTTTTTCAATTTGAATTTCATTCTAATCAAATTTCAAATATTTTATAAGTCTTTGACTTATTTACATATCGATTTATCAAATCATTTATACAATCACATTTACAATTTCATTTCGTTAATGAATTTTATTTTCAATTATCTTCTTGGAATTCTATTTCCAATCATAAATTTACATTACAATTTATATTCACAGCTTTATTCATATATAAATTTATCTCTTTACGTTAGATTTTTATCTAAACTTTACAAGTTATCAACCTTCATAATATTCCAGAGTCTTAGCAACATTTCAAAAACCCATTTTTGAAAACAATTCAAATTATCCTTTGAATTTCCAAAACAAAACCCAAATTTTCAAACAACTTTTATTTAAAACAATTTGGCAGCAATTCCTCTTTTGGAAACCCGAAAATGAACACCGGTGATGTCGCGATCATCATCGGAATTATTTTCCAGCGACCGAAAAGAGTTTAGAGCTTTTCATCTCTTCAAAATACTTTTCAAAACCTTTGAAATTCATTTTCAAATCAAAAATGATTTTACTCTCCAAATCTCCAAAATTCTCAAATTCTTTTCAAAACATTTCCAAAAACTTCTCTGGAATTCCGTTTCAAATTACAATTCACATTTATAATTTATATTCTTTAATTTCATTTGTATGTGAATTCATCTCTTTATCTTTCATTCGTTAAATGGATTTATTTCCAAATCTTTAGTTATTATTTTAATTTCATTGTTATATATTTTATAACAACCAAACATCCATATACTATGATAATTCATAGAAAATCATTTCTTTTCTATACAAAAATAGTTTTGGGCAAAATTATCTCATTCACCTTATTTAAAACAATACTATGTCGTCTTGCCTCGTTTAAGTGTTTAGAAATCCCTATCGATAATATGGCGTCCCACATACCGACCAAAATTCATAAACATCTCAACGGATAAGCAAACACAATATAAAACATTTTTATATTCACTAACAAATACGCGCTCGTATCTATTATTACACTCAAACTCATTCTAGAGTACTACTGACTCTATCTCTAATGAGTAACACCCAACAGAGCAGGGTTGTCGCTTAACCATATGCTCTGATACCACTCTGTCACATCCCGAAATTTTCGACTTTCGAAAATTCGACATCGATACTCACTTTATCGACTACCGAGCAATCGAGTGCCGGAAACTCCAATAGTGAGGGTTTTAAGAAAAAGAAAAAGTAGAAGAAGAAGGAGATAGAAGAAAAAGAGAAGAAAGAAAGAAGAAGAACAACAGAAAACATCTGAACGACATCAATAGAAACACAGAACAGAGACAATATCAGAATCTCACATATCGCAGCGGAACAATATATAATAGATAAATGAATAATCTTTAAAACAAAGAACTATATCATTTTATACATACATCAATCATCAGAGTCAATATACAACAATGGACAGTTATATAACTTGTCCTCATACAGAGTATACAGCGGAATAAATACTATCAGATACAAATACTACGTATCGCCATCCAGCTTATCTCCAAAGCTCCAGAATATCCAGAATATCCTGATAATCTAACTCTAGACGGTCCGTGTGGAAATTGGTGGGCACCCAGAGTTTAGAAGGGAACAATAAACTCCGAGTCAGTCATGGTGACTGGTGTGAGATCGTAAAAACAGTTATTCTTTAAAATAAACAACAGGATAATTTTAAAGTCAATTCGAAATGCTTTTGGAAAATGAAACTACCATAAGACCTCCCGCCACACACACAATGCAAACGCAGACTTGGAGGAGATTTCTTCTTATGATAGTCAAAGATGCTTACTACGCAAAAATAAAATTCTTTTTGATATTATTATTAGTGCATAGTGTGTGAAAACATTTCGAAAGTATAATATAAATCTTAGCCAGCATAGGTACCATTATAGTATGCTTGCTATAGCTACCATATTAAATGGCAGGTTCTACAACTAAAACCGTACAAGGCTCGTATTGTTTCTTTGGATTTCCAACAAATGGTCAGGCTAAGGAACTTCCTATCCACGATGGGTACGTCCCTGGAATAGACGACCCGAGAACCTAACCGGATCTCTGCCAACACAAGGCCGGGTTACCTCTGCAAAAATAGGTAACTACTGACACGCGTATGCCATCCCCCGATCGTCACCGATCTTCCCGAGGATCCCCGATTCGCAACAACCACAAAGAAATAAATTTTTTTGCAGCAACCACAGAGGTTAAGTATCTGGGCTCCATACCATGATACCACCTTTATCCAGAAGGAATGACATACACTAAGGGGCGCTACTCCCTAGAACCTTGCTGCATTCGTCCTGTTTCGACCATTTCCGGGGTGTGAGGCTCGATGAAGTCTCGTCCACAAAGCTACGCTTTCTCAAAAAGCCCTGCTTCGGGTCAAACAAAATGATCAACCTATGATCACAAAGATATAAGATCAAACAAATGATCATATCACAAATGATCAAACACTGATCATTTCACAGCAACACTCAGTATGCCACGTTACCAAATTGGGATATATCGCTGATAAATTTCAACTACATAACCTCTGAGCTCGTACGTCTCAGAGAAGGGTGTTAAGCTAAGAGAATAAATTCTCCGCCACCAACAGAAATGTATTTGAAAGAAATCAGCTTTATATCTCAAATTGTAACGTCAGACACACAATCCATACAAGTCTGTTCCGGGATCGAACAGAACCAAAGGCACTTCTCATGAAGCCCTTGCCATTCCGGATAATTTTCAATCACGTCAGGACTTCCCGTCACTAAGGGTGATAAAACCTCTAAATCGAAGATCAGTCGATGTAGAGTAACTCGACGGTAATCCTTCCATTTTCAAAAATATCCGGTCTTCAACACCGGTCTTCAAATGCCATTCATAACGACGTATCACATATTCAGAATGGGTTATACGACCCCATGGTCCTTTCCCGGTTAACCCGAATAGTGAGCGATTATTCAAAAATAAGTGTGGCATTCAAATTCATCCAATTCACAACAAATACCTATCTAAAGGTAATTATTGATAGTCGGTTATTTAACTATCAATAAAGATGCGCAACATCATCAGATTCCAAATAATTTTCCCAAATTATTTTATCTTCCAAAATATCTTTACTAGATATAATAATTTCCACACTTCAAAAATAAATCGATATTTATTTTTTTAAACAAATTCCCTTTTCTTTTATAAATTCCATATTGAATTCATATTTTTCGAATATCTACTAATATTCGATTTTTCAAATCGATTTCAATATTCAATTTCAATTTATCTTTACAAAGATAAATTCTCAAACGTTCACTTCATATTGGAAAAACAATTCCATACTTATTTAAAAATAAGTGTTTCACAAATATATTTATTTTCAACATTTGAAAATATTCGATATACTTAAATCAAATTAAGTATAAATTCATTCTTTAAGGAAATCTATTTTCTATAACAACATCAATTTGAGTCAAAACGAATGTTATGTAAAACATTGTTACGACGACTCAAAAATCACTAGTATAGGGATTCGAAATTAAAATAGATATGTAAATCCCAATACTAGATAAAAACATTTCCTTTCGGAAATCATTTACTATAACAACAGTGTTATAGTCCACCATTTCCTTAAATTTCTCGAAAACGTCTATTTCAACAAGTACTGTTGAAATCTATGCTTTCGATTCATAACACGTTTTAAAACATCTTTAAAATGTTTAACTTCATTTTTAATATCACTTCTTCAAAAATGAATCCATTTTACTTAACCATATATTCACTGTCCAAAATCGTGAATATATCTTCTTTAAAAATCTTCTATATTTAATTTATCAAATTCAATCTATTTCGAATTTATAAACACGTTTATAAATTCTATTTCCATTTTTTTATAACAACTTCGACTTATAAATCTTCTTTTATCAACTTCTATATTTTTTTACTTATCAAAATAAGTGATTTCGGATTTATAAACAACTTTTATAAATTCCAATTCTATTTATAAAAACTTCAATCCCAATTCAATTTCAATATTGATTTCAAATTTTATTTTCAACGTTTGAATAAAATTTCCATATTGATTTCTCAAAAATTCATTTCTAAATATTAAATCAATTACAGATTGATTTCAAATTTTATTTATCACTACTAAAATAAATTCCTTATTTTTCTCAAATTATTCAATATCCTATTTTTAAATGGATTCTTCAAATTGAAAACATTTTACATTGATTTCCCAAATTATTTCAATTTACCGATTAAATTTCCAATTGGATTTCCAACTTATCTCCTTATAAATAAATTCCTTTTAAGGAAAATAAATCTCAATTGTTTCTTTCAATCAAAAAAATCCAATGTTTAACTAAATTATTCAATTGAAAATCACTATTTTACGAAATCCATTTATTTAACTCTTTCACTTGATTCTGGAATTAATCCGATAAGATTATAAAAATCAACCTTTATTCTTTTAAATTCTTTTCTTCAAATTTATTAAATTTCTAAAATAAATTCACTTAGAAATTTCTATTTTGATTTCAAAAATTCAATTTCATTTATTTTTGGAATCCAATGATATCCAACATCCATTCAGCTAAATTTTAGCTTCAATCAATTTCCAGACATCAATATGATTAATAACATCAAAAATCATTCACAGATTCATACCACAGTATAAATAAAATCAATCAATGTGAGGGGTCCAGTTGGATCCCTCCAACCTGTTTCCCTGCATCCAAAGACGTCAGCACAATACCAATTCCGCTCCAGTACGGAATTATCGCGGTATATAGGTTTTTATAAATCCGCTTACTAACGGCGCAATAGGGTCTCATCCGCTATACGAGGCGGGAAATCAATCAATCCAATATATACATATGCCAATATGTATATACTGCTATATATATATAGATATATCCTATCATATCTAATAGCACATTCAATAGCAATCAATCAAATCAATAAATAACTGAAAATTCCACTTTTCTTTTGAGTGAGAAAATCTCACCTTAGCTTTTATTTTGCCATCCATTTTGAATCCAACTTGTTTCTTCGCAGTTTAACCTTGTATAAGCAATTATACAATTTTATTAATATTCGAATCAATCAAATAATTAATTTCCGTTTAATAGTTTTCGATTAGTTGATAATTTCAATTCATCGTCGATTTCATTTTAAACAAAAATTTAAATTTTAAATTGATTTCCTATATATATATTCTTCAGTAAATTATTTTACTATAACAACAAATTGAATTATTATTATTTTCTTTTATAAATAACCTCATAACCATTCAACTTTCCATTTTCCCAAATTTAAACTATACCTATATATGCGTATTTACTGTTTACACATATATTACTAAATTTCAATGAAAATAGATTTGCTTCTGACTTATATATATAAATACTTATTAATAACCTGTATAGATTCAAAGCCCAAATTTTATACCAACTTTCAACAATTTAAATCCCTATATATTTTATCAAACTTTTATCTATATATGTCTGTTCATCTATATGCATATGTATATATAGATATTTCCATTCTCATCTACACGTATATACGAATCATTAAATCAAATTCACATTGAAATAAAAATCGAATACCTCACTTCACTGCCGATTGCCATCGCCAACCTCTACTTGAACGCTGTCACCACCAGATTTCGGCCACCCCCATACCGACATCTGCTGAAACCCATGACTTCCAGACGAACACGCCTACAACTTCACCTCACCGCGAGCTTCATTTGCGAGTTTCCCTTCCACCACAGACCGCCCTAATCATCACCGAGCCCTAGCTACTCGTCGAATTCGACGTGACCTGCCTCGAGCGCGCCCACCGTCCCCCATTCTTGAATCGAACACGCCACCATGTCGCTCGACTTCGACCTTGCTTCACATGCGCGAGCGCACGCGCGCCTCCCCTCCAGATGACGGAGCCAAATGAAATCGCCACCTCGCGATTTTTGGGTCGCGAATTACTGCTCGCGATTCGATTTCGCTATTCTCTTTTTATTTTTATTTTATACGAACAGAAAACTCGTGCGATTTGAAAGAGGAGGTGCCGTTTCTTTGTTTTTAAACGAAGGAGGGAGGAAAACGAGTGACCATTTTATTTTTCTTCGTTCGATCTGGAACCAGCATTTAAAAATCGAAAATAGAAGGGGAGGAACGAATTTCGATTTCTTTGAAAATGAAGAGGAGCTCGGCCATTAAATTTATTTTGAAGCTTCTGTTTTTAAATTGAACGAGATGTTGTTTTCTTTGAATCGCTCGCGTGATAAAGAAACAGAAGGGGAGACAAGAGTACGCATGTTTCAGGGAATAGGTCGACGCAAATCAGATAATAGGCTGTCTGTTGATTTGAAATTTAAACTTTAAATTTAAATTTGAATCTGATTTAATTTCAACGCGTTTATGTGTTGTACGTTCACATAACAACTCCGATAAATACGAAATTTGAAATCCGGTAATAACTAACTATTACGGATCCAATGGGACTGGTTCCATTCAATTCTGAGACTGTTCGAAAATTGACTATTTTATAAATATCGGTTCGAGCGATTAAATTTCAAACTGAACAATTTACTCCTAAATTCGATTCTGAAGCTTCTGTTATCTTCAGTAATATCAATACGAATTTTAAAAGTTTTCAAAATATTTTTCTTCAGCTTAAAATTGAAGATTCAAATTTTTATTCAGGATTCAATCGATTAAATTTTAAAATTTAATCGCAAAATTCAAATTTAAATCGGGGATTCAAATTAAATCATCGTTCAAATATTTAAAATTAATTAAATATTCTCAATTTAATTTGTTCGAAATTCAGGGTCGTTACAGTTCTAAAATAAATTTCAAGTTAAATCTAGTCAATTATACTTAAATAAAAGTTATCATACAGAGCTATATTAATATTTAATAATTTATCCCTTTTAAAACAAAAATGCCGATTAGTTCTTAAATAATAATAAATATTTAAAATCATTATAAAGCAACTATTTATAATTATATATGCTTTAAACAAGTTAAATGATTAAACAACTAATTTTCCAGAATATTTTTAACACTTTTAATTTTTCCCAGATTAATATTTTAAAATCCTCTTTTAAACAAGCCCAAATTCTTGATGCTAAAACCTTTACATTTTTAAGCAAATACCGTTTACAGATTTATTATTTAAAAATCCTTTATTTAATACTTTTATTCCAAAAATTCTATTCACAATATTCCGATTTGGCTAAGTACCAATTTTCAAAAACCATATTTTATCCCATTTGTTAACCCAAAATTCTTAGTAAAACATTTTGCTTCAAAACCCCTTTTTATTTTCTTTTCCAAATTCCACATACATTGCGGGTATGTAAAATACCAAAATCTAGGTCAAACCCTACCAAGGCATCCAATCAATCCAAATCGCACAATAACGTGTCATAGATTATTTCAACAAAACATATATCACTATATATGCAACTAAATTCAACATTTTGAGGAATCCAGTTGGATCCCTCCAACCTGTTTCCCTACATCCACAGATGTTAGCACAATATAAAAATATCAATTCCACTTCGAGGTGGAATATCACGGTATATAGGATCATCTGCTATTATGCAGGGCGCATCGGGTCTCATCCACTATATAATTGCGAGAATATCAATCACTCCAATATATATATATATATATACTACTATATATAATATCACATCCAACTAATAAAAATGCATCAATTTAACCAACCAATCATTTATTAATTTAACTGTTTAAAATTAAATGCTAGCAGTCCAAAAATTGAGTGAGATTAACTCACCTTGAGTCTTAAATCGCCGAGCGTTCCAATTTTAAATTAAATCAAACGGCGTTCGATTTAACCTTAAATTTTAACGAGCTCCAAACATCTCCAGATCTGCACTGCAGCGTAGATCTTGTCACTGCGATTTCGGCACCGCTTGTTTCGTCTGAATCCGACTCATATGGATAAGATATGAATTTTTAAGGTTTGTATATATAAATTAAAATAGTAATTCATTTTTTTTATACCAGACGAATCTGGGCCATTCGTTTTGAACTTCAAATCTGGACGCTCTCACTTTTCCTCTCCATCGTCTTCACGTACGCAAGCACAGGGGAAACCGAACCCATCGACCGCCTAATCATCGATTAGCGCTCCCCCATCGATCTACTCGAACTACATCAGGAACCACCACGCAACAGCTCATCGCGAGCTCCACCTTCGGCTAGGACATAGACAAGTTCGGTCCCATGTTCAACACGAAAAATGCGTTCGACTGCCCAGCCTTCGAGGTCGAAAATCTGACTATCCATCACGCTACACACGATCTTGACCGTTGGATACCAAGATCATGGAGAGCTCTACGATATTCCAGTTGAAGATTCTCGCTAAAAGTCAATGGATTAGGAGAAATCGAGGAGAGAAACCCAGAGTGTTTTGGCCATTGATAATATAAGATGGCGGCTTTGAAAATGAAACTAGGTTTTCACTGTTGGAACAGTATATATACACACATACAACATTTTTTATTAATATATTTCAACCTTTACATGCTTTTTCAAACGAACTCCAAACGAAACGTGCCGCATGGCGTTTATAATGTTCTACTTGTATTTCGAACACAATGGAATATGTCTCGAGGCCTAATTCGGTCGTATATGGGAAATAGCTTTTTGAATCGAATTAAAATATTAAATTTTCGATTTTTATTTCAATGCGTTTCAATTTTGTACGACCAAACGGTAACTCCAAATGCTACAAAATTTGGAATCCGATAATAATTAACTATTACGGATCCAGGAGAACTGGTTTCGTTGAATTCCGAGACTATGCCCCGGAAGGCTATTTTAACTTGTCGATTAAATCGAGCGATTTTCAAAATCGTCGAAATTGTTTAAAATTTCGATTTTAAAACTTTACTAACTTAATTATAATTCAAATAGAATTTATATTCTTATTAGAAATCATTCTGATTCATATTAAATCAAAATTCGATTATTTTCCCTATTATCATATATTAAATTCCACTATTAAACTAATATATAAATCCCAATTTTAACTTACCACTTTTGATTCCATCCAAAAGTCCAATATAACAATTCAAATCCAAGTAGAATTTAAATAAATTTTAGAAATCATTTTCATATCCATTCATTTCAGATTCACATATTATCTAAATTTTAAATATTAAATTACTATTTATCCACATCCAATTAAATCGTTATATTTGAAATTATAAACTATTTCACTAATTCAATCTAATCCTCCATATTCACAATAAATTAATAATCCAAATTCAACATTTAAAATAAATCAAATGTTAAAAAACTAACGACAAAATTCCTGGTCGTTATAGTTTCCAAGTGTTCTTTTAGAGGAATAAAGCTTCCGAAGACGTGCATGAGGCAAGCTTGTTATTATAGTTCTTTTATTTCCGCTGTGTGTTTGATTGTAAAGGCAATTTGTTTAGTGCCTTATTATATACTCTGATCAACCAAGGGGGCATCTTCATATATCGCTCTTGGCGTATTTTGTAATAATTATATGTTATCTGAACGCGGTTTGCGAACTGGGATTATGTAATCAATTTGAAATATTTTGAAATGGAATATGGAATTCTTTGCTGTTTAATTTTTTTTCTCCATATTCTTGTGTTTTTGTGTATCATGTATCTAATATCGCTGTATTTAGTCGTCGAGGATTAATCACTATGGATGACTGCATCATCCATGGTTGTTAGTTTTGGGCCCCAAGTAGGGGGATGTTACACTAAGGTGACATGTGAATGTTAATATTTGAGTTGTTCAATATTAATCGCTGATTGAATTTACACCTATGAGTCGCACGACCACATTGGTAGATTCTCTGAAATATCACATGATTTAATTGATTTATAATTGTTATGGATTAATTAAATTAATTAATATTCATGAAATGTCAATTATTTATTTCTTTGATGTATTGGGTGTCATTAATATATTATGGATGTCGGTAGTAATTAAATGGATGCATATATAAAAGTTATATATGTGCGAATTGATATTCGATATCGGTACACATCTAAATTTGATTTAAATATGTTTAATTTCTTAAAGGGTTTTGACAAATTTCAAGGCCTATTTGGCTTCATCTATGGTCGACCATGAAGAGGTGCAATGGGGGGTTTAAAATTATATTGTTTGATTTTGAATTGTAAGGAGAGACTATGTAAATGAAGGAAAAAAGATCTCCTTCACTCTCTCTATAAAAACCATACAAACCCTCATTATTTAGTTTTTTTCCTTCCCTCTTCCCTTGTCCAACCGCCATTCCCATCTCATCACCCTAGGCCGAAAATATACCCATCCAATCAACATCAAAATAAAACATAAAGGTGGTTCTCCAAGCCATTGTAAAACTAGGATCTAGGATCGGGAACAAAGTTAGGATCGAGATCGGAGCTAGACTATTAAGCAATAAAGGTGAAAATCTAAGACCAAATCTAGAAGGCGGTCTCCTATTGTTTACAATTTCGTATTATCTTGATAATTTAGGTCTAGATCATTAATGAATGAATTTATATACACAAATCTTGTCCTATACATACATACATATGTATCTATATAGTTTTAATATTTCAGGTTTAATTTTAAAAAATAATTTTTTACATACATATATGTAAAAAAAATTTGAATATTTTTATTTATTAAACATTAAAACAAATTTAATAGATGAAGAATATATATATATATATATATATATATATATATATTTATAAATAAGTATTTATATATTTATTACTACCAAATTTTCCGCAATCTTAGAATAGACTCAAATAGATGGATTAGACTTCAGAATGATGAGGAACAACTCTAGGGACTTAGAGACAAGCTTGGAATGACAATGGAAAAGACTTCAGGAAGTTTGAAGTCGATTGCACTAAGGAAAAAAGATCGATACCGACATGAAAGGAGGTCGAAGTCGATCTATTTTTGTGCACATTCATGGCTTTTAGAGTGATGGTCAATGAATGGTTGGCTATGTAATCATCTTGAGGAATACTTGAATAACTCCAAAACGCTCAATAGAAAAGGAAAAGTACTAAATGCGTCAGAACTTCTCGCCAACAGCCTGATATCTAAGGCAAAAGTGCTTAGAACATAACAAACCAAAGCTAGAAGTTGGAATAGAGGAAGATTGGAAGAGCAAATTAGATTGCTACCTATTTGATTCAGAACGGTACCAATACGATTTTATGGCACAAAGACCTCATCTCTCCTCCTACTCTCTCGAATCTTGAGTTTGACTTGGTATTTCATGATCCAGCGACTTCCATGGGTGATTTTCCTATAAATAAAAGGCCTATAACAACTTGGAAAGGACTTTTGGCTTAGCTTATTCTCTTTTGTATTTATTCTATCTACTTCTTCCCCCAAACCTTCTTAGATCCGAGATTTACTATATTGTGATCGGATTTGAGTGTAAGCTTTGTACTCCAGAGAGAAAATATAAGATAATAAAATTAAAGTGGACATAGGTCGGAGAACTCATCATACCACTATAAAATCATTTTATTTTCTTTGTTTATTTTGATAGATTTATATTGTTGGTACCTTTATCTGATATCGAGGAGTTGTGTCAATCTATGGAACAACATTTTTGGTGTTTTTACTAAGGAAGGCTAGGATTTGATAACTTGATGCTTGGATCTGAAGTTTGGAAGAGATGAAGGGGCCTTCTACCAGAGCTATTATAGAACCAAGTCAACCAAAGCACGGAGGCAGATAGAAGTTGTCCTCGAGTTCTAATCCGTTAGTCTACATAACCAGAGAGGAGATGGAAAGGTGATGAAAGAGATGCAAGATGGGATGATGGCTCGATTGCAGATATGATAGATGAATTTTTTACAATGGTGGATCGAAAAAGAACAGCTGGAGTAGCTAGAATTTAGAACCAAAGGCCAAAAACCCATGTAGTAAATAGAGTCAGAGTGGAGCAAGCTGGAGTAGAGCCCCCATGAACAAATCATATTGGTACCGATTTGAATCAGGTTAGTACTAACATGAATTTACAAGGAGACACTGTTGATTTGGGCTTCAAACGTGCTGGGATGCCAGTAATGGACGATGCTAAATCCAGAAATACAGACCATAATGCAAATGCACACCAACAGGGGTCAGAACCGAAAGCTCGCCATATGAATGAGGGGTAAAACGAAGCTATGGATTAGAGACATCCATTGGATGACAACGATCGAATAACTGAAATGGTTAGAAGAATAGTTAGAGGTAGACCCCCAGACCAGAGTTTGGAAGACGTGAATAGAAATCCATTACCTCTAGCATTCGGTATACAAGGAACCCACCCGATTTTATATTATATATAAGTAAATATAAGTAGATATATCGAACGACTATAGTTAGATTGAGTGGAAGCATCGGAAGTGAAACACTATTCAATAGAGTATTCGTCTCCTCAGTTATATGAGGTTAGTATCATGGTTAACTGATGTCAATTCAAAGTCAAAGTCTTTGGCCAGAGCAGTTTGGTTAATAACAATTGTTATTATTGAATCAAGGAATTTATGTTTAGACTATAAAGTTTAATATGGACGATATTGGAATTCTGACAATTACCAAATTCCATAAGTCAAAAGTGATATAGTTTTAACAAAGAGAATTGGTGTAAATAGTCGTTGCTATCAGGTACCGCTTATAATAAGTAAAATTGGATTATACTAAAAAGATGTATAAGTGATAAATTCAGCCAAAATGTCACACACTTAGCTAAGGTGACGTGTGAATGTTAATTTTCGAATTGTTTGATATTAATCACTAATGGAATTTACACCTTTGGGTCGCACAACTGTAAAGTTGAATACTCTAAATAAACCACACAATTTAATTAATTTATACTTATTGTAAATTAATTAATATTTATGAAATATTAATTATTGAACTTTATTTGATTTGTTTGAATATCGTTAGCATTTAATAAAGTGCGTATATAAAAGTTATTAATGCACGTATTGATATATGATATCGATAAAATATTTAAATTGGGATTAAATAAATTATTTCCTAAGTTGTTCTGAAATTTTCTTTTGAGGCCCAAATGCATGATGAAAAAAGGAAGAGTTTTCAAATGCGATTTGAAAATCCAAAAGGTGCAATAAAAAGAAGGAATCGAATCTCCATCTTTTACTCCTCTTTTTGACTCACTTAAATTTCATTTATAAAATGATTTTTTGTCCCTTTCTCTTTAATTCTATTTCTTTTAATGAAAATATGAATAGGAGGGAAAGTATTTGATTGGATTTAATCAGGAATTAAATAAGGCGGTTTTAAACGGGAAAATTGGAAAGTTTCAATGTTTCCTTTAGAACATATTCTCTTTTATTCAATCCATTATTATTCTTTTCTTGACAAAAACATTTGATCTTCTTTCTCTTGCCCTCCTCCTCTCCCTTAATGGCCTCCATGATAATAAAAAATTCCTAAAACAAATTCAAATAACATCAATAACATTCAAGGTAATGTTTACCTCTAGATCCTTGCAAAATCCAGAGGTTGATTCAATCAAATCAGAGTTTTATTCTTCATTCAAGGTGCAAATCTTAGGCTTCATCTATAAGTAATTCTAATTTTATCTTATTATATATTCACCATATTAATGAAGTTTAAATCCTATACATGATGCATACTATCTCATCATTTGTTCACTATGTTGACCCAAAGTTCAGATCTGATATATGTTAATTTATTTAATTAATTTGAATCTAATCTCATCATTTGTTCATTATATTGACCCAAAGTTTAGATCTGATATATGTTAATTGATTGTATATTCATTATTATGATAATATAAGTAGACCCTGCATTTGCTACAGCCTTTTCATCATATGTTCATATTATATATATAAATCTAATTCATTTTACAACAAATTTATATATACCTAATTTGTCCAATCTAATTTTGTCATTGTTTTGGAAATTATTATTTTATAAAAGGAAAACGAACAAATAATTTTAAATTGGAAACTAATTCGATCACTTGATGTATTTTGTACCTCATTATATACCCAAGTATAAATTTACTATATATGTAAATTATTTAAAATTTCTTTGTAGATTGAATACATGTTTTACATATTTGTTATTTTGAATACAATTTTTGGTTGTTATTGATATTTGTTTAAAAAGTTGTTTCAATTAAAAAAAATATAGGTGGACATTTGTGCAAAATATTATAGAACCTTTGGATCCTTATTAAGTTAAAGTAGATTTCAATTTATTACTTTGTTCTTAAGACTTTCAATAGATTACAAAGTTTACATATATATTTATACATATGTTATTTTGATTTAAAAGATAGTTTGAAGTTATTCATATATGCATACATATATGTGTTTGAGTATACAAATCATTTTGAAACAGCATTAAAGATAAGTTAATGAAATGAACTCCTTCATCTTTTCCTCTCCTTATTAATTTCTTTCTTTAACATAATTGATTGTCCTTTTATATATATATGTAAGCTGTTGATTATGTAAAATAACTTACTAACATATTATGTATAAGTAAATATAACTAAACTAATGAAATGAGATAACTCATCCACCTTTTTCTCTCCTCGTTAATTGCTTTCTTTAACATAATTGATAGTCTGTTTATATTTATATATATATATATTAAAACTTTTGATCAGGTAAAATAGCTTTCTAACATATTATGTACAAGTAAATATATGTAAACTATATATATGCATATATTATTATTTTATATAATTTCAAAATAGACTATGGACAACAAAAACATTAATAAAGCATGAATATGTCTATTGAGGTATAAATCCAAACACATGTATACATACATATTAACTATGTACACTACTAATATGTTACACTTGCACTATACACAAATGAATGTATTTGATACATTCATTATTAAATATTTGAATTCAAATTAAATTTAAAACTCCTTTTACTTATGAAATAAAATAAAATATTGATTTTATATAAAGACTTAGAAAAGTTATGAATGGATTTAGGCTTCATAGGCCCATTAAAGATTAAATAAAGGAATTTTTTTGAAATTTACCCTTTAACTCCACTATAGGATGGCTTAGTTCCTTCAATCTCTGCTAATTGCAAAATAAGGGGATTCACAAATCAATTCAAAACTAGACCTTATGATATGTCATTTCATATGGTGTGATGATATGAATACAATGTTGACGTTTGTTTATCGCAGTTCAGTCACGTTTGGTCTGAAAATGTTCTGGAGGTTCTAATTTCGATGGAGAAGCCTTGGAAATTGATTTGCAATCAATGATGGAACGACAATAAGGGAATGATCAGAGGGTATTGGGCTATAGAGAAAAGTGAGGGGAGTTTATTGACGTTGGTTGATTAGGTCAAAGCTACATGGATTTGCCATAAATTTTGATTAGGGTTATAAGTCTAGGTGGCATCTACGGTTTCTAGCATATGGGGAGGGGCCAACGACATTTGAAGATGGAAGGCGGTGGGCTGTTGAGTTTAATGGCGGTGATGACTTGGTGAATGGGTGCCTATAGCATCGGCTAGAGCGAGATGAACAGAGACGAAGATAGGTTCGAGTTGGTCGATCAAGGAAGATGAAGGAGGTAAATTTATGATTTAAACCCTATACTTCCGTTGATTACAAATAAAACCATTGATTTTATATTCGTTGTATCTTTTACGTACGATCTCTGATTCATGCAAGGTTTGTTCTACTAGATTTATGGCAAAATTTAGGACAATTTAGCATATCATTTGCTAGATTTTAGAGCTATTTGTGAAAGAAACTTGGAAAAATTAAATGATCATAAGTATTTATATTTTGAATTTATTTAATAAGAATTCAACAACAAAACATTGTTGGTATGTGTTATACTTCCTTTTATGATCTTTTGGTTATTGTGATGTTTGGTATGGTTTGGTTGTTTATCTACTTAGTTTTGCATTGTTGAATGTTGATATTTTACCCTATTTATTACAGTGTTGGAAACAATAATTAGTTAATAGAAGATAGGTAGGATTATGTAATTTTGAGGAAAACAGATAAATTAGCAGAGAATAAGATTATTTATAAATTCTAAATGATATTTTTAAATAACAATGATTAAAAATATATACTAAAATTGATGCGAAAAATTTAGTTAAGTTAATTATTTATGAATTTCTATGAAAATTCATAAGTACCACCAAAAATATATTTTATAGTACTTTTAGAGAATTTATTATTATTTGTAAAGCAAAGTATAATTTAATAAATAATAATATGATGTTTGGGAAGACTATATTGTTTATTAGTAAAATAATAACGTGTCTATTTTTTATGCAGTTTATGGAAAATTATTATCATTACTATTACTATTATTATTATTATTATTTATATAACTAACAGAAATAAGAGATATTTTAGGAATAGTAAAAATAATAATAAAGAAGTGTTTTCAAAATTGTTTTGGGTTAAGGTATTACTAGTTTTTTTAAATAGCAATAAGAGAAGCTTTTAGATTTAAAGTGGAAGATTATTATTTTTGGGTTAAGTAATAATAAATTAGTTGTGAAACAATAAAGAGATTTGAGTATATATTTTTATTTTGACGTAAAGTAATAATGTTACTGTTAAAAAGTAATTTAGCGCAATTTTTTTAAATAACGATGTTTTAAGATATTTGAAGTAATAAACATGCAATGAAGGTTTTTTGAAGTATATAATCATTTTGACAAAAAAAATTTGAGATAAAATATGTAAATTATCTTTATAATAAATAAATAGCAATAAAACAATTGTATGCTTAAGTGAAAATAATAGGTCTAAATAAATTACTTTGAATTGTTGTAGTACGTATATGTTAGTTATTGGTTGAATTATCATATATGGTTATTGTGCGGAGATAAAATCACATTAAGATGAGTTATGCGATATTTTAACATTAGCAAATTATGATTTTGTTATATTGATGACATTGATGCTTGTTTTATTAATATAGAACAATTAATACATATTTGATGAGTTCGATGTTGTGTTGCTAATATGAAGCGGTTAGTACACATTTGATGGGTTTGTACTTACATTTTCACTCTTGGGATTTACTGCATTTTAGTATATTGAAACCAAATTTCTGCTCAATATTTGTTAACATCGTAAATTTCCATATCTTATTAAAAGAGGAGATATTTGTACGGCGTTTGTAATTACAAGGAATTGCTTTCTTAAGTTTTTCTTGGAATAGAAAGTACAAAAAATGAAAATTTTCCCTTATTTTGTACATATCTTTCCTTTTATTTTCATATATGCATTCCGTGTGATTCCAAACGCCACACTTTTATTTGTTTTGAACTTGATAATATGCGGAAATCTACTTGCAACATTTCAAGTTCCAATATATTAAAATATCACAAAAACCCTAAAGATCTAAACAAGTTCTTATTTCAACTTTATTCATATCGTTAAATAAAAACAAGTTCCTAATCATTACCGTTCATTAAGATTTTATTCAGTTCATTTGTCGTTAAAATATCGATTCTAATTATTACGCAATTACAGAAATAAATCTAATCATTACACAATTACAGAATTAAATCTAATCATTACGCAATTGCAGAATTAAATCTAATCATTACGCTTTTGCAATTATCAATATAAATTTCATAGGCAAGTTTAACATCTTCAACATTTTATATTCATGAATTTATTTGCCAATTAAATTCAACTCTTTGGCGTATAGGAATACATCTACGATGATAAAATCTAATATTATATAAAAACATATAGTATTTCTATTCATTCTTTATTGGCACTCTCAAATCTCTATATCTAATCTAGATCTAAACCCTGTTATCTGTATTCACCATTTTGACTCCTTATTTGGATCCACAAATAATATTTATACCGATTTATTAGAATTTGGATTAGAGAACAGAGATTTAGATTTAATTTATTAATTAAGTTTAGATCTATAGTTTACCTCCGATGTAGCGACTTGGTTTGAACCTATCTTCTATCCTCTGTCCTTTCCTATTCTTCTCCAAAGTGTATACGTGCAATCTAATCTATATTTGTGAATTCTACAATTTTGGATGAGAAGAGAAAGTGACAGAGCTTCTGCGCTCATCAGAAAATTATGAGTTGGAAGCGTTGTCCTATGTCTATAGGGATTCAGACCAGTGCTAACCATCGGACCCACTATTATAAATTCGGGATGTTATGGCCTAAAACTATCACTCCCAAAATTAAATCTTGGGTCGACCGTTATAGACCCATGGTGGCCATCCACGGTCAACCTAGGCAAGGTCCCGGTCGACCTATGTAGCGTTATTTCATGTATTATTTAACATTAGTTCATATGTTCGATTTATTTCCGTTAATAACCAATTAATGTTAACTCTTACCCTAATTAGGATACTTAACGGCTAAGTAACAGTTAATCTTTAATGGCATTTAATTAACAATAATTAATTTCAAATTATTTTATTAATTACATATTTCTTTATTTTCGACCTTAAACATTCAAACGATAATAACTTCTTCGTTTAAACATCAATCAGAAAAGTTTATGTATGAAAATTGATCAAAAAATCACCATGAATCCAATGGTGCAAATTTCGTAGCCAAATTTTGGTATTTACAAAAATTCTATTTTCCATTGATATTTATTTATTATTTAATTTCATATTAATTAATTATTGTAAAAATCACAGGGTGTTACATTCCTCCTCCCTTAAAAGAATTTCTGAAATTCCGTAAGGGTTCGATCATGTAAACCTATCGCACATTCATTCTATTCTAACAATCAATTAGTGTGCAACCAATTTTGCAACAGTTCGTATACATGTGCATGGTTTATCACAAAACATATGATATGCATGAATAATAATTCTAATTGAAACCTTCTACATGAATGATTTCTTTTAACTAATTTTCAAAAATATGATGCAAAAGTCATAAATATACTGACAGTTCTAAATGTATGCAACCTTTGAAAAACAAAAACTTGCTTTTACATCCAAAATTTCCCACATTTCAATGAATAGAAATATAGTTCAACTAATTTTGCAAACCTTTACCATTCAAAACCTTAGCACACCACTGCTAACATCCAACTTTTAGAAAAATTCAGTTTTTTAAACCTATTTTCTTATTCTAGGAAAGGGTTTAGATGGAAAATTCCATATTTCCATCCTTCTCTTATGTACCCCTTTCACTTGTATCTTGGAATATTCTCTTTTGCCCCCATTTCTTTTTCAACTTGTAACGACCCACTATTTTGGACCATTCAAATCGACAATAAAACCACACATGTCGGACTTGAATAATTCAAAACAATAGATTGTAAATAAGTTTGGAGCAAATAAAACCAATCACAGAAACACAAACACAAAATATCAGAATAACTCGCAGCGGAAATAAAATACATAGTAGTTCATGAAGCTACTACAATACATAGTCTCAAAACAGGTACAAAATACCATAGTCTGAAAAACAGATACAACAGAAGTCTGAATACATAAGTTCACAAATACATAAGCAAAGCTGAATAGGAAATAGCTGAAATGGAAATAGACAACTAGATAGACAGATAAACTCCAGCAAATCTCTAGCTCCAGAAGATGAATCCAAAGCTGTGATACTCAGGCTAACCCGAGCGTAAAGCAAAACACAAAACACTCGAGTCAGGACATTCATACTTATAAAATGTAAATCAACTCAAGTGAACTGTAATAGAAATGCATCAATAACTTAAAGGATGCTTGGGATCGTCCATCCTTTAAGGATCCGTTAAACTATCTACTATGTTGTAAAATACGCTATTATAATAATGTCTAAAGTAAAGTAAACTATCAAAATAGCGTTAAGGCTTTACATTTTCCACCTTAACACATTTTTATATTCCCATAGTCTATACAGTATCGTAATATCCCCCGTAATGGGCGTCATCAGAGGGCACTCCATAGGTATGGTACAAAACAAACTCGTAGTAAAGAATGCTAGGGTAGGTGACACGGCACAACTAGGCAATGACATGATAGATATACCAATTACACTCCTGGGCCGGTGGTAACGTAGAGCCGCAGCAATCGCCCACCTCGAGCCACACTCCCGAATCAAGGGGTGCACCCAATCAATCACAAAGTAATAAAATGGTATACGATGGAATGTGTCCGATAAGAGGTGCTACCTCATTAGCCCGTCAATTGCTCCTGTTTTAGCCACCTTATGCCAACTCACGGGAGTCGGGTCCACATATATACCTCATATAGGATCGTCGCCACCATCCTACTTCATTCTGGAATCTCCACCGTGTACACAGTTGTTAAAGTGGTTTTCGGTATCGATAGAGGGTATGTTCATATCCGATCCCGGTCTCTTTAACAACCAATCGTTATTATAACCTGTGGTTATAAATTTCAAAATGGTTATATTTCAAATCAAAACATTTCATTTTTAAACCATTTAAATTCGATGTCTATGCCTTTCAAAAATAATATTCATTTCCCAAGTTGCAGCATTTCTAAGTTCATTCATTCATTTATAACATTTTCAAAATCATTGTATTTCAGCATTCGTAGCACTTTGAAAATGCGATAATACATATATTAGCATTTCTAAAATATCATCTTATTAGAAACAGCAGCACTTAGAAAACGTTACTTTACAAATAGTAGCAATTCGAAAATATTATCTTTTTGGAAACAGCAACACTTAGAAAAAGTTACTGTACATATAGTAGTATTTGGAAAAACAATACATTGTTCGAAATGGTAGCACTTATAAAACGCTACCTTAAAACCATAGCATTTTTGTGACGCCCTGGCTCCCGTGACCGAAATATCAGAGGGAGTTTACCGTCGGTAGCTCGAATCAGTGGGCACTAAAGGAGCAATCTCTCATTTACACTACTTTGGATCAACATGGATACGTTTAAAATATCTGAACATTTCTAAAATGATACGTATCTCATCTCGATACAATGTAGTATACACGAGTTCAGAGAATTTGTACCTAAACCACATGGCAGAACACAATATATAATGACTTCACAGAACAGCGGACCAAGAAGATAGTTATATATACATATACATAGGTACAAACAGACGTCAGACTAGTACCATATATCTACAACTATACATAACTGCCCCAAAAATGACGTCCTAATACATACACGGACAAATATATACAAAAGACAAACGACATGACTACACAAAATCAACTTAGCATAGTTCAACGGACTCTAAATGTATCTCTCTCTAACATTTCTCCTCCAGATTACTCTAACAGTTCCTTTGAGGTAGGTAGCAAGCGTGCGTCTATGAAGCTCTAAATCTACAACTACCTTAAATTTTTACACTGTATGCCAGTTGCCGTCCATCTCAATGTCGTATGAACTCACCTCAAAACGTGAAAGGGTAATCATCCTGAAAAGCCTCGGTCTAACCCGAGGAGTTGTCACAAAAAAAAACCTCGAGTCAGGCTATAAATCTAGCTGTGAGTATAATGGTGTAACAATGATTCATATAAATGTGTGGAGTCGGGTTATAGATGTGATATTAAAGGAAATAAATATGTCACACACTCCATAATCTAAACCCGTCCACATCCCATTAAATTATTTCAATTCAAATACACGTGTCATGACACTATTTAAAGTGAATCGCAGCTATAACTCTAATCAACCGGGATATCACATCTTATTTATTTATAAGTTGCATTCATTATTCAATAGACATACCACTGTCAAGTCATTCATTTACGAGGTATGGAATTATTAGTGAATCATATTCATTATTCACTCTTACTAGACTCTGTATCGAACCGATATTACAGCCTTTTTCATCCGTATATCATTCGATCAGAAATTGTGGGTGCCCCCACACGATCTATTAGTTGCACTATCTTCTCCTGTACACCGTTGGCGCTCACCCCGTTGTGCTGTAATCTTCATTTTTGTTTTACCACATATCCATCAATGAGATTACTCTCGATTCTTCCTCGTTTCCTGTTTGAACTGCGCCTTTCACCGTGGTTATGTCCGTGCAACAGATCGTTTGGACAATAAGTGACGAGGGACCATGTCGTCACGATTCAGGGAGTGACCCCGAATCTGTCCGCTAGGATGGATTCTAGCGTCTAGTAGTCTCACTTCGTCTCGTTTGCTTCATCGGTTAAATTCATTCGAGTTCTTTTGTATTTAACTTCCCAATATACCATTTATCCCCAAAATGGTATCGTTTTCTATTTTTTTTCACATATAAATGTCGTGTTAGTGCAACCTAGCATTAACTTGTAGTATATAGCATCATGAACATTCATAAACATAACATGTAAACACAATTTGGAAGAACTTCATCGGATTTGAATTTAAATTATAATAAAATATACGTTTCAAATAGACTTGATTTTTGATGACGTAATTTTAATTTAATTTATAGAATTTTTCCATAATTATTAATTTAGAAAATAAATTATTTTCAGTTGACGCGTTTTGCATCAAACGCCGGTTCTTTTGAAGTTTTACAAAATAAATTAACCGGTTTATTTTATTGCTGTTTATGATCGCGTAACGTTGTGGTGCGCGATCGTATTTTTATTTCAGTTGTACGCGGTCCGTACGTGAACAGAATATTGCATAGCGTCGTACTCTAAAACTTTTGGTTTTGTTCACCCATCTACACACCTCCGACGAGTGAACCGAGACCATCGTCGTGATGCACTACGCAATACAGTTCTGCTGGTACCTTCAGTTTTGGGTGTAACGCTTCCGTTCATCATATAGTCGCGGAACTTAACGGTGTCATTTCTGATCACCACGGGGTCCGTCGGTCAGGCGAAGTTAGTCGATTTGTTCGTCTTACTTTCCTCTACATATTTCCTTTTAGTTGCATGCTCAAAATCATCATAAATTTTGAGTTATTAATAATTAAAGTTTTGGAACAAATTGTTTTATAAATTTTGCATGAATAATGTTCATTTTATAAAGCATGCACGTTTCCATTGCAAAGCAACAGGAAGACATGAATGCACTAAACAGAACAAAAAAAAAACAAATGTCTAAATTAATGTGTTCATATAGGATAACAAATGTCTACTGAACATCAGGAACGTGCAAACTAAAGCAAACTAATTTCCATTGCAATGCTACTATTCACAAAGAGGGGTTTTACACTTAAGTCTAACTTAATATGTTCAATTGCATTAAAACCATGTAGGGACATGACATATCAAAGCAATAGAGCAACGGGATGTGTTCAATTCCAAAATTACAAGGCACATAAAGGGCGAAAAAATTAATGCAGCCCACAAATCACCCATAGGCAAGTACGTGCAAATCTAAGTATAGGCATAGGCGTGTGACTAAATTTGCAAGGCAAGGATAACCACAATTTAATATAGCAAGACGGACGAACGAACTAATGCCAAAATGCATGAGCATGACCAATTTACCAAGGACAGAAGCAAATAAAATTATAAAGAACATGCATCCCCCAAACATTTAAAAGAAACAAGTTTAAAATGGAAACGTAAGAATTAATTCAGAGCACAGTGGAAAGAGTACAAACTAAATTCAAGGCAAAGGATAAATCAAGTAGCCTACAAGCAATTCCCATGTAAAGGACGCACAAATTTATTAAAACAACATGGATTTGTGACCACTTTCAAGGCATGGAATATATATATATATATATATATATATATATATATATATATATATATATATATATATATATGCGTAGCAATTTCTCAGGTCACGGGATAAAAACGAACTAAAGAAAGACCATTGACAATGGTGCGTCTGATCAAATTCGGGGCAGCAGAGCAAGAAAATGATGAAAAAATCTTCATTTTAATTCACAACCTTCATTGCAAAATCAAACGCAAGCAGTAAGAAAAGGTTCAACTCACATTGATTTTGCCGAAGAAAAAAAACTTGGAAGTGTGTGCTTTTAATTTTTCAGAGGAAGGAAAATGAATGGGACATGGGTTTATATAGACTATATTTTTGAGACTTTAGGCTTAAGCAATCAAGCAGAGATAAGTATGAAAATAGTCGGTCGAATGAAAATAAAGTTATTTATTTTATTTTCAGTAAAATAATTTTTATACCTCTCAATTAAATTTTCATATCCTTAACCGCGATATTGCCCTACCGCAATTTGGTCTCCGATTACAATTCCGCTCGTGACGTTTTACTCCAAATTTTATTTTATACCCATAACGATTTTTATTTTATTTATTTATTACTTTTCTTTGTTTTTTAACAAAACTTATTGCTATAGTAGCGGGATGTTACAATTTTGGAAATGCTGCCAATACAAATCTAAGATTTATTATAACATTTCAGAAACATTTTAATTTCAGTTTTCATCATTTTTAACTTATAAAACTTATCTCACTTTTCAAAAGTATTTATTTGGATATCATTTCACTTGTGATTTTAATAAATAAGGTTTTATAAATAAAATATCCAATTAAACTATAATTCATTTATTAAGTCAAAAATACACATAAATTGCTTAACTTTTAATTTTAACAAATAACTAGATACTTTATTTACTTTTAAAGATATCCATTTCATAAATAAAATATTTTATTACAAATTTAAGCCTAAAATTCCATTTCAAATCAAATTTTCCATTATTAAGTCAAATCACATTTTAAATTTACATTTTGAATCATTTATTAACTCATACAATTTTTAACTTATAGAAAAGTCAATATATATACATTTTAAATCATTTAAATCAAATTTTAAATTAAAATTTCATAGTTTAAAATTCCAAATGCTTTAAATATTTTTAGAAAATATTTATATTTAAAAATTAACCACGGGTCTGTATAATATTTTCTAACCTAGGTCAAGTGAATACGGATATATATCATTTCAATCCGAAATATAAAATCCCAGGTTTGATCATTTCAAACCCGCAATCCCAAGTCAAATAAAAATCGCTCGAGCCTATCATTTCAGCTCATAATGAATTTTCCCTATTCTAAAGTACGTTCGGGTATGTATCATTTCAACCCATAGTGAGGGAACTTGCAGTATGAGAAATAGAAATATAAAATAAACAGCATAGCATAGCATATTATATCAGGTGATGAAACATGTATATAATCAGGTTGTAACATCATATAATATCACATCACTGGCATATATGAAATTACTATCAACATGGCATATCACTACTACACATTCACATGACTTTGTATCACAATTTTATAAGTACGAAGTCGAGAGTGATAACTCACCTTCTAAAGCTAGAGATGATAATTCAAGACACAGAATCAAACTCCGAAAAGCACGACAAAGCACGAATCAAATTCGAGGAGAAGTAGCACCCAAATCCAAATCTTGTAAACAAATAAAATACAACATACATAAGAAAATATTCAACACAAAAGAATATAAATTTAACAATGTAAAATATGAACAAAAATGGAACAAAGTGGCTTAACCAAAACAAGTGGGCACGGCCACTACACAAATAGGCTTGACCACATGAAAGGGCTCGGCCACCATGGTTTAAAGGCACATATGCTCGGCCATGGTCAGTTTGGATCAGGTAGGCTCGGTCTAGGCAAGCAAAAGGCACGGCTAAGCAATGGAATGTGAAGAGATGGCATGCTAAAAGTCAAGTGGAAGGCAAAGAGGCAAAGGAAAAATGAAGGGTCAAGTGCACTTTGGGTTCGGCCTAGGCTTCAATGGTTCGACCACATGGTGCTATGGGTCAAGGAACATCTGAAATGAAGGCTTTGGCAAGGAGATGGTCACGGCCAAAGGGATGGAAGGTGTGGAAGTGATTGGTGGCCGAGGCTAGCAAGGAGGAAGGTGATGTTCTATAGGTGCTCGACTATGGTTTGAAGCCTAGTTTGGTGATGGGTTTGGATCTAGGGTCACGGCAAGGCATAGGGATGATGATGGGATGGTGATGGCCGGTCATAGGTGATGATAAAGTGGTGAAGATGGTCGGCTAAATGGAATGGTTATGGTGGCCGAACATAGCTTGTAACCAAAAGAAAAAGAAAAGAGAAAAAGAAAAGAGGAAGGAGAAGACATGAAACAGCTTACTTTAAATTGCTTGTTAGGAAATGAAAATGAAAAGAGATGAGAAACAAGAAGTGTTTTGTACGGCTATAGGATGTAAAGAGGCATCTCATCACATTAAAGAAAAGAAACTTATGTCTCTTGATATTTCCAAGCCCATTTGTCAAGCCCAAAACAAAACAAGCTCAAACTCAAACAAAAGTCAAAGTCCAAACCAAAATAAAATAGAAAATAAACATAGAAAATATAGACAATAAAATACTGAAAATAATTTCATGTAAAACGCTGAATTTTATTAGATTTAAAAAGTAGAAAACAGAATTTTACAAAACGGCAAAACGAATATCAGAATCAAATTCAGCTTAAAAGAAAAAGAATGGAAATTTAAAATTCAAATTTAAGAATTTCAACTGAAAGTCAAAGTTTGACCAAAGTTGACCAAAATATAAAATTTCCAGAAAATCATTATTTTATTATATTTGGAAAATGAATTATAACCAAAATCCAAAAATACATTGGAAAATTCCAAAATTTCAATTTTTAATTGATTTAAAAATCAAAGTTTCAATAAATTCAATTAAAATATTTGTTAAAAATTATGGGTTGTTACATAACTTTTCCAAGTACAGTTTGCATAAGTCAATATCATTTTAAGTTTTTAAAACAAAGTTTATTTCAAAAATCAACTATTTTGATTACCAACAAGATATAGAGAAAGTGATTCCCTAACTATAATAGCTTTCTCTCTTGTTTCTAATTGTATTTTATTTTACTACCACTTCTGCTACACAGTAAAATCCTTACTAACCAACCTCTCAACTATTTCCTAACGTTAAGTCTGTGCATTTCCAAAATATGATAATATCTTCCTTTTTCTATTCAAAA
Organism: Allium fistulosum; assembly: GCA_030737815.1. Lineage (NCBI taxonomy): Eukaryota > Viridiplantae > Streptophyta > Magnoliopsida > Asparagales > Amaryllidaceae > Allium > Allium fistulosum. The sequence continues at coordinate 862,389,141 of CM060905.1, read as the reverse complement.
ATATTTTTATATTACTTTCTAAAATATTCATAAAAAAATAAAATTTAAAATCTTTCAAAACATTTTGTAGAGATATTTCATTTTTCAGAAGTGTACATATGTATTAGTTTTTCAAAACGAAATTTTCCACATCTCAAGAAATTAGGGTTTAGCCAACTATCCAATGTCCATAATGGACTTTCCTTGATTTATGTGGTAAATTTTAAGTTTCAAAAACCTTTCTTTTATTTACAATAACAACCAGCAACCGAGTTCAATTATAAATTCCAGCCTTTGAGGTACAGGGACATCAACCCATGGCTACTCAACATTCCTTCCCTGTCCTTCGCATACGGAAATTTATCAATCTTATTTTATTTCTGTTTTAATAGTTAATAAATTTTCTTAATTTATTTCTTAACTTCCGGTCTCTACAATTTTCTTTTCTTTTCATCGGTTGGCTATATTTTCTAAAATTTCCTTATCTTTATTGTTTTCCCATAACATTGCAGTCCACCTTGAAAACAAACAAAAGGAATATTTCCTATAATATCGTACGCGCTTTTACTCCCATAACTAATGCTCACCACCCAACCAAAAAAAACTACTAGAAGTTTGCCTTCAACATCAACCAACATTAACGATGTTGTGACCCTATCACTTCATACTCAAATTGAATGGACCATCCAACATGCCATCCTTCTGAAATCCTCATATCTTAACTTTGAGTTTGTCAATATCCTCACGAGTGTTTACCAACTCTTAATCCTCTATCACCATCTTCTTTTAATCCAAATTCCTTGATGGTATTCTCAAATCTTGCACTCATGTCTAACAAAGTATTCCTAGGTTCTTACCATTATCCTTTACACTTTATGAGGTCCGTTATTATTATTCCATAAGTAATCAATACTATTTTTTTCATAGCCTTATCCTTTAACCCGTCTTCCATAGGCACCATTTCTATCAACTCCATATTTAAAATCTTGGTTTGGTCTTTACCATTTTTTTTTCAAAAATTAAAACTTCAAAAAAAATGGAATCACTTAATCCCAAAACCTTTGTCTTTAAAAGTACAAGTCAAAACACTTTACTTAATACAAATAATACTTGGTATTTTAACCATTTAAAAACTTTAATTTATAATTTTTGAATTTATCATGCTTATAACATCTAAAGGAAATTGTTAGCAAATCAAATTTTAAAAGTTCCTTTCTTTCTCCTTCAAATCAACATTTTCTTTTTAAAGACTATTTCACTTTTCTTTTCTAAAAATTAGGGACTTTTAATTCAAACTATTTATGAAGTTTTTCTTCCAAAAAATTATTTATTACACCAAACCATTCTTTTCTAAAAGTGCACTTTGCAGTTTTTCCAAAACATTATAAATTTTGAAACAATAAAACCGGAGTTGATAAGAACAACTCTCATTCTATCATTTTCTTACCAATCATATTATCTTCATTTCTAATCCTTGATTGTGACGACTAAGAATTTTACCACCTTGATTTGCAAATATTTAATAAATTTTAAATATTAAAATAATAGGTATTATAATTAAAATATAACTCTTTTAAATAATAACAAATGATGGTAAAATAGATTTGTAACAACGTAGGATTTTGCCACTTTAAAATAGGCTATTTAACTATATTTTATATAATCAATAATTGGATTTTTATTAGAAAATAACCCTATTTTTAATTATTTAATAATGATGATAAAATAGTTTTCGAAATTTGTTTACCAATATAGATACTTCAAATAAAAATAGAAAATATGACGGAAGAATGGTTTTTCGAAATTTCGACTTTTCGACACCCGGAAGTCATCAGGAACATAGTGCACAGTTGGTGCAAGATGCACACATTTATATATGTTAGGATTAGTATTAATTAAGCATACTTATGTATATTAACTTATATATATTTTATACCTAAGCATGGATGTGACAAATTATTTTATAAAAGGCGTATATATACATATAAACACACTTATATGTATGCAAATGTCATGCCATACCCTAAGTACCCTACAACATGGCCTAAGAGGGGAGGGTAACATGTACAAGAGGGAGAGCGGAGGTATGGGGGTGCATGTATGTGTATATATTTAATTATAACTACTTTATGTATTTTAAATAAAATTCCTAAGCCTATATATACCCCTCTCATTCCTACACCCACTTCTTTGTTTTCATTTACATTACATGTCAAAACCCTCTTCTTGTCTTCATGTATTTCATTGGCTTCCATCTCCAAATTCCTAAGAAAGAACATAGAGAAAATAGTGTAAAAATATAACTAAACACCTTCCATTCACTTCCAAACCTCCTTTTCACAAAGAAAACCCCTACACCTCAAACCACCTTAGGCCGAGCCTAATTATGCACTTGGCCAAGCCCATTTGCACCATTGAAGGTCACACTTGGTCATATTTTCAAGCTAAGGTGGTTTGGCCAAGTTTTGTGGAAGTTTAGTCTTATTTAGATAAGTTACAGTGAGTAAAGTTCATGGTTTTAAAACCCAAGTTACTAACTTTTTAAAGTTGTAAAATTTATGAGCTAAAATGTTGCTTAAGTCTGTAGTAATGTTATATGTTGTGTATGCATGCATGTGTGTTGATTTGGTGTTGATTGCATATGCCGAAGTTTGAGTAAGCGATAAAGATTATACCTCGAATATTGGAAAAGTTAGTTAGTATTGTGAAGTAATACTTTGTTTATGACGATGCTATAATGTTATGATGTGATATTATGTTTGAATGTTGTAATTGTTGTATGTGGGTTTATGACATAAAGGTAGCGATTGGCTAACAAAAAGCGACGTAGAAATCCGCTTTTTGTTGAAAGTTTGATTTTTGTTCCAAAGCGAAATGTTTTCAGGTTTAAAACTATGATTTGATTTTCAAAAGTTTATGTGATATCCCGGAATTTCGAACAATATCAATTTAATAATCTATATTAAATATTAAATTGATTTGATGATAATTGATAATAAGATATGAATTGAATTAATAATTTTCTTTTAAATGAATATTTAACTGATAAATTATCTTTTTAAAGGCTAATAAATTGTTTTCTATTTATTTATATATATATTTGTATATATATTGTAAATAGTCAATGTTTGTTGTAAATTTGATTGAAATTCAATATTTAATAAATAATCATATGGCTTTAAAATATACTCAAGATTTAATTTAAAATTGTTTAAATGGTTTTAGCTTGGATTTAAATTAAATAAAAGGTTTGTGTTCTTTTTAGAGTATAGCTTGATAAAAATTAGTAATTAAGTGATAAATTCTTTTATGAATCATTTTAATGTAATAATTAGCTTTATTTATAATATGATGTCTATACAAGTAGGTTTTATTATAGATAAAAATTGTTATATATACTGTAAAAAAGAAGTTATGCTTTTACAAATTATATAAATCTCTCATATTAACAATAATTTTAGATAACAAAATATACCTTATAAATATTTAAATTTAGTATAAATAAAATAATAATAGGTAATTAATTATTTGATAGTTTGAGTTTTTAAAATAAAATATAAACACACTTATGTTAGAGATAGCAATAATTATACAAGCTAACATAACTATAACCATATCAATTTTATAGTAAAACTTAAGTAAGATATTATGTACACTATGGCAATATATGTTGCAAGCTTGAAAATCACCTAAGTATAAGAAGATATATAAGGCAAGTAAATATAATAATCTATAACAAAGTATACATTGCAGGCAAGAAATCATACTAGTACCTGATAATGTATAAGGCAGGAAGAATCACTTCAATACATACGAATAACAATAGAGTAAGTATGCCAAGCTAAGTAAAAAAATAAACATATATATAAGTTTTGTACCTAAAAAAAAATAAAGTATGGCTGTGAAGACTTGATATGGAATAAGGCATTGAATGCCATCACCAAGTACACGAGATATTTAATTCTCAGCTTCTCTTTAAGATGAAAGATCCCTGAATTTTGGGTGTACCTGAACAGAGAACAATTTGTATACTTGTTTATTTTATCATCTTGCCTCATTTCATTTCGAAAACAAAAGCTTAGCAAGTCCAGTTCAAAGTTTTCTTTAAAAAAAAAGAAGGTTACAATCAAAACAACTCTGCATACTTATCCCATTTAGCAAAGCTTCTCTCCATCTTCGATTCATTTATACAACCCTGTAACCTGAAATCAATAAGAAAAACAAAGCATTTCAGTCCAAGCTAGTTCAAAGTTTTCAGAAATCAAAACTAGATTGTATGCAAGTTCAAAGGCCAGTTTTCAAGTTCCTGTTTCAAACAAGAAAAGAGCAAAATTTCTGACTTTGAGCCTGGTGAGTAAACTTTTTAAATGAAACTTAAGTAATCTATGGATTTCTGAGTTAATGTCTGTCAATATGTTTGTGTATGTACAATGCTTTGTGAATATATGTGTGTGCATATCTGTAGTATTTAAACTTCTCTGATCTTAGTCTCAAGCTTCTGCTTTAAACTGTAAACATAAGATACCTTTAGTTTTGATGGATATGACTTATGTTTTAAGTAGACATGTGATGTATGTATGGAAATATGTTTGTATGATTGTTTTAAGACTCTGGAAACATGTGTGTATGTTTTGATAAACTACTGTGATCATCTCTGTTCTAAAGCTCCAGAGATTTAAACTCAGTTTCAAACTTCAAATTCTTCTTCTCTAATCTTCTTTAGGCTTAAGTTGTTAAACCCAAAGCTTGTTGTTTTAATCTAAACTAGGCTTTAAAATAATTGCAATAATTATAGGTAGGAACATTGTCTGGAAACAAAGAAAACACAGAGCCACTTGAAACTTGTTAAAAATCAAACATTTAATTTTGTTGATTTAATTATATATCTGAAATTGTATCTAGAAGATAGGATTTTTAAAATCAGATTCACAATTTTTAGTGTAGTATTGAATGTGTTCTGTGGTGATGTCTGTATTTCGAGTTATTGGGTTTCTCTGGTGATATAGTTGATCTGGGAGGTGGTGGTTCTTTCTGGAGATGGTAGAACGAGCGGGGACTTCGACAAAATTTCCTGATGGTGATATATGTCAGTGGGGTGGTGGCGATTGTCATTCAAAGTCTAGAACCCTAATTTAGCGAAGCTAGGAAGAATCGGTCACCGTGGTCCCTGTAGTGGATCGAGTTCGACGAGTTGCTGGGAAATGATAGTTGACGCGTAGGGGAAGTCGAGGCCGGAAGGGTTGACTTTCAGGTGGTCGGAGGTTGGCGAACGACGCGTTGCCAGGTTTGGGCGAGTTCGAGTTGATGGGTTCCAGGCTCAAGTTGATATCGAATTTTGAATTCGAGTGAGATAGGGAAATCTGGTGGTGATGATGGTGTTTGGGCATGAATGTCGACGAAGGAGTGTCGTCGAACTTGATCGGAGACGATCGAATTCGCTGTGCACGTGCACGGTGATCCTCTGGTGGATGATAAGAAGTCTGGGGTAGCAGGGAAATGATACTCGAGTTTCTCGAGTAAATGGAAGAAAGGCCCGAAGTTTTTATTTGTTTGACTCGAAGTAAAATAGGGTAGGCTCGGGTATATTTGTGTTGCCAGTTTTAAAGCCTGTAAGGCTTTAAGTTTTGAATTTGGAAGCAGGGTTTTAACAGAGTTAAAACCAAAAATTTAAATGTGGATTCAAATTAAGTTTTGTCTCTAGAGTTTTAAAATAAAAATAAGTTTTATAAAATAAAATGTTTTAACAACTTTAAATTGTTTAAAGAATATTTTAAAGAGTGATTTAAATCTTGCTAAGATAAATTTGTATTTATTTGACTCTAAATTTGAAAAGGAATGTAAAAGTAAATGCAAAAGTAAAATGGTTCAAATACACTTGTAAGTGATAATTTGATTTTAGATAAGGAAATGTTTTATTCTTAAATAAATGAAAATGTAGGAGTTGAGACTATTAAAATACATATTAACTAATTTGATTAATTAATGATGGAATTAATTTATTTAGTAATTAAAAGTTAAATTAGTTAATTAAGGTTTGAGATAATTAATTGGTAATAAATAGATATTTAAGAATCATTAATTAAATAAGAGTTGAATTTTAATCTATGGTTATTAGTTAATAAAGTAAGCAAGAATTAATTAAGTTATATTTAATACTTAATTAATTGAATAATTAAGGATTTATTTATGAGTTAGTAAAGATAAAATTTAATTGTAACTAATAATAAATCTTAATTTAATTACTTTCGAAGAGTAATTTAAGAGGTGTTAATAATTAATGAGGATGATTAAATAATGGAATAAATATGATTTATCTTGATGATTAATTAAGCTTATTAATTTAAGATAATCAGTAGTGGATTATTTAAGTATAATTACTAATGGAAATAATTAAAAAATTTATTTCGCATTGTAATAAATCCAGTTTGATATGAATTGTTTAAGTTAATTAATTTAGTTTAATTAATTTAAATAAACCTTTGATGATATGGTAAGTATAATTACTTGAGGAAGTAATTAATTATGGATGATTTAAAAATGAGAGTAATTTGGGTATAATTACTTTGTATAAATTAATCAAGGGATTAATTAGAGAATAATTAATTATGGAGTAATTAAATTATTTATTGAAGTAATTAAGGGTAGTTAATTACTGAATGGAGTTAATCTAGGTGATTAACAATTTCGTTAATTGAAGATATATTACTAAAATAAATGTAATTAGAGGTCATTAAATATTGTAATTAATGATGTAAGTTAAAATGGATTTATTTGGAAATAATTAATAAATGAAGGAATTCATTTATGAAATTAGTTAAAGAAGTAATGTAATTAATTTTAGTAATTTAAAAGGTTACTTTCTATATTTGGTATAAGATAATTAATTTGTGAAAATAATTAAAGGATAATTACTTAAGTGTAATTAAAAGATAATTAATCAAGGATGATAAATTAAGATGGAAGTAGGAAATGACTAATTAATTAATGGTTATGTAAGTAGGATTTATAATAATGGAGTAATTAATTTAATTTACTTTAAATTAATTAGAGATTTGTAATTAATTTAATTTATTTTAAATTAATTATAAATGTGTGATTATTAATCATTGCTTATGATGGATGATATTGATTTTCTTGATTGATTGTGATCTCAGATATGAGTAATATCTATGTGTTATGGATGCTTGTTTAAGTATGATGATATTGATTATCTGTTTGAGTAGATAATATGGATTATCTGTTTATGATGATGATGTTATTATCCATTGTTATATTGTGATTTATCTATCTCTGTGTATATAGATAATTGAATTAAATTGTTTTAACTTTAAAACAACTTGACCTTAAAAGACACGGTTTGGATTTCGATGAGACCTGTTAGTGTTTATGTACATTTCCGCTGTGTTGTATCTCTGTGATGTTTTGAGTTGTATCTAGTTGTATTAACTAGACAGGTGTTTATAACTGTCTAGTATGTGTTGTATTATCTGTGTAACTCTGATGTATATGATACTATGTAATCTATTATGTGATATATTATATTTCATTCGTTCCGCTGTTGAGATTCTGATGTTGTTTTGTCCTTTCTTCTTTATCTTTTCTATTTCTCACCCCTTTCTTTCTTATCGATGATGCGATTTTCCGGGCGTGGAATTTCGGGTCGTCACAGTTGGTATCAGAGCGCTAGGTTGAGTGAATACCTTGACTCTTAAGTGATTTCTTTCTTGAGAGAGCGTATTTGTATTTTTGATATATATATATATTTGTATATTCTACCTATTTGTTGGGTTACCTGTTCAGGTTTTCCAATTTAAGTTATAAGGATAGATAGGGTGGTGGTGTGCGTAACACGACTACCAATGGTTGAATTTATTGAGGTCGGAAGTGTATCGACCAAGACGGTATTGGGTCTATAGTCCTTCTCGAATGAATTTGTGGTGTAAGGATTTCACCAAGTCTCTGAGGAAATCTGTTAAGATTTGGAGATCATTTTTGAAGTGTATAGTTTGGATGAGTAGAGTTGGATCTGTCGGTTGGACAGAAGCGAGTCATGATATCTTGATCTCTCAGGATGTAGTAGCAGTGTGATGAGACACAGTGACTATGGATGTTTCCGAAGATATTTCTTTGGGACAAGTTAACGAAGTGTGTCTACTTCGGTGTTGTGGCTGTGTTCAGCAGGGTGTTTCTGTTTGGTTTAAGGTCCGAGTTTCTCGGAGAGCTTTGGATTAGGAATTCCTTGGCATTGGTGTCAGCAGTGCAGCTTGGAGGGTTCTATGTATTGGCAAGGAAGCTTTCTAGCTCAGCAGTGGAGTTTAGAAGCAGCAGAGTGGTTTCGTTTCTTCGATGGATTGACTAGTAAGCATGAGCTGTTCTGATTGGTAAAGAGAGAGCAGTATCTTTGGAATTAGGCTGGATTGATCGCAAAAGTGACTTGCGATAGCTGAGTATTCTCTTGGGTTGTTAGAGATTTTTTCTGGATGACTTCAGGAAGTCAGAGTTTTGTTAGCATCTGGAGATTGAGTTTGGTATCGACTGGATTTCAGGAATGGTACCGATAGTTCAGCTTAATAGTAGGATGGTTTTGAGTTGGTGAAGCAGCTCAGGTTTTGGAGGAACTTCTGAGTTTTATTTTTGGATCTGTTGAACCATATTTTTGGAATTTGTTGACCCGTCTTTGCTTGTGTTCGTCATCAGCATTTTCATCTACTCAGATCAGAGTTGTGCAGCGGAAGCAGTTGGGAATGCATCTAATTTTCTTTTCTGGAGAAGAGAAGTTGTTTTCTACGAATGATAGTAAAGGTTGCGTTCTTGATTTTGGTCGGTCTTGAGAAGATCATTCTACTGGATTGTTTTTGGATTCAGGTTGTTTTGAAAGGCATCAACGGAGATGTAGCTGATCAGTAAGGATGTAGGTAGCCCAGGATCGTCCGAAGATTTTGTGGATAAGAATCGGAGATTTGATTTTGGATAAGTGTTTGATCTTCAGGAGTGGATTGTCAGTTTGGATAACTGAGATTCGTTGTTTTAACGTATCTCTGAGGGAGTACGTGTAAGATCTATCTCTAGTATTAGAACCAGCAGTTCAGGGAGTTTTGGTTGTTGAGTCAGACTTGTCTATAGTCTGACTTCCTATCTTGTTTTGTAGATCTAGTTGTGTGTAGCTTAGTAGTATTGATTGTTTGGATTCTATAGAGCGGGTAACCCGGTATTTATACTCGGGGAAACTCAAGGAAATTTTATCCAGTATTTTGTCTGGATAGTTAGATTTGTTTGATTGGATGATTGATTGCTATGGTTGTTAGTATATATTGATGATATATGCTTGTGTTTGAAATTAAATCTTTATGAGATTATTAAATTACCTTTGTTTTAAATTTCGGGGACGAAATTCTTTTAAGAGGGGAGGAATGTGATATCCCGGAATTTCGAACAATATCAATTTAATAATCTATATTAAATATTAAATTGATTTGATGATAATTGATAATAAGATATGAATTGAATTAATAATTTTCTTTTAAATGAATATTTAACTGATAAATTATCTTTTTAAAGGCTAATAAATTGTTTTCTATTTATTTATATATATATTTGTATATATATTGTAAATAGTCAATGTTTGTTGTAAATTTGATTGAAATTCAATATTTAATAAATAATCATATGGCTTTAAAATATACTCAAGATTTAATTTAAAATTGTTTAAATGGTTTTAGCTTGGATTTAAATTAAATAAAAGGTTTGTGTTCTTTTTAGAGTATAGCTTGATAAAAATTAGTAATCAAGTGATAAATTCTTTTATGAATCATTTTAATGTAATAATTAGCTTTATTTATAATATGATGTCTATACAAGTAGGTTTTATTATAGATAAAAATTGTTATATATACTGTAAAAAAGAAGTTATGCTTTTACAAATTATATAAATCTCTCATATTAACAATAATTTTAGATAACAAAATATACCTTATAAATATTTAAATTTAGTATAAATAAAATAATAATAGGTAATTAATTATTTGATAGTTTGAGTTTTTAAAATAAAATATAAACACACTTATGTTAGAGATAGCAATAATTATACAAGCTAACATAACTATAACCATATCAATTTTATAGTAAAACTTAAGTAAGATATTGTCACGCACCACCTCTATACCCACGCTAACCAAGAACACTACGATGTAGTGCTGTCAATTAGCATGGAGAATAAGGCTGTGGAGGAGCGACCATCCATGTAACTTCTTTGTGCGAGCACCGATACGTCAGATAGAGTAGAATGCATATCCTTTAAGGAGGAAATCCGACATACCGATACAAACACAAAGCTATCACACGGTGGCTATATATAATCTTCGGAAACAAACATAGAAATAATCATAACATAAATCAGTCACAGACATCCATATCACAAAGGCGGAAGAAGATATGAATAAACATATAACACATGAAAGTGTACATCAGAGTAGTGGTCGGAAAGATCCACTATAATACAAAAGAATAGCATCACGTGCTATACAAAAGAATAGATACACAACATAGAGTCTATATCTCAAATGTGTACAACCAAAAACTACTAATCTAAGTAGTTAGCCAAAAGTCAGAGTAATCCAGAAGAGAAGTCAAGCAGAAGCACCTGTAACATCTCGGTCTGACCCGAGTATTATTTATAAGAAAATAATAAACGGATCAGTCTAACTATAAATATCAGATGACATGATATAGGATAAGGGGTATGGCATAAACATATAATAACCATGATGGCATACTACTATAAGTATGTAAATGATAATCAACAAGGGATTAATCAATGTCACAAGAATCTTCTCAAAGATCCAAACACATAAAAAGGTAATGACACACAAATTCACCAATACACAAAAACTGATATCATATCAGTGAAAACCACAAAAGTTGGTGAAGCACTAAATCCAGAAATCAACACACGAAATCCAGAAATCACTAAAAGGGGGAAGTCCGAACACACGGACGAGAAGCTATCTCATGGAAGCTATCCATTTAATTTTTCCGAACACACGGATGGCCCGAAGGCAAGTCCGAACACACGGACGAAGAGACATCGCTCAATCGCTAGTCTAAATCACAAGAATGATCGTCATGATCATAAGGAAGTGTCAATCACACTAAGCTAGTAAATATATGAGTTTAGCTTCATGTCCCATAACCACTTGCTTAACTTAAATATTTACGAACAAACTGTAGATCTTCACTAGGAAATTGTCACAAAAGGGTTCAATCGAACAAGTCCAAGAGCTAACCGACGAAGTGAACGCAAGCGTTTCATACCACTCGTTTTACTAAGTCGTTTAAGTCGATTTCTCATTCGAGTGAAGTAAAGGCTTAGATATATTAGTAGATTGGAAATCGGTTTGAGAAAACGAACTTTTGATATTAAAAATAGTGTTGAAATCGATTTGATGAAAGAGTTTTGATATTTACTACTAGTATTAAAACCTTCATATCTTTAAAGTGACAAGTCATAAAATGATTGTTGGAACAATCTATCACAAAAATTCACATTCGAAGACGTGAATAAAATCCAAGGAAATCAGCTCAAAATGCATCAAAGTGGAAGTTCTGATAAATGCTTTTCAGATAAGATTGCCTACGCAGAGTAATACAGGGTTCGACCTAGTGAAGGCAAGCGGTCTCGAGAAGCCAAACGACCTAAGAGAAGAATGCCTTGCGACCTAGCAGAAGAACAGGTCGAACGACCTAGGGGGAAACAGGTCAAAACGACCAAGTGCTAACTCGCGAACGACTTACGACTTAAGAGGGTTCTGCGACCTAAGTGGGATGCGCGACCTAAGAAGGTACGCGACCTAACAGTTTAAGGGTCTTCGACCTAACGAGTTAAGAAGGTCCAACGACCTAAGAAAATTAAGGTCATACGACCTAAAGAGGTTCGTGACATAAGGTTGTTCGCGACCTAAAAGTGCACGACCTAAGGTCTTACGACCTAAGCCTTGAACGACTTAGTGGAACGAACGACTTAACGACCTAAGCCCAAATACGAGCTACGAGCTAAGGCTGGAACGACCTAGTGAAATTAGGTTGGGGACGACCTACGACTTAAGGCCTGGAACGACCTAGTGAAATTAGGTCGGGGACGACCTACGACTTAAGCCAGGGCGAGCGAGCTAACTGCAAACGACTTAAGCCTTTAACTCGTGAACGACTTATGCCTTTAACTCCTGAACGACTTATGCCTTTAGCTCGTGAACGACTTATGCCTTTAACTCCTGAACGACTTATGCCTTTAACTCCTGAACGACTTATGCCTTTAACTCCTGAACGACTTATGCCTTTAGCTCGTGAACGACTTAACATTTTGCCTGGAGATTATAGGTCGGCAACGACCTACGACTTAAGGGCGAATACGACCTACGACCTATGGACGAGCGACCTAACTCCGAACGAGCTAAAAATGGCCAGAACGACCTAGTAGCAGTTTTTCACCAAAATCACTAAATTTTGGAGTTTTTCGCCAATCCAATCCAAACCAAATGCAAATGTTGATGCTAGAGTGATAGGGAATCATTCCCAACAGTCCAATGACAATCATAGGCAAGATGTGAGATCAAAAATCTCACCTTTTCCACGAAATTGATGTTGGAGAGCTTAAGAGTAAAGCAAGAATCAACCCCTAGCTTGAATCTATGTTCTTCACCTTGAATTCGGAGTTTGATGCTGAATTCACTAAAGATCTCGAGCTTGGAATTTTAATTTCTCTTTCCCTCCACCATTTTTGAAGAAGCTTGAAGTATTTGATGAAGTGATGAAGAGAAGAGGGAGTTGGGCTGAGTTAAGAAGGTGCAGTCCCAACCAAAGTCACAAGTGGGAAAAGTGACGAAAATTTCACTATCTCCAAACATATCGAAGTTTACACTCAAAAAGATCGAAAACGTCATTTTGAACTCAATGGGGGTGGTCTCGAGTCCTAATTTGACCGTATGCAAAAAGTAGCTTTTCGGACTAACATCCGACTAACGATAAAATATTTAAATATAAAATCGATAGATATGCGGGTTGTTACAGATATTATGTACACTATGGCAATATATGTTGCAAGCTTGAAAATCACCTAAGTATAAGAAGATATATAAGGCAAGTAAATATAATAATCTATAACAAAGTATACATTGCAGGCAAGAAATCATACTAGTACCTGATAATGTATAAGGCAGGAAGAATCACTTCAATACATACGAATAACAATAGAGTAAGTATGCCAAGCTAAGTAAACAAATAAACATATATATAAGTTTTGTACCTAAAAAAAAATAAAGTATGGCTGTGAAGACATGATATGGAATAAGGCATTGAATGCCATCACCAAGTACACGAGATATTTAATTCTCAGCTTCTCTTTAAGATGAAAGATCCCTGAATTTTGGGTGTACCTGAACAGAGAACAATTTGTATACTTGTTTATTTTATCATCTTGCCTCATTTCATTTCGAAAACAAAAGCTTAGCAAGTCCAGTTCAAAGTTTTCTTTAAAAAAAAAGAAGGTTACAATCAAAACAACTCTGCATACTTATCCCATTTAGCAAAGCTTCTCTCCATCTTCGATTCATTTATACAACCCTGTAACCTGAAATCAATAAGAAAAACAAAGCATTTCAGTCCAAGCTAGTTCAAAGTTTTCAGAAATCAAAACTAGATTGTATGCAAGTTCAAAGGCCAGATTTCAAGTTCCTGTTTCAAACAAGAAAAGAGCAAAATTTCTGACTTTGAGCCTGGTGAGTAAACTTTTTAAATGAAACTTAAGTAATCTATGGATTTCTGAGTTAATGTCTGTCAATATGTTTGTGTATGTACAATGCTTTGTGAATATATGTGTGTGCATATCTGTAGTATTTAAACTTCTCTGATCTTAGTCTCAAGCTTCTGCTTTAAACTGTAAACATAAGATACCTTTAGTTTTGATGGATATGACTTATGTTTTAAGTAGACATGTGATGTATGTATGGAAATATGTTTGTATGATTGTTTTAAGACTCTGGAAACATGTGTGTATGTTTTGATAAACTACTGTGATCATCTCTGTTCTAAAGCTCCAGAGATTTAAACTCAGTTTCAAACTTCAAATTCTTCTTCTCTAATCTTCTTTAGGCTTAAGTTGTTAAACCCAAAGCTTGTTGTTTTAATCTAAACTAGGCTTTAAAATAATTGCAATAATTATAGGTAGGAACATTGTCTGGAAACAATGAAAACACAGAGCCACTTGAAACTTGTTAAAAATCAAACATTTAATTTTGTTGATTTAATTATATATCTGAAATTGTATCTAGAAGATAGGATTTTTAAAATCAGATTCACAATTTTTAGTGTAGTATTGAATGTGTTCTGTGGTGATGTCTGTATTTCGAGTTATTGGGTTTCTCTGGTGATATAGTTGATCTGGGAGGTGGTGGTTCTTTCTGGAGATGGTAGAACGAGCGGGGACTTCGACAAAATTTCCTGATGGTGATATATGTCAGTGGGGTGGTGGCGATTGTCATTCAAAGTCTAGAACCCTAATTTAGCGAAGCTAGGAAGAATCGGTCACCGTGGTCCCTGTAGTGGATCGAGTTCGACGAGTTGCTGGGAAATGATAGTTGACGCGTAGGGGAAGTCGAGGCCGGAAGGGTTGACTTTCAGGTGGTCGGAGGTTGGCGAACGACGCGTTGCCAGGTTTGGGCGAGTTCGAGTTGATGGGTTTCGGGCTCAAGTTGATATCGAATTTTGAATTCGAGTGAGATAGGGAAATCTGGTGGTGATGATGGTGTTTGGGCATGAATGTCGACGAAGGAGTGTCGTCGAACTTGATCGGAGACGATCGAATTCGCTGTGCACGTGCACGGTGATCCTCTGGTGGATGATAAGAAGTCTGGGGTAGCAGGGAAATGATACTCGAGTTTCTCGAGTAAATGGAAGAAAGGCCCGAAGTTTTTATTTGTTTGACTCGAAGTAAAATAGGGTAGGCTCGGGTATATTTGTGTTGCCAGTTTTAAAGCCTGTAAGGCTTTAAGTTTTGAATTTGGAAGCAGGGTTTTAACAGAGTTAAAACCAAAAATTTAAATGTGGATTCAAATTAAGTTTTGTCTCCAGAGTTTTAAAATAAAAATAAGTTTTATAAAATAAAATGTTTTAACAACTTTAAATTGTTTAAAGAATATTTTAAAGAGTGATTTAAATCTTGCTAAGATAAATTTGTATTTATTTGACTCTAAATTTGAAAAGGAATGTAAAAGTAAATGCAAAAGTAAAATGGTTCAAATACACTTGTAAGTGATAATTTGATTTTAGATAAGGAAATGTTTTATTCTTAAATAAATGAAAATGTAGGAGTTGAGACTATTAAAATACATATTAACTAATTTGATTAATTAATGATGGAATTAATTTATTTAGTAATTAAAAGTTAAATTAGTTAATTAAGGTTTGAGATAATTAATTGGTAATAAATAGATATTTAAGAATCATTAATTAAATAAGAGTTGAATTTTAATCTATGGTTATTAGTTAATAAAGTAAGCAAGAATTAATTAAGTTATATTTAATACTTAATTAATTGAATAATTAAGGATTTATTTATGAGTTAGTAAAGATAAAATTTAATTGTAACTAATAATAAATCTTAATTTAATTACTTTGGCAGAGTAATTTAAGAGGTGTTAATAATTAATGAGGATGATTAAATAATGGAATAAATATGATTTATCTTGATGATTAATTAAGCTTATTAATTTAAGATAATCAGTAGTGGATTATTTAAGTATAATTACTAATGGAAATAATTAAAAAAATTATTTCGCATTGTAATAAATCCAGTTTGATATGAATTGTTTAAGTTAATTAATTTAGTTTAATTAATTTAAATAAACCTTTGATGATATGGTAAGTATAATTACTTAAGGAAGTAATTAATTATGGATGATTTAAAAATGAGAGTAATTTGGGTATAATTACTTTGTATAAATTAATCAAGGGATTAATTAGAAATAATTAATTATGGAGTAATTAAATTATTTATTGAAGTAATTAAGGGTAGTTAATTACTGAATGGAGTTAATCTAGGTGATTAACAATTTGGTTAATTGAAGATATATTACTAAAATAAATGTAATTAGAGGTCATTAAATATTGTAATTAATGATGTAAGTTAAAATGGATTTATTTGGAAATAATTAATAAATGAAGGAATTCATTTATGAAATTAGTTAAAGAAGTAATGTAATTAATTTTAGTAATTTAAAAGGTTACTTTCTATATTTGGTATAAGATAATTAATTTGTGAAAATAATTAAAGGATAATTACTTAAGTGTAATTAAAAGATAATTAATCAAGGATGATAAATTAAGATGGAAGTAGGAAATGATTAATTAATTAATGGTTATGTAAGCAGGATTTATAATAATGGAGTAATTAATTTAATTTACTTTAAATTAATTAGAGATTTGTAATTAATTTAATTTATTTTAAATTAATTATAAATGTGTGATTATTAATCATTGCTTATGATGGATGATATTGATTTTCTTGATTGATTGTGATCTCAGATATGAGTAATATCTATGTGTTATGGATGCTTGTTTAAGTATGATGATATTGATTATCTATTTGAGTAGATAATATGGATTATCTGTTTATGATGATGATGTTATTATCCATTGTTATATTGTGATTTATCTATTTCTGTGTATATAGATAATTGAATTAAATTGTTTTAACTTTAAAACAACTTGACCTTAAAAGACACGGTTTGGATTTCGATGAGACCGGGATCGGGTTTCCAGATTTGGATATCCGAAAACCACATCGATCCAATCTAACGTTAGGTCGTGAATCTCAAGTGAAGATGAAGATTCAGAGTGCAAGGGTTATTGTCGTTAACTCTGAGGATGTTTCCAAAATGAGTGTAACGAGATAATGCCTTCGGTTTCGTTCGAACCCGGAACGAACTTGTATGGATTGAATGCTTTCAGAACATCGTCAGGCGGACGATGAGCATTCTAAGTGATGTGCTCAATAAAGGTAATCGTGACCTCAAGCCTCATCAACCGGGAATGGCTAAAACAGGGGAGGTGCAGCAAGGCTTCGTGGGTAGCACCCATTTGAGAGTAAGATATACCCCTGTCTAGAGTCCCTTTTTCATTTCGGCTGTGTGGCGGTTGCTAGCTACAACCGTGGGGTTATCTTATTTGGAACTGTTCAGTAAGGAATGGTTCCGGCTTTGTGTTGCAGGGAACTTAGGGTGGGTTCTCGGTACGGTGATCTAGGCCACGTACTGTGACGGGCGGTACCCCGGTAGCCCTGCCATTGTATGGAATCCAAAATCCAATAAGCGCCCTCGGATTTGATTGTAAACCTAGTATGCTGGAATTTAATGAATGTAACAATTTCGGTTATTTTCTATTTACTTGAAAACCCTAGACACTATTATAATGTCACTGGATTTCCTATCAAAGTTTTGGTTAGCGTAAGGTAAAAACTTACCCATGTTTATGTGTGGGGAGTCTTACGTGATACCTTTGTTTCAAAGGCTTTTCAAATTTAAACAGCTTTAACCGTTTACTCATACCAGACCCATGTCTGACCCGGAGTTTATTTCTGTTTTTCCTGAACTCTCGGGTACTCAAATTTTTACGAGTAGCCAAGGGTAGCAGGTTAGCTTTGACGAATTGTGGAGGAGCAATGGAGCAGGAGGCTTCAGCGTATAGATATATTGATTCCGCTGTGTTAGTGTTTATGTACATTTCCGCTGTGTTGTATCTCTGTGATGTTTTGAGTTGTATCGAGTTGTATTAACTGGACAGGTGTTTATAACTGTCTAGTATGTGTTGTATTATCTGTGTAACTCTAATGTATATGATACTATGTAATCTATTATGTGATATATTATATTTCATTCGTTCCGCTGTTGAGATTCTGATGTTGTTTTGTCCTTTCTTCTTTATCTTTTCTATTTCTCACCCCTTTCTTTCTTATCGATGATGCGGTTTTCCGGGCGTGGAATTTCGGGTCGTCACAGTTTATTTTCATGTTTCAAGGAGGATAAGAGTCTAAAAGGGAAGTTTTAAAAGTTACAAAAATCAAAATTTCAAGTTTTGAAATTATGGGTCCGTATAGCGATAGTCGCTATACGCGCAATTCGGAAACATTTAACTAGTTTCTAATCCGAACTTGGTTTCACTTAGAAATCTTTTTGGAAATGCTTTCTAACTTTAATCAAGTTATTAGAGAACAATTTTATAGTTTTTATTATTATTTATTTATTTAATTATTAATCAATTAATTAATTAATAAATAAAGGAAATTAGTACTTAATCATTTGTTAATAATGGTTTTTAAACATAAATGTTAGTCAATTAAGTTAATCATGATTTTTTACTTAATTAAAGTTAATTATATTTTTATTATTAATAAAGGACTAATTAATTATTATTTAATTATACATTTACGATAATTATTAATTAGTTATTATATAAAAAAGGGATTTATTTGATTAATCTTTGATTAAAGTTAATTATGTTTTAATAAGGTTTAATTAAGGTTTAGTTACTTTTAATTAGAGTTTAGTTACTATTTAATAAGGATTTGATTCTCATTTACTAGGGTTTTAATTTATTTTAAAATCGCTTTGAGTTTAAGTAATCGGTTTTGTTTAAACCGTTTTCTTTTCAAAATTAATTAAATCAAGAGTTTCTATGTCGCTTACCTTTAAGTAACCCCATATGATTAGGAAAACTAAATGATGTCTATTAGCAAAACAAAACACCATTCTGCTATTACAAGTAACTTCGACATTTACTTAAGTTGGTTGATGGATATATATGCTGATCCCTTATATACATATTGTTGTGTGATGCTATGTTAAACTGGATGAGTAAAACCTAATTAAAGGCACCATTGTGGTCGCTAAGCCTCCGTTTGATTTTGTAAGGATAAATATTTTATTTTCTTTTTGAAATGGTTTCAAAGTTATTGCATTTTGAACAAGATATTTAAAGGATAATTTGACAAATGGTTTTACTATAGATGTTTTTTAACTAATGGGAATGATTTTCCATGTCATAAAAAGAAGTTTTTGTAAAGAGTTTTATAAAGGAATTTAGAAATTTATAAAGTGCTTTGGGTATATGGATTTAATTTTTTAAGCAAAGAAGGTTTCATAAATAAGAATGATTTATAAAATGGATTTGCTTACTAAAGGAAGCTAAATTGATTTAAGGTTATTTAAGAAGTTGTTAAATATGAAAGGTTTATAAATGATTTTGGGGTATTTATAAAAGAGTTTTTAGAAAATGGTTTGGATATTCATAAAGGGAGTATATAAAAAGTTTTAGATATTTATAAGAAATTTATATAAAAAGTTTGGATATTTACAAAAGCAATTTATATAAATGATTTTGAATATTTATTAATGGGTTATATAAACGAATTAGGATGTTTGGAAAGCATTTTGAAATGGATTTGGATTTCAAGAAAAAGTGATTTCATGAATGAAATAGATTTAATTAAAAAGGGTTTATCGAAATAAGTATAAATAGAATTTGTGATTTGGGTTTCTCTAAACCGACCTTTTAATGGTGGTATGGAACATCCGTTCCACATTTAACACCGATAGGATAGTACTGAGGGTTGTCCTTATCTCCAGTTTAAACAACATTCATTCAATCCTTTTTAACATGATTTAGAAGTAAGAAGTTGTAGACAAATGTTTTGTGTATATACTTATATCAGAGAGATAAGTATATGAATGTTTTAGACAAACGTTTTTGGAAGAGATTTATTAAATAAAGATTTGTTTTGATGCTTGTGGTTGCTATGGATAAATAAATCTCAAGTGGAATTGGTTGTTATTTTTTTATTTGATAGTTAAATAACCGACTATCAAATATGGACCCAAAACGTAACTTTGGAAATATCTAAAAGAAACAGATGAGTTATATGGCACAGTCATCTCCGATGATGTTGTACTATGCGTATAAATCATGTTTCGTTCTCCTAGGACAAATGATAAGGAAATCTGTCCACTAACGGTTATGAGGCGATCTCCGCTCTTATCTTTGACTATTTATTTCCTAAAGAACTGGGGTTGAGTTTACCAAAAACCATCGAATGTTGTTTCAAAGAGACCGAGATCGGATATGTATTCCGAAAACCGCTTTGATCTAACTCAAGCATTTCGAAGTGAAAAAATCTTAAAGATGATGAAATTGAAGATGAAGCTCTTTGAAGTACAAGGGCCACTTGCTACTAATCCTGAAGGTGATTCCAAAATGGATGTAGTAGAAGTAGTGCTTTTGGTTTGTCCATATCCTGAACAACTTTTATGGGTGAATGCTGCCATTGTGTTACTGCCTAGAAGGCAGTGTTAGCATTCCAAGTGGGAAGTGCTATATAAAGGTAAAACGTAGCCTCTAGCCTCATCAACCAGGAATGACTAAAACATGAGAGATGCGGCAGGGTTAAGTGGGTAGCTCCTATAAGGGTATGATCATCCCTATCTAGAGTCGATATTATCTCTTATTTGTATGCTTCATGGCCCATTAAACAAGGGGTGATCATATTCGGTACTACTAGTCATGTGGTAGGCTGGTCCTGTGCTGGCAGGGGATCCTGGCGAGGTCCTCGTGGTTATTTTATCTAGAGATGCATCGTGACAGGCGGTATCTCAGTAGCCCAGCCATTGTATGGAATCCATTCTCTAATACGAGCCTTTACGGTTTTAGTTGTATACCTAATATGCTAGAATTTGAATTAATGTTATGATTTCAGCTATGATTAATAAGTATTTGTACTCTAGGCATTATTATAATATCATTGGATTTTCTATAGAAAATGTTTTGGTTATCAAAGAGTAAAAATATGTCTGTGTTTATATGTGGCATGGTCTTACGAGATGCCTTTGATTTAAATGATTTTATAAAGTTAAAATGTATGTTTTACTCACACCAGACCTATGTCTGACCCGAAGTATATTTTCGCTTTGCCTAAGCTCTTGGGTACTCAAATTTGAATGGGTAGCCAAGTAGTTCAGGTTTTTCCACAATTTACCTTGGAGGAGCTTGGAGAAGGTGACTTCATCGATAAGTAGCTATTTTTATTGTTTCCGCTGTATTATATGTATATTGTATCAGCTAGGTAGGGACAAACTATTATAATTGTCCGCTAGAATTTGTATTAGTATGACTCTGATGTAACATTTTGAAATGACTTTGTAATATATTATATTGAGTTATATATATTGTTCCATTGCGTTGTGAGATTCTGTGTTGTTTAGTTCTTCTCCTCTATCTTTTCTTTCTTTTCCTTTAACCCTTAATGGCTTGTCTTTCAGGGTAAGAAAGGCGGACTGTTACATTGATGGATTCTCTAATCCCATATTTGGGGGACTTCTAAAAGATACTTGTAACAAATATGTACAATAACGGAAAATGTCTATTTTTCCTTTCCCATGCATTTAATTTCCCATGTTGCTACAAAATTAATTACTTAACAGAATTTCTTTTCTTGATCTCCTACAAAATTTGTAACTACTACACTTTTTTTAGTATGCTTAAGGATACTATACTTTAATGCATTGGAACTACTTTCCCTTCCAAAATAAATTATTAACTCTATAATTCTCTATAAATCACTTAAAAAAGAATTCATGTTTTATGTGAAATTATAAGGAATTATACTTTATTTCCTTATTGAAATAAGCAGTACAAAATACGAGATTTCCCTATTTGTAACTTGATTGATTCATAGAAACTTATATTTTTATCCTTCTTCATTCCAATGAATTAAAATATGTCAAATCCCAACCTTAATACAATAAATCAAATCTCGTTTTTATTTATACTTCATAACTTTCTACTATTTAACTCCTCTACCTAAAATGCACTTATTCCAATTGTGTTCTCTTAATTTATTGGCTTATCATACCATTCTCCTTATTCTAAACTTGTACTACTTCCTATTGTCCACTCCTAAAATTTTATGTTACAATGTAAAAATTTTAATTACATAGAAAAATCCATGAGCTATATTTCTTTACTATTTCTTTTCAAAAGAAAATAGTTTTCTATAAAATTTCCTTTAATGAAATTTTAGACTTTAACAAATTTCAATTTCTACCAGAACTTTATATTTACATTTCTGTTTCTTTATAAAGAAACTAGCGAGCTATATACGCTCTATAGTTTTCTTTTCTCAAATAAATTACTTTTATAAATCCATTTTATATGAACTTTCAGTTTAACTTCCAATGAAACTTTTATTGTATAAATACCTTTTTTAAAAATCCAATATCATATATTTTTCTCCAAAATTCAATATTTGCTTCTTTACTTTTTCAAATATATCAATTATATAATTTTCTCAACATTTAAAACTATTTTCTATTAGACTGAACTCAAGGTAGATTTCTAACTGTTCCCTTAAGAACACCCTTCCTTCCATATTCTAGCATGTTCCTTTCTCAATATTGAAAATCTAATTAGGAGTGACCATTTCACACCCTTCTTTCGGAACTTCTTCATCTCCCACTATTTATAACATATAGATTCTTATTTTTCCTTTATTTGGACCTATTGTACATCATAAATGGCAACCATATAAGGATCTACTATCGTTGGTGTAACAGCTTGAAATTTTCAACCATTCGCATCCACACATGTCGAACTTGAATTGCACAAAATATCATATTGTTAATTTAAATTTGGCAAAACACGGCATATATGGTAAATAAATAATTACAGAATCACAGACACAGAGTAATATAACAATAATGCAGCGGAAACAAAAGAATAGTAGTTCATGAAGCTACTATATATATAAATAATAGAGTTAAATAAGATACAACAGAGGTCTCGAATACATAGATGTCTCAATACAATAGTCAAATACAAGATCTGAACACATCACTGGAATCAACTGAATAACTGATAGCTGGATAGATAGCTGGATCTCTAAGCGAAGCTCCAACTTCAAAGGTGAGTCTCGAATACTGTATCACTCAGTCTGACCCGAGTGTAAAGCAAAACACAAAACACTCGAGTCAGGATTAACATTCTTATATCAATAAATCCAACTCAAGTGAAATGTCAACTAAAATACAAGTAACTCAAAGGATGTTTGGGATAACCATCCTCTAAGGATCCGTTAAACTATCTACTATGTAGTAATATACGCTATTATAATAATGTCTACAGTAAAGTATACTATTTAAAAATAGCGTTAAGGCTTTACATTTTCCACCTTAACACATTTTTTGGTGTGCCAATAGTCTATACAGTACCGTAATACCCCGTAAACTGGGGCTACCAGAGGATACTCCATAGGTACGACACAAATCAAACTCGTAGTAAAGCACGCTAGGGTAGATGACACGACACAACTAGGCAATGCCAAGGTAGATATACCAATTACACTTTCGGGCCGGTGGCGACGCAGAGCCGCAGCAATCGCCCACCTCGAGCCACACTCCCGAATCAAGGGTGCGCACCAAATCAATCACAAAGTAATAGAATGGCATACGATGGAGTGTGTACGATTAGATGAGCTACCTCATTAGCCCGTCGATTGCTCCTGTTTTAGCCACCTTATGCCAACTCACGGGAGTCGGGTCCACGTATATACCTTATATAGGATCTACGCCACCATCCTACTTCATTCTAGGTACTCCACCACGTACACAGTTGTTAAAGTGGTTTTCGGTATCGACAGAGAGTATGCCCATATCTGATCCCGGTCTCTTCAACAACCAATCGTTATTATAACACTGTGGTCATTTAAAAATAGTTTATACTTCAAAACCAAAATATCATATCCATTTCAAAAACATATCAACACGATATCATTTCCATTTCAAGAATATTCACTTCCAAAATCATATCACTTTCCAAAATTACAACGCTTTCGAAATCATAAGTCTTTTAAAATCAAAACACTTTGGAAATCAAAACCTTGAAATTCATAATACTTTGAAATCATAGCTTTGAAATCATAACATTTTGGAATCCATAACACTTTCCTCTTAAACAGTTTAGATATTAAAATTATATATATAATAAAATAGTTTATAAAATAAAATAGTTTATACAAAATAGTTTATAATAAAATAATTTATATTGAAAATGATTTATATTAAAATAGTTTATATTAAAATAATTTATAAAGAAAAATATAAATAGTTTTGGATATAGTTTAAAAATACTTTATATAATGAAATAGCTTCCTCAAATTTCACAAATTGATTCAAATCAACTCGAATTCCAAAATTCAATTTTAATACAATCTCAATTCATAAATTTCAACTCAATTCAGTTTCTTAATAAACAATTTCAAATTATTGATTTCAAATACTTATTTGAACCATAAAATAAGCCATTTCAATTTCAATATATTTCAAAGCTTTAAATATTCAACATTTTCAAAACTAAATTCGATAATATCATATATATATCAAATTCACTTTACTATTATTTAGTTTTGAAATATTTACTTAATCATTTCAATAACATCTAAATACAACTTCAATTTACAAATTTAAATAAACAAAATTTCCCATTTAAATTTATATAAGTTTGAAATATTCATTTAAGTCACTTTTAATCAAATTCAAGTTATAAAACATATCTTTAAATTTCAAATCAAACTTATTTAAGTAAAATTCTTAAATAAATATAATTTCAAATCAATTTCAAATTTATCTTTCCAACCTGAATCATTATAAAATCTATATTTAAGATATAAATAATAAATAAATATTAAACATATTATATATCAACTTTATTAAATCGACTTTAATAAATCTTTAAAATCAATATTTATTAAAACCATATATTTCTTTTCAAAACCATAGAAATCATTTTCAAAATATATATATAGACCAACGGTGTCTGTATATAATTTTCTATCCTATGGTCAAGTGGTACGGATATTTATCATTTCAATCCGCAATTTAAATATATACGGGTATATATCTTTTCAACTCGCAATCCCAAATTCAATTCAAATGAAAATCGCTTGGGTTTATCATTTCAACCCATAACGATTTTCTCATATTCTAATGATCGTTCAGGTATGTATCATTTCAACCCATAGTGAATTCTATACTAACAGAAAACTTGCAGAGTGATAATAGTAATGATAATAATATAACAATCAGTAACAGGCATATATCATCAATGATAAATAACAGATAATGGTGTCAGATGTCATAGGTGAACAGGTACAGATAATGGCATATATATATATATATCAATGTAAATGACTAACAGCAGCATATTTCAATTATCGTTTCAATTGAAATCAAATCTAATAAATATAAGAACGTTAATCATGAGTGATTGCTCACCTTTCGAGGCTAGAGGAGTTTTGACAAATGGAACGAATTACGAATTCAAGCACGAATTTCAAAGCAAAGTAAGATTGGCACGAATTCGACGAATAGAGCTTTTTTTATATGAGAAGGTTGCCGAAATGAGGCTAGGCTGGCTTGGAACTAGGTGGCGAAATGGAGTCGGATGATGAAGTCGGCAGGCGGCAGTTGATGGAGTTCGGCCACGAGGAGGTTGCGGATGCTGGCCGATGAGGGGCGGAAGGCCTTCGGTGATAGGGTGCTCGATCTGGTGGAATGGGTTCAGGTGATGCAAAAGAAAAACAACGGTGGAGATGAGGCTCGGCAGGTCAAAGTAGCAAGGCAGAGACGTGGCATTGTGATGGAGGTGCAGGCCTTTGGAAGCTAGCAGGAAATTACAATGAAATGAAGGCCACCACATGCACAGATTGTAAAATAGCTTGCATAATGTTATACATATAAATTTTGTTTGGAAGGGAAGCAAATCAAAAAAGAGTGATGGGAAGAATAGTTCTGGAACGATTGGCAGTGATGATAACAAGCAGGTGATGGTTCATGATTGAATTGAACGAAATATACAGGCCTGCCAAACAAACGATGATATATTGTTTCTTCTCTTTTTATTTTATTTTACAGAGCAAAGAAAATGAAGATGAAGAGGAATGAACGGTTGTATTAAATTGTATTCGAATGAAACTGAGAAGTTGAGCGAACCAAGGAAAAGCAACAGTCGAGTTATAATTACGGGAATATGAAAACAAGTGGCTGTTAGATTTCAACAGTTAGGTAGATGAAAGAACATTAACCCAAAAGTTTGAAATTGGATACCAGTACGATCAATTGCTTCGTGGATTCAGCTGCGAAACAGACTTCAAAACACAAAATCGAATATACCGCTGAGACCAGTACGACGGGACGATCAAAACGGTATACAGATATCAGTGGTACGATCATCCGATCAAAGTCGATAATCGGTACTGAAATTGCTGCTATTTCACCGAAAATAAGATCGACGGAGCAATAACGTCCAAATTTGGAGAAACAAATATGACGTCTCACTCAGAATATGATTTACAAATTTTCTATAGAAAAATATTTAGGTTTGGAAAACATTTCATTATCATCAAATATTAACTGATTTAAATTGAAATAGAATTACACAAAAAATAAACTTCCATATTATCGGATGAAAATTTACCATTTGCTATGTTTAAGAAGACGTATTCCAAATATTAAATTTTTATTTCAACATTCAAATATTTAAATTTCACAAAAAATCAATTAAATAAATAAATAAAACCACTAAAATTTACGGGTCATTACAGTTGGGCTATAAGGCTTGTGTAGGGAGTCATGTACCATCCAGCTTCAGGGATTTTCCCATATGTAACTATTCTATAGTTGGAATTATTAGTATTTAACATATATTATATTATAGGCAATATACAAATACGTTCACTCAACGTTTCCTAATTTTCAAGATCGACTAAACCCGTTCTGATACCAAATGTAACAACCCACACCTCAATGGGCATGAATTTTCGCTAAATCGAAAGTCCAAGTCCATCAAAGTACGGGTCGTTGGTTTGGTATCCCACAAATAAAACAAAGAATGCATATCAGAGCTCTAACGAAATAACTTGCATCGAAATAAAAAAATGTAGAAGATTACATAATTATTGATTAAGATTTGACACTTCACATGTCAAGTGTCCTTGTTAGCATCGAACACGCCAAGCACCAGTACCTGTCCTTTTAACTATCATGTGAGTTGTAATAAGGATGGGGTCGAAACAATGTTCTGGTGGCTGGTAAATTATACATCTTATACATAACACTAGCTTATGCCGATTTTTTACTATTTCATGTTACGTCTGATTATATTATTAGTCATTTCGACTTCATTTCTATGTACTAATCATTCCTATCTGCACACACATACATACATATACATAAACATACATACATACATACATATATCCCACGGTCCCCTAATGAACCTAGATACTGTCCCTACTAGTATCCCTAGTTCAGCACCTCGTTAGGACCCATTGCCTCGCTGTATCATGATCATTGTATAACTCGAGAAAATCCTACAGTGCGCATCGATTACCTTTCCTCCATTAGGCCGTATTCTCTTTGGGGATTTTCTAATTTATATGCTTTCTATAACATGGACTTGGCTCCATTAACCACCCTATCCATATTTTAAAGGAATCTTGTTATGGGTTAACTAGCCTTGCCTTATCAAATAAACTAGCAAAAAACTGTGATGGTGCTTTCATCCAGTAAGGTGTAACCCTATCCTTCCCGTTGATCGCAAGAGATCGAAGATGAACTCGTGACCTATGCTACCCGACCCCTAGTTTGGTACTACACACGTTGCATAACATCCGACCCCACCCACCGTCCGTTTAGATTGCCTAGCGCAATCAAGCAATACCCCCCCTCCAACAAATTTGAAGCAGACTACTTTGATTATGCAAGTCCAACCTTGACATTTGCCTAACGATCAATGTTCACCATTGGGATTCGGCCCAAGCAAATGAACATATGACTGTTTATGAAGCTTCTATTTCTAGCACAGTCCCGAGGGTATCCCTTCCTCTATACGCAAGTGTATACTCTCTACGGGTCTTATGGTTGGATGTGTTTTTGCATTCCAACCTATTTTAATGACTTTTGTCATTTACTTAATATAATTTATATATTAAATTATAACTAGCCACACCCATCATAAATGCATATACGAGGCTGCATATATACATATTTAATATTCATGTAAATTCATTCTGGTTACTTTTTCTTCATTGCCTCAACATCTTTTATATCTAACCCTATGCCTCTATTTTATTCTGTATTTAAATTTTCTCTATCAATTTCATTTACCACTTCCCATTTCTGTTATTAATATCATTGCTTCTACATTTATTAGTTCCAACTTTGATTCTATTCCATTTCATTCTTTATTCCTTTTAATTCTTGCCACTAACTTCAAATTATCTATTTAATTACTTCCCCTCTTATTTGTATTTTTATTTAATTCTTATCTTAATGTTCAACTCTTGGGATTTACTACATTTTAATATATCGAAAAAAAAACTTCTACTCAATATGTGTTAACATCGTAAATTTCCTTATCTTATCAAAAGAGGAGATATTTATGCAGTATTTGTAATTACAAGGAATTTCTTTCTTAATTTTTTTCTTCGAATAAGTAGTACAATACACGAAAATTTTCCCATGTTTTGTACATCTCTTTTGTTTTATTTTCTTATATGCATTCCTTGTGATTCCAAACGTCACACTTTTGTTTGTTTTGAACTTGATAATATGCGACAAATCTACTTGCGACATTTCAAGTTTCAATATATTAAGATTTCATAAAAACCCAAAGATCTAAACAAGTTCTTATTTCAACTTTATTCATATCGTGAAATAAAAACAAGTTCCTAATCATTATGTATTCATTAAGATTTCATTCAGTTCATTTATCGTTAAAACATCGATTCTAATCATTATAATCATTACGCAATTACAAAATTAAATCTAATCATTACGCAGTTACAGAATTAAATCTAATCATTACGCTTTTGCAATTATTAATATAAATTTCATAGGCAAGTTTAATATCTTTAACATTTCATATTCATGAATTCATTTGCAAATTAAATTCAATTCTTAGGCATATAGGAATAAATCTACAATGATAAATCTAATATTATATAAAAACGTAATATTTCCATTCACCTTTTATTCGCACTCCCAAATTAATAGATCTAATCCAGATCTAAACTTGTTAACTGTATTCTCCGTTTTGACTCCCTATTCGGATCCGTAATAATATTTATACAAATATATTAGAATTTGGATTGAAGAAAATAAATTTAGATTTAATTTATTAACTAAGATCAGATCTATAGTTTACCTTCGATGTAGCAACTTGGTTTGAACCTATCTTATATCATATATCCTTTCTTGTTCTTCTCCAAAGTGTATATATGCAATCTAATCTATATATGTGAATTCTAGAATTTTGGAGGAGAAGAGAAAGTGATAGAGCTTTCGCACTCATTAGAAAATTTTGAGATAAAAGTGAGGCCCTATGTCTACATTTATAAGGGTTCAAACCATTACAAATCATCGGACCTATTATTTTAAATCTACACTGTTATGGCCTAAAATTATCGCTGGCAAAATTAAATCTCAGGTCGATCGTCATAGACCCATGGTCAACCAAGGGAAAGTCATGGTCGACCTATGTAGCGTTATTTCATGCATTATTTAATGTTAGTTCATTTGTTCAATTTATCTCCGTTAATAACCAATTAACATTAACTCTTACCCTATTAGGATACTTAATGGCTAAGTAATAGTTAATATTTAATGGCATTTAGTTAACGTTAATTAATTTTGAATTATTTCATTAATTACATATATATTTATTTCTGATCTCAAAAATTCAAACGTTAATAACTTTTTCGTTTGAACTCCAATCAAAAAAGTTTATATATGAAAATTGATCACAAAATTGCCACGAATCCAATGGTGCAAGTTTAATAGCTAAATTCTGATATTTACAAAAGTTTTATTTTCACTGATTTTTATTAATTAATTTCATTTTAATTAATTATCGTAAAAATCATAGGTTTTTACACGTACTGATAGTTATTAGATAATCATAGAATGACTTGCTCGATAATTTTCTGTTGACTAATGTAACTAAGGTGAAACAAAGAATATCGAAGTGTGACAATATTAAACAATTCCCTTGACTTAAGAATTGTAATGACCTAGAATTTTGAACACTTTGTATTTAAATATCTAAATTATTTAAATATTTGTGTCTAAGATTTAATGTGATTAAATATGATTTATTAACCTTTTTAAACAATTTTTAATTAATAACTAATGTTAGAAAACTTATTTTCGAAACGTGTTTACAAAACTATACACTTTGAATAAATACTAAAAACATGACCGTAAAACGATTTGTTAAAATCAATATTTTGTTAAATAAAAGTTGTTGAATATTTGTACGCTAGTATGTTGTCATATGAACATATTAACAAGAATTAAATATCTCTCTTTTTATAACAAAAGATTAATCAAACTAAGTATTAAATTAGTAAAAGAAGAGAGGACCAAAGGACCCTTAAATCAAGGAGCGGCTTAAGGCATGGATTAAGGAGAGAATGGTGTATAAGGATATGGCTTTGTCATGTGGAGTCCTTTTGCTTCATGGCTAAGGAAGGAGTTTTTGAGATCTTTTACCATGGATTCCTAAGCTTATGAATAGATGGGAGAGGCCTCTTCATTTATACGCCACTGTACTTCTAAACAAAAGTCTTCTGTCTCTTTTTTACTTCCTTCCTTTTCCCCATGGCCGTATGCATGGGAAGTAAAAGATGGCCTTAGGCCATGTGCTATGGTAGAGGGGGAGGTGATGCCCATGAGAAAGGAGGAAGAAGGTGGTCTTGGACGTGAGCCAGGGAGATGGAAGGCATGGACATGTGCTATGGTAGAGGAAGAGGTGATGGACGTGGGTTTTGGTTGGAGTATGATGTGTAGTGTTGTTTGATTGAATGTTGGTAGAAAGATGGTGGTGTTTGGTTTGAATAAAAGTGAGTTATCTCACTTTGAATGAATTTAAATAACTTAATAATTGTTTGTTGAAATTGCTTATTATAAACTATGATAATATACCCTTACTACTTAAAGTTATAATCCTTAATTATGTGCACTACAAAGCATGTGATTTTTTTAAGTATTCTGTCTTAAAAAACTTTGGATTGTGTTGTTAGATTTAAATACCTATAATTGAAAATTTAACAATTAATATGGACATGTTAATTTAGTACATATGTTAATCATGTTTTATAGTGATGTGGTTTGGACTGGAATCATATATGTGTATAAAATTGAATGGTATTGGATATTGAATTGAATAAAGAATTGTCCGTATAGCGATAGCCAATATAAACGCACTTTGAATCCCTTATGTAACGACCCGTATTTTTGATTATTTAAAATATTCAATTAAAAAAGATTTTGGAATCTAATATTGTGAGAAATTAAATTTTATGATTTATAAATGAAAAAAAATTATTAGAATATAATTTAATAATGTTGATTGAATGTAATTGACAACTGTTTAATGTAATTTCAATCAATTGCAATAATAAAGGTTAATAAGGATTAAAATAAATGATGTATTAAATGGTGAAATTATATGTTATTTAACTGAAAGTGGTTTTAATATAGAATATAAAATCAGCTATTTGGTAAGTAGATTTATACTCCCTGTTGTGAACAATAAATTAATAGATATGAATTACATAGTTGTAACAATTGATTTATCATCATCTCATTAATTAAATCAGTTTGGAATTAATTTGGGAATCGATGAAATTAAATGTAATTAAATATTGCAGTTAATATAAGGAAAGATGTTAAATGTAGAGTTTGAGTGAAATGAAATGGAAACTTATGTTAATAAATAAATTACATAAGGAACCGTTGATTTAATATAAGAACCTGTAAATCAAAATAATAGAATTTACTGAAATTTGAATTATAATAAACTGAGGTTTTATTACAATTGTAATTTAATGTTGTAATTAATTTAATATTTAAAACTTGAAATTAACATGGAAAATTAATTTTCAAAAGATCATTAAATTTCTGAGTAATTGTAACGACCTGCCTTTTGGACATTTTAAGTAGACACACATGTCAGACTCAAACCATTCAACAGGCAGATTGTTATGGGGTAAATAAGAAAAAGAGAAAGAATAAAACAAATACAGAATTTCGCAGTGGAATGAAAAAATATAATAATCAAATAACAGTTCATGAAGCTGTTTTATAAATACATTTGATTATTCTTTTACAACACAAAATCAGAGTTACATAAAACAGAAATAAATAAATAAATAAATGCAGCGGAACAACATGATGTAGTGGAATAAATAAAATGACTTAAAATAGCTTAACTAGATTTTATTAGGTTTTAAAGGTTTTAAATAGATTAATTATAGACTAAATTGATTTAAATTATATTGAGTAGATTTTTAAATTGATTAAATAAATTTAAAATAGATTTAAGTTATATTAAATAGATTTAAAATAGATTAAATAAATTTAATTGGTTTGAAATAGGTAAAATAGATTAAATTGGGTTAAATAGGTTATAATAGATTAAATAAATTAAAATAGTTTTAAATTGATTAAAATAGTTTAAACTAGTCTGAAATAGATTTCAAGGTTATCCAAACATTTCCAATAACTCAATTCTGATAAGTTCATTTTATTTGACACTTCAACTTTGAAATTTCCAAATTTAAATCCTTTGAACAATTCATTAAAACAATTCCAATTTCAACATTTACACTTGGAATTTTCAAAAATAATTCAGTTTATATAAATAAATTTCTATTTCAAATTACCAGTTAACTGAATTCAAAATTTAAAGATTTACAAATCATTTGGTT
Organism: Allium fistulosum; assembly: GCA_030737815.1. Lineage (NCBI taxonomy): Eukaryota > Viridiplantae > Streptophyta > Magnoliopsida > Asparagales > Amaryllidaceae > Allium > Allium fistulosum. Next base: position 862,356,302 of record CM060905.1, on the reverse strand, counting down.
TAACCAAACCAGTGTCCGTATATAATTTTCTACCCTAGGGTCAAGTGATACGGATATTTATCATTTCAATCCGCAATTTAAAATTTTACGGTTATAAATCATTTCAAACCGCAATTCCAAATTTAAATAAAGTCCATAAAACCACTCGAGTCTATCATTTCAAACCATAACGATTTTTCCCTAATCTATAGATCATTCGGGTATGTATCATTTCAACTCAAGGGGAACTTGCAATATTATAACAATATAAAATACAACAATCAAACATACATCACAATCGTCATCTAAATCAATCAATAAACATCAATAGATAACTGATAATTAATTCAGGTATTAAATTGACAATTTAAAAATTCAATATTAAATTAAACGATAATTAATTGCAATAAAAGTCAAATTTAACTAGAATGACAATTTAACATCCCAAACAGAAATCGATAAATTTCTAATCACATCATAAGTTTAATTTAACTATCATAAGATAGTTTAGTAATTATGAGTGGGTAAAAACACTCACCTTTTGTAACAACCCTGTTTTTGAATTACTGTCGAAATAAAAATTTAAAATAGAAATTTTAAATTGAAAAAGAAATAAAAGTGAAATCATTTATAAAGTCAGATGAATACATATAAGTGGTTTCATATTTGAAATGTAATACATTTGCCTTCACGTGTATATGCGAATGGGTCCAATACAAAAGCAAATATGAACAAGTGCTGTCACCACAAATTTTGTAAAGCAAAGTTTGAACACATTGCTTTATCACCATCATCATTTAATAGCAGCCGTGTCCTTTCTTTCCATATGCACGTTATGCCTTAAATGCTAGTGTACAAAATATGCCAGCACACTCCATTTTCTTTGATTTGTTCACATATTGGTAAAAGAAAAATAAACACTACAACATTCTTTTGTTTCATTTTTTTTTCAGTGGCCAGTAAAGTGTTAATGGCGGTTCAGATTATTATTTCTTTTGAATCTGGTTGCTAGTTGTTTTTGAAACGAATTAAAGGTGAGTAAAAACTCACACATCTATTTTAAAAACTAGGCTGCAGTTCGTTTGTTAGATACTCCATTTATACTTCCTATTTCCTTCTTGCTTTTGCAGTGAATAAGTTTCCAATTTGATTGTTGCTTTAGGTTGTAGACGAGTTTGATCCTTTGTTTAATAATATGAATGGCTAGGGAAATTATTTTCACTGAGATCAGTGAAATACCATTTTTTTTACTAAGAAAAACTTCATTTGTGTGGGCGTTTTCATTACTTCACTTTGCGTTCAGTACTAACATTAGCAAGCTAGTAGGGTGCAGATAGTATAGGCGTGCAAATGAGAGAAGCACGAAATCAGTTTGGGTAAAAATGTTTTAAAATTTTTGTCAAATATGTTGTGGGAGTATGTTGCGTGAAAACAAGTTCCTGGCCACATACATATCTTCCGTGTGTGCATGCATATTGCATATAGTATCCAGGTCCTTTATTTTTTTAGTTGGTTGTTTTTTTCACCATTTGCATGCAAATTGTAAAGCACGTCAGTAGTCAAGGCATACTATAGTGTAAGTCGTAATTTATATACGTGAGTCCAGGTCCATTTTCATTTCTTCATTAATGCATGCAAATAATGGTAGCATGAAATCAAGTTCAGGTTATTATACTTTGTTTATATTTGAAGCATATACCATTGTTTAATGTGCTTTGAACCGGTGTTTTGTTTTGAACGTAAATTGTTGTCGTTATTTTTATAACGGAGTTTTTACCCTTGTGTTTATATTTGATGAGTGTTGTTTTGATGAGATTTTTGATGAATAAAAATTACTGTTGTTTTGACTTCAGTAACCGTCAATTTAAAGTGAATTTTCAAGCGGCTATCTTGCAATCAAGAAAACCCACAATGCAAATTTGATATCCGTTTTTACAGTGTTTTGTGAAGCGCAATTTCCTTGTCGAAATTGCTATAGATGTTGCTATTTTAATTAAGGACTATGAACCCTTACTTTTACTGATTCGCTTAATTCCGGACTTGTCCATTTGAGAACGAAAAAATTATTTATATAAAATACACAATTTTGCACTTTCAAGGAAACGATGATGAGATTTAAACGATTTAGCAAAAGTGCGGAATATGGAACCACGCTTTTACTAATTCGGTTAATTCCAGACTCGTTAATTGAAATATTTGTCGTGGAATTGCTGTTTGAGAATTTTGATGATTTTGTTGGGCTTCCGAGTCACTATGCTGGACCTTCGGGTCATTTGTTGGACCTTCGGGTCAATTACCAGTACTAGGCCTTTGGGTCATATGTTGGACCTTCGGGTCATTTGTTGGGCGCCAAATATTACGATGGCAGTACTTGGTAGTCTTCGACCATATGAGATGCACGTGCGGCGTAGCTTAGACCCGCCATATGCTGGGATCGATCCACTTTTATGCTGATTTTTCTAGTTATCTTATTTTGATTTCTAGATTTTGTGTATTGCTGTTTTGAATTGAATGACGGATTTGGGAGTTGATTTTGATGGAGTTTAATGAAATTTCTTCATTTGAATTATGTTGATTATTTATGTTGAATAGTCTCATTCGAGATTATGTTTAATTTGCTTAAGTGTTGTTTATCATGCACTAATCTCTAAGTTTAAATTAGACTGATCCGTTTATTATTTTCTTTTAAATAATACTCGGGTCAGGCCGAGTTATTTCAGGATAATCGCTATCTCTGATTCAGTTGCTTCTTCAGCTTTTGGGATTTCACCTCATCTTTTGTTTAGGCTTCGAGGTGTTACTTTTGGTGTATTGGCTCTCATCTCATGTATGTATTGATGGCTATGTATATGTACATTTGGTTCATGTGAACTATCGAGTGTTGTAGCATGTATCCAGACTTATCTTCCGCTATATATCTGATATTTCTGTTCTGATGTGATTATTCTTTTTGTGTTGTTATTATGAGTTGTTCTGAATTTTTCTTAAGCCACCGTGGTTTCGTTTTAGATTTGGATTGAAATTATATCGTTGGGAGTAATTTTCACAACTCCTATCGATTTAATCAATACTCGTCTAAGGCATAGCTTACGGATGGTCGCTTCTAACAAGCCTTATTCTTCGCAATAGCAGACGTTATTACCTTATATTAACTTTTGTTATTGTGAGCATAGAGGTGGGGCGTCACAGTTGGTATCAGAGCCAGGTTTAGAACAAATTATAATAAACACGGAACAGAAGTAAAATGGAACATGTGTTACAACTATTCGAGGGTTTTATTCGTGCCTTTCTAATTTATTCCTTCGTTGTTCTTAAACTTTTATCCTCTTTAACAAGTTGGAATATGTATAGGAATAAATCTCATATTTCCGTAGTATCCCATTTGTTAAATTCCTTATCAATCTTGTATTGTTTTAACTAATCCTTATCTTCTCTTGTTCTCTCGAGTCTCAACCTATGGCTGGAAGAGGTAGAGGGAAGCGTTCTACTGCAGGTCCGTCTAGTGGTTCTCATCCGGACGGAGTCTATATGTCAGCTGATCAGTTTATGGAGCTATTTCGGGGTACTCAGCCTTTTGTTGCTACTCCCGCAGCTCCTACTCAAAAGTCTGCCTTCGCCCGCATGTGCAGTGACTATTCCCACCTTGGAGGCAAGCCTTTCAAGGGATCGGAAAGCGTATTGGAGGTTCTGACTTGGTTGCACGCTAGTGAGCTTATATTTTCTCGGATGGATCTTTCTGATCATCATCGCATTCTCGTGGCATCTAGCATGTTGCAAGAACGTGCGCTTGATTGGTATGAGCTTTTGATTGTGGAAGTTGATGAGTCCTCTCTCTTGTGGAATCAGTTTAACGAATGTTTCGAACTTACGTTCGTTCCTGAATCAGAAAAGGCTAATCTTGCTCATAGTTTCCTTGAGTTAAAACAAGGAAAGTCCTCTATTTCTGATTATGTTGCATCTTTCGAGGCCTTATCCAAATACAGAGTTGAGTTCATTAACACTCCGCGTAAGAAGAATCTTAGATTTGTAGAAGGTTTGAAGAAGTATTTGAAGAAAGTTTTTTTGCTTCAGCTTAAGCTCTCTTTTGAGGAACTTGTTGATTCAGCACTTTGCCTTGAAGCTGTCGAAAAGGAACGTGATAGTGGTGATGAGGTTGATGTTTCTAAGAACCCCAACAAGAAGAGGTTTCCATTTCATAAGCCTAATTCTTCCAACAAGAAGAAGAAGCAAGCTACCTCTAGTTCTCATCCTAGTAGTGCTCCTTCTAATCAGAGGGCGTGCTATAAATGTGGTTCTCTAGATCATCTTCTTCGTAGTTTTCCTAAGCCTCGCATTTGCCGTTATTGCAAGAAAGAAGGTCATTGGGTTTCTGATTATCCTACTGCTCCTAAGGGTTTCAAATCTAGGAAGCTTAATGTTGCTAAAGCTTCTGGTGATCCCTCTCAGCCTAAAGGTATTCTCCCTTCTATTTTGGAAGGTTTTATTTTATTTCATGGCCGTTCTATTAGAGTTCTTTTCGATACGGGTGCATCACATTCATTCGTGTCAAAGGAGCTTGTTGATGTTGTTCCTTTGGATGTTGTTAGTCTTTGCGACCCTTTGAGGATTGTGAATCCTATTGGTGGATCCGCTACTCTTGGTTTGTTATGTGTTGATGTTGAGATTATTCTATGTGGTTTTTCCTTTCATGCAAATCTGCATGTTATGGATCATCTTGGTTTTAATATGATTTCGGGTATGGATTGGCTCGTTCGATATGAAGTTCAAATCCTATGTCCCAAAAGAACTTTATATCTCAAGCATCCCGATGCTATCGAGCAGTTATCTATTGTATTTCGAGACATGGTCCATACTTCGAATGCTCTCATTTCTTCCTTCAAATCGGAGGATGTCATAGCTAATATTCCGGTTGTTTGTGATTTTTCTGATGTCTTCGAGCCTATTTCGTGTTTGCCACCGAAGAGGGAAATTGAGTTCCGTATTGATCTTATCTCTGGTGCTCATCCTGTCTGTCGTCCTCCCACGAGGATGTCTGCTAAGGAAAACGAGGAACTCAAGCAACAATTATCTAAATTGGAAGCCAAGCATTTTATTCCTTCTAGTTCATCTCCTTAGGGCACCACCGTTGTCTTCATTAAGAAGCCAGATGGTACTCTTAGGCTTTGCATTGATTATCGCAAGCTTAATGAGCTCACTATCAAAAATAGGTATCCATTACCTAGGATCGACGACATGTTCGATCAATTAAGTGGCGCTAAGCGTTTCTCCCAACTCGATCTTGCTACCGGTTTTCATCAGTTACGAGTTGCGGAAGACAGCATTCCTCTTACCGCATTCATACTCGTTATGGTTCTTACGAATGGCTTGTTATGCCGTTCGGTTTGACGAACGCTCCAGCGTATTTTGTTGATCTTATGAATCAGATATTCCAGGAATATCTCGATAAGTTCGTCTTGGTTTTCATAGATGATATTCTTATTTATTCCAAATCTAAAGCCGATCATATTCAGCATTTGGAGATTGTTTTGAGCACTCTTTGTCAGCATCAGCTTTATGCCAAATTCTCCAAGTGTCACTTCTGGGAGAATAAGGTGAAGTTTCTCGGTCATATTGTTTCTTCCGATGGCATCTCTATCGATCCTTCCAAGATCGAATCTATTCAGAATTGGAAGAGGCCCGAGACCGTTACTGAGATCTGTAGTTTCATTGGATTGGCGGGATATTATCGCCGGTTCATTAAGGACTTTTCTCGTATTGCTTTACCGCTTACCACTCTCACGAGAAAAGATGTTCCTTTTATTTGGTCTGATAAGTGTGAATTTTCTTTCATGAAGTTAAAAGATCTCCTTACTCATGCTCCTATCTTAGTGGTTCCCAAAGGAAATCATGATCTTGTTGTTTATACCGATGCCAGTGATTATGGACTCGGTGTTGTTCTCATGCAAAAAGATAGAGTAGTTGCCTATGCTTCTTGACAATTAAAGCCTAACGAGATTCATTATGCTACCCATGATTTGGAGTTAGCCGCTATAGTCTTTGCATTAAATATTTGGCGACATTATTTATTGGGCGAGCGTTTTGTTCTCTTCACTGACCACAAGTCTCTAAAATATCTATTCACTCAGAAGGAATTTAATATGAGGCAATAGCGTTGGATCAATTTTCTTGCTTCATATGATTTCGATATTCAGTATACCCCTAGTAAGGGTAATAGAGTTGCTGATGCGCTTAGTCGCAAGCAGCAAGTTGTTGTTTCCATGATGCTAGCAGAGTGGGATATGTTGGAAGCTTTATCTCATTGTGATATCAAAGACCGTCCTTCAGTTTCTGATTCTCCCATTCTTTTATTTAGCATGGAAGCTCGTCCTAGTTTGTTGGATCGTGTTGCCGATGCCCAGAAACAAGATCCAGATCTCTCTTATCTTATTAAGAGTTGTAAATCGGAATCCCTAAGTGATAATCTAAAGGATTTCGATATTGATATTCATGGTTGTATTCGGAAGAAGGGAAGGTTGATCGTGCCTAATGTTCCTAATCTTAGAAATGACATTCTTGAGGACTGTCATCGTTCTAAGTATACTATCCATCCAGGCAGTAGCAAGATGTATGTCGACATGAAACGCTTATACTTTTGGGAGAGTATGAAGCGTGATGTTGCAAGTTATGTGAGTCGTTGCATGACTTGTCAACTTATTAAAGCGGAACACCAACGTCCTGGTGGCCTTTTGTAGCCTCTTGAGATTCCATTATGGAAATGGGATCAGATTTCTATGGACTTCATTGATGGTCTACCTCGTTCGAGGTTGGGCCATACTAGTGTTTGGGTGATTGTTGACCGATTGACCAAATCAGCCTATTTTATTCCTATCAAGTCCAATCGGACTGCTCCTCTGTTGGCTAAGCTTTTTATTAAAGAAGTCATTCGACTTCATGGTATTCCTAGTTCCGTTGTTAGTGACATAGATCTGCTTTTTACTAGTGGTTTCTGGCAAAGCCTTCAGAAAGCTTTGGGTACTAAGCTCAATCTCAGTACAGCTTATCATCCACAGTCTGATGGTCATACTGAAAGGGTGAATCAAGTCTTAGAAGATCTCCTTCGCGCTTGTATTCTTGATTTTGGTGGTAGTTGGGAAGACCACTTATCTCTTGTTGAATTTTCTTATAACAACAGTTTCCAATCCAGTATCGGTATGGCTCCTTTCGAAGCCCTTTACGGAAGACCGTGTCGATCACCATCTTGTTGGTTGGAATCGGGGGAAAAGTTAGTTCTCGGCCTCGATTATATTCGTGAATCTTCTGAGAAGATTGATATTATTAGACGGAGAATGAAACAGGCTCAAAATAGGCAGAAATCTTATGCCGATCATCGTAGGAAGCCTTTGGAATTTTCTGTTGGCGATCGCGTGTTCATTCGTGTTTCTCCGATGAAGGGTGTGGTGCGTTTTAGTAGCTCCGGGAAATTGGCTCCTCGATATGTTGGACCATTTCCTATTATGGAACGCATTGGCCCTGTTGCTTATCGTGTATCGCTACCTATTCAGTTTTCGGGAATTCATGACGTATTTCATGTATCCCAGCTTCGTCAATGCCTTCGAGATTCGGATTCTATCATTGATCCTCATGTGTTGCATGATCTTGATCTCACCCGACTTGTCTATGGTGCAAAATCCAATTCGTGTGCTAGCTTCGGAGGTTAAACGCCTTCGGAATAAAGAAGTCCCGCTTGTGAAAATTCAATGGTCCGCAAACCCCAAAGATTGCACTTTGGAAACCAAAGAATTCATCGAGCGTTCTTATCCCGGTTTTCTCTCCTCTTCGGGTGGGGGTGAGCATTCTTAATCCATCTTTTCTATTTCAATCTTTGTTGTGATAAATAATTTGTGTTATAGACTACTTCTAGTATGAAAATTGCGGGTACGCAATTTTTATAAGGGGGGAGATTGTAACAACCCTGTTTTTGAATTACTGTCGAAATAAAAATTTAGATAGAAATTTTAAATTGAAAAAGAAATAAAAGTGAAATCATTTATAAAGTCAGATGAATACATATAAGTGGTTGCATATTTGAAATGTAATACATTTGCCTTCACGTGTATATGTGAATGGGTCCAATTCAAAAGCAAATATGAACAAGTGCTATCACCACAAATTTGGTAAAGCAAAGTTTGAACACATTGCTTTATCACCATCATCATTTAATAGTAACCGTGTCCTTTCTTTCCATATGCACGTTATGCCTTAAATGCTAGTGTACAAAATTTGCCGGCACACTCCATTTTCTTTGACTTGTTCGCATATTGGTAAAAGAAAAATCAACACTGCAACATTCTTTTGTTTCATTTTTTTTTTCAGTGGCTCGGTAAAGTGTTAATGGCGGTTTAGATTATTGCTTCTTTTGAATCTGGTTGCTAGTTGTTTTTGAAACGAATTAAAGGTGAGTGAAAACTCACACATCTAATTTAAAAACCAGGCTGCAGTTTGTTTGTTAGATACTCCATTTATACTTCCTATTGCCTTCTTGCTTTTGCAGTGAATAAGTTTCCAATTTGATTGTTGCTTTAGGTTGCAGACGAGTTTGATCCTCTGTTTAATAATTTGAATGGCTAGGGAAATTATTTTCACTGAAATCAGTGAAATACCATTTTTTTACTAAGCAAAACTTCATTTGTGCGGGCGTTTTCAGTACTTCACTTTGCGTTCAGTACTAACATTAGCAAGCTAGTAGGGTGCAGATAGTATAGGCGTGCAAATGAGAGAAGCACGAAATCAGTATGGGTAAAAACGTTTTAAATTTTTTGTCAAATATGTTGTGGAAGCATGTTGCGTGAAAACAAGTTCCTGGCCACATGCATATCTTCCTTGTGTGCATGCATATTGCATATAGTATCCAGGTCCTTTATTTTTTTAGTTGGTTGTTTGTTTCATCATTTGCATGCAAATTGTAAAGCATGTCAGTAGTCAAGGCATACTATAGTGTAAGTCATAATTTATATACGTGAGTCCAGGTCCCTTTTCATTTCTTCATTAATGCATGCAAATAATGGTAGCACGAAATCAAGTTCAGGTTATTATACTTTGTTTATATTTGAAGCATATACCATTGTTTAATGTGCTTTGAACCGGTGTTTTGTTTTGAACGTAAATTGTTGTCGTTATTTTTATAACGGGTTTTTTTTCCCGGTTTTATATTTGAAGAGTGTTGTTTTGATGAGATTTTTGACGAACAAAAATTACTGTTGTTTTGACTTTAGTAACCATCAATTTAAAGTAAATTTTCAAGCGGCTATCTTGCAATCAAGAAAACCCGCAACGCTAATTTGATATCCGTTTTTATGGTGTTTTGTGAAGCGCAATTTCCTTGTCGAAATTGCTACAGATGTTGCTGTTTTAATCACGTGTTTTTAAAATCGTTTTAAAATAAAAATTGTTTCAATTTTTTTTACAGTTTACGCTTTCAAAAGAATGAGGAATCGATTTAAACGCTTCAGCAAAATTAAGGACTATGAACCCTTACTTTTACTAATTCGCTTAATTCCGGACTTGTCCATTTGAGAACGAAAAAATTATTTATATAAAATATACAATTTTGCACTTTCAAGGAAACGATGATGAGATTTAAACGATTTAGCAAAAGTGCGGAATATGGAACCACACTTTTACTAGTTCGGTTAATTCCGGACTCGTTAATTGAAATATTTGCCGTGGAATTGCTGTCTGATTTTGTTGGGCTTTCGAGTCACTATGCTGGACCTTCGGGTCATTTGTTTGACCTTCGGGTCAATTACCAGTACTAGGCCTTTAGGTCATATGTTGGACCTTCGGGTCATTTGTTGGGTGCCAAATATTACGATGACAGTACTTGGTAGGCTTCGGCCATATGAGATGCACGTGTGGCGTAGCTTAGACTCGCCATATGCTGGGATCGATCCACTTTTATGCTGATTTTTCTAGTTATCTTATTTTCATTTCTAGATTTTGTGTATTGCTGTTTTGAATTCAATGACGGATTTGGGAGTTGATTTTGATGGAGTTTAATAAATTTTCTTCATTTGAATTATGTTAATTATTTATGTTGAATAGTCTCATTCGAGATTATGTTTAATTTGCTTAAGTGCTGTTTATCTTACACTTATCTCTAAGTTTAAATTAGACTGATCCGTTTATTATTTTCTTTTAAATAATACTCGGGTCAGACCTAGTTATTTCAGGATAATCGCTATCTCTGATTCAGTTGCTGCTTCAGCTTTTGGGATTTCACCTCATCTTTTGTTTAGGCTTCGAGGTGTTACTTTTGGTGTATTGGCTCTCATCTCATGTATGTATTGATGGCTATGTATATGTACATTTGGTTCATGTGAACTATCGAGTGTTGTAGCATGTATCCAGACTTATTTTCCGCTATATATCTGATATTTCTATTCTGATGTGATTATACTTATCTGTGTTGTTATTATGAGTTGTTCTGAATTTTTCTTAAGCCACCGTGGTTTCGTTTTAGATTTGGATTGAAATTATATCGTTGGGAATAATTTTCACAACTCCTATCGATGTAATCAATACTCGTCTAAGGCATAGCTTACGGATGGTCGCTTCTAACAAGCCTTATTCTTCGTAATAGCAGACGTTATTACCTTATAATAACCTTTGTTATTGTGAGCATAGAGGTGGGGCGTCACACCTTTGATTTTAAATCGAATGGAAATCCAAATTATGGCCCAAAATTCAACAGTCTCAGAATTCTTCCAAACCCTCGTCAAAATGTTCGGAATTTCGATACAATCTCAGTAAAACAAACCTCGTCCAAATTCATGTTCGTATGCAAAAATTACGATAGTTAGAAGATTAACCGATTTAAATTGGAAATAAATTAAAATAAACATACATTTCCTTTGCCACGTCAACACGCAAGGTCGAACCCTACAACACCTCTCATGAACGCGGCCACCTACCCGAATTCGACAATCACATTCAAACTGCCATAGCTGCCACCGCCTCATTCGCCAACCACGCTCGTCCCTGGCCAGAGCCATTGCCACCACGAACTCTGAAACCCCCTCCGATCCTCTCACGCACGCTCGAACCCGGCCAACACAGCAGCCGCCGCCACAAATATGAAACCCTTGGCCATTTTCGACGACGATCCAACCATCCAATCACCAAATGAACAACATGGATGAACTCCCCTCGGTCCTCTCTACAAAACTATGTCCTCAAATCAACGATCCATCGTCGTCGATCAAACCCCAAACGAATGGCCGAGAATAAACCTTCAATTTTTGGACAAGCGGTGATTCGATGACAAAAACGAATTACATATCTGAGATGCGCTCATCGAGAGCTTCGAAACGGTATATAGTTTGATAAGGTTTGACGAGTTTTGATTTTTGGAGTTGAATTTGAAACTGAATTCGCAATTTGGGAATTAGGGTTTTGGTTTTGTCTGCCATTGGAAAGAGGAGATGAGAAGGAATGTACGTACAGACAAATGAAAATAAGAAGTAGCTAGGGTTGATAATGGACTATTTATAGGCAGATCAGAAATAGAAATTAATGGACAAGATTGATTTGAAAATTAAACGATAAACGACCTGAAAAGCCCGTTCCGTTCCCGAAACGAAAATGGGTAATCCTATATATCAACATAGATGTTTTTGATAATTTTAAACTCAAAGGAACATGTTTCAAGTCCTAATTCCGCCGTATGAAGAAGTTATGTTAAAATCAGCTTATTTCAAATCGATTTCAATTAAATTAATTTCTACGTGTTTCGAGTCCGTACGATCAAAAAATAAGTCCGATCGCTACGAAACTTGAAATCTTATAATAATTCACCGTTATAGATCCGATGAAACTGGTTTCGTCGAAATCCGAGTCAGTGGCTAAAATGGCTATTTTCACGTTAATTAAATAAATTAATATTAAATTAATTAATCACTTTTTCAATTCAAGTTTACTAATTTACAATTTCTATCATTTTAGATTACTTAGTACCTTATAATCTTTTAAAACAAAATTTCTATATCAATTCAATATTCAATATTGCACAAATTATAGTATTTTATTTCAATTTCAAATAATTCTGTAATTATAAATCTAAATTTCAATCAATCCATTTATTTGATTGTAAATCTTGTGATTCAATCAATTACCATCTTATGGGTATAATTAACAGTGGTTTGTGTCTTAGTACATTAATATTTCCCAAATTCATCCTAATTCCTATTAACGTAATATTTAATTTCATTTAATTGCAATTGGTTTCCAATTAAATTTAATAGACCAAATAAATAGGTAACATATAATAATTGTTACCATTAACCTTTAATCACACTTATAAGTTCATTATTTACAAACAAATGTTACAATTTCTTACATAACACTACTTTTATTCAATTACCATTTGTTATATACTAGTTCATTAATTTATACAACATTTACATTTACTTACTTATATTCAAATTATAACCAAGTATAACATTTAAATTATTTCAATTGATTGGACCACTGTTAAAATATTTAATAATTAACTTAAATTTACATTATTACATTTCACTCTAGTTATTATCTTAACTCACATTAATGTAACATTTATTTACTTTAATTGTAATTGATTTATTAAATTAGTAACAAATAACAATTGTCACCATTACTTCATTCAATAGAATTTATAAGTTTATTATTTACAAATAATTGTTATAACTACTACTACTCCACTATTATTATTATCAATTACAATTAATTACACCTTATTTCATTAATTAATCAACATTTAAATTATCAATTGCTCTTTATATTCAGTTATCAATTAATATATTCACTATTACAATAAATTTACAATTTATAACCAATCATAACCTTTTTAATTCTTTTAATTAATTGAATTACATTTAAAGCAGTTACCAATTACCTCAAATTAATACCATTTCTTTTGATTCCAGTTATATTCTTATTATTAAATCACAAATTTTATTTCTTCCAACATTAAATCACACAACCTTATTAAATTTAAAAATTTTAATTACCGAAAACTACGGGTTGTTACACTCTCCCTCACTAAAAACTTTTCGTCCTCGAAAAGGAAAAGAAGGGAAAAGATGGAATCAAGTAATTAATGCATCTTATTCAAAATATTAAATTTATAAACAAATAAATTTACAAAATTTAATAATTTAAATAAAATATATCAATTTATAACAATTTAAATCCTTTTATACTCAAACTAATAAAATTTGGAAAACATTTCACAAATTTTTCTAAGTCCAAAATTCACGGAAAATTTCGGTAGATTCTCCTTTGTACGGAGAGGTCTGGGGAAATAGTAATATCAATAATGACAATATATATCATATTTTTTAAAATAAATTATCCCAAACCACGGGAAAACAATATAATATCGCTAGAAAACCGTAATCCGAGAACGTACCTATTTGTCGGGCAAATAACGCTTATTTTATGAAATCAAAAGCAGTAGCAATTGCTTCCATAAACCTGTATTTCACTTATATAATCCAAAGAGGTTAATAATTATATAAAAGAGAAATATTTAAGTTGTTTCAATTAATCACAACCAAATCAACACAACATACAATAGTCACAAGCAACAAAACTATACAATCATCACACGCAACCAAAGCAATCAACCGTTCATCCATAACAACCAAAACAGAGAGTTTGTTTGGGTTCAGAAACTTTTAATCGTATAAAATGATAAATAACCATGAAGTAAACCATATACTCAACAGTCGTAGATAAAACTTATAGATTATTTATACATCTTTATACAAAATAGAAGTATCCTTTCCCAACCAAACCAATCCATAAGCCTAACAAACAAAGAATTCAAGTATTATTTAAGTTATTCTTATAATTTTTCTTTCACAACATTCATTGTTCATGATTTCTCATTCATGCCATGATTATTTCCTTTAATTTACATTCATTTCTTACAAAATTCCATTTCCATTCATTCATATAATACTTAATTCCATTTATTTGCATTCACTTATTTACATATGTTATTTACATTTTCTTACATATGTTACTCATATATAATTTATTAAACATGTATAAATCAATTCTTAAAGTACTATATAGGTTTCTTAGTAAATAAATCCACATTCATTCATTCAGTACTTACTCTCATTTATTTTCATTCATCACTTACAAAATTTCCTTTTTCCCTTTTTTCACATAATGAAAATTTCTTTCTATTACTTTACATTCATTTCATACATAAGTTATTTCCATTCAATTGTTTATTATAATCACTGAATTCATTATTCAAGTATTACATACCTTTTATTACAGTTTAGTTTACATTAATTAATCAATATACTTGGTTTCCATTAGATATTAATATCCATTAGTGCATAAGTTCATACTTAAGTTTCTTACCCCTTTTTAATTTTCATTCATTTCTTTACATAGTGTCATTGGATATTATATTTATTTCCTGAATCATTTCCACCTTGCTGAAGTTATAGTCTTTTAATTTAATATAGTATTCATTTTAGTATTTTCTTTAATTATCAATAGCTTCAAACATTAACTTAAGTTTACAATCATTTACTTACAGTATTCACTTTTCTATTTCATTTAATTAAGTAGCATTTCAATTATAACCTAAGTTTATAGCAACTAAAATATCAAAATTCTTATTTATAAAAAAATTCCATTGACACTTTCATTACTTAAGTTTTACTTGTATAATATTCCATTACATGTCCTTATTAAACATTTCAACTTTTAATATTTGGTAAGTTATATATATGTTTTAGAATGCAATAAAAGGTTACACAAGTTTCATATTTATTTTAAACCAAAATGTTCAATAGTTACATTTCTAATTTTCATTTCCTTTTTATTTACAGTTTCAACATTTCAGTTTCTTATCTATTTCATTAATCATTTTAACATCACATTTCTTATTTCATTTTAGAAGTTTGAATTATTAATATAGTCAAGGTTTCGTTCATTACAATAATTTAAATTTCTAATTAATAGAAACTTAAGAACTAAATATCGGGTTCCTTTTCAATTATTTTAAAACAATTTATATAATCATACCTTTTATATATCCAATCATATTTGGAAATTTAAAATTAAGATTTGTTACCAAAAAAAATGTGCAGTAAAACTACTACAGCAGCCTTCCCACTTTGAATCTCGAAAATGAATGTCGGTGATGCGTGCACTCATCATCGAAATTATTTTCCAACGATAGAGAGGGAGTACAGAACTTATTTCCTTCCAAAATTTCTATAAAACTTTCTTTCAAATCATCTTGAAATATTTATATCAGAAAATACTTCTAAATAATATTATTATTATATTCCAAAATTATTCGAAATAAATTTTCAAAATCCTGGAACTTAAGTTCTCAAATTCCAATTTATATCCATTTTATTTGTAAATCTTATTTTCCACCAGTATTTATAAAATTTCATTACCTAACAAACAAATATAACAACCAACTATATCATTTAAAAAATTTATTATTTTATATACCAAATATATAATAGGCAAAATTATTTCATTTACCTATATTTCAAAACAAGTATTGTGTCGGTCTGTCCTATTAAGTGTTTAGAAATCCCTATCGATGTCATAGCGTCCTATGCACCAACCAGAATTTATAAATACAAAACAGAACAAATTAACACAATACAAAAACCTTTATAACACTAACAAATACACTCTCTCATATATATACACTTAGCGACTCATTCTAGGGTATTACTACCCTATTTTATATGAGTCAGACCCCACAAAGCTAAGGTTATCGCTAAACCAAAGCTCTGATACCAACTGTAACAGGACAACGCCAGTGGGGTAACGTCCACCATAGCATACAATGGTACTTGTGTACTACTTTTACAGCCAGCCTCTCGACTGCACCAACCCCGCGGGACATGTAGGAGTAAGAGTCATCTGCTCGCTACTAAACCCAAATGCGAGAACCCCCTATCATGCTGCACCCGCCAAGTGCATAAGCAGACACACATGTCAGACTCAAACCATTCAAAGGGATGATTGTTATGGGGTAAATAAGAAAAAGGGAAAGAAATAAAACAAATACAGAATCTTGTAGCGGAATGAAAAAAATATAATAATCAAATAACAGTTCATGAAGCTGTTTTATAAATACATTTGATTATTCTTTTACAACACAAAATCAGAGTTACATAAAACATAAATAAATAAATAAATGCAGCGGAACAACATGATGCAGTGGAATAAATAAAATAAGTACTAATAGTACAAATTCTTTGTCTTCATCCTCCAGAAATAAAGACTTCAAACCTGAAATGCTCAGGCTGACTTGAGCGAATTGAAAAGACAAAACACTCAAGTCAGAACTAAAAGATCTTATGTAAGTTAAATCAACGGTAAATATGAGTGTGACGGCGTCAGAAATGTTTACAGGGTTTGACATCTCCTATCCAGTGTCTAACGTGAGTGCAGTAACTTAAGAGATGTTCGGGATTCCCATCTCTTAAGGATCCGTTAAACTATCTACTATGTAGTACAATATGCTATTATAATAGTGTCTACAATAAAGTAAAGTATTAAAATAGCGTTAAGGCGTTACCCATATCCCCCTTAACACATTTTATATATTCCCATAGTCTATACAGTACCGTAATTCCTTCGTAAACTGGAGGGCTATCAGAGGGCACTCCATAGGTATGGTACAAAATAAACTCGTAGAAGGCGCTCTAGGGCATGTGAACACGGTACTCGAGGCAATGCCAGGGTAGATATACCAATTGCGGATCCGAACTGGTGGTAACGCATAGCAGCTACTGCCGCCCACCTCAGACACACTCCTAAATCAAAATCAAGGGTGGCCACCAAATCAACCACAACGTAATAGAATGGTATCGAAGAAATGTGCCCGATCGGAGGTGCGAACTCACTTGGCCCGGCGTGGCTCTTGTTTTAGTCACATCTAAGCTGACTCATGGGAGTCAGGGTCACGTCATACCATATACAAAAATCGTTCGCCAAACCATCCTACTTCATTTCTGGAATCTCCACCACGTGCACAGTTATTAAAGTGGTTTCGGTATTAGCAGAGAGTATGACAATATCTGATCCCGGTCTCTTTAACAACCAAACGCTTATTTCACACCGGATGGTTCTTTTACATTTCAAAAATCAATTCGTACTTATTATCAAAATATCATATTCTCAAAACCGTATTAATTTCAAATCATATTCACTTTCAAAATCACATTCACTTCCAAAATCATATTTACTCAATATGTCATTTCACAAAGGTTATCAATTCTAAATCTCAACTTAGGTTCTATCATCATCAAGGATATAAATATTTAACTTTATACGGTCTGAATTTTAGAAAATAGTTTAGTTATTCATAAATAGTTTTAATAGTTTTTAAAATAGCTTAAATTAGATTTAATATAGTTTAAATAGTAAAATAGCTTTGAATAGATTTAAATTGGGTTTAGTTAGATTTAAAATAGCTTAAATAGATTTTATTAGGTTTTAAAGGTTTTAAATAGATTAATTATAGACTAAATTGATTTAAATTATATTGAGTAGACTTTTAAATTGATTAAATAAATTTAAAATAGATTAAATAGATTTAAATTATATTAAATAGATTTAAAATAGATTAAATAAATTTAATTGGTTTAAAATAGGTAAAATAGATTAAATTGGGTTAAATATGTTATAATAGATTAAATAAATTAAAATAGTTTTAAATTGATTAAAATAGTTAAAACTAGTCTAAAATAGATTTCAAGGTTATCCAAACATTTCCAATAACTCAATTCAGATAAGTTCATTTTATTTGAGACTTCAACTTTGAAATTTCCAAATTTAAATCCTTTAAACAATTCATTAAAACAATTCCAATTTCAACATTTACACTTGGATTTTCGAAAATAATCCAGTTTATATAAATCAATTTCTATTTCAAATTACCAGTTAACTGAATTCAAAATTTAAAGATTTACAAATCATTTAGTTTAACCAAACCAGTGTCTGTATGTAATTTTCTACCCTAGGGTCAAGTGATACGGATATTTATCATTTCAATCCACAATTTAAAATTTTACGGTTATATATCATTTCAAACCACAATCCCGAATTTAAATAAAGTCCATAAAACCGCTCGAGTCTACCTGTAAGGACCCGATTCTTCGACTTCCGAAAATCGACATCGATACGTCCATTGTATCGATTGCCGAGCAACGAATGCCGGAAAACCGAATTCTTAGGGTTTTAGAAAGAAGAAAACAGAAGAAAAGAGAGAAGAAGAAGAAAGAAAACAACAACAGAACAAGAGCAGAACAGAAAACAATATCAGAGTCTTACACATCGCAGCGGAACAATATACAATAGATAATTACTAGTCTTTTAAAACAAAGAACTATATCAGTTTATACATACATCAATCAGAGTCGATATACAACAATGGACAGTTATATAACTTGTCCTCATATAGAATACACAGCGGAATAAAATAAAGTATAGGTGATACGTTTCGCCATCCAGCTTGCTTCCAAAGCTCCAGAATATCCAGAATATCCTGATAACATAACTCTAGGCTGCCCGTGTGGAAATTGGTGGGCACCCAGAGTTTAGAAGGGAACAATAAACTACGAGTCAGTCATGGTGACTGGTGTGAGATCGTAAAACAGTTATTTTTCACAAAGAAAATAAAACAAATTCGCAATGCTTTTGGAAAATGAAACAACCATAAGACCTACCACCACACACACAATGCAAACGCAGAATTGGAGGAGATTTCTTCTTATGATAGTCAAAGATGCTTACTACGCAAAAATCAAATCATTTTTGATATTATTATTAGTGCATAGTGTAGAAACATTTTCGAAAGTATAATATTAATCTTAGCCAGCATAGGCATTCCGCACTTATGCCTACTATAGCTACTATGTTCAATAGCAGGTTACCGCCACATTCCATAGCAGGTAATACAACTAAAACCGTACAAGTCACGTATTGTTTCTTTGGATTTCCAACAAATGGTCAGGCCAAGGAACTTCCTATCCACGATGGGTACGTCCCTGGAATAGACGACCCGAGAAATAACCTAACATTACGGTTAGATCTCTACCAACACAAGGCCGGGTTACCTCTGCAAAAATAGGTAACTACTGACACGCGTATGTCATCCCCCGATCGTAACCGATCTTCCCGAGGATCCCCGATTTCCAACAAACCACATAGTAATAATGCAGCAATCACATAGGTTAAGTATCTGGGCTCCATACCATGATACCACCTCTATCCAGAAGGAATGACATACACTAAGGGGCGCTACTCCCTAGAACCTTGCTGCATCCTTCCTGTTTCGACCATTTCCGGGGTGTGAGGCTCGACGAAGTCTCGTCCACAAAGCTACGCTTTCTACAAAGCCATGCTTCGGGTCAAACAAAATGATCAACCTATGATCACAAAGATATAAGATCAAACAAATGATCATATCGCAAATGATCAGACACTGATCATTTCATAGCAACACTCAGTATGCCACGTTACCAAATTGGGAATATATCGCTGATAAATTTCAACTACATAACCTCTGAGCTCGTACGTCTCAGAGAAGGGTGTTAAGCTAAGAGAATAAATTCTCCGCCACCAACAGAAATGTATTTGAAAGAAATCAGCTTTATATCTCAAATTGTAACGTCAGACACACAATCCATACAAGTCTGTTCCGGGATCGAACAGAACCGAAGGCACTCCTCACGAAGCCCTTGCATATCCGGATAAATTTCTAATCATGTCCGGACTTCCCGTCACTAAGGGTGATAAAAACCTCTAAATCGGAGATCAGCCGATGTAGAGTAACTCGACGGTAATCCTTCCGTTTTCAAAAATATCCGGTCTTCAACACCGGTCTTCGAATGCAATTCATAACGACGTATCACATATTCGGAATGGGTTATACGACCCCATGGTCCTTTCCCGGCTAACCCGAATAGTGAGCGTTTATTTAAAAACAAGTGTGGCATTCAAATTCATCCAATTCACAACAAATACCATATTCAAGGTAATTATTGATAGTCGGTTATTTAACTATCAATAAAGATGCGCAACATCATCAGATTCCAAATAATTTTCCCAGATTATTTCATCTTCCAAAATATCTTTTACTAGATATAAAATTTCCACACTTAATCATTTGAAAACAAATTTCAAATATTCACATTTCAATTTATCTTTGAAGATAAAATCTCAAAACAGTTCATTTCATATTGGAAAAACATTTCCATACTTATTTAAAAATAAGTATTTCACAAATCTATTTATTTTCAACATTTGAAAATATTCAATATACTTAAATCAATATTAAGTATACATTTCATTCTTTAAGGAAATCATAAATTTTAACATCTATTTGAGTCAAAACGAATGTTGCGTAAAACATCGTTACGACGACTCGAAATCAATAGTATAGGGATTCGGAATTAAAATAGATATATAAATCCCAATACTATATAAAACATTTTCTTTCGAAAATCAATTACTATAACAACAGTGTTATAGTCCATCATTTCCTTATTTCTCGAAAACGTCTATTTCAACAATAAATGTTGAAATCTACGTATTCGATACTTAACACGTTTTAAAAACATCTTTTAAAACAATTAACTTCATTTCAAATATCACTTTCCCAAAATCATATCCATTTTACTTAAAAATATATTCACTGTCCAAAATCGTGAATACACTTCGTTATCCAAATTCAACATTTCTACACATTTTATTTAAAAGCTTATCCACTGTCCAAAATCGTGGATATAATTCCTTTAATTAACTTTTACAATTCACTTATCAAAATAAGTGATTTCGGATTTATAAACAACGTTTATAAATCACAATTTTATATTTTATAGCAATTTCAAGTTATGAAATATCTTATTTAAACAATTCCATTTGACTCATTTATATAACAAAAATCCAATTCATAAGTTGATAACTCATAATTCATTTATTTTCAAAATCCTTCATCTTATAACGTCACAAATCGTATATCTATTAATACTACTTACTTAAAAAAATCCGTTTATAAGTTCATTTTAACATTTATAGAACTCCTAAATAATCTCCTTATTTTTATTTATAAAATAACAATTTTATACATCTTCTATAAATATAATCCATTTATAATAAGTTGAAAATTTCAATTTAACCCAATTACAATTTAATCAACTTATATTTCAAAAACCACATTCTTATTATATCTTCACAAATCTCATAATTTTATAACACGAAAATTATAACATTTATTTATTTAAAATGAATTAATTCCAAAATTCAATAAAACATATACTTTCAAAAAAATCACTTTGAAATCCTTTTAAAAATAATATCGTTATTTTTAACTTCAAAAGTGGATCCGATGATGCTACAGCATCAAACAATCAATCACAACAATCAAATATCATATATCATCATATGATAACATAATATATCACAATATCTGTAAATAATCAATACGGTGAGGAACCCAGTTGGATCCCTCCAACCTGTTTCCCTGCATCCACAGATGTTAGCACAATACCAATTCCACTTCGAGGTGGAATATCGCGGTATATGGGTTTTATAAAAATAATCCGCTTACTAACGGCGCAATAGGGTCTCATCCGCTATACGAGGCGGGAAATCAATCAATCCAATATATACATATGCCAATATGTATATATTGCTATATATATAATAGATATATCCTTCTATATCTAATATCACATCCAAATAGAAATCAATAACTGCAATCCAAATTTAATTCTGAGTGAGAAGATCTCACCTTAGCTTTTTATTTTGCTATCCCATTCCATTTTTTTGATCATTTCTTCACGGTTGAACCTTGTATAAACAATTTATACAGTTCATTAATATTCGGATAAAATCGAACTACTGAATTCCATTTGATAACTTAAATTAACTAGTAGTTTGTTTTTATTGTAAACAAATACTTTTAAATTTCAACAAATTTCTTTTAACAGACTTATTTAACTAAAATGAAATTTAAAACTAAGTTTCTCTTAATAAATATTTTCATATAATGACAATAATTAAATGAACCATTTAAACCAATTAATTTCTTTAAATCGAAAAATTAATTTCTATTCCATAGTTATAATTTGCTAACTATTCAATTTTAAATATAAATTTTCCTTGAAATCCTTTTACTTATAAAAATTTACTTGTATAGATTTATAATTTATCTCCTTTCCTGTCTATATTTTAACTTAACTAGGGATTATTTCTATTTAATTTAAACCAAAAATTTTGTTTTAAACTAAGAAGTTGATTTTATACTATTTTCCCTTTTTAACTTGTATAAGTATATATATATATATTCTCTGTTTTACTATATATAATCCCATATATATTATCAAATCAAAATAAATTAAATATTACATTTATATACCTTACTGCAGAAAATACGAACCCAGGCCTCTCTGTCGACTTTGAATCCCAGTCGATGCCACTGAACACCATGCTCCTCCCTCGCATTCGCGAATCGCCGCCCCCCTTTTGAAGTCGAAGTCGTCTCCTGCTGAGATCGCGACCACCAGACTTCGCCACTTCGAACGCCTCGCGCTGCCTCACTCGAGCCCTAATCCCCTTGCGAGCTTCCACGAACCACCATCGCGAAACCCATCGCCACCCAATCGCTCGACATCGCAGCTCCAGATCGCCACTGCCCTAGCTCAACAAACCACGACTTCGAGCACGCGAAATCCCCAGCCCCCTACTGTCATTACCACGAATCGATTCTCCCATCGAGCTTCGAACGAGTTCGCCTCGATCGCGAAATCGAGAAATCTCCCTGCCTCGCCTTGCTTGCGCGATTCGTGAGGGCTTTGGTCGCATTTTTCGAACGAGATAAATCGACCACGTTTGATTTACGGAGAATGATGGCGGAGAGATATTGAATTTGATTTTAATTTTTTTTTCTCGTGAATGAAGAAGACTGGAAGAAGATAGTTATTAAAAACTGAAAGAGCATGGGTTGCACGATCTCTCCCATGATCGATGGCGTGGTTTTAGGGAAGAAAACGTGGTGATGTGTTGACCAATTTAAATTTAAATTTAATTCGAATTCAAGTAAATTTCAATGCGTTTACACGTCGTATTCTCACATAACAACTCCAAATGCCACGAAATTTGAAATCCGGTAATAATACAATATTACGGACCCAATGGGACTGGTTTCGTCAAATTCCGAGACTGCGCCCCGGAACGCTGTATTTTAAATATCGATTCGAACAATAAATTTCAAAACTGAACAAACAGTTTCAGATTAAATTCTGAAGCTTCGATTATCTTCTGTATTATCAATACGAATTTTAAAAGCGTTTGAAATATTTTTCTTCAGCTTTAAATTGAAAATTCAAATTTTATTCAACTTACAATTGATTAAATTTTATAATTTAATCATCAAATTCAAAGTTATATTCGGGATTCAAATTAAATCATCATTCAAATATTTAAAATTAATTAAATATTCTCAATTTAATTTGTTCAAAATTCTGGGTCGTTACAGACTTCCCCCCTTAAAAGAATTTCGTCCTCGAAATTACAAGTTAGAAAGAAAGGTCCTTAACTCGTCTACTATTTTTCACAATTCAGTAGTTTTATCAAATTCTCAAAACAAATCTTTCTACTAAAGATTCACTGTCAATTCAACTAGCTTTCCAACCTCAATAATAGTTCAAAACAACATTGTTTTACTTCTCAATTCCAATTTAAGTTTAAATTCAAATTTTAAACTTTCAAAATTTTCTAACACTCGAAATTTTCGAAAAATTTCGCCAGCGTCTCCTTTGCGCGGCTAATACGGCACGACTACAAAACGTCCCTACGGACTCTCAGATTTCAAAAAGAAAAAGAAAAAGCCAAGCGGCTAGACAAGAAATCATCAAAAACTCATATTATAATTCAAATACTTACCTTTTGTCGAGCAATTCAAATTATCTTTGAAATCAAATCCAATTTCCTTTATAACACCTGTATATCCTACTAGCCATAATATCTAGTTACATATTCAACTCATTTTGCAAATTCTATTACAAAATTTTCAATATAAACTGCTTATACATTTTTACTTCACTGTTGAAGTTATATATCTATTCTCATTCAATTTTACATTTCCCATTCATTTGTATTTAGTTTACCATTTCAACTAAATTTGGATTCAATTTACATTCAATTCTGAAATATTGAATTTTATCAATTATCTGTCATTTACTACTGCACTATCTTAAATTAGTTCCAATTACTAATTCAAATTGATATCAATTCAATTTATTTTAATTCTACTTCGATTAAATCTACTTACATTTAAACTGGATTTCAAATTTCCATACGAATTTTAATTCATCTTTCATTTACAATTATTCAATTCAATTCATTTGCTTACGAATTCGAAATGAATTTCAACTTTCAATTTCATTTTCATTTAATTGATTCACTTATACTTGCTTTGATTTAACTTCATTCTTTTAAGTTAAATTTATTCTACCAAAACTCAATTGGTATAAGTTATCAACTTAGTAATATTCCATAAATATCTTTATATAGCATTCCAGAGTTTACCAACATTTCAAAGTCATTTTGAAAACAATTCAAATTCCATTTGAATTTCCAAAACAAAAACCCAAATTTTTCAAACAACTTCCATTTAAAACAATTTGGCAGCAATTCCTCCTTTGGAAACCCAAAAATGAACACCAACGATGCCGCGGTCATCATCGAAGTTATTTTCCAGCGACCGAAAAGAGTTTAGAGCTTTTAACTCTCCAAAATACTTTTCAAACCTTTGAAATTCATTTTCAAATCAAAAAGGAATTTAATTCCAAAATTTCCAAATTCTTTCAAATTCTTTTCAAAACATTTCCAAATACTTCTCTGGAATTCCGTTTCAAATTACAAATCACATTTATAATTTATATTCTCAAATTTCATTTTGTATATGAATTCATTTCTTAACATTGGAGTTACTATTTGAATTTCTTATTCAAATTCATATAATAATGAAAACATTTCAATATTATCACTTTCCTAACAACCATGCATCCATATACTATGATAATTCATAGAAAATTATTTCTTTTCTATACAAAAATAGTTTTGGGCAAAATTATCTCATTTACCCTATTTAAAACAATATTGTGCCGAATTGTTCTATTCAAGTGTTTAGAGATCCCTATCGATAGAGTTGTACGGACAATACCGACCAGAATCCATATACCACTCAACAAACCAATCATCACAATATAAAACAATTTTATATTCACTAACAAATACGCACTCGTATCTATTATTACACTCAACTCATTCTAGAGTACTACTGACTCTATCTCTAATGAGTAACACCCAACAGAGCAGGGTTGTCGCTTAACCATATGCTTTGATACCACGTTGTAAGGACCCGATTCTTCGACTTCCGAAAATCGACATCGATACGTCCACCGTATCGATTGCCGAGAAACGAATGCCGGAAAACCGAATTCTTAGGGTTTTAGAAAGAAGAAAACAGAAGAAAAGAGAGAAGAAGAAGAAAGAAGAACAACAACAGAACAAGAGCAGAACAGAAAACAATATCAGAATCTTACACATCGCAGCGGAACAATATACAATAGATAATTACTAGTCTTTTAAAACAAAGATCTATATCAGTTTATACATACATCAATCAGAGTCGATATACAACAATGGACAGTTATATAACTTGTCCTCATACAGAATACACAGCGGAATAAAATAAAGTATAGGTGATACGTTTCGCCATCCAGCTTGCTTCCAAAGCTCCAGAATATCCAGAATATCCTGATAACATAACTCTAGGCTGCCCGTGTGGAAATTGGTGGGCACCCAGAGTTTAGAAGGGAACAATAAACTCCGAGTCAGTCATGGTGACTGGTGTGAGATCGTAAAACAGTTATTTTTCACAAAGAAAATAAAACAAATTCGCAATGCTTTTGGAAAATGAAACTACCATAAGACCTCCCACCACACACACAATGAAAACGCAGAATTGGAGGAGATTTCTTCTTATGATAGTCAAAGATGCTTACTACGCAAAAATCAAATCATTTTTGATATTATTATTAGTGCATAGTGTAGAAACATTTTCGAAAGTATAATATTAATCTTAGCCAGCATAGGCATTCCGCACTTATGCCTACTATAGCTACTATGTTCAATAGCAGGTTACCGCCACATTCCATAGCAGGTAATACAACTAAAACCGTACAAGTCACGTATTGTTTCTTTGGATTTCCAACAAATGGTCAGGCCAAGGAACTTCCTATCCACGATGGGTACATCCCTGGAATAGACGATCTGAGAAATAACCTAACATTACGGTTAGATCTCTGCCAACACAAGGCCGGGTTACCTCTGCAAAAATAGGTAACTACTGACACGCGTATGTCATCCCCCGATCGTAACCGATCTTCCCGAGGATCCCCGATTTCCAACAAACCACATAGTAATAATGCAGCAACCACATAGGTTAAGTATCTGGGCTCCATACCATGATACCACCTCTATCCAGAAGGAATGACATACACTAAGGGGCGCTACTCCCTAGAACCTTGCTGCATCCTTCCTATTTCGACCATTTCCGAGGTGTGAGGCTCGACGAAGTCTCGTCCACAAAGCTACGCTTTCTACAAAGCCATGCTTCGGGTCAAACAAAATGATCAACCTATGATCACAAAGATATAAGATCAAACAAATGATCATATCGCAAATGATCAAACACTGATCATTTCACAGCAACACTCAGTATGCCACGTTACCAAATTGGGAATATATCGCTGATAAATTTCAACTACATAACCTCTGAGCTCGTACGTCTCAGAGAAGGGTGTTAAGCTAAGAGAATAAATTCTCCGCCACCAACAGAAATGTATTTGAAAGAAATCAGCTTTATATCTCAAATTGTAACGTCAGACACACAATCCATACAAGTCTGTTCCGGGATCGAACAGAACCGAAGGCACTCCTCACGAAGCCCTTGCATATCCGGATAAATTTCTAATCACGTCTGGACTTCCCGTCACTAAGGGTGATAAAAACCTCTAAACCGGAGATCAACCGATGTAGAGTAACTTGACGGTAATCCTTCCGTTTTCAAAAATATCCGGTCTTCAACACCGGTCTTCGAATGCAATTCATAACGACGTATCACATATTCGGAATGGGTTATACGACCCCATGGTCCTTTCCCGGCTAACCCGAATAGTGAGCGTTTATTTAAAAACAAGTGTGGCATTCAAATTCATCCAATTCACAACAAATACCATATTCAGGGTAATTATTGATAGTCGGTTATTTAACTATCAATAAAGATGCGCAACATCATCAGATTCCAAATAATTTTCCCAGATTATTTCATCTTCCAAAATATCTTTTACTAGATATAAAATTTCCACACTTAATCATTTGAAAACAAATTTCAAATATTCACATTTCAATTTATCTTTGAAGATAAAATCTCAAAACAGTTCATTTCATATTGGAAAAACATTTCCATACTTATTTAAAAATAAGTATTTCACAAATCTATTTATTTTCAACATTTGAAAATATTCAATATAATTAAATCAATATTAAGTATACATTTCATTCTTTAAGGAAATCATAAATTTTAACATCTATTTGAGTCAAAACGAATGTTGCGTAAAACATCGTTACGACGACTCGAAATCAATAGTATAGGGATTCGGAATTAAAATAGATATATAAATCCCAATACTATATAAAACATTTTCTTTCGAAAATCAATTACTATAACAACAGTGTTATAGTCCATCATTTCCTTATTTCTCGAAAACGTCTATTTCAACAATAAATGTTGAAATCTACGTATTCGATACTTAACACGTTTTAAAAACATCTTTTAAAACAATTAACTTCATTTCAAATATCACTTTCCCAAAACCATATCCATTTTACTTAAAAATATATTCACTGTCCAAAATCGTGAATACACTTCGTTATCCAAATTCAACATTTCTACACATTTTATTTAAAAGCTTATCCACTGTCCAAAATCGTGGATATAATTCCTTTAATTAACTTTTACAATTCACTTATCAAAAGAAGTGATTTCGGATTTATAAACAACGTTTATAAATCACAATTTTATATTTTATAACAATTTCAAGTTATGAAATATCTTATTTAAACAATTCCATTTGACTCATTTATATAACAAAAATCCAATTCATAAGTTGATAACTCATAATTCATTTATTTTCAAAATCCTTCATCTTATAACGTCACAAATCGTATATCTATTAATACTACTTACTTAAAAAAAATCCGTTTATAAGTTCATTTTAACATTTATAGAACTCCTAAATAATCTCCTTATTTTTATTTATAAAATAACAATTTTATACATCTTCTATAAATATAATCCATTTATAATAAGTTGAAAATTTCAATTTAACCCAATTACAATTTAATCAACTTATATTTCAAAAACCACATTCTTATTATATCTTCACAAATCTCATAATTTTATAACACGAAAATTATAACATTTATTTATTTAAAATGAATTAATTCCAAAATTCAATAAAACGTATACTTTCAAAAAAATCACTTTGAAATCCTTTTAAAAATAATATCATTATTTTTAACTTCAAAAGTGGATCCGATGATGCTACAGCATCAAACAATCAATCACAATAATCAAATATCATATATCATCATATGATAACAGAATATATCACAATATCTGTAAATAATCAATACGGTGAGGAACCCAATTGGATCCCTCCAACCTGTTTCCCTGCATGCACAGATGTTAGCACAATACCAATTCCACTTCGAGGTGGAATATCGCGGTATATGGGTTTTATAAAAATAATCCGCTTACTAACGGCGCAATAGGGTCTCATCCGCTATACGAGGCGGGAAATCAATCAATCCAATATATACATATGCCAATATGTATATATTGCTATATATATAATAGATATATCCTACTATATCTAATATCACATCCAAATAGAAATCAATAACTGCAATCCAAATTTAATTCTGAGTGAGAAGATCTCACCTTAGCTTTTTATTTTGCTATCCCATTCCATTTTTTTGATCATTTCTTCACGGTTGAACCTTGTATAAACAATTTATACAGTTCATTAATATTCGGATAAAATCGAACTACTGAATTCCATTTGATAACTTAAATTAACTAGTAGTTTGTTTTTATTGTAAACAAATACTTTTAAATTTCAACAAATTTCTTTTAACAGACTTATTTAACTAAAATGAAATTTAAAACTAAGTTTCTCTTAATAAATATTTTCATATAATGACAATAATTAAATGAACCATTTAAACCAATTAATTTCTTTAAATCGAAAAATTAATTTCTATTCCATAGTTATAATTTGCTAACTATTCAATTTTAAATATAAATTTTCCTTGAAATCCTTTTACTTATAAAAATTTACTTGTATAGATTTATAATTTATCTCCTTTCCTGTCTATATTTTAACTTAACTAGGGATTATTTCTATTTAATTTAAACCAAAAATTTTGTTTTAAACTAAGAAGTTGATTTTATACTATTTTCCCTGTTTAACTTGTATAAGTATATATATATATATATATCTCTGTTTTACTGTATATAATCCCATATATATTATCAAATCAAAATAAATTAAATATTACATTTATATACCTTACTGCAGAAAATACGAACCCAGGCCTCTCTGTCGACTTTGAATCCCAGTCGATGCCACTGAACACCATGCTCCTCCCTCGCATTCGCGAATCGCCGCCCCCCTTTTGAAGTCGAAGTCGTCTCCTGCTGAGATCGCGACCACCAGACTTCGCCACTTCAAACGCCTCGCGCTGCCTCACTCGAGCCCTAATCCCCTTGCGAGCTTCCACGAACCACCATCGCGAAACCCATCGCCACCCAATCGCTCGACATCGCAGCTCCAGATCGCCACTGCCCTAGCTCGACAAACCACGACTTCGAGCACGCGAAATCCCCAGCCCCCTACTGTCATTACCACGAATCGATTCTCCCATCGAGCTTCGAACGAGTTCGCCTCGATCGCGAAATCGAGAAATCTCCCTGCCTCGCCTTGCTTGCGCGATTCGTGAGGGCTTTGGTCGCATTTTTCGAACGAGATAAATCGACCACGTTTGATTTACGGAGAATGATGGCGGAGAGATATTGAATTTGATTTTAATTTTTTTTTCTCGTGAATGAAGAAGACTGGAAGAAGATAGTTATTAAAAACTGAAAGAGCATGGGTTGCACGATCTCTCCCATGATCGATGGCGTGGTTTTAGGGAAGAAAACGTGGTGATGTGTTGACCAATTTAAATTTAAATTTAATTCGAATTCAAGTAAATTTCAATGCGTTTACACGTCGTATTCTCACATAACAACTCCAAATGCCACGAAATTTGAAATCCGGTAATAATACAATATTACGGACCCAATGGGACTGGTTTCGTCAAATTCCGAGACTGCGCCCCGGAACGCTGTATTTTAAATATCGATTCGAACAATAAATTTCAAAACTGAACAAACAGTTTCAGATTAAATTCTGAAGCTTCGATTATCTTCTGTATTATCAATACGAATTTTAAAAGCGTTTGAAATATTTTTCTTCAGCTTTAAATTGAAAATTCAAATTTTATTCAACTTACAATTGATTAAATTTTATAATTTAATCATCAAATTCAAAGTTATATTCGGGATTCAAATTAAATCATCATTCAAATATTTAAAATTAATTAAATATTCTCAATTTAATTTGTTCAAAATTCTGGGTCGTTACACTACCATTTCAATCCATAACGATTTTTCCCTAATCTATATATCATTCGGGTATGTATCATTTCAACCCATAAGGAACTTGCAACATTATAACAATATAAAATACAACATCCAGTCATCAAATATCAACAATCAAACATACATCACAATACCATCCAAATCAACCAATAAACATCAATAGATAACTGATAATTAATTCAGGTATTAAATTGGCAATCTAAAAATTCAATATTAGATTAAACGATAATTAATTGCAATAAAAGTCAAATTTAACTAGAATGACAATTTAACATCCCAAACAGCAACCGATAAATTTATAATCACATCATAAGTTTAATTTAACTAACATAAGATAGTTTAGTAATTATGAGTGGGTTAAAACACTCACCTTTGATTTTAAATCGAATTGAAATCCAAATTTGGGCCCAAAATTCAACAATCTCAGAAATTGTCCAAACTAGCGTCAAAATGTCCGAAATTTTGATACAATCTCGGTAAAACAAACCGCGTCCAAATGCGAGTTCTTATGCAAAAATTACGATAGTTAGAAGATTAACCGATTTAAATTGGAAATAAAATAAAATAAACATACATTCCTTTGCCACGTCAACACGCAAGGTCGAACCCTACAGCACCTCTCACGCACGCGACCTCCTACCCAAGTTCGACAATCACGTTCGAACTGCCAAAGCCGCCACCGCCTCGTTCGCCAACCACCCTCACGCCTGGCCAGAGCAACCGCCACCACGACCTCCAACCCCCCTTCTGATCCTCTCGCGCACGCTCGAACGCGGCCAACACAGCAGCCGCCACCACAAATATGAAACCCTAGGCCATTTTCGATGACGATCCAACCATCCAATCGCCAAACGAACCACACGGATGAACTCCCCTCGGTCCTCTCTACAAAACTGTATCCTCAAACCGACGATCCATCGTCGTTGATCAAACCCCAAACGAATGGCCGAGAATAAACCTTCAATTTCTGGACAAGCGGTGATTCGATGAAAAAATGAATTGTAGATCTGAGATGCGCTCGTCGAGGGCTTCGAAACAGTATATAGTTTGATAAGGTTTGAGGAGTTTTGATTTTTGGAGTTGAATTTGAAACTGAATTTGCAATTTGGGAATTAGGGTTTTGGTTTTGTCTGCCATTGGAAAGAGAATATGAGAAGGAATGTACGTACAGACAAATGAAAATAAGAAGTAGCTAGGGTGTATAACGGACTGTTTATAGGCAAATCAGAAATAGAAATGAATGGACAAGATTGATTTGAAAATTGAACGATAAACGACCCGAAAAGCCCGTTCCGTTCCTGAAACGAAAATGGGTAATCCCATATATCAATATAGAAGTTTTCGATAATTTTAAACTCAATGGAATAGGTTTCAAGTCCTAATTCCGTCGTATGAAGAAGTTATGTTAAAATCCGCTTATTTCAAATTGATTTCAATTAAATTAATTTCTACACGTTTCGAGTCCGTACGATCAAACGGCTGGTCTGATCGCTACGAAACTTGAAATCTTACAATAATTCACCATTACGGATCCGGTGAAACTCTTTTCATTAAAATCCGAGTTAGTGGCCAAAATGGCTATTTTCACGTTAATTAAATAAATTAATATTAAATTAATTAATCACTTTTTCACTTCAATTTTAATAATTTACAATTTCTATCTTTTTAGATTACTTAGTACCTTATAATCTTTTAAAACAAATTTCTATATCAATTCAATATCCAATATTGCACAAATTACAGTATTTTATTTCAATCTCAAATAATTCAGTAATTATAAACCTAAATTTCAATCAATCCATTTATTTGATTGTAAATCTTGTGATTCAATCAATTATCATCTTATGGGTATAATTAACATTGGTTTATATCTTAGTACATTAATATTTCCCAAATTCATCTTAATTCCTATTAACGTAATATTTAATTTCATTTAATTGCAATTGGTTTCCAATTAAATTTAATAGACCAAATAAATAGGTAACATATAATAATTGTTACCATTAACCTTTAATCATACTTATAAATTCATTATTTACAAACACATGTTACAATTTCTTACATAACACTACTTTTATTCAATTACCATTTGTTATATACTAGTTCATTAATTTATAAAACATTTACATTTATTTACTTATATTCAAATTATAACCAAGTATAACATTTAAATTATTTCAATTGATTGGACTACCGTTAAAATATTTAATAATTAACTTAAATTTACATTATTACATTTCACTCTAGTTATTATCTTAACTCACATTAATGTAACATTTATTTACCTTTATTTGTATTTGATTTATTAAATTGGTAACAAATAACAATTGTCACCATTACTACATTCAATAGCATTTATAAGTTTATTATTTACAAATAATTGTTAACTACTACTACTCCACTATTATTATCAATTACAATTAATTACACCTTATTTCATTTATTAATCAACATTTAAATTATCAATTGCTCTTTATATTTAGTTATCAATTAATACATTCACTATTTACAATAAATTTACAATTTATAACCAATCATAACCTTTTTAATTCTTTTAATTAATTGAATTACATTTAAAGCAGTTACCAATTACCTCAAATTAATACCATTTCATTTGATTCCAGTTATATTTTTTTTTGAAAGGCAAGCGGGGTTAACTGGTCCCCTGCTAGAGTTTATTGATTAAAGAAAAAAGAAAGGAAAATGTGACAAAAACAAGCTTTTGTCACCAAACATACAAAACCGAGGAAAAAATATCATGCACGAGAATAAACCCTAAATGTACCATATTGAAGAGAAAAACAGCTACCAATGCAGCAACAAAATGACAGACATGAAACATCAACATGCATAGAGGGATGCACATGAAGAAGCATGAATCAAAAATATCCATAAGAAATGACAAGTCAATTCCAAAACCCACAACTGTGTGGAGAGAAACCATGGCAAGAGAATCTTATCCCTGATTCAATTTTTGACATAATTGTGTACTAGAGCTGAGGAGCAGCAGCAACAACAAGTTTAAAGCACCGAGAATTCCGTTCAATTCAAACAGTTCTGAAGTAAATTTTAAGAACAAAGAAAGTTATATCTCTATTGCCATGCCTATTCCTCGTAGCAATCTTCAGATTATTCCATTTTGTTGTAGAGTCTCCATCATATCTAACTAAACCAATTTTGTTAAACAATGTGCTTATCATATTGGATAAGAAGCCACACTCGAAGAATAGGTGATCAACAGATTCAGGAAACATATTACAGAAGAGGCATTGCTGATCGATGACCATTCCAGCAGACAATAACTTGTCTCTGGTTTGTATAGCCTTGTGAATGACTCGCCAAAACATCAAATTTTCGTTTGCCGTAGAAATAGTAGTCCAACACACCCTAGCCCAAATTGAGATAGGAAAAGTTTCAGTGTGAAGAAGAAGATCATAAACCCGACCAATGCTATGTGATCTTCCCTTCCAAAGTAAAGCAGAATCAAGTCTGATAGGGACCACATGCTCACGCAAACTCCCCCATAACGCATTGACTTCTTGATTATTGGTAGAGGGAGTGCAGAGCTTCCCATTAACAATGTACCCAACTGCATAAGCATTCCCTCCTATTAGAGATTGCATTCGTTCCTGAACACTCAGTTTAGTTTCTAACACCAAGTCATCATCCATCCACGGATCCTTCCAAAATTTAACAGTGCATCCAGGGGAAATAGAGTACTTAGCATAAGAAGTTACTAATTACCTCAAATTAATACCATTTCTTTTAATTTTTCAATTAATTGAATTACATTTAAAGCAGTTACCAATTACCTCATAAATTTTTATTTCTTCCAACATTAAATCACACAATCTTATTAAATTTAAAAATTTTAACTATCGAAAACTATGGGTCGTTACAGTAATCAAGAATGATAAAATGGTTAATTTTTAAATTTGAATTTAAAAGTAATTAAATTGATTTAAAAATAATAATTCATTTAATTAACGTGTAAAATTAGTCTTTTTGGGCACTGTCTCGGATTTCGATGAAACCAGTTTCATCAATCCGTAATAGTGAATTATTTTAGGATTTCAAGTTTCATAGCGATCGAACTTATCGTTTGATCGTGCGAGCTCGAAACGCGTAGAAATCAATTAATGGAATTTAAATGAATATAATTTGATTTTAAGAGCTAACTTCTATATACGATAGAATTAGGGTTTGTAATTAGTTTCATTAAGTTTAAAAATATTGAAAACCTATATTTTGACATATTGGATGACCTACTTTCCTTTCGGGAACGAAACAGGCTTTTCGGGTCTTTGTTATCGCTTTGGCCCAATCGATCTGCTCCATCCATTCTTATCCAT
Organism: Allium fistulosum; assembly: GCA_030737815.1. Taxonomy (NCBI): domain Eukaryota; kingdom Viridiplantae; phylum Streptophyta; class Magnoliopsida; order Asparagales; family Amaryllidaceae; genus Allium; species Allium fistulosum. The sequence continues at coordinate 862,321,115 of CM060905.1, read as the reverse complement.
CTTTGTCTATATATATACTACTATAACCCTAGCTGCTTCTATTCTATTTTTTGTACGTACAATTTTTGTTCTTATCTGCTCCTCCTCAATGGTGAATAACCCAAACCCTAAATTACAATTCCAAATCAAATCGAAAATATCGAAACTGCCCTTATTTTATTTTAATATAAAATTTTAAATTCAAAACTTCTAACTTGTGTAATTTTTGCATACGAACTCGGATTCACACACGGATTATTCCATTGGGTTCATATCGAAATTTCGGACAACATGAAACGAGTCTGGTTGAATTTGGCGACCGTTGAAATTTCGGACAATTATGAAGTGATAAGAATCTTGGTTATTGGTTGATAGTTTAAGTTGACATTTCAGTTGAAATTGAATTTTATTGAATTAAATTGCCATTTAAATTAATATTGAAATTGAATTACTAGTTAAATACCTGATATTGATAACCAGTTAATTGTTGTGATTTATTGGCTGGTTGGATGTTGATTGTGATGGATATCTATTTGTTGATATTTTGGATGATTAGATGTTTATTTATTTTTATATCACTGTTATCACTCTGTATATTAAGTGACAGCATACTGTTATTAAATTATTTCGAATAAATTAACAAATAGGTTAAAGTGATTTATACCTATGACACTTTGATTTGGATTGAATGATATATACCCATCCCTATAATTAGAATAGAAATAACTTATCACTTGGCCATAGGGTAGAAAATTATATACGGACACCGGATTGGTTAAATTCAATGGTTTTTAAAATCTTAATTTCTGGATTTTGGTTAAATGCTATTGTTTTAAAGGAAATAAATTATGGATTTATATGAATTGAATTACTTCTAATTCAAGCTTTGAAAAGTTGAAATTGAAATTTGTTAAAAGGGAATTGTTTCAAAGAATTAAAATTGAAATGTGAAGTATAATCGATATATGACTTCAAATTTTGGAAATTTAATTATTTTATAGTTTGAACCGTAAATTGAACAACGAGTTTTAATTTGATTTAACTAATTTAAATCAGTAAATTGAAATTGGACTTGAAATCAATATGAATTGAGATGGTTTAAAATAAGAATTGAATTGGAATTTTAAATCATTTAATTGAATTGTTGAATCGAATTCGAAGTTTAAAATGAATGTTCGAACATTGAAGTTAATTGATTGAAATTGAAATCAAGTTGATTTGAAACTAAATTGAAATTGAGTCAATTGAATTGAAAGATTGGAAATTGAGTTTTGTTGATTTGAAATTTGGACAGGGGTCTAGATTTGTTGAAATGGAAGGAAACAGTTGGATTTGATATTATTTTTTTATTTTAATATAAACTATTTAAAATCTATTCTTTTTAATATTCAAATTATTTCGATTTTCCAAACAATTTTACTATAAACCATTTTTAATACTCAAACCATTTTATATTAAACTATTTAAATCTTTAAACTATTTAAACTATTTTAAATTATTTAAAACTATTCAAACTATTTTCTAAAATTTCAAACTGTACAAAGTTGGAATGTTGATATTTAAGTCATCGATTTAAATGCGAATATGGTTAAATGAGGTCATAACCTAAGTTGGAATTAGAAATGATATTTTCAAGTGAAAATGACATATTTTGAGTAAATATGGTATTTTCAAATGAAATGATATTTTTGAAGTGAATATGATATTTTTATATCAAATATGAATCATTTTCGAAATGGAAAAGAACCAACCAGTGTGAAAAATGACGTTGATTGTTAAAAAGACAAGGGCCTCTTATTGGCATACTCTCTGTCAATATTGGAACCATTTTAACAACAGTGTACGCGGTGGATGTTATCCAGAATGAAGTTGTTGAATTAGAGGCGTTTGCTAGATTTGAAGAAAGAGAATGATGATGGATGACCCCGATACTTGTGTTAATTTGAAATGACTAAAATAGGAGCCAAACCTGTAACGACCCGCATTTTTCGATAATTAAAAAATATTAAATTTAATAAGTTTTTAGAATTTAATATTGTGAAAAATTGAAATTTATAATTTATTAATGAAAAAATAAGAAGAATATGATTTTAATAATGTTGATTGAATGTAACTGACAACTATTTTAATGAAATTCCAATCAATTGAAATAATTGTAAAGTTAAATTGGTTATAATCGTAAATAAGGAATAAATTCAATATTGTATGTTATTTTATTTAATTGGTTTTAGAATATAATGTGAAATCAATTATTTGTACGTAAATTTATAATCTTGTTGTAAACAATAAATTTATAAATATGATTAAATTACTTAAAAATAACAATTGTTTATTTATCATCTCATTAATTAATATGTTGAAATAATTTGGAAATTAATAAAATTTAATGTAAATCAAATATTGTAGTTAATATGAATTAAGATGATAACCATAGAACATTGATGTAATAAAATGTAAATCAATGTTATTATATCCATAGGGTGATAGTTGATATAATAATAAGAGTGGAAATCAAAATAAAAGAATTTATTCGGTTTAAATTATATTTAACTGGGTTTTATTACAATTACAATTGAACGTGGAATTTAATGGAATATTTTAATAGTGAATTTAACATAGAAAATTTATTTTAATAGATTATTAGTTTCTATGTAATCTAGAATGATGAAATTGTTAACTATTAAATTTGAATTTGAAAAGTGATTAAATTAATTTAATAATAATTTATTTAATTAACGTGAAAATAGTCATTTTGCCCACTGCCTCAGATTTCGACGAAACCAGTTTCATCGGATTCGTAACGGTGAATTATTGTAAGATTTCAAGTTTCGTAGTGATCGGACTTATTGTTTGATCGTGCGGGCTCGAAACACGTGGAAATCAATTTAACGAATTCAAATAAAATAAGCTGATTTTAAAAGCTAACTTCTGTATACAATGGAATTTGGGTTTGAAACCCGTTCCATTGAGTTTAAAAATATCGAAAACCTATATTTCGATATATTGGATGACCCACTTTCGTTTCAGAAGCGAAACGGGCATTTCAGGTCGTTATTATCGTTTCGATCCAATTCAAATTGTCCATTCATTCTTATCTGTTCGTGTCCATATAAATAGCTTTCTTTCTAAACCTTAGTAGCCTTTTATTTCTTTCTGTACGTACATTCCTTCTATGTTCCTCCTTCTCAAACGAGAGACTATGAAAACCTAATTCCCAAATCCAAATTCAAATCAAAATCAAATAGAAAAATTCAAACTCCTTAAACTATGTCATGTTATATATCGTTGGAAAGCTCTCGATGAGCACAATCTACTGCAGTGATTCGTTTTTCAATTGGATGCATCGTTTGACCAGAAATTTACGAAGAACCTTGACAGTCTATTTCTAGGATTTACGATCCAACGGTGGATCATCGACCCTTTGACGATCGGGAAGCGGCGTTCGGAAGGTGAGGTTGAGCTGGTCTTAGGGTGGTCATCGCTCGTCGTAACTTGGTCAGAATTTTCCATGATTTGGCTTCAAACATGGGCGGCGGCAGAAGTGCTTTGGCATGCCGTTGGTGGCCGCGACTTAAGGGAGGGGGCGCCTGGATTAGGCGAGCATGGTGATGGCATGAGATCATAGGTCCGGTGAAGGAGTTGACGACGACGAGCATAAATGGGTGGTGGCTGAACGTGGTTGGGCAGTGATTATTCGCGTGGGTTAGGGTTTGTTCATGTAAGGATGACGTGGTATGTTTTACTATTATTTATTTTAATTTTAATTTTAAAATTCAATGTTCTAACGATCATATCTTTTGAACACGAGCTCGGATTCATGCGCTGTTTTCTCCATTGCGATCGTATCGAAATTCCGGACATTATGGAACTAGTTTGGATGCATTCTGAGACTGTTTGATTTATAGGCCTAAATTGGATTTTAAATCGATTTGAAAATCAAAGGAGTGTTTTAACCCACTCACAACTACTAAACTATCTTATGTTAGTTAAATTAAATTTATGATATGATTAGAAATTGATTGATTGCTGTTTGGTATATATAAATTGTCATTCCAGTTAAATCTGATTTTTTTTGAATTTAATTGCCATTTAATATAATATTGAATTTAAATTGCCAATTAAGTACCCGATAATGGTAACCAGTTTATTTGTATGATTTATTGGTTGAATTGAATGATGATTGTGATGGATGTTTATTTGTTGGTATTGGATGACTATATGTTATGTTATTTTATATATTGTTATCACATTGCAAGTTCCCCTAGTTATTGATAGGAAAATCACTATGGGTTGAAATGATACATACCCGAATGGTCTTATAGATTAGGGAAAAATCGTTATGGGTTGAAATGATAAACTCGAACGATTTTATAGATTTTGAATTTTAACTCGGGATTGCGGGTCGAAAATTCAATATGATAATAAGGTCCAAAAAGCTATATTCTCCATACGATCGAATTAGGACTCGAAACCTTTTCCATTACGTTCATAATAGGGGTATAACATTATAAATGCCTAGCAGGATTCCTCGATAGGAGGTCTAGATTTTAAGTTGCATTTATCGAGACAATTTGAATTTAATTAAAAAAAATATTTTTATATACTGGCCAATTTTCAGCTGTATTTCCTTCACATCAGATCTTTTTCCCCTCGTTTCAGTCACTGTAGCAAGTATATTCCCACACACAAACTTCCTTTCAAAATATCACTTTCCCCCTTCATTTTATTTCATAGCCGAGCTTTTCAAAATATCAGAGAAAAGAAAAGAAATTATATATATATATATATATATATATATGAATCCCGATCTTCATTTCTTCCTCATTCCTTTTCTTTTTATGATGTTCGAACCAAACAAAAGAATGGCAGAGCATCTTAACAAATCGAAACTTCCCTCTTCTATTTCCATTTCTAAAATGCCCAGTTTTAAAATAAAATTAAATAAAGAAATGACTGCCGAACTAAGGTGTAGTTTGAAGGAGGAATCGAAATCGAGTCAAGCCTAGTTTATAAAAGGAAAATCGGTCTGCTATTCGAGCTCATAGGTCGCGGCAATGTTTTGGAAGGGCGGATTGTGAGTTCGATCAAGTCGGGTTTCGATCATATTTTATTAGGGTGTGCTTTTAGGGTCGTGGTGGCAAGAGCGATTCGACGGTGTGTAGATCATGACTCGATCAGGGCGACCTCAATGGACGAGGAGACTGTCGCACGCGAGCGCGGTTTTGAGAAAAGCGACGAAAGAAGCCGAGTAGCCATAGAAGGTTAATCGATTTGGGGAAGGGGGTTTTCTGCCTTTAGGCTCGTGGTAGGATGGCATTTAGAGGGGAGGTCGCGATGGTTTGGATCGGGCTCGCGTAAGAGATGGAGGCCGAGGCTGGGTTCGAGGAGGGATTCGCGAGGTTGGGTGAGTTATCTCGCATAATCTATGTGTATATACTTATCAACTTTGGTTTTAAATTGTGGATTAAAATGTAAATCCGCTGGTGAGTTAAATTAAATTCAAAGGTTTGGAGCGGATTGCAAATTAAATTCAAAGGTGAGTTAATCTCACTCAAATTGGAATTTTGGTTAATTTAAATAGTTAAATTTAAATTATTGGATGATTGGTTGAAATTGATAATTATTATCAGTCTGGATGTGATAGTATATATAGTAGTATATATATATTGTAGTGATTGATATTCCCGCATTATATAGCGGATGAGACCCTATGCGCCCCGCATAATAGCGGTTGACCCTTTATACGGTGATATCCCCCTCGAAGTAGGATTGGTATTTTTTATATTGTGCTAACATCTGTGGATGCAGGGAAACAGGTTGGAGGGATCCAACTTGTAACGACCCGGAATTTTCGATCCCGAGAATTCTAGATAGTTAGGATAAGAAGAAAAGAGAAAGAAGAAGAAACAGAAACAAGTCACAGAAACCTCACATTCGCAACGGATCAAAATATAATATCACATAAATAACAGTTTTACAAGAAGAACTATATCAGTACACTTATATTTTTGTGCAACAAAGTTACAACCATTACACAACACTGGACAGTTTAAAACAACATGTCCAAAATATACAACAATATATCACAGCGGAAACACTCCATACGTTCCTGACATCCAGCTCGCCTCCTGAGCTCCAGAACGTCCTCACTTGAAAATCTGTAATACTCGGTCTGACCCGAGCATTACAATAAAGTAACACCCGGGTCAGGCTGGAAACCAGCGTGAGTAAAACCCATTTAATTTGAAATACTAAGGTTGTAAAACTTCTTTGAAAAGCAAGGGTAACTCGTACCTCACTACGAGTTCTTATCTTCTATAGTCAAACACTTATTTGACAAAGTAATATCTAAGTATCATTACTTAGTTTCAATGGTCTAGTTTACTTAATTTATTCCATTCTAGCCTATTTGATTTTACAAATCAAATCTATAAAGAATTATAGATTACTAATCGAAGTGGTTCCAGATATCGTTGATATCCGATCCCGGTCTCTTCGAATCAAATGTCATCCTTTAAGCCAAGATGTTTAAGTTAAAAAATTTAATTTAAATTCAGAATATCATATTCACATAGCAATTTTATCACAGATAGATAACTTACATTATCACAATTCATCCAAAACATCTCATACCATAGAGCATCATAATCACATATCAGATATATCAAATAATCCAAGGCATTCAATATTATTCAATCATCCATAAGCAAGATTAATCAATCATACCATTTCTAATTAATTTAAATAAATTAAATTAATTACTTCATTCACTTTTAATCCTACTTGCTTAACATTAATTAATTGCAAACCTTTAATTAATTAATCAACCTTTAATTATCCATCCCAACTAATTATCCATAATTACTTCCATTAAGTAATTATCCCATTGGTTAATTATCCTCAATTAATTAACCTTTAATTATTAATTAATTTAACATTTAATTACTAATTTATTTAATTAACCCTTAACCAATTAATCCTTAACTACATACATTAAGTAATTATCATTAAAGTAATTTAATTATCTCTTAATTATTTCCATCCAGTAATTAATTAACTTTAATTACTTACATTAATTAATCAACCTTTAATTTAATTACACTAAGTAATTATTCTTTTAATTACTTGATTAATTAACCTTTAATCAATACTCCATTTTCCTTTAATTTATTACATTGATTAATCATTCATTAATTAATTTAGTAATTTTCATCATCTTTTAAATTTCATTAAGAAATTGCTCAAGACTTTAATTATTTTAAAAGATAAACTATTTATCAATTAATTTCATTCAAATTTATTTGATAACCCTTTTGAAATAAATTTCATACACACAAATGATCTTAAAACCCTTTAAGTTACTTAAAACTATTACATAGTTTATTTAAATAAAACTTTTAAAAATAAGTTTAAAATAATAGGTATAAATAAAATACCTTAAATTAAATAAATTTAAAATAATTTATTTTAAACCTTAAACCAATTCCAAAATCAAAATAAAACATTTATTATTTTAAATGAATTAAACAAGAAAATGTTTAAACTTAACTTAATGAAAACTTGTTTAAATTCAAATTCAAAATTGAAATACATTTGAACCCGAGACTCCACCCGAGTCATTCGCAAGTTTACCCGAGACCTCCTTCGAGTCAAATCTCAAAACCCCCGAGTACAAACTATTTTTTCTTTCTTTTTAAACTTTGTTTATTTTTAATTTTGAAAACTATGTTATACACTCGCGAGCGACTCAGCGACAAACCCGAGCCAAACACACTTTCCCCCGAAGTCCACTTCGAGCCCATCCCCTTCTTCTTTCTACAGCAACAACTGACACCAACACATCAACGTGCACGTGCACACGAGGCCTGACCACTTCCGGCCATCATTCCAATCACCAACATCTCAACGTCGATCTTGCCGACGTACTCGAACCCACAGATCATCAACACATATATGAGATTGAAATCGAGCAAGTTGAACAAACCTGGAACCAAACCCATCACCAGACACTGCCTCGACGCCGACGATCTCGACCACCTGCAACACTGCCACCCTGTCCAAAGCAACGTCAGACTCCCCTCTTTCTATTTCCCCAGGTCACATCCACTCCGATGCAACGTTGATGACGATCCAGCCTCGAATTCAACAGCCACCCAAACCTGTCAATCGAACCCTACTTCGCTGTCCCCTGGCCACCACAGTCCTCTAGGAATACTCCGAGCATTTTTCCCACGACCCTCGAGTCTCCAGCCTCCTCCAGCCTTAGTCACAGCCACTAGCATTAAACCGTTCGCCAGAAATTCACGAAAAATCAATTCCCGTTCAACCCATAAATTCTCCACGAATTTAAGTTTAAAAATTATGATATCATCACCAAAATTCAGCATTTTCAAGAGCGAATTCATGTATATAATCAAAACATGAATTCCAAAAAATAGATTTTCTGACTTAAATTGATTTTCACTGTAATATCCAAATTTCAAGATATTTAATCAATATTTCCACCTAAATATATTTTTAAAAATGATATTACACACATGCGAACACTTTTCATTCAGAGATTAAATCCTAAAAGTGTTTAAGTGGGATGATTTGCATTTTTGAATAGGTTTCAAACCTGTAAAGTAAGAACAGAGGTAATTTTCCTCTATACAGGCATGAACACATACATTTACAAACATGCAGTTGTATTCACACAACCATACAAGCAGATTCCACATCATACTTCAAGGATTATCAAGATAAAATAGGTTTAAGATTTCAATAAAGGAAGTTTACTCACCTTCTTGCAAAAGCAGAGAACAGAGCCTGGAAATTGCTTCTTGAATTTAAAAACTGGAAGTTGATTTGATCCTGGAAACTGAAACTTAGTTGTTGATCTTCTACTAGATTTAGAATTGAGGCTTGATTGTTAATTTCTTTTCTGGTTTGAATTCCTTTCTAGTTTCCAGGTTTGATTTTAAAAATTTGTTTACTTTTTGTTTTCTTTTCTCTGTATTTGTTTTAAGGGTTTAGTTTGCTCAGGTTTGAGGTTTTAATTTTTCAAAGAAATGAGAAAAGGAGTTAGATATATATAGCCTTAATTTCCTTTATTTACTAAAAATAAAAAAAATGAAAAGAAAATTTAAAAAGATGACACTTGTATTTACATGTTGAGACACTTGTTAGTTTATATGTTATTAATGTTACACATGTCTCTTTTTTTTTCATGTTATTAAATACCTTTAATATGTTTAAACAAATTTTCATATTATATTTTCATTTAGTTTTACATATATATATATATATATTTAAACAACACATGATTAATTTGAAAATAATAATTCCATTTATAAAATCTATTTATAAAACAACACATTATTATTTATTGTTTGAAATAATAATTTTGCCAATTAAAAAAAAATTATACTAGGAGGATTATCAAACCAATACTTATTCAAAGATATATATTTTTATTAACAGAATTGTTTATTTAACTTATAATTCAGTATTCTACTAATTGAATCCAGTTAATTTTATCAAATACAAATATTCTAAAATCCAGGTTATTCAACTGGATTCCTCAAAAATATTGAAATTTATTCTCATATTCAGTGATATGATTAGTTGATAATCTGTGATAGATTATACTGTAAATTGAAGTTATTGAATGTCATGGTTTGGCTGAATATATTTTGGTATTTTAAGATATCAAAAATATAAAGATTGGATTTTTAAAGGAAAATAAAAAGAAAATTTTAAGTAAAATATTATAGCGAAGTGGATAAATTAAAAAGAGTGAATTTGGGAAAAAGGGTAAGAGTTTGATTTTAAAGTCCTATTGAATAAATTCCGGGTATGGAAAAATAGGGATTTTGAATAAATGGGAAATAAAGAGTTTTGAGGACTTAAGCAATATTGTTTAAGAATTAAAGGATTTATTTTTAAATCCAAGATTTAAATGGTTTGGGAAAATAAAAAGAGAATTTTTGAAATAAAATTGATGTTTCAGATTTAAATAAGATTTTGAACCAGAAGAGGGAAGTAAATCTGAAAATTCAAGGTTTGGGGTAATTTTGATAAATTAAAAAATAAATTTCAAGATGAAATTAATTCAGAGAATCGGTTTGAGAATCGATTAGGTGTTTTTGAAATGGTGATAAAAGGGAAAATGGGACTATGGAATTTATAAACAAAGTTTTATAAAGTGAAGTAATTATCAGTGGATAATTTGGAATTATAAATCCACAGTGGAGATTTATAAGGGGATGAGTAAATCATTTTAAAAATAAAAGAGAGTTTTATTTTTAAAAGTATGGGAAAGAAAATTTACAGGATTTGGGACGTAAATTAAATTGGAGATAAATCGAGAAGGATTTAAAACAATTAGACCGGTTTTATTGGAGTGGAAAGGGTATTTTCCTGAAATGCTAAGTACATTTTCAAAGAAGATTTTTAAGTATAAATTAGAAGTTTTAAAGATGTTTTAAAGGAATGTTTTGGAAAAGTTTATTATTTAGTTGTTCTAAAATTTTTAAAGTAAATCTTAATTAAGTTAATTTTAGTAGTAATTATTTTAAATGTTAAATTAGTATTATGATTTAAAAGATAATTATTAAATATTTATACATTATACAATAGTTTTTATTTTAAAAAGTAGTTTTGGCTAAGTTCTGTTTAGAGAATTATTTTAGAATTTGATAAGTATTATTTTGAATAAAGAATATAAGTAGTTTTGTACTTAGAGGTTTTAAGTGTATATTTTTGGGATAAAGTGATTTAATTTATTTAAAATCTAAATTTAATAAGACTTGGCGTTTTTCAGTGGAAATAAAATAATTGGTGGGATGATTGTTTAATTTGATAGTTAAATAACCGACTATCAATATTGGCCAATGCGTTGATCATTTCGAAGAGACCGGGATCAGATCTGCTTCATTACAGCATGATAGGGGGTTCTCGCTTCGTGTTTGGTGGCGAGCAGGAGACTCTTACCCCTACATGTCCCTGAGAGGTAGTATAAGGCCTTGATGAGTTGGTTGCAGTCGAGAGGCTGGTCGTAAAAGCAATTTCGAGGTACCAATGTGGTGCCACGGCGGAAAGTGGCCGCTGTTGGGATGGTTGAAAAGCCTACCGACCACTACATTGTGGTATCAGAGCTGAAGGTTAAGCGAGAACCTTGGCTCTGGTGGGGATTGCTCATTAGAGATAGAGTCGGTAGTGCTCTAGAATGAGTTGGAGAGTATTAATAGATATGAGCGCGTATTTGTTAGTGAATATAAAAAAATTGTTTTATATGTGTTGAGTGGTTTATGCATTCTGGTCAATACGAGTAGTTAACGTTATTGATAGGGATCTCTAAACACTTGAATAGAACATTTCGACATAGTATTGTTTTAAAATGGGGTAAATGAAATAATTTTGCCCAAAATTATTTTCGTATATAAAAGAAATAATTTTTGTAAATTATTATAGTTATGCATGGTTGCTTGGTTATTAGGGAATGATAATATTAAACTATTATCATTGTTGTATAGAAATTAAAATAGTAAGTTAATGTTATAACCAAAAAGTTAAGAAATAAATTCATATAACAGAATGGAATTTGTAAATGTGACTTATAAATGGGATTTATAATTGAAATGGAATAAAATTCCAGAGTAATATTTGAATATAGATTGAAAGGATTTGAGATTCGAAAATTTGGGAAATTTAATTTCCTTTGAGTCTGGAAATGATTTTCAAAGGCTTTGGAGGAATAATAATGATATCATTCAGAAATATTTTTGAATTGGGTATGAAATCTGGTGGGATTTGGAATTAAAAATATTTGAAAATGTTTTTAAAGAGATTAAAGCACTGAACACTTTTCGGTCGCTGGAAAATAACTCCGATGATGATTGCGACATCATCGGTGCTCATTTTCGAGTTTCCAAGGGAGAAATTGCTACCTGAATGTTTTAAATTGGAGTTGTCTGCAAAACTGTTTTGATTTTAAATGCAAAAGAATAATTTGACTTTGGGTGTATATGACTTCAAAAATGGTTTTGAATGTTTAAGAAAATTGTTTAAACTCTGGGAGTTTAATTTAAAATGTTTATGGAATATAAGTTAAGTCTGAAATCTTATAAGAATTTGGAATTGTTAGGAAATTTAACTTAAGAAAAGTAAAATGAAGGTAAGTGTGATAATGAAATAAATGAAGTAAATTAAAAAGATTAGTATATGGAATGGAAATAAGTCGGAAAACTCAAGGAAGATTAAAAATTTGAATTGAATTGGAATTAAACTGAATGGAGTTAAATAAAACTGAATTTTGAGGAAATGAATCTAAGTAAGCTAGATGGAATGGTCATTGAAATAAAATTTATTAGGTTGTAAATAAATTTGTGAATGAACAAACTAATTTAAATTATAAGTAAATGGAATTGAGACTGAATATTGAAATTCAATTTGAATTGCGTTAAGTAAAGTAAGGTTGAAGAATAAGTTCGAATGGGCTAAATAATATAAAAGTTTGGAAATAAAAAGTGTTTGAGATATGACTAAATTAGTGAGTGGAACTAATTAAAGAAATGGTTAATTAAATATGGTTTGGGATAAGGTGAATATAATTCAATATTTAAAATTGGAAGGTAAGTTGAATTCAAATGGAATTGAAAATGCAAAGTGAACAAAAATGGATATAAAACCAAAGTGATAAAGAGGAAATAAATATAAGAAGTGTATAAAATATTTATATTGAACTTAAGAAACAGATGGTGAAATTCTTAAGTAAAATGGGTATTGGGTAGACATACTAACTAAATGTTTGAATGAAGGTTAAGTAAAGTTGTGAAATAAGATAATTGTGAATAGGTGTATTGAAATCAAAATAAATGCGAATAAAAGAGAATTGATATAGCTAATAATCAATTGAGATAAATACGTAGGCTGTACGTATATTATTTTATTCGCACGACGATTTGATCCAGATTCGAGCATAGAATTTCGAGATAGATATATCGATCCTAGTTGGGATTTTTCACTCGATTTTCGACGGCGAACCCTGGATATGGATTTTTGATTGATTCTGGAAATTCTCTATCATAGTATATGGCTATGCAAGGAGAATGACGGGTTTTGTAACGACCCAGAATTTTGGACCATTCGCATCCATTATAAGTGTATAGGTAGACACTCATGCCGGAATTGAATTGCTCAAAATACCGCGTTGTTAATTTAAATTTGGCAAAACTGAACATATACAGTAAATAAATAATCACAGATCACAGACACAGAGTAATAAATGCAGCGGAAATAAAAGAGATAGTAGTTCATGAAGCTACTATATGAATATATAAAATACATCAAAGTTTACAACAGAAGAGTAATACGATACATCAGAGTTAAACCAGATACAAATCAGAATACATCACTGGAATCATCGAATATCTGAAAGCTGGATAGATAGCTGGATCTCCAAGCGAAGCTCCAACTCCAAAGGTGAGTTTCGAAAGCTGAACTACTCAGTCTGACCCGAGCGTAAAGCAAAACACAAAACACTCGAGTCAGGATTAACATTCTTATATTAATAAATCCAACTCAAGTGAAATAACAATTGAAATACAAGTAACTCAAAGGATGTTTGGAATAACCATCCTTTAAGGATCCGTTAAACTATCTACTATGTAGTAATGTACGCTAAGTAGATAATGTCTATCAGTAATATATAAAGATATCAAAATAGCGTTAAGTCATGGCCCATTCCACCCTTAACATATTTTTATTCCCAAAAGCATATACAAGACCGTAGTTTCCCCAAAACCGGAAGTCACCAGAGGGCAATCCATATACTAAAGGTACAAATCAAAATCGTAGTGGTCGCGCATAAATGGAATACAAGTATGACAAGGCACATGAGGCTATACCCAAGGTAGTGATACTACCGTTCGCCTGATCCGGACTGGTGAGAACGCAACGCCGCAGCGCCCGCAACACCGTGAAACAACACTCCCAAAATCAAGGGTGCACCAATCGACAACAAGTATAAGTAGTTCGAAGAAGTGTGTCCACTTGAGGTATCAATCCTCCATTGGCCCGGCACAGCTCTTGTTTTAGTCATTTCCAATTTGACACAAGTGTCAAGGTTATCCATTATCGTTCTCTTTCTTCAGTCATCGCGTACATCATTCCAACCACTTCATTCTGGATCATCACTCCGCGTATAGTTATTAAAGTGGTTTTCGGTTTAGATAGAGAGTATATCCATAACCGAATTCCGGTCTCTTTAATAACCTTCGTAATTATTACACCGATTGGTCGTTTATATATTTCAAAACCAAAACAATTTCAATTTCAATTTCAATTCGTAAACCAACATTTCATTTGTCTTTCTAAATCAATTTCCATAATTTACGTTTCAACTTCCAAATTCATTTCAAAATCCTATAATTCAATTTCAAACTTTATTTAAAACACTTCAAATATTGATTCAAGTTCATATATACGTTTCATTCCGAAATCATTTAAATAAATTTCATTTAACATTCAAATCAATTTAAACTCATTTATCGAATTCATTCAATATTCGTTAAGTTACTTTATCATTCAAACAATTCCTATTAAATTTCCAATTCATTAAATCAATTCTTAAGTTCAACTTCATTAAATCAAAACTTACAATTTTGAATTAAATTAAATTCGTCAAATCGAATTCTTTAACATTTCAACCCTTACATTAATTGCAAAAATATCACATTTTCATTTCTTGTTTAAAGAAATTCAATTTCACTTATTTACTTACTTTAATAATTTTCCAAAACTTAATTAATAAAGAAATTCAATTTCAATTATTTACGAAATAAAATTCACTTATTCAAAAGTTCAATTTTCTTTTTAAAGAATTCAATTCAATTTAATCATTGAATAATTCGATCTTATTTAATTATTAAATAACTCAAAACTTAATTATTAAATAATTTCAAAGTTTAATAATTTCAACTTAATTAAAATTTCACTTAATTATTAAATCATTTCAAAGTTTAATAGTTTCAAACTTAATTCAATCATTTCTCAAATCAAACAACATTCTTTCATCAATTACATTGTTAATATTTTGCTCCAGATTATTAAATATTAACATTTTCCTTTCATTAAAAATTCAAATTTCAACTTCATTTCAAAATCCATATGATTTTATTCAAATAAAATCTTCGTTTATTTTCAAATCAATTTATTGACCAATCGGGTTTTTATTTAATTCTCTATCCTAGGTCAAAGTTCAATTTGGGTATTTATCATTTCAACCCGATTCCAATTCAATTCAAAATCAAGGCATAACAAAGGGAACTTGCAGTGTGATAACTGGGATGGTGTCAAAGTAAATAAACAAGCAACAACACACAATAACAATCCAATAATCAATTCAAATAATCCCGAAATAACCGTATTAATTCGCATTGTTATTTGTACGAATTAATATAATTAATTCTAGAATCTACACTATCATTTCATGTAGATTAAAGATTATTACATTACGGTTTTCACTTGTCATCTAATTACAATTTCATCCATCATCAATTTAACAACATACATTCAGTGGTTCAAGATGTAATTAAACAAATCCTACGTGTCAATAAATTCAACAGTTAAAGGGGTCATATTATACAAATGTCATTTAATCAAATTTAACATTTAATTATCCTATATCAAGTTCAATTTCATACTATTTATCATTTTAACATTAAAAATTTATCGTCCAATATAAACATCAACAATCAATCAATTTCAGTCAAACTGTATTATCATCACATAAATAATTAACAGATAATGGGGTCAAATGTCACAGGTGAACTGATACAGGTAATAGCATATAAAACAGTGTAATTAACTATCAGCAGCATATTTCAATTGTCGTTTCAATTGAAATCAAATCTAATAAATAAAAGAACGTTAATCGTGAGTGAGTGCTCACCTTTTGAGGTTAGAGAACACACGAAGATAGACAACACAATAGGCTACGATTTGAATTTGCAAAATTGACCAAATCCAAGTGCGGATTTCCAAAGCAAGGCGGGATTGACATGGATTAGACGAATAAGGCTGAAATTCAAAGTTTGATGAACCGAATCAGAATCAGTTTGATATCTACGACAAATATTTGCTATTTTATACAATCAATATTTTAACATATATTGTTGAAAACTTTTGAAAACATATATACTCAAACGAAAAAATGACGAAAACCTTGGTGTACAACAAAAACCAAATCGACATATTCATACATTTTAAATTTTAACGACTAACCCTTTAGAATATAATACATATAATATGCTGTAATAAAAAAAATAAGAATTTTCAAACTTATGCACTATGACTTCGACTCATATACTCATCTACCTTACCCAGATTAATTACAAAACTTCATACACAGAGAATATTAAAACTTTCTTTATAATATACTTTACCTTTAAAGATAGAATATGTGCAGATCATCCTTATGAACAAAACAAATATACGTACATATAATTTCAACAAAGTCAAAGAAACCAAAACATGCTTATATAATATATTATACCCTATACACACATCATCTCATAACTCGCGTTCATATATTAATATGTTTCCCTTTTCCAACAACCAACAACATACCATAAAAATATAAAAAAACATGTCTATGCAAACTCAACTTGCGAATAAATATGTGCAGACCAATTATATTTGAGGTTTGAAATGAAATATGTATTGTGCCTGTGCCATTTTTTTTTTACAAAACAAAATATAATTGAATGAACGTAATTTGCAAAAAATAAAATAAAATACATAAGTAAATAAAATATACGATAATAATATACCTTATATTACAAATATGTTCTATAAATCAAAATATACAAACTCACCAAACATTACATTGAACAAAAGGGCTTGCTGGCATCACGTGGAGGTGGCGGCGGGCTGAAGTGTGAGGGGAGACGAGGCCGATCCATTGTATGTTGAAGGCGGAGGTGGGTTCCTGAGGGGTGGCGGTCTCGGCAATGGGAAAGAGGAAGTGGGAAGGCCGTGAGTTTCGGTGGGAAGAAGGAGACTTTCTCGGCTGGAAAGTTGATGGTGGCTACGGTTCTTGGTGAGGTAAGGTGAGGTTGGAAGACCAATGGGAAGGGACGAGTGGAAGGTGATGGGGTGCTTCGGCCTGGGTGTAGGCAGGTCAGTCGAAAGTGGGGCACGCGGAAGTGGTAGAAGGGGAGGTGGGAACTGTTGAAATGAAGGTGAACAGTTCAGAAAATGTAAGAAACCAAAAGAAGAAGCAGTGAATATGAACTTACTTTATTTTCTCAAAATGAATAGGCGGGGGAAAAGAGAACGAACCGGCAACGTATTGGAACCAGTGAAAGTAAAAGTTAGGCATTTATTTTCTGAAAACAATAAATGCTAGTGGCTATTGGGTTTAACTCAGTGGACAACTAATCAACGGGAAATTTAAATGGTTTGAAATATGGAACCGATACGAAAGTCGTTATCGAGATTGCACCGCGTATTGGGCTTCGAAATTTACAATCGAATATACCGTGGAGATCAGCACGATGAGACGATCAAAACGGTATACAGATATCCGTGGTACGATCATCTGATCAAAAGTCGATATCGGTACCGAAAATGCTGCTATTTTGCAGAAAATAAGAACGACGGAGCAATAGATGTCCGAATTTGGAAAAATGACGAACTGACATCTTGCTTAGAAGATGGTTTAGAATTTTTCTATGTAAAAATATTTAGGTTCCGAAAACATTTTATTTTCAACGTTTTTTAACTGATTAAATTGAAGTGGATTTACGCACGAAATAAACTTTCATATTTTCGGACGAAAATTTACCAGTTGCTATATTTAACTGGACGCATTCCAAATATCAAATTTATATTTCAAAATTTTATCGTTTAAAATTTCACAAAATTTCAACTAATTACGTTATTAAAACAGTTGAAATTTTACGGGTCGTTACACTCTCCCCCACTCAAAACTTTTCGTCCCCGAAAAGGAACGAGGTAGGAGAATAGAAACAACCAGAAAGAAAAATAGATTTGAATATACAAAATAACAATTAATTTAAACCATATAAATTCAAATTTTAATTAATTGATATTCAATAATTGGTTTAATCCATTTGGTTTCACTTAAGTGAATTCAATCTTAATTATTTCTAAATTTATTATCTTATTATCCAATTATGTTTAATTAACAAATTTCTAAAATCATAGATTAGAATAGTCATTTAATAAAATCATATTTATTCAACAAATTTAATTCTTCTTTATTCCAAATTACTGTTAAATTTATTCTACTTAATATATCTAATCACATATATTTAACCCATATAAATTAATTTAAACCATAAAAGTTTCGATTTAAATAAATTTATATTCACTAATTGCTTTTAAATTCAAGGTATTTCCATAAGTTGATCTAATTTTAATTTATTAATTAACCTTCAAAACAAATTTATTTCATTATTAACTGAGTTTACTTATTATCCTATCTAACTCTATTAACATCTTTATAATCAAAATTTAGTGTATAACATTTATTATAAACACTCAAATTTTATTTATAAATTCAATTTATCTTATATATTATCCAATTACATATTCAACTTCTGAATGATTTAGGTAAGTTGTATTATAATGCAGTTGAACAATATACAAATAAAATTTTCCAATTCAATTTATTCAAGTTTAAATATTTATTCCAAATTTTGGTTTTACTTATAATTAAAATCATCCTTTACTAAATTTAAGATTTAGATTTCCGATTAACTTTAATCAATTTAGAGTTATATATAATATGTTTATATCAATCAAAATAAATTTTAAAATAAGATACCCATATATATAAATCAAATTATACTAAAGAAATTCAAATTAAAATATATATTTCAAAACAAAACCGTAGCAAAGCTACGGAATGGTTTCTCCACTTCGAAACTCGAAAATGAATGTCGATGATGCGGCCGCCATCACCGAAATTATTTTCCAGCGACAAAGAGAAGAGTACTGATTTCAACATTTTAAAAATTCTTTGAAAACGATTTCTATTCGAAAATACTTTCAATAATATATACTTTAAAATAAAAACCAAAGTTGGAAATCACCGGAAACTAATAAATTCTCAAATTTCTGAATTAAATTCATTTCAAATTCCAAATCAATTTATAAATCGTAATTATAAATTTCTTTAGAATAATAAATGATAATCAAATATTATCATTTCAAACAACCACTTTTATTAACTTATTAAAATTTTAGAAAAATTTTACTTATATTTTCACAATATAATCAAACAAATTTATTTAATTTTCCAAATTTGAAAATAATATTTTAATATTAATTTACAAATACACTTCCTCGCTCGACTATACAAGAATGAATTTCAAAGCAAGGATAGAGATTCAAATTTGATGGACTCAAATCAGAGAGAATTTTGATTTGAAAATAAGTTTGAAACAGAAGATAAGAAAATTCAATTACCACAATCGGGAGATGGATGAGTTTATTTAATTCACGGGCAGCCTTAACTAGGTCGTCCGTAACTTCAAGAATAAGATCGATGCTGAATTCCGAGGTAAATCATCACCCGATCTCAAGAGATGGAATTCAGGTATAGCAGGGAATAGATAACACCGTAAACCGAGGATACGGAAATCTCCGGTAAATCGATGTCTATTTTAAGGGAGTTTCTCCTTTACGAATCATTCGAAGATTGGCGAGACCGCCGATCTATTATAGATACCCTTCAAAATGGAGTTATGGGGTGTTCTAGAATTGAAAGAAGACGAATAGTGAAGGACACGAATGAATTTCGAAACCGAGGGACCGTTCCAAAATTCAAAGAAATTGAGTCAAGGGAAGAGATTGAAACTCAAATGAGAGTGATTCTGTAAATACATTTACCCTATATGTTGAGTTTTGCCTAGAGCTACCAAAGCTCTGATACCAACTGTAACTGTGACGACCCGAAATTTTTGAGCATTTGAAATTGGAATATTTAATTAATTTTAAATATTCAGAGGTTAATTATAAACTTAAATTTCAAATATCGCTGTTTATTGAGTAATTTAATGATTAAATTAAATTTATTTGAAGTTGGATAAAATAGTAAATCTGGTATTCTAAGCTAACTAAAAATATTTTGAAAGCTCGTAAAATTCATATTAATAATACCGAAGATGATAGAACTTTTAAAATGGAAGTTTAAAGAGTTTTGTTCAGTTTTAAAATTTTATTGTTTAAATTGGATTTAAAAATAGCCTTCCGAGGCACAGTTTCGGATTTCGACGAAACCAGTTCTATTGGATCCGTAATAGTTAGTTATTATCGGATTTCAATTTTCATAGCAATCGGAGTTGTCGTTTGACCCTGGCAGCTCAAAACGCTTCGAATTTATTTGAATCGATTTAATTTAAAATTGATCGTTTACTTCTGTAACTCGCGCATACGATCGAATTAGCCTCCGGAACACGTTCCGGTGTGTTCGGAATATGGGTAGAATCTTATGAACGCCTGTCGGCATGTCTTATTCGGGGTTCGGGATTTCACGTTATGTAACGAGACGTTTTGAAGTTTTATAATGAGAGATATTTATAATAAAAAAAATTATTATAAATTTTTTATGTCAGATCCTATTTCTTTCAACCGACCTAGTTGAGTACCCACGAAGTCACCCTCCTTTCAAGTCGTATTCTCCTTTCAATTCTTTCAGTTCGAAATCGTTTCAGTAATAAAAAAAAATTATAAAGGGCAAACCTTTCTCACGAAGCCAACTTCCTTTTCCTTTTTAAAATCGTGTATCCCTTTTTAGCTTCCTTTAGATAAAATCAAACTCTCGAATTCATTAATATAAAAAAATGGAGGAAAGAAAAATGGCGACTGCAGTTGTGATTTCTAACCCGATATGTCAATCCCAAATCTATATCACTATCCTCCAATCTTGTTCGCGAACTTCCCTCCGATCGATTTTGCAGTCTTCCTCTTTGAACTGCGTAGTCGAGATTTGAAAATAGAAGGGGTCGCGACATTTTTTCTCACCATTGTTCGATCTCGAGAGGAGCAGGTCGCGGAAGTTTGTGAGCGCGGGGACACGTGGTTCTGGAAATCGTTTGGGGCGAGGGCGAGATAGCTCGTTCTCGAGCTACGGGAAGCCGTTCAAAATGGCGTTCGAAAAGCAGGGGAATTGGATCGTTCCGACTAGGGTTGGAAGCTCGCATGGTCGAGTTGGAAGCTGGTGTGCTTATCGGTGATGATGATGCTCGCCGGTGAAATCACGGCAGTTAGGTAGAGTAGTTTATTTTATTCGATTTTATAAATATATATATATACATATATGAGAAGAAAATAATTTTTACAGTAAAGGAAGTATTCATTTATGAAGAAATATATATATATATTCACCTGTCATTTTAAATCAATTATATATATATTGGTAAACATGAATTATTTTATAAATAGACAAAGTTGGAAAAAATAAAAATAAATGATGTATAAGAGATTAATTAGTTAATTAGCTTATTATTATTTCTAGTTACTAAAGATAATTTATTTACTAGGAAATTGATCGATAGATTAGTCCAAATTAAAGGAGTTAATTAATTAAATCTATTAAAAAGAAAATTGATTGTTCGATTATTTCGAATATTAACAGATGGAACAAATATTTATTCAAGGTCTAAACATTGAAGAAATTAAGCTGGAATGGGAATGGATTACAAACAAAAAGAAACAAAGGTGAGTTAATCTCACTCAGCTGAATTTTTAATTTAAATTTAAATGGTTAAATTTAAATAATTGATTGGATGATTGCATTGATCGGATGTGCTATAGTATATATAGTAGTATATTGGAGTTGTTGATATTCCCGCATTGTATAGCGGATGAGACCCTATGCGCCGCATAATAGCGGATGATTTTATATAAAACCCATATACCGCGAAATTCCACTTTGAAGTGGAATTGGTATTGTGCTAACGTCTGTGGATGCAGGGAAACAGGTTGGAGGGATCCAACTGGATTCCTCAAAATATTTAATTTTGTTTAAATATTCTGTGATATGATTGTTGATATCCTGTGATGAATTATATGGATAATTGGATGTTATGGTTTGGTTGGACCGATTTGGATATGCTGAGTTATCAAAATCTCTAGAATGGAATTTTTGAAAAGAAATAAAAGAGTAAATTTTTAAGTAAAATAATTATAAAGAGTTTGGAATAAATTTGAGAATAAATCTGATTAAGAATAAAAGTGATTTCCAAAATTCTAATAAATATGGAAAAGAGGAATTTTGAATAAATAGAGAAATATTGAATTTAAAGAAAACTTATGTGATGTTATTTAAAGGAATAAATAATTTATTTTAATTCAATGTTTAAATGTAAAAAAAAAAGAAGGAATTTGGGAAATCTGAAACTTGTGTTTCAGTTTAAAGATTTTAAATCATAATGAGAAATAAAATCTGGAAGTTAATGAATTTGGAAATAAATGGATTAAGTAAGGAAATTTATTTCAAAGTAAATTGGAAAATCAATTGTAAATTGATTTAAATATTTTGGGATTTGAAATTTAAGAGAAATGAGATTTTGGAGATATAAACTGGGTTTATAAAGTGAAATGGAATATCAGGGGATATTTGAGAATATAAATTCAAGGTGGGAATTTATAAAAGAATATGAATTGGTTTAAAAATAAATGTTGATTTATTTTTAAAAGATGGGAATGAGAAGTGTATTTCTCTGGATAGCCAAGTACGTTTTTCCAAGGCAATTTTAAATATAAGTTAAAAGTTTTAATATGTTTTAAAAAGGCATATTTTAGAAAATTGATTATTTCTAAATGTTAAAGCCTAAAGTAGTACTTTCAAAAATCTATTATTGTAGTAATTATATAAAAGTGATTTGGTATTATGTTTTTAAAGAGAGAAATTTAGTTTATATTTATAAATGGTTTTATTTTAAAGTATATATTTTAGTAAAGTATTAAAGTGGTTTTAAATTTCAATATTATAAAGTATATTTATAATAAAGTGCTTTTAAATTATTTTTAAATCTAAAGTATTTTGTACTTGGTGATTCAGTGGAAATAAATATTTGGAGAAATGTATTCCGTAAGCGGAAACTGTTTGAAATTGTTTTCAAAAGGAGTTTGAAAATAGAAATATATCTTGGAAAGATATTTGGGCAAGTAAATAATGTGGGAAATTATTTATTGGGTGATGGTTGCTTGTGGATGTTAATTGATAGTTAAATAACCGACTATCAATATTGGCCAAATGCACTGATCGTTTCGAAGAGACCGGGATCGAGTTTCCGTACACCGGGATTCTAGGTCTGGAGACTCGAATACCACTTCGATTCGGTTTGTACGTTTCGTGTAACGTGTTCAGAGTCGAAGATGGAGCTGTGAAGTGCAAGGGCTAGTCGCTACTAATCCTGAGGATATTTCCAAAATGGATGTAGTAGGAGTAGTGCCTTCGGTTCCGTTCGGACCCGGGACGGACTTGTATGGACGAATGCTTTCGTGACATCGTCAGGTGGACGATGGGCATTCTAAGGGATATGTGCTATAAAGGTATCGTTTAGCCTCGAACCTCATCAACCGGGAATGACTGAAAATCAGGGGTTATGCAGCAAGGCTTCGTGGGTAGCCCCCACTTGAGAGTAAGGTCATCCCTGTCTAGATGTCCCTTTTATTTCGGCTTAGTGTTGCGGTTGCTGATCCCAACCGTGGGGTGATTTTATTTGGAATTATCCAGTAAGGGATGATTCCGGCCTTGTGTTGCAGGGGAGCGGGCGTACTCCTCGGTACTGTGATCTAGGCCACGTACTGTGACAGGTGGTACCCCAGTGCCTAGTCATTCGTTGGAAATCCATTCTCCCTACGTGCCTGTACGGTTTTGATTGTGCCCAACTATTGTTGAAATGTGAGATGCAAGCATTTCAGCTAGATTCTATTTTACTTTCTGTAGACACTATTATAATATCAGAGGATTTTGATATAAAGTGTTTTAGCTATCGTAAGGTAAAAACCCGACATGTTTATTTGTGGCGTGGTCTTACGAGATGCTTTTGTTTTCAAAAGATTTTGAAACTTTAATAATCAATTTGAGTGTGATTTTCTCACGCTGGTTTTCCAGACTGACTCGGGTATTGTTTTATATGATGCTCGGGTCAGACCGAGATAAACAGGTTCAGATTGTAGCCGTGGAGCTCAGGAGACGAGCTGGATGGCGATACGTACTTCCGTATTTGTTTATTGTTCTACTGTGTATTTGGATGTATATCATTGATGTGATGAACTCTGATGATGTATTCTGTAAATATAAAAATATAAACAGATATATTTTTCTGTTTGAGTAAAGATCTGTTTTGTATATATTATATTTTATTCCGCTGCGATGTGAGATTCTGTTGTTGATTTTCTGTTTCTTCTTCTTCTACCTCTTCTTCTTTACTAAAATGGTTCGATTTTCCGGGTCTGGAAAGTCGGGTCGTTACAGTGGTATCAGAGCTTAGGCTGGCGACAACCTTGGCTCTGGTGGGAATTTTGAGAGTATTAATAGATATGAGCGCGTATTTGTTAGTGAATATAAAATTGTTTTATATTGTGTTGATTGGTTTATTGAGTAGTTTATGGATTCTGGTCGATGTGTGGGACGCCACAACATTGATAGGGATCTCTAAACACTTGTATAGAACAGTTCGACACAGTATTGTTTTAAATGGGGTGAATGAAATAATTTTACCCAAATTATTTTTGTATAAAAAGAAACGTTTTGTAAACTATTCTAGTTAATATATATGGTTGTTTGGATGTTAGAAGTGATAATACGGAATTATTATCATTAATATATGGAAACTTAACTAGAAATTGAAATTTATAACCAAAGCAAAGAATAAAATTTTATAATAAAATAAATTTTGAGATATAGATTACAAATGTAATTTATAAAATTGAAATAAACTTCATATACAAATGAGATTTGTACTTTAAAATAGAATTCCAAAGAAATGTGGAAAATAAATCGGAATGGATTTTAAGTTTGGAATTTTGGGAAAGGTTTGAAATTCCTTGAGATTTGGAAATAGTTTTCAAAGAGTTTGAGGAAATAATAAGTGGTATTATTTCAGGAATATTTTGAGTTGAGTTTGGAATCTGGAAAGATTTGAAATTTAAAAAATATTTGAAATGGTTTAAAGAGATAAAAGCATTTAATTCTCTTCCGGTCGCTGGGAAATAATTTCGGTGATGACTGCAGCATCATCGATGTTCATTTTCGAGTTTCCAAAGAGAAATTGCTACCAAACCGTGTTAAATTGGGATTGTTTGCAAAACTGGATTTGGTTTTGAAATTCAAAGAGATAGCTGAATATACAAAAGGAGTTTGGATGTGATTGATTTCAAAAGTGATTTTGAAATTTTGGGAAATTGTTAAAAACTCTGGAATCTTATTTTAATTGTTTATAGAAAAAGAAATAAATATACTTGACTAAATTTAATGTATAATCCGGAATAAAGAGTAAAATGTGAATGGGATTGCTTTTAATGGATTGAAGTGATGAAATAAACCAAATATTAGGTATAAATTGGAATAAATTACTTAATGGAGTAATGGATTATGGAAATAGAACCTTAATTGGCTGAAAGAAAGTTGATTTTGTAATTTGGATATGAAATGGGAAATGAACTTAGATTAAGTAGAAATTATTAATTGCAATCCGAGATAAAATACTAACAAATCGAATGTGGATGATATAAATAAAGCTCGACACATATATTTTGGATGCTGTTAAGTGAAATAAATTGGAACAAAATTAACTTAAGTGTGAATGAACTCAAGTATAAATAAATGGAATATGACCTTGAAATATTATCCAAATGAGTTTGGGTTATGGAATTTAAATTGGTTAAATAGAAATTGAATTGTGAATTAATAAAATTGGGTAGTGAATTAAAAATGAATAGTAGAATCAGAATTTGAGTTATTAATTAAAATTCGACTTGGAGTATCAACACATTAAATATAAGTGAAAATGTGTTAAACAAAAATGAAAATTTGAATTAAAATAGTGATGGCTTGTATTGCAAACGAAAATTCAAGTGGGTATGAATGAAAATGGCCTTGGATATTATTCAATGAACGGAATATTGAATTTAGAATTAAAAAGGGACAAATTGAATGAATTGGTGCAAACTGCAATGAAAATGAACTTAAGTTGTTAACTTAAGTAAATATTGGATGAAGAATGTACTCAAATCGAGGTGCTGAAATCAATTGAGAATTAATTATTGAATGAAATAGCCTGGATTTTTTTCGAGCTAAATAAATGGATGTGAATAAATTAAATGGAATGGGTTGAGTATTGTTTGGAAAAAAAAATGGGAATAAGGGTCGAAACATTTCATATGTGCTTATGGAAGTATATAACATGCATTGTTTGTAGAATCCATGTTTTAGCAATTTAAATTTTAGTGAAATGTAAATAAACTTTGTATATTTGGCACTTACATGTTGTAATTGAGTTAGTACAGGTTCAGGGAAGTCGGTTGGCTGAATCTGATGGCACAACATGCTAAAATAAATAACTGCTTTGCTTTAAAAATGCTAAAATAAGGTACGCTTACGCAAAAATTCAAAATAGGAGATATGAACTGCATATATTGATATATATTGTGATTTCCGGCCTGAGGCCGATGTATATATATATTTGTGCATCCTGCGATATCGCAGAAGTTCCTCCGTACAAGGGAGACTCTGTCAAAATTTTCCGTAAATTTTGGGAGTTAGAAAATTTTTGAAATCTTTGAAAATTTCTATTAACGACAAATGATTTAAAATTGTTAAGCAAATAAGGTTGAAACCGAGTATTGAAATCTGTTTTAAATATGAATGTAAAGTGAGTGAAATCGAAGGAACTAATGAAAGAAAAGTTCACAAATAAATGTTTAATTGAGGTTTAAATTAATTAGTAAGTGTAACTGATTGAATATTCAAAGTGGAAGATAAATTGAATTCAAGTGGAATTGTAAAGGCAAAAGTGAATAGAAAAGGATATGAACTTCAATAATGAAGTGAAAATAAGTATAAGCAGTATGTAAAATATTTATATTGAACTTAAGAAGTATGGTGAGATTCTTAAGTAATTTCATATTGAGGAAGATTATTCTAGATGAATAATTGAATGACGATTAAAATTTGAAGTTGTGAATAAGTGGATAACAATCAAAATGAATGTGAATAAAAAGGAAATTGATAAAATGGATAATTCAATTGGGCTAATTACGTAAGGTGTACGTATATTATTTTATTCGCATAACTATTTGATCCAGATGTCGAGCACAGAATTTCGAGGTAATTATGCCGATCCGAGTTAGGATTTTTCGCTCGATTTTCAACGGCAAACCTGGATATGGATTGTTGATTGATTCTGGTAATTCTCTATCATAGTTTGTGGCTATGCAAGGAGAATGACGGTTTCTGATCAAGAAACCAAATCTGAGTCCGCACTAGGAAGTCGGGTGGACGATACTAGTTCGGAAGTGAAATTGTGTGATCGATTGAGCGATCGAATGTGATATTGCGTACGGATAATATATGTGCATCGTACGGGCTTAAGTAAAGCAAATATTGAAAATTTGTAAAGGAAAGTATAAAATGACTTTGGAATTGTGATTGAATATTATTGCTTAGTAGGATATACAGGTGTATAAAAGCAATGGAGAAATTGGGATTTTTGATTTTTAAAGATAAAAATTAAATGGCCCGACAAAAGGTATGTATTTGAATTTCTATATAAAATTTGATTGGGTTTTTGATCCAGCCACTTGGCTTTTTGTTTTCTTTTTGAGATTGGGAGGCCGTAGAGCCATTTTGTAGTAGTACCGAGCTAGCCGCGCAAAGGAGACGCTGGCAAAAATTTTCGGAAATTTAGGGAGTTAGGAAAATTTTGAGAAAATTTTGATAATTCAAAATTTGAATTCAAATTTAAAATTTGAATTGATAAGAAGTGATATTGTTTGGAACTTATGGATAGGCTTGGAAGGTAATAAGTGGGATAGTGTGTCTTTAGTAAAAAGGTTTTGTTTTGGGCAAGTTGTTAAAACTATTTGGGTTGAGGAAATAGTTAATGGATTATAGATCATTCCTCTTAACTAGTAATTTCGGGGACGAAATTCTTTTAAGGGGGGAGGAATGTGACGACCCGAAATTTTTGAGCATTTGAAATTGGAATATTTAATTAATTTTAAATATTCAGAGGTTAATTATAAACTTAAATTTCAAATATCGCTGTTTATTGAGTAATTTAATTATTAAATTAAATTTATTTGAAGTTGGATAAAATAGTAAATCTGGTATTCTAAGCTAACTAAAAATATTTTGAAAGCTCGTAAAATTCATATTAATAATACCGAAGATGATAGAACTTTTAAAATGGAAGTTTAAAGAGTTTTGTTCAGTTTTAAAATTTTATTGTTTAAATTGGATTTAAAAATAGCCTTCCGAGGCACAGTCTCGGATTTCGACGAAACCAGTTCTATTGGATCCGTAATAGTTAGTTATTATCGGATTTCAATTTTCATAGCAATCGGAGTTGTCGTTTGACCCTGGCAGCTCAAAACGCTTCGAATTTATTTGAATCGATTTAATTTAAAATTGATCGTTTACTTCTGTAACTCGCGCATACGATCGAATTAGCCTCCGGAACACGTTCCGGTGTGTTCGGAATATGGGTAGAATCTTATGAACGCCTGTCGGCATGTCTTATTCGGGGTTCGGGATTTCACGTTATGTAACGAGACGTTTTGAAGTTTTATAATGAGAGATATTTATAATAAAAAAAATTATTATAAATTGTTTATGTCAGATCCTATTTCTTTCAGCCGACCTAGTTGAGTACCCACGAAGTCACCCTCCTTTCAAGTCGTATTCTCCTTTCAATTCTTTCAGTTCGAAATCGTTTCAGTAATAAAAAAAATTATAAAGGGCAAACCTTTCTCACGAAGCCAACTTCCTTTTCCTTTTTAAAATCGTGTATCCCTTTTTAGCTTCCTTTAGATAAAATCAAACTCTCGAATTCATTAATATAAAAAAATGGAGGAAAGAAAAATGGCGACTGCAGTTGTGATTTCTAACCCGATATGTCAATCCCAAATCTATATCGCTATCCTCCAATCTTGTTCGCGAACTTCCCTCCGATTGATTTTGCAGCCTTCCTCTTTGAACTGCGTAGTCGAGATTTGAAAATAGAAGGGGTCGCGACATTTTTTCTCACCATTGTTCGATCTCGAGAGGAGCAGGTCGCGGAAGTTTGTGAGCGCGGGGACACGTGGTTCTGGAAATCGTTTGGGGCGAGGGGGAGATAGCTCGTTCTCGAGCTACGGGAAGCCGTTCAAAATGGCGTTCGAAAAGCAGGGGAATTGGATCGTTCCGACTAGGGTTGGAAGCTCGCATGGTCGAGTTGGAAGCCGGTGTGCTTATCGGTGATGATGATGCTCGCCGGTGAAATCACGGCAGTTAGGTAGAGTAGTTTATTTTATTCGATTTTATAAATATATATATATATACATATATGAGAAGAAAATAATTTTTACAGTAAAGGAAGTATTCATTTATGAAGAAATATATATATATTCACCTGTCATTTTAAATCAATTATATATATATTGGTAAACATGAATTATTTTATAAATAGACAAAGTTGGAAAAAAATAAAATAAATGATGTATAAGAGATTAATTAGTTAATTAGCTTATTATTATTTCTAGTTACTAAAGATAATTTATTTACTAGGAAATTGATCGATAGATTAGTCCAAATTAAAGGAGTTAATTAATTAAATCTATTAAAAAGAAAATTGATTGTTCGATTATTTCGAATATTAACAGATGGAACAAATATTTATTCAAGGTCTAAACATTGAAGAAATTAAGCTGGAATGGGAATGGATTACAAACAAAAAGAAACAAAGGTGAGTTAATCTCACTCAGCTGAATTTTTAATTTAAATTTAAATGGTTAAATTTAAATAATTGATTGGATGATTGCATTGATCGGATGTGCTATAGTATATATAGTAGTATATTGGAGTTGTTGATATTCCCGCATTGTATAGCGGATGAGACCCTATGCGCCGCATAATAGCGGATGATTTTATATAAAACCCATATACCGCGAAATTCCACTTTGAAGTGGAATTGGTATTGTGCTAACGTCTGTGGATGCAGGGAAACAGGTTGGAGGGATCCAACTGGATTCCTCAAAATATTTAATTTTGTTTAAATATTCTGTGATATGATTGTTGATATCTTGTGATGAATTATATGGATAATTGGATGTTATGGTTTGGTTGGACCGATTTGGATATGCTGAGTTATCAAAATCTCTAGAATGGAATTTTTGAAAAGAAATAAAAGAGTAAATTTTTAAGTAAAATAATTATAAAGAGTTTGGAATAAATTTGAGAATAAATCTGATTAAGAATAAAAGTGATTTCCAAAATTCTAATAAATATGGAAAAGAGGAATTTTGAATAAATAGAGAAATATTGAATTTAAAGAAAACTTATGTGATGTTATTTAAAGGAATAAATAATTTATTTTAATTCAATGTTTAAATGTAAAAAAAAAAAAGAAGGAATTTGGGAAATCTGAAACTTGTGTTTCAGTTTAAAGATTTTAAATCATAATGAGAAATAAAATCTGGAAGTTAATGAATTTGGAAATAAATGGATTAAGTAAGGAAATTTATTTCAAAGTAAATTGTAAAATCAATTGTAAATTGATTTAAATATTTTGGGATTTGAAATTTAAGAGAAATGAGATTTTGGAGATATAAACTGGGTTTATAAAGTGAAATGGAATATCAGGGGATATTTGAGAATATAAATTCAAGGTGGGAATTTATAAAAGAATATGAATTGGTTTAAAAATAAATGTTGATTTATTTTTAAAAGATGGGAATGAGAAGTGTATTTCTCTGGATAGCCAAGTACGTTTTTCCAAGGCAATTTTAAATATAAGTTAAAAGTTTTAATATGTTTTAAAAAGGCATATTTTAGAAAATTGATTATTTCTAAATGTTAAAGCCTAAAGTAGTACTTTCAAAAATCTATTATTGTAGTAATTATATAAAAGTGATTTGGTATTATGTTTTTAAGGAGAGAAATTTAGTTTATATTTATAAATGGTTTTATTTTAAAGTATATATTTTAGTAAAGTATTAAAGTGGTTTTAAATTTCAATATTATAAAGTATATTTATAATAAAGTGCTTTTAAATTATTTTTAAATCTAAAGTATTTTGTACTTGGTGATTCAGTGGAAATAAATATTTGGAGAAATGTATTCCGTAAGCGGAAACTGTTTGAAATTGTTTTCAAAAGGAGTTTGAAAATAGAAATATATCTTGGAAAGATATTTGGGCAAGTAAATAATGTGGGAAATTATTTATTGGGTGATGGTTGCTTGTGGATGTTAATTGATAGTTAAATAACTGACTATCAATATTGGCCAAATGCGCTGATCGTTTCGAAGAGACCGGGATCGAGTTTCCGTATACCGGGATTCTAGGTCTGGAGACTCGAATACCACTTCGATTCGGTTTGTACGTTTCGTGTAACGTGTTCAGAGTCGAAGATGGAGCTGTGAAGTGCAAGGGCTAGTCGCTACTAATCCTGAGGATATTTCCAAAATGGATGTAGTAGGAGTAGTGCCTTCGGTTCCGTTCGGACCCGGGACGGACTTGTATGGACGAATGCTTTCGTGACATCGTCAGGTGGACGATGGGCATTCTAAGGGATATGTGCTATAAAGGTATCGTTTAGCCTCGAACCTCATCAACCGGGAATGACTGAAAATCAGGGGTTATGCAGCAAGGCTTCGTGGGTAGCCCTCACTTCAGAGTAAGGTCATCCCTGTCTAGATGTCCCTTTTATTTCGGCTTAGTGTTGCGGTTGCTGATCCCAACCGTGGGGTGATTTTATTTGGAATTATCCAGTAAGGGATGATTCCGGCCTTGTGTTGCAGGGGAGCGGGCGTACTCCTCGGTACTGTGATCTAGGCCACGTACTGTGACAGGTGGTACCCCAGTGCCTAGTCATTCGTTGGAAATCCATTCTCCCTACGTGCCTGTACGGTTTTGATTGTGCCCAACTATTGTTGAAATGTGAGATGCAAGCATTTCAGCTAGATTCTATTTTACTTTCTGTAGACACTATTATAATATCAGAGGATTTTGATATAAAGTGTTTTAGCTATCGTAAGGTAAAAACCCGACATGTTTATTTGTGGCGTGGTCTTACGAGATGCTTTTGTTTTCAAAAGATTTTGAAACTTTAATAATCAATTTGAGTGTGATTTTCTCACGCTGGTTTTCCAGACTGACTCGGGTATTGTTTTATATGATGCTCGGGTCAGACCGAGATAAACAGGTTCAGATTGTAGCTGTGGAGCTCAGGAGACGAGCTGGATGGCGATACGTACTTCCGTATTTGTTTATTGTTCCGCTGTGTATTTGGATGTATATCATTGATGTGATGAACTCTGATGATGTATTCTGTAAATATAAAAATATAAACAGATATATTTTTCTGTTTGAGTAAAGATCTGTTTTGTATATATTATATTTTATTCCGCTGCGATGTGAGATTCTGTTGTTGATTTTCTGTTTCTTCTTCTTCTACCTCTTCTTCTTTACTAAAATGGTTCGATTTTCTGGGTCTGGAAAGTCGGGTCGTTACAGTAACGACCCAGAATTTTGGACCATTCGCATCCATTATAAGTGTATAGGTAGACACTCATGCCGGAATTGAATTTCTCAAAATACCGTGTTGTTAATTTAAATTTGGCAAAACTGAACATATACAGTAAATAAATAATCACAGATCACAGACACAGAGTAATAAATGCAGTGGAAATAAAAGAGATAGTAGTTCATGAAGTAACTATATGAATATATAAAATACATCAAAGTTTACAACAGAAGAGTAATACGATACATCAGAGTTAAACCAGATACAAATCAGAATACATCAATGGAATCATCGAATATCTGAAAGCTGGATAGATAGCTGGATCTCCAAGCGAAGCTCCAACTCCAAAGGTGAGTCTCGAAAGCTGAACTACTCAGTCTGACCCGAGCGTAAAGCAAAACACAAAACACTCGAGTCCGGATTAACATTCTTATATTAATAAATCCAACTCAAGTGAAATAGCAATTGAAATACAAGTAACTCAAAGGATGTTTGGAATAATCATCCTTTAAGGATCCGTTAAACTATCTACTATGTAGTAATGTACGCTAAGTAGATAATGTCTATCAGTAATATATAAAGATATCAAAATAGCGTTAAGTCATGGCCCATTCCACCCTTAACACATTTTTATTCCCAAAAGCATATACAAGACCGTAGTTTCCCCAAAACCGGAAGTCACCAGAGGGCAATCCATATACTAAAGGTACAAATCAAAATCGTAGTGGTCGCGCATAAATGGAATACAAGTATGACAAGGCACATGAGGCTATACCCAAGGTAGTGATACTACCGTTCGCCTGATCCGGACTGGTGAGAACGCAACGCCGCAGCTCCCGCAACACCGTGAAACAACACTCCCAAAATCAAGGGTGCACCAATCGACAACAAGTATAAGTAGTTCAAAGAAGTGTGTCCACTTGAGGTATCAATCCTCCATTGGCCCGGCACAGCTCCTGTTTTAGTCATTTCCAATTTGACACAAGTGTCAAGGTTATCCATTATCGTTCTCTTTCTTCAGTCATCGCGTACATTATTCCAACCACTTCATTCTGGATCATCACTCCGCGTATAGTTATTAAAGTGGTTTTCGGTTCAGATAGAGAGTATATCCATAACCGAATTCCGGTCTCTTTAATAACCTTCGTAATTATTACACCGATTGGTCGTTTATATATTTCAAAACCAAAACAATTTCAATTTCAATTTCAATTCGTAAACCAATATTTCATTTGTCTTTCTAAATCAATTTCCATAATTTACGTTTCAACTTCCAAATTCATTTCAAAATCCTATAATTCAATTTCAAACTTTATTTAAAACACTTCAAATATTGATTCAAGTTCATATATACGTTTCATTCCGAAATCATTTAAATAAATTTCATTTAACATTCAAATCAATTTAAACTCATTTATCGAATTCATTCAATATTCGTTAAGTTACTTTATCATTCAAACAATTCCTATTAAATTTCCAATTCATTAAATCAATTCTTAAGTTCAACTTCATTAAATCAAAACTTACAATTTTGAATTAAATTAAATTCGTCAAATCGAATTCTTTAACATTTCAAGCCTTACATTAATTGCAAAAATATCACATTTTCATTTCTTGTTTAAAGAAATTCAATTTCACTTATTTACTTACTTTAATAATTTTCCAAAACTTAATTAATAAAGAAATTCAATTTCAATTATTTACGAAATAAAATTCACTTATTCAAAAGTTCAATTTTCTTTTTAAAGAATTCAATTCAATTTAATCATTAAATAATTCGATCTTATTTAATTATTAAATAACACAAAACTTAATTATTAAATAATTTCAAAGTTTAATAATTTCAACTTAATTAAAATTTCACTTAATTATTAAATCATTTCAAAGTTTAATAGTTTCAAACTTAATTCAATCATTTCTCAAATCAAACAACATTCTTTCATCAATTACATTGTTAATATTTTGCTCCAGATTATTAAATATTAACATTTTCCTTTCATTAAAAATTCAAATTTCAACTTCATTTCAAAATCCATATGATTTTATTCAAATAAAATCTTCGTTTATTTTCAAATCAATTTATTGACCAATCGGGTTTTTATTTAATTCTCTATCCTAGGTCAAAGTTCAATTTGGGTATTTATCATTTCAACCCGATTCCAATTCAATTCAAAATCAAGGCATAACAAAGGGAACTTGCAGTGTGATAACTGGGATGGTGTCAAAGTAAATAAACAAGCAACAACACACAATAACAATCCAATAATCAATTCAAATAATCCCGAAATAACCGTATTAATTCGCATTGTTATTTGTACGAATTAATATAATTAATTCTAGAATCTACACTATCATTTCATGTAGATTAAAGATTATTACATTACGGTTTTCACTTGTCATCTAATTACAATTTCATCCATCATCAATTTAACAACATACATTCAGTGGTTCAAGATGTAATTAAACAAATCCTACGTGTCAATAAATTCAACAGTTAAAGGGGTCATATTATACAAATGTCATTTAATCAAATTTAACATTTAATTATCCTATATCAAGTTCAATTTCATACTATTTATCATTTTAACATTAACAATTTATCTTTCAATATAAACATCAACAATCAATCAATTTCAGTCAAACTGTATTATCATCACATAAATAATTAACAGATAATGGGGTCAAATGTCACAGGTGAACTGATACAGGTAATAGCATATAAAACAGTGTAATTAACTATCAGCAGCATATTTCAATTGTCGTTTCAATTGAAATCAAATCTAATAAATAAAAGAACGTTAATCGTGAGTGAGTGCTCACCTTTCGAGGCTAGAGAACACACGAAGATAGACAACACAATAGGCTACGATTTGAATTTGCAAAATTGACCAAATCCAAGTGCGGATTTCCAAAGCAAGGCGGGATTGACATGGATTAGACGAACAAGGCTGAAATTCAAAGTTTGATGAACCGAATCAGAATCAGTTTGATATCTATGACAAATATTTGCTATTTTATACAATCAATATTTTAACATATATTGTTGAAAACTTTTGAAAACATATATACTCAAACGAAAAAATGATGAAAACCTTGGTATACAACAAAAACCAAATCGACATATTCATACATTTTAAATTTTAACGACTAACCCTTTAGAATATAATACATATAATATGCTGTAATAAAAAAAATAAGAATTTTCAAACTTATGCACTGTGACTTCGACTCATATACTCATCTACCTTACCCAGATTAATTACAAAACATCATACACAGAGAGTATTAAAACTTTCTTTATAATATACTTTACCTTTAAAGATAGAATATGTGCAGATCATCCTTATGAACAAAACAAATATACGTACATATAATTTCAACAAAGTCAGAGAAACCAAAACATGCTTATATAATATATTATACCCTATACACACATCATCTCATAACTCACGTTCATATATTAATATGTTTCCCTTTTCCAACAACTAACAACATACCATAAAAATATAAAAAAACATGTCTATGCAAACTCAACTTGCGAATAAATATGTGCAGACCAATTATATTTGAGGTTTGAAATGAAATATGTATTGTGCCTGTGCCATTTTTTTTTACAAAACAAAATATAATTGAATGAACGTAATTTGCAAAAAATAAAATAAAATACATAAGTAAATAAAATATACGATAATAATATACCTTATATTACAAATATGTTCTATAAATCAAAATATACAAACTCACCAAACATTACATTGAACAAAAGGGCTTGCTGGCATCACGTGGAGGTGGCGGCGGGCTGAAGTGTGAGGGGAGACGAGGCCGATCCATTGTATGTTGAAGGCGGAGGTGGGTTCCTGAGGGGTGGCGGTCTCGGCAATGGGAAAGAGGAAGTGGGAAGGCCGTGAGTTTCGGTGGGAAGAAGGAGACTTTCTCGGCTGGAAAGTTGATGGTGGCTACGGTTCTTGGTGAGGTAAGGTGAGGTTGGAAGACCAATGGGAAGGGACGAGTGGAAGGTCAGTCGAAAGTGGGGCGCGCGGAAGTGGTAGAGGGGGAGGTGGGAACTGTTGAAATGAAGGTGAACAGTTCAGAAAATGTAAGAAACCAAAAGAAGAAGCAGTGAATATGAACTTACTTTATTTTCTCAAAATGAATAGGCGGGGGAAAAGAGAACGAACCGGCAACGTATTGGAACCAGTGAAAGTAAAAGTTAGGCATTTATTTTCTGAAAACAATAAATGCTAGTGGCTATTGGGTTTAACTCAGTGGACAACTAATCAACGGGAAATTTAAATGGTTTGAAATATGGAACCGATACGAAAGTCGTTATCGGGATTGCACCGCGTATTAGGCTTCGAAATTTACAATCGAATATACCGTGGAGATCAGCACGACGAGACGATCAAAACGGTATACAGATATCCGTGGTACGATCATCTGATCAAAAGTCGATATCGGTACCGAAAATGCTGCTATTTTGCAGAAAATAAGAACGACGGAGCAATAGATGTCCGAATTTGGAAAAATGACGAACTGACATCTTGCTCAGAAGATGGTTTAGAATTTTTCTATGTAAAAATATTTAGGTTCCGAAAACATTTTATTTTCAACGTTTTTTAACTGATTAAATTGAAGTGGATTTACGCGCGAAATAAACTTTCATATTTTCGGACGAAAATTTACCAGTTGCTATATTTAACTGGACGCATTCCAAATATCAAATTTATATTTCAAAATTTTATCGTTTAAAATTTCACAAAATTTCAACTAATTACGTTATTAAAACAGTTGAAATTTTATGGGTCGTTACAGGTTTTGATCAAGGAACCAGATCTGAGTCCGCACTAGGAAGTCGGGTGAACGATACTAGTTCGAAAATGAAATTGTGTGATCGAGTGAGCGATCGGATTTGATATTGCATACGGATGATATACGTACATCGTACGGGCTTGAATGAAATAAATATTGAAAATTTTGAAAGGAGTAAATAAAATGATATTGAATTCTATGATTGGATATTATTGCTAAGTGGGGTGCAGGTAATTAAAATCAAAAGATAAATTGATGTTTTGATTTCAGAAGATAAATTTGAATTGCTCGACAAAAAGGTATGTGTTTAAATTACCATATGAAATTTGATGGTTTTCTAATCTAGCCACTTGGCTTTTGTTTTCTTTTGAAATTTGGGGCCCGTAGAGGCATTTTGTAGTTGTTTCGATTTAGCCGCGCAAAGAAGACGCTGGCGAAATTTTTCAAAAATTTTGAGAGTTAGAAAGATTTTGAAGAAATTTTGATAATTTAAATTTGGTTTTAAATTATAGTTTGAAATGGTTGTCTAAATAATATCGGTTGAAATCTATGGATGAATGTGGGAATTAGAAAAGCGATAATGGGTTTCAATAAATTGTTTTGGGAAGTTGTTAAAAAAAACTGTTTGGCTTTGGGGAAAATAGTTAACGGGTTGTGGACCATTCTTCTTAACTAGCAATTTCAGGGACGAAATTCTTATAAGGGGGGGAGGAATGTAACGACCCGGAATTTTAGATATTTGAAATTGGAATATTTAATTGATTTTAAATATTTAAAAGTTAATTTTTAACTTGAATTTCAAATATCACTGTTTATTGGGTAATTAAATTATTTGATTTAATAATTGGGAATTGGGTAAAATATTAAATCGGGAGTTTCAAGCTTGTTAAAAATATTTCAAAGGCTTATAAAATTAATATTGATAATACTGAAGATAATAAAAATGTTAAAAGTGAATTTAAAGGTGATTTGTTTAGTTTTAAAAATATATCGTTAAATTGACATTTAAAAATAGCCTTCCGAAGCATAGTCTCGGAATTCGACGAAACCTGTTCCATTGGATCCGTAATAGTGTATTATTATCGGATTTCAAATTTTGTAGCATTTGGGGTTGTCGTGTGGCCGCACGGGATATAAACGCGCTGAAATTTATATCGAAAATTCAATATGATAATAAGGTCCAAAAAGCTATCTTCTCCATACGACCGAATTAGGACTTGAAACATTTTCCATTGCGTTCGAAATAAGGGTATAACATTATAGACGCCTAGTGGCATGCCTCGATAGGAGGTCTAGATTTTAAGTTGCGTTTATCGAGACAATTTGAATTTAATTAAAAATATATATATTTATATATACTGGCCAATTTTCAGCTGTATTTCCTTTACATCAGATCTTTTTCTCCTCTTTTCAGTCACTGTAGCAAGTATATTCCCACACACAAAATTCCTTTCAAAATATCACTTTCCCCTTTCATTTCATTTCATAGCCGAGCTTTTCAAAATATCAGAGAAAAGAAAAGAAAATTTTATATATATGAATCGCAGTCTTCATTTCTTCCTCATTCCTTTTCTTTTTATGTTGTTCGAACCAAACAAAAGAATGACAGAGCATCTTAACAAATCGAAACTTCCCTCTTCTATTTCCGTTTCCAAAATGCCCAGTTTTAAAATAAAATTAAATAAAGAAATGACTGCCGAACTAAGGGGTAGTTCGAAGGAGGAATCGAAATCGAGTTAAGCCTAGTTTATAAAAAAAATCGGTCTGCTATTCGAGCTCGTAGGTCGCGGCAATGTTTTGGAAAAGGGGATCGTGAGTTCGATCAAGTAGGGTTTCGATCATATTTTGTTGGGGTGTGATTTTAGGGTTGTGGTAGCAAGAGGGATCCGTCGACGTGGAGATCGTGACTTGATCAGGGCGACGTCAGTAGACGAGGAGACTGTCGCACACGAGCGCGGTTTTGGGAAAAGCAACGAACGAAGCCGAGTATCCATGGAAGGTTGATCGATTTGGGGAAGGGGGTTTTCTACCTTTAGGCTCGCGGCAGGATGGCGTCCAGAGGGGAGGTTGCGATGGTTTGAATCGGGCTCACGTGAGAGATGGAGGTCGAGGTTGGGTTCAAGGAGGGGTTCACGAGGTTGGGTGAGTTATCTCACATAGTCTATGTGTATATACTTATCAACTTTGGTTTTAAATTATGGATTAAAATGTTAATCTGCTGGGAACACACACACACACACACACATATATATATGCATAGGTTAAGAACTGCTGGTCTGATCGAAGAAAATATATATAAGTTAAGAAATATATATATATATATATATATATGCACATTTTAACTTACTATTAAATTTGGAAAAATATATATTAAGGTATTTTTATTTTATTTTTATTAAATTAGGTATGGATATACATATTAGAGAAAACAGAAAATATATATGTAGATAAGATTTTGAAAAAAAAATATACGTACATATTTTCACTTATGTTTAATTTTAAAATAATGTATTAGGGTGATTTACTTGTTTAATTAACTTATTTAAATTATTTTAGTTACTAAGAAAATTATTAAAGGAAAATTTGTTTAAAATTAAATTAATAAATGGTAATTGACTGTTCGATTATTTCAAATATTAATAAACCATATAATGTTTATACAAGGTATGAAATCGTGAAGAAAACAAGCCGGTTTGGATCGGATTGCAAATTAAATTCAAAGGTGAGTTAATCTCACTCAAATTGGATTTCTGGTTAATTTAAATAGTTAAATTTAAATTATTGGATGATTGATTGAAATTGATAATTATTATCAGTCTGGATGTGATAGTATATATAGTAGTATATATATATATATATTGTAGTGATTGATATTCCCGCATTATATAACATATGAGACCCTATGCGCCCCGTATAATAGCGGTTGACCCTTTATACCGTGGTATCCCCCTCGAAGTAGGATTGGTATTTTTTATATTGTGCTAACATCTGTGGATGCAGGGAAACAGGTTGGAGGGATCCAACTGGATTTTTCAAAAATATTGAAATTTATTCTCATATTCAGTGATTTGATTATTTGATAATCTGTGATAGATTATAGTGTAAATTAAAGTTATTGAATGCCATGGTTTGGCTGAATATATTTTGGTATTTTAAGATATCAAAAATATAAAGATTGGATTTTTAAAGGAAAATAAAAAGAAAATTTTAAGTAAAATATTATAGCGAAGTGGATAAATTAAAAAGAGTGAATTTGGGAAAAAGGGTAAGAGTTTGATTTTAAAGTCCCATTGAATAAATTTCGGGTATGGGAAAATAGGGATTTTGAATAAATGGGAAATAAAGAGTTTTGAGGACTTAAGCAATATTGTTTAAGAATTAAAGGCTTTATTTTTAAATCCAAGATTTAAATGGTTTGGGAAAATAAAAAGAGAATTTTTGAAATAAAATATATATGAAATTGATGTTTCATATTTAAATAAGATTTGAACCAGAAGAGGGAAGTAAATCTGAAAATTCGGTGAATCGGTTTGAGAATCGATTAGTTGTTTTTGAAATGGTGATTAAAGGGAAAATGGGACTATGGAATTGATAAACAAAGTTTTATAAAGTGAAGTAATTATCAGTGGATAATTTGGAATTATAAATCCACGGTGGAGATTTATAAGGGGATGAGTAAATCGTTTTAAAAATAAAAGAGAGTTTTATTTTTAAAAGTATGGGAAAGAAAATTTACGGGATTTGGGACGTAAATTAAATTGGAGATAAATCGAGAAGGATTTAAAACAATTAGACCGATTTTATTGGAGTGGAAAGGGTATTTTCCTGAAATGCTAACTATATTTTCAAAGAAGATTTTTAAGTATAAATTAGAATTTTTAAAGGTTTTAAAGGAATGTTTTGGAAAAGTTTATTATTTCGTTGTTTTAAATTTTTTAAAGTAAATCTTAATTAAGTTAATTTTAGTAATAATTATTTTAAAGGTTAAATTAGTATTATGATTTAAAAGATAATTATTAAATAGAGGGAATTAGGCAAAAGGACAAACTTTGAAAAAAAATTAGGCTGAAGGACACAAAGTTTTATTTTTGGGCTGAAGGACAAACTTTGAAAGAAAATTAGGCTGAAGGAAAATGCTAAATATAGTTAGCATTTTGTACAGTGCAAACATTGTACAAAATGCTAATTATAACTAGCATTATATCCAGTTTTACATTGTACAAAATGCTAGTTGTATTAGCATTGTCCTTCAGCCTAAAAATAAAATTTGTTGTCCTTCAGCCAAAAATTTTATGAAAATTTGTCCTTGTGCCTATTTTCCACTATTAAATATTTATAATTTATACAATAGTTTTTATTTTAAAAAGTAGTTTTGGCTAAGTTCTGTTTAGAGGATTATTTTAGAATTTCATAAGTATTATTTTGAATAAAGAATATAATAGTTTTGTACTTAGCGGTTTTAAGTGTATATTTTTGGGATAAAGTGATTTAATTTATTTAAATCTAAATTTAATAAGACTTGGCATTTTTCAGTGGAAATAAAATAATTGGTGGGATGATTGTTTAATTTGATAGTTAAATAACCGACTATCAATATTGGCCAATGCGCTGATCGTTTTGAAGAGACCGGGATCGGATTTAATTATCCGAAAACCACTTCGATCCGGTTTGAACGTAGCGAATGAATACCATAAAGACGATGAAGACAGTGATTCGGTTTGTCCAGATCCAGGGCAACTAGTATGGACGAATGCTATCAGAACATCATCATTGGAGGACGATGAGCATTCTAAGTGAAATTTGTTCCTAAAAGGTAACGTTTAGCCTCAAGCATCATCAACCGGGAATGGCTAAAACAGGGGAGGTGCAGCAAGGCTAAGTGGTTAGCACCCAATTAGGGTAAGGTCATCCCTGTATAGAGTCCCTTTTTTATCTCGGCTGTGTGGCGGTTGCTGATCCCAACCGCGGGGTGATCTTATTCGAACTATCCAGTAAGG
This sequence comes from Allium fistulosum, assembly GCA_030737815.1. NCBI lineage: Eukaryota > Viridiplantae > Streptophyta > Magnoliopsida > Asparagales > Amaryllidaceae > Allium > Allium fistulosum. The sequence goes on along the minus strand of CM060905.1, from coordinate 862,278,582 downwards.
GGTAGCTCCGGTCTTGTGTTGCAGGGGGTCGGGAGTGATCCTCGGTACTCTGATCTAGGCCAGGTACCGTGACCGACGGTACCCCCAGTAGCCCTGCCATTGTATGGAATCCATTCTCCAATAAGCACCAGTACGGTTTTGATTGTGGCCAACTATGCTGGAACGTGAGATGCAAGCATTTCAGCTAGATTCTATTTACTTTCTATAAACACTATTATAATATTAGACGGGTTTGATAAAAATGTTTTGGTTATCATAAGGAAAAAACCCGGCATGTTTATTTATGGCGTGGTCTTACGAGATACCTTTGTTTTCAAAAGGGTTTTAAAAACTTTAATAATTCAATTGAGTGTGTTTTTCTCACGCTAGTTTTCCAGACTGACTCAGGTGTTATTTTATTATAATGCTCGGGTCAAACCGAGTATTACAGATACAAAATAGGATGCTATGGAGCTCAGGAGACGAGCTGGATGATGGAGATGTATATCACGTATTTGACTTATATTCCGCTGTGTATGGTATGTTGTATATTCAGCTTTGTGAGGACAAGTTATTATAACTGTCCAGTGTTGTGTTTATTGATTGTGTGTACTCTGATGATGTAATTTATAAAAACAGTAATAGTTCTTTTTGTATAAAGGTCAGTTGTTATCTATTATATATTGTTCCGCTGCGATTGTGAGATTCTCTGTTGTTGTTTTCTATTTTCTTCTTCTACCTCTTTCTTCTTTTCCCTTACGGTTGAGTAATTTCGGAATTCGATTGTTCGGCATGTAATACTATGGGCATATTGATGTCGATTTTCGAAGGTCAAAAAACCGGATCGTGACAGTACCACTTGACCATAGGGTAGAAAATTATATACGGACACTGGACTGGTTAAATTAAATGATTTTAAATCCTTAATTTTTGAATCCTGTTAAATGATATTATGAAATAAATTTTATTTATATAAACTGAATTATTTTCAAAACCCAAACTTTAAAATGTTGAAATTGAAATTGGTTTAAATGAATTATTTAAAAAAATTAAATTGAAATTTTAAAGTTGAATTTTGAGATATAAATGAAATTTATCAAAATTGAGTTATTGTAACCATTTGAATATTTAAACTTAGAAATCTATTAATTTAAAGTGGTTTAAATTTGTAGTTCAAACATGGATTTGAAATCGATATAAATTGAAATGGTTTGATGAGAATTTGAATTGAAAGATTAAAATTGAGTTTTGTTGATTGAAATCTGGATATGCTCTATATTTGTTGAAATGAAAGAAATAGTTTGATTTGATTCAATTTTCAAAATAAACTATTTAATATAAACTATTTAAAAATCTATTATTTTAAAATTTAGATTATTTAGAATTTCAAAACTATTTACTATATAAACCATTTCCAATAATCAAACCATTTTACATAAAAATTATTTTATCTGTTTTAAAATCATTAAACTATTTAAACTATTAAACTAATTTACCTATTAAAAACTAATTTAACTATTAAAGCTATTTTAAATCTATTTTAAACTATTAAAACTATTTTTTAATCTATTTTACTCGATTAAAATTATTTTAAACTATTAAAATCTATTTTAAAACTATAAAAGCTATTTTAAAGCTATTTTAAACTATTAAAACTATTTTAAACTATTTTTAACTATTAAAACTATTTTAAACTATTAAACTATTTTAAACTATTAAACTATTTTAAACTATTTAAATTGTTTATGACTATCCAACCTATTTTCAAAAATTCAAACGGTGCAAGGCAGAATTGTTTATATTTAAATCCTTGATTTAAAAGCGAATATGGTTAAATGATGTTATAACCTACGTTGGAATTTGAAATGAGATTTTCTAGTGAAATGACATATTTTGAGTAAATATGATGGTTTTGAAATGAGGATTTAGCCTAGTTTGGGGATAAGATGTAACGACCCAGAATTTTGAACAATTTAAATTGAAATTATTTAATTAATTTTAAATATTTGAATGATGGTTTGACTTGAATTTCAAATTATCAGAATGAGTTAGGCGATTAAATTATAAAATTTAATCTATTGAAAGTTGAATAAAAATTGAATCTTCAATTTTAAGCTGAAGAAAAATACTTTCAGAGCTTGGAAAATTTATATTGATGACACTGAAGATAATAGAAGCTTCAGAATTTAATTTCACACTATTTTGTTCAGTTTTGAAATTTTATCGTTTGAACCGATATTTAAAAAAACGTTCCGGGGCATAGTCTCGGAATTCGACGAAACCAGTTTCATTGGGTCCATAATATTGTATTATTATCGGATTCCAAATTTCGTATTAATCGAAGTTGTTATGCGAGCATACGACGTATAAACGCGTTGAAATTAAATCAAATTCAATTTAATTTTAAAATCTGAATTTGGTCAACATCAGCACTTTTGCCCTCAACTCAAAATACTGTAGAGGTAATGTAAACACGTTCTCTCTGCAAAATCACGTACTCAAGCCACCCTACATCTGAACGTGCTGATCTATTGTCCCCTTTTCTTTTATAAATCACGCAACCCATTATTCTCGTTTAAAGAAAAAAAATCGAATCCTCTCCAGTTTTCAAAAATCGAAACAAACAAAGAAAAATGGCCGCGTACGATTTCCCTCTCCCTCATTCATTTTCAAAATCGAGCAGTTAGGGCAATTGCGATTTTTCGAGGGCGACGATGAATTTGAGCTTGGCATTCTCGATCTCGGCAGTTGGATTGGGGCGTGGCTCGCGTGCGAGTTATCGAAGGGCGATTAGGGGTTTCAAGACGAGGGGAAGCAGTGGCAATTGGTGGAGGCGCGCATCGCGACTGGAAGCATCGCAAGGCAGGCGACGTGGTCGCGAATTGATTGAGCATCGGCGGTGGAGTCACGTGATGCGTGTCGTGGGAAGTCGCAGCCGCGATTTCAATCGGCAGAGGGGATGGGAAGGCGAAGTCGAGAGGGAGGCACGCTCGTTCACGCGAAGTTCGATGGTGACGGAAACATCGAGCAGTAAGGTATTGTTTTATAAATTCAGAGTAAATTTTAAAATATATGTTTATGCAGAAATACATATACAGATTGAATTTTGAATAAAAGGAAATGATAATAATATAGATGTATATACATTTTTAACTTGCTAGTTATTTTCTTTAATAATGAATTATGATAGATCTGTAGTTTAACTCAAAAGGAAATGAACTTGTTTAAAGATATATATATATATATATATATATATATGATTTTAAAATGTTATAGAATTTTATAAAAATAGATTTAAAATCTGTATGGGTTATGTTATCAGTATTTTTGAAATTTCAAAGGGGAATTAAAGAGATTTGTAAAATTTAATTATTAGTTGATTTGTTATTTAATGGTAATGAATTGTTTGATAAGTTAAAATATTAATAACACAAATATACTTATTTCCATTTACTAGTGAAATTTTTAAATAATGAACTATGGGAAAATTTATTTGTTCTTAGATACTTAAGAAATTTATTAAAGTAGAAATATTGGTTTAAATAAAACTATCAATTTATTTAACTATTAAAATGAAATCACCGATGAATCAAAATAGTCAAATGAAAATTTATTATTCGATCTGTTCGAATATTAATAAATTGTATAATTGCTTATACAAGGTCAAAACTGTGAAATCAAGTCGGAAATGGAAAATGGATTGCAAATTAAATCAAAGGTGAGATTTTCTCACTCGAAGGAAAAATTTAATATTGCAGTTATTGATTGATTGATTGCTATTTGAATGTGAGATAGTATATATAGTAGTATATAGCAATATATATATATATATATATATTGGCATATGTATATATTGCAGTTGTTGATTTCCCGCATTATATAGCGGATGAGACCCTATTGCGCCGCATAATAGCGGATTGATATTTTTATAAATCCCATATACCGCGATATTCCACCTCGAAGTGGAATGGGTATTGTGCTAACATCTGTGGATGTAGGGAAACAGGTTGGAGGGATCCAACTGGATTCCTCACCAGTATTTATTTGATTACGGATATTGTGATATTTGTTGATTATCATATTGATATATGATGTTGGATGTTGTGATTGACAAATTGGTGTGTTGCATCATCGGATTCATTTTTGAAGTTTAAAAATAACGATGTTGATTTTAAAAGAGATTTTTAAACTGATTTTTTTGAAAGTATACGTTTTATTAAATTTTTGGATTGATTCATCTTAAATAAATAAACGTTCAAATTTTTATGTTATGAAAATTATGATTTTTATGAAATATAACCGAAAGGTGATTTTTGAAATAAATAGTTAAGTAATTTATAAAATGGTTTAAATTGGGATTTTAATTTATTAAAAATGATGTATATAAAAGATGTACAAAAATTGATATCTATAAAATTAAAAATATTGGAATTATAAAACGAGTTTTTATAAGTGTTAAAAATGAAATATTAATGGAATTCGTAAGTGAATGAAATTTATAGATTTATAAATTGTGAAGTTATAAAATGAATGAAATTGTAGAATAAAAGATTTATAAGAAATTAACTTATAAATTGGATTTTTGCCTTTAAATGGAAAATTGATCGAATTTGTTAATAAAGGAGATTTATAATCAAAGTTGTTATGAAATATAAAGGTGAATTTATAAACGTTGTTTTATAAATCCGAAAATCAATCAAATTTGATGAATGTAATATAAAAGGTTATTAAGGGAATTTTATCCACGATTTGGGATAATGGATAAATTCTTGAAATAAAATGTGTAGAAAATATTGAAATCTGGTTAGTAAAGTATATTCACGATTTTGGACAGTGAATATATTACTAAATAAAATGGATATGTTTTGGGGAAGTGACATTAAAAATGAAGTAATTGTTTTAAAAGATGTTTTAAAACGTGTTAAGTATCGAAAACATAGATTTCAACATTCATTGTTGAAATAGACGTTTTCGAGAAATAGAATGTAACGACCCAGAATTTTGAACAAATTAAATTGAGAATATTTAATTAATTTTAAATATTTGAACGATGATTTAATTTGAATCCCCGATATAACTTTGAATTTGGTGATTAAATTATAAAATTTAATCTATTGTAAGTTGAATAAAAATTTGTATCTTCGATTTTAAGCCGAAGAAAAATATTTCGAAAGCTTTTAAAATTCGTATTGATAACACTGAAGATAATAGAAGCTTCAGAATTGAAGTTTACAGTTATTTGTTCAGTTTTGAAAATTATACCGTTCAGCCGATATTTAAAAATAGCCGTCCGAGGCACAGTCTCGGAATTCGACGAAACCAGTTCCATTGGGTCCGTAATATTTAATTATTGTCGGATTTCAAATTTCGTATTTTTCGGAGTTGATAGGTGAGCACACGACACAAAAACGCGTCGAAATCAAATTGAATTTAAATTTAAATTTTAAATTGGGTAACATTAGCACGTCGTCTTCCCTTAACTCACGCCAACAATCACGCAAGAATGACGAACGTATCGTGCAAACCCATCCCTCTTCAATTTTAAATAATCATCTTCCTTCGTCTATCTAAATAATTTCACAGAAGAAAAATTTAAAGGTAACATTTCGTTCGAATTAAAATTTATGGCCGCATAAACCTTTCTCCCCAAATTCAAAATCTACTATCTCTCCACCTCCTCCCTTTCAGATTCCACGAAACCGTGCCCTCCTCTTTATTCTCAAATAAATCATTCAAGCTCTAATAGAGATAGTAATGGCTGCCTCTTCATTTTCGTATTCAAATCGAAGCCGAGTTCAACTCGAGCAAGGCAGGAGGCGCGTCGCGATTTATCGCGTGAGGAAGGAGGCACTCGCGAGTGGGCAGTGGCTGTCGACTGGGCGCGCGAAGCTAGGGAATAGCGAGGTGGTTCGCGAGTTCGTCGCGACCAGGGAAGGCACCGCGTGACTGTAAACGTGGCGTTCGATTTTAGGACTCGAGTGAGGCAGCGCGAGGCGTTCGAAGTGGCGAGGTCTGGTGGTCGCGATCTCAGCAGGAGACAACTTCAACTTCAAAACGGGGGCGGCGATTCGCGAATGCGAGGGAGGAGCATGGTGTTCGGTGGCATCGACTGGGATTCAAAGTCGACAGAGAGGCCTGGGTTCATTCGAGTTGTCAGTGAGGTAATCACTGTGTTTATTTTATTGTTTGATTAAATAAATAAATAAATATATATATATATATATAGATGTTTTAGCTTACTAATATTTTGGAAAAATATAACAGTAAAGTTCTGTTTTAACTATATACAGATATGTGTATAGGTTGAGAAAAGATTTTGTTTGGTTAGTTACAGAAATGGAATAAAAGTATATATTTCAACTACATATTGTTTAGGAGATTTTTTACAGTAAAGTTTGTTAAATTAAATTTTTGTTTAAAACCAAATGTACGAGTTTAAACTAAATAAGTAAGTAATAATTAATTATTCGATTTTATATAAGTAGGGATAGGCGGATAAAAGAAAATATATATAAGGTTATATAAAGATTTGGATATAAGAATTTAAGTTAAGAAATATCTGTTTAATTTAAAAGAAATAAGTAGGTATATTAGCAGGAAATTTAATTTTAGAGTTAATTTTTAGTTAAACAAATTTTATTAAAAGAAACTGGTTTAAAATAAAAATCATTGAATGATTAAAACTATCAAAACGAAAATTGGTTACTCGATTTAATTCGAATATTAATCGATTGTCTAAAATTGTTATACAAGGTCTAAAATGAAGAATCGATCAAAATGGGAAAATGGATGGCAAATTAAAAAGCTAAGGTGAGATTTTTCTCACTCAAAATATATTTTGTATTGCAGTTAGTTATTTGACTGATTGATTGCTATTGATTGTGATATTAGATATGATAGGATATATATCTATATATAGCAATATATACATATTGGCATATGTATATATTGGATTGATTGATTTCCCGCCTCGTATAGCGGATGAGACCCTATTGCGCCGTTAGTAAGCGAATGATTTTTATAAAACCCATATACCGCGATATTCCACCACGAAGTGGAATTGGTATTGTGCTAACGTCTTTGGATGCAGGGAAACAGGTTGGAGGGATCCAACTGGATTCCTCACCAGTATTTATTTATTTACAGATGTTGATATATATTCTGTTATCATATGATGATATATGATGTTTGATGTTGTGATGGACTAATTGATGCGTTGCATCATTGGATTCAAAATTTTAAAGTTTAAAAATAACGATTTTAACTTTAAAAGAGATTTTTAAGTATACGTTTTATTTAAAATTTTGAATTGATTTACTTTAAATAAATAAATGTTATAAATTTAAAGTTATGGAGATTATAATGTTTGTGAAAGATAACCAAAAGATGATTTTTGAAATAAATAGTTAAGTAATTTATAAGATAGTTTAAATTTGAATTTTTGAATTATTAAAAACGATGTATATAAAAGATGTACAAAATTGATATTTATCAATTAAAATTATTGGAATTTTAAACGAGTTTTTATAAGTGTTAAATTTGTAAAGATATGAAACTTATAGAATTATATGTTGTAAAGATAGGAAATTTATAGAATTATAAATTGTGAAGATTTGAAGTTTATAGATTTATAAAATTTGAGGTTTATAGATTTATAAAGTATGAAGTTATAAAATGAATGGAATTGTAGAATAAAAGATTATAAGAAATTTACTTATAAATTGGGTTTTTGCCTTTAAATGGAATATTGATCGAAGTTAATAAAAAGGAAGATTTATAAATCAAAGTGGTTATACAATAAAAATAGAAAGAGAATTTATAAACGTTGTCTTATAAATTCGAAACCAATTTAATTTGATAAATTAAACATAGAAGGTTATTAAAGGAAATGTATTCGCGATTTGGATAGCGAATTATCCTTAAAATAAATGTGTAGAAAAGACTGAAATTTGGTTAGTAAAGTATATTCACGGTTTTGGACAGTGAATATATTGTTAAATAAAATGGATTCATTTTTGAAGAAGTGATATTTTAAAATGAAGTTAAATTGTTTTTATCGATGTTTTAAAAATGTATTATGAATCGAAATCATAGATTTCAACACTTGTTATTGAAATAGATGTTTTCGAGAAATATAAGGAAATGGTGGACTATAACATTGTTGTTATAGTAAATGATTTCCGAAAGGAAATATTTTTATGTAGTATTGGGATTTATATATCTATCTTAAAATCTGAATCCCTATACTAGTGATTTTGAGTCGTCGTAACAATGTTTTACGTAACATTCGTTTTGACTCAAATGATTTCCTTAAAGAATGAAATATATACTTAATATTGATTTAAGTATATCGAATATTTTCCAAGTGTTGAAAATAAATAGATTTGTGAAATACTTATTATTAAATAAGTATGGGAATGTTTTCCAAAATGAAATGAAACATTTTTGAGATTTTATCTTCTTAAAGATAAATTGAAATTGAATATTGAAAACGATTTGAAAATCGAATATCAATAGATATTTGGAAATATAAATTCACTAGGAAATTTATAAAAGAAATGGGAATTCGTTTTGAAAATAAATATTGATTTATTTTGAAGTGTGGAAATTTTATATCTAGTAAAGATATTTTGGAAGATAAAATATTTGGGAAAATTATTTGGAATATGATGATGTTGCGCATCTCTATTGATAGTTAAATAACCGACTATCAATAATTACCTTGAATGGTATTTGTTGTGAATTGGATGAATTTGAATGCCACACTTATTTTTGAATAAGCGCTCACTATTCGGGTTAGCCGGGAAAGGACCATGGGGTCGTATAACCCATTCCGAATATGTGATACGTCGTTATGAATTGCATTCGAAGACCGGTGTTGAAGACCGATATTTTTGAAAACGGAAGGATTACCGTCGAGTTACTCTACATCGGCTGATCTCCGATTTAGAGGTTTTATCACCCTTAGTGACGGGAAGTCCGGACGTGATTAGAAAATTATCCGGATGTGCAAGGGCTTCGTGAGAAGTGCCTTCGGTTCTGTTCGATCCCGAAACAGACTTGTATGGATTGTGTGTCTGACGTTACAATTTGAGATATAAAGCTGATTTCTTTCAAATACATTTCTGTTGGTGGCGGAGAATTTATTCTCTTAGCTTAACACCCTTCTCTGAGACGTACGAGCTCAGAGGTTATGTAGTTGAAATTTATCAGCGATATATCCCAATTTGGTAACGTGGCATACTGAGTGTTGTTGTGAAATGATCAGTGTTTGATCATTTGCGATATGATCATTTGTTTGATCTTATATCTTTGTGATCATAGGTTGATCATTTTGTTTGACCCGAAGCATGGCTTTGTAGAAAGCGTAGCTTTGTGGATGAGACTTCGTCGAGCCTCACACCCCGGAAATGGTCAAAACAGGAAGGATGCAGCAAGGTTCTAGGGAGTAGCGCCCCTTAGTGTATGTCATTTCTTTTGGATAGAGGTGGTATCATGGTATGGAGCCCAGATACTTAACCTATGTGGTTGCTGCATTATTATTTTGATGTGGTTTGTTGGAAATCGGGGATCCTCGGGAAGATCGGTTACGATCGGGGGATGACATACGCGTGTCAGTAGTTACCTATTTTTGCAGAGGTAACCCGGCCTTGTGTTGGCAGAGATCCGGTTAGGTTCTCGGGTCGTCTATTCCAGGGACGTACCCATCGTGGAAAAGGAAGTTCCTTAGCCTGACCATTTGTTGGAAATCCAAAGAAACAATACGAGCCTTGTACGGTTTTAGTTGTAGAACCTGCCATTCACTTATGGTGGTCACCACTGTTTGGATGGTAGTTATAGTAGGCATAGTTCGGAATGTCTATGCTGGCTAAGATTTATATTATACTTTCGAACTGTTTTCTACACTATGCACTAATAATAATATCAAAAAGGATTTGATTTTGCGTAGTAAGCATCTTTGACTATCATAAGAAGAAATCTCCTCCAATTCTGCGTTTGCATTGTGTGTGTGGTGGGAGGTCTTATGGTAGTTTCATTTTCCAAAAGCATTGCGAATTTGTTTTATTTTCTTTGTGAAAAATAACTGTTTTACGATCTCACACCAGTCACCATGACTGACTCGGAGTTCATTGTTCCCTTCTAAACTCTGGGTGCCCACAAATTTCCACACGGGCAGCCTAGAGTTATGTTATCAGGATATTCTGGATATTCTGGAGCTTTGGAGATAAGCTGGATGGCGAAACGTATCATCTATATTTTTGTATTATTCCGCTGTGTATTCTGTATGTGGACAAGTTATATAACTGTCCATTGTTGTATATTGACTCTGATTGATGTATGTATAAACTGATATAGTTCTTTGTTTTAAAAGACTAGTGTTTATCTATTATATATTGTTCCGCTGCGATGTGTAAGCTTCTGATATTGTTTTCTGTTTCTATTGTTGTTCTGTTGTTCTTCTCTTCTTCTTCTACTCTTTTCTTCTTCTTATACCTTTTTCTTCTTTTTAAAACCATAACTTTTCGGGTTTCCGGCACTCGATGGCTCGGCAGTCGATAAAGTGAGTATCGATGTCGAATTTTCGAAAGTCGAAAATTTCGGGATGTTACATTTGGTATTAGAGCATATGGTTAAGCGACAACCCTGCTCTGTTGGGTGTTACTCATTAGAGATAGAGTCAGTAGTACTCTAGAATGAGTTGAGTGTAATAATAGATACGAGCGCGTATTTGTTAGTGAATATAAAAATGTTTTATATTGTGTTTGCTTATCCGTTGAGATGTTTGTGAATTTTGGTCGGTATGTGGGACGCCATATTATCGATAGGGATTTCTAAACACTTAAACGAGGCAAGACGACATAGTATTGTTTTAAATAGGGTGAATGAAATAATTTTGCCCAAAACTATTTTTGTATAGAAAAGAAATGGTTTTCTATGAATTATCATAGTATATGGATGTTTGGATGTTAGGAAGTAATAATAGTGAACTATCATCATTGAAATTAAATGAGAAATTGGAATTATAACTCCAAAATTAAGAAATAAAATTCATATACAAATGAAATTAAAGAATGTAGATTATAAATGTGAATTGAAATTTGAAACGAAATTCCAGAGAAGTTTTTGGAAATGTTTTGAAAAGAATTTGAAAATTTTGGAGATTTGGAAAGTTAAATCATTTTTGGAGTTGAAAATGAATTTCGAAGGTTTTGAAAAATGTTTTGAAGGAATGAAAAGCTCTAAACTCTTTTCGGTCGCTGGAAAATAATTCCGATGATGATCGCGACATCATCGGTGTTCATTTTCGGGTTTCCAAAAGAGGAATTGCTGCTAAATTGCTTAAATGGAAGTTGTTTGGAAAATTGGGTTTTGTTTTGGAAATTCAAAGGATGATTTGAATTGATTTCAAAATGGTTTTGAAAAAGTTGAAACGACTCTGGAATCCTATTTAAAATACTTATGAAATATTATTAAGTTGATAACTTATACAGGTTGAATTTTGATAGAATAAATTTAACTTAAAAGATGGAGTTAAATTAATGTATGTACAAGTGAATCAATTAAATAAAGTGAAAAGATTACTCAAAGAAAATTTATTAAGTTGAAAATAAATTTGGAGTAGTAACAAATAAATTGGAATTGAGTATTGAATTATGGAAGTAAATTGTGAATGAATAAATAAATTCACAATTGTGATTTAATGAAAGTGAAATTGAAAGTTGAAATTCATTTTGAATTTGTAAGCAAATGAATTAAATCCAATAATTATAAAAGAAAGATAAATTGAATTCGAATTGCAAATCCAGTTTAAATGTAAGTAGATTTAACCGAAGGGGTAAATTGAAAATAAATATAATGTGTATATGGAATATTTATATTGAACCTAAGAAATGAAGAGTGAAATTCTTAAGTAAAATTTGATATTGAAATTATTCTAAGTTAATGATTGAATGAAGATAAAACTGGAATTGAAAATGAATGTTGAAAACAAATGTGAATTGTGTAAAATAAAATGAAGTTTTGAGATTAGTTTGAAGTGAACTAAAGTTAATTGATAAAAATTCAATATTCAGGAGTTAAATTGAATCCAAATTAGATTGGAATTGTGAATTGAATTCAAATGAATGCGAAATGTAAAATTGAATGAAAATGAATACATGTAACTTCAATAGTGAATTAGAAATGATATCAGAAGTGTTGAAAATTTTTGTAATTGAATGTGTAAAATAGGTTGAATATTGTAACTAGATATAATGGCTAGTAGGATATACAGGTATTATAAAGGAATTGGATTTGATTTTCAAAGATGAATTTGAATTTGCTCGACAAAAGGTAAGTATTTGAATTATAATATGAGTTTTTGCTGATTTCTTCTCTAGCCGCTTGGCTTTTTCTTTTTCTTTTTGAAATCTGAGAGTCCGTAGGGACGTTTTGTAGTCGTGCCGTATTAGCCGCGCAAAGGAGACGCTGGCGAAATTTTTCGAAAATTTAGGGCGTTAGAAAATTTTTGAGAAAATTTTGAAAGTTAAAATTTGAATTTAAATTTGAATTGGAAGTAAACAATGTTGTTTGAAACCTATTTTTGAAAGTAGAAAGTTAGTTGAATGATAACGAATCTTTAGTAGAAAGATTTGTTTTGATAAATTGATAAAACTATTGGATTGTGAAAAATAGTAAACGAGTTAAGGACTTTTTCTTCCTGATTTGTAATTTCGGGACGAAATTCTTTTAAGGAGGGAAGTCTGTAACGACCCAGAATTTTGAACAAATTAAATTGAGAATATTTAATTAATTTTAAATATTTGAACGATGATTTAATTTGAATCCCCGATATAACTTTGAATTTGGTGATTAAATTATAAAATTTAATCTATTGTAAGTTGAATAAAAATTTGTATCTTCGATTTTAAGCCGAAGAAAAATATTTCGAAAGCTTTTAAAATTCGTATTGATAACACTGAAGATAATAGAAGCTTCAGAATTGAAGTTTACAGTTATTTGTTCAGTTTTGAAAATTATATCGTTCAGCCGATATTTAAAAATAGCCGTCCGAGGCACAGTCTCGGAATTCGACGAAACCAGTTCCATTGGGTCCGTAATATTTAATTATTGTCGGATTTCAAATTTCGTATTTTTCGGAGTTGATAGGTGAGCACACGACACAAAAACGCGTCGAAATCAAATTGAATTGAATTTAAATTTAAATTTTAAATTGGGTAACATTAGCACGTCGTCTTCCCTTAACTCACGCCAACAATCACGCAGGAATCACGAACGTATCGTGCAAACCCATCCCTCTTCAATTTTAAATAATCATCTTCCTTCGTCTATTTAAATAATTTCATAGAAGAAAAATTTAAAGGTAACATTTCGTTCGAATTAAAATTTATGGCCGCATAAACCTTTCTCCCCAAATTCAAAATCTACTATCTCTCCACCTCCTCCCTTTCAGATTCCACGAAACCGTGCCCTCCTCTTTATTCTCAAATAAATCATTCAAGCTCTAATAGAGATAGTAATGGCTGCCTCTTCATTTTCGTATTCAAATCGAAGCCGAGTTCAACTCGAGCAAGGCAGGAGGCGCGTCGCGATTTATCGCGTGAGGAAGGAGGCACTCGCGAGTGGGCAGTGGCTGTCGACTGGGCACGCGAAGCTAGGGAATAGCGAGGTGGTTCGCGAGTTCGTCGCGACCAGGGAAGGCACCGCGTGACTGTAAACGTGGCGTTCGATTTTAGGACTCGAGTGAGGCAGCGCGAGGCGTTCGAAGTGGCGAGGTCTGGTGGTCGCGATCTCAGCAGGAGACAACTTCAACTTCAAAACGGGGGCGGCGATTCGCGAATGCGAGGGAGGAGCATGGTGTTCGGTGGCATCGACTGGGATTCAAAGTCGACAGAGAGGCCTGGGTTCATTCGAGTTGTCAGTGAGGTAATCACTAGGTTTATTTTTTTGTTTGATTAAATATATATATATATATAGATGTTTTAGCTTACTAATATTTTGGAATAATATAACAGTAAAGTTCTGTTTTAACTATATACAGATATGTGTATAGGTTGAGAAAAGATTTTGTTTGGTTAGTTACAGAAATGGAATAAAAGTATATATTTCAACTACATATTGTTTAGGAGATTTTTTACAGTAAAGTTTGTTAAATTAAATTTTTGTTTAAAACCAAATGTACGAGTTTAAACTAAATAAGTAAGTAATACTTAATTATTCGATTTTATATAAGTAGGGATAGGCGGATAAAAGAAAATATATATAAGGTTATATAAAGATTTGGATATAAGAATTTAAGTTAAGAAATATCTGTTTAATTTAAAAGAAATAAGTAGGTATATTAGCAGGAAATTTAATTTTAGAGTTAATTTTTAGTTAAACAAATTTTATTAAAAGAAACTGGTTTAAAATAAAAATCATTGAATGATTAAAACTATCAAAACGAAAATTGGTTACTCGATTTAATTCGAATATTAATCGATTGTCTAAAATTGTTATACAAGGTCTAAAATGAAGAATCGATCAAAATGGGAAAATGGATGGCAAATTAAAAAGCTAAGGTGAGATTTTTCTCACTCAAAATATATTTTGTATTGCAGTTAGTTATTTGACTGATTGATTGCTATTGATTGTGATATTAGATATGATAGGATATATATCTATATATAGCAATATATACATATTGGCATATGTATATATTGGATTGATTGATTTCCCGCCTCGTATAGCGGATGAGACCCTATTGCGCCGTTAGTAAGCGGATGATTTTTATAAAACCCATATACCGCGATATTCCACCTCGAAGTGGAATTGGTATTGTGCTAACGTCTTTGGATGCAGGGAAACAGGTTGGAGGGATCCAACTGGATTCCTCACCAGTATTTATTTATTTACAGATGTTGATATATATTCTGTTATCATATGATGATATATGATGTTTGATGTTGTGATGGACTAATTGATGCGTTGCATCATTGGATTCAAAATTTTGAAGTTTAAAAATAACGATTTTAACTTTAAAAGAGATTTTTAAGTATACATTTTATTTGAAATTTTGAATTGATTTACTTTAAATAAATAAATGTTATAAATTTAAAGTTATGGAGATTATAATGTTTGTGAAAGATAACGAAAAGATGATTTTTGAAATAAATAGTTAAGTAATTTATAAGATAGTTTAAATTTGAATTTTTGAATTATTAAAAACGATGTATATAAAAGATGTACAAAATTGATATTTATCAATTAAAATTATTGGAATTTTAAACGAGTTTTTATAAGTGTTAAATTTGTAAAGATATGAAACTTATAGAATTATAAGTTGTAAAGATAGGAAATTTATAGAATTATAAATTGTGAAGATTTGAAGTTTATAGATTTATAAAATTTGAGGTTTATAGATTTATAAAGTATGAAGTTATAAAATGAATGGAATTGTAGAATAAAAGATTATAAGAAATTTACTTATAAATTGGGTTTTTGCCTTTAAATGGAATATTGATCGAAGTTAATAAAAAGGAAGATTTATAAATCAAAGTGGTTATACAATAAAAATAGAAAGAGAATTTATAAACGTTGTTTTATAAATTCGAAACCAATTTAATTTGATAAATTAAACATAGAAGGTTATTAAAGGAAATGTATTCGCGATTTGGATAGCGAATTATCCTTAAAATAAATGTGTAGAAAAGACTGAAATTTGGTTAGTAAAGTATATTCACGGTTTTGGACAGTGAATATATTGTTAAATAAAATGGATTCATTTTTGAAGAAGTGATATTTTAAAATGAAGTTAAATTGTTTTTAACGATGTTTTAAAAATGTATTATGAATCGAAATCATAGATTTCAACTTGTTATTGAAATAGATGTTTTCGAGAAATATAAGGAAATGATGGACTATAACATTGTTGTTATAGTAAATGATTTCCGAAAGGAAATATTTTTATGTAGTATTGGGATTTATATATCTATTATAAAATCCGAATCCCTATACTAGTGATTTTGAGTCGTCGTAACAATGTTTTACGTAACATTCGTTTTGACTCAAATGATTTCCTTAAAGAATGAAATATATACTTTATATTGATTTAAGTATATCGAATATTTTCCAAGTGTTGAAAATAAATAGATTTGTGAAATACTTATTATTAAATAAGTATGGGAATGTTTTCCAAAATGAAATGAAACATTTTTGAGATTTTATCTTCTTAAAGATAAATTGAAATTGAATATTGAAAACGATTTGAAAATCGAATATCAGTAGATATTTGGAAATATAAATTCACTAGGGAATTTATAAAAGAAATGGGAATTCGTTTTGAAAATAAATATTGATTTATTTTGAAGTGTGGAAATTTTATATCTAGTAAAGATATTTTGGAAGATAAAATATTTGGGAAAAATATTTGGAATATGATGATGTTGCGCATCTTTATTGATAGTTAAATAACTGACTATCAATAATTACCTTGAATGGTATTTGTTGTGAATTGGATGAATTTGAATGCCACACTTATTTTTGAATAAGCGATCACTATTCGGGTTAGCCGGGAAAGGACCATGGGGTCGTATAACCCATTCCGAATATGTGATACGTCGTTATGAATTGCATTCGAAGACCGGTGTTGAAGACTGGATATTTTTGAAAACGGAAGGATTACCGTCGAGTTACTCTACATCGGCTGATCTCCGATTTAGAGGTTTTATCACCCTTAGTGACGGGAAGTCCGGACGTGATTAGAAAATTATCCGGATGTGCAAGGGCTTCGTGAGAAGTGCCTTCGGTTCTGTTCGATCCCGAAACAGACTTGTATGGATTGTGTGTCTGACGTTACAATTTGAGATATAAAGCTGATTTCTTTCAAATACATTTCTGTTGGTGGTGGAGAATTTATTCTCTTAGCTTAACACCCTTCTCTAAGACGTACGAGCTCAGAGGTTATGTAGTTGAAATTTATCAGCGATATATCCCAATTTGGTAACGTGGCATACTGAGTGTTGCTGTGAAATGATCAGTGTTTGATCATTTGCGATATGATCATTTGTTTGATCTTATATCTTTGTGATCATAGGTTGATCATTTTGTTTGACCCGAAGCATGGCTTTGTAGAAAGCGTAGCTTTGTGGATGAAACTTCGTCGAGCCTCACACCCCGGAAATGGTCAAAACAGGAAGGATGCAGCAAGGTTCTAGGGAGTAGCGCCCCTTAGTGTATGTCATTCCTTCTGGATAGAGGTGGTATCATGGTATGGAGCCCAGATACTTAACCTATGTGGTTGCTGCATTATTATTTTGATGTGGTTTGTTGGAAATCGGGGATCCTCGGGAAGATCGGTTACGATCGGGGGATGACATACGCGTGTCAGTAGTTACCTATTTTTGCAGAGGTAACCCGGCCTTGTGTTGGCAGAGATCCGGTTAGGTTCTCGGGTCGTCTATTCCAGGGACGTACCCATCGTGGAAAAGGAAGTTCCTTAGCCTGACCATTTGTTGGAAATCCAAAGAAACAATACGAGCCTTGTACGGTTTTAGTTGTAGAACCTGCCATTCACTTATGGTGGTCACCACTGTTTGGATGGTAGCTATAGTAGGCATAGTTCGGAATGTCTATGCTGGCTAAGATTTATATTATACTTTCGAACTGTTTTCTACACTATGCACTAATAATAATATCAAAAAGGATTTGATTTTGCGTAGTAAGCATCTTTGACTATCATAAGAAGAAATCTCCTCCAATTCTGCGTTTGCATTGTGTGTGTGGTGGGAGGTCTTATGGTAGTTTCATTTTCCAAAAGCATTGTGAATTTGTTTTATTTTCTTTGTGAAAATGTAACGACCCAGAATTTTTGATAATTAAAATTCGAATATTTAATTGATTTTAAATATTAATGAATGAATTTAATAAGTCGAATAATTTATTTAAAGATATTGGATTTAATTTGGTCAATTAAATCGATAAATTAAATAGTGAAATTCCAGAGATAATTGCAAATCAAGTTTAAAACCAATTGAAAATGATTTGTAAAATTTTATTTAATCATACTGGAGTTATAGAAAGGTTATAGAACTTTCAGAATCGAATTTGGAGTTAATCTGTGAAAATTGAATATTTTAATATTTAATTATCGACTGTAAAAATAGCCAATTTTCGGACAGTCTCAGAATTGAACGAGACCAGTTCCATTGGATCCGTAATAGTTAGTTATTATCGGATTTCAATTTTCGTATCGATCGGAGTTGTCGATTGACCGTGGCAGCTCGAAACGCATCGATATCTTTTTAATTTTAAATCGTCGAGTTAAAATAGTCATTTTTCAAACGGTCTCGGATTTCGACGAAACCAGTTTCATCGGATCCGTAATGTGATATTATTGTAAGATTTCAAATTTCATAATTTTTGGATTTACCGTTTGTCCGGTACGAGCCAAAACGCCTCGAAATCGATTTAAATCGGTTTAATTTAAATTGATCGTTTTTCTCCGTATCTCGCACAGATGTCCGAATTAGCTTCCGAAACCTGTTCCATTGCGTTCGGAACGCGGGGTAAACCTTACGAACGTCAGCCGGCACGCTCGATTTGGAGTTCGGAAATTTTGGAGTGAATAGTGTTTTTCGTTATTTTCTATAAAAGACCCCCTTATTCACAATTTTCAAAAGAAAGCAAACCTTAACCCTAAAGCTTCAGGCCGCCACTAATGGTTTACACGGCCAGAAACGCTCGTTCTTTCTCCTCAAAATCTTCCAAATCCACACATCGATTCGAAAAACTTCCAACGCGGAAGATGAAGAGCGTGTTGTGAACTAGCAATCCAACGGTCAAGATCAAAAATAGAGAGGTGGATCAACATCTACGGGCCCGCGTTCGTGCTCCGTTCAAGCACGAAAATCGAGGGTTGGGGGAGGCCGTTCACGTGCGGTCGGAGGCTGGGGGTAGCTCTTGGCAAGGCGAGTTGAGTGGTACTAGTTGATCGCGCTGGAAGTCAAGGGGGAGGTCGCGAAAATTGCGTGATGAAGGCGGCTGATGGGTTGGGTTTCACGGTCGAACGAAGACCTGGGAGAAAGACGAGTTGCGTGCAACGGCTTGGATGCAGGGGTTTTGAAATGCACGGCCAGATTAGGTTGTTGTTTAAAAAATTATAAAAGAAATTGTATTTAAATTTGTATTAAGTTTAAAATATCATAACTTTGTCATATATTGTCAGAAAATTACGAATCCAGTTGCGTTGGAATCGTATTGTCGAGCTCTTCGATATGGAACTGGATTGGGAACGATCGGGGTCAGTGAAAATTTTGAGTGAAATTAAACGTCCGTTTAATTTCATTCGAAATAAACGCTGGAACGGAATTGAAATCACGGTGAGATCTTCTCACTCAAATTTGAAAGTGGAATTTACAGTTATTTATTGATTGACTGTTTGAATGTGCTATTAGATATGATAGGATATATCTATATATATAGCAGTATATACATATTGGCATATGTATATATTGGATTGATGATTTCCCGCCTCGTATAGCGGATGAGACCCTATTGCGCCGTTAGTAAGCGGATTTATAAAAAACCCTATATACCGCGATAATTCCGTACTGGAGCGGAATTGGTATTGTGCTAACATCTGTGGATGCAGGGAAACAGGTTGGAGGGATCCAACTGGATTCCTCACCAGTAGTTATTTATTTACAGATATTTTGATATATTCTGTTATCATATTGATATATGATATTGACTGTTGTGATGGACTGATTGGTGTTGTTGCATCATCGGATTCAGTTTTAAAATGTAAAAATAACGACTTTTACTTTAAAAAGGGTTTTTAAAGTGATTTTTGAAAATATATGTTTTATGGAATTTTTTTGAATCGATTTATAAACGTAAGATTTTAAAGTTATAATTTTTAGTGAAATATAACCGAAGTGCCGTTTTTGAAATAAAAGTCGATTTATTTATAAAATGGTTTAAGCTGGGATTTTTGAATAGCTATAAACGATTTGTATAAAAAGATTTATAAAAATTGATATTTTTGTAAATCAAAATATTGGACTTATAAAACGAATTTTTATAAGTGTTAGAAAGAAGTATAAGTGAATGAAATTAATGGATTTATAACGTGAAGTTATAAAGTAAATAGATATTGTAGAATAAAAGATTTATAAGAAATTACTTATAAATTTGACTTTTGCACTTAGATGGGATATAAATAGAAATTGCAAAATGAAATGATTTTGTAAGTTGAAATCGTCATAAAGTATAAATGTGATTTATAAACGTTGTTTTATAAATCCGAAATCACTTATTCTTATAAGTGAATTTTTGAAGTTAATGAAATGAGATTTATAAACCGGAGTTGTTATAGAAAATAGAAATTGGAATTTATAAACGTTGTTTTATAAATTCGGAAACCAATCGATTGAATTTGATAAATTAAATATAGAAGATTATCAAAGGAGATATATTCGCGATTTTGGATAGCGAATTATTATCAAAATAGAACGTGTAGAAAATAGTGAAATGTAATTGGTGAAGTATATTCACGATTTTGGACAGTGAATATATTGTTAAGTAAAATGGATATTGTTTTGGGAAAGCGACATTGAAAATGAAGTAATTGTTTTAAAAGATGTTTTAAAACGTGATAAGTATCGAATACATAGATCTCAACATTTATTGTTGAAATAGACGTTTTCGAGGAATAAGGAAATGATGGACTATAACACTGTTGTTATAGTAAATGGTTTCCGAAAGGAAATATTTTTGTATGGTATTGGGATTCATATAAATTTCGAATCCCTATACTAGTGATTTTGAGTCGTCGTAACGATGTTTTACGCAACACCCGTTTTGACTCAAATAAATGTTAAAATGTATGATTTCCTTAAAGAATGAATATATACTTAATATTGATTTAAGTATATCGAATATTTTCAAATGTTGAAAATAAATGATTTGTGAAATACTTATTTTTAAATAAGTAAGGAAATGCTTTTCCAATATGAAATGAACTGTTTTGAGATTTTATCTTCAAAGATAAAATGAAATGTGGAAATGGATTTGAAATTGTTTTCAAACGGTTAAGTGTGGAAATTATATATCTAGTAAGATGTTTTTGAAGATGAAATAATTTGGAAAATTATTTGGAATCTGATGATGTTGCGCATCTTTATTGATAGTTAAATAACCGACTATCAATAATTACCTTTAGATAGGTATTTGTTGTGAATTGGATGAATTTGAATGCCACACTTATTTTTGAATAATCGCTCACTATTCGGGTTAACCGGGAAAGGACCATGGGGTCGTATAACCCATTCCGAATATGTGATACGTCGTTATGAATCGCATTTGAAGACCGGTGTTGAAGACCGGATATTTTTGAAAACGAAAGGATTACCGTCGAGTTACTCTACATCGACTGATCTTCGATTTAGAGGTTTTATCACCCTTAGTGACGGGAAGTCCTGACGTGATTGAAATTATCCGGAAATGCAAGGGCTTCGTGAGAAGTGCCTTCGGTTCTGTTCGATCCCGGAACAGACTTGTATGGATTGTGTGTCTGACGTTACAATTTGAGATATAAAGCTGATTTCTTTCAAATACATTTCTGTTGGTGGCGGAGAATTTATTCTCTTAGCTTAACACCCTTCTCTGAGACGTACGAGCTCAGAGGTTATGTAGTTGAAATTTATCAGCGATATATCCCAATTTGGTAACGTGGCATACTGAGTGTTGCTGTGAAATGATCAGTGTTTGATCATTTGTGATATGATCATTTGTTTGATCTTATATCTTTGTGATCATAGGTTGATCATTTTGTTTGACCCGAAGCAGGGCTTTTTGAGAAAGCGTAGCTTTGTGGACGAGACTTCGTCGAGCCTCACACCCCGGAAATGGTCGAAACAGGACGAATGCAGCAAGGTTCTAGGGAGTACCGCCCCTTAGTGTATGTCATTCCTTCTGGATAAAGGTGGTATCATGGTATGGAGCCCAGATACTTAACCTCTGTGGTTACTGCATTATTATTATCTATGTGGTTTGTTGGAAATCGGGGATCCTCGGGAAGATCGGTGACGATCGGGGGATGGCATACGCGTGTCAGTAGTTACCTACTTTTGCAGAGGTAACCCGGCCTTGTGTTGGCAGAGATCCGGTTAGGTTCTCGGGTCGTCTATTCCAGGGACGTACCCATCGTGGATAGGAAGTTCCTTAGCCTGACCATTTGTTGGAAATCCAAAGAAACAATACGAGCCTTTACGATTTCAATTGTATAACCTGTCTCCTCAGGAGGCAGCTATAGCAGGCATAATATAATGGTACCTATGCTGGCTAAGATTTATATTCTACTTTCGAAATGATTTTCCACTATGCACTAATAATAATATCAAAAAGAATTTGATTTTGCGTAGTAAGCATCTTTGACTATCATAAGAAGAAATCTCCTCCAATTCTGCGTTTGCATTGTGTGTGTGGTGGGAGGTCTTATGGTAGTTTCATTTTCCAAAAGCATTTCGAATTGACTTTAAAATTCTTCTGTTGTTTATTTTAAAGAAGAATAACTGTTTTACGATCTCACACCAGTCACCATGACTGACTCGGAGTTTATTGTTCCCTTCTAAACTCTGGGTGCCCACCAATTTCCACACGGGCAGCCTAGAGTTATATTTTCAGGATATTCTGGATATTCTGGAGCTTTGGAGATAAGCTGGAGGACGAGACGTAGTATTTGTATCTGATAGTATTTATTCCGCTGTGTATTCTGTATGAGGACAAGTTTATATAACTGTCCATTGTTGTACTGAGTTGTATAGTGACTCTGATGATTGATGTATGTTATAAAATGATATAGTTCTTTGTTTAAAGATTATTCATTTATCTATTGTATATTGTTCCGCTGCGATATGTGAGATTCTGATATTGTTTTCTGTTTCTGCTCTTGTTCTGTTGTTGTTCTTCTTTCTTTTTCTTCTATCTTCTTCTTCTACTTTTTTTCTTTTTCTTTAAACCATAACTTTTCGAGTTTCCGGCATTCGATGGCTCAGCAGTCGATAAAGTGAGTGTCGATGTTGAATTTTCGAAAGTCGAAAATTTGCGGGATGTTACATTTGGTATCAGAGCATATGGTTAAGCGACAACCCTGCTCTGTTGGGTGTTACTCATTAGAGATAGAGTCAGTAGTACTCTAGAATGAGTTGAGTATAATAATAGATACGAGTGCGTATTTGTTAGTGAATATAAAATTGTTTTATATTGTGATGATTGGTTTGTTGAGTGGTATATGGATTCTGGTCGGTATTGTCCGTACAACTCTATCGATAGGGATCTCTAAACACTTGTATAGAACAATTCGGCACAGTATTGTTTTAAATAGGGTAAATGAAATAATTTTGCCCAAAACCATTTTTGTATAGAAAAAAGAAATAATTTTCTATGAAATATAATAGTATATGGATGCATGGATGTTAGGAAGTAATAATAGTGAATTATCATCACTGAAATTGAATAAGAAATTGAAATCGTAACTCCAAAGATGAGAAATAAATTCACATGCAAATGTAAATTATAAATGTGAATTGTAATTTAAAACGGAATTCCAGAGAAGTTTTTGGAAATGGTTTTGAAAAGAATTGGTAAATTTTGGAGATTTGAAAAGTTTAAATCATTTTAGAATTGAAAATGGATTTCAAAGCTTTTGAAAAGTATTTTAGAGAGATGAAAGCTCTAAACTCTTTTCGGTCGCTGGAAAATAACTTCGATGATGACCGCGGCATCATTGGTGTTCATTTTCGGGTTTCCAAAAGAGGAAATTGCTGCCAAATTGTTTTAAATAAAAGTTGTTGAAAAAAATTTGGATTTTGTTTTGGAAATTCAAAGGATAATTTGAATTGTTTTCAAAATGGTTTTGAATGAAGTTGATAACTTGTAAAGTTTAAAGTTTAAATAAAAATCCATTTAACGAATGAAATTTATAAATGTGAATTGAAATATAAAGAGATGAATTCATATATGAATAAAAATTTTGAATATGAATTGTAAATATGATTTACAAATGAAAATAGAATTCAAAAAGGATAATTGAAGATAAAATTCATAATAGAATTAGTAATATGAATGTATGGATGATTTTATAAATCAAGATGTAAATAAGTCGAAGACTTATAAAATATTTGGAATTTGATAGAAATGAGATTCAAATTGAAAATGAAAGAATGTGTGAATGAGTAAATAAATTTGAATAAATGAAGTGAATAAGATTGAAACTGAATGTTGAAAACGAATGTGAAATTGAATGAATATGAAACTGCAATAGCGAACTTAAAGAATGTATAAGCAGTTATATAAAAATTTTTGTAATAGAATTTACAAAATGGTTTGAATATATGCAACTAGATATTATGGCTAGTAGGATATACAGGTATAAAGGAATTGGAATTTAATTTCGAAGATAAATTTGAATTGCTCGACTAAAGGTATGTATTTAAATTTGAATATGAGATTTGATGATTCCTCTCTAGCCGCTTGGCTTTTTCTTTTTCTTTTTGAAATCTGAGAGTCCGTAGGGACGTTTTGTAGTCGTATCGTATTAGCCGCGCAAAGGAGACGCTGGCAAAAATTTTCGGAAATTTAGAGTGTTAGGAAATTTTGAGGAATTTTGAAAGTTTAAAATTTGAATTTAAACTCGAATTTGAATTTTGAAGTTAAACAATGTTGTTTGAAACTTAAAATTTAAGTTGGAAAGTTAGTTGAGATGATAACGAATCTTTAGTAGGAAGATCCGTTTGAAAAGTGATAAAACTATTAGATGTTGAAAGATAGTAGACGAGTTAAGGACCATTTTTCCCTAACTTGTAATTTCGAGGACGAAATTCTTTTAAGGGGGGAAGTTTGTAACGACCCAGAATTTTTGATAATTAAAATTCGAATATTTAATTGATTTTAAATATTAATGAATGAATTTAATAAGTCGAATAATTTATTTAAAGATATTGGATTTAATTTGGTCAATTAAATCGATAAATTAAATAGTGAAATTCCAGAGATAATTGCAAATCAAGTTTAAAACCAATTGAAAATGATTTGTAAAATTTTATTTAATTATACTGGAGTTATAGAAAGGTTATAGAACTTTCAGAATCGAATTTGGAGTTAATCTGTGAAAATTGAATATTTTAATATTTAATTATCGACTGTAAAAATAGCCAATTTTCGGACAGTCTCAGAATTGAACGAGACCAGTTCCATTGGATCCGTAATAGTTAGTTATTATCGGATTTCAATTTTCGTATCGATCGGAGTTGTCGATTGACCGTGGCAGCTCGAAACGCATCGATATCTTTTTAATTTTAAATCGTCGAGTTAAAATAGTCATTTTTCAAACGGTCTCGGATTTCGACGAAACCAGTTTCATCGGATCCGTAATGTGATATTATTGTAAGATTTCAAATTTCATAATTTTTGGATTTACCGTTTGTCCGGTACGAGCCAAAACGCCTCGAAATCGATTTAAATCGGTTTAATTTAAATTGATCGTTTTTCTCCGTATCTCGCACAGATGTCCGAATTAGCTTCCGAAACCTGTTCCATTGCGTTCGGAACGCGGGGTAAACCTTACGAACGTCAGCCGGCACGCTCGATTTGGAGTTCGGAAATTTTGGAGTGAATAGTGTTTTTCGTTATTTTCTATAAAAGACCCCCTTATTCACAATTTTCAAAAGAAAGCAAACCTTAACCCTAAAGCTTCAGGCCGCCACTAATGGTTTACACGGCCAGAAACGCTCGTTCTTTCTCCTCAAAATCTTCCAAATCCACACATCGATTCGAAAAACTTCCAACGCGGAAGATGAAGAGCGTGTTGTGAACTAGCAATCCAACGGTCAAGATCAAAAATAGAGAGGTGGATCAACATCTACGGGCCCGCGTTCGTGCTCCGTTCAAGCACGAAAATCGAGGGTTGGGGGAGGCCGTTCACGTGCGGTCGGAGGCTGGGGGTAGCTCTTGGCAAGGCGAGTTGAGTGGTACTAGTTGATCGCGCTGGAAGTCAAGGGGGAGGTCGCGAAAATTGCGTGATGAAGGCGGCTGATGGGTTGGGTTTCACGGTCGAACGAAGACCTGGGAGAAAGACGAGTTGCGTGCAACGGCCTGGATGCAGGGGTTTTGAAATGCACGGCCAGATTAGGTTGTTGTTTAAAAAATTATAAAAGAAATTGTATTTAAATTTGTATTAAGTTTAAAATATCATAACTTTGTCATATATTGTCAGAAAATTACGAATCCAGTTGCGTTGGAATCGTATTGTCGAGCTCTTCGATATGGAACTGGATTGGGAACGATCGGGGTCAGTGAAAATTTTGAGTGAAATTAAACGTCCGTTTAATTTCATTCGAAATAAACGCTGGAACGGAATTGAAATCACGGTGAGATCTTCTCACTCAAATTTGAAAGTGGAATTTACAGTTATTTATTGATTGACTGTTTGAATGTGCTATTAGATATGATAGGATAGATCTATATATATAGCAGTATATACATATTGGCATATGTATATATTGGATTGATGATTTCCCGCCTCGTATAGCGGATGAGACCCTATTGCGCCGTTAGTAAGCGGATTTATAAAAAACCCTATATACCGCGATAATTCCGTACTGGAGCGGAATTGGTATTGTGCTAACATCTGTGGATGCAGGGAAACAGGTTGGAGGGATCCAACTGGATTCCTCACCAGTAGTTATTTATTTACAGATATTTTGATATATTCTGTTATCATATTGATATATGATATTGACTGTTGTGATGGACTGATTGGTGTTGTTGCATCATCGGATTCAGTTTTAAAATGTAAAAATAACGACTTTTACTTTAAAAAGGGTTTTTAAAGTGATTTTTGAAAATATATGTTTTATGGAATTTTTTTGAATCGATTTATAAACGTAAGATTTTAAAGTTATAATTTTTAGTGAAATATAACCGAAGTGCCGTTTTTGAAATAAAAGTCGATTTATTTATAAAATGGTTTAAGCTGGGATTTTTGAATAGCTATAAACGATTTGTATAAAAAGATTTATAAAAATTGATATTTTTGTAAATCAAAATATTGGACTTATAAAACGAATTTTTATAAGTGTTAGAAAGAAGTATAAGTGAATGAAATTAATGGATTTATAACGTGAAGTTATAAAGTAAATAGATATTGTAGAATAAAAGATTTATAAGAAATTACTTATAAATTTGACTTTTGCACTTAGATGGGATATAAATAGAAATTGCAAAATGAAATGATTTTGTAAGTTGAAATCGTCATAAAGTATAAATGTGATTTATAAACGTTGTTTTATAAATCCGAAATCACTTATTCTTATAAGTGAATTTTTGAAGTTAATGAAATGAGATTTATAAACCGGAGTTGTTATAGAAAATAGAAATTGGAATTTATAAACGTTGTTTTATAAATTCGGAAACCAATCGATTGAATTTGATAAATTAAATATAGAAGATTATCAAAGGAGATATATTCGCGATTTTGGATAGCGAATTATTATCAAAATAGAACGTGTAGAAAATAGTGAAATGTAATTGGTGAAGTATATTCACGATTTTGGACAGTGAATATATTGTTAAGTAAAATGGATATTGTTTTGGGAAAGCGACATTGAAAATGAAGTAATTGTTTTAAAAGATGTTTTAAAACGTGATAAGTATCGAATACATAGATCTCAACATTTATTGTTGAAATAGACGTTTTCGAGGAATAAGGAAATGATGGACTATAACACTGTTGTTATAGTAAATGGTTTCCGAAAGGAAATATTTTTGTATGGTATTGGGATTCATATAAATTTCGAATCCCTATACTAGTGATTTTGAGTCGTCGTAACGATGTTTTACGCAACACCCGTTTTGACTCAAATAAATGTTAAAATGTATGATTTCCTTAAAGAATGAATATATACTTAATATTGATTTAAGTATATCGAATATTTTCAAATGTTGAAAATAAATGATTTGTGAAATACTTATTTTTAAATAAGTAAGGAAATGCTTTTCCAATATGAAATGAACTGTTTTGAGATTTTATCTTCAAAGATAAAATGAAATGTGGAAATGGATTTGAAATTGTTTTCAAACGGTTAAGTGTGGAAATTATATATCTAGTAAGATGTTTTTGAAGATGAAATAATTTGGAAAATTATTTGGAATCTGATGATGTTGCGCATCTTTATTGATAGTTAAATAACCGACTATCAATAATTACCTTTAGATAGGTATTTGTTGTGAATTGGATGAATTTGAATGCCACACTTATTTTTGAATAATCGCTCACTATTCGGGTTAACCGGGAAAGGACCATGGGGTCGTATAACCCATTCCGAATATGTGATACGTCGTTATGAATCGCATTTGAAGACCGGTGTTGAAGACCGGATATTTTTGAAAACGAAAGGATTACCGTCGAGTTACTCTACATCGACTGATCTTCGATTTAGAGGTTTTATCACCCTTAGTGACGGGAAGTCCTGACGTGATTGAAATTATCCGGAAATGCAAGGGCTTCGTGAGAAGTGCCTTCGGTTCTGTTCGATCCCGGAACAGACTTGTATGGATTGTGTGTCTGACGTTACAATTTGAGATATAAAGCTGATTTCTTTCAAATACATTTCTGTTGGTGGCGGAGAATTTATTCTCTTAGCTTAACACCCTTCTCTGAGACGTACGAGCTCAGAGGTTATGTAGTTGAAATTTATCAGCGATATATCCCAATTTGGTAACGTGGCATACTGAGTGTTGCTGTGAAATGATCAGTGTTTGATCATTTGTGATATGATCATTTGTTTGATCTTATATCTTTGTGATCATAGGTTGATCATTTTGTTTGACCCGAAGCAGGGCTTTTTGAGAAAGCGTAGCTTTGTGGACGAGACTTCGTCGAGCCTCACACCCCGGAAATGTTCGAAACAGGACGAATGCAGCAAGGTTCTAGGGAGTAGCGCCCCTTAGTGTATGTCATTCCTTCTGGATAAAGGTGGTATCATGGTATGGAGCCCAGATACTTAACCTCTGTGGTTACTGCATTATTATTATCTATGTGGTTTGTTGGAAATCGGGGATCCTCGGGAAGATCGGTGACGATCGGGGGATGGCATACGCGTGTCAGTAGTTACCTACTTTTGCAGAGGTAACCCGGCCTTGTGTTGGCAGAGATCCGGTTAGGTTCTCGGGTCGTCTATTCCAGGGACGTACCCATCGTGGATAGGAAGTTCCTTAGCCTGACCATTTGTTGGAAATCCAAAGAAACAATACGAGCCTTTACGATTTCAATTGTATAACCTGTCTCCTCAGGAGGCAGCTATAGCAGGCATAATATAATGGTACCTATGCTGGCTAAGATTTATATTCTACTTTCGAAATGATTTTCCACTATGCACTAATAATAATATCAAAAAGAATTTGATTTTGCGTAGTAAGCATCTTTGACTATCATAAGAAGAAATCTCCTCCAATTCTGCGTTTGCATTGTGTGTGTGGTGGGAGGTCTTATGGTAGTTTCATTTTCCAAAAGCATTTCGAATTGACTTTAAAATTCTTCTGTTGTTTATTTTAAAGAAGAATAACTGTTTTACGATCTCACACCAGTCACCATGACTGACTCGGAGTTTATTGTTCCCTTCTAAACTCTGGGTGCCCACCAATTTCCACACGGGCAGCCTAGAGTTATATTTTCAGGATATTCTGGATATTCTGGAGCTTTGGAGATAAGCTGGAGGACGAGACGTAGTATTTGTATCTGATAGTATTTATTCCGCTGTGTATTCTGTATGAGGACAAGTTTATATAACTGTCCATTGTTGTACTGAGTTGTATAGTGACTCTGATGATTGATGTATGTTATAAAATGATATAGTTCTTTGTTTAAAGATTATTCATTTATCTATTGTATATTGTTCCGCTGCGATATGTGAGATTCTGATATTGTTTTCTGTTTCTGCTCTTGTTCTGTTGTTGTTCTTCTTTCTTTTTCTTCTATCTTCTTCTTCTACTTTTTTTCTTTTTCTTTAAACCATAACTTTTCGAGTTTCCGGCATTCGATGGCTCAGCAGTCGATAAAGTGAGTGTCGATGTTGAATTTTCGAAAGTCGAAAATTTGCGGGATGTTACAGAAAAATAACTGTTTTACGATCTCACACCAGTCACCATGACTGACTCGGAGTTCATTGTTCCCTTCTAAACTCTGGGTGCCCACAAATTTCCACACGGGAAGCCTAGAGTTATGTTATCAGGATATTCTGGATATTCTGGAGCTTTGGAGATAAGCTGGATGGCGAAACGTATCATCTATATTTTTGTATTATTCCGCTGTGTATTCTGTATGAGGACAAGTTATATAACTGTCCATTGTTGTATATTGACTCTGATTGATGTATGTATAAACTGATATAGTTCTTTGTTTTAAAAGACTAGTGTTTATCTATTATATATTGTTCCGCTGCGATGTGTAAGCTTCTGATATTGTTTTCTGTTTCTATGGTTGTTCTGTTGTTCTTCTCTTCTTCTTCTACTCTTTTCTTCTTCTTCTACCTTTTTCTTCTTTTTAAAACGATAACTTTTCGGGTTTCCGGCACTCGATGGCTCGGCAGTCGATAAAGTGAGTATCGATGTCGAATTTTCGAAAGTCGAAAATTTCGGGATGTTACATTTGGTATCAGAGCATATGGTTAAGCGACAACCCTGCTCTGTTGGGTGTTACTCATTAGAGATAGAGTCAGTAGTACTCTAGAATGAGTTGAGTGTAATAATAGATACGAGCGCGTATTTGTTAGTGAATATAAAAATGTTTTATATTGTGTTTGCTTATCCGTTGAGATGTTTGTGAATTTTGGTCGGTATGTGGGACGCCATATTATCGATAGGGATTTCTAAACACTTAAATGAGGCAAGACGACATAGTATTGTTTTAAAATAGGGTGAATGAAATAATTTTGCCCAAAACTATTTTTGTATAGAAAAGAAATGGTTTTCTATGAATTATCATAGTATATGGATGTTTGGATGTTAGGAAGTAATAATAGTGAACTATCATCATTGAAATTAAATGAGAAATTGGAATTATAACTCCAAAATTAAGAAATAAAATTCATATACAAATGAAATTAAAGAATGTAGATTATAAATGTGAATTGAAATTTGAAACGAAATTCCAGAGAAGTTTTTGGAAATATTTTGAAAAGAATTTGAAAATTTTGGAGATTTGGAAAGTTAAATCATTTTTGGAGTTGAAAATGAATTTCGAAGGTTTTGAAAAATGTTTTGAAGGAATGAAAAGCTCTAAACTCTTTTCGGTCGCTGGAAAATAATTCCGATGATGATCGCGACATCATCGGTGTTCATTTTCGGGTTTCCAAAAGAGGAATTGCTGCTAAATTGTTTAAATGGAAGTTGTTTGGAAAATTGGGTTTTGTTTTGGAAATTCAAAGGATGATTTGAATTGATTTCAAAATGGTTTTGAAAAAGTTGAAATGACTCTGGAATCCTATTTAAAATACTTATGAAATATTATTAAGTTGATAACTTATACAAGTTGAATTTTGATAGAATAAATTTAACTTAAAAGATGGAGTTAAATTAATGTATGTACAAGTGAATCAATTAAATAAAGTGAAAAGATTACTCAAAGAAAATTTATTAAGTTGAAAATAAATTTGGAGTAGTAACAAATAAATTGGAATTGAGTATTGAATTATGGAAGTAAATTGTGAATGAATAAATAAATTCACAATTGTGATTTAATGAAAGTGAAATTGAAAGTTGAAATTCATTTTGAATTTGTAAGCAAATGAATTAAATCCAATAATTATAAAAGAAAGATAAATTGAATTCGAATTGCAAATCCAGTTTAAATGTAAGTAGATTTAACCGAAGGGGTAAATTGAAAATAAATATAATGTGTATATGGAATATTTATATTGAACCTAAGAAATGAAGAGTGAAATTCTTAAGTAAAATTTGATATTGAAATTATTCTAAGTTAATGATTGAATGAAGATAAAACTGGAATTGAAAATGAATGTTGAAAACAAATGTGAATTGTGTAAAATAAAATGAAGTTTTGAGATTAGTTTGAAGTGAACTAAAGTTAATTGATAAAAATTCAATATTCAGGAGTTAAATTGAATCCAAAATAGATTGGAATTGTGAATTGAATTCAAATGAATGTGAAATGTAAAATTGAATGAAAATGAATACATGTAACTTCAATAGTGAATTAGAAATGATATCATAAGTGTTGAAAATTGTAACGACCACGACTTTCTCTCCACAGAAAGTCGCATCGTTAATAAGAAAGAAAGGGATAGAAAAGAGAAAAGAAGAGAAAGAAAGAAAGAAACACATCAGAATCTCACAGCGGAAACGAACAAAATATATTATATCACATAAATATTACATAATATCATATACAACACTTATCAGAGTTACACAGATTACACATCATATACTAGACAGTTATAATCATCTGTCTAGTTATTACATCTCAATACAAAACAAAGATCTAAACAAGATCAACACAGCGGAAACTACTATCTATATCTACAACGCTGAAGCCTCCTGCTCCATTGCTCCTCCAGATTACTCGTCAAAGCTAACCTGAATCCCTTGGCTACTCGTACAAATTTGAGTACCCAAGAGTTTATAAAACAGAAATAAACACTTGGGTCAGACATGGGTCTGGTGTGAGTAAACGGTTTAAAATTGTTTAACTTCAAAACCTTTTGAAAACAAAGGTATCACGTAAGACTTCCCACACATAAACATGGAAAAGTTTTTACCTTACGCTAACCAAAACATTTGATAGGAAATCCAGTTATATTATAATAGGGTCTAGGGTTTTCAAGTAAAATACGGAAATAGCTGAAATGCTTACATCTCACATTCCAACATAGTTGGGCACAACTAATACGTACGGCACTTATTGGAGTTTGGATTCCATACAATGGCAGGGCTACTGGGGTACCGCCCGTCACAGTACGTGGCCTAGATCACCGTACCGAGGATCACTCCCAATCCCCTGCAACACAAGGCCGGAACATCCCTTACTGGATAATTCCCGCACAAGATACCTCACGGTTGGGATCAGCAACCGCACCACTAAGCCGAAATAAAAAGGAACATCTAGACAGAGGTAATCTTGTCCTACTTGGGTGCTACCCACTAACCTTGCTGCACCTCCCCTGTTTTAGCCATTCCCGGTTTGTGAGGCTTGAGGTCACGATTACCTTTAAAAAAAGAACACATCACTTAGAATGCTCATCGTCCACCTGACGATGTGCTGAAAGCATTCAATCCATACAAGTTCGTTCCGGGTTCGAACGAAACCGAAGGCATTATCTCGTTACACTCGTTTTGGAATCACCCTCAGAGTTAACGACAATAACCCTTGTACTCTGAAACTTCATCTTCACTTGATTCACGATCTATCGTTAATTTGGATCGATGTGGTATTCGGGTCTCCAGACCTGGAAATCCGGTATACGGAAACCCGATCCCGGTCTCATCGAAATCCAAAGCGTATCTTTTAAGGCCAAGTTATTTTTAAAGTTAAACCAATTCAATTATACTATCTATTTACATACAGATAGATAATTCACAGATTCACAAGAGATAATCAACATTATCAATAAAAGCAGATAATCCATATCATCAGCATTATGCAACCAAAACATCCAAATCATACAGTATCAATCATCTCATCTCTGAGATCTCAAACAATTCAAGGTAAATCAATATCATTCAATATCCTTAAGCAATGATTTATTAATCACCATATATAGTTAATTTAAAATGAATTAAATTAAATACTTCATCTCTAATTAATTTAAAATAAATTAAATTAATTACTTTCATCATTAACAATCTTGCTTAAGTCACTATTAATTAATTATCAATTAATTAATCAACCCTTATCTAATTATTCATTTTAATTAATCATCCTTGATTAATTACATTTAATTACATTCAAGTAATTAGCACTTAAATTAATTTCACAAATTAATTATTCTTAACCACTTATAGTAATTAACCTTTAATTACTACATTTATTAATTAATTATAATTAATTTCATTACTCTTTAATTAATTACATTAATTAATCACTTCATTTATTAATTATTTCTTAATTAATCAATTCTTAATTACATCATTAATTATATAAATTAATGATCCTTAATTACATTTTAATTAATTACTTTATTTAAATTAATTACATTAAGTAATTAATCTTCAATTAAATCATAATTATTAATCTCTCTTGATTAATCATATTCAGTAATTAACTACCCTTAATTACTTCTTTAAATAAATTAATTATTCCTTAATTAATTATCTCCATTAATTAATCCTTTGATTAATTACAAAAGTAATTACCCAAATTACTTACTTACAAATCATCTTATATTAATTACATTAAGTAATTACCATCTAATTACTTCCCTAAGTAATTATGCTCCATTAATTACACCAAGTAATTTCACTTATCAAAATTAATTAAACTCAATTAATTAACTTAAATTAATCATATTATCAAAATTAATTACAATAAGTAATTAACCTCTTAATTACTTTTATCAAGTAATTACATTTAACAATTTACAATAGATTATCTAAATTAATCAATCTAATTAATTATCAAAATTAATTACAATAATTTAATATTTAATTAATCGTTAGTTAATTATCTTCATTTATTAAAACAATTCCTTAATTAATCTCTAATCATAAATTAATCTAAAATTATTAATTTATAAATTAAATACAAAAGTCCTCACTTAATTATCTTACTAATTCACTTCAATATCTTAATTATCTAAGATAAATTATTCCTTTATTAATGACCTAATCACATTATTTAAAAACATTTAACCTTTAATTAACATTTAATTATATTTATAAAGAATTAAGTTTAAAATATCTTAAATTTTAACTTAACAAACATAAGCTAAACAATCATATCATTTTCTTAATTAAAGGTTAAAGAAACATTTATAATAGGAAGAAATTATTTAAGAAAAGTTTTAAAACAATCCATTTTTTTTTTCTATTTAAAAAGAAACTTGCTGTTTAATTCTCACGCAACACGAGTTCAACCCGAGCCAAACCCTTTCCCACTCGAGTACCACTTCGAGTTATCCCTTGCCTCACTCAACTTCGAGTCACACCCTAACCCAACCACCATAATCCTACTGACACCAAAAACACTCTCGTGCACATGCACCAGTGCCGGAATCGCCTTCCACCTCCTATGAACTCTCACGCATATCGACCAACAACGCTGCAACCAATTCCAACCTTCGAATCACTCGCATAAACTACTTATCGAAATCGAACTGTGTAGGAGAACTGGAACAAAATCCATTACCAGATCTGCCTCGAAATCTCGACTCCGATCACCGGAACCACTGCAAACCCGTCCACACCTTGCCGAGCTTCTACTCCACCATTTCCCAAAACCTTGAGTCACTCGATCAACCAGAGACCCCTCGACGATCACAAATTCCGACCCCAAACTAAACTAGGTTTAAAAACTCATCCTCTGATTCGCCGACGCCACAGTGGTCACTACGACCAGCCACCATTTTTGCCAACATCCCTGAACATTCAGCTAGCTCCAGCAGGATCCCCGACCAACCAAACACACCCGATCACCAGAAAGCACTCAAAAACCCATTTCAGGTCATATCCAAAATGCTCATTCATTTTAATACTAAAAATTTTGATTTCTCTTTTAAAATTCATATTTTCCAGAGGTAATTCAATTTATATAATTGATTCATCCAATTACATCATTTGATTTTAACATGACGTTAGAATGGCTACTGCATTTCTTGAATTTCAGAGGATTTTCAAACATAAGATAATTGAATCTATTTTTAGTACTTGGATTATGATTAAACTAATCTATTTTGTTCGAATCCAAGTCCTAACAGTGATTTAATAAAAAGATCTTGAAATTTGATTGTAACTTAAACTCTACAATAAAGAACAGAGAAGATGTATACAACTAGATATGCACACATGAACACCTTATATATACAGATTCTTATACTTACATACACACACATACATGGCATCATTATCACAGCAACTTCACAAGCAACATTTATCTACTTACTTAAACTTTTTAAATTATATGTTTACTCACAGGCATCAACATGAAAATAGATTCTAGGTGGGAAGTTTCTCATCAGGTTATAAAACAAAGACAGGCTTTAGGTTTATCTATATATCCACTGATATAATATATATATACATGCAATTCAAAACAAAGCATTCCTGTAAAAGCTTTATACTATATTACTACAACATTTTATCACAAGCATCTAAGTCTAGATTTAAAACTGTTTTTAAATTTAAGGTTTACTCACCAGACATGAAGCAGAGAACAGAGCACCATTGTGAAAAGCTTTTGATACTGTAATTTTGAATGTTGAAAATGTTTTCTGATTTAAGATCTTGAATTGCTGAAGTATGAGCTTCTTTGATTTGAAAACTTGAATGCTTGTCTTAGTTTGAAAAGATGCAGTTGCATGCAGGCTTGATTTATAACTAATTGCTTTTATGATTTAAAAACTTGTAGAGATGACTGAAGACTTTTGAACAGATTGAAGAAAAATGATGAACTACAGGTTATTGATTGATAATATCTGGTTTTAGAAAACGTTGGTTATCAGATTTGTTGTTGAGAATAGGACCGAGCTTCTTTTGTTTTTGAAAAGAGGAATAGAAAAAGAATGAAGAGAAAGAAATAGGTTTATATAAGTTGAAATGATTAAAAATAAAAGAAAACAAAAATTAAAATGACACTTGTCCCAAATATTAACACTTGTAATATATGTGTCTTAATTTTATTACACATGTCTTTTAAGTAATTAATATATATATTTATTTATTTTAAAATGTAAATAAAAGCTTTTATACTAGTTTACTATTTATAAATACTTACCTAAATGTATATATGTATATAAATTACTTTAAAGAAAATGTAAATAAAACCAATTATATAAAATTAAAAGCTTTTTACTTAATTTATAAATTTACAAATACTTATTTATATATATAGATAACTTTTAAAGAATAAAACCAATCATATTTATATATAAAAACAATACATATATCTATTATTTGAAAATAACACATTTGACCATTTTAAATAGTTTATAAAAGAGATTATAAATTACTTATTACTTAAATGAATTAATGCCATATGTAAATTGTATTTAAACTTCTATTTTTAAATCATATATATCAAGTAATATTTAAAAAGAAATAAAACAAACCTTTTATTTAAAATTTAAACTTAAGCTTAAAATATATCTTAAACAATTTAACATTTACCTAAAGTACTTTAAAACTATAAAGTTATTTATTTAAATAACTTTGAAAAGTTCATATTAAATTTAATCTAAATTTCCAATTTACCAAAGCTTTTCTATTTACAATATATACAAATAAATATATATATTCAAATAGAAAATATCTTATTAACTTTTAAAAGATAAAATTTACCAATTAAATACTTATTTCATCAGATTATTAAATTAAACTCAAATTTTATTATCAAAGATCATCAATATCAATTTAATTATTTAACAGATTATTAAATTGATATTGCTCAAATTTCCGGGATATTACATTCCTCCCCCCTTAAAATAATTTCGTCCCCGAAATTTAGACAAAGGTAATTTAATAATCTATTTAAGATTTTAATTTTAATTCACAAGCATATACTATCATCCATATGCTAACAACCATAGCAACCAATTCATCCAATCAAACAATTCTAACTATCTAGACTAAATTCTAGATAAAATTTCTCGAGTTTCCCCAAGTATATATATATACCGGGATACTCGCTCTACAAACAATCTAAACTACGAGCTACAGTGCTCCTACTCATCTAGATCTACAGAACTAAACAGAATATCAGACTACAGACGAGTCTGACTCAATAACCAAACTTCCCAAAACTGCAGATTCTAAAACCAAAGATAGATCAAATACGTATTCCCTCAGAGATACGTAAAACTCAATGAATTCCAGTTATCCAAACTGACAATTCAACCAAGTAGACCAATTACTTATCCAAATCAGAACACAGACGAGATCCAAACATAACTCTACTTCACAACATCAGTAGATTCCAAACTTACTTCTCCCATCCAGAGATACACTCCAAACTGCTTTCGCTATTCAACTCTGATCTGAGGTAGAACATAAGCACATACTGGACAACTCACTTCTAGAAATAAGGTTCACTGATCCATAAAGAAAACTCGGATACTCCATCAAAACTTGAGCTGCTTCACCAACTCCATCTCTAGGAAACATCCTTCCACTAGACTGAACCACCGGTATCACTCCTGGAATCCAGTCGATAAGAAAACTCAACCTTCAGATGCGGACAAACTTCTGACTTCTCTGAAGACATCCAGAAAACTCTGACAACACAAGAGAACACTCAGCAATCACAAGTCACTTTTGCGATCAACCCAACCTATTTCCAAAGAAAAACTGTTCCTCTTTACCAATCAGAACAGTTTACACTTATTTATCCAATTTATCGAAGAAATGGATCCACTCTGCTGCTTCTGAACTTCACTTCCAGAAAAACTGCTCAGCTAGAAAACTTCTTGCCATTACAGAACACTCCGAGTAGCACTGCTGACACTGATGCTCCTATCCAAAGCTCTTCGAGAAACTCGAACTCCAAACCAAAGCAGAAACACCATGCTGAACTCAGCCACAACACCGAAGCATACACACTTCCTTAATCTTGTTCCAAAGAAAACATCTTCGGGAACATCCATCGTCACTGTATCTCATCATACAGCTACTATTACCTGAGGTATCAAGGTACCATCACTCGCTTCTGCCTCATCGACAGATCCAACTCTACTCATCCACACTTCAAAGATAAACTCCGAACCATTACAGTTTCTTTCGGAGATCGATGAAATCCTTCACCACAGCAAAGCTTACTCGAGACGGTATTAGGTCTACAGTCTCGACAAATACACTTCCAACCTCAACATTTAAACTCCAACCATTGGTAGTCGTGTTTCACACACCACTACCCCATCTACCTTTATATCCTATATTGGAAAACCCGAACAGGTAACCCAACAAATAGGTAGAAATATATAAATATATTTAAAATGATACTTTTTATATAGAAATTATTTCTGGGTAAAATTATTTCATTTACCTCTTAAAAACAATATTGTGTCCGTTGGCCTGGTTCAAGTGTTTAGAGATCCCTATCAATAACGTTAGCTACTCGTATTGACCAGAATCCATATACCACTCAACCGATCAATTAACACAATATAAAACCATTTTTATATAACTAACAATTACGCGCTCTCAAGATAGACACCACTACAGAGCCTAGGTATTCACTCAACCTGGCTCTGATACCACTGTAACGACCATGACTTTCTCTCCACAGAAAGTCGCATCGTTAATAAGAAAGAAAGGGATAGAAAAGAGAAAAGAAGAGAAAGAAAGAAAGAAACACATCAGAATCTCACAGCGGAAACGAACAAAATATATTATATCACATAAATATTACATAATATCATATACAACACTTATCAGAGTTACACAGATTACACATCATATACTAGACAGTTATAATCATCTGTCTAGTTATTACATCTCAATACAAAACAAAGATCTAAACAAGATCAACACAGCGGAAACTACTATCTATATCTACAACGCTGAAGCCTCCTGCTCCATTGCTCCTCCAGATTACTCGTCAAAGCTAACCTGAATCCCTTGGCTACTCGTACAAATTTGAGTACCCAAGAGTTTATAAAACAGAAATAAACACTTGGGTCAGACATGGGTCTGGTGTGAGTAAACGGTTTAAAATTGTTTAACTTCAAAACCTTTTGAAAACAAAGGTATCACGTAAGACTTCCCACACATAAATATGGAAAAGTTTTTACCTTACGCTAACCAAAACATTTGATAGGAAATCCAGTTATATTATAATAGGGTCTAGGGTTTTCAAGTAAAATACGGAAATAGCTGAAATGCTTACATCTCACATTCCAACATAGTTGGGCACAACTAATACGTACGGCACTTATTGGAGTTTGGATTCCATACAATGGCAGGGCTACTGGGGTACCGCCCGTCACAGTACGTGGCCTAGATCACCGTACCGAGGATCACTCCCAATCCCCTGCAACACAAGGCCGGAACATCCCTTACTGGATAATTCCCGCACAAGATACCTCACGGTTGGGATCAGCAACCGCACCACTAAGCCGAAATAAAAAGGAACATCTAGACAGAGGTAATCTTGTCCTACTTGGGTGCTACCCACTAACCTTGCTGCACCTCCCCTGTTTTAGCCATTCCCGGTTTGTGAGGCTTGAGGTCACGATTACCTTTAAAAAAAGAACACATCACTTAGAATGCTCATCGTCCACCTGACGATGTGCTGAAAGCATTCAATCCATACAAGTTCGTTCCGGGTTCGAACGAAACCGAAGGCATTATCTCGTTACACTCGTTTTGGAATCACCCTCAGAGTTAACGACAATAACCCTTGTACTCTGAAATTTCATCTTCACTTGATTCACGATCTATCGTTAATTTGGATCGATGTGGTATTCGGGTCTCCAGACCTGGAAATCCGGTATACGGAAACCCGATCCCGGTCTCATCGAAATCCAAAGCGTATCTTTTAAGGCCAAGTTATTTTTAAAGTTAAACCAATTCAATTATACTATCTATTTACATACAGATAGATAATTCACAGATTCACAAGAGATAATCAACATTATCAATAAAAGCAGATAATCCATATCATCAGCATTATGCAACCAAAACATCCAAATCATACAGTATCAATCATCTCATCTCTGAGATCTCAAACAATTCAAGGTAAATCAATATCATTCAATATCCTTAAGCAATGATTTATTAATCACCATATATAGTTAATTTAAAATGAATTAAATTAAATACTTCATCTCTAATTAATTTAAAATAAATTAAATTAATTACTTTCATCATTAACAATCTTGCTTAAGTCACTATTAATTAATTATCAATTAATTAATCAACCCTTATCTAATTATTCATTTTAATTAATCATCCTTGATTAATTACATTTAATTACATTCAAGTAATTAGCACTTAAATTAATTTCACAAATTAATTATTCTTAACCACTTATAGTAATTAACCTTTAATTACTACATTTATTAATTAATTATAATTAATTTCATTACTCTTTAATTAATTACATTAATTAATCACTTCATTTATTAATTATTTCTTAATTAATCAATTCTTAATTACATCATTAATTATATAAATTAATGATCCTTAATTACATTTTAATTAATTACTTTATTTAAATTAATTACATTAAGTAATTAATCTT
Source organism: Allium fistulosum (assembly GCA_030737815.1). Lineage (NCBI taxonomy): Eukaryota > Viridiplantae > Streptophyta > Magnoliopsida > Asparagales > Amaryllidaceae > Allium > Allium fistulosum. The sequence continues at coordinate 862,237,160 of CM060905.1, read as the reverse complement.
CAATTAAATCATAATTATTAATCTCTCTTGATTAATCATATTCAGTAATTAACTACCCTTAATTACTTCTTTAAATAAATTAATTATTCCTTAATTAATTATCTCCATTAATTAATCCTTTGATTAATTACAAAAGTAATTACCCAAATTACTTACTTACAAATCATCTTATATTAATTACATTAAGTAATTACCATCTAATTACTTCCCTAAGTAATTATGCTCCATTAATTACACCAAGTAATTTCACTTATCAAAATTAATTAAACTCAATTAATTAACTTAAATTAATCATATTATCAAAATTAATTACAATAAGTAATTAACCTCTTAATTACTTTTATCAAGTAATTACATTTAACAATTTACAATAGATTATCTAAATTAATCAATCTAATTAATTATCAAAATTAATTACAATAATTTAATATTTAATTAATCGTTAGTTAATTATCTTCATTTATTAAAACAATTCCTTAATTAATCTCTAATCATAAATTAATCTAAAATTATTAATTTATAAATTAAATACAAAAGTCCTCACTTAATTATCTTACTAATTCACTTCAATATCTTAATTATCTAAGATAAATTATTCCTTTATTAATGACCTAATCACATTATTTAAAAACATTTAACCTTTAATTAACATTTAATTATATTTATAAAGAATTAAGTTTAAAATATCTTAAATTTTAACTTAACAAACATAAGCTAAACAATCATATCATTTTCTTAATTAAAGGTTAAAGAAACATTTATAATAGGAAGAAATTATTTAAGAAAAGTTTTAAAACAATCCATTTTTTTTTCTATTTAAAAAGAAACTTGCTGTTAAATTCTCACGCAACACGAGTTCAACCCGAGCCAAACCCTTTCCCACTCGAGTACCACTTCGAGTTATCCCTTGCCTCACTCAACTTCGAGTCACACCCTAACCCAACCACCATAATCCTACTGACACCAAAAACACTCTCGTGCACATGCACCAGTGCCGGAATCGCCTTCCACCTCCTATGAACTCTCACGCATATCGACCAACAACGCTGCAACCAATTCCAACCTTCGAATCACTCGCATAAACTACTTATCGAAATCGAACTGTGTAGGAGAACTGGAACAAAATCCATTACCAGATCTGCCTCGAAATCTCGACTCCGATCACCGGAACCACTGCAAACCCGTCCACACCTTGCCGAGCTTCTACTCCACCATTTCCCAAAACCTTGAGTCACTCGATCAACCAGAGACCCCTCGACGATCACAAATTCCGACCCCAAACTAAACTAGGTTTAAAAACTCATCCTCTGATTCGCCGACGCCACAGTGGTCACTACGACCAGCCACCATTTTTGCCAACATCCCTGAACATTCAGCTAGCTCCAGCAGGATCCCCGACCAACCAAACACACCCGATCACCAGAAAGCACTCAAAAACCCATTTCAGGTCATATCCAAAATGCTCATTCATTTTAATACTAAAAATTTTGATTTCTCTTTTAAAATTCATATTTTCCAGAGGTAATTCAATTTATATAATTGATTCATCCAATTACATCATTTGATTTTAACATGACGTTAGAATGGCTACTGCATTTCTTGAATTTCAGAGGATTTTCAAACATAAGATAATTGAATCTATTTTTAGTACTTGGATTATGATTAAACTAATCTATTTTGTTTGAATCCAAGTCCTAACAGTGATTTAATAAAAAGATCTTGAAATTTGATTGTAACTTAAACTCTACAATAAAGAACAGAGAAGATGTATACAACTAGATATGCACACATGAACACCTTATATATACAGATTCTTATACTTACATACACACACATACATGGCATCATTATCACAGCAACTTCACAAGCAACATTTATCTACTTACTTAAACTTTTTAAATTATATGTTTACTCACAGGCATCAACATGAAAATAGATTCTAGGTGGGAAGTTTCTCATCAGGTTATAAAACAAAGACAGGCTTTAGGTTTATCTATATATCCACTGATATAATATATATATATACATGCAATTCAAAACAAAGCATTCCTGTAAAAGCTTTATACTATATTACTACAACATTTTATCACAAGCATCTAAGTCTAGATTTAAAACTGTTTTTAAATTTAAGGTTTACTCACCAGACATGAAGCAGAGAACAGAGCACCATTGTGAAAAGCTTTTGATACTGTAATTTTGAATGTTGAAAATGTTTTCTGATTTAAGATCTTGAATTGCTGAAGTATGAGCTTCTTTGATTTGAAAACTTGAATGCTTGTCTTAGTTTGAAAAGATGCAGTTGCATGCAGGCTTGATTTATAACTAATTGCTTTTATGATTTAAAAACTTGTAGAGATGACTGAAGACTTTTGAACAGATTGAAGAAAAATGATGAACTACAGGTTATTGATTGATAATATCTGGTTTTAGAAAACGTTGGTTATCAGATTTGTTGTTGAGAATAGGACCGAGCTTCTTTTGTTTTTGAAAAGAGGAATAGAAAAAGAATGAAGAGAAAGAAATAGGTTTATATAAGTTGAAATGATTAAAAATAAAAGAAAACAAAAATTAAAATGACACTTGTCCCAAATATTAACACTTGTAATATATGTGTCTTAATTTTATTACACATGTCTTTTAAGTAATTAATATATATATTTATTTATTTTAAAATGTAAATAAAAGCTTTTATACTAGTTTACTATTTATAAATACTTACCTAAATGTATATATGTATATAAATTACTTTAAAGAAAATGTAAATAAAACCAATTATATAAAATTAAAAGCTTTTTACTTAATTTATAAATTTACAAATACTTATTTATATATATAGATAACTTTTAAAGAATAAAACCAATCATATTTATATATAAAAACAATACATATATCTATTATTTGAAAATAACACATTTGACCATTTTAAATAGTTTATAAAAGAGATTATAAATTACTTATTACTTAAATGAATTAATGCCATATGTAAATTGTATTTAAACTTCTATTTTTAAATCATATATATCAAGTAATATTTAAAAAGAAATAAAACAAACCTTTTATTTAAAATTTAAACTTAAGCTTAAAATATATCTTAAACAATTTAACATTTACCTAAAGTACTTTAAAACTATAAAGTTATTTATTTAAATAACTTTGAAAAGTTCATATTAAATTTAATCTAAATTTCCAATTTACCAAAGCTTTTCTATTTACAATATATACAAATAAATATATATATTCAAATAGAAAATATCTTATTAACTTTTAAAAGATAAAATTTACCAATTAAATACTTATTTCATCAGATTATTAAATTAAACTCAAATTTTATTATCAAAGATCATCAATATCAATTTAATTATTTAACAGATTATTAAATTGATATTGCTCAAATTTCCGGGATATTACAAAATTTTTTGTAATTGAATGTGTAAAATAGGTTGAATATTGTAACTAGATATAATGGCTAGTAGGATATACAGGTATTATAAAGGAATTGGATTTGATTTTCAAAGATGAATTTGAATTTGCTCGACAAAAGGTAAGTATTTGAATTATAATATGAGTTTTTGCTGATTTCTTCTCTAGCCGCTTGGCTTTTTCTTTTTCTTTTTGAAATCTGAGAGTCCGTAGGGACGTTTTGTAGTCGTGCCGTATTAGCCGCGCAAAGGAGACGCTGGCGAAATTTTTCGAAAATTTAGGGCGTTAGAAAATTTTTGAGAAAATTTTGAAAGTTAAAATTTGAATTTAAATTTGAATTGGAAGTAAACAATGTTGTTTGAAACCTATTTTTGAAAGTAGAAAGTTAGTTGAATGATAACGAATCTTTAGTAGAAAGATTTGTTTTGATAAATTGATAAAACTATTGGATTGTGAAAAATAGTAAACGAGTTAAGGACTTTTTCTTCCTGATTTGTAATTTCGGGACGAAATTCTTTTAAGGAGGGAAGTCTGTAACGACCCAGAATTTTGAACAAATTAAATTGAGAATATTTAATTAATTTTAAATATTTGAACGATGATTTAATTTGAATCCCCGATATAACTTTGAATTTGGTGATTAAATTATAAAATTTAATCTATTGTAAGTTGAATAAAAATTTGTATCTTCGATTTTAAGCCGAAGAAAAATATTTCGAAAGCTTTTAAAATTCGTATTGATAACACTGAAGATAATAGAAGCTTCAGAATTGAAGTTTACAGTTATTTGTTCAGTTTTGAAAATTATATCGTTCAGCCGATATTTAAAAATAGCCGTCCGAGGCACAGTCTCGGAATTCGACGAAACCAGTTCCATTGGGTCCGTAATATTTAATTATTGTCGGATTTCAAATTTCGTATTTTTCGGAGTTGATAGGTGAGCACACGACACAAAAACGCGTCGAAATCAAATTGAATTGAATTTAAATTTAAATTTTAAATTGGGTAACATTAGCACGTCGTCTTCCCTTAACTCACGCCAACAATCACGCAGGAATCACGAACGTATCGTGCAAACCCATCCCTCTTCAATTTTAAATAATCATCTTCCTTCGTCTATTTAAATAATTTCACAGAAGAAAAATTTAAAGGTAACATTTCGTTCGAATTAAAATTTATGGCCGCATAAACCTTTCTCCCCAAATTCAAAATCTACTATCTCTCCACCTCCTCCCTTTCAGATTCCACGAAACCATGCCCTCCTCTTTATTCTCAAATAAATCATTCAAGCTCTAATAGAGATAGTAATGGCTGCCTCTTCATTTTCGTATTCAAATCGAAGCCGAGTTCAACTCGAGCAAGGCAGGAGGCGCGTCGCGATTTATCGCGTGAGGAAGGAGGCACTCGCGAGTGTGCAGTGGCTGTCGACTAGGCGCGCGAAGCTAGGGAATAGCGAGGTGGTTTGCGAGTTCGTCGCGACCAGGGAAGGCACCGCGTGACTGTAAACGTGGCGTTCGATTTTAGGACTCGAGTGAGGCAGCGCGAGGCGTTCGAAGTGGCGAGGTCTGGTGGTCGCGATCTCAGCAGGAGACAACTTCAACTTCAAAACGGGGGCGGCGATTCGCGAATGCGAGGGAGGAGCATGGTGTTCGGTGGCATCGACTGGGATTCAAAGTCGACAGAGAGGCCTGGGTTCATTCGAGTTGTCAGTGAGGTAATCACTGGGTTTATTTTTTTGTTTGATTAAATATATATATATATAGATGTTTTAGCTTACTAATATTTTGGAAAAATATAACAGTAAAGTTCTGTTTTAACTATATACAAATATGTGTATAGGTTGAGAAAAGATTTTGTTTGGTTAGTTACAGAAATGGAATAAAAGTATATATTTCAACTACATATTGTTTAGGAGATTTTTTACAGTAAAGTTTGTTAAATTAAATTTTTGTTTAAAACCAAATGTATGAGTTTAAACTAAATAAGTAAGTAATAATTAATTATTCGATTTTATATAAGTAGGGATAGGCGGATAAAAGAAAATATATATAAGGTTATATAAAGATTTGGATATAAGAATTTAAGTTAAGAAATATCTGTTTAATTTAAAAGAAATAAGTAGGTATATTAGCAGGAAATTTAATTTTAGAGTTAATTTTTAGTTAAACAAATTTTATTAAAAGAATCTGGTTTAAAATAAAAATCATTGAATGATTAAAACTATCAAACCGAAAATTGGTTACTCGATTTAATTCGAATATTAATCGATTGTCTAAAATTGTTATACAAGGTCTAAAATGAAGAATCGATAAAAATGGGAAAATGGATGGCAAATTAAAAGGCTAAGGTGAGATTTTTCTCACTCAAAATATATTTTGTATTGCAGTTAGTTATTTGACTGATTGATTGCTATTGATTGTGATATTAGATATGATAGGATATATATCTATATATAGCAATATATACATATTGGCATATGTATATATTGGATTGATTGATTTCCCGCCTCGTATAGCGGATGAGACCCTATTGCGCCGTTAGTAAGCGGATGATTTTTATAAAACCCATATACCGCGATATTCCACCTCGAAGTGGAATTGGTATTGTGCTAACGTCTTTGGATGCAGGGAAACAGGTTGGAGGGATCCAACTGGATTCCTCACCAGTATTTATTTATTTACAGATGTTGATATATATTCTGTTATCATATGATGATATATGATGTTTGATGTTGTGATGGACTAATTGATGCGTTGCATCATTGGATTCAAAATTTTGAAGTTTAAAAATAACGATTTTAACTTTAAAAGAGATTTTTAAGTATACGTTTTATTTGAAATTTTGAATTGATTTACTTTAAATAAATAAATGTTATAAATTTAAAGTTATGGAGATTATAATGTTTGTGAAAGATAACCAAAAGATGATTTTTGAAATAAATAGTTAAGTAATTTATAAGATAGTTTAAATTTGAATTTTTGAATTATTAAAAACGATGTATATAAAAGATGTACAAAATTGATATTTATCAATTAAAATTATTGGAATTTTAAACGAGTTTTTATAAGTGTTAAATTTGTAAAGATATGAAACTTATAGAATTATAAGTTGTAAAGATAGGAAATTTATAGAATTATAAATTGTGAAGATTTGAAGTTTATAGATTTATAAAATTTGAGGTTTATAGATTTATAAAGTATGAAGTTATAAAATGAATGGAATTGTAGAATAAAAGATTATAAGAAATTTACTTATAAATTGGGTTTTTGCCTTTAAATGGAATATTGATCGAAGTTAATAAAAAGTAAGATTTATAAATCAAAGTGGTTATACAATAAAAATAGAAAGAGAATTTATAAACGTTGTTTTATAAATTCGAAACCAATTTAATTTGATAAATTAAACATAGAAGGTTATTAAAGGAAATGTATTCGCGATTTGGATAGCGAATTATCCTTAAAATAAATGTGTAGAAAAGACTGAAATTTGGTTAGTAAAGTATATTCACGGTTTTGGACAGCGAATATATTGTTAAATAAAATGGATTCATTTTTGAAGAAGTGATATTTTAAAATGAAGTTAAATTGTTTTTAACGATGTTTTAAAAATGTATTATGAATCGAAATCATAGATTTCAACACTTGTTATTGAAATAGATGTTTTCGAGAAATATAAGGAAATGGTGGACTATAACATTGTTGTTATAGTAAATGATTTCCGAAAGGAAATATTTTTATGTAGTATTGGGATTTATATATCTATCATAAAATCCGAATCCCTATACTAGTGATTTTGAGTCGTCGTAATAATGTTTTACGTAACATTCGTTTTGACTCAAATGATTTCCTTAAAGTATGAAATATATACTTTATATTGATTTAAGTATATCGAATATTTTCCAAGTGTTGAAAATAAATAGATTTGTGAAATACTTATTATTAAATAAGTATGGGAATGTTTTCCAAAATGAAATGAAACATTTTTGAGATTTTATCTTCTTAAAGATAAATTGAAATTGAATATTGAAAACGATTTGAAAATCGAATATCAGTAGATATTTGGAAATATAAATTCACTAGGGAATTTATAAAAGAAATGGGAATTCGTTTTGAAAATAAATATTGATTTATTTTGAAGTGTGGAAATTTTATATCTAGTAAAGATATTTTGGAAGATAAAATATTTGGGAAAATTATTTGGAATCTGATGATGTTGCGCATCTTTATTGATAGTTAAATAACCGACTATCAATAATTACCTTGAATGGTATTTGTTGTGAATTGGATGAATTTGAATGCCACACTTATTTTTGAATAAGCGCTCACTATTCGGGTTAGCCGGGAAAGGACCATGGGGTCGTATAACCCATTCCGAATATGTGATACGTCGTTATGAATTGCATTCGAAGACCGGTGTTGAAGACCGGATATTTTTGAAAACGGAAGGATTACCGTCGAGTTACTCTACATCGGCTGATCTCCGATTTAGAGGTTTTATCACCCTTAGTGATGGGAAGTCCGGACGTGATTAGAAAATTATCCGGATGTGCAAGGGCTTCGTGAGAAGTGCCTTCGGTTCTGTTCGATCCCGAAACAGACTTGTATGGATTGTGTGTCTAACGTTAGAATTTGAGATATAAAGCTGATTTCTTTCAAATACATTTCTGTTGGTGGCGGAGAATTTATTCTCTTAGCTTAACACCCTTCTCTGAGACGTACGAGCTCAGAGGTTATGTAGTTGAAATTTATCAGCGATATATCCCAATTTGGTAACGTGGCATACTGAGTGTTGCTGTGAAATGATCAGTGTTTGATCATTTGCGATATGATCATTTGTTTGATCTTATATCTTTGTGATCATAGGTTGATCATTTTGTTTGACCCGAAGCATGGCTTTGTAGAAAGCGTAGCTTTGTGGACGAGACTTCGTCGAGCCTCACACCCCGGAAATGGTCAAAACAGGAAGGATGCAGCAAGGTTCTAGGGAGTAGCGCCCCTTAGTGTATGTCATTCCTTCTGGATAGAGGTGGTATCATGGTATGGAGCCCAGATACTTAACCTATGTGGTTGCTGCATTATTATTTTGATGTGGTTTGTTGGAAATCGGGGATCCTCGGGAAGATCGGTTACGATCGGGGGATGACATACGCGTGTCAGTAGTTTCCTATTTTTGCAGAGGTAACCCGGCCTTGTATTGGCAGAGATCCGGTTAGGTTCTCGGGTCGTCTATTCCAGGGACGTACCCATCGTGGAAAAGGAAGTTCCTTAGCCTGACCATTTGTTGGAAATCCAAAGAAACAATACGAGCCTTGTACGGTTTTAGTTGTAGAACCTGCCATTCACTTATGGTTGTCACCACTGTTTGGATGGTAGCTATAGTAGGCATAGTTCGGAATGTCTATGATGGCTAAGATTTATATTATACTTTCGAACTGTTTTCTACACTATGCACTAATAATAATATCAAAAAGGATTTGATTTTGCGTAGTAAGCATCTTTGACTATCATAAGAAGAAATCTCCTCCAATTCTGCGTTTGCATTGTGTGTGTGGTGGGAGGTCTTATGGTAGTTTCATTTTCCAAAAGCATTGCGAATTTGTTTTATTTTCTTTGTGAAAAATAACTGTTTTACGATCTTACACCAGTCACCATGACTGACTCGGAGTTCATTGTTCCCTTCTAAACTCTGGGTGCCCACAAATTTCCACACGGGCAGCCTAGAGTTATGTTATCAGGATATTCTGGATATTCTGGAGCTTTGGAGATAAGCTGGATGGTGAAACGTATCATCTATATTTTTGTATTATTCCGCTGTGTATTCTGTATGAGGACAAGTTATATAACTGTCCATTGTAGTATATTGACTCTGATTGATGTATGTATAAACTGATATAGTTCTTTGTTTTAAAAGACTAGTGTTTATCTATTATATATTGTTCCGCTGCGATGTGTAAGCTTCTGATATTGTTTTCTGTTTCTATTGTTGTTCTTTTGTTCTTCTCTTCTTCTTCTACTCTTTTCTTCTTCTTCTACCTTTTTCTTCTTTTTAAAACCATAACTTTTCGGGTTTCCGGCACTCGATGGCTCGGCAGTCGATAAAGTGAGTATCGATGTCGAATTTTCGAAAGTCGAAAATTTCGGGATGTTACATAGAAGGAAATGGTGGACTATAACACTGTTGCTATAGTAGATGATTTCTGAAAGGAAATATTTTATATAGTATTGGGATTTATATATCTATCAAAATTTCGAATCCCTATACTAGTGATTTTGAGTTATCGTAATGATGTTTTACGTAACATTCGTTTTGACTCAAATAAAATTTGTGAAAGAGAATGATTTCCTTAAAGAATGAAATATATACTTAATTTTGATTTAAGTATATTGAATATTTTCAAATGTTGAAAATAAATAAGCTTTGTGAATTACTTATTATTATTAAATAAGTATGGAAATGTTTTCCAATATGAAATGAAACGTTTTTGAGAATTTATCTTTGTAAAGATAAATTGAAAGTGAATATTTGAAATCGATTGAAAATCGTATATCAGTAGATATTTGAAATATAAATTCACTATGGAATTTATAAAGGAAAGGGAAATTGTTTAGAAAAATAAACGTTGATTTATTTTTAAAGTGTGGAAATTATATATCTAGTAAAGATATTTTGGAAAATAAATAATTTGGAAAGTTATTTGGAATCTGATGGTGTTGCGCATCTTTATTGATAGTTAAATAACCGACTATCAATAATTACCTTGAATGGGTATTTGTTGTGAATTGGATGAATTGAATGCCACACTTATTTTTGAATGAGCGCTCATTATTCGGGTTAGCCGGGAAAGGACCTTGGGGTCGTATAACCCATTCCGAATATGTGATACGTCGTTATGGATTGCATTTGATGACCGGATATTTTTTGAAAACGGAAGGATTACCGTCGAGATACTCTACATCGGTTGATCTCCGATATAGAGGTTTTATCACCCTTAGTGACGGGAAGTCTGGACGTGATTAGAAAATTATCCGGATTTGCAAGGGCTTCGTGAGAAGTGCTTTCGGTTCTGTTCGATCCCGGAACAAACTTGTATGGTTGTATGTCTGACGTTACAAATTGAGATATAAAGCTGGTTTCTTTCAAATACATTTCTGTTGGTGGCGGAGAATTTATTCTCTTAGCTTAACACCCTTCTCTGAGACGTACGAGCTCAGAGGTTATGTAGTTGATGGTTACTAGTGATATATTCCCAATTTGGTAATGTGGCATGCTGAGTGTTGCTGTGAAATGATCATTGTTTGATCATTTGTGATATGATCATTTGTTTGATCATTTATCTTTGTGATCATTTCTTTGATCATTTGTTGACCCGAAGTATGGCTTTGTGAAAAGCGTAGCTTTGTGGACGAGACTTCGTCGGACCTCACACCCCAGAAATGGTCAAAACAGGAAGAATGCAGCAAGGTTATTAGGGGGTAGTGCCCCTTTAGTGTATGTCATTCCTTCTGGATAGAGGTGGTATCATGGTATGGAGCCCAGATACTTAACCTATGTTGTTGCTGCAAATTTATTACTTTGTGGTTGTTGGAATCGAGGATCCTCGGATATAGATCAGTTACAATCGGGGGATGACATATTCGTGTCAGTAGTTACCCAGTTAAGGGTAACCCGGCCTTGTGTTGGCAGAGATCTAACCGTAATGTTAGGTTATTTCTCGGGTCGTCTTTCCAGGGGCGTACCTATGTGGCAATGGGAAGTTCCTTGGCCTGACCATTTGTTGGAAATCCAAAGAAACAATATGAGACTTGTACAGTTTTAGTTGTAGAACCTGCCATTTACTTATGGTGGTCACCACTGTTTAGATGGTAGCTATAGTAGGCATAAGTGCGGAATGCCTATGCTGGCTAAGATTTATATTATACTTTCGAAATGTTTTCTACACTATGCACTAATAATAATATCAAAAATGATTTGATTTTGCGTATCAAGCATCTTTGACTATCATAAGGAGAAATCTCCTCCAATTCTGCGTTTGCATTGTGTGTGTGGCGGGAGGCCTTATGGTAGTTTCATTTTCCAAAAGCATTATGAATCTGTTTTATTTTCTTTGTGAAAAATAACTGTTTTACGATCTCACACCAGTCACCATGTCTGACTCGGAGTTTATTGTTTCCCTTCTAAACTCTAGGTGCCCATAATTTTCCACACGGGCAGCCTAGAGTTATGTTATCAGGATATTCTGGATATTCTGGATATTCTGGAGCTTTGGAAGCAAGCTGGTTGGCGAAACGTAGTATTTGTATATGATATTATTTATTCCGCTGTGTATTCTGTATGAGGACAAGTTTATATAACTGTCCATTGTTGTATTGAGTTGTATATTGACTCTGATTGATGTATGTATAAACTGATATAGTTCTTTGTTTTAAACGACTAGTGATTATCTATTATATATTGTTCCGCTGCGAATGTGAGATTCTGATATTGTTTCTGTTCTGTGTTTTCTGTTGTTGTTCTTCTTTCTTTTTCTTCTATCTTTTCTTCTACCTCTTCTTTTAAACCCTAAGAATTCGGTTTTCCGGCATTCGTTTGCTTGGCAGTTGATAAAGTGGACGTATTGATGTCGATATTCGGAAGTCGAAGAATCGGGTCCTTACAAAGTGGTATCAGAGCATATGGTTAAGCGACAACCCTGCTCTGTTGGGTGTTACTCATTAGAGATGGAGTCAGTAGTACTCTAGAATGAGTTGAGTGTAATAATAGATACGAGAGCGTATTTGTTAGTGAATATAAAAATTGTTTTGTATTGTGTTGACTTATCGGTTGATAGTTTATAGGTTCTGGTCGGTGCAGGGTGGCCAACTGTAATCGATAGGGATTTCTAAACTCTTAAACAAGATAAATCGACATGGTATTGTTTTAAATAGGGTAAATGAAATAATTTTTCCCAAAACTATTTTTGTATAGAAAAGAAATGTTTTCTATGAATTATCATAGTATATGGATGCTTGGTTGTTATGAAGTAATAATATTGAATTATTATCATTATTATATGGAATTGAATAAGAAATTAAAATAATAACCAAAGATTTGGAGATAAATTCATTTGACAAATGAAATTTATAAATGTGAATTGAAAGATAAGGAAATGAATTCATATATGAATAAAATTGTGAATTTAATTGTAAATGTGATTTATAATTCAGAATAGAATTCCAGGAAAGATAATTGAAAATAAAATTCATTAATGGAATGAAATTAGTAATGTGAATGTATAAATGATTTTATAAATCAAAATGTAAATAAGTCGAAGACTTATAAATATTTAAAATTTGATTGGAATGAGATTCAAATTGAAAATGAATGAATTTGTGAATGAATAAATAAATTTGAAATTGCAAGTGCAAGAAAATGAAATTGAATGTTAAAATTCATTTTGAATTTGAAAGTAAATAGAACTGGAATTAAATTTGATTTGTGGTAAACGAAGTGAAGTATTAAACTAAAATTAGTAAGTGAAGCTAATTGAATATTGACCAAACGAATACGGTTTGAAACGAATTAAATTCAATAATTATAAAAGAAAGGTAAATTGAATTCGAATTTGAAATCCAGTTTAATATGAGTGGTTATAAACCAAAATAGTGAATTGAAAATAAATTTTGGGAATGAACAAAAGAATAAAACTGGAATTGAAAATGGATGTTGAAACAAATTTGAATAAAGTGAACTAGAATTTGTGATGAATTAGTAATTGGAACTAATTTAAAATAGTGTAGTTGTGAATGAAAAATAGTTGATGAAATTCAATATTCAGAAGTTAAACTGAATTCAAATTATATTGAAATTGTAAATTGAATTCAAATGAAATTTGAAATGTAAAATTTAATGAAAATAGATATGTAACTTCAATAGTGAAGTAAAAAAATGTATAAGAAGTAAGTATCAAAATTTTGTAATAGAATTTGCAAAATGGTTTGAATGTTGTAATTGGATATTATGGCTAGTAGGATATACAGGTGTTACAATGGAATTGAAATTTTGATTTTGAAGATGAATTTGAATTGCTCGAAAAAGGTAAGTATTTGAATTTCAATATGAGATTTGATGATTTTCTTGTCTAGCCGCTTGGCTTTTTCTTTTCTTTTTGAAATTTGAGAGTCCATAGGGACATTTTGTAGTCGTACCGAGTTAGCCGCGCAAAGGAGACGCTGGCGAAATTTTTCGAAAATTTCGAGTGTTAGAAAATTTTTGAGAAATTTTGAAAGTTTAAATTTGAATTTAGATTTAAATTTGAATTGTTAAGAAAACAATGTTGTTTGGAACCTATAATTGAAGTTGGAAAGCTAGTTGAAATGATGATGAATCTCTAATAAAAAGATTTAGGTTAGTAAGTTGATAAAACTATTTAGATTGTGAAAAATAGTAGACGAGTTAAGGACCATTTTTCCTAACTTGTAATTTCGGGACAAAATTCTTTTAAGGGGGAAGATTGTAACGACCCAGAATTTTGAACAATTTAAATTGAAAATATTTAATTAATTTTAAATATTTGAATGATGGTTTGACTTGAATTTCAAATTATCAGAATGAATTAGGCGATTAAATTATAAAATTTAATCTATTGAAAGTTGAATAAAAATTGAATCTTCAATTTTAAGCTGAAGAAAAATACTTTCAGAGCTTGGAAAATTTATATTGATGACACTGAAGATAATAGAAGCTTCAGAATTTAATTTCACACTATTTGTTCAGTTTTGAAATTATATCGTTTGAACCGATATTTAAAAAAATAACGTTCCAGGGCACAGTCTCGGAATTCGACGAAACCAGTTCCATTGGGTCCGTAATATTGTATTATTATCGGATTCCAAATTTCGTATTAATCGAAGTTGTTATGCGAGCATACGACGTATAAACGCGTTGAAATTAAATCAAATTCAATTTAATTTTAAAATCTGAATTTGGTCAACATCAGCACTTTTGGCCTCAACTCAAAATACTGTAGAGGTAATGTAAACACGTTCTCTCTGCAAAATCACGTACTCAAGCCACCCTACATCTGAACGCGCTAATCTATTGTCCCCTTTTCTTTTATAAATCACGCAACCCATTATTCTCGTTTAAAGAAAAAAAATCGAATCCTCTCTAGTTTTCAAAAATCGAAACAAACAAAGAAAAATGGCCGCGTACGATTTCCCTCTCCCTCATTCATTTTCAAAATCGAGCAGTTAGGGCAATTGCGATTTTTCGAGGGCGACGATGAATTTGAGCTTGGCATTCTCGATCTCGGCAGTGGGATTGGGGCGTGGCTCGCGTGCGAGTTATCGAAGGGCGATTAGGGGTTTCGAGAAGAGGGGAAGCAGTGGCAACTGGTGGAGGCGCGCATCGCGACTGGAAGAATCGCAAGGCAGACGACGTGGTCGCGAGTTGATTGAGCATCGACGGTGGAGTCACGTGATGCGTGTCATGGGAAGTCACAGCCGCGATTTCAATCGGCAGAGGGGATGGGAAGGCGAAGTCGAGAGGGAGGCACGCTCGTTCACGCGAAGTTCGATGGTGATGGCAACATCGAGCAGTAAGGTATTGTTTTATAAATTCAGAGTAAATTTTAAAATATATGTTTATGCAGAAATACATATACAGATTGAATTTTGAATAAAAGGAAATGATAATAATATAGATGTATATACATTTTTAACTTGCCAGTTATTTTCTTTAATAATGAATTATGATAGATCTGTAGTTTAACTCAAAAGGAAATGAACTTGTTTAAAGATATATATATATATATATATATATATATATATGATTTTAAAATGTTATAGAATTTTATAAAAATAGATTTAAAATCTGTATGGGTTATGTTATCAGTATTTTTGAAATTTCAAAGGGGAATTAAAGAGATTTGTAAAATTTAATTATTAGTTGATTTGTTATTTAATGGTAATGAATTGTTTGATAAGTTAAAATATTAATAACACAAATATACCTATTTCCATTTACTAGTGAAATTTTTAAATAATGAACTATGGAAAAATTTATTTGTTCTTAGACACTTAAGAAATTTATTAAAGGAGAAATATTGGTTTAAATAAAACTATCAATTTATTTAACTATTAAAATGAAATCACCGATGAATCAAAATAGTCAAATGAAAATTTATTATTCGATCTGTTCGAATATTAATAAATTGTATAATTGCTTATATAAGGTCAAAACCGTGAAATCAAGTCGGAAATGGAAAATGGATTGCAAATTAAATCAAAGGTGAGATTTTCTCACTCGAAGGAAAAATTTAATATTGCAGTTATTGATTGATTGATTGCTATTTGAATGTGATATAGTATATATAGTAGTATATAGCCGGGAAAGGACCTTGGAGTCATATAACCCATTCCGAATATGTGATACGTCGTTATGGATTGCATTTGATGACCGGTGTTGAAGACCAGATATTTTTTGAAAACGGAAGGATTACCGTCGAGATACTCTACATCGGCTGATCTCCGATATAGAGGTTTTATCACCCTTAGTGACGGGACGTCCGGACGTGATTAGAAAATTATCCGGATTTGCAAGGGCTTCGTGAGAAGTGCCTTCGGTTCTGTTCGATCCCGGAACAGACTTGTATGGTTGTATGTCTGACGTTACAAATTGAGATATAAAGCTGGTTTCTTTCAAATACATTTCTGTTGGTGGCGGAGAATTTATTCTCTTAGCTTAACACCCTTCTCTGAGACGTACGAGCTCAGAGGTTATGTAGTTGATGGTTACTAGTTATATATTCCCAATTTGGTAATGTGGCATGCTGAGTGTTGCAGTGAAATGATCATTGTTTGATCATTTGTGATATGATCATTTGTTTGATCATTTATCTTTGTGATCATTTCTTTGATCATTTGTTGACCCGAAGCATGGCTTTGTGAAAAGCGTAGCTTTGTGGACGAGACTTCGCCGGACCTCACACCCCGGAAATGGTCAAAACAGGAAGAATGCAGCAAGGTTATTAGGGGGTAGCGCCCCTTTAGTGTATGTCATTCCTTCTGGATAGAGGTGGTATCATGGTATGGAGCCCAGATACTTAACCTATGTTGTTGCTGCAAATTTATTACTTTGTGGTTGTTGGAATCGAGGATCTTCGGATATAGATCGGTTGCGATCGGGGGATGACATATTCGTGTCAGTAGTTTCCCAGTTAGGGGTAACCCGGCCTTGTGTTGGCAGAGATCTAACCGTAATGTTAGGTTATTTCTCAGGTCGTCTTTCCAGGGGCGTACCTATGTGGCAATGGGAAGTTCCTTGGCCTGACCATTTGTTGGAAATCCAAAGAAACAATACGAGACTTGTACGGTTTTAGTTGTAGAGCCTGCTATTTACTTATGGTGGTCACCACTGTTTAGATGGTAGCTATAGTAGGCATAAGTGCGGAATGCCTATGCTGGCTAAGATTTATATTATACTTTCGAAATGTTTTCTACACTATGCACTAATAATAATATAAAAAATGATTTGATTTGCGTATCAAGCATCTTTGACTATCATAAGGAGAAATCTCCTCCAATTCTGCGTTTACATTGTGAGTGTGGCGGGAGGCCTTATGGTAGTTTCATTTTCCAAAAGCATTACGAATCTGTTTTATTTTCTTTGTGAAAAATAACTGTTTTACGATCTCACACCAGTCACCATGTCTGACTCGGAGTTTATTGTTTCCCTTCTAAACTCTAGGTGCCCATAATTTTCCACACGGGTAGCCTAGAGTTATGTTATCAGGATATTCTGGATATTCTGGATATTCTGGAGCTTTGGAAGCAAGCTGGTTGGCGAAACGTATTATTTGTATATGATATTATTTATTCCGCTGTGTATTCTGTATGAGGACAAGTTTATATAACTGTCCATTGTTGTATTGAGTTGTATATTGACTCTGATTGATGTATGTATAAACTGATATAGTTCTTTGTTTTAAACGACTAGTGATTATCTATTATATATTATTCCGCTGCGAATGTGAGATTCTGATATTGTTTCTGTTCTGTGTTTTCTGTTGTTGTTCTTCTTTCTTTTTCTTCTATCTTTTCTTCTACCTCTTCTTTTAAACCCTAAGAATTCGGTTTTCCGGCATTCGTTTGCTCGGCAGTTGATACAGTGGACGTATTGATGTCGATATTTAGAAGTCGAAGAATCGGGTCCTTACATAAGATTTCGAAAGTGTATGATTTTGAAAGTGATATGGTTTGAATTGAATATGATATTTTGATATCAATTATGAATCAGTTTTGGAAATGTAAAAGAACCATCCGGTGTGAAATAAGCATTTGGTTGTTAAAGAGACCGAGATCAGATATTGTCATACTCTCTGCCAATACCGAAAACTACTTTAACAACTATGTACGTGGTAGAGAATCCAGAATGAAGTAGGATGGTTTGGCGAACGATTCTGTATGAGGTATTAACGCAGCTTCGTCCCCTTCGGGTCAGCTTGATGTGACTAAAACAGGAGCTATACCGGGCCAAGTGAGGTTGCTCCTCCGATTGGGCACATTTCTTCGATACCATGTTTATTACTTTATGATTGATTTGGTGGCCACCCCTCGATTTGATTATGGGAGTGTGTTTCGAGGTGGGCGGTAGTAGTTGTTATGCGTTACCACCAGTCCGGGAGTGCAAACGGTAGAATCCTACCCTGGCATTGCCTCGCGTGCCTTGTCATATGCCTTATCGTGCCCACTATGACTTTGGTTTGTGTCGTACACTATGGAGTGCCCTCTGATAGCCCTCCAGTTTACGGAGGAATTATGATACTATATAGACTACGACATTTATATAAAAATGTGTTAAGGGGGATATGGGTAACGCCTTAATGCTATTTTAATACTTTACTTTAGACATATTATAATAGCGTATTGTACTATGTATGTGGATAGTTTAACGTATCTTTAGGAGATGGAATCCTGAACATCTCTTAAGTTATTGCACGCACATTAGACACTGGATAGGATATGTAAAATTCCGTAAACATCTCTGATGCCGTTATACTCATATTTACTTACTGTTGATGTAAGAGTCCTGAAACTCGGCGTTCGAAAATCGGCACCCGTACTTCACTTGTACTCAAATGCCGTAGATTCAAACATCGAATCTGGCACCCCGGAGCTTATAACACCATTAAGTATAACAACATAGTGGAAGAAAGAAACGGATAATATCATATACAACTCAAATGAATACAATATCTAGAATGATATACAACAATGATATGAATATAGTACAACAATATCAGAGACAAATAATGATACAACGAAAAACAGAAGTGATAACTCCAAATGATCTTCAAAAGAGAATGAATCCAACAAATCCAACATCAGCTCGAACCACCAGCACGTTGCACCAAGATAAGCAACATCAGTCGTCAACTCTGATGAAGTTAACTAGCTCCAGATAATCTACTAAACCTGACTATCTGAAAAACCCAACTCTAGACTGCCCGTGTGGAAAATTGTGGGCACCCAGAGTTTAGGAAAAGAACAATAAACTTCGGGTCAGTCATGGGACTGGTGTGAGTAACAAAAACAGTTTATCTTTAAACAACAACAAAAGAATTTTAAACATTGAAACCCGCAAAGCTTTTTGGAAAATGAAACTACCATAAGACCTCCCGCCACACACACAATGCAAATGCAGAATTGAAGGAGATTTCTTCTTATGATAGTCAAACATGCTTACTACGCAAAATCATTGGATTGTTATTATTAGTGCATAGTGGAAAACATTTCGAAAGTATAATATTAATCTTAGCCAGCATAGACATTTCGAACTATGCCTACTATAGCTACCATCTAAACAGTGGTGACCACCATAAGTAAATGGCAGGTTCTACAACTAAAACCGTACAAGGTTCGTATTGGAAATTGGATTTCCAACAAATGGTCAGGCTAAGGAACTTCCTACTGCCACATGGGTATGCCTCTGGATGGACGTCCCGAGAACTAACTAGCTCTCTGCCAACACAAGGCCGGGTTACCTCTTATACTAGGTAACTACTACACGAATATGCCACCCCCCGGTCCTTTGGGACCTTTATCCGAGGCCTCGATCACACAGCAACAATCACACAGGTAAATGAGATTGGAGCAACCACATAGGTTAAATATCAGAGCTCCATACCTGATACCACCCTTTTCCAGAAGGAAATGACATACCCTAAAGGGAGCGACCCTCATAACCTTGCCGCATCTTTCCGATTTCGACCATTTCCGGTTTGTGAGGTTCGATGAGGTCTCGTCCACAAAGCTACGCTTTTTCACAAAGCCGTGCTTTGATCAACAAATGATCAGCAAATGACCATCAACACACAGCAACACTCAGCATGCCACACTACCAAATTGGGAGTATATCACTGATAACCTTCAACTACATAACCTCTGAGCTCGTACATCTCAGAGAAGGGTGTTAAGCTAAGAGAATAAATTCTCCGCTACCAAACAGAAATGTATTTGAAAGAAATCAGCTTTATATCTCAAAGTGTAGTGTCAGACATACAACCATACAAGTCTGTTCCGGGTTCGAACAGAACCGAAGGCACTTCCGAAGAAGCCCTTGCAGTCCGGGTATTCATAATCCCGATCGGATTTCCCATCACTTAGGGAATCTCTATACCAGGCGCTACCCAGTGCAGAGACAATCGATAGGTTATCCTATCGTTTTCACAAATACCCGGTCTTCAACACCGGTCTTCAATTGCAATCCATATACGACGTATCATTATTCGGAATGGGTTGTATGACACAAAGTCCTCTCCCGGCTAAACCGAATAATGAGCACAATATTTAAAAACATATGGATAATGGGATTTCAATTAAGTCACGACTTATTATCCAAATTTCCTCTTTAAATGGTTTAAACACATTACCAATTTAATCTTTTTAAACAAAAAGATTCAATTCACAAAGTTCACCCAATTTCACAAAGATTCATTCACAGATTTCCAAATCGATTTCCATTTCAATTGGATTAACTCATTAAATCTTTAAATCAAGATTTAATTCATAGCTTTCAAAAAGAATTCACTCATAATTTGGAAAACCAATTTTCAATTCAAACTTGAAATTCCTTTAACTTAAATTGGAATTTCATTTCTTCTGTGAAAGCTTTTATTCTTTTGAAAACAAACAGTTTCCATTTCGGAAAATCTGATTCATTTATACAAGTTAAAGTCCTTGGGTTAAATTCAAATTCTCAAAACCATACTTTTAAAATGGTTTAAATTCATATAAACACCTTTATAACTTGTATCACATTTTTAAACTAAAATTTTCAATATAGAATTCAATTCCTTATTTTGAATTCAAATTCAGATTGAATTATTTAAATTGGAAGCTTTACCAAGTTATTCAAAATAACTTTTATCTTAAAAACTCCTTTTCGAAAGCTTTAACATTTTAACCCAAATCCATTTCCAAAATCAATTGAAATTAAAATTTCAATTTCAAAAACATTAAATTTAAATCATCTATGACTTAACCGATTTCCACGTGAAATCCATATTTGTGTGTGTATGGTGTAGTCCAGCGGTTTCACACAGTAGTGCAACATCATTCAATCATCACAGATTCAAAATACAGAAATATAGTTGATAAGCGGTATAACTATAACGCTTATCTTTTATTCATAGATCACAGATATATAAATTACAGATAATATATTACATTCATCCCAGATAAATGAACTACAGTACAGATCACACACAAATCATAATATATCACACATCATCACAGATCAGGGAATATCAAACAATTCAACCATCCAATATAATCCAAACATTCATAAGTAAGATCAGTTAATTGTCTGATTAATTCAAATCAGATTAATTTCTTATGAATTACTAATCCTGGTTAATTAACATCAATAAATTACAAATCATTTTGATTAATTATTCTTTAATCATTTATTAATTAACCATGAATAATAAATTAATTAACCTTTAATTATAATTCATCAACCTTTAATTATTAAATAATTAACCTTTAATTATTTAATTCACCATTTAATTAATTATCTTTAATTAATTAACCCTTAATTAATTACCATTTAATTAATAAAATTTCAATAAGTGATCATCCCTAACCACTTACATTAATTAATTAATCTTTGATTAATTATCTTCAAATTAATTGCTTTAATTAATTAACCATATTAATTAATTATCCTTTAACTAATCATTCAATTAATCAACTTTAATCATTAAATAAATTATCCTTAATTACTTAAATCAAATAATTAATCTTTTAAACACTTAAGAGAAGTTGTTTAACACAGTTTGTTTAAACTTGATTTGTTTCAGAATTTAAAACTTGTTATCTTACAAAATTGCACAGACTCAAACTTTACCCGAGTCACACCGGAGTCAAATGCAAAACTTCCCCGAGACTTTCGGAGTAAACTCCCGTACCAATTTTTTTCTGATTTAAAATTTAAACTTTTAACCCTTTAAAATCATACGCGAGTAAAACCCGTACCCATTCTCGAGCCAATGCTACATCCTCTCGAAATCAACTTCGAGGCAAACTCCATCATCTCAAACCTGACATCAGATGTACATGTGCACGTACACCTTCGCCTCGATCACCTCTGGTCACTTCCGCGACCTTCGACGTGTCGTCGACAACCCCTACAAATGCTATGGCCAACCAGCACCCACGTTTACGCCTGGAAACAAAAACGAGCATGTTGATGTCAACACAAAACCCAGAACGATCCACAATCCACCTCACATTGCCGCCTCAGGTCGCTAGAGACTTCGCCGATCGACCAAAACCTCCGCCGTAGTCCCACGCCTCGATCCCACTCGCTCCAGTCAAGTCTGATTCACCCTCGACTACGAAATGCCTTTAAGAACAGTGTCGACCAAAACTGGACTTAAAACCCTAGTTCACCGTCGCCCGTCCACCACGGTGGTCTAGAATTCCACCAAGCATTTTTCCTGACATCGCCGAGCTTCCTCCTACCTCCAGTCGAAACCCCGACCACCCCAAGTCCTCCGGCCACCAGAAATATCCCAAAACCCATTTCCTGATCATCTTCGAAATATCTCACCAAAACTTATTTAAAAATCGTGATTTTTCTTCCTAAATTCATCATTTGCCACGACGAATCATATTATATACCTAAAGCACTAAATTGTTGAAATTGAATTTTTGACAAATGTTTGAGTTTTACTGTATTTTCTTTTTTTTCAGATGTTTATGAACAGAGGATTCTTAAAACTATTTTTAAATCAAAAATCTTGCTTTTTTCAAACATACTTTGTTTATACATCATAACCTAAAGAAGATCAGGGAAAAAGAAATTTATTTTGATCTTATTTTGAAGCCTGTAAATAAAGAACAGAGCAGATATATTTGTTCACAGATATGCACACAATATCAACAAATATATATAAACATGCATTCATATTTATATTCATATAAACACTTATCACAACTTACTTCAAGTATTAACTGCATGCTTCAAGATTTTAAACAGATTCAAACTATAAAAAGGTTAGTTTACTCACAGTTGTTTTTGAGAGGTTGAACAGAGTTGCTACTTGAAACAGACTTGAATTTGCAAGCTGAAACCCATTCTTCATTCTCTGGTTTGCTTGATTTAATTTGTTGCTTGTTTAAGATGTTATTGTTTACTTCTGATCTTTTCTCAACTTTGAGGAAACGAAAATGAAATGAATAAGGTTGATATAAAATGAGTTTTACAGGGTGGAGATGATGTTTGTACTAGAGGATAATATGATTTTGTACAAGTTGATATATATTGTTTCTCTTCAGTACTATATACGCGGAGATTTTTTCTAAGTTTGTAGGCTGATATTTTCCTTTGGTGGCTGAGATGATATGGCAATGGCTTGCATTAATTAGTTGTACCATATTTATATTTTCCTTTCTTCATTTTGGCTGTACATGATATTGTTTTAGTTGAGTTGTCTTGTTGTACTTAATTTATTTGTACATTCATATATTTATCTTGTTCCTTGTTTTGCAAGCTTACACAAATATTTCTTTCCTTTACAAGTTGATTCATACTTATCCAATTTGTTTTTCAAGTCTACACTTATCTTTTATTTGTTCATATTTGAATGTATTTCTTTCTTTTCTTTTTCTCTAGTAATGTTGCTAAATAAATTTCTATTTTAATTTTGTTGTTAGATTTTAGTTAAGTGTTAACTTATCTTATATGTATGTAATTTATTTTTATTTATTTTCATAGTTTACCTTATATATATAATTATTCTCTCGTATTTCCATTTTAATTTGTTGTTAAAATTTTAGGCAATGTTTACTTTGTATTTTTATAGCTTATCTTTTATTTATCTCTATTTATAACTCAAATATTTATTTTACTTCTATTTTTAGTTTAAATATTTATTATTAATTTTACTTTAATAATTATTGTTTTATATTTCTCTATATACACATATATTCACACATATATACAATATTTAACTTTAAATGATTTAACACATTTTTATTTGATTTCGGGGAAACTCGAATCGATTTATCAATAAATTTCACAATTTTTATTGAAAAATTAATTTAATCATCAATTTAAACGTAGATAAAATCTAGGGTCGTTACAGTTGATTTAACTTACATAAGATCTTTTAGTCCTGACTCAAGTGTTTTGTCTTTTCATTACGCTCGGGTCAACCTAAGCATTTGAAGACTACTATTCTGGAGGACGAAGACGAAAATTTAGTATACTATTACTATTTATTATATTCATTCCACTGCATCATGTTGTCCGCTGCATTATTTATTTATTCCTGCTGTATGTATAACTCTGATCTGTATTGTAAAAGTGTAATCAAATGTTATTTGTAAAATAGCTTCATGAACTGTTTATTTGATTATTATATTTTGTCGTTCCACTGTGAGATTCCATGTTTGTTTTTTTCTTTTATTTTCTCTTCTTTTTCTTATTTACCCCATTAATAATCCTCCCTTTTGAATGGTTTGAGTTGACATGCACTAGACCAAAACATGCAAATCCTAAGATTTATAAGTGTAACAAATAATTTCAGTAACACTTTTTAAGTGTTACTAAAGGACTATGAGGAATGGAGCGGCCAAATTTGTAACACTTATAAGTGTTACGAACATACGTATTACTAACACTTATAAGTGTTGATACTTAAATTTACGGTAACGCTTATAAGTGTTGGTAACGAAATATACGGTAACACTTATAAGTGTTGGTACATAAATATACGGTAACGCTTATAAGTGTTGGAAAATGATTATTTAGTAACACATATATGTGTTGTTACACATAAATTGCTTTGCTTATCATTTAGGTTTGTAAGGTACATAAGCGTTGTTATCCAAAATATTGGTAACACTTATATGCGT
Organism: Allium fistulosum; assembly: GCA_030737815.1. Lineage (NCBI taxonomy): Eukaryota > Viridiplantae > Streptophyta > Magnoliopsida > Asparagales > Amaryllidaceae > Allium > Allium fistulosum. The sequence continues at coordinate 862,212,339 of CM060905.1, read as the reverse complement.
TACTAATTGAAATTATGTTTTTACTCTATTTTATGCACCATTAATATTAAATTCTTAAAACAAATGAATATAATATCTCATAAATGATGATGTCCATATCACATATATAATTCATCATATCGATTCAATATGAAGTCTAAAATGCTTCCATATCTATAATACTATAATATGAGCTACAAACTTTCCAATTTCAAAATACCACAATATCATATCCAAATTACAAAAAACAAGATAAAGTCTTACTACTGAAAAATAGAATTTTAGATATTGCGAAGCAAAACACAGGCCATATCACAAAGCCTCCATTTGAAAATTCACAAAGCTTGTAATGCCCATTTTAAGGACCATCGTAAAACGGTGCTTCCGACTCTAAAACTTCCGTTATCCAAACAACTTTCTCAACATTTAGAACTATCTCTCTAAAATGACACATAGTTTGTGTTCCAATATAAGCTTTTGCTACATTCTTCTTCATATCTCGTGATAGTAGCATTACAAGTTGTTTGCCTCTTGTAGATGATCCAACTTCATTTGACGGAATAAGGTTATGTTGTAACCCGGTACCATAGTTAGAAAAGATGAAGTAACTGATTTAAGAGCCTCATTGATTTGGGTCGACACTTGATTCGCCACTTGAGTTGCAACTTGATTTACCACTTGGTTTTGTAATTCCGATGACCATTGACGAAAATCTTTCTTTTTATTCTTATCGGCAATTGCTTTTGAAACTTGCATCAACTTTACTTGCTTTACAAAGGAAGTGGAGCTAATTGCACGACAATAGTTTTTCTTTCTATCGAAGCCATAAACTTTAGAGATGGGAGCATTGTCAATGTCATATGTGTTTGCTTCCTCGTTGCCACTACATTCCAACTTTTGTTTTTCTTCCTCTTCCTCCACAAGTGCCTACATTTAATATGTCAAATGAGATTCAAACATCAAAATTACCATTTCAAAAAATTATCTTTGATTGAAATATGTATGTATCAACAACTATAAAATAAAGAAAATATGTATTTATAATCAAAATAGAGAAACTAACCTTAAATTTATAATGAAAGACTTAGTATAAAAGCAATTTTATAAAATCCTTAGGACTTAGGCCCTTGTTTATCCAGATAGTCTTGATAAAGTCCACAGTGTGAATCGTGTGGAAATAAAAAAAGAAGCTTCTGAAACAAAAAAGAAGCTTGCTTGATTTTCAAGATAACACGTATTTCCCATGCAATTTAAGACAAAAAATTTCTCATATATGATTAAAAACCAAGTCCATTTTCAGTGCAAAATTTCCCATAGTCATGGTCATGTTAAGTAAACATTTTAGTGTAAGAGGATCCAATAATAGAGGCAATTGAAGATACTGGTTACCAAATGCAATTTCTCAAATCTTATAAATTTATGAAATTAACATTGCCTTAGAATTCATCAAAGAAATGTTCAGTACAACTTTAGAACTCTAAATTTCAAAGTTGATCCTTGGAGCATAAAATTATCTAATGCACAAGGCAATTATTCATAGCATAGTCAATTTAAAATTATTTTATGAACAATTTTAAAACTTGTATAAAATTCAAAATTTTATATGAATTATATGCATCTTATTTCAATAAATCAATTTATGTTTCAGGTATATGTATATTTTAGCAAAAATATAATATTGTGTATCATATTCTACTGAACAGGTTACAAGAAATAATTCATGTACATGCATACATCATGTATAGGTAAGTTTAAATTCGGCAAGTACATGCTTCTTATACTCACCTATACCAATATATACACACGACAACAACACATGGCATATGACTTCTAGTTACACTGGCGTAGAAAACAACAAGGGATCGAAAAACAACAAGGGATTGGTTTTGAGAAATTAGTCTGAGTCTAAATTTCAGCGTTAGTGATTACTAGTTTTAAACAGCAAACACTTTCTTGTATTAATGACTAGCATAGCATAGAAATTTTCTAATTTGTACACACCCTGTTATACTCTTAGGCCTTCCTGCACTCATAGTCATTCAAAAGGTTTCACCACATATGCAAGTATCATCTCATATACACACACGTGCACACACACAAAACATTAAAAACACAGCTTAGTTGATAACTAAAATGCTCTAAGTTCACACAAATTTACAAACAGTTCATGATATAAAAAAACAGTTCACATTGATTTCACGGGTGCTCCACGTAACTGAAATATAACTAAAAAGGTGAAAAGAAGCTTCAATCTCTAGGCCACACAAGTAAATAAAAACATCAAAGAATGTACCCAACTGATAATTGCACTACTGCTACTGAACTTATGACATCCGAATGCATGCATAATATGGTATACATTTTTAAACTTACGAAAGTCGTGCTCAAATACACTTACAAATACACTTACATCAGGATTACAACAACCAGAGTATCAATGATGTTTTTAGTCAACTTCTTGGAACTGGAGCCTTATTCGAGTGAGACAAAACCAAATAATTTGTCTTCCTCTATTCTCTATTTTCAAAAATGATCATGAAATCAAACACATTTCATTTTGAGACCCTTCAATTCTCATACCAAATAAATTGATCAGTAATTCATACCAAAGTAAAAAAACTTACATAGGCTTTTGCTGCAGATGGAAGAACTTGTCTAGATTTCTTATTTATATTCCTGCCTTCCAAACCATTGTCCGCGTAACTTTCTCTTTCGGATTTTCCTTGACCTAGTTAAATGACGTGTGTTTTCTCGTTGCCTGGTTATCAATCCGCATCTCTTTCATCTTTACATCAGAGCCGTTCATTCCATCCAACGGCAGCTTCTCACTTCAGATCTGTTTTGGATCATGGGCTGATATATTCAGGCCCAATACTCTTGTGTATATATATTGCTTTTTGTTTAAACATTGTATTGTATTCTGAATCATTTTCTTGTATCCGATTATACAAGCAATAAACATTCTCTCTTACAAAATATTACAAATCAAAACATTCATATCAATTCACTTTTCCAACTTGGTATCAGAGCAATTGTATATGCTAACTGCATCGATCATATTAGTGAGTCCATCAGAAAAGCTTCATCACGTGGACTCCTCTCATCAAGAATTCAGAATTCCTTCATTTGAGAGTTGTAGCTGTTCTCTAATAAGCAGTGCCTCGCCAGAATCTTAGTCTGGCTGCATCAGTTTATCAAAGAAAGAAAAATTCCATACTTTAAAGAGCAAACCGATCAAGATCATCAAGAAAAATTTCCAGTTGAATCAAGGGCACAGTGAAAACTCATAAGAAAGCAATACAGTCACAAGAAATCAAAGAAATCATCATTCAAGTTCTCAGAAATACCATCAAGGTTCAACACAGGAAAATTTCTTGAAAATTCTCAATTCAAAGTAAGCTCCATTTAGGAATTTACATACCCTTTTCTTCAGATTTTTCAATCTGTGTGTTCATCATGGCCAATCAAGACGATGCTACAAGCCCACAATTCTCTAGCTCAAGAGTTTCTCAAAGCCAACCACAATCTGATCCAGTGAATGATCTGATGAAGGCAATCATCAAACCCCAGAGCCAGATGATATCCATTCAACTGGATGAATCAAATTTCCTGCTTTGGAAATTGCAAGTACAAACATCAATTAGAGGATATGGGTTAGAAGATTACATTCTTGGTACAAGAATTACACCACCAAAATTTGTTAAAGATAATGAAGACAAACTGGTGCCTAATCAAGAATATACTGCACACCAAAGGCAAGATAGCCTTGTATGTGCATGGATGATGTCATCCATAAGTGCATCTATTCTGCCTCAACTCATTGGATGCAAAACTGCCCAAGAAGTTTGGACAACAATCGAAAGAAATTTCACTTCACAATCATCTGCAAGGATCATGCATCACAAAAGACAATTGCAGAGTATCAGAAAGAATGACATGACAATGAATGAATATCTGCTTAAAGTCAAAAACCTATGTGATCAACTAGCTTCTGCTGGGCACAAAGTTCCTGAATCTGAAGAAGTACTACATATAATCAGTGGTTTAGACAATGAATATGAAGCTGTTGTGGCTATCATCTCCACTATGGAGCCAACACCACCCTTACAGTTTGTATACTCTACCCTTCTCTCTCATGAAGGAAGGATAGAACACAACAAAAGTATGAGTTCAGATATCTCTGTTAACTACACTTTCAACAAAGGTAAACAATATTCAAATACCAAAGGACAATACAATAACTTTCAAAGAGGTGGATCAACAGGCAGAGGAAGAAGAGGAGGCAGAAGCAACAACAACAACAAAATAAGGTGCCAGATATGTGAGAAGTATGGTCATGGGGCAAATAAATGCTACTTTAGATTCAACAAAAACTACACTCCCTCACAACAAGGTAGCAGTTCAAATGTAAATCTTGTCACTGTACCAAAAGACAGCAGCTCAACTCAAGCAGAAATTCTAAATACTGAAACTACAACAAATGATGATGCTGGTGATGACTGCTGGTACCCAGACTCAGGGGCTACTAATCATGTGACCAACAATCTCAACAACCTGAACTTGGGAAACAAAGAGTACAAAGGTACACAAAATCTTTTTGTTGGTAATGGTAAAACAGTACACATTACACACACTGGAAATGCTAGTTTACATGAACCCAAACAACTTCTTTTGAAAAACTTGCTAAGGGTTCCCTCAATTAAAAAAAATCTAATGAGTGTTTCCCAATTTGCAAAGGATAATAAAGTCTACTTTGAATTTTATCCTGACACATGCATAGTTAAAGATATACTAACACAAGAAATTATCTTGCAGGGTAAAGAAAACAATGGATTGTACAGATTTGATTTTTTAAATTCAAAAATTTCTGAGAATAGGGAAAATACTCATGTATTGAATGTTGCTAGTGATACTAAAAACTGTAGTAAGTTTGAATTGTGGCATCGCAAACTGGGACATCCCAGCATAAAAATTGTAAAACAAGTCATGAGTAGTAATAAAATTTCTTCTAGTGATAATCCTGATTCTTACTTTTGCACCTCTTGCCAATTGGGAAAGAGTCATAAATTAGCATTTCCAGATTCTCACACATGTTACACAAGACCCCTTGAATTAATTACTAGTGATCTATGGGGGCCAGCACCTATCAGTTCAGATTATGGTTACAAATATTACATATCTTTTATAGATGCTTATTCAAGATATGTTTGAATATATATGCTAAAGTCTAAGTCTGAAACTAGTAATATAACAATACAATTCATCAACAAGGTTGAAAACATGACTGGAAATAAGGTGTGTGCATTTCAGTCAGATGGTGGAAAAGAATTCTTACCTTTAAAAACTTATTTTGAAAAGAAAGTTATTAATCATAGGACCACATGTCCATACACCTCTGAACAAAATGGAATTATTGAGAGAAAACATAGACATATTGTAGAAACTGGGTTAACTTTACTAGCACAAGCTTCTATGCCTCTAAAGTTTTGGCCAGAAGCATTTAACACTGTTGTGCACTTGATAAATATACTACCCACAAAAATTCTTCAATTCAAGTGTCCTCAAGAAGTGCTAACTAAAGTTAAACCAGATTATGAGCATTTAAAAATATTTGGGTGTCAATGTTTTCTCTGTTTAAGGCCTTAGAACACACACAAATTAGATTTCAGATCTACCCCCTGCACATTCTTAGGATATAGTAACAAACAGAAGGGGTATAGGTGCTTAGACAACAAAGGAAAAATATATATATCCAGACATGTAAGATTCAATGAGCAGATATTCCCATATAGTAGTACAGAAATTAAAACTACTGAAAAAGTAAGGAATCCAAGATTCATGATTCCTGATCTACCTGAAGAGATTGAGATACAGCCCTCAGTTCAGCCCCTAAGGGATGAGACCATCACAAGTTCTCAACACACCATGGCTGGCAGAGAATCAGGTCAAGAGCAAGCTGCAAATGAAGATATTAGCAACAATCAGGATGCTCAAAGTCAAGGAACTTGCAGCCCAAGTCATGATCAAGTCATCAATGATGATACTATGAGCTGCAATAACAACAACTCTGACAGCATTGTCAGGGATAACATCAATGTTCACCCAATGTTAACTAGAGCAAAGTGTGGTATCTATAAACCAAAAATTGTGAACAACATAGTTGTTCAGGAAGAACCCTCTTCCTACATAGAAGCTGCTCAAAATAATGATTGGAGAGCTGCTATGCAGGAAGAGTACAATGCTCTAATCAACAAAAAAACTTGGGTTCTGGTTGAGAAACCAGAAAACAAAAATATAATTGGGTGCAGATGGACTTTTAAATTAAAGAAAAATGTAGATGGTTCAATTTCTAAATATAAAGCAAGGTTAGTTGCTAAGGGGTATTCACAACAGCATGGATTTGATTTTTAAGAAACTTTTTCTCCTGTTGTGAAACCATCCTCGATTAGAGTTGTTCTAACCATTGCTTTAAGTAGAAATTGGAGCATCAAACAATTAGATGTTAATAATGCTTTTCTCAATGGTGTTTTGCAGGAAGAAGTATTTATGGAGCAACCAGAAGTGTTCACACAGAAATCTGACAAACAACAAGTGTGCAAACTCAATAAAGCTATCTATGGCTTAAAACAAGCTCCAAGAGTTTGGTTTGATAAGCTCAAGTCAACTCTGATGAAATTTGGCTACAAATCATTAAAATCTGACAACTCCATATTTACTAAGATTAATGATATTGCCACCACTTATATCCTAATTTATGTTGATGATTTTGTGATTACAGGAAGCAGTGTGCAAGAAATTGAAAAAATCACTGCAATGCTCAACTTAGAATTCCCAATTAAAGATCTGGGTGATCTAAATTACTTTCTAGAAATTGAAGTTCAAAGAACCTCAAAATCAGAAATACATCTTAATCAAAGGAAGTACATTTCAGAAATATTAGCAAGAGCTAAAATGGACAAATCAAATCCCTTACCAACTCCAATGATTACAAATCATCAACTATCAAGATATAAGGGTGAAGCAATTCAAAATCAAAAGCAATACAGGAGTATAGTGGGTGCACTTCAATATGTGACTATAACAAAGGCCAAACATATCATTTTGTGTTAATAAAGTCAGCCAGTACATGCAAAATCCTTTAGATAATCATTGGAAAGCTGTTAAGAGAATACTCAGATATCTTAAAGGAACTATAAATCATGGTCTCATCTTAAAATCCAGTCACACACTCAGTATAAATGCTTATGCAGATGCTGACTGGGGTACAGATACTGATGATAGGAAATCCACATCAGGTTATTGCATTTATTTAGGCAAAAATCTTGTATCATGGAGTGTAAGGAAACAAAGCACGGTGTCAAGATCAAATACAAAAGCAGAATTTAGGTGTGTGGCAAGTGCAGAAGCTGATGTTATGTGGTTAGAGTCACTGTTAAGTGAACTTAATATCAAGCCAAACAAAAAGGCAACAATTTGGTGCGATAACATTAGTGCTATATCCCTAACTTCCAATCCAGTTCTTCATTCAAAGACCAAGCATATCGAATTAGACCTCTACTTTATCAGAGAACAAGTAATTAAAGAGAAGTTAAGGATTGGATACATACCATCGCAGCATCAAAAAGCAGATATACTTACAAAGCCGCTGTCAAAACCAAGCTTCACAAAATTAAGAGAAGAGCTCAACGTTGACGAAGCCGATCCTAGCCAGAGATCTCAAAGAGCTATCTTCATTCCAGAACGATTATGCATTTTGCGGATGGGTACTATCTTTTTCATGTCGGATTTCACTCTAGAGAAAAAGGAAAAAGGAGCCGCCATTATTTTTCTTTCTTCAGCAAACCCTAGTTCGGGTTTGAAGGTGGGAGTTAAATGAAGTGTGTTTTCTCGTTGCCTAGTTATCAATCCGCATCTCTTTCATCTTTACATCAGAGCCGTTCATTCCATCCAACGACAGCTTCTCACTTCAGATCTGTTTTGGATCATGGGCTGATATACTTAGGCCCAATACTCTTGTGTATATATATTGCTTTCTGTTTAAACATTGTATTGTATTCTGAATCATTTTCTTGTATCCGATTATACAAGCAATAAACATTCTCTCTTACAAAATATTACAAATCAAAACATTCATATCAATTCACTTTTCCAACTGACCTGCAAGAACAAATATTTTTAAACTAATTAACTATTAATTATTAATATTTACAAGAAATATTTTTTGTACTATTTCTTACCATTTCATCGTAAACTCTATGGTATTATTTTCTTCCTAGTGTATGAGTGATAGTATTTTTAGCTTTGGTCTCGACGTTTTTTCAACATTGCTCTTTTTTTTATCACTATATTCATTGTCTATAAACTTTTCTCACCATACTTTGTCTATGTCCGCAGGACATTTACTAATAGCAATATTCTTGGGTATGGTGATTCCTCCGACTCTGAGCAATTTATTCCGCAAAGTAGACTTTACCGTATGATAATATCGTGGAAATGATTTTTTTAAAATTGGCCGAGCTAGATTGGGATCTATATCCATGTCAAATTCATTCTATTTTAACAAAAGAAATTTTAGTACTAAGGATAAATCTTGTGCAAAAAATAAATGACTAAATAAGGTGAATTCTTGACATACCAATAGTTGTTGCCACAAAATGTTCTTGTAGTAATCATCTACATTTCTCCACTCATCATAGCCAATCGGTATATGACAACGGATTAGCGCTCCACATCTGGAGCTCCATTTAGCTTCATCTTTCCCTTTAATACCCTCAAAATCAACCGTTATTGAGTATTTTTTATCACTTGTTGGAGGAGGATTATATGCTTCAAGCTTTTCATTTGTACATTTAGATGCACTAGCATTGCAATTGTTCGACAGTTTGACCTGCATAAAAAAAATTTTAGTATACAATGAAACTTAAAACATCATTTCAATAATTATAGTAGTAATAATGCTGTACATATTTCAGGCAATGGACCAAAATAATGCAACAACAAGGATATTTCAATAGCAGGGATATTTCAACAGCAGGGATATAATGATGTATCATCTGTGTGATGGCTTTCGTTATTTTATAATATAATTACATATGTGTCCTCTTCTTAATTTAAGGACCAATCTTTCACCAAATAATAATAGTGATAAGATTTTGGATAATTGTAAAATGACAATATACAAAGATATGGAAAGAAGTCAAAGTATATTCACAAAGATAATGCACAGTCCAAAGTTAGACAGAATATTCACAATCCAAAGATAATGCATAGTCCAAAGATAATACAAAGATAATAACGAGCAGGATTGTTTATCAGAACGTAATAGACAAAGTTAGACAGAATATTCACAAAGAAATGATTTTAACAATCAGAAAAGCAATGCACAGTCCAACCTCTAATCAGGAAAGCAATGGCAACTATATACCTGCTTGCTTGTTAAGTTGGTGTACAAACTATATACCTGCTTGCTTAGAAATATGAGCCTTAATAGTATGGCAACAGCTGTGGAAACTGCTTGCTTAGAAATATGAGCCATAATAGTATGATTTGAAAAATTCAACTCTACCACTTGATGAACTACTGTACATAACTGTTTGATAGTGTATCACTTGATAAAATATTGTATATCACTTGATAATGTATCACTTGATGAAACCATTATTTGCATGACTCCTAATTTTACCAAATGAAGTACAAAGTAAAATAGTTAGCTTTGGTTTTTGTTTCACTTATGTATGTATGCAAAGGAAAACTTATATAAGTACAATACTTCACATTATAAAATTCAGTGAATAAACATTCCATTTTAATGCATATGTATTAGCATGTTGTTTCTGATATGTGCACTCACGGGTCAAAAGTTGTTTGCATGGACAACCTATTACATTTTTGCACGTTGATGTCCTTTCTTTTACTAGCTTGGCATGCAAATTGAACCTTATGCCTAGTTGCTAGCCGTTGATAATTAACTCTACTGTATTGTTTGTATTGGGTATTGTAGGATATATGTTCATTTTAGAAGCTAGTGAAATATTATTGTTGCTTCTACTCTCTTAAAAAAAATTGGTGCTTGCAAGCAGCAGTAGTGGGTTACTGCAAGCAGCAGCAGTGTAGGAGAAAAAAAATGCCATGCTGCAAGTAGGAGCAGCAGGCTGCTGCACCTACTAAAAAAATGCCATGCTTTTGCCAATTAGTGTATGATTGTGTAACTTAAGATTGTTTATGCATCAAACCTGCGGTTAAGTGGACTGGCAGCCCATAGTATATACATTAAAAAAAGACATAGTTTTTCATATTTGCTTCAACGTTTACCAAGTGGTTAATCACATTTATTAACTATTGATAAAAATGTTAAGACAGTTAGTTGTTTTGCTGAATGCCTTAGATTCTTTTATAAATGCATAATAGCTGGGTTAAGAGGATAGAGTCATAGAGTGCTATGCATACTGAATCCGTATTCTAGAATTATAGCTTGTTACACATGTACACATGTCACATTGCATGTTAATCGCATATCAAGTAGGATGTTTTTATTTTACAAACGTGATGTTATGTTGTTTAAAGTAAAAGCTATGTTTTAATTTTGATCTATTTGTTAGAAAGATGAGTTAGCAGGACAAAGATGAGTTAGAAAGATGAAAAAAGGATTTGGAAATGGATCATGGTTGAGCAAGAGTTATTAGCATGGTTATCAAAACCGGACCAGGCCATGGTTAAACCGTGGTTAACCTCAGACCACAGCCAAGAGCAGCCCGGAAATGATTCAGGCCTTCTATCAGCACTAAACCGTGGTCACAAATTCAAGTCCAACCATTGGAAACCCATATAAAAATTGGTTTAAGCATGAAAAAAAATAACAGAAGTCATGCACAGTTCCATTTCTTACGCCTACTTAAGCAATTTAGGTTACGGCTCAAAGCTTAATTTTTTGGGTTATATTTCAAACTTCACCATCATTCTGTAGATATATATGTCATATATATGGCCTGTTATTTTTTGATTTCATACCTACTATATTATATAAATTCACGCACCATCCATCAGTTCCTCTATATTACTGACATTTTGACATAGTACATATTTAGTGCTAACCTTAACACATGCTATAAGTACTTATAGAAGATATCAAGATTATAGGCTTGCATAATACACTTATGCCAAAGCCTTAAAATCACATGTTTTTTGGGTCTCTGAAATGTTCATAAATAATGTTTCTAATATTTTATCAAAAGAATATCACACTGGTTGATCACGATCTTCATATCTTTGCATCTCATATGAAAAACTGCACACGTCCACATGTATATGATCAATTCGGTGGCATAAGCACCAAAACTATTCGCTACGGTGAGTCATGCCATTTTAACATGCACAGGGTCACGCTATTTTTACATACACATGCCACTTTTTAGTACAAACCCCATAAAAGCTTTTCAGTGTTGGAGCAAAGAATTTACACACTTTCATTTTCTATTTTATTTAAAAATTCTATTGAGCATTATACTGGGAAATCAACTATCACTCACCATTCAAAAAATGTCCCAAAACTTTTACAACAAAAATTATAAGCTGTTCAGGTAAACATTGCAGTAATCATTGAGTGTTAAGAATTAAGATATCATTTTCTAGACTCTCTGAGTTCAAATCATCTGAAATAATGCATTATTATAGCTTGTACGCTAAACCCGATAACACGACTAAATGACAATTCGTAATTATAATGACATTTCATATAGAAACACATTGAAATTGGTAATTTTTCATTTTATATTCATTTACTTATTTAATAGCCAAAATGCATCCATGTTGGATGTACAGTAGGTTACAAAGACAGAATCATATTGCTTTTTATAAGTTCATCTTCTCGAGTTTGTTTGACATAATCAACATACATTTCTTTGAAATTGAAAATGAGGGTTGCTGTAATTGGCGCTGGTGTCAGTGGGAAATAATGACACTGACGCTGAGATTGGATGTGTAAAATAATCATATCCATAACACTTTCCGATAAGAAACGATTAACGGCCATCAAATATTTTATAAAAAAAGGAAATTTGGCTAAAGTATGTTAAATATATAATTTTAGCAAATCAAGTTATCAACAATGCAATTTTACCTGTGTTTATCGTTAAATCTCCCTCTTTCTTCTCTTAAAATCAAACTTTAACAGTTTTAGCAGAATATCAGCATATAAAACACAATACTACGGGAGCAGCGGTATGCTATTAAACACGCATTCTTCCACACTTCCAATTCAATTCCAGGTATGTTTTTTCCCTTTGTTTATCTTTTTTATTTCTGTTTTTTAAATATATATTGGAAAGTAAAAAATCGATTATGAATCTTGATTTGCGTATCGTAGCAGTTCTATAATACCATCTAGCATACCATGTACACATTCTTTTTTTATTTCTTTTTTAAAATATATATTCAAAAGTAAAAAATCGGAAGTTAAAATAAATCTAAACATACCATCTAGCATCTATCAAGCGAAGTAAAAAATCTGAACATACCATCTAGCATCTACCAATATAAAAATATCTATCCAACAGAACCAATGTAAAAAATGGGAATCAAAACTGAACCTATGGTTTCCAAAGTCGCCTAGAAAGATGAAGTCGATGTTTGGTCTGGTCGATGTCGAATTAGTTAAGCCTAAAGTCGCGAGAGCCTCTGGTCGATGTCGAGTGGAGATGATGCGCCAACTGAATGGGAAAATTTTGCGACCGAGAATGGGAAATTTTTGATAGGCGCGGAGGGTAGCTTGGAGGGTAGTTTTGATAGGCGAGAACGGGGAAGCCTGAAGTCGTAGGGGCAAAGTTTTGATTGGCGCGGAGGTAGCTTGGAGGAACCCTAATCTTAAATTATAGTTATGCGGCCGAGAATGGGAAAGCATTAAAAAATGCTCCATATACAAGATTATAGAAGGGTCCAATTTTTAGTGAGTTATTTACAAATTTGCCAACCGCTCTAACACTTTTTTGTGTTGTAAATTATAACTGATGCATTGGAAATTTATAAAAAAAACATTATTTATATTTGTCAACACTTTTCTAGGTATCCTAACATTTTTTTATTGTTAGTAGGCTGTAACATTTATAAGTGTTAGAAATTAAAAAATATAAAATGTTGCAAAATCACTATTTTGGTGTAGTGATGTATGGTCTATTGTCGATTTAAACCGTCCAAAAAGGATGGTCGTTACAGGTGGTATCAGAGCTTTGGTTTAGCAATAACCTTAGCTTTGTAGGGTCTGACTCATTAGAGATAGGGTAGTAATACCCTAGAATGAGTTTGTCTGAGTGTATATATATGAGAGAGCGTACTTGTTAGTGTTATAAATGTTGTTATATTGTGTTAATTTGTTCTATTTAGTATTTATAAATTCTGGTCGGTACATAGGAAGCTATGGCATCGATAGGGATTTCTAAACACTTGATAAGGCAGACCAACACAATATTGTTTTTGAAATATAGGTAAATGATATAATTTTACCTAGTATTATATTTTGTATATAAAAGAATAATTTTTACAAATTGATATAGTTGTATGTGATATGTTTGTTTTGTTAGGTTGTAATTTTTTATAAATATTGGTTGTAAAATAAAATTTACAAATGAAGTAAATAAGAATTGGAAATTTGAGAACTTAAGTTCCGAGGTTTGAAATTTGTTCTAAAAAGATTTTGGAATATAATATTAGTATTATTTGGAAGTATTTTCGGATATAAATATTTTCGAAGTGATTTAAAAGAAGTGTTTCTAAAAGAATTTTAAAAGGAAATAAGTTCTATACTCCCCTCTTCTGTCGCGGGAAAGTAATTTCGGTGATGAGTGCACGCATCATCGACGTTCATTTTCGAGTTTCAAAGTAGGAAGGCCATTGTAGTAGCTTTACTACACATTTGTTGATAAATAAATTTTAATTTTTAATTTCTAAATATAATTGGATATATATAAGGTATGAGTGTGTGTGTGTGTGTATTATTTAAAACGATTTGAAATTGAACCCGACATTTAGTTCTTAAATTCCTATGAATCAATGATTTCAATTATTGTAATGAAATGAAATCCTAACTATTTTAATAGTTGGAAACTTCTAAAAGGAAAAATAAGAAATTAGAAGCTAAGTGATTAATGAAACTGTAAAGAAATAGAAAATTTATAACTTATAAATCCAAAGATAATAAAAAGATATGGAAATTCAGAAGATGTAATTATTGAACATTTTGTTAACTAAAATGAATAAGATAAATTTGTGTAACATTCAATTACATTCTTAAAACACATATATAACTTACCAGAAATGTTTAAAAAATTGTGATGTTAAATAGGAATATGTAATAGAATATTATACAAGCAAAACTCAAGTAATGAAATTGCTCAAATGGAATTATTTCTATAAATAAGAATTTAGATATACAATGAATGTTATAAACATAAGTTAATGTTTTGAAATGCTAATAATTAGATTTAATAGTAAAAAGTGAACATTATCTAAGAAAATGTGTATAAACTTAATTTTTTACTGAAATGACTCATAAATAAGTTGTTATTATTTGACCTTATAAAAGAAATGGATTTAATATTCAATGATACTATACAGGAAAGAATGAATGAAAATTTAAAAGTTAAGAGACTTAAGTTAAATGATTCATTAAATTGAAATCAAACTATATAAATAATGAATGTAAATAAATAAAGATGATTCTATATGTATGAATGAGAATTTAAAATAAGTGAAAAGTAAATGACTGTGAATTTAATTACAAAGAAACCTATATAATATTTTAAGAATTGATTTATTGATGTCTAAATAATTGATTTTAAATAACATATGCAAGTAAATGAATGTAAATTAATGAAAAATAATTATTGTATGAATGAATGAAAATAGATGAACAGTAAATGATGTGAAAGGAAATTAATAAGAATAAACTTAAATGATATTTGAAATTCTTGGTTGTTTTGGCTTATGGGATGTTTGGGAAAGGATACTTCAAATTGTTTAAGGATGTATGAACAATCTATTAATTAATTAACTAAGGTTGTTGAGCGTAAGGTACACTTAGTAGTTTGTTTATCACCTTTGAACGATGAGAAGTGTTTGAACCTGGAAAAACCATTTGTTTTGGTCGTTATGGATGTATGATGAATTGGTTGTATTGTTTGTTTGCATATGATTATTTCATATTGTTGTGCTATAAATTGAAATAACTAATATGTTGCCTTTTTACATAATTCTAACTCTTTTGGATAATATAAGTGAAATACAGGTTTATGGAAGCAATAGCTAGTGCTTTTGGTTTCATAAATAAACGTTTGTTTGCCCAACAGATAGGTACGTTTTCAGATTACGGTTTTATAGCGATATTTTATTATTTTTCCCGTGGTTTGGGATGTATTATTTTGAAATATTATATATATATATATATATTGAAATTATTGATATTATTATTTTTCCGGACCTAACCGCGCAAAGGAGACTCTAACAAAAAATTTCGTGAATTTGGGACTTAGAAAATTTTGTGAAAGTGAAATATTTTCAAACTTTTATTAAACTTGGATATGGAAGTTTTAATTGTTTATAAGTTTAATATTTTATTTAAAATACTTAATTATGTAAGTTTAAAGTGTTTATAAATTGATTATTTTGAATAAAAATATATTAGTTCTTAATTCCTTCTTAAACTTTTCGAGGACGAAAAGTTTTGAGTGGGGGAGAGTGTAACGACCAGCATTTTTTGGATAATTAAAAAAATATTAAATTTAACAAGATTTTAGAATTTAATATTGTGAAAATTTGAAATTTACGATTTATTAATGAAAAAATAATAAGAATATGATTTTAACAATGTTGTTTGAATGCAATTGATAACTATTTTAATGAAATTCTAATCAGTTGAAATAATTGTAAAGTTAAATCGGTTATAATCGTAAATAAGGAATAAATTCAATATTTTATGTTATTTTATTTAATTGGTTTTAGTATATAATGTGAAATCAATTATTTGTACGTAAATTTATAATCTTGTTGTAAACAATAAATTTATAAATATGATTAAATTACTTAAAAATAACAATTGTTTATTTACCATCTCATTAATTAATATGTTGAAATAATTTGGAAATTAATAAAACTTAATGTAAATCAAATATTGTAGTTAATATGAATTAAGATGATAACTGTAGAATATTGATGTAATAAAATGTAAACCAATGTTAATTATATCCATAGGGTGATAGTTGATATAATAATAAGAGTGGAAATCAAAATAAAAGAATTTATTCGGCTTAAATTATATTTAACTGAGTTTTATTACAATTGCAATTGAACGTTGAATTTAATGGAATATTTTAATAGTGAATTTAACATAGAAAATTTATTTTAATAGATTATTAATTCTATGTAATCTAGAATGATGAAATTGTTAACTATTAAATTTGAATTTGAAAAGTGATTAAATTAATTTAATAATAATTTATTTAATTAACGTGAAAATAGCCATTTTGGCCACTTCCTCGGATTTCGATGAAATTGGTTTCATCGGATCCGTAACAGTGAATTATTGTAAGATTTCAAGTTTCGTAGCGATCGGACTTATCATTTGATCGTGCGGGCTCAAAACGCGTAGAAATCAATTTAACGAATTCAAATAAAATAAGCTGATTTTAAAAGCTAACTTCTGTATACAATGGCTTTGAAACCTATTCCATTGAGTTTAAAAATATCAAAAACCTAAATTTTGATATATTGGATGACCCACTTTCGTTTCGGAAGTAAAACGGGCTTTTCAGGTCGTTATTATCGTTTCAAACCAATTCAAATTGTCCGTTCATTCTTATCTGTTCGTGTCCATATAAATAGCTTTCTTTTTGAACCCTAGCAGCCTTTTGTTTCTTTTTGTACGTACATTCCTTTTCTATTTCTCCTTCTCAAACGACAGAATATGAAAACCTAATTCCCAAATCCAAATTCAAATCAAAATCAAATCGAAAAATTCAAACTCCTTAAACTATGTCATATTATATACTATTAGAAAGCTCTCAACGAGCACAATCTACTGCAGCGATTCGTTTTTCAATTGGATGCATCGTTCGACCAGAAATTGACGAAGAACCTCAGCCGTCCATTTCTAGAGTTTACGATCCAACGGTGGGTCGTCGACCGTTTGGCGATCGGGAAGCGGGATTGGGAAGAGGAGGTCGAGCAGGTCTTAGGGTGGTTGTCGCTCATCGTAACTTGGTCAAAATTTACCACGATTTGGCTTCAAACGTGGGCGGCGGCGGACGTGCTCTAGCGTGCCGTTGGTGGCCGCGACTTCAGGGAGAAGGCGTGTGATGCCCCACCTCTATACTCACGCTAGACAAGGACACTACGGTGTAATGGCGTTGACTAGCGCGAAGAATAAGGCCATTAAGGAGCGACCATCTATGCAATTGCCTTGTGCGAGCACCGATATGTCAGAAAATATTACATGCATTTCATTTCAAGAGAGAAGCCGACATACCGATACAAACTCAAAGCTATTACATAGTGGCTAAGTGGACCTGGGAAACAAACGTAGAAATAAACATAACACAAATCAGTCACAGATATTCATATCACATAGGCGGAATAAGACATGAATATATCACATGAAAGTGTACATCAAAATAGTGGTCATATAAGATCCACTACATCATAATGAATAAATACAAGTGCGAGACAAAAGAATAATTATACGTCAAGGAGTCCATATGTGATGACTCGGGATTTTGGGCAATACCAATTTAATAATAAGTATTAATAATTAAATTGATTTGGTAATTTCCCTTATAATTTTAATTTAAATTGGTAAATTTAATCTTTTAAAGGCTAATAAATATTTAATCTAGCAATATCTATTTATATCTTTTCTAAAATTTAATATTGGTAAGATTTGTCTTTCAATGCTAATAAAAATATATTCTATTTATAATGTATATATTAGTATATATATTGTGAATAGGAAATCTTTTGTTTAAAATAAAAGATGTAATATATATGTATGTATATATTGTGATTTGAAGCTTTGTTTTAAATTTAATATTTTTCAAAAGCTAATTTAAGGTTAATTTTATATTTTCAAATATAAGATAATTATTTATTTTTAAAATGTGATAGTTTAAATAAAATTTAATAAAGGTTTTAATTTGTTTTCCTTTAAGAAGTATTAAACTAAAAATGGTTTATAAATTTATATATTAAGGTTTAAAATAAACTTTCTTTTTAAATATCTCTTGAATTTAGAGGGTTTGTAAAAATGAATAAATATAACATAAGTTAATAAAATTTACATTTCATAAATAATAAAATATAGATACTTAAAATAAAATAGTTTACAAATAAATAAAACATGAATTTTTATAAATCCATATTTACATAATTAACATAACATAAATACTTTTGTAGATAAGGTTTTAAACATAATTATGCATAGTTTTAACATTTGTAATTCATAGAAACATGCATTAACATTTGCATATGCATGCAAGTAAACAAGTGGCATTTTTTTATATAAAATTTGTGTAACAAAAAGGATGGAGAAACCTGTATTCATTTCTCAGTTCAAAATATTTCTAAACTCATTCTCCTCTTTTCTAAAACTAAAAACCTGAAACCAAAATTAAAAAGGGAATCAAACCAAATCAACATCAGTTCTCAAATTTTTCAACCTGAGATCATGCAAAACATAATGAAGATCAACTCAACATCAAGTAATTTCAGTTTCAAGCTGTAGACTCAAATCAAACTAAGAAAAATCAAATCAGAGTCCAGATCAAATAAAGGCCTATTCTCTGTTTTATAACCTGGTGAGTAAATATTTTTAAAAATAGTTCTTAAAAACTGTGATATTGCTTAAATGTTTGTAATGAATTGATGTAGGATATGGTTGTATATGTTTATGATGTGAATGCATATATATATATATATATATGAATGTTTGGGCATATGAATATAAATATATATGTCTGTATGTATATAGCCTGACTCTGTTAAGATTTATGTCCAAATAGCAAAACAAAAATTCAAATCTCCCAATCGATTCCATATTAACCTTTGATGTTTGAATAATAGTTGTTTGTTTCAATGTAATGTTAATTATAAAAATGGTTTCAGGGATTTAAATTTAGTAAATAATTTTTAAAAATGAAATAACAGTGGGAAAAATATATATATGTTAAAATCAACCAATTCAATTTTTGATTTGAATTGCATGAATGTATTCGTGATTGAGAATCACAAATTTTAGTATACATTTCATGATTTTTAGATTATTAATTCATGAGGATTTTCGAGATGGTCGTTTGGGCATTTTTGGTGATAACTGATGATCGGCGACCTCAGGGTGCTTGATATTTGGGCTGGAGAAGGTCGGAGGCATGGGGGTCTCGGGTAAAATACTGGTGGTATTTATCGATTGCCGATGCGATCGGAATTGGGCAAATTAGGGTTTAAGGGTGGTATCGACTTTGGTGGCGTCTCGATGGTTTCGAGAAATGGTGGTGCGACCGGAGTTCAAGGGGTTTGGCTTGGAGGTGGCTGCATGGGCGAGCTTTCAATCGAGGTGGGTGGCGTGCGAAGAAGTGGACAATCGTCGTTGAGGTGGGACGATTTGTGGGGGTAGATGGGTTTTCTGGTTCTGGAAGGAGAGGAGTTGATCGATTTTCGATCAGAGAAGGTTGCTCGCATTGGCGAAGTGGCGATTTGGATCGGGAAGTGATGAGTGACTGGGTGGTGGTCTCGCGGCAGTGAGATGGTCAAAGGCGAGGCCGTGCATGTGCACGTGTGCACGTTCGTGTACAGGAGTGTTCGACGTTTTAGGGAAGACGAGTTCGACTCGGTGAAGGGTTCATGCTTTTTGATAGTCGACTTGAAGTAGACGAGCGTGGGGAAAGACTCGGGGAAGGCTAGTGTTTTTGTGGGGTTTACTCGGGTTGTTCTGGGTTTTAAAACTGAGAGCTTGATTTCGCAAATTGTTTTCAAGTCCAAAAGCAAAGTGAACAAGTTTTAAGTTATGAAAATAATCTTGTTTTCAAAGAATAAATATTTAACAAGTTTAAAAATATTGAAATGTAATAAGTGTTTTAAAGGATAGAAAGAGTAGATTTCAAAATGATTTTTATCAAAATTTATTAAAAACTTAGAAAAGTTTTAAAGATTTAAAAGTTAAATTTAGAATGTTTAATTTGTTTTAAATAATAATTGATTTACCAAATGTTTATTTTTTTTAAAATAAAGTTTAATGATAAAAATTAATATGAAAAGTCTATCTTTAAAGGTTGAATTTAATTAAGGATAATTAATAAATAAATTAAATTAAAGCTTAATTACTATTTGTAATTAAGGATAATTACTTAATGAAGTAATCAGTGGATGGTTAATGGATTAATTAGAAAGTAAGTAATTTGTTAATTGAGTAATTAATTAATGTAATTAATTTTAGGTTAATTAATTAGTCTAATTAATTAAAGATAATCACTTATAATTAATTAAGTGTAATCACTTAGTAAAGTAATTAATAAATAATTACTAAATGCAATTAATTTAAGAAGAATTACTTATGGAAGTAATTAGTGAGTAATTAATTAATGGAAGTCATTAAATAGAAGTGATTAAGGGTTAATCACTTAATGTTATTAATTAAAGAATTTATTAATATAATTAATTAAAGAGTAATTAATTAATTAATCAATTAAAGAGTTAATTAATTAAGGTAAGTAATTTCAAGATGGTTAATGACTGATTATGATTAATTAAGACTAATTAATGAAGGTGGTTAATTAAAGATTAATTAATTAAAAGGTTAATTAATTAATGAAGTATTTAGAGGATCATTAATTAATATAATTAATAAAATTAATCAAGGTTGATTAATAAAAGTGATTAATTAAAGTATGATTAATTAAATATAATTAATTAAGGATTAATGCAAATAATTATAGTTAAATTAATTAATGGAAGTAAATGAACGATCATTAATTATTGTAATTAATGATAGTAATTAAAGGTTAATTACTGTATATGATTAAGGATAATTACTTGAATCTAATTAAAGTATAATTAATCAAGGAAGATTAATTAAGGAAGATCATTAAGAGATGATTAATAAATTGATATGTAATAAATCAATGAAGCAGGATTAAGATAATCCAAGTGATTAAAGGATAGTAATTAATTTAATTAAAGGTTAATTAAATTGATTTGGAGTTAATCAATTCTGCTTTTGAATAATTGGTTAATATTGGATGATTGATATTGGGTGATTGGTTGATACTAGATGATTGGATATGATATCTATGTGACATGTTGCTTTGTGAGATGAATGTTTGATAGGAATTATCAATTATGATAATGTGATTTATTTATCTGTTTATATCATCCTGAATATAAGTTAAATGTTTAAAACTTTTAAACAACTTGGACCTAAAAGATACGTTTTAGATTTCGATGAGACCGGGATCGGGTTTCCAGATTTGGATATCCGAAAACCACATCGATCCAAATTAACGATAGGTCGTGAACCTCAAATGAAGATGAAGGTTCAGAATGCAAGGGTTAGTGTCGTTAACTCTGAGGGTGATTCCAAAACGAGTGTAACGAGATAATGCCTTCGGTTTCATTCGAACCAGGAACGAACTTGTATGGATTGAATGCTTTCAGAACATCGTCAGGTGGACGATGAGCATTCTAAGTGAGGTGTTCTGATTAAAGGTAATCGTAGCCTCAAGCCTCATCAACCGGGAATGGCTAAAACAGGGGAGGTGCAGCAAGGCTTCGTGAGTAGCGCCCACTTGAGAGCAAGATATATCCTTGTCTAGAAGTTCCTTTTTATTCGGCTTAGTGTGTGGTTGGTTGCGCCAACTACGGGGTTGTCTTGTTCGGAATTATCCTTAGATGGTTCCGGCCTTGTGTTGTAGGGGATTGGGAGTGATCCTCGGTACGGTGATCTAGGCCCCGTACTATGACGGGCGGTACCCCAGTAGCCCTGCCATTGTATGGAATCCAACTTCCAATAAGTGATCTCGGACTTGATTGTATAACCCACTTTGTGGCTAGTATGCTGGAATTTAATAATGTAACAATTTCAGCTATTTCTTATTTACTTGAAAATCCTAAACCTATTATAATATAATCGGATTTCCTATCAATGTTTTGGTTATCGTAAGGTATAAACTTTTCCGTGTTTATGTGCGGGAAGTCTTACAAGATACCTTTTCTTTCAAAAGTTTTTCAAAGTTAAGTAACTTTAACCGTTTACTCACACCAGACCCATGTCTGACCCAAGTGTTTATTTTCTGTTTTATTAAACTCTTGGGTACTCAATTTTGTATTGAGTAGTCGAGGGATTCAGGTTAGCTTTGACGCATTCTGGAGGAGATTTGGAGCAGGAGGCTTCAGCGTGTAGATATATAGTGATTCCGCTTTGTTTGTGTTGAGTCTGTATCTCTGTGATGTTTGAGATGTATGATAGACAGGTGTTTATAACTGTCTAATATGAGATGTATAAGTTATGTAACTCTGATGTATATGATACTATGTAATATCTTATGTGATATATTATATTTCATTCGTTCCGCTATGAGATTATTTTATGTTGTTGTTATTTCTTTTTCTATCTTTTCTTCTTCTATCCCTTTCTTTCTTAATTCATGATACGTCTTTCTGGGCTTAGAAAGTCGGATCGTGACAGTTGGTATCAGAGCATAGATTGAGATAATACCTAGGCTCTGGAGTGGTCTATCTTGAGAGAGCGTATTTGGAATTTTTATATAACTATATATATATATATATATATATATATATTTATTTCTACCTATTTGTTGGGTTACCTGTCCGGGTTTTCCAACATAAGTTCTATAGGTAGATGGAGTAGTGGTATGTGTAGCATGACTACCACTAATGTTAGAAGCCCATATGTTGAGGTTGGAAGTGTATCTGTCGAGACTGTAGACCTAATACGGTCTCGAGTAAGTTTGGCACTATGGTGTAAGGATTTCTCGGATCTCTGAAGGAAATCTTTTTCAAGATTCGGAGTCCATTATTGGAGTGTAAGCTTGGTTGAGCTCGGGTGAGCAGATTTTCGAGAGTTTGGATCTGTGTATAAGCAGAAGTGAGTAATAGTATCTTGATACTTCAGGAAAGACTCAGCTGTATAGGAATTCTCTGGATATCGAGTAAGAGAGTTTTATCTGTTTTGAAGTATGGGACTAAGGTCGATTAGTTGCTTCTTCGAACATGGTCTCATTGTCCCCTTAAGAAGAGTAAGTTGTTGGTATTTGGATTGGAGCCCGAGTTTCTTGAGAAGATATCTACTCATCTCAAGGATCTTTTGTGGAGATTGGTTATTATGGCTTTGAGATTGAGGTTTCTCATGAGGAGGTAGAAGCTATCGAGGAAGTCAGAAGTTTGTCTGCATCTAGAGTTGAGTTCCGTATCAACTTGGTTCCAGAAGCGATACCGGTGGTTAGTCTGGTAGTAGGATGGTTCCTAGAGAGAGAATTTGGTGTAGCAGCTCAGGAATTTTTGGAAATGAATTGGTCATATCTAGTTCTCAAGTTTGGATTCTGCTGTAAGGTTGTATGACCGAGTCGGATGGGTCACTAAGATTTTGTGGATCTGATGAACCATGTTTTCCAGGATGTGTTGTCTAGTTTGTGCTCGAGTTCATTGACGGCATTCTCATCTTTTCCAGATCAGAGTTGTGCAGCGGAAGCAAGATAGTAGCTGTGCGAGGAAGGAAGTAACCTCAGATTTCTATAGGAAATTTAAGTGGACCTCTGAATGTGTATAGAAATTTTCAGGATCTGAAGATAAGGTTATAGAGTACATCTGTTTTGGCTGTTTCAGATGGGAGAAGTAAGTTCAGTCTTCTATATTTTGTGGAGTAGAGTTTGTGGGTTTCAGCTGATTTTGGAAAGATCATATTGTTGAATAGAGTCTAGAGATCATTTTGTTCTTGGTCCTGATTTGTTTCAAGGAGCATCAGCGAAGGTTGAGCTGATCAGGAAAGGATGAGGTAGCCCAGGATCGTCTGATGAGTTATGCAGATATGAGACAAAGTTTGGAATTCGGAATTGGAAATTGGAAGTTGTTTAAATTTTCTCTGATTAAAGAGCTATCAGATTTGGTAAGTTTGGAAAGCTAGCACTGAAGTATTTTGGATTTTCCTGTGTTCTCGAGAGGATTAGTTCTATGATCTACAGGATTGAATGGCCAGTTTGGATATCTGGAATTCATTGTATTTCACGTATCTCTGAGGGAGTACGTGTATGATTCATCGCTGGTTGTGGAATCTGTAGTTCAGATGGATTTGGAAGTTGAGCTGGACTTGAGTGTGGTCTGATATTTTTGTTCAGATTAGTGGATCTAGAGAAGAGAGGATGTAACGACCCGGAATTTTGGACCATTCGCATCCATTATAAGTGTATAGGTAGACACTCATGCCGGAGTTGAATTGCTCAAAATACCGCGTTGTTAATTTAAATTTGGCAAAACTGAACATATACAGTAAATAAAATATCACAGATCACAGACACAGAGTAATAAGTGCAGCGGAAATAAAAGAGATAGTAGTTCATGAAGCTACTATATAAATATATAAGTTACATCAGAGTTAAACCAGATACAACGGAAGAGTAATATGATACATCAGATACAAAGCAGAATACATCACTGGAATCATCGAATATCTGAAAGCTGGATAGATAGCTGGATCTCCAAGCGAAGCTCCAACTCCAAAGGTGAGTCTCGAAAGCTGAACCACTCAGTCTGACCCGAGCGTAAAGCAAAAACACAAGACACTCGAGTCAGGATTAACATTCTTATATTAATAAACCCAACTCAAGTGAAATATCAATTGAAATACAAGGAACTCAAAGGATGTTTGGAATAACCATCCTTTAAGGATCCGTTAAACTATCTACTATGTAGTAGTGTACGATAAGTAGATAATGTCTATCAGTAATATAAAGATATCAAAATAGCGTTAAGTCATGGCCCATTCCACCCTTAACACATTTTTATTCCCAAAAGCATATACAAGACCGTAGTTTCCCCAAAACCGGAAGTCACCAGAGGGCAATACATATACTAAAGGTACAAATCAAAATCGTAGTGGTCGCGCATAAATGGAATACAAGTATGACAAGGCACATGAGGCTATACCCAAGGTAGTGATACTACCGTTCGCCTGATCCGGACTGGTGAGAACGCAACGCCGCAGCGCCCGCAACACCGTGAGACAACACTCCTAAAAATCAAGGGTGCACCAATCGACAACAAGTATAAGTAGTTCGAAGAAGTGTGTCCACTTGAGGTATCAATCCTCCATTGGCCCGGCACAGCTCCTGTTTTAGTCATTTCCAATTTGACACAAGTGTCAAGGCTATCCATTATCGTTCTCTTTCTTCAGTCATCACGTACATCAATCCAACCACTTCATTCTGGATCATCACTCCGCGTATAGTTATTAAAGTGGTTTCCGGTTTAGATAGAGAGTATATCCATAACCGAATTCCGGTCTCTTTAATAACTTCCGTAATTATTTCACCGATTGGTCGTTTATTTATTTCAAAACCAAATCAATTTCAATTTCAAATAGAATTCATAAATCAACCTTTCATTTCTCTTTCGAAATCAATTTCCAAAATTTACGTTTTCAAAACTTCCAAATTCACAATTTCCAAATCTTATAAATTCAATTTTCAATCTTTATTTAAAACAATTCAAATATCAATTTAAATTCATATATAAGTTTCATTCCGAAATCATTTAAATAAATTTTATTTAACATTCAAATCAATTTCAATTCATTAATCGATTTCATTCAATATTAAATAAATATATCGTCCAAAACAATTTCTATTTGATTTCCAATTCATTAAATCCATTATTAAAATTCAACTTCATTATATCAAAACTTTCAAATTGGATTAAATTAAATTCATCGAATCAAATTCTTTAAATTTCAAGTCTTACGTTAATTTCAATAAATCACATGTCATTTCTTGTTAAAGAAAAATTCAATTTCAATTATTTATGTTCTTAAATAAATTTCCAAAACTCACTTAATAAAGAAAACTCAATTTCAATTATTACGAAGTAAAATCCACTTATTCAAAAGTTCAATTTTTCTTATTAAAGAATTTCAAATCAATTTAATCATTTAATAATTCATTATTAAATAATTCAAAACTTAATTATTAAATAATTTCAAAGTTTAATAATTTCAAACTTAATTATAATTTCCATCTTAATTATAATCTCAAACTTAATTATTAAATCATTTCAAACTTAATTCGATCATTTCTCAAATTAAACAATATTCTTTCATCAATTACATTGTTAATATTTTGTTTCAGATTATTAAATATTAACATTTTCCTTTCATTAAAAATTCAAATTTCAACTTCATTTTAAAACCATATTATTTATTCAAATAAAATCTTCGTTTATTTTTAAATCAAATTATTGACCAATCGGGTTTTATTTAATTTTCTATCCTAAGTCAAAGTTCAATTTGGGTATTTATCATTTCAACCCGATTCCAATTCAATTCAAAATCAAAACATAACAAAGGGAACTTGCAGTGTGATAACTGGGATGGTGTCAAAGTAAATAAACAAGCAATAACAACAATCGATAACAATCCAATAATCAATTCAAATAATCCCGAAATAACCGTATTAATTCGCATTGTTATTTGTACGAATTAATATAATTATTTCTAGAATCCACACTATCATTTCATGTAGATTAAAGATTGTTACATTACGGTTTTCACTTGTCATCTATTACAATTTCATCCATCATCAATTTAAATAACCTACATTCAACGGTTCAAGGTGTAATTAACCAAATCCTATGTGTTAATAAATTTAAGGGGTCATATACGAATTTTTAACTAATCAAATTCAACATATAGATTCAATTTAAATGATTAACTATCATATATCAATTCAATTGCATAATATTTATCATTTTAACATTAACAATTTAACGTCCAATATAAACATCAACAATCAATCAATTATCAACCAAACTGAATTATCATCGCATAAATAATTAACAAATAATTGTGTCAGATGTCACAGGTGAACTGATACAGGTAATAGCATATATAACAGTGTAATTAACT
Source organism: Allium fistulosum (assembly GCA_030737815.1). Classification (NCBI taxonomy): domain Eukaryota; kingdom Viridiplantae; phylum Streptophyta; class Magnoliopsida; order Asparagales; family Amaryllidaceae; genus Allium; species Allium fistulosum. The sequence continues at coordinate 862,185,200 of CM060905.1, read as the reverse complement.
AATAGCAGCATATTTCAATTGTCGTTTCAATTGAAATCAGATTTAATAAATAAAAGAACGTTAATCGTGAGTGAGTGCTCACCTTTCGAGGATAGAGAGTACCGAAGATGACACGGATACGCAAACTGATACGGACATTGAAATTGAGTCGAGCAAAGCAAAATTGGCACGAATTCAACGGATAGAGCTGATAACAGCAATCATAAATCAAAGAATCAGCTAGATATAACAAGACGAAATGTGTACCATACTATGATTATTATTTAGTAAAGATCAATATATATATATATATATAAACGAATATTGAAAAAAAAAATTTATAATAAAATATACACTTTTATATATATATACTGTTATCTTTACAACCCATATACACAACTGTTACATTAACCTACACAAAAGCGACTAGATCATGTATAAAACTAATTTAAGATTTACATACTTAAAACATATATAAGCTATAGATTTTGAGACTTATAAAGATTCAGTTCATAAAAAAACATAACAGCAGCCTCTTCTTTATAATGTAATATGTATATAATATTACCTTTAATACCGTCTCTTCCACCACATAACAGTGTTATATCTACTTATAGGCATACAAATTAAATTTTCAAAATTGTTAAACAAATATATATGTTTTATATAAAAAAACATCTTTATACATCTTGAGATCAAATATAGATCTATATAATATATATAAAAATACTTACGTAGGCGAACATCTATTTGTACTAGCAAATATAAACATATATGCTTACAACATACTTTATATCCTTACTTACTTATATACAAGAATAGAGCTAGCTGGCACTTATAATAAAATCTGATGTATAAAATAGTACTTTATAAAGCAAAAGAACAAGATCATCAGTCTGCAAGTTATAGTTTTTAGTTTTTTTTTTAATTTTTTTTTTATATCCAACCGAATATATATTATTATACTATATAAAACCTTATCTATATCAATATCAAATTGTTTCAATCAGAACTCCAATATATCTGAGTTGAAGGTAAAGGTCTTATATGTAAGCTACTTATATATATAAATATTTATACATTACTTACCGTAAACAACTTACATACATATAAAATGCTCACCTATATATATCCTTAAATCATAGTACACGCATGCTAGATGGCAGAGCAAAGAGAATATGCGAAGACTTCGCTTTGGGTTTGATCGAATGCAGCAAGGCTTGCATGGTAATCTCAGCTGGGGTAGACGAGGAATTTCGGCAAGACAGCGATGTGATGCGGTAGTGGAGGGTCTAGGTGCAAGGCTCACGACAGAGGAACAATTGGGAGGCTGAAGTATGGTGCTCGGCTTCGTTCAGGTAGGAGGCGCAGGGGATGGTTGAGCTATGGGCTGGGCGGATGACGTGGAGGTGGTTGCGGGGTGCATGGGTTTGGAGATGGCGGTGCAAAGGAGGATGCGAGCAAGGGCCAACACGTGAGGCCGTGAGTAGGGGTGTGGTGCCTGCCGCAGTGAATGGTGACGTGAGCGTGAGCGTGAGCTGGCCACTGCGTTGGTCCGGGAAGTGGCTTCGGTTGTTGGCAAATGGTGAAGGTTGAGTTCCAAAATTTTAATGGGAAGGGAAGTGAAATAGGAGGGAGATGAAAGCTTCAGATCTAAAATGAAGTAACGTGTAACCTGCTCCCACATATATTTTTATTTAATACAGAGGAATACCAAACGAAGATAAAGTTTGGAACGATTGGTGTAACGATGGTCATGCGTTGATTTTTGCTGTACATTTAAAGCAATAATAATTTTTTTTTGTATAGCACGTCCTGAGTTTGAAAAGGCATGGAACAAAAAAAAAGAGTCAGAAATGAAAGGATTCAAAACCGATTACCGATACCAACCAACGTTTTACAGATTCTTCTGCGTACCAAATTTCGAAACACAGAATTTGAATATACCGTGGAGATCAGCGCGACGAGACGATCAAAACGGTATACTGATATCAGTGGTATGATTGAATTATAAAAATTTTGAATTTTCTACTACGGAGAATGCAAGAAAAACACTGAAAAATAAGATCGACGAAGCCAAAGATGTCCGAATTTGGAAAAACGACAAACTGATATCTTGCTCAGAAGATGGTTTAGAATTTTTCTATGTAAAAATATTTTGGTTTTGAAAACGTTTTATTTTCAACGCTTTTTAACTGATTAAATTGAAGTAAATTTACGCGCGAAATAAACTTTCGTATTTTCGAACGAAAATTTACCAGTTGCTATGTTTAACTGTACGTATTTCAAATATTAAATTTTTATTTCAAAATTTTATCGTTTAAAATTTCACAAAATTTTAACTAATTACGTTATTAAAACGGTTAAAATTTACGGGTCGTTACACTCTTCCCCACTCAAAACTTTTCGTCCCCGAAAAGGAATGAGGTAGGAGAATAGAAACAACCAGGAAGAAAACAGATTGAAAACAAAATAAAACAATTAATTTAAACCATATGAATTTCAATTTAAATTAATTAATATTTAACCAGTTGATTTAAACCATTTGATTTCACTAAAATCAATCTCAACTATTTCTAAATCCATTATCTTATCATCCAATTATATTCAATTTACAATTTCCAAAAACCATAAATTTGAATAGTCTTTCATTATAATCATATTTTTCTTCAACAGATTTTAAATTCTTCTTTATTCCAAATTTTGGTTTTATTCATAATTAAAATCATCCTTTTACAAAATTTAAGAATTAGATTTCCGATTAACTTTAAACAATTTAGAGAGATATATATAATATATTTATATCAAATCAAATTAAATTAAATTTTAAAATAAGATACCTATATATAGGTGAATCAAAATATACTGACGGAATTCAAATCAAAATATTTTTTTCAAACAAACCGTAGCAAAGCTACAGAATAGTATCCCCACTTCGAAACTCGAAAATGAATGTCGATGATGCGGCCGCCATCATCGAAATTATTTTCCAGCGACAAAGAGAAGAGCACTTGATTAAACATCTAAAATTTCTATGAAATGATTTTTTTTTTATTCGAAAATACTTTAGATAATACATTTTAAAACCTTTAAAACCAAGGTTTGAAATTTTCGGAAATTAAATTCTCAAATTCTTGATTTAATTCATTTCAGATTCTAAATCAAATTATATCCAAGTTTTATAAATTCATTTATCCATATTATGCAATAGTCAATGGTTTACAAACGATAAATGAAAATCAATATTATTATTTCAGACAACAAATTCATTAAAATTTTAATTACAGAAAACTTATATATAATATAATCATACAAAACTTTTATTTACCAAATTTGAAAAACAATATTGTGTCAGTTTGCTCTGCTCAAATGTTTTAGAAATCCTATCGATAGCGTTGATCAGACGAATCGATCGGAAACCCAAATCAACATCAACAACTCAAACAACACAGTATATATTAAAACATTTATATTAGTTTACAAATACATTTCTTTGCTCGACGATACAGGAATGAATTTTCAAAATAAGGATAGGGTTTCAAATTTTATGGACTCAAGTTAAAGAGAATTCTGATTTGAATACAAGTTCGAAAGAAAAGATAAGATGATTCAATTAACAGAATCGGGTTGGATAAGCTTATTTAATTCACGGGCAATCTTAACCGGATCGACCGTGACTTAAATAATAAGATCGATGCTGCATTCCGAGGTAAATCAACATCCGATCTCGAGAAATAAAATTCAGGTATAGCAGGAGATAGATAGCATCGTAAACCGAGGATACAGAAATCTCCGGTAAATCGATGTCTATTATAAAGGAGTTTTGCTCCTTTACGAATCATTCGAAGATTGGCGAGACCACCGATCTATTATAGATATCATTCAAAATGGAGTTATGGGGTGCTCCAGAATTGAAAGAAGACGAATGGTGAAGGACACGAATGAAATTTGGAACCGTAGGGAACGTCCAAAGTTCAAAGAAATTGAGTCGAAAGGAAGAGATTGAAACTCGAATGAAAGTGATTCTGTAAATACATTTACCCTATATGTTGAGTTTTGCCTAGAGCTACCAAAGCTCTGATACCAACTGTAACGACCCGGAATTTTGGACCATTCGCATCCATTATAAGTGTATAGGTAGACACTCATGCCGGAGTTGAATTGCTCAAAATACCGCGTTGTTAATTTAAATTTGGCAAAACTGAACATATACAGTAAATAAAATATCACAGATCACAGACACAGAGTAATAAGTGCAGCGGAAATAAAAGAGATAGTAGTTCATGAAGCTACTATATAAATATATAAGTTACATCAGAGTTAAACCAGATACAACGGAAGAGTAATATGATACATCAGATACAAAGCAGAATACATCACTGGAATCATCGAATATCTGAAAGCTGGATAGATAGCTGGATCTCCAAGCGAAGCTCCAACTCCAAAGGTGAGTCTCGAAAGCTGAACCACTCAGTCTGACCCGAGCGTAAAGCAAAAACACAAGACACTCGAGTCAGGATTAACATTCTTATATTAATAAACCCAACTCAAGTGAAATATCAATTGAAATACAAGTAACTCAAAGGATGTTTGGAATAACCATCCTTTAAGGATCCGTTAAACTATCTACTATGTAGTAGTGTACGATAAGTAGATAATGTCTATCAGTAATATAAAGATATCAAAATAGCGTTAAGTCATGGCCCATTCCACCCTTAACACATTTTTATTCCCAAAAGCATATACAAGACCGTAGTTTCCCCAAAACCGGAAGTCACCAGAGGGCAATACATATACTAAAGGTACAAATCAAAATCGTAGTGGTCGCGCATAAATGGAATACAAGTATGACAAGGCACATGAGGCTATACCCAAGGTAGTGATACTACCGTTCGCCTGATCCGGACTGGTGAGAACGCAACGCCGCAGCGCCCGCAACACCGTGAGACAACACTCCTAAAAATCAAGGGTGCACCAATCGACAACAAGTATAAGTAGTTCGAAGAAGTGTGTCCACTTGAGGTATCAATCCTCCATTGGCCCGGCACAGCTCCTGTTTTAGTCATTTCCAATTTGACACAAGTGTCAAGGCTATCCATTATCGTTCTCTTTCTTCAGTCATCACGTACATCAATCCAACCACTTCATTCTGGATCATCACTCCGCGTATAGTTATTAAAGTGGTTTCCGGTTTAGATAGAGAGTATATCCATAACCGAATTCCGGTCTCTTTAATAACTTCCGTAATTATTTCACCGATTGGTCGTTTATTTATTTCAAAACCAAATCAATTTCAATTTCAAATAGAATTCATAAATCAACCTTTCATTTCTCTTTCGAAATCAATTTCCAAAATTTACGTTTTCAAAACTTCCAAATTCACAATTTCCAAATCTTATAAATTCAATTTTCAATCTTTATTTAAAACAATTCAAATATCAATTTAAATTCATATATAAGTTTCATTCCGAAATCATTTAAATAAATTTTATTTAACATTCAAATCAATTTCAATTCATTAATCGATTTCATTCAATATTAAATAAATATATCGTCCAAAACAATTTCTATTTGATTTCCAATTCATTAAATCCATTATTAAAATTCAACTTCATTATATCAAAACTTTCAAATTGGATTAAATTAAATTCATCGAATCAAATTCTTTAAATTTCAAGTCTTACGTTAATTTCAATAAATCACATGTCATTTCTTGTTAAAGAAAAATTCAATTTCAATTATTTATGTTCTTAAATAAATTTCCAAAACTCACTTAATAAAGAAAACTCAATTTCAATTATTACGAAGTAAAATCCACTTATTCAAAAGTTCAATTTTTCTTATTAAAGAATTTCAAATCAATTTAATCATTTAATAATTCATTATTAAATAATTCAAAACTTAATTATTAAATAATTTCAAAGTTTAATAATTTCAAACTTAATTATAATTTCCATCTTAATTATAATCTCAAACTTAATTATTAAATCATTTCAAACTTAATTCGATCATTTCTCAAATTAAACAATATTCTTTCATCAATTACATTGTTAATATTTTGTTTCAGATTATTAAATATTAACATTTTCCTTTCATTAAAAATTCAAATTTCAACTTCATTTTAAAACCATATTATTTATTCAAATAAAATCTTCGTTTATTTTTAAATCAAATTATTGACCAATCGGGTTTTATTTAATTTTCTATCCTAAGTCAAAGTTCAATTTGGGTATTTATCATTTCAACCCGATTCCAATTCAATTCAAAATCAAAACATAACAAAGGGAACTTGCAGTGTGATAACTGGGATGGTGTCAAAGTAAATAAACAAGCAATAACAACAATCGATAACAATCCAATAATCAATTCAAATAATCCCGAAATAACCGTATTAATTCGCATTGTTATTTGTACGAATTAATATAATTATTTCTAGAATCCACACTATCATTTCATGTAGATTAAAGATTATTACATTACGGTTTTCACTTGTCATCTATTACAATTTCATCCATCATCAATTTAAATAACCTACATTCAACGGTTCAAGGTGTAATTAACCAAATCCTATGTGTTAATAAATTTAAGGGGTCATATACGAATTTTTAACTAATCAAATTCAACATATAGATTCAATTTAAATGATTAACTATCATATATCAATTCAATTGCATAATATTTATCATTTTAACATTAACAATTTAACGTCCAATATAAACATCAACAATCAATCAATTATCAACCAAACTGAATTATCATCGCATAAATAATTAACAGATAATTGTGTCAGATGTCACAGGTGAACTGATACAGGTAATAGCATATATAACAGTGTAATTAACTAATAGCAGCATATTTCAATTGTCGTTTCAATTGAAATCAGATTTAATAAATAAAAGAACGTTAATCGTGAGTGAGTGCTCACCTTTCGAGGATAGAGAGTACCGAAGATGACACGGATACGCAAACTGATACGGACATTGAAATTGAGTCGAGCAAAGCAAAATTGGCACGAATTCAACGGATAGAGCTGATAACAGCAATCATAAATCAAAGAATCAGCTAGATATAACAAGACGAAATGTGTACCATACTATGATTATTATTTAGTAAAGATCAATATATATATATATATATAAACGAATATTGAAAAAAAAAATTTATAATAAAATATACACTTTTATATATATATACTGTTATCTTTACAACCCATATACACAACTGTTACATTAACCTACACAAAAGCGACTAGATCATGTATAAAACTAATTTAAGATTTACATACTTAAAACATATATAAGCTATAGATTTTGAGACTTATAAAGATTCAGTTCATAAAAAAACATAACAGCAGCCTCTTCTTTATAATGTAATATGTATATAATATTACCTTTAATACCGTCTCTTCCACCACATAACAGTGTTATATCTACTTATAGGCATACAAATTAAATTTTCAAAATTGTTAAACAAATATATATGTTTTATATAAAAAAAACATCTTTATACATCTTGAGATCAAATATAGATCTATATAATATATATAAAAATACTTACGTAGGCGAACATCTATTTGTACTAGCAAATATAAACATATATGCTTACAACATACTTTATATCCTTACTTACTTATATACAAGAATAGAGCTAGCTGGCACTTATAATAAAATCTGATGTATAAAATAGTACTTTATAAAGCAAAAGAACAAGATCATCAGTCTGCAAGTTATAGTTTTTAGTTTTTTTTTTTTAATTTTTTTTTATATCCAACCGAATATATATTATTATACTATATAAAACCTTATCTATATCAATATCAAATTGTTTCAATCAGAACTCCAATATATCTGAGTTGAAGGTAAAGGTCTTATATGTAAGCTACTTATATATATAAATATTTATACATTACTTACCGTAAACAACATACATACATATAAAATGCTCACCTATATATATCCTTAAATCATAGTACACGCATGCTAGATGGCAGAGCAAAGAGAATATGCGAAGACTTCGCTTTGGGTTTGATCGAATGCAGCAAGGCTTGCATGGTAATCTCAGCTGGGGTAGACGAGGAATTTCGGCAAGACAGCGATGTGATGCAGTAGTGGAGGGTCTAGGTGCAAGGCTCACGACAGAGGAACAATTGGGAGGCTGAAGTATGGTGCTCGGCTTCGTTCAGGTAGGAGGCGCAGGGGATGGTTGAGCTATGGGCTGGGCGGATGACGTGGAGGTGGTTGCGGGGTGCATGGGTTTGGAGATGGCGGTGCAAAGGAGGATGCGAGCAAGGGCCAACACGTGAGGCCGTGAGTAGGGGTGTGGTGCCTGCCGCAGTGAATGGTGACATGAGCGTGAGCGTGAGCTGGCCACTGCGTTGGTCCGGGAAGTGGCTTCAGTTGTTGGCAAATGGTGAAGGTTGAGTTCCAAAATTTTAATGGGAAGGGAAGTGAAATAGGAGGGAGATGAAAGCTTCAGATCTAAAATGAAGTAACGTGTAACCTGCTCCCACATATATTTTTATTTAATACAGAGGAATACCAAACGAAGATAAAGTTTGGAACGATTGGTGTAACGATGGTCATGCATTGATTTTTGCTGTACATTTAAAGCAATAATAATTTTTTTTTTGTATAGCACGTCCTGAGTTTGAAAAGGCATGGAACAAAAAAAAAGAGTCAGAAATGAAAGGATTCAAAACCGATTACCGATACCAACCAACGTTTTACAGATTCTTCTGCGTACCAAATTTCGAAACACAGAATTTGAATATACCGTGGAGATCAGCGCGACGAGACGATCAAAACGGTATACTGATATCAGTGGTATGATTGAATTATAAAAATTTTGAATTTTCTACTACGGAGAATGCAAGAAAAACACTGAAAAATAAGATCGACGAAGCCAAAGATGTCCGAATTTGGAAAAACGACAAACTGATATCTTGCTCAGAAGATGGTTTAGAATTTTTCTATGTAAAAATATTTTGGTTTTGAAAACGTTTTATTTTCAACGCTTTTTAACTGATTAAATTGAAGTAAATTTACGCGCGAAATAAACTTTCGTATTTTCGGACGAAAATTTACCAGTTGCTATGTTTAACTGTACGTATTTCAAATATTAAATTTTTATTTCAAAATTTTATCGTTTAAAATTTCACAAAATTTTAACTAATTACGTTATTAAAACGGTTAAAATTTACGGGTCGTTACAGAGGAGCTCTGGATCATAGTGGTATTGTTAGTTTAGATTCTGTAGAGCGAGTATTCCAGTGATTTACCTGGGAAACTCTAGATAGTATTATGAAGATCTATCCTGATTTATATTAGGATAGTTAGTTAGGTTTGATTGGTTGCTTTGGTTGTTAGTAACTAGATGATAGGTATGCTTTGCTGATTGAGATTAAAATCTTTGCTGGGTTATTAAATTATCTTTGCTTTTAATTTCGGGGACGAAATTCTTTTAAGGGGGGAGGAATGTGATGATCCGGGATTTTGGGCAATATCAATTTAATAATCAGTATTAATAATTAATTTGATTTGGTAATTTTCCCTTATAATTTTAATTTAAATTGGTAAATTTAATCTTTTAAAGGCTAATAAATATTTAATTTGGCAATATCTATTTATATCTTTTCTAAAATTTAATATTTGTAAGATTTGTCTTTCAATGCTAATAAAAATATATTCTATTTATAATGTATATATTAGTATATATATTGTGAATAGGAAATCTTTTGTTTAAAATAAAAGATGTAATATATATGTATGTATATATTGTGATTTGAAGCTTTGTTTTAAATTTAATATTTTTCAAAAGCTAATTTAAGGTTAATTTTATATTTTCAAATATAAGATAATTATTTATTTTTAAAATGTGATAGTTTAAATAAAATTTAATAAAGGTTTTAATTTGTTTTCCTTTAATAAGTATTAAACTAAAAATGGTTAATAAATTTATATATTAAGGTTTAAAATAAACTTTCTTTTTAAATATCTCTTGAATTTAGAGGGTTTGTAAAAATGAATAAATATAACATAAGTTAATAAAATTCAAATTTCATAAATAATAAAATATAGATACTTAAAATAAAATAGTTTACAAATAAATAAAACATGAATTTTTATAAATCCATATTTACATAATTAATATAACATAAATACTTTTGTAGATAAGGTTTTAAACATAATTATGCATAGTTTTAACATTTGTAATTCATAGAAACATGCATTAACATTTGTATATGCATGCAAGTAAACAAGTGGCATTTTTTTATAAAATTTGTGTGACAAAAAGGATGGAGAAACCTGTATTCATTTCTCAGTTCAAAATATTTCTAAACTCTTTCTCCTCTTTTCTAAAACTAAAAACCTGAAACCAAAATTAAAAAGGGAATCAAACCAAATCAACATCAGTTCTCAAATTTTTCAACCTGAGATCATGCAAAACATAATGAAGATCAACTCAACATCAAGTAATTTCAGTTTCAAGCTGTAGACTCAAATCAAACTAAGAAAAATCAAATCAGAGTCCAGATCAAATAAAGGCCTATTCTCTGTTTTATAACCTGGTGAGTAAATATTTTTAAAAACAGTTCTTAAAAACTGTGATATTGCTTAAATGTTTGTAATGAATTGATGTAGGATATGGTTGTATATGTTTATGATGTGAATGCATGTATATATATATGAATGTTTGGGCATATGAATATAAATATATATATATGTCTGTATGTATATAGCCTGACTCTGTTAAGATTTCTGTCCAAACAGCAAAACAAAAATTCAAATCTCCCAATCGATTCCATATTAACCTTTGATGTTTGAATAATAGTTGTTTGTTTCAATGTAATGTTAATTATAAAAATGGTTTCAGGGATTTAAATTTAGTAAATAATTTTTAAAAATGAAATAACAGTGGGAAAAATATATATATGTTAAAATCAACCAATTCAATTTTTTATTTGAATTGCATGAATGTATTCGTGATTGAAAATCACGAATTTTAGTATACATTTCATGATTTTTAGATTATTAATTCATGAGGATTTTCGAGATGGTCGTTTGGGCATTTTTGGTGATAACTGATGATCGGCGACGTCGGGGTGCTTGATATTTGGGCTGGAGAAGGTCGGAGGCATGGGGGTCTCGGGTAAAATACTGGTGGTATTTATCGATTGCCGATGCGATCGGAATTGGGCAAATTAGGGTTTAAGGGTGGTATCGACTTTGGTGGCGTCTCGATGGTTTTGAGAAATGGTGGTGCGACCGGAGTTCAAGGGGTTTGGCTTGGAGGTGGTTGCATAGGTGAGCTTTCAATCGAGGTGAGTGGCGTGCGAAGAAGTGGACAATCGTCGTTGAGGTGGGACGATTTGTGGGGGTAGATGGGTTTTCTGGTTCTGGAAGGAGAGGAGTTGATCGATTTTCGATCAGAGAAGGTTGCTCGCATCGGCGAAGTGGCGATTTGGATCGGGAAGTGATGAGACTGGGTGGTGGTGTCGCGGCGGTGAGATGGTCAAAGGCGAGGCCGTGCATGTGCACGTGTGCACGTTCGTGTACAGGAGTGTTCGACGTTTTGGGGAAGACGAGTTCGACTCGGTGAAGGGTTCGTTCTTTTTGATAGTCGACTTGAAGTAGATGAGCGTGGGGAAAGACTCGGGGAAGGCTAGTGTTTTTGTGGGGTTTACTCGGGTTGTTCTGGGTTTTAAAACTAAGAGCTTGATTTCACAAATTGTTTTCAAGTCCAAAAGCAAAGTGAACAAGTTTTAAGTTATGAAAATAATCTTGTTTTCAAAGAATAAATATTTAACAAGTTTAAAAATATTGAAATGTAATAAGTGTTTTAAAGGATAGAAAGAGTAGATTTCAAAATGATTTTTATCAAAATTTATTAAAAACTTAGAAAAGTTTTAAAGATTTAAAAGTTAAATTTAGAATGTTTAATTTGTTTTAAATAATAATTGATTTACCAAATGTTTATTTTTTTTAAAATAAAGTTTAATGATAAAAATTAATATGAAAAGTCTATCTTTAAAGGTTGAATTTAATTAAGGATAATTAATAAATAAATTAAATTAAAGCTTAATTACTATTTGTAATTAAGGATAATTACTTAATGAAGTAATCAGTGGATGGTTAATGGATTAATTAGAAAGTAAGTAATTTGTTAATTGAGTAATTAATTAATGTAATTAATTTTAGGTTAATTAATTAGTCTAATTAATTAAAGATAATCACTTATAATTAATTAAGTGTAATCACTTAGTAAAGTAATTAATAAATAATTACTAAATGCAATTAATTTAAGAAGAATTACTTATGGAAGTAATTAGTGAGTAATTAAATAATGGAAGTCATTAAATAGAAGTGATTAAGGGTTAATCACTTAATGTTATTAATTAAAGAATTTATTAATATAATTAATTAAAGAGTAATTAATTAATTAACTAAAGAGTTAATTAATTAAGGTAAGTAATTTAAAGATGGTTAATTACTGATTATGATTAATTAAGACTAATTAATGAAGGTAGTTAATTAAAGATTAATTAATTAAAAGGTTAATTAATTAATAAAGTATTTAGAGGATCATTAATTAATATAATTAATAAAATTAATCTAGGTTGATTAATAAAAGTGATTAATTAAAGTATGATTAATTAATTATAATTAATTGAGGATTAATGCAAATAATTATAGTTAAATTAATTAATGGAAGTAAATGAAGGATCATTAATTATTGTAATTAATGATAGTAATTAAAGGTTAATTACTGTATATGATTAAGGATAATTACTTGAATGTAATTAAAGTATAATTAATCAAGGAAGATTAATTAAGGAAGATCATTAAGAGATGATTAATAAATTGATATGTAATAAATCAATGAAGCAGGATTAAGATAATCTGTTTGCACAAAAAATGGACAAACACCTCAAAGTCGTAGGATTTAATTGAATTTACGTTGTTCTTAGTGATTCGGGTGATTTATGCAAATATATGAAAAGCAGGGACTAAACTGTAAAAGACATGCAGATTTATAGTGGTTCAGCCAGAATGTGCCTACGTCCACTTTATATATTATTTCTCTTTTCTTGCTTAGATTACAAGTACAAAGCTTTGATACAAGTATCTTAAAGTTGTTTGAAAGTTCTCTCCGTGCTTCAGCTCTCAAACTTGTCTCCCATTGTTGTACCCCTGCCCCTCTATTTATAGAGTGAGGTTGGGGGCAGGGGTCTTGGATGTATATAGCAGCCGGCGGGCCTGGTTTGATGTAATCTGGCCTGGTGGAGTTGGTCTGGTTTACCTTGGTTCGGTGGAAGGAGATGAGTGGACCGGTGGAGCTTTGGTTCGGTGGTAGGAGTATGGTGGACCGGTGGAGCTTTGGTTCGGTGGTAGGAGTATGGTGGACCGGTGGAGCTTTGGTTCGGTGGTAGGAGTATGGTGGACCGGTGGAGCTTTGGTTCGGTGGTAGGAGTATGGTGGACCGGTGGTCTCCTCTTCCTGGGCCGGTGGTGTGTAGGAAATGCACCTAACAATTACCCCCCAAAGTAGGGCATATGCCTGTATATGGCGTGCTTTGTTTTAGCGTGGTTATTCTCATCCGGTCTCTGACGCCGAGCCATCCGGTTTGCTTATAAATAGGGACCACATGCCTTCGATATTTCTCACTAACCGAGCCAAATCTTTTGCCGAATCAAACTCTCATTTTCGCCTTATCAAAGTGCTAGCCGAACTAGGTGAGACCTCTTTGCCGCCGAATGAATTTTTATATTTTACTACCGAATGGGCTTTAGGGTTCTGAGTACCGAATGTATTGGAGAGTATGATCGCCGAATGTGTCCGAGAGTTGGAATGCCGAATGGGCTTTCATATTTGGAATGCCGAATGAGCTTTCATATTTGGAATGCCGAATGAGCTTTCACGTTTGGAATGCTGAATGAGCTTTCATATTTGGAATGCCGAATGAGCTTTCATATTTGGAATGCCGAATGAGCTCTTGGTTGGGCCTTACTGAATGAATTCGGGGATTCCGAGTGTTGAATGAACCCTTTACTGGATGGACTTTTATACTTGAATCACCAGTGAAATTCTAGATTACATAGTTTATGTGTCTTAACGATATACTTTCTTGTGTCTGCAGATAAATGTCTCAAAGAGTGGAAACTCGATCAGAGAAAAAGAGATCTCAGGATAGAGAAGAGCCTTCCTCAGTGCCCCCAGCTCAGCCAGGATCTGCCCGTCATGGGCCCACCCCGAGATCATTGGTGGATGGATACGGTCCTCAGGAACTTCTTAACTTGCCTCCTGATTGCTTCCCTAGCTCACTCAAGGGCGAGCAACTTGATGTTATATCTCGCTCTTTCGGGATCGACCGAGCGCGCATGTTGTTGCCGGATGCGGGAGTGATGCCGTATGATCCTCCTGAAGGATACTTTGCCTACAGCAGATACCATTGCATGTGTGGTGCCATCCCGCCTCTCAACTCCTGGGTAGTCAGCTTTCTCACATATCTAAAGGTAGCTCCATTCCAGCTTCAGCCCAACTCCTATGCCATTCTGGTGAGTCTCTTCGTCATCTTCCAGAGGATATATGGACGTCCTCCTTCCAACCGGGAGATCCAGTATTTGTACAACTTGAGAGGCTATAAGAAGGGGTCTTCTTACATCAGCTTGGAATCGGCCGTATCCCTTAAGCCGGTCCTGGATTTATACTCCAAGTACAGCATGTTCAAGAAGGAATGGTTTTTTTTCAGGGATGACTCCGTTTCTATTCGGCGCTTCACCTCCGGATGTAAGTCAAAGCTTTATTTTTAATTCCCGTTCTGGTTGCAATGCTCCTTCTTATGTGTTTTTATTTTTTGCTAGCGACAGGTGGTTTTGCGGTCGTGGAGAATGATCGCCTGGTTCAGACGGTAGCAGAAATAAAAGCTATTACTGGAAGAGATAGGTCGGCTGCTTACCTGATCAGGAACGCTACACTTTTGGAGTACAACTTGATCCTTCCACAGCAGTCTGTGGTCAAGCAGAGGGACACGGCTGAAGAGAAGGCTGCCCAAGCTAAAGAAGGGGCCGAGTTGAAGAGCAGTAAAAGGAGGCCTTTTCCGAAACACCCGGTTGCCAGGGGGAAGAAGCTCAAAAAGTCTGACGGTCCCTCTCCCAGCACATGTCCAGATATCCCGGAGGAGGGAGACATGGAGGAGGAGCAAGGCGAAGATGGGGGAGAAGGCGCTGGAGGTGGAGACGGTGTCGGGGCTTTGTCTTCTGGGCAAGTAGGCGAGATGCAAGAGTGGACGGATGACGCTTTCCGCCATGCCTTCGAAGGTTTGGAGGGGATGGAGAAGTCCAAGAAAGCCGATAGAGTTGGGACCGGCGTCGATTTATCTTATGGGAGCGCCTCTACTGAAGCAACTTCGGCGGTTCAAGGTGAATTTCTCTTTACTCTTTTAATTCTTGAATGATGGCTCAATACATGTTGGTGACACTTGGTTTTCATATCAGGAGCGGGTAAAACGGCCAAGACCTCAGATCTTCGGCACAGGCTTGAACAATACAAGCTTTCCAAAGCTTCCGCCAAGCCTAAGCCTTCTACTAACCACCCGGGAGACATAGTCGGCTATCGTCCTCTTCTCGGAGTTATCGAAGAAGTTATACAGAAGAGGAAGAGGAGTCGATCTTCGTCTGGACCTCTTCTTGGACCCCCTGCCCCACTCCAGCCTATTCACGACATTACAGAGGAGGATACCGAGCTTATGCCCTCCCCCCATCTGTCTGAGAATCCAACTGTCATCCCAATAGATCATCCTGGCTTAGCACGCAATCCGTTTGCGGGTCATCCGGACCTGGACCCGGCATCTCATGATATCTCTTTTGATGATGTTACTGGTGAGCACCTTCTTCCTCGCAATCCTATGGTAAGGGTGCTTGATGAGGCCAAGTCCCTGGACCTTGATTTGCTTACTACTTGGATTGTCGCTATGGGGGACGAAGCTAAGGCAAATATCGACCGGGTTGCTGAGGAGACCAGGAAGTTGATGGGGCACCATGCCCGACTGATCAAGGC
The DNA here is from genome assembly GCA_030737815.1 of Allium fistulosum. Lineage (NCBI taxonomy): Eukaryota > Viridiplantae > Streptophyta > Magnoliopsida > Asparagales > Amaryllidaceae > Allium > Allium fistulosum. Next base: position 862,169,166 of record CM060905.1, on the reverse strand, counting down.
TGGGGAGGAAATTGGGAGTTCCAACATAAGACTGCGGTTAGTGGTTTCCGACCAGGCCAAGCAACTCGCCGATCAGGCCATCCAGATCTCTCAACACGAGGCCGCCTCCGGACGACTAAAGAAAACTATGGAAGAGGCCAGTCGGGCCGAACTGCGGAAAATGGAGGCTATTTGCAAAGAACGGATTGATATGGCCATTTCCACGGTGGATGAGGTTCGGAAATCGGATCTTGAGCAGATAGAGGAGTTACCTGGGAAGCTTGAGGCCGCAGAGCTTGCTCAAGCCAAGTTGAAGGAGGAGATGGAGGCGATGCGGAAATCCCTTCAGGCTGACTGCTCGAGATACCAATTGGAGAGAGATGCTGTTGTTGTAAGGTTGTCGGCTTCCAAGGCCCGAATGAGGGAGCTTGAGGAGAACGAGGGGATGATGGACGAAATGCTCCAGGATATGTACTTCCATACTTGGAAGCAGGGCAACCTCTCCTGGATGGATGATTATCCCCGGGTCATGGCTAGGGTTTATCTTCGGGCTTTGGCGGAGGCTAGGGCTGATGCGGATAAGGAGGGTGGTGTGGCCTTCAGAATGGATGTGGTTACCGCCCAGTTTACCAAGGAGGAGAAGGTGGGGGTGAAGGAGGGCATGCGGTTGCTTGCAGCTGAGGAGGCAGGTGTGCAAGTAGAGGATGATGATCACGATGATCAAGGAGCAGATGTTGGTAAGTTTTCCTTTCTAGTCTTTCCGTTAACTTGGTCGCTTATCACTAATGAATTCTTTCTCTGATCGGACAGGCGGGCAACATGACAAGGATAAGACTCCGACGCAGCCGGCTCCTTGATTAGACCTGGATATCTTTTTGTAGACTGACATTGTTGTATATGTTAGTTTCAAAACAGTAACGTAACCCTTAGGTTGTAATTATGCTACTTGTAATAAATAGCTCTATTCTTGACGTGTAATTCTTTAACTTAAGCTGATTCTGTTGTCTTTTGAATGTATTTATTTTTTATTTTTTATTTTGACATGTTGTATGAGAAATATAGCTATGCATATTCTTGTAATTAAATTGTGTTTGATGTTAGGTTCTTGTTTAAAACATAATTTCATGACTTGCAATGTTAGCGTGAGGTGTGAATAAATTATAGCCACGTGTTTACTCATGAAAGAAGGAAATACCGCCCTTTATATTTTGCTAGTGGATGGCAGCTTTGAATGTCTTATGTGACCGAGTACGGAATGCAGTCCAGTATCTTGCCGTGAGTGTCCGCTTCCATTAGCGAATGTCTCTTGTTCTGTGTCCTGTACTTCAGGGATTGTTACAGAGGATAGGAGAAAAGTTTCTTAAATAAAATTGAAATATGTGAAATAGTAAAACTTCCAATCACGGAAGGCCTTCGATGTGCTTAAGTTCATGGCAAACGGGCTTTGTAGTCACTTTCCCTAGCCGTGGGTCTTGGAGACATTTGTCACCCATCTTACGCCTCCGCGGGGAGTTAATTCTTTTTTACCACAGTCGTACTTAAGACAAATCGGAGCCGAGATCGCGCACAGTAACTACCCGGGCCATTATGGTCCGTAATCATGGGTATTATTCGATTTACTGTGGCCGGCTAGCGTGGGTGCCGATCGTCAACCGTGAACTGCCCCTGGCTGGCCACACCTTATGTTGGGGCTTATAGTCGGTTCACAGTTGCCGGTGAGCCGAACGCCGTAATGAGCTGCCTCGGCTATAGTCGGCCTTCTTGGTGGCTTATAATCGGCTCATTACAATTGGCTTTAAGGGCCGCGCGAGCAATGAGTTAACCCGCAGCAGAGGGATGCCAGAGCAAAAGTGTCTCATTGGCGAGGGCATAGATTCGCATAGTACCTGTTAGGTCTTGTCCAGGTGAAGTTGCGCTGTGGAGTGCTTTGAATGGAAATGCTATATGCATAGGATTTTGTTCAACAGAAAAGGATAAAGTTAACAAGCAGCCAAGATATAAAGGAACAAGTTAAAAAAGAGACAAGGTTTTTTAAAGTGGTTCGGCACGAAAATGCCTACGTCCACTGATTCTCTTTGTTAATTCACTTCATATGGGCAGTACAAGTCAAGAAAAGTATCGACGGAGGTGTTGGATGTTCCATGCCCTCTGGAACACCTCTCCGTCCACTGTTGACAAAATATAAGCTCCATTGTGGAGATCTTTATGAATTACATATGGTCCATCCTAGATTGGATCTAGTGCTACGGGGCGAGGGAAGATTCGCTTGAGGACAAGATCCACTTCTTGTAAGGTACGATGCTTGACTTTGGAGTTGTATTGTGCTGCCACTTTTTGCTTGTGGGCTGCTGCTTTAAGGACTGCATCATTTCTTCTCTCCTCAACTAGATCCAAAGACATGTGAAGGAGTTCTTCATTCTCTTCTGGGTTATAGTGGATCCTACGGTGGGAAGGCACAATGGTTTCAACTGGGAGCATAGCCTCCGATCCGTATGCCAAAGAGAAAGGAGTATGCCCCGTTGATGTTCTGAAGGATGTGCGATAGGCCCACAGTGCCGTAGGGAGTTCATTCACCCAAGCGCCCTTTGACTTTTCGAGTTTCTTTTTTATTAGAGTTTTCAGAATTTGTTGATGGCTTCGACTTGTCCGTTTGCCTGGGGATACGCTACGGATGGGAAGCTTTTGTGAATTCCGTGCTCTCGGCACCAGTTGGCGAATTCCTCGCTGTCAAACTGAAGTCCATTGTCTGATATGATTTTGAATGGGACTCCGTACCTGCACAGAACATTTTTGATCAAGAAGTTAATAACTTTTGCTGAAGATACTTTATTCAGAGGTTCTGCTTCCACCCATTTGGTGAAATAGTTGACTGCCACTATAGCATATTTGGCCCCGCCTCGGCCCATTGGTAGCTCGCCGATTAAGTCAATTCCCCATATTGCGAAGGGCCAAGGGCTGGTCATTAGAGTAATCTCAGTTGTTGGTAGCCGCGGAATCTTAGCAAACTTCTGGCATCTGTCACACTTTTTGACGAAATCTAAGGCGTCCTTGCTTAAGGTGGGCCAGAAATATCCATATCGGAGTATCTTTTTTGCTAATGTTTGCCCTCCGGTGTGATCTCCGCAGCTTCCCTGATGAATGTTGGATAAGATTTCCTTGGCTTCCCTCCCAGCGACACACCTTAATAACGGGTTAGAGAATCCGCGCCGATAGAGGATGTCTTCTTGTATTGTGTAGCGGGGAGCTTTCCTCAAGATTTTCTTTGACTTCGTTACGCCCATTGGGTAGTGTGCCGCTTTGTAAGTAGTCTCGGATGGGAGTCATCCAAGTTGCTTCTTCGGTTGCAGCTATCAGATTCACTTGCTCAAAACTTGGGGTCAGTTGCTTTGAGATGGTTACTGCTCCGAAGATGGCGCTGTCTCTCACACTTGCTTGCTTTGCCAATTCGTCGGCCTCTTGGTTCTCTTCCCGAGGGATGTGTTTGACTAAGTAGTGGTCTAATTGGCTGAGAAGCAACTTGGTCTTCTTTAAATATGCTATGAGTCATTCTTCTCGAGCTTGGAATTCTCCTAGTATTTGATTAACAATAAGTTGAGAATCACTATGAAGACACAGAGAATTGGCTCCGATTTCTAAGGCAAGTTCTAATCCAGCTATCACTGCTTCATATTCTGCATCGTTGTTGGTGGCAGCGAACTCCAACCTTATAGCATGGTGCAGCTTATTTCCCCTGGGAGTGATTATCACCACACCTGCCCCCGAGCCTTGTTCGTTTGATGCACCATCCACAAAGAGATTCCACTTGATGTCTTCTGCTATTTCCAATTGCTCCCTATCTTCGTTGGTAGTGAATTCTGCAATGAAATCAGCCATGGCTTGTCCCTTGATGGCGATGTGAGGGTGATAGGTGATATCATACTGACTTAGTTCAATGCACCATTTAATTAGTCGCCCAGAAGTGTCGGGACGATGGAGTACCTGCCTCAGTGGTTGATCGGTCAGAACTTTGATGGAATGGGACTGGAAGTAGTGACGCAGTTTCCGTGATGTGATTTGTAAACAGTATGCTAGCTTCTCGAGTTTAGGATATCTGACTTCTGCCCCAATAAACCTCTTACTTACGAAGTAAACTGGCCGCTGCGTGCGGTCGTCTTCCCTTACCAAGGCAGCGCTTAGGGCGTGAGATGACACAGCAAGGTATAGGTATAGCTCTTCGCCTTCGTTTGGAGTCGAGAGTACTGGTGGTCTCTGGAGGTGTTCGATTAAGTTAAGGAAAGCGGTTAAGCATTCATCAGTCCATTCGAACTTTCCTTTGTCTTTCTTTAGAGCTTCGAAAAAGGGGACGCACTTGTCCGTTGCTTTGGAGATGAATCGGCTTAGGGCGGCCACTTTTCCATTCAGGCTTTGCATTTCCTTTCGAGTGGAAGGTATCTTGATATCCCTTAGCGCTCGGACTTGTTCAGGGTTTGCTTCAATCCCTCTGGCATGGACGATGAATCCCAAGAATTTTCCTGATGATACTCCGAAGGAGCATTTTAGAGGATTCAACTTCATTCCATACTGGCGAAGTACTTGAAACATCTCGCCTAGGTAGCTTACGTGATCTTCGGCTTTCCTTGACTTCACCAACATATCATCCACATATACTTCCATAGTTTGTCCTATTAGCCCTGCAAACATCTTGTTGATGAGGCGCTGGTAGGTGGCTCCTGCATTTTTAAGTCCGAAAGGCATTACCTTATAGCAGTATAAACCCCGGTCAGTGATGAAACTAGTGTGGTCTTGATCGGGAGCATGCATAGGGATTTGGTTATATCCTGAGTATGCGTCCATAAAAGATAAGAGCTCGTGCCCGGCTGTGCTGTCTACAAGTTGGTCTATTCGGGGAAGTGGGAAGCAATCCTTTGGGCAGGCGTCGTTTAGGTTGGAGAAGTCAATGCATGTTCGCCACTTCTCATTAGCCTTCTTCACCAGTACCGGGTTAGCGATCCATTCCGGGTAGATGACTTCTCGTATGAAGTCATTGGCAAGTAGATTATTTACTTATTCATCGAGGGCTGTTGATCGCTCTGCCCCCATACTTCTCTTTCTTTGTTTTACGGGCGCCTTGGTAGGATCGATGTTTAGTACGTGGCATGCTACGTCGGGGGAGATTCCGGTCATGTCAGCGTGTGACCATGCGAATACATCCAAGTTGTGGTAGAGAAAGTCGATGAGTTGCTCCTTCGACTCTGCTTTTAGTTGGGACCCAATTTTCAATAGTCTACTCGAGTCATGTTTGTCTACAGATACAAATTCCATAGCCTCTGCAGGCTCGGCGGTTGCCTCCTCCTCTTTGTCCCTAGGGTCTAATTCATTGAAAGGATCGCTGGTATATCGAAGAGGAGGGGCTTTCTTTAGTTGCTATGCTTCCAAACTTTTTGTGCAGAGGGCAACCTCTACACCCTTCCCTTTATCCTTCCTGAGATTGTTGCGAAGTTCTGTTACATAGCAGTCTCGAGCAACGTCCTGGTCTCCTTCTACTTCCCCTACTCCATTGTCCGTTGGAAATTTCATCTTTAGGCACCATGGGGCTAGGACAATTTGGAAGTCAGACAAGGCTGGCCTTCCTAAGAAGGCGTTGTAGGCCGAGTGGTTTTCTATTATCACAAATGTCTGTTTCCGCACAATGGAGCGGGGATGACTTCCAATTTCAACAAAGAGGTCCAGTTGCCCGAGGGGCATCTTTGCATCTCCAGTGAAACCATGTAGTGGTTTATTGCAGGGAGATACATCCTTCATTGATAGTTTCATTTTGTCGAATGCATGTTTGAACAGGATATTTACTGAGCTTCCAGTGTCTACTAGAATTCGGTAAACTTCGGCGGGACCGAGCCGGGCAGAGATAACCATGGGATCCATGTGAAGGTATTGCCTTCCTTCTAGGTCACGCTTACTGAATGTGATGTCATCACTTTCTTTCCGCTTCGGGTGACGCTCTTCTATAACCGAATTTACACAGTCTTTATTGTCTCTAAGCGACTTTCCATATCTTTCCATCTCTTTTCGGCTTCTGTCTGCGATGTGCGGTCCTCCCAAGATGGTATGGACCACTATCTTCTCTTGACTAGAGCTGCTAGTGTTGCGATTTCCTCTGCCGATCTCCGGTGAGGGTAGCCTTGGGTTCTCATTGGCAGGAGCTGGAGTCCTGTCCTGACCTTTTACATAGCGTTCCAGTTTCTTCCTTCTGATGTGTTCTTCAATCAAGTCCCGGAGATGATGGCACTCATTGGTATCATGCCCATGAGATTCGTGGAAGCGGCAGAACTTTCCAGACTTCTGCGCATTATCTGATTCCTTCTTGTATGGTGGGCGTTTGTATCTAACTTCGCCTTGGGTGGCAAGGAAGATGTTTTCGACGGTTTCATTCAAAGGTGTGTAAGTGTCGAATCTCGGTCCTGGCCGATATAGGCATTTTTCTCCCTTCTTGCCCCCAGCATTGTCTCTGGAATCATTTCTTCGAACGTCCCTTGCCGCAGCAGGCGCGTTGCTTTGAGTTGCCTTATTTTGTTGTCCTGACTGCCCCTCAACGGCAACATCCTCAAGCCTCATATATTTCTCGGCTTCGTGGAAGAAATCGGGTAAAGCGGCTGGTTTTTCTTTTGTCAACCTTCTAGCAAATTTAGTATCCGGATGCACACCACTACAGAAGGCCATTAGGATAAGCTTCTCATCGGCATCTTGGACTGCGGCCGCTGCGGCATTGAATCGGGTTAGGTATTGCTGCAGTTTCTCTCCAGGTTTCTGTTTGATGCTGGATAAGGAGTAAGCGTCCTTGGGTTGTTCCACATGAATGCGGAACTGACTGATAAACTTTTCTTTCAACATTTCCCACGAGCTGATGGATCCCTGGGGTAAATGACAGAATCAGGAGGTAGCGAGATCTGCTAAGAATAGTGGAAAGCATTTGCACAGTACTCCCTCTGTTGCTCCACTCATGAGCATATGCTGTGTGTATCTCTATAAGTGTAAAATGGGGTCAGAGATTCCTTTGTAAGGTTCCATTGTTGGCATCTTCCATTCTCGGGGGGGTGATAGCGATTTCGATATTGCGGGCGAAAGGGCTAGTTACCCTAGCGCCTATCCCTCGATCTCTTTACTCCCGTTGGACGCACTCTCTGAATAAGCGTGCCATCCTTTCATCAGAGTTTGGAGCAGATAGAAACGAGTTCGGTTCTGTTCATTGGGATTGATTTCGTCCAGATGACCTGTAGGGATGGTATTGTCTATCATTCCTCATATTTTCCAGTGACTGCCTTTGGTCTTCTGGGAGCATGCTAGGGTCAGCTACAGTTGGCCCTTGCCTTGATCTCCCCCTATTGGGTTCTGATCTAAGCACTTCCTCGGGTCCAACTTCGGGCTGGACTCTAGCTCGGCCCCTTTCGCTGGCGTTTCCGTGGTTAGGCGGTACAACTGGCTCAGCTACAGTTGACCTCCGCCCGGTACCTCCCCCGTTGGGTTCGGTTCCAAGCGTTTCCTCAAGCCTAACTTCGGGCTGTGCTCGATCTCGGCTCCTACCCTGGCTGCTTCTGCCGTTAGCTCCTTCGAAGAAGGAAGATCTTTGTTGCCACTGAGATCCTCCAGACTGGGACTCACCCCATGATTCAGTGTTGCGGTTGGACTCTTCAGCATCCCTTAAGCGTGACATGAGATGGTCCACCAAGGCTTCCTGCTGGGACGTGAAGCGATTAGTTACTTCAACCACAACCCTGTCTAGATCTGCCCTAATAATTGCTGCGGGCTGTTCTGCGGCAAGAGTGGTCGGATTAGCCTGTCCTTCATTTGGTACTGCTGCTGGAGGAGGACGATTTACTTGATCCGTGACCGCTGGATCTGGAAGACTGCTGGATGCGATGTTTTTTCCTTTGTTAACATCTTTTTTCTGCTTGGAAGGCATGTTTTCCAAGCGATGAATGATGCTGTTAGGAAAATGGTTAAGTGAAAGAAGCTGAAGCTTCGAGCCTCTAATTCTCAGTGAAAGCACCAAAAATGTTTGCACAAAAAATGGACAAACACCTCAAAGTCGTAGGATTTAATTGTTTTTACGTTGTTCTTAGTGATTCGGGTGATTTATGCAAATATATGAAAAGCAAAGACTAAACTGTAAAAGACACGCAGATGGCAGATTTATAGTGGTTCAGCCAGAATGTGCCTACGTCCACTTTATATATTATTTCTCTTTTCTTGCTTAGATTACAAGTACAAAGCTTTGATACAAGTATCTTAAAGTTGTTTGAAAGTTCTCTCCGTGCTTCAGCTCTCAAACTTGTCTCCCATTGTTGTACCCTTGCCCCTCTATTTATAGAGTGAGGTTGGGGGTAGGGGTCTTGGATGTATATAGCAGTCGGCGGGCCTGGGCTGATGTAATCTGGCCTGGTGGAGTTGGTCCAGTTTACCTTGGTTCGGTGGAAGGAGATGAGTGGACCGGTGGAGCTTTGGTTCGGTGGTAGGAGTATGGTGGACCGGTGGAGCTTTGGTTCGGTGGTAGGAGTATGGTGGACCGGTGGAGCTTTGGTTCGGTGGTAGGAGTATGGTGGACCGGTGGAGCTTTGGTTCGGTGGTAGGAGTATGGTGGACTGGTGGTCTCCTCTTCCTAGGCTGGTGGTGTGTAGGAAATGCACCCAACATAATCCAAGTGATTAAAGGATAGTAATTAATTTAATTAAAGGTTAATTAAATTGATTTGGAGTTAATCAATTCTGCTTTTGAATAATTGGTTAATATTGGATGATTGATATTGGGTGATTGGTTGATACTAGATGATTCGATATGATATCTATGTGACATGCTGCTTTGTGAGATGAATGTTTGATAGGAATTATCTATTATGATAATGTGATTTATCTATCTGTTTATATCATCCTGAATATAAGTTAAATGTTTAAAACTTTTAAACAACTTGGACCTAAAAGATACGTTTTGGATTTCGATGAGACCGGGATCGGGTTTCCAGATTTGGATATCCGAAAACCACATCGATCCAAATTAACGATAGGTCGTGAATCTCAAATGAAGACGAAGATTCAGGGTGCAAGGGTTATTGTCGTTAACTCTGAGGGTGATTCCAAAACGAGTGTAACGAGATAATGCCTTCGGTTTCGTTCGAACCAGGAACGAACTTGTATGGATTGAATGCTTTTAGAACATCGTTAGGTGGACGATGAGCATTCTAAGTGAGGTGTTCTGATTAAAGGTAATCGTAGCCTCAAGCCTCATCAACCGGGAATGGCTAAAAGAGGGGATGTGCAGCAAGGCTTCGTGGGTAGCGCCCACTTGAGAGAAAGATATATCCTTGTCTAGAAGTTCCTTTTTATTCGGCTTAGTGTGTGGTTGGTCGCGCCAACTACGGGGTTGTCTTGTTCGGAATTATCCTTAGATGGTTCCAGCCTTGTGTTGTAGGGGATTGGGGGTGATCCTCGGTACGGTGATCTAGGCCCCGTACTATGACGGGCGGTACCCCAGTAACCCTGCCATTGTATGGAATCCAACTTCCAATAAGTGATCTCGGACTTGATTGTATAACCAACTTTGTGGCTAGTATGCTAGAATTTAATAATGTAACAATTTCAGCTATTTCTTATTTACTTGAAAATCCTAGACCTATTATAATATAATCGGATTTCCTATCAATGTTTTGGTTATCGTAAGGTAAAAACTTTTCCGTGTTTATGTGCGGGAAGTCTTACGAGATACCTTTTCTTTCAAAAGTTTTTCAAAGTTAAGTAACTTTAACCGTTTACTCACACCAGACCCATGTCTGACCCAAGTGTTTATTTTTTGTTTTATTAAACTCTTGGGTACTCAATTTTGTATTGAGTAGTCGAGGGATTCAGGTTAGCTTTGACGAATTCTGGAGGAGATTTGGAGCAGGAGGCTTCAGCGTGTAGATATAGTGATTCCGCTGTGTTTGTGTTGAGTCTGTATCTCTATGATGTTTGAGATGTATGATAGACAAGTGTTTATAACTGTCTAATATGAGATGTATAAGTTGTGTAACTCTGATGTATATGATACTATGTAATATCTTATGTGATATATTATATTTGATTCGTTCCGCTGTGAGATTCTTTTATGTTGTTGTTATTTCTTTTTCTATCTTTTCTTCTTCTATCCCTTTCTTTCTTAATTCATGATACGTCTTTCTGGGCTTAGAAAGTCGGGTCGTGACACCATATCTCAAATGTATAATAACAAAAACTACTAATCTAAAGTAGTTAGCCAAAAGAATCAGATGATAATCCCTGATAAGAAGTCAAGCGGGAGCACCTGAAATATCTCGGTCTGACCCGAGTATTATTTAAGAAGAAAATAATAAACGGATCAGTCTAGCTATAAATATCAAATAAAGGAATGAGTTATAAGCAGAGATATAATAAGAATGTATGATAACAATAATGTCATACTAGAACAAATATGATATAAAACAACAACAAAATCATACAATATCTCGAAAATCTCAAAGCACCAAAAAGAATATCATATTCTTTATTTTATTCACCAAACTACAAATATTGACAAACATATTAATGCCAATCGCAAAAGTTGGTGAAACACAAATTCCAGAAGTCATCAATTAGAAATCCAGAAATCAAAAAGGGGGAGGTCTAATACAAATGGGAGCGTGAAAACTCCCAACACGTGTATCACAAACGGAACGCTATTCCATGGTCGCTAACCATTGAGCCGGTGCAACGACGTAGTACAATAACGGTATGCCCAAGGGACCAGAAACTCAAATATTTCGGAACAATGACGTAGTACAATAACGGTACGCCCGATGAACTCGAAACCATAAAAGAACATGGGTCGCTAGCCCATAAAAATGAGATGAAGCTCATTAGGACGAGGTACTGTCCCCCACGTGGACAAAGAGACATCGCACATTGCTAGTCTAAACCATAAAATGATCATCATCGATCATCAAGAACTGTCGATTACACTAAGCTAGTAAATATAAGAGTTTAGCTTCATGTCCCATAACCACTAGCTTAACTTAAATATTTACGAACAAATTGTAGATTTCCACTCGAAAATTGCCACAAGAGTTTCAATCGAACAAGTCCATAAATTAACCGATGAAGTAAACGCAAGCGTTTCATACCACTTGTTTTGCTAAGCCGTTTAATTATATTTTCTCATACGAATGAGGTAAAGGTTTGTATATACTAATAGATTAGAAAACGGTTTTAGAAATGAGCTTTGTTTTTAAAATTAGTGTTGAAATCATTTTGATGAAAGAGTTTGATTATTTACTACTAGTATAGAAACCTTTGTATTTTAAAGTGACAAAGCATAGAAATGATTGTAGAAACAATCAATCACCAAAATCCACATACGAAGGCGTGAATCAAATCCAAAGAAATCGATACCGAATCCATCAAAATGGATATTCTCAAAAATCCCGAAAAAGAAGTCATCAAAGTCAATAACAAAGGATAACGATAAATCGGATAGTCACGAAGCGATAAAAGTTGGATCCTCAAACTATTTAGGCAAAATAGGCAAAGTGAAGCAGGTCAGTCGACTGACTGCAGAGGGTCAGTCAACTGAACCAGAAACCAGAGAGTTTCATTTCCTGCAGTCAGTCGACTGACTGCAGGGGGCCAGTCGGCTGACTGCAGAAAACAAAGACTCTCTGTTTCTGCAGACAGTCCCAGATTTGCCTGGTTTCTACAGCCAGTCGACTGACTGTAGAGGGTTAGTCGACTGACTAGCACTGGGGCTGTTTTTCAGCTTATTCAAGTGAAGGGCAAACTCTTCCAAATTGTGATCGGATGAGCAATGGGCGCTAGGGGTTCATGCCAATCGACAACCCAGCCCCCTAGGCTCTTCGATACACCACCAAAAGCATGATCAAACATCAAAGCTAAGATTTTTAGAGTTTTAGACTTCAAAACACCAAAAATTTAAATGTTCACCAAATCAATCCAAACCAAAATCAAATGAACATGTAAAGATGTTAGGAATCCATACCTAACAATCAAAGATAGTTATAGACAAAGATGTGAGATAAAAATCTCACCTTTAATCCCAAAAACAATGAATGAGAAGCTTGAAAGCAAAGGAAGATCAACCAATCAACCACTTCAACTCTAGAAGCTTGAATCTAAGCTCAAAAGAAGAACATTTCCTAAGTTAGGTTTAGGAAATTTCTAAAATCAAAGAGAGAATGAGTTGGAGAAGAAGATGGAGATACTTACCAAAGCTTTGCCTTGATTTAGGAGCAAGAATTGAAGCTTGCAAAAGGAAACTAGGGTTTTGAATTTCTATTTCCAATCTTTTTCCCCCATTATCAGTTGAGCTTGAGAGTGTTAGGAAAAATGAGAGTGAATGGAGAGGAGGGGGTTGAGTTAGGGTAATAGAATGAGTTGGGTGAAACCCAAACCCAAAAGCCCACTTAGAAAATAGCAAAATTCAACTTACTCCAAACATATCGAAGCTTATACTCAAAAAAGTCACAAATGCCATTTTGGACTCAATAGAAGTGGTCTCGAGTCCCAATTCGACTGTTTGCAAAAAGTAGCTTTTCGGGCTTTAATCCGACTAACGACGCTATATTTAAATAAAATATTTAAATATACAATCGTAAAATATGCGGGTTGTTACAAGGCGCCTGGACTAGGCGAGCATGGTGATGGCATCAGATCATGGGTCAGGTGAAGGAGTTAGCGGCGACAAGCGTGAATGGGTGGCGGCTGAACGTGGTCGATCAGCGACTATTCGCATGGGTTAGGGTTTGTTCACGTGAGGATGACATGATATGTTTTAGTATTATTTATTTTAATCTAAATTTTAAAATTCAATGTTCTAAGGATCATATCTTTTGCATACGTGCTTGGATTCACGCACGGTTTTCTCCATTGTGATCGTACCGAAATTCTGGACATTATGGAAATAGTTTGGCTGCATTTTGAGACTATTTGATTTTTGGTCCTAAATTAGATTTTAAATCGATTGAAAATCAAAGATGAGTGTTTTAGCCCACTCACAGCTAATAAACTATCTTATGTTAGTTAAATTAGATTTATGATATGATTAGAAATTGATTGATTTTTGTTTGGTATATATAAATTGTCATTCCAATTAAATCTGAATTTTTTTGAATTTATTTGCCATTTAATATAATATTGAATTTAAATTGCCAGTTACATACCTGATAATGATAACAGTTTATTTGTTTGATTTATTGGTTGAAATGAATGATGATTGTGATGGATGTTTATTTGTTGATATTGGATGACTGGATGTTATGTTAATTTATATATTGTTATCACACTACAAGTTCCCTTAGTTATCGATAGGAAAATCATTATGGGTTGAAATGATACATACCCGAATGGTCTTATAGATTAGGAAAAAATCGTTATGGGTTGAAATGATAAACTCTAGAGATTTTATGGATTTTGAATTTTAACTCGGGATTGCGGGTTGAAATGATATATACCCGTAAATTTAAATTATTACTAGTTGAAATGATATATATCCGTATCACTTGGCCATAGGGTAGAAAATTATATACGGACACCAGATTGGTTAAATTAAATGATTTTAAATCCTTAATTTTTGAATCTAGTTAAATGATATTATGAAATAAATTTGATTTATATAAAATGAATTATTTTCAAAATCCAAGCTTTAAAATGTTGAAATTGAAATTGGTTTAAATGAACTATTTAAAGAATTTAAATTGAAATTTTAAAGTTGAATTTTGATATATAAATGAATTTTATCAAAATTGAGTTATTGTAACCGTTTTAATTTTAAACTTAGAAATATATTGAATTTAAAGTGGTTTAAATTTGTAGTTCAAACATGGATTTGAAATCGGTATAAATTGAAATAGTTTTATGAGAATTTGAATTGAAAGATTAAAATCGAGTTTTGTTGATTGAAATCTGGATATGGTTGTTAAAATGAAAGAAACAGTTTGATTTGATACTATTTTCAAAATAAACTATTTAATATAAACTTTTTAAAAATCTATTATTTTAAAATTTAGATTATTTAGAATTTCAAAACTATTTACTATATAAACCTTTTCCAATCATCAAACCATTTTACATAAAAACTATTTTAACTGTTTAAAATCATTAAACTAATTTAACTATTAAAAACTAATTTAACTATTAAAGCTATTTTACTCTATTAAAATTATTTTAAACTATTAAAATCTATTTTAAAACTATTGAAACTATTTTAAAGCTATTTTAAATTATTAAAACTATTTTTAACTAATTTTAACTATTAAAACTATTTTAAACTATTTTAAACTGTTTATGACTATCCAAACTATTTTAAAAAATTCAAATGGTGCAAGGCTGAATTATTTATATTTAAATCCTTGATTTAAAAGAGAATATGGTTAAATGTTGTTATAACCTACGTTGGAATTTGAAATGAGATTTTCTAGTGTAACGACACATTTTGAGTAAATATGATGATTTTGAAAGGAGGATTTATCCTATTTTAAGGATATGATTTCGGAAGTGAATATGATTTCGAAAGTGGTATGGTTGAATTGAATATGATATTTTGATATCAATTATGAATCGATTTTGAAAATGTAAAAGAACCATCCAGTGTGAAATAAGCGTTTGGTTGTTAAAGAGACGGGGATCAGATATTGTCACACTCTCTGCCAATATCGAAACACTAGTACACAATCTGTCTGTTGCGTCACCTTATTTGCGTTGGTTTAAGTAAAAACCATAGCAAATAGTATCATTTGCGTCGGTTCTTATTAACAACCATAGCAATTGGTCTGTGAAATGTTTTAGGAAATTAAAAAAAACCAATTTTCGACGGTTCTCCTCTACAACCGTAGAAAAATATATATGTAAATAGGGTTATTTGCGACGGATATATGAATAACAGTAGCAAATGCATGTTGCAAATACATATGCATAAAATAATACTCCCTTCAAATCATTCACGTGACTTCCACCTCATCTCTTAACTTCTTCAAAACCAAATCGAGATATCCCCAAAGTAAATTTCAGCCTCAAAACTAACGCTTCGACACAATCGCCGTAGGTAAACGGCAAGGGTGGCCCTTTGGTAAGCCGGCAAAAGCGTTCGCTTTGGGCCCTAAAAAATTATAGGTCACCAGGTCGCAATATCATATTCGCAAAGAGTAGGAGGCAGCAATGAGGCTAAGCGCGATGATTGATGACGAATCTACAAATCCAATCTCCAATTGAAGGTTTGAACTCCAAAATTGAAGATTTATCTTCTCCCTCCTCACCACTTTCACCTATGCCTACTCCTAGCCATCGCCTGCTGCCGACCCTAGCCTTCCCCCATCCCGTCGATGTCCATCTTGCCAGTTGTTGCCACCTCCTCATCTTCGAATCCAAATCAATGCTCCGATCCTTTATAAAATTTCTGAGCAAGTCCAATGGATAATGGAAGGCATGTTTGGAGCACCAAATTCACTTGTGAATTTTGGTAAGGTTTATCAAAGTTTGGTTTTAGTTTCCAAATCTACTTTTGTGTTTGTTATCAGTGTAGTGCTACAGTATAGATGTAAAAAATGGTTTGGTAACCGATTAAATACAAACCCAGCTATGTGTCTATGGATATAATTTTGGAATTAATGGTAAATTTTTGTTATTAGATCTGGTTTCTAATAAAAATTTCCAAAATATGATTGATTGTAATTTCAACTGCAGTATGTGATGGTTAAACAGTTACCACTATGTTTGTATCTGTTAAAAGTAGGTTTTAACTAGGTGCTAAAATAATCTAATTTGATCCATTGTATTTATTTATCTGTGTTTCCTATATAGTGTTCCATAATTGGTTTTTTAAATGACATGTGTGTTCCAGCTTTTATTTGTTAGTTAATACCATAAATTTTCTATTCCTCTTCAATGTAATTAAAGCAAATAGTTTTCATGGCACCATGCATTTTTTGTTAGTAAGTGACGTAAAATTTAAGGTGAAGAGAATTGTGATGTATAGTATCGATTTGTGCCTATTGATTTACTTCGATGTCTCTTATTGTTGCTTATCCAGACAAGTTTCAAGTTGTTGTTGACCGAGGAAAGGAGATGCATTGATGAACATTGGCCTAAGATGCGGTCACGACATAATGTACATATAAAGAAATGTTGCTGCTACTCAGGTGAATTTTCTGTCCGTTGATAGGTAAAGAGCTGGAACAAAGTTGGTAAAATATCCAAAAGAATGGAATGAAAAATGTTTGTGTGGATAAATTAAATTTTTAATTATGAAATGTAAAACTTAAAATAGTATGAAAATATAAATAAACCCTCTTTGTTTTATTTATTTTCATGCATATTATGATACCACCACATGAGATTGTGTTATATTTGAATATTTCGTAATAACATGATATATAATAGAGCTATTGTGCTGTATTTTTTCTATCTAGACGGTAATATATACTCGACTAACGGACAAAAAATGCTTATGTTATGGCTTCTAATTCTACAAACGAAAATTTATACAAACCAATGTGCAACCCTTTTGGTGCTAAGTTGATAGTTACATAATGAAGTGCGTGTAAGTTATATATATATATATATATAATTTAAATATATATCCAACAACCGAATCAAGCCTTATCAATTAGTAGGGATATTTATAGCAAACTATTTTAGTGTTTCAATGCTTCAAGAAATTGCACTAGAAAATTAATCTGTCCTTATATCTTTACATATGTTGCCTTTATACACTCTCACACACACAAAAAAATCTCTGGCATATATCTTTTGGTGATACTCCGACCTTCTACTATTTTGGAAATCATGGGATATATAGACATGTTAAGTTAGTGAACTCAAATAATATATGTCTAGTATTATGTGGCCTGTTCATTTATATAAAGAAATTTTTATTAATCATTTGGGTGTGTCAAATGTTGGGTAATTAGTGTATATGTGTACCGTAAATGCAAGTAACGTGCATGTGATGTGTGATTAATGTGTATAGTGTGTGCTCTATGCAATCCTTTGTGTGTATGGGTTATAATCAAAGGATTTGCGTGCATCTCTTTATAGGTTAGAGCATGAATGTTAAATCTTGTTCAAATAAAGTATATTAATAATTTTTGAGTGCATGTTCAAATGCCTAAGTGTGTTTGTGCAATTATATTTTGTCAATGCACAAGTTAGTGTGTTTTGTATCTAAGATTTAAGTTTATATATACACTTGCATTGAAACTTACATTTACATAGAAGTTAACTGAAGTGTGTATATTATAAATATAAGGAATTAAAGTAAACATATACACACACAATTATTCATGTTTTGGCCGTGTGAGTTTGCTTCTATTGTGTGTGTGTGTATTTATGTTTGTGCGTGTGACAGTGTTAGTGGGTATACATTGTGTGTGTACATATAGTTATGTCTAGGTGTTCTTTGCATTGTTTGGTTTATGTAATTTTATGTTTTTCTATTCACATGTGTTGTACATGTTTTAGTACATGTCTTTAACTTGCTGTGTGCTTCATGTTTGATTTTAATTATTTGTTCAACATGCTATCTAAGAAAGTTTGTGGAAAGGAAATATAGATTATGTAAGCTCAAATTAGAAATGTATTAAAGTATCTCATATTAAAATGAATATTATTTGTTATTTGATGAACATATGCATTGTTCTGTCTACAGTTTACAAATTTTAGACATTTATTCAATTAATCTTCTTGAATATCGAAGTTTGAATACATGAAATTTGGTTGTTTGTGTTAGGCTTTTTTCTAGGATCTCTACAAAATTAGATTTTAGAAGAGATATGAAGTAAAAAAAATGATTTTTTCCTTTAAACAAAGCTTTTATTAATTCACTAAAAGATTACAAGAAAAACTCGAAAATTAAGAACTAATCTCAATACCAAAACCAATAGAAAAGTAGAAAATATTAGCTAATATATCTTTCATAATCAGTCAAATGGTTCTTTTTTTGTTTAATTCTAATTTTATACATAGACACACGCTTTAGCTTATCAGTATTAGATTTATTTGTTTGAACCTTTATTTGCTTTTGTAGAAAGTTGTAATTTATACAGGCTGAAAGATTCAAAATTGGACATGTTTTGTTTGAATTGATTTGGGTAATATATTGGTAAAAGTGGTAATATAATGCACGGTTATATTTTTGTAGAATTTGACTAGAGATTTTATTATACAAATGATGTGATTGCGATCACTTGGGATTCCTATCATTTACTTCTATTATGTTCCCACTTATTTTAAAGCAGTCTTTGTTTAACTATGAGATAGCTGCACTGAAAGAGATTGTCTTGACTTGAGTTCAAAAGGGTTAAAAAAGAAATACTAGGTAGGTTGGCATGAGAAAAAGTGTATGTAAAACCTTGTTAGGGAAATATCTGGAACTGAACACATGTTAAGATAAATTTTGTTTACAGATATATCAAATTTATAGGAACGTCAGATCTCCATCTAAATTGGCCAGCATAAAAATGGTTGAATAATACGTTGAGAAGAAGTTGATGCATATTTGATGTCTTAACCAACCACAACCTTGCACGTTTGAATTTTATTAATGTTTCCAACTTGTGATTCTAAGTACTATACAGTCATCTATGATTGCCCATAGTTTGACAAAAACTCTTACAGCCGCCTATTGATATAGTTTGAAAATACATCTAATATTTAAACAGGCAAAATACAATGGCATGTATGTTTTTGCTTGAATGAAATAGTTTGATATGCTTGAATGAAATAGGTTAACTATAAGTTTATAAATAAGTATTTCATACAAATATTATCAAAGCATTCTAATATCCAATTACATCAAGAAGCAACAAACATCTTGTGTATTTATATGGTATAATTTCAACATAAAAACTTATTGCTATGTATATTCCTCCTTGGCTGAAACTTAGAACATAAATCATGCTTCAAGTTATCTTTCCTGTTCAATATATTTATGTGGTATAGTTTTCAACATAAAAAATGACGCTCTTGAGTAATAGATGAAGTCTAGGAATTCTTGTGTTTTTGGTATGTTGTTTGTTTTCTTATTTTCCATTTGATCACAATATTAAAGTTCACGCCTACACATGATCAATATTTTGTTATCTCAAACTTCTACAAGCAAAAAAAAACCTTAACAGTATGTGTGAACTTTTGTAATTTTACAATATGAAACAACTTCAGTATTGTTTAAGTTCATAGAAATTAGAAGCTCCTATATGAGCAGATATATTTCTCATCGTAAACTACTTTATTTTAGCTTATAGTTTCAATATATATATATACATATATACATATATTATTTTAGAATTCCATGATAGAGTTAACAGAAAGTCCCTTATCTTAGCGTAATAACTGAGATTTACAAGGAGAGAAATTTACTTATTTTACTTTATGAATTACAATGACTACCATACGAGTTATATTGGTTGTCTAAGTAGCAAAATGTGGGTATGTACAGTGCAATGCTATAAATAGGTTGTCATTCATTACTTTGAGAGCCTATCATGGGACGATGCCACTACTAGCAAAGCGATTAGAAAATTCTCAGGTTAGTAACATTTTTATTCTACAGCCTTTTTATTATGACCTCGTGTTTAATTGCTGAAGATCATGATTATGAACTCGAACAGTAAAATATATGTATCTGCAAATTTTAGTTGTATTTAGACTGATTTTTTTCTTCCTTTTATCGAAACCAAGAATTGATATATATATATATATATAATATATTTGTATCTACAATTTGATTTGTATTGAAATGACAACTACTTCAAATGAATATCCAAAAAATAATATTACGTCAATAAAATAAATATCATAATAATATGTATCCATTTTTCTTTTATTTATTTGTATTTATTATTATTACTATTAAAAAAGAATACATGTCTTGTTTTCTGGAGTATTTTATTGTGCCCATTTCTGGATGTCATTATACATCTGGTGAATATGTATAATGATGCTAATAATTTTGCAGAGTCTAGAATAACAACCTCAATACAAGAATTAGAGTCAAAATCTGAGGAACTTCGAAAACATAATGGAAGAGCGCATTGCAAAGGAGGAGACGGCTAAAATTGTAAGTCAATGTTATTTCTGCGTTTGTATGATTGTGTCAAGTTCTTAGATAACTATGAGGTTGAACCGATGCAGGAAGCAATTAGATTATATAATCATGAAAAAGAGGCAAGAATTGGTGTAGAGAAATTAGTATATGCTTTGTCAAAAGAGCTTGCAAAAGCTGAACAAGAAGGAAAACGTCTCAGTGACCAGGTAAGTAATAATTCATTAAGTTACTTTGTAAGCATTTAATTTATATTGTATAATAATTAATTACTATTGTTCATAGATTAAAGTACACGAAGCAAGTAACAAGAGGTTACAGTATAATGGTAGTTTGCAACAATATAATTGTAGTCTTCAGGCTGAAGAGGCAAAGAATGGTGAAATAATTTCAAAAATGAATGAAGAAAAGAACAGTATGATGAGTACCTTAACCAGTCTTCGTAATAATGTCGCTTCAATGAAAGCTCAGATGGAGTACACTTCGAAAGTAAGTTTGACGACTAAACTTATTTTATCATTTGATTTTACAATCAAACAATTTATCATTGACAATACTTCCAATTGCTATGTATATTCACTTGAGCTTTTTGTTAATTATATTTAATTGGGTGTTCATTTAAATTGATCAATAGTTAAAACACTAAAGACTGGATGTGTGAAAGTAACTGTAACGATCCATAATCTTCGATAATTAAAATAGTTAATTTGATAAATTTTGTGATTTAATGTTAGAAGAAATAAATTTTGTGGTTTAATAATAAGAATATAATTGGAATGAAATGTAATAGTATTAATTTAGGGTAATTGATAAATTAAATGTTGTACAAATTAATGAAATAGGATGTACTTAATTATAATTGATAAAAGTAGTGATGTGGTAGTAGTTATGACATTTGTGTGTAGATAACAAACTTACAAATGTTATTAAATTAAGAAAAGATAACGATTGTCATTTGCTACCAATTTATTTAATCTGTTGAATTAAATTTAAAACCAGTTGCAATTAAATATAATTTAATGTTACTTTAATATGACTTAAGACGATAACCCTAAAATGTGAATGCAATAAAATGTATAGAAATGTCAATTGTATTCATAAGACAATAATTGATTTAATAAAAGAGTGAAACCAAGATAAATTAATTAATTGGGATTTCAAATTATAATTAATGTGAAAATTGACAAAAATTCAATATAATTGAAACGTTGCAATCAATATGGTAAAGGGTGATAATTGTAGAATATTAATGCAATAAAATATAAACAAATGTTAACTATGTCTATAGAGTAATAATTGATTGAATAAAAAGATTGAAATTAAATTAAATCAATTTATTGGAATTAAATTATAATTAATTGGATTTAATTTCAGTTGAAATTGAACATTGTAACTGGTGTAATAATTAACACTGAATTGATATGTAAATTTGTTTTAAATTATTGTAAATTTGTAAGTAATCAAAAATGATGAAAATTGTTAGTTATTAAATTTGAAATTAAAAAGTAATTTAATTAATTTAATAATAATTTAATTAACGTGAAAATAGCCATTTTGGCCACCGTCTCGGATTTCGATGAAACCTGTTTCATCGGATCCGTAACAGCGAATTATTGTGGGATTTCAAGTTTCGTAGCGATCAGACTTGTCGTTTGATTGTACGGGCTCGAAACGCGTAGAAATCTATTTATTGAAATCAATTTGAAATAAGCTGATTTTAAAGCTAACTTCTTCGTACGATAGAATTAGGACTTGAAACCTGTTCCATTGAGTTTAAAAATATCGAAAATATCTATTTTGATATATCGGATGACCCATTTTTGTTCTGGGAACGAAACGGGCTTTTTGGGTCGTTTATCGTTTCAATCTAAATCGATCTGGTCCATTCTTTCTATATTCAGATCTGCCTATATATATGCTGTTATAAACCCTAGGTATTTCTTATTCCATTATTCTATACGGACATTTCCTTGTCGTCTTTTCAATGGTAGAAACAAAATCAAGTTGCAAACCCTCAATTCAATTTCAAAACCAAATCCAAAAAATCAGACTCTTCAAAACTATGTCATATTATATACCATTTCGAAGCTCTCGACGAGCGTAACTCACTGCATCGATTCGTTTCTCAAATCGAATCATCGTTTGGCCAGAAATTTGTGTTTTATTCTCGGCCGTTCATAGGCCACAACCTCGTTTAACAGTGGATTTGCGACGAGGAGTCGATGGGAGGGTATAGACGCGTAGAGGATGATGTATGGAGTCGATCCATATGGTTACATCGTGCCGGAAAGGTCAAGATTTTCCAGAACTTGGTGTTCTTTGGAACGACGGCCGTTCGTCGTGGTGGAGCCGGGGGCGGCCGCTTGAGGGGGGTAGGCGCGGCTCGGGATGAGGGTCACGGTGGAGGTGCTCGATCAAAGGGAAGGCGAAATTCGGTCAAAGATGGTGATTAGGTGGCGGCTACAGGCGATGGGGTTTGAACGAGATTAGGGTTTTCGTGGATGGCCTGTGACGTGTCAGTGTGGTATTGGTCGCTTTTATTTTATTATTCTAATTTAATTTTTTTCTTCAAATGTTCTAATTTGTATAACTATTGCATACGAGCTCGGATTTACGTGCGGTTTGCTCTGCTAGGATCGTATTGAAATTCCGGACATTATGGAACTAGTTTGGATGGATTCTGAGACTGTTGAATTTTGGGCCTTATTTTTTATTTCAAATCGATTTGAAATCAAAGGTGAGTGTTTTGACCCACTCACAACTACTAAATTTTCTTATGTTAGTTAAATTAAATTTATGATGTGATTAGAAATTAATTGATTGATGTTTGGTATGTTTAAATTTTCATTCTAGTTAAATTTGACTTTTATTGCATTTAATCATCGCTAATTTAATATTGAATTTAATTGTCAATTTAATATCTGTTAATGAAAATCAGTTATCTATTGATGTTTATTGGTTGATTTGGATGATGATTGTGATGGATGTTTAATTGTTGATATTGGTTGAGTGGATGTCGTATTTTATATTGTTATAACGCTGCAAGTTCCCTATGGGTTGAAATGATACATAACCGAACGATCATATAGAATAGGGGAAAATCATTATGGGTTGAAATGATAAACCCAAGCGATTTCCATCGAAATAAATTTTAGGATTTTGGGTTGAAATGATATATACCCGTAAGAATATAAAATATTTGTGGATTGAAATGATAAATATCCGTATCACTTGACCATAGGATAGAGAATTATATACGGACATCGGATTGGTTAAATTTAATGATTTGAAATCTTTAAACTTTGAATCCAGTTAAACGATATTTGAAATAGAATTTGACTGATATAAATTGAATTATTTTAAGTTATTATTTAAAGGATTTAAATTGGAATTCGAAAGTTGAATTTGAAGTATAAACGAAATTATCGAAATTGAGTTATTGAAATGTTGGAACTATAACTTTGAAAATCTATTAAAATTGAAATAGTTAATTTGATGTTAATTTCAAATTTTTTATCTCAATATAAACTATAAATGTTCTTTTAAATTCTAATTTTAAGATTTCAACTATTAAAATAAGTTAATGTATTTTAAACCAACTTAATCAGTTTAAACTATTTAATTTTATTTTAATCTAATTTAACCTATTTTAAACTAATTAACCTATTTAATCAATCTTAATCTATTTTAATTTATTTTAAACTATTTTAATATATTTTAATCTATTTTAAATCATTTAAACTTTAATAAACTATATTAAACTATTTTAATCTATTTTAAATCATTTAAACTTTATTAAACTATACTGAACTATTTTAATTTATTTTAATACTATTTAATCTACTTTAATTCTATTTAATCTATTTTAAATTCATTTAATCTATTTTAAATCTAATTAATCTATAATAAACCTATTTAATCTATTTTAAACCATTTAAAATATTTTAAATCTTTTTAAAGTATTTTAATTTATTTTAAATTTATTTAATCTATTTTAAACCTATTTAACCTAATTTATATCTATTAAAACTATGTTAAACTAATTAAACCATTGAACTGATCAACTCCTCGAATTTTAGATGTAATTTGACTTTTGTCTATGCCCAAAATTTTGTTGAATTAAGGAAAAGATTATGGAAGAATTTGCAGGAGGATGCTATAAATATTTATAGGCCATGGATGGTCCTTGGGGACTTTAATTGTATCTGTAGACCCTCAGAAAGACAGGGAGGTAATCCAGCAACTTTTAATAATTTGTTTGAATTAGATGAAATGACTTTATATACAGGTCTTAATGAGATAAATATTAAAGGTTACGAATTTTCTTGGTGGTCGGGCCCGCATAGAAATATTTTCTCAAAAATCGACAGGGTGTTTGCTAACCTTGACTGGATTAACTTATTCCCTGATTTATCAGTTGAATACTTACCTCCTACGGTGAGTGATCATAATGCTATTCTCGTCTCGTTTACCTCTAACTCTAGGGTTAACAATAGACCTTTTAGATACATGAATCATTGGCCTTTATGCGAACAATACTTTCCACTGGTTGAGAAACTTTGGGTTACCAACCAAATCGACAGACCATTGTTTCAAGTTATTAATATTCTCAAAAGTATTAAGAGGGATCTCAAGAGATGGAGTGCTAATTCTCGTAACATCAAACAAGAGGTGAATGTTCTGAGAGAGAAATGCTCTAGACTTCAGAAACTTTTGGAAAATTCTAATGATCACAACTTAGCTTTGGAATTTCAAAATGCCAAGACTAATTTGGATCTAGCACTAAAAAAAGAATTCATGGCTGCCAATCAAAAGGCTAAATGTGACTGGCTGATGATGGGTGATGAGGGATCTTCTTTTTTCTACGCTAAAATGTCTAACAGAAGAAGTAGAAACCGTTTGACAAACCTAAATATTGACGGTAAGGTGGTATCGGACAATAAATTTTTCGAAGAGGCTATTGATTTTTTCAAGCAAACTTATAATCAACCCTTATGTGATCATTTTCCTGAAGTGATTTGCAAAATGGTTATATCTGAGTTTGGGGCTAACTTTTTAAATGAGAGTTTCTCTTTAGAAGAAATCAAATATGCCTTGTGGGACATTAAAGATTCTGGTTCTCCGGGACCGGATGGTTTCAATTCGTTGTTTTTCAAGACTCATTGGAATCTGTCGAAAAATATTATTTATAAAGCTTTAAATGATATTTTTCAAAAGGGTCTAATCATTAAAGAATGGAATCACACGTTTATTCATTTGATCCCAAAAAAAGACCATTCCTCCTGTATTCAAGATTTCAGACCAATTGCCTGTTGTAACACTTTATACAAGGTTCTCTCCAAAATCCTGTGCAATAGACTGGGTCCTTTTTTGGATAAGTTGGTATCCCATAACCAGACGGCATTTATCAAAGGTAGATCAATAGGGGATGGTATTTTGTTAGCTCATGAATTAATTAGAGGTCTCGGAAGAAAGGATAATAAATTCATGTGTATAAAAGTGGATTTAAAGAAAGCATATGACTCGATTAATAGAGATTTTGTTATTCATATGTTAAGAAGCATGGGTTTTACAGATAAATGGATTAAAATTATTGGAAATCTTATTAAGACCCCAGTTTTCTCTATCATTGTTAATGGAGAAGCGCACGGTTACTTTAAAGGTTCTAATGGTCTTAGACAAGGAGACCCTCTTTCTCCTATCCTATTTACCCTAGTGATGGAATATTTTGCGCTACTTATGGAGGAAAAAGTTAGGGGTGGTCTGATCTCTCCAGTTACGGACTTTGGTAACAAATTAACTCACTTGATTTACGCAGACGATATCATTCTTTTTACTAAAGCCAATGTGCAAACTGCGTATGCTATAAACGAAGTTTTTAAAACCTTGAAAAGGGTCACTGGTTTGGAGTTAAGTGCGGAGAAATCTAACATCTTTTTTGGGAAAGGGGTTGATGGCTGTACAGACATCTGTTCTATCCTCAACATTCAACAATCAACCCTTCCTATAAGGTATTTGGGTATTCCTTTGTCAAGTGCTAATTTGAGGGATAAGGATTGTTTTCCTTTGATAGAGAAGATCAAAGTTAGGATTGGAAGATGGGAAACTAAAATGTTGAGCTTAGCAGGGAGACTGGAACTTATAAAATCTACTATATATCCTATAATTCAATTTTGGATGCAATGTTTCTATCTCCCTGTTGCTACTGTTCAGAAGATTAAACATATGATATTAAATTTTCTTTGGAAAAGTCGCAGTAGTAAGATCCCTTGGGAGGTCTTAAGTAGACAAAAAGAAGAAGGAGGTATGGGTCTGAGAAACTTAGAAGAAATGAACAAAGCGCTATATATCAAATTGATTTGGAAAATCATCAACTTAGAAGGCAGTTGGGTGGTATTCATGCATGGTAAATATATAGGGCTTAAAAGTTTCTGGGATATTAACCAGCGTTCGGATGATTCTGGAGTGTGGAAATTTATTTTAAAGAATAGACACGAAGCCTTGAATTGCCTTTCTCTTAACATTGTAGATGGCAAAACTACTTCGTTATGGTTTGATCCTTGGTTAAATGGGAGTTCTATTATGGAACGCATTGGTAGGGATACTGCTTTTAGAACAGGTACAGAAAATTTAACGCTTAGCAAGATTTTAAGAAATGGTGAATGGAAGTGGGACTTGTATAGCTTTTTATTTCAAATCCAGAGTGAAATTGAAGATGTCAAGATTCACAATAACAAAGAGAGGGATTTCTGGTCCTGGAAGTGCTCTAAGGATGGGCAATATCAGTTTAAAAAAGTTTGGAACTCGGTTCGAACTAGGTTTGATACTAAATTTTGGGCGGTTATGGTCTGGAACAAAATTCATGTTCCTAAAATGGCAGTATGCCTTTTCAAAGCCATAAATGATTTTCTCTTGACAAAAGAAAGATTAATTCAGAAGCAGATAGTGGTTGATCAGAATTGTGTGTTCTGTAATAGTCACATTGAAAATACAGACCATCTATTTTTTCAATGTGACTTTACAGAAAAGATCTGGTTTTGGAGTTGTAAAAAGTTTTTCTTAAAGCCGAAGAGTTCATTTTCTTTTATCCTGAAGGAGGATTTAACGAAAATAGTTTCTATATCTAGCTCTCAAAATTTCAAGTCAGATTTGTTTCAACTTTCACTTTAAGTTTGCGTCTGGCATATTTGGAAAGAAAGAAATGAAAGGATTTTTCAGAATCGTTTTACAGATGGGTCAAAGGTTTGTTTAAAAAATTTCCAAACTATGAACATCAGAATGGCAAAATCTAAATATTTCAAAAACAGCACTGGCATGGACTCGGATATAGCTATGAAATGGGGTTTTACCTCCCAACGCTGAATTGGGGTCATAATCATAATTCTTGTTTCTTTTGCCACTTTCCTGTTCCTATGTCTTCTGGCTCCGGATTTCGTGTACCTGTTTTATTTTACAATGCTTTCTTTCCCTCTCTAAATTACATTACAATTGTTTTTTATCCATAACTAATCAGTAGCTTTTAAGTTAATTGATCTGCAGGTGGCGCAAATGTCTGTGGTTTCCTGGATAACAAGATTTATTATGGACAAATTAGAAGCTTCAAAGGAATCAGCTCTACCGAGGATAATAGAAGCTATATCAAAAACTTATCTTGTTTAGTGTCGTCTCGAGAAAGAGCTGATGTTCCTATGGTTTTGCAAAACCTTCAGATCTGTGATGAATCTCAGATCTAATCTGTTAAATTTTTGTTTGAAGGCTGTTAAGAGTTTTTTCAGCATCCTTGTCCTGGAATCATAAAAAAACTCGTTAGTCTGAAGTTTCAGGAACAAAGAAGAAGAATTTTTAGATAGTATACTTACTCAAGTGTTTCTGGAGGGATGGTAGTTCGAGTCTCAGCTGTTGTCTTTTGGAGAGTTCGCTGTGGTTTCGTCGTCTCAGAAGTAAAAGGTGGAGATTAGATCTTTAATGGCAGCAGCCATTATTGTTTCTCGCGAAGCTTTTTTGGAAAGTATAGAGTTATGAAGAGAATGAAGTGTCGTATTGCCTTTTTTTCTCTCGAGATGTGTCTGGATCGTTCTGGAGGCTTCCAGTCTTTGGGCCTGCTATTGGGTGTTGGGTTGGTTTTGTTTTTGGGCCCAACGTGTATATTTATGTACTGAGTACTTTGTATTGTCTTTTGTTTTGTATTCGGGCCGGTTATTGGCTTTTGTTCTTTTGTCTTGTTGGACTTGGTTTTATACTCAATAGAAAAGTTTGAACCCCTTTTCAAAAAAAAATTAAACTATTTATAACTACCTAAATTATTTTCTAAATTTCAGATGGTGTGGAGTGGAAATGTTTATAATCAAAGCCTTGATTTTAAAGCGAATAAGGTTTAAAAATGTTATAACATAAGTTGGGATTTGAAATGATATTTGCTGGTGAAACGACATATTTGAGTAAATATGATGATTTTGAAATGAGAATTTAACCTAACTGTGAATATAATTTCGAAAGTGAAATGGTTTGAATTCAATATGATATTTTGATATCAATATGAAATGGTTTTTGGAAATGTAAAAGAACCATTCGGTGTGTAATAAGCGTTTGGTTGTTAAAGAGACCGGTATCAGATATTGTCATACTCTCTGCCAATACCGAAAACCACTTTAACAACTGTGTACGTGGTGGGGATTCCAGAAATGAAGTAGGATGGTTTGGCGAACGATTCTGCATGAGGTATTTATGTGACCCTGACTCCCGTGAGTCAGCTTAGATGTGACTAAAACAGGAGCCATGTCGGGCCATGTGAGGTCATTCCTTCGATCGAACACATTTCTTCGATATCATATTATGACTTTGTGATGATTTGGTGGCCACCCCTTGATTTTGATTATGGGAGCGTGTTCCGAGGTGGGCGGTAGTAGCTGCTATGCGTTACCACCAGTCCGGATCCGCAAATGGTATATCTACCCTGGCATTGCCTTGAGTGCCATGTTCACATGCCCTATCGCGCCTTCTACGAGTTTGTTTTGTACTATACCTATGGAGTGCCCTCTGAGTAAACCTCACGGAGGAGCTTACGGTACTGTATAGACTATGAGAATATATAAAATATGTTAAAGGGGTTATGGATAACGCCTTAACGCTATTTTAATATTTTACTTTACTGTAGACACTATTATAATAGCGTATTGTACTATGTATGTAGATAGTTTAATGGATCCTTAGGAGAGTAAATCCTGAACATCTCTTAAGTTATTGCACTCACGATGATACTGGATAAGAGATGTCAAACCCCGTAAACATCTCTGACGCCGTCACACTCATATTTATTTATTTTTGATTTAACTTACATAATATCTTTTAGTTCTGACTCGAGTGTTTTGTCTTTTCAATTCGCTCGAGTCAGCCTGAGCTTTTCAGTTTATCGAAGACTGCCTTTCGAAGGACGAAGACGAAGATTTTGTACTATTATTATGTACTTTATTTATTCCACTACATCATGTTATTCCGCTACATTTATTTATTATTTATTTTCTTGTTTTATTTAACTCTGATCTGTATTATAAAGTTTAATCGATGTTATTTGTGAACAGCTTCATGAACTGTTTATTTGATTATTATATTTTATCATTCCGCTACGAGATTCTGTATTTTTCTTTCTTTCTCTGTTTTTCTTATTTACCCCATAACAATCTGTCCTTTTGAATGGTTTGAGTCTGACGTATGTGGTTTATCGTCGATTTAAACCGTCTAAAAAGGCAGGTCGTTACAAGTGGTATCAGAGCTTTGGTTAGCGATAACCTTAGCTTTGTGGGGTCTGACTCTTTAGAAATAGGGTAGTAATACCCTAGAATGAGTCGTTGAGTGTATATATATGAGAGAGCGTATTTGTTAGTGTTATAAAAGGTTTTTGTATTGTGTTAATTTGTTCCATTTTGTATTTATAAATTATGGTCGATGCGTAGGACGCTATGACATCGATAGGGATTTCTAAGCACTTAATAGGGTAGACCGACACAATATTTGTTTTAAAATATTGGTAAATGAAATAATTTTCCTATTATATATTTTGTATACAAAATAACAGATTTCATAAATGATATAGTTGGATGTAATATGTTGTTTGTTAGGTAGAAATTTTTTATAAATAGTGATTGAAAAATAGGACTTACAAATGAAGTAAATATAAATTAGAAATTTGAGAATTTAAATTCCGGGATTTTGAAAATTTCTTTTAAAAGATTTTGGAATATAATATTATTATTATTTGGAAGTATTTTCTGATATAAATATTTCAATATGATTTTTAAAGAAATGTTTCAAGGAATTTTGAAAAGAACTTTTAAAGGAAATAAGTTATGTAATCCCCTCTATGTCGCTGGAAAATAATTTCGATGATGAGTGCACACATCATCGACGTTTATTTTTGAGTTTCAAAGTGGGAAGACCGCTGTAGTAGTTTTACTACACAATCGTTTTGATAAACAAATCTGAATTTTAAATTCCTAAATATGATTTGATCTATAAAGGATATTGACCTATATTATATTAATATGACTTGAATTGTAACCCGGAGTTTAGTTCTTAAACTTTTGATAATTAGTAGCTTTCAATTATTATAACGAAATGAAATCTTGACTATATTAATAATTGGAATCTACCGAAATGAGAAAATAAGTGATTGGAAGCTTAATAATTAATGAAGTGTATAAGAGATTGGAAATTGTTATATGTAAAACAAATGATATGAAAAATAAGAAAAATGTAACTATTGAACAATTTATTTACTAAATGAATAAGATAAACTTGTGTGACATTCAATTGCATTCTTAAATTAGCATTTATAACTTACCAAATATTATAAGTGAACTGTTAATAAGAATATGTGATAGAATATTATACAAGTAAAACTTAGAAAATGAAAGTGTTCAATGGAATTTCTTCTATAAATAAGAATTCTGATATTATAAATTGTTATAAACTTAAGTTAATGAATTGATATGCTAAGAAATTGAATTGAATATGAATACTGTAATTAAATGGTTATTAACTTAAGTAATGTTTGAAGCCAATCATAATTGAAGTAAATAGAAAACGTGAATACCACATTAATGGAATGACAATAACTTCAGAAAACATTGAAATGGTTTGGAAATGGATTTAATATTCAATAATACTATATATGGAAGAATGAATGTGAAAAAGAATAATCTATTAATGGTGAATTAAATTGTAAAGAAACTTACCTAGTAATGAATAATCCAATAATTGAAATAGAAATAACTTATGTAAGCAATGAATGTAAGGTAATGAAAAGAAAATAGTATTGTATAAATGAATGGAAAATAAATTTTATAGGTGATAAATGTCAAGTAATTAAACAAGCATTGTATGAACAAATGAAAATGAATAGTAAATAGTGTGAAAAAAAGGGAGTAATAAGAATAAAACTTAAATATTATTGGAAATTATTGTTTGTTTGGCTTATGGATTGAAGAGGAAAGGATACTTCTATTTTGTATGGAGATGCATAAATAATCTATAAAGTTTTATCTAAGACTGTTGAGTGTATGGTATACTTAGTAGTTTATTTATCATTTTATACGATTAAATGTTTCTGAACCCGAACAAACAATTTGTTTGATTGTTTTGGATGGATGGTTGATTACGTTGATTGCATGTGATGATTATATGTTTTGTTTGCAAAGTAACTATTGTTTTGTTGTGTTGATTTGTTATTGAAACAACTTAAATATTTCTCTTTTACTTAATTATTAACCTCTTTGGATTGTGTAAGTGAAATACAGGTTATGAAAGCAATAGCTACTGCTTTTGGTTTCATAAATTAAGCGCTGTTTGCTCGGCAAATAGGTACGTTCTCGGATTACGGTTTTCTAGCGATATTATATTGTTTTTCCCATGGTTTGGGATATATTATTTTGAAATATGTGATATATATTTTTATTATTGATATTATTATTTTCCCAGACCTCTCCGTACAAAGGAGACTCTACCGAAATTTTTCGTGATTTTGGACTTAAAATTTTGTGAAAGTAAAAAATTTTCAAACTTTTATTTACTTGAATATGAAAGGAAATTTAGTATTTAGAAATTGATATATTTTATTTAAATTATTTAATTATGTAAATTGATTGTTTATAAATTTATTATTTTGAATAAGATATATAAATCCCTTCTTTTTCCTTTTCGAGGACGAAAAGTTTTGAGTGGGGGAGAGTGTGATGACCCGTAATCTTCGATAATTAAAAATAGTTAATTTAATAAGTTTTGTGATTTAATGTCGGAAGAAATAAAATTTGTGGTTTAATAATAAGAATATAATTGGAATGAAATGTAATAGTATTAATTTAGGGTAATTGATAATTTAAATGTTGTACAAATTAATGAAAAAGGATGTAATTAATTGTAATTGATAAAAGTAGTGTTGTGGTAGTAGTTATGACATTTGTGTGTAGATAACAAACTTACAAATGTTATTAAATTAAGAAAAGATAACGATTGTCATTTGTTACCAATTTATTTAATCTGTTGAATTAAATTTAAAATCAATTGCAATTAAATGTAATTTAATGTTACTTTAATATGAGTTAAGACGATAACTGTAAAAGGTGAATGCAATAAAATGTACAGAAATGACAAATATATTCTAAGGCAATAATTGATTTAATAAAAGAGTGAAACCAAGATAAATTAATTAATTGGGATTTCGAATTATAATTAATGTGAAAATCGACAAAAATTCAATATAATTGAAACGTTGCAATCAATATGGTAAAAGGTGATAATTGTAGAATATTAATGCAATAAAATACAAACAAATGTTAACTATGTCTATAGAGTAATAATTGATTGAATAAAAAGATTGAAATCAAATTAAATCATTTATTGGAATTAAATTATAATTAATTGGATTTAATTTCAGTTGAAATTGAACATTGTAACTGTTGTAATAATTAACACTGAATTGATATGTAAATTTGTTTTAAATTATTATAAATGTCTAAGTAATCAAAAATGATGAAATTTGTTAGTTATTAAATTTGAAATTAAAAAGTTATTTAATTAATTTAATAATAATTTATTTAATTAACGTGAAAATAGCCTTTTTGGCCACCGTCTCGGATTTCGACAAAACCAGTTTCATCGGATCCGTAACGGTGAATTATTGTGGGATTTTAACTTTCATTGCGATCGGACTAGTCGTTTGATTGTACGGGCTCGAAACACGTAGAAATCAATTTATTGAAATCAATTTGAAATAAGCTGATTTTAAAGCTAACTTCTTCATATGACAGAATTAGGACTTAAAACCTGTTCCATTGAGTTTAAAAATATCGAAAACATCTATTTTGATATATCGGATGACCCATTTTTGTTTCGGGAATGAAACGGGCTTTTTGGTCGTTTATTGTTTCAATCCAAATCGTTCTGGTCCATTCTTTCTATATTCAGATCTGCCTATATTTAGGCTGTCATGACCCATTTTTCCATTCCTTTTGAATCGACAATAAACCACACATGTCCAACTCAAATTGCACGAAAATACGGAACATGAAGGGTAATAAAGAAAAATAGACAGAACAGAATCTCACACGAATGGAATAACATATAATATTGAACAAATATTTTTACAGCGGAAAACTTTTAAATACATATATCAGAGTCTAACCTAAATTCAACTTGGACAGTTATAAACATCTGTCCTTACAATTGCTGACAAACATCAATCAAAATACTGTGATGATCCTGAACTCGGCCTTCGAAAATCGGCACCCGTACTTCACTTGTACTCGAAATGCCGCAGATTCAAACGCCGAATCTGGCTCACCGGAGGTTATAACACAGTAAGTATAACAACACAGCGGAATAAAGAAAACAATGATATCATATACAACTCCAATGAATACAATATCCAGAATGATATACAACAATGATATCAATATGATACAAGAATATCAAAGATAAATAATGATACAGCGGAAATAACAGAAGTGATAACTCCAAATGATTAGTCAGAGAGGATGAGTCCAACCACTCCAATGTCAAGCTCGAACCACAAAGAGAAGCAACGTTAGTCATGATCTCCAAAAACTGAACTAGCTCCAACTGGTCTACTAAACCTGACTATCTGGAAAAAAACCCAACTCTAGACTGCCCGTGTGGGAAATTGTGGGCACCCAGAGTGTAACAACCCGCATATTTATCGATTTTATATTTAAATATTTCGTCGTTAGTCGGATTTTAGTCCGAAAAGCTACTTTTTGCAAACAGCCGAATTGAAACTCGAGACCACTTCCATTGAGTCCAAAATGGCGTTTGTGATCTGTTTGAGTATAAACTTTGATATATTTGGAGTAAGTTGAAATTTGCTACTTTTTCTAGTTGGGTTTGGGTTGGGTTCAGCCCACTAGCTAACTAAACTCACTTAACCCTCTAACTCAGCCCTCTCCTCTCCATTCTCTCATTCCCACTCTCCAAACTTAAGTAAAAACTGAAATGGGGGAAAGGAAGAGGAAATAGAAATTGCAAACCCTAGTTTCTTCTTGCATCTTGATTTCTTGCTCCAAAATCAAAGTGAAGACATAGGTAAGCCTCCTCTCCATCTTCTCCAACTCTTTCTCATTCAATTTCGGGAAGTTCCCTAAACCTAATTTGGGAAATATGTGTTGTCTTCTTAGATTGAAGCTTGTAGAATTAAAGTGGAGTATGATTGGTTGTTTCTTTGCAATTGAGCTTCTTCTTCTTTGCTTGTGTGTAAAAAAGTGAGATTTTTATCCCACATCTTAGTCTATAACTATCTTCGATTGTTAGGTATGAATTCCTAACAATTATTCTTGTGCAATTACACTTGGTTTGGATTGATTTGGTGAATATTCCAATTTTTAGTGTTTTGAGTTCAATTCTTTAAAAATCCAAACTTTGATCTTTGATCATGATTTTTTGTGATGCATTGAAGAGCTTATAAGGCCGGGTTGTCGTTAGGCTTAAATCCTTAGTGTCGTTGCTCGCGAAAATGCAATTTGGTCGAGATTTGGCCAATGAACTTGATAAGTTGGGCAGTGCTGGAAACAGGTCCGGTCGACCGAGCTCTGTAGTCAGTCGACCGACCTGCTTCCAAAAGTGCTAAGCACTTCTCTGTTTGGGTTTGGTCGACCGGCTGCAGAGCTCAGTCGACCGACCTGCTTCCCGAACTATTTTTCAGAACAGGGTCCGGTCGACCGAGACCTGAAGCCGGCCAACCGACCTGATGCTGTTTGCCTATTTCGCCTATTTTGTGTGATTTCCAACTTTAATCGATTCGTGTGGTTTCCCTATTGTTGTTATCTTTTATTATCATCTTTGAAGACATCTCTCTTTGGGAATTATTGGAAATATCCATTTTAATGGATTTGATATTGATTTCTTTGGATTTTATTCACATCTTCGAATGTGAATTTTTATGATTGATTGTTTCTACAATCACTTCTAGGATTTGTCACTTCAAAATATAAAGGTTTTCTATACTAGTATTAAATATCAAAACTTCTTCATCAAAACGATTTCAACTCTATTTTCAATATCAAACTCATTTATAAAACTATTTTCCAATCTATTAGTATATACAAACCTTTACCTCATTCGTATGAGAAAATATAATTAAACGGCTTAGCAAAACAAGTGGTATGAAACGCTTGCGTTTACTTCGTCGGTTAATAAATGGACTTGTTCGATTGAAACTCATGTGACAATTTTCTAGTGGAGATCTACAATCTGTTCGTAAATATTTGAGTTAAGCAAGTGGTTATGGGACATGAAGCTAAACTCTTATATTTACTAGCTTAGTGTAATCGACACTTCTTTATGATCGATCATGATCGTTTTATGGTTTAGACTAGTAATGTGCGATGTCTCTTTGATTCGGTTCATCGGACGTTACGCTGTACGACGTCGTTGTTCCGTTTTATCGTGATTTGGTTCATCGGACGTTACGCTGTACGACGTCGTTGTTCCATTTTACTACGCCTCGGTTCATCGGACGTTACGCTGTACGACGTCGTTGTTCCATTTTACTACGCCTCGGTTCATCGGACGTTACGATGTACGACGTCGTTGTTCCATTTTCCTATGTGTTGGTTCATCGGATGTTACGATGTACGACATCGTTGTTCCTTTTTATTTTGCTTCGGTTCATCGGACGTTACGCTGTACGACGTCATTGTTCCATTTTCCTATGTGTTGGTTCATCGGATGTTACGCTGTACAACATCGTTGTTCCTTTTTATTTTGCTTTGGTTCATCGGACGTTACGCTGTACGACGTCGTTGTTCCTATTTATTATGTCTCTGGATCATCGGACATTACGCTGTACGACGTCGTTGCTTCGGATTATTTGATTTCTGGATTTCTCGTTGTGATTTCTGGAATTTATGTTTCACCACCTTTTTCAGTTGGTATTAATATGTATGTCATTTATTGTGGCTTGGTGAATTAAATAAAGAATATGACATTCTTTTTATGCTATGAGATTCGTGAGATATTTGTATGATTTTCCTTTGTTGATTTTCTAATGTATGCTTGTCGAGGTATGACCTTTTTGGTTATCATACGTTTTTATTATATCTCTTCTTATATCTCATTTTATCTGATAATTATAGCTAGACTGATCCGTTTATTATTTTCTTCTTAAATAATACTCGGGTCAGACTGAGATTTTACAGGTGCTTCTTCATGACTTCCTATCTGGAACCATCATCTGACTTTTGGCTAACTACTCTAGTTTAAGTAGTTTTTGTTGTATACATTTGAGATTAGACTCCTTGATGTATACATATTCTTTTGGCTAGCACTTGTATCTATTCTTTTGTGTTATTGTGGATCTTATTTGACCACTACTCTGATGTACACTTTCATGTGTTATATTCATATCTATTTCCGCCTTTGTGATATGAATTGTCTGTGTCTGATTTGTGTTACGTTTATTTCTATATTTGTTTCCGAAGTTCATATAGCCACTGTGTAGTAGCTTTGAGTTTGTATCGGTATGTCGGATTTCCTCTTGAGATGAAAAGTTATATTTTTATCTGGCATATCGGTACTCGCACAAAGCAATTATACAAATGGTCGCTCCTCAACAGCCTTATTCTCCGTGCTAGTTGACGGCATTACCCCGTAGTGTCCTTGGCTAGCGTGGGTATAGAGGTGGGGCGTCACAGCTTGGTATCAGAGCAAAACTTCGGAACAATGTAGAATAATCTAGCAAGGATCATGTCCTAAGTCTTTCTTAGGAATTGTGCCTTAGGATTTAATTCGTGTCTTCGTACCGTTCTATCCTATTTTCTTTTATGATTCCTTGTTTTATCAATCAAGTTTGTTTGATGTTCATTCTAAGAATAACCTTATCTTCTTCTTTTCTTTCTTTCTTAAAGAAAAGAAATGGTTGGTTCTGGCAGTCCTAGCGCTGGTCAATCTAGTAGTCCTTCTCTGGATGGCGTATTCATGTCAGCACAACAACTTTTGGATCTTGTAAAGAATCAAAGGTTTATTTGTGCTTTGTGTAAGAACCCCGAAATGGTTTTACCTCTAAAACTTGGAGTTCCTTTCCATCAGCTTGTGGATATCACTCTTCGACATGAAGAGGTTGGTAAAGGAAGTAATAGTGATATTGGGATTTCCAAGAAGAGGCATATTAAGTTCAAGAGCCTTAATCCCAATAAGAGAGTAAAGCAAACTACTTTGGTGGCAAAGACTCCAATCCCTAATCGTGGAGAATGCTACAATTGTGGCTCCACGGACCACTATGCAAAGGAGTGTCCGGAGCCGCTCTTTTGTCGTTATTGCAAAAATTCTGGTCATCATATTTCTGCATGCTCCAAACTTCTAAGCAAGAAAGAAACTTCGGTAGCAAAGTCGCCTACCTCTAGTCGTGAACAATGCTACAATTGTAATTCTAAAGAACACTATGCGAATATGTGTCTGAAACCCCATTCTTGTCGCTATTGCAAGAAACCGGGTCATCTTTTATCTGCATGTCCCAAACTTTTGAACAAGGACATGAGAAAGCTAAATATTGTGCAAGCCCCTAGCAACTCTTCTCTTAGTCAAGGTATCCATTCTATCCTTGATGACATTTATTTTGTGATTATCTTATTCGAGTTCTTTTTGATATGGGTTTCATACCATTGTTTTTTTTATATATCAAAAGAACTTGTGATTCCTTTTTTTATTTAAAACATTTCTGGGCTTGATGACTTCTTTGAGGATTGCGAATCCGGATTGGTGGATCCGCAACACTCAATTTGCTTTTTTATTTATGTCGAAATTATTTTATGTGATTTTTCCTTCCGAGCCGATTTTTACTTATGCTTCGGAATTGACTTTCGTAAGGGTTGGCTTAATTATTATGAAGCCATATCCTTTGCCCGTGTGGGCTATTCATCTTCGACATTTTCAATATGTTAAGCAAATTTCTGTTTTTCCTTTGTGATTTTGATCCCAATTTGATGGCATCATTTTATTCTTTAAGCTCACATGATGAGGAAAGTGTTATTTCTCTCATTCAT
This sequence comes from Allium fistulosum, assembly GCA_030737815.1. Lineage (NCBI taxonomy): Eukaryota > Viridiplantae > Streptophyta > Magnoliopsida > Asparagales > Amaryllidaceae > Allium > Allium fistulosum. The sequence goes on along the minus strand of CM060905.1, from coordinate 862,130,575 downwards.
GTAGTTTGATAATTTTTCGGTAATTTTGAGTTTGTCTTAGGATTATCACCTAAGCAATCTTTTGTGTGGCGTTAAGGTCTTTTTAGCTCGACCTTGCCACCGATTTTTATTTGCTATGAGTTGCGGGATTTATCCATTTACCACATTCCACACTCGTTATGGTTCTTATGAATGACTTATTATGTCATTTAGTTTGTCCAACTTATTTCATCCATTCTATAAATCGAGTCTTATATGAGTATCTCGATGACTCCATTCTTGTATACATTGATTTTGGATGAAAATAGAAATTTAAAATTTTGCAAATCTTTTTCATAAGATTTATTTATAAGTATAATTTGATTTTCGCTCTTAAACGAGCAAAGAATATTCTTAAAGGTTTTTGAGAAACATGTTTATCATATAGAAAATGATTTTGTGATTGTATTGCCCATTGAGTGCTTTAAGAATTCTGGTCGATGCGCTTGATCAACGTTATCGATAGGAATCTCCTAAACGCTATGATGAGACAGTCAGACACAATATAATGACTTGTAAAAATGTAAATTTTTCTAGAAAGATTATTACATAAAGATAAATGTAATTTTGAAAGTTTTAGCTTTTCGGGAAAGAAGATTATTTAAAAGAAATTCTTTCTTTTCGACACTCTTATTCTTGTGATTCCCGATGGGAACCTAGACTTTATCTTTTGTACCAATGCTAATCGTATTGGTTCAGATGTCGTTCTCTTGCGAAAGAGAACGTGCTATCACTTGTACTTCTAAATCATTAAAGCCGATCGAGACTAGGTATGCCACTCATGATGTAGTGCTCGCGGCTATTGTTTTCGCTTTTAGAGTTTGGCATCATCATTTTTTTGGGAGAAATTTGTTCTCCGCCTCGATCATAAATCTTTGGAATATTTATTTTCTCATAAGGAACTTAATATTGGATCGAGTTCCTTGCATCTTATGATCTTGATATTCTTTGTATATTCCTGGAAAGAGGAACCGTGTTGCCAATGCACTTTGTTGTAAACAACAAGTGGTTATTTCTTTGATGATGTCCGTATGGGATGCCGAGTTCATCGGACGTTTCGATGTACTTCGTTTTATTGAGCTTCATCTCATTTCTTTTATGGACAAGTGTCCGATGTTCTTTTATGGTGTTTGGCCCATTTGACATACCGCCTTCGAAATACGTCGGTATTCGAATTATTTGTGCTTTGGTTCATCTGGCGTACCGTTGTTGTACTACGCCATTGTTCCAAATTATTCGAGTTTCTAATTTCTTGAGCGTACTGCTTTTGTGCTACGCCGTTGCACCGGATCAATTTTCTGCTATTCATGACGTTTTCCACGTCTTTTATTTACGGAAATGCCTTTGGGATTCCGATTTTATTCTTGAGCCTAGTGGTATTGAAGAAATTGAAGTTTCACCTAATTTGACTTTTGAGCAACATTCTACTCGCATCATTGCTTCGGAGGTTGAGCGCCTTCGAAATAAAGATATTTTTCTTGTGATAGTTCAATGGTTCTCAAATCCCAAGGATTGCTCTTGGGAAATCTAGAGAATTCATCGAGCGAACTCGTTCGGGTTTTCTCTTTCGTGCTCTTTTTGGTGAACTTCTCATTCCAAATTTTCTTCTGTATTGATATGCTTTTATGGTTGTTACTATTTATTTTCTTCTTAAGTATTGCGAGGATGCAATTTCTTTAAGGAGGGGAGTCTGTAACAACCCACATATTTATCGATTTTATATTTAAATATTTTATTTAAATATTTCGTCGTTAGTCGGATTTTGGTCCGAAAAGCTACTTTTTGCAAACAGTCGAATTGAGACTCGAGACCACTTCCATTGAGTCCAAAATGGCGTTTGTGATCTGTTTGAGTATAAACTTTGATATATTTGGAGTAAGTTGAAATTTGCTACTTTTTCTAGTTGGGTTTGGGTTGGGTTCAGCCCACTAGCTAACTAAACTCACTTAACCCTCTAACTCAGCCCTCTCCTCTCCATTCTCTCATTCCCACTCTCCAAACTTAAGTAAAAACTGAAATAGGGGAAAGGAAGAGGAAGTAGAAATTGCAAACCCTAGTTTCTTCTTGCATCTTGATTTCTTGCTCCAAAATCAAAGTGAAGCCATAGGTAAGCCTCCTCTCCATCTTCTCCAACTCTTTCTCATTCAATTTCGGGAAGTTTCCTAAACCTAATTTGGGAAATATGTGTTGTCTTCTTAGATTGAAGCTTGTAGAATTAAAGTGGAGTGTGATTGGTTGTTTCTTTGCAATTGAGCTTCTTCTTCTTTGCTTGTGTGTAAAAAGGTGAGATTTTTATCCCACATCTTAGTCTATAACTATCTTCGATTGTTAGGTATGAATTCCTAACACTTATTCTTGTGCAATTGCACTTGGTTTGGATTGATTTGGTGAATATTCCAATTTTTAGTGTTTTGAGTTCAATTCTTTAAAAATCCAAACTTTGATCTTTGATCATGATTTTTTGTGATGCATTTAAGAGCTTATAAGGCCGGGTTGTCGTTAGGCTTAAATCCTTAGTGTCGTTGCTCGCGAAAATGCAATTTGGTCGAGATTTGGCCAATGAACTTGATAAGTTGGGCAGTGCTGGAAACAGGTCCGGTCGACCGAGCTCTATAGTCAGTCGACCGACCTGCTTCCAAAAGTGCTAAGCACTTCTCTGTTTGGGTTTGGTCGACCGGCTGTAGAGCTCAGTCGACTGACCTGCTTCCCGAACTATTTTTCAGAACAGGGTCCGGTCAACCGAGACCTGAAGCCGGCCGACCGACCTGATGCTGTTTGCCTATTTCGCCTATTTTGTGTGATTTCCAACTTTAATCAATTCGTGTGGTTTCCCTATTGTTGTTATCTTTTATTATCATCTTTGATGACATCTCTCTTTGGGAATTATTGGAAATATCCATTTTAATGGATTTGATATCGATTTCTTTGGATTTTATTCACGTCTTCAAATGTGAATTTTTATGATTGATTGTTTCTACAATCACTTCTAGGATTTGTCACTTCAAAATATAAAGGTTTTCTATACTAGTATTAAATATCAAAACTTCTTCATCAAAACGATTTCAACTCTATTTTCAATACCAAACTCATTTATAAAACTGTTTTCCAATCTATTAGTATATACAAACCTTTACCTCATTCGTATGAGAAAATATAATTAAACGGCTTAGCAAAACAAGTGGTATGAAACGCTTGCGTTTACTTCGTCGGTTAATTGATGGACTTGTTCGATTGAAACTCTTGTGACAATTTTCTAGTGGAGATCTACAATCTGTTCGTAAATATTTGAGTTAAGCAAGTGGTTATGGGACATGAAGCTAAACTCTTATATTTACTAGCTTAGTGTAATCGACACTTCTTTATGATCGATGATGATCGTTTTATGGTTTAGACTAGCAATGTGCGATGTCTCTTTGATTCGGTTCATCGGACGTTACGCTGTACGACGTCGTTGTTCAGTTTTATCGTGATTTGGTTCATTGGACGTTACGCTGTACGACGTCGTTGTTCCATTTTACTACGCCTCGGTTCATCGGACGTTACGCTGTACGACGTCGTTGTTCCATATTCCTATGTGTTGGTTCATCGGATGTTACGCTGTACGACATCGTTGTTCCTTTTTATTTTGCTTCGGTTCATCGGACGTTACGCTGTACGACGTCGTTGTTCCATTTTCCTATGTGTTGGTTCATCAGATGTTACGCTGTATGACATCGTTGTTCCTTTTTATTTTGCTTCGGTTCATCGAACGTTACGCTGTACGACATCGTTGTTCCTATTTATTATGTCTCTGGATCATCGGACGTTACGATGTACGACGTCGTTGCTTCGGATTATTTGATTTCTGGATTTCTCGTTGTGATTTCTAGAATTTATGTTTCACCACCTTTTTCAGTTGGCATTAATATGTATGTCATTTATTGTGGCTTGGTGAATTAAATAAAGAATATGACATTCTTTTTATGCTATGAGATTCGTGAGATATTTGTATGATTTTCCTTTGTTGATTTTCTAATGTATGCTTGTCGAGGTATGACCTTTTTGGTTATCATACGTTTTTATTATATCTCTTCTTATATCTCATTTTATCTGATAATTATAGCTAGACTGATCCATTTATTATTTTCTTCTTAAATAATACTCGAGTCAGACTGAGATTTTACAGGTGCTTCTTCATAACTTCCTATTTGGAACCATCATCTGAATTTTGGCTAACTACTCTAGTTTAAGTAGTTTTTGTTGTATACATTTGAGATTAGACTCCTTGATGTATACATATTCTTTTGGCTAGCACTTGTATCTATTCTTTTGTGTTAATGTGGATCTTATTTGACCACTACTCTGATGTACACTTTCATGTGTTATACTCATATCTATTTCCGCCTTTGTGATATGAATTGTCTGTGTCTAATTTGTGTTACGTTTATTTCTATATTTTTTTCCGAAGTCCATATAGCCACTGTGTAGTAGCTTTGAGTTTGTATCGGTATGTCGGATTTCCTCTTGAGATGAAAAGTTATATTTTTATCTGGCATATCGGTACTCGCACAAAGCAATTATACAAATGGTCGCTCCTCAACAGCCTTATTCTCCGTGCTAGTTGATGGCATTACCCCGTATTGTCCTTGGCTAGCGTGGGTATAGAGGTGGGGCATCACACAGAGTTTAGGAAGGGAACAATAAACTCCGAGTCAGTCATGGGACTGGTGTGAGTAACAAAAACAGTTTATCTTTAAAACAAACAACAAAGTATTTTAAACATTGAAATCCGCAATGCTTTTTGGAAAATGAAACTACCATAAGGCCTCCCGCCACACACACAATGCAAATGCAGAATTGGAGGAGATTTCTCCTTATGATAGTCAAAAATGCTTACTACGCAAAATCATTCGATATTATTACTATTAGTGCATAGTGTAGAAAACCATTTCGAAAGTATAATATTAATCTTAGCCAGCATAGACATTCCGAACTATGCCTACAATAGCTACCATCTAAACAGTGGTGACCACCATAAGTAAATGGCAGGTTCTACAACTAAAACCGTACTGGGTTCATATTGTTTGATTGGACTTCCAACAAATGGTCAGGCTAAGGAACTTCCTACTGCCACATGGGTACGCCTCTAGAGGGACGTCCCGAGAACCTACCCGGATCTCTGCCGACACAAGGCCGGGTTACCTCTGTAACTAGGTAACTACTACTCGAGTATGCCACCCTCGGTCCTTTGGGACCTTTATCCGAGGCCTCGATCATAAAGCAACAATCACACAGTAAATAAGATTGATGCCACCACACAGGTATAGCATCTGGGCTCCATACCATGATACCACTTTTTCCAGAAGGAAATGACATACCCTAAAGGGAGCGACCCTCATAACCTTGCTGCATCTTTCCTGTTTCGACCATTTTGGGTTGTGAGGTCCGATGAGGTCTCGTCCACAAAGCTACGCTTTTTACAAAAGCCATGCTTTGATCAACAAATGATCGGCAACACACAGCAACACTCAGCATGCCACACTACCAAATTGGGAGTATATCACTGATAACCTTCAACTACATAACCTCTAAGCTCGTACCTCTCAGAGAAGGGTTTTAAGCTAAGAGAATAAATCTCCGCCACCAAACATAAATGTACTTGAAAGAAATCAGCTTTATATCTCAAAGTGTAATGTCAGACATGCAACCATACAAGTCTATTTTGGGTTTGAACAGAACCGAAGGCACTTCGAAAGAAGCCCTTGCAAAACTTGATAATTTCTAATCACGTCCGGACTTCCCATCACAAAGGGTGCTAAAATATCTATACCGGGGATCAGCCGATGCAGAGACAATCAATGGTAATCCTTTCGTTTTCGAAAGTATCTGGTCTTCACCACCGGTCTTCAAATGCTATCCATATACATCGTATCATTATTCGGAATGGGTTATATGATACAAAGTCCTCTCCCGGTTAAACCGAATAGTGAACGCAATATTTAAAAACATATGAATATTGGGATTTCAGTTAAGTCATAACTTATTACCTAAAACTTTTCTTCAAATGGTTTAAACACATTACCATTTTAATCTTTTACATAAAAAGATTCATCTCACAAAGTTCACTCAGTTTCAAAAAGATCTACTCATAGATTTTCCAAATCAATTTCCATTTCTATTGGATTAACTCAATACATCTTTAAATCAAAGATTTAATTGATAGCTTTCAAAATAATTCCATTTCGACCTTTTATACAAAAGGTACACCTTTCCAATTTCAAAATAAAGTTCAACAATCTTTCACAAAGATTTATTCATAACTCGGAAAACCATTTTCATTTCAAACTTGAAATTCTTTTGACACAATTTGGAAATTCATTCCTTATATGAAAGCTTCTATTATTTGAAAACAGATAGTCTTCATTTCGGAAAATCTGATTCATTTATACGAGTTAAAGTCCTTGGGTTAAATTCAAATTTTCAAAACCATACTTTTAAAATGGTTTAAATTCATATAAACATATTATAACATCTTTAAACCATAATTTCCAAACATGGAATTCGATTCCAAATTTTGAATTCAAATTCAAATTAAAATTATTTAAATTGAAAATTTTTACCAAGTTATTCAAAATAACTTTTCTCTTAAAAAATCCTTTTCAAAAGATTTAACATTTAACCCAAATCCATTTCCAAAAATCAATTGAAATTAAAATTTCAATTTCAAAAATATTAAATTTAAATCATCTGTGACTTAACCGATTTCCTCGTGAAATCCATATTTGTGTGTGTAAAAGTGTGGTCCAGGGGTTTCACACAGTAGTGCAACATCATTCAATCATCACAGATCAGAATATAGAAATATAGTTGATAAGCGGTATAAACTATAACGCTTATCTTTCATTCACAGATATATAAGTCACAAATAATAATTTACATTCATCCCAGATAAATAAATTACAGATCACCACACAAATCAGGATATATCACAAAGCATTACAGATCAGAGATATCAACAATTAAATCATCCAGTCAAGTCCAAACATTCACAAGTAAACCTATTAATCAACTGATTAATTTAAATCAGATGTATCAATTATTAATCCGGGTTAATTATCATAAGTTAATTACAAATTATTTGAAATAATTTCCCTTTCATCATTTATTAGTTAACCTTTAATTATTAACTAATCATTCTTAATTAATGAATCAATTAATCTTTAATTATTAAATTAATCTTAATTAATCACAATTATTTGTTAATTCTTTAATAAATTAACTTAATTGACCCCTTGATTACTAATTCAAATCACAAATCATCATTCCATTAATTATGTCCAGTCATCATCCATTAATTACTTCTCTAAGTAATTATACTTCTAATTTGTCAAGTGATTATTCTAAATTAAACTTAAGAAATTAACTCGAACTAATCAAATTAACTCAATTAATCACACTAAATAATTAATTCCTTAATTACTTACATTAAGTAATTACACTTAACAATTCCACAAATGGTTCTTATCAAATTAATTAATCTAAATTTATTGTTAAAATTAATCACATTGATTATTTATTTAAATAATCTTAGTTAATAACCTTTATCAACTATCAATTCCTTTAATTACTTTTCTAAAGAAATTTACTTATATTAATCTTTATTATAAATTAATTAACCATTAAGAATCCATTAATTAATGAATTATAAATTATTAATCTCCATTTCTTAAGTCAACTCATTCATATTTAAGATTTAATTGTTTGAAAACATTTATTTCAAATTTCCTTTTAAATTCCGATTTAAGTCCAAGCTTTGAAATAAATTCTTATTTACTTTTAAATGAGTTTAAACAAATGTTCCTAACATTTTAAATTTACAAATTAAGGTAACAATTTATTACAAAAGAAATTTTAAAGAGTTAAAAATCAATTTTCTCTTTAACTTTAACATATTTAACTTATTGCGACACTTAAGTTATAAAATTAAAATTAATTTCCAAAATCTTAAAATCTGATTTAAAATTTATTTCAGGTTTAACTTTTAAATTCAACTTGTCTAAATTTTTCCATTTACAATTTCTAAGTCCATTTTAAATTCAAATTCCTCCACTACATTTAATTGCTTTTAAATTATTAAAACAAATTGAATTTCAAACTTTAGTTATTTACAAACTAAGTTCCAATTCAAACTTGAATCTATATTTACATTTTGCTTTAAAACTCAGTTTTAAACCTAGATTGATAAATTTTAAATTCAGTTTTCAAATTTCAAAACAGAAAACAGGTTAAGGTTCAAAAGCCTGTAACAAATTTTGACCCAAGATTTCCCGTTCTTGCTTTGAGTTCCATCCTCCAAAACTTCGAGTCCATCATCGAGTCACTCGAGGAAATACGCGAGAAAAATTTAGTTCTCCCCAGGCAACAACTCAACCACCCAGGCATACACCCCAGTGCTCGTGCACGTGCATGACGATGGCTATCGCCTCCGGTCGACGCTGCAACGTCGAACAAGTCGATGATCAACTCCAGATCCACTTCCGACCACCTGAACTTCGCCTACGTCTCGGGATTCGAATTCGAGATAAAATTGAAACCTAGAAACAACCCAGACATCACCACCCCTACCTGTCAACACTTCGTCCATGCGGCTCAGACCACTAGCCAGCCTACAATTCCGGCCATCGACGCGTCAAACCCATAGCTACCATCGGCCAAAACCCCGAGACACTCGGTCAATCCACGACGGCAAACGAATCGAAGATCCCGACCTCACCAAAACTAGGTTTAGAAATAAAAATCCCACGCCGCTGTCGCCACCGCCATCGTTGGCACCTCCGACCATTTTTCCTACCACCACCGTAGGCTCGTCCATCTCCAGTAGGAACCTCGACCACGATATTGCCTCAGATCACCTAAACTTGCCCAAAAACCAACTTTCGTTCATCATCGAACCGCTCTTAAACCACGCAACTGAAAACATCATTTTAGTTTTAAAAATCATAGTTTGGTTCAGGGATTCGATTCATGTTCTTGAATCAATGTTTTATGAAACTCGAAATTTCCATAAAACAAAGTTTTCACTGTAAAAATTTAATCTTTCATTATATATGCATTTATACTTCACGAAACCATTTTTAGATGATAACTCATACTTGAACACAATTATTTTGTGTTGAAACCCAAGCCTAATATTGATTAGAAAAAAAAATTGAAATTGCTTTGTTGTTTGGTGCTCTGGAACTAAACAGAGAAGAAAGAGCACTGGCACATGTATATACAAACAGAGCAATGGCAACATAGATTCAAGTTTAAGCAACTATATGTTACTCACCTTAAACATTTTTAGATTCCAGAAGTCTTCAAGTTGAAAGTTGAAGTTGTAGTCTTTCTTAAATTTGCAAAGTTGAAAATCTGGGTTGAAGTTGCTAGCTAGAACTTTTCTTCTTGATCCCAGGCCTTCTTTGATTGCTTTGATGTTTTAAGTGGATGTTTGTTTGTTTATAAAGTGATATTATCTCAGTTTTCCCACAGTTAAAATGGTGAACGAAAACTGGAATGAAGTTTTACTGTATAATGAATTGTTCAGGGTGACAAAATATATTTGTTTAGCTGAGATGAGATTTGATTAAACTTTTGTTTGTACAATTTTCCAACAGAGATATTTCTTTGTTGGCTAATAAGAACAATTTGGGTGCTGCATTAATTAGCATTGTACAACTTATATATTTGCTTTCATTTCAGCTGTACATGTTTGAGATAATTGGTGGCTTCCTTAGCTAGCTTCATACTTGATATATTTGTATTTCTTTTTGAATGTATATGTTTGTTTCTTCGTTTGGCAAGTGGTTCATGAATATGTATTTGTTTTGTTTCTTTTCTTTTTATTTGCTTTATTACATAGTGAGATAAGTGAGCTTCTAACTTGAATATTTATTATCGATTTTACTTTAACATTTATTGTCTCATATATATATATTTATTTCCTAACATAAACCATCGATTTCTAAATTTTAAACTATTTATTTATTTTCTTTCTTGTGTCAAAGTCTATATTTCTATATGTATACGATTTAATATATATATTCTATTTGAATTGGGGAAACTTGCTTCAATTTACAATAAATTTTACAAATTTAATTCAAAAATTAAATTAATTATCAATTTAAACTTATATAAAATCCGGGATCATTACAAATACACTAAGTACAACGGATAATAGAATGTCCATACGTAGATGAATATCTCCAGCTCTCCTCTGGAAACTCCAACCGTCTTCGACTAAACCTGAAACTACTCGGATCTTACCCGAGTATTGAAAATACCCGGATCAGGCTTTATAAACCAGCGTGAGAAAAACTCAATAATGAATGACAGTGTCATATATCAGCCCTTATAATAAAATCCTTTGAAAATCTAGAGTATCTCATAAGACCACGTCCACACATAAACACGGACGGGTTTTTACCTTATGATAACTAAAACACTTTTATATCAAAACATTTGATATTATTTTTAATGACACCTCTTTGAAAACATTTGCAAATAAACTTATTAATCTTAGCCGAAATTGTTACATCAATTAAATTCCAGCATAATAGGTTTACAATCAATTCCGTTGGTTCTTATTGGAGAATGGATTTCCATACAAATGACCAGGTGAAGGATCTACCTTCCGAAATGGGTACACCTCTAGATGGATGTCCCGAGAACCATCACAAAGGATTCTCTACCAACACAAGACCGGCCTACCTCTTTAACTAGATAGTACCAAATATGTCATCCCCCGGTCGTTACCGACCTTTAACCGAGCGCTCGTTTTCCATACACCACATTAATTTACATCCCGAACGTCATAACGGAAAGAAATATATCTAGAAGGGGATGATCATACCCTAATTGGGAATGACCCACTTAGCCTTCCCGCATCTAATCCTGTTTCCGTCATTTCCGGTTTGATGAGGCTTGAGGCAACGATTACCTTTTCACATAACACATATCACATCTTTGAATGTCACATTGCCATTTTCGTTAACTACTAATTGCCTTCCACAAAAATACAACCCTTGAGCTCGTATATCTCAAGGAGGGTGTTAAGCTAAGAGAAGTTGCCTTCTCTGCCACCAACTGATGTACGTTTGTAAAAACCAATGTACGTAATCTTTAGAAATGCAATGTCAGACAAACGTCCATACAAGTTGTCCAGGAATAGGACAAACCGAAGGCACTCTCCTACTACCACTAGTAGCGAGTAGTACTTGCAATCCGAAAAATCTCCACGATGAGGAGTCCACTACTATAAATAACTCTATAATGGAAGCTACCCAAAGCATGTTCAACAAGCAGTCCTCACGCTATGAAGATCCACGGTCTTCAATAATCATCATCTTCAACATGTCTTCACGTTCGAACATATACATTGGTTCGAAGTGGTTTTCGGATAGGAATCACCCAAATCCGACCCCGGTTCCTTCGAAATCCAATTTTTGATAAAAGGTGAATATGAGTATACAGGATTTATTAAGTCTCTTTTCACTTTAACTCTTTTCAGATGATTTCGAAATCTCTTTCTTTCGACTTAGAATAATTCTAAGAAATTCATTATTTTGCTTTGGAAAATATCTCAAATTTCCTTACTTAACTTTCAATCAAATTCTTTAACTTTTAGGCGAGTCAAAAACAATGTTACTTTTAAATTAATCTTAGCAAACATTTTTGAGTAAATAGGATCATAGAAATCATTCTAATTTTACTCAACATCAATTTCTGTATTCAACAAGTGCTATGGGTGGAATAACAGTTAAATCACCTTTTAAATTCCACGAATAGGACGAGTTCCCTCTTCGGATTTTAATACCAAGTATAAGAAGATTATCTCTATGCAATCCAAGTCGTAATTAGTTCATTTGGGAGCTTGCATAAATTTTGGATAATACCAATCTTCTTTTATTTTGGAAAACTTAATACAATCTTTTTATCTTAGAGCATCCGGGCTTTCCTTTCGATCTGTTCCACCCCTCGCCTAAGAAAAGAAAACATAGGCCAAGTAAGTTCAGAGCACTGGTTGCTCCATCCCTAACCTTAGTTAAACACCTTGTTTTATCTTCCCAGATCTTACAGGCGGGACAAATGTACTAGTCGTTTCCGCATACTCAGTTATCAACTTTATTTTGGAATTCCTTATAAATACACCAAATTATCTTTCAAATACTTAACTTCCCCTTTAAAAACATTCACAATTGATTCTAGGAAAAATCGTTACATTTAAACTTATTTTCAAAAAGTTATACCATTCATAGCATAAAAGTGCTTCGGAAAGTGCTATATAAGCTTAGTTGATTAAATCAACTTTTAAACATTTGATAACTCATATTTTTCAATCAAAATCTCTTTTAAACCATTTAAATAGATTTATCAAATTTATTCAATATTTTTCCAATATTAAAAATGTTCATTTAAATAGATTTCCTATTATGGTCACTTAACTACACTAGCGCGATTTTTCTAGAAAATTGATTTGGACTTAATTCAAAATCTACTCAACAAAATTTTGCTTTTCTTTCTTCGTTTAGAAGATATGGATATAATAGTCCGGATTATCTCGAAGAATTCCGAGCTATATTCCACTCTACACATTCATTTGAACTTTTCGACGCGAAATCGTGAACTACCGTTGCGCGAAGCGCCTAGTTTTAACTTATTTTTCAACACTTGAAATAATCTATTCAAATTGAATTTTATTACTTATAAAATCATTACAAATTATTTTAAATAGATATTTTCACTATTTAAAGTATTTAAAAATGAATCTTCACTATTTCCATATTATAGTATTATTATTTTCACATTATTTAATATTAAATTTTAAATTCCAATTTCAATTCAATTTCAATTCTAACTTCAAATTAAACACATTTAAAACTTAGATTTCAAATCTAATTTCCATTTAAACTTCAATTCAACCTCAAACTAAACTTTAATTTTCCAAAATTGATTTCAATTTCACTATTCTTTTCAATTTCAATTTCTATTTAACTATCCTTTTCAAATCCGTTTCACTTCAAATTTCAAATTCTCTTTTATTTTAACATTAATTTCACTTCTAAATGAAAAGAGACTTATTTTTCCAAAATATCTCATACCACTAAAATATGGTCTTATAAACAAAGTGATTATTTAAATCAAAATGAAGATATCCAATATTCGTATTTATCACTAACATAACATCCATTCAACCAATCACATAACATATGATTTCAAATCCAAAATTCACTATTAATACCATAACGAAATATATTATCACAATTCAATTATCTAACCAACTATCAAATCGTCCGTATTAACAATCAATAAACATTCATATGTTATAAGAGTATAAATGTGATTGTTTTAACATAACCAAAATATAAATTCAAAAGCGATGAGAATTTCTCACCTTTTACCAAAAGATTAACTTCCTACCAACATTCATATGCGACAACACTTCACTACATCTTCTTAACTATACCAAACCATCACATAAACAACTTTGCCTCACTTTCTAGTGCTTGGCCATCACCTCCTTCTCTTTTCTCGCTCCGGAGCTTCACGAACTTGCTCCTCTTCCTTGATAGGTTCGGCCATGCCCTATTCTACCTCTTCCTCCATCAGTTCTTTACTTCTTAGATGTTAAACCATGTTCTAATGGTATTCTAAGGTCTTTGGCAAAGTTTGGTGGTGTTTGGAGTTGATTTGATATGGTTTTGAAAAAGTTAGTAAGGAAATGGAAGAAGAAGAAGAAGCCATTAAAGAGAGCTTCAAGAAGGAAGAAGGAGAAGGTAGAAATGTGTAAAGAAAGTGGAAGAATGGTGGTCTTATTTATAGAAAAGTTTTGGATTAAAATAATATTTTGTAAAAAGACCAAAATACCCTTACTTACTTATAAAGTAATCTTATTTTTTTTTAACACTTAACATCACATTTCAAATCTTTACTTTATGTCATTTTCACTTAAGTATTAAGTAAAGAAAGTAATAATTATGTTTTTTTGATTTGATGTTTTACTTTTTGCTTTGAAATGACGTTTTTGTCTTTTTGTGCTTACTTTTTCTTAATTATATTCTAGAATTTTCTAAGTATGTTTAGTAAAAGTAAACTTGATTAGTGAATTAATTAATACTTACACTATTTGAATATATGTTCCTATATAACAAAATAAAGGTGCGACAACGTTGCGACAACTTTTAATCGACAAAACGTTGATTTTCGACAAAATGTTTTACGGTCACATTTTGACGTTTTGGTTAAACCATTTATTTATGTAAACCAAATTTAAAAATAAATTTTTATAATGCTATTTAAAAATATAAACACTCATAAATTAATTAAAATAATTTATTTAACCAATAAAACTTACTTTTCTAAAATCAGCATTTTGTCACTTTTGTCGATATAGGCAAATGTTACTATTTTTGTGTATACTTCTCTTTCCAAACCCTATCTAATTTTTTTTGAATCATATAACCTTACTTAATTCATATTTAAAATCACTTTAAATAGTATATTTTAAAGTGGTCAAATTCTGGGTCGTTACATAGGCTGTTATAAAACCTAGGTGTTTCTTATTCCATTATTCTATACGTACATTTCCTTCTTATCTCGTTCTTTTCAATGGCCGAAACAAAATCAAATTGCAAACCCTCAATTCAATTTCAAAACCAAATCCAAAAACTCAAAGTCCTCAAAACTATGTCATATTATATACCGTTTCGAAGCTCTTGACGAGCGTAACTCACTGCATCGATTTGTCTCTTGAATCGAATCATCGTTTGGCCAGAAATTAGTGTTTTATTCTCGGTCGTTCATAAGCCACAACCTCGTTTAACGGTGGATTTGCGACGAGGAGTCAATCGGAGGGTATAGAAGCGTAGAGGATGATGTATGGAGTCGGTCCATATGGTTACATCGTGCCAGAAAGGTCGAGATTTGCCAATACTTGGTGATTTTTGGAACGACGGTCGTTCATCGTGGTGGAGCCGGGGGTGGCTGCTTGAGGGGGGTAGGCACGGCTCGGGATGGGGGTCACGGTGGAGGTGCTCGATCAAGGGGAAGACGATCATGTCGGTGTAGAAATTCGGTCAAAGATGGCGATTGGGTGGCGGCTACAGGCGATCGGGTTTGAACGAGATTAGGGTTTTCGTGGATGGCATGTGACGTGTCAGTGTGGTATTGGTCGCTTTTATTTTATTATTCTAATTTTAATTTTTTTTTCAAATGTTCTAATTTGTATAACTTTTGCATACGAGCTCGGATATACGCGCGGTTTGCTCCGCTAGGATCGTATCGAAATTCCGAACATTATGAAACTAGTTTGGATGAATTCTGAGACTGTTGAATTTTGGGCCTTACTTTGGATTTGAAATCAATGGTGAGTGTTTTGACCCACTCACAACTACTAAATTTTCTTATGTTAGTTAAATTAAATTTATGATGTGATTAGAAATTAATTGATTGATGTTTGGTATGTTTAAATTGTCATTCTAGTTAAATTTTACTTTTATTGTATTTAATCATCGTTAATTTAATATTGAATTTAATTGTCAATTTAATATATGTTAATGAAAATCAGTTATCTATTGATGTTTACTGGTTGATTTGGATGATGATTGTGATGGATGTTTGATTGTTGATATTGGTTGACTGGATGTCATATTTTATATTGTTATAACGTTGCAAGTTCCCTATGAGTTGAAATGATACATACCCCAACGATCATATAGAATAGGGGAAAATCGTTATGAGTTGAAATGATAAACCCAAGCGATTTCCATCGAAATAAATTTTGGGATTTCGGGTTGAAATGATATATACCCGTAAAAAATATTTGCAGATTAAAATAATAAATATCCGTATCACTTGACCATAGGGTAGAGAATTATATACAGACACCGGATTGGTTAAATTTAATGATTTGAAATCTTTAAACTTTGAATCCAGTTAAACGATATTTGAAATAGAATTTGACTGATATAAATTGAGTTGTTTTAACTTATTATTTAAAGGGATTAAATTGGAATTCTAAAGTTGAATTTGAAGTATAAGCGAAATTATCGAAATTGAGTTATTGAAATGTTGGAGCTGTAACTTTGAAAATCTATTAAAATTGAAATAGTTAAATTTGATGTTAATTTCAAATTTTTTATCCCAATATAAATTGTAAATGTTCCTTTAAATTCTAATTTTAAGATTTCAACTATTAAAACAAGTTAATCTATTTTAAACCAACTTAATCAATTTAAACTATTTAATTTATTTTAAACTAATTAACATATTTTAAACTAATTAACCTATTTAATCTATCTTAATCTATTTTAATCTATTTTAATTTATTTTAAACTATTTTAATATATTTTAATCTATTTTAAATCATTTAAACTTTATTAAACTATTTTAATTTATTTTAAACTATTTTAATATATTTTAGTCTATTTTAAATCCTTTAATCTTTATTAAACTATATTAAACTATTTTAATATATTTTAAAACTATTTAATCTATTTTAAAACTATTTAATCTATTTTAATTCTATTTAATCTATTTTAATTCTATTTAATCTATTTTAAATTCATTTAATCTATTTTAAATATAATTAATCTATAATAAACCTATTTCATCCATTTTCAACCATTTAAACTATTTTAAATCTATTTAAAGTTTTTTAATCTATTTTAAATTTATTTAATCTATTTTAAACCTATTTAACGTAATTTATATCTATTTAAAACTATGTTAAACTAATTAAACTATTTATAACTACCTAAATTATTTTCTATATTTCAGATGGTGTAGAGTGGAAATGTTTATAATTAAAGCCTTGATTTTAAAGCGAATAAGGTTTAAAAATGTTATAAAATAAGTTAGGATTTGAAATTATATTTGCTGGTGAAACGACATATTTGAGTAAATATGATGATTTTGAAATGTGAATTTAACCTAATTGTGAATATAATTTCGAAAGTGATATGGTTTGAATTGAATATGATATTTTGATATCAATATGAAATGGTTTTTGGAAATGTAAAAGAACCATCCGGTGTGTAATAAGAGTTTGGTGGTTAAAGCGACCGAGATCAGATATTGTCATACTCTCTACCAATACCGAAAACCACTTTAACAACTGTACGTGGTGGAGATTCCAGAAATGAAGTAGGATGGTTTGGTGAACGATTCTGTACGAGGTATTTACGTGACCCTGACTCCCATGAGTCGGCTTAGATGTAACTAAAATAGGAGCCATGCCAGGCCAAGTGAGGTCATTCCTTCGATCGGACACATTTCTTCGATACCATATTATGACTTTGTGGTGATTTGGTGGCCACCCCTTGATTTTGATTATGGGAGTGTGTTCCGAGGTGGGCGGTAGTAGTTGCTATGCGTTACCACCAGTCTGGATCCGCAAACGGTATATCTACCCTGGCATTGCCTCGAGTGCCGTGTTCACATGCCCTATCCCCCCTTCTACGAGTTTGTTTTGTACCATACCTATGGAGTGCCCTTTGAGTAAACCTCACAGAGGAGCTTACGGTACTGTATAGACTATGGGAATATACAAAATGTGTTAAGGGGGATATGGGTAATGCCTTAACGCTATTTTAATACTTTACTTTACTGTAGACACTATTACAATAGCGTATTGTACTATGTATGTAGATAGTTTAATGGATCCTTAGGAGATGTAAATCCCAAACATCTCTTAAGTTATTGCACTCATGATGATACTAGATAGGAGATGTCAAACCCCGTAAACATCTCTGACGCTGTCACACTCATATTTATTTACTGTTGATTTAACTTACATAAGATTTTTTTAGTTCTAACTCGAGTGTTTTGTCTTTTCAATTCGCCCGGGTCAACCAGAGCTTTTCAGTTTATCGAAGACTGCTTCTGGAGGACGAAGATGAAGCTTTCGTACTATTATTATGTCCTATATTTATTCCATTGCATCATCTTGTTCCGCTGCATTTATTTATTATTTATTCTTGTTTTATGTAACTCCGATCTGTATTATAAAGGTTTAATCAATGTTATTTTTAAACAGCTTCATGAACTGTTTATTTGATTATTATATTTTGTCATTCCGCTTTGAAATTCTGTATTTGTTTTCTTTCTTTCTCTGGTTTTCTTATTTACCCCATAACAATCTGTCCTTTTGAATGGTTTGAGTCTGACGTGTGTGGTTTATCGTCGATTTAAACCGTCTAAAAAGGCAGGTCGCTACAAGTGGTATCAGAGCTTTGGTTTAGCGATAACTTTAGCTTTATGGGGTCTGACTCTTTAGAAATAGGGTAGTAATACCCTAGAATGAGTCGCTGAGTGTATATATATGAGAGAGCGTATTTGTTAGTGTTATAAAAGGTTTTTGTATTGTTTTAATTAGTTCCATTTTGTATTTATAAGTTCTGGTCAATGCATAGGACGCTATGACATCGATAGGGATTGCTTAGCACTTAATAGGGCAGACCGACACAATATTTGTTTTGAATATAGGTAAATGAAATAATTTTGCCTATTATATATTTTGTATATAAAATAATAGATTTTATAAATGATATAGTTGGATGTAATATGTTATTTGTTAGGTAGAATTTTTTTATAAATATTGATTGAAAAATAGGACTTACAAATGAAGTAAATATAAATTGGAAATTTGAGAATTTAAGTTCCAGGATTTTGAAAATTTCTTTCAAAAGATTTTGGAATATAATATTAGTATTATTTGGAAGTATTTTCTTATATAAATATTTCAAAATGATTTTTAAAGGAATTTCTCTCGTGGATTTACATATTGCTTAGTATAATGTATTTTATTAATTGATTATGCATTGAAAGCTAATTCTTTATTACATCATTATGCAATCTTGTGTAGTTATTTTTTATATTTTTTTGGTATTAGTCCCTTCAGTAGGAGATGGTGAGAAGTAGTGAAAATTTAAAGAAGGATTTAGATGTTCTAAGAAGTGAACTGCAGCAAATAAGAGATGAACGTGACCATCAATTAGGAAAAGTACGAGGTTTGCTTGATGAGATTGATAATTATAAAGAGATTTATGGAAAATCTACTATGGAGGTGGATCAGACAATGTCCAAAGTTAACGTTCTTGAGGTAGTTGAAAATAGTTTTGCAGTACTTTATATATTTTAATATGGCAGTAAACCAACTATTCTCTTTTTCTATTACTTAACAGGAAACTTGCTCTTCCCAAAGGGAGAAGATACAAGCATTGCTTCATGAGCTTGCAGTACCGAGGGAGAAGGTTAAGGTTCGCATTCAACTAGTTAATCTTTTGAGTTTAAAAAGGTGTCGTCTTCGCAATTGTATATATAAAAGCCAAAGTCTAAACTGTTCCTTTTCTATCATTGCTCAAATTGATCATGTTGGTAGAGGTCCTCTTTTTCTTTCATTTTTATTTTTTATTTTTAAAAAAATCTTTGAAGGGAAAAAATATTTCCTCTGAATTTGTTTTTCTACAAGTGAATGATTCATTCTTGGGTTATATTGCATTAAACATATCGTCTATTATGTATCACACCTACCACTGATATCAGGTTCTGGCTGCAAAAAGGGGCTAAGCTATTTTTTGTTTCCTAATGTTTTTATTCACATAACTCCATTATTACTATTTTACAATTGATGATCGACCACTATCCTTTTCTCTAGATGGCTGATTTAACTGTTGTACAAACAATGTCAGAGTATGAATCACAAAAGAGAACAATATTCGACTTACAAAACCGCTTAGCTGACAAAGGGTATCAAATCCTTGAGGCTGAAAAACTGCGTAAAGAACTACATAACACCATACTGGTATCCATGCTATTTTAAATTAGTATCAAAGTCTTGGCCAGATGTCAAATTTTGAAAATTTGGTTTTCTGTAGGAATTAAAAGGCAATATACGAGTCTTTTGCAAAGTTCGTCCTGTTTTGTCTGATGTTGATTCTAATGGTACAGATGGCACAGTTGTCTCATATCCTACATCTACTGAACTCCTTGACCATGGGATTAAATTAATGTACAATGGTAAATAGGAGTATAAATGATGCTTTTTTCTTTTATATAATCGTTTAGTCATTTTTCCCATGCGATGTCTATGATTATGAAATAAAATATACATGCTTTTCTTTTCTGTTATCAGCTAAAACAATTAAGTTCACTTTTCCCAATGTTAGTCTTCACTTTTGATAATTTTCAATTATTAGTTATGTTTTAGTAATTTATGTTCTATATTTTAGTAATTTATGTATAGAAATAGAAAGTTATTTTATTAATGAAATGCATTATGTGAATCTACATTTAATATTTGAAGCCAAATGCTAGTTTATTATGACATTTATTATAAAAAGCCATAGCAAAAATAGGCAGTTTGCGACGGTTGTTATGAAGAACAGTCGCAAAAAATAGGCAATCTACGACGGTTGTTTAATCCAATCGTAGCAAAATGTCAACTTTTTGAAGCCAAAATAACAGTCTATTGCAACGGTTGTTATGGAGAACCGTCGCAAAAAATAGGTTTGTTGCGATGGTTGTTTAATCCAACATAGCAAAATGTCACCTTTTCGAAGCCAAAATGACAGTTTATTGCGAACTGTCACAAAAAATAGGCCTGTTGCGACGGTTGCCATAAATAACCATAGCAAAAAGTATTTTTCTACGATGGTTTAAAAACTGTCGCAACAGGTTTTTGCCTGTAGCGACGTCTGCATTTGCTACGGTTGTGGAACCGACACAACTGCGGTTAAACAACTGTCGCAAATGACCTGTTTTGTAGTAGTGAAACCACTTTAAGAACTGTGTAGTGGTGGAGAATCCAGAATGGAATAAGATGGTTTGGCGAACGATTCTGTATGAGGTATTAACGCAGCCCTGACCCCCTCGGGTCAGCTTGATGTGACTAAAACAGGAGCTATATCGGGCCAAGTGAGGTCGCTCCTCCGATCGAGCACCTTTCTTCGATACCATATTAATTACTTTGTGATTGATTTGGTGGCCACCCCTTGATTTTATTATGGGAGTGTGTTCTGAGGTGGGTGGTAGTAGCTGCTATGCGTTACCACCAGTCCGGGAGTGCAAACGGTAGAATCCTTCCCTGGCATTGCCTTGTGTGCCTTGTCATATTCCTTATCGCGCCCACTACGAGTTTGGTTTGTGTCGTACACTATGGAGTGCCCTCTTTTAGCCCTCCAGTTTACGGAGGAATTACGGTACTGTATAGACTATGTCATTTATATAATAATGTGTTAAGGGGGATATGGGTAACGTCTTAACGCTATTCTAATACTTTACTTTATTGTAGACATATTATAATAGCGTATTGTACTATGTATGTAGATAGTTTAACGGATCTTAGGAGATGGAATCCCAAACTTCTCTTAAGTTATTGCAGCACGTTAGACACTGGATAGGAGATGTAAAATCCCGTAAACATCTCCGATGTCGTTACACAGATATTTACTTACTGTTGATTTAACTTACATAAGATCTTTTAGTCCCTACTCAAGTATTTTGTCTTCTCATTACGCTTGGGTCAGCTTGAGAATTTCAGTGTTGAAGACTACTTTTTTGGAGGACGAAGACGAAGATTTAATGTACTATTACTATTTATTATATTCATTCCACTGCATCATGTTGTTCGCTGCATTATTTATTTATTCCTGCTGTATGTATAACTCTAATCTATACTGTAAAAGTGTAATCAAATGTTATTTGTAAAACAGCTTCATGAACTGTTTATTTGATTATTATATTTTGTCATTCCGCTGTGAGATTCTGTGTTTGTTTTTTTCTTTTCTTTTCTCTTTTTTTCTTATTTACCCCATTAACAATCCTCCCTTTTGAATGGTTTGAGTTGACATATGTGGTTTATTGTCGATTTAAACTGTCCAGAAAGATGGGTCGTTACAATACCTGGCCAATGAGGCTAGCTACCCCTAGCGACATCTGTTCTTCGTATTACTATTGATTTTGACTTGATTGGTGCACCTTGATTTGATTATGAGATGGATGTTCGTGGTGGGCCGTTAGGGGTTACCACCAGTCAGGAAAGGCAAAACGGTAGTATCCTACCTTGGACATCGCCTCACGTGTCTTGTCATACTCTTTATCCTTATTCACGCCCACTACGATTTTGTTTTAGTATAGTACCTATAGGGGACTCACTGGCTACCGACATTACTGGTTATATTACAGAACCTGCATAGACTACCTGCTTAAAAATGTGTTAAGGGCGATCAATGTAAAGCCTTAACGCTATTTTAATATTTTACTTTAGTGATAGAGACTTTATATATAGCGTATCTTACTAAATATAGATAGTTTGACTGTAACGACCCAGAATTTTGGACCATTCGCATCCATTATAAGTGTATAGGTAGACACTCATGCCGGAGTTGAATTGCTCAAAATACCGCGTTGTAAATTTAAATTGGCAAAACTGAACATATACAGTAAATACATAATCACAGATCACAGACACAGAGTAATAAATGCAGCGGAAATAAAAGAGATAGTAGTTCATGAAGCTACTATATGAATATATAAAATACATCAGAGTTTACACAGAAGAGTAATACGATACATCAGAGTTAAACCAGATACAACGGAAGAGTAACAGATACAAATCAGAATACATCACTGGAATCATCGAATACTGAAAGCAGAATAGATGGCTGGATCTTCAAGCAAAGCTCCAACTCCAAAGGTGAGTCTCGAAAGCTGAACCACTCAGTCTGACCCGAGCGTAAAGCAAAACACAAGACACTCGAGTCAGGATTAACATTCTTATACTAATAAATCCAACTCAAGTGAAAAAGCAATTGAAATACAAGTAACTCAAAGGATGTTTGGAATAACCATCCTTAAGGATCCGTTAAACTATCTACTATGTAGTAATGTACGATAAGTAGATAATGTCTATCAGTAATATAAGAAGATATCAAAATAGCGTTAAGTCATGGCCCATTCCACCCTTAACACATTTTTATTCCCACAAGCATATACAAGACCGTAGTTTCCCCAAAACCGGAAGTCACCAGAGGGCAATCCATATACTCAAGGTACAAAACAAATTCGTAGTGGTCGCGCATAAATGGAATACAAGTATGACAAGGCACATGAGGCTATACCCAAGGTAGTGATACTACCGTTCGCCTGATCCGGGCTGGTGAGAACGCAACGCCGCAGCGCCCGCAACACCGTGAGACAACACTCCCAAAATCAAGGGTGCACCAATCGACAATAAGTATAAGTAGTTCGAAGAAGTGTGTCCACTTGAGGTATCAATCCTCCATTGGCCCGGCACAGCTCCTGTTTTAGTCATTTCCAATTTGACACAAGTGTCAAGGCTATCCATCATCGTTCACTTTCTTCAGTCAACACGTACACCATTCCATCCACTTCATTCTGGATCATCACTCCGCGTATAGTTATTAAAGTGGTTTTCGGTTTAGATAGAGAGTATATCCATAACCGAATTCCGGTCTCTTTAATAACTTCCGTAATTATTACACCGATTGGTCGTTTATTTATTTCAAAAACCAAATCAATTTCAATTCAATTAGAATTCGTAAATCAACATTTCATTTGTCTTTCAAAACCAATTTCCAATAATTTACGTTTCAAAACTTCCAAATTATCATTTCAAAATCTTATAATTCAATTTCAATATCTATTAAAACAATTCAAATGTTGATTCAAGTTCGCATATCGGTTTCATTTCGAAATCACTTAAATTAACATTCCAAATCAGTTTAACTTCATTTATCGATTTCATTCATATTCGTTAAGTTACTTTATCATTCAAAACAATTTCTATTAAATTTCCAATTCATTAAATCCATTATTTAAATTCAACTTCCTTATATCAAAACTTACCAATTGAATTAAATTAAATTCATTAAATCAAATTCTTTAACTTTCAAGCCTTACATTAATTTCAATAAATCACATTTTATTTCTTGTTAAAGAAATTCAATTTCACTTATTTACTTATTTAAATAATTTTCCAAAACTTAATTAATAAAGAAAACTCAATTTCAATTATTTACGAAGTAAATTTCACTTATTCAAAAGTTCAATTTTCTTATTAAAGAATTTCAATTCAATCTAATCATTAAATAATTCAATCTTATTTAATTATCAAATAATTCAAAACTTAATTATTAAATAATTTCAAAGATTAATAATTCCAAACTTAATTATAAATTCAAACTTGATTATCAAATCATTTCATAGTTTAACAATTTCAAACTTAATTACAATTATTTCAAATTAACAACATTCATCCATCAATTACTTTATTAATATTTCATTTCAGAATATTAAATATTCACATTTAAATTTCATTAAGATTCAATTTCCAACCTCGTTTCAAAACCATATTTTTATTCAAATAAAATCTTCGTTTTATTTTTAAATCAAATTATTGACCAATCGGGTTTTATTTAATTTTCTTTCCTAGGTCAAAGTTCAATTTTGGGTATTTATCATTTCAACCCGATTCCAATTCAATTCAAAATCAAAACATATCAAAGGGAACTTGCAGTGTGATAACTGGGATGGTGTCAAAGTAAATAAACAAACAATAACAACAATCAATATCAATCCAATAATCAATTCAAATAATCCCGAAATAATCGTATTAATTCGCATTGTTATTTGTACGAATTAATATAATTATTTCTAGAATCTACCCTATCATTTCAAGTAGATTAAAGATTATTACATTACGGTTTTCACTTGTCATCTATTACAATTTTTCAGACATCATCAATTTAACAACATACATTCAGTGGTTCAAAGTGTAATTAAACAAATCCTACGTGTCAATAAATTTAACAGTTAAAGGGGTCATATTATACAAATGTCATTTAATCAAATTTAACATTTAATTATCCTATATCAAGTTCAATTTCATACTATTTATCATTTTAACATTAACAATTTAACGTCCAATATAAACATCAACAATCAATCAATTTCAGCCAAACTGTATTATTATCGCATAAATAATTAACAGATAATGGTGTCAGATGTCACAGGTGAACTGATACAGGTAATAGCATATATAACAGTGTAATTAACTAACAGCAGCCTATTTCAATTGTCGTTTCAATTGAAATCAAATCTAATAAATAAAAGAACGTTAATCGTGAGTGAGTGCTCACCTTTCGAGGCTAGAGAAGTTTGACACAGAACAAGCTACGAATTCCAAAGCGAAATAAGATGGGCACGAATTCAATGGACGAAGCTGGTAGATAAGAATTGATGAAAACGAATTAGAACCATCAGGATAGAAACAGAATATATATATATAATATATATTTATTTTCACATCAATTTAAAACTAAACTCAAATATATATATATATATATATGTATAACGCATATAAAAATAAATATCTCCATATAATCCATTTTTAATAGATATTTATCGAATATACAAGTAATCAAACCATTTATATATCATAAATCTTAAATCAATACTTCCGCATATACCCATATTTACATAAATAACATAAACAACTGTAAGTATGAACAGCAGCTTAATTATAAACTTACTATAAATCTTCTCGTTGAAAATCAAACTCAAGTATACCTATGCAGTTGAGATCCATATAATATTATTTGAAAGTCAAACTTAAAATCAATATATATTTTTCAAATTCCAACAAGAAAAATCTGAAATGTAGCTATGAATACGTGGGTTGTAAACATCATATAACCGATCTATATACCAGTATGTATACCCAAACCATAGAAAATTGAACCCGGCGGCATGAACACATATAGTCCATGCTAATATGAACCTTATCCAAATAAACCAGATAGATTGTATATATATAAAACAATACATAACTTGAAGGAAAAATTGTTAACCATCTTTAATATACTGTTGTTCACTTAATTGTTAGTGTATAAAATATATATACTATAGACAAAATCATATACAACTTATGATTTAAAATAAACACATAACTTTCAAAATCTATACATACATACATAAATAAACAGCAATTGCATTTTAAAACTTACCCATATATATGCAACTATAAAGATTCAATATTTGATTTAAACTTATATATTAAAATAAAGTTCTATACGTAACATATATATAACTTAACTCATATGTATATACAACTTCCTATAACCACATATAAAGGACCGACATATAAAAAAATTCATACAACTCTTTAACATAAAATATTTACACGCATTCATTCCAAATGCCAGTGTTCATTTTGAACATAATATATAAGTCAGTATCTTCACATATTACAAGTTAACTATATATATTTCTTTCCAGTAAAATAAATAGCAAGCCTAAGCACTTCCTTTATGCTATACGACTATACATCTGCATACTAGTAAAATATTACACCCAGATCAAAAATACCTGCGACTTGTTTACTTATAACTATATATATCCTTATAGATATAAACTCACGTATATAACTACACCTATAAACATATATATATATAAATAAGTATATGCAGACTATTACACTAACAGATCCAATAAATATATATAAACTGTAATATAAACTATACTATATACCTATGTAACGAAAGAAGTGGAGGCTGAGGGTGAAGCGATGGTTGGCTCCTCTTCGACACATCAAAAGACAAGCTGGAAGATACAAGATGGAAGCAAGGAGGGAGGAGCGGAGATGGCGGACTTGGAGGGTGGTGAAGTCTTGGCTGTTAGGGGAGGCGAGGTCAGAGAGGATGATCTGGAGGAGGCAGCTTCGGCTATGGCGAAAGGCGGTGGTGGAGATGATGTGGCACGGCTACGGAGGAGATGTAGGTTGTGCTCGGGCTGGATTCAGGCGAGATGGGTTTGGAGGCACGTGGTGTTGGAGGGTTTCGGTTGGCATTTGTGGAGGGGATGGGCTTTGGGCTCGGAGTTGCAGGCCGAGAGTGAGGGGATGAGGTCGAGCAAGGTCGCCGCATGGGGCTCGGCTGTGCTCTTCACGTGGAGGCGGAGGCGCATGAGTTAACGGGCAAGGGTGGAGATTGCCTGGATTGGTTTCATGTGATTTGCCTTCATTCATTTTTTTTCTTTTGCAAATTATCAGTGGAAGATTATGGCTGCAAATTTTGTAGGGAAGTGGGTTCGGCAGAAATTTTGTAGAAGAAAATAAACAGTGGGGAGGAGATATGTTAGCATGGAAAAAGAAATGTAACCCATGCTATATTATATTTGTTCCATTGAATGAACCGTGAGCTGGCAAGAATGAGAAAAGGTGGGAATAGAAGAGGTCTCGAAAGTTGTATTCAAGGAGATTAAATGTAAATGTCCATTGGAATTTTACCCGGTTGTCACCCAAGAGGCAAAAAGAGTTCAAACGTTCAAAATGGTACCGATACAATTACCGTTTCGCAGTTTCCGCGGCGAACCGGACTTCGAAAATAAAAAAAAAATGAATATACCGCAGAGATCAGTACGACGAGATGATCAAAACGGTATATAGACGTCAGTGGTACGATCATCCGATAAAAATCGATATCGGTACCAGAATACTGCTATTTTGCAGAAAATAAGAACGACGGAGCCAAAGATGTCCGAATTTGGAAAAACGACAAACTGAAATCTTGCTCAGAAAATGGTTTAGAATTTTTCTATGTAAAAATATTTTGGTTTTGAAAACGTTTTATTTTCATTGCTTTTTAACTGATTAAATTGAAGTGAATTTACGCGTGAAATAAACTTTCATATTTTCGGACGAAAATTTACCAGTTGCTATGTTTAACTAGACGTATTCCAAATATAAATTTTTATTTCAAACTTTTATCGTTTAAAATTTCACAAAATTTCAACTAATTACGTTATTAAAACAGTTGAAATTTACGGGTCGTTACACTCTCCCCCACTCAAAACTTTTCGTCCCCGAAAAGGAACGAGGTAGGAGAATAGAAACAACCAGAAAGAAAACAGATGTGAAATACAAAATAAAAATTAATTTAAATCATATAAATTTAAATTTAAATTAATTGATATTCAATAATTGATTTAATCCATTTGATTTCACCAAAATCAATCTCAACTATTTCTAAATTCATTATCTTATTATCCAATTATCTTAAATTTACAATTTCTAAAACCATAAATTTGAATAGTCTTTTATTATAATCATATTTTGTTTTCAATAATTTAAATTCTTCTTTATTCCAAATTATTGTTAAAGTTATTCTACTTAATATATCTAATCACATATATTTAACCCATATAATTAATTTAAACCATAAAAGTTTCGATTTAAATTAATTTACATCTATTAATTTCTTTTAAATTCAAGGTATTTTCATATGTTGATCAAATTTCAATTTATTAATTCTTTCAAAACAAATTTATTTCATTATTAACTGAGTTTACTTATTATCCTATCTAACTCTATTGACATCTTTATAATCAAAATTTAGTGTATAACATTTATTATAACACTCAAATTTTATTTATAAATTCAATTTATCTTATATATTATCCAATTACATATTCAACTTCTGAATGATTTAGGTAAGTTGTATTAGAATGCAGTTGAACAATATACAAATAAAATTTTCTAAATTCAATTATTCAAGTTTTTAAATATTTATTCCAATTTTGGTTTTATTTATAATTAAAATCATCCTTTAACAAAATTTAAGAATTAGATTCCCGATTAACTTTAAACAATTTAGAGATATATATAATATATTTATATCAAATCAAATTAATTTAAAATAAGATACCCCTATGTATATAAATCAAATTTTACTAAAGAAATTCAAATCAAAATATTTTTCAAAACAAAACCGTAGCAAAGCTACAGAATAGTATCTCCGCTTCGAAACTCGAAAATGAATGTCGATGATGCGGCCGCCATCACCGAAATTATTTTCCAGCGACAAAGAGAAGAGCACTGATTTCAACATTTTAAAATTCTTTGAAAACGATTTCTATTCGAAAATACTTTCAATAATATATACTTTAAAATTTTAAAAACCAAAGTTCGAAATTACAGGAAACTAATAAATTCTCAAATTCTGAATTAAATTCATTTCAAATTCCAAAACAATTTTATAAACCGTATTTATAAATTTATTTAGAATAATAAATGAAAATCAAATATTATCATTTCAAACAAGCAATTTAATTAACCTATTAAATTTCAGAAAATTTTACTTATAATTTCACAAGATAATCAAACAAATTTATTTCATTTTCCAAATTTGAAAATAATATTGTGTCAGTTTGCTCTGTTCAAGTGTTTTGGAAATCCTATCGATAGCGTTGATCAGACGTATCGATCGAAAACCCAAATCAACATCAACAACTCAAACAACACAATATATAAAACATTTTTAATATTAATTTACAATACACTTCCTCACTTAAAGATACAAAGATGGATTTCAAAGCAAGGATAGAGATTCAAATTTTTGATAGACTCAAATCAAGAGAATTTCGATTCGAAGATAGGTTTGAAACAAAGACGAGATAATTAAATAACAAAATAAGGCGATGGATAAGTTTATAAAAAAATTTGCGGGCAACCTTAACCGGGTCGACCGTGACTTCAAGAATAAGATCGATGCTGAATTCCGAGGTAAATCAACACTCGATCTCAAGAGATGGAATTCAGGTATAGCAGGGAATAGATAGCATCGTAAACCGAGGATTCAGAAATCTCCGGTAAATCAATGCCTATTATAAAGGAGTTTTGCTCCTTTACGAATCATTCTAAGATTGGCGAGACCGCCGATCTATTATAGATAACATTCAAAATGGAGTTATGGGGTGCTCCAGAATTTGAAAGAAGACAAATAGTGAAGGACACGAATGAATTTCGGAACCGAGGGGAACGTTCCAAAATTCAAAGGAATTGAGTCAAGAGAAGAGATTGAAACTCGAATGAGAGTGATTCTGTAAATACATTTACCCTATATGTTAAGTTTTGCCTAGAGCTACCAAAGCTCTGATACCAACTGTAACGACCCAGAATTTTGGACCATTCGCATCCATTATAAGTGTATAGGTAGACACTCATGCCGGAGTTGAATTGCTCAAAATACCGCGTTGTAAATTTAAATTGGCAAAACTGAACATATACAGTAAATACATAATCACAGATCACAGACACAGAGTAATAAATGCAGCGGAAATAAAAGAGATAGTAGTTCATGAAGCTACTATATGAATATATAAAATACATCAGAGTTTACACAGAAGAGTAATACGATACATCAGAGTTAAACCAGATACAACGGAAGAGTAACAGATACAAATCAGAATACATCACTGGAATCATCGAATACTGAAAGCAGAATAGATGGCTGGATCTTCAAGCAAAGCTCCAACTCCAAAGGTGAGTCTCGAAAGCTGAACCACTCAGTCTGACCCGAGCGTAAAGCAAAACACAAGACACTCGAGTCAGGATTAACATTCTTATACTAATAAATCCAACTCAAGTGAAAAAGCAATTGAAATACAAGTAACTCAAAGGATGTTTGGAATAACCATCCTTAAGGATCCGTTAAACTATCTACTATGTAGTAATGTACGATAAGTAGATAATGTCTATCAGTAATATAAGAAGATATCAAAATAGCGTTAAGTCATGGCCCATTCCACCCTTAACACATTTTTATTCCCACAAGCATATACAAGACCGTAGTTTCCCCAAAACCGGAAGTCACCAAAGGGCAATCCATATACTCAAGGTACAAAACAAATTCGTAGTGGTCGCGCATAAATGGAATACAAGTATGACAAGGCACATGAGGCTATACCCAAGGTAGTGATACTACCGTTCGCCTGATCCGGGCTGGTGAGAACGCAACGCCGCAGCGCCCGCAACACCGTGAGACAACACTCCCAAAATCAAGGGTGCACCAATCGACAATAAGTATAAGTAGTTCGAAGAAGTGTGTCCACTTGAGGTATCAATCCTCCATTGGCCCGGCACAGCTCCTGTTTTAGTCATTTCCAATTTGACACAAGTGTCAAGGCTATCCATCATCGTTCACTTTCTTCAGTCAACACGTACACCATTCCATCCACTTCATTCTGGATCATCACTCCGCGTATAGTTATTAAAGTGGTTTTCGGTTTAGATAGAGAGTATATCCATAACCGAATTCCGGTCTCTTTAATAACTTCCGTAATTATTACACCGATTGGTCGTTTATTTATTTCAAAAACCAAATCAATTTCAATTCAATTAGAATTCGTAAATCAACATTTCATTTGTCTTTCAAAACCAATTTCCAATAATTTACGTTTCAAAACTTCCAAATTATCATTTCAAAATCTTATAATTCAATTTCAATATCTATTAAAACAATTCAAATGTTGATTCAAGTTCGCATATCGGTTTCATTTCGAAATCACTTAAATTAACATTCCAAATCAGTTTAACTTCATTTATCGATTTCATTCATATTCGTTAAGTTACTTTATCATTCAAAACAATTTCTATTAAATTTCCAATTCATTAAATCCATTATTTAAATTCAACTTCCTTATATCAAAACTTACCAATTGAATTAAATTAAATTCATTAAATCAAATTCTTTAACTTTCAAGCCTTACATTAATTTCAATAAATCATATTTTATTTCTTGTTAAAGAAATTCAATTTCACTTATTTACTTATTTAAATAATTTTCCAAAACTTAATTAATAAAGAAAACTCAATTTCAATTATTTACGAAGTAAATTTCACTTATTCAAAAGTTCAATTTTCTTATTAAAGAATTTCAATTCAATCTAATCATTAAATAATTCAATCTTATTTAATTATCAAATAATTCAAAACTTAATTATTAAATAATTTCAAAGATTAATAATTCCAAACTTAATTATAAATTCAAACTTGATTATCAAATCATTTCATAGTTTAACAATTTCAAACTTAATTACAATTATTTCAAATTAACAACATTCATCCATCAATTACTTTATTAATATTTCATTTCAGAATATTAAATATTCACATTTAAATTTCATTAAGATTCAATTTCCAACCTCGTTTCAAAACCATATTTTTATTCAAATAAAATCTTCGTTTTATTTTTAAATCAAATTATTGACCAATCGGGTTTTATTTAATTTTCTTTCCTAGGTCAAAGTTCAATTTTGGGTATTTATCATTTCAACCCGATTCCAATTCAATTCAAAATCAAAACATATCAAAGGGAACTTGCAGTGTGATAACTGGGATGGTGTCAAAGTAAATAAACAAACAATAACAACAATCAATATCAATCCAATAATCAATTCAAATAATCCCGAAATAATCGTATTAATTCGCATTGTTATTTGTACGAATTAATATAATTATTTCTAGAATCTACCCTATCATTTCAAGTAGATTAAAGATTATTACATTACGGTTTTCACTTGTCATCTATTACAATTTTTCAGACATCATCAATTTAACAACATACATTCAGTGGTTCAAAGTGTAATTAAACAAATCCTACGTGTCAATAAATTTAACAGTTAAAGGGGTCATATTATACAAATGTCAGTTAATCAAATTTAACATTTAATTATCCTATATCAAGTTCAATTTCATACTATTTATCATTTTAACATTAACAATTTAACGTCCAATATAAACATCAACAATCAATCAATTTCAGCCAAACTGTATTATTATCGCATAAATAATTAACAGATAATGGTGTCAGATGTCACAGGTGAACTGATACAGGTAATAGCATATATAACAGTGTAATTAACTAACAGCAGCCTATTTCAATTGTCGTTTCAATTGAAATCAAATCTAATAAATAAAAGAACGTTAATCGTGAGTGAGTGCTCACCTTTCGAGGCTAGAGAAGTTTGACACAGAACAAGCTACGAATTCCAAAGCGAAATAAGATGGGCACGAATTCAATGGACGAAGCTGGTAGATAAGAATTGATGAAAACGAATTAGAACCATCAGGATAGAAACAGAATATATATATATATATATAATATATATTTATTTTCACATCAATTTAAAACTAAACTCAAATATATATATATATATATATATATATATGTATAACGCATATAAAAATAAATATCTCCATATAATCCATTTTTAATAGATATTTATCGAATATACAAGTAATCAAACCATTTATATATCATAAATCTTAAATCAATACTTCCGCATATACCCATATTTACATAAATAACATAAACAACTGTAAGTATGAACAGCAGCTTAATTATAAACTTACTATAAATCTTCTCGTTGAAAATCGAACTCAAGTATACCTATGCAGTTGAGATCCATATAATATTATTTGAAAGTCAAACTTAAAATCAATATATATTTTTCAAATTCCAACAAGAAAAATCTGAAATGTAGCTATGAATACGTGGGTTGTAAACATCATATAACCGATCTATATACCAGTATGTATACCCAAACCATAGAAAATTGAACCCGGCGGCATGAACACATATAGTCCATGCTAATATGAACCTTATCCAAATAAACCAGATAGATTGTATATATATAAAACAATACATAACTTTAAGGAAAAATTGTTAACCATCTTTAATATACTGTTGTTCACTTAATTGTTAGTGTATAAAATATATATACTATAGACAAAATCATATACAACTTATGATTTAAAATAAACACATAACTTTCAAAATCTATACATACATACATAAATAAACAGCAATTGCATTTTAAAACTTACCCATATATATGCAACTATAAAGATTCAATATTTGATTTAAACTTATATATTAAAATAAAGTTCTATACGTAACATATATATAACTTAACTCATATGTATATACAACTTCCTATAACCACATATAAAGGACCGACATATAAAAAAATTCATACAACTCTTTAACATAAAATATTTACACGCATTCATTCCAAATGCCAGTGTTCATTTTGAACATAATATATAAGTCAGTATCTTCACATATTACAAGTTAACTATATATATTTCTTTCCAGTAAAATAAATAGCAAGCCTAAGCACTTCCTTTATGCTATACGACTATACATCTGCATACTAATAAAATATTACACCCAGATCAAAAATACCTGCGACTTGTTTACTTATAACTATATATATCCTTATAGATATAAACTCACGTATATAACTACACCTATAAACATATATATATAAATAAGTATATGCAGACTATTACACTAACAGATCCAATAAATATATATAAACTGTAATATAAACTATACTATATACCTATGTAACGAAAGAAGTGGAGGCTGAGGGTGAAGCGATGGTTGGCTCCTCTTCGACACATCAAAAGACAAGCTGGAAGATACAAGATGGAAGCAAGGAGGGAGGAGCGGAGATGGCGGACTTGGAGGGTGGTGAAGTCTTGGCTGTTAGGGGAGGCGAGGTCAGAGAGGATGATCTGGAGGAGGCAGCTTCGGCTATGGCGAAAGGCGGTGGTGGAGATGATGTGGCACGGCTACGGAGGAGATGTAGGTTGTGCTCGGGCTGGATTCAGGCGAGATGGGTTTGGAGGCACGTGGTGTTGGAGGGTTTCGGTTGGCATTTGTGGAGGGGATGGGCTTTGGGCTCGGAGTTGCAGGCCGAGAGTGAGGGGATGAGGTCGAGCAAGGTCGCCGCATGGGGCTCGGCTGTGCTCTTCACGTGGAGGCGGAGGCGCATGAGTTAACGGGCAAGGGTGGAGATTGCCTGGATTGGTTTCATGTGATTTGCCTTCATTCATTTTTTTTCTTTTGCAAATTATCAGTGGAAGATTATGGCTGCAAATTTTGTAGGGAAGTGGGTTCGGCAGAAATTTTGTAGAAGAAAATAAACAGTGGGGAGGAGATATGTTAGCATGGAAAAAGAAATGTAACCCATGCTATATTATATTTGTTCCATTGAATGAACCGTGAGCTGGCAAGAATGAGAAAAGGTGGGAATAGAAGAGGTCTTGAAAGTTGTATTCAAGGAGATTAAATGTAAATGTCCATTGGAATTTTACCCGGTTGTCACCCAAGAGGCAAAAAGAGTTCAAACGTTCAAAATGGTACCGATACAATTACCGTTTCGCAGTTTCCGCGGCGAACCGGACTTCGAAAATAAAAAAAATGAATATACCGCAGAGATCAGTACGACGAGATGATCAAAACGGTATATAGACGTCAGTGGTACGATCATCCGATAAAAATCGATATCGGTACCAGAATACTGCTATTTTGCAGAAAATAAGAACGACGGAGCCAAAGATGTCCGAATTTGGAAAAACGACAAACTGAAATCTTGCTCAGAAAATGGTTTAGAATTTTTCTATGTAAAAATATTTTGGTTTTGAAAACGTTTATTTTCATTGCTTTTTAACTGATTAAATTGAAGTGAATTTACGCGTGAAATAAACTTTCATATTTTCGGACGAAAATTTACCAGTTGCTATGTTTAACTAGACGTATTCCAAATATAAATTTTTATTTCAAACTTTTATCGTTTAAAATTTCACAAAATTTCAACTAATTACGTTATTAAAACAGTTGAAATTTACGGGTCGTTACATTGACGGATCCTTAGGAGATGTAAATCCCGTAACATCTCTTAAGTTATTGCACACACGTTATACACTGGATATGAGATGTAAAATCCCATAAACATCTCTGAAGCTATTGCTTTCATATTTACTTGTTGTTGATTTAACTTACATAAGAAGTTTTAGTTCTGACTCGAGTGTTTTTTCTTTTCATTACGCTCGGGTCAGCCTGAACTTTTCAATAGTTAGTACAATGGATTTAAATTATTTTATAGAAATTTCAATAGTTAGTACATATATCTTAAGAGCATGTTTTAAGAGAAATATTTTTATAATTAAATCTTAAGAGCATGTTTTAAGAGAAATATTTTTAAGTATGGAATGATTTAGGTTTGTTGTGACAATGTTTTAAATAACACTTGTCTTAAACCCTTAAGTATAATTAAATCTTTAAAAGTAGGTTTAAAGAGGAATGTCTAAAAGTATGAAATGATTTGGGTTTACTGTGACAATATTTGAGCAACATTTGTCTTAAGCCCTTATAAATGTAATTAAATCTTTAAAAGAGAGTTTTAAAGAAAATGACTAAATGCGAAGTGTTTTGGGTTTGTAAACAATATTTTAGTAACACTTGTTTTTAAACCCTTAAATTATATTTTAAAGCGAAATAATATTATAAATATAATTAGATCTTTACTAAAAGAGTTTTAAATAAAATAACAAGTGTTGAAATCTTTTACAAAAAGATAGAAAAAGTTATATGTTTAATTTATAAAAGAGAAGAGGTTTATAGTAAGAATGTTTTAGCAACATTTGTTTTTAACCTTTTTGATTATATTTTATGAAAGGAAAACATTGTTAAGTGATTTGTGAATATACTTATACCATTGACATAAGTAAATGAATACTTCCTAAGTATTGAAAAGAGTATAAGTGAATAGTAAAATAATAGAATACAAATATATATATATATATATATATATATATATCTTTTTTAACAACCCACCTTTTTGACCATCGAAAGTCGACTCCAAACACCACCACTGTGTTCAAATGTCGTGCGTCCAATTGACAAAAGAGCAGATTGTTAGGGTAAATAAAAAAAGAACAGAGAATAGAGGAACATAATCTCACAGCGGAATTGACACCATATAATATAATAAGGACAGTAGAAACTATCACTTCAAAAATACAAAGTATATCAGAGTTAAACAAACCCTATCAACTGGACAGTTATAAAATCCCGACCTTACAAATGCCGATAGGAATACTATATAATATAGCGGAAAATAAAATACCGCGACAGGTGAATCTTCAGCTCCCCTCCATGAATCCCATAACTCCAAAGGCAACCTGTGAAAATACTCGGTCTGACCCAAGCATTATAAATAAATAACACCCGGATCAGTCTGGAAATACCAGCGTGAGATAACTCGAATAATAGGGAATGTATATAAAAATTCTGTAGGACCACGCCGCTAACGCGGAATGGGTTTTTACCTCATAAGAATAACATCCATATAGGCAAGGACAAAAATAAATACCAGGAAACAAATCCAAATGTGATTGAGCATAAATAATATTAAACCAGAATTGAAAGAATGGAAATAAACCGAGTAAAATCCAAACTGGACCGACTGGAGAGAACAAGGAAAACAGTCTAACTTGATAGAATGGGCTAAATAAAGTAACAGTCCAAACTCGATAGAATGGGCTAAATAAAGTAACAGTCCAAACTCGATAGAATGGACTAAATAAACACTTAAATGACGTGATGAGGAGTTGGCTCTACTCATGGCAATTTAAAGCTAAAACAGATTAAGGGTTTTCAAATCAAATAAGGAAAGGAAATTTTCCAACAAATGACTAGAAGGGTGCTCCCCCTTACCGAAAGTATACCTCTAGAAATATACTTGAGAACTCCGTTTGCTCTCGGACACGTCCGAGCCGGACCCTGCCAACGATTACCGAGAATCCGAGTATTTCGCATCTCAATGCGCAAAAACCGATTCCAATCTAGAGTGGAAATATCGTATGGGAGCAACCCCACATAGCTTGGCTTCCACTCGCTTTTTGGGTTTAGTTATTTCCGATAAAGGATAACAAAGCTCAAATGAGCAATACATCGTCTTAGAGTGACGAAAATAAAGTGGCTGAAGTAACTAATAGCTGAGATACCAACTATCGAGTATATAAAATGATCGTATATGGAAATTAAGTCTTGTATACTTATCACTACTCACTGAATTCAAACTTGTACTAGTTGTGGGTTAACAATAATATCGGGCAAGTCAAGGTAGTTTTACCTCAAAGTCATGTCACATAATTATTCTTAACTTTCGAAATAGCGACAAGTCTACTTCTTCGATGTTTAGTGCTAATTATACAAATAAATTGTTTCTATATAAGCGACTTGCTTTTCGGAAATAATTCATTTCCATAAATGAATCAAACTTTTACATTTTAAAAACGAACTGAACTCTTTGCTTGATTTCCGTATTGGTAAAATACTTTTAGAATTAGTTCCCTATTTTAAAAACGTTAAGAGAATACTTTTTTCCAAGCGCGCGACCCCAAAGGCCTAAACCAACATCAGACTGAACACCCAAAAGATTATCCAACTTAACAACCAAATAATCGAGTTCCAATTCTTTTTAACTTTAAACAATATTAATTATCCCAAAAGATAATTAATCACATTTCAAATCCCTTTAAATAAACAATTCATTATCTATAAATAAATAGATAATTATTTCCATACACTTTATAACATTGGTAAATTAACTTTAATTTTTTTATTAAATCAGTTTATTAAAACGATTTTTATTATATTAGTTAGTTTACTTTAATCACCTTTATTAAATCAATTAATTAAAAAGATTTATTAAATTCAAATAGTCATTAATTAAATGAATAATTAATCTCAAACATCATTAATTAAAACGATAAGTAATTTAAAATTCCAATAATTAAAACAATTAATTAAGTTCAAAATAATTATAAATTAATCGGATTAATTAAATCCAAACTTCATTAGTCAAACCGATTAATTAAAACATCATTTGTTAAAATGATTTATTTAATTATAACACATCATTAATTCTAATAATTTAACTAAAATCTGAATATCGTTAGTTAAAACAATCAATTAAATTCAAAACAATCATTAATTAAAATGATTAAAAAAATTCAAATATAATTATTTAAAATGATTTATTACTTTTAAATATCATTGATTAAAATGATTATTAAATTAATATAGATAATGGTTATCGATAATATATAGATAACCACATGCGTTTATAACGATCAAATTAATATGCCAGCCATTTTCCAAACGGAAATTCAACCAAAAAAGAAGTAAAACAATTTTAACTAATATCTAAACAATCAATAAACATTTATAACATCATTAATATGATATAATAAAATTTTATGTGAGTTAAATTCACATTGATTTTGTTTTCGCCGAAGCGTTTCGATTTGGACTAAAACCGAACGGCCGTTTGATTTTAGCATAAATTTCAACAAGCTCAAAATCAAACCAAACCAACTCCATTGCAAAGCTAATGTTCCAACGAGTGCAACGCCTCTGACCGCGTTCAATTTCGACCTCGTATGGATCAGATATTTATTTTATAAGGAATCGAACTAATTTAAATAATTAAACACACTAATTACTTAATTAACCAGTTAATACCCTGAATAATCCTTCTTCCCCTTTCGATAATTACCTCCACCTGCACAAATAAAACACAATGCACTCATGTGTACACGCACACTCAATTTCATCCCATACTCGACGGAACTTCGATTCGATTTCACCGACAAACTATACGTCACAATCTCACTCCATCCATCACCTCATCACCGAGCTCGATCACCAGAAGATGAATGCGACCTGATGACTCATGGCTACAGGGAAATACGATGCACCACCTTATCGCACACTGCACCTCCTCCAACTTTGGTTGCAGCTGCACCTTGCCACCACAAATCCACTTCCCTCCTCCATATCACCAAACTTCAATCACAAGGCACGAAATCTAAAACCCTAGCTTTCAGCGCTACAAAAGACGCACAGCTCAAATCAATGCCGTAGCCACCCGGAACATATCGGCATGAAGATCTAGCTTCCAAGAGTTCAAAAATTTAAGTTTTGGGATTTTTCGTTCAGTATAGCAATCAATTTTAATTTTTGAAGAATGGTGATAAGTTTGGGTTCACTGTAAAAAGAAGTTTCTTTTTTTTGGAATGAAAATGAAAAGCAGGAAGAGAAGCAATTCAAAATTTCGGTTAGGTGTTGTCATTTGATTTTATAACTATTTAAAGAAACATGATGATTATGTTTTCCCCAAAATAAGGATTTACTGGCAAGGTACGAGACAAGGCAAGAAACAGGGAAAATGTTTGTGGGCTGATGTTAAGTGTTGACCTATGTTCATTTTAATTTTAAATTATTTAACAAAACATACCCGAAAATGTTGAACTCCAAACGAGGCGTTCTATATGTTGTACCCATATTCTGAACGCAATGAAACTTGTTTCGAGACCTAATCCAATCGTACGCAGAAGATAGGTTTTTGGACCTAGTTATTATATTAAATTTTCAATATTAATTTCAACACGTTTCGATCTCGCACGACCAAATGATACGTCTGATTGCTATGAAATTCGACGACGTAAAATAATTCACTATTATGGATCCAATGAAACTGGTTTCGTCAAAATCCGAGACTGTGCCCCGAAACGACAATTTCACGGATTTAAATATTTAATTATCGCTATCTATTCGATTTATTTATATCTGTAAATAAATTTACAAATTGAATTCACCAAAATTATTTATTAAATAAAAGGAATCAAAAATTATTAAATCTATTTATTTAACATTTAATTCACAGTTCAAAGATTTAATTATTCATTATATTTGAATTAAAGGTTATTAAATTACAAAATTCAATTATTTTAAACATTTAAAAATAATTAAACATTTAAAATCAAATACCCAAAATTTGGGGTCCTTACATCTTTTATTAAATATATATACTAGTATACAAAAGAGTTTTTAATTAATAAAGGATAAATTAATTAAGAAGGGTGTTAACCCACCTTTTGGCAAAGCAGTATACAGGCGGACTTAACCCAATAGACTTCACGATTGTAAGGACCCGATTCTTCGACTTTCGAAAATCGACATCGATACGTCCACTGTATCAAGGTTCGAGCAAACGAATGCCGGAAAACCGAATACTTAGGGTTTTAAAAGAAGAGGTAGAAGAAAAGATAGAAGAAAAAGAGAAGAAGAACAACATAACAACATCAGAAACAGAAACAATATCAGAATCTCACATATCGCAGCGGAACAATATATAATAGATAATCATTAGTCTTTTAAAACAAAGAACTATATCATTTTATACATACATCAATCAGAGTCAATATACAACTCAATACAACACAGCACATCAATGGACAGTTATATATATTGTCCTCATACAGAATACACAGCGGAATAATACTAAATATAGGTGATACGTTTCGCCATCCAGGTTGCTTCCAAAGCTCCAGAATATCCAGAATATCCTGATAACATAACTCTAGGCTGCCCGTGTGGAAATTGGTGGGCACCTAGAGTTTAGAAGGGAAACAATAAACTCCGAGTCAGTCATGGTGACTGGTGTGAGATCGTAAAACAGTTATTCTTTAAAACAACAAAGGAATATTTTAAAAGTCAATTTCGCAATGCTTTTGAAAATGAAACTACCATAAGACCTCCCACCACACACACAATGCAAACGCAGAATTGGAGGAGATTTCTTCTTATGATAGTCAAAGATGCTTGATACGCAAAAAAAAATCAAATCATTTTTTTGATATTATTATTAGTGCATAGTGTAGAAAACTTTTCGAAAGTATAATATAAATCTTAGCCAGCATAGGTACCATTATAGTATGCCTACTATAGCTGCCATACTAGATGGCAGGTTCTACAACTAAAACCGTACAAGGCTCGTATTGTTTCTTTGGATTTCCAACAAATGGTCAGGCTAAGGAACTTCATATTCCACGAAGGAACGCCACTAGAAAGACGTCCCGAGAAATAACCTAACATTACGGTTAGATCTCTGCCAACACAAGGCCGGGTTACCTCTGCAAAAATAGGTAACTACTGACACGCGTATGCCATCCCCCGATCGTAACCGATCTTCCGGAGGATCCTCGATTTCCAACAAACCACATAATAAGCAGTATCAACATAAGTTAAGTATCTGGGCTCCATACCATGATACCACCTCTATCCAGAAGGAATGACATACACTAAGGGGCGCTACTCCCTAGAACCTTGCCGCATCCTTCCTATTTTGACCATTTCCGGGGTGTGAGGCTCGACGAAGTCTTGTCCACAAAGCTACGCTTTGTCACAAAGCCATGCTTCGGGTAAACAAATGATCAAAGAAATGATCACAAAGATAAATGATCAAACAAACGATCATATCATAAATGATCAAACAACGATCATTTCACAGCAACACTCAGCATGCCACGTTACCAAATTGGGAGTATATTGCTGATAAATTTCAACTACATAACCTCTGAGCTCGTACGTCTCAGAGAAGGGTGTTAAGCTAAGAGAATAAATTCTCCGCCACCAACAGAAATGTATTTGAAAGAAATCAGCTTTATATCTCAATTTGTAACGTCAGACACACAACCATACAAGTCTGTTCCGGGATCGAACAGAACCGAAGGCACTTCTCACGAAGCCCTTGCACATCCGGATAATTTTCTAATCACGTCCGGACTTCCCATCACTAAGGGTGATAAAACCTCTAAATCGGAGATCAGCCGATGTAGAGTAACTCGACGGTAATCCTTCTGTTTTCAAAAATATCTGGTCTTCAACACCGGTCATCAAATGCAATTCATAACGACGTATCATATATTCGAAATGGGTTATACGACCCCATGGTACTTTCCCGGCTAACCCGAATAGTGAGCGCTTATTCAAAAATAAGTATGGCATTCAAATTCATCGAATTCGCAACAAATACCCATTCGAGGTAATTATTGATAGTCGGTTATTTAACTATCAATAAAGATGCGCAACATCATCAGATTCCAATAATTTCCCAAATTATTTTATCTTCCAAAATATCTTTACTAGATATAAAGTTTTCCACACTTCAAAAATAAATCAATATTTATTTTCAAAACGAATTTCCATTTCTTTTATAAATTCCATATTGAATTTATATTTTTCAAATATCTACTGATATACGATTTTCAAATCGATTTCAATATTCACTTTCGATTTATCTTTACGAAGATAAATTTTCAAAACGTTCATTTCATATTGGAAAAGTAATCCCAAACTTATTTAAAAATAAGTGATTCACAAATCTATTTATTTTCAACATTTGAAAATATTCGATATACTTAAATCAATATTAAGTATATATTTCATTCTTTAAGGAAATCATTTGAGTCAAAACGAATGTTACGTAAAACATCGTTACGACGACTCAAAATCACTAGTATAGGGATTCGGATTTTAAGATAGATGTATAAATCCCAATACTACATAAAAACATTTCCTTTCGGAAATCATTTACTATAATAACAGTGTTACAGTCCACCATTTCCTTATTTCTCAAAAAACGTCTTTTTCAACAATAAATGTTGAAATCTATGATTTCGATATTCAATATATTTTAAAACATCGTTAAAACAATTAACTTCATTTTTAAATGTCACTTCCCCAAAATAATATCCATTTTACTTAAAAATATATTCACTGTCCAAAATCGTGACTATACTTCACTAACCACATTTCAATCTTTTCTACACATTTATTTCAAGAATTATCCACTATCCAAAATCATGGATAAAATTCCCTTAATAACCTTCTATATTAAATTCATCAAATTTGATTGATTTTCGAATTTATAAAATAACGTTTATAAATTCACCTTTATATTTCATAACAACTTTGATTTATAAATTTCTTTTTATTAACTTCTATAATTCACTTATCAAAATAAGTGATTTCGGATTTATAAAACAATGTTTATAAATTTCATATTCTATTTATAAAAACTTCAATTTATAAATCTCCTTTGTTAACTAATTCAATTCATAACTCAATTTTTATACCAACT
Organism: Allium fistulosum; assembly: GCA_030737815.1. NCBI lineage: Eukaryota > Viridiplantae > Streptophyta > Magnoliopsida > Asparagales > Amaryllidaceae > Allium > Allium fistulosum. The sequence goes on along the minus strand of CM060905.1, from coordinate 862,086,901 downwards.
ATCCATATTATAAGTTAAATACTTATAATTCATTTATTTTACAAAATCGTTTCCATTTATAAGTTCACAATTTATAAATTTCATTCACTTATAAATTCTTAAAAATTCATTTTAACGCTTATAAAAACTCTTTTTATAATCCCAATATTTTAAAGTTATAAATATCAATTTTGTACATCTTTTACATACATCGTTTTTAATAATTAAAAAATTCCAATTAAAACCATTTTATAAATTACTTAACTATTTATTTCAAAAGAAATTACCTTTCGGTTATATTTCACAACATTGTAATTTCTATAACTTTAAGATTTTAACGTTTATTTTTATTTAAAATAAATCAATTCAAAATTTTAAATAAAGTGTATACTTTCAAAAATCACTTTACAAATCTCTTTTAAAATCAAGATCGTTATTTTTAAATTTCGAAGATGAATCCGATGATGCAACGCACCAATTAGTCAATCACAACATTCAATATCATATATCAATATGATAACAGAATACATCACAATATCTGTAAATAAATAAATACTTGTGAGGAATCCAGTTGGATCCCTCCAACCTGTTTCCCTGCATCCACGGACGTTAGCACAATACCAATTCCACTTCGAGGTGGAATATCGCGGTATATAGGTTTTATAAAAATCATCTGCTTACTAACGGCGCAATAGGGTCTCATCCGCTATATAGTGCGGGAAATCAATCAATCCAATATATATATAGATATATCCTACTATATCTAATATCACATCCAATAGCAATCAAATCAATAACTGCAATATCAATTTTCCTTCGAGTGAGAAAATCTCACCTTAGCTTTTATTTTGCAATCCCTTTTCCATTCCGGTTTGTTTTTCTTGATTTACAGACCTTGTATAAATAATTATACAATTTATCAACATTCGAAAAAAATTGAATAATCAATTTTCATTTGATAAATTTAATTAGCCAATGATTTATTTGTATTCGAATAAATTGAACAATCAATTATCATTTATTAAATTTAATCTAAACCACTTCCTTTTTAGTATCTTAAGATAATTAAATAGATTAAGTTTAAACCGATACTTTTTAATTTCTAAAGAAATCTCTTTTAACAAATTTACTTAACTAAATTATTTCCAAAATAAACTAGTAAACTTTAACTTTATTTATATAAGACATTTTCTGTTTTCATTCTAAAACAACAAAAAAAAAACAATTCACACAGATTTTAAAATTCTACAGTGCTTAAAAATATGTATATATATATATATATATATATATCTGAAACTTACTTCCTGTAAATAAATTTTTTTTGTATTTATACATTACTGTATATGTATAAAGAAATTTATAAGTTGAAGAATTAAGTTGTGTTAACACTTACCGCTAATTAAACCCTTTTCTCTCTGGTTTACATATACATTTGTAAATTAAATTAACTGAAAATAAAATCGAGAATACCTTCTTGACGATCGCATATCGAAATTGCTGTCGATGCTCGAACGCGAGCCGACCAGAAATCAAACGCACGCGAAACCCTAGCCATCGCCTCACGACTTCATCGCGAAGTTCGCCGTCTCCACTTCATCCCAAAGCCGCCGCCGCCTGCCCTCGCGAGCACGACATGAAACCCCACGCGTGCTCGACATCGCGCTTCCAACCCCTCCACGAATCGCGACGTCGAATGAATTTGTCGCGCCTCCCCAGACATTGCGACGCGATGGAATTCGAGAATGCCACTGTTCTAGATGCTCACGCGCCTCCCCTAGCCTCGCGACTCGCGACGTGTTGCCGTCATTCGATTTTGATCGAGTTCGAGTAATTAGGGGAAACGATTTTTTTTTGTTGAACCGCATTTACTTTGATTTTGAAGAGAAAGGGCTTCGGCCATTTATGTTTTGATTTCATTTCTGATTTTTGAACTGAGGAGGGAGTTTTTGAATTAAAATAAAGGATGGAGGGAGACAGGAGAACATGGGTTGCACGACTTCGTATCCGTGATTGTAGGCGTGAGTTAAGGGAAGAAAACGTGTGATATTTATTAATATAAATATAAATTTTAAATTGAATTCGATTTAAATTCCAACACGTTTACTCATCGTACGGTCACATATCAATTCCGATCAATACGAAATTTGAAATCCGATAATAATTTAATATTACGGACCCAATGGAACTGGTTTCGTCGAATTCCGATACTGCGCTTCGGACGGCTATTTTTAAATATCGATTTAAACGATATGATTTTCAAAACTGAACAATTCACTTTCAAACTAAATTCCGAAGCTTCTATTATCTTCTGTATTATCAATACGAATTTTAAAAGCTTTTGAAATATTTTTCTTCAGTTAAAAATTGAAGATATAAATTTTTATTCAACTTACAATAGATTAAATTTTATAATTTAATCGCCAATTTCAAAGTTATATTGGGGATTCAAATTAAATTATCGTTCAAATATTTAAAATTAATTAAATATTTTCAATTTAATTTGTTCAAAATTCTGGGTCGTTACAACGATTATCAAGGCTGGAATATCATAGACTTGGTTTAGATGGATGGATGGACAATCAACTACGGATAATAATATGAAGCCAGGGTTAAGCATAGTCGATGGATGAACGATGCGGAACTTGTAGAAAGGCATAGCTCCGAGTCGGCATAGAGTTGCTTCAGGTTCTACTTTGGGTTGGCATAGGGTTCGCTTCGGGTTCTACTTCGAGTCGGCATGGTGTTGCTTCGGGTCGGCATTGTTACTCCGGGTCGGCATAGAGTTGCTTCAGGTTCTACTTCGGGTCGGCATAGGGTTCACTTCGAGTTCTACTTCGGGTCGGCATGGTGTTGCTTCGTGTCGGCATTGTTACTTTGGGTCGGCATAGAGTTGCTTCGGGTTCCACTTCGGGTCAGCATAGGGTTCGCTTCGAGTCGGCATGGTGTTGCCCCGGGTCAGCATTGTTACTCCGGTTCGGCATAAAGTTGCTTCGGGTTCTACTTCGGGTCGGCATAGGGTTCGCTTTGGGATCTACTTCGGGTCGGCATGGTGTTGCTTTGGGTCGGCATTTGATGGACGAGTTGGGCTCGATGATCGTTATGGTGGGACCATGTAGGTGAGAAGGCCATGTAGCCAAGATTTCACATATAAATATAGTAGGCTTGGCTTCAAAAAAAAGGAGCTCTTCATTCTGTTTCTCTTCATCTTCTACCCAGAGGCTACTCCGCCATTTTCATTCTCGAATTCTGGATTGTAACTGTAATCAAATTTCAGTATAATAAAGAGGATTGTTCCGGAGTGGAAGTAGGCCGAAGTTAGCCGAACCTCTATAAATCTTTTCTTTTTTACTTGCTTTCATTTGAATTTTGAATATTCTTCATATTATACTCTCTTCATATATTCTATCTGTGATCTGTGATTGGATATTGGTGCTTTCACTTATAATTGGGTGTTGGTGGCCAATTTTGACACCAACATTTTGGTGCTTTCACTGAGAGAGCTTGCACTTAGGAATTTGGAAGATATGATCTTGGATTTGAAAGCTTGGGAACTTGAATTTGGAAAGAAATGGCTAGGTAATCAACAAGGAGACAGAGAATATAGAGGAGCCATCATGAAGGAAGTCAGAAGGCATCCTCAGGAGCTAATCAGACCTCAATCTTCATCACCAGAGACGAGATGGAAACAATGATGGATGCTATGTAGGAAAGGATGCTAAAGAGGCAGGAGGAAATCCAGGATCAAAACCAGGGAAAGAAGCAAGTAGGATGATGGATGGAGTGCAATCGCTGGGAGCACCCTTGGTCAACCAGGGACGATCAGCAAAACCACAGCCGATCGTTATATAACGATCGGTACTGATTGTTCCCCACTCGAGGTCATGCCCCGGGTTATGTTAACTCAATTCTTGGCTAGATATTGGATGGTGCCATGGATTTTGGCATAGACGGAACTCGAATGCGCGTTTGGAAGAGGATAATCTCGGATTCCCTCGCGGACTTGGGGGTAGGATGGAAATGAAAATTGAAGACCACTTATGGATGCTCAAACAACTGGAAATTGGAATCCAAGACTTGTAGCAGAAATTAGCAGGCTTAGGTATGGATTGGATCAACCAGGGGCATACCCCAACCAAGGAGAATGGATAAGCACAACTCCCCATGGAACTGGGGCATGGATTTGGATGGCTTTGTTTGGAAATGGATAGCGGTGATGGAACGGGAGCAACCATCATCCGCCACAAAAATCGGAGCTAGCCCAGCTTAAGAGCACAGGTCGTCATCTCTTGATAGCATGAACTAAATAACTAATAATAAATCCTTCACTAAAATGGCTAAGTTACTTACACATGTACGGGATTGCGAACAGTCCTTAGGCATGCTCTGAGATGGCGATGAACTGCCATAACAAATGATTTTGAAACTCATTCGAACGTGAAATATAACATTAATAATACTAAGTCCCATCCAAGCACTCACCTTTCACCTCGAACGACACTCGATCTCGAATGATCACATCTCGCCTCGAACGGTGCACGATCTCGAACTATCGCATTTCGCTTCGAACGGCACACGATCTCGAACGATCACATCTCGCCTCGAACGGAACATGATCTTGAACGATCACATCTTGCTTCCAACCGCACACGATCTCGAACGATCATATTTTGCCTTGAACGGCACACGATCTCGAACGATCGTATTTCGCCTCGAGCAACACACGATCTCAAACGATCTCATTTCACCTCGAACAGACACTCGATCCCATGCGATCATCATCAGCCTGGCATGGCTACGAATTTTATTAATAGTCCCGAATGATTGTTACTAACAATCGTGCAAGATCATTGATCTCTTCACAGGTCATCCACAGGTTTCGAACATCGAGCTTATAGCAAAAAAAACACGCCTTCCTATCGCAGGGCATGTTTTGGGGGGCAAAGTGTTAACCCACTTTTTGGCAAGGCAAAATAGAGGCGAACTTAACCCAATAGACTTCACGATTATTGAGGCTAGAATATCATAGACATGGTTCAGATGGATGGATGGACAATCAACCACGGATAATAATATGAAGCCAAGGTAAGCATAGTCGATGGATGAACAATGCGGAACCTGTAGAAAGGCGTAGCTCTGGGTCGGCATAGAGTTGCTTCGGGTTCTACTTCGGGTTGGCATAGGGTTCACTTCGGGTTCTATTTCGGGTTGGCATGGTGTTGCTTCGGGTCGACATGGTTACTCCGGGTCGGCATAGAGTTGCTTCGGATTCTACTTTGGGTCGGCATAGGGTTCGCTTCGGGTTCTTCTTTGGGTCGACATGGTTTTGTTTTGGGTTGGCATTGTTACTCCCGGTCGGCATAGAGTTGCTTCGGGTTCTACTTCGGGTCAAATAGGGTTCGCTTCGGGTTCTACTTCGAGTCAGCATGGTGTTGCTCTGGGTCGGCATTGTTACTCCGGGTCGGCATAAAGTTGCTTCGGTCTCTACTTCAGGTCAGCATAGGGTTCGCTTTGGGTTCTACTTCGGGTTGGCATGGTGTTGCTTCGGGTCGGCATGCTGTTACTCCGGGTCGGCATTTGATGGACGAGTTGGGCTCGACGATCGTTATGGTGGGCCCATGTAGGTAAGAAGGCCCTGTAGCCGAGATTTCACCTATAAATACTATAGGCTTAGCTTCGAAAAAAGGAGCTCTCCATTCTGTTTCTCTTCATCTTCTACCCAGAGGCTACTCTGCCATTTTCATTTTGGAATTCTGGATTGTAACTGTAATCAAATTTCAGTATAATAAAGAGGATTGTTCTAGAGTGGACGTAGGCCGGAGTTAGCCGAACCGCTATAAATCTTGTCTTTTTTACTTGCTTTCATTTGAATTTTGAATATTCTTCATATTATACTCTCTACATATATTCTATCTGTGATTTGTGACTGGATATTGGTGCTTTCACTTATAATTGGATGTTGGTGGCCAATTTTGACACCAATAAAGGGATTAAAAGTCGTTTATGTGACTTGATCATGCTTTGAATGAATTGATAGTGCTTGTACGTTTACTTGCTTATGGAGAGTATACAAGAATTAGTTCCCTTATGCGATCATTCACATTATTGTTGAATAGGTCCAAATTCATCGATTTAGTCTTGGAGAGACCGGAATTGGTAGGTGTTCTACTTATCGAAAACCACTTCAATACTGAGATATGGGTTTTTTGTTTTAGAAGTGGAATGATAGAATCCATTTGTGGTTCTGAAATCTGTTGAGATAATGAAATCCATATGGGATTCATTATTTGTTCGAGTATTGATGACTCATGCAAAAGATGTCGAACGTAGCCTCGACATCGAAAAAATAACTAAAGACAGAGTAGATTGCACAATCCCAGGTTTAGCCAAATCATGGGGGCATATCAACTCCACTATCTAGAGTATGCTTATAGATGTTGCGCGCAAGGAGTTGTTGATACTTGGTTCAGGTTGTTCACAAAAGTGTTTAGATTTTGGGACAGTTGTGTCTTCCTTAAGGTATATTTTGTTTAGAGACATACGACACTCATAAAGGTATCTTCTGATCCTCATCATAGGAGATCGATCTCAGTTTACTGGGGAGGTCACCATGGAAAATCCATTATGCGGTTTTGTTTGTATACCTAAATGTTGTTGAATGTAACCTATGTAACCAGTTCGACCCGCAAATCCGCACAATTCAAGTTGATAATAAACCACACATGTCCAACTCAAATTGAATGGAAAGACAGATAGTTATGGGAAAGAAAGAAGAAAGAAGAGAAGAAGAAGAGAAAAACAACACAAAATCTTACAATCATAGCGGAACAACATATAATATGATATCAATGATCTTTAAAAAAGAAAAACTGTAATATACATACATCCATCAGAGTACAACAACAAATCACTAATCATCAGTCTGGACAGTTGTAATAACCTGTCCTCACAAATGCTGATAATTTAAACAACTAATGCAGCGGAAAATAACTATACATGAATACGTCCTGAAGACCTCCAGCTCATATGTTGAAGCTCCAAATCACCAAATCTAAATCTGTAAATATGCTCGGTCTGACCCAAGCATTGAAAGGGAAGAACGCTCGAATCGGTCTGGTAAACCAGCGTGAGAAAACGCATCTCAATTGAATTTTAAAGTTATCAAATCCTTTATTTTTCAAAAAAAGGTGTCTCGTAAGAGCATAATGCACATAAAAAAAGACGGGTTTTACCTTACGATAACTAAAACATTTCATATCAAATTCTGTTATACTATACTAGTTTCTAATATACAAATAATATTAAAATAGCCAAAATTGTTACCATTATTAAATTCCGGATAAATTAGGCTCTACAAACAAGTCCGAAGGCACTTATTGGAGAATGGATTCCATAAAATGGTAAGGTAAGGACTACCTTCCGTATAGTACATCTCTAGAGGGATGTACCGAGGATACACAAATAATCTCTCGCATCTGGCAAGACCGATCTATCCCTTTTTGGCACTCAGATATGGCCTGGATAGAACCCGAATATGTCATCACTCGGTCGTAACCAAACTATCCGCGATCCCATAGCATATACCACATACTCGACATATAAAGAGTAATCTAGAAAGGTGATGATCATACCCTAGTAGTTGCGAACCACATAGCCTTATGATGTACCCAGTCTGAGCCATTACCTGGTGGTGAGGCTTAAGGTAACGTTTACCTTTCACATAGCATATTCCACTTTGAATGCCACATTGCCATCCTATGATCACACAACTGATTTCTACAAACGTATAACTTCAAAGCTCATATGTCTCAGGAAAGAATGTTAAGCTAAGAGAAGTTGCCTTCTCCACCACCAAACAGATGATACGTTTATTGAGATCAATCAATGTGATTAGAAATGCAACGTCATACATTCGTCCATACAAGTTGTCTAGAATATGATAAACCGAAGGAACTCTGCTACCACATCCTGTCTAGAATAAACCCTAGAATTAGTAGCGAGAAACCCATGCATCGAAGATTTTCATAACGAAACAACCTTCCACCATATATTTATAATATGCATTGCGAGTCTACTGGCAAGTAGCCCGACATCATGAAGATCCCCGTCTTCAAAAATCATCATCATGCCTGTAGTTTCGAACATATACATTGGTCTGAGTGGTTTTTGGATAAATCCATTCCAGGTCTCTCCGGATCAACAATGATAAGAGGCACTCAACCTCATACGGAAACTAAGTTTCTAGACTTATCACGTTTCTGACTCTCAACTTGCTACCCTTCGGCCAAGAAGGAAGCCCGATAGATTGGAGTACCACAATCACTCCGCACTACTCAAATAAACATTCTTAACACCAAACAATAATCAAGCATACTTAGCCGGCTTCATGCTAAGTGCATGAAAAATCAGCTCCCACATAAAATCTAGCACATAAGCAGTCACTAGGGCCTTTTAATTAACCTCTTATTAATTAAATCAATTTCCAAATATTTATCCCAAAATATCTTTAAAAGATATATTCACAAAACCATTTTAATATTTCGATATTTGTAAAACATTTCCATACACTTATTTCAACGGTATAAGTATATTTCATAACCCTACCATTTTGGAGACACGCTAAATAGATTTCTATATACATATAACTCTCGAATTTATACGCCTTAGAACTGGTGTTAAGTATAAGAAGCATTGCTTCCAACACCACCAAGCCTTTAGTACGATCATAAGAACCAATTCATGTATTTCACAATGGAAGGTCAAAACACAATCTATTGGGTCAAAATGAATGTTGCGTAAAAAATCGTTACGACAGCCCAAAAACACTGGTACAGGGATTCGATTAATTAATTATATATAAAGATCCCGTATACTATATAAAACATTTCCTTTTGGAAATCATTTACTATAACAAACGTTTTATAGTCCATGCCTTCCTTACTTTCCTTGAAAACATTTATTACAACAAAAAATGTCGAAAGCCATGTTTTTGTCACTTAACACTTCAAACCACTTTAAAAAAACCATTTAAACTCCATTTGGAAATATCACTTTCAGAACATTCCTCAAAAAGATAAACCACTTTTAAAATGGTTAACTCCATATTTAAATCTCAACATAAATCATTTCTATATTTATAAATCTCATTTTTATTTTATAAAACTTCTATTTTTATAAAATATCTTTATTTATAAATTTCCATTTATAACTCCATTCTTTTCTAAATCCTATTTTTTTATTAAAAATCCATTTATAAATCCTTTATTTTATAAATCTAATTTATTTATAAAACCCATTTATAAATCCATTCCTTTATAAATCTCATTTACAAACCAATTTTTATATATATTTATAAACTCCATTTATAATTCTATTTCTTTATTTATAAATTATCACTTTTATAAATTCTTTTTATAAACCATTCAAAAATCTCTGTTTAAAGTATTTCACGAAACTATAATTTTATAACATCAAAAATCATACATTTTTATTTATTTAAAATAAATTCATTCCTTTTAATAATTTTAAAATTATTAAAACATATATACTTTCAAAATCACTTTGAAATCCCTTTTAAATCAAAATCATTATTTTGTAGTAAAATACCAAAAATAAGGCCCAATGCTACTAAAGCACTAAATAATGGAAATCATATCAATGCCATCAAATATGGCATTCAACAAATCATATATCACAATACATATGAAAAGTAAAATCAACAGTGAGGAATCATTTTGGATCCCTCCAACCTGTCCCCCTACATCACATACAATATATAATCATAAAATATAAATCAACCGCTTCGAGGTGGGAACATATACAAAGGGTCATCCACTCATACACAGGAACGTAATAAGGTCTCATCCGCTCCTAGGGTGGGAATATATCCAAACCAACTAATAAAACAGTAAATCATCCAAATAGTCAACAAACAATCAACAATGAAATTATCCACACATATATAGAAATACAAGTAGGCCAGAGAGGTGATTAACTCACCGAAATTTCATTTATCGCCAAAGCGTTCCGATTTGAATTAAAATTGAACAGGCGTTCAACTTTAACACAAATTCCCACTAGCTCCAAATCCATCCAATCCAACTTTGTATCGTAGTAATCACTGTAACGAGCGCAACGCAACTGACGGCGTCCAAATCTGATATCGTATGGACAAGATACGAACGTTAGAACTTATAGATAATTAAATTATTACTATCAATTAAGCTTAAACCCTTAATTACCTTCCTTCTAAAAAAACCCTAACCCCGCAATTTTCTTTTTTCAATTTCGATGTTGCGTTCATCTCAAAACCTCCACCACCTCGGATGATCGCACCCCCCCTACATCACCGCCGTAGGCCGTACCTAGCCTTGACTACCAGCCTCCTACTCCGCCGGCCTCATCAAGAAAAACCACTCAAAACTACCATAACATCAAAGAGGAATTGTCGCCAATCCACTCCACTCCAGACAATCTCCACTATTCATCTTCCACGTCTTGGTCTTGCGCACATTTTATTAATTGACAACTTCGCCCAAAAATGTCTCTAGGGGCTCCAATGAACCATGGCTGTTGGATGGCTTTATTTTAACGGTGGCTATTGTTTAGAGAGCTCGAGTTTTGCAAAAGTGAAATATGATGGCCTTATATAGAAAATAATCGTGACACTATTCATACTTGTAATTTCCGAACTCCAATCAAGGTATGCCGCCTGGCGTTCTATATGTAATACCCCTATTCTGAACACAATGAAATCAGTATCGAGATCCAATTCCGTCAAAATCAAATTATATTAATTTAAATTCTTTTAATTAAGTTCTACGTGTTTCGTGCTCGCACGACCAAACGATACATCCGATCGCCACAAAATTCAACGGCATATAATAATTCACTATTATGGATCCAATGGAATAGGTTTCTTCGAAATCCATGACAGTGTCTCGGAAGGCTGTTTTCACACATTAATTAAAACCAATTATTATTAAATCAATTTAATCACTTTTAATTTCAGCTTAATCACTTTTAATTTCAATTTAAAATTTTACTATCTTCATTCTTATTCAAATAGAATTTAAATCAAATTTCGAAATCATTTTTATTCACATTAAATTCAAGACTAAATTATTTAAATAATTCAAATTATTAAATTTAACAATTCAATTATCAATATAAATAGCTATATTTGTAATTTAGGTTGTTTAACTTATAAAATTAACTTTTCAATAATTAAAATCAATTAAATATTTCAAATTCAAATGACTGAAATTCTAGGTTGTTACATACCTCTCCCTTAAAAGAATTTTGTCCTCGAAATTAACAAGTAAGAAAAATGCCCCAAACCCATTAACTTTTCCAAACCCATTTAGTTCAAATTTTGTTATCACGTTTTCTAAATCTCTAAATTGATTCATAGTTACTGACTAATACCTTTCCAAGTTATAACTCGAAATCATATTTTGGTTATCAAAGTTTTGCAAAATTCTCAAAAAAAATTAACGCCTTAAATTTACAAAAAATTTCACCAACGTCTCCTTTACACAGCTCGATCAGGAAAATTTTACAATATATATATATATAATCACATATACATCTCATCTTCAAGGATGAGGCATCCCATAGGGAAAAAAAATATAAAAGTACGATATGCAATCCGAGATGCTTACCTTTTTTATATTAGCAAGCATATACAATCAATATATAAGGCGAAAGCGAGCTCCAAATGCGAAGCATATGCCATTCACACCTACTAATCATTCAACAACCAATGAGAACAAGCAAGGGAAAGTAATATCAATGTATAACATGTACTAATACAATAACTATATGCAAATGTAACAAGAGGAACCATTCAACAAATATTATCCATCCAAATAATTTATAACCATATCAATTTGCATTTTCAAATATCAACATTTAATTTATTATGACTGTAAGATGTACATATACCATCCATACACAAAACCCGACCGCTCGCTCGATCACACAATTTCATTTTCGAACTAGTATCATTCACATGACCACTCTAGTGCGGACTCAGATCCAATTCCTTAATTAGAAACCACCATGCTCCTTGCATAGCAATATACTATGATAGGGAATCCCAAAATCAATCAAAAATCCATATCCAACATTAGCTACCAAGAATCGAGTGAAAAATTCTATCTCGGACCGATGTAAATCATCTCAAAATTATATATACGAATCTGGATCAAACAGTTATGTGAATAAAAGAATATATGTAACTTACGTATTTATTTCAATTAGTTGCTTATTATAACCCATTCTTTTTTATTTAGATTCCTTTATTTAAGTTACTTGCTTCCCGGTAACAGGGTCGCAGGTTCGATCCCCGTCTGCCCTACTCCCATTCCAAAGGCGCGGAGGTGGGTCCCCGTTAATCTTATTAATCATTCATTTGAAATCAAATTTAATTATTCACATTAATTTTACTTGCATTCATTTATTACTTAGTATATTTCTTTTAATACTAATATCACTTAGAAACCAATGCACCAAATTTTACTTAAGTTTATTATAAACATTTTATAAACCACTTCTCATGTTTATTTTCACTTTACAACTTAAGTTCATATCCATTTCAAATCAAATTCAATTTCATTTAACTCATTTCATTAATTCACTTCATTTACCTTTATTGAGTCAAATTTCTTGTAACGACCCGTATTTTTTATAAATAAAAATATTAAATTTAATAAGATTTTGAAATTTAATATTGTGAGAAATTAAAATTTATGATTTATTTATGAGAAAATTAATTAGAATATGATTTAATAATATTGTTTGAATGTTATTGACAACTATTTTAATCTAATTTCAATTAATTGAAATTATTGTAAAGTTAATTTGGTTATAATTGTAAATAAGGAATTAAATTGGTAATTAGTGGAATTAATGAAATCGAAATATTATAATTAATATGAGTAAGATGATACCTGTCGAATATGAATGTAATAAAATGTAAACTAATGTTAATTATATTCATAAGGTAATAGTTGATTCAATAATAAGTGTGTAAATCGAAATAAAAGAATTTATTGAAATTAAAATATAATTAACTGGGATTTTACTACAGTTGTTATTGAACGTTGAAATTTGTGCAATATTTAAATATTGGATTTAACATGGAAAATTTATTTTAAAAGGTTATTAATTTCTATGTAATCAAGAATGATGAAATTGTTAAGTTTTAATTTAGAATTTAAAAGTAATTAAATAAATTTAATAATAATTTATTCAATTACAGTGAAAATTAGCCATTTTGGCCACTGTCTTGGATTTCGACGAAACCAGTTTCATCGGATCCATAACAGTGAATTATTGTAGGATTTCAAGTTTCGTAGCGATCAGACTTGTCGTTTGGCCGTGCGAGCTTGAAATGCGTAGAAATCAATTAAAAGAATTTAAATGAATATAATCTGATTTTAAAAGCTAACTTCCGTATACAATGGAATTAGGGTTTGAAACTAGTTCCGTTGAGTTTAAAAATATCGAAAACCTATATTTCGATATATAGGATGACCTATTTTCATTTCGGGCCAAAAACGGGCTTCTAGGCCTTGGTTATCGCTCTAGCCCATCAAATATTCATTGTTGCATATATATATATATATATATATATATATATGTTGTTATAAACCCTAGCAGCAGCTTCCACTTCATTTTCTCATCTCTAATCCCAAAATCAACCCTAATTGCAGTCTAATGGTAATTGGCAAATCAAATAAAGTGGTTAAAATTCAAACTCTTCAAAATCATATCATATAATATACCATTTCGAAGCTGTCGACGAATGGAGTCAGAGTGTGGTGTTCGTTTTTTGAATTAGCACTCATATCATGCAGAAATTGCAGTCAAAGGTGCTGGCGGCGAAATCAAAGAGGGGCAATTTGGGGGTTTTTGATCGGAGCATCCATTCGCGAAATCAAATTTTGGGTATTGTAGAGCTCGATGTGTAGATTCCAGATTGTAACGACCCGATATTTTCAACCATTCACATCCATTATAAGTGTATAGGTAGACACTCATGCCGGAGTTGAATTGCTCAAAATACCGCGTTGTAATTAAAATTTGGCAAATCTCAGAATATACAGTAAATAAATATAATCACAGATCACAGACACAGAGTAAAATAATGCAGCGGAAGTAAAAGAAATAGTAGTTCATGAAGCTACTATATAAATATATCAGAGTACATAAGATACAATAGAAGAAATAGAGTACAACGGAAGTATAAATAAGATAACCAAGTACAAGCTGAACAGAGCAACATAACTGAAGTCGATAGAACAAGACTAGCAGATAATCTCCAGCGATTCAAATCTCCAGAAGGTGGAAATCCAAATCTGTGAATACTCAGGCTGACCCGAGCGTAAAGCAAAACACAAACACTCGAGTCAGGACAATATATACTTATATAATATAAACCAACTCAAGTGAACTGTAATAAGGTACAAGTAACTTAAAGAATGCTTGGGACCGCCCATTCTTTAAGGATCCGTTAAACTATCTACTATGTAGTAATATTCGCTATTATAATAATGTCTAATCAGTAAAGTATAATCATATAGAAAATAGCGTTAAGGGGATGGAGAACCTTAACGCGGTCGGATCTTAAAATCATAATCGTAGTAAAGCTCGATATGGTAGGTGACACGGCACAACTAGGCAATGCCAGGGTAGATATACCAATTACGCATCCGGACTAGTGGTGACGCATAGCAGCCACTACCGCCCACCTCGAACAACACTCCCAATCAAGGGTGGCCACCAAATCAATCACAAGTAATAGAATGGTATCGAAGAAGTGTGTCCGATAAGAGGTGCTACCTCCTTGGTCCGTCAATCGCTCCTGTTTTAGCCACCTTATGCCAACTCACGGGAGTTGGGTCCACGTAACATACCTTAAGAACGTCGCCACCATCCTACTTCATTTTGGAATCTCCACCGCGTACACGGTTGTCAAAGTGGTTTTCGGTATCGACAGAGAGTATGTCCATATCCGATCCCGGTCTCTTTGCCAACCAATCGTTATTATAACCCGTGGTTATAACTTTTAAAAACAATACTTTACTTCAAAATAAGATATCATTTCAAAATCATGTCTTTATCAAAATAAAGATTTATCATTTCCAAATCATTTCAATATTCTAAAATATCGTATCCTTTCAAACTTCTTTTCAAATCATTTTAATACATCAAAATATTATATCTTTTCAAACTTTATTTCAAATCATTTTTATATATCAAAATATCATACCTTTGATAGTTATACTTCGAAACCAAAATCATTTTATTTCTAAACTATGTTCATTTCAAAACAACATCATTTCCATTTCAAACATATATTCACCTTTCAAATAGTCTATACTTTCAAAGTTATAACTCTTTTGAAACAAAACATTTGAAATCATTATACTTTGAAAATCACAGCATTTCGAAATCATATATTTAAAATCATCTTTTAATTCTATACATTTACAACTTATTAAATTCAAACCATCAAATTTCAATTCAATTACAGTTTACCAACAAACCGTTTCAAATCTTATCAATTCCCAATATAGATTAAATCCACAAAATACAATATTCAATCTTTAGTATATTTCAAAACTTTAAATCTCCCACATTTCATAAATCCAATATCATTTAAATAAACTCAATTAATATATACTTCAAATATTCATTTATCAAATAAATTAAATAAGTCAGAAATCAAGTATCATTTCAAACTCATTTCACAATATCAAAATATTATTCAAAACACCATTCATTTTTATTCATTTAAATCCATTCATTTTATTAAATTTAAATACCATTTTAAACTCACATTAGAAATCAAATTCTTCCACTTAAATATCTCTTCATTATCTTTAGAAATTTAACATTTAATTTCCCAAAATTATATCATTTTCCAGAGATTATTTTTCATTAAAATTAATTTAAAACAACAAAATATAGTTTCCGTAGCACTTATAAAATGCTACGTAAAGTTATAGTTTAAAACAGTTAATTAACACGATCATTTAAATACCTTTATTTCTATGATTTTATAAAAATCAAATTTCCATACAAAAATCAAATTTAATAACAATTAAATTTTCATTTCTTTAATTAAATTATTAACTTAACAACTAAGTTTAAATTTCCAAAAATATAATTAAAATTTCACTTTTAAACAAATTTCACAAAATTCAATTTAAGTTATATTTCCAAATTCAGCTTAAATGTTCATTTATTCCATATTTTAATTTATACAAAATCATTAACACCTTTAAAACATTATTATTACTTAATAAAAATCACTAAATTCATCTTTAAATCAAATTTGTCATATTTTCTTACTTTACAAAAATTCCATTTATAACCAAAATCATAAATTTCAAAATTAACTTATATTTCAAATTCTACTTCACCATTTACTTAATTCACTTATTTAATTTGTAGAAAATCACAAATACTTTATAGAAATCATTTTAATGAAATTTAAATCAAAATACCATAATATTTACATTAAAAAAAGTATTTTAAAAATTTCAGAAAAATATATAAACCACGGGTCTGTATATAATTTTCTAGCCTAGGTCAAGTGATACGGATATGTATCATTTCAATCCGCAGTTTACAAAGAAAAACCGGGTTTTATCATTTCAAACCCGCAATCCCAAGTAATATAAATAAATAAATAAAAACCGTTCAGGCCTATCATTTCAGCCCATAACGATTTTTCCTTATTCTAAAGTCCGTTCGGGTATGTATCATTTCAACCCATAGTGATTCTAATCTACAGGGAACTTGCAGTGTGATAAACTGATATAAATAAACAGAATAGCATGAGATAACAGTAATAGATGATATAACATATGTAATAACAGGGGTAAACATTATATGATCATAATATAACAGTTACAACAGGATGATATAATTTTACAGATTCAAATGGTGTCAGTTTACTAGTTATATAAGTACACATTGTCTGGTGAGAATTACTCACTTGTTAAAAGCTGGAGATAGCCACCAAAGCACACAATACAAAGACTACGAAGGCACGACAACTTGAATATGATTTGAGTGAGAGAGCCAAAGATGAATCTCCTTGGATACATTTGAACAAACAATAAAACAATATATAAGTTTCAACACAAGATACCATTAACAATGCTAGAATTGGATGCATAAAACAAAGCCAAAGTGTTTGCACTTGCTTTCTACCATCTATGCTTCAGTTATGATCTGAAATGGCACGGCTACATCATGGTTTTAGATCAGGTTTGTGTTCCTAAAGGTCGGTCATAGCATGGGAAAATGATGGAGCAAAGGTTTGTGAGCACGAAACAACAACTACAAGGCAACACGTACTGTTTTCAAGGAACTAAAGGTCACGGCCAAGCACTCCAAGTCACGGACAGTCTTCAGGTGGTCAACTACAGGTGTGGCAGAGGTGTATGGGTCAGGAAAAGGCTGGTGGTGGTGGTGTATGGGTCGGCCTAACCTAGAGAAAGTGGTGCAACATTTGGTGATGTAGAAACTACCAATACAAGGCAAAAGCATGAGTTCAAGGCCACTACAAGGCTCGGGCAAGGCATGGAGGGGCATGGCCATGGCTCAGGGGGTCAGGTGGTGATGTGGCATGATGTGTCAGGTCTGGAACAGGAGGTGGTGGTGATATATGGTCAGCCATGTGGTGGAGAGAGGTGATGGAAGGTGGATGGCTCGGCTTGTATGCATATAGGTGATGTTTGTGCAACTTTGGTGGAGTTTCATCACATAGGGGCTCGGCTATGGCATGGGAAGGTGCTGGAGGTGCTGTTGTTCAGAGGGGGTGGTGGTGGAGGTGGCCAAGGTGGAGGAGGAAGGAGGCCGATCCAATAGAGATGAAGAAGGCAAGTGCAAATCACAAAAGAAAACAAAGAAAACATGAAAAGAAAAGATGTTTTTTTACCAAATTTTTGAATAACAAGGAGATGGCCGTATTTTTTTTGTTGAGGAATGTTTGAGGAAGTGTAATTCACGTGAAAATGAAGATGTGGCTGAAGAGAATTGAAGTATACGGCCAAAATCAATAAAGAGAGGAGTTGGGAAAATGAAAGGTCGGAAGAGGAAAAGACTTTGGAAATCTAAGAGTTTCAAGTCTTTTCAAATTTCCACAAATTCATTTTAATTTTATAAATACATAACAAGGCTGATAATAAAGATAAATAAACTCAGAAAATAAAATAAATAAGAAAAGAAAATAAATAAATTTAAATAAAAATCAAATAAATAAAGAAAATGGCAATATATACATAACTAGGCTTTATAAATTTGAAACAAATTCAAATGAACTTTAGACAATCTTTATGTACTTGAAAAATATTTATAAATAAAGATAAGAACACACAATAAAAATTAATTCACAAAAATAAATAAATAAAATTTAATTAAATATAATTTAATGAAGAAAATAGCAAAAAAATGGAAACTAGGCTTTATAAATTGAAATAAATTCAAGTATACTTTAGAAAAATTATATTATCATTTTAAAAATATTAAAAGACATTAAATAACCTATTAACACATATTAAAACAAAATATGACAATAAAAATATAATTTATATGATTTAAAATAAATAATATTGCAAAATAAACAGTTTATACACAAAATTGAAAATTACATAACTTCTACAATTTAACTCCGTTTCCAACGAAACGAAAAGCTGTATTCAAGTTATTAAATCTATTTTCATAATAAAAGATAAAATTTAAGAATTTTAATATTTAAATTTAAAAGTTAAAAGTCAAAGTTTGACCAGTTTGACTAGAAATCCATTTTTCAGTAAAATATCCAAATTACACCATTTTGAAATTATAATTCACCTAATAATTAAGTTTTATTTTAAAAATGAAATGTTTGAAATAGAACAAGTTTAAATAATTTAAAATTAAAATAAAGTCAAAATTAAAATATATGCAAAATCTAGGGTTGTTACACTCTCCCCCACTCAAAACTTTTCGTCCCCGAAAAGGAATGAAGTACGGGAAAGCACAGAAAAAATAGAGTGAAATAAGATTAAGACAAGATGACAAGGAGATTGAGATTATACCTGACAACTATTGTTATAGGTAAGTTTAACAAGGTGGATGGCAAGCAATGCTCAGATTAAAATAAGTACCAAAGATTATTAAAGATTATAGAAAGATTTCTTAATAGAAAGATTATTAAAAGATGCCTATACCAGTCTGTAGCAAGATGAGGAAAATAAGAATAACCAAAAGACAGTTTGAAAACAAAATAAGATAATAGGTTTGAAATTTCCATGGTTTCAGCTTAAACTGATAATTAATTTTACACAAGTTAAATAAATCTTAACTACCTCTAATTACATTATCTTATCATCCAATTTTCTTAAACTTAACAATTTCAGAAATCATGGATTGGAAAAATCATTATTATACTCATAATGTACTTAATAAATTTAATTCTTCTCTATTCCTAATTATAATTAAATTTATCACTTTCAATATTTTATCACCTATGTTAAATATACTTACACTTATTATAACCATTTTAATTTATTCCTAATTCCCTTAATATCATTTATATTGTAAATTATTCAATTAACCTTTTAGTCTATTTACCTCTTTTATTCTTTTTATAACTAAAATTTAAGTGTATAATATTTATTATAACCACTTAAATTTTATTTATAAAAATCTTTTTATATTGTATATTATCCAATTACATTATTAACTTCTAAAAATTAAGGTAAGTTATATTGGAATGCAATTGAGAATTATACAAATAAACTTTCTAAAATTAATATACACTATAAACATTCTAATTCAATCATTTCAAGCTTGAATATTTATTCAAAATTTTGATTTTCTTTTTATACTTGAAGTTATTATTTAAGATAGAATTTAAGAATAAAATTTCCGATTCTTTTCAAACCATTTAGAGATAAATAAATGTATGCACAAAATTTGTCAAATCAAATTTTAAATCATATATCTATATATATTATAAATCAAATCATCTTTTAGAAATTCATATCAATCAAGTTTCCCAAAACAAAGCTGTAGCAAGACTACAGAATGGTTTCTTCACTTCGAAACTCGAAAATGAACGTCGATGATGCTGCAGTCATCACCGAAATTATTTTCCAGCGACAAAGAGAAGAGCACTTAATTTTTAAACTTTAAAATCCTTTAGAGACAAAAAAAAAATTTATTCAAAAATACTTTAAATAATATCCTTTTAAAAATTTTAAACACAAGGTTTGAAATCCATCGGAAATTAAGCTCTTTAAATTTCTTGTTTTAAATTCATTTCAGTTCCCAAATAAATTTATAAACAACTATTTATAAATTCCTTTATAGAACAATAAATGATAAATCAAGTATTATCATTTTAAATAATCAATTTAAACCAATTTATTAAGTTCCATAAATTTACTTATATATTAAAATTTATTTAATTAACCAAATTTTAAAATAATATTGTATCGGTTTTTCTGTCAAAGTGTTTTAGAAATCCTATCGATAGCGTTGATCAAACGAATCGATCGGAAACCCAAATCGACATCAACAACTCAAACAACACAATATATAATAAAATATAGATTTAAAAGTACAATTCAAAATGTTGGAGATAGTTTGGAAACAAAGACAAGATGATTAATTAACAAAATATGAAGATGGATAAGCTTAGATAAATCGCGGGCAACCTTAACCAGGTCAACCGTGACTTAATGAATAAGAGCAAATGTGGATTTTCCTGGGGTAAATCTACATCCGATCTCAAGAGATAGAGTTTGGAATAACAAAAGATATTAGCATCTAAACCAAGGATAAATATAAATCTCTGGTGAATCGATGCTAATTGTAAAGGAGTTTCACCCTTTTACAAGAAAATTAGAATATTGGCGAGACCGCCAATTCACTATAAAGATCATTCGAAGTGGAGTTTTGGAATACTCCAGAATCAAAAGAAGATGAATAGTGAGGGACAAGAATGAATTTTGGAACCGCAGGGAACGTTCCAAAAATTCAAAGGAAATTCGAATCAAGAGGAAAAGATTCAAACTCAAACGAAAGTGATTCTGTAAATAAATCTACTCCATATGCTGAGTTTTGCCTCAAAGCCAAAGCTCTGATACCAACTGTAACGACCCGATATTTTCAACCATTCACATCCATTATAAGTGTATAGGTAGACACTCATGCCGGAGTTGAATTGCTCAAAATACCGCGTTGTAATTAAAATTTGGCAAATCTCAGAATATACAGTAAATAAATATAATCACAGATCACAGACACAGAGTAAAATAATGCAGCGGAAGTAAAAGAAATAGTAGTTCATGAAGCTACTATATAAATATATCAGAGTACATAAGATACAATAGAAGAAATAGAGTACAACGGAAGTATAAATAAGATAACCAAGTACAAGCTGAACAGAGCAACATAACTGAAGTCGATAGAACAAGACTAGCAGATAATCTCCAGCGATTCAAATCTCCAGAAGGTGGAAATCCAAATCTGTGAATACTCAGGCTGACCCGAGCGTAAAGCAAAACACAAACACTCGAGTCAGGACAATATATACTTATATAATATAAACCAACTCAAGTGAACTGTAATAAGGTACAAGTAACTTAAAGAATGCTTGGGACCGCCCATTCTTTAAGGATCCGTTAAACTATCTACTATGTAGTAATATTCGCTATTATAATAATGTCTAATCAGTAAAGTATAATCATATAGAAAATAGCGTTAAGGGGATGGAGAACCTTAACGCGGTCGGATCTTAAAATCATAATCGTAGTAAAGCTCGATATGGTAGGTGACACGGCACAACTAGGCAATGCCAGGGTAGATATACCAATTACGCATCCGGACTAGTGGTGACGCATAGCAGCCACTACCGCCCACCTCGAACAACACTCCCAATCAAGGGTGGCCACCAAATCAATCACAAGTAATAGAATGGTATCGAAGAAGTGTGTCCGATAAGAGGTGCTACCTCCTTGGTCCGTCAATCGCTCCTGTTTTAGCCACCTTATGCCAACTCACGGGAGTTGGGTCCACGTAACATACCTTAAGAACGTCGCCACCATCCTACTTCATTCTGGAATCTCCACCGCGTACACGGTTGTCAAAGTGGTTTTCGGTATCGACAGAGAGTATGTCCATATCCGATCCCGGTCTCTTTGCCAACCAATCGTTATTATAACCCGTGGTTATAACTTTTAAAAACAATACTTTACTTCAAAATAAGATATCATTTCAAAATCATGTCTTTATCAAAATAAAGATTTATCATTTCCAAATCATTTCAATATTCTAAAATATCGTATCCTTTCAAACTTCTTTTCAAATCATTTTAATACATCAAAATATTATATCTTTTCAAACTTTATTTCAAATCATTTTTATATATCAAAATATCATACCTTTGATAGTTATACTTCGAAACCAAAATCATTTTATTTCTAAACTATGTTCATTTCAAAACAACATCATTTCCATTTCAAACATATATTCACCTTTCAAATAGTCTATACTTTCAAAGTTATAACTCTTTTGAAACAAAACATTTGAAATCATTATACTTTGAAAATCACAGCATTTCGAAATCATATATTTAAAATCATCTTTTAATTCTATACATTTACAACTTATTAAATTCAAACCATCAAATTTCAATTCAATTACAGTTTACCAACAAACCGTTTCAAATCTTATCAATTCCCAATATAGATTAAATCCACAAAATACAATATTCAATCTTTAGTATATTTCAAAACTTTAAATCTCCCACATTTCATAAATCCAATATCATTTAAATAAACTCAATTAATATATACTTCAAATATTCATTTATCAAATAAATTAAATAAGTCAGAAATCAAGTATCATTTCAAACTCATTTCACAATATCAAAATATTATTCAAAACACCATTCATTTTTATTCATTTAAATCCATTCATTTTATTAAATTTAAATACCATTTTAAACTCACATTAGAAATCAAATTCTTCCACTTAAATATCTCTTCATTATCTTTAGAAATTTAACATTTAATTTCCCAAAATTATATCATTTTCCAGAGATTATTTTTCATTAAAATTAATTTAAAACAACAAAATATAGTTTCCGTAGCACTTATAAAATGCTACGTAAAGTTATAGTTTAAAACAGTTAATTAACACGATCATTTAAATACCTTTATTTCTATGATTTTATAAAAATCAAATTTCCATACAAAAATCAAATTTAATAACAATTAAATTTTCATTTCTTTAATTAAATTATTAACTTAACAACTAAGTTTAAATTTCCAAAAATATAATTAAAATTTCACTTTTAAACAAATTTCACAAAATTCAATTTAAGTTATATTTCCAAATTCAGCTTAAATGTTCATTTATTCCATATTTTAATTTATACAAAATCATTAACACCTTTAAAACATTATTATTACTTAATAAAAATCATTAAATTCATCTTTAAATCAAATTTGTCATATTTTCTTACTTTACAAAAATTCCATTTATAAACAAAATCATAAATTTCAAAATTAACTTATATTTCAAATTCTACTTCACCATTTACTTAATTCACTTATTTAATTTGTAGAAAATCACAAATACTTTATAGAAATCTTTTAATGAAATTTAAATCAAAATACCATAATATTTACATTAAAAAAAGTATTTTAAAAATTTCAGAAAAATATATAAACCACGGGTCTGTATATAATTTTCTAGCCTAGGTCAAGTGATACGGATATGTATCATTTCAATCCGCAGTTTACAAAGAAAAACCGGGTTTTATCATTTCAAACCCGCAATCCCAAGTAATATAAATAAATAAATAAAAACCGTTCAGGCCTATCATTTCAGCCCATAACGATTTTTCCTTATTCTAAAGTCCGTTCGGGTATGTATCATTTCAACCCATAGTGATTCTAATCTACAGGGAACTTGCAGTGTGATAAACTGATATAAATAAACAGAATAGCATGAGATAACAGTAATAGATGATATAACATATGTAATAACAGGGGTAAACATTAAATGATCATAATATAACAGTTACAACAGGATGATATAATTTTACAGATTCAAATGGTGTCAGTTTACTAGTTATATAAGTACACATTGTCTGGTGAGAATTACTCACTTGTTAAAAGCTGGAGATAGCCACCAAAGCACACAATACAAAGACTACGAAGGCACGACAACTTGAATATGATTTGAGTGAGAGAGCCAAAGATGAATCTCCTTGGATACATTTGAACAAACAATAAAACAATATATAAGTTTCAACACAAAATACCATTAACAATGCTAGAATTGGATGCATAAAACAAAGCCAAAGTGTTTGCACTTGCTTTCTACCATCTATGCTTCAGTTATGATCTGAAATGGCACGGCTACATCATGGTTTTAGATCAGGTTTGTGTTCCTAAAGGTCGGTCATAGCATGGGAAAATGATGGAGCAAAGGTTTGTGAGCACGAAACAACAACTACAAGGAAACACGTACTGTTTTCAAGGAACTAAAGGTCACGGCCAAGCACTCCAAGTCACGGACAGTCTTCAGGTGGTCAACTACAGGTGTGGCAGAGGTGTATGGGTCAGGAAAAGGCTGGTGGTGGTGGTGTATGGGTCGGCCTAACCTAGAGAAAGTGGTGCAACATTTGGTGATGTAGAAACTACCAATACAAGGCAAAAGCATGAGTTCAAGGCCACTACAAGGCTCGGGCAAGGCATGGAGGGGCATGGCCATGGCTCAGGGGGTCAGGTGGTGATGTGGCATGATGTGTCAGGTCTGGAACAGGAGGTGGTGGTGATATATGGTCAGCCATGTGATGGAGAGAGGTGATGGAAGGTGGATGGCTCGGCTTGTATGCATATAGGTGATGTTTGTGCAACTTTGGTGGAGTTTCATCACATAGGGGCTCGGCTATGGCATGGGAAGGTGCTGGAGGTGCTGTTGTTCAGAGGGGGTGGTGGTGGAGGTGGCCAAGGTGGAGGAGGAAGGAGGCCGATCCAATAGAGATGAAGAAGGCAAGTGCAAATCACAAAAGAAAACAAAGAAAACATGAAAAGAAAAGATGTTTTTTTACCAAATTTTTGAATAACAAGGAGATGGCCGTATTTTTTTTGTTAAGGAATGTTTGAGGAAGTGTAATTCACGTGAAAATGAAGATGTGGCTGAAGAGAATTGAAGTATACGGCCAAAATCAATAAAGAGAGGAGTTGGGAAAATGAAAGGTCGGAAGAGGAAAAGACTTTGGAAATCTAAGAGTTTCAAGTCTTTTCAAATTTCCACAAATTCATTTTAATTTTATAAATACATAACAAGGCTGATAATAAAGATAAATAAACTCAGAAAATAAAATAAATAAGAAAAGAAAATAAATAAATTTAAATAAAAATCAAATAAATAAAGAAAATGGCAATATATACATAACTAGGCTTTATAAATTTGAAACAAATTCAAATGAACTTTAGACAATCTTTATGTACTTGAAAAATATTTATAAATAAAGATAAGAACACACAATAAAAATTAATTCACAAAAATAAATAAATAAAATTTAATTAAATATAATTTAATGAAGAAAATAGCAAAAAAATGGAAACTAGGCTTTATAAATTGAAATAAATTCAAGTATACTTTAGAAAAATTATATTATCATTTTAAAAATATTAAAAGACATTAAATAACCTATTAACACATATTAAAACAAAATATGACAATAAAAATATAATTTATATGATTTAAAATAAATAATATTGCAAAATAAACAGTTTATACACAAAATTGAAAATTACATAACTTCTACAATTTAACTCCGTTTCCAACGAAACGAAAAGCTGTATTCAAGTTATTAAATCTATTTTCATAATAAAAGATAAAATTTAAGAATTTTAATATTTAAATTTAAAAGTTAAAAGTCAAAGTTTGACCAGTTTGACTAGAAATCCATTTTTCAGTAAAATATCCAAATTACACCATTTTGAAATTATAATTCACCTAATAATTAAGTTTTATTTTAAAAATGAAATGTTTGAAATAGAACAAGTTTAAATAATTTAAAATTAAAATAAAGTCAAAATTAAAATATATGCAAAATCTAGGGTTGTTACACAGATCTAGTTTCGTTTTAAGAACAGAGCAACGGTATGGCCGGGATTTGACTTGGAAGTTGATCATCGTTGGAACTTTGACCGTGGATTGGCGACGATTGGAGCGTCTATGTGAGATGTCGGCAGTTCAATTGTGTAGAGGAGGTCGAAAGCTTTTAGATGCAAGTGGTCTCATGGCAAACAGAGCCCTAAGGTGACCGGAAATCACGGTCAAAATTGACTGGGCGGAGGTGGTCTCGGCGTTGACCAGATCTAGCCAGAGGGTAATTTTGCAAAAAAGTCCCTGTAATTTTTATATTTGCAAATTTGACCTTGAAACTTCTAACCTTAATAACTTTTGCATACGAACTCCGATTGAAGTGCGGTTTCTTCTATTGGACTCGTATTGATAATATGAAACTGGTTTAGCTGCATTTGGAGATTGTTCCAATTTGGGTGTTCTTTTGGATTTTAAATTGACTAGAAATCAAAGGTGAGTGATTTAACCCACTCACAATACTAAACCATCTTATGTTGGTTAAAGTAAATTTATGTTGTGGTTAGAATATTTTTCATTGTTGTTTGGCAGTTTAATTTGACATTTTAAATTTAAATTGAATTTTATTGAATTAAATTGTCATTTAAATTAATATTGAAACTAAATTGATAGTTAAATACCTGATATTGATAACTAGTTAATTGTTGTGATTTATTGGCTGATTTGGATGTTGATTGTGATTAATGTTTATTTGTTGACATTTGGATGATTGGATGTTATGTTTACTATGTATGTTGTTATCACACTACAAGTCCCTTAGTTTGTTGTTAGGAAAAATCTATGGGTTGAAATGATACATACCCGAACGATCTCATAGATTAGGGAAAATCTTTATGGGTTGAAATGATAAACCTAAGCAATTTTGTTGATTTGGAAATTTTGATTCGGGATACGGGTTGAAATGATGTATACCTGGAAAATTTAACTATTTTGGGGTTGAAAAGATATATACCCTATCACTTGACCATAGGGTAGAAAATTATATATGGACACAGTTGGTCGGTTTTAGATTATTTTCTAAATAGTAAAGTATGTTTGATTTTTAAATTTAAATTTAATGATTTTATTTTAAAAAAATTATATTTGGAAAATAATTTGTTTAATATGTTTTAAAGTTCCAAATTGTAAGTTAATATATGGTTTAAATGTAAATTTAAGATTTTAACTTATAATTTTATTTAGTTTAAATATATATTTTAAATAGTTAAACAATTTAATTTAATAAATTATTTAATATAGTTTAATATATATATATATATATAATTTAATTTAATATAATAAATATAATTTTTATTTAAGATAATAAATATAGATTTTTATAATAACTTTAATAAATAAAAATGTAAGAGGTTTTGTAAAGATTTTATAAAAGATTTTATAGAGGATTTTATAATGGATTTTTGAAAAAAGATTTTATAAAAGATTTTATAATGGATTTTTAAAATGATTTTTATAAAAGGTTTTAAAGGATTTATAAAGGGTTTTATAAAAGAACTTGTATAAAGGGATTTAGATGCATTTTAAAGGAATTTTTCGTAGAAGTTTATGAAAAGGGGAAGAGTTGTAAACTATTTGGGAATTTTAAAATAGCTTTACAAATGGTTTTAAAGCATATAAATAGTTTATAAATGGTTTAAGAGAGATTTATAAATTATTTTCGAAATTGATTGAAAAAAATCTTCATCGGCATTTATAAATATATTTATACCTTTGGAATAAGTATATGGACATCTTGATATGAAGGTATAAACTGTTTTCTGTATTTATTATTATAAATGTTTTATAAAATGACCACGGTGCGAAAAATATAACGATTGGTTGTTAAAGAGATCGGTGTCGGATATTGTCAAACTCTCTGCCAATTCTGAAACCACTTTAACAACCGTGCACGTGGTGGAGAATCCAGAACGAAGTAGGATGGTTTGGCGAACGCTTCTGTATGAGGTATGAACGCAGCCCTGACCCCCCTGGGTCAGCTTGATATGACTAAAATCAGGAGCCATAACCAGGCCAAGGGAGGTCGCTCCTCCTATCGGACACACTTCTTCGATACCATATTTGTTACTTTGTTATTGATTTGGTGGCCACCCATGATTTGATTATGGGAGTGTTGTTCGAGGTGGGTGGTAGTAGCTGCTTAGCGTTACCACCAGCCTGGTTCCACAACCGGTAGAATCCTACTATGGGTACAGCCTCGTGTTCCCTGTCATATGCCTTATCAAGCCCACTACGATTTTGTTTTGTGTCGTACCTATGGAGTGCTCTCTGATAGCCCAACGGCTTGGTAGAGTTTACGGTACTGTATAGACTACGACATTTATAAAAATGTGTTAAGGGGGATATGGGTAATGCCTTAATGCTATTTTAATACTTTATTTTTCTGATAGACACTACATATATAGTGTATATTACTACATTTAAATAGTTTAACAGATCCTTAGGAGATGGAAATCCTGAACATCTCTTAAGTATTGCACACATGTTATGCAATGGATAGGAGATGTGAAATCCTGTAAACATCTCTAAAGCCGTTACACTCATATTTATTTACCGTTGATTTAACTTACATATGATCTTTTAGTTATGACTCGAGTGTTCTGTCTTTTCATTACGCTCGGGTCAGTCTAAGCTTTTCAGTGTATTGAAGACCATTTTATTTGGTGGATGAAGATGGAGATTAGTCTACTATTTATTATATATTCCACTACATCATGTTGTTCCGCTGCATTATCCTATTATACCTATAACTCTGATTTGTATTGTAAAGGTGTAATCAAATGTTATTAAATAAAACAGCTTCATGAACTGTTTATTTGATTATTATATTTTGTCATTCCACTGTGAGTTTTGGTGTTTGTTTTTCCTTCTTTTCTCTTATTTTCTTATTTTACCCCATTAACAGTCCTCCCTTTTGAATGGTTTGAGTTGACATGTGTAGTTTATTGTCGATTTAAACCGTCCAAAAAGGTGGGTCATTACATTTCTTTTCAAAATTCATTTTATTTAACTTAGCTTAAGTTAAATTTCATCTCATAGTTAAATTTCAAATTTTCTTTTCTTAATATTTATATTCAACAAATTTAAAATTTTGTTTTAACTTGCTAATTCTCAAATTTTATAAGTTATAAAACTTATTTTCTCATATTTATCAGATTATACTTTGGATTTTTTTTTAAATCAAAATTTGTTTTACCAAAACACAACTTCAATGGTAGCAATCCATCACTTAGAAACTCAAAAATGAATACTAATGATGCTGTAGTCACACAACTTCACATATACTTACAAATAAACTAATGTATATAAACATATATACAAACATACATACATGTTATATTTTAAAAACAATATATATATATATATATATATATATATATTGTGACGATCCGGAATTTTAGATATTTGAAATCAGAATATTTAATTGATTTTAAATATTTAAAAGTTAATTTTTAACTTGAATTTCAAATATAACTATTTATTGGGTGATTAAATTATTGAATTTAATATATGGAAATTGGGTAAAATATTGAATCTGGAGTTTTAAGCCCGGTAAAAATAATTTAAAGGCTTGTAAAATTTATATTAATAATACTGAAGACAATGCAAGCTTTAAATTTGAATTTGGAAGTGATTTGTTCAGTTTCAAAAATATATCGTTTAAATTGATATTTAAAAATAACCTTCCAGGGAAACAGTCTCGGAATTCGACGAAACAAGTTCCATTGGATCCATAATATTGTATTATTATCCAATTTCAATTTTCATTACGTTTGGAGTTGTCGTGTGATCGTACGATAGGTAAACGCGTTGAAAACTTATATCGAAAATTTAATAATAACGGGGTCCAAAAAAAGCTATCTTCTCCATATGATCGAATTAGGACTCGAAACCTTTTCCATTGCGTTCGGAATACGGGTATAACAATAAAATGCCTAGCGGCACGCCTCGATTGGAGGTTGAGATTTTGGGTTGCAAATTCAAGAGGATTTAAATTTGAAATTTAAATATGAAATATATGGTGTTTGACTGGTCAAAATATTCTCATCAGCTGCCTTTCTTTCACCATCAGAGCTTTTTCTAGTCCTTTCCAAAGCATTGTAGCAAGTTGATGCAGGCACGTTAGCATCTCATCGTGCTTTTTCTTGTCTCCTCCCTCTTCTCTCTAAAAGGAACGAAGACAGGTAAATTTATAACAACGAAAAAAGGAGAGTTTGCTCTAAAAATTTTAATGGCCGAGCCTAGGAGAATTCTCGTTCAACATTCAAAAAAGAAATTGCGAGCCTGTAACGACCCGTATTTTTACGGATCGAAACATCGTAAAACAGTCGATATTAGATTGTTAGTATTGTTAAGTCGTCTCGAGTTTAGTTCGACTAAAGCTTAAGTCGCGTAGGAGTTAAGTTGTCTAGAAGTTAAGTCATGATGTAGCTTAAGTCATTCAGAGGTTGAGTCGTGGGGTAGGCTAGGTCAAGTGAACGACCTAAAGGATTGGGAGAACCTTCAGTACTTGACCGACTTAAGAGGGATAGGCGACCTAAGGAAGATGAAGTTGGCAACCTAAGGATTCTGGGGTTAGGTCGTAGGGGAGATAGGTCGTGTGGCAAGCTTAGGTCGTGGGGTAGAGTTAGGTCGGCAGCGACATAAGGAGCTAAGTGGGTTAACGACCTAGGGAGTTTAAGGTGGTTCAAACGACCTAAGGTGTTATCGTAGTTAGGTCGTGAGCGACCTAGTGTTCAGTTATGTTGTGAGCGACCTAAGTTTAGAAGATGGATAGTTAGGTCGTCTAGACGACTTAGGAGTTAGGTCGGATTATCCTATATATAATTAGGTCGTTAAACGACCTAAGGTGTTAAGTCGTTAGGTTGTATTCCAGTTTGTTCGCGACTTATGTTAGGTCGCGTGGATGCTTAAGGGATTAGGTCGTAACTCGTTGAATCGAGTAAAGTGATGGGTCGTTAAGGCGCATGTGTTAGGTCGTGTAGTGATAAGTCGCGAGCGACTTAGGAGTTAGGCTGCTATGTCGTTAGGTCGCGTGAGGGCTTATCAGTTAGGTCGTAGGTCGGAGACCCTGTTAAGTCGTATGGGTTTTTAGGTCGGCATGTGTTAAGTCGCGTGAGGACTCATGTTGTTAAGTCGCTAGGTCGCGCGCTGATGCGCTAAGTCTTAGGTCGAAGAGGCACACGCGTTAGGTCGAAGTGTTTTGATAAGTCGTAGGTCGTGGCTCTATAGGTCGTGGACGACCTAATTCCGAGTGACGACTTAAGGAGATTTCAGCTATAAATACTCGTCCATTTCTCACTTTTTGGGATCCGGATTTCGAAGCGACAAAGTGCTGCCATTTTGAGAGCTCGACTTCTACACTTCTTCACTTCTTTTCTCCACTTTAATCTTTTGCTTTCATCCATCCAAATCGAAGATCAAGTTGAAGATTCAAGAGCTTATCTTCATCCATCGAAGATAGATTTCATCGTTTGAAGCGGATTCGTGATAGATCGAGCTAGATCCTTCGCTGTCCAGATCTGAAGCGTGTTGATTTGGGGTTGTTTAGGTGATTTGGTGAGTGGTGATTATCTCTCACACAGATCCAAAGGAGTATATCGGATTGTTGGCTTGATTTGGTGTTAAAGTAGAGATTTCCATGCATTTTCCTAGTCATATGTGTAGATCCATATAGATCCATTGCTCATGATGATTTGACATCCATTTTACTACATGTTAACCTATGCAAGTTCATTCATCAAGATTATAGAGACATCGCTCATGTTTTCATGCTTATTAGACTTTCGACTCTTTAATTACAAAATTGCCATTATTGTTATAATTGCCTATTTAGATCATATTTGAATGCTTGATTACTTGGATTAATGTTTGATTTGATTGATTGCTATGAATTAGATGATTGATGATTTGATTTAGACCAAAGATGATTCAAAAGCTAAGGGAAAGGCTCTTGAATTGGAAAAGCTGCTCGTGGCATATGTAGCGGATGATGAAGCTCATATGGATAGATTTGATGATGATGTTGAGATGAAGCTTTGCTATGCTGATGATGAGGTGAAGCATGATATGAGATAGTCTTGGTCTAATCCAGACGGGATCATTCCAAGCATGTTGATAACTCGGTGATATGGTTCGAGTTGAGGATAATGGTTGGCTCGAGAGGCGCTTGAGCTAGTATGAAAATAGTCGTCGAGGAGGATGACTAGAAGGCTGAGATCTCATCGTTGTTGAAGTTTCTAGCATGCTCAAAGCAAGAGTACGTTGGGCAGATTCGATAGTCCCTGAAGGCTAATGATTGATAGTCAAGTACTCTGGGCAGATTCGACAGTCCTAGGCACGGGTCACGATGACGTGCGGGAGTTATGTCTAGAACCGGGGTTTCCATTAGCCCTTGACGGACGGCTGAAAGAATGTGCCGGTCATTCAATTAACGATGATATCGAAGCAGTGATAACAGTGATAGCCAGAGTCATGGATGTTTGGTTGTATCGTCATTCGGTCTCAAGAGCGGTATTTTCTGGGTGCTTATCTGATCTTGGTTTAGGCCTTGGGGGTTTGTGCTTGGAAAACATCGCCCTTGACTTGAGTGATAATTGCTTTATTTTAAATTGTATGCTCTGCTATGTTTGCTTCTGCTTAGTGTGTGTCTAGGAGCTATCACTGTAGAAAGAGGTTGGAGTGGGAGGATTGTATTCCTATTCCTTTTCCTTTATGCTCTTTTGGTATGTTGATTAGTTAATTTACTGCTCACTAAGACTGTTGTCTGACTCAAGGCTTTATGTTTTAACTCTTATTGCCTTGGGCTGTTCGTCCATTTTGGGATGGGCAGACTAGGTAGCAGGTGACAGGTGCTGCTCTTGCTTTCCATGGTGTTGATATCGAAGACGAGCTGGAGGGTTGCATATTATCTTCTTATTATATGTACTGGATGTTCCGCTATTTGTATATTCTCTGAGTGTTATGTAGTGAGGCTTGATGTATTGACTATTCGGATGTCTGTATTCAACTATTATGAAGTTTTATATGATGATATTTTGTTCTGTAAAGCTTCACTATACATATGTTCTATTGTATTTTATCTATGCGCTATGAGTAATACGATAGATTCTGATGTTTTAATTTACCTTGACAATCGTCCATGGTCGCCTGGAACACTTTACAGCACATTTTCTTTAGGTTCAGTGCAGGGGTCATGGGCGGTCGTCACAGAGCCCAGCTCCCCTTCATTCCCAAATTTGAACTCAACCTAATCTCATTCCTAAATCAAGCTATGGCTCGCAGTCCTCTCTTCAACAAATTAAAACAAAATCGATTTATCAGAAGAAAATAAAAATGGCCACTCCCTTTCTCAAAATCAAATTGAATCGCGAGGCTGGGGCGAGTCGCGTGGAGGAGGAGCAGTTCAGGGCAATCGCGATTTCTGGATGGGGAGACTTTCGATTCGCATTGGAGGCAGTGCATGCAAGGATTTGTGGGGCGATCGAGCTCTGAGCAGGCATGTTCGTCGGCGGTTCGACTGGATGGGATGCGGCAACGGCTTCGAAGGGACCACTGTTGTATGGGAGGGGCGATGCGTGGGTTTTCGTCGACGTTGGATAAGGGTTTGTCGAGGTAGTTTAATTTTGAAATCTTTTTAAGTTTTATGTTAATATGTTTGCTGTAGATGAAGGAAAAAAAAGTTTTGACAATAAAGTAACAATTATTTTGCTAATTACTATAATTTGTTTTGTTAATTTTATAAACAGCAAGGTAAAGTTTAAATATATATATATATATATAAGGTTTATATAGGAAAATATATATAGATAGATTTTTAGGAAAAAGATAAGATATTTAAAACCCATATAGCCTATTTTTAAATGCAGTTTGAAAAATGGAAAATAAAAACAAAATACAATTTACTAATTTATTTTAGTGATTAATTTGCTAGTTAACTTATGTAATTAATTTGGTAACTGGAAAATGTTTTATTAAAAGGGATTAGTTAAAAAAACTAATTATTAGTTAAATTAAAATAAATAAATTGTTTTAATTAATTCAAATATTAATAAACCGTATAATGTTATAGAAGGTCTTTAATCGTGAAGAGACCGAGTCAAGTTTGAAGTGGATTGCAAAATAATAAAGGTGAGTTAACCTCACTCATTTGGATTACTAGTTGATTTAAATAGTAAAATATAAATTGATGAATGATTGATTGAAATTGATTGGATGTGATATATTATATATAGTAGTATATATATATATTGGAGTGATTGATTTCCCGCATTATATAGCGGATGAGACCCTATGCGCCGCATAATAGCGGATGATATTATATAAACCCATATACCACGATATTCCACCTCGAAGTGGAATTGGTATTGTGCTAACACATCTGTGGATGCAGGAAAATAGGTTGGAGGGATCCAACTGGATTCCTCAAAATGTTGAATTATTTCATATTCAGTGGTGTGATTATTTGATAATCTGTGGTAGATTATATTGGTTATATTGAAAATTGAAATAATGAATGCTATGATTGGTTGAATATATTTTGGTACTTGAAGATATCAAAAATAAGGATTGAATTTTTGAAAGAAAATAAAATGGGAATTTTGAGTAAAATAATTATAGTGAATGTGGATAAACTAAGGAAATGAATTTGGAGAAGAATAAAAAGTTTGATTTTGAAACCCTATTAAATAAATTCCGAATATGGGATAAATGGAGATTTGTATAAATGGGAATAAAAGAATTTGACGACTTAAGTGATATTGTTTAAAGATAAAAGAATTTATTTTAAAAATTTAAGTTTAAAATGAGTTGGAAAAAAATAAAAAGGGGAACTTTGAATAAAGGGTGAAATCGATAATTTCAGTTTTAAATAAGGTTTTAAATCATAATAAAGGAGTGAATATGGAATTAATGGATTTTGGAATAAAATTTGAGTAGGTCAAGTTGAATTTTAAAATGGAAGTGATTCAGAGAATCGATTGGGAAATCGATTAAGTATTTCGAAAACTGTGATTTAAAGGGAAATGAGGGTATGGACATTATAAACTGGGTTTATAAATAAAGTAAAAATATTTATTAGTGGATAAATTTGAAAGTATAAATTTATGGTGAGAATTTATAAGGAGATGGTAAATTGTTTTAAAAATAAAAAGGTGGTTTTATTTTTAAAAGTATGGAAAGGTAAAATTTACGGGATTGGGACGTAAATTAAATTGGGATAAGTCGGGAAGGATTTATAAATGTTGGACGGTTGTATCGGAATGAAAAGTGTAATTTCCTGGAAAGCAAAGTATAATTTCAAAGGAGATTTTTAAGTATGGATTAAAAGTTTTTAAAATTGTTTTTGGAAGAATGTTTAGAAAAATTATTATTTAGTTGTTTTAAAATTTTAAAAGTAAATATTTATTTAAGTTAATTATAGTAGTAATTATTTTAAAGGTTAAATTAGTATTATGATTTAAAAGATAATTATTAGATATTTATACTTTAGACAATAGTTTAAATTTTAAAAAGTAGTTTTTGGCTAAGTTCTACTTAGAGAATTCTTTTAGAAATTCATAAGTATTATTTGGATAAAGGATATAAGTAGTTTTGTACTTAAAAAGCTTTAAGTGTATATTTTGGGATAAAGTGATTTATAATCTAAATTTAAGAACACTTGCGGTTTTTCAGTGGAAACAAAATAATTGGTTGAATGGTTGTTAAATTTGATTGTTAAATAACCGACTATCAATATTGGCCGATGCGCTGATCGTTTCGAAGAGACCGGGATCAGATCTGCTTCATTACATCATGATAGGGGGTTCTCGCTTTGTGTTTGGTGGCGACCAGGAGACTCTTACCCCTACATGTCCCTGAGAGGTAGTATAAGGCCTTGATGTGTTGGTTGCGAGTCGAGAGGCTGGCCGTAAAAGCAAATTCGAGGTATCACTGTATGCCACGGTGGGGCTGGGATGGTTGAAAAGCCTACCAGCCGCTACTGCCTTGCGGGCTGTTACAGTGGTATCAGAGCTGAAGGTTAAGCGAGAACCTTGGCTCTGGTGGGGATTACTCATTAGAGATAGGGTTAGTAGTTCCCTAGAATGAGTTTGAGTGTATTAATAGATATGAGCGCGTATTTGTTAGTGAATATAGAATTGTTTTATATTGTGTTGATTGGTTTGTTGAGTGGCTTATGGATTCTGGTCAATACGAGTAATTAACGTTATTGATAGGGATCTCTAAACACTTGAATAGAACAATTCGACATAGTATTGTTTTAAATGAGGTAAATGAAATAATTTTTCCCAAAATTATTTTTGTATATAAAAGGAATAATTTTCATAAAATTATTATAGTTATATATGGTTGCTTAGTTGTTAGGGAATGATAATATTAAATTATTATCATTGTGTTGTGGAAATTGAATAAGAAAATTGCAATTATAACTGGAAGTTAAGAAATAAATTCAGATAATAGAATGGAATTTGTAAATGTGAATTTTAAATGTGATTTATAATTTGAAATGAGATAAAATTCCAGAGTAATATTTGAATATGAATTGAAAGGATTTGAAATTCAAAATTTGGGAAATTTAAATTTCTATTGAGTTTGAAATGATTTTTCAAAAGCTTTGGAGGAATAATAGTGATATTATTCGGAAATATTTTTGAACTGAATATGAAATCGGGTGAGATTTGGAATTAAAAATATTTGAAATGTTTTTAGAGAAGTAAAAGCACTAAACTCTTTTCGGTCACTGGAAAATAATTTCGGTGATGACTACAGCATCATCGATGTTCATTTTCGAGTTTCCAAGAGAGAGATTGCTACCTGGATGTTTTGGATTGGTGTTTGTTTACAAAAATTGGGTTGATTTTGGAAATGCAATAGAATAATTTGACTTTGGGTGTATATGACTTCAAAAATGATTTTGAAATGTTGAGAAATTGTTTAAAACTCTGGGAGTTTAATTGAAGAATGTTTATGGAAATATAAATGGGGTCTGATAACTTATAAAATTTGAAATTTGTTAGAATAGAAAAATTTAACTGAAAGAAGAGTTAAACAAAAAGTAAGTGTGACAATAAAATAAAGTGAGTTGGAAGGGATTAGTAAATGGAGTGTAAATAGGTTGGAAAACTTATAAAAGTTTAAATTTAGAATTGAGTTGGAATATAATTTGAATTTAATTAAATAAAAGTGAATTAAGGAAAAGTCTAAGGAGATAAGTGAAATGGTTACTTAAATAAAAAGTTATAAGTTGGAAATATAATTGTGGATAGGCAAATGAATTTATATTTGTAAGTAAATGGAGTTGAAACTGGATATTGGAGTTAAATTCGAATTGTGTGGTATGGAAAATTAGTCGGGTTGGACTAAATAAAGCAAAGGATTGTAATAAAATATGTAAGTAAACGAATTGATTTAAATTGGTAAGAAAATGAATTTAATTGAATATTGGGATGATATTTAATTTAAATTCTACAAAGTAAAGTGAAGTTATAGAATTAATTTAAAGTGGCCTAAAAATAGTAAAAGTTTGGGAATAGAAGTGTTTGAGATATGAATAATTGGTAAGTGGGATTAGTTTTAGAAATGGATTAAATAAATATGGGTTGAGATAAGGTGAATAAATTCAATATTCAAAGTTTGAAGATAAATTGAATTTAAGTAAAATTGAAAATTAAAATTTGGATAAAGGATGGAAATAAAAGTATTGAGATTTGAAATGAATTAGTAAATTGAAGCAAATTGAAATTTATATGGAATTGGAATTCAATTTGCATATAAACTTCAGTAGTGAAGTAAAAATAAATATAAGAAGTATATAAAATATTTATATTGAACTTAAGAAATGAATGGAGAAAGTTCTTAAGTAAATTTGGTATTGGAAGTATACTAAGTTAATAATTGGATGAAAATCAAATTGGAAGTTGTGAAATGGGAAATTGAGAATAGGTGTATAGAAATCAAAATAAATGTGAATAAAAAGAGAATTAATATAGCTAATAATCAATGGAGATAAATATGTAAGATGTACGTATATTATTTTATTCGCATAACGATTTGATCCAGATTCAAGCACAGAATTTCGAGATATTTATATCGATCCGAGTTGGAATTTTTCACTCGATTTTCGACGGCGAACCCTGGATATGGATTTTTGATTGATTCTGGATATTCTCTATCATAGTATATGACTATGCGAGGAGAATGACGGTTTCTGATCAAGAAACCAGATATGAGTCTGCACTAGAGAGTCGGGGGAACGATACTAGTTCGGAAGTGAAATTGTGTGATCAAGTGAGCGATCGAATTTGATATTGCGTACGGATGATATATATGCATCGTACGGGCTTAAGTAAAGCAAATGTTGAAAATTTTGAAAAGAAGTGAATAAAATGATTTTGAATTCGGTGATTGGATATTATTGCTAAGTGAGGAACATGTGTTTTAAAGGAAAGGAAATTGGCGTCTTTGATTTCAGAAGATAAATATGAATTGCCCGACTAAAAGGTATGTATTTAATTGGCATATGAAATTTGATGGTTTTCTGGTCTAGCCACTTGGGTTTTGTTTTCTTTTGAAATTTGGGGGCCCGCAAAGGCATTTTGTAGTTATACCGAGCTAGCCGCGCAAAGGAGACGCTGGCAAAAAATTTCGAAAATTTAGCGAGTTAGAAAAATTTTGAGAATTTTTTTTGGATAATTTAGAAGTTTGGTTTTAAATTATAATATGAATGGGTGAGTAAGTAATATTGGTTGGAATCTATGGAAGGGTTTGGAAAGTTAGTAGAAGTGATAGTTTGTCTGTAATAAAAAGATTGTGTTTTGGGAAGTTGTTAAAACTGTTTGGTTTTGGGAAAATGGTGATGGGTTGTGGATCATTCTTCGTAACTAGAAATTTCGGGGACGAAATTCTTTTAAGGGGGGAGGAATGTGACGACTCGGAATTTTAGATATTTGAAATCAGAATATTTAATTGATTTTAAATATTTAAAAGTTAATTTTTAACTTGAATTTCAAATATAACTATTTATTGGGTGATTAAATTATTGAATTTAATAGTTGGAAATTGGGTAAAATATTGAATCTGGAGTTATAAGCCCGGTAAAAATAATTTGAAGGCTTGTAAAATTTATATTAATAATACTGAAGACAATGCAAGCTTTAAATTTGAATTTGGAAGTGATTTGTTCAGTTTTAAAAATATATCGTTTAAATTGATATTTAAAAATAGCCTTCCAGGGAAACAGTCTCAGAATTCGACGAAACCAGTTCCATTGGATCCGTAATATTGTATTATTATCGGATTTCAATTTTCGTTACGTTTGGAGTTGTCGTGTGATCGTACGATAGGTAAACGCGTTGAAAACTTATATCGAAAATTTAATAATAACGGGGTCCAAAAAAAGCTATCTTCTCCATACGATCGAATTAGGACTCGAAACTTTTTCCATTGCGTTCGAAATAGGGGTATAACAATATAAACGCCTAGCGGCATGCCTCGATAGGAGGTTGAGATTTTGGGTTGCAAATTCAAGGGGATTTAAATTTGAAATTTAAATATGAAATATATGGTGTATGATTGGTCAAAATATTCTCATCAGATGCCTTTCTTTCACCATCAGAGCGTTTTCCAGTCCTTTCTAAAGCACTGTAGCAAGTTGATGCAGGCACATTAGCATCTCATCGTGCTTTTTCTTGTCCCATCCCTCTTCTCTCTAAAAGGAACGAAGACAGGTAAATTTATAACAACGAAAAAAAGGAGAGTTTGCTCTAAAAAATTTAATGGCCGAGCCTACGGGAATTCTCGTTCAACATTAAAAAAAAAATTTGCGAGCCCAGCTCCCCTTCATTCCCAAATTCGAACTCAACCTAATCTCGTTCCTAAATCAAGCTATGGTTCACAGTCCTCTCTTCAACAAATTAAAACAAAATCGATTTATCAGAAGAAAATAAAAATGGCCACTCCCTTTCTCAAAATCAAATCGAATCGCGAGGCTGGGGCGAGTCGCGTGGAGGAGGAGCAGTTCAGGGCAATCGCGATTTCTGGAAGGGGCGACTTTCGATTCGCGTTGGAGGCAGTGCATGCGAGGATTTGTGGGGCGAACGAGCTCTGAGCAGGCATGTTCGTCGGCGGTTCGACTGGATGGGATGCGACAACGGCTTCGAAGGGACCACTGTTGTATGGGAGGAGCGATGCGTGGGTTTTCGTCGACGTTGGATAAGGGTTAGTCGAGGTAGTTTAATTTTGAAATCTTTTTAAGTTTTATGTTAATATGTTTGCTGTAGATGAAGGAAAAAAAGGTTTTGATAATAAAGTAACAATTATTTTGCTAATTACTGTAATTTGTTTTGTTAATTTTATAAACAGCAAGGTAAAGTTTAAATATATATATATATATATAAGGTTTATATAGGAAAATATATATAGATAGATTTTTAGGAAAAAGATAAGATATTTAAAACCCATATAGCTTATTTTTATATCTAGTTTGAAAAATGGAAAATAAAAACAAAATACAATTTACTTTAGTAATTAATTTGTTAGTTAACTTATGTAATTAATTTGGTAACTAGAAAATGTTTTATTAAAAGGGATTAGTTAAAAAAAACTAATTATTAGTTAAATTAAAATAAATTAATTATTTGATTAATTCAAATACTAATAAACCGTATAATGTTATACAAGGTCTTTAATCGTGATGAGACCGAGTCAAGTTTGAAGTGGATTGCAAAATAATAAAGGTGAGTTAACCTCACTCATTTGGATTACTAGTTGATTTAAATAGTTAAATTTAAATTTATGAATGATTGAATGAAATTGATTGGATGTGATATATTATATATAGAAGTATATATATATTGGAGTGATTGATTTCCCGCATTATATAGCGGATGAGACCCTATGTGCCGCATAATAGCGGATGATTTTATATAAAGCCATATACCGCGATATTCCACCTCGAAGTGGAATTGGTATTGTGCTAACATCTGTGGATGCAGGAAAACAGGTTGGAGGGATCCAACTAGATTCCTCAAAATGTTGAATTATTTCATATTCAGTGGTGTGATTATTTGATAATCTGTGGTAGATTATATTGGTTATATTGAAAATTGAAATAATTAATGCTATGATTGGTTGAATATATTTTGGTACTTGAAGATATCAAAAATAAGGATTGAATTTTTTAAAGAAAATAAAAAGGGAATTTTAAGTAAAATAATTATAGTGAATGTGGATAAATTAAAGAAATGAATTTGGAGAAGAATAAAAAGTTTGATTTTGAAACCCTATTAAATAAATTCCGAATATGGGATAAATGGAGATTTGTATAAATGGGAATAAAAGAATTTGACGACTTAAGTGATATTGTTTAAAAATAGAAGAAATTATTTTAAAACTTTAAGTTTAAAATGAGTTGGAAAAAAATAAAAAGGGGAACTTTGAATAAAGGGTGAAATCGATAATTTCAGTTTTAAATAAGGTTTTAAATCATAATAAAGGAGTGAATATGGAATTAATGGATTTTGGAATAAAATTTGAGTAAGTCAAGATGAATTTTTAAAATGGAAGTAATTCAGAGAATCGATTAGGAAATCGATTAAGTATTTCGAAAACTGTGATTTAAATGGAAATGAGGGTATGGACAATATAAACTGGGTTTATAAATAAAGTAAAATATTTATCAGTGGATAAATTTGAAAGTATAAATTTATGGTGAGAATTTATAAGGAGATGGTAAATTGTTTTAAAAATAAAAAGGTGGTTTTATTTTTAAAAGTATGGAAAGGTAAAATTTATGGGATTGGGACGTAAATTAAATTGGGATAAGTCGGGAAGGATTTATAAATGTTGGATGGTTATATTGGAATGAAAAGTGTAATTTCCTGGAAAGCCAAGTATAATTTCAAAGGAGATTTTTAAGTATGGATTAAAAGTTTTTAAAATTGTTTTTGAAAGAATGTTTAGAAAAATTATTATTTAGTTGTTTTAAAATTTTAAAAGTAAATATTTATTTAAGTTAATTATAGTAGTAATTATTTTAAAGGTTAAATTAGTATTATGATTTAAAATATAATTATTAGATATTTATACTTTAGATGATAGTTTAATTTTTAAAAAGTAGTTTTTGGCTAAGTTCTACTTAGAGAATTCTTTTAGAAATTCATAAGTATTATTTGGATAAAGTATATAAGTAGTTTTGTATTTAAAAAGCTTTAAGTGTATATTTTGGGATAAAGTGATTTATAATCTGAATTTAAGAAGACTTGGGGTTTTTCAGTGGAAATAAAATAATTGGTTGAATGGTTGTTAAATTTGATAGTTAAATAACCGACTATCAATATTGGCCGCTGATCGTTTCGAAGAGACCGGGATCAGATTTAATTATCCGAAAACCACTTCGATTCGGTTTGAACGTTTGCGAATGAAGACCGTGAAGATAATGAAGACAGTGATTCGGTTTGTCCAGACCTAGGGCAACTTGTATGGATGAATGCTATCAGACCATCGTCGGGAGGACGATGAGC
The DNA here is from genome assembly GCA_030737815.1 of Allium fistulosum. NCBI lineage: Eukaryota > Viridiplantae > Streptophyta > Magnoliopsida > Asparagales > Amaryllidaceae > Allium > Allium fistulosum. The sequence continues at coordinate 862,044,215 of CM060905.1, read as the reverse complement.
ATTCCAAGTGAAATGTGTTCTAAAAAGGTAACGCATATCCTCAAGCCTCATCAACTGGGAATGGCTAAAACAAGGGAGGTGCAGCAAGGCTAAGTGGCTAGCAACCAATTAGGGTAAGGTCATCCCTGTCTAGATGTCCCTTTTTGATTTCGGCTTAGTGGCGGTTGTTGATCCCAACCGCGGGGTGATCTTATTCGGACTATCCAGTAAGGGGTAGTCCGGTCTTGTGTTTCAGGGGGTCGGGAGTGATCCTTGGTACTCTGATCTAGGCCAAGTACTGTGACGGACGGTAGCCCAGTAGCCCTGCCATTGTATGGAATCCAATCTGCAATAAGCGCCTGAACGGTTTTGATTGTGCCCAACTATTGCTGGAACGTGAGATGCAAGCATTTCAGCTAGATTCTATTTTACTTTCTATAGACACTATTATAATATCAAACGGTTTTAATATAAAAATGTTTTGGTTATCGTAAGGTAAAAACCCGGCATGTTTATTTGTGGCGTGGTCTTACGAGATACCTTTGATTTCAAAGGATTTTTGAAAACTTTAATAATTCAATTGAGTGTGTTTTTCTCACGCTGGTTTTCCAAACTGACTTGGGTGTTATTTTATTATAATGCTCGGGTCAGACCGAGTATTACAGATACAGGATAGGATGCTGTGGAGCTCAGAAGACGAGCTGGATGGCGAGACGTATCACAAGTACTTGATGTATATTCCTGTGACGACCGCTCATGACCCCTGCACCGAATCTAGAGATAGTGCGCTGTAAAGTGTGCCAGGCAGCCATGGACGATTGTCAGGGTAAGTTGAAAACAACAGAATCTATCGTATTACTCACAGCGCATGGACAAAATACAATAGAACATATATATAGTGAAGCTTTATAGAAAAGAATCTCATTAATAAAACTTCATAATAGTTGAATACAACATCTCAATAGTCAACACAATAAGCCTCACTACATAACACTCAAAGAATACAAAACAGCGGAACATCCAGTACATATAGTAAGAAAGAAACAATATGCAATACTCCAACTCGTCTTCGATATCAGCACCGTGAAAAGCTAGAACAGCACCTGTCACCTGCTACCTAGTCTGCCCGTCCCAAAATGGACGAACAGCCCAAGGCAATAAGAATTAAAACATAAAGCCTTGAGTCAGACAACAGTCTTAGTGAGCAGTAAATTAACTAACAACATACCAAAAGAGCATAAAGGAAAAGGAATAGGAATACAACCCTCCCACTCCAACCTCATTCTATAGTGATAGCCCCCAGACACACACTAAGCAGAAGCAAACATAGCAGAGCATACAATTTAAAGTAAAGCTATTATCACTCGAGTCAAGGGCGATGTTTTCCAGGTACAAACCCCCAAGGCCTAAACCAAGATCAGATAAGCACCCAGAAAATACCGCTCTTGAGATCGAATGACGATACAACCAAACATCCATGACTCTGGCTATCACTGTTATCACTGCTTCGATATCACCGTTAATTGAATGACCGGCACATTCTTTCAGCCGTCCGTCAAGGGCTAATGGAAACCCCGGTTCTAGACATAACTCCCGCACGTCATCGCAGCCTGTGCCTAGGACTATCGAATCTGCCCAGAGTACTCGACCATCAACAGTTGGCCGTTGGGACTATCGAATCTGCCCAAACGTACTCTTGCTTAGAGCATGCTAGAACCTTCAACAATGATGTTATCCAAGCCTCCTAGTCATCCTCCTTGACGACTATTTCCATACTAGCTCAAGCGCCTCTCAAGCATCCATTATCCTTAACTCGAATCATATCACCGAGTTACCAACGTGCTTGGAATGATCCCGTCTGGATTAGACCAAGACTATCTCATATCATACTTCGCTTCATCACATCCTCGCAAAGTCTCATCTCAACATCATCATCATCGAATCTATGCATAAGAGCTTCATCACCCGCTACATATGCCACAAGCAGCTTTCCCAATTCAAGAGCCTTTCTCTTAGCTTTTGAATCATCTTCGGTCTAAATCAAATCATCAATCATCTAATTTATAGCAATCAATCAAGTCAAACATTAATCCAAGCAATCAAGCATTCAAATATGATCTATGTAGACAATTATCACTATAATGGTAATTTCGTAATTAAAGAGTCGAAAGTCAAATAAGCATGAAAACATGAGCAATGTCTCTATAATCTTGATGAATGAACTTGCATAGGTTAACATGTAGTAAAATAGTTGTCAAATCATCATGAACAATGGATCTATATGGATCTACACTTAGGATGAAGAAAATGTATGGAAATCACTATTTTAACACCAAATCGAGCCAACAATCCGATATACTCCTTTGGATCCGTGTGAGAGATAATCACCACTCACCAAATCACCTAAACAACCTCAAATCAACACGCTTCAGATCTGGACAGCGAAGGATCAAGCTTGATCTATCACAAATCCGCTTCAAACGAAGAAATCTCACTTCAACGGATGAAGATCTTCAACTTTAGCTCTTGGATCTTAAATCTTGATCTTCGATTTGGATGAAAGGAATCACTAGATTAGAGTGGAGAAAAGAAGTGAAGAAGTGTAGAAGTCGAGCTCTCAAAATGGCAGCACTTCGTCGCTTCGAAATCCGGATCCCAAAAAGTGAGAAAAACCCTTCCTATTTATAGCAGAAATTTCCTTAAGTCATAACTCGGCTATCTCCATAAGTCGTCTCCGACTTATAACCTTCCGACCTAAGCCCCACCGACCTACGACTTAACAAAACCCTACGACCTAACCAGATAACACCTCAACGACCTAACTATTAAGCCCATACGCGACCTAACACTCACGCGCATACGACCTAACTATTAAGTCGACCTACGACTTAACTAATATGCACGTCCTAACAGAAGATACGACTTACGACTTAACAGTTATGCCCCTAAGTCGTCTACGACTTAACACGTAGGCTACGACATAACATATCAACTCTTAAGTCGCTCGCGACTTAACAACTACTAAGTCGCTCACGACCTAACGCTTACGACTTAACAAAACACATGCTACAGCAACCCAACGACTTAACACAGGCACACTACCTCGCGACTTAACAGACTTACGACTTAACTCGTTCGACTTAACTCCTTAAGTCGTCTACGACCTAACTGCTCAAACACGCTAACTACTAGGTCGCTAAATACTGGGTTGTTAACTCGCTAACTCTTAGGTCGCTAACATCTTATAGGTCGCTCCAAAATACTAGTCTCCTTAGGTCGCGCTACCTCTTAGGTCGTCTACGACCTAAACCACTACCCTTCTTCCCTAGGTCGCCAACCCCCATAAGTCGTCTACGACTTAACTGTTATACGACCTAAGCTCCAAACAACCTAAGCCTCAATATACGACTTAACTCAAACCTTAGGTCGCCTTTCCTTCTTAAGTTGGTCACGACTTATCTCTTAGATCGTTCACGACCTAGGACTTAGAAAAATTATGCCTAAAATCTGAAATGACCTGAAAATGCTAAAATTCCAGATTTTGACGAACTTATCGATCCGTAAAAATACGGGTCGTTACATTCTCTCCCCCTTAGGAATTTCGCCCCTGAAATTCCAAACAAACAAAGCAATCAAAGACTATTCTGTACGCCTACCAACCATAAAAATCAACAAACCATGCATCCAATTCTAGCTTAGCGTACATAATTCTAACACTAGAACAAGTTACAATATCGTGAGATGACACGACACCTTAGGGCCATACCTTGAAGAGTTCAGGATGAGCTGCCTTCATCCTCTCTTCCACCTCCCACGTATAGTCGTTATCATCATCACTCCATTGTATCTTGAGCAACTTAACTACCTTCCTCCTAAGCTGTTTCGTGTCGGTTTCCACAACACGAAGCGGCTTACGAGGTCTTCTATCGACTGGATCAACTTCGAAATCTTCACAACTATCAGCAGGAATCACGGTATTCGAGTCGTGCACATACTTCCGTAGATACGATACATGAAAAACATTGTGCACACCCGATATCTTCTCCGGTAACTCCAGTCTATAGGCGAGCTTTCCAATTCGCTCGAGGATCGGGAATGGTCCAACAAATCTCGGAGTCAATTTCCCTTTCTTCCCGAATCGAATAACATTCTTCAGTGGAGAAATCTTCACAAAAACCATATCTCCTACGTCGAATTCCAAATCCTTACGACGTTTATCGGCATAACTTTTCTGACGATCTTGAGCTGCCTTCATTCGTTGCCGAATGATCTCTATGCAATCTGAAGTCTGACGAATCATCTCTGGCCCAAGTATCAACTTTTCTCCAGTTTCTATCCAACACGTCGGAGAGTTACACGGTCTTCCATACAATGCCTCATACGATGCCATTCCAATGCTTGACTGGTAACTGTTGTTGTACGCAAACTCCCCCAAATGAAGGTGATCTTCCCATGATCCTCCGAAGTCCAAAACACATGCTCTAAGAAGATCTTCCAAAACTCGGTTGACTCTCTCGGTCTGACCATCTGTTTGAGGGTGATAAGCTGTACTCAAACACAACTCGGTTCCCAAAACTTCCTAGAAGCTCTTCCAAAATCCACTAGTGAACAATGGATCTCGATCGCTCACTATACTCTTCGGAATACCATGGAATCGAACTATCCACTTAACATACAACTCAGCCAACCTTGATGCAGTCCTAGTCGATCGAACAGGAATGAATCGTGCACTCTTAGTCAAACGATCTACGATGACCCAAATCCCTTCATTTCCCGTTCTTGTTCTAGGTAATCCATCAATAAAATCCATCGATATCTTCTCCCACTTCCATGTAGGAACTTCTAATGGCTGAAGTAATCCACTTGGCTTCTTCTGTTCGGCTTTTACCAACTGGCAGTTCATACACTTGGAAATAAAATTTCCAACATCCTTCTTCATACCTTCCCAGTAGTAGGTTCTCTTCATATCCCGATACATCTTATTTCCACCTGGATGAATTGTCAGCTTTGAGTGATGACTTTCCTTCAGAACTTCACTCCTCAATTCATCTATATCGGGAACAACTAGTCGTCCTTGCTTTCGAAGCCAACCCTCTCGATCGACCTCGAATCCTTTATCCTTTTCTGGTTCCAATCCAGATTCCAAATCACGGATAATCTTGACAAGCTTATCATCTCGCTTCTGACTCTCGCCAATTCTCTCCACAAGAGTCGGTCTTATCGATAAGTTTGCCAACATCTCAGGTTCCAATTCGCATCTGGGCCTGAAGTCAAATCCAGCTAAATACTCGAGATTCTTCCATTCCAAAAACATGGCTCCCAATCCTGCATGTCTTCGACTTAACGAATCTGCAACTGCGTTACCCTTTCCCAGAGTATAAGCTATACCAAAATCATATGATGCCAAAAACTCTAGCCAACGTTGCTGCCGAAGATTCAAATCCTTTTGGGAGAAAAGATACTTCAACGACTTATGATCTGTAAACAACTCGAATCGAACTCCCATATATAATGTCTCCACATCTTCAGAGCAAAAACAATCGCCGCTAACTCCAAATCATTAGTCGGGTAATTCCTTTCGTGCGGCTTCAGTTGTCGACTTGCATATGCAACAACTTTATCCTTCTGCATCAGCACTGCTCCAAGTCCAGTACCACATGCGTCGGTGTAAACCACCATCTCATCATTCCCGCTTGGAATAGTCAAAACAGGAGCACTTGTCAATCTCTCTTTCAGGATTCCGAAAGCTTGCTCACACTTAGCTTCCCATCTGAACACTTGGTTCTTCTTCGTCAATCCTGTTAACGGTGCAGCTACCTTGGAGAAGTCTTTGATAAACCGACGATAATATCCTGCTAATCCAAGAAAACTTCTCACATCAGATGCATTCTTAGGTCTAACCCAATCCTGGATTGCTGCCACCTTAGCAGGATCAACCGCTATTCCATTTCCAGAGATAACATGGCCTAAGAACCTCACTTCACTCTTCCAGAAGTGACACTTCGAAAACTTAGCCTTCAGCTGATGTTTCCGCAAGATTTCCAAGACAATATACAAGTGCGTCTTGTGCTCTTCTTCAGTTCTGGAATAAATCAGAATATCATCCACGAACACAAGCACAAACTTGTTCAACTGATCTCTGAACACTCTATTCATAAGATCCACAAAATATGCTGGTGCGTTAGTCAATCCAAACGGCATTACCAGCCACTCAAAGAAACCGGATGGTGTTCGAAAAGCAATCTTCGGCACACTATCCTTAGCTACTCTCAACTGGTGAAATCCCGTTGCCAAATCCATCTGAGAAAACACCTTGGCTTCGTGAAGCTGATCAAACAAGTCATCTATTCTCGGCAATGGATACTTGTTCTTTTTAGTCACCTTATTCAGCTCACGATAATCGACGCACAATCTCAACGACCCATCTGCCTTGGTTGCAAACACAACTGGTGCACCCCACTCGGACACACTACGCCGAATGAATCCTTTCTGCAAAAGATCATCAACTTGCACCCTCAACTCCTGCTGTTCCCTAGGCGCCATCCGCCTAAGAGGCATCACAACAGGTCTGGCTCCTTCAACTAGATCTATACGAAACTCGATCTCTCTATGCGGCGGCAACCCTTTGACTTCATCAAAGACATCCTCGAATCCATTAGCGATTGGCACCGATGACAGTCCATCCCGTGGAACAACCAGCGAATACATGAAGCTCATGAAGACGCCTTCTTCATGCTTACATCGTATCACAATCTTTTGCCCTTCCACATTCTCGACTGTCACTTCCAGCCTCTCACAATCAACCTTTGCCGCATACCTCCTAAGCCAGTCCATACCCAAAATAATTCTGAACCCCGCAAAGTTCAGAACAAAACAATCACAAACAAAAGAGCAACCATGACTTGACACAACCAGACCACGACATAACATACACAAACAAGATGAACCCCCAACTGGATTAGTCACAACCAATGGCCTATCAACAATATCCGGTTCCAAACCCAACCGGCCTATAAGTTCACTACAAACAAACGAATGCGATGCTCCAGTATCAAACAGAACTCTAACTGGAACACCACATATGAAAAGAGTACCTTGAACCACCACACTCTTTCCCTTCTCTTCAGCGGTAGGAGCCTTCGAAGACGACGGAACAGCTCCCAAAGCATAAGCTTACACAATCTGCTTGTCTCTCCTCGGTTCTGGACAATTCTTCCTGAAATGCCCTGGCTTGTCACAGTTGTAGCACTTCGCCGGCGCTTTCGGATTCTTGCAATCCCTGGAGAGATGGCCTTTCTGCTGACAGTTGTAGCAGGTCACTTCGCCCTTCGGCTTCTTTTGGCCATCCTTACCCTTCTGCTGCTGCTGCTTCCTCTTCTTGTTTCCACCCTGCTGGGTTTTAGACTCTTCCCTGGTCACAGCAACAACAGATCCTTCCTTAGGAAATAGACTCTCATGCCTGAGAGCCTTCTCCACAAGCTTCTCAAATGAATCGTCCAAATGATCCACCAACTGTCTCCCAAGATAACTGTCCAAGCCTGTCACAAACTTCTCATTCTTCTGATATGCAGATTCGATACACGACCGGGCATACTTGGACAAAGCTTCAAACTCAGAAACATACTCAAGAACTGGTCTTCCACCTTGCTTGAGCTCCACAAACTTCTTGAACAGAACAGACTTCTGAGCTGTAGAAATGAACTTAGCCTCAAATCTGACTTGGAATTGCTCCCAAGTAATCTCTTCCTCTGGAGTATTGATGGTAATAGAGTTCCACCAATCAAAAGCTCTCCCTTGAAGCTGCCTTGATGCCAACTTCCTCTTAGTTGCGTCATCAATTCCCAAATCACCAAAGATCCTTCTACAAGCATCTATCCATCACTGGACTTTGATAGTTGATTCTGTTCCCAAGAAAACCTTTCCTCCAAGAGCAGTATAGTCCTTACACAACTTAGCGAAATCCACCGGCTTTGGAGTTTGGACTTGAACTCCAACATCAACTGCTGCCCCCGGAACTGGTATCCTTCTCATGATCGAAGTCATCATAGCTTCGAACATAGCTGCATAATCAGCAGTCCCCTCAGTAGCACGGCCTTCCCTAGCAGCTGGTCTCCCTCTTCGACTCATTCTCAATATCTATAAAAAGGAATGATCAGAACATCTAGAGAAACAACTACATAAAGGACTCAAAATCAACTAAACTACTATATTATATATAGTATTCATCCATCAACATACAATTACGTCTCTCATACGTAGTTACGTCAGCGAGCGTTGGGTAAGATCAATTAACCAATGCTTTGATACCAAATGTGACGACCGCCCATGACCCCTGCACCGAATCTAGAGATAGTGCGCTGTAAAGTGTGCCAGGCAGCCATGGACGATTGTCAGGGTAAGTTGAAAACAACAGAATCTATCGTATTACTCACAGCGCATGGACAAAATACAATAGAACATATATATAGTGAAGCTTTACAGAAAAGAATCTCATTAATAAAACTTCATAGTAGTTGAATACAACATCTCAATAGTCAACACAATAAGCCTCACTACATAACACTCAAAGAATACAAAACAGTGGAACATCCAGTACATATAGTAAGAAAGAAACAATATGCAATACTCCAACTCGTCTTCGATATCAGCACCGTGAAAAGCTAGAACATCACCTGTCACCTACTACCTAGTCTGCCCGTCCCAAAATGGACGAATAGCCCAAGGCAATAAGAATTAAAACATAAAGCCTTGAGTCAGACAACAGTCTTAGTGAGCAGTAAATTAACTAACAACATACCAAAAGAGCATAAAGGAAAAGGAATAGGAATACAACCCTCCCACTCCAACCTCATTCTACAGTGATAGCCCCCAGACACACACTAAGCAGAAGCAAACATAGCAGAGCATACAATTTAAAGTAAAGCTATTATCACTCGAGTCAAGGGCGATGTTTTCCAGGTACAAACCCCCAAGGCCTAAACCAAGATCAGATAAGCACCTAGAAAATACCGCTCTTGAGATCGAATGACGATACAACCAAACATCCATGACTCTGGCTATCACTGTTATCACTGCTTCGATATCACCGTTAATTGAATGACCGGCACATTCTTTCAGCCGTCCGTCAAGGGCTAATGGAAACCCCGGTTCTAGACATAACTCCCGCACGTCGTCGCAGCCCGTGCCTAGGACTATCGAATCTGCCCAGAGTACTCGACCATCAAAAGTTGGCCGTTGGGACTATCGAATCTGCCCAAACGTACTCTTGCTTAGAGCATGCTAGAACCTTCAACAACGATGCTATCCAAGCCTCCTAGTCATCCTCCTTGACGACTATTTCCATACTAGTTCAAGCGCCTCTCAAGCATCCATTATCCTTAACTCGAATCATATCACCGAGTTACCAACATGCTTGGAATGATCCCGTCTGGATTAGACCAAGACTATCTCATATCATACTTCGCTTCATCACATCCTCGCAAAGTCTCATCTCAACATCATCATCATCGAATCTATGCATAAGAGCTTCATTACCCGCTACATATGCCACAAGCAGCTTTCCCAATTCAAGAGCCTTTCTCTTAGCTTTTGAATCATCTTCGGTCTAAATCAAATCATCAATCATCTAATTTATAGCAATCAATCAAGTCAAACATTAATCCAAGCAATCAAGCATTCAAATATGATCTATGTAGACAATTATCACTATAATGGCAATTTCGTAATTAAAGAGTCGAAAGTCAAATAAGCATGAAAACATGAGCAATGTCTCTATAATCTTGATGAATGAACTTGCATAGGTTAACATGTAGTAAAATAGTTGTCAAATCATCATGAACAATGGATCTATATGGATCTACACTTAGGATGAAGAAAATGTATGGAAATCACTATTTTAACACCAAATCAAGCCAACAATCCGATATACTCCTTTGGATCCGTGTGAGAGATAATCACCACTCACCAAATCACCTAAACAACCTCAAATCAACATGCTTCAGATCTGGACAGCGAAGGATCAAGCTTGATCTATCACAAATCCGCTTCAAACGAAGAAATCTCACTTCAACGGATGAAGATCTTCAACTTTAGCTCTTGGATCTTAAATCTTGATCTTCGATTTGGATGAAAGGAATCACTAGATTAGAGTGGAGAAAAGAAGTGAAGAAGTGTAGAAGTCGAGCTCTCAAAATGGCAGCACTTCGTCGCTTCGAAATCCGGATCCCAAAAAGTGAGAAAAACCCTTCCTATTTATAGCAGAAATTTCCTTAAGTCGTAACTCAGCTATCTCCATAAGTCGTCTCTGACTTATAACCTTCCGACCTAAGCCCCACCGACCTACGACTTAACAAAACCCTACGACCTAACCAGATAACACCTCAACGACCTAACTATTAAGCCCATACGCGACCTAACACTCACGCGCATACGACCTAACTATTAAGTCGACCTACGACTTAACTAATATGCGCGTCCTAATAGAAGATACGACTTACGACTTAACAGTTATGCCCCTAAGTCGTCTACGACTTAACACGTAGGCTATGACATAACAGATCAACTCTTAAGTCGCTCGCGACTTAACAACTACTAAGTCGCTCACGACCTAACGCTTACGACTTAACAAAACACATGCTACAGCAACCCAACGACTTAACACAGGCACACTACCTCGCGACCTAACAGACTTACGACTTAACTCGTTCGACTTAACTCCTTAAGTCGTCTACGACCTAACTGCTCAAACACGCTAACTACTAGGTCGCTAAATACTGGGTTGTTAACTCGCTAACTCTTAGGTCGCTAACATCTTATAGGTCGCTCCAAAATACTAGTCTCCTTAGGTCGCGCTACCTCTTAGGTCGTCTACGACCTAAACCACTACCCTTCTTCCCTAGGTCGCCAACCCCCATAAGTCGTCTACGACTTAACTGTTATACGACCTAAGCTCCAAACAACCTAAGCCTCAATATACGACTTAACTCAAACCTTAGGTCGCCTTTCCTTCTTAAGTTGGTCACGACTTATCTCTTAGGTCATTCACGACCTAGGACTTAGAAAAATTATGCCTAAAATCTGAAATGACTTGAAAATGCTAAAATTCTAGATTTTGACGAACTTGTCGATCCGTAAAAATACGGGTCGTTACAATTCCGCTGTGCAGTGTAAGCTGTATGGTCAGCTTTTGTAAGGACAGGTTATTATAACTGTCTGGTTGTGTGCTATGGTTTGTGTTGTACTCTGATGATTGTAAGTATTATACCGTTACAGATTCTTTTGTATAAAAATCTGTTGTTATATATTATATTTTGTCCCGCTGCGATTGTGAGATTCTGATGTTGTTTTCTATTTCTTCTTTTACCTCTTTCTTCTTTAACCCTAATGGTTTGTATTTCCAACCACTTTGAGTTGAACTGATGGAGAATATTGTCAGCTCAAAGGGGTACGGATTTGCGGGCTATTACATATATCATAAAAGTTAATATCAACTTAGTTTATTAAATATATGTATATATATAATTCAAGTCAATCGTATATAAAGTTGCGTAAACCTATACTTATACGAACAAACAAATTTTTATATAACTTCCATAAGTTTACATATATGAATAATGAGTTATATACACTACATATATAAATAGCAGCTTATATAAATAAATAATCTATTATAAATTTATACCTTAAACTCAACAGTTTTATACAAGCTAATATAAACTAACAGATCATATATAAACCTATATATATCTATATACACACACACACGGAATGTATATAACTTATACTTTATATACAAACATTATTTATATACATACATATACTGACATAATATATCATATTTAAAACAATATATATATACTGTAACATTATATAATACTGCCATTATATTATACTAACAGATCAACTACAACAATGCATATACAAACTATATATATAATAATATAAACTAAACCCATATATAAATTTATACTTTATATAATCGACACTTATACATAAACTGGCATGCTATAACTAACATAATATAAAATATATATAATACCTTTATATATAGACTAATATAGGAGAGGAGAATGCAAGGAGGGGGGCAAGCGGCCGGCCAGAGGGGGTGTTCGGTCAGGTGGAAGTGGGCGAGGCTGCGGCCATGCTGGCGCGGGAGGAAGGCTATTGATGTGGGGTTGCGGGGCTGTCACGCGGGGAGGTGGTGAGCATGGAAGGCCACGGAAAGGAGATGGCCTCGGCTAGAGGGTGATGGGTTCAGGGGTGCTCTGGATTGGGTTGCTGGCCGTGAGGGTGGGCTTGGGTGATGCCTGTGGGGAGGAGGGTGTGGTGATTCGGTTAGAGGTCGAAGGTGATGGTCGAGGCTTTGGAAAGGCAGGGCTCGGCTGTGCTAAGTGGTTCGGAGGGAGGACAACAGGCGGTTGCTTTGTCTCTTGGTGGATGTTGAAATGAGGTGAAGGCAAAATAAAAAGGGGCATTTCACCAGAAGGACAAACTTTGCAGTCCAATTAGTTTCTAGGACACACATTCAACGAAATTACTTTCAAGGTCAAAATCATCAGAATAATTACTTTCAAGGACAAAGTCAGCAGTCCAATTATTTTCAAGGACATAATTTCATAGGTTTTTAGGCCCTAGAAACTAATTATTTTACGTTTTGTCCTTGAAAGTAATTATTTCAGTTGTGTGTCCTAGAAACTAATTCCACTTGCTAAAGAGGCCCTTGTGGCTAATTTCCACAAATAAAAAATAGAGGAGCAACTTTCGAGAAGAAGAAATGAACAGCAAGTTTGCAGAGCAAAGAAAATGAACCGGTTTAATATATATAGATTTAGATTCTTTTATTTCAAATAACGTAAGCAACAAATCAGATGAAAAGAAATTTGAATAGGAAATGGCTACAGTCAGAAATATTTAATTCTGAAAATTTGGAAGCAGTAACCTTTTTGTTCTCAGCCGTTTCATAATTGAATGTTCACAGAGTATTAAAAGCTCCAAAGTGGATACCGATATGACCATCCATTTCCACGGATTTCGCCGCGTACCGGACTCCGAAATGCATGAATAAATATACTACGAGGATCAGCACAACAAGACAAACAGAATGGTACGCAGATATCAATGATACAATCATCCTATCAAAACTCGATATTCGGTACCCAAAATGCTGCAAATCTGTCGAAAATAAGATAAACCGGGCTATAGAAGTCCAAATTTGATGAAATGAAAGGTGACGTCTCGCTTAGAAAATAGTTTAAATTTTTATTATATAAAAATATTCAGATTTTGAAAGCATTTAATTTCATCAATATTAACTGATTTTAAATTGAAATTGGAAATTATACAATAAAACTAACATATATATTTCCTGAATTTTTTTTTATCATTTTCTATGTTTGAATAGACGTATTCCAAATACCAAATTTTTATTTCCAGATTCAATTATTTATTTTCAAGAAAAATTTCAGTTAATTACGTTATTTAAACCGTTAAAATTTTCGGGTCTTTACAACCTCCCTGCACGCCGCCCTCTAACTTACATGTGTGCATACGAGAGTCGCGACTCCCCTTTAATCATCGAGAACCCTAAATCGCACCTGCCTTCACCTAGTTGAATTCACGATCGCGATTCACTTTGCGTGCTACCTTTTTAAACACGACCCTCTGCCACAACACAGCGTTGTCGCGCTTCCCAAGCGATTCGATCGCGATGCTTTTTTTTAATACGACATGAATTTGATTTTTTCTTTTCGTGTAAATGTTCGAACTGAAAAGAAGGAAGAAAAGGGGTTTCATGCTTTTTAAAAGAAAAGAAGGGGAGGGTCGCGTGTTTCAGAAGGAAAAGGACGTGCGACTTAAAGTTGAAGGGGACTCAACTGTTCATTTGATTTAACCTTTATTTTTATTTTATTTTAAATATCTTGAATCACATACCGTGAAATCTCGACCTCCTATTGAGGCGTGCTACCTGGCGTTCCTAATATTATACCACTATTCTGAACTTAATGGAACGAGTTTCGAGTCCTAGTTCGATCGTATGGAGAAGATAGCCTTTTAAATCGACTATTTAAATTAAATTCAATTAAATTATCCTAGCTGTTTTCAGACCGTATGACCAAACGGTAAACCCAATGCTACGAAATTCGAAATCCGATAATAATACACTATTGCAGATCCAATGGAACTGGTTTCGTCAAATTTCGAGACTGTGCCCCGTATTGCTATTTTAACGCATCGATAAAATCGATGATTTCCAAAATTTTACGAAATCGCTTGAAATTTTAAGTTTTAAAATTATACTAACTAAATTATAATCCCAAATCCAATATTTAAAACCATTTAAATATTCCAAATTAATCGTTGAAAAATCCGAGTCGTTACAGTCGGTCTGCCCTATTAAGTGCGTAGAATCTCTATCGATGCCATAGCATCCTATGTACCAACTAGAATTTATAAATATTGAACAGAACAAATTAACACAATATAAAACATTTATATAACACTAACAAGTATGCTCACACACACACACACAAACGACTCATTCTAGGGTATTACTACCCTATTTCTAATAAGTCAAACCCCACAAAGCTAAGGTTATTGCTAAACCAAAGCTCTGATACCAACTATAATGGTCAACTGGCAGTGAGATAACGCCCACCGTAGCATACATCCGTACCTGTGTTCTGCTTTTACGGCCAACCTCTTGACTGCACCAACCCCATGGGACATGTAGGAGTAAGTGTCATCCGTTCGCTACCAAACCCAGAAGCGAGAACCCCATATCATGCTGCACCCTCCGAGTACCAAAGCAGACACACATGTCAACTCAAACCATTCAAAAGGGAGGATTGTTAATGGGGTAAATAAGAAAATAAGAGAAAAGAAAAACAAAACACAGAATCTCACAGCAGAATGACAAAATATAATAATCAAATAAACAGTTCATGAAGATGTTTTACAAATAACATTTGATTACGCTTTTACAATAGAGATCAGAGTTATACATACAACAGAAATAAATAAATAATGCTGTGGAACAACATGATGTAGTGGAATAAATAATAATAAATAGTAGACTAATCTCCCTCTTCATCCTCTAAATAAAATGGTCTTCAATACACTGAAAAGCCCAGACTGACCCGAGCGTAATGAAAAGACAAAACACTCGAGTCAGAACTAAATAATCTTATGTAAGTTAAATCAAAATAAGTAAATATGAGTGTAACGACTTCAGAGATGTTTACGGGATTTTACATCTCCTATCCAGTGTCTAACGTGCGTGAAATAACTTAAGAGGTGTTCGGGATTCCATTTCCTAAGGATCCGTTAAACTATCTACATATGTAATACAATAAGCTATTATAATATGTCTATAGTAAAGTAAAGTATTAAAATAGTGTTAAGTACCCATATCCCCCTTAACAAATTTTTATATAAATAACGTAGTCTATACAGATACTGTAAGCTCCACCAAACCGGTGGGATACTCAGGGAGCACTCCATAGGTACGGTACAAACCAAAGTCGTAATTGGCTCGATAAGGCATATGACATGGCACATGAGGCAATGCCCAGGGTAGGATACTACCGTTTTGTAGAGCCGGGCTGGTGGTAACGTGTAACGACCCGGATTTTGACACATGTTATTAGAATAATCAAGTGATTTTAAATATTAAAATATTAATTATTAGCAGTCAAATAATAAATTTCTGATATATGGAATATCTGTGTGTATATATATTATACACACACACACACACACATATATATATATATTCTAGAGGCTTTGATTTAAAAGTTTAAAAAATCTAATTTATGGAAATAATTAAATAAACTTCACATTTCAAATATGGGATTATATATATATATATGTATATACAAAACTTATGACATAAAATAAAATAAAATATATATAAATAAAATAAAAATAAAATATTAATAATAAAGAGATAAATACATGTAAGTGGCTATATATGTGTGTATGTTAAATATAGTGTATATGTAATAATTTATACAAAGAAGTACAAACTTTAAGATGGAAAAGATATGTAAGTAGGCAAACATGTACATATGGTCAAAAAATTGTAGGGAAAACTATATATATTTATATGGAGTATGTATATACACAAGGGGACATCATAATGAAGAAATATATAGTCAAGCACAAAATTAATCAAATCTTTCACTCAATATTCAAATCAACTAGGAAAAATCAAGTCAAACAAGTTTTCAAATTAAGTCACCTATTTTTAAAAATCAAATAAAATGAAAGGTCATGTACGTGAAAATGGGCTTCAGCTTTGTTCCCTCTTCTCTATAAATACCACTACCTTATTTATTCACGTATAACATTCTAGCATAAATAAATAAAGGTCTGCCATTTAAAAACCTTGTAGAAAAACAAAGTACTCAACCTCCAACAAACAAAACCAGCAGAGTGTCTCTTTTTCAAAAGCTAGTGAGTAAAACTAAACCTTTTACTTACTGGAAAAAATCTTGTATGCAACTATATGCTTGTAGTTTTGAATGAAACTTTTGATTTGTCAAGTATTCATGTGCTATCAGTATCTATGCTTTATATATGTATGTGTAGTCATGTTGTAAACCTTGTAAAACTTCAAAAGCCTGAACATCATCTCTGTTCTTTGGTGTCCTTTGAAAAGTTAACATTTTGCAACTTTGAAAATCATTATCTCACAATCCAGTTAGTTTTAGGCTATGATTCAAAAAGGAAAATTGGTTGTTTTCGAGTGTAGTAATTCTAAAATTTATTTCATTAAATATCATGAAGTATAGAAAGAGAAAAGCTCAATTCATAGCAAACAACTTAGAAATAACAAAGATTTGAAAATCATAATTCAACCATTTGTTTATATGAACGTGTTTGTCTTTGAAAAACTAGATTTTCGAAAGCAATTAGGTGATTTTTAATCGTATATTGAGTGAGATAGAGGGATTTGATCAAAAAGTGGGTTTTTGTAAAATTCCAGCGGCCGAGGTGTCGTGGTGGCTCGTCGTTGGTGATGAAGGTGGTTTGGGTGATGGTGGAGCTAGGAAAAATGGCGCGGTAATTTCCGGTGGTGCGTGGCGTGGGGTTGAGATCGATTTAGGGTTTACGCCGTATTTTTATACGGGTTTGGTTTTACTGTCACGTCGGTGGCAAGGGACAAAGGTAGGGGTGCGGTATAGGGGGAAAAGCGAGAGGAGGCTATGGCGAACGTTTTGGCAAGATGTGGTGGCGAATGGTGGTATACGGTGGCGAGACGAGGTGGATGAGTGGCGATGGGTTGCTCTAGTTATTGAGGCAGTGGTTCGATTTTCGAACTTTATGTTTTATTCGTATGTGATCGAGATGAGCTGGACGTGGGTGATGTGGGAAGACGATCGGCGGCGAAGGTAGGGTGGTCGGCGGCGTGTACATGTGCACACGATAGTTCAGTAGGAAAAAAATAAAGAGTGGAGAAGAGAAGCAGGTGGAAGAAAAGGAAAGAGGAGAAGAGTTGGAGCCTGGGTTTATTTGAGTGGGCCAAAGCGGGCCAGGTTTTGTTTTTAAAAAAAAGCAATTTAATTAATTTTTGTGTTAATAATCTTTCAAATTTAAAAATATTGTTTCTCTTTCTTTTAAAATCCAATCGACATGATAATTTTTGCATTGTGATCCTAACACTTAATATTTTAATCTAAAATAAATTTTGTAAATTTTCGGTAATATAAAATTTAATTTTTATAATAATAAAATTCTAAATTGATTAAATCTTATGTTAATTAATAAAATTAGTTATTAAATGGATTGTTTAATTTTAATTAACTAATAATAAATCGTTTTTATAATTAATTTAATTTATAAGTAATTTGGATTAAAAATACAAATGGATTCAGTTAATTTAAATTAATTAAATTCTGATTTGTGAATTGTTTTAATACTAGTTTTTAATCGTTAAATTAGTTAATGAACTATGCTTTGGCTTATTTGCTCTTGGATATTGATTTCAAGTGTTCTTTGTCTATGCCATTAAGTAGCCAAATGAATTGAAATGGTTAGAATAAAACGTTGACACGTTTTATTGGAAGTAAACATATGTAATAAAATTTCCATATGTGAATGTTGACACCCTGAATATCAATTGTTTATTCAAAAACAACTTGGCCTTTAAAAATCTAACGTTTGGATTCGATGAGACCGGGATCGGATATCAGTAATATCTGAAAACCACTTCGATCCAAAATAAGCGAACGAGTAGGTAAGATTCAAAGGAAAGATCCAGGATGAAGATTTTAGAGTACAAGGGTGATTTGTCACTAACTCTGAGGGTGATTCCAATAACGGGTGTAGTGGAAATGGTGCCTTCGGTTCCGTTAAAACCCAGAACGGACTTGTATGGACGAGTGCTATCAGAACATCGTCATTGGAGGACGATGAGCTTTCCAAGTGAATTTGTTCTTGAAAGGTAATCGTAGCCTCGAGCCTCATCAATCGGGAATGACTAAAAAAGGGGAGATGCAGCAAGGCTAAGTGGGTCGCACCTAATTAGGGTAAGGTTATCCCTATCTAGAGTCCCTATTAACTCGTGTATGCTTCGGTCGGTTGCTGATCCCAACCGAGGGGTAATCTTATTCGGACTATCCAGGTTAGGGGTAGGCAGGCCTTGTGTAGCAGGGGATTCTAGCGAGGTCCTCGGTGTTATTTTATCTAGAGATGCACTGTGACGGGCCGTACCTCAATAGCCCAGTCATTGCATGGAATCCACTTTCCAATAAGTGCCTTCGGTCTTAGTTGTACACCTATTGTCCTAGAATTTAATTAATGTAACAATTTCGGCTATGTGAATAATTTACTTGAAAACCCTAGACATTATCATAATATCACTAGATTTCTTATAAAAGTGTTTTTTGTTATCGTAAGGGAAAACCCCATCCGTGTTTATGTGCGGTGTGGTCTTACGAGATACCCTTTCAAATGGTTTTCAATTTAAAGTAATTTAACTGTTTTACTTACAACAGACCCATGTCTGATCCGGAGTTTATTTTCTGTTTTTCCTAAACTCTTGGGTACTCAAATTTTTATGAGTAGCAAAGTGATCTAGGTTTCTCACGATGCATTTTGGAGGAGCTGGAGCACGTGGCTTCAACGTTAGCTAGTTATTATCTATATTCCATTGTATTTGTATCTGTATTTTGGACTTGTAATGAAAGGACTGGTCGTTATGACTGTCTGAATATGATGCCTGTATAATTATGACTCTGATGTATTGTATAATTACTGACTATGTGATATATGTTATGTAATATATATTATTCCATTCCGCTATGAGATTCTGTGTTTTGTTTAGTTCTTTCTTTTCTATCTTTTTCTACATATTCTTTCTATATTACGACTTGTCTTTCGAAGTAAGAAAGGTAGGTCGTCACATTTGGTATCAGAGCGCTAGGTTGAGTGAACACCTAGGCTTTTGGGTTAGTATCAATCTTGGGAGAGCGTATTTGAAAAAATATATATATATATCCCTGATGGTTAGATCAGCATTGATAAATTTTATTAGTGCCATCTTTGGAGTGTATTCCATCCAAGTTCTAAGTATCATCTTGCTATGTCCAAGTAGAAAACAATAAGCACTAGAGGTAGACGAGGAAGGGGAGCCAGTAGCACAACAACCAAAAATGGAAGAACCATTAATGTTCGAGGTGGTGGAGTAGCTGTTGAGGCCGTAACTCCAGTACAGCTTCGAGTAAACTTCACAACTCTATGAAAGGACTTCGTGAACCTAGAAGGAAAACCTTTCAATGGTACTGAATCTATCATTGAGGTATAAGCTTGGCTATGCTCATATGAGAGAATTTTCAAAGGTTTGGGCATTTCTGATAATCAGAAGCGAGTCTTGGCATCATGGGATTTGCAAGAAGGTGCAGCTGCATGGTGGGATTCTGTCACGACAAATGTTCCCGAAGATGAATTTTCATGGTATAATTCAAAGAAGTATTCGAAGAACATTTCATGCCAACTGCGGGTAAAACCCGATTATATAGAAGTTTCCTGGATCTCAAGCAAGAGGACATGTTTTGGTTTTGGACTTATTGACACCCCACTTAATAAAAATGAGATGTTCGTATTAGGTATGAGGGAAGAATTCCATGAAAAGATGACCGCTCATATTAAGGGATCGTTTGTGGATCTTGTAGACATGGCCTTGAGATATGAAGTGCTTTTGAAGAAGAAGCCCTCAGCAGCCGCAACACCAAGTGGCGGTGCTATTAATCTGAATAAAAGAAAGTTTAATCCAAATTGGAAGAAGCAAGGAAAAGGAAACATGGAGAAGGTCAAGGAGGCAAACATAAGAATAGTGAGTGTTATAATTGCAAGCAGAAAGGACATATTGCTAGATATTGTCCGAATCATGAAGTTCTAAAGCAGCAAAGTGGACCTATTTCTCAAATGGTTCAAAAGACTCTTTGTTTCAATTGCCATCATCCCGGGCACATGGTGAAGGAATGCCCACTCATGAAGAAGGTGCAGCAGCCCAAGGTGTTTGCTATCAAGAATGAACCATCAACTTCAATGGATGTGAAGGGGAAAGGCATCCTTGAAGGTACCTTACTTATAAATGGTGTTTATGTTAGAGTATTATTTGATTCTGGTGCCTCCCTTAGCTTTATTTCTTTGAAATCGATAGTGAAATTTCATCTCATTCCTAATATCGTAGAAAACTCTATTTGCGTACCCAATCCCATAGGGGGAGTGACCCATCTGAATATGATTTGTGAAGGCGTGCAAATTTCATATCTTTCTCATAGCTTTTCTTGCGACCCCTATGTATTAGATTTTAAAGGATTTGACCTTATACTCGGTACGGATTGGTTAGCAAAGTATAAAGCTGTCCTCGACTGTGAGGAGAGGACCGTATCTTTAGAAACCAAGTTGGGAAGGACTGCAAAGATAGAATGTGATAACCCTGAAATACATATGTGTAGTTTCTTGCACGTTCTCGAAGCATCTTAAGAAGGATTAGGATCCATAGAAGTTGTTAAAAACTTCCATGATGTTTTTGAAGAAGTTAAAGGCTTACCACCGCACCGAGATATAGAGTTTTGCATTGATTTAGTCCCAAGTGCAAGACCTGTAGTTCAACCAATGAGAAGAATGGATCTGAAAGAGAGGGAGGAGTTGGTAAGTCAAACCCAGGACTTGTTAAGGAGAGGATTGATTAGACCCAGTCGTTTGAGCAGGGGGTCTGCTGTGGTGTTTGCAGCTAAGTCGGATGGATCGTTAAGGTTATGCATGGATTATAGGGAATTGAATGAGCTAACCATTAGAAACAAGTATCCCTTACCCCGCATCGATGATATTTTTGATCAACTTCATGGATCTACTGTATCGTCACAGATGGATTTAGCTTCTGGATTTCATCAGTTGAGGGTTGCTGAGGATAGTATACCCTTAACTGTGTTTAGAGGCCCTGACTAATTTTTTGAGTTGCTGGTTATGCCTTTTGGGCTAACCAATGCACTGGCTTATTTTGTTGATCTAATGAACCGTGTCTTCCGAGATGTTCTTAACAAGTTTGTGCTAGTTTTCATCGACGACATTCTTATCTACTCTAAATCAGGGGAGGAGCATAAACATCATCTGGAAGTGGTGTTGGAAACATTGAGGAGACATATCCTAAAGGCGAAGTTTTTGAAGAACCATTTTTGGCAATCAGAAGTAAAGTTTCTAGGGCACATTGTATCAGGAGATGGCATTTCAGTGGACCTAGAAAAGGTGGTGGCCGTTCAGGAGTGGAAGCAACCATGGACTCCTACGGAGGTTCGCAGTTTCCTAGGTTTGGCAGGATACTGCAGAAGATTTATTCGAGATTATTCTAAGATTTCCTCCCATTTGACCAAGCTAACTAAGAAGGGAGAGAAATTTGAGTGGAGTCCAAAGTGTGAAGAAGCATTTCAGGAATTGAAAAAGAGATTGACCAGTGCACCAGTTTTGGCTGTTCCAGATGGAAATAGTGAATTCAGTGTACACATATGCTTGTAGAGTGGGACCAGGCACTGTTTTGATGCAGCGTGGTAGGGTGATTGCGTATGCAAGCAGGCAGTTGAAGCCTCATGAGAAAAACTATGATACGCATGACCTGGAGTTGCTGGCTGTTGTCTTTGCACTAAAAATGTAGAGACACTACTTGTTGGGTAAGGATCCTTCTATTCCTTGTTTAGTTTCTTTTTAACTTTTAGAGATTTAGGTGAAAACTTCTTTCTTAAATTAGGTGAAAAGTTCGAGCTCTTCACGGATCATAAACCCCTGAAGTATCTTTTCACCTAGAAGGATCTGAACCTGAGACAGCAAAGGTGGTTGGAGTTTCTAGCATCTTATGATTTAGATATTCTCTATACACCAGGAAAGGCTAATGTGGTGGCGGATGCTTTGAGTAGGAATGCAGTTTTATCGCTTTTGGAGGTTACCCCGACTCTCCTAGAAAGAATAGCAAGCAAGCAAAAAGCGGACAGAAGGTTAACGGTGATCATCAGAAAGGTTGAGGAGGGACAGTGCACCAGTTTTAAGATCGATGACCAGGGAGTTTTGAGGATAAATGGAAGAATCTGTGTACCGAGTGTCAACAATCTTAGGCAGGAAGTTTTGTCAAAATGCCATCGTTATAGGTTGAGTCTCCATCCAGGTGTCTCGAAGATGTATAGGGACATGAAGCGGATGTTTTGGTGGAAGGGAATGAAGATATCTCTATCTTTTTTAGTAGGTGTGCGAACTGTCAGCAAATAAAAGGCGATCAGCAGAAGACAGCTGGACAGTTACAACCTTTGGAGATCCCGAAATGGAAATGGGAGATGATATCAATGGATTTCATCGATGGTTTACCTAAAACTAGAAAGGGGAATGAGGGAGTGTGGTTTATTGTAAACCGGTTAACCAAGAGCGCTTACTTTATTCCGGTAAAACCAATTAGATCCGCAGCTTCCTTGGTAGAGAATTTCATGAGGGAAATCGTTAGATTGCACGGAGTTCCCATAAGCATAGTAAGAGATCGTGACCCAATTTTTACCATTAAATTTTGGGAAGCTTTGCAAACAGCCAAGGGGACAAGGTTAAGTTTGAGCACTGCCTATCACCCTCAAATGGATGGGCAAACTGAGAGAGTAAACCGCATCTTGGAAGATATGTTGAGGGCCTGCGTCTTGGACTTCGGTGGGTCTTGAGAAGATCATCTGCATCTGGTGGAATTCTCTTATAATAACAGTTTCCAAGCAAACATAGACATGGCACCCTACGAAGCTCTCTATGGAAGGCTGTGCAGATCACCAGCCTGTTGGGTAGAGTCTAGAGATCGTTTAATCCTTGGTCCATATATGATTCGGGAAGCATCTAAGAAAATCGAACTGATTAAGAAGAGAATGAAGGCAGCCCAGGATCGTCAGAAGAGCTATGCTGACAAAAGGCGGAGGGATCTGGAATTTGCAGTTGGAGACTTGGTATTTGTTAAGATTTCTCCAATTATAGGAACAGTTAGATTTGGCAAGACTGAGGAATTAGCCCCAAGATATATCAGACCTTTTGGTATTCTCGAAAGGATTGGTTCTCTTGCGTATAAGATTGAATTACCAGAGAGGATGGCAAGAGTTCATAATGTATTCCATGTATCTCATCTAAGGAAATACGTGCATGATCCGTCATTGGTTGTAGAACCATCAGTTCAGGTAGATTTTGAGATTGAACCAAACTTGACCGTAGTCAGGCATCCGGTTCATATTGTTGATCAGGATGAAAAGAAACTCCGGAATAAGGTGGTGAAGTTGGTTAAGATCCAATGGAGTAAGGATCCCAGAGATTGTACCTGGGAGACTCTGGTTAGTGTGAAGGAAGCCTATCCAGAATTGATGTCGGGATAGCTAGTGTTAATATGTATTGTGTATATCTGTTTGCTATGGTTGTTAGGATATTACTAATGTATGTGCTTTGCGATATGAATATAAAACCTTTTGTTACAAATTGAATTATTTCTTTGCTTTTTAATTTCGGAGACGAATTTCTTTTAAGAGGGGAGGAATGTAACGACCTGGATTTTTGACACCTGTTATTAGAATAATCAACTGATTTTAAATATTGAAATATTAATTTTTATCGGTAAAATAATAAATTTATGATATATGGAATATATGTACACACACATACACACACATATATATATATATATATATATATATATATATATATTCAAGAGGCTTTGATTTAAAAGTTTAAAAAATCTAATTTCTGGAAATAATTAAATAAACTTCACATTTCAAATATGGGATTATATATATATGATGTATGTATGTATATACAAAACTTATGACATAAAATAAAATAAAACATATATAAATAAAATAAAAATAAAATATTAATAATAAAGAGATAAATACATGTAAGTGGCTATATATGTGTGTATGTTAAATATAGTGTATATGTAATAATTTATACAAAGAAGTACAAACTTTAGGATGGCAAAGATATGTAAGTAGGCAAACATGCACATATTGTCAAAAAGTTGTAGGAAAATCTATATATATTTATATGGAGTATGTATATACACAAGGGGACATCATAATGAAGAAATATCTAGTCAAGCACAAAATTAATCAAATCTTTCACTCAATATTCAAATCAACTAGGAAAAATCAAGTCAAACAAGTTTTCAAATCAAGTCACCTATTTGTTTTTAAAAAAAAGGTCCTATACATGAAAATGGGCTTCAGCTTTGTCCCTCTTTTCTATAAATACCACTACCTTAGTTATTCACGTATAACATTCTAGCATAAAAAAAGAGGTATGCCATTTAAAATCCTTGTAGAAAAGCAAAGTACTCAAGCTCCAACAAACAAAAGTAGCAGAGTGTCTCTTTTTCAAAAGCTAGTGAGTAAAACTAAATCTTTTACTTATTGGAAAAAATCTTGTATGCAACTATATGCTTGTAGTTTTGAATGAAACTTTTGATTTGTCAAGTATTCATGTGCTATCAGTATCTATGCTCTATATATTTATGTGTAGTCATGTTGTAAACCTTGTAAAACTTCAAAAGCCTGAACATCATCTCTGTTCTTTGCTATGTCCTTTGAAAATCATTATCTCACAATCCAGTTAGTTTTAGGCTATGATTCCAAAAGGAAAATTGGTTGTTTTCGAGTGTAGTTCATTCTAAACTTTATTTCATTAAATATCATGAAGTATAGAAGGAGAAAATCTCAATTCACAGCAAACAACTTAGAAATGACAAAGATTCAAAAATCATAATTCAACCATTTATTTATATGAACGTGTTTGTCTTTGAAAAACTAGATTTTTGAAAGCAATTTGGTGATTTTTAATCGTATATTGAGTGAGATAGAGGTAGTTGATCAAAAAGTGGGTTTTGTAAAATTCGGCGACCGAGGTGTCGTGGAGGCTCGTCGTTGGTGATGAAGGTGGTTTGGGTGATGGTGGAGCTAGGAAATATGGCGCGGTAATTTCCGGTGGTGCGTGGCGTGGGGTTGAGATCAATTTAGGGTTTAGGCCGTATTTTTATACGGGTTCTTTTGGGATCACGATGGTGGCGAGGGACAAAGGTAGGGGTGTGGTATGGGGGAAAAGCAAGAGGAGGCTATGGCGAACGTTTTGGCAAGATGTGGTGGCGAATGGTGGCATACGGTGGCGAGACAAAGTGGATGAGTGGCGATGGGTTGCTCCAGTTATTGAGGCAGTGGTTCGATTTTCGAACAGAGTGTTTTATTCGTACGTGATTGAGATGAGTTGGACGTGGGTGATGTGAGAAGATGGTCGACGGTGAAGGTAGGGTGGTCGGCGGCGTGTACACGTGCACAGTTACGTGCACACGATAGGTAAGTAGTAAAAAAAAGAAAGAGTGGAGAAGAGAAGCAGGTGGAAGAATAGGAAAGAGGAGAAGAGTTGGAGCCTGGGTTTATTTGCATGGGCCAAAGTGGGCCGGGTTTTGTTTAAAAAAAGAAATTTAACAAATTTTTATGTTAATAATCTTTCAAATTTAAAAACATTGTTTCTCTTTCTTTTAAATCCAATCGACATGATAATTTTTGCATTGTGATCCTAACGCCTAATATTTTACAACAACAACAACAACAACTAAGCCATTATTCCCAAACAAGTTGGGGTCAGCTAGAGATGGAACCCAAAACTAAATGAAAAAATCAATTTAAAAGTTATAATAATAACAATAGCAATAACAATAATAAAATAAAGTCAAATAAGTAAATTAATAATAATAACTAAGTAAAGTAAAATAAAATAAAAATATATATGTATATATATATATAAGAGGAATGATAATAATAATACTAATAGTGATAATGATACTAATAGTAATATTGGTCAAAGACCAAACCTACGTCTTAGGCTCATGTTTCCTAGTCCTATAATCTAAGACTTATAAAACTCAACGCTCATGGTTCTGGTACGTGCCAATCCGTCACAAGCTCTTCGGATATACCCCAATCCTTCAAATCCCTTTTTCTACTTCCTCCCATGTCAACCTTGGTCGACCTCTACCTCTCTTTAAGCATTCAACACGGCCTATAATTCCAACATGCACAGGTGCCTCGGGCGGCCTTCGTTGAAGATGTCCAAACCATCTTAAGCGATGTTGAATTAGCTTCTCCTCAATTGGTGCTACTCCAAGTTTATCACGTATATCATCATTTCTAATTCGGTCTCTTCTTGTATGACCATAACTCCATCGTAGCATACGCATCTCTGCTACACTTATCTTTTGGACGTGTTGGCTTTTAGTAGGCCAACATTCTGCACCATACAACATCGCATGCCTGATTGCCATTTTGTAGAACTTTCCTTTAAGCTTTTGTGGGACCTTCTTGTCATAGAGAATCCCAGACGCTTGTCGCCATTTCACCCATCCAGCTCGAACTCTAAAACTAACATCTTCATCAATCTCACCATTATACTACACCATTGATCCTAGATAGCGAAATGATTCCTTCTTGGGAACTATTTGTCTAGCCTGAGTGACATCTCCATCTTCCGACCTGACACCGCTGAACCTGCACTTCATTTACTCTGTTTTAGTTTTGCTAAGCCTAAAACCCTTTGATTCTAAAGTCTGTCTCCACAGCTCCAGTTGTCTATCAACCCCAATCCTACTTTCATCAATTAGCACAGCATCATCAGCAAATAGCATACACCAAGGAATCTCACCTTGTATACCCTTCGTAACCTCATCCATCACCAGAGCAAAAATGTAGCGGCTCAAAACTGACCCTTGATGTAATCCTATGTTAATGGGAAAGTCACCGGTTTCACCAACGCATGCTCTGACACTAGTCACAACATCATCGTACATATCCTTGATAAGTGTAATTGTGACGCCCCACCTCAATACCCACGCTAGCCAAGGACACTACGTTGTAGTGCTGTCAACTAGCACGGAGAATAAGGCTGTTGAGGAGCGACCATCCATGTAATTGCTTATCACACGGTGGCTATAAAATAATCTTCGGAAACAAACATAGAAATAAACATAACATAAATCAGTCACAGACATCCATATCACAAAGGCGGAAGAAGATATGAATATATAACTAACACATGAAAGTGTACATCAGAGTAGTGGTCAAAAAGATCCACAATAATACAAAAGAATAGCAACACGTGCTATACTAAAAGAATACAACTATGAGTTCATATCTCAAGTGTTCACAACAAAAACTGCTAAACTAAATAGTTAGCCAAAAGTCAGAGTAGCAAATCCCGGGAGGAAGTCAAGCAGAAGCACCTGTAACATCTCGGTCTGACCCGAGTATTATTTAAGAAAATAATAAACGGATCAGTCTAACTATAAATATCAGATGACATGATATAAAATAAAAGATATGGCATAAACATAGAATATCCATACTGACATACTACTATAAGTATGAAAATGATGATCAACAGGAGATCAAACGATGAGAAATGATCAATATCACAAGAATCTTCTCAAAGATCCAAAGAGGGCATCATACCCTAAACTTGTACTCATAACAAGTCAATGACATAAAAATCCAAAAATCAAAACAAGAAATCCAGAAATCATAAAAAGAGAAAGAGGCCTATCACATGATGGTCCAAAGACCATAGGGCGCTACCCCATATGTGTGAGTCAGAATCACACTGATTGAGGCCTAGGCTAACCAAAAAGCAAAAAGGTATGTGTGAGTGGAATCACACAAGTGGTGTCTAGCCTAACCTCGCAAACAAAAAGGTATGTGTGAGTCGGAATCACACCACTGCGGTCTAGACTAACCTTGCGGACAAAGAGATATGTGTGAGTCGGAATCACACCACTGCGGTCTAGTCTAACCTTGCAAACAAAGAGACATCGCACAATTGCTAGTCTAAATCATAAAATGATCGTCATGATCAACGAGAAGTGTCAATTACACCAAGCTAGTAAATATACGAGTTTAGCTTCATGTCCCATAACCACTTGCTTAACTTAAATATTTACGAACAAGTTGTAAATCTTCACTAGGAAATTGTCACAAAAAGGTTCAATCGAACAAGTCCAAGAGCTAACCGACAAAGTGAACGCAAGCGTTTCATACCACTCGTTTTACTAAGTCGTTTAAGTCGATTTCTCATTCGAGTGAAGTAAAGGCTTGTATATACTAGTAGATTGGAAATCGGTTTGAGAAAACGAACTTTTGATATTTAAAATAGTGTTGAAATTGCTTTGATGAAAGAGTTTTGATATTTAGTACTAGTATTAAAACCTTCATATATCTTTAAAGTGACAAGTCATAAAATGATTGTAGAAACAATCTAGCACAAAAATTCACATTCGAAGACGTGAACAAAATCCAAGGAAATCAGCTCAAAATGCATCAAAGTGGAAATTCTGATGAATGCTTTTCAGATAAGATTGCCTACGCAGAGTAATACGGGGTTCGACCTAGTGAAGGCAAGCTGGTCAAGCGACCTAAGGAAAAGTAGGTCATACGACCTAGGGATAAGGTCGGAGGTGACCTACGACTTAGTGGTGGAAGACGGAGCGACCTAAGTGGGTTCGCGACTTAGTGGGGCATAGGTCGGAGACAACCTACGACTTAAGGTCAAGCGACCTAAGTGGGTTTGCGACTTAGTGGGGCATAGGTCGGAGACGACCTACGACTTAAGGTCAAGCGACCTAAGTGGGTTCGCGACTTAGTGGGGCATAGGTCGGAGACGACCTACGACTTAAGGTCAAGCGACCTAGTGAAATAGCAGGGGAAATATTAGGTCGGAGACGACCTACGACTTAAAGGTTTAACTCGCGAACGACTTACGACTTAAGAGGGTATACGACCCAACTACCTAAAGTCGATACGACTTAACGACTTAAGCTCAAATACGAGCTACGAGCTAAGGTCTATACGACCTAACGACTTATCTCAGTACGACCTAAGCCAGGGCGAGATAGCAGAAGGCAACGACTTAACTCTTAACTCGGGGACGACCTAAGGTGTTAACTCGTGGACGACTTAGCGCAGGCGAACAGAAATATGAAGGCGGTGACTTTTCAACGCGCGCGACCTAAAGCCCTAACTCGCGTACGACCTAGCGATGGCCAGAACGACCTAACGCCAGAAAATCACCAAAACACCAAAATTTGTAGTTTTTCGCCAATCCAATCCAAACCAAATGCAAACAAACATGCTAAGGTGATGAGGAATCATTCCCAACAGTCCAATGACGATTATAGGCAAGATGTGAGATCAAAAATCTCACCTTTTCACGGAATTTGATGAAGATGGAGATTGAAAGCAAGGAGAAGCAATCCAAAGCTTGAATCAACTATCTTCTACTTGAATTTGGAGTTGAATCTCGGATTTGCAATAGAATTTGAGTTTGGAGTTTTAATTTCCACTTCCCACCACCATTTTTGATGAAGCTTGAATGTTAAAACAAATGGTGAATGGAGTGAGGAAGAGGGTTGGGCTGAACTAAGGAAGTGCAGTCCAAACCAAAGTCACAAGCGGGAAAAGTGACGAAAATTTCACTATCTCCAAACATATCGAAGTTTACACTCAAAAAGATCGCAAACGTCATTTTGAACTCAATGGGGATGGTCTCGAGTCCTAATTTGACCATATGCAAAAAGTAGCTTTTCGGACTAACATCCGACTAACGATAAAATATTTAAATAAAATATTTAAATATAAAATCGATAGATATGCGGGTTGTTACAGTAATGTACTTTGTTGGGGCTCTCTTCTTTTCCAGGGCCCACCACATGTAACGACCCACTATTTTGGACCATTCAAATCGACAGTAAATCCACACATGTCAGACTTGAATAATTCAAAACAATAGATTGTTAATTTAAATTGGCAAAACTCAGCATATACAGTAAATAAAATAATCACAGATCACAGACACAGAGTAAGATAACAATAATGCAGCGGAAACAAAAGAATAGTAGTTCATGAAGCTACTATATATATAACAGAGTTAAACAAGATACAACAGAAGTCTCGAATACAATAGATATCTCAATACAATAGTCAAATACAAGATCTGAATACATCCCTGGAATCAACTGAATAACTGAAAGCTGGATAGATAGCTGGATCTCCAACCGAAGCTCCAACTCCAAAGGTGAGTCTCGAATACTGTATCACTCAGTCTGACCCGAGCGTAAAGAAAACACAAAACACTCGAGTCAGGATTAACATTCTTATATCAATAAATCCAACTCAAGTGAAATAACGACTGAAATACAAGTGACTCAAAGGATGTTTGGGATAACCATCCTCTAAGGATCCATTAAACTATCTATATATACAGTAGAATACGCTAAGTAGATAATGTCCAATCAGTAAAGTACGATATCAAAATAGCATTAAGTCATGGCCCATTCCACCCTTAACACATTTTTATTCCCAAGAGCATATACAAGACCGTAGTTTCCCCAAAACCGGAAGTGACCAGAGGGCAATCCATATACTAAAGGTACAAA
The DNA here is from genome assembly GCA_030737815.1 of Allium fistulosum. NCBI lineage: Eukaryota > Viridiplantae > Streptophyta > Magnoliopsida > Asparagales > Amaryllidaceae > Allium > Allium fistulosum. The sequence goes on along the minus strand of CM060905.1, from coordinate 862,013,263 downwards.
CTGAAATCGTAGTGGTCGCGGATAGGATAATCAGTATGACAAGGTACATGAGGCAATACCAACTAGGATACTAGTAGTTGCGTGATCCGGACTGATGTTGGGCATAGCAGCTACTACCCCAACACCGCGAAACAACACTCCCATAGTCGAGGGGTGCACCCAAATCGAATCACAAAAGTAATAGATATGGTAACGAAGAAGTGTGTCCGCTAGAGATGGCGATCCTCAATGGCCCGGCGCGGCTCCTGTTTTAGTCATGTCAGGGGTCATCCAAAGTCGTTCTCTTTCTTCAGTCAACGCGTTCATCAAAACCATCAACTTCGTTCTGGATCAACACTCCGCGTATATTAGTTATTAAAGTGGTTTTCGGTATCGACAGAGAGTATGTCCATATCCGATCCCGGTCTCTTTAATAACTACGTATTATTACACCGATGGTCATTTAATAAACTTTCAAAATAGTTATATTTCAAAACCGACATATCATTGCCATTTCAAAACCATATCAATACGATATCACTTTTCCTTTAAATAAATCCATTTCCAAAATCATATCACTTTCCAGAGTTACATCGCTTCCAAAATCGTAAGTCTTTTAAATCAAAACACTTTGGAAATCAAGACCTTGAAATTCATAACACTTTGAAATCCTAACACTTTCCTCTTAACAGTTTAGATATTAAAATTTGTATATATAGAAAAATAGTTTTATAAAATAAAATAGTTTATATAAATAGTTATAAGTTAAAATAAAATAATTTATATTGAAAATGATTTATATTAAAATAATTTATATTAAAATTTATAAAGTAAAATATAAATAGTTTTAGATATAGTTTAAATACTTTATATAAAATAGCTTCCTCAAATTTCACAAATCAATTCATATAAACTCGAATTCCAAAATTAAAATTTAATTAAATCTCAAATCATCAATTTCAATTCAATTTAGTTTCTCAATAAACCCTTTCAAATTATCAATTTAAAATGCCTATTTGAACCATAAATAAACCATTTCAATTTCAATATATTTCAAAGTTTAAATATTCAACATTTCAAAACTAAATTCGATAATTCAATTTATGTCCCAATTTAATTTCATTACATTTAGTTTCTGAAATATTTCTTTAATCATTTCAATACATCAAAATACAACTTCAATTTACAAATTTATATAGACAAAATATCCCATTTAAATTTATATAAGTTTGAAATATTCATTAAGCCACTTCTTAATTAATTCAAGTTATAAAACATATCTTAAGATTTCAAATTTAATAGATTTCGAATCGAACTTATTTAAGTATAATTATTAAATAATTAAGAATTCCAAATCAATTTCAAATTTATCTTTCAACCTGAAACATTATAAACTCTATATTTGAAAATATAAATTTTACATAAATACTCAAACCATATTTTTATATTGATTCAAATCAACTTTAATAAATCTTTAAAATCAATATTTATTAAAACCATATATTTCTTTTCAAAACAATAGAAATCATTTTTCCAAATATTTATATATATAGACCAATGGTGTCTGTATATAATTTTCTATCCTATGGTCAAGTGATACAGATATTTATCATTTCAATCCGTAGTTTAAATTATATTCGGGTATATATCTTTCAACCCGAAATCCTAAATCAATTTAATTTGAAAATCGCTTGGGTTTATCATTTCAACCCATAACGATTTTCTCCTATTCTAAAGTCCGTTTGGGTATGTATCATTTCAACCCATAGTGATTCTATACTAACAGGGAACTTGCAGAGTGATAACAGATATGATAATAATATAACAACGGTAACAGGCATATATCATCAGTATAAATAACATATAAGGGTGTCAGATGTCACAGGTGAACAGATACAAATGATGGCATATATATATCAATATAAATAACAGATAATGATGTCAGGTGTCACAGGTGAACAAATACAGATGATGGCATATATATATCAATATAAATAACAGATAATGATGTTAGGTGTCACAGGTGAACAGATACAGATGATGTCATAGATATAGCAATACAAATAACTAACAGCAGCATATTTCAATTGTCGTTTCAATTGAAATCAAATTTAATAAATATAAGAACATTAATCGTGAGTGATTGCTCACCTTTCGAAGCTAGAGATATTTGACACTGAAATGAGTTACGAAACCCAGGCACGAATTCCGAAACACAGCTAAATTGGCACGAATTCGACGATCAAAGCTGGTAACAAGGAATCGATGAAATAAATGAAATCAGCTTGATAGAACAAAAATTATATATATATATATATATATATATATATTATTTTCATGAAATCAAGGTTAAATTTTAAAACAAATATTAAAATGATATATATATATAATTAAAAATCATTGTTTTAAATAAACACGTATATTAAAATCAACAAATATACATCATATATTTTTAAATAACTACTTATATATATATACTCATTAAAAATGAAAAATACTTATATTATATTTTATTCCTTTCAAAATGTCATATATATTTCAAAATAATAACAGGACTTATATATACTTATACATCATTTAAACAAACACTGTCATGCATACATACATACTATATACACATATATATAAATTTTCTAAAAAAATCAATCTAAACATAAAATTTCAAATTGATATTTAATTCAGACACATAGGAAATAATATCTCCACATATATTTTGGTATATTGAAAACCAACTCACCTATACTTATATAAACAAATATATATAGACTAATATACAACCTACATACATATTTTATTTTAAATTGATATTAAAACATATTAACATAAAATCAATGTATATTTTATTACAAAATCACTACTTAAAAAAATCAGAACACATATTAACGTTTGAAACAAATCCACATATATATAATGTATTTTTAATATAATTCCTAAGAGGACAGAACCCAGCTCATGAAAACTCATATATAAATTTATATAAAACCAGATCGAGTAGATGACTAAAAAAATGTATAACAGCTAATATATGTAACTGCATACTACTTACATATAATATAACATATTATACAAGTACTGTATAAATACTTAACATATAATATACATATATCAAATAGATACTGTTGACCTAGAAGCTCACTTTTATTTCAACCAAATATCTACTACTTTTAAAACTCATATGGCAACTCTCCTTATATAAATTCAAAAATCAAATATTAAATCTCATATCAATCTGGAAAATGACGCTTTTATTATTATCACCAAATATTAACAAAGCACATAACAAACCAATTGTATGGGTTAGATAAACTGTTATAATCTCAACATTATAAATTAAAAGATCAAAATATAAACAAATACGTATAAATTTATATATGAACCAGAATTGTGAGTTTCCTAGGGAGATAGGACAGCAGGTTCAAGTGCCTCTTCAAGTATAAGGAGAGGAGAAGGTAGCTAGGTGGCGAATGGGTCTGGGTCAGGCTTTGAGTGGATCGGGATTCGATGGAGGAGGGGTTAGGCAGGCTATCAGGTGGGAGATGGCTAGCCTCGGTTGAAGGGGGAAGTCATGGGTGTGTTGGAGTTGCCGTTGGCTGCTGCTGCTCCGGAGAGGAGATGAGGCACAGGTTGGATCTGGGCGCGAGATAGTGGTGATAGGCTGAGCTAGGCTGCGTCAGGGGATGGGCGAACTGTGGTGGGTCGTAGGGGAAGCAAAGGCATGCGACCGAGGTGGCGGGGAGTCGAAAGACAAGAGCATGAAGAGGCGGGTTGCCAGGGTTCGGTGACTGCGGGGTCGAGGTGGGCGAGGCGATGGGTTCTCGGGGATGGCGAACTGGGTGGGAGAGGTAGGTCGGGGAATAAGGTGAATGAGCATAGGCCGTGCGTGGGAGGTGGATGGGGTTGGAGACGGATGCGGCTCAGCTTCGAAATGAAGTTTGTTTCATACAAAATTTTCAGAATGAAGAAAGTAGGAGTAAGAACAGATCTGAGAGGAAAATGTGAGAGGATAATATAAATGGAAAATGAGAGGTTTAAGCAAATGAAATGAAACGTATAGAAATAGCTGGGCAACCAATAAAACCAAATAAAATAAGTTAACGGTCCAATTCCCTTGATTTCAGCTGAAAAACTATTTAATGCAATTGATTATTTGTTTGTGCTGCACGGTAAAGATTTAAAAAGGATTGGGAAGTCAAAAAGTCACAATTTCTTTACTAGTACGACGCACAGTTTTATAGTTTCCGTCTCGTACCGGACCTCAAAATACAGAGTTGAATATACCGTAAAGATCAGCGCGACGAGACGATCAAAACGGTATATAGATATTAGTTGTATGATTGAATTTTAAAAATTCGAATTTTCTAATAGCGGAAAATGCAAGAAAAACGCTGAAAAATAAGATCGACTGAGCCAAAGATGTCCGAATTTGGAAAAACTTCAAACTGACATCTTGCTCAGAAGATGGTTTAGAATTTTTCTATGTAAAAATATTTAGGTTTCGAAAACCTTTTATTTCCATCGCTTTTTAACTGATTAAATTGAAGTAAGTTTACGCGCGAAATAAACTTTCATATTTTCGGACGAAAATTTACCAGTTGCTATGTTTAACTAGACGCATTCCAAATATCAAATTTATATTTCAAAATTTTATCGTTTAAAATCTTCCTAAAATTTCAATTAATAACGTTATTAAAACCGGTTAAATTTACGGGTCGTTACACTCTCCCCCACTCAAAACTTTTCGTCCCCGAAAAGGAAGGAGGCAGGAGAATAGAAACAACCAGAAATAAAATATATTGGAATACAAGTAAAACAATTAATTTAAACCATATAAACTTCAATTTAAATTAATTAATATTTAACCATTTGGTTAAATCCCTTTTGAGTTTACTTAAGTTAAATCAATCTTTTTTTTTGAATTCATTATCTTATTATCTAGTTATCTTTAATTAGCAAATTCTAAAATTATAAATTTGCCTAGTCATTTATTATAATCATATTTTATTCAACAAATTTAATTTTCTTTATTCCAAATTATTATTATATTTATTCCACTTAATATATCTTATTACATATATTTAAACCAAATGAATTAATTTAAACCATATAAATTCCAATTTATATTCAATAATTGGTTTAAATTTAAGGTATTTCCATAAGTTGGTCTAATTTCAATTTGTTAATTCTTTCAGAACAAAATTTATTATATTCATCTCATTCAATTAACTTATTATTCTATCATCTTTATTAGCATTTTTTTTATAATTACAATCTAAGTGTATAACATTTATTATAAACACTCAAATTTTATTTATAAAATCATTTTGTATTGTATATTATCCAATTACATTTTAACTTCTGAATAATTTAGGTAAGTTATATTGAAATGCAATTTAGTACTATACAAATAAAATTTTCAAATTCAATTATTTCAAGTTTAAATATTTATCCAAAATTTTTGACTTCAGTTTATAATTGAAATCATCATTAAATCATAAACTTAAGAATTTAAATCTCTGATTTACTTCAAACAATTTTGAGATAAATATATATAGTATATATCAGATCAAAATTTTATCTTTATATATATAATAAATCAAGTCATACCACAGAAATTCAAATCAAATTAAATTTCCAAACAAAGTGTAGCAAAGCTACTGAATGGTCTCTTCACTTCGAAACTCGAAAATGAATGTCGATGATGCGGCCGCCATTACCAAAATTATTTTCCAGTGACAAAGAGAAGAGTAATGATTTAAACATTAAAATTCTTTGAAAATCATTGATATTCGAAATACTTTATATAATATACATTTAAAATTTTAAAACCCGAGTTTGGAATCATCGGAAATTAAATTCTCAAATTCCTGATTTAAATTTATTTAAATTCCAAATCAATTTATACCATGTTTATAAATTTATTTAGAGAACAATAAATGATAATCAAATATTTTCATTTCAACAACCGATTTAATTAACTTATTAAATTCCAGAAAATTCACTTATATATATATATATGTATAATATAATCATACAAAATCTATTTCATTTATCAAATTTTGAAAATATTATTGTGTCAGTTTGTTCTGCTCAAGTGTTTTGGAAATCCTATCGATAGCGTTGATCAGACGAATCGATTGAAAACCCAAATCAACATCAATAACTCAAACAACACAATGTATAAAACATTTTTAATATTAATTTACAAATACACTTCCTCGCTCGACGATACAAGAATGGATTTCAAAGCAGGGATAGAGATTCAAATTTGATGGACTCGCATTAAAGAGAATTTTGATTCGACGATAGGTTTCGAATCAAAGATAAGATAATTAAATAACAAAATAGGGAGATGGATAAGTTTATATAAATCACGGGCAACCTTAACCGGGTCGACCATGACTTCAAGAATAAGATCGACGCAGAATTCCGAGGCAAATCGACGTTCGATCACAAGAGATAGGATTTAGGCATAGCAGGAGATAGATAACATCGTAAACCGAGGATACAGAAATCTTCGGTAAATCAATGCCTATTGTAAAGGAGTTTCACCCCTTTATAAATCAATCGAAGATTGGCGAGACCGCCGGGTTATTATAAAGATCATTCGAAGTGGAGTTATGGGATACTCCAGAGTTAAAAGACACGAATAGGGGAGACACGAATGGACTTTGGAACCGAAGGGAACATTCCAAAATTCAAAGAAACTGAGTCAAAGAAGAAGGAATTCAAGCTCGAACGAACGTGATTCTGTAATTGAATTTACTCTATATGCTGAATTTTTCCTAAAACCAGAGCTCTGATATCACTTATAACGACCCACTATTTTGGACCATTCAAATCGATAATAAATCCACACATGTCAGACTTGAATAATTCAAAACAATAGATTGTTAATTTAAATTGGCAAAACTCAGCATATACAATAAATAAAATAATCACAGATCACAGGCACAGAGTAAGATAACAATAATGCAGCGGAAACAAAAGAATAGTAGTTCATGAAGCTACTATATATATAACAGAGTTAAACAAGATACAACAGAAGTCTCGAATACAATAGAGATCTCAATACAATAGTCAAAAACAAGATCTGAATACATCCCTGGAATCAACTGAATAAATGAAAGCTGGATAGATAGCTGGATCTCCAACCGAAGCTCCAACTCCAAAGGTGAGTCTCGAATACTGTATCACTCAGTCTGACCCGAGCGTAAAAAAAACACAAAACACTCGAGTCAGGATTAACATTCTTATATCAATAAATCCTACTCAAGTGAAATAACGACTGAAATACAAGTGACTCAAAGGATGTTTGGGATAACCATCCTCTAAGGATCCATTAAACTATCTATATATACAGTAGAATACGCTAAGTAGATAATGTCCAATCAGTAAAGTACGATATCAAAATAGCGTTAAGTCATGGCCCATTCCACCCTTAACACATTTTTATTCCCAAGAGTATATACAAGACCGTAGTTTCCCCAAAACCGGAAGTCACCAGAGGGCAATCCATATACTAAAGGTACAAACTGAAATCGTAGTGGTCGCGAATAGGATAATCAGTATGACAAGGTACATGAGGCAATACCAACTAGGATACTAGTAGTTGCGTGATCCGGACTGATGTTGGGCATAGCAGCTACTACCCCAACACCGCGAAACAACACTCCCATAATCGAGGGGTGCACCCAAATCGAATCACAAAAGTAATAGATATGGTAACGAAGAAGTGTGTCCTCTAGAGATGGCGATCCTCAATGGCCCGGCGCGGCTCCTGTTTTAGTCATGTCAGGGGTCATCCAAAGTCGTTCTCTTTCTTCAGTCAACGCGTTCATCAAAACCATCCACTTCGTTCTGGATCAACACTCTGCGTATATTAGTTATTAAAGTGGTTTTCGGTATCGATAGAGAGTATGTCCATATCCGATCCCGGTCTCTTTAATAACTACGTATTATTACACCGATGGTCATTTAATAAACTTTCAAAATAGTTATATTTCAAAACCGACATATCATTGCCATTTCAAAACCATATCAATACGATATCACTTTTCCTTTAAATAAATCCATTTCCAAAATCATATCACTTTCCAGAGTTACATCGCTTCCGAAATCGTAAGTCTTTTAAATCAAAACACTTTGGAAATCAAGACCTTGAAATTCATAACACTTTGAAATCCTAACACTTTCCTCTTAACAGTTTAGATATTAAAATTTGTATATATAGAAAAATAGTTTTATAAAATAAAATAGTTTATATAAATAGTTATAAGTTAAAATAAAATAATTTATATTGAAAATGATTTATATTAAAATAATTTATATTATAATTTATAAAGTAAAATATAAATAGTTTTAGATATAGTTTAAATACTTTATATAAAATAGCTTCCTCAAATTTCACAAATCAATTCATATAAACTCGAATTCCAAAATTAAAATTTAATTAAATCTCAAATCATCAATTTCAATTCAATTTAGTTTCTCAATAAACCCTTTCAAATTATCAATTTCAAATGCCTATTTGAACCATAAATAAACCATTTCAATTTCAATATATTTCAAAGTTTAAATATTCGACATTTCAAAACTAAATTCGATAATTCAATTTATGTCCCAATTTAATTTCATTACATTTAGTTTCTGAAATATTTCTTTAATCATTTCAATACATCAAAATACAACTTCAATTTACAAATTTATATAGACAAAATATCCCATTTAAATTTATATAAGTTTGAAATATTCATTAAGCCACTTCTTAATTAATTCAAGTTATAAAACATATCTTAAGATTTCAAATTTAATAGATTTCGAATCGAACTTATTTAAGTATAATTATTAAATAATTAAGAATTCCAAATCAATTTCAAATTTATCTTTCAACCTGAAACATTATAAACTCTATATTTGAAAATATAAATTTTACATAAATACTCAAAACATAATTTTATATTGATTCAAATCAACTTTAATAAATCTTTAAAATTAATATTTATTAAAACCATATATTTCTTTTCAAAACAATAGAAATCATTTTTCCAAATATTTTTATATATATAGATCAATGGTGTCTGTATATAATTTTCTATCCTATGGTCAAGTGATACAGATATTTATCATTTCAATCCGTAGTTTAAAATATATTCGGGTATATATCTTTCAACCCGAAATCCCAAATCAATTTAATTTGAAAATCGCTTGGGTTTATCATTTCAACCCATAACGATTTTCTCCTATTCTAAAGTCCGTTCGGGTATGTATCATTTCAACCCAAAGTGATTCTATACTAACAGGGAACTTGCAGAGTGATAACATATATGATAATAATATAACAACGGTAACAGGCATATATCATCAGTATAAATAACATATAAGGGTGTCAGATGTCACAGGTGAACAGATACAAATGATGGCATATATATATCAATATAAATAACAGATAATGATGTCAGGTGTCACAGGTGAACAAATACAGATGATGACACATATATATCAATATAAATAACAGATAATGATGTCAAGTGTCACAGGTGAACAGATAAAGATGATGTCATAGATATAGCAATATAAATAACAAACAACAGCATATTTCAATTGTCGTTTCAATTGAAATCAAATTTAATAAATATAAGAACATTAATCGTGAGTGATTGCTCACCTTTCGAAGCTAGAGATATTTGACACTGAAATGAGTTACGAAACCCAGGCACGAATTCCGAAACAAAGCTAAATTGGCACGAATTCGACGATCAAAGCTGGTAACAAGGAATCGATGAAATAAATGAAATCAGCTTGATAGAACAGAAATTATATATATATATATATTATTTTCATGAAATCAAGGTTAAATTTTAAAACAAATATTAAAATGATATATATATATATAATTAAAAATCATTGTTTTAAATAAACACGTATATTAAAATCAACAAATATACATCATATATTTTTAAATAACTACTTATATATATATATACTCATTAAAAATGAAAAATACTTATATTATATTTTATTCCTTTCAAAATGTCATATATATTTCAAAATAATAACAGGACTTATATATACTTATACATCATTTAAACAAACACTGTCATGCATACATACATACTATATACACATATATATAAATTTTCTAAAAAAAATCAATCTATACATAAAATTTCAAATTGATATTTAATTCAGACACATAGGAAATAAAATCTCCACATATATTTTGGTATATTGAAAACCAACTCACCTATACTTATATAAACAAATATATATAGACTAATATACAACCTACATACATATTTTATTTTAAATTGATATTAAAACATATTAACATAAAATCAATCTATATTTTATTACAAAATCACTACTTAAAAAAATCAGAACACATATTAACGTTTGAAACAAATCCACATATATATAATGTATTTTTAATATAATTCCTAAGAGGACAGAACCCAGCTCATGAAAACTCATATATAAATTTATATAAAACCAGATCGAGTAGATGACTAAAAAAAATGTATAACAGCTAATATATGTAACTGCATACTACTTACATATAATATAACATATTATACAAGTACTGTATAAATACTTAACATATAATATACATATATCAAATAGGTACTGTTGACCTAGAAGCTCACTTTTATTTCAACCAAATATCTACTACTTTTAAAACTCATATGGCAACTCTCCTTATATAAATTCAAAAATCAAATATTAAATCTCATATCAATCTGGAAAATGACGCTTTTATTATTATCACCAAATATTAACAAAGTACATAACAAACCAATTGTATGGGTTAGATAAACTGTTATAATCTCAACATTATAAATTAAAAGATCAAAATATAAACAAATACGTATAAATTTAAATACGAACCAGAATTGAGAGTTTCCTAGGGAGATAGGACAGCAGGTTCAAGTGCCTCTTCAAGTATAAGGAGAGGAGAAGGTAGCTAGGTGGCGAATGGGTCTGGGTCAGGCTTTGAGTGGATCGGGATTCGGTGGAGGAGGGGTTAGGCAGGCTATCAGGTGGGAGATGGCTAGCCTCGGTTGAAGGGGGAAGTCATGGGTGTGTTGGAGTTGTCGTTGGCTGCTGCTGCTCCGGAGAGGAGATGAGGCACAGGTTGGATCTGGGCGCGAGCTAGTGGTGATAGGCCGAGCTAGGCTGCGTCAGGGGATGGGCGAACTGTGGTGGGTCGTAGGGGAAGCAAAGGCATGCGACCGAGGTGGCGGGGAGTCGAAAGACAAGAGCATGAAGAGGCGGGTTGCTAGGGTTCGGTGACTGTGGGGTCGAGGTGGGCGAGGCGATGGGTTCTCGGGGATGGCGAACTGGGTGGGAGAGGTAGGTCGGGGAATAAGGTGAATGGGCATAGGCCGTGCGTGGGAGGTGGATGGGGTTGGAGACGGATGCGGCTCAGCTTCGAAATGAAGTTTGTTTCATACAAAATTTTCAGAATGAAGAAAGTAGGAGTAAGAACAGATCTGAGAGGAAAAGGTGAGAGGATAATATAAATGGAAAATGAGATGTTTAAGCAAATGAAATGAAACGTACATAAATAGCTGGGCAACCAATAAAACCAAATAAAATAAGTTAACGGTCCAATTCCCTTGATTTCAGCTGAAAAACTATTTAATGCAATTGATTATTTGTTTGAGCTGCACGGTAAAGATTTAAAAAGGATTGGGAAGTTATACCGTAAAGATCAGCGCGACGAGACGATCAAAACGGTATATAGATATCAGTGGTATGATTGAATTATAAAAATTCGAATTTTCTAATAGCGGAAAATGCAAGAAAAACGCTGAAAAATAAGATCGACTGAGCCAAAAATGTCCGAATTTGGAAAAACTACAAACTGACATCTTGCTCAGAAGATGGTTTAGAATTTTTCTATGTAAAAATATTTAGGTTTCGAAAACCTTTTATTTCCATCGGTTTTTAACTGATTAAATTGAAGTAAGTTTACGCGCGAAATAAACTTTCATATTTTCGGACGAAAATTTACCAGTTGCTATGTTTAACTAGATGCATTCCAAATATTAAATTTATATTTCAAAATTTTATCATTTAAAATCTTCCTAAAATTTCAATTAATAACGTTATTAAAACCGGTTAAATTTACGGGTCGTTACACCACATCACCTTTCGCGGTACCTTGTCATAAGCTTTCTCCAAATTGATAAATACCATGTGTAGATCCTTCTTTTGCTCCCTAAAACCCCCTCCATAAGTTGTCTTATCAAGAAAATCTCCTCTGTGGTCGACCTCCCAAGCATGAAGCCAAATTGGTTTTTTGAAACACTTATCATTCTTCTTAGTCTATGCTCAATAACTCTCTCCCAAAGCTTCATTGTATGACCCATAAGCTTCATTGTACGCCTAATATTTTAGTCTAAAATAAATTTTGTAAATTTTCGGTAATATAAAATTTTTTATTTATAATAATAAAATTCTAAATTGATTAAATCTTATGTTAATTAATAAAATTAGTTATTAAATGGATTATTTAATTTTAATTAACTAATAATAAATCGTTTTTATAATTAATTTAATTTATAAGTAATTTGGATTAAAAATACAAATGGATTCAGTTAATTTAAATTAATTAAATTCTGATTTGTGAATTGTTTTAATACTAGTTATTAATCGTTAAATTAGTTAATGATCTATGCTTCGGCTTATTTGCTCTTGGATATTGATTTCAAGTGTTCTTTGTTTGTGCCATTAAGTAGCAAAATGAATTGAGATGGTTAGAAATGGAAGTAAACATATGTAATAAAATTTCCAAATGTGAATGTTGACACCCTGAATATGAATTGTTTATTCAAAAACAACTTGGCCGTTAAAAATCTAACGTTTGGATTCGATGAGACTAGGATCAGATATCTATAATATTTGAAAACCACTTCGATCCAAAATAAGCGAACGGGTTGGGAAGATTCAAAGCAAAGATCCAAGATGAAGATTTCAGAGTACAAGGGCTATTTGTCACTAACTCTGAGGGTGATTCCAATAATGGGTGTAGTGGAAATGGTGCCTTCGGTTTCGTTAAAACCCAGAATGGACTTGTATGGACGAATGCTATCAGAACATTGTCATTGGAGGACGATGAGTGTTCCAAGTGAAATTGTTCTTGAAAGGTAATTGTAGCTTCAAGCCTCATCAATCGGGAATGACTAAAACAGAGGAGATGCAACAAGGCTAAGTTGGTCGCACCCAATTAGGGTAAGGTTATCCCTATCTAGAGTCCCTATTAACTCGTGTATGCCTTGGTACGGTTGTTGACCCTAACTGAGGAGTGATCTTATTCTGACTATCCAGGTTAGGGGTAGGCCGGCCTTGTGTTGTAGGGGATCCCGGTGAGGTCCTCGGTATTATTTTATCTAGAGATGCACCATGACAGGCGGTACCCCAGTAGCCCAGTCATTGTATGGAATCCACATTCCAATAAGTGCCTTCGGTCTTAGTTGTACACCTATTATGCTGGAATTTAATTAATGTAACAATTTCGGCTATGTGAATAATTTACTTGAAAACCCTAGACATTATCATAATATTATTGGATTTCCTATAAAAGTGTTTTTGGTTATCGTAAGAGAAAACCCTGTCCGTGTTTATGTGCGGCGTGGTCTTACGAGATACCCTTGTTTCCAAATGGTTTTCAATTTAAATTAATTTAACCGTTATACTCACACCAGAGCCATGTCTGACCCGGAGTTTATTTTCTATTTTTCCTAAACTCTTGGGTACTCAAATTTTTATAAGTAGCCAAGTGATCCAAGTTTCTCACGATGCATTTTAGAGGAGCTGGAGCAGGTGGTTTCAACGCTAGCTAGTTATTATCTATATTCCGCTGTATCTGTATTTGTATTTTGGACTAATGAATGGATAGGTCGTTATGACTGTCTGAATATGATGCTGTATAATTATGACTCTGATGTATTGTATAATTAGTGACTATTTGATATATGTTATGTATTATATATTATTCTATTCCGCTGTGAGATTCTATGTTTTGTTTAGTTCTTTCTTTTCTATCATTTTCTACCTATTCTTTCTATATTACGACTCGTCTTTCGAAGTAAGAAAGGCAGGCCATCACATAACGCATAGCAGCTACTATCGCCTACCTCGGAACACACTCCAATAATCAAAACGAAGGTGGCCACCAAATCAATCACAAAGTAACAGATATGGTATCGAAGAAGCATGTCCGATCGGAGAAGCGACCTCACTTGGCCCAGGTATAGCTCCTGTTTTAGTCATATCAAGCTGACCCAAAAGGGGTCAGGGCTGCGTTCATACCTCATACAGTAGCGTTCGCCATACCATCCTACTTCGTTCTGGATTCTCCACCACATGCACAGTTGTTAAAGTGGTTTTCGGTATTGGTAGAGAATATTACAATATTCAATCCCGGTTTCTTTAACAACCAAATGCTTATTTCACACCAGTTGGTTCTTTTACATTTCCAAAACCATTTCATATTGATATCAAAATATCATATTCAATTCAAAATCTTATCACTTTCAATATCATTATTTACTTCAGAATCATATTCAGTTCCAAATCATAATCATTTCAAAGTCATATTCACTTCAAAATGATTATTCACTTTAAATCATATTCGTTTTCAAAATCATAACCACAAGAATAGGTTAAACCATCATATCAAAATATTCGCATTCAAATCAAGTGAATCTAAATCATAATAGTTCCAAATTTAAACAGTTTGAATATTGAAATTAGTTTATATATTGGAATAGTTATGCATTAAAAATAGTTTATACATTAAAATATATATTAAAAGTTGTTTATAAATTCAAAATAATATATATATTAAAATAGTTTATATTTTAAGATAGGTTATAAGTTAAAAATAGTTTATATATTAAAAATAGTATATATATATATATATTAAAATAGCTTATATATTAAAATAGGTTATAAGTTAAAATAGTTTATATAGTAAAAATAGTATATATATTAAAATAGGTTATATACTAAAATAGGTTATAAGTTAAAATAGTTTATATATTAAAAATAGTGTATATATTAAAATTGGTAATATACTAAAATAGGTTATAAGTTAAAATACTTTATATATTTAAAATAATATATATATTAAAATAGGTTATATATTAAAAATAGTTAATGTATTAAAATTATTAATATATTAAAATGGTTTATATGAGAAAAATAGTTTATATGTTAAAAGAGTTTGTATTTTGAAAGAGTTTATATCGGAAATAGTTTCAAATTAGAATTGTTTCTTCCAATTTCACAAATCAATTAAAATCAACTTTAGTTCCAAAAATTTAATTTTAATCAATCTCAGTTCAACGATTTCATTCTAAATGGCCAAAGGTTTCAATTCAAATTCTCATTAAAACCATTTCAATTTATATCGATTTCAAATCTATGTTTGAACTACAAATTTAAACCACTTCAGATTCAATAGGTTTTAGAGTTTAAATATTCAAACATTTGCAATAACTCAATTTTGATAAATTTCATTTATAGTTCAAAATTCAACTTTAAGATTCCAATTTAAATTCTTTAAACAATTCATTTAAACCAATTTCAATTTCAACATTTTAAAGCTTGGACTTTGGAAATAATTCAGTTCATATAAATCAAATTTTATTTCATAATATCATTTAACTAGATTTGAAAATTAAGGATTTAAAACCATTTAATTTAACCAATCCGATGTCCGTATATAATTTTCTACCCTATAGTCAAGTGGTGCGGATATATATCATTTCAACCCGCAATAAAATTAAATTTAAGGGTACGTATCATTTCAACTTGCAATCCTGAGTAAAATTAAAAATCCATAAAATCGCTCGAGTTTATCATTTCAATCCATAATGATTTTTCCCTAATCTATAAGACCGTTCGGGTTTGTATCATTTCAACCCATGGTGATTTTCCTAACAACAAACTAAGGGAACTTGCAGTGTGATAACAACATATAAATAAACATAACATCGAATCATTAAAAATGTCAACAATTACACATCCATCACAATCATCATTCAAATCTATAAATAAATCACAACAAATAAATTGGTTATCATTATCAGGTATTTAATTAACAATTTAATTTCAATATTAAATTAAATGGAAATTATATTCAATATAAATTCAAATTGAACTCGAATAACAATTTAAATATGTCAAACAGCAATCAATTAATTTCTAATCACATCATAAATTTAATTTAGCCAACATAAGATGGTTTAGCATTTGTGAGTAGGTTAAAACACTCACCTTTTATTTAAAGTCGAATAAAAATCCAAATAAGGCCCAAAATTTGAACAGTCTTAGAATGTAGCCAAACTAGTTCCATAATGTTTGGAAGTTCGATACGATTGCAACGCAAGAAACCGCGTCCAAATCCGAGCTCGTATGAAGAAGTTATCGATGTTAGAAGATTAAATTTTCAATTTAAATTAAAATAAAATTGAAGGGCATTTTTGCAATTTGATTGCCTCCTTTCTAACCCTAGCATACGTACGCATGAAGCTCGAACCATCTCAGCCGCCACCAATTCATGCCTCCATCGACGTCGCTACGGCTAGCCGCGGCCAAGCAGACCACTCCAAAACGAACGCCATCCTCCTGCGCCTCTCTAGTGCCTCGCGACCCCACACGGCGCTTCAGATCGAGACGACAATTCCAGCTGCCGCCCCCATATTCAAACCCTAATTGAATTATCGATGCCGATCAGACCATCATTTTCTCACATGAACAACTCAGATGAACTCCCCACACAAATCTCCATAGGACTGTACCTTCGAATCGTAGCATCGTCACCGTTGATCATCAACCACCAAAATCGATGGCCGAGAATGTTTTGGTCATTTTCGGACAAACCAAAACACAATTGCAAAAATGAACAGCAGATCTAGATTGCGCTCATCGAGAGCTTTTCAATGATATATAATATGACATAATTTCAATCCAATTTGAAAAGAATTCAAACCGGATAAGAAGAGAATTTCAATTCGATCAAAATGCCAATAGCTTATTAGCAACTAGATTAGATCGTCAAGAGGCGATAATTAAATGGGTACGAAATGTCGGGTTGTTACAGACTCCCCTCCTTAAAGAAATTGCATCCTCGCAATCATAAGGAATAAATGGACAAAAGGTAACAACCATAAGAGCATGGCAATGTTGAATGCATAAGCAAAGCAAATGCCATAGGGAAGCATTAGAATTATGGAAGTATCAGATATAGAATCAAAAGGTTCGACTGATTCAAATCAAAAGAATCAACATCGTGGGGGTCAAGGAATCAAAATCAGACGACTATCAAAAGCAAGAATCAATCGAGTTCTAGCAATTGAAAGAAAAGGAATCAGAGCAGAAATCACGTACTGCATGAATTGAATGTGAGTAAATCAAATTACTCACCTGAATCGTCAGAGAAAAAGACGAAGCTCGAATCTCAAAATCGCAAATATTCAATCATCTAAAACGATAATCGAATTTTCACAAATATCGGATTATCAAAAACGATAATCAGAAATCACAAAGATTCGATTATCAAATCGAAAAATATTTAATTATCTCAAACGATAATCAAATTTCACAAATATCTGATTATCAAAAACGATAATCAGAAATCACAAAGATTCGATTATCAAATCGAAAAATATTTAATTATCTCAAATGATAATCAAATTTCACAAATATCTGATTATCAGAAACGATAATCAGAAATCACAAATATTCGATTAATCAAATCGAAAAATATTTAATTATCTCAAACGATAATCAAATTTCACAAATATCTGATTATCAAAAACGATAATCAGAAACACAAATATTCGATTAATCAAATCGAAAAATATTTAATTATCTCAAACGATAATCAAATTTCACAAATATCTGATTATCAAAAACGATAATCAGAAACACAAATATTCAATTAACGAGTCCGGAATTAACCGAAGTAGTAAAAGTATGGTTCCATACTCCTTACTTTTGCTAAATCGTTTAAATCTCTTTATCGTTTCCTTGAAAGTGCAGAATTGTGTGTTTTAAAAATAACATTTCACATTCTCAAACGGACAAGTCCGGAATTAAGCGAATCAGTAAAAGAAAGGGGTCATAGTCCTCGATTTTTCTGAAATGTTTAAATCGCTTCCTCGTTCTTTTGAAAATGTAAGCTGTAAAAATTTTGAAAACAATTTTAATTTATATTTTTGAAACAACTTTTAAAAATAAAGAATTTTGAAAACACGTGATTAAATTAGCAATATCAGTATTGCGGGAGAACCGCTTGTAAATCCATTTCAAAATTGACGAGTACTGAAGTTAACACGTCAAAATCTCATCAAAATAACTGGCATCAAAATATAATGCCAAATGAATTTTCATTCATCAAAAATGTCACAAGAATCTTCTCAAAGATAGAAAGGGATATCATACCCTAAACTTGTATTCATAACAAGTCAATAACACATGAATTCACCAATACACAAAAATTGACAAATCTTGTCAATAGAAATCACGAAAATTGGTGAAGCACAAATTCTAGAAATCATCACAAGAAATCCAGAAATCATAAAAAGGGGGGAAAAGGCCTATTAGAAAACGGGAGTATGAAAACTCCAAAACACCGGTTTCACAAGACGAGACGCTATCTCATGGTGGCTAACCATTAAAGTTTCACACAGGAATGGTCCGAAGACCGTGGGTCGCTATCCCACGCGTGTGAGTCGGAATCACACAGATTGAGGTCTAGGCTAACCTCGTAGAGAAAAAGACATCGGACATTTGCTAGTCTAAACCATAAAAAGGAAAAGGGAAATGCCTATCACAAAATGGGAGCATGAAAACTCCAAAATACCGGTATCACAAGATGAGACGCTATCTCATGGAAGCCATCCATTAAAGTTTCACACAGGAATGGTCTGAAGACCGTGGGTCGCTATCCCACGCGTGTGAGTCGGAATCACACAGATTGAGGTCTAGGCTAACCTCATAGAGAAAAAGACATGGGTGAGTGGAATCACACAAATTAAGGTCCAGACTAACCAAAAAGCAAAAAGGTATGTGTGAATGGAATCACACAAGTGGTGTCTAGTCTAACCTTGCAAACAAAAAGATATGTGTGAGTCGGAATCACACTAATTAAGGTCCAGACTAACCAAAAAGCAAAAAGGTATGTGTGAATGGAATCACACAAGTGGTGTCTAGTCTAACCTCGCAAACAAAAAGATATGTGTGAGTGGAATCACACAAATTAAGGTCCAGACTAACCAAAAAGCAAAAAGGAATGTGTGAATGGAATCACACAAGTGGTGTCTAGTCTAACCTTGCAAACAAAAAGATATGTGTGAGTTGGAATCACACTACTGCGGTCTAGACTAACCTTGCGAACAAAGAGATACGTGTGAGTCGGAATCACACCACTGCGGTCTAGTCTAACCTTGCAAACAAAAAGACATCGCACAATTGCTAGTCTAAATCATAAAATGATCGTCATGATCAACGAGAAGTGTCAATTACACTAAGCTAGTAAATATAAAAGTTTAGCTTCATGTCCCATAACCACTTGCTTAACTTAAATATTTACGAACAAACTGTAAATCTACACTAGAAAATTGTCACAAAAGGTTCAATCGAACAAGTCCAGGAGTTAACCGACGAAGTAAATGCAAGCGTTTCATACCACTTGTTTTACTAGGCCGTTTAATTCAATTTCTCATACGAGTGAAATAAAGGCTTGTATATACTAATAGATTGGAAAACGGTTTAAGAAAAAGAGCTTTGTAGTAAAATAGTTTGAAATCGTTTGGAAAAAAGGGTTTTGATATTTACTACTAGTATAGAAAACCTTTATATTTTTAAAGTGACAAATCACAAAAATGATTGTAGAAACAATCAATCACAAGAATTCACATACGAAGATGTGAATGGAATCCAAAGAAATCGATACTGAATCCATCAGAAAGTATGTTCACAAAAATCCCGAAGAAAGTGTCATCAAAGTTGCTAATAAATGATAGCAACAAATCGGGGAAATGATCAAGAATCGATTAAATTAGGAAACCAAGTCAGTTCACTAAAATTTCACATTCGAAGACGTGAATAAAATCCAAAGAATTCGATTCCAAATTCATCAAAGTAGGAATACCCAAAAATTCCAGAAATAGAAGTTATCAAAATCGACAAAGGTGATAACAAATAATTAGAAAAGAAGAATCGATTATCAACTGGAAAAACAAAGCAAATCGAGCAGAAATGCATAAATGACTTCAACAAAAGTAAGAATCAAGTCAATGTCGAAGTCAACAATTAATAGCCGCAGTCGAGTACAAAATGAATCAATCATCATTATCAAAGAAACCAACGGCAAACAAAATCAGAGTCTTAAAAATCAAGAAATTAGCAATTTCTCAAAAACAAAGTGACCGAAGTCGAAGGGGAATCCAGATGAGGAAAACACAAAATATCAAGTTCAAAATCGCTGAGATTCAAACTAGATGTGAATGAGAAATCAAAATCACTCAATTTTGCAACTGGTCCAGCTATTTTTTTCATCACAGTGTAACAGGTACACAATGACACTCATAGCATAGAACAAAAGTGGAACAAAGTCCAAAAGTCAAAATGGCTTTAATTTGCCAAATTAAAACAAAATCAACATCGGCTAAATCAATTCAAAGCCGAAAACACATGAATAAGCGTTAGGAATTCATACCTAACAGTAAAAAATAATCATATGTAAAGATGAGAGATAAAACATCGACAAATAGTTGTAACACATGCTCCATCTAAGTTATGTTTTATAATTGTCCTAAACTCCAGGCTCTGATACCAAGCTGTGACGCCCCACCTCTATACCCACGCTAGCCAAGAACACTACGGTGTAGTGCTGTCAACTAGCACGGAGAATAAGGCTGTTGAGGAGCGACCATCTATGTAATTGCCTTGTGCGAGCACCGATATGTCAGATAATAAAACATTGCATTTCATCTTTAGAGGAAATCTGACATACCGATACAAACTCAAAGCTACTACACAGTGGCTATAATAGTTTAGGACAATAGATATAAAAATAACACAGATAACATAAATGCGGAATAAAGATGGAACGAAAAGTCTCATATATACAATAACTGATATCAGTTACAATACATTTGACACAATACAAATGATACAACTACAATTGTCGACTCAAGAAGTTATATATACAAGTACATTATCGACTAATATACATGAATACATTATCATCTTAAAACAGACACACTGACTACTTCAACAGGACGAAGACCACTTCAAATGATATAAAAAGTCTTCATAGCTCTAGCAGCAACCCAAAGCTAGAAATCTACAACCTGTAAATACTCGGTCTGACCCGAGTATTACATTCAAAAGAAAATAATACTCGGATCAGTCTAATTCAAAATCAGTTATTAGAGCATAGAAGCAATAATAATCAATCTCAATATAGATGACAGTCACAGAAATCTCGTATATCCAACTCTCGATACGAGAATTGGATAACGGCAGATATAACACTAAACAGTGTTACTCCACAAAACAGAAATCCAAAGCAGTTTAAGCAATTGAAATGTCAATTTAAAAATATCAATGCTAATTGGCTGCAGTACACGCTAACGTGTACTGCCTCGCCAGTACAGCCTACGAATTACGCAACAGGTCGATGAATTAAGAATAAAAGAGATATCGATTAAAATCTGTCAATTCGGTGTGGCTGCAGTGCACGCACGCGTGCACTGCCTCGCCACAACAGAATATAAAGTCACCACAAGGGACAAGGGAAAAACTGCTACGAAAATGCAGCCACCACTTGTATTTAAGGGCAAGGCTGCATCAGTGAAATGAAACAGTGTATCCAGTGAAAGAGGCAACAAGTGAAACAAGATCAACATGTCGCAAAGCAAGGCACAGAGAAATAGCAAACTGAAGGCAAGTGCAGACAAGTATGAATTCGAACATGAAATGAGGAACATCATTGCAAGTGCAACAGGTAGAAGATGATGCAGTGAATCAGTGGCTCAACTGCAACAAAGCACAGAGCTACAATGGCTACTGAATAAATGTAAAACTGCAACTGCAAAGCTATAGTGATGCAACAACCAAATCAAAGACCAGTAAACTGCACAAGTTACCAAACCAAACTGAAACAAATGCCAGGCTAAGATGGCAACAATGACCAGAATGTGTACCAGTACACAAATTCAAAGGCCACAACAAAGACAACAGTGACCAAGTATTATGCAGACTCAAGATTATATCAAGCAACAATATATACAGGTGATGTTAAATGATCTGGCCGAAGCAGTTCTAAAATAGTCGACGTACAGGAACCAAAGAATGAAGCAACAGAATGCTCCAAGTTAGACTCAAGAAAAAGAACAAACACAAACCAACATAAATGAAATCTGAACCAATACACTTGGATGCACCAAGTAAGCTACAGAGATGACACTGCAGCACCAGTACAAATCAGTGAAATACAACAAAGATGAACCAGTTCAATATGATATACAACTTGAACCACAGACCCAACATTTCAACTGACACATATATGCAGTAGTCGAACCAAAGAGCTAACATATGCAACTGAAATCAAGTGAAGTCATGAAGGCTACTGGACAGTAGACATAACAGATCAAAAGCCAACACAGACTATACAAAAGATGTCAACCCAGTGTGGATGCAAACTATATGATAAGCAATCTGAATATGAATGCCTGGGAGCAATGCACTAAGCAAATGAAGCAACTACATGCGCAGTAAAGATGGCCAGAGAACAAAGCTCACAAGTGCCAGAGAAACCAACTCCAAACTCACGAGAAAAAAATTATAACAAGTTCAGAATGACATGTGCAAACCACACTGGAACAAAATGACAACATCAACATGGATGCAGGTACAAGGCCGTCAGCAAGTGAATTCAAAGTGACAGTAACCAGTGGAATAGGAAAGACAAGTCGAAATTACAAAGTGAACCAAATGCAAATAATACAATGCATCAATGCACTGTATCAGACTCAAGTTAAAAATCAACTCAGTGATGTTCAATTGACAAAACTCAAGCCCAGGTCAAGAAAGCAAAATTATCACTGCAGGCAAGAAGTATATACCAATGATCAAGCACTGGAAATGACCAGTGCAACCAAGACTGGCAACAGGGAAGTAAAGATCAAGAAATGCAAACTGGCAACCTGAAAGAAACAAACTACAAAGACCCTCATAATCCAAGTGGAACAGTGCCAAGAAAACCCACCAGTAAACCAAACTTCACAATGATACAACATATATGCAACCATACAACTGGTCAGTGCAAAGATAAATGCATATATGGAGATAGACATGCCAAAGTCCCCAAAATTCACGAAACAATAACTATAAAGCTAATAACTACGAAATATACTAATTCGAATGAACTACAGAGATCATTTCAATTGGGCGACTCACAAAAGAAATCACAGTAGCAAGACTACTCAATGACTCGGAATCAAGAGCAGTTGAGAAACAATGCATCAAGGACAAGAAGACAACTTCGAAGTCAAAACCGAAGTAAATATCATCATAAACGTAGTTTTCAAAACAATAAATGAATCAAGATGACTTGAATTAGATGTGAGTGGAAAGCCACTCACCTTAGCCACAATTTGGAACAGTCTCGAGTGATGCTACACGAAGTCCAGAAACGAGTCGAAGCTGTAGCAATCGAGGGAAGACGAGTGAAGTTCGAACCCCTTGCGGCCGTTGCCTTCGATTCCGATGCCCTAACTTGATTCAGGGGGACACGCGAGAACGAACGAAAAGGATTGTGGCCGCCATTCTTTTCATTTGTGATTTAGGGTTCGTGAAAATGAAAATAAAAAGAGGGAGGGAACGAGTTATTGAATGAACGAAAATTGAGAGGGGGATCGATATTTGTCTTGAAAATTTTCACGGCCCCAAACACATATGGGTCACGATTTTTATAAAGCCCAAAAATCCTTTTAACAAAAATCTTATAATTGAATTTCAATCCAATTTGAAAAGAATTCAAACCGGATAAGAAGAGAATTTCAATTCGATCAAAATGCCAATAGCTTATTAGCAACTAGATTAGATCGTCAAGAGGCGATAATTAAATGGGTACGAAATGTCGGGTTGTTACAAAAATTCATTTATAAATCCTTTTCTTTATAAATATAATTTATTTATAAAATACATTTATAAATCCATTCCTTTATAAATCTCATTTACAAATCCATTTATATATATATATAATTATAAACTCCGTTTAGATAATTTAGATTTTTAGTATTTTTATGAATCTTGGTGTTATGAATCTTGGTGTTGATAGGCGTATTGGCCTAGGTCTCAATAGCAATATTATTTCTAATATAGAAATCAAGAATTTTATAATTTAAAAATAATCTATCCATATTTTTGTCTGTATCAATGAGAAATCTTTTTTCTAGATAATTATTAATAACTATCCTTATCAATTCATAAAATGGTTCGGGTTTTAGTTTACTGAAATTAGATAAGACTTTTTTGTTTTCCACTTCTTGTAATTGTAATGTTGATTCATATATATATATATATATATATATATATATATATGAGTTTTTATTATCCTCAAAATTTATATATTTATATGATAAAATATCATATGCGAAATATTTTTTCAATTTTTTTTGACTAAATCTATTTCTTTATTTATAAAATATTAAATTTATAAATTCTTTTTATATACCATTCAAAAATCTTTATTTAAAGTATCATAAAACTATAATTTTATAACATAAAAAATCATATATTTTTATTTATTAAAAATAAATTCATTCCTTTTAATAATTTAAAAATTATTAAAACATATATACTTTCAAAATCACTTTGAAATCCCTTTTAAATGAAAATCACTATTTTATAGTATTTTAAAATACAAAAAATAAGGCCCAATGCTACTAAAGCACTAGATGATGGAAATGATATCAATGTCATCAAATATGGCATTCAACAAATAATATATCACAATATATATGAAAAGTAAAATCTATAGTGTGAGGAATCTTATTGGATCTGTCCAATCTATCACCCTGCATCACATACAGTATAATCATAAAATATAAATCAACCGCTTTGAGGTGGGATCATATACAAAGGCTCATCTACTCATACACGGAAACGTAATAAGGTCTCATCCACTCCAAGGGCAGGAATATATCCAAATGAACTAATAAAATAGTAAATCATCCAAACAGTCAAAAAACAATCAACAATAAAATTATTCGCACATATATAGAAATATAAGTAGACCAGAGAGGTGAGTTAATTCATCGAAATTCCATTTATCGCCAAAACGTTCCAGTTGAATTAAAATTGAATAGGCATTCAATTTTAACACAAATTCCTACTAGCTCCAAATCCATCCAATCTAACTCTATATCATAGTATTCACTGTAACGAGCGCAACACAACTAACCGCGTCAAAAACCGATCTCGTATGGACAAGATACATACGTTAGTACTTATAGATAATTAAATTATAAATAACTTTAATTAATTAAGTTTAAACCCTTAATTAACTTCCTTTTAAAAAACTTAGGTCGTGCAATTTTCTTTTTTCAACTTCGACGTCGCATTCATCTCAAAACCGCCGCCGCCTTTGACGATCGCGCCTCACTGCATCACTGTCGTACCTAGCCCTGACCACCAGCCTCCTACCTCCGCAGGCCTAGTCATGAAAAACCACTCAAAACAGTTGTGACATCGAAGAGGAATTGCCACCGATCGATTCAACTTCGGACGATCTCCACCATTCATCTTCCACGTCTTGGCCTTGCGCACGTTTTCTGAGTTGACAACTTCGCCCAAAAATGTCTCTAGGGGCTCCGATGAACCATGTCCATTGGATGGCTTTATTTTAGTGGACGTTGTTTAGAGAGGTAGGGTTTTGCAAAAGTGAAATATGATGGCCTTATATAGAAAATAATCATGACACTATTCACACTTGAAATTTCTGAACTCCAATCGAGGTGTGCCGCCTAGTGTTCTATATGTAATACCTCTATTCCGAACACAATAGAACTAGTATCGGGACCCAATTGCACCATATATAGAAGTTAGCTTTTCAAAATCAAATTATATTAATTTAAATTCTTTTAATTAATTTTTATGCGTTTCGAGCTCGCATGACCAAACGATACATCTGATTGCCATGGAATTCGATGACATATAATAATTCACTATTACGGATCCAATGTAACTGGTTTCATCAAAATCTGAGACAATGTCTCGGAAGGCTATTTCACACGTTAATTAAAATGAATTATTATTAAATCAGTTTAATCACTTTTAATTCCAATTAAAAGTTTGCTATCTTCATTCTTATTCAAATAGAATTTAAATCAACTTTCGGAATCATTTTTATTCATATTAAATTCAAGATTGAATTATTTAAACCATTCCAGTTTTAAAATTTACCAATCCAATTATCAATATAAATCGATATATTTGAAATTTAAGTTGTTTAACTTATAATATTAACTTTTCACTATTTAAATCGATTAAACATTCCAAATTCAAATGACTAAAATTCTAGGTCGTTACTTGACCATTCCAATTATGTTATATATTTATTTTTTATCCCTAGACATTAGTATAATATCACTAGATTTTCTTATGAAATGGTTCGGTTAACGTAAGGTAAAAATCCATTCGTGTTCATGTGCAGTGTGGTCTTACGAGATACCTTTATTTTGAGAGGTTTTATAACATTAAATAATTTAGATGACTTGAGTTTCTCACGTTGGTTTACCAGGCTGATCCGGGTGTTATTTTCTTATAATGATCAGGTCAGCCCCGTGTATTTTCCAGAATTCGTTGATGTTCATTGGAGCTCTTGGGGAGGAGCTGAATGATTGCCTACCATAGTATTTTTATTTCCACTACATTGCTTTGTTTATTTTTATCAGCAATTGTAAGACGGACTGTTATAACTGTCTAGGCTGATGATAGGTTAGTTTGTTTTGATTATTGTATCCATACAGTATTCCTTTGTATAATCTTTTTGAGACATTATATATTATCATTCCGCATGTGATATTTTGATGTTTTTGTTCTCCTCTTCTTATTCCTTTTCTTTTTCCCTTTTTTTCATTTACCCTAACGTTCTGTCTTTCCGGCATATGGGTACTCAGCACTTGAATACCGTTGATGTATTAGTGTCGACATTTGGGAATGAAAAGGCATCGTTACAAGAATACTATCGACCTTCAATGTGGAAACTCCGCTTTGATTATAGTTGTGCTATGGCACGGTGTCTATCAAATGACTACAGTTGGGTGAGCACGCGAATACCGTTGATGTATTAGTGTCGACATTTAGGGATTGAAAAGGCGATTGTTACAAGAATACTATCGGCCTTCAATGTGGAAACTCCGCTTTAATTATAGTTGTGCTATGGCACGGTGTATATCAAATGACTATAGTTAGGTCAAGGGGAAGGATTGGAAAGTGAAACACAATTCAAGAGAGAATCCATCTCCTCGGTTATATGAGGTTATTATCACATGTCAATTGAAGTCAACTGAAAGTCAAAGTCTCAAGCCAAAGCAGCTCGGCTAATAATAACTGTTATTATTGAAACAAAGACTTTGTGTTAGGACTATAAAGTTGAATGTGGACGGTATTGAAATTTTGACCATTACCAAATTTCGTAAGTCCCAATGTGATATAGTTTTGACAAGAGAATTGCTGCAAAAAATTGTCACTACAGTAATGCTTAAATTAGTAAAATTGGATTTTACCAAAGCTTTATAAGTGATAAATTTGTCCATAATGTCACAGCACTAGCTAAGGTGAAGTGTGAACTTTAACATCGAATTGTTCGATATTATTTGCTGATATACCTAAAGGGTCAGCACAACTGCAATGTTGAATCCTTCGTCTACCACCCGATTTAATTAATTATAATTGTTATAATCAATTAAATTAATTAATATTTATGAAATATTAATTAAACAATTTATTTGATTTGTGATGATCAGTATTAAAATAGTGTGTATATAAAAGTTGTATACACACTTATCGATATACAATATCCGTGTATATTTAAATTTGATTTAAGTGTAAATCATCTAATATGGCTTGAAGTGGAGTGAGGCTCGTATATAGGCTGAAGTGTGACCAGCCATGTCTTGGAGAGGAACTCCTGGAATTTGATTCTAAAAGAGTGTGAAATGGTAAAGGAAAGAATAAATATGCTTCCATCTTTAGCACCCTTCTTTCCTATGCCATTTAAACACTTTTAGCCACTTCTTTCACCTATTCTCCTTTACAGTTTTAGCCTCTATCTCTCCCAATGATTTTTGGCTGAAAATCCTCCCTCTTCTTTCCATTGGTTCAAGCAACAAAAACCAAAAATTCAATTAAAATCTAAAGAACGATGTGTAGCTTTCTCGATCGGGTTATGCCTTATGGAAGTGTTGATAGAGATTCAAGCGGAGTTATTAAGATTCAATTTTCAATGTGTATTCTTAGGAAATTGCAAGGTACTATCCATATTTACAAATTTATATAATTTTATACTTGTTAATTATATACTTTACGTCTAACGACCCACTATTTTGGACCATTCAAATCGACAATAAATCCACACATGTTAGACTTGAATAATTAAAAATATCAAATTGTTAATTTAAATTTGGCAAAACTCAGCATATACAGTAAATAAATCAATCACAGAATCACAGACACAGAGTAATACAATAATACGCAGCGGAATAGATAAAATAGTAGTTCATGAAGCTACTATATAAACATCAGAGTTAAAAATAAATACAACAGAATATCTCAAATACAGTAAAGTCTCCAGTACAACAGATAACTTCTCTGAACAAATCAACTAGAAGAGATGAAAGCTGAGGCGATAGTTGGATCTCCAAAGGAAGCTCCAAACTCCAAAGGCGAGTCTCAAATGCTGTATCACTTGGTCTGACCCGAGCGTAAAGCAAAAAAACAAAACACTCGAGTCAGGATTAACATTCTTATATCAATAAATCCAACTCAAGTGAAATATCAACTGAAATACAATTAACTTAAAGGATGTTTGGAATAACCATCCTCTAAGGATCTGTGGAACTATCTACAATGTAGAAATATACACTATAACACCGTGGTCATTTCAATTTAATTTATACTTCAAAACCCAAATATCATTTCATTTCAAATATATATATTCTCCAAAATAGTGTATATATATTAAATAATTTATAAAGTAAAGTATTTATAATTTCTCAAGTCTCACAACTCGATTTATTCCAAATTCAAATGTATTCAAACCTCAATTCATCAATTCAATTCAGTTCTCAATAGACCATTTAAAATTTCAATATATTTCAAAGCTTTAATATTCAACATTTTCAAAGTTAAATTTAACAGTTCCATATAGCTCTTGATTTAACTTCATTATTATTTAATCAGAGAATATCCACTTAATAAATTCAATATCATTTAACTAGCCTTAAATTACATTTTTACTAAATATTTCCTTAAATTTATTTAAACAAGAAATATTCATTAAATTACTTAAATCAAACCCAAGTTATAAGTCATATCTTAAATCTCAATTTTAATAAGTTTCAAATCGGTTTAATTAAATAAAATTTATCTTTTGAATATAATTTTAACTAAATTAAAATTATCTTCCCAACCCTACTAATTCAAATTATTACCAAAATCTATTTTGAAATATAAATTTTATACTTAAACATATCATATGTATTAGATCCATCTTAATTAAATTAAATATCATTATTAAATCTACATATATCATTACCATTTCTATATAATAATTTAAGAATCAACTTTTATTAAAACCATATATTTCTTTCCAAAACCATAGAATTTATTTTCAAAATATTTATATATGGACCAACGGTGTCTGTATATAATTTCCTATTTATGGTCAAGTGATACGGATATTTATCATTTCAATCCGTAAATTTAAATACATACGGGTAGATATCATTTCGACCCGTAATCCTAAATTCAAATCAATTGAAACTCGCTTGGGTTTATCATTTCAACCCATAACGATTTTCTCCTATTCTAAAGTCCGTTCGGGTATGTATCATTTCAACCCATAGTGAATTCTAAACTACAGGGAACTTGCAGAGTGATAACAAATAATATAATAATATAAAATAGGCATATATCAACAATAACAATATAATATAAATAATAGGATATGGTGTCATATCCCACAGGTGAACAGTTACAGATAATAACATGTATAACAATTTAAATAACTACAACAACATATTTCAATTGTCGTTTCAATTGAAATCAAATTTAATAAATAAAAGAACGTTAATCGTGAGTAATTGCTCACCTTTCGAGGCTAGAGATGAACGAGAGTAAGATGAGTTACGGGTCCAAGCACAACTTCGAAGTAAAGCACGATGGGAATAATTTGACGAACAAAGCTGACAAATAGGAGTTGATGAGAAGATATATATACAGAATATATATTATTATTATATTATATTTTTCAAACATCAATATTAAATTTAAACACATATTAGAATAAAATAATATATATATATATAAATTAGAAATTATTATCCTTAAAACATATAAAATTAAAAATTCAATTTTAAAGTTAAAGCACATATAACTTAAAGTCAAAATATTTTATTCTCGAAACAATACTTAAACGAAATGCATAAAGCAACATTTAAATAAAGTTGAACACATACATATACTATCAAACATATATTCATGCGTACCACACATATAATGTATATATATAAATTAACAACTATAGATAGCCTGTTACTAGGATATAGAACAGAGAAGTGAACTCCCCTTAAAATAAATTGTAAATGTAACGACCCGTATTTTTACGGATCGAAAAGTTTGTCAAAATCTAGGATTTTTAGTGTTGTTAAGCCATTTCAGATTTTTGGGCAAAATATTGTTAAGTTCTAGGTCGTACACGACCTAAGAGTTAAGTCGTGACCGACTTAAGTGGGTTAGGCGACCTAAGGAAGTATTGGAGCGACTTAGAGATTAAGACGTCTTGGTTTAGGTCGTAAGCGACCTAAGGGGAAGTGCAATCTATTTGTTAGCGTGTTAGCGACCTAAGAGGGTTAGCGTGTTAAAGACCTAAGGAACTGACCGACTTAAGGAGATGGCGACTCAAGGGTAGGCAGACCTAGTGAAGTTAGCGACCTAGTGGTTATCGGGTTAGCATAGTTAGGTCGGCAACGACCTAGAGGAGCTGGGGTAGCAGGTTAGCGACTTAGTAGAGTGAGCGACCTATGGGATTGACCGACCTAAGAAAATAAGCTAGTTAACGACTTAGTAGTTAAGTCGTTGGACGACCTAAGGGGTTAAGTATCTGGTCGTGTGGACTAAGTCGGAGTGGTTGGCTTGAGTGTTAGGTCGCGTAAGCGCTTAAGTGTTAGGTCGTAATACTGTTAGGTCGCGTGGGTTGCTAAGTTGTTAGGTCGCAAGGTTTTATAAGTCCTAGGTCGTAACTAAGTTAGGTCGTGGACTTCTGTAGTTGTTAGGTCGTGAGAAAACACTCATGTGTCAGGTCACTGAGGAGTTAAGTCGTAGTATTGATAGGTCGCTGGGTTTTGTCTAAGTGTTAGGTCGTAGGAGTTGGGGCGCGCGTGCTTATCTGTTAGGTCGGAGAGGCTTAGGTCGGAGAGGCTTAGGTCGGAAACGACCTATGGAGATAGCCGAGTTACGACTTAGAGAGATTTCAGCTATAAATAGGAAGGGTTGTTCTCACTTTTTGGAATCCGGATTTTGAAGCGACGAAGTGCTGCCATTTTGAGAGCTCGACTTCTACACTTCTTCACTTCTTTTCTCCACTCTAATCTAGTGCTTCCTTTCATCCAAATCGAAGATCAAGATTGAAGATCCAAGAGCTAAAGTTGAAGATCTTCATCCTTTGAAGTGAGATTTCTTCGTTTGAAACGGATTCGTGATAGATCAAGCTTGATCCTTCGCTGTCCAGATCTGAAGCGTGTTGATTTGAGGTTGTTTAGGTGATTTGGTGAGTGGTGATTATCTCTCACACGGATCCAAAGGAGTATATCGGATTGTTGGCTCAATTTAGTGTTAAAATAGTGATTTCCATGCATTTTCTTCATCCTAAGTGTAGATCCATTGTTCATGATGATTTGACAACAATTTTACTACATGTTGACCTATGCAAGTTCATTCATCAAGATTATAGAGACATTGCTCATGTTTTCATGCTTATTTGACTTTCGACTCTTTAATTACGAAATTGCCATTATAGTGATAATTGTCTACATAGATCATATTTGAATGCTTGATTGCTTGGATTAATGTTTGACTTGTTTGATTGCTATAAATTAGATGATTGATGATTTGATTTAGACCGAAGATGATTCAAAAGCTAAGAGAAAGGCTCTTGAATTGGGATAGCTGCTTGTGGCATATGTAGCGGGTGATGAAGCTCTTATGCATAGATTCGATGATGATGATGTTGAGATGAGACTTTGCGAGGATGTGATGAAGCGAAGTATGATATGAGATAGTCTTGGTCTAATCCAGACGGGATCATTCCAAGCACGTTGGTAACTCGGTGATATGATTCAAGTTAAGGGTAATGGATGCTTGAGAGGCGCTTGAGCT
This sequence comes from Allium fistulosum, assembly GCA_030737815.1. NCBI lineage: Eukaryota > Viridiplantae > Streptophyta > Magnoliopsida > Asparagales > Amaryllidaceae > Allium > Allium fistulosum. The sequence goes on along the minus strand of CM060905.1, from coordinate 861,980,602 downwards.
AGTATGGAAATAGTCGTCAAGGAGGATGACTAGGAGGCTTGGATAGCATCGTTGTTGAAGGTTCTAGCATGCTCTAAGCAAGAGTACGTTTGGGCAGATTCGATAGTCCCAACGGCCAACTGTTGATGGTCGAGTACTCTGGGCAGATTCGATAGTCCTAAGCACGGGCTGCGACGACATGCGGGAGTTATGTCTATAACCGGGGTTTCCATTAGCCCTTGACGGACGGCTGAAAGAATGTGCCGGTCATTCAATTAACGGTGATATCAAAGCAATGATAACAGTGATAGCCAGAGTCATGGATGTTTGGTTGTATCGTCATTCGGTCTCAAGAGCAGTGTTTTCTGGGTGCTTATCCGATCTTGGTTTAGGCCTTGGGGGTTTGTGCTTGGAAAACATCACCCTTGACTCGAGTGATAATTCCTTTACTTTACATGGTATGCTCTGTTATGTTTGCTTCTGCTTAGTGTGTGTCTGGGGGCTATCACTGTAGAAAGAGGTTGGAGTGGGAGGGTTGTATTCCTATTCCTTTTCCTTTATGCTCTTTTGGTATGTTGTTAGTTAATTTACTGCTCACTAAGACTGTTGTCTGACTCAAGGCTTTATGTTTTAATTCTTATTGCCTTGGGCTGTTCGTCCATTTTGGGACGGGCAGACTAGGTAGCAGGTGACAGGTGCTGTTCTAGCTTTTCACGGTGCTGATATCGAAGACGAGTTGGAGTATTGCATATTGTTTCTTTCTTACTATATGTACTGGATGTTCCGCTGCTTTGTATTCTCTGAGTGATATGTAGTGAGGCTTGATGTATTGACTATTTGGATGCTTGTATTCAACTATTATGGAGTTTTATATGATGGCATTTTATTCTGTAAAGCTTCACTATACATATGTTCTATTGTATTTTGTCCATGCGCTGTGAGTAATACGATAGATTTTGTTGTTTTAATTTACCCTGACAATCGTCCATGGTCGCCTGGCACACTTTACAGCGCATTTTCTCTTGATTCAGTGCAGGGGTCATGGGCGGTTGTCACAGTAAATGAGTATAAAGCACCTATATTAATACAACACTTACCCTTTTCAAATCTATTATGAGCAGAATATAAATACATATAATACATAACTTATATAGCTGAAACTTATACAAATCTGCAACTATATACTTTTATATATAATGCGAACTATAACACCAACAGATCCATCTTAATAAAGTCCATAGCCTACCACCTCTACAAATAAGAATTTAAAATCAAAAACGTTTTAAATATCATAGGCAATATAGTATATATAACAGAATATATGTCTTATAAACTAACTCGTATATAACAAGCCTAACATATCTGTGCAAACGGCTATATATATATATTTTATCAATGCTTACACATATAATATTCAAAATTGTAACTGTGGATTACACGTATATATAAGAATGCTTATGTAAACTAAGATATATATGTATTAAAATAAACCAGACATCGGTCAGTTTATAACATATATATGCGTAACAATCAAATATACAATAGTAGCTATGATTCCAATATATATATATATATACACTTAATGACCGTCACACATATACAAAAAATCTATGTAAGTAATTTGAAAGGTATATTGGCAGCTGAATACTTGAGTACATTCAGTATAGAACATAATATATATATATATATTATCTCTCTATATGAAACATGCATTACAAATCCAGTACATATGTTTATATTATAAAGGAAGGTTTAGTAGAACACACACACACACACACACATATATATATATACTGACTGTATTACTCATATAGCTAACAAGTTAAATTTTATAACTAAATACAAAAAACAAAAAAAAATTATAATATCGAAACAGAGACGATCTCGGCCAACTAACGAACATTTAATCATATAAATTAATATATATATATATATATAAACTATAGACTAATCTTAAGTATAAAATATGATATGTATATATACCTTGTGTATCACCAGAGAGGCAAAACGAGGAGGGGAAGATGAAGGCCAAAGGCTGCGGCTGAGCCATGGGGGAGGTGGAAAGCCACGTGCTCGATGAAGGCGGCGATGAGGGTCAGTGGTTGGTGGAGATCGACACAAGCAGGGGAAGAGGTGATGGGTTTCCTGTGCTTTGACTGGGAGAGGAGGGTGCGTGAATCTGGGTGGCCGAGATGCTCGCTGGCGGAGAGAGGCTCGGGCAGGGAGTGAATTAGGCAGAGGCGATGGAGAGTGGACTTGGTCTCTGATAGGAAGGGTGGTCTTCGTGGTGGGTAGAGGAATCATGGTTGCGGCGAACTGGTCTTAGTGATTGGTAGCCGAGCATGGAATGCGACCATGGGATTTGGAGATGAAGAGAGTGAAGGATGAACAGTGGGAAAGATTTCGTCAAGCCTAGAGAGTTGTATATAACGTAGATAAAATTTGAACCGTTAAAAGAATGAATGCAAAGGGTATGAAAATCTTATACGTTTAGAATTTTGAAATGGTGGACGGCTGAATTCTAGGAAGTAATTAAATGTTAAAATGAATGATGTTCTATTCCAGCCGTTTGAAATTTGAATGGGCACAACAACGAAAAGGTTGAAATTTCGCGACCAATACGGCTGTCTGTTTGCGGTTTTCGTCGCGCAACGGACACCGAAATACAGGAATGAATATACCGTAGAGATCAGCACGATGTGATGATCAAAACGGTACATAGATATCAGTGGTACGATCATCCTATCAAAAGTCGATAATCGGTACCGGAAATGCTGCTAGTTTGCCCGAAATAAGATAAACGGAGCAATAGAAGTCCAATTTTTGAAAAACGAAGGATGACTTCTCACTCGAAAGAAGATTTAGAAATTTTCTATAGAAAAATATTCAGGTTTGGAAAACATTTAATTACCATCAATATTTAACTGATTTAAATTGAAATAAATTACACAATAAAATAAACTTCCATAAAATTAATTGAAAATTTACTAGTTGCTATGTTTAAATAGACGTATTTCAAATAATAAATTTTTAATTTCAAATTTTATTGTTTACAATTCACTAAATTTCAATTAAATATATTATTAAAACTATTAAAATTTACTGGTCGTTACACTCTCCCCCACTCAAAACTTTTCATCCCCGAAAAGGAAGGAGGTAGGAGAATAGAAACAACCCGAAATAAAAGTAGATTGAAAGTCAAGGGTAAATAATTAATTTAAAACTATATAAATTTTACTCGAAATATTCATTTGAAAACTTCATTTTAAATTTAATTTTCTTTAATACTTTTCAAAACCCATTTGTAAAATTTCTTGCTTCTTTTATAAATATCATTTATATGTTTAAATAACACCTTTATAAATATATGAAAACTATTGAAAACAATTATTTACATTACTACTTATATTTACAAAGAAGCTATTTGAAAACATTAAATCCATAATTCATAAATTTATTAATTTTTATCTCAAGATACTTTTCAAATATTATCAATAATCATTTATTTTAAATATGTTTTATTTAAGTAATAACTTCTAAAATATTTATAACACTTAAATTTTCTATTAAACCATGTAGTATATAAATAAACAATATTTTAAAAAGGATAGTCGACAAGTAAAAGAAGGATGATTTGGAAAAACAGAATATAGGTGAATAAATAATGCTGAGTAGATAAGGTAGATTCAAAAGAATAGTATCGAGCACGAATAATTAATTTAGAACCATAAGAATTTCAATTTCAAATATTAATACAGAATTCCTTTGTTGAAAATACTTTTATAATAAAATACTTTTATAACTCGATGTTTCAACAAGTTTATCCTTGTTCCTGTAGACTCTGGTAGTGCGTTGATCAGGCGCAAAACTAGAATTCTCCAGGTACTTAGTAGACTTGTTTTAACACCTAGTGAAAATACTGGAAAAACTTTTTTTTAAAAAAAACAGATATGGAAAGTACAATCCAAACAAAAAAAACAAACAAATCATGGATCGCAGATACACAATGGTTACGCCTGGGTCCCCCAGGAAACATCCGTACCTTTTAAGCATTCACTGCCTTGCAAATTTCGCCATGATAACAAAACTGTGGACCGCAGGATACATAACAATGGTTACGCCTGGATCCCCCAGGAAACATCCATACCCTTTAAGTAATCTCTGCCTTGCGGATTACGCCACTAACACGACCATAGATCGCAGATACACAATGGTTACGCCTGGATCCCCCAGGAAACATCCGTACCTTTTAAGCAATCACTGCCTTGCAAATTACGCTATGCAGTCGAGTTCGTAAGACCATGGGTAACGCCATGGAATTCGAAGGACACTCGAGTATCATATCCGGAAAACCAAAAATCAAAGTGAATAATATCGATAGAATGAATCCAAGATGTGGCCACAAATCGGATATCAAGCAGAAGGCACTTTCCATATCTTTACTTCGAAAATATGTATCGTATAGTACCTTTTCAAATCACTTTCAAATATCGTACTTATATAAAGTCCATTATATATAAGATTTTATTTTCAAATTAAATACCTTTCCAAAATCAAAAGTATATCAAATCACACTTATATAGACTTCAATTATATAAGATTTCACTTTTCAAATCCATACTTTTCGAATCAACATCATACTTTTACAAACCAAATTTTTATATAAGTTCGATAACTCCCAAATCATGTTTTTAGTAACACAAGGTTCTCAATTTCAATTTGTTTCAATATCAATGTATTTTCAAAATCATATACGCTTTCACCAAATTATTCTTCCAAATCAAATATTTCCAGTTCCAAAGTTTCCAAAATAATAAATTTAGGAAATAAATCCAAATTTCCAAATCAATATAATTAAATCAAACAATTCATTTCCAAAATCAATGGTTTTCAAAATCATCTTATATTTACATAAGGTCCATCTTATATAAGGATCAAATTTTACAAAATAAATTTTGTTGTATGAAGAGCCATATGGGATTGAATATCTTTGCTTTTATGGGTTATATATCTTTGTAATTTAAATTGGAAATTTTCTTTTAGTAAGCAACGATATTCTAACCCGACAGCTTTCAATTTCAGCATCAAAATATATCAATGATATTAGAATATAAGATGTACATACGTCATCATTTCGCAAAATCACATTTGATCGCTCGCTCGATCACACAAGTTCGCTTTCGAACTAGTATTGTCCATTCGACTTCCCTAATGCGGATTTCGAATTGGTTTCTCGACTAGAAGCCATCGGTCTCCTTGCATAGCCATATACTATGATAGAGAATTCTAGAATCAAGCCCAAAATCCATATCAAATATTCGCCATCAAGAATCGAATGAAAAATCCTAACACGAAATGGTGTAATTCACCTCGAACTTGTGTACTCAAACCTGGATCAAATTAATTATGCGAATAAAACAGCATACGTACAACTTATATATTTATTCCAACTTGTTAAATATATAGTTTCATAAAGATGTTACTAAGTAAAAACATTTAAACTAAACTTTATTCAAAATATTTTGAAGACCAAATTCTTTTCAAAACATTTCAAATCTAAATTTCATATCAGAAAAAATTTAAAATTGCCTTATTCATTTACTTAACAAAACAGTTTCAACTTATTTAAATCATATTACTACATACTTTAACATACATACCAAACTTATATACTATATACTTTTCAAAATTTCTTAGCTTTGAAAAGTTAACCTTCATTTGGAAGTGCTCGAACCTTCAAAATAGTTGAAGAAATCATTTTCAAATTCAAGAGTTGGAAACCAACAACAAATCAGTAAATCAATTTCAAAAGATAGGTTTCAAATCCGAAACTCAAGGACTGAACACCGGCTCATTTCAAATTGTTTCAAATACATATACATATATCTTTCGAATATCAAATCATACTTCAAAATTTTGAAATCAAAATTGGTTTCGCAAAATCACTCGCGTAGCAATGCTACTAAAGTGGCCTCTCCCCCACTCTGAAACTCGAAAATCAATGTCGATGATGCGTGCACTCATCACCGAAATTATTTTCCAGCGACATAAGTGAGTTCTGGACTTTTTTTCTCACACTTCTTTTGAAATTTCTTCGAAATCATTCGAAACTCATTAAAAATCATTTGAACATTTCTTATTCGGAAAAATACTTTTAAATCATATTATTATTATATATTTCAAAATCTTAAAACCAATTTCAAAACACCGGAGTTCAATTCTCGAATTTCAAATTTAAAATCCTTCAGTTATAAATCATTTTTAGATAAATCAAATTCCTTATATAACTTTCAAAATTTCAAATCCATTCAAACTTCAAATTCTCATTTTAAAAGGTATATATAATCCTTATCGAAAACATTTTCACTTTTATATATATAGAATAAAATCATATTTATCAAAATAATAATTTCGATATATAAAACAATTTCTAAAATACAAACAAGATCGATTTTCCAAAGGATGATTCAAGAATGGATTTCAAAACAAGGATAGAGTTTCAAATTAGAAAACTCTAATCAAACAAAATTTCTGATTCGAAGATAGGCTCGAATGAAGATGAGATAATTAAATTTCAAAATAGAATATGGGTATACTTATATAAATCGCGGGCGACCTTAACCGGGTCAATCGTGACTTCAAGAACAAGATCGATGCAGAATTCCAAGAAAAATCAACATTCGATCGCCAGAGATAGAATTCGGCATAACAAGAGATAGCAGCATCTAAACCGAGTGATATATAAATCTTCGGTGAATCCATGCCAATTGTAAAGGAGTTTCACCCCTTTACAAATCATTCAAAGATTGGCGGGATCACCTATTCTTATAGAGATCATTCGAAGTGGAGTTATGGGATACTCCAGAATCAAAAGAATACAAATAGGGAGAGACAAGAATGAACTTTGGAACCGCAGGGAACGTCCAAAGTTCAAAGGAAGACGAGTCAAAAGGAAGAGATTCAAACTCGAACGAAAGTGATTCTGTAAATAAATTTACCAGATATGCTAAGTTTTGCCTAGAGCCAAAGCTCTGATACCAACTCTAACGACCCACTATTTTGGACCATTCAAATCGACAATAAATCCACACATGTCGGACTTGAATAATTCAAAATACCAGATTGTTAATTTAAATTTGGCAAAACTCAGCATATACAGTAAATAAATCAATCACAGAATCAAAGACACAGAGTAATACAATAATACGCAGCGGAATAAATAAAATAGTAGTTCATGAAGCTACTATATAAACATCAGAGATAAAAATAAATACAATAGAATATCTCAAATACAGTGAAGTCTCCAGTACAACAGATGACTTCTCTGAACAAATCAACTAGAAGAGCTGAAAGTTGAGGCGATAGTTGGATCTCCCAAGGAAGCTCCAAACTCCAAAGGTGAGTCTCAAATGCTGTATCACTCGGTCTGACCCGAGCGTAAAGCAAAAAAACAAAACACTCGAGTCAGGATTAACATTCTTATATCAATAAATCCAACTCAAGTGAAATATCAACTGAAATACAATTAACTTAAAGGATGTTTGGAATAACCATCCTCTAAGGATCTGTGGAACTATCTACAATGTAGAAATATACACTATAACACCGTGGTCATTTCAATTTAATTTATACTTCAAAACCCAAATATCATTTCATTTCAAATATATCTATTCTCCAAAATAGTATATATATATATATTAAATAATTTATAAAGTAAAGTATTTATAATTTCTCAAGTCTCACAACTCGATTTATATCAACTCAAATTCCAAATTCAAATGTATTCAAAGCTCAATTCATCAATTCAATTCAGTTCTTAATAGACCATTTAAAATTTCAATATATTTCAAAGCTTTAATATTCAACATTTTCAAAGTTAAATTTAATAGTTCCATATAGCTCTTGATTTAACTTCATTATTATTTAATCAGGGAATATCCACTTAATAAATTCAATATCATTTAACTAGCCTTAAATTACATTTTTACTAAATATTTCCTTAAATTTATTTAAACAAGAAATATTCATTAAATTACTTAAATCAAACCCAAGTTATAAGTCATATCTTAAATCTCAATTTCAATAAGTTTCAAATCGGTTTAATTAAATAAAATTTATCTTTAGAATATAATTTTAACTAAATTCAAATTATCTTCCCAACCTTACTAATTCAAATTATTACCAAAATCTATTTTGAAATATAAATTTTATACTTAAACATATCATATGTATTAGATCCATCTTAATTAAATTAAATATCATTATTAAATCTACATATATCATTACCATTTCTATAGAATAATTTAAGAATCAACTTTTATTAAAACCATATATTTCTTTCCAAAACCATATAATTTATTTTCAAAATATTTATATATGGACCAATGGTGTCTGTATATAATTTCCTATTTATGGTCAAGTGATACAGATATTTATCATTTCAATCCGTAAATTTAAATACATACGGGTAGATATCATTTCGACCCGTAATCCCAAATTCAAATCAATTGAAAATCGCTTGGGTTTATCATTTCAACTCATAACGATTTTCTCCTATTCTAAAGTCCGTTCGGGTATGTATCATTTCAACCCATAGTGAATTCTAAACTACAGGGAACTTGCAGAGTGATAACAGATAATATAATAATATAAAACAGGCATATATCAACAATAACAATATAATATAAACAATAGGATATGGTGTCATATCCCACAGGTGAACAGTTACAGATAATAACATATATAACAATTTAAATAACTACAGCAGCATATTTCAATTGTCGTTTCAATTGAAATCAAATTTAATAAATAAAAGAACGTTAATCGTGAGTGATTTCTCACCTTTCGAGGCTAGAGATGAACGAGAGTAAGATGAGTTACGGGTCCAAGCACAACTTCGAAGTAAAGCACGATGGGAATAATTTGACGAACAAAGCTGACAAATAGGAGTTGATGAGAACGAATCAGAATCATCTAGATATATATACAGAATATATATTATTATTATATTTTATTTTTCAAACATCAATATTAAATTTAAACACATATTAGAATAAAATAATATATATATATATATAATTAGAAATTATTATCCTTAAAACATATAAAATTAAAAATTCAATATTAAAGTTAAAGCACATATAACTTAAAGTCAAAATATTTTATTCTCGAAACAATACTTAAATGAAATGCATAAAGCAACATTTAAATAAAGTTGAACACATACATATACTATCAAACATATATTCATGCGTACCACACATATAATGTATATATATAAATTAACAACTATAGATAGCCTGTTACTAGGATATAGAACAGAGAAGTGAACTCCCCTTAAAATAAATTGTAAATGAGTATAAAGCACCTATATTAATACAACACTTACCCTTTTCAAATCTATTATGAGCAGAATATAAATACATATAATACATAACTTATATAGCTGAAACTTATACAAATCTGCAACTATATACTTTTATATATAATGCGAACTATAACGCCAACAGATCCATCTTAATAAAGCCTATAGCCTACAACCTCTACAAATAAGAATTTACAATCAAAAATGTTTTAAATATCATAGGCAATATAGTATATATAATAGAATATATGTCTTATAAACTAACTCGTATATAACAAGCCTAACATATCTGTGCAAACGGCTATATATATATTTTTTATCAATGCTTACACATATAATATTCAAAACTGTAACTGTGGATTACACGTATATATAAGAATGCTTATGTAAACTAAGATATATATGTATTAAAATAAACCAGCCATCGGTCGATTTATAACATATATATGCATAACAATCAAATATACAATAGTAGCTATGATTCCACTATATATATATATATATACTTAATGACCGTCACACATATACAAAAACTCTATGTAAGTAATTTGAAAGGTATATTGGCAGCTGAATACTTGAGTACATTCAGTATAGAACATAATATATATATATTATATTATCTCTCTATATGAAACATGCATTACAAATCCAGTACATATGTTTATATTATAAAGGAAGGTTTAGTAGAACACAAATATATATATACTGACTGTATTAATCATATAGCTAACAAGTTAAATTTTATAACTAAATACAAAAAACAAAAAAAAATTATAATATCGAAACAACGACGATCTTGGCCAACTAACGAACATTTAATCATATAAATTAATATATATATATATATAAACTATAGACTAATCTTAAGTATAAAATATGATATGTATATATACCTTGTGTATCACCAGAGAGGCAAAACGAGGAGGGGAAGATGAAGGCCAAAGGCTGCGGCTGAGCCATGGGGGAGGTGGAAATCCACGTGCTCGGTGAAGGCGGCGATGAGGGTCAGTGGTTGGTGGAGATCGACACAAGCATGGGAAGAGGTGATGGGTTTCCTGTGCTTTGACTGGGAGAGGAGGGTGCATGAATCTGGGTGGCCGAGATGCTCGCTGGTGGAGAGAGGCTCGGGCAGGGAGTGAATTAGGAAGAGGCGATGGAGAGTGGACTTGGTCTCTGATAGGAAGGGTGGTCTTCGTGGTGGGTAGAGGAATCATGGTTGCGGCGAACTGGGCTTAGTGATTGGTAGCCGAGCATGGAATGCGACCATGGGATTTGGAGATGAAGAGAGTGAAGGATGAACAGTGGGAAAGATTTCGTCAAGCCTGGAGAGTTGTATATAACGTAGATAAAATTTGAACCGTTAAAAGAATGAATGCAAAGGGTATGAAAATCTTATACGTTTAGAATTTTGAAATGGCGGACGGCTGAATTCAAGGAAGTAATTAAATGTTAAAATGAATGATGTTCTATTCCAGCCGTTTGAAATTTGAATGGGCACAACAACGAAAAGGTTGAAATTTCACGACCAATACGGCTGTCTGTTTTCGGTTTTCGTCGCGTAACGGACACCGAAATACAGGAATGAATATACCGCAGAGATCAGCACGACGTGATGATCAAAACGGTACATAGATATCAGTGGTACGATCATCCTATCAAAAGTCGATAATCGATACCGGAAATGCTGCTAGTTTGCCCGAAATAAGATAAACGGAGCAATAGAAGTCCAATTTTTGAAAAACGAAGGATGACGTCTCACTCGGAAGAAGATTTAGAAATTTTCTATAGAAAAATATTCAGGTTTGGAAAACATTTAATTACCATCAATATTTAACTGATTTAAATTGAAATAAATTACACAATAAAATAAACTTCCATAAAATTAATTGAAAATTTACTAGTTGCTATGTTTAAATAGACGTATTTCAAATAATAAATTTTTAATTTCAAATTTTATTGTTTACAATTCACCAAATTTCAATTAAATATATTATTAAAACTATTAAAATTTACGGGTCGTTACATTACGTTTAAATAGATTAGTTTTATAATGAATCTCTATACATATGTGGTTAAAAATTTCTTTTGTGATTATATATATGTTTGGACTTATGATTTTTTCCATTTAATCAAAAATAATTTTTTCCTTTTTTTGAAATTTTCAAAACTATTAATGAATGAAAGTGACTTTGAACAAAATAATTTTACTTTACACGAGTGCAATGTACGTAGTTGTATATTTAATTTGTTAAATCATGTATATATGTTTATATATATTCAGTTATTTTGAGATAAAAAGGAATTATAATTTTATGCGATCATGTAAATGTCAAATACACACACACATATACATGTTATTATAATATAATAAATTGTTCTAATAAGTATTTTAAATGAAATACACATTTTTCTTGGTGTGTGTGTATATACATGTATGTATATATATTTAATAAACATAATATTATATATATATATATATATATATATGTATACATACATTATGAAATTATTTTTCAAAGTAATTTTTTCAATTATTTTCACAATGTCTGTATGAAATTATTAAGAAAAACCTTTGTATTAAAGCCATGAGTTTTTAATAAAAGAATTTAACAAAATTTTATTAAAACATTTTGTGGCTAAATACACGTGTGTATGTATGTATATTTATTTATTTTTAAGTATATAAGTAGCTTTTATGTGATTTTAACTAATAAGCTTAATAGATGTATTTATGCAATTACATATATGTTTGTGTGTGTGTGTATCTATATATGTTTTTTGCATATTATAAATAAATAAAAAATTATTTTGTAAGTATGTTTGTGCATTTATTTATTTACTAATTATAATTCATTACATAATTTTTTTAAATTTGGAATTTGAAATTTGAAATTAAAGCTTGAGTTTAATTCAAAGTCTTATATTTGTAATTACAAAATTTAATGTTTTGTAATATTATATACATATAAGTATATGAGTGTATACACGTAAATTTATACTATTATAAGTATTATTCTATTTCATATTCACACACACACACACATTAGGCAACACATATATATGGAGGGGCTAACTTGTTTGTTGCAATGTAAATTTCAGCACTTATACAATGGAAAGTTGAACTATGTACACTATAACTGTTGTACATGCACGTACACACGTTTGTGTATACGATAAACATGTCCACATCAAATAATTTACATACAACACCAAAACAAAACTTCAACTACAAATAAAATAAATAGTGATTTCATTTAAAATAAATTTAAATAAGATCTAAATGAAATTTAGACTTCATAGGCTTAACGATATCAAAAATGGAATTTATTTTGAAATTCACTCATTTTTATCCGCTACGTGCTCAACCAGTTCCTTCAATAGTATCATAGCCCAATAACATGTGTGGTTTAAATTAGTCATATTATTGCTAACTAATTTAGCTTACCAATTTTGTAGGGTGTCTATAAGAGTAGTGTGTAGGCTTGAGTAATCAAGTACCTTGCCCTCCCTAGCTACCGACCTGGCTCGAAGGTGAGGTCAATCCAAAGTTTACCCCTAATAGAAAATGACCACTTTGACTTGAGTTGTGAAAACCAGCCTTTTTGACCCAAGTCGACACTGATAAATCCACGGTATTCACGTGCCAAGAATCTAAGTGCCTGAAAGATAGATTGTTGAGGTGAAAGAAAGAAAAGGCGGAACAGAATCTCACATTATATTTTATAACGAGTAATATATAATATACAATAGATCTTTACAAAAAAAACTGTAATATACATACATCAATCAGAATAACTATCTATCATCAGCCTGAACAGTTTAACATGTCCTCACAACTGCTGATAAATACAAATAATAAATGCATCGGAAACACAGTATACGTAAATACATCTTGGAGGCATCCAACTCGTCTCTGGAAGCTCCAAAGCATCCAAATCAAAACTGAAAATATGCTTGGTCTGACCCGAGCATTATAAAAAAATAACGCCCAGATCAGTCCGGTAAACCAGCATTAGAAACACACATAATGTGGATTTTAATGTTATAAAACCTTTTAAAATAAAGGTATCTCGTAAGACCATGCCACACATAAACATGGACGGATTTTTACATTACGTTAACCAAACCGTTTCTAAGAAATCTTGTGATATTATAATAATGTCTAGGATTTAAAATAAATATTTAATCTGTAACAACCCACCCCAAAACAGGCATAAATTTCGACCCAGAAAAGGCCCATCGAAACTTAGATCCATTCTAAGGAAAACTGTTGGTAGTAAATAGAAATAACCTTGTAGAGCCATAACTAACTTTCAGAACTCACAGCAGATGAAACATGATATAATGGTAAATTGTACCCATTTATTCAAAACCATAAAAATGTAATATACAAAATTCCACAAAAACCATAACATAATATTTGTTACATGGGTACACATAAAAGCATGTAATAATAACAAATACTGCCACAAGCCAAGCTTATCCTCTCTAACCATTGTCACCGCAATCACACCATCCTTAACCTATGTTGTAATAAGGAGGGAGTCAGAACAACAAGTATCTGGTGAATAAAAACCTCGAGTCTTACCATTTCAATACTTGGGCAGTATATTTCAAAATAAGAATATGTCTACGAACATAAATGTAACGACCTAACTTTTTGGACAGTTTAAATTGACGATAAACCACACACGTCAGACTCAAACCATTCAAAAGGGCAGATTGTTGTAACGACCCTGAATTTTTGACATTTGAAATGTGAATATTTAATTGAGTTTAAATATTCGAATGATAGTTTAATTTGAAAAATCAAATATCGGAATGAATTTAGCAATTTAATTATTGAATTTAATTTCTGAAGTTGGGTAAAAATTTGAATCTTCAGTTTTAAGCTGATTAAAAATATTTTCAAGGGTTGGAAAATCTATATTGATAATTCAGAAGATACTGGAACTTTCAGAATTGAATTTGGAAGTGGTTTGTTCAGTTTTGAATTTATATCGTTTAAATTGAATTTAAAAATGGCTTTCCGAGGCACAGTCTCGGAATTCGACGAAACCAGTTCCATTGGATCCGTAATATTGTATTATTATCGGATTTAAATTTTCATAGTGATTGGAGTTGTTGTGTGAGCGTGCGATAAGCAAACGCGCTGAAATTAAATCGAAATTTAATTTAATAACTGGTCCAAAAAAGATATCTTCTCCATACGATCGAATTTGGATTCGGAACCTTTTCCATTGCGTTCAGGATAGGGGTTTAACCTTTTAAACGCCTAGCGGCACTCCTTAGGAGGAGTGCAAAATTTTAAATGGCAATTAACGAGACGTTTTGGAAGTTTTATAATATAATCAAATTTGAAGTACATTAGTCATAGATATTTTTATTAACCAACAATCGTACTCGAGAAGCCATCCCCAAACCTCTATTTTTATTTCTGTCCTCCTCTCAGAAATCGTATTCGTTCAAAAAAATAAAACAATGTTCGCGAAAAAAAAATCATAATCAAAAGAAAAACGAAAACGAAACCAGATTCGATTCGAATCGAATTACGAGCTCAATCTCGAGCTACCTCAAATCACGATGGAAATGGCGACTGCTTCTTGTTCGAAAATCGAAACCACAATCGAGGAGCTTGTAACGTTTTTCCAGATATTGGGGGCATCGCGTTTGTCGAGTCGAGCAAGGCGGGGCGTTCGCGGCGATCTAGAGGAGCAGTGATTGTGGAGGGCGACGTCAATTTTTGGATGAAGTTGGAATGCGCGTCGCGAGGACGTGGGACTCGAGGCTGCAGGTGCGAGGGTTTGGGAGGGTGTTCGTTGGCGAGCTCGATTGCGCGAACAAAGATAGGCGGCATCATGACGGGGTCCTGTAAGGTACAGGCTGTGTTTTTTTTTATTATTATTTTATGTATGTATGGATATATAGAAAAAGAAATAATATTGCAGTGAAATATTAATTAGTATGCCTTTAATATAATTTAATTTAATATATATACTTATATATATATATATTTGGGTTAAGAAAATTACATACTGGAACTTACCGTCTAAGAAATGATGATGGTAATTTATTTTCGATCAATACAAATATTATTAAAGGAGAAATTTGTTAATTAAAACTATCAAAACAAAAAAATTGATTATTTGATTTATTTCGAATATTAATGAATTGTATAAACATTTATACAAGGTCTAAAATCAAGAAACCAAGCCAATATTGAAGTGGATTACAAATAAAAGCAAAGGTGAGATCTTCTCCCTCAAATCAATTTGATATTGCAGTTATTGATTGATTGCTTGATTATGATAATATATATAGTAGTATATAGCAATATATATATATATATATTGGAATATGTATATATTGGAGTTGTTGATTTCCCGCATTATATAGCGGATGAGACCCTATTGCACCGCATAATAGCGGATGATATTTTATAAATCCCATATACCGCGATATTCCACCTCGAAGTGGAATTGGTATTGTGCTAACATCTGTGGATGCAGGGAAACAGGTTGGAGGGATCCAACTAGATTCCTCACATTATACGAATTTGTTTCATACGTTATATGAATTTGTTTCATATGTTGTGTGATGATTTATTTATAATCTATGTATGATTATATCTATGATTGAATTTGTTGAAGGCTAAAATTTAGCCGAATGCATTTTTGGTATCGTTGGATACCAGAAATAAATAAAATTGGATTTTTGAAATTAAAGTTGGAAATTTTTAGTAAATTCTTTTTGAAAGAATTAAGTGAATTTAAAAGAAGGAATTTTAAAAGTATAAAGTTGATTTTGAAATCTTATCGAATTATTTTCAAAATATGGGAAAAGATAGAAATAAGTGGGTTTTGAAAATATTGTGTAAAAGTTGAAGAATTTATTAAAAGTGGAATTTTAGACCATTTGGAAGAGATAAAGGAATTTATTTTAAAAGGTGATAAATTTCTAGAAATCCAATTGATAATTGATTTGGTATTGGAAAATAAATATTTGGGAAATCGATATGAAAATTTATTTGGTGTTTGAATGAAAATTGATTTTTGTGTTGAGAATAAATTTGTAAATCGATTTGTAAAAATTGATTTGGTATTTGGGATTAAAATTAGAATCAATTTGAAATTTGATTCGGTGTTGAAGTAAATTTAGAAATCAATTTGGAATTTGATTTGGGGTTTGAAATAAAATTGAGAAATCAATTTGAAAGTTGATTTGGAGTTGAAAGTAAATATTTGAGAAATCGATTTGAAAATCGTATAAAAAGTGAATATTTGGGAATTTAAATTCACAATGGAATTTATAAAGGAAAGGGAAATTTGTTTTAAAAATAAACACTGATTTATTTTTAAAGTGCGGAAATAAATTTACAGATTTGGAATGTAAATTTGAAATAAATCGATAAGGATTTATTTAATTGGTTTAAATGGACCATTTTGTGATGAAGTGTGAAAAGGAATTTGAAATTGGTTTTCAAAGTGATGAAGTGTGAAAAGTGATTTGAATTTTGTTTTCAAATGTTGAAGTGTGGAAAAAAAAATATCTTGTGAAGATATTTTGAAATTTAATAATTTGGGAAAAATTATTTAAATCTGATGATTGTTGTGATGTGTTGTTGATAGTTAAATAACCGACTATCAATATTTGCCTTTGAAATGGCACTTGATTTGTTTTTAAAACAAACGCTCATTTTTCGGTTAAGCCGAGAGAGGACTTTGTGTCATATAACCCATTCCGAATAGTGATACGTCGTGAATGGACATTATTTGAAGACCGGTGTGAAGACCGGGTATTTGTGAAAATGAAAGGACAACCTGTCGAATGTCTCTGCACCAAGTTGCTTCGGTATAGAGATTTATATCACTCTTCTTATGATGGGAAGTCCGGACGTGATTAGTGAATACCCAGATTACAAGGGCTTCTTTGGAAGTGCCTTCGGTTTCGTTCGATCCCGGAACGGACTTGTATGGATGTGTGTCTGACGTTACACTTTGAGATGTAAAGCTGGTTTCTATCAAATACATTTCTGTTGGTGGCGGAGAATTTATTCTCTTAGCTTAACACCCTTCTCTGAGACGTACGAGCCCAGAGGTTATGTAGTTGATGGTTACTAGTGATACATTCCCAATTTGGTAATGTGGCATACGAAGTGCTGTTGATCATTTGTTGATCAAAGCGTGGCTTTGTGAAAAAGTGTGGCTTTGTGAAAAAAGCGTAGCTTTGTGGACGAGACTTCGTCGAGCCTCACAACCCGGTAATGGTCAAAACAGGAATGTTGCGGCAAAGGTTTTTAAGGGTAGCGCCCCTAGGGTATGTCATTTCCTTCTGGATATAAAGGTGATATCATGGTATGGAGCCCAGATATTTTACCTATGTTGATGCTGCAAATTTATTATACTTTGTGGTTGTTGCTTTTTGGTTGAGGATCCTCGGATAAAGGTCGATGACGACCGGGGGATGGCATAGCTCGTGTGTTAGTTACCTAGTTACAGCTTGGTTAAAGCGTGAGGTAGCATCGGCCTTGTGTTTGCAGAGATCCGGTTAGGTTCTTGGGGCGTCTTTCTAGAGGCGTTTCCATTTCGGTGTAAGTAAGTTCCTTTGCCTGACCATTTGTTGGAATTCCAAAGAAACAATACGAACCCTGTACGGTTTTAGTTGTATAACCTGCTATTGAATATAGCAGCTATAGTAGGCATACAATAATGGTTGTATGTTGGCTAAGATTGATATTATACTTTCGAAATGTTTTCCACCCTAGACATTAATAATAATATCAACTGATTTTGCGTAGTAAGCATTTTTGACTATCATAAGGAGAAATCTCCTCCAATTCTGCGTTTGCATTGTGTGTGTGGCGGGAGGCCTTATGGTAGTTTCATTTAACAAAAGCATTGCGAATTTGTTTTATTTTCTTTGTGAAAATAACTGTTTTACGATCTCACACCAGTCACCATGACTGACTCGGAGTTTATTGTTCCCTTTCTAAACTCTGGGTGCCCATAATTTTCCACACGTGCAGCCTAGAGTTATGTTATCACGATATTCTGGATATTCTGGAGCTTTGGAGATGAGCTGGATGGCGAGGCGTACTACCATACTTGTTTATTTATTCCGCTGTGTATTCTGTGTGAGGACAAGTTTATATAACTGTCCATTGTTGTATTGAGTTGTATATTGACTCTGATTGATGTATGTATAAACTGATATAGTCTTTTGTTTTAAAGACTAGTGATTATCTATTGTATATTGTTCCGCTGCGAATGTGAGATTCTGATATTGTTTCTGTTTCTGTTTTTCTGTTCTTTCTTTTCTTCTGTCTTCTTCTACCTCTTCTTTTAAATCCTAATGGTTTGGTTTTCCGGCATTCGATTGCGCGGCATTAGATACAGTGGACGTATTAATGTCGACTTTCGAGCGTCGAAAAGTCGTATCGTTACATGTGGTATCAGAGTAGCCGGTTAAGCGACAACCTTGGCTCTGTTGGGTGTTACTCATTAAAGATAGAGTCAGTAGTACTCTACAATGAGTGTGAGTGTAATAATAGATACAAGCGCGTATTTATTAGTGAATACAAAAATTTGTTTTGTATTGTGTTGACTTATCGGTTGATTGTTTATAGATTCTGGTCGGTGCAGTCTGGCCAACTGTAATCGATAGGGGTTTCTAAACTCTTAAACAAGATAAACTGACACAGTATTGTTTTAAAATAGGGTAAATGAAATAATTTTGCCCAAAACTAATTTTGTGTGGAAAAGAAATGATTTTCTATAAATTATTATGGTATATGGATGCTTGGTTGTTAGGGAAAGATAATATTGAATTATTATCACTGTTATATGGAATTGAATAAAAAAAATAATGGTATAACCAAAGATTTGGAGATAAATTCATTAACAAATGAAATTTATAAATATGATTTGAAAGGATAAGGAAATAAATTCATATATGAATGAAATTTGTAAATATAAACTGTAAATGTGATTTATAATTTGGAAATAGAATTCCAGAAAAATATTGAAAATAAAATTTATTAAAGGAATGAATTTGTGAATGCACAAATGAAGCTACATTGTAAATAAATGAATTGGAAATTGAATAATGTAATGAGATTTGATTTGAATCAAGTTGAATAAGAATCCAAACTTGGAAAAAAAATGGATTGAATTCAAGTAAACTAACTTGATAATGTATTAATTCATGAAATAATGAATTGGAAGTTGAATTAGTATGTTGTGTATATACATGAATCTCCTGAGTATATATGTGTGATGGATGTAGGTGCTCCTGAGTATATATATATATATATACATGAATTTACAAGCTCCAGTTTTAAAAACAAATTTTCTATCTCTTGATAAAAACATAATCTGGACCCATGTTTTGAACCAAACTTGATTGTATTATCATAAGCTGAGATTAAACATATATTTAAGTTAAAAACAGTTAGTTAATAACTCTGAAAATTTAAGAACGGTTTTAAATTTTTAAACCCAGCTTTGACCTGAGCTTTCTAAAAAAAGATTCAAATATAAATACAAGTCACTGTTATATTTAAGTCACTACTCTACTGGTCCATTACATAGTTTGAAGTCTGATCAATTGCTTGTGAAGTTGTCACTGATTCAAGTCCATCCTGTTTTGTTTCATTCTCTTGCATCATTGGTTATATTACTGTCACATTTACTTGTACATTGCCTTCATATGTTGTCTGTGCACTCTCTAATGTAACACTCGAGTCTTGTTCAAGCTTCCATGCATTGTCCACTGATCATTTATTATATATGTCATTCATGGTGCCTGGGTTGAGTCTTGAGTGCAGACTTGAGTTTGTTATCCACTTCATACTGTGTAGCCACCTGATCATGTATGTTGATTGAGTATACTTATGAGCTGGTCTCCATTTTGCATTGTATAGTTGCTTGAGCATTGGAGTTGTAGCATGTGTTTGTTTAATTAGATGAGGAGGCTTTGCTTTGAGGTCTGCATACTTGAAGTGTTCACTGACCTGAGTTTTGTTGCATTGGTTGTCTTTACTTGATTTTGTTAAGCCTGTCTCTGGTGGTCACTCTGACCTAGTGCATGTAGTGTTGCTGCCATTGATTTTTGTTCGAGTTGTACTTCATGTTAGCAATCTTCCACCCTGCCTGTGTTTAGTGCTGGACTGTTTACAAGTTTATTTTGAAGCTGTGATCTATAATCTGTGAAATGTATGAGCCTGTAACACTGTAACAACCCGAGATTTCACAATTTTATTATTATCGTCATTTGACGATTTAATTCGGTTGTTAAGTGCTTTTGGCGTTTAACCAATCGAAATTCTTTTAGAATCGATCTGAGATTCTTCTGTAAATTTAGTAAATATTGAAGCGGGCTTTAAAGAAAAATATTGTGGCCCATACTTGTTGTTGCCGTGACGTTTATCTATACCTTTCCCTTTTTATTCGTTCACTCGAGAAAACTCGTCCCCTTTACCCTTTATTCTCTTTGGTTCGAAATCTAAACAAAAGAAAACCCTAGGCAGACATACGAAAAAAAAATGGCGGCCTCCTCTTGTTTATCCCCCTTTTTCAAATTAGGGTTTCTGAGATTCGAAGGCACCGGCTACAACGGCTCGGTCGATAGACGATCTCGTGCTCGGC
Source organism: Allium fistulosum (assembly GCA_030737815.1). Lineage (NCBI taxonomy): Eukaryota > Viridiplantae > Streptophyta > Magnoliopsida > Asparagales > Amaryllidaceae > Allium > Allium fistulosum. The sequence continues at coordinate 861,959,614 of CM060905.1, read as the reverse complement.
TCCTTCAGTTTTGCATCGAAGCAAGTGAGTAATCCCTACTCACATCTAATTCAAAGCAGTGATTTCTATTTGCTCAAGTTCGTAACTTTCAATTGCTGAACTGTTTGATTTCCATTCTTTTTTTACTTTGGGTTGTGATGTTGTTATGCGATGAATTTGGCTTTCGTCGATTGTTTGGCTACTCGTAAAAAGTGAGTGAAACTTTCACTCACATCTAATTCGAGTTTAATGACATATCTAATACGAGTTTAATGGTTCTTCTGACATTTTCAAATTGGTATAATTTCATTACTGTTGACACGGATTTGATGAATTTGATGTGAGTTTGAAGATGTTGTTTTGTTTGCCCTTGGCTGTCTCGCAACCACCACTGCTTTGAATAGTGGTTGGTATTTTGGGCGTGACACCATCTTGATTTAAAACCGCAGCTCCATGATTTCGAACTCCTTTCGACGGTGACTTTGATATTGCGTTGAACTGTGGTTTGATATCACCGTTGTTTAGGTTTCGCAATTCATTGTCTAATTATTTTGTGAGACTCCATATGTGTTCATATATATATAGTTATATGTGTGTATACATATGTAGTCGAATTTGCACGGCAATTATCTTGGTTCAAAACTGATATTGTGGCTGGCACTTGTTATGTTGTTTGTTGAACCAACGAGTGATTATTTCGCTCACATCTAATTCAAAGCGTAGTGTTTTCGTGATTGCCTTGGTTTTAATGATTATTGTCGAATTACTTGACCACCACAGTATTGTTCTTCTGGTGAACCACGATGATTTCTCTGGTCCATTATTTGCTGCTTTGTACTCTTTGCCACTTTGTTTTGGTCACTGTTGCTTTGCTTGAGTTTATCGTCGGGAGCTCGAGTTGCTTCAATTTTGCTTTAGTGTCTGCAAATTGTACATCCATGCTTTTAAGGCTGCATGCATACAGTTGCATTATTTCATTTAGTCTTCATGTATATGCTATGTTTGTTGGTTCTGTTGTTTCATTTGGTACAGATATATATGTGTGTACATGTATATATTTGTATTGCTTGGCCTTGAATTTGATATCACTGACTTTAGGCATTTAATGATTTGGAACTGCAGTTGTTTTCGGCCTTGACGATGTTTTGCCTTGGTTTATTTATTTGCCCTGTTACTTCAACCACTGTCCAGTTTTACAAGTACATTGCATATACATGTTTCTTCTCTTCACTTACCTCTGCACATTCCTGGCATACTTGTTGTCAGTTGCATTTTTTTGACTTCACTGCATATTTGACTATGCTGGTGCACTCCTTATTGTGCATCGACTTGAGTATTTGAAGTTGGTTTGAGTTTTGCTTCCTTGGCTTTGAGCTACTATAGTGCACTACATTTTTGAATTACTGTTTTGTGGCCTCCAGTTTTGGGGTTTGTTTCATCTGGTATTTCTGTGTAACCTAGAACATTGGTTCCTGTAATATCATTTGCAGTCTTTATTTGTTTGAGTTTCTCTGAAATTTGAAGGTTTTAGGGTAGGCGGTGAATTTGAACCATGTCTACTCTTTGAGTTGCAGTTCATGCCTTCAGTTCATTGTCTTGATTCATGTTCATTTGATGTTTTGACTGCTGAGGCCGTGGTGTTGAGATTTGAATCTTCATTTGAATTTGGTTCGATTGACCTTTTGGTGTATTTCTGGTTGTAGTGGCGAGGCAGTATACGTGTGCGTATACTGCAGCCCTACCAGAGTCGTTATTTTAAATTGATTATTTTGTTGTTAATTGCCAATTAGGCTATTCTGATGTTTTCAAAATTTTCTTCATTGATATTCTCTTCACTTATCTTTGTTGATGATTCGAATCTGCTGATTGTTGTTTAACACTGTTTAGTGTTATATCTGCCGTTATCCAATTCTCTTATTGAGAAGTTGGATATACTAGATTTATGTGATTGTCGTCTATTTGATATTTGATTATTATTGCTTCTGTGCATTAATAACTGAGTTTGAATTAGACCGACCCGCGTATTATTTTCTTTTGAATGTAATACTCGGGTCAGACCCGAGTTATTTCAGGTTGTAGATTTCCTGCTTTGAGTTGCTTTTTGAGCTATGAAGACTTTTCACCTCCTTTGAAGTAGTGTGCGTCTTTTTTAGTAGTCGAGTCATTGTATAGAATGATATGTATTCATGTATATTAGTTGATAATGTACGTGTATATATAACTTCCAGAGTCGACAATTCTAGTTGTATCATATGTATTGTGTCAACTATATTGTAACTGACATCAGTTATATATATATATGAGACTTTTGTTTTATCTGCGTTCCGCATTTATATTATCTGTGTTATTATTATATCTAATGTCCTAAACTATTACGAACCATCGTAGTTTGTTTTATACTGATAATTGGGTATGTCGATGGGAGTAAATAAATAAGATGAAAAATGAAAAGTATATACCACTCCTATCGAGGTAACCAATATTAGCGTAAGGCCAACTACGGATGGCCACTCCTATCCAGCCTTATTCTTCGTAATAATAGACGGTATTTCTTTTAATACTCTTTGTTATTATGAGCATAGAGGTGGGGCGTTACAGTTGGTATCAGAGCCAGGTTTATGGACATAATATAAAACATAACTTGGATGGAACATATGTTACAACTATTGGTCGATGGTTTATTTGTGCTTTGAGTCAAAACTAAAGTTTTGAAGTTTGGATGAAATTTTTAAATATCTTTATTTAAAAATAATAGTGAAATTGTGTTTTGATGATTTGATTGATTTGTGTTCTGTTTATCAGAGTGCGCGGCGGAAACAGTGAAACTGTCTTCGCTGGGTACAACTGATAATCTTTTTGATTTAAAAATCAAAATATGAAATTGATATGAATTTCATTTGTTGTTTACATAGCTGTGTTTATCTGTTTCTTTGAGAATTTCGAATCCGAATTGAGGATTCAAACCAAGTGCAGTTATGTGATTTTTATTGAAATCTTTGCTGGTTTTCTTTTATGCTAATCATATATTGATTAGATTTTTGTTGTTTTGAATTATCTTCATTGAAGATGATAGAGTAATTTCTTTGTTTATATTGTAGTGTGCGTGCAAATATAAATTGCACGTTAGTGTATTAATATTACGTTGAACCGATGCTTGGTTATGAAACGTATTTTGTTGCCGTTATTTAATAACGAGATTTTTACACCAATGCTAAATTCTTGAAGCACGGTGTTTTGTGACATTTTTGATGAATGAAAATTCACCGATATTACATTTTGATGTAAATTGTTTTGATGTGATTTTGACGTTTTAAAATTTCTGTCGCTTTGGCTTCAGTAACCGTCAAATTTTAAAAGTGGATTTTCAAGCGGTTATACCGCAATGCTGATTTGTGACCCGTTTTCACGGTGTTTTGAGAAGTACAATTTCCTTATCGAAATTGTTACTAATATTGCTGCTTTAATCACGTGATTGGAAAATCGTTTTAAAATGAAAATTGTTTTATAAATTTCTAATAGTTTGCGCTTTCAAAAGGATGAGAAAGCGACTTAAACGATTGTAACGACCCGTAAATTTCAACTGTTTTAATAACATAATTAGTTGAAATTCTGTAAAATTTTAAACGATAAAATTTTGAAATAAAAATTTAATATTTGGAATACGTCTAGTTAAACATAGCAACTGGTAAATTTCCGTCTGAAAATATGAAAGTTTATTTCGCGCGTAAATTTACTTCAATTCAATCAGTTAAAAAGCGTTGAAAATAAAATGTTTCCGAAACCTAAATATTTTTACATAGAAAAATTCTAAATCATCTTCTGAGCAAGATGTCAGTTTATCGTTTTTCCAAATTCGGACATCTTTTGCTCCGTCGATCTTATTTTTCAACGTTTTTCTTGCATTTCTCCGCCAGTCGAAAATTCGAATTTTATAATTCAACCATACCACTGATATCCGTATGCCGTTTTGATCGACTCGTCGTACTGATCTTTACGGCATAATCAATTATAAATTTCGGAGTCTGGTGTACGGTGAAACCTACGAAACAGCCAGCCATATCGGTATTCAAATTTGTTTTCTTTGTACATTCATTTCTTACTGTAATAATCAAATGGCCACTTGTTTCGTATTCCCAAAAATTTAATTCTAACTCTTACTATTCTACCTATTCAAATTCTTCCTTGGAAACGTGCATGTCCCCTGCTCTTCTTCATACCTAAACCCACCTATTACCTTTCTTCCTTCTCTGTATCATTCTGTTCTTATCTTCCTAAAAAAATTTAAATAAATAAAAATACACGGAAGCTTTAAATTGTTGCTTGAATTTTCTTCGTTCCTTTCCCCGTATGCTCATCTCTGCCCAAATCAAGTTCGTCACTTTCTCCAACCTCCATGAAAGGTCTGCTATCGTCTTCTCTTCTTTCGGTGATAAATTGAATCCAACGTGTTCACTACTTTTGAGAAAATTTATATATAGCTTATTATATATAATAAAAAAAACCACCTCCTTCTTAGTTGGCTTCCCACCGAACTCCTCCACTCCGCCTTAGAGCCTCCCAGCAACCTACCAACTGCCGCTTGCACCTAACTCCGACCGAGCCTCCCATAGCACTTACCGCCATCACCACCTCCCCTCCCCCTGGCCTCGTCTTCCTCACCAGATCCTTCCATACGCCTACCATTAGACCTAGCACCCACCACCGCCTGTGCCAGCATACCCCATCTGACCCGCCAACCCCGACCGCTCCAAGCGTGCAAAACTTGAACCCGAAGCCCACTTCATCTCCCCTTCCGACCATCTTTCACCTTCAACCACCAGAAACACTGCCACCCTGCCACTGCTCCGAGCATCACTACACTGCAACCCATTGTCCACTCTAACCCCATAGCAACAACACCTATTTCCTCTTCCACATCACCAAGACTCCACCGCCTGTTGCTCCTCCGACCAATGTTCCCTTCCACCATCGCCAAGCAACCCGAACCCGTTAAACCATCAGCCCTTCTCTTTTCTTCTGACCCAGTAACCAAGCTGCCAAACCACCACCTTCCGGGCAGTCAACTCCTCTGCTGCTTGAACCCCTTCCCATCAGATGATATCTCCACCATCGACAACCGCAACCTTAGCCATCCGCCTCTCCACTTCGCAGCAACTTCTCTTCCTTTTTATTGTTTCTTTGATTTTATATGTATATTATTTTAAGCTGTTTATATTATAAAATGTGTATGCTTACATATAAGCTGCTATACTATGGTTTCCTTGTTCTATATTTTTTATTTATAGTTTTAACGGTTTTGAATGTATGTGTTTATTATATGTGTTTTATGTTCATTGTTAATTTATATTAAAAGTGAGTTAAAAATGTATTGATTTTTTTTTATGCGAGTTTACAACTCTTTGTTTATATTTAAATTGATTTAAGTAGTGTGTTTTGATAAATATAAATTATTAGGTATGAATATGTAAAGATATTATTTTAATATGAATTGGTTTTTTAAAATACATACATACATACACAAAAACACACACTTACACACATATATATAAAGATTTTATTTTAATATGAGTTTATAATTAAATATTGATTTTTGAAGAAATTAATAATATAATATATCTTTTCCATTTATATCAAACTAGTATTGATTTTGAATTCATCGATTTGGGTCCGTCGTGCTTTACTATTGGTTCGCCGCTGTTCAGAATTGACCGCAGTAGTTAATTTCTTTGATTTGCCGCATATCTGTGCGCTGTCCTATTTTCTCTAGCCTCGAAAGCTTTGTCCATCGAACTCGTGTCCATCGTGCTTTGCTTGGGAATTCGTGCTGGGATTCGAAGCTCAAATTTCAGTGTCCGTATCAGTGCGCGTATCCGTGTCATCTTCTGTTCTATCTAGCCTCGAAAGGTGAGCACTCACTCACGATTAACGTTCTTTTATTTATTAAATTTGATTTCAATTGAAACGACAATTGAAATATGCCGCTGTTAGTTAATTACACTGTTATATATGCTATTACCTGTATCAGTTCACCTGTGATATCTGACACCATTATCTGTTAATTATTTATGCAATGATAATACAGTTTGGCTGATAATTGATTGATTGTTGATGTTTATATTGGACGTTAAATGGTTAATGTTAAAATGATAAATAATTTGAAATTGAAATTGACGTAGGATAGTTAGATTTGATATATGTGTTAAAATTGATTAAATGACATTTGTATAATATGACCCCTTTATTTGTTAAATTAATTGACATGCAATAGTGATCATTACACTTTGAACCATCGACGTATATTGGATTAAAATTTTTGTAGTGTAAAAAAAAATTGAAATTGAATGACAAGTGAAAAATCGTAATGTAATAATCTTTAATCTACATGAAATGATAGTGTAGATTCTAGAAATAATTATATTAATTCGTACAAATAACAATGCGAATTAATTCGGTTATTTCGGGATTATTTGAATTGATTATTGGATAGATATTGATTGTTGTTATTGCTTGTTTATTTACTTTGACACCATCCCAGTTATCACACTGCAAGTTCCCTTTGCTATGTTTGATTTTGAATTGAATTGGAATCAGGTTGAAATGATAAATACCCAAATTGAACTTTGACCTAGGATAGAAAATTAAATAAAAACCCAATTGGTCAATAATTTGATTTAAAATAAAACGAAGTTTTATTTAAATAAATAATATGGTTTTGAAATGAAGTTGAAATTGAATTTTCAATGAAAGGAAATGTTAATATTTAATCTGAAACAAAATGTTAACAATGTAATTGATGGAAGAATGTTGTTTAAATTGAGAAATGATTGAATTAAGTTTGAAATTATTAAACTTTGAAATGATTTAATAATTAAGTTTGAAATTATAATTTAGTTTGAAATTATTAAATTTTGAGATTATTAAATAATTAAGTTTTGAAATTATTTAATAATTAAATAAGATTGAGGTTATTTAATAAATAAATAAATTTAATTCTTTAATAAGTAAAATTGAACTTTTGAATAAGTGAATTTTACTTCGTAAATAATTGAAATCGAGTTTCTTTATTAATTAAGTTTTGGAAAATTATTTAAGTAAGTAAATAAGTGAATTGAATTTCTTTAACAAGAAATAAAATGTGATATTTTTGGAATTAATGTAAGACTTGTAATTGAAAGAATTGATTTGACGAATTAAATTTAATTCAATTTGTAAGTTTGAGATAATGAAGTTGAACTTAAGTAATTGATTTAATGAATTGGAAATTTAATAGAAATTGTTTTGAATGATAAATTAATTTAACGATATTGAATGAAATCGATAATGAATGTTGATTTGAATGTTAAAAACTAAATTAATTTAAATGATTTCGAAATGAAACTTTTATACGGACTTGAATCAATACTTGAATTGTTTAAATAGAAATTGAAATTGTATTATAAGATTTTGAAATGGTAATTTGGAAGTTTTGAAACGTAAAGTATGGAAACTGGTTTTGAAAGACAAATGAAATATTGATTTGCGAATTCTAATTGAAATTGAATTTGATTTGGTTTTGAAATAAATAAATGACCAATCGGTGTAATAATTACGGAAGTTATTAAAGAGACCGGGATCGGCAATGGATATACTCTCTATCTAAACCGAAAACCACTTTAATAACTATACGCGGAGTGATGATCCAGAATGAAGTGGTTGGAATGATGTACGTGATGACTGAAGAAAGAGAACGATAATGGATAGCCTTGACACTTGTGTCAAATTGGAAATGACTAAAACAGGAGTTGTGCCGGGCCAATGGAGGATTTGCTACCTCAAGTGGACACACTTCTTCGAACTACTTATACTTGTTGTCGATTGGTGCACCCTTGATTTTGGGAGTGTTTTTTCACGGTGTTGCGGGCGCTGCGGCGTTGCGTTCTCACCAGTCCGGATCAGGCGAATGGTAGTATCACTACCTTGGGTATTGCCTCATGTGCCTTGTCATACTTGTATTCCATTTATACGCGACCACTACGATGTTGATTTGTAACTTTAGTATATGGAATGCCCTCTGGTGACTTCCGGTTTTGGGGAAACTACGGTCTTGTATATGCTTTTGGGAATAAAAATGTGTTAAGGGTGGAATGGGCCATGACTTAACGCTATTTTGATATCTTATTATTACTGATAGACATTATATACTTATCGTACATTACTACCTAGTAGATAGTTTAATGGATCCTTAAAGGATGGTTATTCCAAACATCCTTTGAGTTACTTGTATTTCAATTGCTATTTCACTTGAGTTGGATTTATTAATATAAGAATGTTAATCCTGACTCGAGTGTCTTGTGTTTTGCTTTACGCTCGGGTCAGACTGAGTGATCCAGTATTCGAGACTCACCTTTGGAGTTGGATCTTTGCTTGAAGATCCAGCCATCTATTCTGCTTTCAGTATTCGATGATTCCAGTGATGTATTCTGATTTGTATCTGATGTATCATATTACTTTTCCGTTGTATCTGGTTTAACTCTGATGTAACTTATACATTTATATAGTAGCTTCATGAACTACTATCTCTTTTATTTCCGCTGCACTTATTACTCTGTGTCTGTGATCTGTGATTATTTTATTTACTGTATATGTTCAGTTTTGCCAAATTTAAATTAACAACGCGGTATTTTGAGCAATTCAACTCCGGCATGAGTGTCTGTCTATACACTTATAATGGACGCGAATGGTCCAAAATGGCGGGTCGTTACAGTTGGTATCAGAGCTTTGGTAGCTCTAGGCAAAACTTAACATATAGGGTAAATGTATTTACAGAATCACTCTCATTCGAGTTTCAATCTCTTCCTTTCGACTCGATTCCTTTGAATTTTGGAACGTTCCCTGCGGTTCCAAAAAATTCATTCGTGTCCCTCACAATTCGTCTTCTTTCAATTCTGGAGCACCCCATAACTCCATTTGAATGATATCTATAATAGATCGGTGGTCTCGCCAATCTTTGAATGGTTTGTAAAGGGGTGAAACTCCTTTACAATAGGCATTGATTTACCGGAGATTTTTGTATCCTCGGTTTACGACGCTATCTATCTCCTGCTATACCTGAATTCTATTTCTTGAGATCGAATGTCGATTTACCTCCGAATTCTACACCGGTCTTATTTTGAAGTCATGGTCGACCTGGTTAAGGTTGCCCGCGATTTATATAAACTTATCCGTCGCCTTATTTTGTTATTTAATTATCTCGTCTTTATTTCAAACTTATTTTCGAATCAAAATTCTCTTTGATTTGAGTCCATTAAATTTGAGTCTCTATCCTTGCTTTGAAATCCATCCTTGTATTGTCATGCGACGTAGTGCATTTGTTATTAATATAAAAATGTTTTCTTTATTGTGTTGTTTGAGTTGTTGATGTGATTTGGGTTTCCGATCAATTCGTCTGATCAACGCTATCGATAGGATTTCCAAAACACCTGAGCAGAGCAAACTGACACAATATTGTTTTCAAATTTGGAAAAACAAAATAGTTTTGTATGATTATATTATATATAAATATAAGTTTTCTGAAATTAAACTGTTAATAAATTTGTTGTCAGAAATGATAATATTTGATTTTCATTTATTGTTTTGAAAACCATTGACTATTGCATAATAAAAAAATAAATGAATTTATAAACTTGGGTTATAAACTGATTTGAAATTTAAATGAATTTAAAATTTAGAATTTGAGAATTTAATTTCCTGTGATTTCAAGCTTTGGTTTTAAAATTTTAAAGTATATATTATTGGAAGTATTTTCGAATAGAAATCATTTCCAAAGAATTTTAAAATGTTGAAATCAGTGCTCTTCTCTTTGTCGCTGGAAAATAATTTCGGTGATGGCGGCCGCATCATCGACATTCATTTTCGAGTTTCGAAGTGGAGATACTATTCTGTAGCATTGCTACGGTTTTGTTTGAAAAATATTTTGATTTGAATTTCTTCAGTTTAACTTGATTTATATATATATATGGGTATCTTATTTTAAAATTTAATTTGATTTGATATAAATATATTATATATATCTCTAAATTGTTTAAAGTTAATCGGAAATCTAATTCTTAAATTCTGTTAAAGGATGATTCTAATTATAAATAAGACCAAAATTTGGAATAAACATTTAAACTTGAATAATTGAATTGGGAAAATTTTATTTGTATATTGTTCAACTGCATTCTAATACAACTTACCTAAATCATTCAGAAGTTGAATATGTAATTGGATAATATATAAGATAAATTGAATTTATAAAATAAAAAAAAATTTGAGTGTTTATAATAAAGTTATACACTAAATTTTGATTTTAAAGATGTCAATTGAGTTAGATAGGATAATAAATAAAACTCAGTTAAAAATGAAATAAATTGTTTTGGAAGAATTAATAAATTGTTCTGAAAAATTAATAAATTGAAATTTGATCAACATATGAAAATACCTTGAATATAAAAGAAATTAGTAAATATAAATTAATTTAAATCGAAACTTTTATGTTTTAAATTAAATTTATATGGGTTAAATATATGTGATTAGATATATTAAGTAGAATAAATTTAACAATAATTTGGAATAAAGAAGAATTTAAATTGAAAAAAAATATGATTATAATAAAAGACTATTCAAATTTATGGTTTTAGAAATTGTAAATTGAAGATAATTGGATAATAAGATAATGAATTTAGAAATAGTTGAGATTGATTTTAGTGAAATCAAATGGATTAAATCAATTATTGAATATCAATTAATTTAAATTTGATTTATATGGTTTAAATTAATTGCTATTTTGTATTTCAAATCTGTTTTTCTTTCTGGTTGTTTCTATTCTCCTACCTCGTTCCTTTTCGGGGACGAAAAGTTTTGAGTGGGGGAGAATGTAACGACCCGTAAATTTCAACTGTTTTAATAACGTAATTAGTTGAAATTTTGTAAAATTTTAAACGATAAAATTGTGAAATAAAAATTTAATATTTGGAATACGTCTAGTTAAACATAGCAACTGGTAAATTTTCGTCTGAAAATATGAAAGTTTATTTCGCGCGTAAATTTACTTCAATTCAATCAGTTAAAAAGCATTGAAAATAAAATGTTTCCGAAACCTAAATATTTTTACATAGAAAAATTCTAAACCATCTTCGGAGCAAGATGTCAGTTTATCGTTTTTCCAAATTCGGACATCTTTTGCTCCGTCGATCTTATTTTTCAACGTTTTTTCTTGCATTTTTCCGCCAGTCGAAAATTCGAATTTTATAATTCAACCATACCACTGATATCCGTATGCCGTTTTAATCGACTCGTCGTACTGATCTTTACGGCATAATCAATTATAAATTTCGGAGTCTGGTGTACGGTGAAACCTACGAAACAGCCAGCCATATCGGTATTCAAATTTGTTTTCTTTGTACATTCATTTCTTACTGTATTAATCAAATGGCCACTTGTTTCGTATTCCCAAAAATTTAATTCTAACTCTTACTATTCTACCTATTCAAATTCTTCCTTGGAAATGTGCATGTCCCCTGCTCTTCTTCATACCTAAACCCACCTATTACCTTTCTTCCTTCTCTGTATCATTCTGTTCTTATCTTCCTAAAAAAAATTTAAATAAATAAAAATACACGGAAGCTTTAAATTGTTGCTTGAATTTTCTTCGTTCCTTTCCCCGTATGCTCATCTCTGCCCAAATCAAGTTCGTCACTTTCTCCAACCTCCATGAAAGGTCTGCTATCGTCTTCTCTTCTTTCGGTGATAAATTGAATCCAATGTGTTCACTACTTTTGAGAAAATTTATATATAGCTTACTATATATAATAAAAAAAAACCACCTCCTTCTTAGTTGGCTTCCCACCGAACTCCTCCACTCCGCATTAGAGCCTCCCAGCAACCTACCAACTGCCGCTTGCACCTAACTCCGACCGAGCCTCCCATTGCACTTACCGCCATCACCACCTCCCCTCCCCTTGGCCTCGTCTTCCTCACCAGATCCTTCCATACGCCTACCATTAGACCTAGCACCCACCACCGCCTGTGCCAGCATACCCCATCTGACCCGCCAACCCCGACCGCTCTAAGCTTGCAAAACTTGAATCGGAAGCCCACTTCATCTCCCCTTCCGACCATCTTTCACCTTCAACCACCAGAAACACTACCACCCTGCCACTGCTCCGAGCATCACTACACTGCAACCCATTGTCCACTCTAACCCCATAGCAACAACACCTGTTTCCTCTTCCACATCACCAAGACTCCCCCGCCTGTTTCTCCTCCGACCAATGTTCCCTTCCACCATCGCCAAGCAACCCGAACCCGTTAAACCATCGGCCCTTCTCTTTTCTTCTGACCCAGTAACCAAGCTGCCAAACCACCACCTTCCGGGCAGTCAACTCCTCTACTACTTGAAGCCCTTCCCATCAGATGATATCTCCACCATCGACAACCGCAACCTTAGCCATCCGCCTCTCCACTTTGCAGCAACTTCTCTTCCTTTTTATTGTTTCTTTGATTTTATATGTATATTATTTTAAGCTGTTTATATTATAAAATGTGTATGCTTACATATAAGCTGCTATACTATGGTTTCCTTGTTCTATATTTTTTATTTATAGTTTTAACGGTTTTGAATGTATGTGTTTATTATATGTGTTTAATGTTCATTGTTAATTTATATTAAAAGTGAGTTAAAAATGTATTGATTTTTTTTATGCGAGTTTACAACTCTTTGTTTATATTTAAATTGATTTAAGTAGTGTGTTTTGATAAATATAAATTGTTAGGTATGTATATGTAAAGATATTATTTTAATATGAATTGGTTTTTTAAAATACATACATACGTACATACACAAACACACACACTTACACATATATATAAAGATTTTATTTTAATATGAGTTTATAATTAAATATTGATTTTTGAAGAAATTAATAATATAATATATCTTTTCCATTTATATCAAACTAGTATTGATTTTGAATTCATCGATTTGGGTCCGTCGTGCTTTACTATTGGTTCGCCGCTGTTCAGAATTGACCGCAGTAGTTAATTTCTTTGATTTACCGCATATCTGTGCGCTGTCCTATTTTCTCTAGCCTCGAAAGCTTTGTCCATCGAACTTGTGTCCATCGTGCTTTTCTTGGGAATTCGTGCTGGGATTCGAAGCTCAAATTTCAGTGTCCGTATCAGTGCGCGTATCCGTGTCATCTTCTGTTTTATCTAGCCTCGAAAGGTGAGCACTCACTCACGATTAACGTTCTTTTATTTATTAAATTTGATTTCAATTGAAACGACAATTGAAATATGCTGCTGTTAGTTAATTACACTGTTATATATGCTATTACCTGTATCAGTTCACCTATGATATCTGACACTATTATCTGTTAATTATTTATGCAATGATAATACAGTTTGGCTGATAATTGATTGATTGTTGATGTTTATATTGGACGTTAAATGGTTAATGTAAAAATGATAAATAATTTGAAATTGAAATTGACGGAGGATAGTTAGATTTGATATATGTGTTAAAATTGATTAAATGACATTTGTATAATATGACCCCTTTATTTGTTAAATTAATTGACATGTAATAGTGATCATTACACTTTGAACCATCGATGTATATTGGATTAAAATTTTTGTAGTGTAAAAAAAATTGAAATTGAATGACAAGTGAAAAACCGTAATGTAATAATCTTTAATCTACATGAAATGATAGTGTAGATTCTAGAAATAATTATATTAATTCGTACTAATAACAATGCGAATTAATTCGGTTATTTTGGGATTATTTGAATTGATTATTGGATAGATATTGATTGTTGTTATTGCTTGTTTATTTACTTTGACACCATCCCAGTTATCACACTGCAAGTTCCCTTTGCTATGTTTGATTTTGAATTGAATTGGAATCGGGTTGAAATGATAAATACCCAAATTGAACTTTGACCTAGGATAGAAAATTAAATAAAAACCCGATTGGTCAATAATTTGATTTAAAATAAAACAAAGTTTTATTTGAATAAATAATATGGTTTTGAAATGAAGTTGAAATTGAATTTTCAATGAAAGGAAATGTTAATATTTAATCTGAAACAAAATGTTAACAATGTAATTGATGGAAGAATGTTGTTTAAATTGAGAAATGATTGAATTAAGTTTGAAATTATTAAACTTTGAAATGATTTAATAATTAAGTTTGAAATTATAATTTAGTTTGAAATTATTAAATTTTGAGATTATTAAATAATTAAGTTTTGAAATTATTTAATAATTAAATAAGATTGAGGTTATTTAATAATTAAATAAATTGAATTCTTTAATAAGTAAAATTGAACTTTTGAATAAGTGAATTTTACTTCGTAAATAATTGAAATCGAGTTTCTTTATTAATTAAGTTTTGGAAAATTATTTAAGTAAGTAAATAAGTGAATTGAATTTCTTTAACAAGAAATAAAATGTGATATTTTTGGAATTAATGTAAGACTTGTAATTGAAAGAATTGATTTGACGAATTAAATTTAATTCAATTTGTAAGTTTGAGATAATGAAGTTGAACTTAAGTAATTGATTTAATGAATTGGAAATTTAATAGAAATTGTTTTGAATGATAAATTAATTTAACGATATTGAATGAAATCGATAATGAATGTTGATTTGAATGTTAAAAACTAAATTAATTTAAATGATTTCTAAATGAAACTTTTATACGGACTTGAATCAATACTTGAATTGTTTAAATAGAAATTGAAATTGTATTATAAGATTTTGAAATGGTAATTTGGAAGTTTTGAAACGTAAAGTATGGAAACTGGTTTTGAAAGAAAAATGAAATATTGATTTGCGAATTCTAATTGAAATTGAATTTGATTTGGTTTTGAAATAAATAAATGACCAATCGGTGTAATAATTATGGAAGTTATTAAAGAGACCGGGATCGGCAATGGATATACTCTCTATCTAAACCGAAAACCACTTTAATAACTATACGCGGAGTGATGATCCAGAATGAAGTGGTTGGAATGATGTACGTGATGACTGGAGAAAGAGAACGATAATGGATAGCCTTGACACTTGTGTCAAATTGGAAATGACTAAAACAGGAGCTGTGCCGGGCCAATGGAGGATTTGCTACCTCAAGTGGACACACTTCTTCGAACTACTTATACTTGTTGTCGATTGGTGCACCCTTGATTTTGGGAGTGTTGTTTCACGATGTTGCGGGCGCTGCGGCGTTGCGTTCTCACCAGTCCGGATCAGGTGAACGGTAGTATCACTACCTTGGGTATTGCCTCATGTGCCTTGTCATACTTGTATTCCATTTATACGCGACCACTACGATTTTGATTTGTACCTTTAGTATATGGATTGCCCTCTGGTGACTTCCGGTTTTGGGGAAACTACGGTCTTGTATATGCTTTTGGGAATAAAAATGTGTTAAGGGTGGAATGGGCCATGACTTAACGCTATTTTGATATCTTATTATTACTGATAGACATTATCTACTTATCGTACATTACTACCTAGTAGATAGTTTAACGGATCCTTAAAGGATGGTTATTCCAAACATCCTTTGAGTTACTTGTATTTCAATTGCTATTTCACTTGAGTTGGATTTATTAATATAAGAATGTTAATCCTGACTCGAGTGTCTTGTGTTTTGCTTTACGCTCGGGTCAGACTGAGTGATCCAGTATTCGAGACTCACCTTTGGAGTTGGAGCTTTGCTTGAAGATCCAGCCATCTATTCTGATTTCAGTATTCGATGATTCTAGTGATGTATTCTGATTTGTATCTGATGTATCATATTACTTTTCCGTTGTATCTGGTTTAACTCTGATGTAACTTATACATTTATATAGTAGCTTCATGAACTACTATCTCTTTTATTTCCGCTGCACTTATTACTCTGTGTCTGTGATCTGTGATTATTTTATTTACTGTATATGTTTAGTTTTGCCAAATTTAAATTAACAACGCGGTATTTTGAGCAATTCAACTCCGGCATGAGTGTCTGTCTATACACTTATAATGGACGCGAATGGTCCAAAATGGCGGGTCGTTACAACGATTCAGCAAAATCGAGGATTATGACCCCTTTCTTTTACTGATTCGCTTAACTCTGGACTTATCCAGTTGAGAATGTGAATTGTTATTTTATAAAATAAAAAAATTGTTTTCAGAAATTTTACAGTTTGCGCTTTCAAAAGAATGAGGAAGCGATTTAAACGTTTTAGCAAAATCGAGGACTATGACCCCTTTCTTTTACTGATTCGCTTAATTCCGGACTTGTCCGTTTGAGAATGTAAAGTGTATTTTTACAAAATACACAATTTTGCACTTTCAAGGACACGATGAAGAGATTTAAACGATTTAGCAAAAGTGCGGAGTATGGAACCACACTTTTACTATTTCGTTTAATTCCGGACTCGTTAATTGAATATCTGTTGTTTTGATGATTTTGATGAATTTTGCACTTTCAAGGAAACGATGAAGAGAATCAAACGATTTAGTAAAACACGTGGTATGGGACATGTGCGTTTGCTATTTCGGTTAATTCCGGACTCGTTAATTGAAATATTTGATGCTTTCGTGTGCTTTCGAGCCACTATGTTGGACCTTCGGGTCATATTGTCATGGCCCGCAAATCCGTACCTCTTGATTAACCACTAATCTCCATTGATTAACTCAAAATGAACGGGAATACGAACTATGATGGGTTTTAAGAAAAAGAAAAAGTAGAAGAAGAAGAAAGAAAAGAGAAAGAGAAGAAAAACAACAACAGAACAACAACAGAGAACAGAAAACAATATCAGAATCTTACACATCGCAGCGGAACAATATACAATAGATAATTACTAGTCTTTTAAAACAAAGAACTATATCAGTTTATACATACATCAATCATCAGAGTCATATATAACTCAATACAACACAGCACATCAATGGACAGTTATATAACTTGTCCTCATACAGAATACACAGCGGAATAATACTATCAGATACAAATACTACGTCTCGCCATCCAGCTTATCTCCAAAGCTCCAGAATATCCAGAATATCCTGATAATATAACTCTAGGCTGCCCGTGTGGAAATTGGTGGGCACCCAGAGTTTAGAAGGGAACAATAAACTCCGAGTCAGTCATGGTGACTGGTGTGAGATCGTAAAACAGTTTATCTTTAAAATAAACAACAGAAGAATTTTAATGTCAATTCGCAATGCTTTTGGAAAATGAAACTACCATAAGACCTCCCGCCACACACACAATGCAAACGCAGACTTGGAGGAGATTTCTTCTTATGATAGTCAAAGATGCTTACTATGCAAAATCAAATCCTTTTTGATATTATTATTAGTGCATAGTGTAGAAAACATTTCGAAAGTATAATATTAATCTTAGCCAACATAGACATTTCGAACTATGCCTACTATAGCTACCATCCAAACAGTGGGGCGCCACCATAAGTGAATGATAGGCTCTACAACTAAAACCGTACAAGGCTCGTATTGTTTCTTTGGATTTCCAACAAATGGTCAGGCTAAGGAACTTCCTATCCACGATGGGTACGTCCCTGGAATAGACGACCCGAGAACCTAACCGGATCTCTGCCAACACAAGGCCGGGTTACCTCTGCAAAAATAGGTAACTACTGACACGCGTATGCCATCCCCCGATCGTCACCGATCTTCCCAAGGATCCCCGATTCGCAACAAACCACATAGATAATAATAATGCAGTAACCACAGAGGTTAAGTATCTGGGCTCCATACCATGATACCACCTTTATCCAGAAGGAATGACATACACTAAGGGGTGCTACTCCCTAGAACCTTGCCGCATCCTTCCTGTTTCGACCATTTCCGGGGTGTGAGGCTCGATGAAGTCTCGTCCACAAAGCTACGCTTTCTACAAAAAGCCCTGCTTCGGGTCAAACAAAATGATCAA
The DNA here is from genome assembly GCA_030737815.1 of Allium fistulosum. Classification (NCBI taxonomy): domain Eukaryota; kingdom Viridiplantae; phylum Streptophyta; class Magnoliopsida; order Asparagales; family Amaryllidaceae; genus Allium; species Allium fistulosum. Next base: position 861,941,673 of record CM060905.1, on the reverse strand, counting down.
CCTATGATCACAAAGATATAAGATCAAACAAATGATCATATCACAAATGATCAAACACTGATCATTTCACAGCAACACTCAGTATGCCACGTTACCAAATTGGGATATATCGCTGATAAATTTCAACTACATAACCTCTGAGCTCGTACGTCTCAGAGAAGGGTGTTAAGCTAAGAGAATAAATTCTCCGCCACCAACAGAAATGTATTTGAAAGAAATCAGCTTTATATCTCAAATTGTAACGTCAGACACACAATCCATACAAGTCTGTTCCGGGATCGAACAGAACCGAAGGCACTTCTCACGAAGCCCTTGCAATTCCGGATAATTTTCAATCACGTCAGGATTTTCCGTCACTAAGGGTGATAAAACCTCTAAACCGGAGATCAGCCGATGTAGAGTAACTCGACGGTAATCCTTCCGTTTTCAAAAATATCCGGTCTTCAACACCGGTCTTCAAATGCGATTCATAACGACGTGTCACATATTCGGAATGGGTTATACGACCCCATGGTCCTTTTCCGGCTAACCCGAATAGTGAGCGCTTATTTAAAAATAAGTGTGGCATTCAAATTCGTCCAATTCACAACAAATACCATTCAGGGTAATTATTGATAGTCGGTTATTTAACTATCAATAAAGATGCGCAACGTCATCAGATTCCAAAAAATTTTCCAAATTGTTTTATCTCCAAAATATCTTTACTAGATATATAATTTCCACACTTCAAAAATAAATCGATATTTATTTTTCTAAAACAATTTCCCGTTTCTTTTATAAATTCTATAGTGAATTTATATTTTCAAGATATCTACTGATATACGATTTTCAAATCGTTTTCAATATTCAATTCCAATTTTATCTTTTCAAAGATAAATTCTCAAAACACATTTCGTTTCATTTTGGAAAACATTCCCATACTTATTTAATAATAAGTATTTCACAAATCTATTTATTTTCAACACTTGGAAAATATTCGATATACTTAAATCAAATTAAGTATAATTTCATTCTTTAAGGAAAATATTCTTTTAACACATTTATTTGGGTCAAAACGAATGTTACGTAAAACATCGTTACGACGACCCAAAATCGCTAGTATAGGGATTCGAAATTAAGATAGGTATATAAATCCCAATACTACATAAAAACATTTCCTTTCGGAAATCATTTACTATAACAACAGTGTTATAGTCCACCATTTCCTTAAATTTCTCGAAAACGTCTATTTCAACAATGAACGTTGAAATCTATGCTCTCGATTCATAATACATTTTAAAACATCTTTAAAATGTTTAACTTTATTTTTAATATCCCTTCTTCGAAAATAAGTCCATTTTCCTTAACAATATATTCACTGTCCCAAAATCGTGAATATAATTCACTTAACCCAATTTCAATCTTTTCTACACATTTATTTCAAAGATAATTCGCTATCCAAAATCGCAAATATATCTTCTTTAATAATCTCCTATATTTACTTTATCAAATCCAATTGATTTCGAATTTATAAAACAACGTTTATAAATCCTATTTCTATTTTCTAACAACTTTGATTTATAAATCTTCTTTATAATTCAATTCATTTTATAACTCAACTTTATATACCAAAAGTCCATATTAGAGGTTAAGTACTTATACTTCATGGATTTATAACATTCGTTCCTTTAAGGCTTCACAAATTTTAAATCTTATTCCTTATAAGATTTCATTTAAAATCTTATTTTTAACAACAACCGAACTACGTTTAAAATTCCATTGTTTGGATTTATAAAATATATATTTTATAAATCTCGTCTATAAACCATTCATACTTATTCACAACTCTTAATTAAAATGTCGAAACCCGATTTATAAGTAAATCACTCATAAGTCTTTTGTTTTACAAAAATCTATTTATTTTGTAACCTCATAATTTATAAATATAAAATTTCGTTTACTTATACCATCCCTTTATTCTTCATTTTAACACTTATTAAAACTCGTTTTATAATCCCAATATTTTATATTTATAAAAATCAAATTTTATACATCTTTTATATTCATCGTTTTAATAATTCAAAAATCTCAATTCAAATCTTTTTTATTTATGACTTAACCATTTATTTCAAAAGAAATTTTATCTTTCGGTTATAATTTACAAACATTATAATTCCCATAACTTTAAATTTATAACATTTATTTATTTAAAGTAAATCAATTCAAAAATTCAAATAAAACGTATACTTTCAAATAATCACTTTTAAAAATCTCTTTTAAAGTTAAAGATCGTTATTTTTAAACTTCAAAATTTTGAATCCAATGATGCAACGCATCAATTAGTCAATCACAACAGTCAATATCATATCTCAACATATGATAACAGAATACATCACAATATCTGTAAATAAATAACTACTGGTGAGGAATCCAGTTGGATCCCTCCAACCTGTTTCCCTGCATCCACAGACGTTAGCACAATACCAATTCCGCTCCAGTACGGAATTATCGCGGTATATAGGTTTTTATAAATCCGCTTACTAACGGCGCAATAGGGTCTCATCCGCTATACGAGGCGGGAAATCATCAATCCAATATATACATATGCCAATATGTATATATTGCTATATATATATAGATATATCCTACTATATCTAATATCACATCCAAACATCAATCAATTCAGTCAATAAATAACTGCAATACAAAATATATTTTGAGTGAGAAAAATCTCACCTTAGCTTTTAATTTTGCCATCCATTTCCATTTCTTCACGGTTTTAAACCTTGTATAAACAATTATACAATTCGTTAATATTCGAAATAAATCGAACAACCAATTACCGTTTAATAGTTTTGATTAGCTGATAATTTTATTTAAATCAATTTTCTCCTTAAACAAATTTGTTTAACTAGAATTTTAGTTCAAAACTAAATTTTCTTTAAATCTTCTCCTTTACCCAATTTTATTTATTTAAAATATTTTCTTGAAAAAAATTCACAGTAATTCATTTTACTGTCAATATACAATATTTAAATTAATTTCTCCAAGTTTAAATCAAATAACCAATCAATATTTATTTTCTTTTTCTTTTTCCTTTCCAGAAAACAACCCAACCAGTAATTTATTTTACTGTAAAATTCTGTATATTGAAAGAAACAGAGAGAGGAAATACCCAAAACAACTGACACCACGTCCCCATCTTTCTCGCGAGGCTCCATCACCAGACTTGCAACCATCGCGACCACCAGAATCTCTGCATCACCGGACTCGAACACGCGACTGTGGTCATCGCCGCGTACGCCACTGAAATCGAAACCCAGCCTCGACCCCCATTGCCAACCCTAGCTCGTCGCGACCCACACGTCGACGAACCCTAGCACCTCCTCCCATTCTCGCGACCGAACCCCGACTCAATCGCGACAGACGTGAGCTCGCCTGACCATCTTCGCGAAACCCACTCGCCTCTGCTTGCTTTGGAATACGCGACCTAGTCGCCAGAAACGATGAGAACCCCCACTCGCAATCGCATCTTCCACTCACACCTATGGCAGAAAACAAGTCGACCTCCTCAATGCCACGCATCCCACCGCGACCACTCGCGAATCACCTCCTACGCGCTCGCGCGATGCTCGAATCGATTTTGTTTGGTTTGAATTGATTTGGGAAAAACGAGCGGCCATTGATTTAGTTTAGAACGAGGTTTCCTCTTTCGTTTGAATTGAGGAATGAAGCAGAGGGAAAGAGGAAACAGACGTGATTAAAAGAAAATAGCGTGATGGGTTGCACGATTTTTGTTCGTGATTTTCTGCGTGAATTTAGGCGTGGAATTAGGGAAGATAACATGTTACGTTTGACCAAATTTAAAATTTAATTTTCAAAATTTAAATTAAACTCGATTTAATTTCAACGCGTTTAACTATCGTATGGTCACATAACAACCCCGAATGCTACGAAATTTGAAATCCGACAATAATACAATATTTCGGACCCAATGGAACTGGTTTCGTCGAATTCCGAGACTGCGCCTCGGACGGCTATTTTTAAATATCAATTCGAACGATATAATTTCAAACCTGAACAAAACAGTTTGAAATTAAATCCTGAAGCTTCTATTATCTTCAGTATTATCAATATGAATTTTAAAAAGCTTTCGAAATATTTTTCTTCAGCTTAAAATTGAAGATTTAAATTTTTATTTAACATTCAATAGATTAAATTCTGTAATTTAACCGCAAATTTCAAAGTTTTATTCGGGATTCAAATTAAATTATCGTTCAAATATTTAAAATTAATTAAATATTCTCAATTTAATTTGGTCAAAATTCTGGGTCGTTACACATATGATGGACCTTCGGGTCAAATACCAGTACTAGACCTTCGGGTCATTTGTTGGGCGCCAATATTATGTTAAGTACTTGGTAGGCTTCGGCCATTTGTTGATGCACGTGCGGCGAATTAAAAACTCGCCATCTGATGGGATCGATCCAAGCTTTTATGTTGATTTTCTAGTCTTCTTAATTGATTTCTAGATATTTGTTGTTTCCAATTATCTGCAGGTAATTGGATATTTGTTGATATGAGTTCTGATTATCGTTTTTGATAATCGGATATTTGTTGTTTCTAATTATCGCTTGTGATAATTAGATAATTGTTGATATGAGTTCTGATTATCGTTTTTGATAATCGGATATTTGTTGTTTCTAATTATTGCTTGTGATAATTAGATATTTGTTGATATGAGTTCTGATTATCATTTTGATGATTGGATATTTGTTGTTTTTAATTATCGCTTTTGATAATTAAATATTTGCTGATTTGAGATTTAATTATCGCTTTTGATAATCAAATATATGCTGATTTGAAATTTGATTATCGCTTTTGATAATCGAATATTTGCTGATTTGAAATTTGATTATCGCTTTTGATAATCGAATATTTGCTGATTTGAAATTTGATTATCGTTTGTGATAATCGAATATTTGTTGAATTTGAAATTTGATTATCGTTTTTGATAATCGAATATTTGTTGAATTTGAAATTTGATTATCGTTTGTGATAATCGAATATTGTTGAATTTGAAATTTGATTATCATTTATGTTAATCGAATATTTGTTGAATTTGAAATTTGATTATCGTTTGTGATAATCGAATATTTGTTGAATTTGAAATTTGATTATAGTTTGTGATAATCGAATATTTGTTGAATTTGAAATTTGATTATCTTTTTTGATAATCAAATATTTGTTGAATTTGAAATTTGATTATCGTTTGTGATAATCGAATATTTGTTGAATTTGAAATTTGATTATCGTTTGTGATAATCGAATATTTGTTGAATTTGAAATTTGATTATCGTTTTGATAATCGAATATTTGTTGAATTTGAAATTTGATTATCGTTTGTGATAATCGAATATTTGTTGAATTTGAAATTTGATTACCGTTTGTGGTAATTAAATATTTGTTGATTGTTTTCTGACTATCGTTTGGATAATTAGATGTTTGTTGATTCTATTGATATAAGATTTTCTAGTTTCTTAGTGATACTAGATTACGTTGATTGTATTGAATTGATGTTTTCTATCTATCTCTGTTGATAGTTAGAGTTTGCTGATTTTGAAGTTCGTGTTTTCTATTTATTTGTTAGATAACCAGATGTTTGCAGTTTTGCGAATTGTGATTTGTGTTTCATAATTATCTTTGTTGATAATTAGATTTGTTGTTTTCTAATTATCGAATCGATAATTAGATATTGCTGTTTTGTGATTTCTGAATTCTAATTGTCTAATTGACAATTAAATATTGCTGATGATTGCATTTATTCAGTTTTGCTGCTTTCTGATTATCTATTGATAGTTAGATTTCGTTGAAAATTTGTGAATCTCTTTTATTGGGATTAAAAGATTTCTTTGGTATTTGTGTTCTTGATTCTTATTTTCTAGCATAACCAGTTTATGGTAGAAAAATAATTGTTATAGACAAATTTAAGTATGAAAATTGCAGGGATGCAATTTTTATAAGGAGGGGAGTCTGTAACAACCCGGGATTTCACAATTTTATTATTATCGTCATTCGATGATTTAATTCGGTTGTTAAGTGCTTTTGGCGTTTAACCAATCGAAATTCTTTTAGAATCGATCTGAGATTCTTTTGTAAATTTAGTAAATATTGAAGCGGGCTTTAAAGAAAAATATTGTGGCCCATTCTTGTTGTTGCCGTGACGTTTATCTATACCTTTCCCCTTTTATTCGTTCACTCGAGAAAACCCGTCCCCTTTACCCTTTATTCTCTTTGGTTCGAAATCTAAACAAAAGAAAACCCTAGGCAGACATACGAAAAAAAAATGGCGGCCTCCTCTTGTTTATCCCCCTTTTTCAAATTAGGGTTTCTGAGATTCGAAGGCACCGACTACAACGGCTCGGTCGATAGACGATCTCGTGCTCAGCTCCTTCAGTTTTGCATCGAAGCAAGTGAGTAATCCCTACTCACATCTAATTCAAAGCAGTGATTTCTGTTTGCTCAAGTTCGTAACTTTCAATTGCTGAACTGTTTGATTTCCATTCTTTTTTTACTTTGGGTTGTGATGTTGTTATGCAATGAATTTGGCTTTCGTCGATTGTTTGGCTACTCGTAAAAAGTGAGTGAAACTTTCACTCACATCTAATTCGAGTTTAATGGCATATCTAATACGAGTTTAATGGTTCTTCTGACTTTTTCAAATTGGTATAATTTCATTACTGTTGACACGGCTTTGATGAATTTGATGTGAGTTTGAAGATGTTTTTTTGTTTGCCCTTGGCTGTCTCGCAACCACCACTGCTTTGAATAGTGGTTGGTATTTTGAGCGTGACACCATCTTGATTTAAAACCGCAGCTCCATGATTTCGAACTCCTTTCGACGGTGACTTTGATATTGCGTTGAACTGTGGTTTGATATCACCTTTGTTTAGGTTTCGCAATTCATTGTCTAATTATTTTGTGAGACTCCATATGTGTTCATATATATATAGTTATATGTGTGTATACATATGTAGTCGAATTTGCACGGCAATTATCTTGGTTCAAAACTGATATTGGGGCTGGCACTTGTTATGTTGTTTGTTAAACCAACGAGTGATTATTTCGCTCACATCTAATTCAAAGCGTAGTGTTTTCGTGATTGCCTTGGTTTTAATGATTATTGTCGAATTACTTGACCACCACAGTACTGTTCTTCTGGTGAACCACGATGATTTCTCTGGTCCATTATTTACTGCTTTGTACTCTTTGCCACTTTGTTTTGGTCACTGTTGCTTTGCTTGAGTTTATCGTCGGGAGCTCGAGTTGCTTCAATTTTGCTTTAGTGTCTGCAAATTGTACATCCATGCTTTTAAGGCTGCTTGCATACAGTTGCATTATTTCATTTAGTCTTCATGTATATGCTATGTTTGTTGGTTCTGTTGTTTCATTTGGTACAGATATATATGTGTGTACATGTATATATTTGTATTGCTTGGCCTTGAATTTGATATCACTGACTTTGGGCATTTAATGATTTGGAATTGCAGTTGTTTTCGGCCTTGACGATGTTTTGCCTTGGTTTATTTGTTTGCCCTGTTACTTCAACCACTGTCCAGTTTTACAAGTACATTGCATATACATGTTTCTTCTCTTCGCTTACCTCTGCACATTCCTGGCATACTTGTTGTCCAGTTGCATTTTTTTGACTTCACTGCATATTTGACTATGCTGGTGCACTCCTTATTGTGCATCGACTTGAGTATTTGAAGTTGGTTTGAGTTTTGCTTCCTTGGCTTTGAGCTACTATAGTGCACTACGTTTTTGAATTACTGTTTTGTGGCCTCCAGTTTTGTGGTTTGTTTCATCTGGTATTTCTGTGTAACCTAGAACATTGGTTCCTGTAATATCATTTGCAGTCTTTATTTGTTTGAGTTTCTCTGAAATTTGAAGGTTTTAGGGTAGGCGGTGAATTTGAACCATGTCTACTCTTTGAGTTGCAGTTCATGCCTTCAGTTCATTGTCTTGATTCATGTTCATTTGATGTTTTGACTACTGAGGCCGTGGCGTTGAGATTTGAATCTTCATTTGATTTTGGTTCGATTGACCTTTTGGTGTATTTCTAGTTGTAGTGGCGAGGCAGTATACGTGTGCGTATACTGCAGCCCTACCAGAGTCGTTGTTTTAAATTGATTATTTTGTTTTTAATTGCCAATTAGGCTATTCTGATGTTTTCAAAATTTTCTTCATTGATATTCTCTTCACTTATCTTTGTTGATGATTCGAATCTGCTGATTGTTGTTTAACACTGTTTAGTGTTATATCTGCCGTTATCCGATTCTCTTATCGAGAAGTTGGATATACGAGATTTCTGTGACTGTCGTCTATTTGATATTTTATTATTATTGCTTCTGTGCATTAATAACTGAGTTTGAATTAGACCGACCCGCGTATTATTTTCTTTTGAATGTAATACTCGGGTCACACCCGAGTTATTTCAGGTTGTAGATTTCCAGCTTTGAGTTGCTGTTTGAGCTATGAAGACTTTTCACCTCCTTTGAAGTAGTCTGCGTCTTTTTGTAGTAGTCAAGTCATTGTATAGAATGATATGTATTCATGTATATTAGTTGATAATGTACGTGTATATATAACTTCTAGAGTCGACAGTTGTAGTTGTATCATATGTATTGTGTCAACTATATTGTAACTGACATCAGTTATATATATATATGAGACTTTTGTTTTATCTGTGTTCCGCATTTATATTATCTGTGTTATTATTATATCTAATGTCCTAAACTATTACGAACCATCGTAGTTTTTTTTATACTGATAATTGGGTATGTCGATGGGAGTAAATAAATAAGATGAAAAATGAAAAGTATATACCACTCCTATCGAGGTAACCAATATTAGCGTAAGGCCAACTACGGATGGCCGCTCCTATCCAGCCTTATTCTTCGTAATAATAGACGGTATTTCTTTTAATACTCTTTGTTATTATGAGCATAGAGGTGGGGCGTTACATACACTGCCTATTTTCATGTTCTGTTTGGTTGAGATGTTGGCATATTGTCTCGGGTAATATAAGAATTTTCTCGAAGATTTGAAGTGTATGGCCCGAAGTAATTTTGTTGCTAGCTGAGAAAATGTTTGTATAGATTCAAATCTTGAACTGTGTACCTGGAAAGTTGGAAGTAAATTGAAATCTCAGGTCAATGTTAAACTGAGTTTAACCAAGGATTTAAAAGTGAATTCAAGGTAGTTTTGAAAACCTGGTTTTAAATAAACAAATTCTAAATTAATTTGTTTATAAGTGGTCGTGTCTTAAGTAAAATTTAAAATTGAGAAATATTCAAAGTTAATAAGTGAATAAATTTAACTGGAATGTTGTAATTGGACGTTATTGTCAAGTAAAATATACAGGGGTCATAAAGGAAAAGTGAATTGGGATTTTTGATTTTGAAGATAATTTAAATTGCTCGACAATAAGGTATGTATTTGAATTTCGGTATGAAATTTGATGAGTTTCTCATTTTTCCACTTGGCATTTTGTTTTCTATTGGAATTTGGGAGTCCATAGGGACATTTTGTAGTCGTACCGAGTTAGCCGCGCAAAGGAGACGCTGGCAAAAAATTTCGGAAATTTAGAGAGTTAGAAAATTTTTGAATTCAAAATTTGAATTTAAATTTGAATTGTTAAGAAACAAGATTATTTGGAACTTATGGTTGATTGTGGAAAGTTAGTTAAAGTGATAACGAATCTTTAATAAAAAGATTGGTTTGAGAATTTGATAAAATTGTTTGGTTTTGGGAAAATGATAAACGGGTATTGGAACATTCTTCTTAACTTGTAATTTCGGGACGAAATTCTTTTAAGGGGGGAAGATTGTAACGACCCTGAATTTTTGACAGTTGAAATGTGATATTTAATTGAGTTTAAATATTCGAATGATAGTTTAATTTGAAAAATCAAATATCGGAATGAATTTGGCAATTTAATTATTGAATTTAATTTCTGAAGTTGGGTAAAAATTTGAATCTTCAGTTTTAAGCTGATTAAAAATATTTTCAAGGGTTGGAAAATCTATATTGATAATTCCAAAGATACTGGAACTTTCAGAATTGAATTTGGAAGTGGTTTGTTCAGTTTTCAATTTATATCGTTTAAATTGAATTTAAAAATGGCTTTCTGAGGCACAGTCTCGGAATTCGACGAAACCTGTTCCATTGGATCCGTAATATTGTATTATTATCGGATTTCAATTTTCGTAGTGATTGGAGTTGTTGTGTGAGCATGCGATAAGCAAACGCGCTGAAATTAAATCGAAATTTAATTTAATAACTGGTCCAAAAAAGCTATCTTCTCCATACGATCCAATTTGGATTCGGAACCTTTTCCATTGTGTTTGGGATAGGGGTTTAACCTTATAAACGCCTAGCGGCACTCCTTAAGAGGAGTGCAAAATTTTAAATGGAAATTAACGAGATGTTTTGGAAGTTTTATAATATAATCAAATTTGAAGTACATTAGTCAGAGATAATTTTATTAACCAACAATCATACTCGGGAAGCCATCCCCAAACCTCTATTTTTATTTCCATCCTCCTCTCAGAAATCGTACTCGTTCAAAAAAATAAAATAATGGCCGCGAAAAAAAAAATCAAAATCAAAAGAAAAACGAAAACGAAACCAGATTCGATTCGAATCAAATTATGAGCTCGATCTCGAGCTACCTCAAATCACGATGGAAATGGCGACTACTTCTTGTTCGAAAATCAAAACCACAATCGAGGAGCTTGTAACGTTTTTCCAGATATTGGGGGCATCACGTTTGTCGAGTCGAGCAAGGCGGGGCGTTCGTGGCGATCTGGAGAAGCAGTGATTATGGAGGGCGACGCCAATTTTTGGATGAAGTTGGAATGCGCATCGCGAGGCCGTGAGACTCGAGGCTGCAGGTGCGAGGGTTTGGGAGGGTGTTCGTTGGCGAGCTCGATTGCGCGAGCAAAGATAGGCGGCATCGTGACGGGGTCCTGTAAGGTACAGGCTGTGTTTTTTTTTATTATTTTATGTATGTATGGATATATAGAAAAAGAAATAATATTGCAGTGAAATATTAATCAGTATGCCTTTAATATTATTTAATTTGATATATATACTTATATATATATATATATATTTGGGTTAAGAAAATTACATACTGGAACTTACCGTCTAAGAAATGATGATGGTAATTTATTATCGATCAATTCAAATATTATTAAAGGAGAAATTTGTTAATTAAAACTATCAAAATGAAAAAATTGATTATTTGATTTATTTCGAATATTAATGAATTGTATAAACATTTATACAAGGTCTAAAATCAAGAAACCAAGCCAATATTGAAGTGGATTACAAATAAAAGCAAAGGTGAGATCTTCTCACTCAAATCAATTTGATATTGCAGTTATTGATTGATTGCTTGATTGTGATAGTATATATAGTAGTATATAGAAATATATATATTGGAATATGTATATATTGGAGTTGTTGATTTCCCGCATTATATAGCGGATGAGACCCTATTGCGCAGCATAATAGCGGATGATATTTTATAAATCCCATATACCGCAATATTCCACCTCAAAGTGGAATTGGTATTGTGCTAACATCTGTGGATGCAGGGAAACAGGTTGGAGGGATCCAACTGAATTCCTCACATTATATGAATTTGTTTCATATGTTGTGTGATGATTTATTTATAATATGTGTATGATTATATCTGTGATTGAATTTGTTGAAGGCTAAAATTTAGCCGAATGCATTTTTGGTATCGTTGGATACCAGAAATAAATAAAATTGGATTTTTGAAATTAAAGTTGGAAATTTTTAGTAAATTCTTTTTGAAAGAATTAAGTGAATTTAAAAGAAGGAATTTTAAAAGTATAAAGTTGATTTTGAAATCTTATCGAATTATTTTCAAAATATGGGAAAAGATACAAATAAGTGGGTTTTGAAAATATTGTGTAAAAGTTGAAGAATTTATTGAAAGTGGAATTTTAGACCATTTGGAAGAGATAAAGGAATTTATTTTAAAAGGTGATAAATTTCTAGAGATCCAATTGATAATTGATTTGGTATTGGAAAATAAATATTTGGGAAATCGATATGAAAATTTATTTGGTGTTTGAATGAAAATTAATTTTTGTGTTGAGAATAAATTTGTAAATCGATTTGTAAAAATTGATTTGGTATTTGGGATTAAAATTAGAATTAATTTGAAATTTGATTCGGTGTTGAAGTAAATTTAGAAATCAATTTGGAATTTGATTTGGGGTTTGAAATAAAATTGAGAAATCAATTTGAAAGTTGATTTGGAGTTGAAAGTAAATATTTGAGAAATCGATTTGAAAATCGTATAAAAAGTGAATATTTGGGAATTTAAATTCACAATGGAATTTATAAAGGAAAGGGAAATTTGTTTTAAAAATAAACACCGATTTATTTTTAAAGTGTGGAAATAAATTTACAGATTTGGAATGTAAATTTGAAATAAATCGATAAGGATTTATTTAATTGGTTTAAATGGACCATTTTGTGATGAAGTGTGAAAAGGAATTTGAAATTGGTTTTCAAAGTGATGAAGTGTGAAAAGTGATTTGAAATTTGTTTTCAAATGTTGAAGTGTGGAAAAAAATATATATCTTGTGAAGATATTTTGAAATTTAATAATTTGGGAAAAATTATTTAAATCTGATGATTGTTGTGATGTGTTGTTGATAGTTAAATAACCGACTATCAATATTTGCCTTTGAAATGGCACTTCATTTGTTTTTAAAACAAACGCTCATTATTCGGTTAAGCTGGGAGAGGACTTTGTGTCATATAACCCATTCCGAATAGTGATACGTCGTAAATGGACATTATTTGAAGACCGGTGTGAAGACCGGGTATTTGTGAAAATGAAAGGAAAACTTGTCGAATGTCTCTGCACCGAGTTGCTCCGGTATAGAGATTTATATCACTCTTCTTGTGATGGGAAGTCCGGACGTGATTAGTGAATACCCGGATTGCAAGGGCTTCTTTGGAAGTGCCTTCGGTTCCGTTCGATCCCGGAACGGACTTGTACGGATGTGTGTCTGACGTTACACTTTGAGATGTAAAGCTGGTTTCTATCAAATACATTTCTGTTGGTGGCGGAGAATTTATTCTCTTAGCTTAACACCCTTCTCTGAGACGTACGAGCCTAGAGGTTATGTAGTTGATGGTTACTAGTGATACATTCCCAATTTGGTAATGTGGCATACGAAGTGTTGTTGATCATTTGTTGATCAAAGCGTGGCTTTGTGAAAAAGCATGGCTTTGTGAAAAAAGCGTAGCTTTGTGGACGAGACTTCGTCGAGCCTCACAACCCGGTAATGGTCGAAACATGAATGTTGTGGCAAAGGTTTTTAGGGGTAGCGCCCCTAGGGTATGTCATTTCCTTCTGGATATAAAGGTGATATCATGGTATGGAGCCCAGATATTTTACCTATGTTGATGCTGCAAATTTATTATACTTTGTGGTTGTTGCTTTTTGGTTGAGGATCCTCGGATAAAGGTCGGTGACGACCGGGGGATGGCATAGCTCGTGTGTTAGTTACCTAGTTATAGCTTGGTTAAAGCGTGAGGTAGCGTCGGCCCTATGTTTGCAGAGATCCGGTTAGGTTCTCGGGGCGTCTTTCCAAAGGCGTTTCCATTTCGGTGTAAGGAAGTTCCTTTGCCTGACCATTTGTTGGAATTCCAAAGAAACAATACGAACCCTGTACGGTTTTAGTTGTATAACCTGCTATTGAATATAGCAGCTATAGTAGGCATACAATAATGGTTGTATGTTGGCTAAGATTGATATTATACTTTCGAAATGTTTTCCACCCTAGACATTAATAATAATATCAACTGATTTTGCGTAGTAAGCATTTTTGACTATCATAAGGAGAAATCTCCTCCAATTCTGCGTTTGCATTGTGTGTGTGGCGGGAGGCCTTATGGTAGTTTCATTTTCCAAAAGCATTGCGAATTTGTTTTATTTTCTTTGTGAAAATAACTGTTTTACGATCTCACACCAGTCACCATGACTGACTTGGAGTTTATTGTTCCCTTTCTAAACTCTGGGTGCCCATAATTTTCCACACGGGCAGCCTAGAGTTATGTTATCAAGATATTCTAGATATTCTAGAGCTTTGGAGATGAGCTGGATGGCGAGACGTACTACCGTACTTGTTTATTTATTCCGCTGTGTATTCTGTGTGAGGACAAGTTTATATAACTGTCCATTGTTGTATTGAGTTGTATATTGACTCTGATTGATGTATGTATAAACTGATATAGTCTTTTGTTTTAAAGGCTAGTGATTATCTATTGTATATTGTTCCGCTGCGAATGTGAGATTCTAATATTGTTTCTATTTCTGTTTTTCTTTTCTTTCTTTTCTTCTGTCTTCTTCTACCTCTTCTTTTAAATCCTAATGGTTCGGTTTTCCGGCATTCGATTGTGCGGCATTTGATACAGTGGATGTATTAATGTCGACTTCCGAGCGTCGAAAAGTCGTATCGTTACAATTGTTATGGGGTAAATAAGAAAAAACGGAGAAATAAAGAAAACAAATACAGAATCTCGCAGTGGAATGACAAAATATAATATCAACTAAATAGTTCATGAAGCTATTTATAAATAACATTGATTAAACCTTTATAATACAGATCAGAGTTACATACAACAAGAATAAATAATAAATAAATGCAGCGGAACAATATGATGCAGTGGAATAAATATAATAAATAATAATAGTACACAATCTTCGTCTTCATCCTCCAGAAAGCAGTCTTCGATAACTGAAAAGCTCAGACTGACCTGAGCGAATTGAAAAGACAAAACACTCGAGTCAGAACTAAAAGATCTTATGTAGGTTAAATCAACAGTAAATAAATATGAGTGTAACGGCGTCAGAGATGTTTACAGGTTTTGACATCTCCTATCCAGTGTCTAACGTGGGTGCAATAACTTAAGAGATGTTCGGGATTACTATCTCCTAAGGATCCATTAAACTATCTACTATGTAGTACAATACGCTATTAATAATAGTGTCTATAGTAAAGTAAAGTATTAAAATAGCGTTAAGGCGTTACCCATATCCCCCTTAACACATTTTTATATATTCCCATAGTCTATACAGTACCGTAATTCCTCCATAAACTGGAGGGCTATCAAAGGGCACTACATATGTATGGTACAAACCAAACTCGTAGAAGGCGCGATAGGGCATGTGAATACGGCACTCGAGGCAATGCCAGGGTAGATATACTGTTTGCGGATCTGGACTGGTGGTAACGCATAACAGCTACTACTGCCCACCTCGGAACACACTCCCATAATCAAAATCTAGGGGTGGCCACTAAATCATCACAAAGTCATAATATGGTATCGAAGAAGCATGTCCAATAGGAGGAATGACCTCACTTGGCCCGGCGTGGGTCCTGTTTTAGTCACATCTAAGCTGACTCACGGGAGTCTGGGTCACGTAAATACCTCATACAGAATCGTTCGCCAAACCATCCTACTTCATTTCTTGAATCTCCATCACGTGCACAGTTGTTAAAGTGGTTTTCGGTATTAGCAGAGAGTTTGACAATATCTAATCCCGGTCTCTTTAACAACCAACCGCTTATTTCACACCTGATGGTTCTTTTATATTTCAAAAGTCAATTCATAATTGATATCAAAATATCATTGTGACGCCCCACCTCTATGCTCATAATAATAAAGAGTATTAAAAGAAATGCTGTCTATTATTACGAAGAATAAGGCTGGATAGGAGCGACCATCCGTAATTGGCCTTACACTAATATTGGTTATCTCGATAGGAGTGGTATATACTTTTTATTTTTCATCTATTATTTATTTACTCCCATCGACATATCCAATTATCAGTATAAAACAAACTACGATAGTTCATAATAGTTTAGGACATTAGATATAACAATAACACAGATAATATAAATGCGGAACACGGATAAAAACAGAAGTCTCATATATATATAACTGATGTCAGTTAATACATAGTTGATACAATACATATGATACGACTACAACTGTCGACTCTAGAAGTTATATATACACGTACATTATCGACTAATATACATGAATACATATCGTTCTATACAATGACACAACTACTACAAAAGGACAATGACAACTTCAGAAGATGTGAAAAGTCTTCAAATCCCGAACAGCAACTCAAAGAAGGAAATCTACAACCTGAAATAACTCGGATCTGACCCGAGTATTAAATTCAAAAGAAAATAATACACGGGTCAGTCTAATTCAAACTCAGTTATTAATGCACAGAAGCAATAATAATCAAATAGTCAAATAGACGACAGTCACAGAAATCTCGTATATCCAACTTCTCGATACGAGAATTAGATAACGATAATTATAGCACTAAACAGTGTTAAACAGCCAATCAGTAGATTCGAACATCGGCAAAGATATATGAAATGATTATTAATAAAGCTAATTTAGAAAACATCCGAATTGCCAAAAACGGCGGCTTAACAACAAAATCATCAGGATAAACCAAATCAAAAATCCAATTCAAATTATTGAATTGACAACACAAAACAAATCCAGCAGTTGAAAACATCAATTGAACATCAATCTGGTAGGGCTGCAGTACACGCACACGTGTACTGCCTCGCCGCCTAAAAATGTTAAAACTGTGTGGCTGCAGTACACGCACGCGTGTACTGCCTCGCCACAATGGTATATAAATTCATCACAACACCAAATGTAAATCAGCAAAGCGAAACTACAGAGGTCAAGTCACTGCTATGACTCAACACAACTGCTAGTATGGCAAGACTACAATTCATCTCTGCAACAATAAATCCAGTGCCAACATGAACCCAAAATAGTAAAACTGCACACATGCAGTGCATACATGCAGTTCAATATCCAAGTAATATCAGTTCAAAACCAAATTGAACAACAAATACCATAGTGAAAAAGAACAGACTCAAAGTACAAGCTATTGCAGACTGGAGAATGAAATCAATGCAAATGGAAATTTACTCCAGAATGCATCATGGTGCAAAGAGCTCGAGCACGAGATATGGCAACTACAAGAATGAATCATGAAAAGCGACCAAACCTGACCAGACTGTATACATGTACACAAATGCAAAGGCCACAACAAAGAAGACAGTGGCAGATGCACTTTATCAAAACATAGCAGTATGGAATAATGCGAGCCAGAGAACATTTACAAGGGAATGAAGACCCAAACTACAGTTCGAGTTATATCCCAATACCATATTACAGTGAATCAAAAAGAAACTACAACCACAGGGAGTGGCAGTCATGCCAATGACAACTATTATCTCAATCGAAGTCAAGTGATATCAAATGCAAGTAAGGTGCAAAAAGCTCGGACAAGTTTAAATATGAAACAGAGGTAATGGTTCAATCTGTACGTGTATAGTGAAGATAACTTCACGTAACTAGTTGAATCAAAACCAATACCACTGAGCATAAAAATGTTTCGATAAGTCAAGGCTAAAATCGAACAATACTGTAGTAACACACGAGTGTTACCAGAAGTCAAAACCGATGTCACAAAGAAATCTATAGTAGCAAGTTTTAACCTCGAAGGTCAAAATCAAACGGAAGCCAAGTCGAAAATCCTACAGATATAAACACATAGATGGGCACAGCAATATCAGTGCAACGGTGGTGGTAGGTTCAAACAAAGCTCAACAGTACGAGGTCTAGCAATGTCAAAGTCAACAAAGAAACAAAATCAATTGCCAGAAATTCAAAAAAACAAGTGAACCCAAAAATCATCATCACAACAAACCCATTTTTAGCCGTGAGAATCAATTACTCAAACACCCAAAAACACGAATTTAAACAAGACAGAGATCATGAAAAAACGACTTGAACTAGATGTGAGCGGAAGACCACTCACGCAAACAAAATGCCCGAAAACCAAAATCGTGACCAGTAAATAAATCAACCCAAAACAGTGAAGTTTAACAACAAGATTTCAAAACATTAACTGTCGTAATAAACTCAGGCAGCAGTTTTGAACAGACGTGCCAAAGCCTGAAAATCCCTTCAAATGAACGAAGTCACCAAAATGTCAGAAATTAAACCACGGTTGGCCAAAGAAATCAATATTTGGAATCACTTCAACCACATAGTAACAAATAGACTCAAGCAAAATACCTACAAATGGAAACAAGACAGCAACTGTTTCAAGGACAGTAACCATCTCGAACATTCAACTAGGGTCGAACGGCCTAGAATGGTGTTGTGGACTAAGCAGAGGTCAACAAAGATCAAAACGACCACATTCAACAAAGGACCAACAAGTTCAAAGCTATGTGTATCAAATAAGCAAACGACTAGTTCACGAAATTGAACAAGCCAGCATTAACTCAAGAATCTGAATTAGATGTGAGTGAGGGGTCACTCACCTTATTCGAAGAACCCAACTCGAATCGCTGCCGATAGCATCCCCTTTTGCTCGCCTTTGCACGGTGCTCAACCGAAGCGAAGACGAATTCAATCAAGCAACGGAGAAGCAATCGATCGAAGCTACCATGCGATCCTTTTTTTTTTGCTCGAGTAAAACGATATCACGCAATCGAACGAAGGAAGATTGAGCCGCCATTATTTTCTCGTTTGTTTTATTTTTGTTTAGGGTTCGAGAGTGACAAATGAGAGGGGTCGGGTTAGATACCATCACGGCATCAAAAGTAAATGGGCCAAGTTGATTTTTAAAGCCCACAACCTTTTTATACAAACTTAAAGAGAATTTAAATTCGATTCAAATTCCCAATAGCAAGCTCACAAATGATTTAATCGTCTAATGACGATGATTGTTTGATATGAAATCCCTGGTTGTTACAGACTCCCCTCCTTATAAAACTTGCATCCCCGCAATTTTCATAATTAAGGTCGTCAAGAATTATTATTCTTCTAACATAAACTGGCTACGTTAGAAAAATAAAGATCGAGAACCCAATACCAAAGAAATCTTTCAAATGCATACAAGAGATTCACCAATTTTCAACAAAATTTAACTATCAAGATAGATAATCAGAAAACAACGAAACTGAACAAATGCAATCATCAGCGATATTCATTTATCAACAAAATAATTAAAATTCAGAGAATCACAAAACAACAATGTCTAATCATCGATACGATAATTAGAAAAACAAAAAAAGCTAATTATCAACAGAGATGATTAGAAAGCGCAAATCACCATTCGCAAAACTGCAAATATTTACTTATCTCAAACGATAATCAGAAGACAAAACAAATATCTGATTATCTCATACGATAGTCAGAAAACAAATATTCAATTATCAAAAACGATAATCAAATTTCTCAAATCAACAAATATTCGATTATCACAAACGATAATCAAATTTCAAATTCAACAAATATTTAATTATCAAAAGCGATAATTAAATCTCAAATAAGCAAATATTTAATTATCAAAAGCGATACTTAAATCTCAAATCAGCAAATATTTAATTATCAAAAGCGATAATTAAATCTCATATCAACAAATATTTAATTATCTAAAGCGATAATTAAATCTCAAATCAGCAATTATTTAATTATCAAAAGCGATAATTAAATCTCAAATCAGCAATTATTTAATTATCAAAAGCGATAATTAAATCTCAAATCAGCAAATATTTAATTATCAAAAGCGATAATTAAATCTCATATCAACAAATATTTAATTATCTAAAGCGATAATAAAATCTCAAATCAGCAATTATTTAATTATCAAAAGCGATAATTAAATCTCAAATCAGCAAATATTTAATTATCAAAAGCGATAATTAAATCTCATATCAACAAATATTTAATTATCTAAAGCGATAATTAAATCTCAAATCAGCAATTATTTAATTATCAAAAGCGATAATTAAATCTCAAATCAGCAAATATTTAATTATCAAAAGCGATAATTAAATCTCATATCAACAAATATTTAATTATCTAAAGCGATAATTAAATCTCAAATCAGCAATTATTTAATTATCAAAAGCGATAATTAAATCTCAAATCAGCAAATATTTAATTATCAAAAGCGATAATTAAATCTCGTATCAACAAATATTTAATTATCTAAAGCGATAATTAAATCTCAAATCAGCAATTATTTAATTATCAAAAGTGATAATTAAATCTCAAATCAGCAAATATTTAATTATCAAAAGCGATAATTAAATCTCATATCAACAAATATTTAATTATCTAAAGCGATAATTAAATCTCAAATCAGCAATTATTTAATTATCAAAAGCGATAATTAAATCTCAAATCAGCAAATATTTAATTATCAAAAGCGATAATTAAATCTCATATCAACAAATATTTAATTATCTAAAGCGATAATTAGAAACAACAAATATCCGATTATCAAAAACGATAATCAGAACTCATATCAACAAATATCTAATTATCACAAGCGATAATTAGAAACAACAAATATCCAATTACCTGCAGATAATTAGAAACAACAAATATCTAGAAATCAATTAAGAAGACTAGAAAATCAACATAAAAGCTTGGATCGATCCCATCAGATGGCGAGTTTTTAATTCGCCGCACGTGCATCTCAGAGTGGCCGAAGCCTACCAAGTACTCAACATAATTTTGGCGCCCATCAGATTGACCCGAAGGTCCGCAGAGTGACCCGAAGGTCCAGTACTGGTATTTGACCCGAAGGTCCGCAGAGTGGCCCGAAAGCCCAACAAATGACCCGAAGGTCCTCATAGTGGCTCGAAAGCACACGAAAGCATCAAAATGTTTCAATTAACGAGTCCGGAATTAACCAAAATAGCAAACGCACATGTCCCATAACCACGAGTTTTACTAAATTGTTTAATTCTCTTCATCGTTTCCTTGAAAGTGTAAAATCATCAAAATCATCAAAACGACAGATATTTCAATTAACGAGTCCGGAATTAACCGAAATAGTAAAAGTGTGGTTCCATACTCCGCACTTTTGCTAAATCGTTTAAATCACTTCATCGTTTCCTTGAAAGTGCAAAATTGTGTATTTTGTAAAAATACACTTTACATTCTCAAACGGACAAGTCCGGAATTAAGCGAATCAGTAAAAGAAAGGGGTCATAGTCCTCGATTTTGCTGAAACGTTTAAATCGCTTCCTCATTCTTTTGAAATCGCAAACTGTAAAATTTTTGAAAACAATTTTATTTATTTTGTAAAAATAGCAATTCGCATTCTCAACTGAACAAGTCCGGAGTTAAGCGAAACAGTAAAAGAAAGGGGTCATAATCCCCGATTTTGCTGAATCGTTTAAGTCGCTTTCTCATTCTTTTGAAAACGCAAACTGCTAAAATTTTATAGAACAATTTTCATTTTTAAAACGATTTTCCAATCACGTGATTAAAGCAGCAAATCAGTAACAATTTCGATAAGGAAATTGTACTTCTCAAAATACCGTAAAAACGGTCACAAAACAGCATTGCAGAATAACCGCTTGAAAATCTACTTTTAAAATTTGACGATTACTGAAGCCAAAGCGACAGTAATTTTAAAACGTCAAAATCACATCAAAACAATTTACATCAATATGTAATATCAGAGAATTTTCATTTATCAAAATGCCACAAAACACCGTGCTTCAAAAATTTAGCATTGGTGTAAAAATCCCGTTATAAAAATAACGGCAACAAAATACGTTTCATAACCTAGCATCGGTTCAACGTAAAATAAATGCAGTAACGTGCAATTCAAATTGTGCACGTACTACAAAATGAACAAAGAAACTATTCGAAGGTATCTTCAATGAAGACAATTCAAAACAGCAAAAATCTGATCAATATATGATTAGTACAAAAGAAAGCCAGCGGAAATTTCAACAAAAATCACATAGCTGCAATTTCTTCGAATCCTCAATTCGGATTCGAAATTCTCAAAGAAACAAAATAATTACATCTATGTAAACAACAAATGAAATTCATATCAATTTCGTATTTCGATTTTTTTTTAAATCAAAAAGATTATCGGTTGTACTCAGCAAAGACAGTTTCACTGTTTCCGCTGCGCACTCTGATAAACAGTACTCAAATCAACTAAATCATCAGAACACAAATTCACTTTTATTTTTAAATAAGGATATTTAAAAATTTCATCCAAATTTCAAAACTTTAGTTTTGACTCAGAATACAATTAAACCGTCGACCAATAGTTGTAACATATGTTCCATCTAAGTTATGTTTTATATTATGTCCATAAACCCCAAGCTCTGATACCAACTGTGACGCCCCACCTCTATGCTCATAATAATAAAGAGTATTAAAAGAAATACTGTCTATTATTACGAAGAATAAGGCTGGATAGGAGCGATCATCCGTAATTGGCCTTACACTAATATTGGTTATCTCGATAGGAGTGGTATATACTTTTTATTTTTCATCTATTATTTATTTACTCCCATCGACATATCCAATTATCAGTATAAAACAAACTACGATAGTTCATAATAGTTTAGGACATTAGATATAACAATAACACAGATAATATAAATGCGGAACACGGATAAAAACAGAAGTCTCATATATATATAACTGATGTCAATTAATACATAGTTGATACAATACATATGATACGACTACAACTGTCGACTCTAGAAGTTATATATACACGTACATTATCGACTAATATACATGAATACATACAATGACACAACTACTACAAAAGGACAATGACAACTTCAGAAGATGTGAAAAGTCTTCAAATCCCGAACATCAACTCAAAGAAGGAAATCTACAACCTGAAATAACTCGGATCTGACCCGAGTATTAAATTCAAAAGAAAATAATACACGGGTCAGTCTAATTCAAACTCAGTTATTAATGCACAAAAGCAATAATAATCAAATAGTCAAATAGACGACAGTCACAGAAATCTCGTATATCCAACTTCTCGATACGAGAATTGGATAACGATAATTATAGCACTAAACAGTGTTAAACAGCCAATCAGTAGATTCGAACATCAGCAAAGATATATGAAATGATTATTAATAAAGCTAATTTAGAAAACATCCGAATTGCCAAAAACGGCGGCTTAACAACAAAATCATCAGGATAAACCAAATCAAAAATCCAATTCAAATTATTGAATTGACAACACAAAACAAATCCAGCAGTTGAAAACATCAATTGAACATCAATCTGGTAGGGCTGCAGTACACGCACACGTGTACTGCCTCGCCGCCTAAAAATGTTAAAACTGTGTGGCTGCAGTACACGCACGCGTGTACTGCCTCGCCACAACGGTATATAAATTCATCACAACACCAAATGTAAATCAGCAAAGCGAAACTACAGAGGTCAAGTCACTGCTATGACTCAACACAACTGCTAGTATGGCAAGACTACAATTCATCTCCGCAACGATAAATCCAGTGCCAACATGAACCCAAAATAGTAAAACTGCACACATGCAGTGCACACATGCAGTTCAATATCCAAGTAATATCAGTTCAAAACCAAATTGAACAACAAATACCATAGTGAAAAAGAACAGACTCGAAGTACAAGCTAATGCAGACTGGAGAATGAAATCAATGCAAACGAAAATTTACTCCAGAATGCATCATGGTGCAAAGAGCTCGAGCACGAGATATGGCAACTACAAGAATGAATCATGAAAAGCGACCAAACCTGACCAGACTGTATACATGTACACAAATGCAAAGGCCACAACAAAGAAGACAGTGGCAGATGCACTTTATCAAAACATAGCAGTATGGAATAATGCGAACCAGAGAACATTTACAAGGGAATGAAGACCCAAACTACAGTTCGAGTTATATCCCAATACCATATTACAGTGAATCAAAAAGAAACTACAACCACAGGGAGTGGCAGTCATGCCAATGACAACTATTATCTCAATCGAAGTCAAGTGATATCAAATGCAAGTAAGGTGCAAAAAGCTCGGACAAGTTTAAATATGAAACAGAGGTAATGGTTCAATCTGTGCGTGTATAGTGAAGATAACTTCACGTAACTAGTTGAATCAAAACCAATACCACTGAGCACAAAAATGTTTCGATAAGTCAAGGCTAAAATCGAACAATACTGTAGTAACACACGAGTGTTACCAGAAGTCAAAACCGATGTCACAAAGAAATCAACAGTAGCAAGCTTTAACCCCGAAGGTCAAAATCAAACGGAAGCCAAGTCGAAAATCCTACAGATATAAACACATAGATGGGCACAGCAATATCAGTGCAACGGTGGTGGTAGGTTCGAACAAAGCTCAACAGTACGAGGTCTAGCAATGTCAAAGTCAACAAAGAAACAAAATCAATTGCCAGAAATTCAAAAAAACAAGTGAACCCGAAAATCATCATCACAACAAACCCATTTTTAGCCGTGAGAATCAATTACTCAAACACCCAAAAACACGAATTTAAACAAGACAGAGATCATGAAAAAACGACTTGAACTAGATGTGAGCGGAAGACCACTCACGCAAACAAAATGCCCGAAAACCAAAATCGTGACCAGTAAATAAATCAACCCAAAACAGTGAAGTTTAACAACAAGATTTCAAAACATTAACTGTCGTAATAAACTCAGGCAGCAGTTTTGAACAGACGTGCCAAAGCCTGAAAATCCCTTCAAATGAACGAAGTCACCAAAATGTCAGAAATTAAACCACGGTTGGCCAAAGAAATCAATATTTGGAATCACTTCAACCACATAGTAACAAATAGACTCAAGCAAAATACCTACAAATGGAAACAAGACAGCAACTGTTTCAAGGACAGTAATCATCTCGAACATTCAACTAGGGTCGAACGGCCTAGAATGGTGTTGTGGACTAAGCAGAGGTCAACAAAGATCAAAACGACCACATTCAACAAAGGACCAACAAGTTCAAAGCCATGTGTATCAAATAAGCAAATGACTAGATGACGAAATTGAACAAGCCAGCATTAACTCAAGAATCTGAATTAGATGTGAGTGAGGGGTCACTCACCTTATTCGAAGAACCCAACTCGAATCGCTGCCGATAGCATCCCCTTTTGCTCGCCTTTGCACGGTGCTCAACCGAAGCGAAGACGAATTCAATCAAGCAACGGAGAAGCAATCGATCGAAGCTACCATGCGATCCTTTTTTTTTTGCTCGAGTAAAATGATATCACGCAATCGAACGAAGGATGTAACGACCCAGAATTTTGAACAAATTAAATTGGGAATATTTAATTAATTTTAAATATTTGAACGATGATTTAATTTGAATCCCGAATTTAACTTGGAATTTGGCGATTAAATTTTATAATTTAATCTATTGAAACTGGATAATAAAATTTTGAATCTTCAATTTAAAGCTAAAGAAAAATATTTCAAACTCTTGTAAAATTTATATTGATTATACCGAAGATAATCGAACTTTCAGAATTTAATTTTAAACTGTTTTGTTCAGTTTTGAAATTATATCGTTCGAATCGATATTTAAAAATAGTCAATTTTCACACCGTCTCGGAATTCGACGAAACCAGTTCCATTGGGTCCGCAATATTGTATTATTACCGGATTTCAAATTTCGTATTGATCGGAGTTGTTGTGTGACCATAAAGTAAGTAAACGCGTTGAAAATTTTATGGAGTTCAATTTAAATTTAAATTTGTATTTGGTCAACATCAGCACTTTTGGCCTCAACTCAAAACACTGTAGCCTGTTAACTTCAGCACGCAAATGTTTCCTCTCGTACAAAACACTATCATCTCGTTCCTTGAAATCACGTCTTCTTCTGCTTCGTTCATTTTTAATATCCCTCCTCTCGTTCAAACTAAAATCGTGACCATTTCTTCTTCATTCCTTTCTGTTAAAATTCGAGTGCTTCAAAAAAATGTTGGAATGAAGAAATTTAAAATCGAAATGAAATCAAATCTCGAGCCGATCTCTTCGTTCCCTATTCGAAGATGATACTTCCACCTCTTCTTTTCTCAGTAGTGTGATCAAAATAGAACAAAATCATCTATTCTTCCTCTACCTCTTTTATCTCCAGCAAAGAATAAAGGGAAGCTGCCTCGTCCAGTTATAACCGCGACCCCTTCAAGATTCACGAAGTCCAGATCGCGATCGAATTCGCAATCTCGTGGGGAAATAGGCGGCGAACCATCGATGTTCGATGTTGGGGGGGGCCTTGGATCCTCAACTGGGTCACTTGTGGGAACAGTGGAAGGCGATGCGAATGGCAGGGAGGAGTACGGTGATGGGTCCAGCGATGATGTCGTGACCGTCGAATCGGCGATGGGTGGGAGGCCGATGGGTTTCATTAGCTGAGATGGATGCGTTTTTGTCGAGTAATGTTAGGAGGACGAGATGGGTTTCCTGAAGGGCTCGAAGTCACAGCTGTTTGGATGGTTCGAGTGGCAGCGTTCAGGTGTTTTGGGGGCAGAGTCGACGAATTCGTGGTGGCGATTCTGACAGCAATAAGGGTGAGGATCGAGTGGCCGTGATGGTGGCTCGAGCGTGGCGATGGTTTGAGGTATAAATTTGTTTTACAGTATTTATAAATAATAATAAAAAGAAAATACATGGATATTGTTAAGTAAAATGAATTTGTTTTAGAATAATGTATATAGACAAGATAACAGAAATAATATATATTCTCAGGGAAAAAAAATAGATGTTTACAGTAAGGAAGAAAAATAATAAATATACAAATATCTATTTAAATCACTAGCTTATTTTTAAATAATGGAATGGGTGAATAAATTGTTCAGTTAACCTATTTAAAATTTATTTTAATTACTAAAGGATTTTCAAAAAGGAGATTAGTTTGAAATTTAAATTATCCATTAAATTTGAATCATCAGCTAGATTAAAGTAAAATAAATGGTAAAATGGAAATTAGTTGTTCAATCGTTACAAATATTAATAAAATCATATAAATTGTTTATACAAGGTCGGAAACAATGAAGAAATGATCGGAATGGAAATGGATTGCAAATAAAAAGCGAAGGTGAGATTTTTCTCACTCAAAATGAAAGTGGAATTTTCAGTTATTTATTGATTGATTTGATTGCTATTGGATGTGATATTAGATATAGTAGGATATATATCTATATATAGCAATATATACATATTGGCATATGTATATATTGGATTGATTGATTCCCGCCTCGTATAGCGGATGAGACCCTATTGCGCCGTTAGTAAGCGGATATATTATAAAAACCCATATACCGCGATATTCCACCTCGAAGTGGAATTGGTATTGTGCTAACGTCTGTGGATGCAGGGAAACAGGTTGGAGGGATCCAACTGGATTCCTCAACTGTATTTATTTATTTACAGATATTGATATATATTCTGTTCTCATATGATGATATATGATGTTTGATGTGTGATGGACTAATTGGTGCGTTGCATCATTGGATTCAAACTTTTGAAGTTTTAAAAAAATAACGATTTTTACTTTAAAAAGGATTTTGAAGTGATTTTTGGAAAGTATACGATTTATTAAATTTTTGAATTTATTTATCTTAAATAAATAAATGTTATAAATTTAAAGTTATGGAAATTATAATATTTGTGAAATATAACCAAAAGATGATTTTTGAAATAAATAGTTAAGTAATTTATAAAATAGTTTAAATTTGGATTTTTGAATTATTAAAAACGATGTATGTAAAAGATGTACAAAATTGATACTTATCAATTAAAATTTATGGAATTATAAATTGTGAAGATAGAAAATTTATGGAATTATAAATTGTGAAGATAGAAAATTTATGGAATTATAAATTGTGAAGATAGAAAATTTATGGAATTATAAATTGTGAAGATAGAAAATTTATAGAATTATAAATTGTGAAGATATGAAGTTTATAGATTTATAAAGTGTGAAGTTATATAATGAATGAAATTTTAGAATAAAAGATTTATAAGAAGTTTACTTATAAATCGGATTTTTGCCTTTAAATGGAATATTTATCGAATTGATTTATAAAGGAGATTTATAAATCAAAGTTGTTAGAAAATAGAAATAGGATTTATAAACGTTGTTTTATAAATCGAAATCAATTGGATTTGATAAAGTAAATATAGGAGATTATCAAAGAAGATATATTCGCGATTTTGGATAGCGAATTATTATTGAAATAAAATGTGTAGAAAATAGTGAAATGTAATTAGTGAAGTATATTCACGATTTTGGATAGTGAATATATCGTTAAGTAAAATGGATAGTTTTGGAAAAGTGACATTGAAAATGAAGTTAAACATTTTAAAGATGTTTTAAAACGTGTTAAGTATCGAAAACATAGATTTCAACATTTATTGTTGAAATAGACGTTTTCGAGAAATAAGGAAATGATGGACTATAACACTGTTGTTATAGTAAATGATTTTCGAAAGAAAATGTTTTATGTAGTATTGGGATTTATATATATCTATCTTAAAATCCGAATCCCTATACTAGTGATTTCGAGTCGTCGTAACGATGTTTTACGCAACATTCGTTTTGACTCAAATGTTTTCCTTAAAGAATGAAATGTATACTTAATTTTGATTTAAGTATAACGAATATTTTCAAATGTTGAAAATAAATGATTTGTGAATTACTTATTATTAAATAAGTATGGGAATGTTTTCCAAAATGAAATGAAACGTTTTGAGAATTTATCTTCTTAAAGATAAAATGAAATTGAATATTTGAAATCAATTTGAAAATCGTATATCAGTAGATATTTTGAAAGATATAAATTCAATATGGAATTTATAAAAGAAAAGGGAATCTGTTTAAAAATAAATATTGATTTATTTTTGAAGTGTGGAAATTTTATATCTAGTAAAGATATTTTTGAAGATGAAATAATTTGGAAAATTATTTGGAATCTGATGATGTTGCGCATCTTTATTGATAGTTAAATAACCGACTATCAATAATTACCTTGAATGGGTATTTGTTGTGAATTGGATGAATTTGAATGCCACACTTATTTTTGAATAAACGCTCACTATTCGGGTTAGCCGGGAAAGGACCATGGGGTCGTATAACCCATTCCGAATATGTGATACGTCGTTATGAATTGCATTCGAAGACCGGTGTTGAAAACCAGATATTTTTGAAAACGGAAGGATTACCGTCGAGTTACTCTACATCGGCTGATCTCCGATTTAGGGGTTTTATCACCCTTAGTGACGGGAAGTCCGGACGTGATTAGAAAATTATCTGGATATGCAAGGGCTTCGTGAGAAGTGGCTTCGGTTCTGTTCGATCCCGGAACAGACTTGTATGGATTGTGTGTCTGACGTTACAAATTGAGATATAAAGCTGATTTCTTTCAAATACATTTCTGTTGGTGGCAGAGAATTTATTCTCTTAGCTTAACACCCTTCTCTAAGACATACGAGCTCAGAGGTTGTGTAGTTGAAATTTATCAGCGATATACTCCCAATTTGGTAACGTGGCATACTGAGTGTTGCTGTGAAATGATCAGTGTTTGATCATTTGTGATATGATCATTTGTTTGATCTTATATCTCTGTGATCATAGGTTGATCATTTGTTTGACCCGAGCAGGGCTTTGTAGAAAGCGTAGCTTTGTGGACGAGACTTCGTCGAGCCTCACACCCCGGAAATGGTCAAAACAGGAAGGATGCGGCAAGGTTCTAGGGAGTAGCGCCCCTTAGTGTATGTCATTCCTTCTGGATAGAGGTGGTATCATGGTATGGAGCCCAGATACTTAACCTATGTGGTTGCTGCATTATTATTATTATGTGGTTTGTTGGAAATCGGGGATCCTCGGGAAGATCGGTTACGATCGGGGGATGACATACGCGTGTCAGTAGTTACCTATTTTTGCAGAGGTAACCCGGCCTTGTGTTGGCAGAGATCCGGTTAGGTTCTCGGGTCGTCTATTCCAGGGACGTACCCATCGTGGAAAAGGAAGTTCCTTAGCCTGACCATTTGTTGGAAATCCAAAGAAACAATACGAGCCCTGTACGGTTTTAGTTGTAGAACCTGCCATTTAATATGGTAGCTATAGCAAGCATACTATAATGGTACCTATGTTGGCTAAGATTTATATTATACTTTCGAAATGTTTTCTACACTATGCACTAATAATAATATCAAAAAGAATTTGATTTTTGCATAGTAAGCATCTTTGGCTATCATAAGAAGAAATCTCCTCCAAGTCTGCGTTTGCATTGTGTGTGTGGCGGGAGGTCTTATGGTAGTTTCATTTTCCAAAAGCATTGCGAATTTGTTTTATTTTCTTTGTGAAAAATAACTGTTTTACGATCTCACACCAGTCACCATGACTGACTCGGAGTTTATTGTTCCCTTCTAAACTCTGGGTGCCCACAAATTTCCACACGGGCAGCCTAGAGTTATGTTATCAGGATATTCTGGATATTCTGGAGCTTTGGAAGCAAGCTGGATGGCGAGACGTAGTATTTGTATCTGATATATATTTTTTCCGCTGTGTATTCTGTATGAGGACAAGTTTATATAACTGTCCATTGTTGTATTGAGTTGTATATTGACTCTGATGATTGATGTATGTATAATATGATATAGTTCTTTGTTTTAAAAGACTAGTGATTTTCTATTATATATTGTTCCGCTGCGATATGTGAGATTCTGATATTGTTTTCTGTTATGATGTTGTTCTGTTGTTCTTCATTCTTCTTCCTCTTTTCTTCTTCTTCTTCTACCTTTTTCTCCTATTTAAAAACCCTCACTATTGGAGTTTCCGGCACTCGATTGCTCGGAAGTCGATAAAGTGAGTATCGATGTCGAATTTTCGAAAGTCGAAAATTTCGGTATGTGACAAAGGAAGATTGAGCCGCCATTATTTTCTCGTTTGTTTTATTTTTGTTTAGGGTTCGAGAGTGACAAATGAGAGGGGTCGGGTTAGATACCATCACGGCATCAAAAGTAAATGGGCCAAGTTGATTTTTAAAGCCCACAACCTTTTTATACAAACTTAAAGAGAATTTAAATTCGATTCAAATTCCCAATAGCAAGCTGACAAATGATTTAATCGTCTAATGACGATGATTGTTCGATATGAAATCCCTGGTTGTTACAATCATATTCAATTCAAACCACATCACTTTCGAAATCATATTCACTTTCGAACTCATATCGACTGTAACGACCCGCTATTTTGGACCATTCAAATCGACAATAATCCACACATGTCTGACTTGAATAATTCAAAATATCAGATTGTTAATTTAAAATTTGGCAAAACTCAGCATATGCAGTAAATAAATCAATCATAGAATCACAGACACAGAGTAATACAATAATACGCAGCGGAATAGATAAAATAGTAGTTCATGAAGCTACTATATAAACATCAGAGTTAGAAATAAAAAAATACAACAGAATATCTCAAATGCAGTGAAGTCTTCAGTACAACAGATGACTTCTCTGAACAAATCCACTAGAAGAGCTGAAAGCTGAGGCGATAGTTGGATCTCCAAAGGAAGCTTCAAACTCCAAAGGTGAGTCTCAAATACTGTATCACTCGGTCTGACCCGAGCGTAAAGCAAAACACAAAACACTCGAGTCAGGATTAACATTCTTATACTAATAAATCCAACTCAAGTGAAATATCAATTGAAATACAAGTAACTTAAAGGATGTTTGGGATAACCATCCTCTAAGGATCTTCAGAACTATCTACAAGGTGGAAATATACATTATAACACCGTGGTCATTTCAATTTAATTTATACTTCAAAACCCCAAATATCATTTCATTTCAAATATATCTATTTCCAAAATAGTATATATAGATTAAATAATTTATAAGGTAAAGCATTTATAAATTCCTCAAGTTTCACAAATCGGTTCAAATCAACTAAATTTCCAAATTTCAATTTAATTCAATCTAAATTTTTCCATTTTTATTCAATTCTGTTTCAAATTATATTGATTTACATTCCAATATATTTCAAAGCTTTAATATTCAACATTTTCAAAGTTAAATTTAACCGTTTCATATAGCTCTTGATTTAACTTCATTTATTATTTAATCAGGGAATATTCACTTAATAAATTCAATATCATTTAACTAGCCTTAAATTTCATTTTTACTAAATATTTCCTTAAATTTATTTAAACAAGAAATATTCATTAAATTATTTAAATCAAACTCAAGTTATAAATCATATCTTAACTTCCAATTTCAATAAGCTTTATATTGGTTTAATTAAATAAAATTCTTTACTAAATTCAAATTATCATCCCAACCTTAACTTACTCAAATTTTTACCGAAATCTATTTTGAAACATAAATTTAAATACTCAACCATATTATATGTATTTAATCAATCATTCCCATTTATATATAAAAATTTAAGGCTCATCATTTTAAAACCATATATTTCTTTCCAAAACCATAGAATTCATTTTCAAAATATTTATATATATGGACCAACGGTGTCTGTATATATATTTATCATATGGTTAAGTGATACGGATATTTATCATTTCAATCCGAAATTTAAATATATACGGGTAGATATCATTTCGACCCGTAATCCCAATTTCAATTCAAATGAAAATCGCTTGGGTTTATCATTTCAACCCATAACGATTTTCTCCTATTCTAAAGTCCGTTCGGGTATGTATCATTTCAACCCATAGTGAATTCTATACTAACAGGGAACTTGCAGAGTGATAACATATACTAAAAATATAACAACAGGCATATATCATCAGTATAAATAACAGATACGGGTGTCAGATGTCATAGGTGAACAGATACAAATAATAGTAATACAGGCATATAATACTAGATAATGGTGTCAGATGTCACAGGTGAACAGTTATAGATAATAGCATATATAACAACTTAAATAACTACAGCAGCATATTTCAATTGCTATTTCAATTGAAATCAAATTTAAATAATAAAAGAACGTTAATCGTGAGTGATTGCTCACCTTTCGAGGCTAGAGATAGACGAGAATAAGATGAGTTACAAATCCACGCATGAATTTCGGAACAAAGCACGATGGACATGAGTTCGACGGTCAAAGCTGATAAAAGGAATTGACAAATCAAAATTGGATAGACGAAGATCAATGGTATAAGTGAATGTATATATATAACTATATACAACTACTTATATACGTAAAAATGCAGAATACTCACATACATGTTATATCTTTTAAAATAAACATTTATAATGAACTTTATATAAACTTGCTTTATTTAATACATATAAACCAACATGTAAATATTATATATTACAAACAACTCTATATATGACAAATGAATATATGCATATATATCCTCTTATAAACTGACTTTATATATATACATAACACATAAAATAAACCAGAAATTTATATCTTAAATTGTAATAATGCTCTCTGTACAAATTAGCAACTATTTAAACATTTTTAGGTCGAAGGAACATTTTCAGGTCGACGAAAAGTTTGGAAGAATATTATATTTAAGAACCATATTATAGCTAACAGATAGTTTTAAACTTGTAAAAAAAAAATTCTCTTACAGTGCATGTGATATGCGAAATCTTAAACTATCATACATATATAATACTATATAAAATAAAATATACACATATATCTATTTAAACACAGTATACTTATGTACTATACCTATATATATATATAATATACTTATATGTAAACATATAGACAACTTCAAATATATATATATACTAAGCTTCCGCACGCATATATATCCTGGAAACGTATAACATATCCTTTAACACAAAAATATATTTATATATATACCTTATAAATAACTACATATGCACTAGACAAGCTCATAAAAGTTGCTTTACTTCTATATGTACTAATATGTATAAAATAAAGCGGTGACAGTAAAGAAAATAATAAAGCCAAGATGTAAATGAAAAGATTTGTATATGTAGTCACTATGCATATGAAAATGATTGTACATGCAGCCACCTACCCACCTATACGTAGCCTATAACATATGCAATCCTGTAGCTATGTATGTAAACTCACAATATAAACAAAATGTAGCACTACGTATATAAAATAAAAATCATTGCAAACAAAACAGAAACTAAACAAATATATGTGGACCTATTAAAATATACCTTAAATTATATATATATACATACTTTATAACCAATATATAATAAAACTAGTATAACAGAAATATATATATACCTTAGTAGTAAAAGAGGCTGCAGCGTGAACATGGAGATGTGGAGCCGAACAAAAGAGAGGAAAAGAAAGAGTGCTCGACCAAGCTTGGGAAGGGCAGAGGCTAAAGAGAATCTCGGTAGAGAAAAAGCGAAGGGGTGAAATGAACGGATGTGGCCAGGGGTGGTGGCGGCAGCTGAGAGAGGAGGCGGCACGGTGGCCAGAGGCGATGTGGCAGGACAGATGGTGGAGGTGACTATTGGAGATTGCTGAGTCAGGGATGTAGGCAGGGGATGGCTGCTGTGGATGGAGGGTGAAGGACGTGAGTAGGCTGTCACATGGGAAGGCCGAAGTGGTTGGTTGAGTGCTGTTCGCGGTGGGGTGGTTCTCTGACTGGGCTTGGCGGTGGTGGGACGAACGTGGTAGGCTTACGTGAAGGCGGAAGGTAAAAGGTTAGAGGCCACGACAGTTTCCTGTAAGCCAGAATGACGAGGAAAGAAAGAAAATAAAAGAAGAAGGGAGAGGAAGAAAAGAAACTCAGGGGAGAGGAAACGAATGAAATGAGGTGGAAGTGGTTTCCACAAATGCAGATCACAATATTTCCAAAAGATGGACCGATTATTTTTACATACTTTTCAAAACGTAAGGAACGAATTTTGAGGGAAAGAAATGTCAACGGTCACCATCTTTTTAGCTGAATAATCAAGGTAATTTATTGCTTTCGTGGGCTGCACGTTTCAATTTGAAACTGAAGGAAAGGGGTAAGGTCGCAATTCACGGTACCGCTACAACGAACAACTTATTGTTTTCCTTGCATACCGCTACTCAAAATACAGAAATAAATATACCGTTGAGATCAGCACGACGAGAGGATCAAAACGGTATACAGATATTAGTGGTACGATCATCCGACCAAAAGTCTATAATCGGTACCGAAAATGCTGCTATTCTGTCAGAATTAAGATTAACAGAGCAGTAGAAGTCCAAATTTGGAAAAACGAAATTCGCAGTCTGATTCAGAATGACCTGAATAAATTTTCTCCTGTTGACATATTTTGGTTTCGGAAAACTTTTAAATTCACTGTTATTAACCGGTTTAAATTGCAATAAAATTTCACAGAAAATAAACTTCAATATTATCAGATGAAAATTTACCAGTTGCTATATTTAAATAGACGTATTCCAAATATCAATTTTTTTTTTATTTCAAATTTTATTGTTTAAAATTTTACAAATTTCCAGTTAAATATACTTTTAAAACCATTAAATTTTACGGGTCGTTACACTCTCCCCCACTCAAAACTTTTCGTCCCCGAAAAGGAAGGAGGTAGGAGAATAGAACAACCAGAAATAAAAGTAGATTGAAAGTCAAAATTAAACAATTAATTTGAACTATATAAATTTTACTTAAATTTGAAAACTTCATTTGCAATTCAATTGTCTTATATACTTTAAAACTTCCAAGATCCATTTGCAAAATTTCTTGCTTCCATTACAATTACCATTTATATGCTTAAATAACAACTTTATAAATATGTGAAAACTATTTGAAAACAGTTATTTACATTATTACTTATATTTACAAAGAAGCTATTTGAAAACATTAAATCCATAATTCATAATTTATTAATTTTTTTTTTCAAGATACTTTTCAAATATTATTAATAAACAATTAATCATTTACTTTAAAAATGTTTTATTAAATTAATAACTTCTAAAATATTTATAACACTAAAATTTTCTATTAAACCATGTAGTGTATAAATAAACAATATTTAAAAAGGGTATAGTCAACAAGGAAAAGGAGGATTTGGAAAGACAGAATATAGGTGAATAAATCAAGCTGAGCAGATAAGGTAGATTCAAGGAATAGTATCGGGCATGAATAGTTAATTTAGAACCATAAGGGTTTTGATTCCAAATATCGATACAAAATTTTCTTTGTTGGAAATACTTTTATTATAAAATACCTTTATAACGAAACAAATTTTCTTTCGAAATACTTTTATAACTCGATGTTTCGACAAGTTTATCCTTGTTCCTGTAGACTCTGGTAGTGCGTTGATCAGGCGCAAAACTAGAATTCTCCAGGTACTTAGTAGACCTGTTTCAACACCCAGTGAAAATACTGGAAAAACTTTTAAAAATAGATATGGAAAGTACAATCCAAACAACAAAACGAACAAAACCTTTGTCTAACCATGGTTCGCAGATACACAATGGTTACGCCTGGGTCCCCCAGGAAACAATCCATATCCGTAAGCTTTCTCAGCCCTGCGAGTTACGCCATGATGACTAGTAGAATGCAGGATACACAATGGTTACGCCTGGATCCCCCAGGAAACAATCCGTACCCCCAGGCAAAACTCAGCCAAGCATTTGCGCTACTATTCGCGACCTACACAGATTGCAGGATACACAATGGTTACGCCTGGATCCCCCAGGAAACAATCCGTACCCCTAGGCAAGACTCAGCCAGGCAGTTGCGCTATGCAGTCACGAGAGAACAATAAGACCATGGGTAACGCCATGGAATTCGAAGGACACTCGAGTATCATATCCGGAAAACCAAAATCAGAGAGAATAATATCGATAGAATGAATCCAAGACGTGGCCACAAATCGGATATCAAGCAGAAGGCACTTTCCATATCTTTACTTCGAAAATATGTATCATATAGTACCTTTTCAAATCACTTTCAAATATCGTACTTATATAAAATCCATTATATATAAGATTTAATTTTCAAATCAAATACTTTCCAAAATCAATAGTATATCGAATCATACTTATATAGACTTCAATTATATAAGATTTCACTTCCAAATTGAGTACCTTTTCAAATCCATAGTTTTCGAATAAATTTCATACTCATACAAATCAATTTTATATAGGTTCGACAACTCCCAAATCAAGTGTTTAGTAACATAAGGTTCTCAAATTTCAATTTGTTTCAATATCAGTTCAATTTCAAAATCATATACAATTTCACCAAATTATTTCTTCACAAATTAATTATCTTTAGCTTCAAAGTTTCCAAAATAATAGATTTTGAAAATAAATCCAAATTTCCAAATCAATAATTTAAGTCAACCAATTCATTTCCAAAATCAAATGGTTTTCAAAATCATCTTGTATTTACCTAAGGTCCATCTTATATAAGGATCAAATTTTTCAAAAATAAATTTCGCTGTATTAAGAGCCATATGAGATTGAATATCTTTGCTTTTATGGGTTATATATCTTTGTAATTTAAATTGGAAATTTTCTTTTAGTAAGCAAAGATATTCTAACTCGACAGCTTTCAATTTCAGCGTCAAAATATCAATGATATTAGAATATAAGATGTACATACGTCATCATTTCGCAAAATCACATTTGATCGCTCGCTCGATCACACAAGTTCGCTTTCGAACTAGTATTGTCCATTCGACTTCCCTAATGCGGATTTCGATATGGTTTCTCGACTAGAAGCCATCAGTCTCCTTGCATAGTCATATACTACGATAGAGAATTCAAGAATCAAGCCCAAAATCCATATCAAATATTCACCATCAAGAATCAAATGAAAAATCCTAACACGAAATGGTGTAATCCACCTCGAACTTGTGTACTCAAACTTGGATCAAATTAATTATGCGAATAAAACAGCATACGTACAACTTATATATTTATTCCAACTTGTTAAATATATAGTTTCATAAAGATGTTACTAAGTTAAAACATTTAAACTAAATTTTATTCAAAATATTTTGAAGACCAAATTCTTTTCAAAACATTTCAAATCTAAATTTCATATTAGAAAATTTTAAAATTTTCTTATTCATTTACTTAACAAAACAGTTTCAACTTATTTAAATCATATTACTACAGACCTTAACAAACATACTAAACTTATATAATTTATACTTTTCAAAATTTCTTAGCTTTGAAAAGTTAACCTTAATTTGGAAGTGCTCGAACCTTCGAAATAGTTGAAGAAATCATTTTCAAATTCAAGAGTTGGAAATCAACAACAAATCAATAAATCAAATTTCAAAAGATAGGTTTATATCAAATTCGAAACTCGAGGACTGAACACTGGCTTACTTTAAATCATTTCATATATATATATATACATATATCTTTCAAATATCAAATCTTACTTCGGAATTTGAAATCAAAATGGTTTCACAAAATCACTCGCATAGCAAAGCTACTGAAGTGGCCTATCCCTCACTCTGAAACTCGAAAATCAATGTCGATGATGCGTGCACTCATCACCGAAATTATTTTCCAGCGACATAAGTGAGATCTGGACTTCTATTTCTCAAACTTCTTTTGAAATTTCTTCGAAATCATTCGAAACTCATTAAAACAATTTGAAACATTTCTTATTCGGAAAATAATTTTAAATCATATTATTATTATATATTTCAAAATCTCAAAACCAATTCCAAAATACCGGAGTTCAATTCTCGAATTTCAAATTAAAAATCCTTCAGTTATAAGTCAAATTTCTTATATAGTTTTTTTTCAAAATGACAAATCCTTTCGAAACCTCAAATTCTTATTTTAAAAGGGTTTAAAATCTTTATCGAAAACATTTCACTTTTATATATAGAATATAATCATACTTATCAAAATAATAATTTCGGTTTAGGAAACAATTTCTAAAATATAAACAAACCCGATTTTTCAAAGGATGGTTCAAGAATGGATTTCAAAACAAAGATAGAAATTCAAATTAGAGGAACTCTAATCAAATAGGATTCTGATTCGAAGATAAGTTCGAACGGAAATGAGATAATTAATTACAAAACAGTAGATGGATACATTTATATAAATCGCGGGCAACCTTAACCGGGTTAACCATGACTTCAAGAATATAATCGATGCGGAAATCTAAGGCAAATCGATATTCGATCGCCAGAGATAGAATTCGGCATATCAAGAGATACCAGCATCCAAACCGAGGGATATATAAATCTCCGGTGAATCAATGCCAATTGTAAAGGAGTTCCACCCCTTTACAATCATTCAAAGATTGGCGGGATCGCCTATTCTTATAGAGATCATTCGAAGTGGAGTTATGGGATACTCCAGAATCACAAGTATACAAAGAGGGAGAGACAAGAATGAATTTTGGAACCGTAAGGAACGTTCCAAAGTTCAAAGGAAATCGAGTCAAAAGGAAGAGATTAAACTCAAACGAAAGTGATTCTGTAAATAAATTTACAATATATGATAAGTTTCGCCTAGAGCCAAAGCTCTGATACCAACTGTAACGACCCGCTATTTTGGACCATTCAAATCGACAATAATCCACACATGTCTGACTTGAATAATTCAAAATATCAGATTGTTAATTTAAAATTTGGCAAAACTCAGCATATGCAGTAAATAAATCAATCATAGAATCACAGACACAGAGTAATACAATAATACGCAGCGGAATAGATAAAATAGTAGTTCATGAAGCTACTATATAAACATCAGAGTTAGAAATAAAAAAAATACAACAGAATATCTCAAATGCAGTGAAGTCTTCAGTACAACAGATGACTTCTCTGAACAAATCCACTAGAAGAGCTGAAAGCTGAGGCGATAGTTGGATCTCCAAAGGAAGCTTCAAACTCCAAAGGTGAGTCTCAAATACTGTATCACTCGGTCTGACCCGAGCGTAAAGCAAAACACAAAACACTCGAGTCAGGATTAACATTCTTATACTAATAAATCCAACTCAAGTGAAATATCAATTGAAATACAAGTAACTTAAAGGATCTTTGGGATAACCATCCTCTAAGGATCTTCAGAACTATCTACAAGGTGGAAATATACATTATAACACCGTGGTCATTTCAATTTAATTTATACTTCAAAACCCCAAATATCATTTCATTTCAAATATATCTATTTCCAAAATAGTATATATAGATTAAATAATTTATAAGGTAAAGCATTTATAAATTCCTCAAGTTTCACAAATCGGTTCAAATCAACTAAATTTCCAAATTTCAATTTAATTCAATCTAAATTTTTCCATTTTTATTCAATTCTGTTTCAAATTATATTGATTTACATTCCAATATATTTCAAAGCTTTAATATTCAACATTTTCAAAGTTAAATTTAACCGTTTCATATAGCTCTTGATTTAACTTCATTTATTATTTAATCAGGGAATATTCACTTAATAAATTCAATATCATTTAACTAGCCTTAAATTTCATTTTTACTAAATATTTCCTTAAATTTATTTAAACAAGAAATATTCATTAAATTATTTAAATCAAACTCAAGTTATAAATCATATCTTAACTTCCAATTTCAATAAGCTTTATATTGGTTTAATTAAATAAAATTCTTTACTAAATTCAAATTATCATCCCAACCTTAACTTATTCAAATTTTTACCGAAATCTATTTTGAAACATAAATTTAAATACTCAACCATATTATATGTATTTAATCAATCATTCCCATTTATATATAAAAATTTAAGGCTCATCATTTTAAAACCATATATTTCTTTCCAAAACCATAGAATTCATTTTCAAAATATTTATATATATGGACCAACGGTGTCTGTATATATATTTATCATATGGTTAAGTGATACGGATATTTATCATTTCAATCCGAAATTTAAATATATACGGGTAGATATCATTTCGACCCGTAATCCCAATTTCAATTCAAATGAAAATCGCTTGGGTTTATCATTTCAACCCATAACGATTTTCTCCTATTCTAAAGTCCGTTCGGGTATGTATCATTTCAACCCATAGTGAATTCTATACTAACAGGGAACTTGCAGAGTGATAACATATACTAAAAATATAACAACAGGCATATATCATCAGTATAAATAACAGATACGGGTGTCAGATGTCATAGGTGAACAGATACAAATAATAGTAATACAGGCATATAATACTAGATAATGGTGTCAGATGTCACAGGTGAACAGTTATAGATAATAGCATATATAACAACTTAAATAACTACAGCAGCATATTTCAATTGCTATTTCAATTGAAATCAAATTTAAATAATAAAAGAACATTAATCGTGAGTGATTGCTCACCTTTCGAGGCTAGAGATAGACGAGAATAAGATGAGTTACAAATCCACGCACGAATTTCGGAACAAAGCACGATGGACATGAGTTCGACGGTCAAAGCTGATAAAAGGAATTGACAAATCAAAATTGGATAGACGAAGATCAATGGTATAAGTGAATGTATATATATAACTATATACAACTACTTATATACGTAAAAATGCAGAATACTCACATACATGTTATATCTTTTAAAATAAACATTTATAATGAACTTTATATAAACTTGCTTTATTTAATACATATAAACCAACATGTAAATATTATATATTACAAACAACTCTATATATGACAAATGAATATATGCATATATATCCTCTTATAAACTGACTTTATATATATACATAACACATAAAATAAACCAGAAATTTATATCTTAAATTGTAATAATGCTCTCTGTACAAATTAGCAACTATTTAAACATTTTTAGGTCGAAGGAACATTGTCAGGTCGACGAAAAGTTTGGAAGAATATTATATTTAAGAACCATATTATAGCTAACAGATAGTTTTAAACTTGTAAAAAAAAAATTCTCTTACAGTGCATGTGATATGCGAAATCTTAAACTATCATACATATATAATACTATATAAAATAAAATATACACATATATCTATTTAAACACAGTATACTTATGTACTATACCTATATATATATATAATATACTTATATGTAAACATATAGACAACTTCAAATATATATATATATATATACTAAGCTTCCGCACGCATATATATCCTGGAAACGTATAACATATCCTTTAACACAAAAATATATTTATATATATACCTTATAAATAACTACATATGCACTAGACAAGCTCATAAAAGTTGCTTTACTTCTATATGTACTAATATGTATAAAATAAAGCGGTGACAGTAAAGAAAATAATAAAGCCAAGATGTAAATGAAAAGATTTGTATATGTAGTCACTATGCATATGAAAATGATTGTACATGCAGCCACCTACCCACCTATACGTAGCCTATAACATATGCAATCCTGTAGCTATGTATGTAAACTCACAATATAAACAAAATGTAGCACTACGTATATAAAATAAAAATCATTGCAAACAAAACAGAAACTAAACAAATATATGTGGACCTATTAAAATATACCTTAAATTATATATATATACATACTTTATAACCAATATATAATAAAACTAGTATAACAGAAATATATATACCTTAGTAGTAAAAGAGGCTGCAGCGTGAACATGGAGATGTGGAGCCGAACAAAAGAGAGGAAAAGAAAGAGTGCTCGACCAAGCTTGGGAAGGGCAGAGGCTAAAGAGAATCTCGGTAGAGAAAAAGCGAAGGGGTGAAATGAACGGATGTGGCCAGGGGTGGTGGCGGCAGCTGAGAGAGGAGGCGGCACGGTGGCCAGAGGCGATGTGGCAGGACAGATGGTGGAGGTGACTATTGGAGATTGCTGAGTCAGGGATGTAGGCAGGGGATGGCTGCTGTGGATGGAGGGTGAAGGACGTGAGTAGGCTGTCACATGGGAAGGCCGAAGTGGTTGGTTGAGTGCTGTTCGCGGTGGGGTGGTTCTCTGACTGGGCTTGGCGGTGGTGGGACGAACGTGGTAGGCTTACGTGAAGGCGGAAGGTAAAAGGTTAGAGGCCACGACAGTTTCCTGTAAGCCAGAATGACGAGGAAAGAAAGAAAATAAAAGAAGAAGGGAGAGGAAGAAAAGAAACTCAGGGGAGAGGAAACGAATGAAATGAGGTGGAAGTGGTTTCCACAAATGCAGATCACAATATTTCCAAAAGATGGACCGATTATTTTTACATACTTTTCAAAACGTAAGGAACGAATTTTGAGGGAAAGAAATGTCAACGGTCACCATCTTTTTAGCTGAATAATCAAGGTAATTTATTGCTTTCGTGGGCTGCACGTTTCAATTTGAAACTGAAGGAAAGGGGTAAGGTCGCAATTCACGGTACCGCTACAACGAACAACTTATTGTTTTCCTTGCATACCGCTACTCAAAATACAGAAATAAATATACCGTTGAGATCAGCACGACGAGAGGATCAAAACGGTATACAGATATTAGTGGTACGATCATCCGACCAAAAGTCTATAATCGGTACCGAAAATGCTGCTATTCTGTCAGAATTAAGATTAACAGAGCAGTAGAAGTCCAAATTTGGAAAAACGAAATTCGCAGTCTGATTCAGAATGACCTGAATAAATTTTCTCCTGTTGACATATTTTGGTTTCGGAAAACTTTTAAATTCACTGTTATTAACCGGTTTAAATTGCAATAAAATTTCACAGAAAATAAACTTCAATATTATCAGATGAAAATTTACCAGTTGCTATATTTAAATAGACGTATTCCAAATATCAAATTTTTTTTTTATTTCAAATTTTATTGTTTAAAATTTTACAAATTTCCAGTTAAATATACTTTTAAAACCATTAAATTTTACGGGTCGTTACATCGACAAAATAGATTAAATTTAATTTCAAAATCATCATATTTAATCAAATATGTCATTTCACCAGAAAATATCATTTAAATTCCAAATTAGGTTATAACATCATTTAACCATATTCGCTTAAAAAATCAAAAATTTAAATAAAAACACTTCCACTTTACATAGTTTGACATTTAGAAAATAGTTTAGATAGTTATAAAGAGTTTAAATAGTTTAGCATAGTTTAAAATAATTTTTTTTAATAGTAAAAATACTCTAAAATAGTTTAAAAAATAGATTAAAATAGTTTAAATGGATTTAAGATAGTATAAATAGATTTAAAATAGTTAAA
Source organism: Allium fistulosum (assembly GCA_030737815.1). Taxonomy (NCBI): domain Eukaryota; kingdom Viridiplantae; phylum Streptophyta; class Magnoliopsida; order Asparagales; family Amaryllidaceae; genus Allium; species Allium fistulosum. The sequence continues at coordinate 861,897,594 of CM060905.1, read as the reverse complement.
ATAGATTTAAAATAAATTAAATAGATTTAAAATAGATTAAATATATTAAAATAGATTAAAATGGGTTAATTATTCTAAAATAGGTTAAAATAGATTAAATTGGATTAAATAGATTATAATAGATTAAAATAAATTAAAATAGATTAAATTGATTAAAATAGTTTAAAATAGATTAAATTAGTTTAATAGTTTGAAAATCTTAATAATCAGGATTTTTTAAAATAATATATTTTAAAACAGTTTATATTAAAATAATAAATTTGAAATTAATATCAAAATAAACTATTTCTTTCATTCAACACATCTGGACCATGTCCAGCTTTCAAATGAACAAACCAAATTTTGTCTTTCAATTCAAGTTCTCATTTAAAACCATTTAACCAATATCGGTTTCCAATCCATGTTCGAATATTAAATTCAAACTATTTCAAATTTAGTAGATTTCATAGTTACATTTTCAAACATTTCAATAACTCAATTCTGATAAATTTCATTTATATTTCAAATTCAACTTTAAAATTTCAATTTAGTTTCTTTAAACAATTCCTTTAAAACAATTCCGCTTTCAACATTTAAAGCTTGGATTTTCGAAAATAATACAGTTTATACGAGTGTATATGCATGCCCATGTGGACCTGCATTTAATCACAATATGCATTCATTTATAGTTACACTCGCGAAAGTAGATTTAACAGTACCATTGCCAGCATAAACCGAACCTAAGGTAGCTCTCCAGAAGACCGAGGTAACTGAAGAACATTCATAGAACTAATTCCTTTATAATACCAAAGTTTTATCATTCATTTCTTTTGTTTTAGTTTATTTTATAGTATTGGAAATGAAAATAATACGTGTACCTTTACATGCATATGCTCTTTTAATGTGTGATGTGATCAAAAATGTATCTAAATACATCATCGCTTCACAATATGGCTTCATCTCTTCCATTAATAGTGAGAATTTAATGAATAGGATTTCCACCCTAAATTTTTCCAAATATACTCTGCACCCATTAGCGAAACACATCATCGGTTTGGGACCTCCAACACCATTCTTTCTCAATCACCCATCAATTTCACTATCACTTTGCAATCACAACCATCATCAAATCAACTTGAAATAAAAGAGCTCTGACCACACAAAAATTAGACTTAGAGGTAAAAAGTAAATATCTCTAGCTTTTATATATGCATGCATGCGCAATTTATACTTGATAATTATTGTTTTGTAGCCCTTAGTTCGTAAACATATCCTGGTCAATCCTAATAATTTTTGAACAAAGCCGATCATAGCCATGTGTTTTTAGTGCTTGGTTTGCAAACAATCCCAATAATGATTATTTTAGTTCTTTCCCTTTTGAGAATACCCAATGCAAACAACCATGCATTCACTATAATATTACATGTTATAACCATTCTCCAATTCCGATACGGTTAATACCTAATGCAAACAACCATGCATTCACTATAATATTACATGTTATAACCATTCTCCAATTCCATTGCAACCGCATCCACTGAGCATTGTCCTATGGATACTTGTATGTATATACATCCAGTGCAAATAATAAATATGAAATTAACATAGCTATGTACATAAAAACTATTATCGACCATTTTTGATATCACTATTCCTTTTTAAATGTGCAAGTGTCCCAATAGTAATAAATGGAAAACTTGATTCTTAGACTAATTTGAGTCTGATTCTATAATGAACTTAGGACTTTGATTTTGTCAACTAATACTTAAATTAACACTTAGGTCATGCAGAACACATGGTATTACCTCAGAAACTAGAGCACATGATTTCCTTTAATTCATAATTAACAATTATAAAGCTTTATCATTTTCATTCATTATGAAACAGTAAAACACATGATATATCAAAAAAATACATTTATATCATAAGGATTAGACTTCCCTAGGTCTACAATGAGTAAATATACCCTAATCTAGATAAAAACAACTAACAACTTTCGAAAGCAGAGGAATAAAAAAACTAAGAAAGGCCAAAATAAAAATTGGTAGTAAACAAAATCCAAATAACAACTTAAATAATAGCAGTTGAATTGTTCAAATTACAAATTTAACCATTTGCTTCTTACATTTTTAGTGTGTTTGTGTTGAGGAAACACCACACTATCAGAAAAAATTCTAAGACCATAGCTTTCTCTCAGAATGAACCATCTATGTACAATTGTACCAGATTTTTCACTGCTAGATTTTGTGTAAAAAAAGGACTGATGATTAACATTGTTTAACATGTAAAAAACTTCCAGAAACAAATAATAAAGGCCAGGAAAAACTCAGGCCTAGAAAACTTCAATTTGAAGCATATATTTAGGGATTACTTTTGGCATCTTTGGATTTTAGTTCTTTGGCTTTTTCTTGACCATATGAGATACCTGAAAAATAAAATGCAGAGCTTTAGAAAATTGAACTGCATTAGAAATGACTCAATTTTTTGAGCCTACAATGGGTGATCGGTCCGCACTAAAGTTTCATTGGTCTAGTTGAATAATGTTGGCGCATAAAGATTGATAGCTTTACCTTTAACTAACATTTATAGTTTATTTTATCAAAATAGACTTAAATACACTTTCATTGTTACTTGAAACTTTCGAGTATGAAATCAAGTAGCTTTGGAAGCCTACGTAGCATGGAGTGTAATATTTTTTGATACTACTTTTTTAATGATACATATAGTGTCCTGATGTAATTGAATATACGACATTTGAAGTATGTGAATACATTTATATTAAGTCAACTATAAATTGGTTTATAAGTTGATGGTATTTTTACTCTGACTGTTGTTCTGTAGTAGCAGTACGTTTATGTACTTCCCACTCCTATGTAAGTGAAAGGTTTATTTGTAGACAATGTATGCTGTGATAAATTGTAAATGACAGTGTTTTGATCTTACCTTCAATAAATCACTTAGTTAACAACAATATTAGTCAAAAATAGATTATTACATGTATAAACAGATCATAGGACATATGTTGGCAAAGAAAGCCTCGATATAGATTGAATCAATCCTTCATACATTGTACTTTTTAGAATATGGAGAGGTATTTGCAAATTTTGTTGTATGCTGATGTATCTTTATCTGCTATGAACACTTATGACTGTTAATCTCCTGTTCATGGTGAAAATAAGGATGAAACACATATACGTACTATAATTGATGATCCAAATATCTATGGTTTCTATAAAGGGATAATGCTTATCAAAATCATATTAGATAATAGAAAATCTCACTTGTTAAGCTAGCAAGAACAGTCAAGAATCTAAGTTAGTTAATCTGAACGCACATATGGACTACAGAAGAAAAGAAATATTTGGATTAATATTTAAAAAAACCCATTGATATGCTTTTCTGAAGTATATTTATTATCTTAAGGTTAACTTACATTATAAGATCTCACACAGCCTCATAGAGATGGATAAAATAATATACTAAATTCCAGTTTTTTTTCTTTTCTTTTTTACAAATGTTAATAAAACTTACACTATAAATCCAAAGACTATGAAAGAAAATTCTAGCTCAATCAATCAATAAAAAGAAACCCTCCAAAACAATCTGTAGACACATCATCATCTTTTATTGTAACAAATCAGCTTGTATCGGAATAAAACAAAGGAACCCATTTTTCCACCTACATCAAAGATATCTTAAAATAGAAAGAAAAAACTTTAAATACTAATATAAACCTCACACATTCAAAATAACTTGTTTAATAAAATTAAATGACTACTTCATGAAGACCATTTTAATCTTTTGAAGTGTGCAAATCAAATTTATAAACAAAATCAATACTTAAATCTCCGAATCTTAGGCCATGTTAATCAGTTATCAAACTAAAATATTAGTTCCAAAACTTTCCATCGTCAACCTAAGTTTTGCCAACCCTCACATCGCCTAAGAACGATCTAGCAAATCCAATACTGGACTCGCATTGGTTAACCTTAATACAAAGTACTAAACATATTCCTACTTATTTCATAAAACCAATTTCTTTTCTAATGTAAAATTATATCAACTTTTCATAAAGGATAGCAATGATTCTACTTTAATAAAAAGGTATCTAATTATTATTTTAAATATAACACTGTAATTTTTGTTGTTAACCAACCATTGCTGAATGCAAAATAAATCAAAACCACACTATTAGATTTGGTAAAAAGCATAAGACATGCCCAGGTGCAAAATGAGTATGCACTTTTACATTGATAATAGATTTGTGCTATACATTGTGAACTCAAGCTATCATGTATAGAGAAAATTCTTAACATAAAAAAATAACTCTAAGCTGAATGACGCTAACATATTTAAAATGAAAACAAAAATGTCATGGTTTCTAGCAAGATAATATGAAAATATTTTACTTTGTCAAGAAGATATCTATATCGTTTTCCATTTTTAGAGTGAATGAAAGGTTATTAATGTTGGCAATGAAGATTTTATGTCTTGTGTTAGGAAACTAAGCTGTATATCTCTATTGTACAGTAAGAGACAACCAAAAGATCTAGAATATCATAAGGCTAGTTGAGATAGAATTGAGCATCCTGATAAAGTATTGCAACGACAAAGAAACTTGCAAGAGTAGAGTTCCCAAAGTGATCTTTAATAAATCAAACCAATATGTAAAAAAGAAGTATAAAACTATAAACATCAACATCTAGAAAATAGATAGTTGAAACCTGGTTATTACATGATGATAGCCATATGCTTCACTTGCATACTATTGTTGATATTTTCTTCAATATCCACTTAATTAATGAAAATCAACAAAAAATTACCTTTGGTTGATGTTCCAAACCCTCCAGACTGTATCAGCTCATTTCAAAAAGCATTCATAAATTGATGAATAGAGCAACTTCATTACAGAATAAAGCAGCCAAAGGTAACTTCCAAAAAAACTGAAACAAAATTAAAAAAATTGCCAAAACCATAAGTTAACATATTAAAAACTAATACTGAATTCAAATTTAACAGACAATAATTAAAATCCGTTCAAGCTTTTGAAAATAAACGGAAAATTACTTGTGGTTGAAGGCTGATGGATATCAGCTCAATGGTTGCGCTTAATCGTCATTAAGTGCTAACCTTCGTTAATTGCTAATCGTGATGCTGCTGCATAAGGATTGGAAATCGATTGTTATGTTTAGTTTTCAAGCCAGTGGGAATGGGAAAGGAGAATTAGGGATTTTAGTTTCAGGAACATCTGTGGAAAATGTGGGAATGAGATATACATGAGAACAGTGAGACGAAGGGTATATTTGGTATTTCAAAAAGACACCGTGTAAACCTATTCAATGAATTTTCTTTATTAGTAGTAAAGATATACAAAATGAAATATGCTTTTGAGCATATTTCATTTTATATACGCTAAATAATTTCACACTTTTATATTTCGACTTGCTTCTTTTTAGGAACGACTTTGCATTAATCGCAAGCCCAATTACATCATTTTGGCTACTATTTCACGGTATAATTTATATTACTTTTGAATCTACCTCAATTCAAAGCATGCTTAACAATTGATGATTAGCGAAACACAATCTTATTTATCCAATTATTTGTACGATAATTCACATGTGCCCCTCAGTTATATTATATTACACAAATGACAAACAAAATGGGTAAATAAAGATAATTAAGGAACAACTAGTTATTCTAAAATTTTGAGATGCAAAATCTAATGGACAAAAAGAAAGAAAGTGTAATTTTTGAGATCGCTGACTGCTCAAATTTCTTAAACACTATGAGCAGCATTAGGTCGATTTTTTATAACATACTACTTTACCCAATATCTCCATCAAATGATATCACCTTGAATTGAACTAAGATTAATGGTGCATGTACATTGATCAGTTGAATAAATCAAAAGTATAGCCCACATCAAAAAAAAATCAAAAAAAATAAAAAAAAAATCAAGATAAGCTGAAATGCTAGAAATCTCATTCTTACTACCAGTTTATGCAGCATTTGGATGGTTAAGGTCAGCTGAATCAAGAATTTTTAGAGTCTCCCATACCTGCATCTCTCGTGAATATACATGTCATAAGCATATGATATGCAATGACTTAGTTAAGTAATATGGTTAATGTGTTACCAACATATAACGCAATGATTACTGTCCTAACTATTATCTCTCATTGTCACCAAAACCAAATACGACCCAACTTTGTTAGTTACAGCAACAATGTGGTACAGACCTGTACTGATCTGAGATACATAATATGACCTTAGATTTTGAAGAGTATGTGGTTTCATCACTTTGTTAGAGAGACCATGATCTGGAAAACCCAAACTTCCAAAACCCATCAACCAAAAAGAAAATACCGAGCTTGAGTCCATCAAAACAAATGTCTCTTCTTCCTTGCACAAACCTAAGAGTGTTATGATAACATTTAGTAAATCCATAATAAAATATTAGATGACACAAATATAATTTAGGCTTAGTTCAGATCCCCAAAAAGTTGGCTTAGTTGAGTATACTTTTCTAGTGGCAAACCACCACTGTATAGACAAAATCTGAAATGAATATAGATAAGAACAAAATATTTAAGTGATTGAATTTATTACATAAGTATATGATATGCAATTACTTATTTAAGTAATTTAAAGGGTATAAACATGACAATGAAATGAAAATCATTAAGCATAGTTTAGACGATTATTTTCGTATAGAGAAAGGGGAAAACTATCATGATTGTTTAATGTATTTAGCAATCAAATTAAATAATTTTAATGATTATAAATTACTAAAATATGAAAAGAATTATTAAAAAAGGATAAATTTTGTTTTTTTACTTGATAATTTTAGTATTATAATCAAAAAAGAAAAAAATATATGTAGAATAAATTTTGGAATCATGTATGTTTAGTTAAATAAAAAGTATGTTATTTTTCCTCTTAATCTTACATACTAAAATATCTAAAATTCCAATTAAGGCTCTACTTCAACCTTTTCAGCCCTAGATGACAATCTCTTGTAGTAGTCGAGCTGCAAATTCTATTTAAAATATATCTAAATTAAAATCGTGGCTCCTATGATGTAGAAATATGAAGGTTAATTTGCTATTTAAAATGTCACATTGTTGCAAAATCAAAGAATGTTCAAATCACATATTTTTTCTGGGTTTTCATGGAATGCTTGTTTGTCTTATACAGTTATGCTAAGGTTGTCATGCAAGTGAACTTGTACGGTTACATTATTATGTCAAGTGTATGACGCAAGTACGGTGTCAAAGATAAAGGATTTTCTTATTTAAAAAATCAAATAGGACACCAACATAGTTTAAGCAATTTATCCTCAATCTTCATGAACTATTAAATATTTTTATGCTGATCGTTGAACTTGGTAGTAGATTCCATATGTGCTTTAAATAATCTGACTGGAGAAATACATGTATCTTGGAAAAGCTAATGGTTTCAGTTGGCTTGATTGTACAGACAACAAACTTCATGGTACAATTCCACCTTACTTGTGTAATGGAAATAATCTATCTGTTTTTGTAACCAAACATAATTGATTTAATGGTACTTTTACTACTCTGATCGGATCGTGTTTAGCACTTCATAGAGTAATACTCTTTCCAGCAATCAATTTCAAGGAGATATAGCAGAGAATTTAAGTATAGATCCTAGAATTCAATACCTAGATCTCAGCAATAATTTGTTTACAGGGAAAATTCCATTAAAATTTAGTTTATGGCGCAATCTTTCCATGCTTGATTTGTCGAATAACTTATTCAATGGATCTATTCACCATGAATTTGATAACCTTCAAAAGTTAGAAAATATGCATATTTCATCAAATAGATTGACGGAGAAATACTACATGAGTTGAGAAAATGCAAAAATTTACTCAAGTTAGACCTAAGTTCGAATCTCCTTTTAGAAAATATTCCAGCTAAAATTTTGAGACTACAGAAATTACATAATCTTCATCTTTCAGGAAACAGGTTAAATGGGCCGATGGCTGCGCTAGTGAATCGGATGATGGGATCCAATTGGAGGATGATGGCTGCTATAATTCCAATCGATTTGGATGGTAGAGAAGCTACAGATTTGATCTAGCTTATTAGAGAGAATGCAGGGTGGAGAGAGGCAAAAGGATGACGATAGAGTCGGGAGCTGATAATGATTTAGGGTTTCATGACAATTAACGAAGAGTAATGTAGGCCGAAGGGTGTTTTGGACAATCCAAAAGACACGGTTGAAATTAGTTGTTTGAATTCTCATTATTAGTAGTAAAGATAAATCCAATTTTATTTCAAAATATCATTTAACTGAATTCAAAAATTAAGGATTTAAAATCATTTAATTTAACCAATCCGGTATCCATATATAATTTTCTACCCTATGGTCAAGTGAAACGGACATATATCATTTCAATCCACAATAAATTTAAATTTTCGGGCATATATTATTTCAACCTGCAATTCCAAAAATAAATTCTAAATCCATAAAATCGCTCGGGTTTATCATTTTAACCCATAACGATTTTTCCCTAATCAATAGATCGTTCGGGTATGTATCATTTCAACCCATAGGGAACTTGCAGTGTTATAACAATATAAAATATAACATCCATTCATCCAATATAAAAAATTAAACATCCATCACAACCACCATTCAATCAATAAATAAACAACATCAAGTAACTGATTATCATCAATAGGTATTAAATTGACAATTAAATTCAATATTAAATTAAACGATGATTAAATGCAATAAAAATTAAATTTAACTAGAATGACAATTTAAATATACCAAACATCAACCAATCAATTCCAAATCATATCATAAATTCAATTTAACTAACATAAGATAATTTAGTAGTTATGAGTGGGTTAAAACACCCACCTTCGATTTGTCGTCGATTTAAAATCCATAAATTAGCCTAAAATTTGACGGTCTCAGAATGTAGCTAAATTAGTTCTAAAATGTCCGGCATTTTGATACGATCCCAACGGAGAAAACCGCGCGTGAATCCGAGCTTGTATGCAAAAGTTATCAACGTTAGAAGATTGGAAAATTTTTGACTTCGGGTCTTACTTCGAGTCGCCGCCTCAAATACCTGGTGCTTGCTCTGAGTTTTTGCCAAAATGACCCGAGACCGAGTCATTTTCCTCCTAACACGAAGTCGCTATAGGGTTTTCGCCTCTGGAACTCTAAGTGAGCCTAGATCCGCCTTGTTTGGCATGGAACTCTCTCTGACTCGATGTTGCTGCATGGTTTTCGCCTTTGGAACTCGAAGCAAACCTCTTCCCGACTCGAAGTAAACCTAGTGCAAATGCTTTTTTTTGAAGTTAGGTTTTGGAATTTGGGATAAGGTTTGAGAAGGAGGAAGAAGATGTACGTACAAAAACGAGAAACAACTAAGGTTTATAACAGCCTATATATAGGCAGGGTTGGATCGAAACGACTACGAGACCCAAAAAGCCCATTTTGACCCAGGAACGAAAATAGGTCATCCCATATACCAAAATAGATGTTTTCGATATTTTTAAACTCAATGGAACAGGTTTCAAGTCCTAATTCCATCGTATGAAGAAGTTAGCTTTTAAAATTAGCTTATTACAATTGAATTCAATTAAATTGATGTCTACGCGTTTCGAGCCCGCACGATCAAACGACAAGTCCGATCGCTACGAAACTTGAAACCCTACAATAATTCACCATTACGGGTCTGATGAAACTGGTTTCGTTCAGTGGCCAAAATGGCTATTTTCACATTAATTATATAAATTATTAAATTAATTAAATCACATTTTCAATTCAAATTTAATAACTAACAAATTTTATCATTTTTGATTACTTAGACATTTACAATAATTTAAAATAAATTTACATGTCAATTCAATGTTAATTATTTTACTAGTTATAGTTTTTAATTTCAATTGAAATAAATACAGTGATTATTACTTTAAATTCCAATAAATCCATTTATTCGCCTTTTCATCTTATTATTCAACCAATTGTCATCTCATGACTATAATTAACATTTGTTTATATCTTATTACACTAATATTTTACAATTACCATCTTAATTTTCATTAACGAGTATTTAGTTACATTTATTTGCAATAAATCCATTTATTATAATTTAAATTCTAATAAATTGATCAAACTTAATTTCAATTTTTATTCAATCAATCATTACTTATGGAAATAGTTAACATTGGTTTTCCATTTATTACATCAATATTCTACAATTTTCATCTTAATTCATATTAACGCAATATTTACTTACATTTATTACAATTGATTTACAATTAAGTTTCAACAGATTAAATAATGCAATGATAATTAAACCAATGTCAACTTCCAATTTCAAACACAATTCTATGTTTATTGTTAAAAAACAAACTAATAAATTCACATACGGATTAATTATTCTATTTTAATTAATTCCAATTAATTACATACAATTTCACCGTTTAATACAACATTTGGTTTATTTACTCATTTATAGTTTATATCCTATTTTAACTTTACAATCATTCTAATTAATTGAGATTTAATTAACAATATTTATCAATTGCCTTAAATTAAAATTATTAAATTTCAATTAATTGAAATTGCATTAAAATGGTTATCCATTAACGTACACTCACAATATTACATTTCATTCTAGTTATTATTCCCGTTATTAAACTTAATTTTTTTTCACAACATTAAATTCCAAAACTTATTTAATTAATAAATTTAATTATCGAAATTTATGGGTCGTTACACTCTCCCCCACTCAAAACTTTTCATCCTCGAAAAGCAAAGAAAGGAAAAGGAGAATTATGTAATCAATATATCTTATTCAAAATATTAAATTTATGAACAATTAATTTACATAATTAAATAATTTAAATAAAATACATCAATTTATAAACAATTAAATCCTTTATATTTAAGTTAATGAAAGTTTGGAAAACATTTCACAAAATTTTTCTAAGTCCAAAATTCATGGAAAATTTCGGCAGAGTCTCCTTTGTACGGAGAGGTCTGGTAGAAATAGTAATATCAATAATAACAATATATATCACATATTTTCAAAATAATATATCCCAAACTATGGGAAAACAATATAATATCGCTAGAAAACCATAATCCGAGAACGTACCTATTTGATATTACTTTGTACAAACAACGCTTAATTTATGAAACCAAAAGTAGTAGCTATTGCTTCCATAACCTGTATTTCACTTATATAATCCAAAAGAATTAATAATTATATAAAAGAGAATATTTATGTTATCTCTATTAGTCACAACCAACTCAACACAACATACAACAGTCACAAGCAATAAAACCATACAATCATCCCATGCAATCAAAAAAATCAACAATCCATCCATAGCAGTCAAAACAAAGGGTTTGTTTGGGTTTAGAAACTTTTAATCGTATAAAATGATAAATAAACTATTAAGTATACCATACACTCAACAGTCTTAGATAAAACTCAATAGATCATTTATACATTCTACACAATAGAAGTATCCTTTCCCAACCAATCCATAAGTCAAACAAACAATAATTTCAAATAATATTTAAGTTTTATTCTTATTACTCTTTCTTTTTCACATTATTCACTGTTCATTTTCATTTTTTCATACAATGCTTGTTTAATTTCTTTACATTTATCACTTACAAAATTCATTTTCCATTCATTTATACAATACCATTTTTCTTTTCATTACTTTACATTCATTGCTTACATAAGTTATTTCCATTTCAATTATTAGATTATTTATTATGTAAATCTCTTTACAATTTAATTCACCATAAATGGATTATTTCTTTTTCACATTCATTCTTTCATATATAGTATTATTGAATATTAAATCCATTTCTAAATCATTTCAATGCTTTTTGAAGTTATAACCATTCAATTAACGTAATACTCATTTTAATTATAAATGGCTTCAACATTAAATTAAGTTTATAATTATTACTTACAGTGTTCACCTTTTTATTACTTTAATTAGTAGCATTCAAATTATTTACTTAGGTTTGCAATAAGCTTATACATCTTAATTCTCCCTTTAAAACATAACTACATTGAACATTTTCATTGTTTAAGTTTTACTTGTACAATATTCCATTACATATTCTTATTAACATTACAACTTTTAACATTTTGGTAAGTTATATATATGTTTTAAGAATGCAATTGAAAGTTACACAAGTTCATGTTATTCATTTTTTTTCAAAGTTCAATAATTCATCTTCTAAATTTTCATTATTCTTAAGTCTACAAGTTTCCAATTTCTCATATATACCATTAATCACTTAGCATCTAATTACTTATATTTTTCTTCATTCTAGAACCTTCCAATTATTAAAATAATTAAGATTTCACTCATTTCAATAATTGAAAACTACTAATTATCAGAAAATTTAAGAACTAAACTCTAGGTTCATTTTAGTCACTTAGAAAATAATATATATATATATCCCTTATATATCAAATCATATTTAGAAATTGAAAATTAAGGTTTTATTCATCAAAACATATGTGTAGTAAAACTACTATAACAGTCATTCCACTTTGAAACTCGAAAATGAATGTCGATGATGCGTGCACTCATCACCGAAATTATTTTCCAGTGACTGAGAGGGGAGTACAGAACTTATTTCCTTTAAAAAAATTCTTTTAAAATATTTCTTTCAATCATCTTGAAATATTCATATCAGAAAATATTACTAATATTACTGTAACGACCCGGTATTTTCAACCATTCGCATCCATTATAAGTGTATAGGTAGACAGTCATGCCGGAATTGAATTGCTTAAAATACCGCGTTGTAAATAAAATTTGGCAAATCTCAGAATATACAGTAAATAAATAAAATCACAGATCACAGACACAGAGTAAAATAATGCAGCGGAAGTAAAAGAAATAGTAGTTCATGAAGCTACTATATAGATATACCAGAGTTAAACAAGATACAACAGAAGAAATAGAATACAACAAAAGTCTCAATATAATAACCAAGTACAAGTTGAGTAGAACAACCAAACTGAAATAGATAGGACAAGACAAGCAGATCATCTCCAGCGATTCAAATCTCCAAGAGTGTGGAAATCCAAATATGTGAATAACTCAGGCTGACCCGAGCGTAAAGCAAAACACAAAACACTCGAGTCAGGACAATATATACTTATATAATGTAAACCAACTCAAGTGAACTGTAATAAAGGTACAAGTAACTTAAAGAATACTTGGGATCGCCCATTCTTTAAGGATCCGTTAAACTATTTACTATGTAGTAATATACGCTATATACAGTAGTGTCTAATCAGTAAAGTATAATCATATAGAAAATAGCGTTAAGGGGATGGAGAACCTTAACGCGGTCGGATCTTAAAATCATAATCGTAGTGGGTTCGATATGGTAGGTGACACGGCACACAAGGCAATGCCAGGGTAGATATACCAGTTACGCACACGGACTGATGGATACGCATAGCAGCCACTACCGTTCCACCTTGAACAACACTCCCAAATCAAGGGTGGCCACCAAAAATCACAAAGTAATAGAATGGTATCGAAGAAGTGTGTCCGATACGAGGTGCTACCTCACTGGCCCGAGATCGCTCCTGTTTTAGTCACCTTATGCCAACTCACGGGAGTTGGGTCCACGTATATACCTTAGGATCGTCGCCACCATCCTACTTCATTCTGGAAACTCCACCGCATACACAGTTGTCAAAGTGGTTTTCGGTATCGACAGATAGTATGTCCATATCCGATCCCGGTCTCTTTAACAACCAATCGTTATTATAACCCGTGGTTATAACTTTTAAAACAATACTTTACTTCAAAATAAAATATCATTTCAAAACCATATATTTATCAAAATAAAGATTAAATCAATTCCAAACCATTTCCATATATTTAAAATATCATATCATTTCAAAACTTCATTTCAAATCATTTTAATATAATAAAATATCCTATCAGTTCAAAACCAAAAATTCAACTTTAAATACCCTTTAAATTCAAAGATATCGTTCATTTACTATCATTTCAAATCACCTTTATATAGTTTATATTCCAATCAAAATAATTCATTTAAACCTTTTAAAAGTGTAATTATTATATTTTCAAATCAAGTATTCAATTTCCAAAGTTTCAAACCATTCTGAGTTCGTTTACTAAGTCAAAAACCATAATTATTAAAATTTCAGCCTTTCGCAGCATTTAGAAAAAAACTGTTATAAGTTATACTTGAAAACATTTTTATTCAACAAAGACAGCATTTAAAACTGTTGTTAAAACTCAGTTTTTAGTTAAATTATAGTTCAAAACAAAAAAAACAGCATTTCAGAAGTGTTGCGGTAACTCAGATTTCAAAACAAAGGTTTTATTTGATTTCAGCAAAGACTATAGCTGAAATCAAAAATCCTGGAACTTCAGTTCTAAACTTCCAATTTATATTTACTTTATTTGTAAATCCTATTTTTTAATCAATATTCATAAAATTTTCTACCTAACAAACAACATATTACATCCAACTATATCATTTATAAAATCTAATATTTTATATACAAAATATATAATAGGCAAAATTATTTCATTTACATATATTTCAAAACAGTATTGTGTCGGTTTGCCTTATTAGGTGTTTAGAAATCCGTATCGATGTCATAGCGTCCTATGTACCGATCGGAATTTATAAATATGAAACGAAACAAATTAACACAATACAAAAACCTTTTATAACACTAACAATTATGCTCTCTCATATATATAAACTCAACGACTCATTCTAGGGTATTACTACCCTATTCTCTAATGAGTCGGTCCCCACAAAGCTAAGGTTATCGCTAAACCAAAGTTCTGATACCAACTGTAACAACCTGCCTTTTTGGACGGTTTAAAACGATGATAAACCACACACGTCAGACTCAAACCATTCAAAAGGGCAGATTGTTATGGGGTAAATAAGAAAAAGCAGAGAAAGAAAGAAAACAGATACAGAATCTCATAGCGGAATGACAAAATATAATAATCAACTAAACAGTTCATGAATCTGTTTACAAATAACATTGATTAAACCTTTATAATACAGATCAGAGTTACATACAACAAGAATAAATAATAAATAAATGCAGCATAACAACATGATGCAGTGGAATAAATATAATAAATAATAATAGTACATAATCTTCGTCTTCATCCTCCAGAAAGCAGTCTTCGATAACTGAAAAGCTTAGACTGGCCCGAGCGAATTGAAAAGACAAAACACTCGAGTTAGAATTAAAAGATCTTATGTAGGTTAAATCAACAGTAAATAAATATGAGTGTAACAACATCAAAGATGTTTATGGGTTTTAACATCTCCTATCCAGTGTCTAACGTGGGTGCAATAACTTAAGAGATGTTCGGGATTACCATCTCCTAAGGATCCGTTAAACTATCTACTATGTAGTATAATACATTATTAATAATAGTGTCTATGGTAAAGTAAAGTATTAACGTTAAGGCGTTACCCATATCCCCATTAACACATTTTTATATATTCCCATAGTCTATACAGTACCGTAATTCCTCCATAATCTGAAGGGCTATCAGAGGGTACTCCATAGGTATGGTACAAACCAAACTCGTAGAAGGCGCGATAGGGCATGTGAACACGGCACTCGAGGCAATGCCAAGGTAGATATACCGTTTGCGGATCCGGACTGGTGGTAACGCATAGCAGCTACTACCGCCCATCTCGGAACACACTCTCACAATCAAAATCGAGGGGTGGCTAGCAAATCATCACAAAGTCATAATATGGTATCAAAGAAGCATGTCCGATAGGAGGAATGACCTCACTTAGCCAGGCGTGGCTTGTAACGACCTGAAATTTGCAACCATTCGCATCCATACATGTTGGATTTGAATTTCCCAAAATATCAGATTGTTATTTAAATTTGGCAAAACTCAGTATATACAGTAAATAAATAATCACAGAATCACAGACACAAAGTAATATAACAATAATGCAGCAGAAACAAAAGAATAGTAGTTCATGAAGCTACTATATATATATAAGAGTTAAATAAGATACAACAGAGGTCTCGAATACATAGATGTCTCAATGAAATAGTCAAATACAAGATCACAATGAAATAGTCAATTACAAGATCAAAATACATCACTGGAATCAACTGGATAACTGAAAGCAGAATCGATAGATAACTGGATCTCCAAGCAAAGCTCCAACTCCAAAGGTGAGTCTCAAATGCTGTATCACTCAGTCTGACCCGAGCGTAAAGCAAAACACAAAACACTCGAGTCAGGATTAACATTCTTATATCAATAAATCCAACTCAAGTGAAATATCAACTGAAATACAAGTAACTCAAAGGATGTTTGGGATAACCATCCTCTAAGGATCCGTTAAACTATCTACTATGTAGTAATATTCGCTATTATAATAATGTCTAATAATAAAATAAACTTACTTTTAAATAGCGTTAAGGAGTGACCCAATATTCCCCTTAACACATAATAGTCCCAGTAGTCTATCCAGTATCAGCATACCCCCAAATTGGGAGCTACCCTTAATACTCCACAGGCTACGACACAAAACCTAACTCGTATTAAAGCTCGATATGGTAGGTGACACGGCACAAGAAGGCAATGCCAGGGTAGATATACCAATTACACATCCGGGCTGGTGGAAACGCATAGCAGCCACTACCAACCACCTCGGAACACACTCCCAATCAAAATCGAAGGGTGGCCACCAAATCAATCACAAAGTAATAGAATGGTATCGAAGAAATGCGTCCGATCAGAGATGCTACCTCATTGGCCCGTCGATCGCCCATGTTTTAGCCACCTTATGCCAACTCACCGGAGTTGGGTCCACGTATATACCTCAATAGGAATCGTCGCTACCATCTTACTTCATTCTGGAATCTCCACCGCGTACACAGTTGTTAAAGTGGTTTTCGGTATCGACAGAGAGTATGCCCATATCTGATCCCGGTCTCTTTAACAACCAAATGTTATTATAACACCGCGGTCATTCAAAATAGTTTATACTTCAAAGCCAAAATATCATTTCATTTCAAAAACCAAATCAATATGATATCATTTTTACTTCAAATATATCCATTACCAAAATCATATCACTTTCCAAAGTTATAATACTTTCGAAATCATAAGTCTTTTAAAATCAAAACACTTTGGAAATCAAAACCTTGAAATTTATAACACTTTGAAATCATAGCTTTGAAATCATAACATTTTGGAATCCCTAACACTTTCCTCTTAACAGTTTAGATATTAAAATTAGTATATAAAATAAAATAGTTTATAAAATAAAAATAGTTTCTATTAAATAGTTATAAGTTAAAAATAGTTTATAATAAAATAATTTATATTGAAATTGATTTATATTAAAATAGTTTATGATAAAATAATTTATAAAGAAAAATATAAATAGTTTTAGATATAGTTTAAAAATACTTTATATAAAAATAGCTTCCTCAAATTTCACAAATCGATTCCAATCAACTCGAATTCCAAAGTTCAAATTTAATCAAATCTCAAATCATCAATTTCCATTAAATTCAGTTTCTCAATAAACCATTTCAAATTATATCGATTTCAAATACAGATTTGAACCACAAAATAAACTATTTCAATTTCAATATATTTCAAAGCTTTATATATTCCACATTTCAAAACTAAATTCGAAAATTTCATATATATATATCAAATTCATTTTACTATTATTTTAGTCTTGAAATATTCACTTAATAAATCCAATATCATTTAAAACAAACCCCAAATTACAATAAACTAAATATTTCCTTCAATTTATTTGAAATATACATTTAAATCACTTTAAATCAAAATCAAGTTATAAAATCGTATCTTTAAAATCTCAAATTTAATATTTTGAAACCAAACTTATTTAAGTAAAATTCTTAAATAAATATCAAATCAATTTCAAATTTATCTTTCCAATCTTAATCATTATAAATTCTATATTTGAAAAAATATATATTAAATAAATACTTAAACATATTATATATATCAACTTTATTAAATCAACCTTGATAAATCTTTAAAATCAATATTTACCAAAATCATATATTTCTTTTCAGAACCATAGAAATCATTTTCAAAAAAATATATAAATAGACCAACGGTGTCTGTATATAATTTTCTATCCTATGGTCAAGTTGTACGGATATTTATCATTTCAATCCGCAATTTAAAACATATTCGGGTATATATCTTTTCAACCCGAAATCCCAAATTCAATTCAATGAAAATCGCTTGGGTTTATCATTTCAACCCATAACGATTTTCTCCTATCCTACAGATCGTTCGGGTATGTATCATTTCAACCCATAGTGATTCTATACTAACAGGGAACTTGCAAAGTGATAACAGATATGATAATAAAATAACAACAGTAACAGGCATATATCATCAATATAAATAACAGATAATGGTGTCAGATGTCACAGGTGAACAGATACAAATAATGGCATATATATATAACAATGTAAATAACTAGCAATGGCATATTTCAATTGTCATTTCAATTGAAATCAAATTTAATAAATATAAGAACATTAATCATGAGTGATTTCTTACCTTTCGAGGCTAAAGAAGTTAAACAACAGAACAAGCTACGAATTTTAATCCTGAACTGGACAATCGACCAATTCAAACGACAGATCTCAAAGCAACCGATGTGAACACAGACTCGACGAACAAGGCTGATAGTTTGAATTGATGAGAACGGATCAGAATCATCTAGATAGAAACAGAATATATTTTATTATTTTTCCATGAATCGGTATTAAATTTAAGACGAATATTAAAATAATATATGTGAAAATTGTTTACATTTAAAACACATAAAACAAGTTTCTATATGAAAATTTTAAAACCAAACTAATATATATAAACCTCACATACCTATAATATTCTGAAATCAGTATCAAATTTAAAATGTAAACATAACCATACACATTATATTCTAAATATATATATTATTGAAATTTTCCTATACTATTTTATTACACTATACTGTACCTAGCAGCCTATATTAGATTATATATAATGATAAGTAGAAGATATACCATATACACCCGAAGTGACATATATATATATATATATCAGGTGTACAGATTTGTTAGAGCAACTCTGATCTTAACTATAAATTTAGTACATACAGATAAAAATTGTAACATACAAACATATTATACTACTGTGACACCTATATATATTTTAAGTTACCCTTCTTCTTTGCAAACAAAATACCGAGGGAATATTAAATTCTACTAACATAATGTATACGAACAACCTATGTAGCTTTTATACAAATATTATGGTTTATATGCTTTATATAAAATAAACAGAATTGATACCTTACAACACAATAACTATATGCGCTAATATACCACTGTTTATATTTGAAAACAACTCATGCAAATTAATATATACATATAACTAATATATAACTAGTATACAAACTCATATACTAACTATATACATATGTAAACAATACTGTATATAATATATTTGAAACCAAGTTATGTGAAAATATATATAATAACATATTATTCTTTATAAATCTAACATTATAACAAATATATAAACAATCGACTATAAACACTCTTATATTTCATCAAATAAATATATAAATATACATACTGTTCCATCCTTGATCAACTATGAATACATGGCTTCAAAGGAAAGAATGTTGCAAGCAGATAGCCTTTAGGAAACCGATGGCGAATGGAGGGGAGAGTTGCTGAGCTTGGCATTGGGCATGGGAATGGTGGGGTCGTTTGGCGTGGGCCGTTATCTGCTGGTGGACGGAGATGGCAAGGAGGAGGCGAAAGAGGGAGCAGAGAAGAGTGTTGGTTCGGGTGAGGAAGATGAACGAAGCAGAGGATCGAGCAAACGCGGTCGGTGTGGGAAAAATGGAAGTAGAGTACAAACAATGAGAGGGATGCTTGTCTAATTATATGTGTGATGTCACATATATTGTTAGTATCACTTTTTTTTCAAGACAGCACTCAGAAGATAGAAAAATTTAGAGGAAAAGTTTAGAAGGAGGAAGACCAGAAAGCTACCAAAACCAATATGATGATGTTATATATTATTATATTTCTTAAGTAATAACAGAAAAATAAAAGAAGACAAAACGTTTAAAACGCACGCATAGGAAAGGAACCAATCGAAAATGTTGTAACCGATGTGTAAGGAAAAGTCACCACAAATTTTGAAAATAAAAAGGCAGGTGGCTATTGGTATAACTGACGTAAAAATGAATGGTCAAAGAAACCAAAAGATAAAGATTTGAATACCGATATGGTCATCCGTTTCACAGATTCCGCTCTGAACCGGGCTCCAAAACACAGGAACGAATATACTGCGGAGATCAGCATGACGAGATGTAACGACCCGTATATTTTAACTGTTTTAATAACGTAATTAGTTGAAATTTTGTGAAATTTTAAACGATAAAATTTTGAAATAAAAATTTAATATTTGAAATGCTTCTAGTTAAACATAGCAACCAGTAAATTTTCATCCGAAAATATGGAAGTTTATTTCCTGTGTAATTTTATTTCAATCTAATCAGTTAGGAATTGATGAAAATAAAATGTTTTCGAAACCTAAATATTTTTACATAGAAAAATTCTAAATCATCTTCTGAGCAAGATGACATTTTTCGATTTTCCAAATTCGGACTTCTTTAGCTCCGTCGATCTTATTTTTCTGCGTTTTTCCTGCATTTTCCGCTAGTAGAAAATTCGAATTTTTATAATTCAATCGTACCACTAATATCTGTATACCGTTCCGAGCGTCTCGTCGCGCTGATCAAAAAAGTATATTCATTTGTGCAAATCGGAGTCCGATGTAAAACGTCGTGTTAATTTAACCGTTCCGGACGGACCGGTTGAACTATTTTCAGCCCATATCCATTTAAAAAAAATTGGAAAATGTATTTAGTTGTCGTGCATTCATAAGGGGGTTAGTAGTTGGTAGGTGTGACTTGGAAATGTGAGTGGCTTTTCGTAGTTCAAAGAGAAAATTTATTAATGAAAATTTATAAAATTTAAGTAAACAAACGTATCATCCCACTTTCATTCACTGTGCATTCACTCCCATTCACTCCCATTCACTCCCAGATACTAACTCTCCTCCCTCCCTCCTTCTCTTTATTCTCTTCATAGCTTACTGTCAAAAAAAAGATGAGAACATTTCCAGCAAAAAAAATGCAAACACACCCAACTCCCACCCGTTCCACCCATCAACACGCACGACTGCACCGAGCCACCGCAACCCAGCGGCCCACTACGCGACTTCACTCACATGCCGCACCACCATGAGCCACGCCCATCCGCCGAACTCCAGCCACCACCATGCGACACCGCCATCCACCGCTTTCTTCCCCTCCGGCCTCACTCTGCCTCCTCTCTGAAGCCGAGAAACTCATCACCATCGCAGCACACCGCCCACTAAACCACCCAGACGCCAAGCTACCAAACTTCTTTTTCCTCCCCTACCCCATTGCGAGCCATCTTCAGGTCCTCCGTGTCATCAACTCGCCCAGCTCCGACTTGCTTTGTTCGAAATTCGGCCACCTGTTCTTCCCTTTCTCCCCTCGGCTGCGTGTGTGTATAAGGTACAAATGTCGATAGATCTAATAATATGGGTCGGTTTCCATTTGATGTTTATATATATATTTATACAAGTATTATCTATATTACTTTTTATATTAGGGTCTGTTGGTTTGAGTTATAATAGTTTATATGTATTATGAACTTCTTTGTTTTCTTTTTTTTGTTATAATTTTTTTTTCTAGATCATATATATAGAGGTTAAGTTAGTGTACACATTTGTTTATATATTAGAACATATATATAGATTTTGATTACAAGTATATACGTATGTAAGTTTTTGTTTTGTGTTATATATATACATATATATATAGTGTATAGCTTGGTAAAGTGTATATATAAGCTTTATAAGTTGCATGCTTATTTTGTTAACTGCATTTGTCTTCTTTATGTTTTTGCTTTTGAAAAGTGTTAACAACTTATATATATGAGCATACCATTTTATGTACTTAAGTTTTAAAGGCTGTTGGTTATATAAAATATAAGTATCGTTTTAAAGATAACATATAGTATTCTATTTTATCAGTTTTAAAACTGTTGGTCTGGTTGCAACATTTTAGTAGTTTATATATACAAGTTTTGAGTGTTGTTACTTATAATATGCGAATTATATATATATATATAACTTATATGTGACGACCGCCCATGACCCCTGCACTGATCCTAGAGATAGTGCGTTGTAAAGTGTGCCAGGCGACCATGGACGATTGCCAGGGTAGATTAAAACAACAGAATCTATCGTATTACTCACAGCGCATGGACAAAATACAATAGAACATATACATAGTGAAGCTTCACAGAATAGAATCTCATCAATAAAACTTCATAATAGTTGAATACAAACATCTGAATAGTCAATACATCAAGCCTCACTACATAACACTCAGAGAATATACAAACAGCGGAACATCCAGTACATATAGTAAGAAGATAATATGCAACCCTCTAGCTCGTCTTCGATATCAACACCGTGGAAAGCAAGAACAACACCTGTCACCTGCTACCTAGTATGCCCGTCCCAAAAATAGACGAACAGCCCAAGACAATAAGAGTTAAAAACATAAAGCCTTGAGTCAGACAACAGTCTTAGTGAGCAGTAAATTAACTAACAACATACCAAAAGAGCATAAAGGAAAAGGAATAGGAATACAACCCTCCCACTCCAACCTCTTTCTACAGTGATAGCCCCAGACACACACTAAGCAGAAGCAAACATAGCAGAGCATATAATTTAAAGTAAAGCAATTATCACTCGAGTCAAGGGCGATGTTTTCCAAGCACAAACCCCCAAGGCCTAAACCAAGATCAGATAAGCACCCATAAAATACCGCTCTTGAGACCGAATGACGATACAACCAAACATCCATGACTCTGGCTATCACTGTTATCATTGCTTCGATATCATCGTTAATTGAATGACCGACAAATTCTTTCAGCCGTCCGTCAAGGGCTAATGGAAACCCCGGTTCTAGACATAACTCCCGCACGTCATCGTGACCCGTGCCTAGGACTGTCGAATCTGCCCAGAGTACTTGACTATCAATCATTAGCCTTCAGGGACTATCGAATCTGCCCAACGTACTCTTGCTTTGAGCATGCTAGAACCTTCAACAACAATGAGATCTCAGCCTTCTAGTCATCCTCCTCGACGACTACTTCCATACTAGCTCAAGCGCCTCTCGAGCAAACCATTATCCTCTAACTCGAACCATTTCACCGAGTTATCAACATTCTTGGAATGACCCCGTCTGGATTAGACTAAGACTATCTCATCTCATGCTTTGCCTCATCATCATCATAGCAAAGCTTCATCTCAACATCATCATCAAATCTATCCATATGAGCTTCATCATTCGCTACATATGCCACGAGCAGCTTTTCCAATTCAAGAGCCTTTCCCTTAGCTTTTGAATCATCTTTGGTCTAAATCAAATCATTAATCATCTAATTCATAGCAATCAATCAAATCAAACATTAATCCAAGTAATCAAGCATTCAAATATGATCTAAATAGGCAATTATAACAATAATGGCAATTTCGTAATTAAAGAGTCAAAAGTCTAACAAGCATGAAAACAAGTTGATGAATGAACTTGCATAGGTTAACATGTAGTAAAATGGATGCCAAATCATCATGAACAATGGATCTATATGGATCTATACTTAGGATTAGGAAAATGCATGGAAATCACTATTTTAACACCAAATCAAGCCAACGATCCAATATACTCCTTTGGATCCGTGTGAGAGATAATCACCACTCACCAAATCACCTAAACAACCCAAAAGCAACACTCTTCAGATCTGGACAGCGAAGGATCTAGCTCGATCTATCACCAATCCGCTTCAAATGATGAAATCTCTCTTCGAAGAATGTAGATCTTCAATCTAAGCTCTTCGATCTTCGATATGGATGGAAGGAATTACTAGATTGGAGTGAAGGAAAGAAGTGAAGAAGTGTAGAAGTCGAGCTCTCAAAATGGCAGCACTTCGTCGCTTCGAAATCCGGATCCCAAAAAGTGAGAAAATGGCAAGTATTTATAGGCTGAAAACTTAGGTCGTCTGCCTCTATAAGTCATCTCCGACTTATCCCTTTCTCCGACCTACGACTCAACAGTTCAACGACCTAACGCCTAATGACTTAAAACAATGCGCATCTGCGACTTAATATGCCAACGACCTACGACCTAATGCGCGCGACTTAACTATTGCCGACCTAACGGCTTAACAGCATTGCCGATCTAAAACAATGCGCATCCACGACCTAACTTTGTCACGACTTACGACTTAGCTATGGCCGACTTAACACCCATGCGACCTAGCTATACTCAGTATACTATCATAGGTCGTCTACGACCAAACTAATCAAGCTACCAAACGAACTAACTCTTAAGTCGTCACCGACTTAAGTCTTCCTTCCCTTAAGTCGTCTAAATCCTATAGGTCGCCTATTTCCTTAAGTCGGCTACGACCTAAGCCTCAACATAGAATCTTACGACCTAACTCTTAGGTCGTCTACGACTTAACCACGCTAACTACTGGTTCTCCTTAGGTCGCTGCCGACCTATCCCTTAGGTCGCTCAAAACCTTAACTCGGTCAGTCTTCTTAGGTCGGTCCTAACCTTAAGTCGCTTACTTCTTATGTCGCCTATTCTTGAGTCGCCAAATCCTTAAGTCGTCCCAATCTCTCCTAAGTCGGTCAGTTCCTTAGATCGTCTATCTCTTAGGTCGTACACTTCCTAAGTCGATCACTCGACCTAAGCCACCCCATACGACCTAATTTACCCACGACTTATCCCAATGCCTAGGTCACTCCAAACCTTCCTACGACCTAAGACTTAGACTCTAGACGACCTATCAACAATGCGACCAATTGTCAACTGTTCTACGATGTTTCGATCCGTAAAAATACGGGTCGTTACATTCTCTCCCCCTTAGGAATTTCGCCCCCGAAATTCCAAACAAACAGAGCAATCAAAGACTATTCTGCATGCCTACCATCCATAGCAATCAACAAACCATGCATCCAATTCTAGCTTAGCATGCAGAATTCTAAGACTTAGAACAAGTTACAATGTCGTTAGATGACACGACACCTTAGGGCCATACCTTGAAGAGTTCAGGATGAGCTGCCTTCATCCTCTCTTCCACCTCCCACGTACAGTCGTTATCATCATCACTCCATTGTATCTTGAGCAACTTAACTATCTTCCTCCTAAGCTGTTTCGTGTCGGTTTCCACTACACGAAGCGGCTTACGAGGTCTCTTATCGACTGGATCAACTTCGAAATCTTCACAGCTATCAGCAGAAACCACTGTATTCGAGTCGTGCACATACTTCCGTAGATATGATACATGAAAAACATTGTGCACACTCGACATCTTCTCTGGTAACTCCAATCTATAGGCGAGCTTTCCAATTCGCTCGATGATCGGGAATGGTCCAACAAATCTCGGAGTCAATTTTCCTTTCTTCCCGAATCGAATAACATTCTTCAGTGGAGAAATCTTCACAAAAACCATATCACCTATGTCGAATTCCAAATCCTTACGACGCTTATCAGCATAACTTTTCTGACGATCTTGGGCTGCCTTCATTCGTTGCCGAATGATCTCTATACAATCTGAAGTCTGTCGAATCATCTCTGGCCCAAGTATCAGCTTTTCTCCTGTCTCTAACCAACATGTCGGAGAGTTACACGGTCTTCCATACAATGCCTCATACGGTGCCATACCAATGCTCGACTGGTAACTGTTGTTATATGAAAATTCCACCAAATGAAGGTGATCTTCCCATGATCCTCCGAAATCCAAAACACAAGCTCTGAGGAGATCTTCCAAAACTCGGTTGACTCTCTCGGTCTGACCATCTGTTTGAGGGTGATAAGCTGTACTCAAACACAACTCGGTTCCCAAAACTTCCTGGAAGCTCTTCCAAAATCCACTAGTGAACAATGGGTCTCGATCGCTCACTATACTCTTTGGAATACCATGGAATCGAACTATCCACTTAACATACAACTCTGCCAACTTTGATGCAGTCCTAGTCGATCGAACATGAATAAATCTTGCACTCTTAGTCAAACGATCTACAATGACCCAAATCCCTTCATTTACCATTCTTGTTCTAGGTAGACCATCAATAAAATCCATCGACACTTGTTCCCACTTCCATGTAGGAACCTCTAATGGCTGAAGCAATCCACTTGGCTTCTTCTGTTCGGCTTTCACCAATTGGCAGTTCATGCACTTGGAAATAAAATTTCCAACATCCTTCTTCATGCCTTCCCAGTAATAGGTTCTCTTCATATCCCGATACATCTTATTTCCACCTGGATGAATTGTCAACTTCGAGTGATGACTTTCCTTCAGAACTTCATCTCTCAATCCATCTATATTGGGAACAACTAATCGCCCTTGCTTCCGAAGCCAACCCTCTCGATCGACCTCGAATCCTTTATCCTTTTCTGGTTCCAATCCAGATTCCAAATCATGGATAATCTTAACAATCTTATCATCTCGCTTTTGACTCTCGCCAATCCTTTCCACAAGAGTCGGTCTTATCGATAAGTTTGCCAACATCTCAGGTTCCAATTCACATCTAGGCCTGAAGTCAAATCCAGCTAAATACTCGAGATTCTTCCATTCTGAAAACATGGCTCCCAATCCTGCATGTCTTCGACTTAACGCATCTGCCACTGCGTTAACTTTTCCCGGAGTATAAGCTATACCAAAATCATATGATGCCAAAAACTCTAACCAACGTTGCTGCCGAAGATTCAAATCCTTTTGGGAGAAAAGATACTTCAATGACTTATGATCTGTAAACAACTCAAATCGAACTCCCAATAGATAATGTCTCCACATCTTCAGAGCAAATACAATCGCCGCTAACTCCAAATCATGAGTCGGGTAATTCCTTTCGTGTGGCTTCAGTTGTCGACTAGCATACACAACAACTTTATCCCTCTGCATCAGCACTGCTCCAAGTCCAGTACCACATGCGTCGGTGTAAACCACCATCTCATCATTCCCACTTGGAATAGTCAAAACAGGAGCACTTGTCAATCTTTCTTTCAGGATTCTGAAAGCTTGCTCACACTTATCATCCCATCTGAATACTAGGTTCTTCTTTGTCAATCCTGTTAACGGTGCAGCCACCTTGGAGAAGTCTTTGATAAACCGTCGATAATATCCTGCTAATCCAAGAAAGCTTCTCACATCAGATGCATTCTTAGGTCTAACCCAATCCTAGATTGCTGCCACCTTAGCGGGATCAACCGCTATTCCATTTCCAGAGATAACATGGCCTAAGAACCTCACTTCACTCTTCCAGAAGTGACACTTCGTAAACTTAGCCTTCAGCTGATGTTTCCGCAAGATTTCCAAAACAATACGCAAGTGCGTCTTGTGCTCTTCCTCAGTTCTGGAATAAATCAGAATATCATCCACGAACACAAGCACGAACTTGTTCAACTGATCTCTGAACACTCTATTCATAAGATCCACAAAATATGCTGGCGCATTAGTCAATCCAAACGGCATTACCAGCCACTCAAAGAAACCGGATGGTGTCCTAAAAGCAGTCTTCGGCACACTATCCTTAGCCACTCTCAACTGGTGAAATCCCGTTGCCAAATCCATCTGAGAAAATACCTTAGCTTTGTGAAGCTGATCAAACAAGTCATCTATTCTCGGCAATGGATACTTGTTCTTCTTAGTCACCTTATTCAGCTCACGATCATCCACACACAATCTCAACGACCCATCTGCCTTGGTTGCGAATACAACTGGTGCACCCCATTCGGACACACTACGCTGAATGAATCCTTTCTGCAAAAGATCATCAACTTGCACCCTCAACTCTTGCTGTTCCCTAGGCGCTATCCGCCTAAGAGGCATCACAACAGGTCTGGCTCCTTCAACTAAATCTATACGAAACTCGATCTCTCTATGCGGCGGTAACCCTTTGACCTCGTCAAAGACGTCCTCAAATCCATTAGCGATCGGCACTGATGACAGTCCATCCCGTGGAACAACCAGCGAATACATGAAGCTCATGAAGACGCCTTCTTCATGCTTACATCGTATCACAATCTTTTGCCCCTCCACATTCTCGACTGTCACTTCCAGCCTCTCACAATCAACCTTTGCCGCATACTTCCTAAGCCAGTCCATACCCAAAATAATTCCGAACCCCGCAAAGTTCAGAACAAAACAATCACAAACAAAAGAGCAACCATGACTCGATACAATCAGACCACGGCATAACATACACAAACAAGACGAACCCCCAACTGGATTAGTCACAACCAATGGCCTATCAACAATATCTGATTCCAAACCCAACCGGCCTACAAGTTCACTACAAACAAACGAATGCGACGCCCCAGTATCAAACAGAACTCTAACTGGAACACCACATAGGAAAAGAGTACCTTGAACCACCACACTCTTTCCTTTCTCTTCAGCAGTAGGAGCTTTCGAAGACGATGGGACAGCTCCCAAAGCATAAGCTTGCACAATCTGCTTGTCCTTCCGCGGTTCTGGACAATTCTTCCTGATATGCCTCGGCTTGTCACAGTTGTGACACTTCATCGGTACCTTCAGATTCTTACAATCCTTCGAGAAATGGCCCTTCTGCTGACAATTGTAGCAAGTCACTTCGCCCTTCAGCTTCTTCTGGCCATCCTTACCCTTCTGCTGCTGCTGCTTCCTCTTCTTGTTTCCACTCTGCTGTGGTTTAGACTCTCCCCTGGTCACAGCAACAACAGATCCTTCCTTAGGAAACAGACTCTCATGCCTGAGAGCTTTCTCCACAAGCTTCTCAAATGAATCGTCCAAATGATCCACTAACTGCCTCCCAAGATAACTGTCAAAGCCTGTCACAAACTTCTCGTTCTTCTGATACGAAGATTCAATATACGATCGGGCATACTTGGACAAAGCTTCAAACTCAGAAACATACTCAAGAACTGGTCTTCCATCTTGCTTGAGCTCCACAAACTTATTGAACAGAACAGACTTCTGAGCTGTAGAAATGAACTTAGCTTCAAATCTGGCTCGGAATTGCTCCCAAGTAATCTCTTCCTCCGGAGTATTGATGGTAATAGAGTTCCACCAATCAGAAGCTCTCCCTTGAAGCTGCCTTGATGCTAACTTCCTCTTAGTCGCATCCTCAATTCCCAAGTCACCAAAGATCCTTCTACAAGCATCTATCCACCTCTGGACTTCAATGGTTGATTATGTTCCAAAGAAGACTTTTCCTCCAAGAGCAGTGTAGTCCTTACACAGCTTAGCAAAATCCACCGGCTTTGGAGTTTGGACTTGAACTCCAACATCAACTGCTGTCCCCGGAACTGGCATCCTTCTCATGATCGAAGTCATCATAGCTTCGAACATAGCTGCATAATCAGCAGTCCCCTCAGTAGCACGGCCTTCCCTAGCAGCTGGTCTCCCTCTTCGACTCATTCTCAATATCTATAAAAAGGAATGATTAGCACACCTAGAGAAACAACTGCATAAAGGACTCAAACTCTACTAAGCTACTATATTATATATAGTAATCATCCATCAAAATACAATTACATCTCTCATACGTAGTTACGTCAGCGAGCGTTGGGTAAAATCGATTAACCAAAGCTCTGATACCAAATGTGACGACCGCCCATGACCCCTGCACTGATCCTAGAGATAGTGCGCTGTAAAGTGTGCCAGGCGACCATGGACGATTGCCAGGGTAGATTAAAACAACAGAATCTATCGTATTACTCACAGCGCATGGACAAAATACAATAGAACATATACATAGTGAAGCTTCACAGAATAGAATCTCATCAATAAAACTTCATAATAGTTGAATACAAACATCTGAATAGTCAATACATCAAGCCTCACTACATAACACTCAGAGAATATACAAACAGCGGAACATCCAATACATATAGTAAGAAGATAATATGCAACCCTCCAGCTCGTCTTCGATATCAACACCGTGGAAAGCAAGAATAGCACCTATCACCTGCTACCTAGTCTGCCCGTCCCAAAAATGGATGAACAGCCCAAGGCAATAAGAGTTAAAAACATAAAGCCTTGACTCAGACAACAGTCTTAGTGAGCAGTAAATTAACTAACAACATACCAAAAGAGCATAAAGGAAAAGGAATAGGAATACAACCCTCCCACTCCAACCTCTTTCTACAGTGATAGCCCCCAGACACACACTAAGAAGAAGCAAACATAGCAGAGCATACAATTTAAAGTAAAGCAATTATCACTCGAGTCAAGGGCGATGTTTTCCAAGCACAAACCCCCAAGGCCTAAACCAAGATCAGATAAGCACCCAGAAAATACCGCTCTTGAGACCGAATGACGATACAACCAAACATCCATGACTCTGGCTATCACTGTTATCATTGCTTCGATATCATCGTTAATTGAATGACCGGCACATTCTTTCAGCCGTCCGTCAAGGGCTAATGGAAACCCCGGTTCTAGACATAACTCCCGCACGTCATCGTGACCCGTGCCTAGGACTGTCGAATCTGCCCAGAGTACTTGACTATCAATCATTAGCCTTCAGGGACTATCGAATCTGCCCAACGTACTCTTTCTTTGAGCATGCTAGAACCTTCAACAACAATGAGATCTCAGCCTTCTAGTCATCCTCCTCGACGACTACTTCCATACTAGCTCAAGCGCCTCTCGAGCAAACCATTATCCTCTAACTTAAACCATTTCACCGAGTTATCAACATGCTTAGAATGACCCCGTCTGGATTAGACCAAGACTATCTCATCTCATTCTTCGCCTCATCATCATCATAGCAAAGCTTCATCTCTACATCATCATGAAATCTATCCATATGAGCTTCATCATCCGCTACATATGCCACGAGCAGCTTTTCCAATTCAAGAGCCTTTCCCTTAGCTTTTGAATCATCTTTGGTCTAAATCAAATCATCAATAATCTAATTCATAGCAATCAATCAAATCAAACATTAATCCAAGTAATCAAGCATTCAAATATGATCTAAATAGGCAATTATAACAATAATGGCAATTTCGTAATTAAAGAGTCAAAAGTCTAACAAGCATGAAAACAAGAGCAATATCTCTATAATCTTGATGAATGAACTTGCATAGGTTAACATGTAGTAAAATGGATGCCAAATCATCATGAACAATGGATCTATACGGATCTATACTTAGGATTAGGAAAATGCATGGAAATCACTATTTTAACACCAAATCAAGCCAACGATCCGATATACTCCTTTGGATCCGTGTGAGAGATAATCACCACTCACCAAATCACCTAAATAACCCAAAAGCAACACACTTCAGATCTGGACAGCGAAGGATCTAGCTCGATCTATCACCAATCCGCTTCAAATGATGAAATCTCTCTTCGAAGAATGTAGATCTTCAATCTAAGCTCTTCGATCTTCGATATGGATGGAAGGAATTACTAGATTGGAGTGAAGGAAAGAAGTGAAGAAGTGTAGAAGTCGAGCTCTCAAAATGGCAGCACTTCGTCGCTTCAAAATCCGGATCCCAAAAAGTGAGAAAATGGCGAGTATTTATAGGTTGAAAACTTAGGTCGTCTGCCTCTATAAGTCGTCTCCGACTTATCCCTTTCTCCGACCTACGACTCAACAGTTCAACGACCTAACGCCTAATGACTTAAAACAATGTGCATCTGCGACTTAATATGCCAACGACCTACGACCTAATGCGCGCGACTTAACTATTGCCGACCTAACGGCTTAACAGCATTGCCGATCTAAAACAATGCGCATCCACGACCTAACTCTGTCATGACTTACGACTTAGCTATGGCCGACTTAACACCCATGCGACCTAGCTATACTCAGTATACTATCATAGGTCGTATACGACCTAACTAATCAAGCTACCAAACGACCTAACTCTTAAGTCGTCGCCGACTTAAGTCTTCCTTCCCTTAAGTCGTCTAAATCCTATAGGTCGCCTATTTCCTTAAGTCGGCTACGACCTAAGCCTCAACATAGAATCTTACGACCTAACTCTTAGGTCGTCTATGACCTAACCACGCTAACTACTGGTTCTCCTTAGGTCGCTGCCGACCTATCCCTTAGGTCGCTCAAAACCTTAACTCGGTCAGTCTTCTTAGGTCGGTCCTAACCTTAAGTCGCTTACTTCTTATGTCGCCTATTCTTGAGTCGCCAAATCCTTAAGTCGTCCCAATCTCTCCTAAGTCGGTCAGTTCCTTAGATCGTCTATCTCTTAGGTCGTACACTTCCTAAGTCGATCACTCGACCTAAGCCACCCCATACGACCTAATTTCCCCACGACTTATCCCAATGCCTAGGTTGCTCCAAACCTTCCTACGACCTAAGACTTAGACTCTAGACGACCTATCAACAATGCGACCAATTGTCAACTGTTCTACGATGTTTCGATCCGTAAAAATACGGGTCATTACATTTTACATTCTTTTGCTTTATAAAGTACTATTCTAAATATTATATTATATTATAAGTCTTGCCTAATGGCTCTGTTCTTTAATAAAGTAAGAAAGAATATAAAGTATGTTATAGGCTTATATATATATTTGCCAGTTCGAAAAGATGTTTGCATACGTATGTGCATCAATATATTATATAGGTAGACATTTGATTTCAAATAATAATAATAATAATAAAGATTTAAATATATATATATATATGGTTGATATATAGTCTACGTCGGTTGTATATGTACATTTTCAGGGTGGTTTATGTGCATGTGTTTTAAAATTTATTTTTAATTTTATAATAAATAGGGATCTTAAAGTATAATATGCTAGTTTATATAAGTTTTAAAATACTGATTTGGAATTATATATATATATATATATTATTTTTAATGTACGTTTTAAATTTGGTTTTAGAGAAAATTTTAACGTATGTTTTGTTTCAGTTATATTTATGGTTCTGATTCACTTTCATCAATTCTTGTTGTCAGCTTTGATCGTTGAATTCGTGTCGATTTTGCTTTGCTTCGATTCATAATTCAAATGTCAGTGTCCATATCAGTGTGCCTACCCACATCATCTTTTGTATTCTCTAACCTCGAAAGGTGAGCAATCACTCATGATTAACGTTCTTTTATTTATTAAATTTGATTTCAATTGAAACGACAATTGAAATATGCTGCTGTTAGTTAATTACACTGTTATATATGATATTACCTGTATCAGTTTACTTGTGACATCTGACACCATTATCTATATTTATACGATGATAATCCAGTTTGGTTGATAAATGATTGATTGTTGATGTTGACATTGGACGTCAAATTGTAAATGTTGTAAGTGATTAAAAATTTGAAATTGAAATTGTCGTAGGATAGTTAGATTTGATATATGTGATAAATTTGATTGGATGACATTTGCATAATATGACCTTTTTAAATGTTTAAATTAATTGACATGTAGAAATATGGTAAATTACACCTTGAACCATTTAAAGGTATGTTGTTTAAATCGACGTAGTAGAAAATTGAATAATTGATATAAATTGAAGAACTGAATAAATATTAGTGTAATAATATTTAATCTACATGAAATGATAGTGTAGATTCTAGAAATAATTATATTAATTTGCACAAACAACAATGTGAATTAATACGATTATTTCGGGATTATTTGAAATAATTATTGGATTGTTATTGATGTTTGCTATTGCTTGTTTATTTACTTTGACACCATCCCAGTTATCACACTGCAAGTTCCTTTTGCTATGCTTTGGTTTTTGAAATGAAATGGAATCGGGTTGAAATGATATATACCCAAATGAAACTTTGACTTAGGATAGACAATTAAATAAGACCCGATTGGTCAATGATAAGGTTTTGAAATGAAGTTGGAATTTGAATTTTTATGAAAGGAAAATGTTAATATTTAATAATATGAAACAAAATATTAACAATGTAATTGATGAAAGAACGTTGTTTAATTTGAGAAACGATTGAATTAAGTTTTGAAATTATTTAATAATTAAGTTTGAAATTATTTAATAATTAAGTTTTGAAATTATTTAATAATTAAATAAGATTGAATTATTAAATAATTAAATAATTTGAATTCTTTAATAAGTGGAATTGAACTTCTTGAATAAGTGAAATTTAGTTTCTTTATTAATTGAGCTTTGAAATTGTAACTAAGTAAATAAATAAGTAAATAAATAAGTGAAATTGAATTTTCTTTAACAAGAAATAAAAATGTGATTTATTGAAATTAATGTAAGACTTGTAATTTAAAGAGTTGGTTTGATGAATCTAATTTAATTCAATTTGAAGTTTTGATATAATGAAGTTGAACTTAAGTAATTGATTTAATGAATTGGAAATTAAATAGAAATTTTTTTGAATGACAAATTTACTTAATGAATATTGAATGAAATCGATAAATGAACTTAAATTGATTTGAATGTAGATTAAATCATTTTAAATGATTTGGGAATGAAACTTATATACGAATTTAAATGAATATTGGAATGGTTTTAAATAAAAATTGAAATTGTATTATAAGATTTTGAAATGGTAATTTGGATGTTTTGAAACGTAAATTTTTGGAAATTGGTTTTGAAAGACAAATGAAATGTTGGTTTACAAATTCTAATTGAGATTGAAATTGATTTGGTTTTGAAATAAATAAACGACCAATCGGTGTAATAATTACGAAAGTTATTAAAGAGACCGGAATCAGTTAGGGACATACTCACTGTCTAAACCGAAAACCACTTTAATAACTACACGCGGAGTGTGATCCAGAATGAAGTGGTTGGAATGATGTACTTGATGACTGAAGAAAGAGAACGATAATGGATAGCCTTGACACTTGTGTCAAATTGGAAATGACTAAAATAGGAGCCGTGCCGGGCCAAATGGGGTTAGCCACCTCGAGCGAACACACTTCTTCGAAAACTACTCATTACTTGTGATCGATTGGTGCACCCTTGATTTGGGAGTGTTGTTTCGCGGTGTTGCGATCGCTGCGGCGATGCGTTCTCACCAGTTCGGATCAGGCAAACGGTAGTTTCACTACCTTGGGTATTGCCTCATGTGCCTTGTCATACTTGGATCCCTATATACGCGACCACTACGATTTGTTTTGTGTTATACCTATGGAGTACTCCCTGATATCCCACTAGTTTACGGTGAAGTTTACAGTGCTGTATAGACTATAACGCTTATATAAAATGTGTTAAGGGGGATAATGGTAATGCCTTAACACTATTTTGATACTTATATTACTGTTAGACATTATCTACTTATCGTACACTACTACATAGTAGATAGTTTAACGAATCCTTAAAGGATGGTTATTCCAAACATCCTTTGAGTTACTTCTATTTCAATTGCTATTTCACTTGAGTTGGATTTACTGATATAAGAATGTTAATCCTGACTCGAGTGTTTTGTGTTTTGCTTTACGCTCGGGTCAGACTGAGTGTACCAGTATTCGAGACTCACCTTTGGAGTTGGAGCTTCGCTTGGAGATCCAGCTATCTATCCAGGTTTCAGATATTCAGTTGATTCCAGTGATGTATTCTGATATTGTATTTGATTATTGTATTCGAGACATCTGTTGTACCTTATTTAACTTTGATATGTATATAGTAGCTTCATGAACTACTATCTTTTCTTTCCGCTGCATTTATTACTCTGTGTCTGTGATCTGTGATTATTTATTTACTGTATATGTTCAGTTTTGCCAATTTAAATTAACAATTCGGTATTTTGAATTATTCAAGTCCGACATGTGCGGATGCGAATGGTGCAAAATAGCAGGTCGTTACAGTTGGTATCAGAGCTTTGGTAGCTCTAGGCAAAACTTAGCATATAGGGTAAATGTATTTACAAAATCACTTTCATTCGAGTTGAATCTCTTCCTTTTGACTCGATTCCTTTGAATTTTGGAACATTCCCTGCGGTTCTGAAATTCATTCTTGTCCCTCACTATTCATATTCTTCTGAATTCTGGAGCATCACATAGCTCCACTTCGAATGACCCTTATAATGAATGGGCGGTCTCGCCAAACTTCGAATGATTTGTAAAGGGGTGAAACTCCTTTACAATTGGCATTGATTTACCGGAGATTTCTGTATCCTCGGTTTACGATGCTATCTATCTCCTGCTATACCTGAATTCTATTTCTTGAGATCGAATGTCGATTTACCTCAGAAATTCTACATCGATTTTATTCTTGAAGTCTCGGTTGATCCGGTTAAGGTCGCCCACGATTTATATAAACTTATCAATCTTCCTACTTTGTTATTTAATCATCATATCTTTGTTTCGAACTTATCTTCGAATCAAAATTCTCTTTGATTTGAGTCCATCAAATTTGAATCCCTATACTTATTTTGGAATCCATTATGTATCGTTGAGCGAGGAAGTGTATTTGTAAATTAATATTTTAAAATGTTTTAACATTGTGTTGTTTGAGTTGTTGATGTTGATTTGGGTTTTCGATCGATTCGTCCGATCAACGCTATCGATAGGATTTCCAAAACACTTGAGCAGAGCAAACTGACACAATATCGTTTTCAAATTTGGTAAACAAAATAGTTTTGGATGATTATATTATATATAAATATAAGTTTTCTGAAATTAAATTGTTAATGAATTTATTGTCAAAAATGATAATATTTGATTTTCATTTATTGTTTTGTAAACCATTAACTATCGCATAATATAAATAAATGAAGTAATAAACTTGGC
Source organism: Allium fistulosum (assembly GCA_030737815.1). Lineage (NCBI taxonomy): Eukaryota > Viridiplantae > Streptophyta > Magnoliopsida > Asparagales > Amaryllidaceae > Allium > Allium fistulosum. The sequence continues at coordinate 861,860,675 of CM060905.1, read as the reverse complement.
TATAATGCAATTTGAAATTGAAATGTATTTAAATCAAGAATGTGAGAAATTAATTTCCGGTGTTTTCAAACTTTGGGTTTAAATTTTAAAATGCATATTATAAAAAAGTAATTTCGAATAGAAATCAATTCTAAAGAATTTTAAATGATTAAATCAGTGCTCTTCTCTTTTGTCGCTGGAAAATAATTTCGGTGATGGCAGCCGCATCATCGACATTCATTTTCGAGTTTCGAAGTGGAGAGACCATCAGTAGCTTGCTACACTTTTGTTTTGAAATGAATTTGATTTAAATTTCTAAAGTATGACTCGATTTAAAATATATATATTAGTATTTGATTTAGATTATATATTGTATGTATATAATTATCTCTAAATTGTTTGAAGCTAATCGGAAATTTAATTTTTAAAATTTGAGTAAAAGATGATTTCAATTATAAATGAAACCAAAATTTTGAATTAATATTTAAACTAGAGATAATTAAATTAAAATTTTACTTGTATAATACTCAGTTGCATTCAATATAACTTACCCAAATTACTCAAAAGTTAACTATGTAATTGGATAGTATACAATATAAAATGTCTTTATAAATAAAATTTGAGTGCGTATAATAAATATTTTACCCTTAAGTTTTAATTATAAAATGTTATTAGAGATAAATAGAATAATAAGTTAATTGAATAATGGATGTTATTAAATAAATAAAAATTTTGTTTTGAAAGTTAATAAATTGAAATTAAATCAACTTAGTGAGATATCTTGAGTTAATTGGATTAAAATTGAATTTCATTCTGAAAGAAACCTTTTGTACCTAACATTAATAAATGAGAAATCGAATCAATTTAATGGAAACCTTGAATATAAAAGAAAAAAAAATTATTGAATATAAATACATTTAAATTGAAACTTATATAGTTTAGATTAATTGTTTATTTTGTAATTCAAGTCTATTCTTATGGTTGTTTCTATTCTCCTACCTCCTTCCTTTTCGGGGACGAAAAGTTTTGAGTGGGGGAGAGTGTAACGACCCGTAAATTTTAACTGTTTTAATAACGTAATTAGTTGAAATTTTGTGAAATTTTAAACGATAAAATTTTGAAATAAAAATTTAATATTTGAAATGCGTCTAGTTAAACATAGCAACCGGTAAATTTTCATCCGAAAATATGGAAGTTTATTTCGTGTGTAATTTTATTTCAATCTAATCAGTTAGGAATTGATGAAAATAAAATGTTTTCGAAACCTAAATATTTTTATATAGAAAAATTCTAGACCATCTTCTGAGCAAGACGACATTTTTCGTTTTTCCAAATTCGGACTTCTTTAGCTCCGTCGATCTTATTTTTCTGCGTTTTTCCTGCATTTTCCGCTAGTAGAAAATTCGGATTTTTATAATTCAATCGTACCACTAATATCTGTATACCGTTCCGAGCGTCTCGTTGCGCTGATCAAAAAAGTATATTCATTTGTGCAAATCGGAGTCCGATGTAAAACGTCGCGTTAATTTAACCGTTCCGGACGGACTGGTTGAACTATTTTCAGCCCATATCCATTTTTAAAAAAATTGGAAAATGTATTTAGTTGCCGTGCATTCATAAGGGGGGTAGTAGTTGGTAGGTGTGACTTGGAAATGTGAGTGGCTTTTCGTAGTTCAAAGAGAAAATTTATTAATGAAAATTTATAAAATTTAAGTAAACAAACGTATCATCCCACTTTCATTCACTGTCCATTCACTCCCATTCACTCCCAAATACTAACTCTCCTCCCTCCCTCCTTCTCTTTATTCTCTTCATAGCTTACTGTCAAAAAAAAAGATGAGAACCTTTCCAGCAAAAAAAAATGCAAACACACCCAACTCCCACCTGTTCCACCCATCAACACGCACGACTGCACCGAGCCACCGCAACCCAGTGGCCCACTACGCGACTTCACTCACGTGCCGCACCACCATGAGCCACGCCCATCCACCGAACTCCAGCCACCACCATGCGACACCGCCATCCACCGCTTTCTGCCCCTTCGGCCTCACTCCGCCTCCTCTCTGAAGCCGAGAAACTCATCACCATCGCAGCACACCGCCCACTAAACCACCCAGACACCAAGCTACCAAACTTCTATTTCCTCCCCTACCCCATTGCGAGCAATCTTCAGGTCCTCCGTGTCATCAACTCGCCCAGCTCCGACTTGCTTTGTTCGAAATTCGGCCACCTATTCTTCCCTTTCTCCCCTCGGCTGCGTGTGTGTATAAGGTACATATGTCGATAGATCTAATAATATGGGTCGGTTTCCATTTGATGTTTATATATATTTATACAAGTATTATCTATATTACTTTTTATATTAGGGTCTGTTGGTTTGAGTTATAATAGTTTATATGTATTATGAACTTCTTTGTTTTCTTTTTTTTGTTATAAATTTTCTTTTTCTTTTTTTCTAGATCATATATATAGAGGTTAAGTTAGTGTACACATTTGTTTATATATTAGAACATATATATAGATTTTGATTACAAGTATATACGTATGTAAGTTTTTGTTTTGTGTTATATATATATAGTGTATAGGTTGGTAAAGTGTATATATAAGCTTTATAAGTTGCATGCTTATTTTTTTAACTGCATTTGTCTTCTTTATGTTTTTGCTTTTGAAAAGTGTTAACAACTTATATATATATATAAGCATACCATTTTATGTACTTAAGTTTTAAAGGCTGTTGGTTATATAAAATATAAGTGTCGTTTTAAAGATAACATATAGTATTCTATTTTATCAGTTTTAAAACTGTTGGTATGGTTGCAACATTTTAGTAGTTTATATATACAAGTTTTGAGTGTTGTAACTTATAATATGCGAATTATATATATATATATAACTTATACATTCTTTTGCTTTATAAAGTACTATTCTAAATATTATATTATATTATAAGTCCTGCCTGATGGCTCTGTTCTTTCATAAAGTAAGAAAGAATATAAAGTATGTTATAGGCTTATATATATATTTGCCAGTTCGAAAAGATGTTTGCATACGTATGTGCATCAATATATTATATAGGTAGACATTTGATTTCAAATAATAATAATAATAATAAAGATTTAAATATATATATATATGGTTGATATATAGTCTACGTCGGTTGTATATGTACATTTTCAGGGTGGTTTATGTGCATGTGTTTTAAAATTTATTTTTAATTTTATAATAAATAGGGATCTTAAAGTATAATATGCTAGTTTATATAAGTTTTAAAATACTGATTTGGAATTATATATATATATATATATATATTATTTTTAATGTACGTTTTAAATTTGGTTTTTGAGAAAATTTTAACGTATGTTTTGTTTCAGTTATATTTATGGCTCTGATTCACTTTCATCAATTCTTGTTGTCAGCTTTGATCGTTGAATTTGTGTCGATTTTGCTTTGCTTCGATTCATAATTCAAATGTCAGTGTCCGTATCAGTGTGCCTACCCACATCATCTTTTGTATTCTCTAACCTCGAAAGGTGAGCAATCACTCATGATTAACGTTCTTTTATTTATTAAATTTGATTTCAATTGAAACGACAATTGAAATATGCTGCTGTTAGTTAATTACACTGTTATATATGATATTACCTGTATCAGTTCACTAGTGACATCTGACACCATTATCTATATTTATACGATGATAATCCAGTTTGGTTGATAAATGATTGATTGTTGATGTTGACATTGGACGTCAAATTGTAAATTTTGTAAGTGATTAAAAATTTGAAATTGAAATTGTCGTAGGATAGTTAGATTTGATATATGTGATAAATTTGATTTGATGACATTTGCATAATATGACCTTTTTAAATGTTTAAATTAATTGACATGTAGAAATATGGTAAATTACACCTTGAACCATTTAAAGGTATGTTGTTTAAATCGACGTAGTAGAAAATTGAATAATTGATATAAATTGAAGAACCGTATAAATATTAGTGTAATAATATTTAATCTACATGAAATGATAGTGTAGATTCTAGAAATAATTATATTAATTTGCACAAACAACAATGTGAATTAATACGATTATTTCAGGATTATTTGAATTAATTATTGGATTGTTATTGATGTTTGCTATTGCCTGTTTATTTACTTTGACACCATCCCAGTTATCACACTACAAGTTCCCTTTGCTATGCTTTGGTTCTTGAAATGAAATGGAATCGGGTTGAAATGATATATACCCAAATGAAACTTTGACTTAGGATAGAAAATTAAATAAGACCCGATTGGTCAATAATTTGATTTAAAAATAAAATAAAGATTTTATTTGAATAAATGATATGGTTTTGAAATGAAGTTGGAATTTGAATTTTTATGAAAGGAAAATGTTAATATTTAATAATATGAAACAAAATATTACCAATGTAATTGATGAAAGAACGTTGTTTAATTTGAGAAACGATTGAATTAAGTTTTGAAATTATTTAATAATTAAGTTTGAAATTATTTAATAATTAAGTTTTGAAATTATTTAAAAATTAAATAAGTGTAACAACCCCGGATTTTAATTAAATTTAAATTGATAATTTATTTAATTTTTGAATTAAAATTGTATAGTTAATTGGAAATTTAAGCGAGTTTCCCCGAAGCTTATAAATTTTGTGTAAATCATTTAAATTTGAAAATATTGTATATATATGTATATGGGCATATATGAGTAAATTTGAAATAATAAATATATATGTATTTGATTTGAATTTAAATTGTAAATAAATGGTTTAATAATAAATGATAATAACAAATATTAGAATTTATGGTTAATAATGGTTTGAGTTTATAAAATAATATAAGACAAGACAAAAGGAAATAAAATGTATTCAAGTATGCAAATGAAAGAAGACAATAAAAACAAGCAAAAAGATAAGTCTGTAGGCTTAAGCAACAAGAAGAAAAATCTAAATATCTTTGTATAAACAAATGAACACTTGTAAAAGAAAACAAGGATATAAATGAATGGCTTGCAAAATGAATAAACAAATATATATAGGTATGAAACAGGTAAACAAGAAGATAGTAAATATAGAATCTCAAATATATAAAAGCAAGCTACAACCTGGAATATAGCAAAACAATAAATGTTAGCACACATTTACATCATCTTAGCCGAAATGCAGGCAAGTAAAAGAACATTGACAAAAGTAAAATATATATGTACAAATAAATAATAAGAATCTTGTAAGTAAAGTAGTATGCAAGGCAAGAAGGAAATGAAGATAATAATATAACCTATGTACTTAAGGAAAAAAATGGGATAAGTATGTAGGCATGGGGGGAACATGCATTTAATGTAACCAGTACTTTAGCACAAACCAAAGTCAATTCGCAATATACAAAGGAAGATTTATATCAGCCTAAAAAAATCTTTGATCAAAACAAATAAAAATATATCATGTTATCTTCTTTTCTTATATATCAACTTCTTCATCACAATTCGTTCCTTCAAAATTAAGCAAACCTCTAAAGTAAATATCATTTCAAACCATAAACAAACTTCAATCTAAGTCAATTCAAACCAGAGATCAAGAGGATTAAAGATAAAGACTTCAGTTAGCAATTTCTTAAGCCTGTTTCAAACAAAAGCGGTACTCTATCTTTTAATCATATAGGTGAGTAACCTTTATCTTTAAGCTTGATCTACCTGTATGTGTGAATGCATGAAATAATACTTGAAAATATGATGAGTAGTTTGTTTGCCTGTTGGTTTAGGAATGAAGGCATGTATATATGTATAATAATATTGTATGCATGTCTGTTAATAACATATATCAGCTCTGTTTCTAATTACAGAGTTTAAAAACAAACCAAAATCACAAAACTCCTTATCTAATTACTATTAGACTTTGAGTTTTAAACAAGACGAGTTTGTGAAATTATAATTTAGGTTTTAAAAACATGTTTAAGTATTCAAAGTTTTGAAATTCCTCTGGAACAAGAAACACAGTAGCAATTCTTAATAACATGATATAACCAAATGATGTAATTGGCTGATTCAAGTATATATCTTGAATTGTCTTAGGAAAACATGATTTTTAAAAAGAAAACCATAAATTTTAATGTTGTATTGGGTGAGTAAACATTAAATTTAAAACTTAAGTAGATTAATGATTTTGCTTGAGAAATCACTGTGATGATGATGCCTTTCATGTGTATATAGAAGTATAAGATCTGAATATATGAATGTGTTCATATGTGTATGTCTGTGTACAGGCAACATACCTCTGTTCTAAGTTCTTCAGGCCTTAAACAAGTTTAAATTTCAATTTATCTTCACCTAATTTCTTTTAGGCTTTGATGTTTAAACATAATATGTTGGAATTAACAAGATCTAAACTTTAAAAATATATTTGAGTAAAATAAGTTTACAATTTTATGAAAAATTAAGGAAGAACAGTGGAAAGCTAAAAACATGTTAAATTCAATCATCAAAATTTTCTGTTTCAAGCATATAATCTGAATCGTATTTGTAAACGATGATTTTTAAAAGTAAGATCATGATTTTTAGTAGGGTGATTGATGAGATATCTCGAGATTGACAGGAAATGCATTTTCATCAATTCCCGTTGATCGGCGATAATTGGTGAGTCATGGTCGTTCCTGGAGGAAGTTGGCGTGATGAAGATCATCAAAAAAATGATCGTAGGATTTTTTGAATGGCGTGGTGGCCGGACGATATTGATTTAGGGTTTAGCAACCTATTTTGGTCAGTGACATATTCAAGACGATTTCATCGTTATGGGTAACCCAGGGGCGATCGGACCTGGGGGATCAGGAGCGTCGTGACATGGTGCATCTGAGGACGTGATCGCAAGGCCTACCATGGTCAGAGTTGGACGATTCGAGGTGATCTTGGTGGCTGGGTTTGGTGACAGGTGATGCTTAGTGTTCTCGATTTTGATTCGAGCAAATGTGGTGGATTTGGGAGGCTGTGATGTTGTCAGGTGATGGCCGTTGATGGATTGAAGTGCGGGTGGATGGCCGGAGATGGCCAGAGCAACGGTGCACATGCACGGTGTGGTTGTTGGTGTCAGGTGGTTAGCGTGGGGGTGACTCGAGTTAGAACTCGAGCAAGTGAAAGTTTTCCCCGGGTTCTTCTCGAGTTCGCAGAGGGTATTAATCAACAGTTTTAAACACTTAACTAAATAAAGACAGAGAAAAAGGGGAAGAAGAAGAACGTACGTGAGGGGAGAAGAACAACTCGGGAGAGATGGTGGGAAACTCGAGTGACTACTCGAGTAAATCTGGGGGTATTCTCGGGTTTGTTGATGATTAGGCGAAATAGGTTTCAAACTTTAAAATAAAAGAATTGAAGTTATATCACCTTAAACAATTTTAAATGATCATGATTGATTAATTGTTTAAAAAGGAGTAATTAATAAGGGTTAACTAATTTATATTTGTAATGAATTAAGTAATTAAAGATTTATATGGTAATTGAAGATTGGCTAATTAATAATTAAGTATCTAATTAATTTGTAAATTTAGAATTGTTAATTAACTTTAAAGTCTAAGTTAAATTATTACAAGATTTATTAAATAAGGTTTAAATGATAATTAAAGTGATTAATAAAGATAAAATAGTTTATCTTTTAGTTAATTAAGATCTTAAGTTATTAATGATTTATTAATTAATATAAGTAATTAAAGAATAATTACTTAATTAATAATTAATTAAAGGATAATTAAAGGTTAATTAATTTATTATTAATGGTTAATTAATAATTAATTAAAGGATAATTAAAGGTTAATTAATTAAAATGGTTTAAAATTAACTAATGTTAATTAACCAAGATTAGTAATTTATTTATAAGTAATTAATCTGGTTTAATTAAATCAGATAAATAAATTACCTATGGATATTTGGATTCTATTGGATGATTTAATTGTTTGTTATTCCTGATCTGTGATGCTATGTGATATATTCTGATTTGTGATCTGTACTGTAGTTATTTATCTGGGATGAATGTAATTGATTATATGCGATATATATATATATGTGATTTGTGAATGAACGATAAGCATTATAGTTAATACCGCTTATCAACTATGTATCAGTATTTTGATCTGTGATGATTGAATGATGTTGCACTATTGTGTGTAAAACCCTGGACTACATCATACACACACAAATATGGATTTCACGTGGAAATCGGTTAAGTCACAAATGATTTAAATTTAGTGTTTTTGAAATGTTGTTCCAGGCTTTTGTAAAAACCTGGCAGCAAATCAATTTTAAACAAATTCGAATGAACTTTAATTTGTAAATTTAAATGATGAGCAAGTTTAAATGTTTTCTTTATATTTATTTTGAGGTTTATAAATTTATTTAAATTTGGATAAATGTTTAAATGATTAAACATTTTGAATCTTAAATTCAAAATGGGATTTGAATTTAAATTTAGAAGTGTAATGTTTAAATACTCTTGAAGGTTAATGGAGTCATTAATAAAGTTAATGAATTATCTTAGAAATAATTAAGATAATAAAAGAATTTAATTAAGGAATGACTTATTTATTTAATCTATAAATTGATGATTTAGATTAATCTATAATTAGAGATTAATTAGAAGTGATTAAGGAAATGTTATTAGTTAATGAAGAAAATTAACTAAGGATTATTAAGTATTGATTAATGTGATTAATTGTAACCATCAATTAGATTAATTAATTAATAATAATCATTTGTGAAATTGTTTAAGTGTAATTACTTTGTGGAAGTAATTAAGAAATTAATTGCTCATTAAAATAAATTAAGAACAATTAATTAAGGATTAACTATTTATTAAAGGTTAATAAATTTATGAAAGGGGTTAAGAAACAATAATTAATTAAGAAGTAATTAATTAGTTATCGTAATTAAATTGGAATAATAAATTAAGAATTCATTATTAATTATGGGTTAATAAATGATTAATTAAAGAATTATTTATCGAATGTTTTGTAATTAATTGATTATTAATTTACCATGTCTAGCGAATTTATTCATAGTAATTAATCTGATTTAATTTAATCAGATGAATAAATTGACCTTACTTATGGATGTTTGGATTTTATTGAATGGTTGAATTGTTTGATATCCCTGATATGTGATGCTTTGTGATACATCCTAATTTTTGTTATGATCTGTTTCCATGGAATGAATGTAATAAATTCCCTGTGATATAATTTATTATCTGTGATACATTTGTATATTATCTATGATCTGTGAATGGACGATAAGCGTTATAATTCATACCGCTTATCAACTATATTATTGTATTTAATCTGTGATGATTGAATGATATTGCACTATTGTGTGTTAAAACCCTAGACCACACTTTTACACACACAAATATGGATTTCACAAGGAAATCGATTAAGTCACAGATGATTTAAATTTTATGTTTTTGAAATTGAAATTTTAATTTCAATTGATTTTGAAATGGGAAATTGGGGTTTAATATGTTAAAGCTTTTGAAAGGAGTTTTAAAGATATTTTGAATATCTTGAAATTTAAATAATTTAATTTGAATTTTGAATTCAAATAATTTGGAATTGAATCCCATGATTGGAAATTACGGTTAAAGATGTTATAAATGTGTTTATATGAATTGGAACTATTTTAAAATATTGGTTTGAGAATTTGAATTTAACCCAAGAACCTTAACTCGTATAAATGAATCAGATTTCCAAAATGAAAACTGTTTGTTTTAAAAGAATAAAAGCTTTTAGATAAGAAATGAAATTCTAGTTTAATTAAAGGAATTTCAAGTTTGAATTGAAAAAATGGTTTTTCAAGTTATGAATGAATTCTTTTTGAAAGCTATGAATTAAATCTGTTCATTTTTAATAGATTTGAAATGATGATTTGTTTAAACCATTTGAAATGGAATTATTTTGAAAGCTATAAGTTAAATCTTTGTTTTAAAGATTTAATGAGTTAATCCAATTGAAATGGGAATTAATTTGGAAAATCTGTGAATGAATCTTTTGTTTAAAAGATTAAAGTGTGGAAATTGTTTAAACCATTGAAGGTTGTTAAAATGAATCTTTTGTTTAAAGATTTGAAAATGGTAATTTGTTTAGCCATTTGAAAAGAAAGTTTGGTTTAAGTTGTGACTTAATTGAAATCCCAATATCCATATGTTTTCAAATATTGCGCTCATTATTCGGTTTAGCCGGGAAAGGACCTTTGTGTCACATAACCCGTTCCGAATAATGATACGTCGTATATGGATAGCATTTGAAGACCGGTGGTGAAGACCGGATATTTTCGAAAATGAAAGGACAACTCGTTGAATGTCTCTGCATCGACTGGTCCCCGGTATAGAGATTCTAGCATCCTTTGTGATGGGAAGTCCGGACGTGATTAGAAAATTATCCGGATTTGCAAGGGCTTCTTCAGAAGTGCCTTCGGTTCTGTTCGAACCCGGAACAGACTTGTATGGTTACATGTCTGACATTACATCTTGAGATATAAAGCAGATTCTTTCAAATACATTTCTGTTTGGTGGCAGAGAATTTATTCTCTTAGCTTAACACCCTTCTCTGAGACGTACGAGCTCAGAGGTTATGTAGTCTAAGGTTATCAGCGATATACTCCCAATTTGGTAAGGTGACATGCTGAGTGATGATGTGCGTTGATGATCTATTGATCATTTGTGATCAAAGCACGGCTTTGTGAAAAAGCGTAGCTTTGTGGACGAAACCTCTTCGGACCTCACTCCCTGGAAATGGTCGAAACAGGAATATGCGGCAAGGTTATGAGGGTCGCGCCCTTTAGGGTATGTCATTTCCTTCTGGAAAAGGGTGGTATCAGGTATGGAGCCCTGGTATTTAACCTATGTGGATACTCCGATCTCATTTATTGTGTGATTGTGTGTTTATCGAGGCACCTCGGATAAAGGTCCCAAAGGACCGGGAGGTGACATATTCGTGAGTTACCTAGTTACAGGGGTAACCCGGCCTTGTGTTGGCAGAGAGCAGTTTGTCTCTCGGGACGTCCAGCCAGAGGCGATCCTATGTGGCGGTAGGAAGTTCCTTAGCCTGACCATTTGTTGGAAATCCAAAGAAACAATACGAACCTTTACGATTGCAATTGTATAACCTGTCTCCTCAGGCGACAGCTATAGCAGACATAATATAATGGTACCTATGCTGGCTAAGATTAATATTGTATTTTCGAAATGAATTTGTACACTATGCACTAGCAATAATATCAAAAGAGTTTTCTTTTGCGTAGTAAGCATATTTGACTATCATAAGAAGCAATCTCCTCCAAATCTGCGATTGCATTGTGTGTGTGGTGGGAGGTCTTATGGTAGTTTCATTTTCCAAAAGCATTGCGGGTTTCAATGTTTAAAATAAAATTGTGTTTGTTTTAAAGTTAAACTGTTTTTGTTACTCACACCAGTCCCACGACTGACTCGGAGTTTATTGTTCCCTTCCTAAACTCTGGGTGCCCACCATTTTCCACACAGGCAGTCTAGAGTTGGGTTTCTCAGATCTTCAGGTTGAGTAGATTATCTGGAGCTAGTTCAGTTCTTGGAGATTCATGGACTGACGTTGCTTATCTTGGTGCATTCTATTGGAGATATTCTATCCGCTGTTGGTGTTATATATTTTCTTTCCGCTGCTATTTCTTGTATCATATCTCTGATGTATATTGATATCTGTTGTATCATTCTATTGTATCATATTATAACAGATTTTTGTATCTGTCATTGTATCAATGTTATATGTATTGATATATTCTTTTTCTTTTGCTGTGTTGTTATACTTAATGGTGTTATAAGCTCCGGAGAGCCAGATTCGGCGTTTGAATCTACGACATTCGAGTAGAGTGAAGTATGGGTGTCGATTTTCTAAGGCCGAGTTTTTGGGTCTTTACAGTTGGTATCAGAGCTGAGGGTAAAAACTTTAGCTCAGGAGTATAACACATTAAGTAGCTCATTAGAGATAGGGTGAAGTATACCCTAGAATGAGTATTTCTCAGATATCCATCTGTGTGCCTCAGTAAATTCTCTTACTATCTACTGATAGTAAGTATGAGTGCAAGAAGAGGATGAGATAGGGGACAGGGGAATATGACTATAAATGGTCAATACCCTGTAACAACAAGGAAGCAATCTTTTCTCCATCAATCTATTTTGTTTGTCATCTCTTCTCAATTCTTCGATAGTTTCTGGTAGATCCAGAAAAGAAGATTCGATATGTTAAAATGGGACATAAACTCCAAATAAGTTAGAATTGTTTGTTTGGATGAATTGGTTGCTATGGTTGATAGGTGTAATTTGGTTCCTAAACTAAAAGCTTTGAAATTGTATCCATATATTTGTCTATTCTTTGGGTCCGAATATATTCTACGAATGGTTAGTTATCACTTCGAACTAACCAATGCCACTGTATACTTCGTAGACCTGGATAACCCGAGTATCGTGTGAAAGAATTCAATAGATTTGTTCTTGTATCTATTACTGATATTCTGATTTGGTAAGCCAAATGCAGAATAGCTGTTCAGTTTGATTTGATGAAATATTCTTCATCTATCTTTGTGTCTCCTTGGCAATTTCGAGGACGAAATTCTTTTAAGGGGGGAAGTCTGTAACGACCCCGGATTTTAATTAAATTTAAATTGATAATTTATTTAATTTTTGAATTAAAATTGTATAGTTAATTGGAAATTTAAGCGAGTTTCCCCGAAGCTTATAAATTTTGTGTAAATCATTTAAATTTGAAAATATTGTATATATATGTATATGGGCATATATGAGTAAATTTGAAATAATAAATATATATGTATTTGATTTGAATTTGAATTGTAAATAAATGGTTTAATAATAAATGATAATAACAAATATTAGAATTTATGGATAATAATGGTTTGAGTTTATAAAATAATATAAGACAAGACAAAAGGAAATAAAATGTATTCAAGTATGCAAATGAAAGAAGACAATAAAAACAAGCAAAAAGATAAGTCTGTAGGCTTAGGCAACAAGAAGAAAAATCTAAATATCTTTGTATAAACAAATGAACACTTGTAAAAGAAAACAAGGATATAAATGAATGACTTGCAAAATGAATAAACAAATATATATAGGTATGAAACAGGTAAACAAGAAGATAGTAAATATAGAATCTCAAATATATAAAAGCAAGCTACAACCTGGAACATAGCAAAACAATAAATGTTAGCACACATTTACATCATCTCAGCTGAAATGCAGGCAAGTAAAAGAACATTGACAAAAGTAAAATATATATGTACAAATAAATAATAAGAATCTTGTAAGTAAAGTAGTATGCAAGGCAAGAAGGAAATGAAGATAATAATATAACCTATGTACTTAAGGAAAAAAATGGGATAAGTATGTAGGCATGGGGGGAACATGCATTTAATGTAACCAGTACTTTAGCACAAACCAAAGTCAATTCGCAATATACAAAGGAAGATTTATATCAGCCTAAAAAAATCTCTGATCAAAACAAATAAAAATATATTCTGTTATCTTCTTTTCTTATATATCAACTTCTTCATCACAATTCGTTCCTTCAAAATTAAGCAAACCTCTGAAGTAAATATCATTTCAAACCATAAACAAACTTCAATCTAAGTCAATTCAAACCAGAGATCAAGAGGATTAAAGATAAAGACTTCAGTTAGCAGTTTCTTAAGCCTGTTTCAAACAAAAGCAGTACTCTGTCTTTCAATCATATAGGTGAGTAACCTTTATCTTTAAGCTTGATCTACCTGTATGTGTGAATGCATGAAATAATCCTTGAAAATATGATGAGTAGTTTGTTTGCCTGTTGGTTTAGGAATGAAGGCATGTATATATGTATAATAATATTGTATGCATGTCTGTTAATAACATATATCAGCTCTGTTTCTACTTACAGAGTTTAAAAACAAACCAAAATCACAAAACTCCTTATCTAATTACTATTAGACTTTGAGTTTTAAACAAGACGAGTTTGTGAAATTATAATTTAGGTTTTAAAAACATGTTTAAGTATTCAAAGTTTTGAAATTCCTCTGGAACAAGAAACACAGTAGCAATTCTTAATAACATGATATAACCAAATGATGTAATTGGTTGATTCAAGTATATATCTTGAATTGTCTTAGGAAAACATGATTTTTAAAAAGAAAACTATAAATTTTAATGTTGTATTGGGTGAGTAATTTTTTTAAATTTTAAAACATAATGAGGTTGCACGTCAGTTTGGATTGAATATTAATAAGTATCACATGGGTATATAGGTAAAATTTGAAGTGAATATTTGATCGAGTGCATACTGTATATATATATATATATATATATATATATGGTGCTCTGTCTTGTTTACAGGCTCAATTTTTACTTAGAAGAAATCCTTATCACATGATCTAGTGTTTGATAGGGTCTGATTATCAAACAAATGTTGTTTGGTTTAACCTAGATTTATGTTTAAAATTTTAAATTAGACAAAATAAGGCATGTTGCCTCTGGAAATATTGAAACATCAGTGTATATTGATATAAATCAAATATTCAAACTGTGTAATTTATTAATTCAGTATTATAAATCTAAAACATCAACTAAATCATGATTTTTAAATCAAGAATCATTGTTTATAATTTAGGGATGAAAACACAATTCCTGTTTGAACTAAAAATGAACTTTTAGCATTTTCTGGTGATCTATGCATCTTGAGGGCTCGGGGTTCTTGCAGATGATGAAGGAGAGTTAGGAGTTGATGGGAAAAATTCTGGAAGGTGTTGAAATTCACAGTGGAAGTTGCGGTAGTGAATTTTCATCTAGAACCCTAGTTTTGACTTGAAATGATGAATCGATCACTACGACTTGTGTAGTTGATCGAGTGTAGTAAGTTTTTGGGGAATGATAGTTGGGTAGCTTACGAGTACGTGGCCGAAGTCGCTGATGCTCAGGTGGCCGGAGTTGAAGGAGCGAGACGTTGACAGGATTTGGGTTGAGGAGGTTCCGTTGTTCCAAGTATCGAGTTGTACTCGGTTTTGATTCGAGGGGTTGATGGAAATTCTTGAAGTCGGAAGAGGATGCTTGGATGAACGTCGACTCGTTCGACGATGAGACGTCAACCGGAGGTGCTCGGTGATGTTGTGCACATGCACGGTGGAGTGGTTACGATGGTCTGGAAATGTTGGTGGGTGAACTCGAGATTTTCTCCAGTTGTTCGAGTGCTTAACCCGGAGCAGGAGAAGCAAGGACTCGAAGCAAATTTCTGTTGTCTCGAGTCAGATGTTGTTCCAGGCTTTTGTAAAAACCTGGCAGCAAATCAATTTTAAACAAATTCGAATGAACTTTAATTTGTAAATTTAAATGATGAGCAAGTTTAAATGTTTTCTTTACATTTATTTTGAGGTTTATAAATTTTATTAAATTTTGATAAATGTTTAAATGATTAAACATTTTGAATCTTAAATTCAAAATGGGATTTGAATTTAAATTTAGAAGTGTAATGTTTAAATACTCTTGAAGGTTAATGGAGTCATTAATAAAGTAAATGAATTATCTTAGAAATAATTAAGATAATAAAAGAATTTAATTAAGGAATGACTTATTTATTTAATCTATAAATTGATGATTTAGATTAATCTATAATTAGAGATTAATTAGAAGTGATTAAGGAAATGTTATTAGTTAATGAAGAAAATTAACTAAGGATTATTAAGTATTGATTAATGTGATTAATTGTAACCATCAATTAGATTAATTAATTAATAATAATCATTTGTGAAATTGTTTAAGTGTAATTACTTTGTGGAAGTAATTAAGAAATTAATTGCTCATTAAAATAAATTAAGAACAATTAATTAAGGATTAACTATTTATTAAAGGTTAATAAATTTATGAAAGGGGTTAAGAAAAAATAATTAATTAAGAAGTAATTAATTAGTTATCGTAATTAAATTGGAATAATAAATTAAGAATTCATTATTAATTATGGGTTAATAAATGATTAATTAAAGAATGATTTATTGAATGTTTTGTAATTAATTGATTATTAATTTACCATGTCTAGCGAATTTATTCATAGTAATTAATCTGATTTAATTTAATCAGATGAATAAATTGACCTTACTTATAGATGTTTGGATTTTATTGAATGGTTGAATTGTTTGATATCCCTGATATGTGATGCTTTGTGATACATCCTAATTTGTGTTGTGATCTGTTTCCATGGAATGAATGTAATAAATTCCCTGTGATATAATTTATTATCTGTGATACATTTGTATATTATCTATGATCTGTGAATGGACGATAAGTGTTATAATTCATACCGCTTATCAACTATATTATTGTATTTAATCTGTGATGATTGAATGATGTTGCACAATTGTGTGTTAAAACCCTGGACCACACTTTTTGTAATGACCCGAAATTTTTAACTGTTTCAATAACGTAATTAAACTGAATTTTTATGAAATTTTAAATAGTTGAATTTGGAAATAAGATTTAATATTTGGAATACGGTTATTTAATCATAACAACTAGTAAATTTTCATCAAATAATATTGAAGTTCATTTTATTGTGTAATTTTATTTCAAATTTAACCGGTTAATAATAGTGAATTTAAAAGTTTTCCGAAACCAAAATATGTCAACATGAGAAAATTTATTCAGAGCATTCTGAATCAGACTGTGAAATTCGTTTCGCGAAATTCGAACGTTTCTAGCTCCGTTTGGATTTTTCCGTACGGAATAGAAACATATATCAGGGTCCGTATGGACTTTTGATAGGAAGGTCCTGACACTGTTATTTCTATTTCCTTTTGTCCGTTTCGTCACGCTGATCACTGTGATGTATTCATCGGTGTATTTCGGAGTCCGGTACGCGATGGAATCAACAGAATGCAAAATGTGACGATTCGCCAAATTGGATCCATTTGCAATTCTGTGTCCTCCATCTGGTTCAGCTTGTTGTGTTAATCACATGTATAACCTGTGTCCTTTTATATTCGTCAGTTTTGAAACTCAAAAGTCAAAAATCTCAAAAGACAAACGTTTTCTGGGTGCACATATTTCATTTCTCTTTCGGTTGTTATCAAATTCTTTTGCATTCGTTCTTCACTATTTTTCTCCATCTCCTTTTTGCCTGCTCCTTCCTTTTGTCATACCTCTCCCTTGAAATCCAATAAACCTCACCACCGCAAGCCTCTACATCGCATTCCTTTCCGCCTTCACCTACTCCACGGCAAGCCAAGCCAAGCCTCTACGTCCCTACTTCTGGCCAGCCGAACGCCATTGCCTCATCGCCTCTTTCTCTGTTCTTTCTCACGCCCTCACCACGTTTCATCATAGAGCACCCAACTCATTCCCAATATTTTCACCACCTCCCCGAGCTGTTCGACCAAACCGTCCACCGTTTGGCATCCCTTCGTCCATCATCCAACCCCCTCCGCCGCTGCATCTCCAAGCACAACCAACCACGTCATCCTCCACTTTCCACACATGCCTAAACCCGTATCCCACCTCGGCCAATACCCGAGCACCAACTGATTTCTTCACCCAACCGCTTGGCGACCCATTCAATATTCCACCGTTTCCACCTTTCCACTGCCCCATCCACCCACGTGCCCCTTCCCTACAAAACCCGAAGGCACCAAAGTACCCACAGCCCGTGCTTCCTCCTATTTCCTCCGCCTGTGCAACTGACCCCGAGCCTCTAGCAACCGCCACCTTGAAGCCGACAAACCCCAGCCACCCACCCGTGCATGCTGAGCCCACATAACCCATCGACCACCACATCGATAGCCGCTCTTCCTTCCTCTCGTGCCGCAACCGAACCGAGCCTTGCATCTCCACCTTGCAGCGGTGCTTTGATCTTCTTGTGACAAACGATATATATATATATATATATATATGATCGTAAATATAATCTATGTCATAGTAGAATATGATATATTATTTATAGCTTATACTTTCAGTAATATGTTATATAAGTTTATATAGTTAAACTTTATCGATTTATAAATTTTATGTACATATCGATTTATAAATCTATTTATTATATATATTTGCCAAGCCGAGTATTTTATCTTTGTTGTGCTTCTTTGATAATATTTATATATACTTTTGTTGTTTATATATATGTTTATTTAAATAAGATTACATTATATATTAGTTTATAAAGTTGATAAAGTATACAGTTTATATAGATGTTACAGAACATGCAAAGTTTCGGCAGTATACATTTGTGTATACGATGCGTGTGTTGTAAAATATGTTATATTATAATGCATATCATGGGTCTAGTTATATTAGTTATGATTGTAAAATATGTTATTTTAGTCTAGTTATATATATGCCAAAATATTAAGGGTGGACATATATAAGCCTACAACTATTTTATTTTGTAACAACATATGTATAGTTTGTCTGTTGTGCTCTGTGTTTATATTAAAACTAAATATTTAAAGTATATATATATTTTGAAAGTTGTTATACGTATTGGTTACATATGTTGTTTAGGCTATTCCTAATTTTGAATTTGCACGAGTGTGTGTGTGTGTGTATATATATATATATGGTTATATAAGATTTTTTTATGTTATATATACATGTTGGTTTATATGTATTAAATAAAGTAAGTTTATATAAATTTCATTTTTACTATTAGTTTTAAAAGGTATAACATGTATTCGAGTATTTTGCACTTCAATAAGTATATATATATGTATTTATTTTATATATAAGTAGTTATATATAGTATATCTATATTTTTACTTATACCAATTATCATCATCAATCCAGTTTGACTTGATTTCGTAAATTCCTATTTATCAGCTTCGTTCGTCGATTCGAGTTCAATCTTGCCTTGTGTTGAGATTTCGTGCCTGGATTTCGTAACCACTTTATTGTCTATCTCTCTAACCTCGAAAGGTGAGCAATCACTCACGATTAACGTTCTTTTATTATTTAAATTTGATTTCATTAGAAATAGCAATTGAAATATGCTGCTGTAGTTATTTACATTGTTATATATGCTATTATCTATAACTGTTCACCTGTGACATCTGACACCAGTATCTAGTATTATATGCCTGTTATTACTATTATCTATAACTGTTCACCTGTGACATCTAACACCCGTATCTGTTATTTATATTGATGATATATGCATGTTGTTGTATTTTATATTATCTGTTATCACTCTGCAAGTTCCCTGTTAGTATAGAATTCACTATGGGTTGAAATGATACATACCCGAACGGACTTTAGAATAGGAGAATTTCGTTATGGGTTGAAATGATAAACCCAAGCGATTTTCATTTGAATTGAAATTGGGATTACGGGTCGAAATGATATCTACCCGTATATATTTAAATTTCGGATTGAAATGATAAATATCCATATCACTTAACTATATGATAGATATATATACAAACACCGTTGGTCAATATATATAAACATTTTGAAAATAAATTTTATGGTTTTGGAAAGAAATATATGGTTTTAAATAAAAGTTGATTTTTAAATTATTGCATAAATAGTAATGATATATATAGATTATATAATGATATTTAATTTAATTAAGATGGATTTAATACATATAAAATGTTAAGTATAAAATTTATATTTCAAAATAGATTTTTGGTAAAAATTTGAATAAGTTAAGGTTGGGAAGATAATTTGAATCTAGTAAAGAATTTTACTTAATTAAACCAATATAAAGCTTATTGAAATTGGAATTTAAGATATGATTTATAACTTGAGTTTGATTTAAAAAAAAATTAATGAATATTTCTTGTTTAAATAAATTTAAGGAAATATTTAGTAAAAATGAAATTTAAGGCTAGTTAAATGATATTGAATTTATTAAGTGAATATTCCCTGATTAAATAATAATAAAATTAAATCAAGTGCTATATGAAACTGTTAAATTTAACTTTGAAAATGTTGAATATTAAAGCTTTGAAATATATTGAAAATTTAAAGGGTATATTTAGAACTGAATTGAATTGATGAATTGAGCTTTGAATAAATTTGAATATGGAATTTGAAGTTGATTTGAATCGATTGCGAGACTTGAGAAAATTAAATGCTTTACTTTATAAATTAATTAATATATATACTATTTGGGAAAATAGTTATATTTGAAATGAATTGATATTTGGGTTTTTAAGTATAAATTAAATTTAAATGGCCATGGTGTTATAATGTATATTTCCACCTTGTAGATAGTTCTGAAGATCCTTAGAGGATGGTTATCCCAAACATCCTTTAAGTTACTTGTATTTCAGTTGATATTTCACTTGAGTTGGATTTATTTATATAAGAATGTTAATCCTGACTCGAGTGTTTTGTATTTTGCTTTACGCTCGGGTCAGACCGAGTGATACAGCATTTGAGACTCACCCTTGGAGTTTGGAGCTTCCTTTGGAGATCCAACTATCGCCTCAGCTTTCAGCTCTTCTAGTTGATTTGTTCAAAGAAGTCATCTGTTGTACTGGAGACTTCACTGCATTTGAGTTATTCTGTTGTATTTTATTTCTAACTCTGACGTTTATATAGTAGCTTCATGAACTACTATTTTATCTATTCCGCTGCGTATTATTGTATTACTCTGTGTTTGTGATTCTGTGATTGATTTATTTACTACATATGCTGAGTTTTGCCAAATTTTAAATTAACAACGCGGTATTTTGAGCAATTCAATTCCGGCATGAGTGTCTACCTATGCACTTATAATGGATGCGAATGGTCCAAAATATCGGGTCGTTACAGTTGGTATCAGAGCCAGGTTCTAGGCAAAACTTAGCATATATAATAAATTTATTTACAGAATCACTTTCGTTCGAGTTTGAATCTCTTCTGTTTGGCTCGATTTCCTTTAAACTTTGGAACGTTTCTGGCGGTTCCAAAATTCATTCTTGTCTCTCCCTATTTGTATTCTTTTGATTCTGGAGGATCCCATAACTCCACTTCGAATGATCTCTATAAGAATAGGATCCCACCAATCTTTGAATGATTTGTAAAGGGGTGGAACTCCTTCACAATTGGCATTGATTCACCGGAGATTCCTATATCTTTGGTTTAGATGCCGCTATCTCTTGCGATAGAATGTTGATTTTTCTTGGAATTCTGCATCGATCTTGTTCCTGAAGTCACGGTTGACCCGGTTAAGGTCGCCCGCGATTTGTGTAAGTATATCCATCTTCTATTTTGAAATTTAATTATCTCATCTTCATGCGAGCCTTTCTTCGAATCAGAATTCTATTTGATTAGAGACCCTCTAATTTGAATCCCTATCTTCATTTTGAGATATATTCTTAAATCATCCTTTGAAAAATCGGGTTTGATTATATTTTGAAATTGTTTTATATATCGAAATTATTATTTTGATAAGTATGATTTTATTCTATATATATAAAAGGTGAAATGTTTTCGATAAAGATTATATACCCTTTTTAAAATGAGAATTTGAGGTTTCGAAAGGATTTGAAATTTTGAAAAAATATATAAGAAATTTGATTTATCTAAAAAAATGATTTATGACTAAAGGATTTTAAATTTGAAATTCGAGAATTGAACCCCGGTATTTTTGAAATTGGTTTTAAGATTTTGAAATATGTAATAATAATATGATTTAAAAGTATTTCCCGAATAAGAAATGTTTCAAATGATTTTTAATGAGTTTCGAAGAAATTCCAAAAGAAGTTTGAGAAAATAGAAGTCCAGAACTCACTTATGTCGCTGGAAAATAATTTTGGTGATGAGTGCACGCATCATCGACATTGATTTTCGAGTTTCAGAGTGAGGGATAGGCCACTTTAATAGCATTGCTATGCGAGTGATTTTGTGAAACCATTTTGATTTCAAATTCCGAAGTAAGATTTGATATTCGAAAGATATATGTATATTTGAAATGATTTGAAGTAAGCCGGTGTTCGTTCCTCGAGTTTCGGATTTGATATAACCCTATCTATTAAAATTGATTTACTGATTTGTTGCTGATTTCCAACTCCTGAATTTGAAAATGATTTCTTCAACTATTTCATAGGTTCGAGCACTTCCAAATCAAGGTTAACTTTTCAAAGCTAAATTTTTTGAAAAGTATGAATTATTTGATAAAGTATAAAAATTTGTTTTGAATGTTTAAGTATGAAGTAATATGATTTAAATAAGTTGAAACTGTTTTGTTAAGTATATGAATAAGGCAAATTTTAAATTTTTCTAATATGAAATTTAGATTGAAATGTTTTAAAAGAATTTGGTCTTCAAAATATTTTGAATAAAATTTAGTTTAAATGTTTTAACTTAGTAACATCTTTATGAAACTATATATTTTACAAGTTGGAATAAATATATAAGTTGTACGTATGTTATTTTATTCGCATAATTAATTTGATCCAAGTTTGAGTACACAAGTTCGAGGTGGATTACACCATTTCGTGTTAGGATTTTTCATTCGATTCTTGATGGCGAATATTTGATATGGATTTTGGGCTCGATTCTAGAATTCTCTATCATAGTATATGGCTATGCAAGGAGACTGATGGCTTCTAGTCGAGAAACCATATCGAAGTCCGCATTAGGAAAGTCGAATGGACAATACTAGTTCGAAAGCGAACTTGTGTGATCGAGCGAGCGATAAAATGTGATTCTGCGAAATGATGGCGTATGTACACCTTATATTCTATTATCATTGATATATTTTGGCGCTGAAATTGAAAGCTGTCGAGTTAGAATATCTTTGCTTACTAAAAGAAAATTTCCAATTTAAATTACAAAGATATATAACCCATAAAAGCAAAGATATTCAATCCCATATGGCTCTTCATACAGCGAAATTTATTTTGAAAATTTTGATCCTTATATAAGATGGACCTTATGTAAGTATAAGATGATTTTGAAAATATTTGATTTTGGAAATGAATTGGTTGACTTAAATTATTGATTTGTAAATTTGGATTTATTTCTAAACCTATTATTTTGGGAAATTTTGAAACTAAAGAAAATTAATTTGAGAAGAAATAATTTGGTGAAATTGTATATGATTTTGAAATTGAACTGATATTGAAACAAATTGAAATTTGAGAACCTTGTGTTACTAAATACTTGAATTGGGAGTTGTCGAACTTATATAAAATTGATTTGTATGAGTATGAAATTGATTCGAAAACTATGGATTTGAAAAGGGTACTCAATTTGAAAAGTGAAATCTTATATAATTAAAGTCTATATAAGTGTGATTTGATATACTTTTGATTTTGGAAAAGTATTTGATTTGAAAATTAAATCTTATATATATTGGATTTTATATAAGTACGATATTTGAAAGTGATTTGAAAAGGTACTATATGATACATATTTTCGAAGTAAAGATATGGAAAGTGCCTTCTGCTTGATATCTGATTTGTGGCCACATCTTGGATTCATTCTATCGATATTATTCTCTCTGATTTTTGGTTTTCCGGATATGATACTCGAGTGTCCTTCGAATTCCATGGCGTTACCCATGGTCTTACGAGCGCGACTGCACAGCGCAACTGCCTGGCTGAGTCTTGCCTAGGGGTACGGATTGATTCCTGGGGGATCCAGGCGTAACCATTGTGTATCCTGCAATCTGTGTAGGTCGCGAATAGTAGCGCAACTGCTTGGCTGAGTCTTGCCTGGGGGTACGGATTGTTTCCTGGGGGATCTAGGCGTAACCATTGTGTATCCTGCATTCTACTAGTCATCATGGTGTAACTCGCAGGGCTGAGAAAGCTTATGGATATGGATTGTTTCCTGGGGGATCCAGGCGTAACCATTGTGTATCTACGAACCATGGTTAGACAAATGTTTTGTTTGTTGTTTTGTTTGGATTGTACTTTCCATATCTGTTTTAAAAGGTTTTTCAAGTATTTTCACTGGATGTTGAAACAAGTCTACTAAGTACCTGGAGAATTCTAGCTTTGCGCCTGATCAACGCACTGCCAGAGTCTGCAAGAACGAGGATAAACTTGTTGAAACATCGAGTTATAAAAGTATTTTCGAAAGGAAAATTTGTTTCGTTATAAAAATAATTTATTATAAAAGTATTTCCAACAAAGGAATTCTGTATTAATATTTGAAATTGAAATTCTAATGGTTTGAATTAATTATTCATGCCCGATACTATTCTTTCGAATCTACCTTATCTGCTCAGCTTTATTTATTCACCTATATTATGTCTCTCCAAGTCCTTCTTTTCCTTGTTGACTATACCCTTTTAAATATTGTTTATTTATATAATATTTGGTTTAATAGAAAATTTTAGTGCTATAGATATTTTAGAGGTTATTAATTAAATAAAACATATTTAAAGTAAATGATTATTGACTTATTAATAATATTTGAAAAGTATTTTAGATAGAATTAATAAATTTATGAACTATGGATTTAATGTTTTCAATTAGCTTCTTTGTAAATATAAGTAATAATGTAAATAATTGTTTTCAAATGATTTTCATACATTTATAAAGGTGTCATTTAAACATATAAATGGTATTTATAAAGGAAGCAAGAAATTTTACAAATGGATTTTTGAAAGGTTTTAAAGTATATAAGATAATTGAATTGCAAATGAAGTTTTCAAATTTTAAGTAAAATTTATATAGTTTAAATTAATTGTTTAATCTTGACTTTCAATCTATCTTTTATTTCTGGTTGTTCTATTCTCATACCTCCTTCCTTTTCGGGGACGAAAAGTTTTGAGTGGGGGAGAATGTAACGACCCGAAAATTTTAACTGTTTCAATAACGTAATTAAACTGAATTTTTATGAAATTTTAAATAGTTGAATTTGGAAATAAGATTTAATATTTGGAATACGGTTATTTAATCATAACAACTGGTAAATTTTCATCAAATAATATTGAAGTTCATTTTATTGTGTAATTTTATTTCAAATTTAACCGGTTAATAATAGTGAATTTAAAAGTTTTCCGAAACCAAAATATGTCAACAGGAGAAAATTTATTCAGAGCATTCTGAATCAGACTGTGAAATTCGTTTCGCGAAATTCGAACGTTTCTAGCTCCGTTTGGATTTTTCCGTACGGAATAGAAACGTATATCAGGGTCCGTATGGACTTTTGATAGGAAGGTCCTGACACTTTTATTTCTGTTTCCTTCTGTCCGTCTCGTCGCACTGATCACTGTGATGTATTCATCGGTGTATTTCGGAGTCCGATACGCGACGGAATCAACAGAATGCAAAATGTGACGATTCGCCAAATTGGATCCATTTGCAATTCTGTGTCCTCCATCTGGTTCAGCTTGTTGTGTTAATCACATGTATAACCTGTGTCCTTTTATATTCGTCAGTTTTGAAACTCAAAAGTCAAAAATCTGAAAAGGCAAACGTTTTCTGGGTGCACATATTTCATTTCTCTTTCGGTTGTTATCAAATTCTTTTGCATTCGTTCTTCACTATTTTTCTCCATCTCCTTTTTGCCTGCTCCTTCCTTTTGTCATACCTCTCCCTTGAAATCCAATAAACCTCACCACCGCAAGCCTCTACATCGCATTCCTTTCCGCCTTCACCTACTCCACGGCAAGCCAAGCCAAGCCTCTACGTCCCTACTTCTGGCCAGCCGAACGCCATTGCCTCATCGCCTCTTTCTCTATTCTTTCTCACGCCCTCACCACGTTTCATCACAGAGCACCCAACTCGTCCCCAATATTTTCACCACCTCCCCGAGCTGTTCGACCAAACCGTCCACCGTTTGGCATCCCTTCGTCCATCATCCAACCCCTCCGCCGCTGCATCTCCAAGCACAACCAACCACGTCAGCCTCCACTTTCCACACATGCCCAAACCCGTATCCCACCTCGGCCAATACCCGAGCACCAACTGATTTCTTCACCCAACCGCTTGGCGACCCATTCAATATTCCACCGTTTCCACCTTTCCACTGCCCCATCCACCCACGTGCCCCTTCCCTACAAAACCCGAAGGCACCAAAGTACCCACAGCCCGTGCTTCCTCCTATTTCCTCCGCCTGTGCAACCGACCCCGAGCCTCTAGCAACCACCACCTTGAAGCCGACAAACCCCAGCCACCCACCCGTGCATGCTGAGCCCACATAACCCATCGACCACCACATCGACAGCCGCTCTTCCTTCCTCTCGTGCCGCAACCGAACCGAGCCTTGCATCTCCACCTTGCAGCGGTGCTTTGATCTTCTTGTGACAAACGATATATATATATATATGATCGTAAGTATAATCTATGTCATAGTAGAATATGGTATATTATTTACAGCTTATACTTTCAGTAATATGTTATATAAGTTTATATAGTTAAACGTTATCGATTTATAAATTTTATGTACATATCGATTTATAAATCTATTTATTATATATATTTGCCAAGCCGAGTATTTTATCTTTGTTGTGCTTCTCTGATAATATTTATATATACTTTTGTTGTTTATATATATGTTTATTTAATTAAGATTATATTATATATTAGTTTATAAAGTTGATAAAGTATACAATTTATATAGATGTTACAGAACATGCAAAGTTTCGGCAGTATACATTTGTGTATACGATGCGTGTGTTGTAAAATATGTTATATTATAATGCATATCATGGGTCTAGTTATATTAGTTATGATTGTAAAATATGTTATTTTAGTCTATTTATATATATGCCAAAATATTAAGGGTGGACATATATAAGCCTACAACTATTTTATTTTGTAACAACATATGTATAGTTTGTCTGTTGTGCTCTGTGTTTATATTAAAACTAAATATTTAAAGTATATATATATTTTGAAAGTTGTTATACGTATTGGTTACATATGTTGTTTAGGCTATTCCTAATTTTGAATTTGCACGAGTGTGTGTGTGTATATATATATATGGTTATATAAGATTTTTTTATGTTATATATACATGTTGGTTTATATGTATTAAATAAAGTAAGTTTATATAAATTTCATTTTTACTATTAGTTTTAAAAGGTATAACATGTATTCGAGTATTTTGCACTTCAATAAGTATATATATGTATTTATTTTATATATAAGTAGTTATATATAGTATATCTATATTTTTACTTATACCAATTATCATCATCAATCCAATTTGACTTGATTTCGTAAATTCCTATTTATCAGCTTCGTTCGTCGATTCGAGTTCAATCTTGCCTTGTGTTGAGATTTCGTGCCTGGATTTCGTAACCACTTTATTGTCTATCTCTCTAACCTCGAAAGGTGAGCAATCACTCACGATTAACGTTCTTTTATTATTTAAATTTGATTTCATTAGAAATAGCAATTGAAATATGCTGCTGTAGTTATTTACATTGTTATATATGCTATTATCTATAACTGTTCACCTGTGACATCTGACACCAGTATCTAGTATTATATGCCTGTTATTACTATTATCTATAACTGTTCACCTGTGACATCTAACACCCGTATCTGTTATTTATATTGATGATATATGCATGTTGTTGTATTTTATATTATCTGTTATCACTCTGCAAGTTCCCTGTTAGTATAGAATTCACTATGGGTTGAAATGATACATACCCGAACGGACTTTAGAATAGGAGAATTTCGTTTTGGGTTGAAATGATAAACCCAAGCGATTTTCATTTGAATTGAAATTGGGATTACGGGTCGAAATGATATCTACCCGTATATATTTAAATTTCGGATTGAAATGATAAATATCCATATCACTTAACTATATGATAGATATATATACAAACACCGTTGGTCAATATATATAAACATTTTGAAAATAAATTTTATGGTTTTGGAAAGAAATATATGGTTTTAAATAAAAGTTGATTTTTAAATTATTGCATAAATAGTAATGATATATATAGATTAAATAATGATATTTAATTTAATTAAGATGGATTTAATACATATAAAATGTTAAGTATAAAATTTATATTTCAAAATAGTTTTTTGGTAAAAATTTGAATAAGTTAAGGTTGGGAAGATAATTTGAATCTAGTAAAGAATTTTATTTAATTAAACCAATATAAAGCTTATTTAAATTGGAATTTAAGATATGATTTATAACTTGAGTTTGATTTAAAAAAAAATTTAATGAATATTTCTTGTTTAAATAAATTTAAGGAAATATTTAGTAAAAATGAAATTTAAGGCTAGTTAAATGATATTGAATTTATTAAGTGAATATTCCCTGATTAAATAATAATAAAATTAAATCAAGTGCTATATGAAACTGTTAAATTTAACTTTGAAAATGTTGAATATTAAAGCTTTGAAATATATTGAAAATTTAAATGGTATATTTAGAACTGAATTGAATTGATGAATTGAGCTTTGAATAAATTTGAATTTGGAATTTGAAGTTGATTTGAATCGATTGCGAGACTTGAGAAAATTAAATGCTTTACTTTATAAATTAATTAATATATATACTATCTGGGAAAATAGTTATATTTGAAATGAATTGATATTTGGGTTTTTAAGTATAAATTAAATTTAAATGGCCATGGTGTTATAATGTGAAGACCCAAAATTATTGAGATAAGAATAATTTAAATAAAGTCAGAAAAAGGAGAATTTTCAAAAAAAAAAAATAATACAGCCTGAAAATAAATAGTGAGAATAAGTTAAAAATATAATGAAGGGAATAGTTGTTTTCAGTAAAACAAAAATGAAAATGGTAATTAAATATATGAATACATTTGTACATCAAGAGAAAATAAATAGCTTGAAGCATTAACAAGGAATCAATTCATAAAAGAGTATACATGTATACATTACAGTTTAGCATAAAGAAAATAAACAATGCAAGATAGTCACATGAGAATAAGGTGTGTGTATGAAACATGCAAATAGCATGCAAATCAGAAAAGAAAAGAAAAGTTAAAAACAACTGAAAATACCCGAATTGGAAATCAGAAAGAAAATGGCATTTCTAGCCATGACATTATATGTAAAATTCTCTCAACTGTATGGGGATAAGATGGGTTTTTCATTCTACTAAAACCCTAAACAATGTTTTAAATACTAAAAGGGAAGCAGCAGTCTCACTGCAGAAAAACAGAAAACATTAAGAAAAGAAAGGAGAGCAATCCAAAGCCATTGTTCAAGTTAAAGAATTCTCAGGGAAAAGAGGCAGGAAGGTGAGTGATTAATCAATCTATGAGGCTTAAGGCATTAAGACCCAAGTTAAGGGCAGCCATATTATTTTATAGAAACCATATCATGTTTGTGCTTGATCTATTTTTTCAGTATAAATGAATGCTGAAAATAGTAGGAGTTTTAATAAATCTTTGGTTGATGATTTGGTTTGCTTTGTTTGATTGTTTGATAAGAAAGAAATACCATGATCACTGATATAGATCCAGCACCTTAAAACACCAGTTTATAAATATGGTTAGTAAGACAAATACATTTTTATTGTGAAGTAGGGTATTACTGAAAAATGAACTAGGCAGTGTGAATAAAGGAGGTTCATGCTCATGTCTGGATTGTTTTAAACTTAAGGTGAACAATGCAATAAATCATTTATGTGCTGATTTGTTTAGATCTTAAGCTAAAATGTTTTATGGGTTTTTCTCAAAAACCTTACCCTATGTTCACAGTAGAATAGAGTATAAGAATTTCTATATAACTTTCCAGGATTTGTTTAAGTGATCATGATATTCCTGAATATAGAAGATATGCAGTGTTAAAACAAATTTTGAATCAAACAATTGGAAAATGAGATGTGGTATTCTTTTCATGAATGTTACTATGGTTAGCTGAAATGCCTGAGTGAGTTAACCCTCTCTGATTAAAAAAAAATAAGAAAGAGAAGAAAAGAACATAGCAGCATTTCAAGAGTTAATAAGATTTTCTGAAAGAAAATGAGAATGGTCTCTAGATTGTAAAAACTAATCTAGGAGTAAAGCCTTGATCTATCCATCATAAGGGGGATGATGGGTATGTGCATGACTTGTTTAAGTCCTATAGGCCTTGGTGCAAGGGTTAACAGAATTGAGTCCCTTGCAATGCACACATGGTGTTCAATGGCAAAGAGTTAAGACCAAATTAAATTTTTAAATTGAGATTGAGAGCTGAGCTATGGAAATTAAAATGAGTTAATTCCATAGGAGTATGTGTACATGTATACTGAATTGAATGGATGTATGGATGCTTGTGTGCATATGTGTTAGTAGGGGCTTATACATGTTCATATCCCCAGTTTACATTATGAATCCAAATAAGCATCAAGCACATAAATTCTCTGCACAATAATTTAAATGTCAAGTTATTATATTTTGATTTCACTCATACCAGAATTTTATTCTGACCCTATTTGTTGCCTTGCAATAATTGGGGTGTCTCATTTTTATGGAGGCAGTCCAAAATATTGCTGCAGGAAGAGATGTATAAGTGGCTTGCTTGCATGGATATTTGAAGATCTTCATGAATTAAGGAAAAATAGATGCTTAAGGAAGTAGCAGTATAATCTGTAATAGATAATCTAGGCAAACTTTCTTTTATTTTGTGTATTCTCAGCAATGATGCTTATTTTGTTCACTTGAAAAGAACATGTAAAAACTTAAGTATTCTGTGGGGTTTGTGAGTTACTGATTTAAGCAACTTATTTATATGATTTCTGGTGGAAAAGTGATGAAGGAAGTATGCCATATAATATGATATGTGGACATACATACCTTGGCAAGGTTTAAGTGATTTTAAATTATAAAGATAAGGCTGTTATTGAGAAGTATGCTATGAATTTTGTTAAATGGATAGGTGAATCTGGTCCTGGCTAACCAGTAAGGCTTGACCATGACTTATAATTGATATAGGTCCATGCAAAGGCTGGTAGGCATAGCCTGTAATCTGGTTTTGGGCATTTGATTTTCCCCAGCAAAAAAAAAAAAAAAAACTTGTATTGCTTGGTGTAATAAGCTCATATGTATGCTAGATACTTGTAGGCATCACTGCAAAATTAGACTCATCTAATTTTTGATTTCTGGATACTTAATTCAAATCTGGTAATATTGAGTCATAGTCAAAACCAGTAGTGATTTGTAGAGGCATGTTGTCTTGTTTGTAATGAGCATCTCCACAATTCAATAGAATAATGACCACTAACATTTGTTGTCTTTCCTAGAAAATCATCAGTTGTTTTCATTATAAGTTCATCCGGGAAGTCTTGCATTTTGTCAGGTCATTTTGCCTTTAGACACATTGTCTGCACATATGTTCTTAGTCTCCATTTAAAATGATAGTTTGAGTTAGCACTCTAGTATGACTGTGTTGTTTTCCTCTGCTTAGCCTTTAAATCAGTTTGTAATTTCAATGTTCACCTGATTATTGCTACTTAGTAAATTAAAGCATGGGTATTTCATCTGATAAAAAGATTGTTTGAAGATGAAATGAGTAACACCAGTTAAACTAAATAGCATGGATTAGGTTGAACACTTTTTACTTATTATAGAACAATAAGTATCATATTACAAAAATCCCAGGATTAAATTGTATGGCTTTTAGATTCAGGGATAAACCAGTAGGTGAAATAGGATAAGAACATAAGAGAACTAGTGGTATATAACCCTAAGGTAAATCAGGCTTGAGTTCTAAAAAGAAAAAAAAAATGAAAAACAAAAATTGTGTTTGAACCGACCAGCATAGCACTCGAACTCGTGACCTTGTATGTATAAGTTAGGCGCGTTTCCATTACGCCTAGATGTTGCTTGTGTTTCTTTAGGATCCACTTTATTTTATACTGACTTTGACATTATTCTGAACTTAGCACAAACACCTATATTAAAAGCTTGTTTACTAGTGATTATTTCTTGATCACTTCAGTATTGAGTTGCTTTGCTATTTTAATCACTCTGATCAGCAAAGAACCATTTATATATCTTCACATATATAAATGATAGGATTTATTTTAAATACTGATATATTTATATTAGTAAAATTCAGGATCTTGGGAAGAATTAGATTAAGGGTAGTGATCCATTGACATGTATATATATATATGTATATATAGTGTGAAAAAAAAAAAAACTAAACAGAAAATTCACTAAAAATAAATCAAGAAGAAGTGGGTCACTTCAGTTGGTATCAGAGCTATGTTGTTAAAACATAGCATAATTATATAGTAATGATAGAAATAAATATTTTCAGTAGAAACAAATTGCAGAAAATAATTGAATTAGAAATATGACTAATTAGCTATGCAATTGAATAGTGAATCATGGTAGGAAGACCACCAAGTCATGGAGCAGGATCCTCCAATGCAACACCAATGGTCAATTTGCAAGATTTGGTGAGGGCATTTAGAGAGGGAGCAGTGCATAGAGAAGAAAATCCTCATGAGGAATTGTCTAAGCTATTGAAGACATTTTCAAATTTAGGAGGCAAGGATTTTGAAGGCACTGAGGGAGTTATGGGAGTGCAGACATGGTTGAGAACTTTGGATAGGATATTTGCAGATATGCAAATAAATGATCAAAGGAAGAGGCAAATTGCTTCCAGAAGACTCAAGGGAGCAGCACTTGATTGGTGGGAGGTCATTATCACAGGGAGGCCAGAAAATGAGATAACATGGGATCAATTCAAGGAGATGCTTGAGGCAAGATTTGTCCCAGCAACAGCCAAGGCAACACTGCTGGAGGAATTTATAAGGCTGAGGCAAGGGCCAATGAGTGTAACTGAATACATACAAAAATTTGAGAGCTTATCCAAGTATGGAACCATGCTCATAGGGAATGAAGAATTAAAGAATTCCAGATTTATTCAAGGACTTAATGCTAATTTAAGTAGAGCAATGCTACCCTACAAAGACAAAACCTTTGATCAAGTCATAGATCTTACTCTCTCTTTTGAACAACATGATAATGCCAGAGAAAAATTCAGGAGCATGAGGGCTAACAACAACAATAAAAAAGGGAAAAATAGAACTCACCCTTATGATAAGAGAAATTCAAATCAGAAGGTTGAAGGAGCAACCAGTGGAGAAGTCAAGAAGAAGATTATTTGCTA
Source organism: Allium fistulosum (assembly GCA_030737815.1). Classification (NCBI taxonomy): domain Eukaryota; kingdom Viridiplantae; phylum Streptophyta; class Magnoliopsida; order Asparagales; family Amaryllidaceae; genus Allium; species Allium fistulosum. The sequence goes on along the minus strand of CM060905.1, from coordinate 861,827,671 downwards.
CAATTGTGGTAAAGAAGGACACATGAGTAATAGGTGTCAGGCAGCTAAGAAAACCCCATTCAGTTGCTACAACTGTGGGAAAGAGGGTCATATTAAAAAGAATTGCCCAGAATTCAAAAAGGGAGCAAAGGTAGGAGCACTTGAGGGAAAAGCAACTGCAGTGGGAAGTTCTGGACAATTGGAAGGTATACTTCTAATTAAAGATCACCCCATCTCAGTTATATATGACACTGGAGCAACACATTCACTAATATCCCAAGACATAGTGAATAAATTAACTCTCACATGCTATTTAGTTGATAATCCCTTGTCTATTCAAAGTCCCCTGGGTAGCTCTTGTTTGCTAGGATTGAAATGTTTGGGAGTAGAATTAAACATAGGAGGAAATGTGTTTAAATCTGATTTGTTTGTATTAAAATACCCTGGAATAGGAATTATTTTAGGGGTAGATTGGTTGAGCAAATTCAAAGCAATTTTGAATTTGGAAAATTTTACTATTTCTCTGAAAACAGAAAATGGTAAAAATATTATAGTCATGAGTGAAATTGCTAAAATCAATTACCTTAACCAAATATGTAGCATGACTGAGAAAGAATTAACACTTGAAGACATAAAAATTATAAATGAATACCCAGATGTCTTTGGTGAAGTCATAGGTGTTCCAGAAAATAGGCAAGTAGAATTTCAAATAAGGCTAATCCCAGGAGCAAGCCCAATCATCAAGAAGCCTACTAGGATGGGTCCTAAAGAATTAGTGGAATTGAAACATCAGTTGGAAGAACTGGAGCAGAAAGGCTTCATAAGGCCTAGTAGTTCAAACTGGGGTTCTCCAGTTGTATTTGTGAAAAAGCATGATGGTACTTTGAGAATGTGCATAGATTATAGGGAATTAAACAAAGTCACCATTAAAAATAAGTATCCACTTCCCAGAATTGATGATTTGTTTGATCAGTTAAGTGGAGCAAGGATTTTCTCAAGGCTAGACTTAGCCTCTGGATTTCACCAAATGAAGGTTGAAGAGGAAAGTATTAAATACACAGCATTCAACACAAGGTATGGGCTATATGAATATTTAGTAATGCCTTTTGGATTGACAAATGCACCATCATATTTTGTAGATTTAATGAATAGAACATTTAGAGATTTTCTGGATAAATTTGTGGTTGTTTTTATTGATGACATATTAGTGTATTCAAAATCAGAAGAAGAACATGCAAAACACTTGCATCTGGTTTTATCTAGACTGAGGGCACATGATTTAAAAGCCAAATTCTCTAAGTGCACATTTTGGCAGAAGGAAGTAAAATTTTTGGGGCACATAGTATCACAACAAGGGGTTAGTGTAGACCCAAATAAGGTGATGGCAGTGCAATCTTGGAGCAGACCCAAATCAGTAACTGAGGTGAGGTCATTTTTGGGAATGGCAGGCTATTATAGGAGATTTATAAAAGATTTTGCAAGGATAGCTATCCCATTGACCAAGCTAACTAAAAAGGAGCAACCCTATGTGTGGACAGAGAAGTGTGAACAAGCTTTCATATCACTAAAGAAGGCACTGGTAGAAGCTCCAGTTTTACAAGTGCCAGAAGGCAATGAAGAATTAGTAGTTTACACAGATGCTAGTGGATCTGGATTGGGGGCAGTACTTATGCAACATGGTAGAGTCATAGCTTATGCATCAAGGCAACTCAAGCCAAATGAAACTAGGTATGCTACACATGACTTAGAACTAGCTGCTGTGGTGTATGCATTGAAACTATGGAGACATTATTTATTGGGTGCTAAGTTTGAATTGTTTACTGATCACAAGTCACTTAAGTATTTGTTTTCCCAAAAAGACTTGAACATGAGACAACATAGGTGGGTAGAATTTCTAGCTGCCTATGATCTTGATATATTGTATACCCCTGGAAAAGCTAATAAAGTAGCAGATGCATTAAGTAGACATCAAGCTAAATTGGCAAGCTTAATGATGGCAGAGTTCAAGGATTTGACAATTCTTAGTGAGGTGGAAGTGAAAGAAGAAACTAGTGTATCAGATAAGACACACAATAAGATGATTGAATATGGTAAATTAAGCCTCATATCCTTAAATTCAACACTGGTTGATAAAATAGGACAAATGCAGAATCAAGATATAAATTTGAAGGAGAAAAAGAACATGATATCCCAAGGCATGACAGTGGAAAACTATGAGGTAGATGGTAAAGGATACTTAAGGAAAAAGGGGAAACTCTGCATACCAAATGTAGAGGAACTAAAGCAAGAAGTTATGGATGAGCATCACAAAACAAAGTATACTATCCATCCTGGTGGTACAAAAATGTACCATGATCTCAAGAGAAATTATTGGTGGCCAGGAATGAAAGGGGCAGTAGCAAAATATGTGGCAAATTGCTTAACATGCCAACAAGTAAAGGCAGACTATCAAAGACCCTCAGGCCTATTGCAACCTTTGGAAGTGCCTACCTGGAAATGGGAGAGTATATCAATGGATTTTGTGGATGGTTTGCCAAGAACAAGAAGGGGAAATGATAGTATTTGGGTAGTGGTTGATAGACTCACAAAAACAGCACACTTCATCCCAATAAGTTCAAACAGAAATGCTCACAAGCTAGCTCAATTGTTTGTAAAGGAGATAGTAAGATTGCATGGCATCCCCAAGACTATCATTAGTGATAGAGATACTTTGTTTACTTCAAGATTTTGGAGTAGCTTTCAAGAAGCTATGGGGACAGAATTAAGCTTAAGCACATCCTACCATCCACAAACTGATGGACAAACTGAGATTGTTAATAAAGTTTTAGAGGATTTGTTGAGAGCATGCATACTTGATTTTGGAGGCAACTGGGAAGATCATATTTATTTAGCTGAGTTTGCTTATAATAACAGCTACCAATCCACTATAGGAATGGCTCCATTTGAGGCTTTATATGGGAAGCCTTGTTTATCTCCTGCATGTTGGATGGAGGCTGGTGAAAGGGTGTTGCTTGGACCAGACCAGGTAAAAGAAACTTCTACAAGAATTGAGTTAGTGAGGCAAAGAATGAGAGTGGCTCAAGAGAGACAGAAAGCTTATGCAGATAAAAAGAGGAGGCCAGTAGAGTTTGAGGTGGGAGACTATGTGTTTCTCAAAGTTTCACCAATGAGGAAAATATTGAGATTTGGAAAAGCAGGGAAACTGTCACCAAGGTATGTAGGACCATATGAAATTGTTCAAAGAATTGGGACTTTAGCTTATAGGTTGAAGTTACCAGAGGAATTGAGCAAAATACATGATGTATTTCATGTGTCTCAATTAAGAAAGTGGGTGCATGATAAGAAAACTATTCTTGAATCCCCTACACATGTTGAAATTCAAGAAAACCTGGTTTATACAAAGGAACCAGTGGGTATAGTGGCTAGAGAAGAGAGGAAATTAAGAAACAAAATAATTAAATTGGTAAAAATTCAGTGGAGTCTGGATGAGAATGATTGTACATGGGAGGCTGAAGATAGAATGAGGGATAAATATCCTAATCTATTTTCTGCTTAAAAGGTATGTTTAAAAACTATGATGAAACCTTAAAATTTTTTTTTATGTGTGTTTGATTGATTTAAAATGAATGAGTTTCTAAAAATTCATTCAATTGAAATTATGCTTTGTATACATTTGGATGGAAATGTATGAGAGAATAATTGTGGGACACAATTCCTTTTAGGAGGAGAGTATGTGAAGACCCAAAATTATTGAGATAAGAATAATTTAAATAAAGTCAGAAAAAGGAGAATTTTCAAAAAAAAAAAATAATACAGCCTGAAAATAAATAGTGAGAATAAGTTAAAAATATAATGAAGGGAATAGTTGTTTTCAGTAAAACAAAAATGAAAATGGTAATTAAATATATGAATACATTTGTACATCAAGAGAAAATAAATAGCTTGAAGCATTAACAAGGAATCAATTCATAAAAGAGTATACATGTATACATTACAGTTTAGCATAAAGAAAATAAACAATGCAAGATAGTCACATGAGAATAAGGTGTGTGTATGAAACATGCAAATAGCATGCAAATCAGAAAAGAAAAGAAAAGTTAAAAACAACTGAAAATACCCGAATTGGAAATCAGAAAGAAAATGGCATTTCTAGCCATGACATTATATGTAAAATTCTCTCAACTGTATGGGGATAAGATGGGTTTTTCATTCTACTAAAACCCTAAACAATGTTTTAAAAACTAAAAGGGAAGCAGCAGTCTCACTGCAGAAAAACAGAAAACATTAAGAAAAGAAAGGAGAGCAATCCAAAGCCATTGTTCAAGTTAAAGAATTCTCAGGGAAAAGAGGCAGGAAGGTGAGTGATTAATCAATCTATGAGGCTTAAGGCATTAAGACCCAAGTTAAGGGCAGCCATATTATTTTATAGAAACCATATCATGTTTGTGCTTGATCTATTTTTTCAGTATAAATGAATGCTGAAAATAGTAGGAGTTTTAATAAATCTTTGGTTGATGATTTGGTTTGCTTTGTTTGATTGTTTGATAAGAAAGAAATACCATGATCACTGATATAGATCCAGCACCTTAAAACACCAGTTTATAAATATGGTTAGTAAGACAAATACATTTTTATTGTGAAGTAGGGTATTACTGAAAAATGAACTAGGCAGTGTGAATAAAGGAGGTTCATGCTCATGTCTGGATTGTTTTAAACTTAAGGTGAACAATGCAATAAATCATTTATGTGCTGATTTGTTTAGATCTTAAGCTAAAATGTTTTATGGGTTTTTCTCAAAAACCTTACCCTATGTTCACAGTAGAATAGAGTATAAGAATTTCTATATAACTTTCCAGGATTTGTTTAAGTGATCATGATATTCCTGAATATAGAAGATATGCAGTGTTAAAACAAATTTTGAATCAAACAATTGGAAAATGAGATGTGGTATTCTTTTCATGAATGTTACTATGGTTAGCTGAAATGCCTGAGTGAGTTAACCCTCTCTGATTAAAAAAAAATAAGAAAGAGAAGAAAAGAACATAGCAGCATTTCAAGAGTTAATAAGATTTTCTGAAAGAAAATGAGAATGGTCTCTAGATTGTAAAAACTAATCTAGGAGTAAAGCCTTGATCTATCCATCATAAGGGGGATGATGGGTATGTGCATGACTTGTTTAAGTCCTATAGGCCTTGGTGCAAGGGTTAACAGAATTGAGTCCCTTGCAATGCACACATGGTGTTCAATGGCAAAGAGTTAAGACCAAATTAAATTTTTAAATTGAGATTGAGAGCTGAGCTATGGAAATTAAAATGAGTTAATTCCATAGGAGTATGTGTACATGTATACTGAATTGAATGGATGTATGGATGCTTGTGTGCATATGTGTTAGTAGGGGCTTATACATGTTCATATCCCCAGTTTACATTATGAATCCAAATAAGCATCAAGCACATAAATTCTCTGCACAATAATTTAAATGTCAAGTTATTATATTTTGATTTCACTCATACCAGAATTTTATTCTGACCCTATTTGTTGCCTTGCAATAATTGGGGTGTCTCATTTTTATGGAGGCAGTCCAAAATATTGCTGCAGGAAGAGATGTATAAGTGGCTTGCTTGCATGGATATTTGAAGATCTTCATGAATTAAGGAAAAATAGATGCTTAAGGAAGTAGCAGTATAATCTGTAATAGATAATCTAGGCAAACTTTCTTTTATTTTGTGTATTCTCAGCAATGATGCTTATTTTGTTCACTTGAAAAGAACATGTAAAAACTTAAGTATTCTGTGGGGTTTGTGAGTTACTGATTTAAGCAACTTATTTATATGATTTCTGGTGGAAAAGTGATGAAGGAAGTATGCCATATAATATGATATGTGGACATACATACCTTGGCAAGGTTTAAGTGATTTTAAATTATAAAGATAAGGCTGTTATTGAGAAGTATGCTATGAATTTTGTTAAATGGATAGGTGAATCTGGTCCTGGCTAACCAGTAAGGCTTGACCATGACTTATAATTGATATAGGTCCATGCAAAGGCTGGTAGGCATAGCCTGTAATCTGGTTTTGGGCATTTGATTTTCCCCAGCAAAAAAAAAAAAACTTGTATTGCTTGGTGTAATAAGCTCATATGTATGCTAGATACTTGTAGGCATCACTGCAAAATTAGACTCATCTAATTTTTGATTTCTGGATACTTAATTCAAATCTGGTAATATTGAGTCATAGTCAAAACCAGTAGTGATTTGTAGAGGCATGTTGTCTTGTTTGTAATGAGCATCTCCACAATTCAATAGAATAATGACCACTAACATTTGTTGTCTTTCCTAGAAAATCATCAGTTGTTTTCATTATAAGTTCATCCGGGAAGTCTTGCATTTTGTCAGGTCATTTTGCCTTTAGACACATTGTCTGCACATATGTTCTTAGTCTCCATTTAAAATGATAGTTTGAGTTAGCACTCTAGTATGACTGTGTTGTTTTCCTCTGCTTAGCCTTTAAATCAGTTTGTAATTTCAATGTTCACCTGATTATTGCTACTTAGTAAATTAAAGCATGGGTATTTCATCTGATAAAAAGATTGTTTGAAGATGAAATGAGTAACACCAGTTAAACTAAATAGCATGGATTAGGTTGAACACTTTTTACTTATTATAGAACAATAAGTATCATATTACAAAAATCCCAGGATTAAATTGTATGGCTTTTAGATTCAGGGATAAACCAGTAGGTGAAATAGGATAAGAACATAAGAGAACTAGTGGTATATAACCCTAAGGTAAATCAGGCTTGAGTTCTAAAAAGAAAAAAAAAATGAAAAACAAAAATTGTGTTTGAACCGACCAGCATAGCACTCGAACTCGTGACCTTGTATGTATAAGTTAGGCGCGTTTCCATTACGCCTAGATGTTGCTTGTGTTTCTTTAGGATCCACTTTATTTTATACTGACTTTGACATTATTCTGAACTTAGCACAAACACCTATATTAAAAGCTTGTTTACTAGTGATTATTTCTTGATCACTTCAGTATTGAGTTGCTTTGCTATTTTAATCACTCTGATCAGCAAAGAACCATTTATATATCTTCACATATATAAATGATAGGATTTATTTTAAATACTGATATATTTATATTAGTAAAATTCAGGATCTTGGGAAGAATTAGATTAAGGGTAGTGATCCATTGACATGTATATATATATATGTATATATAGTGTGAAAAAAAAAAACTAAACAGAAAATTCACTAAAAATAAATCAAGAAGAAGTGGGTCACTTCATATAATGTATATTTCCACCTTGTAGATAGTTCTGAAGATCCTTAGAGGATGGTTATTCCAAACATCCTTTAAGTTACTTGTATTTCAGTTGATATTTCACTTGAGTTGGATTTATTTATATAAGAATGTTAATCCTGACTCGAGTGTTTTGTATTTTGCTTTACGCTCGGGTCAGACCGAGTGATACAACATTTGAGACTCACCCTTGGAGTTTGGAGCTTCCTTTGGAGATCCAACTATCGCCTCAGCTTTCAGCTCTTCTAGTTGATTTGTTCAAAGAAGTCATCTGTTGTACTGGAGACTTCACTGCATTTGAGATATTCTGTTGTATTTTATTTCTAACTCTGATGTTTATATAGTAGCTTCATGAACTACTATTTTATCTATTCCGCTGCATATTATTGTATTACTCTGTGTCTGTGATTCTGTGATTGATTTATTTACTGCATATGCTGAGTTTTGCCAAATTTTAAATTAACAACGAATTTTGAGCAATTCAATTCCGGCATGAGTGTCTACCTATGCACTTATAATGGATGCGAATGGTCCAAAATATCGGGTCGTTACACTTTTACACACACAAATATGGATTTCACGAGGAATCGATTAAGTCACAGATGATTTTAAATTTAATGTTTTTGAAATTGAAATTTTAATTTTAATTGATTTTGAAATGGGAAATTGGGGTTTAATATGTTAAAGCTTTTGAAAGGAGTTTTAAAGATATTTTGAATATCTTGAAATTTAAATAATTTAATTTGAATTTTGAATTCAAATAATTTGGAATTGAATCCCATGATTGGAAATTACGGTTAAAGATGTTATAAATGTGTTTATATGAATTGGAACCATTTTAAAATATTGGTTTGAGAATTTGAATTTAACCCAAGAACCTTAACTCGTATAAATGAATCAGATTTCCAAAATGAAAACTGTTTGTTTTAAAAGAATAAAAGCTTTCAGATAAGAAATGAAATTCCAGTTTAATTAAAGGAATTTCAAGTTTGAATTTAAAAAATGGTTTTTCAAGTTATGAATGAATTCTTTTTGAAAGCTATGAATTAAATCTGTTCATTTTTAATAGATTTGAAATGATGATTTGTTTAAACCATTTGAAATGGAATTATTTTGAAAGCTATAAGTTAAATCTTTGTTTTAAAGATTTAATGAGTTAATCCAATTGAAATGGGAATTAATTTGGAAAATATGTCAATATCTTTTGTTTAAAAGATTAAAGTGTGGAAATTTTTTAAACCATTGAAGGTTGTTAAAATGAATCTTTTGTTTAAAGATTTGAAAATGGTAATTTGTTTAACCATTTGAAAAGAAAGTTTGGGTTTAAGTTGTGACTTAATTGAAATCCCAATATCCATATGTTTTCAAATATTACGCTCGTTATTCGGTTTAGCCGGGAAAGGACCTTTGTGTCACATAACCCGTTCCGAAAAATGATACGTCGTATATGGATAGCATTTGAAGACCGGTGGTGAAGACCAGATATTTTCAAAAACGAAAGGACAACTCGTCGAATGTCTCTGCATCGACTGGTCCCCGGTATAGAGATTCTAGCATCCTTTGTGATGGGAAGTCCGGACGTGATTAGAAAATTATCCGGATTTGCAAGGGCTTCTTCGGAAGTGCCTTCGGTTCTGTTCGAACCCGGAACAGACTTGTATGGTTACATGTCTGACATTACATCTTGAGATATAAAGCAGATTCTTTCAAATACATTTCTGTTTGGTGGCGGAGAATTTATTCTCTTAGCTTAACACCCTTCTCCGAGACGTACGAGCTCAGAGGTTATGTAGTCTATGGTTATCAGCGATATATTCCCAATTTGGTAAGGTGACATGCTGAGTGATGATGTGCGTTGATGATCTATTGATCATTTGTGATCAAAGCACGGCTTTGTGAAAAAGCGTAGCTTTGTGGACGAGACCTCTTCGGACCTCACTCCCCGGAAATGGTCGAAACAGGAATATGCGGCAAGGTTATGAGGGTCGCGCCCTTTAGGGTATGTCATTTCCTTCTGGAAAAGGGTGGTATCAGGTATGGAGCCCTGTTATTTAACCTATGTGGATACTCCGATCTCATTTATTGTGTGATTGTGTGTTTATCGAGGCACCTCGGATAAAGGTCCCAAAGGACCGGGAGGTGGCATATTCGTGAGTTACCTAGTTACAGGGGTAACCCGGCCTTGTGTTGGCAGAGAGCAGTTTGTCTCTCGGGACGTCCAGCCAGAGGCGATCCTATGTGGCGGTAGGAAGTTCCTTAGCCTGACCATTTGTTGGAAATCCAAAGAAACAATACGAACCTTTACGATTGCAATTGTATAACCTGTCTCCTCAGGCGACAGCTATAGCAGGCATAATATAATGGTACCTATGCTGGCTAAGATTAATATTGTATTTTCGAAATGAATTTGTACACTATGCACTAGCAATAATATCAAAAGAGTTTTCTTTTGCGTAGTAAGCATATTTGACTATCATAAGAAGCAATCTCCTCCAAGTCTGTGATTGCATTGTGTGTGTGGTGGGAGGTCTTATGGTAGTTTCATTTTCCAAAAGCATTGCGGGTTTCAATGTTTAAAATAAAATTGTGTTTGTTTTAAAGTTAAACTGTTTTTGTTACTCACACCAGTCCCACGACTGACTTGGAGTTTATTGTTCCCTTCCTAAACTCTGGGTGCCCACCATTTTCCACACTGGCAGTTTAGAGTTGGGTTTCTCAGATCTTCAGGTTGAGTAGATTATCTGGAGCTAGTTCAGTTCTTGGAGATTCATGGACTGACGTTGCTTATCTTGGAGCATTCTATTGGAGATATTCTATCCGCTGCTAGTGTTATCTATTTTCTTTCCGCTGCTATTTCTTGTATCATATCTCTGATGTATATTGATATCTGTTGTATCATTCTGTTGTATCATATTGTAATAGATTTTTGTATCTGTCATTGTATCAATGTTATATGTATTGACATATTCTTTTTCTTCCGCTGTGTTGTTATACTTAATGGTGTTATAAGCTCCGGAGAGCCAAATTCGGCGTTCGACATTCGAGTACAGTGAAGTACGGGTGTCGATTTTCGAAGGCCGAGTTTTTGGGTCTTTACAATAAGATTGAATTATTAAATAATTAAATAATTTGAATTCTTTAATAAGTGGAATTGAACTTCTTGAATAAGTGAAATTTAGTTTCTTTATTAATTGAGCTTTGAAATTGTAACTAAGTAAATAAATAAGTGAAATTGAATTTTCTTTAACAAGAAATAAAAATGTGATTTATTGAAATTAATGTAAGACTTGTAATTTAAAGCGTTGATTTGATGAATCTAATTTAATTCAATTTGAAGTTTTGATATAATGAAGTTGAACTTAAGTAATTGATTTAATGAATTGGAAATTAAATAGAAATTGTTTTGAATGACAAATTTACTTAATGAATATTGAATGAAATCGATAAATGAACTTAAATTGATTTGAATGTAGATTAAATCATTTTAAATGATTTGGGAATGAAACTTATATACGAATTTAAATGAATATTGGAATGGTTTTAAATAAAAATTGAAATTGTATTTTAAGATTTTGAAATGGTAATTTGGATGTTTTGAAACGTAAATTTTTGGAAATTGGTTTTGAAAGACAAATGAAATGTTGGTTTACAAATTCTAATTGAGATTGAAATTGATTTGGTTTTGAAATAAATAAACGACCAATCGGTGTAATAATTACGAAAGTTATTAAAGAGACCGGAATCGGTTAGGGACATACTCACTGTCTAAACCGAAAACCACTTTAATAACTACACGCGGAGTGTGCTCCAGAATGAAGTGGTTGGAATGATGTACGTGATGACTGAAGAAAGAGAACGATAATGGATAGCCTTGACACTTGTGTCAAATTGGAAATGACTAAAACAGGAGCCGTGTCGGGCCAAATGGGGTTAGCCACCTCGAGCGAACACACTTCTTCGAAAACTACTCATTACTTGTGATCGATTGGTGCACCCTTGATTTGGGAGTGTTGTTTCGCGGTGTTGCGATCGCTGTGGCGATGCATTCTTACCAGTTCGGATCAGGCAAACGGTAGTTTCACTACCTTGGGTATTGCCTCATGTGCCTTGTCATACTTGGATCCCTATATACGCGACCACTACGATTTTTTTTGTGTTATACCTATGGAGTACTCCCTGATATCCCACTAGTTTACGGTGGAGTTTACAGTGCTGTATAGACTATAACGCTTATATAAAATGTGTTAAGGGGGATAATGGTAACGCCTTAACACTATTTTGATACTTATATTACTGTTAGACATTGTCTACTTATCGTACACTACTACATAGTAGATAGTTTAACGGATCCTTAAAGGATGGTTATTCCAAACATCCTTTGTGTTACTTGTATTTCAATTGCTATTTCACTTGAGTTGGATTTATTGATATAAGAATGTTAATCCTGACTCGAGTGTTTTGTGTTTTGCTTTACGCTCGGGTCAGACTGAGTGTACCAGTATTCGAGACTCACCTTTGGAGTTGGAGCTTCGCTTGGAGATCCAGCTATCTATCCAGCTTTCAGATATTCAGTTGATTCCAGTGATGTATTCTGATATTGTATTTGATTATTGTATTCGAGACATCTGTTGTACCTTATTTAACTCTGATATGTATATAATAGCTTCATGAACTACTATCTTTTGTTTCCGCTGCATTTATTACTCTGTGTCTGTGATCTGTGATTATTTATTTACTGTATATGTTCAGTTTTGCTAATTTAAATTAACAATTCGGTATTTTGAATTATTCAAGTCCGACATGTGCGGATGCGAATGGTGCAAAATAGCGGGTCGTTACATGAGACGATCCAAACGTTATACAGATATCAGTGGCATGATTATCCGATCAAAAGTCGATACGGACACTGATATACGTTGCTATTCCGTACGGAAAAATCCAAACGGAGCTAGAAACGTCCGAAATTGGCGAAACGAATTACGCAATCTTATTCAGAGTGTTTCAAATAAATTTTCTCATGTTGACATATTTAGGTTTCGGAACACTCTTTAAATTCAACTGTTATTAATTAATTTAAATTGAAATAAAATTACACAAGAACATAAACTTCAATATTATCTGATAAAAATTTACCAGTTGCTATGATTAAATAGACGTATTCCAAATATCAAATTTATATTTCAAAATTTTATTATTAAATATTTCACAAAATTCTAGTTAAATATATTATTAAAACTATTAAAATTTATGAGTCGTTACATGGCTCCTGTTTTAGTCACATCTAACCTGACTTACGGGAGTCAGGGTCACGTAAATACTTCATACAGAATCGTTCGCCAAACCATCCTACTTCATTTCTGGAATCTCCACCACGTGCATAGTTGTTAAAGTGGTTTTCGGTATGACAATATCTGATCCCGGTCTCTTTAACAACCAACCGCTAATTTCACACCGGATGGTTCTTTTACATTTTAAAAGTCAATTCACAATTGATATCAAAATATCATATTCAATTCAAACCACATCACTTTCGAAATCATATTCACTTTCGAAATCATATCGACAAAATAGATTAAATCTAATTTCAAAATCATCATATTTAATCAAATATGTCATTTCACCAGAAAATATCATTTAAATCCCAAATTAGGTTATAACATCATTTAACCATATTCGCTTAAAAAATCAAAAATTTAAATATAAACACTTCCACTTTACATAGTCTGAAATTTAGAAAATAGTTTAGATAGTTATAAAGAGTTTAAATAGTTTAGCATAGTTTAAAATAATTTTTATAAATAGTAAAAATACTCTAAAATAGTTTAAAAAATAGATTAAAATAGTTTAAATGGATTTAAGATAGTTTAAATAGATTTAAAATAGTTTAAATAGATTTAAAATAGATTAAATAGATTTAAATAGGTTAATTATTTTAAAATAAGTTAAAATAGATTAAATTGGATTAAATAGATTATAATATATTAAAATAAATTAAAATAGTTTAAATTGATTAAAATAGTTTAAAATAGATTAAATTAGTTTAATAGTTTGAAAATCTTAATAATCAGGATTTTTTTAAATAATATTTTTAAACAGTTTATATTAAAATAATAAATTTGAAATTAATATCAAAATAAACTATTTATTTCATTCAACACATCTGGACCATGTCCAGCTTTCAAATGAACAAACTAAATTTTGTCTTTCAATTCAAGTTCTCATTTAAAACCATTTAACCAATATCGGCTTCAAATCCATGTTCGAACAATAAATTCAAACTATTTCAAATTTAGTAGATTTCAAAGTTATATTTTCAAACGTTTCAATAACTCAATTCCGATAAATTTCATTTATACTTCAAATTCAACTTTAAAATTTCAATTTAATTTCTATAAACAATTCCTTTAAACCAATTCCGAATTCAACATTTAAAGCTTGGATTTTCGAAAATAATACAGTTTATATAAATTCAATTTTATTTCAAAATATCATTTAACTGAATTCAAAAATTAAGGATTTAAAATCATTTAACCAATCCGGTGTCCGTATATAATTTTCTACCCTATAGTCAAGTGATACAGACATATATCATTTCAATCCCCAATAAATTTAAATTTTCGGGTATATATCATTTCAACCCGCAATCCCAAAAATAAATTCGAAATCCATAAAATCGCTCGGGTTTATCATTTCAACCCATAACGATTTTCCCTAATCTATAGATCGTTCGGGTATGTATCATTTCAACCCATAGGGAACTTGTAGTGTTATAGCAATATAAAATATATCATCCATTCATCCAATGTCAACAATCAAACATCCATCACAACTACCATTCAATCAACAAATAAACAACATCAAGTAACTGATTATCATCAACAGGTATTAAATTGACAATTAAATTCAATATTAAATTAAACGATGATTAAATGCAATAAAAGTTAAATTTAACTAGAATGACAATTTAAAAATACCAAACATCAACCAATCAATTCCAAATCATATCATAAATTCAATTTAACTAACATAAGATAATTTAATAGTTGTGAGTGGGTTAAAACACACACCTTCGATTTGTCGTCGATTTAAAATCCAAAAATTAGCCCAAAATTTGATAGTCTCAGAATGTAGTTAAATTAGTTTTAAAATGTCTGGAATTTCGATACAATCCCAACGGAGAAAACCGGGCGTGAATCTGAGCTCGTATGCAAAAGTTATCTACGTTAGAAGATTGGAAATTTTTTGACTTCGGGTCTTACTTCGAGTCGCTGCCTCAAATACCCGGTGCTTGCTCTGAGTTTTTGCCAAAATGACCTGAGACCGAGTCATTTGCCTCCTGACACGAAGTCACTGCAGGGCTTTCACCTCTGGAACTCGAAGCGCGCCCAGATCTGCCTTGTTCGGCATGGAACTCTCTCTGACTCGAAGTTGCTGCATGGTTTTCGCCTCTGGAACTCGAAGCAAACCTCTTCCCGACTCGAAGTAAACCTAGAGCAATTTTTTTTGAAGTTTGGTTTTGGAATTTAGGAATTAGGTTTGAGAAGGAGGAAGAAGATGTATGTACAGAAATAATAAAATGAGAAATAACTAGGGTTTATAACAGCCTATATATAGGCAGGGTTGAATCAAAACGACTACGCGACCCAAAAAGCCCATTCTGACCCCGAAACGAAAATATGTCATTCCATATATCAAAATGGATGTTTTCGATATTTTTAAACTCAATGGAGTAGGTTTCAAGTCCTAATTCCATCGTATTAAGAAGTTAGCTTTTAAAATTAGCTTATTTCAATTGAATTCAATTAAATTGATCTCTACGCGTTTCGAGCCCGCACGATCAAACGACAAGTCCGATCGCTACGAAACTTGAAACCCTACAATAATTCACCGTTACGGGTCCAATGAAGCTAGTTTCATCGAAATCCGAATCAGTGGCCAAAATGGCTATTTTCACATTAATTATATAAATTATTATTAAATTAGTTAAATCACATTTTCAATTCAAATTTAATAACTAACAAATTTTGTCATTTTTGATTACTTAGATATTTACAATAATTTAAAACAAATTTACATGTCAATTCTATGTTAATTATTTTACTAGTTATAGTGTTTAATTTCAATTGAAATAAATATAGTGATTATTACTTTAAATTCCAATAAATCCATTTATTCGCCTTTTCATCTTATTATTCAACCAATTGTCATATCATAGCTATAATTAACATTTTTTTATATCTTATTACACTAATATTTTACAATTACCATCTTAATTTTCACTAACGTAATATTAGTTACATTTAATTGCAATAAATCCATTTATTATAATTTAAATTCCAATAAATTGATCAAACTTGATTTCAATCTTTTTATTCAAAATGGAAATAGTTAACATTGTTTTTCCATTTATTACATCAATATTCTACAATTTTTATCTTAATTCATATTAACGCAATATTTGCTTATATTTATTGCAATTGATTTACAATTAAGTTTCAACAGATTGAATAATGCAATGATAATTAAACCAATGTTACAACTTATAATTCAAACACAATTCTATGTTTATTGTTAACAAACAAACTAATAAATTCACGTACGGATTAATTATTCTATTTTAATCAATTCCAATTAATTACATACAATTTCACTGTTTAATACAACATTTGGTTTATTTACTCATTACAGTTTATACCCTATTTTAACTTTACCATCATTCCAATTAATTGAGATTTAATCAAAAATAGTTATCAATTGCCTTAAATTAACATTATTAAATTTCAATTAATTGAAATTGCATTAAAATGGTTATCCATTAACTTACACTAACATTATAACATTTCATTCTAGTTATTATTCTCGTTATTAAACTTAATTTTTTTTTTCACAACGTTAAATTCCAAAACTTATTTAATTAATAAATTTAATTATCGAAATTTACGGGTCGTTACAATAAAACCATTAAAATCATTTAATACTTCTTCATAAGGAAAGGAGGCAGGTCTAACTACTTAATACCTTCCATTCCAGAAGTAGATTTCTAAAATCCCATGTCCCAATCATACTTTATAAATAGCTAATAATGTGAGAAATGATACTCAAGCCACTTAATACTTCCTAGTGAAAAATAGGCAAACCCCATCATTTAAGACCTATTTCCAAAAGCGTGCTCCTCAATGGTACTATCTAGCTGACATCATATGAAATCTCATAGGCCACTTAATACTTCCAAGTGGAAAATAGGCAGATTCCGTCATTTAAGACCTATTTCCAGAAGCAGACCCCTGTAGAGATACCACCTAACTTGTCCTCTTGGCCATTTAATACTTATTCTGGGCAAAAGAGGCGGGTCCAACCGCTTAATGCCTCAAGATCCCGAAGCAAGCCCCTTATATTATGGCCCATCCCCATAATGACATCTCACATTAGTCCTCTATTCGTATAGCCAGATTAGCTGGGCAGATTTCTCTTACATAATTTGGAACTAACCTCGCGTCATTACAAATATTTATCATAAGGATATCTCACATCAATAAAAGTGTACACAACTGCTGGTAGCCTCAAAGTGAAGGGTAGACTTTCATCATGTAACTCTATTGACCTCGCTTCCATATGACTTAGCCATAAATCAGTTACCTATATATATATATATGTATGTATGTATGCATGTATGTATGTATGTATATGTATGTATATGTATATATATTCAGCTTACGTTTTCATAAATAAGGCCTTATAAAGAATCTTCCTTACTATGCCTTAAATTAATACTTAGGTTATATAAAAGTTTCCTCTTATTTTCGCCTCAAAATCATCTACATTCCTAATGGGAGAAATAAATGTAAATAAATGCCTTATTAACTATGCCATATACGCAATAATTATACATTAATTATGTAAATAGAGATAAATAAATATTTATGCCTAATAAGTTCTAAACACATGGATTTTACGCTCTAAACTAGCGTTAGATCTCAATTTCCTAACCAATTATTATTACAAGTCCTTTTTCCTTAATTTCCCAAGATTTCATAAAATTCTATTGTCCAAAACAGGGAATAAATATTCATAAGCAAAACTGCAATAAGAGACTTGTAAATAAAATAGAAACTCAATTTATTACACCAATTCAATGGAATAACTTAAATAATAAGAATTGCAATCTAAACCCCATATTCTATTCAACTCCTCTTTTACAAAGAAATAGACAAGAATAAGTGGTGTAAACTACGAATATAATTCGTAATCTAAACCCTTTGTTTTTATTGAAGTATCACAATTTGGCCCAAAGAAGAAGGAGAAGTGGAATGGACTATGAAATTACCAAAAATTGCATAATGAAACAAATTCCATTAAATTAATGTAAATAATTGAGAATCTCGGCATAGAATTGACATATCAAATTAAAAGGAATATGGGGGATTTTATTTATCATATTTTCGAAATCCCTAAATCCCTAAGGCATATTCAAATCCAAAAAGAAATACACTAAACAATTGCAGAAAAGAAATACTAAGGTTTCCACTCACAGAATAGCCTTAGCTTCGCCTTCCTTGGATTTGCGTGCCTTACAATCTCCTCCAGAATCTCTCTCTTTTGGTATATATGCACACAATAGGGAAGAGGTATATATATTTATTAGATTCAGAATAGTTGGAGTAGAATAGAATAAGGATAGGATAGAGGAAGAAGAAAAGAGCATAAAATAGATTGGATTCTTACCTGAATTCACTACGGGGTTTTTGAATCTAATTTGGAGAGATAACTATGGAAGAGTTTCGCTATTGTTCCCAAAAAATTTGTGGATAAAAATAAAAGGTCTAGGGTCTAATTTATAGTGGTTGGAAACATACCATAACCGTTGAATGAAAATAGATAAAAAAACGGATAAATCTGGAACATACAACTCATCAAAATAGGCTCCACAACAACGAAGTGGTCGACCCCTATGCTCCAAGCGGTCGAACCCTACGGTCGACCCCTTGAACTCCTGGGTCGACTACTTCCCTTGTTTTGGGAAGATATTTGTTTTATTTTACCGTTGGTTGATTATTTATTTATTTCATCCCCTAATTAACTTTTAACATTAATTACTAATTTTTAACTTTACTTAACCCCCAAGTCTAATCACAATTAATAATAAAATTCAAATTAGGGAATTAATTATTTATTTTAATACTATTCAAATAATTTTTTTTTTTGAAGAAGGGTTCAAACTTTCTATTAATAACCAAGAAAACAAAAGAATATACAAATCCGACATAACCCAAACAACCAACAAAACCAGGCCTAATATCTTATATTAGCTAAAAAAACAAGACCCAAAACCAAAATAAGCAAAACAAAACAAACACCCAAACCCGCTAGAAGCTTCCAGACTACTCGAAAAAGTAGAAACTGCGAGCCTTCACTTGAGAAGCCACTTCATTTACTCCTCTCGAACACAAAGGTGAGGAAACATTAATGGCGGCGAGGAAGTGAAAACAAACTCGAACTCTAATCAGCTTCAAAAACCTTCCGCTAGGCCACGACTAAGCAAGAAGCACGCCAGGGAACTCTATTCCGCTAATCAGATCCTACACGAGAGAGAGCAGCAACAGATAAGTGTTCTAAACCCGTAAAGGTAGAACCTTTTATCTTGGAATGGATTCTAACAACAGATCTGTAGGGTATAGAACGCAAAACAGGAACTGAAGACAAGAAATCATCAATCGACACTGAAGGCTTCGATTTCTAGAAGTCACTGCCTTTAGATCAGAAGGACTAAGCTCAAGGAGTCTCCGACTGTCAAAAGATGGAATCTTTGGACGCTATATGGTGCCTTCGAACTCGCCTCTGAGAAAGAAACCACAGGAAAACCAGTCCTCTCAGAACAAACAAGCTAAGTCTTTGACTCTCCTATGTTAAAGATAATTATGACTTCTGAAAATAACTCGAGATATGTTAAAATAGGTGGAGAACCAAATAGAGAGATGGCGGATCAGCTATAATTCCTGCATTCTTAGGCTTACAGACTAGGTCAAATAGGCTTGAAAGTAATTAAGTAAGATGTAAATTAAATAGATGTAAGATGAATGTAAAGATAATACAGGATGCAGAAAAACCTGAATCGAGGCACAAGAAGGACGCAGCGAGGAGGAGCAATACATATGATCAACCCGAAGAAACCCTGACTAGCTTATCGAGGTAAATCCCCATTTGTTAGCAATTGTGTTCGACGTATCTTTCAAGTGCTTGAAGTGCTTAGACTTAACCATTCTAATACTCACTGTCTGATAAATCTTAGAGCATAACTGCGAAGTGTCATTAAATCTATTAAGAAATATCCTATCATTTCTTTCTTTCCATATATGCCAAATACAAACTGAGATAGATAATTGGAACAGATCCGAGTTGAGATTTCTTAATTTTGAGATAGAAACAATTTTATGCAAGTCTTCCCTTAGAATAAATGAGAACATTCTTTTCGGCGAGCTAAAAAATTTCTTGCAGCTCCATAACCAGACTTGTCCTGTATAATTACATTGAAAAAAGAGGTGATCTACATTTTCAATGTAGTTATTACAGAAAACACATAAGGGGTCAACGACAATCTGTTTGAAAGTTAATCGCTCTTTCGTTAGCAAATAGTCATTAATGGCTTTAAAGAGGCAAACCGCCATTTTAGGAACGTGAATTTTATTCCAAACTAATGACGACCAGGATTTTAATTCAAAACTTGACCTAATAGAGTTCCACACTAGTTTGAACTGATATTGACCGTGTTTGGAACATTTCCAAGCCCAAAAATCCCGCTCTCTGTCTTTAAAAATCTTAACACCTTCAATCTCCGAATGAATCCGCCGAAGGAAACTGAACTCATCCCACTTCCATTCTCCTTGTTTTACAATTCTATCAAGAGTCAAATGTTCTGTACCAGTTCTAAAAGCCGTATCTAAACCAATTCGCTCCATAATGGAGCTACCATTCAACCATGGGTCATACCAGAGGGACGTAGTTTTACCATCACTTATATTAAGGGAGAGGCACTTCAGAGCTGCTTGTCTGTTCTTCAAAATATATTTCCACACTCCCGAGTCGTCCACTCTCGGATTGATATCCCAAAAACTTTTATTTCCAATATATTTTCGTTTTAAGAAATCTGCCCAAATTCCTTCAGCATTGAGTATTTTCCAAATTAATTTAATGAATAACGCTTGATTCAGCTCTTCTAGATTCCTCAGACCCAATCCTCCTTCTTCTTTTTGTTTGCACAAAATTTCCCAGGGAATCTTACTACTACGGCTTTTCCAAAGAAAATTAAGAATTAAATGTTTTATTTTATGTACCGTAGTTTTTGGGAGACAAAAACATTGCATCCAAAATTGAATGATAGGGTAAATGGTAGATTTGATAAGTTCTAGTCTCCCAGCTAGACTAAGCATTCTAGTTTCCCATCCTGCCAATCTTGTCTTTATTTTCTCTAGCAGTAGATCACAATCCCTATCCTTCAAATTAGAACTAGATAGAGGGATGCCCAAGTACCTTATAGGGAGTACTGATTGTTGAATATTAAGAATAGAACAAATATCAGTACTGTTGGTAACCCCTTTACCAAAGAAAACGTTAGACTTCTCACAACTTAATTCCAATCCGGTTACTCTTTTCATACGATGAAAAACATCACTAATGGCTGAAGCATTAAGAGTACTTGCTTTAGTGAAAATTATAATATCGTCGGCGTAAATGATGTGAGTTAACTTGTTATTAAAATCTGAGATAGGAGAAAAGAGACCTTCTCTGACTTTGCCATCCATCAGTAACGTGAAATATTCCATAACCAGACAAAATAGAATTGGGGAAAGAGGGTCCCCTTGTCTGAGGCCATTTGAGCTCTTGAAATAACCATGTGATTCCCCATTAGCAATAATAGAAAACACTGGAGTGGTAATGATATCTCCAATAATTTTCACCCATTTGTCTGGGAAGCCCAAACTTAATAACATGTGAATAACAAAATCTCGGTTAATCGAATTGTAAGCCTTTTTCAAATCTACCTTGATACACATGTATTTATTATCCTTTCTTCCAAGACCTCTAATAATTTCGTGAGCGAACAAAATTCCATCCCCTATAGATCTCCCTCTTATAAAAGCCGACTGATTAGGGGATACCAACTTATCCAAAAAAGGAGCCAGTCTATTACACAGAATCTTTGTAAAAACTTTATATAATGTGTTGCAACAGGCAATCGGTCTATAATCTTGGATTCTGGAGGCGTGATCTTTTTTAGGAATCAAGTGTAAAAAAGTGTGATTCCACTCTTTTAATATAGAACCCTTAAGGAAGACGTCATTCAAAGCTTTACAAATTAACTCTTTTGAAAGAGACCAGTGAGTTTTGAAAAACTTTGAATTAAAACCGTCTGGACCTGGAGAAGTCGAATCACTGATATTCCACAAAGCTACTTTAATTTCTTCCAAAGAAATACTCTCATTCAAGAAGTTCGCGCCATATTCAGATATTATCGATTTACAAATAACTTCTGGAAACTGGTCAGTTAAGGAGAGATTGAAAACTTGAGTATAAAAATTAATGGCCTCATCAACTGAGATGTTAGACAAGCATTTTCTACTTCTTCTACTAGACATTTTAGCATAAAAGAAAGCAGAAGCCTCGTCACCCTTCAACAACCAATCACATTTAGCCTTTTGTTTGGTGTCTAGGAATTCTTTGTTGAGAGCCATCTCCAATTTGATTCTGGCATTTTGAAATTCCATAGCTAAATTGTGATCTTTAGATGTTTCCAGAATCTTCTGAAGTCTAGAACAGTTTTCTCTTTGATCATTAACCTCTTTCTTAGTGTTGCTTTTGCCAGCACTCCAAAGCTTAAGTTCTTTTTTAATTTTCTTGAGAATGAACAATACTTGAAAAAGAGGACGATCATTCTGATCAGCTGACCATAATTTCTCAACCAATGGAAAGTAGTGATCACAAAGGGGCCAGTGATTCATAAATCTAAAAGGCCTATTTTTAACACTCGGCTTGGGGGAAAGAGAGACAAGAACTGCATTATGATCACTCACAGAGGGAGGTAAGAATTCTGCAGATAGATCCTGATACAAATTTATCCAGTCTAGATTAGCAAACACCCTGTCTATTTTAGAAAATATGTTTCGGTTAGGCCCAGACCACCAAGAATATTCGAAGCCTTTAATGTTGATCTCCTTAAGACCTGTGTCGTTAGACATATCATCTAATTCAAATAGGTTTCTAAAAGGCACTGGATTACCTCCCTTTCTCTCTGATGGACATCGGATACAATTGAAGTCCCCAAGAACCAACCAAGGTCTATAAATATTAATCGCGTCTTCCTGTAAATTCTTCCATAATCTTGACCTGAGATGAACAAAGTTTTGAGCATAAACGAAAGTTAAATTGCTTTTGAACTTCAAGTTATTAACCAATTCAATAGAAATATGTTGGTCGCTCATGCTAATAAAATTGTAATCCCAAGTATTCCCATCCAGTAAAACAAAGATTCTACATTTATAATAGCATGAGACATTACTAATAACTTTCCAACCATCCAATAAACCTCTTTCCAATTCCAATATATCCGAAAACAGGAGCTTGTTTTCCAAGACACCGAAACAACTAATACTAAATTTATCAATAAGTCTTCTTATTTCTTTCAATCTGTTAGGGTTATGAAACCCTCTGACGTTCCAACATGCAATAGACATTAAAACGTCTTGTTATTTCGAGTCCTCTGCGACCTACTACTAGAGGACTCACCTGTATCTTCCGCTGAGATACCTAACATCTGCACCCACTTAGGGTTCTTACGGACTAACTTGTCCTTTTGAATGTTCTCAAATTCTGTAACCTGGGACTTTTGAATGGCCTGCTCCTCCTGGGCTAGATCGACCTTGTCATATGTATTTTGTTCCCCTATCGCTTCTGTCCTTCTTGAGTCCAAATTCGAGGCCTCCTGTACCTGCACATCAAAACATAAATCAGTACCTCTCCTTAGATTCACATTATTAATTACACAATCATCAATCCTATTATCGTTAGCAAGTAAATTAAAAGGAGTTATTTGTGTGTCCACTGAAGAAGGACGTTTGAGAATTGATTTCTGAGCCATAGGAGACTTCAAAGGGCTCTCTTCTCTGTCTCCCAAAGTCTCTTGACTCTCAAGAATATTGATCTCCTTATTTCCTGTAACAGCGGGGGTTGCTTGCTCTAACAAGTTAGACACAATCTGAGTTCCAATTTGAACACCATCATTGGACAAATAGACTTCATTCTCTTGGATCTCCCGAGGAAGAACTTCTCCACCTAAACTCACCACTTCATTGATCTTAAAAGATTCGACTGACTGCAGGCTCTCCTCTGGAATGCTTCCACTGGTCTCTTGATTGCTAGATGGAATATTAGTGACTTCTCCGACTTCCTCACTCTCCGTTTCCAAACAATCAACATGAATAGGTTCAACCATGTTTTCCTTTTCAGCAATATCTTTTATGGTCTGCTTAGGAACCCATGTCTGTGTCATAGGACATTCTTCAGTAACATGTCCGAAACACACGCACTTACCACAGGTAGGAGGGGGATTTTCATATTCCACTGTCTGCACAAACCTTCTCCCATTTTCATCCATACCTTCAATGGTATTCGGCATACCATAGGTGGCATTAACCTCTATCAGGACTCTGGCGTATGCAAGCCTGGATTTAGATTTCGTAGCCTCATCCATCTTGATAGGCAGGCCTATAGTACTTGTTAGAGCACTAATAGCTTTATTGCCCCAAAGTTTAAAACTTAAGCCTGGGAGTCTTACCCACATTGGCAGAGAAGTGAGAAGATCCCTATCCGTATTCATGTCTGGGGACAAACGTTTCATAATAATCAAGTTCCGATCCATAAACCAAGGACCAGATTTCAAAATCTTATTACAGTCCTCATCCGATCCAAATCTTACCACGAAAAAACCATTATTCCTCGAATGAACAGAAAACGGCTTCTGAGTAGACCATACTCTGTTGGCGTACCCTTCAAAAGTTTTAAGCCACGGTTTGTAACCAACGACATACAGTAAAATACATAAGTCCCATCCACCTTCTGCTTCTTTGATAGCATCAGCTGAGAGAGAACCTATCCTTTTGCCACCAGATATTTTTGGTTCAATGAATTCCAGATCTAGGTTACCTAGATCACCTACAGCTCCAATTTTGACTGCTTCACTATATGAAAATTTTTTCGCGTTCTCTGAAACAGTAAATTTAATTTTCCCATAATTTCCTGCAGGATTAGCTTTCTGCTTAGAGGATTTCGAGAATTTCAATGAAGATCGCCCTGGGAAAGCCTCCGAAACAGTACCTCCTAGCTTGCGGACCTGACTAGCTTTGATCTGATTCCGATCCGATCCAGAAAACTGGCCACCCAGATTTAACCTAGCTTCATATCCAGCCGACATGGGAGCCTTACCCCTTTTCCTACGCACCTCTTCCCAACCTTCATCATCCCGCAAAGGGCTCATGGCGATAAGAGTTTGAGGAGAAAAGATTGAAGAAAATTTAGAAGAGAGAAAGAGAAAAAAGAAGGAGAAAGAGGAGAACTAGGGTAAACCCTAGTCTCCAGATCTGGACGCCATTGTTAAATTGTTACGTTTGATATCAATCAAGTTATATTTTTTTTTTTTTACTATTCAAATAATTTTAAATCTGAAAACTTCAAACATTCATAACTTCTTCGTTCGAGCTCCATTTTCAGGATATTATATATATGGAAATTAATCAGAATTTCACCACGAATGCAATGGTATAACTTTCGTGGTCAAATTTCAAATTTTATAAAATTTTAATTTTCTATCTTATCACATTTAATTTAATTTACATCATTTATTTATGGTTCATTTTATGGGGTGTTACATTCTTCCCTCCTTAAAAAAGGATTTTATCCCAAAATCTTGCATGGGGCGAACAACGTAACGCGCAATAAATTCCATGTTATACAACCAAGTTATCTACACAACCATATACTCAACCAATAGTGCAATGTAATTATGTACTGCAGACATACTAAAATGAGCTCAATCCTAGTCAATCCTAGCGTGAGTGTGTAATCATGTCATGAAAGTATGTATGCAAGTACCCTAAACATGCATAAACATTTCTATATGAGTGTAAAGTGGTTGTGAAAAAATGTAGCAACCATCTCATACCATCCAATCTAGTAACCACGATGCAACCAAAATCCTAATCTTGGAAAGAAAATTTTCTATGACGCCCCACCTCTATACCCACGCTAGCCAAGAACACTACTATGTAATGCTGTCAACTAGCACGGAGAATAAGGCTGTTGAGGAGCAACCATCCATGTGACTTCTTTGTGCGATCACCGATATGTCAGATAGTATAGCATGAACTTCATTTAAGGAGGAAGTCCGACATACCGATGCAAACCCAAAGCTATCACATAGTGGCTATATATAATCTTCGAAAACAAACATAGAAATAAACATAACATAAATCAGTCATAGACATCCATATCACAAAGGCGGAAAAAGATATGAATATATATAACACATGAAAGTGTACATCAGAGTAGTGGTCAGAAAGGTCCACGATAATACAAAAGAATAGCAACTCGTGCTATACAAAAGAATAAGTACACAACATAGAGTCTATATCTCAAATGTGTACATCCAAAAACTACTAATCTAAGTAGTTAGCCAAAAGTCAGAATAATAGATCCCTAGAGAGAAGTCAAGCAGAAGCACCTGTAACATCTCAGTCTGACCCGAGTATTAATAAACGGATCAGTCTAGCTATAAATATCAGATGACATGATATAGAATAAGAGATATGGCATAAACATATAATAACCATAAAGGCATACTACTATAAGTATGTAAATGAAAATCAACTAGAGATTAATCAATATCACAAGAATCTTCTCAAAGATAAAATAGGGTATCATACCCTAAACTTGTATTCATAACAAGTCAATGACACACAAATTCACCAATGCACAAAATTGATACATATCAATGAAAATCATGAAAATTGGTGAAGCGCAAATTCCAGAAATCAACACACGAAATCCAGAAATCACATAAAAAGGGGGGAGGCCTATCACAAGAACGGGAGCATGAAAACTCACCAACACGTGTAACACAAGAACGAGAAGCTATCTCATGGAAGCTATCCATTAAATTTTGACACACCAACGGCCCGAAGACCATGGGGCGCTACCCCACATATGTGATGTAGAAACATCACACAAACGAGGTTTAGTCTCCCTCGTAGACAAAGAGACATCGCACAATTGCTAGTCTAAATCAAATCACAAAAATGATCGTCATGATCATCAAGAAGTGTCAATCACACCAAGCTAGTAAATATATGAGTTTAGCTTCATGTCCCATAACCACTTGCTTAACTTAAATATTTACAAACAAACTGTAGATCTTCACTAGAAAATTGTCACAAAGGGTTCAATCGAACAAGTCCAAGAATTAACGGACGAAGTAAACGCAAGCGTTTCATACCACCTGTTTTGCTAAGCCGTTTAATTAGATTTCTCATCCGAGTGAAGTAAAGGCTTGTATATACTAATAGATCGGAAAACGGTTTAGGAAAAAGAGCTTTGTAATAAAATAGAGTTGAAATCGCTTTGATGAAAGAGTTTTGATATTCACTACTAGTATTGAAGCCTTCACATTTTTAAAGTGACAAGTCACAAAACGATTGTTGAAGCAAATCGAATCACAAAATTTCACATTCGAAGACGTGAGAAAAATCCAAGGAATTCAATTCCAAATCCATCAAAGTAGAAATGCAGACTAAACATCCACAGCATACGACTTAGGAAATTTGCGACCTAACGTGGCCGAGCTAAGGAATACAAGCAGAGCGAGCTAAAGAGGCAATGGAGCGACCTACAGGTCGAGCGACCTAAGGAGCTACGAGATAAAGCATCGTGCATGCGACCTATTGGAGATCGAACTGTCGAGCGACCTAAGCATTCGTAATTTCTCCATGGCCGAGCGACCTAAGAGTCTACGACCTATGTGGCGCGTGACCTAATGTGGCGCGACCTAATGGTGCGACCTAAGTGGTACGCGACCTAAGGTGGTACGCGACCTAAGATGGTACGCGACCTAAGTGGTACGCGACCTAAGATGGTACGCGACCTAAGTGGTACGCGACCTAACATGGTACGCGACCTAAGTGTGCGCGACCCAACAAGTTGGTAAGGTCGAGCGACCTAAAGTGGTTACGAACTAACTCGTGCGACCTAGCGACCCAGTTATTGCCGAACGTCCTAAAGTTGCCGAACGACCTAAGGGTTAGCGAGCTAAATGCAGGTGAGTCTCTTCATACTCGAACGACCTAGTGAAGTAAGGAGCGAGCGACCTAAGTCCAGATCCATGCCAGAGCGACCTAAGGTCCAACGACCTACGACCTAACGGCCAGCGACCTAGATGCGAACTGGCCAGTTCCGAGGCAGTGTGACCTATGTCCAGGAATTTGCCAAAACACACGAAAATTTGGGATTTTAACCAATTCGATCCAAACCAAAAGCAAACATACATGCTAAAGTGATGGGGAATCATTCCCAACAATCCAATGATAGTTATAGGCAAGAATGTGAGATAAAAATCTCACCTTTGCACTAAAATCAATGAAGATGGAGCCTAAAAGTAAAGCAAGAACAGTCCAAAGCTTGAATCTATGTTCTTCACTTGAATTTGGAGTAGATGTTGGATTAGCAATGAAGAAGAAGACTTTGGAGTTTTAATTTCCCATTCCCTCCACCATTTTTGATAAAGCTTCAAAGTTTTAAGAAATTAGAAATGAAGTATGAAGAGAAGGAGGGTGTTGGGCTGAGTTAGAAGAGGTTCAGCCCAAACCAAAAGCCCAAAGCAAAAAAGTGGTGAAAATTCCACTATCTCCAAACATATCGAAGTTTACACTCAAAAAGATCGCAAACGTGATTTTGAACTCAATGGAAGTGGTCTCGAGTCCTAATTTGACCGTATGCAAAAAGTAGCTTTTCGGACCAAAATCCGATTAACGATAAAATATTTAAATAAAATATTTAAATATAAAATCGATAAATATGCGGGTTGTTACAGACTCCCCTCCTTAAAGAAATTGCGTCCTCGCAATATATAAGACGGAAATAAAAAGTAACAACCATAAAAGCATATTAACACAAAAGAAATTTGAAATAAGAAGTTTACCTCAAAGAGCATGAGAAAGTAATTCCGGATGTGTATGCTCGATGAATTCTCTAGATTCCCAAGAGCAATCCTTAGGATTTGAGGACCATTAAACTTTAACAAGCGGAACATCTTTATTTCGAAGTCGTTTGATCTCCGAAGCAATAATTCGAATAGGATGCTGCTCATAAGTTAAATTAGGTGAAACTTCAATCTCTTCTACAACCCCGGACTCAAGAATAGAATCGGAATCCCGAAGGCACTTCCGTAATTGAGAAACGTGAAACACGTCATGCATGGCAGAAAACTGAGCCGGTAATGAAAGGCGATAAGCCATGGAACCAATACGTTCAGTGATAGGAAATGGCCCAATGTATCGAGGCGCTAGCTTTCCCGATCGACTGAAACGTACAACACCTTTCATAGGTGAAACACGAATAAATACAAGATCTCCCACAGAAAATTCTAACTTCCTTCTTCGATTATCGACATAGGATTTTTGTCTACTCTGAGCTTCTTTCATCCTATGACAAATAAGTTCAATCTTTTCTGTGGAATCACGAATAAAATCTGGACCTAAGACCAACTTCTCACCGGCCTCAAGCCAACAAGAAGGAGATCGGCATGGCCTTCCATAGAGTGCCTCAAAAGGAGCCATACCAATACTGTAACGACCCATAAAATTTTATTAATTTTTAATTGGTTTTATAACGTATTTAATTTGGATTTTGAGATCCGATACGCGACGGAAGCAATAAAAACGTGCGTCATCGGTGCTGAAATTTGTGACTTGAATTTATCTACTTTTCAAATTTGAAACCGTACAACTCATACCATATTAAATTTCTTTTAAAGGTTTTAGCTAAATCTATGGGTGAGCGTTGCCACACCTTTCCACCTTATATTTAATTCTCTGCCATTTCAATTTGCATTCTATCCGTTCACATTTCATTTATTCCTTTTCTACCATATATTCCATTATCTCTTTCTGCTATTTGCTAATTGATATTTGCTCATTCACGCGAACATTTAATTGAAATCAAAATTTCAACCCTTACTTCTCTTTTCTTTTCAAATTTGAAACGTACTATTAAATCAAGCCATTAATTGCTTTTATTTTTTTCCTTAAATTAACGTACAGCGCACACAATTATAAATTGCATTAAATTTTCTGCTGAACCACACCATGACCGTTTATATTACATTCATTTGGAATATATTCATTTGTTTGAAATCTTTCCCTTTCTCTCTCATCTCAGTTGGGAATAAAATAAATTTCAGCAGAAATCACGTTTCAATGCTTTTAACTCTTTATAACTTTTGATAAAATTTTCTGCCCTTTTTGAAACTAAAACGTATAGGGATATACATTTTTCATTTATTAATTTCTAAATCGTCTTGTTGTCCTTTTCATGTATGTTATATTTAATTATATTTTACATTTTCTATTTATTTCACTCATCTCCCTACACGTTTCTATTTATTTGCTGATTTGTTGCATACGTTTCATTTTGGAAAAATCCGGTTCATTCCTATTTATTTTCATTTCTCACATTTATTTCATCTTTTACTGAAATTCGACCGTTGCCACGTCATACCATTTTGGAAGTATGAATGTACAAAAGATGCATACGTTTTATATTCATTTAATTGGAACAGTCACTTTAATTTTTGCCTTTAAAATTCCATTTTCTTCACTACAGCTGGAAAGTTATAAAACATCAAAACAAATTTGAAAGCTCGCCTTAAATTATGCAAAGCGTTTTCCTCTGCCTTTATAACTAGGGTTATGCCAGCTATTATTTTTTTCAATCAATTCAAAATTATTATTTGTCATTCCATTTTAGGGTCTCTTCATTCTCCTTTATCAACTTCCATATATTTATTTCCCTAGTCACTCTAAAACATTTTATAATAATAATTAATATATAGTCGTTTCATTTTAAAGCTTTTCATATGTTTTATATATGTCAAAAAAAGATGTGAATGGATATTTACCTGAGGCCCGCACCGTTTGGAATTATACGTTTTTTTTGTATTCATTAATTCTTTTACGGCTCATTTTATTTCACCTTTATAAGCTTTTTTTTGGTAAAGCAAGGATCTACTATCACTTTCTTCTCCTCAATTTTTCTTTCTCCACCCTCTCTTCTTCCACACTCTTACACACAGCCGTATCTCACCTTGTCACCCATTCTGCCTTGCAGCAAACTTTTAACATATATATATATATATGATATCTTGAAAGGTAATACAACTTGTGCGTTTGTCTCATTAAGTATTGTGTTTTTTTTGTGTGCATAAGTTATTGTTTTATTTTATTTTATATATATAAGCCTGAGTATTATTTCTAAAACTTTAGATATTTGCATGGGTACATATTTTCATATTAGGTTGGTTGTATAGATATACTAGTATACATTTCAGAGCTTTATAGGTTTGTATTAGTTATAATATATATATATATATATATATTATTTTTATTTTACCTTCATCTATTGTCAGGTATTGTTTAAAATATAATAGGTATACAAGTTAGGTATAACGGCTACTGTGAATATGTGTAACAATATATGTATAACATTTTTTAAAACATGTATATAACAGCCCATTTAAAGGTTTGTTTGTACTCACTTTATTGTACATATAAAACATAGGTTTGCATGTCAATATTGGTAGGCATAAGCATCCTTTCTCCATTTTTCTACTAGCATATTTTTATTTTTGGTAAAAAAAAATAAAAAAAAATAAAAAATAAAATAAAAAATAAAAATAATGATTACAATATATTATTTGTAAAGGAAGTCTGCATTTGGTTAAACTATTAGATTTCTTTAAACTTACATTATTTACTATTATGTATATCTTTGGATGTTATGTACATTTAGTTTCAGATATTGACGTTTCAAATATAACGTATATACTATAAGATAGAGTGAATTTGGTTTTGATTTTTTTTATATGTTTGATTTCAATAAATATATTTAATTTAAGACTTATATAAAATGTATATATACTTTAATTTGAATTTTGGGTTTAAGGAGGATAATAATATAAAATACATCTCGCCTAAATTTTTATCGAGTTAATTTGACCCGTTCCCATCGATTTCTTTTATCAGCTTTGATCGTCGATTCGTGCCGATCTTACTTTGCTTTGAGATTCGTGCTTGGGTTTCGTAACTCAACTTCATTGTCCATCTCTCTAACCTCGAAAGATGAGCAACCACTCACGATTAACGTTCTTTTTATTTATTAAATTTGAATTTCAATTGAAACGACAATTTAAATATGATGCTGTAGTTATTTAAATTGTCATATATGCTATTATCTGTAACTGTTCACCTGTGGGATATGACACCATATCCTGTTGTTTATATTGTACTGTTATTGATGATATATGCCTGTTATTTTTTTGTATTATCTGTTATCACTCTGTAAGTTCCCTGTAGTTTAGGATTCACTATGGGTTGAAATGATACATACCCGAACGGACTTTAGAATATGAGAAAATCGTTATGGGTTGAAATGATAAACCCAAGCGATTTTCATTTAATTGAATTTGGGATTTCGGGTGGAAATGATATCCACCCGTATATATTTAGTGTACAGATTGAAATGATAAATATCCGTAGCACTTGACTATATGATAGGAAATATATACAAACATCGTTGGTCCATATAAATATTTTGAAAATAATTTCTACAGTTTGAAGAGAAATATATGGGATTTAATAAATATTGGTTCTTAAAATATTATATATAAATGGAAATTATATATATATATATTTAATAATAATATTATTAAGATTGGTTTAATCCATATAATATGTTTATGTATTATTTAATATTTATGTTTCAAAATTTACCGTTGTGAAAATTTGAATAATTAAGATTGGGAGATAAATTTGGGTTTATTAAAAATGGTATTTAAATAAGGATTTATTTAATTAAATCGATTTGAAATTATTGAATGGGAAATTTAAAGGTATGATTTTTGTAAGTGGATTTTGATTTAAGTGATTTAATGAATATTTCACGTTTAAATAAATTAAAGAAAATATTGAGAAAAATGTAATTTAAGGGTACTTAATGATATTGAATCTAATGAGGGAGTATTTCAAGACTAAATAATAATAAGGTTAAATCGAGACCTATATGAAACTGTTATATTGAACATTTAAATATTAAAGCCTTGAACTATAATGGAATTTAAATGGTTTATTTTGAGATTCGGATCTGTTTTTGGAATCAATATAGTTGAATTTGTTATTTAGAAACTAAATTGAATTAAAGTAAAATTTAGGTTGAACCAAATTTGAATTTATTATTTAGGAAACTAAATTGAATTTTGAAACGTTGAATACTTAAAGTTTTGAAATATATTGAAATAAAAAAGGGTATTTTGTGATTACAAATCCGAATTTGAGATCGATAAGATTGAAGTGGTTATTTTAGGAATTGAGTTGAACTTAAATTGATAAATTGAGATTGAATTTAATTTAAATGGGAAGGTCGGGTTGATGTGGAAACGATTTGTTAAGTTGAGGGAATTGAAAATACTTTACTGTATAAATTATTTAATATATAAATACTATTTTGGGAAATATAGAGATATTTGAAGTGAAAATGATATTTGGTTTTGAAGTATAAATTAAGCTGAAATGACCATGGTGTTATAGTGTATATTTCTACCTTGTAGATAGTTCCATGGACCCTTAGAGGATGGTTATCCCAAACATCCTTTAAGTTATTTGTATTTCAGTTGATATTTCACTTGAGTTGGATTTATTGATATAAGAATGTTAATCCTGACTCGAGTGTTTTGTGTTTTGCTTTACGCTCGGGTCAGACTGAGTGATACAGCATTAGAGACTCACCTTTGGAGTTTGGAGCTTTATTTAGAGATCCAACTATCGATTCAGATTCCAGCCTTTCCAGTTGATTGGTTCAGAGAAGTCATCCGTTGCATTGGAGACTTCACTGCATTTGAACTATTCGGTTGTATTTTATTTCTAACTCTGATGTATATAGTAGCTTCATGAACTACTATTCTTTATCTATTCTGCTGCATTATATTACTCTGTTATTCTATGATTGATTTATTTACTGTATATGCTGAGATTTGCCAAATTTTTATTAACAATTCGGTATTTTGAATTATTCGAGTCTGACATGTGTGGTTTTATTATCGATTTGAATGGTCCAAAATATCGGGTCGTTACAGTTGGTATCAGAGCTTTGGCTCTAGGCAAAACTTAGCATATATAGTAAATTTATTTACAAAATCACTTTCATTCGAGTTTGAATCTCTTCCATTTGACTCGATTTCCTTTGAACTTTGGAACGTTCTTTGCTGTTCCAAAATTCATTCTTGTCTCTCCCTATTTGTATTCTTTTGATTCTTGAGTATTCCATAACTCCACTTCGAATAAGGCGATCCCGCCAATCATTGAATGATTTGTAAATGGGTGGAACTCCTTTATAATTGGCATGGATTCACCGGAGATTTATATATCCCACGGTTTAGATGCTGCTATCTCTTGTTATGCCGAATTCTATCTCTGGCAATCGAATGTCGATTTGCCTCAGAATTCTGCACCAATCTTATTTTGAAGTCACGGTTGACCCTAGGGTCATTCGTGATTTATAAAAATACATCTATCTTATATTTTGTAATTTAATTACCTAATCGTCGATTGAGCCTATCTACGAATCAGAATTCTATTCGATTAGAGTCCCTCTAATCTGAATCTCTATCTTTCTTTTGAAATCTATTCTTGAATCATCCTTTGAAAAATCGGGCTTGTTTGTACTTTAGAAATTGTTTTATATATCGAAAGTATTATCTTGATAAATATGATTTTATTCTATATATAAAAGTGAAAATGTTTTCGATTAAGGTTATATACCTTTTCTAAAATGAGAATTTGTGTTTTCGAAAGGATTTGTAATTTTGAAAAAAATTATATAAGAAATTTGATTTATGTAAAAATGATTTATAACTGAAGGATTTTAAATTTGAAATTCGAGAATTGAACTCCGGTGTTTTGAAATTGGTTTTAAGATTTTGAAATATATAATAATAATATGATTTAAAAGTATTTTCTGAATAAGAAATGTTTCAAATGACTTCTAATGAGTTTCGAATGATTTCGAAGAAATTTCAAAAGAAGTTTGAGAAAATAGAAGTCCAAAACTCACTTATGTCGTTGGAAAATAATTTCGGTGATGAGTGCACGCATCATCGACATTGATTTTTGAGTTTCAGAGTGGGGGAGAGGCCACTTTAGTAGCATTGCTACGCGAGTGATTTTGCGAAACCAATTTTGATTTCAAAATTTTGAAGTATGATTTGATATTCGAAAGATATATGTATATGTATTTGAAACGATTTGAAATGAGCCGGTGTTTAGTCCTCGAGTTTTGGATTTGATATAACCCTATCTATTAAAATTGATTTACTGATTTGTTGCTGATTTCCAACTCTTGAATTTGAAAATGATTTCTTCGACTATTTTGAAGTTCGAGTACTTCCAAATCAAGGTTAACTTTTCCAAGCTATGTAATTTTGAAAAGTATAAAGTATATAAGTTTGATATGTATGTTTAAAATATGTAGTAATATGATTTAAATAAGTTGAAACTGTTTTGTTAGTAAACAAATAAGGCTATTTTGAATTTTCTAATACGAAATTTAGATTTGAAATGTTTTGAAAAGAATTTGGTCTTCAAAATATTTTGAATAAAATTTAGTTTAAATGTTTTATGTAACAACCCGGTATTTTATATCAATTAATTTTCGTCTCTAGACGATCAAATCGATTGTTTAGTGCTATTGCAGATTTGAATCGATTTAAATCCTTTTTAGATTTTTGTGAAATTCTTTTATAAAAGGTTGGTTAAATGTTGATGATATTTAAAAATGGAGCCTATCCTTTGTTTTAAACCCGTGTAAAAATTAAACCCGTTTCCTCCATTCAATTTTCACTTTCACGAACCCTAAATCAAAACGAACGAAAATGGCGGCATCTCGTTTTCGTCCTTCTTCTTCGATCGTGAATTAGGGCTTCTTGATTTCGTGTCGATCTTCGCAGCTCCTCTCAGGCGAGCTCTTCCTTTTGCTTCGGGGGAAAAGGCGCCAACGTCAATGATTCCTTCATCTTGCTCGTGGCTTCTTCGACGTGCTCATGCTCTATGGGGCTTCGGCGTAACTTCGTTCCTCCTCCTCATCGCTACGGCTTCGCCTTTCATTCGTGGCTAAGGTGAGTGTTCCCAGCACTCGCATCTAATTTAATCTAGTTATTTGTGAATCTTGTATTAGTTCTCTCGGCTTCGATTTTGAACTGTTAATTGCTTTATCTCGACTGCTTGATAATGTTTTCTTAGTCGTCATGGTTTTGTGGTAATCTTTGTCTTCGGTCTCCTTTTGCTTGCGAATTCGAATTGGGTTTTTGCTGGTGAGTGATCTTTTTCACTCACATCTATTCACTCTATTGTTTGAACTTAATCCGAGGTTCCTGATTTTGTATGATTTCGTTTCGACTGTGACTTCTCTGCAGTTTTGTTTCTTTGTAGCACTGAAGCTCGGCATTTTGATGTTGAACTGGGATAGTGTATCAGTGATGTTGCATCCCTGTTATACTTGATCTTATTGCTGTTTCGTTTCGTTTGATTAATTGAACTACAGTCGATCTTGAGCATTTTTATGTTGGCATCAGTCTTGACTTTGGCCTTGACATTTACTTTACCACTTGCCACAAGTCTGGGTAATTTTCCATTGGGTTGCATTTGCTTTCAGTTACTATGAGCTAGTTTCAGTCGCTAGTGCATTCATTGTTTTCATGTATAACTAGTATTGTCCACTGTGCATTTGGCTTGAGCAGTTTTGTACCTCGACTCTGGCCATTCCAGTTGTACTTTATCGAGCACCTACTATTCATGGTTGCTAATTGTCACTGCATACCTTTGCGTAATGGTGTGGTCATTTTGTATCTTCATTCTCTTGGTCATGTTGGTCTTGTTGCAGTTTGATTGTGCTGTCTAACTGTATACATGCATCACTGTATCTTCATTCATGTTGGTTTAGATGTGCACTTCAGTCTGCATTTACATTGACCTTGGTAGTCATTGTTGCACTGCTTTATGTCATACTTGTTGATGTCTTTGTAGTCTGTTTACGGTCAGAACTTCACTGCCATTATGTCATTCATGTTGCATATTCTCTGAAGTACACTTGAACTTACCTATGCAATTTGCCACTGTTTCCTATATGACATAGTTTGCCTTGGAATTGTTAATATTGCCTTGACATTTGCAATTCGTACACGTCTTTGACGATTTTTAATTTATTGGTCTACATTCATACTTCTTCTGTTAACGTCGACTTGCCTTCTTGTCTTTGATACTGCTATGTCTGGGTCATCGAAGTGCTGACTTGAGAGACCTCGATCCTCATGTAGCTCACTGTCCTTGTGCATTTTACCGTGTTCATTTGTGTAGTTGCCAGTTTCTTCTTTGCCGCACTGAGTTGTAGTTACTGTCTGGTTCATCTTGTTGCTGTGGCCCAGTCCTTGTCCACCGTATAATCTGGTCTCTGACTTGCTGGTTTGAGTTCGAGACTTGTACTGTATTTGAATCCTGTAGCTTGTATTCTTTGCTGCCCATTTAACATGTGCATTTCCCTCATGTGTTTTGTGCACTGTGTGGCCACCAAATTGTATATGTGTGGACTAGTCTTCATTTGCATTGTGCAGTAGCTTGAGCATTTAGCTTATTGAATTGGTTATCTCACTGGACTTGTTGAGTTGTCCCTGTTGTCACTTTAGTCTGGACTGCATATATGAAGTGGTCGCTGACCTGATTTGAACATTGGTTAGCTCCACTTGACTTTGTTAAGCATGTCTCTATTGTTCCCTTGACTTGGTGCCTGTAGTTCTATTGCAGTCTGATTTGGTTGTCCCTTGCACTGGCCATTGAATTCAAGTGGGGGCTGCATTTTCGTAGCAGTTTTACCCTTGTCCCTTGTGGTGACTTTAAATTCTGTTGTGGCGAGGCAGTGCACGCGTGCGTGCACTGCAGCCACACCGAATTGACAGATTTTAATCGATATCTCTTTTATTCTTAATTCATCGATCTGTTGCGTAATTCGTACGCTGTATTGGCGAGGCAGTACACGTTAGCGTGTACTGCAGCCAATTAGCATTGATATTTTTAAATTGACATTTCAATTGCTTAAACTGTTTTGGACTTCTGTTTTGTGGATTAACACTGTTTAGTGTTATATCTGCCGTTATCCAATTCTCGTATCGAGAGTTGGATATACGAGATTTCTGTGACCGTCATCTATATTTAGATGGATTATTACTGCCTATATGCACTAATAAACTGGTTTGAATTAGACTGATCCGGGTATTATTTTCTTTTGAATGTAATACTCGGGTCAGACCGAGTATTTACAGGTTGTAGATTTTTAGCTTTGGGTTGCTGCTAGAGCTATGAAGACTATTTATATCATTTGATGTGGTCTTCGTCTTGTTGTAGTAGTCAGTGTGTTTGTTTTAAGATGATAATGTATTCATGTATATTAGTCGATAATGTACTTGTATATATAACTTCTTGAGTCGACAGTTGTAGTTGTATCATTTGTATTGTGTCAAATGTATTGTAACTGATATCAGTTATTGTATATATGAGACTTTTCGTTCCATCTTTATTCCGCATTTATGTTATCTGTGTTATTTTTATATCTATTGTTCTAAACTATTATAGCCGCTGTGTGGTAGCTTTGAGTTTGTATCGGTATGTCGGGTTTTCCTCTAAAAATGAAATGCAATGTTTTATTATCTGACATATCGGTGCTCGCACAAGGCAATCACATAGATGGTCGCTCCTCAACAGCCTTATTCTCCGTGCTAGTTGACAGCACTACACCGTAGTGTTCTTGGCTAGCGTGGGTATAGAGGTGGGGCGTCACAGCTTGGTATCAGAGCCTGGGGTTTAGGACAATTATAAAACATAACTTAGATGGAGCATGTGTTACAACTATTTGTCGATGTTTTATCTCTCATCTTTACATATGACTATTTTTTTTTACTGTTAGGTATGAATTCCTAACGCTTATGCTTGTGTTTTCGGCTTTGAATTGATTTAGCCGATGTTGATTTTGTTTTAATTTGGCAAATTAAAGCCATTTTGACTTTTGGACTTTGTTCCACTTTTGTTCTATGCTATGAGTGTCATTGTGTACCTGTTACACTGTGATGAAAAATAGCTGGACCTGTTGCAAATTGAGTGATTTTGATTTCTCATTCACATCTAGTTTGAATCTCAGCGATTTTGAACTTGATATTTTGTGTTTTCCTAATCTGGATTTCCCTTCGACTTCGGTCACTCTGTTTTTGAGAAATTGCTAATTTCTTGATTTTCAGTACTCTGATATTGCTTGCCGTTGGTTTCTTTGATAATGATAATTGATTCATTTTGTACTCGACTGCGGCTATTTATTGTTGACTTCGACATTAACTTGATTCTTACTTTTGTTGGAGTCATTTATGCATTTCTGCTCGATTTGCTTTGTTTTTCCAGTTGATAATCGATTCTTCTTCTCTTATTAGTTGTTATCACCTTTATTGATTTTGATAACTTCTATTTCTGGAATTTTTGGTATTCCTACTTTGATAAATTTGGAATTGAATTCTTTGGATTCTATTCACATTTTCGTATGTGAATTCTTGTGATTGATTGTTTCTACAATCATTTTTGTGATTTGTCACTTTAAAAATATAAAGGTTTTCTATACTAGTAGTAAATATAAAAATCCTTTTTCTCCAAACGATTTCAAAACTATTTTACTACAAAGCTCTTTTTCTTAAACCGTTTTCCAATCTATTAGTATATACAAGCCTTTATTTCACTCGTATGAGAAATTGAATTAAACGGCCTAGTAAAACAAGTGGTATGAAACGCTTGCGTTTACTTCGTCGGTTAACTCCTGGACTTGTTCGATTGAACCTTTTGTGACAATTTTCTAGTGAAGATTTACAGTTTGTTCGTAAATATTTAAGTTAAGCAAGTGGTTATGGGACATGAAGCTAAACTTTTATATTTACTAGCTTAGTGTAACTGACACTTCTTTATGATCATGACGATCATTTTTATGATTTAGACTGGACCTCATCGGTGTGATTTCGTCTCACACATATCTCTTGGGCTTTGAGGATTGTCTAGACACCAGTGGGTGATTTTGTCTCACACATATTGCACGGTTAGACTAGGCCTCATCGGTGTGATTTCGTCTCACACATATCTCTTGGGCTTTGAGGGTTGTCTGGATACTCTTTGTGTGATTTTTATGATTTAGACTAGCAACAGTGCGATGTCTCTTTGTCTGCGAGGGAGACTAGACCCCGCTTTGTTGTAGGGTAGCGCCCTACGGTCTTCGGGCCATTCCTGTGTGAAAATTTAATGGATGGCTTCCATGAGATAGCGTCTCGTCATGTGATACCGGTCGGTGAGTTTTCATACTCCCATTTTTGTGATAGGCCTTTCCCCTTTTCTTTTTATGATTTAGACTAGCGATTATGCGATGTCTCTTTGTCTGCGAGGGAGACTAGACCCCGCTTTGTTGTAGGGTAGCGCCCTACGGTCTTCGGACCATTCCTGTGTGAAACTTTATTGGTTAGCCACCAAGAGATAGCGTCTCGTTCATGTGATACCGGTGTTTTGGAGTTTTCATACTCCCATTTTTATGCTAGGCCTTTCCCCCCTTCATGTGTTTTCTGGATTTCTTGTGATGATTTCTAGAATTTGTGCTTCACCAATTTTCGTGATTTCTATTGACAAGTTTTGTCAATTTATGTGTATTGGTGAATTCATGTGTTATTGACTTGTTATGAATACAAGTTTAGGGTATGATATCCCTTTCTATCTTTGAGAAGATTCTTGTGACATCTTTGATGAATGAAAATTCATTTGGTATTATATTTTGATGCCAGTTATTTTAATGAGACTTTGACGTGTTAACTTCGGTAACCGTCAATTTTAAAATGAATTTACAAGCGGTTCTCCCGCAACACTGATATTGCTAATTTAATCACGTGTTTTCAAAATTCTTTATTTTTAAAAGTTGTTTCAAAAATATAAATTAAAATTGTTTTCAAAATTTTTACAGTTTACAATTTTCAAAAGAACGAGGAAGCGATTTAAACGTTTCAGCAAAATCGAGGACTATGAAACCATACTTTTACTACTTCGGTTAATTCCGGACTCGTTAATTGAATATTTATGACTTCTGATTATCGTTTTTGATAATCAGATGTTTGTGATTTCTGATTATCGTTTTTGATAATCAGATATTTGTGAAATTTGATTATCGTTTAAGATAATTGAATATTTTTCGATTTGATTAATCGAATATTTGTGTTTCTGATTATCGTTTTTGATAATCAGATATTTGTGAAATTTGATTATCGTTTAAGATAATTAAATATTTTTCGATTTGATTAATCGAATATTTGTGTTTCTGATTATCGTTTTTGATAATCAGATATTTGTGAAATTTGATTATCGTTTGAGATAATTAAATATTTTTCGATTTGATAATCGAATATTTGTGTTTCTGATTATCGTTTTTGATAATCAGATATTTGTGAAATTTGATTATCGTTTAAGATAATTAAATATTTTTCGATTTAATTAATCGAATATTTGTGTTTCTGATTATCGTTTTTGATAATCAGATATTTGTGAAATTTGATTATCGTTTAAGATAATTAAATATTTTTCGATTTGATAATCGAATCTTTGTGATTTCTGATTATCGTTTTTGATAATCAGATATTTGTGAAATTTGATTATCGTTTGAGATAATTAAATATTTTTCGATTTGATAATCGAATATTTGTGATTTCTGATTATCGTTTTTGATAATCAGATATTTGTGAAATTTGATTATCGTTTGAGATAATTAAATATTTTTCGATTTGATAATCGAATATTTGTGATTTCTGATTATCGTTTTTGATAATCAGATATTTGTGAAATTTGATTATCGTTTGAGATAATTAAATATTTTTCGATTTGATAATCGAATATTTGTGATTTCTGATTATCGTTTTTGATAATCAGATATTTGTGAAATTTGATTATCGTTTGAGATAATTAAATATTTTTCGATTTGATAATCGAACCTTTGTGATTTCTGATTATCGTTTTTGATAATCAGATATTTGTGAAAATTCGATTATCGTTTTAGATGATTGAATATTTGCGATTTTGAGATTCGAGCTTCGTCTTTTTCTCTGACGATTCAGGTGAGTAATTTGATTTACTCACATTCAATTCGTGCAGTACGTGATTTCTGCTCTGATCCCTTTTCTTTCAATTGCTAGAACTCGATTGATTCTTGCTTCTAATAGTCGTCTGATTTTGATTCCTTGATCCCCACGATTGTTGATTCTTTTGATTTGAATCAGTCGAACCTTTTGATTTCGTATCTAATACTTCCCCTGCTGACATTTGCTTTGCTTATGCACTCGTCATTGCCATGCTCTTTTGGTTGTTACCTTTTGTCCATTTATTCCTCTTATGATTGCGAGGACGCAATTCCTTTAAGGAGGGGAGTCTATAACAACCCGGTATTTTATATCAATTAATTTTCGTCTCTAGACGATCAAATCGATTGTTTAGTGCTATTGCAGATTTGAATCGATTTAAATCCTTTTTAGATTTTTGTGAAATTCTTTTATAAAAGGTTGGTTAAATGTTGATGATATTTAAAAATGGAGCCTATCCTTTGTTTTAAACCCGTGTAAAAATTAAACCCGTTTCCTCCATTCAATTTTCACTTTCACGAACCCTAAATCAAAACGAACGAAAATGGCGGCATCTCGTTTTCGTCCTTCTTCTTCGATCGTGAATTAGGGCTTCTTGATTTCGTGTCGATCTTCGCAGCTCCTCTCAGGCGAGCTCTTCCTTTTGCTTCGGGGGAAAAGGCGCCAACGTCAATGATTCCTTCATCTTGCTCGTGGCTTCTTCGACGTGCTCATGCTCTATGGGGCTTCGGCGTAACTTCGTTCCTCCTCCTCATCGCTACGGCTTCGCCTTTCATTCGTGGCTAAGGTGAGTGTTCCCAGCACTCGCATCTAATTTAATCTAGTTATTTGTGAATCTTGTATTAGTTCTCTCGGCTTCGATTTTGAACTGTTAATTGCTTTATC
Source organism: Allium fistulosum (assembly GCA_030737815.1). Taxonomy (NCBI): domain Eukaryota; kingdom Viridiplantae; phylum Streptophyta; class Magnoliopsida; order Asparagales; family Amaryllidaceae; genus Allium; species Allium fistulosum. The sequence goes on along the minus strand of CM060905.1, from coordinate 861,784,958 downwards.
TCGACTGCTTGATAATGTTTTCTTAGTCGTCATGGTTTTGTGGTAATCTTTGTCTTCGGTCTCCTTTTGCTTGCGAATTCGAATTGGGTTTTTGCTGGTGAGTGATCTTTTTCACTCACATCTATTCACTCTATTGTTTGAACTTAATCCGAGGTTCCTGATTTTGTATGATTTCGTTTCGACTGTGACTTCTTTGCAGTTTTGTTTCTTTGTAGCACTGAAGCTCGGCATTTTGATGTTGAACTGGGATAGTGTATCAGTGATGTTGCATCCCTGTTATACTTGATCTTATTGCTGTTTCGTTTCATTTGATTAATTGAACTACAGTCGATCTTGAGCATTTTTATGTTGGCATCAGTCTTGACTTTGGCCTTGACATTTACTTTACCACTTGCCACAAGTCTGGGTAATTTTCCATTGGGTTGCATTTGCTTTCAGTTACTATGAGCTAGTTTCAGTCGCTAGTGCATTCATTGTTTTCATGTATAACTAGTATTGTCCACTGTGCATTTGGCTTGAGCAGTTTAGTACCTCGACTCTGGCCATTCCAGTTGTACTTTATCGAGCACCTACTATTCATGGTTGCTAATTGTCACTGCATACCTTTGCGTAATGGTGTGGTCATTTTGTATCTTCATTCTCTTGGTCATGTTGGTCTTGTTGCAGTTTGATTGTGCTGTCTAACTGTATACATGCATCACTGTATCTTCATTCATGTTGGTTTAGATGTGCACTTCAGTCTGCATTTACATTGACCTTGGTAGTCATTGTTGCACTGCTTTATGTCATACTTGTTGATGTCTTTGTAGTCTGTTTACGGTCAGAACTTCACTGCCATTATGTCATTCATGTTGCATATTCTCTGAAGTACACTTGAACTTACCTATGCAATTTGCCACTGTTTCCTATATGACATAGTTTGCCTTGGAATTGTTAATGTTGCCTTGACATTTGCAATTCGTACACGTCTTTGACGATTTTTAATTTATTGGTCTACATTCATACTTCTTCTGTTAACGTCGACTTGCCTTCTTGTCTTTGATACTGCTATGTCTGGGTCATCGAAGTGCTGACTTGAGAGACCTCGATCCTCATGTAGCTCACTGTCCTTGTGCATTTTACCGTGTTCATTTGTGTAGTTGCCAGTTTCTTCTTTGCCGCACTGAGTTGTAGTTACTGTCTGGTTCATCTTGTTGCTGTGGCCCAGTCCTTGTCCACCGTATAATCTGGTCTCTGACTTGCTGGTTTGAGTTCGAGACTTGTACTGTATTTGAATCCTGTAGCTTGTATTCTTTGCTGCCCATTTAACATGTGCATTTCCCTCATGTGTTTTGCGCACTGTGTGGCCACCAAATTGTATATGTGTGGACTAGTCTTCATTTGCATTGTGCAGTAGCTTGAGCATTTAGCTTATTGAATTGGTTATCTCACTGGACTTGTTGAGTTGTCCCTGTTGTCACTTTAGTCTGGACTGCATATATGAAGTGGTCGCTGACCTGATTTGAACATTGGTTAGCTCCACTTGACTTTGTTAAGCATGTCTCTATTGTTCCCTTGACTTGGTGCCTGTAGTTCTATTGCAGTCTGATTTGGTTGTCCCTTGCACTGGCCATTGAATTCAAGTGGGGGCTGCATTTTCATAGCAGTTTTACCCTTGTCCCTTGTGGTGACTTTAAATTCTGTTGTGGCGAGGCAGTGCACGCGTGCGTGCACTGCAGCCACACCGAATTGACAGATTTTAATCGATATCTCTTTTATTCTTAATTCATCGATCTGTTGCGTAATTCGTACGCTGTATTGGCGAGGCAGTACACGTTAGCGTGTACTGCAGCCAATTAGCATTGATATTTTTAAATTGACATTTCAATTGCTTAAACTGTTTTGGACTTCTGTTTTGTGGATTAACACTGTTTAGTGTTATATCTGCCGTTATCCAATTCTCGTATCGAGAGTTGGATATACGAGATTTCTGTGACCGTCATCTATATTTAGATGGATTATTACTGCCTATATGCACTAATAAACTGGTTTGAATTAGACTGATCCGGGTATTATTTTCTTTTGAATGTAATACTCGGGTCAGACCGAGTATTTACAGGTTGTAGATTTTTATCTTTGGGTTGCTGCTAGAGCTATGAAGACTATTTATATCATTTGATGTGGTCTTCGTCTTGTTGTAGTAGTCAGTGTGTTTGTTTTAAGATGATAATGTATTCATGTATATTAGTCGATAATGTACTTGTATATATAACTTCTTGAGTCGACAGTTGTAGTTGTATCATTTGTATTGTGTCAAATGTATTGTAACTGATATCAGTTATTGTATATATGAGACTTTTCGTTCCATCTTTATTCCGCATTTATGTTATCTGTGTTATTTTTATATCTATTGTTCTAAACTATTATAGCCGCTGTGTGGTAGCTTTGAGTTTGTATCGGTATGTCGGGTTTTCCTCTAAAAATGAAATGCAATGTTTTATTATCTGACATATCGGTGCTCGCACAAGGCAATCACATAGATGGTCGCTCCTCAACAGCCTTATTCTCCGTGCTAGTTGACAGCACTACACCGTAGTGTTCTTGGCTAGCGTGGGTATAGAGGTGGGGCGTCACATTTTAACTGGGTAACATCTTTATAAAACTATATATTAAACAAGTTGTAATAGATACATAAGTTGTGCGTATGCTGTTTTATTCACATAATTGAATTGATCCAAGTTTGAGTACACAAGTTCGAGGTGAATTACACCATTTTGTGTTAGGATTTTTCATTTGATTCTTGATGGCGAATATTTGATATGGATTTTGGGCTTGATTCTAGAATTCTCTATCATAGTATATGGCTATGCAAGGAGACTGATGGCTTCTAGTCGAGAAACCATATCGAAATCCGCACTAGGGAAGTCGAATGGACAATACTAGTTCGAAAGCGAACTTGTGTGATCGAGCGAGCGATCAAATGTGATTTTGCGAAATGATGACGTATGTACATCTTATATTCTAATATCATTGATATATTTTGACGCTGAAATTGAAAGCTGTCAGGTTAGAATATCTTTGTTTACTAAAAGAAAATTTCCAATTTAAGTTACAAAGATATATAACACATAAAAGCGAAGATATTCAATCCCATATAGCTCTTCGTACAGCAAAATTTATTTTTGAAATTTTATCCTGATATAAGATGGACCTTATGTAAATATAAGATGATTTTAAAACCATTGATTTTGGAAATGAATTGTTTGACTTAATTATATTGATTTGGAAATTTGGATTTATTTCCTAAATTTATTATTTTGGAAACTTTGGAACTGAAGATATTTTGGAAGAATAATTTGGGGAAAACGTATATGATTTTGAAAAATGCATTGATATTGAAACAAATTGAAATTGAGAACCTTGTGTTACTAAAAACTTGATTTGGGAGTTATCGAACTTATATATAAAAAATTTGGTCTGTATAAGTATGATGTTGATTCGAAAACTATGGATTTGAAAAGGTACTCAATTTGAAAAGTGAAATCTTATATAATTGAAGTCTATATAAGTGTGATTTGATATACTATTGATTTTGGAAAGTATTTGATTTGAAAATGAAATCTTATATATAATGGACTTTATATAAGTATGATATTTGAAATTAATTTGAAAGGTACTATATGATACATATTTCCGAAGTAAAGATATGGAAAGTGCCTTCTGCTTGATATCCGATTTGTGGCCACATCTTGGATTCATTCTATCGATATTATTCTCTCTGATTTTTGGTTTTCCGGATATGATACTTGAGTGTCCTTCGAATTCCATGGCATTACCCATGGTCTTACGAACTCGACTGCATAGCGTAATTCGCAAGGCAGTGATTGCTTAAAAGGTACGGATGTTTCCTGGGGGATTCAGGCGTAACCATTGTGTATCTGCGATCTATGGTCGTGTTAGTGGCGTAATCCGCAAGGCAGAGATTGCTTAAAGGGTATATTTGTTTCCTGGGGGATCCAGGCGTAACCATTGTTATGTATCCTGCGGTCCACAGTTTTGTTATCATGGCGAAATTCGCAAGGCAGTGAATGCTTAAAAGGTACGGATGTTTCCTGGGGGACCCAGGCGTAACCATTGTGTATCTGCGATCCATGATTTGTTTGATTTTTTGTTTGGATTGTACTTTCCGTATCTGTTTTTAAAAGTTTTCCAGTATTTTCACTGGGTGTTGAAACAGGTCTACTAAGTACTTGAAGAATTCTAGCTTTGCGCCTGATCAACGCATGGCCAGAGTCTGCAAGAACGAGGATAAACTTGTTGAAACATCGAGTTATAAAAATATTTTTGAAAAAAAGATTTATTTCGATATAAAGGTATTTTATTATAAAGGTATTTTTCAACAAAGAAATTTTGTGTCAATATTTGAAATTGAAACTCTTATGGTTTGAAATTTACGATTCGTGCCCGATTCTATTCTTTAAATCTACCTAATCTTCTCAGCTTTAGTTGTTCACCTTGATTCTGTTTTTCCGAATCTACCTTCTTTCCTTTTTGAATATAATCTTTTAAATATTGCTTATTTGTATACTACATTGTTTAATAGAAAATTTTAGTGTTATAAATATTTTTGAAGTTATTAATTAAATAAAACATATTTAAAGGTAACGATTTATTAATAATGTTTGAAAAGTATCTAAAGACAAATTTATAAATTTATGAATTATGGATTTAATGTTTTCAATAGCTTCTTTGTAAATATAACTAATGATGCAAATAATTGTTTTCAAATAGCTTTCATATATGTATAAAGGTGTTAGTTAAACAGATTAAATTCCAATGAGTTTTGAAAATTTTAAAGTATTAAAGATAACTGAATCGCAAATGAAGTTTGCAAATGAATATTTCAAGTAAAATTTATTTAGTTTTAAATTAATTATTTACCCTTGACTTTCAATCTACCTTTATTTCTGGTTGTTCTATTCTCCTACCTCCTTCCTTTTCGGGGACGAAAAGTTTTGAGTGGGGGAGAGTGTAACGACCCATAAAATTTTATTAATTTTTAATTGGTTTTATAACGTATTTAATTTGGATTTTGAGATCCGATACGCGACGGAAACAATAAATACGTGCGTCATCGGTGCTGAAATTTGTGACTTGAATTTATCTACTTTTCAAATTTGAAACCGTACAACTCATACCATATTAAATTTCTTTTAAAGGTTTTAGCTAAATCTATGGGTGAGTGTTGCCACACCTTTCCACCTTATATTTAATTCTCTGCCATTTCAATTTGCATTCTATCCGTTCACATTTCATTTATTCCTTTTCTACCATATATTCCATTATCTCTTTCTGCTATTTGCTAATTGATATTTGCTCATTCACGCGAACATTTAACTGAAATCAAAATTTCAACCCTTACTTCTCTTTTCTTTTCAAATTTGAAACGTACTATTAAATCATGCCATTAATTGCTTTTATTTTTTTCCTTAAATTAACGTACAGCGCACACAATTATAAATTGCATTAAATTTTCTGCTGAACCACACCATGACCGTTTATATTACATTCATTTGGAATATATTCATTTGTTTGAAATCTTTCCCTTTCTCTCTCATCTCAGTTGGGAATAAAATAAATTTCAGCAGAAATCACGTTTCAATGCTTTTAACTCTTTATAACTTTTGATAAAATTTTATGTCCTTTTTGAAACTAAAACGTATATGGATATACATTTTTCATTTATTAATTTCTAAATCGTCTTGTTGTCCTTTTCATGTATGTTATATTTAATTATATTTTACATTTTCTATTTATTTCACTCATCTCCCTACACGTTTCTATTTATTTGCTGATTTGTTGCATACGTTTCATTTTGGAAAAATCCGGTTCATTCCTATTTATTTTCATTTCTCACATTTATTTCATCTTTTACTGAAATTCGACCGTTGCCACGTCATACCATTTTGGAAGTATGAATGTACAAAAGATGCATACATTTTATATTCATTTAATTGGAACAGTCACTTTAATTTTTGCCTTTAAAATTCCATTTTCTTCACTACAGCTGGAAAGTTATAAAACATCAAAACAAATTTGAAAGCTCGCCTTAAATTGTGCAAAGCGTTTTCCTCTGCCTTTATAACTTGGGTTATGTCAGCTTTTATTTTTTTCCATCAATTCAAAATTATTATTTGTCATTCCATTTTAGGGTCTCTTCATTCTCCTTTATCAACTTCCATATATTTATTTCCCTAGTCACTTTAAAACGTTTTATAATAATAATTAATATATAGCCGTTTCATTTTAAAGCTTTTCATACGTTTTATATATGTCAAAAAAAGATGTGAATGGATATTTACCTGAGGCCCACACAGTTTGGAATTATACGTTTTTTTTGTATTCATTAATTCTTTTACGGCTCATTTTATTTCACCTTTATAAGCTTTTTTTTGGTAAAGCAAGGATCTACTGTCACTTTCTTCTCCTCAATTTTTCTTTCTACACCCTCTCTCTTCTTCCATACTCTTACACGCAGCCGTATCTCACCTTGTCACCCATTCTGCCTTGCAGCAAACTTTTAACATATATATATGATATCTTGAAAGGTAATACAACTTGTGCGTTTGTCTCATTAAGTATTGTGTTTTTTTGTGTGCATAAGTTATTGTTTTATTTTATTTTATATATATAAGCCTGAGTATTATTTCTAAAACTTTAGATATTTGCATGGGTACATATTTTCATATTGGGTTGGTTGTATAGATATACTAGTATACATTTCAGAGTTTTATAGGTTTTATTAGTTATAATATATATATATATATATATATATTATTTTTATTTTACCTTCATCTATTTTCAGGTATTGTTTAAAATATAATAGGTATACAAGTTAGGTATAACGGCTACTGTGAATATGTGTAACAATATATGTATAACATTTTTTAAAACATGTATATAGCAGCCCATTTAAAGGTTTGTTTGTACACACTTTATTGTACATATAAAACGTAGGTTTTCATGTCAATATTGGTAGGCATAAGCATCCTTTCTCCATTTTTCTACTAGCATTGCGTTAGCATATTTTTATTTTTGGTAAAAAAAAATAAAAAATAATAATGATTTCAGTATATTATTTGTAAAGGAAGTCTGCATTTGGTTAAACTATTAGATTTTTTAAACTTACATTATTTACTATTATGTATATCTTTGGATGTTAATTTGGTTATGTGCATTTAGTTTCAGATATTGATGTTTCAAATATAACATATATACTATAAGATAGAGTGAATTTGGTTTTGATTTTTTTTATATGTTTGATTTCAATAAATATATTTAATTTAAGACTTATATAAAATGTATATATACTTTAATTTGAATTTTGGGTTTAAGGAGGATAATAATATAAAATACATCTCGCCTAAATTTTTATCGAGTTAATTTGACCCGTTCCCATCGATTTCTTTTATCAGCTTTGATCGTCGATTCGTGCCGATCTTACTTTGCTTTGAGATTCGTGCTTGGGTTTCGTAACTCAACTTCATTGTCTATCTCTCTAACCTTGAAAGGTGAGAAATCACTCACGATTAACGTTCTTTTTATTTTTTAAATTTGAATTTCAATTGAAACGACAATTGAAATATGCTGCTGTAGTTATTTAAATTGTCATATATGCTATTATCTGTAACTGTTCACCTGTGGGATATGACACCATATCCTGTTGTTTATATTGTACTGTTATTGATGATATATGCTTGTTATTTTATTGTATTATCTGTTATCACTCTGCAAGTTCCCTGTAGTTTAGGATTCACTATGGGTTGAAATGATACATACCCGAACGGACTTTAGAATAGGAGAAAATCGTTATGGGTTGAAATGATAAACCCAAGCGATTTTCATTTAATTGAATTTGGGATTTCGGGTTGAAATGATATCCACCCGTATATATTTAGTGTACGGATTGAAATGATAAATATCCGTAGCACTTGACTATATGATAGGAAATATATACAGACATCGTTGGTCCATATAAATATTTTGAAAAAAATTTCTACAGTTTGAAGAGAAATATATGGGATTTAATAAATATTGGTTCTTAAAATATTATATATAAATGGAAATTTTATATATAGATTTAATAATAATATTATTAAGATTGGTTTAATCCATATAATATGTTTATGTATTATTTAAGATTTATGTTTCAAAATTTACCGTTGTGAAAATTTGAATAATTAAGATTGGGAGATAAATTTGGGTTTTTTAAAAATGGTATTTAAATAAGGATTTATTTAATTAAATCGATTTGAAATTATTGAATGGGAAATTTAAAGGTATGATTTTTGTAACTGGATTTTGATTTAAGTGATTTAATGAATATTTCACGTTCAAATAAATTAAAGAAAATATTGAGAAAAATGTAATTTAAGGGTACTTAATGATATTGAATCTAATGAGGGAGTATTTCAAGACTAAATAATAATGAGGTTAAATCGAGACCTATATGAAACTGTTATATTGAACATTTAAATATTAAAGCCTTGAACTATATTGGAATTTAAATGGTTTATTTTGAGATTCGGATCTGTTTTTGGAATCAATATAGTTGAATTTGTTATTTAGAAACTAAATTGAATTAAAGTAAAATTTAGGTTGAACCAAATTTGAATTTATTATTTAGGAAACTAAATTGAATTTTGAAACGTTGAATACTTAAAGTTTTGAAATATATTGAAATAAAAAAGGGTATTTTGTGATTACAAATCCGAATTTGAGATCGATAAGATTGAAGTGGTTATTTTAGGAATTGAGTTGAACTTAAATTGATAAATTGAGATTGAATTTAATTTAAATGGGAAGGTCGGGTTGATGTGGAAACGATTTGTTAAGTTGAGGGAATTGAAAATACTTTACTGTATAAATTATTTAATATATAAATACTATTTTGGGAAATATAGAGATATTTGAAGTGAAAATGATATTTGGTTTTGAAGTATAAATTAAGCTGAAATGACCATGGTGTTATAGTGTATATTTCTACCTTGTAGATAGTTCCATGGACCCTTAGAGGATGGTTATCCCAAACATCCTTTAAGTTATTTGTATTTCAGTTGATATTTCACTTGAGTTGGATTTATTGATATAAGAATGTTAATCCTGACTCGAGTGTTTTGTGTTTTGCTTTACGCTCGGGTCAGACTGAGTGATACAGCATTAGAGACTCACCTTTGGAGTTCGGAGCTTCATTTGGAGATCCAACTATCGATTCAGATTCCAGCCTTTCCAGTTGATTGGTTCAGAGAAGTCATCCGTTGCATTGGAGACTTCACTGCATTTGAACTATTCCGTTGTATTTTATTTCTAACTCTGATGTATATGGTAGCTTCATGAACTACTATTCTTTATCTATTCCGCTGCATTATATTACTCTGTTATTCTGTGATTGATTTATTTACTGTATATGCTGAGATTTGCCAAATTTTTATTAATAATTCGGTATTTTGAATTATTCGAGTCTGACATGTGTGGTTTTATTATCGATTTGAATGGTCCAAAATATCGGGTCGTTACAAATACTAGATTGGAAGCTATTATTATAGGAAAATTCAACAAGTGAAATATGATTTTCCCAACTTCCACCGAAATCAAGCACACAAGCCCGAAGAAGATCTTCAAGAGTTTGATTCACACGCTCAGTTTGTCCATCGGACTGGGGGTGATAAGCGGTGCTAAAATTAAGCTTCGTTCCTAAAGCTTTTTGAAGACTCTTCCAGAATCCACTAGTAAATAGTGGATCACGATCACCAACAATGGAAGAAGGAACTCCATGCAGTTTAACAATTTCTTTGATAAAGAGTTTGGCTAGAAGAGGAACTGTTCGGTTCGACCGAACAGGAATAAAATGGGCAGATTTAGTAAGTCTGTCAACGATCACCCATAAACCATTATGACCCGAACGAGAACGGGGAAGGCCATCAATAAAATCCATGGAAATTTGGTCCCACTTCCAAACTGGAATTTCCAATGGTTGCAATAACCCACCAGGCCTTTGATGTTCGGCCTTGACAAGTTGGCAAGTCATGCAACACTTAACAAAGTTAGTAATATCAGCTTTCATTCCCTCCCAGTAATAAAGTCGCTTCATATCCGCGTACATTTTACTACAACCGGGATGAATGGAAAATTTGGAACGATGAGAATCTTCTAGAATATCTTTAAGAAGATCACTAATATTTGGTACGATAATTCTACCAAATTTTCGAATGCTGCCACGAGAATCAATATCAAAGTCTTTCAAACTTTCAATATCAATTTTATCCTTAACATTTTGGCCAAGCAGAGCCAATTCAGGATCTAGCTTTTGAGCTTCAAGAATGCAGTCTAAAAGAGAAGGACGAGCCTCAAGGCTACATAAAACAAGAGATGAACATAAATCGGAGACACAATCTCGAATTTCACAAGTGGATAAAATCTCGAGATCCCTCCATTCGGATATCATCATAGAAACAACCGCTTGTTGCTTGCGACTAAGTGCATCGGCAACTCGATTTCCCTTTCCGGGAGTATAAAGGATATCAAGGTCGTAAGAGGCAAGGAACTCGAGCCAACGCTGTTGACGCAAATTAAGTTCCTTTTGAGAAAATAAATATTTCAGAGACTTATGATCGGTATAAAGCACGAATTTCTCCCCTAAAAGATAATGTCGCCAAATTCAAAGGGCGAAAACGATAGCCGCGAGTTCTAAATCATGTGTGGCATATCTAGTCTCAACCAGCTTCAATTGCCTAGAAGCGTAAGCAATAACACGTTCTTTTTGCATAAGGACGACACCCAAACCAACGCGACTAGCATCAGTATAGACAACAAAATCTTGATCCCCTTCGGGAATAACAAGAATGGGAGCATCAGAAAGGAGTTCTTTTAATTTTTGAAAAGAAGTTTCACATTTGTCCGACCAAATGTATTTAATACCTTTCTTCGTTAAGCCAGTAAGAGACACGGCAATCTTAGAAAAGTCTTTTATGAAACGGCGGTAATAACCTGCCAATCCGAGAAAGCTACGGATTTCAGTCACGCTCTTCGGTCTCTTCCAATTTTGAATCGCTTTAATCTTTGAATGATCCACTGATATTCCGGATTCGGAAATAATATGACCGAGAAACTTCACACTAGATTGCCAAAAGTGGCATTTAGAAAATTTTGCTTTTAATTGATTGCTCCTAAGAGTTTCCAATACAATTCGAAGATGCTTTTCATGTTCCTCCTCGGTTTTAGAATACACAAGAATATCATCAATAAAGATGAGAACAAACCGATCGAGAAAATCTTTGAAAACTCGATTCATAAGGTCAACGAAATAAGCCGGAGCATTCGTTAAACCAAATGGCATAACTAGCCATTCATAAGATCCATAACGAGTACGGAATGAAGTCAAAGAAATACTATCCTCTGCAATACGAAGCTGATGAAAACCGGTAGCCAAGTCCAATTGTGAAAAGACTCTAGCACCACTAAGTTGATCAAACATATCATCAATTCGAGGTAAAGGATACTTATTCTTAATAGTTAGATCATTAAGCTTGCGGTAGTCGATGCAAAGCCTAAGTGTACCATCAGACTTATTTACGAAAATAGTTGAAGCTCCCCAAGGCGAGGAACTAGAGCGAATAAGTTGCTTCGTCTCCAACTCGGATAATTGTTTGCGCATCTCTTCATTCTCCTTATTGGACATGCGATAAGGAGGACGGGTAATAGGTTGAGCTCCAGGTATAAGATTAATTTTGAACTCAATAGCTCGCTTAGGTGGTAATCCTAAGACGGGCTCGAATATGTCGGAAAACTCACGAACGACGCGAATAAGAGAAATGACATCCTCCTCATCATCATCGTCATCATCACGAGGATTTAAAGAATATAGAGATGCAACCAAAGCGGAATCCGAATCTTTAAGAATAATAGAAATCTGATTAACAAATTGCGGATGTCGGAGATAAATAGTCCGCTCAGGACATAGGATATGAGCTTCATAACGGTTAAGCCAATCCATACCCAAAATCATTCCAAAGCCTAAATAACGCATGACATGCAAATCGGCTAGGAAAGGAAAATCACACAAAATAATCTCCACATCTTTACAAAGAAAACTAAGAGTTGCGGATCCACCAACCGGATTCGCAATTCTTAAAGAAGTCATTAAAGCAACAACACTTAAAGAAAGAGTGTCTACAAGTTCCTTTGATATAAAAGAATGGGATGCACCCGTATCAAAGAGAACTCTAATAGGTTGATCATGAAATATAATAATGCCATCAAGGACAGAATGAGACATACCTTGACCACGAGATGTGTTGCCAGGGGCTTGAGCAACGTTTAACTTTCCCTCCTTCTTGCTTGGAAGCTTAGGGCATAGATGCATATAATGATCCGGACTTTTACAGTAGCAACAAGAACGGGGCTTTGAACACTTGTTCGCAAAATGGCCCTTAGCACCACAGTTGAAGCATTTCCCCTCACTAGGGAAAAGTGTCTTTGCAGCAGGAGTTGCTTGCTTACCCTTTTTGTTGGGATATGGACCTTTGAACTTGTTAGGCCTTTTCTTGTTGTTAAAGTTTGGTTTGGAAGCCACCACTTCAACATCACTGTCCTTATCAGCCTCTTCAAGACGAAGAGCGATATCAATGATTTGGTCGAAAGAAACTTCTAACTTTAGAAGTTATGGCTTCTTGAGATTCTTGTTTAAGCCATAGACGAACCTCTGGTTCTTCTTCAATGGGGTGTTGATGTATTCAACCCCATATTTGGACAGTGACTCGAAGGATGCGACATAGTCTGTCATAGAGGATTCACCTTGAACAAGGTCTATGAAACATTGAGCCAATGTCACTTTCTCTGCTTCTGGTACGAATTTTAATTCGAAGCGTTCCCGAAATTGCTCCCAGGTGAGATCTGCTTCATTAATTTCAGAAATAAGAAGTTCGTACCAATCCAATGCCCTTTCTCGGAGCATACTGAAGGCCACCTGAACACGGTGAAGATCGATAAGATTCATGCGAGAAAAGATTCGATCGCATGCTCTTAACCAAGCCTAGACCTCGATAATAGTTTCAAAACCTTTGAATGGTTTCCCACCCAAGTTGGTATAATCGTTGCACAAGCGTGCAAATCCAGACTTGGGATGAGTAGGTTCCTGATTAGGACCAGCTGCCTGAGCATTCTTTACTAAATCAAGAAGCTGTTGAGCAGTCATAAAAACTCCATCCTGGGGAGTAACAGTAGATGGTCCAGCTCTGGGACGACTTGGTCTAGACATTCTCTTCTTTAAGAAAGAGAGAAGAAGTAAAGTTATTCTCCAAATAAATATCAAGCAAATCTTGATAGATAGAACAAGGATACATAAATAGGATGAATCGGTACAAAGACCGGAATTAATTCCTAAGGCACGACTCCTAAGATGGACTTAGGACGATGATCCTTGTTAAGTTATTCTACATTGTTCCGAAGTTTGGCTCTGATACCAAGCTGTGACGCCCCACCTCTATACCCACGCTAGCCAAGAACACTACGATGTAATGCTGTCAACTAGCATGGAGAATAAGGCTGTTGAGGAGCGACCATCCATGTGACTTCTTTGTGCGAGCACCGATATGTCAGATAGTATAGCATGAACTTCATTTAAGGAGGAAGTCCGACATACCGATGCAAACCCAAAGCTATCACACAGTGGCTATATATAATCTTCGGAAACAAACATAACATAAATCAGTCACAAACATCCATATCACAAAGGCGGAAAAAGATATGAATATATATAACACATGAAAGTGTACATCAGAGTAGTGGTCAGAAAGATCCACGATAATACAAAAGAATAGCAACACGTGCTATAAAAAAGAATAAGTACACAACATAGAGTCTATATCTCAAATGTGTACATCCAAAAACTACTAATCTAAGTAGTTAGCCAAAAGTCATAATAATAGATCCCTGGAGAGAAGTCAAGTAGAAGCACCTGTAACATCTCGGTCTGACCCGAGTATTATTTCATAAGAAAATAATAAACGAATCAGTCTAGCTATAAATATCATATGACATGATATAGAATAAGAGATATGGCATAAACATATAATAACCATAAAGGCATACTACTATAAGTATGTAAATGAAAATCAACTAGAGATTAATCAATATCACAAGTATCTTCTCAAAGATAAAATAGGGTATCATACCCTAAACTTGTATTCATAACAAGTCAATGACACACAAATTCACCAATGCACAAAATTGATACATATCAATGAAAATCATGAAAATTGGTGAAGCACAAATTCCAGAAATCAACATGCGAAATCCAGAAATCACATAAAAAGGGGGGAGGCCTATCACAAGAACGGGAGCATGAAAACTCACCAACACGTGTAACACAAGAACGAGAAGCTATCTCATGGAAGCTATCCATTAAATTTTGACACACCAACGGCCCGAAGACCATGGGGCGCTACCCCACATATGTGATGTAGAAACATCACACAAACGGGGTTTAGTCTCCCTCGTAGACAAAGAGACATCGCACAATTGCTAGTCTAAATCAAATCACAAAAATGATCGTCATGATCATCAAGAAGTGTCAATCACACCAAGCTAGTAAATATATGAGTTTAGCTTCATGTCCCATAACCACTTCCTTAACTTAAATATTTACAAACAAACTGTAGATCTTCACTAGAAAATTGTCACAAAGGGTTCAGTCCAACAAGTCCAAGAATTAACCGACGAAGTAAACGCAAGCGTTTCATACCACCTGTTTTGCTAAGCCGTTTAATTAGATTTCTCATCCGAGTGAAGTAAAGGCTTGTATATACTAATAGATTGGAAAACGGTTTAGGAAAAAGAGCTTTGTAATAAAATAGAGTTGAAATCGCTTTGATGAAAGAGTTTTGATATTCACTACTAGTATTGAAGCCTTCACATTTTTAAAGTGACAAGTCACAAAACGATTGTTGAAGCAAATCGAATCACAAAATTTCACATTCGAAGACGTGAGAAAAATCCAAGGAATTCAATTCCAAATCCATCAAAGTAGAAATGCAGACTAAACATCCACAGCATACGACTTAGGAAATTTGCGACCTAACGTGGCCGAGCTAGGGAATACAAGCAGAGCGTGCTAAAGAGGCAATGGAGCGACCTACAGGTCGAGCGACCTAAGGAGCTATGAGATAAAGCATCGTGCATGTGACCTATTGGAGATCGAACTGCCGAGCGACTTAAGCATTCGTAATTTCTCCATGGCCGAGCAACCTAAGAGTTTACGACCTATGTGGCGCGCGACCTAATGTGGCGCGACCTAAGGCCTTACGACCTAAGGGAAACAAGGTCTTACGACCTAAAGTAATTAAGGTCCGGCGACCTAATGGTGCGACCTAAGTGGTACGCGACCTAAGGTGGTACGCGACCTAAGATGGTACGCGACCTAAGTGGTACGCGACCTAAGTGTGCGCAACCCAACAAGTTGGTAAGGTCGAGCGACCTAAAGTGGTTACGAACTAACTCGTGCGACCTAGCGACCCAGTTATTGCCGAACGTCCTAAAGTTGCCGAACGACCTAAGGGTTAGCGAGCTAAATGCAGGTGAGTCTCTTCATACTCGAACGACCTAGTGAAGTAAGGAGCGAGCGACCTAAGTCCAGATCCACGCCAGAGCGACCTAAGGTCCAACGACCTACGACCTAACGGCCAGCGACCTAGATGCGAACTGGCCAGTTCCGAGGCAGTGCGACCTATGTCCAGGAATTTGCCAAAACACACGAAAATTTGGGATTTTAACCAATTCGATCCAAACCAAAAGCAAACATACATGCTAAAGTGATGGGGAATCATTCCTAACAATCCAATGACAGTTATAGGTAAGAATGTGAGATAAAAATCTCACCTTTGCACTAAAATCAATGAAGATGGAGCCTAAAAGTAAAACAAGAACAGTCCAAAGCTTGAATCTATGTTCTTCACTTGAATTTGGAGTAGATGTTGGATTAGCAATGAAGAAGAAGACTTTGGAGTTTTAATTTCCCATTCCCTCCACCATTTTTGATAAAGCTTCAAAGTTTTAAGAAATTAGAAATGAAGTATGAAGAGAAGGAGGGTGTTGGGCTGAGTTAGAAGAGGTTCAGCCCAAACCAAAAGCCCAAAGCAAAAAAGTGATGAAAATTCCACTATCTCCAAACATATCGAAGTTTACACTCAAAAAGATCGCAAACGTCATTTTGAACTCAATGGAAGTGGTCTCGAGTCCTAATTTGACCGTTTGCAAAAAGTAGCTTTTCGGACCAAAATCTGATTAACGATAAAATATTTAAATAAAATATTTAAATATAAAGTCGATAAATATGCGGGTTGTTACATTTTCCAAAGAAAGATTTAGGACGAAGAGTCCTCATGCCTCCTGTCAGACTTTCTCACCATTGTACTTGAACCAATCTAATTCTTTGTTGCGGAGCCTCCGAGTTTTGTGCTCTACGATGCACGTAGTGGCACAAGACACTATTGGCTTGTCTTAAAATCCCCCAATTGATTAGGCTCTACAACAATTGTTATGCTATGAAGGTATTTCCTCGAATGCAAAAAAAACATCATAGACTTCAGCCAACATAAAAGTTTTCCTTGTTTTTCCCCATATTGGGAAAAGGCCTAATAAATATGGTTCCTATTTTCTAACTATCTAAATCATACGCTACCTAATCAATTCTGACTTTCCAAAATCTTGCAATACAAATTTGGTCCAAGTAGAATTTGTCGATGGTTTCCCACCCATAATTTGATGATTTGCATGGCCTCCCCAAAAAAAATGCTACAATGGTGTCATACTAATCGTCCATTGATGACTCAATCCCACTAAATTCTACTAAGGGTAAGCGCTACTCCCAAGATCCTCCAAAGTCTAAGATGCAAGCTCTCAACAAATCCATCAAGTTCCCATTAATTCCTTCAGTTTGTCCATCGGCCTTCAATCGGTAAGCGATGCTCCAATTTAACGAAGACCCTAAAGCTAGTTCCTAAAGCTACTAGAAACCCCTCCAAATTTGCTAGTAAACTAAGGGTCCCTATTACTAAGAATGCAAAGCGCAACTCCATAAAGCCGTGTTGAAGTGTTGCGGTTTCACTGCTTCTAACGGAAAATTTATGCCACCTTCTTCTTAATCCTTTATCAATAAGAAATTACATTCTTGTTCTTATATGTTTTCTCTTTTCCTTGCATGGTGGAATTTTGTGAGCTAAATCCCTTATGTTTCCCAAAATCTAAAGTTTTTAGATTGAAACATTTACTCACTTTAGGCTGCTAACCTAATTTCCTCATTAACTTCCAGCTTTACCTATGGTCTATTGCTAGTTAAGTGTTCCCATAAAATTTCTGTATTTACTTTGCTTTCCAACATATATCAATTGGTTTAAATCCCATTCACAAAGTCTACACAGGAATAAAACAGGAATATATCTTATACCATATCATCCACTTTTCCAATAACTTAGCAAGACAACCAGCGACTATAATCCAAGAACTCCAAAAGAAAATTTTGCTAGAAGTTGCCATTTATTATCAGCTAACATAAATGGTGTTGAGCTCCTAACACTCCATTCTAAATTAAGACGGGCTGTCTTTAATATTCCATTCCATTGCCACCCATTTTCTTAATTTCCCCTTTTTCGGTCTTTCATAAATGTGGTCCATTTATTGCTTCAATAAATATCCATAGCAGCTGATCATTACTATCAGAATTGGACCATTTCCAAATAATCCTTCTTCAATCTTTTTAACCTTCTTCAGGTTTACAAAATCAATTCGTTACTCAAATTTCTTTCTTCCACAAATGCAATATCAAATTTCCTTAATTAGCCCCCCTTTAGATTACTTTTCCTCTCAGTAATTACAAATTTATTGCCCGTTAAATTTGTAATTAACATCCATAAATCTGAATCCGTCAATTACTAACTAATATGCATATAGCCATAATCTAGTGTATCTATATATATTTTAGTCGTTTAGCGTAGCTGTACGATATCTATATCTAACTACTAATTCTACAACTAGAATACTCAATTCCATATTTTAATTCATCGAAGCTATTATTCCAAAAAAGATTACTGTCATTAATTAACCATAATTAAGACTTTTGCTTTGTTTGAAATTACAAGGAATCATTTCCTATTATTGAAATTGACAGTACAAACTATATGGAAAGGAATATCCATCTCTTACACATCTCTTTCCTTTTTAGTGTATTCCTTATTACTTCAAATAATGCACTTTTACATGTATTTTGGAATTGGATAATTTATGGAAATTATGTGGAAATTGCTCCAAAATTAAGACTTAGAAATTCATATTCTAAGGCAACCTAATTCACAACCCAATTATAGATCTGGAATATCTTTACACTTTACCAACTTCTTCAAATAGAGGTTTAGGACTAACTTCAACTTTCCAGATTAAGTAGTACATTCTATTTCTATTTTACTCATATCCTAAAAGAACCTTAGTCTATCCTCCCTAGGTCATAATTCGTATCTACTCCATAAAATTTTATAAAATCATAACTTTCGCACACAAAATAAAATATCTTCACGCAAATAAACTTATTTAAAAATAAGTATTTATTATTTCATTTCTTACAATACTCAAAACATGAAGTATCAAATTCAATGTCTCCATCTTTGAAAATGTAAACTTTAATAAAAACCTTTATCAAAAATTTAAAATTCCTTTGTTCCCAAATAGGAATGAAATAATCTTCCTTTTTAAAACTTTCTTTTTCAAAACTTTTTCTTAAAAGTTAGACTTTCTAATTTATGGCATTTAAAATTCTCTTGGTTTTCAAAAAGGAACTTATGAAAAACTTTCCTTTTCGATAGCTTACTAAAGTAAAGATTTACTCCTTTTTAAAAATAGGAATTTTAACACAAAAGATTCAAGACTTAACACCTTTCCAAAATAATATGCTAAATCATTTTTGTTTCAAAGATTTCTTTAGCTACAAGAATTAACATTTACAAAATAGGAAATTTTCACAATCATCATTTCAAAATAACAGTTATTTCCTTCTAAAGCATATAATAGTATTTATCAGCTTATTATTCAAAATATACTATTATTTGATGAAATATATCTTGTAACTTTGCTCAAAAACTCTTAAAATCTCTTGTAACACTTTTCTTTATCAAATACAATATTATTGTTATTCAAATAACTTTTGTATTCAAATTAGGAAAAACATATAAAATTCTCATCTTTACATAAATGTTTTTCCTTATACAAAAACATCTAACTTATTTATCATCATCAAATAAATCCAATCAATGGTCAAAGATTCCTTTTATAACTTTATACGATAGAAAATTAGATAGAGTAGACAAAGATAACTTCTATCTTACTCTATTACTCCTTTCAATATCTCATCTACCCGAATTTACAATTCTATTATTACCAAAATTCCAACCTTCATTCTCTTCATCACCTTATATGGGAATGCTCTCCTTCCTATACTAATGGACATTCGTTCTTTCTATTTTCTATTTTCTATTTCTCTATCCCAAAATAGGTATTATTTCTATCTGTAAACCCCTAAAAAGAGTTCTAAAGAAAGAACTTTTAGATTTATAAACAAGGAAAAATAGAAGGATCAAAGAACTAAAAATTGAAACTTTATTAATCAACTTAAAAAGGTTAACAAATGAAAACTTTTCAAGGGATTAACTTACAATTAAAACCATCCACCATTTTGTCTTAAAGAAATTTATCGCTTTTAAAAATTGTATTAGCTTGCCAAACTTTTCCAAAACTAATGGTGGTATATTTCCAAAGTTGTCTAAAACCATAATTATATTTCCAAAAACATCCAACTTATACAGCCTCTAGGAAGTTATATAGGAAAGAACTTTCAAATTTATTGCATAGGAAATATAACATAGAAAAATGGCAGAATACAAAAACAAGGAAATTGAAAGCTTTTCTAATTCGATCAAATTTTAAATTGAAAAGTTAATAAATGAAAACTTTTTTCAACTTCTCAAGTCACCAAATTTTTTTAAATTAAATCACCTATCAAATATGTTTCGCCGCCCTTTTTAAATTTACAACCTCTTTTCAAACTTTTTACAAAACAAACGGTGATATAATTTAAAAGTCATCTAAAATCACTTTTTATCAAAACTTTCTAACTTATAAGATTTTCATTTCAAAATCTTTTGGAAGGCACTTTCAAAATTTTCAAGGGGTTTTCGAAGAAACCTTTTTTTATCAAATTATGTCGCAAACGGTAGGATTAAAATTTGTTCTTTCTTTTAAACCTTTGTACTCTACCCTTTAAAAATCTAATTTCCTCCTTGCAGTGATAAATGTATTCCTTCATATGGAAGTTTACTCCTTTCCTTACTTTCGTATTTTATTAATACACAACACCTTCATTTGTTACCTCCATAAATGTTAATTGTAAGGTCATTTATTTCCTATCAACCTTTCAATCTACGGTCACCCTAATTATTAAATATGTCTATAGGGTCCACAATGATAAGGAAGACTAGGTCTTATCAAGAAGTTAATTACAATCCAGCTTCTAGCGTGCTTCCATAAGTTGATCTCATGCTCTCCGTAGTTTTCTCTTAAAGATATGATCTTCGCTCCACGGTTAATCGGAGTAGGAGTAGAAATTACCTTTATTTATTCTTCCAACTCATAATTGCCTCACTCATCCTTTTAGAATATGGTCACAACTACTTCTATAGTCGAAATTTATAGAGTTAAGCAAAAATTCAAAAATAAGTGTGTGTATATATAGTATGAGTTTTATAAAAATATTTCGAAAAACCTTTTCAAAAATAACCAAGTACGCCACTCATAGATATAGTATACCTTTCCCGTTGATCGGGTAACCTAGGCTCTAATGCCAAATGTAACAACCCACCCCAAAACAGTCCTAAATTTCGATCCAGAAAAGGCCCATCGTAACTTAAATCCATATTATGGCAACCCGTTGGTCATAAAAAGAAATAACCTAGCAGAGCCATAACTAAACTTTTAGAACTCACAGTGGATAGAATAAAATATAATAGTAAAGTGAACCTATTTATTTCAAAACCATAACAATATCATAACATAAAATTCTATAAAAACCGTAACATAATATTCGTTACATAGGTACACATAAAAGTAAGTAATAATAACAAACTACCACAAGTCATCCATCCTTAACATATGATGTAATTAGGTGGGAGTTAGAATAACAAGTGTTTGGTGAGTAAAAACCTTGAGTCTTACCTTTTCAGTATATGGGCAGTATATTTTAAAGTAAATATGTCTACAAGTATAAAACCATTAAAATCATTTAATACTTCTTCATAAGGAAAGGAGGCGGGTCCAACCACTTAATACCTTCCATTCCAGAAGTATATTTCTAAAATCTCTTATCCCAATCATACATCATAAATAGCTAATAATATGAGAGATAGTACCAAGCCACTTAATACTTCCTAGTGAAAAATAGGAAGACCTCGTCATTTAAGACCTATTTCCAGAAGCGTGCCCCTCAATGGTACTATCTAGTTGACATCATATGGAATCTGATAGGCCACTTAATACTTCTAAGTGGAAAATAGGCAGACCCCATCATTTAAGACCTATTTCCAAAAGCGGACCCTTATAGAGATACCACCTAACGTATCTCTGATCATTTAATACTTCATCTGGGAAAAGAGGCGGGTCCAACCACTTAATACCTCAAGACCCCAAAGTAGGACCATCATCTTATGGTCCATACCCATAATGACGTCTCACATTAGTCCCCTATTCATAGGAACTAGTATCCAGATTAACTGGGCAGGTTTCCCCAATAGAATTTGGAACTAACTTCATGTCATTACAAATATTTATCATAAGGATATCTAACATCAATAAAAGTGTACACAACTGCTGGTAGCCTCAAAGTGAAGGGCAGACATCTGTCATATAACACTATTGACCTCGCATCCCTATGACTTAGCCACAAGTCAACTACTCTCCAGACACACACACACACACACTCATCTCACCGTTTCATAAATAAGGCCTTATAAGGAATCTTCCTTATTACGCCATAAATTAATAATTAAGCTATATAAGTGTTTCCTCTTATTTTCGCCTCCAAATCAATTACCTTCCTAATGACGGAAATAAATGTAAATAAATGCCTAATTAACTATGCCATATATGCAATAATTATACATTAATTACGTAAATAGGGATAAATAAATATTTGAGCCTAATACGTTATAAACGCATGGATTTGACAATCTAAACTAGTGTTAAATGTCAATTCCCTAACCAATTATTATTACAAGTCATTTTTCCTCAATTTCCTAAAATTTCATGGAATTCTAACGTCCAAAACAAGGAAAAAATATTCATAACCAAAACTGCAATAATGGACCTGTAAATAAAATAGAAACTCAATTTATTACACCAATTCAATGGAATATCTTAACCAATATGAATTGCAATCTAAACCCCATATTCTATTCAACTCCACTTTTACAAAGAAATAGATAAGAATAAGTGGTGTAAACTACGAATAGAATTAATAATCTAAACCCCTTATTTTATTGAAGTATCACAATTTGACCCAAGAAGAAGGAGAAGTGGAATAGACTATGAAATTAACAAAAATTGCACAACAAAACAAATTCCATCAAATTAATGTCAATAATTGGTAATCTCAGCATAGAATTGACATATCGAATTAAAAAGGAATTTTAGCGGATTTTATCTATCATATTTTCGGAATCCAAAATCCCTAAGGCATATTCAAATCCAAAAAGAAATACATTAAACAATTGCTGAAAAGAAATACTACGGTTTTGATATGCACGTAAATGTGCATATTTTTACTTCCACACTTTATCGAATTAAATTAAATAAATGATCATATTGGGCTTTTTAACATGTTTAAACCAAAATTCAAATTGTCATATATTCATCTTCATATAGGGGCAAAATGGTCATTTTTGTGCATGTATTAATTTGAAAAAATTTAATTGGAAATTTCTATGTTATTTTGTAGGAATTTGAATTCAATTACAAGAGGGTTTCATAAAGAAATATGCATGCACAAGAGTTAGAGAACAAATGAAGATGGAAATAATTCAAACTCATGAACAAGAAGGACCCTACCTACCCACTTACCTTGATCTATCATTAGAAGCTAATGCACATGCTAAAAGGCCATTAAAGTTACATGCACACTTAATAAATGATTATACCACGCTAATGATAACTTGGTGACCACACTTCCTAAGAGGGTAGTTTGGGTAGTTCTTAAAAAGTTGGATTAGGGTTTTAAAACATGTATAAATACCTCATATGTTTATGTAACTCTTCTCTTAGGCTCTCTCTTCCTCTTAGAAAATTAGTTTAGGATAAAAATAAAACAAATCTCTTCTTTCTTTTCATTGCTACTTAGCCATTTCTTTTCATGTAATTTTATTTTCATGCAATTTTAATTCAAGTCTTTTCTTGTTTTTTTCTTTCTTTTCATGTTAATAGTGTAGATTTTATTTTATGCAATTAGATTAGCTTAGCTTTTATTTCATTTATCTCTCGTTTTCTTCTTGTTTTGTTCTATGTTGCATGCTACAATTGTTGATATGATAACAAAAATGAGAGGCTAAACCCTTCAATTTAGGGGTAATGAAGCTCTCTTAATCATGTAGCTTCTACATTTTGATCATTTATGTTCACCTTTTGTGCTTAATGGAAAAATGAATATTGATGTGATTTATTGTTTCATGTTGAATTTGATAGTCTATGTTGTTCATAACAAATAGGCTATGCTTAAACAATCACAAAAAAAATTACATTTTCATTTACATATGATTATGGTAATGAAATGATTTTAAAATCAAAATTTGATGGTATATATTTCTAATCAATAGTTACTAGGTCATGCTTAAAATAGATTTTATTTTCAACTTGATTGTCATTTTCATGAGAAGTTAAAAAGTGATTTAGTGGTTGTGTTGTAGTTTGATGGTTTTTATTGGGCTAATTAATAGCACAAATATGCCGTACTTATAATAAGCACATCAACTAATTTCACTAATGACCAAAGAGAGATCATAATTTCATTTTGTTGATTTATGTGGTCATAAGAGAGTGGATTCGCCTCTAATTGTCATTTTATTCTCATAATTTTCTCTCACTTTTGTAGTTGTAGTTTATACATTTTTCTAGTTTAATTCACCCGTCCATTGGTTAATTTGATTGAATGGAAATTTAAAATCTAACAATTCCCTACGGATCGACCCGCACTCGCCACCTACTAGAATTCTACGCCATGCGCTTGCGGTTCTTTTTATTATAAATTTCTCGGCGATTTTCTAACTCGATAGAATTTCCATCGTTAAACAAGTTTTTGGTGCCGTTGCCGAGTAATTTGATTTGATTTTAATTTTCTATTTTTCGAATTATTTGTCGTTTGATTTTATTGTGTGTTTATATTGTGTGTTTGTTTGTGTTTTAAAAAAAGAGTTTTGTGTTGTGTGCTTGTTGTTTTTCTTGCATTTGCATTAACATAATTAAAAAAACATACAATTTCCGAAACAAAAATATTTTTTGATTTGCATTTGCTTTTACATTATATACACACTTTCACTTCACTATTACAATTTCATTCTAAAAAAATGTTTGAATGATTGTTTTACTGTTACATTTCTTGCAGTTCACTGTGTGCACACTGTGCATACAAAACATATCGTCAATTCGCATCACCTTCATCACCTCCATTCCATTCTTACTCCTCTGCCATAATCATTGCACACTACTACACTGCCTTTTCTTCTAACCACATCATACATTTCAACACCCCATTATGTTGCCTCTAACCCACATAATAGTCACTCTTCAACCTTCCTTCACACTTCATTTGTCAACCACATCAATTCCACATACCATCCCCTTGCAATACAAACATACCATTTTCAACACACTCATACCATTTCCCACCAAAAGTATCAACTTCCAGCCACAGTCCAGCACAACTTCATTTCAATGCCATATCATAAACCAGACTTTTGCCAGATACAAACCATCCAGTGAAAACTGCCTGAAACAAACCACGGCACCATACTTTTGCCTAAACTTCCACTTGCCTCCACATTGCCGAAAGTTCACCCAATCCGTACTGGTGCCTTCATTAAAACATACTGTCTTCCCAAACCACTTCAAACATACTGCCTACAGTTCAATTCTATCGAGTTAGAAAAATAAATTCAAACGACAAATAGTACATAATCGAAAAACCAGAAACAACCCGCGATTCGATCGCCTTCCTCAGTAATGCAAAAAATAAATTCAATTTGTGAAATTCAATTCAATTTGGGAGTAGACGTTTTTTTCTTTTTTTTTCTATCGTTCAATTCAATTCACTCTGCATCGTTCTTTCTTTCTTTCTTTTTTCTATCGAACAATTGTGAGAAGTAGTAAAATCAAATAAAAATGGTTCTTGGGCTATGCTAGAAGTTTGAAGGCCTGGGTAATTTTTTTAGTTTTGTTTTCTTAAGTTTTGTTTCAAATTGTTCCACCCTTATTAAAAAAAAGGTTCTTCTTTGGTGAATTAGTCAAATTCTTGTTTATTTGGGCCGGGCTAGTCTTGTTAGTTTTAGTGAATTTAGTTTTGAAATTTCATTTGAAAAAAAAATTATTTTGTTTTTTTAATTTATTTTTAAAAAGTTCATCCTTAAAAAAAGTTTGCATTCCTTTAGTTTTGTTTTGTTTTATCCTTCAAAAAAAATTTGTTTTGTTCTTCGGTTGTTTAGTTTCTTCTTTGATATATATAAAAAAAACTATATATATCTTGTTTTCATTTTCATAAAGCAGATAGGAAGAGTTGCTTGCTTTGCTTAGCTTGCCAAAAATAAATTGCTTGCTTGCTTTAAAAAAAATTGCTAATAATCTGCATGCCTTGGTATCGTGCCTCTATCTCTTGTATTTATTTCCCTTGCATTGTTGTTTGCTTGCACTTTTAAAAAAATTCAAAAAAACAAAAACAAAAACAAATTTCATCGTAGTTGCATTGTTAATACACGTTTAATTTCAGTTTTGCATTTCATCTTAGATTTTGATTAATAATAATAGTTAGACATCAATAACACTTAATTGTATATTGACAAGTTGTCCTCTTTCGACAATTTAATTTCTTAGTGTCTAAGTTACGGTAGAGCAATAACCATTTATAAATATTACGGTGATTCATAAATATTATAGTGGTTGTTTCTCTGAAGTTACTTAAACCTTCGGCTACATTGCTACGGTGATTCGTGGTGCACCGATAAATCATGCCCGTTACTTGGCTAAGAACTATGTTGTTGAATTAAGACAATGTGTGATTATACAATTTTGGGTTAGGAGCTACTTAGGATAAATCATTTGTAATTAAAACCTTGCATTAATTTAATTGAGTTCATGCATATAAAAAAACAAAAAAATTCAAAATCCAGAACTAAAAAATTGTAAAATTCTTCAACTTAGTTTTTTTTAAATCCTTTTCCTTTGAATTTTTTCGAAATCAAAAATCCAAAAATCCAAAAAAATAGTTTTTTTTATAGAAAAACAAAAATCTAAAAAAAAATTAAAAACCTTTTCCAATAAAAAATTTGAAAATGCAAAAACAAAACAAAAATCAAATTTTCCTTTTGAAAAATAAATTCTTTTTGTAAATATTTTTCCTTTATAAAAAATACGAAAAACATTCTTGAAAATGTCCGAATTTCCATATTCACATGAATTTTACGATAGTTGTGAAAATCAATATAATCCATATAATTTCACTTCAAATTCTTATGGATATTTCAACAACAACTATTGTTTAAACGATTCGAATTTTGAACCACAAAATTTTCAAAATAATGGTCAACCCTCAACTCTTGAAAAGTGTATTGAAACTATTGAATCTTTACTTGAACAACAAAATATCATGAATGATTTGTGTAATTCATATATGGGCAACAATTCAAGTCAAAGTTTTCAAAATAATCAAAATTTGAATGCACTTCCAAATTCAAATGATTTTGATTATAACCCATGCCAATTTAACTTCGAACTCCAAAATGAATTTCAAAATCACAATGGAAATGTAAATCACTTTTCAAATGATTTTGGCAATGGGAATAATTTCAATTTTGGTGCAATTGATAATTTTTGTTCTCAACAAATTCAAATTGAAAATTCTCAAATTAATAATCATGAATTTGATTTAGTTGAGAAAATGGAAAAAGATTACGAGGATTTGTTGCGTGAAACCTACAAAAAATTTCGTGAGAAACAAAATCAAATCCCAACATGTGAAGAATCAACTGATAATCCACCGTTTATCAAAATTGAAAATTTTTGTTCTCAATAATTTCAAATTGAGAATCCTCAATTTAATAATTATAATTTCGATTTGGTTGAGCAAAGGGACGAAATTCACAATGATCAAGTGGATTTGTTGTTTGAAACGTATCTAAAACAACGTGAGAAACAAATTCAAATCCCAACGTGTGACGAGTCAAATAATAATCCATCTCTTACCACAATTGACGATTTTCAAATAACAACTTTTGAAATTGAAAATGATGATCTTAATGAAGTTGTTGAAAACTCGGTAATTGAGTTGGATTTCAATTCGTTTGAGGGTGAGAAACTCGATTTAACATTCAATCTTCCTTTTCCCGATTTTGAAAATTTGAATACAACAACTTTGGATTTTGAACTTGAGATATGCAATAAAGTTGTTGATAATCCAATAAAGGAAGACGAATTTAATAAACACAATTTTTATGGACTTTTCGAAAATGAGTTGTTGTACTCCGAAGGGGAAGATTTAAATCACCATTTTGATTTTGAAATCAATAATTCTAAAGAAGTTTTCAATGATAAGTTTGAATTTCAATTTGGTGAAAATAAACTTGAATTTCAACCAATTGTTTTATCAACCCCGAAAATCATCGAAAATAAAACAACTCACACGATTTTTAATAAAACGATATTCGTTTCTCCAAATCCACATTCAATTTTGAAATCTTTTACGGTTTGGTTTCTTGTGCTTAAGCTGTGTCTCTCATACTTGACGAGACGAATGAATCGGTCTTTAGAAGACCGTTTCATTTACTCTTTAACGGCATACTTTCTGATGTCTTGTAAATAATAATCTTTTCATGTAAATATAGGTCATATTTTTGTTTTATTTTTCTCCTTTCACTTGGGTTGACTGTGGGGACACATTCAAAATTAAGTGTGGGGAGAGTCCCATCTTCATTTTTAATTTTTCATGGTAATTTTTAATTTTTCAAGGTTTACTTTTACATTTCCTTTCTAAAATTTAAAAAAAATCTCAATAACAAACTTTTTTTTGAGCATTTTGATTTATTTTTAAAGAAACACTATAGGATAAATATATGGTTTTGGATAAATTAATTGAAATTTTTGAAAAGTTATTTGTCTCAACAAAAATAAAGTTTGATTACAAAAAACGATGGTTTAATTAGTATATAGGAAGGTTCATACGTGTTAATTATGAAGTATATCCTGACTGAAAATCTTTGTTGAAAGGAGTGGTTGATTTAAAGTAATGGCGATAATATTTTAAATCTTTTAAGTTAAGTGGTACTAAGATGATATTGTAAAACTCTCTCTTTCAAAAAAAATTGAAAAAAAAACAATAAAAAAGAAAAGAAAAATCTTGTTGTATATATGTATATATTTATTAACACCTACAGTCGATAGGTGTTCGCACTCGTGTGTTCACTCACCACGCTCTGTATTCCCCTTACATAAGCCCGCAAGGCACTACATGGGTGGTGTATCCGACCTTAGTTTACCTGAGTTAGGCATATGTAAATATTGTTAATATCAATAAAATTTTCAAAAATAAGAGAGAGTAAGAATTGAAATCCAAGCACTATTTTACTTATTTGATTTGACTTGTTATCCAAATGAAATGAAAATACCACTTTGATAAACTTTGAAAATCTACTAAGGGTCTATTTCATAGTTACATTATGTTATCAACTGAAACAACTAGCCAAACTAGAGTTTAAGTGATGATAACTCAATTTTTATTGGAAATTTTAACAAGTAAATGGACTTAAATTTTCTAATAATGACCAAAACCTATATTTAACTTATTTGTGTTAATTTAAAAGTAAATCCTTAATTTGTAAATATTTTTAAAAACTTGCATTCATCTCTTTGTAAATCTTGCACTTAGGGATTTTTCATTTGGATTTTGTGGGTAGTATCCGTTGAAAACCCTCACAAGACAACACTCGTCCTACTAGGGACACCTAGAAGTTTAACGGCTTGTTGCATACGCTCAATGCAATCGTGTTTCGTACGAAAATGGATTTATCTTAGTTTTAGTTTATTCGAGGACAAATACAAAGAAAAGTGTGGGGTATTTGATGTGCACGTAAATGTGCATATTTTTACTTCCATATTTTATCGAATTAAATTAAATAAATGATCATATTAGGCGTTTTAACATGTTTAAACCAAAATTCAAATTATTTTCAAATTGTCATATATTCATCCTCATATAGGGGCAAAATGGTCATTTTTGTGCATACATTAATTTGAACAAATTTAATTAGAAATTTCTATGTTATTTTGTAGGAATTTGAATTCAATTACAAGAGAGTTTCATGAAGAAATATGCATGCACAAGAGTTAGAGAACAAATGGAGATGGAAATAATTCAAACTCATGAACATGGAGGACCCACCTACCCACTTACCTTGATATATCATTTGAAGCTAATGCACACTTAATGGATTATTATATCATGTTAATGATAACTTGGTGGCCACACTTCCTAAAAGGGTAGTTTGTGTAATTCCCTGAAAGTTGGATTAGGGTTTTAAAACATGTATAAATACCTCATATGTCCATGTAACTCTTCTCTTAGGCTCTCTCTTTCTCTTAGCTCATTAGTTTAGGATAAAAATAAAACAAAGCTCTTCTTTCTTTTCATGGCTACTTAGCCATTTCTTTTCCTGTAATTTTATTTCCATGCAATTTTAATTCAAGTCTTTTCTTGTTTATTTCTTTCTTTTCATGTTAGTAGTGTAGACTTTATTTTATGCAATTAGATTAGCTTAGCTTTTATTTCATTTAGCTCTCCTTTTCTTCTTGTTTTGTTCTATGTTGCATGCTACAATTGTTGATATGATAACAAAAATGAGAGGCTAAACCCCTTCAATTTTGGGGCAATGAAGCTCTCTTAATCACGTAGCTTCAACATTTTGATCATTTATGTTCTCTTTTTGGGCTTAATGGAAAAATGAATGTTGATGTGATTTATTGTTTCATGTTGAATTTGATAGTCTATGTTGTTCATAACAAATAGGCTATGCTTAAACAATCACAAACAAAAATTACCTCTTCATTTACATATGATTATGGTAATGAAGTGATTTTAAAATCAAATTTTGATGGTCTATATTTTTAATCAATAGTTAATAGGCCATGCTTAAAATAGATTTTATTTTCAACTTGATTGTCATTTTCATGAGAAGTTAAAAAGTGATTTAGTGGTTGTGTTATAGTTTGATGGTTTATATTGGGCTAATTAATAACATAAATATGCCATACTTATAATAAGCACATCAACTAATTTTACTAATGACCAAAAGAGAGATCATAATTTCATTTTGTTGATTTATGTGATCATAATAGAGTGGATTCGCCTCTAAATTGTCATTTTATTCTCATAGTTTTCTTTCACTTTTGTAGTTGTAGTTTTTACATTTTTCTACTTTAATTCACTCTCGATCTTTGGTTAATTTGATTGAATGGAAATTTAAAATCTAACAATTCCCTATGGATCGACCCGTACTCGCCACGTACTAGAATTGTACGTCGTGCGCTTAGGGTTATTTTTATTATAAATTTCTCGACGATTTTCTAACTCAATAGAATATCCATCGTTAAACAGGTTTTCACTCATAGAATAGCCTTAGCTTCGCCTTCCTTGGATTTGCATGCCTCGCAATCTCTTTCAGAATCTCTCTATTTTGATATATACACACACAGAGGGAAGAGGTATATATATTTTTAGATTCAGAATATTTGGAGGAGAATAGAATAGGAATAGTTTGGAGGAAGAACAAATGAATAGAAAATAGATTGGATTCTTACCTAAATTCTCCATGAAGTTTTTGAATCTAATTGGGAGGGATAACAATGGCAGAGTTTCGTTATTGTTCCTAAAATATTTATGGATAAAAGTCAAAGATCTAGGGTCTAATTTGTAGTGGTTGGAAACACATCAGAACTGTCGAATGAGAATAGATTAAAAATGGATAAATCTGGAACATACAACTCATCAAAATAGGCTCCACAACAAGGAAGTGGTTGACCCCTATGCTACAAGCAGTCGACCCCTTGAAGTCCTGGGCTTATTTTGGGAAGGTTTTATTCTATTTTACCATTGCTTGATTATTTACTGATTTCATACCCTAATTAACTTTAACAATAATTGCTAATTTTTATTATTACTTAACCCCCAAGTCTAGTCATAGTTAATGACAAATTTCAAATTAGGGAATTAATTATTTATTTGAATCCAATTCAAATTATTTGATACCTAAAAACGTCAAATGCTCATAACTTCTTCGTTCGAGCTCCGTTTTTAGCATATTATATATGGAAATTAATTAGAATTTCACCACGAACACAATGATATAATTTTCATGGTCAAATTCCAACATTTATAGAATTTCCATTTTCTACCTTATCATATTTAATTTAATTTACTTCATTTATTTATCGTTCATTTTACGGGATGTTACATAATCATAGCCAAAATGGTTACGTTAATTAAATTCCAGCATAATAGGTATACAACTAAGTTCATAAAGGCACGTATTGGAAAATGTATTCCATACAATGATAAGGTTACTAGAGTACCACCTACTACAGTACACCTCTAAATAAAATGTACTGAAGACCTCACATGGACCTCCTAAAAAACTGGATCGGCCTATCCCTTATTGGATAGTATCGAATATGTCATCACCTCGGTTGCCGTCGAATAACCGTACTGAGTCAGAAGCATATATAAGTGGGTCAATATCGATCTAGATTGGACAATGACCATACCCTAGTGGTAGGGAACCACATAGCCCTAAAGCATATCCCCTGTTTTAGCCATTCCCGATTGGTGAGGCTAGAGGCTATGTTTTACCTTTTTACCAAATCCCACTTGGAATGTTAACACTGCCCTTTAGGCAACAAGGCAATGCTAGTATTCATACATACAAGTTGTTCAGGATATAAACAAACCGAAGACAACACTTCTACTGCATCCCTTTTCGGAATCACCCTTAGAATTAGTAGCAAGTAGCCCTTGCACTTCAAAGAACTCCGTCTTTGATTCATCGTCTTCGAGATGTCTACGATTCGAACGCTTATCTCGGTTCGAAGTAGTTTTTAGATAATATATCTGATCCTGGTCTCTTCGGACCAACAATGACAGTTTTAAAACTGGCCAAGATTTGATAGTCGGTTGTTTAACTATCAAATAAACAAACAATCAAATCAGTGATTTAATTTAACATGAATACCAAGCATGGTTAAGCGCATAAGTAACCACTGAGTTTCTTTAATTAATCCTTTCATTAATTAAAACCACTTTGTAAATTCTTGTATTGAAACACTTTTTCAAAAGACATATACATATTCACAAACCATCTATACTCTTCTCAATACTTGATAAATATTCATATACTTTTTTCAATTATATAAGTATACTAATAAAAAAATCACTTTTCAACTTGAAAAACTTTTCCATATACTTATATCAACTGTATAAGTATATTCACAAAACACTACATTTCCAATATTTTATGAAATGTACCAATATACTTATCTTAACGGTATAAGTATATTCACAAATCTTAAGAAAGATTTCATTTCTAAAACCGTACTAAATTGGGTTAAAGACAGATGTCATTTAAAAATATTGGTAACAATAAACCCAAAACATTTTCCTTTTGGTGTAGGTAAACAGGTCAGATGGAAATTAAACCAAACATACTTACCACCACTTCTCGATTAGAAACAGTACTATCCCTCGATTAACAGTGAAATCGGACAAGTTAATAAACTATCCTTGTCTCGACATACATTCTTAATTCTCAGGATATAGACAAGTTTTCATGTCTTGGAGTTTGGTGTTAAGTATGAAAAGAATACTTTCTGTACCACCATAATTTTAATGATCGTTTATAGAAATCAAACCTCATTTCCTTTATAAACATTCCTTTTATAAATCTCTTTTATATTACGAACTCAATTTATAAATTCCTTTATAAAACTTCATTTATAAATCTCCTTTATAAAATATCATTTATAAGTCTCCTTTATAAAATATCATTTATAAATCTTCTCTTATAAATCTCAGAATATAATTATAAAACTCCTTTCATAAATCCCTTAAATTATTTATAAAACCCCTTTTATAAATCTCTAAAATTATTTATAAAACTCCTTTTATAACTCTCCTTAACAAAATATCATTTATAAATTTCCTTTATAAAAATCCTTTTATAAATCCAAAACTTATTTTTATAAATCATATATATTTAACACAAATCTTCGTTTTATTAAAATATCACTTATTCGTTCTATTATTTAGGAATTACCATTTATTTTATAATATACACTATATTAATTTTTTTGAACAATAAAATTTCCTAAAATCCTTTTAAAACATTTCCAAAATGGTTGGAATAAAATAGTTAAGTTTAAAAACCATTTCTAAGTAAATGCCATAGGAAATTCCAAAGTTACTTTTAAAATCATCCTTCAAATCAAAACCATTTTAAATCAAAAATAGCAAATACGAGTATATCAAAATACTATAATGAGACCTAGAGCTACCATAGCACTTAACCAATGCTACTATTTCCTTTATTCTTAAAAGGTTCAACTTTTAACATATATTAATGTCACACCAAATATGACCAAGCTATCAAGCTTCTGGCACTCAACAATTAATAATGAATAGTTAACACATCATTTTTCAATATTAATTAATCCACATATTAACTAACTTCAAAATCATCATTTTACTTTGCAAGCATAGAACGGGGATTTATTGTAACAACTCGCATATTTCACAATTGAATATTTAAATGTTTTATTTAAATATAGCATCGTTAATCGGATTAAAGTCCGAAATGTTACTTTTTGTAAACAGTCGAATTGGGACTCGAGACCACTTCCATTGAGTCCAAAATGGCGTTTACAACTTTTTTGAGTATAAACATCGATATGTTTGGAGTTGAGTAGAATTTGCTATTTTTCTACTTGGGCTTTGGGTTTGGGTTTCAGCCCACTAACCCATCTTAATACCCTAACTCAGCCCCTCTTCTCATTTCATTCTCATTTTGTCCTAATACATTCAAGCTTAAGTAAAAATGGGGGAAGAGAAAAGGAAATAGAAATTCCAAACCCTAGTTTGATTTGTAAATTCAAGTTCTTGCTCCAAATTCAAAGAGAAGCTTAGGTAAGCATCCTCTTCATCTTCTCCATCTATATCTCTCTTCAATTTCTGAATTTCCTATAACCTAACTTAGGAAATATTCGCTTTTGAGATTAGATTGAAGATTCTAGAGGTATATTGAAGAGGAATTGGTCTTTCCTTTGTTTTCAAGCTTCTCGCTTGTGTTTTGAGTTTAAAAGGCGAGTTCTTTAACTCACATCTACGTCTATAGCTATCATTGTTGTTAGGTATGAATTCCTAACATTTGTGCATATTCATTTGCTTTTGATTTGAATTGATTTGGTGAATTTTCCAAATTTTAGTGTTTTGGTCCAATTTTATGAAAATCCTACTATGGATGTTTGGACATTGATATTTAGGGTGTATCGAAGAGCCTTTAAGGCTGGGTTGCCGCTTGGCGTAAATCCTTAGTCGTCGTTGCTCATTGGATCGCTCCCGAAACGAGTTGGCCATCATTGGCCTAGGTTCATTCTTTGCCTGAGCATCAGCTCAGACGTCTGGTATAAGAATCAGACGTCTGAGCCTAAGGAATAAATATTCCAGACGTTCAGCTCAGACGTCTGACCTTGCTTTCTAGACATCTGCGTGATCCAGACATCTGAGCTTACTTCCTAGACGTCTGGGTGATCTGGAATAGAACTCCTAGTACTTCAGTTCAGACGTCTGATTTGTTAGGTCAAACGTCTAGTTACGATTCAGACGTCTGCCTTGTAATTTCAGACGTCTGGAATCTTTCTGGTTGGTTTCAGACGTCTCGTTTGTCGAACCAGACGTTTGGGAGGGTTTCTGGACTATTTCCAGAACCCTAATCCAGACGTTTGGATTGACCCCCAGACGTCTGGAACTATGTATTTTTGCATGTTTAGGCATTTCTAGATTGAATTTCCATCATTTATCGATTTTAGTTGCTCCGATTAGTTGTTATCACTTTTATCGACCTTGATGACTTCTTTTTCGGGACTTTTGGGAATATCCATTTGATGGATTTGATATCGATTCTTATGGTTTTGATTCACGTCTTCGAATGTGAATCTTTGGTGATTGATTGTTTTTACAATCATTTTTGTGATTTGTCACTTTCAAATACAAAGGTTTCTATACTAGTAGTAACTATTCAAACTCTTTCACAAAGATGATTTCAACTATATTTTGAATACAAAGCTCGTTTATAAAACCATTTTCCAAACTATTAGTGATGCAACGCGAGATAAACGACTTACCTTAAGTCGTTTCTCCCTCCAAAGTCACTTCCCTGAATCGCGCTTCCATAGGTCACGAAGGCGAAGAAGCCCAAATCGCCACAAGTCTGAGTCGCTCCACAACCATAAGTCGTGCCGCCTCATAAGTCATTCAGCCTCAACCCTAAATCGAAGCCCTAAGTCGAAATTGCAAACCCTAGATCGCCTAACTTCAAAAGCAGCGACTCAAAGAATGCAGTACGTCCTTCTCTAAGTCGTTCCAGTATGCTGCCAGATCTTAAGTCGTGAATTCTTATATCACCTGAAGTTCCTTAAGTCGTGAATTCTTGCTGCTGAGATCTTAAGTCGTGAGACTACTGTTTTTAGGTCGCTATTGCCTGACGACCTAAGTCGTGAATTATCTTATGTCGTGTGGAAGTTAAGTCGCTCCGTCCAGATGTTGAGTCATTTAATGTTTGCTGAGTCATTTGTATTTTATTTTTCTTAAGTCGCTGTTTATTGTTGAGTCATTGAATGTTTGTATTTTCTTGAGTTGTTTGTTTGTTTATTAAGTCGTATTGTAATTGTGTTGAGTTGTGTGGTGTTGTACTTTCCCTATAAATAGGGGTGTATGGTCATTTGTAATAGGGAGTTGAATTTTGAATAAAATTTGTTGAGAGCTTTGTGCCTCCATTAAAATTGGAAGTTGAGTGTGATCTCCTTTCTCCAACTTCGGATATTCAAGTGCGCTTGAATCAATGAATTTGAAGCCGATTCACGGAATCTCGTGCGCGAGATCAACGCCGAAGAATCGTAGATCTTCTAACGCAGTATCGTGCACGATCAACGTGTTAAGATAGCTAGATTCTGGTATCACCATAATCAACGGAATTGAGCATTTATCATTCTATCGTTTTATTTGAAACAAAATTATCATCTCGTGAGGAAGATCCTGGATAGGTTGCGACAGTTTGGGATCAAAGCTGTTCGAGCCTAGTCTAAGCTACGTCATTTGGTATCAGAGCAAGGTTATGAACTTTTCCAAGTTCATTGGGTGTTCGTGAGATTTCAAACAAGTTGGGGAGTTTTGATTCGAGATTTTTTGGATCGAAGTGAAGTTTGTGTTTGGATTTGTTGAAGATTTGATCATGCCTCCGAGACGTGCTAACCGCTATCAACATATTGAAGATTTGTATAGAAGACAAGAAGCTGAGCAGATGGAGCAGCGTATCAATGAAAAGTTCAATGAGGGTATTGAAAAATTGGAGAAATTGATGAACGACATGAATCAAAATCAAAGAAGAACGTCACTAGTTTCGAACTAGGGTGGAAATAGGGTTTCACCATCGGTTTCGGAAGAAAGGAGGATGTCACCCAGTCTTATCGAGATAGGAGAGAATCATCAGTTTCAATGATGCGAGACCACAATGGGTACCAAAATGCAGAGGGAAGAACTCAACGTGGTTTTGAAAATGAACCATATCGTGATGCTGAAAGACAAGGTAGAAGGAACATGCGTGATCGTAGGAATGTAGATGGTCGGGATCGATATCGAAATACATCTGATTTTGAGGAAGATGGTGATGGAGGTAGTATTCATTATCGAAATCAAGGCCAAGTGCAAAATCAATATCGAGATTCAAAAAATAATCGTAAATGGGAGTCAAGTATGAGGATGGAAATTCCAGAATTCAAAGGTGGTATGCAAGCAGAAGAATTTCTTGATTGGTTGTCGAATGTTGAAGAAATTTTGGAATTCATGGATGTGCCTGAGAATCACACTGTCCAATTAATTTCTACAAGACTAAGGGGAAGAGCTATGAATTGGTGGCAACAAACTAAACTAACTCGGGAGAGAATAGGAAAATCAAAAGTTGTTACTTGGGAGAAGATGAGAAAGATGATGAAAGCAACTTTTTTGCCGTACAATTATCAATCTCTTATGTATCAACATTTGCAGAATTTGAGACAAGGGACGAAGACAGTGAATGACTATGCAGATGAATTCTATCAATTGATTGCAAGGAATGATATTATGGAAACCGAGGAACAGCTAATGGCTAGATATGTTGGAGGGTTACGAATGAAAATTCAAGACATGGTTAAAATGTTTAATCCAATGTCTGTTGCTGAAGCACATCAGAAAGCTCTAGCTTGGGAGAAACAAGGGAGACGAGGAAGTGGTGTATTTACGAGTTCCAACAACCAGAATAAGGGTGCTAGTAGCAGTGCTAATTTTTCCAAGGCAGTCAATAAACCAATTGTCAATGAAGCCGCTAAAGCAAAGGTCAATAACAGTATCATGTGCTATAATTGTCAGGTGTTTGGCCATAAAAGTACTGAATGTACAAAGCCAAAGAAGAGAGCATTAGTTGCAGAGGAATGTGAGTATGAGGATGTGGAAGCTGAAATTGATTATTCTCAACCACCGAAGTTTGATGAAGATGATGAAGTTGTGTTAGGAGACGAAGGGTGTAACTTGATGATGAGGAGGTCTTGTTTAACGCCAAAGCATGAGAATGATTCTAGTTGGCTGAGAAGCAATATCTTTCAGTCTACATGTACTATCTTGTGAAAGGTTTGTCGATTTGTTATTGATGCGGGAAGCTGCGATAACATTATTTCTGTAGAAGCCATTAAGAAGTTAGGGTTGAAGACTGAAAAACACCCTAGACCTTATAAACTGACATGGCTAAAGAAAGGTGGAGAAGTGACAGTGGGAAGACGAGTATTTGTTATATTTTCTATTGGGAAGAAGTAAAAAGATGAAATATGGTGTGATGTTGTCGATATGGATGTGTGTCATCTAATATTGGGAAGACCATGGCAATTTGATAGAGCTGTACAACATAATGGTCGCACCAATAGCTACAGTTTCATGTTTGAAGGTACTCAAATCACCTTAGTTCCTAAGAAGCGTGAACAAAGTGAAAGCAAGTCAGAGAAGAAAATGGAACCAACTAGTCTATTATCTTCGAGAGAATTTGTTAAAGAAGTGGAAGATAGTGCTGAATTGTTTATGTTGATTGGGTATGAAACAAGTGAAGA
This sequence comes from Allium fistulosum, assembly GCA_030737815.1. Lineage (NCBI taxonomy): Eukaryota > Viridiplantae > Streptophyta > Magnoliopsida > Asparagales > Amaryllidaceae > Allium > Allium fistulosum. Next base: position 861,746,186 of record CM060905.1, on the reverse strand, counting down.
TCTTGAAATTCCTACGGAGGTTAGACTGGTGTTAAATGAATTCCTACGGAATTACCCAAGGATTTACCACCGCTAAGGGACATACAACATCAAATCGATCTAGTGCCAGGTGCTGTTTTACCGCATAGGCTGCATTATTGTATGAGTCCGAAAGAGCATGAAGAGTTGAGGAGACAGGTTGAGGAGTTGCTTGAGCAAGGGCGTGTTCGAGAGAGTCTCAGTCCTTATGTTGTACTAGCTCTGTTGGTGCCAAAGAAAGATGGTTCGTGGAGAATGTGTACAGACAGCAGGGCACTCAACAAAATAACTGTCAGATACAGATTTCCTATGCCAAGACTTGATGATCTATTGGATCAACTCAGTGGGTCTGTAATCTTTTCTAAGATTGACCTTAAGAGTGGTTATCATCAGATTCGCATAAGACTAGGTGATGAATGGAAGACAGCATTCAAAACTCGGGAAGGATTATATGAATGGCTGGTCATGCCATTTGGTCTATCTAATGCACCAAGTACATTTATGAGGGTGATGAATCAAATTTTCAGACCTTACATCGGGAAGTTTGTTGTAGTCTACTTTGATGATATCTTGATATATAGTGCTAGCATAGAGGAGCACGTTCAACACTTGCGAAAGGTGTTAACTATTCTTCGTCAAGAACAATTCTATGCAGCGATAAAGAAATGCGTGTTCATGACGCCGAGTGTTTTATTTCTGGGTTATGTCATGTCTAAGGAAGGGATACAAGTGGACCAGAGTAAAGTAGCAGCAATCTGAAATTGGCCACAGCCAAAAACTATAACAGATGTCGGAAGTTTCCATGGGTTAGCTTCATTTTATCAAAGATTTATACCGCACTTTTATAGTGTGATGGCTCCTGTTACTGAATGTATGAAAGGAAAGCAGTTTTCATGGACGCAAGAGGCAAGATCTGCTTTTGAACAGATCAAGGAACTTTTAACATCAGCACCGATTCTAGTGTTGCCAGATTTTCAGTTACTATTTGAGTTACATACAGATGCGTCCAAAGTTGGAATTGGAGGAGTGTTGAGTCAGAAGGGTCGCCCAATTGCCTATTTCAGTGAAAAACTTTCTGGAGCAAAGATGAGATACAGTACTTACGATGTGGAGTTTTATGCTATTGTGCAGGCCATGACGCATTGGAGACATTACTTGTTCCACAAAGAATTTGTTTTGTATACGGATCATGAAGCATTGAAGCATTTACAAGGGCAGAATAAAATTGCAGCTAGGCATGCATCGTGGATAGCTTATTTGCAGCAATTTACATTCGTCGTAAAGCATAAGTCTGGAGTAACTAATCGCGTCGCCGATGCATTGAGTCGGAGGAATAATTTACTAACAACCATGCTTGTAGAGGTGATGGGTTTTGACTTACTTTCATATTTGCTTACTTCTGATTCATATTTTTCCAAGATCCTAGACAAAGTCAAACAGGGAAAACATGGATGGATATATGTTGGTTGATGGTTTTCTATTCAAAGGAAATTAGTTGTGTATTCCAGATTGCAGTCTACGAATGAAAATCATCAAAGAATTACATGAAGAATGACACGTGGGTCGTGACTGTACTATGCAGTTGATCTCAAAGTCTTATTTTTGGCCGTCAGTGAGGAAGGAGGTTGAAAAGTTCGTTCAGAGGTGCCATATTTGTCAAGTTTCAAAGGGGACCGCAACAAATGCAGGTTTATATATGCCATTGCCTATACCTACTAAACCATGGGTGGATGTTAGTATGGACTTTGTATTGGGATTGCCGAGAACGCAACGTGGCAATGATTCTATCTCTGTGCAGTTAAAGTGCTCGGTAGATTCAATGCAGTGGAGGTGCAAAAAGTCACAGCGGGGATACGGCGAGGATATAACGGGATATAGCGGATGACTCTAAAATAACATATAAAACTCATACTTAATGTTTTTACAAATATATAAATGGTAATTAAATGAAAATTTAACATTCAATTAAATTATAATTAATACATAAATAATTTTAAATAAAAACATATGCGAATATACTATAAATAAATGTAAAACTATTATACAACATAATTGAATTTAGTAGAATATCAGAGTATTTTCATTTCTGAAAATGTATTAAAAATTCAATTAAAATAATTAATTTCATAATTTTATAATGTTTAAATGTCATTTTTCAATTCATTTCTTCTAAAGAAGATATAGCGGAAATAGCGGAATATAGCGGGAATAACGGGATATAGCGGAAATAGCGAGGCTTAAAGCGGAAAGGCTATATTTGGGGCTATATGAAAAAATCGTAGCGGTAGAAATCCGCTATGAGATATAGCAGGGTTATAGCGGGGTAATAGCGGGGCATTAACTGCACAGTTCTATCTATGTGGTGGTTGATCGGTTTTCAAAAATGGTACATTTTATCGCATGCAAGAAGACGGCAGATGCAGTTAATGTCGCACAATTATATTTCAGAGAGATCTATCGTCTTCATGGGTTGCCTGAATCTATTGTATCGGATCGAGACACTCGTTTTCTGAGTCATTTTTGGATGAGTCTATGGAGAATGATCGGGACAAAGCTGAAATTCAGTAGTGCTTATCATCCACAGACGGATGGACAGACAGAAGTTGTGAATAGATCCCTAGGTAATCTATTGAGATGCCTCGTGAATGATAATTTGAAGAGTTGGGATTCCAAGCTGTGTCAAGCTGAGTTTGCACACAACCATGTAGTTAATCGTAGCACTGGGTTCAGTTCAATCCAGGTCGTTTACTCAACAATGCCTAAGGGACCATTAGATTTATCTACAGTACCACAGCAGAAGGGAGTGACCAAACGGGCTAGTGATTTTGTGAATGAATTGCAAGAGTGCCACAAGGTTGTGCAGGAACGATTGCTTAAGGCGAATGAGAAATATAAGCAATCTGCGGATATTAAGTGACGAAATGTTGATTTCAAAGAAGGAGATTTTGTATATGCAGTATTGACTAAGGATCGATTTCCTGTTGGTACTTACAACAAACTGGCTGCTAGAAAGATTGGCCCTTTGGAAATCAAAAAGAAGATTAATGAGAATGCTTATCAGTTAAGATTGCCGGATCATATCCATACTGCTGACGTTTTCAGCGTCAAACACTTGATTCCATATCATGAGAATAAGCATGTCGAAGAAGAGGAAAGTGTGAATTCGGGGTCGAATTCTTTTCAACCAGGGGAGGATGATGCAGCGCGAGATAAACAACTTACCTTAAGTCGTTTCTCCCTCCAAAGTCGCTTCCCTGAATCGCGCTTCCATAGGTCACGAAGGCGAAGAAGTCCAAATCACCACAAGTCTGAGTCACTCCACAACCATAAGTCGCGTCGCCTCATAAGTTGTTCAGCCTCAACCCTAAATCGAAGCCCTAAGTCGAAATTGCAAACCCTAGATCGCCTGACTTCAAAAGCAACGACTCAAAGAATGCATCGCGTCCTTCTCTAAGTCGTTCCAGTATGCTGCCAGATCTTAAGTCGTGCATTCTTATATCACCTGAAGTTCCTTAAGTCGTGAATTCTTACTGCTGAGATCTTAAGTCGTGAGACTACTGTTTTTAGGTCGTTGTTGCGTGATGACCAAAGTCGCGAATTATCTTATGTCGTGTGGAAGTTAAGTCGCTCCGTCCAGATGTTGAGTCATTGAATGTTTGCTGAGTCGTTTGTATTTTATTTTTCTTAAGTCGTTGTGTATTGTTGAGTCATTGAATGTTTGTATTTTCTTGAGTCGTTTGTTTTTTTGTTAAGTCGTGTTGTAATTGTGTTAAGTCGTGTGGTGTTGTACTTTCCCTATAAATAGGGGTGTATGGTCATTTGTAATAGGGAGTTGAATTTTGAATAAAATTTGTTGAGAGCTTTGTGCCTCCATTAAAATTGGAAGTTGAGTGTGATCTCCTTTCTCCAACTTCGGATATTCAAGTGTGCTTGAATCAACGAATTTGAAGCCGATTCACGGAATCTCGTGCGCGAGATCAACGTCGAAGAATCATAGATCTTCTAACGCGGTATCGTGCGCGAACAACGTGTTAAAGATAGCTAGATTCCGACATCACCACGATCAACGGAATTGAGTATTTATCGTTTTATTTGAAATGAAATTATCATCTCGTGAGGAAGATCCTGGATAGGTTGCGACAGTTTGGGATCAAAACTATTCGAGCCTAGTCTAAGCTGCGTCAATTTTTATATACAAACCTTTACCTCATTCGTATGAGAAATCTAATTAAACGGCTTAGTAAAACAAGTGGTATGAAACGCTTGTGGTTACTTCGTCGGTTAATTCTTGGACTTGTTCGATTGAACTCTTATGACAATTTTCGAGTGGAAGTCTATAATTTGTTCGTAAATATTTAAGTTAAGCTAGTGGTTATGGGACATAAAGCTAAACTCTTATATTTACTAGCTTAGTGTAATATACACTTTTTATTGATCGATGATGATCATTTTGTGATTTAGACTAGCGATGTGCGATGTCTCTTTGTCCGCATGGGGGACTATACCCCAATTTACGGAGCTTCATCTCATTTTTATAGGCTAGCGACCTATGGTTTTATTTGAGTTCGGTTCATCGGGCGTTCGCTGTACTACGTCGTTGTTCTGTATTATTTGTGTTCTGGTTCATCGGGCGTTCGCTGTACTACGTCGTTGTTCCAAATTATTTGTGTTTAGGTTCATCGGGCGTTCGCTGTACTACGTCGTTGTTCCGTATTTTTTATGTTCTGGTTCATCGGCCGTTCGCTGTACTACGTCGTTGTTCCAGATTATTTGTGTTCAGGTTCATCGGGTGTTCGCTGTAATACGTCATTGTGCCTGATTATTTTAGTTTGGTTCATCAGGCGTAACGTTGTACTACGTCGATGTTCTGGATTATTTGAGTGTCTAGTTCCTCGGGCGTTCGCTGTACTACGTCGTGGCACCGGCTCTATGATTAGGGACCATGGGTTAGCAACCCGTTTGTGATACATGTGTTGGGAGTTTTCATACTCTCGTTTGTGATAGGCCTTCCCCCTTTTGTGATTTCTGGATTTCTGGTTGTGATTTCTAGAATTTGTGTTTCACCAATTTTTGTGGTTTGCATTGATAAGCTCTATCAATATTTGTGTTTTGGTAAATAATTTAAAGAATGTGATTCTTTTTTGTGTTTTAAAATGATTTGAGATATTGTATGATTTTTGTTGTTATTTGATGTATACTTGATACAGTATGGCATTTTTTTGTTATCATACGTTTTTGGTCATATCTCTTACCCTATCATTTTATCTGATATTTATAGCTAGACTGATCCGTTTATTATTTTCTTCTTAAATAATACTCGGGTTAGACCGAGGTATTTCAGGTGCTCCTGCTTGACTTCTTATCAGGGTCCATCACCTGACATTTGGCTAACTACTTTAGTATAGTAGTTTTTGTTAGTATACATTTGAGATGTAGACTCCTTGATGTATACTTATTCTTTTGTTTAGCACTTGTATCTATTCTTTTGTGATGTAGTGGATCTAGTTTGACCACTACTTTGATGTACACTTCTATGTGTTATATTCATATCTGTTTCCGCCTTTGTGATATGAATATCTGTGACTGATTTGTGTTATGTTGATTTCTATATTTGTTTCCGAAGTCCACTCAGCCACTATGTAGTAGCTTTGAGTTTGTATTTGATATGTCAGATTTCCTCTTGAAACGAAATGTAAGTTATATTATCTGACATATCGGTACTCGCACAAAGCAATTACACAGATGGTCGCTCCTCAACAGCCTTATTCTTCGTGCTAGTCGACGGCATTACCCCGTAGTGTCCTTGGCTAGTGTGAGTATAGAGGTGGGGCATCACATTTATTATACTAAATAGATGTCGAGAATAATTTATTTAATTTAATTATAGCATAGCAGGGTTTTATTCTACTTCAAATATGTCTAAAATAATCTATTCAATTTAATTATAGTAGAATGGTGTTTTATTCTACCAAATAGATATCACAAATGAAGTGTATATAATTTAACCACATTATTATTAAAATCAATGTAATTATATTCGCCTCTATTATTTTATTAGTATTTTATACTTCATTAAAACTATCAACAAATTATACTATAATGTTGTACTAGTCAATACAAATCTAACAAAAAATCCTCGGGTCAATTGGATTTAAAACAAACATGATATCACATTTTAAATTCAACACATATAGTTTAAATAATTTAAACAAATAAATTATATAAATTCTCATCCAACCAAACAGGCCCAAAGCACTTCAAACACGAACCCAAAATGAATAGTAACCTTCTATTTTTCTACAAAATCAATTTCCCCAATACAATTTTCCCTTTTACACGTATCTGTGTACACCATGCACGTGACACCTCCAACCATACCCCTACTCATCGAACCACCACGACCAGCAAACTCTACTTCTCGAACTCAACACGCCAGCACCCTTGCCACTACCTTCAACTATTCCCATTAAGATTGGCCTATTTTCCTCCATCTAAAATCGTGTCCAAGAAGTGAATATGCACCCTTAACCGAGCTCCATCTATCGCCTCGACCAACGATCATCGTTGCCACCTATACATATGCCAGCACGAACGCCTCACCCATAAACATCTTCGACCACTACCTTGCCGTGCTCGATGCACCATATTGCTGCCTACAACCAAATAACCGAACCTACTAAAAAACAGGTCAAACCCCTAACTTGACTTCGCTAGAGCTCCTCCGAACCACAGCACCACCTCTAACAACATCCATCACCTCCACCATGCCCCAATCCTTCTTCAGACACCACCGCTCCTTCTCTCAACCAATAGATCACTGGAAATTGCTACATGAATGAAAAACATTCATCTCCCCACCACAACCACCCTATAACACTAACAATTCCATGATCACCACTAAAAATCAACACTCGACGATACAAACACACCCTTATCCTCCATTCACCATTTCGTGATCGCCGAATCTTCATCATTTCTCGACATCCTCAATAATCGAAGAATTCCTGCCACCACAATCGATGAAATGTCAAGCAAATATTTTTAGAAAATACTAGAGGTGAAATCAAACAACTTTGCAGTTGGAAGATTTGGCTAAAAGTGAATAGATTGAGAGATATTAAATTTTGGAGTTTTGATGAAGGAGTTGTTATCTTTGTTTCCACTAGTACAAAGTAGATAGAAAATAAAGGAGAAAAAGAAAGAGAGGTAGAGAAGTGAAAAATGAAGTAAATGTTGAGTGGATATGCATACTTCTAACTAAAACGACACATTACTTCAAACTCAAGTAAACCAAAATCCCACAATTCAAGATAACCATCTCATCTAATTCAAATCAGAATTAAAGCTTAGTGGAAAATTTGAATTTGATTTGATCTGAAATTGTTTTTGAAAAGAAAGTTTTGTAATACTCTGCTACACAATATCTCGTTCACGTACAAATCACAAACGGTGGAAATAAAAATGCGATCGTGCACAACAATGCAACATGATCCCTAAAACAACGATAAAATACACGGGTCATTTTATTCTGTTTTATTTTTAGAAAAACCAATGTTTGCTGTAAAATACTTCAAATGATAATTTAAATATTTTCCAAATTAAAAAGTGTGGAAAAATCCTATAAATCGATTCAAAAATATGTCATTAAAAATCAAGTCATTTTATTAAAAATTGAATTTCTTATTATCTATTAAATTCGAACAAATTTGAATATTTAAATAAATCAACTATTCCTATTTGAAATGTTAAAAATTCTGGGTTGTTACATGTGTAGGATCGTTTTCACCCTAAAGGGGAGGGTAAATTGGGTGATACTAATAATAATAAAAATTAATGCAAAAATAAAAATCAATAGTAGAAAGCAATGCAGAAGAGATCACACATAAATTTACCCAGCTTCGGCAAAACCCTGCCTACGTGCTTGCCCCCAAGGTTTCTACTAGAAATTAAGTAGTCAGACGCTTACACACGTAAACTTGCGACACCCGCTAATGACTAACCTAACTCTACGCTCAAAACCCTGCCATAACTCAGCCACTGAGTTGCGAATTCTCGAACTACACCACCGTAGTTCGTAACCTAGTCACACGACTAGAAAGTTATACAAGTTAAAAGAAAAACAAAAAAACAATACAAAACCCTAATTATAAAATTAAAGCCCAGATAAAAAATAGGACCAGCCCAATTGTTAATAAAAGAAGACGTCTCCTTTTTTATTCCTGACAGCCTCTTGTCCGTTCTTTCTTTGTTTCTCTTCAAAGAGGAATTAGGTTTTGTTTTTAGAAGATTGAAGCGCCGCTTGAAATTTTTGCTTCGATTGAAGTATGTGTTTGCTTTGGATTGCCTTGTCAATTGATTGCTGCTTCGTTCACCTACGGGTGCTCCAATTTCGTCGAGAGCGAACAATGCTTTATATTGGTATGTGAATTGCCATTTATCGAATTTGATTATTCTCGACTTGATTAGGTTTTATGATTTATTGCTTTTGGTAATTTCTTGAACCCTAATACATTGTTGCCAATGATGAAGTTGGGTTAAATAGGGATCGAAGCCCTAAATATACGTTCTATTTTCAATTTGAAATTTTCAAATAATTTTGTTCGGCCATTCGTTTTTGCTTGAATGCTTGAGATATATTTCGACTTGTTCATATCATACGTATACTTCATGAATTTGAATTTAGCTCCATTCTTTTCTCTTTTGACTTCGACATTTAAAAATTTTGAGATAATTTTTACGACTTCGTTTATTTCTGTGGTATTTGAATTTGCTGAATTGAGATAAAAATTGACTTCGACTTGTTCATTTGTTTCACTGGTGAGTTACCTTCCTTGCTGGCTTTTACCTGGAGGTTTGACCAGGCAACTAGGTCATTCGGCACAGCTGGATCGTTCGGCATTCAGGGATTGCTCGGCATCCAACATCGCTCGGCATCCAAGCTTCGTTCGGCATCCAGCGTCGCTCGGCATCCAGCATCGCTCAGCATCCAAGCGTCGTTCGGCATCCAGCGTCGCTCGGCATCCAGCATCGCTCGGCATCCAAGCGTCGTTCGGCATCCAGGCGCCGGTCGGCATCCAAGCGCCATTCGGCATCTTTCCTAGTTTGGCATCCAAGCGCCGTTCGGCATCTATACTCGCTCGGCATCCAAGCGCCGTTCGGCATCTATACTCGTTCGGCATCCAAGCGCCGTTCGGCATCTATACTCGTTCGGCATGAACCTCGCTCGACATTCATTATCGTTTGGCAGAAGTCTCGACCAGCATGAAGCCTCGCTCGACAGAAGTCTCGCTCGGCACTCGTACCCCGTTCGGCACTACAACCTTGTTCGGCCTACACACTTAGCGCAATGCACTGCTTCGTTCAGCATAGAAGCCTCGACCGGCTTGAACATGTGGCTCAGCCTTTGTCGTTCGGCATTTACGGCTCGGCACGCAGAAGTCACTCACCATGGGCCGAGGTATCCACTCATAGGCCCAAGAGGGAAGTCCAACCCATCTTCGTCTATAAATAGAGGGGCAGGGGCACAGTGAAATGGACCTTTTTGGAGAACACTGGGAAGACTCTGCCACTTTCAAGACTCATTCTTTTTACTTAGCAATTGTATTCAAGTAGTTGATGTACGGATTGTATCTGCAATCAATCGTTGAGTAAAGCAATAAAAACTAACTTCAAAGTGGACGTAGGCAGTTACGCCGAACCACTATAAATCTAGTGTTCTCGTCCTTGCATTTAACTTAGCATATAATTCTCTGTTTTAATTTACTTTCTTCATTAATCTCTATACACAATCTTTCTCAATGAGGTTAGTGACCAATTTCGGTGCTAACACTTTGGTGCTTTCACTGAGAATTGAATTCTCAGGCCACAAGGATCTGCTTTAAAGCTACTGGATTGAATAAATCCCCCGAAGGAGATCCGAGTCATTCATAAGACGTCCGTTGATTCTACTCAGAGTTCTTGTCAATAACACTACAATGGGAAGACCACGTACCAGATCAGCCTCTCATAATGCGGACGTCCATGAGACCGCTAGCGTACAACAAATAGGACCTAGCAATCAGTAAGCGAATCTGGGTGCAGGGACAGTAGCCCAGGACCAAATGCAAGCTATCACCAGAACAGAGTTCAACGACTTGATGAGAGAGCTCATGGAAAGCAGGAGACAACTTGGAGAGCAGATGCAAGCCAACGCCAACCTTATGGCATAGCTCACTCAACAACATCATCGGAATGCTGGGGGCAGTCCAGCCCCTTACTCTTCATCTGATAGCTCAACTTCATCTGATGAACCCCCTAGGCGTAGACGCCGCAAGACTGAAACTACGCAGGCAGGTGCTGCCGATCAAACTACCAGGGATCACCTACACCTCGGAGACCGCAACCAAGTAGGGACGGGAAACTTAGGAGCTGGAGCGCGTGCGGAAGCTGGACGCCCAACCCACCAAGACGCCAACGATGCCGAACCTCAAGATGCACGTCTGGCAGATCGCCAGCAGAGGAGGCATCAACCTGATCAATCCCGTAGGACAGACTCTAACCTTCCGTCTTCCATACAAACCCCAAACCTGACAGCTATGATCAGACAGTTGATGAAAGAGGATCAAGGCTTATCAAATGATGATTAGGGAGTATCCATGAGTCATACTCCGTTCACAGACGCTGTTCTATAGGGTGAGTACCCCAGAAAGTTTAGCTTGCCGACTATCCCAGCCTACGAAGGAAAGAATGATCCTAGGCAACATGTGATGAGGTACGAATGGATGATGGATTCAGCTAGAGCAAATGATGCAACCAAGTGTAGATGCTTTCCAATAACTCTATCTGGGATCGCTACCATGTGGTTCACCCGACTACCTCCGCGGTCCGTATCCAGTTTCGAGGAGTTGGCGAAGAAATTTATAGAACAGTTCATAATACATGCTACTCGTCCCAAGGACGTGATGTCTCTATCAAGTGTGATCCAAGCTCCAGGAGAGTCGTTGAAGGAGTATTTGCAGAGATTCCATGTTGCAGCTACTGAAGTCAGTAATCCCAATGATCACGCGATCCTTATAGCTGTGATGCGAGGTGTGGTTCCGGATTCAGAGTTTGGAGATTGGCTAGCAGGATAACGTCCAACTACGCTAGAGCGTTTTTACTCAAAGGCACATCAGTTCAGAAGAAGAGAGGAAGCCAGGTGGTTAAGGCGAGATAAGGTACCGGTGTCTGTTCAAGAGACCATGAAAAGCAACATCGCTGTGAAGCAATCCAGAGACAACTCGGGGAAAGTTCAGGTCAATGTCCAAAACAAGCCCGGACAGGCAAAGGACTCCGGAGGAAAAAATCAAGGGAAGAAAAGAGAAGCGGGGAAATGGAAGCCGAGAATTCCAACCTACAACGAATACACCCCGCTGAATGCATCTCTTGACAATATTTACCTATCAACATGCAATACCTTTCAATACAGAAAGCCGCGCCAAAAGGAGTCGACCGAGGAGCAAAAGCGGACTGGGAAGTATTGCCGCTTCCATGAGACTTATGGGCACAATACGGAAGAGTGCAGACACCTACACGACGCTATAGAGAAGTTGATCAGGCAGAAAAAGTTACAGGAGTTTGTAAAGAATCCGCAAGTAGGTGGACAGGGAACATCCAATCCCGGTCACACACCAGCTCCACGTCACCCCGAGGAGCCTGCTCGAACCGTGGGCAGACTGGTCATAAACACAATCATCGGCGGACCTCACCCTGCAGATAAGAACTGGCAAGAAATGGAGCGGTATGCAAATTCCTTGAGGCATGCAGATTTTGAGTGTTGTTCCAACGTGGAGGATGGGACCCCCGCTAAATAGCAGTGCATGATGACAGATGATATAGTATTCAGGGGCAGAGACGTTGGCCAGGTGGAGGCTCCTACCATTGACCCGATGGTTATATCTGCGACAATCGGGCCGACTTTTGTGAAAAGAATTTTGATTGATTGTGGGAGTTCTGTCAATATCATCTTAAAGAAGGCTTATGACCAGATGAAGATGGAGACGAAGGATTTGAAGCCATCTAAAGCTTGTATCCATGGCTTTAATGGTGCAGCGACTGATGCAGTGGGGTATGTTGAGTTGCCAGTTAATCTGGGACAAGGTGAGCGTAGGAGGGTGTGAATCCTACCTTTCGTATTTTTGGATGTAGATTCTCCATACAATGTGTTTCTGGGTCGACCGGGCCTGGCTGAGTTTAGGGCAGCATTGGCCCCGTGGTGTTTGACTTTAAAATTTCCGACTGACAAAGGAGTAGGTGTTGTTCATGGCGACCAGGCGACCGGTCATGCATGTTATGTGGCTGAGCTCCGAGAGGCCCAGCGGAGGGAAAAAGGAAAGGTTGCGGATAATTCTGTTCGCATTTAGAATGCTGACAATTGACAAGTAATGCCTGAGCCCTGGCTCGGGTAAAATTCTCGGATCTACAGAGAAATAGATCCGAGAGATGACGATGAGGAACCCAGGGAAGAAAAAGCAGCACCGGTTGAACTGACGATTGACATTTTAGTCAGCCGAGACAATCCATCGCGAGTACTGAAGATTGGATCACAACTCAGCCCCTCGATGATTGAAGACCTTATTGATTTCCTCCGAGCGAATCTTGATGTTTTCGCTTGGACACATTCCGACATATGTGGGATTTCTCCTACTATTACAAGTCATATGTTGAACATAGACCCAAAGTACGTCCCAGTTAAGCAAAAAAGGAGAGGAATGGACCCGAAGAGGTCCGCTGCTCTCAGAGAGGAGGTGGACAAACTCAAAGCCAATGGGTTCGTCCGCGACACCCTCTACCCTAAATGGGTGTCAAACCCCGTGCTAGTGAAAAAAGCGAATGGGAAGTGGAGAACTTGCGTAGATTATTCTGATTTAAACAGAGCGTGCCCCAAGGACAGTTTCCCATTACCTAGAATTGATCAGTTGGTCGACTCCACTCCAGGACACGAGTTATTGTCGTTCATGGATGGGTACTCAGGATACAATCAGATCCCGATGCACATTTCGGACCAGGAACACACCAGTTTTGTCACAGACGATGGGCTATACTGCTACATGGTGATGCCTTTTGGATTGAAAAACGCGGGAGCAACCTATTAGCGTTTGGTGAATCGAATGTTTAAAGATCAGATTGGTAGAACAATGGAAGTCTATGTGGATGACATGCTCATGAAGTCATGACAGTTAAATGACCACATTCGAGACTTAGCAGAGATGTTTGACATACTTAGATATTATGGGATGAAGATCAACCCTCTAAAGTGTTCCTTCGGCGTTGCGTCAGGGAAGTTTTTGGGATTCATTGTTAATTCCCGGGGAATTGAAGCTAACCCGGAAAAGATTCAAGCTATTCGAGATATACAAGTGCCCAGAACTATAAAACAGGTACAAAGCTTGAATGGAAAGGTGGCTGCACTGAGTCGGTTCATATCCAGAGCCACAGGCAAGTGTATTCCTTTCTTCGATATAATAAAGAAAGGAAAGAGGAATTTCGAATGGACATCCAACTGTGAAGAAGCGTTCCGAGCTCTGGTAAGGCATTTGGAAAGTCCTCCAGTGCTGTCGAAACCAGTAGACCACGAAATGTTGTACGTATACTTGGCCGTATCCCCGCATGCTATAAGTGCGGCTTTGGTCTGCGAGGAGGACCGAGTTCAAAGGCTGGTGTATTACGTTAGTAAACGTTTAACGGGGGCAGAAAGAAATTATCCTAAAATTGATAAATTGGTCTATTGCTTGGTGATTGCAACACGTAAGCTGCGTCCATACTTTCAAGCATACGGTCAGTATCTATACCGATCAGCCCTTGCGACAGGTACTCCAACGACCAGAAACTTCTAGAAGGATGTTAAAATGGAATATCGAGTTGAGTCAGTTTGATATTACGTACCTTCCACGAAGAGCCATACAAGGGAAAGCATTAGCGGATTTCATCGCTGAGTTTACCGTATCAGACGAACCGGATTGTCACAGTGTCATTCCCCCCATTCAATGGAAATTGTACACCGATGGGGCATCAAACGACCGTTGCTCTGGGGCTGGTGTAGTTCTTATGACTCCAAAAAATTGATCAATTTGTTATGCTTTGAAGCTCAATTTCCCGGCTACGAATAATGAAGCAGAATATGAAGCATTGATTGCTGGTTTAAAGCTTATCGGAGAACTCGGGATAAAATCAGTTGAAATCTTTTGTGACTCACAATTGGTGGTGTACCAAGTGCGAGGAGATTACCAAGCAAGGGGACAAAAGCTTGCTCCGTACCTTGCTCTGGTTCAGGAACTATTGGCGAACTTTGAACACTACGACATTTCGCATGTCCTGCATGAACAGAACAAGGAAGCCGACTCGCTGGCCAAATTCGCAAGTACCGGCGATGCATAGCAGATGGGATTGGTTCCCGTCGAAACTTTACATACTCCAAGCATAGATGTGATGGAGGTCGATTTCGTGTTGGAAACGGAAATCGAAAAGAAATCATGGATAACCCCATTCAAACAGTACCTTCTAAGTGGAACTTTGCCCGAAAGAAGAAGCGAAAGACGACATGTCATTCGCAAAGCCGCGCGATATGTGATGCAGGGAGGAGTAATGTATCGGAGGGGGTTCTCGGTCCCCTTACTACGGTGCATTGCCCACGATGAGACAAAGCGGGTCTTGAAGGAAGTTCACGAGGGAGAGTGTGGCGACCATACTGGGGGCAAACACTAGCAAAAAAGATCCTCCGCTATGGATACTATTGGCCAACTGTGAATCGGGATGCTGCAGATTATGTGAGAAAATGTGACAAGTGTCAAAGATACGTGAAAACCCCGAGAGCTCTGCCAACGGAACTCACGCAAATGGTTAGTCCCTGGCCGTTTGCAATTTGGGGAATCGACATAATCGGTTCTTTGCCTATATCCAAAGGTGGTGCAAAATACGCGATAGTTGCGGTTGACTACTTCACCAAATGGGCCGAGGCAGAGCCTTTAGCCACAATCACCTCCAAGAAGGTCATTAATTTCGTTGTACGAAACATTATATGCCGCTTAGGCCTCCCGCAAACCATCATTACAGACAATGGAACTCAATTTGAAAGTAGGGAATTCAAAGATTTATGTTTAAAGTACGGCATTGAGAAAAAGTTCGCCGCAGTTGCTCATCCGAAGGCTAATGGACAAGTTGAAGCCGTGAACAAAATAATCAAGTCCATATTAAAGAAGCGTTTGGAAAAGGCTGGATGAAAGTGGGTAGATGAACTTCCAACGGCGCTATGGGCTTATAGAACTACCCACAAGTCCGCAACTGGCCACACTCCATTTTCATTGGCATATGGCTCAGAAGCTGTTATACCCGTGGAGCTTGAAGTTCCATCACATCGGGTGACACATTATGATCCTAGGATGAATCAGGATCTCTTGTTGGAATCACTAGACTTTGTTGATGAAAAACGTGAAGAAGCTGAATTAAGGGCGGTGGCATATAGGCACCGAGTTAAGCGGTATTATGACAAAAAATTCCGCCCTAGAATCTTTGATGTGGGAGATCTCGTTTTGAAACGAGTTTTTCCGGTACCGTCATGTATGAACCTCAACTGGGAAGGTCCGTATGTTGTAGAATGAAAGCTTGGAGAGGGAACCTTCAATCTAGCGACCGTTGATGGCATGCCACTCCCCCGAGCGTGGAACAGTGAACATTTGCGACGTTATTATATTTAGCCTGTTTCTTTCATGTTTTAGGTGCAATTATTTCCCGTATGTTTTTATTCCATTTGTTCTTAGTTTCCTTTTGAGCATGTAATCGGACGATTTAGTTTGTTTTCATTAATAAAGGCTTGAATCCATCTTGTCTATGAATTACCGATGTTTCTGTGCCTTATAATCCGGTGACAAACAACTGGAGTTACATTATTCTCTCTGGCATGCGAACGCGCATAAACGTTTTAAATCTCCAAGTCCCCTGAGCGTGGAATGGGGTACTCTAAGTCCCCGGAGTGCGGACTAGAGTATATACGACAAAATCTCCAAGTCCCCAGAATGCGGACTGGTATACTCTAAGCCCCCGGAGTGCGGGCTAGAGTATAAACGACTCAGAATCTCCAAGTCCCCTGAATGCGGACTGGAGTACTCTAAGTCCTCGGAGTGCGGACTAGAGTATAAACGACTCAGAATCTCCAAGTCCACTGAATGCAAACTGGAGTACTCTAAGTCCCCAGAGTGCAGACTAGAGTATAAACGATGAAATCTCCATGTCCCCTGAGCGCGGACTGGAGTACTCTAAGTCCCCGGAGTGCGGACTAGAGTATAAACGACAAAATCTACAAGTCCCCAGAATGCGGACTGGAGTACTATAATCCCCCGGAGTGCGGGCTAGACTATAAACGACTCAGAATCTGCAAGTCCATTGAATGCGGACTGGAGTACTTTAAATCCCCGGAGTGCGGACTAGTGTATAAACGACTTAAATCTCCAAGTCCCCTGAACGCGGACCGGAGTACTTTAAGTCCCCGAAGCTGGATCGTTTGGCATTCAGGGATCGCTCGTCATCCAGCATCGCTCGGCATCCAAGCGTCGTTCGGCATCCATCATCGATCGGCATCCAGCATCACTCGGCATCCAAGCGTCGTTCGGCATCCAGTGACGCTCGGCATCCAGCAGCGCTCGGCATCCAAGCGTCGTTCGGCATCCAAACGCCGGTCGGCATCCAAGCGTCGTTCGGCATCTGTCCTCGTTCGGCATCCAAGCGTCGTTCGGCATCTATACTCGCTCGGCATCCAAGCGCCATTCGGCATATGTCCTCGATCGGCATCCAAGCGCCGTTCGACATATATACTCGTTCGGCATCTATACTCGTTCGGCATCCAAGCGCCGTTCGGCATCTATACTCGTTTGGCATGAACCTCGCTCGGCATTCATTATCGTTTGGCAGAAGTCTCGACCGGCATGAAGTCTCGCTCGGCAGAAGTCTCGTTCGGCACTCGTACCCCGTTCGGCACTACATCCTTGTTCGGCCTACACATTTAGCGCAGCGCACTGCTTCGTTCGGCATAGAAGCCTCGACCGGCTTGAACATGTGGCTCAGCCTTTGTCGTTCATCATTTACGGCTCGGCACGCAGAAGTCACTCACCATGGGCCGAGGTATCTCACTCATAGGCCCAAGAGGGAAGTCCAACCCATCTTCGTCTATAAATAGAGGGGCAAGGGCATAGTGAAATGGACCTTTTTTCGAGAACACTGGGAAGACTCTGCCACTTTCAAGACTCATTCTTTTTACTTAGCAATTGTATTCAAGTAGTTGATGTACGAATTGTATCTGTAATCAATCGTTGAGTAAAGCAATAAAGACTAACTTCAAAGTGGACGTAGGCAGTTACGCCGAACCACTATAAATCTGGTGTTCTCATCTTTGCATTTAACTTACTTATAATTCTCTATTTTAATTTACTTTCTTCATTAATCTCTATACACAATCTTTCTCAACGAGGTTAGTGACCAATTTTGGTGCTAACACTGGCTTTGATTTGATGACTTCATTCAAACTACTACCTTGACATTTGAATTTGTATTTGAAACTACTCTGATTTCAATGACTTTTTCGGCTTGATCAATTTAAAAAAAAACTGCTGCTTTTCTTTGAACTGTGACTTGCAACTGTGTTTACTATAAACATATAAACATGTACACACACATATATGTATGTATATATGTGTACGATTGTTGCCTATCCACTTGGTTTCATGTGAACTTGTTATTGTGTTCATGTTGGTCTGGGCTTGCTGTGTGGTTCCTCTTGAGTCTGGTGGGCTTTGGTTGCTGGTCATCTCCATTTGGATACATACATACATTTATGTATGTATATATGTGTGTGTTCATGTAATCTGGTTTCATGTGGAGCTGTTGTTGTCATGGTCTTGTTCACGGCCCTGGTTTGGGTGAGTATCATATTGCATGTTTGGTTCGAGTTACCTGTGCAGTTTCTTCGAGTCTGGTTGCATGCGTGGATTTGCATTGACAATTTCTTTTTGAAAGTGCTCCTACTCATATTGATATAATGCTTGTTATAATTATAACTTTGCTTGTATCTGTCCATATGCATATGTATACATATGTCACTTTGTTTGCTGCTTCACTGATCTGGTGTATTGTTCTTGTATCATTGGAAGTCTTGTTGCACTTGCATGTGTTCATCCATGTCTAGTTGCTTGGTTGCATACACTTGTGTTTATATCTTTGAAGCTTGTCATTATGACTTTGTTCTGCAGCTTTGTTGCTTTGAATTTGATCCATATTTGAGCTGACTCCATTCTGGTCTTGGTTACAATCTTCTGATTCATGTGGTCTTGACTGGTTCCATTTGAATGCTTGTGTACTTCATCTACTTGTACTATTGTGTTCTGGTCTGGTGGAACTTGTTGCCTGAAGTACCTTATTCTGGTTCTGGTTCTGGTTTGAATCCATGTCTTGTAGTCATCCCTGAAATGCCTTGTATTCATGTTCATGTTGAAATTTGAATGTTAGGATGTAGACTGGTCTGGTTTAATTTTGAGTTGAGTCTTGTTGTTGTATTGTAACTTGCATTCTCTGACTTGCTTGGTTCATTGGAAATCTAGTTTTCATGTTGTACTGGCCTGCTATGGACTTGAACTGTAGCTCTTATATTTGTCCTGTACTTGATTCCATTTAACATGTATGGTGGTCTTCATGTTGCACCTGACCATTGCATTTAGTCTTGTTCCAACTAGACTCTGATTTGTTGTTGCCTCTGGTTGTGATGGTCTCTGGTTCACTCAAGTCTGCACTTGAGTTAAATCCAGCTTTGGCTCGGGTTTGACCTTGTGCTCATCTGTGCCTGTAGTTTTAACAAGCAAGTGTATATCGGTATGCACGGCCTTGTGGAATGTACAGTATTACACTGTGCATGTCACAAGTTGTTCATGTATGATGAATTCAAAAGAAAATGATGACGAACAACCCAAATAACTGAGGCAAATAATATTTTCAAAACGCACACTTAATTTTGCAAAATAACCGCGAGGACTTTTAAATGAGAGTGAATACTTTAGGATATAATTATTTTACAAAAAAAATATTTCCTTATTTTGAAATACCAAATTCTACACACTATATTATGATGTATGGATTGACAGAAAGGTGAAAGTGATAGAAATGATCATGGAATAAGTACTAATTTAAAAATATTATAAATTTTGTTTAATTTTTATGAAATTATAAAATTATACTTCCTCTTGTTATGAAATATAATTTAATCACTATCCATCACTTTTCAAGCACTATAATAATTTTGATGAGTTTCAAAAGATTTAATTAGTCAATGATTATCTTTTCTAGAGTACATCTCTTACCGAAATAAACTAGAGTATTTTTAACAAGATGAAAACCCAAGTTTCAAAAATTAAAATAAGTGAATCAATTTTCTGTAAGGGGGTTTTGTGAAAATTATTTCTAGTTGAAAATCAATATAAATAATTAAATAATTGCAAAAATGATTTCAACGTGAGATGGTATCAGATACCACTTGTATTTGAGGTATTCATGGTGATATATAGTGGTATATAAGAAAAACATGTACTCCTCAACACTTGAATTTTTTTTGAAAATTTCAGCACGTCCATTTATATCAAGCACAAGTAAAGTAATCTATATTGAGCAAAAACACACATTTAAAAAATTCGTCAAATCAATTTTTCATGACATTTCAAAGTGAATCAATAAAAACTAAAAATAGAAAAGTTGTAGCATTATCGGTTAGCTTTCCAGAACTTCAAGAATTTCAAAATCAAAGTTAAGATGTTCAAGATATGGCAGAAATACTTCAACAATGTCGATGAAAACATAATTAACAATATGTGAACAAAATTGAGTTAAGAGATCATACCTCACTTTCCTTCGATGTCATGATATCCGAAATGCGATGATCTCCATCTAATCTTTATAGGCTGAGGAACATTTAAATTTTAGATTATCAATCACCTAGAACAACTCGAAATCTATCTCCATCAAATTAGTTCCTTAGCCCACTTATGTGTCTAAATCTTGGAGAAGGCAAGTGGTCTAACTAAGGATTAAGGACCACTATTATTATCTATTGAAATCTTTGGTACCTAAATTTGTCTATATAACAAACCCTTAGCATCTACAATTGTACCCTTGGGAATCCAAATTTGTTTAAATTTCAAACCATTTATATTCGTACCTTTTGGAATCCATATTTGTTTAACTGTTTTGTGTTTGTATATATTTTGACAATTATTCTTGCCATGACCAATATTTCCACACTTTACGCATTTGGGTATCACACTTTTCCCCTTGACAGTGTTATTAGTCGTTTGTTCATATTTTGACATTTTCGCAAATCCAAGTCCTTTCCTTTTTTCATGAAGAGTTGATTTTCTAAGAGCATATTAAATGATTTTCCTCTAGGGAAAAAATTTCGAGTAATCAACTCAAGTTTATTAACTTTGGATTTTAAAAGTTTATTTTCATTTATTAGCTTCGAATAACAACTAATGGTAAGATTTCTCTTTTCAAAATTATTCATTTTCAAGCTCATATTTTCATTTTCAAGTTCTCTAATTTTAGTCTCAATTTCTAGCATCTCAATTTCAAAGAGTTGGAGTTTTTGGAAATCAGTTTTTTTAAAATCCTTGATTTTTTCAATCTCCTTTTCAAACTCGTGATTTAATCGAATAATTTCAGATTTGCTCAAAATCACGTTTTCTTTTTCAAGGGTTTTGAAATTTTCGTTGACCTCATTTAATTTCTTTTCAAAAATCGCACATTTAGAACTTTCCGTCCTCTTAAAACTCTCTGACTCTTTTTGCAAAATATTATTTTTACAAATCAACTTAGTTTTGTTTTCCTTCCAAATTAAAATTTCATTTTCTAACTTTTGAAAGTTTTCATGAAAACCGACAAATTCTTTTTCATAGTCCAAACACCTTTTACAATTAGAATTTTTATTTTTCTTAATATTTTTAAGCTCATTTTCCAAATCATTATTTTTCTAACACGGTTTAGATTGTTCCCTTTTCAACTTATTATTTTTCATCTCAAGAGCTTCATTATTTTGAATTAATTTTTGGCACAAGAGAACTAAATCATTGAATGAAAGATCACTTATCTCATCGGCTATTGAATCTTCATCACCGCTGTCTTTTGCAAATCCTGTCAAGCACGTTTCTTCAATTGAGTCGATTGTGGAGGATTTCTCAACGTATTATCTTGATTAAAGTATTAAAGTATTCCAGATTAAACCATATATTGCAATTAAAGTATTCCAGATTTCCTGTGCACTTTCACAATGGGAGATATAACTAAAATTATCTTGATTAATATGAGAATATAGTATATGCATAGCAAGAGCATTAATCGAAGTATTTTTCTTGTCCACTATATCACACCCATTTTTAATAATATCCCAACATTTAGAATTAACAGATTTTAAATAAAATTCCATCTTTAATTTCCAATTTAAAAAATCTGTTCCATCAAGAATAGAGGGAATAATACTGGACTGACTCTCGCTAGATTTGCAACTAGGGTTAGACATTCTTGCTATTAACCTTGCTTTGATACCATTTGTAGGATCGTTTTCACCCTAGAGGGAGGTGAATAGGGTAATACTAATAATAATAAAAATTAATGTGGAAATAAAAATCAATAGCAGAAAGCAATGCAGAAGAGATCACACACAAATTTACCCAGCTTCGGCAAAACCCTGCCTACGTGCTGCCCCCAAGGTTTCTACTAGAAATTAAGTAGTCAGACGCTTACACACGTAAACTTGCGACACCCGCTAATGACTAACCTAACTCTACGCTCAAAACCATGGGTTAAACACGGCCACCGAGTTGCGAATTCTCGAACTACACCACCGTAGTTCGTAACCGAGTCACACGACTAGAAAGTTACACAAGTTAAAAGAAAAACAAAAACAAAAACAATACAAAACCCTAATTATAAAATTAAAGCCCAAATAAATAAAAAAATAGGACCGACCTAATTGTTAATAAAAGAAGACGTCTCCTTTTTTATTCCTGGCCGCCTCGTGTCCATTCTTTCTTTGTTTTTCTCTTCAAAGTGGAATTAGGTTTTTTTTAAAGATTGAAGCGCCGCTTGAAATTTTTGCTTCGATTGAAGTATGCATTTGCTTTGGATTGCCTTGTCAATCGATTGCTGCTTCGTTCGCCTATGGCTGCTCCAATTTCGTCGAGATCGAACAGTGCTTATACTGGTATGTGAATTGCCTTTTATCGAATTTGATTATTCTCGACTTGATTCGAGTTTTATGATTTATTTCTTTTGGTAATTTCTTGAACTCTAATACATTGTTGCCGATAATGAAGTTGGGTTAAATAAGGATCGAATCCTTAAATATACATTCGTATTTTCAATTTGAATTCTTCAAATAATTTTGTTCGGCCATTCGTTTTTGCTTGAATGCTTGAGATATATTCTGACTTGTTCATCTCATACGTATACTTCATGAATTTGAATTTAGCTCCATTCTTTTCTCTTTTGACTTCGGCATTTAAAATTTTGGAGATAATTTTTGTGACTTCGTTTATTTCTCTGGTGTTTTTATTTGCTGACTTGAGATAAAAATTGACTTCAACTTGTTCATTATGCTTCACTTGTGAGTTACCTTCCTTGCAGGTTTTGATTTGATAACTTCATTCAAACTGCTACCTTGACATTTGAATTTGTATTTGAAACTACTCTGATTTCATTGACTTTTCTGGCTTGATCAATTTAAAAAAACTGCTGCTTTTCTCTGAATTGTGACTTGCAACTGTGTTTACTGTAAACATATAAACATGTATATACACACATATATATGTGTGTGTGTGTGCGATTGTTGCCTATCCACTTGGTTTCATGTGAACTTGTTACTGTGTTCATGTTGGTCTGGGCTTGCTGTGTGGTTCATCTTAAGTCTGTTGGGCTTTGAATGCTGGTCATCTCCATTTGGATACATACATACATTTATGTATGTATATATGTATGTGTTCATGTAATCTGGTTTCATATGCAGCTGCTGTTGTCATGGTCTAATTCACTGCCCTGCCCTGGTCTAATATGGATTTGCATTGACAATTTCTTTTTGAAAGTGCTCCTATTCATATTGATATAATGCTTGTGATAATTCTGACTTTGCTTGTATATGTCCATATGCATATGTATACATATGTCACTTTGTTTGCTGCTTCACTTATCTGGTGTATTGTTCTTGTATTATTGGAAGTCTTGTTGCACTTGCATGTGTTCATCCTTGTCCAGTTGCTTGGTTGCATACACTTGTGTTCATGTCTTTGAAGCTTGTCATTGTGACTTTGTTCTGCAGCTCTGTTGCTTTGACTTTGATCCATATTTAAGTTGACTCCACTCTGGTCTTGGTTGTAATCTTACGATTCATGTGGTCTTGACTGGTTCCATTTGAATGCTTGTGTACTTCATGTACTTGTGCCATTGTGTTCTGGTTTGGTGGAACTTATTGCTTGAACTGCCTTGTTCTGCTTCTGGTTTGAATCCATGTCTTATAGTCATCCCTGAAATGCCTTGTATTCATGTTCTTGTTGAAATTTGAATGTCTGGATGTAAAATGGTCTGGTTCAATTTTGAGTTGAGTCTTGTTGTTGCATTGTAACTTGCATTCTCTGACTTGCTTGGTTCAATGGAAATCTGGTTTTCATGTTGTACTGGCCTGTTGTGGACTTGAACTGTAGCTCTTACATTTGTCTTGTACTTGATTCCATTTAACATGTATGGTGGTCTTCATGTTGCACCTGACCATTGCATTAAGTCTTGTTCCAACTGGACTCTGATTTGTTGTTGCCTCTGGTTGTGATGGTCTCTGGTTCACTCGAGTCTGCACTTGAGTTGAATCCAGCATTGTCTCAGGTTTGACCTCGTGCTTACCTATCCCTGTAGTTTTAACAAGCAAGTGTATATCAATGTGCACGGCCTTGTGACATGTACAGTGATACACTGTGCATGTCATAAGTTGTTCGTGTATGATGAATTCGAAAGAAAATGATGACGAACAACCCAAATAACTGAGGCAAATAATATTTTCAAAACTTACACTTAATTTTGCACTTCAAAAAAATTCTTTTTCAATTTTACTGTGTCGGTGTTTATTTTGCAGATAATTCAGATGCTGGATTCAGGCTATAACAAAGTTGAAGATCAAATACGAGTGTTGAGTGAATTATGTACGAAGATGTAAAATGTATGTAAAAAATTGTATAGTGAAAATTGTGTTGTTGTATGAAATTGTATTGTAATTGAAAATGTGAAAATTTAGTGAGAGCTCAAATTTGTACTATTTGAATTTGTAATAAAATATTTGTTTGAATAAAATATTTGTTTAAATATGAATTATGAGTTATTTATTTTATTCGACAAATATTTATTTAATTATGTGAAAAATAAAATAGTACAACAACAAATACATTTAAACGAATATATGTTTATTATCATCAAACAAAAATCATATACTAGCATATTCTACAACATGTGCCTAGTGCTAATTTTCAAAAACAAAAGAATTAAAATAGGGTTTAAAATTTAAAAGTTAAATTTAAAATAAGAATTACATTATCAATGTTACAATGTTATTTTCAAAATTTGTTTTGAAAGCTCTATATATTATAAATATTATAATATAGTTTTTAAATGTGTTTTGAAAATATGATAAACCTATTTCAAAAAATTTAAAATATTAATAAAGTCAATAAATTAAATTAACTAATTAATAGTTAATTAATTAAAGTATATACATGTATAATATATTGATATATGTTACATTATCTTAAATTGTTTAAGTTGATGTAAGTATATATGTATATATATAATAAGTTTTCGAAATTAATATTTAATAAAATTGTTTAATTAAATAAGTTAATTAACGAAAGATAAAATACATATATATAAAGATATATGTGTTTAATCATAAATGTTATGGTATAAATATTCAACTGAAAATGTTTAATTGAATAATATAAAATTAACTAAAATGTTAGTTAACTAAATTAATTAATGCATGTTATACATATGACTATTATATAAGTTAACTAATTTATAAGAGTTATATAAAAATTAAATCTTATCTTATATTAATGTATGATAAGAGGTGGAATAGTAGAAACCCTAAATAGACTTGAAGAACAAATACATACATACATACATATAGTAAGTATACCATGGTTTATGATGTGTTCGACACTTGGATCACGAGGTTATTTCATAAGAAATACATTATTCCATAAGTCAATATTACTCAATTAAATACATTAAAGATTATGAATCTTTGATATAAAATTGTCCACTACTATTTATATGCTTATAGATTGCTTGCGTACTCTATAGTTGTTGATATTCATCCATCTAGATATGTTATGTGTAGCACTATTAGTATATTGATTAGGCGAGGTATGGTACATGCATGTATATGTTGATATTCCTTAAGGTACATGCATTATACTTAGGCCATCATGAAGTAATGGGTACAAGTGGTAATCATTTTCGATTTGTTGATATTCCTGAAGGTCGAGATGAGACTAGGACAAAGGCCATGGGTTAGGAGTTATATTTGATACAACCGATAAAGTGTTATCCATCGCTTGCGGGCCTATGATTTGTTGATATTCCTCGAGGTCAGAATCCCAATGCAAGCGAGTCTTAACACCTACTAAAGAAAGCAAAAGATTTATATGTTTTTCTTAAGGTTTTGATAAACACAAAAATCTAGTAGAGCCTTATTAAAAAATGAAATGACAACATATAATCTTTCTAATATTGTAAGAACATTTGCTATATAAAGTTAGAATAATCTACATTGATAAATTTGTGTAACTGATATAATTAATAGAATGTTTATCAATTAAGATATACAAATGAATTGAATTAAAGTTGACAACAGAAATATAAAATATACTCGCTAATAAAAAAAATTGAATGTTGTTTTTTCAAGACCCATGCAAGTGCCTAATTGTACAACTACTAAATACATTCATAACTTGGTCTCTTATGTGTTTATTTGCCTGAGACTGTGTACTGACTTGTATAAGTTCAAATTCTAAGAGAAATAATTGAATATGGATATTTGATCCATATGCAATCACATATAAATGTTATATGGTGAACGATCATGGTTTGTAATGTACAAAACCAAGATGAAATTTGTTCATTTGAAATAAGCAAATAGACCATAGCATGAGATTATGTATTCAATATGAGTTATTACAATAATAATCTTGGTGTGTTAAATGTAACACTGGACCAAAAATACAAGATAGATCTATGACTTCTATCATTGAAATGTCATTTTGATCAGTTTATGTGAAGTGCAAATTATTTGATATTCTTAAATGTTAAGGATGATCAAATACTGTAACACTCTATAGTTTTGGTAACATTATTTAGGGTATTTAATTAGCTAAATTAAATCAAATAATGTGTTGATTAGGGATGGAGATTTGATTTTATTTAAAGGGTAGCCCTGCCAATTAACAATGAATTAAAATTAGAGTTAAATTGAAATAGAGGAGGGGTAAAATAGGAAAGAGGCCATTTATATATCCCAAAAACATGTTCGTGTATTCCTATACACGTTCACTTTCCATTTTCAAAATTTTTTAAAGAGGCCGACCACCATTTACAAGGAAAAGAGGAAGAAAAGCTAAGGAAGAAGCAAATATAAATCAAATCCATTCACATCTCAATCTCTTTAATCTTAAAGCAAAGGTGAATAATGTTTACATCTCAAATTTTTATTATTCTCGGTTTTTACAGTACAAGAAATTTTATTTTTGGTGGCGTTCAAAAAACGCTACCAAAACTTATGGTAGCATTTTGATAAACGCCATGATAAAGCCCGCAACTAAAAATCCATGATTTTTAGTTGCATTTATTGCAAAGCCACTATAAATCCTTTTGTTGCAGCGTTTTTCAAAAGCCAACATAAATCTTTTTATAGCGTTTTAAAAACGCCACTGAAAGGTTTTTTACGCTACTAATAGAGTTTCCAACTTTACCCTTACTTTACAGTGGCGTTTATTCAATGCCACTATATGTTTTTCTTTAGCGTTTTGAAACGCTCCTAAAAGTTGTTAATTATTTTGCAATATTATTTCATGTCATTATTCCCTGTTAATGGTCTATTTTGTTTCTACTATATCAATCAACAATCACTCACATAATCATCATATTCAAACAATTTAAAAAACATATCAACCATATTATCAAATAAGATATCCAAAATCATTCTGATACAATAGTTTTTCGACAAAATGATCAAACTCTCATACAATAATCATTGTATAAAAATTTACACACACGGTACTATTAAAATGTTATACCTAACTAGTGCTAACAAAACGTTTGATTACCCATAATTCTTTGTTACATGCACAAGTGAAAACTTACACCATAAAAGTCCAATCTTGCTCTCTTCGAAAGTCCAATACCTGCACAGGTGAAACCACAACATATAGTCAAACAATTATGTTAATTCATAGGACTTAAAATTTGATATCAAACACCTACAACATTGTACAAGTATATCATACTATAAATAATGTCATATAAATAATCAAAGTTATAAACAAAATGAAATAAATAAAGTCCAATCTTACATTTATATATAAAACTTTGTTAAATTAGTTATATTGTTATTATTATTTATAAAATTTAGTTAACTTAAACTTAGTTAATTTTTATTAACTTGGTTAACTTAGCTAATTTGTTATTATTATTAAAACTTGATTAACTTAATTATTATTATTGTTATTGTTACTTTTATTATTATTATAAACTTATTTAATTTTGTAAACTTAGTTCATCATCATTATTATTTATAAAACTTTGTTAAATTAGTTATATTTTTATTATCTATAAATTTTAATTAGCTTAAACTTAGTTCATTTAATAAAACTTGTTTAATTTTAACCAAACTTAGTTAATTTTTATTAACTTGGTTAACTTAGTTAATTTACCATCATTATTACTATTACTATTACTATTATTATTAAAACCTGGTTACTTTAATTATATTATTGTTGTTGTTGTTATAATTATAAACTTAGTTAATTTTTATAAACTTAGTTAATTTCATCATTATTATTATCTATAAAACTTTGTTAAATTAGTTATATTATTATTATTTATAAAATTTAGTTAACTTAAACTTAGTTAATGTTTATTAGCTTAGTTAACTTAGTTAATTTATTATTATTATCATTAAAACTCAGTTAACTTAATTTTATTATTATTATAAACTTAGTTTCTTTTTATAACTTAGTAAATTTTTATAAACATAGTTAATTCATCATCGTCATTATTATTTATAAAATTTAGTTAACTTAAACTAAGTAAATTTTATAAAACTTGTTTAATTTTAACAAAACTTGTTTAATTTTAACAAAACTAAATTAAATTTTCTTGCTAGCAAAACTATATTTATTGTTATCAACTACATCATTTTCTTGCTAGCAAATAGCTAACCACTATTTCAATTACAATGTGAACATAAGTAACTCTAAAATCATAGATCCAACAGTATGAATAGAATGGATATCTAGAAGTGTACCTGCATACAATTGCTATTACTGTTAGAAGATGCATCTGCTGCCACTCCTTGATTATCATTTGCTAACTATAACTGCACATTTATTAAGAAAGTGTGATTACATATGATTCTATTAGTTAATTATTATTTATAAAAATTTGTTAAATCAGTTATATTATTATTTATAACATAGTTTAATAATTCGCATGCCCCCAAAATAGGAAATTCATTCGGTGCGATTCTAAATTACCCCTTGTTCATACAAACTTTATGATTGTGATGATAACAAATGCAACTTTGATGGAATATATGTTACATATTTCATAACAGAACATTCTCAATGCCTGAGATAGGGATAACTGTTCTTGCATGAATTTCATGAAGCAAATGCCAGAAAAAGTCAATTAACCATGTATTAGGCAGGTTAACTTGGTTACACCTCAAGCTAGAACTGAAGGTTTCTATATAGCAAATATTCACATACTTAAGCTATAAATCGGGTGTACCTTCAAAAGATGCAAAAGCAGGTAGATTATTTCTTTTTGTTGATGATGGAACAAAGCTGGATGAAGTGGATTGAGATGATAATGACCTTATCTGGTCTTGCCCTACTGGAAGAATCCCAGGTATCAGGCCACTCTTCAAGGTTCTCCAATTTGTTTATGTCTAACTTCTGTGGTATCATCAAAGTAACATGTTGGTTTGAAGTAATGACCACAATCAAAATGATTGTATATGTAGACATTTATCTACCACTCTTTGAATCCTTGCATGCTTTGAGAGTTGATCCTCTTTACAGCAATTACAATACGAAGTCCACTTTTAACAGGATTAAGACTTTTTTCTTCAACTAAACTTTTATACACTTTGCCAAATCCACCTTCACCAAGTACAGTTTCAGGCCTAAAGTTCTTCGTTGCACTTTTCAATTCACCATATGTGAATACTTTAAGGTTTGGGTAGTCAAGAATTGACCATCTGGACGAAAGTCATCTACACTGATATCACTGCCTATTGATTGACCAAATGTGCTGCTAGTGTTTGATAGTTTGCTAGTTGTTGTAGTGCTGCTGCTTGCTTTTGATGCTAAATGGCCTTTTTAAATACCAAAAAATTATAATAGTGACTACTGCATATTGTTTAAGTTGAAATCATCAATAAATGTATAGTCAAAACCAGCATTAACATATCAAATAAAGGAACTCAGGTTGAACAAATATTAACATGTTATATAAAAAAAATATTATGAGTTTCACTCGAGCAAAATGTGCTAGTTATGATCAACTCTAATATGGAACAATATGATAGATGTTAAAACAAAAAGATTGACAACTTCAATATCTTAATGATCCACACCCGAACGGTTATACTCTGAATATGAATGATAAACATAAAACTTAAAATATTAGGTAATATAAATGACCAAATTCTAGAACCATGGAACCAATTACTATATTAGTATCAAAGTATTAAAAAAATTGAAACATATATTAACTTATATTTCACTCAATTGCCACAAATTTTAAAACATGAAGACCAAAGACATGATTTTAAAAGTACCTTAACTTTTAAAAGGACTAATCCAAGATTTACAAACAAATCAACATAATTGCTAATATAGTTATGAATCCAAATAAAATTAACAAAAATTAACTGATTTGCAGCTGAAACAAGTACTTGGACTGCTTGGTGTTGTATTTGATGGGCTCATAGACATCACTTTTGATCCTAAACAATTTCCCATGTTCTCTCAAAATTTTGAGTTTCTTCCATGTTTCACTCACTTTAAAATTTACAAGCTTCGTTTTCTTTTCAAAATCAAAAAATAATTCCCTTTGTTGCACTGAAGAATCCAATCTCAGCCCATCTCATGAAATTGATGATAAACGTCTCTAAAAAAAGTAGAAAGAATGGATTGCTTTTTTATTTCTTTTGTAATTTGCAAGTGTACAGATAGATTATAATAGAAGAAGGAAAGAAAAGAAGAGAAATGAACTTGCCAGCATAAAGGAGAAACTATAATCTTCACTGCAAATCCCCCAAATCGCCACTACTAAGCCCGCAAATCCCCCAAACTGTCACTGCTAGCAAACTACACTGCATGCTTTCTCCTCCGCACATCGTAATGTCTTCGTTAATCGATTTTGGGTGAAGCCAGAAAAGTGGCAATTTTGGAAGGTGAAGATGAGGGATTTGATTGATGATTAATAAAAGAAGAAGAGAAAGAAAAGGCATTGAATCAAATCCAAAAAAGTCTTTTTCTGGGGGTTTTCATCGTAGTTCTGTTGAGAGGAGGAAGGAAAAGCATAAGTGAGAAAACAAATATGAGCGGCCGCGAAAATTTTTGGCAAACTTTTAGTGAATTGTTGGCGGGATAAATTTGGCCACGTTTATTTTTTTATTCTCATGTGCTAAATTGATTAACGGTTGCATATAGCCTTAAATGCTACTAATAAATGCAACTAAAAAAAGTTTTTCATGTAGTATTAGATGAATGCCGAATAATTTGCATTGATTTGCCATGTTTTTGAATGATGGAATGATTATATATACATGTTGATGATTTAGGTATGTTCATATTGATTTTCGGATATGTTTTAAGGTAAAAACCCTATAAAATGACATCTAGATGCCTTGCAAACTTTTATGAAGATCATAAATATTATTTTGAAAATGGGTTTCAATTTTCAGAATTTTCTGAAATTATGTGGAATTTATATGAATTTTCTAGTAAAGAAAATGTTAATTTGGGTTAATAATTATTTTCGGATAAATAATAAAAGATTTGGGTTTGAAATTTTTATATTTTGGAAAACATATTAAATAGATTTTTTGTAATTTTTGTAGATTTTTCCTAAGTGTTTTAATGGTTATATAAAATTATTTAAGGTATGGGACTTAAATGTTTTATATAATTAAGAGAGGAGAAGAGGCTTTTTGTAAAATAATTTAAATTGTTAAATCTGAAAAGTCGGCAGCACTTTGAAAAATTGCAGTACTTTTTATTGGTAAAGAAAGAGGCAACCAATCAAAATTAGACACCTGAAGAATATTAGGTGAAAAGAACTATTCACTACATGTTTTTCACTATTTCGACACCATCGGCACTAGGATTCGCCTCCTCATCTTCACTTTCAACACAGTAAAAACCAATGCACATGGTATCAGAGAACTAGTACGTAGTGAATTGGATGAAGGCGGAAGGTAGGGGGTCGACACCAGGGGTTCCGAAGGAGTTGGAACTTCGCTTTGATTTTTAAAGGAAAATGCGCCTGCTTGCTTTCGACCTGGTTAGCTTTCGACTGGGTCAAATGGTTTTAAAAGAAATGGTTTCGATGGGGATTGCACCTTTGTTTTTAACTAATTGCTTTCGACTAAGTCGAGGCCTTTTTACTGCCGCTTTCTACCTTCCGACCTAGATTGTTTCGAAGGGGTTGATTGTTTTGTTTTCTGAAAACTCTAGCTACTTCTCCAGTGCTTTCAAAGGGATGGTTTCAACACCATCACTTCTTTACTTTAGAAATGGTGTCAAAACAGATGCTTTCGACTTAAATGTTTTTAAGACTTTTTTCTATAATTGAGGTAAAACACGAATGGTTTCAAAAGAAATAGTTTTAAATGGTTTCGAAACAGATGCTTTCAACTTTAATTGGTTTCTGATCCTTTTGCTCTACTTGAAGGGAAAATCCAAATGGTTTCGACCGAGACATTTTTCAAAGGTTTCGAAGGGGTAAATTTTTGAATGGTTTTGAAAGGTTTCCACGTGTTTTAAATTGAACCCAAAGTGCTTTCAAAAGGATTGATTTTACCGTTTCGAAAGGTTTTAATTAAGGATTTCGAAAGGGGTAGTTCCCTAGGGTTTTGAAAGGGTTGAAAGGAAGGGTTTTTCCTGCGTTTTCGAAAGTCAATATTTAAAAGGTTTTAAAGGAGGATGTCTAATGTTTTGAAGCTTTCGAAGAAAAGAAAGGAAAGGTTTTTCCAAATGGTTTTGAAAGGCTTTTAATGGTTTCGAAAGGGTCACTTTCAATGGTTTCGAAGGAGTTACCTTCAAGAGTTTCAAAAGGGTTGTTTAAAGGTTTAAACAAAGGTGTCGAATGTATTAAGTAGGCAATATAGCCTAAGTATTTTCAAGTTAAAAAGGGTTTTAACTTGTTTTGGAAGGATAGTTAATCCTTATTAAATCACAACAACATTATTTTGAGTAAAATATATATTACATGGCAAAATAGCTTAGAGTAAAGCTAAGAAAGTATTTTCCTAGTATATGTATGATTTAAAAGGTTAAATCATTTTTAAAATTTTTTTAAGGAAAAGGTAAATGGTTGTTAATCCTAAGAAAATGATTCGGACAGCTAGTCCAGTTTGCGGGCGGTCAGTAGAGTTTATGGACAGATAGGCCATTTGTTAGCATAATGGACCTTGCTATTATGTTATGGACAGATAGTTCACTTATTACTTGTTTAATGGACAGATGGTTCATTTACTAGCATAAATGATATTGTTAATTTGATATAACCAGTTTTATTAACCAGTTTGGTTGCAGGAAAGGATTTGCAAAATATATGTTTTAAAGAGGATATTTGTGAGGGGAAACCTGTTCCGCTAAGCGACGTGGTCTCATTAATATCAGTTACATAATTATTCACACCAGGCTTTATGTCTGACTCGAAGTTTGGGTGCTCAAAATCAATTTGAGTAGGCTGATGGTTAAGATTTTCAAGTTTTAGACATTTTGGCTAATAAAGCTTTCGAAGACGAGCAGGTGGCTGACGGATAGCTAATTAGGAATTGCAGGTTGTTTTGTTAATTTTCACTATGTACTAAGTCAGATATGACTATATTGCTTTGATCAACCAAGGGGGCATCGTCATATGTCTCTCTTGGCATATTTTGTAATGATTATAATTAATCTTTACCTAGGAAACGATATGGGATTATGTAACTTGGATATAAATTTGTTTTGAAATGTAATCAGTAAAATGTTGTTTTTTGAAATCTGTGATTTTGTTCATATTCAAGTGCTTCTGATATTATGGATACCATTATAATTACCATATTTTGTCACCAGAAGTTAATACTATGGATGACTGCGGCATCTGTAACGCGTAGCTTTTGGTCTCCAGATACGGGATGTTACAACTTGGTATCAGAGCATGGTTTATGAAATTTTTTAAACTAAAGATGGTTTTTAAAACATAATCCTAAGGAATTAGAGTAAGATTGGGGGTATGGGATAATGCTATATTAACGTACTTGTATTTGCTATATATGAGTATACGCTTTATCTCTAGTCTCCTATCCTTGTTAGGTTATTTTGCTATATCCCATAAGGTTTGAATACAGATATGGAAGAAAGAAGAGGAAGATTTAACCCAGGAGGGGAGGGCATCGAAGGAAATGCCAGACCTAGTACAAGGAGAACCCAGGGTCAGGCACAAGTAGAGAATGTAGGTGCTGGAGTCCCGCAAGTTGGGATGGAAGCTATGTATCAGTTTTTTGTGAATATGATGCAAGCTAGAGTTGCAGTTGGAATGGTAGGAGGAGATGCTGCAAGGGCAGGAGTTCCGAAAGTTCCAGTAGTTAACCATTATGGTAAGATGAGCGGAGATTATGCTAAGCTTAGAGGAAAGCCTTTTCTGGGGACAGAAGATGCTATAGAAGTGGAAAATTGGTTGTTGCACTACGAAAGGATTTATGCACATTTGGGGCTCAATGATGAGTAGAAGAGGAAGTTGGCATCCAGACAGCTTCAGGGAGCCACGTTGTTTTGGTGGAAGTGGAATAGTGTGACGGCTGGTGTGGACGAAGAAACTTTGTCCTAGGCAGATTTTAAGGGAAGGTTCCAGGAGAGGTTTATGTCTGCAATGGCACGGTTGGCTTTGATCAGGAAGTTTGTTGAGTTAGAGCAGGGGGAGATGTCTGTCTTGGAATATGCTTGAAAGTTTAAGGAGTTGGCCAAATATGGTTATGCTTCAGTCGATACAGTGATGAAGAGAAATGAGAAGTTTATTAGGGGGTTGAAGCCTGTGTTAGCCTGGGTTACATTACCTCATATTAGAGATCCTTCTGACTTTGTTGTGGAGATGGCCTTAAGGAATGAGGAGATTCTTGATTCTTTAGAGAAGAGTAAGGCTAAAGAAGTCCAGGTCGGGTAGAATCATAAGAGGAAGTTCTTTCCTAATAAAGGTGCTCAGAAGGGTGGAGCAACTAAGAAGGGAAAGTCTGAGATTGTTTGCTTCAAGTGCGACGGGAAGGGGCACTTTGCTAATGAATGTCGTGCTGGAAAGGCAAAGAAGGTAGTTGGAAAGAAGAATGTCAGGTGCTTCAATTGTGAACAGATTGGCCATTATATGAGCCAGTACAAGAAGCCCTCTAAGGATGGAAAGGAAAGGTGTATGCATTGGAACCTGCTGCTTCTAAGCCAACAGCCCAGGAGAAAGGAAAGGAAGTCTTGGGAGGTACGCTTCAAATTCATGGTATGTCTGTTAGTGTTCTATTTGATACTGGTGCATCGCATTCTTTTATATCTAGATGTTTGATAGATAAGCTTAACCTAGAACCCACATATTTAGTTACTTCCTTATGGGTTGCGAATCCAATAGGAGGGTATGCAACTCTAAGGTTGAGATGTGACCAATTAGAATTTGACATGTTAGGACATACTTTTGTTTGCAGTTTGCATGTGTTTGATTTTGTGGGGTTCGACAATATTCTTGGGATGGACTGGTTAAGTGAGTATGATGCTAGGGTATTTTTCCAGGATAGGAAAATAACTCTTAGATACCCAGATTTTAGTGATCAGATAGTTTATACTAGAAGGTTCTTGCGCTGAGATATATGTGTAACATCCCGCCATTTTGTATGCTTTTTAACAGACACACGTGCCAATTCAAACCATACAGAACGGCGGATTGTTATGGGGTAAATAATAAAAAAAACAGAGAAAGAGAAAACAAAACAGAATCTCGCAGCGGAATGACAAAATATAATAATCAAATAACAGGTCATGAAGCTATTTACAAAACATTTGATTATACTTATACCATACAGAATCAGAGTTACATAAACAGGGAATAAATATACAAATGCAGCGGAACAGTATGAATGCAATGGAATAAAGATTAAGTAATAACAAATCTTCGTCTTCGTCCTCCAGAAAAAGGTCTTCAAATCTTGGAATGCTCTGGCTGACCCGGGCGAATTGAAAAGACAAAACACTCGAGTCAGAACTAAAAGATTTTATGTGAGTTAAATCAACGGTAAATAACTATGAGTGGAACGGCGTCAGAGATGTTTACGGGTTTGACATCTCCTATCTAGTGTCTAACGTGAGTGCAGTAACTTAAGAGATGTTCGGGATTCACATCTCCTAAGGATTCGCTAAACTATCTATTATGTAGTACAATACGCTATTATAATATGTCTACAGTAAGATAAACTATTAAAATAGCGTTAAGGCATTACCCATTTCCCCCTTAACACATTTTTATATATTCCCATAGTCTATACAGTACCGTAATCCCGTCTGTACTGGACGTCGTCAGAGGGCACTCCATAGGTATGGTACAAAACAAACTTGTAGTGGTCTCGATAGGGTAGGTGACACGGCACAACTAGGCAATGCAAGGGTAGATATACCAATTACACTTCCGGACTGGTGGTAACGCATAGCAGCTACTACCACCCACCTCGGAACACATTCCCAAATGAAAAATCGAGGGTGGCCACCAAATCAATCGCAAAGTCAGAATATAGTATCGAAGGAATGTGCCCGATCGGAGGAATGACCTCACTTGGCCCGTCAATTGCTCCTATTTTAGCCACCTTAAGCTAACTCATGGGAGTAAGGTCCACGTATATACCTCATATAGGATCATCGATGTTGGATATAGTTCATCCGGTTCTTGCCGAACCAAATACCATCTCCCCCATCGCCAAACCAAGGCCTTTCCATCCCATTATCGAACCACGTAGGCCGGACCATGCTTCGCCGAACCAGCTCACCTCCATGCTTCGCCGAACCAGCTCACGTCCATGCTTCACCGAACCAGCTCACGTCCATGCTTCGCCGAACCAGCTCACGTCCATGCTTCGCCGAACCATCTCACCATCCCACCACCGGACCAAGCAACTACTGGTCCAAACTGCACTTCTCAAGCTCCTACCGGACCAACCCCAAACCGGACCAAGGTACTACCACATAGCACCGAATCACCTACAACCGGTCCACTCTACACTCCAACCACCTCCGAACCAAGCAATGTCGAACCAAGACGTACCAGGCCAGATCACGTCAGCCCAGGCCCATCAGCAACTATACACATCCTAGACCCCTACCCCCAGCCTCACTCTATAAATAGAGGGGCAGGGGTACAACGATGGGGACAAGTTCGAGAGCTCAAGCACGGAGAGAACTTTCAAACAACTTTCTTTTACTTGTATCAAAGCTTTGTACTTGTAATCAAAACAAGAGAAGAGAAATAACATATAAAGTGGACGTAGGCACATTTTGGCTGAACCACTATAAATCTGCGTGTCTTTTTTCAGTTTAGCCCCTGCTTTTCATATATTTGCATAAATCACTCAAATCACTAAGAATAACATAAGATCTACTAAATCATACAACTTTGAGGTGTTTGTCCATTTTTTGTGCAAACATTTTTGGTGCTTTCACTGAGAAGGGCTAGAAGCTCGAAGCTTCAGCTTCATCCACTTAACAGTTTTCCTAACAGCATCGTTCGCTACTTGGAAAACATGCCTCCCAAACAGAGAAAAGATGTTAACAAAGGAAAAAACATCGCATCCAGCAGTCTTCCAGATCCAGCTGTCACGAATCAAGTAAATCGTCCTCCTCCGGCAGCAGTAACAAATGAAGGACAGGCTAACCCAACCACTCCTGCCACAGAACAGCCTGCAGAAATTACTAGGGCAGATTTGGATAGAGTTGTGGTTGAAGTAACTAACCGCTTCACGTCCCAGCAGGAAGCCTTGGTGGACCATCTCATGTCACGCTTAAGGGACGCTGAAGAATCCAACCGCAACACTGAATCATGGGGCGAGTCCCAGTCTGGAGGATCTCAGAGACAACAAAGATCTTCCTTCTTCGAAGGAGCTAACGGCAGAAGTAGCCATGGTAGGAGCCGAGACCGAGCACGGCCCGAAGTTAGGCCTGAGGAAACGTTTGGTACCGAACCCAACGGGGGAGGTACCAGACGGAGGTCAACTGTAGCTGAGCCTGTCATACTGCCTAACCACGGAAACGCCAGTGAACGGGGCCGAGCTAGAGTCCAGCCCGAAGTTGGACCCGAGGAAGTGCTTAGATCAGAACCCGGCAGGGGAAGATCAAGGCAAGGGCCAACTGTAGCTGACCCTAGCATGCTCCCAGAAGATCAAAGGCAGCCACTAGAAAATATGAGGAATGATAGACGATACCACCTCTACAGGTCATCTGGACGGGATCAATCCCACAGAACAGAACCAAACTCATTTCTATCTGCTCCAAATTCTGATGAAAGGATAGCACACTTATTCAGAGAGTGTGTCCAACGGGAGCAAAGAGATCGAGGGATAGGCGCTAGGGTAACCAGCCCTTTCGCCCGCAATATCGAAATTGCTATCACCCCCCGAGAATGGAAGATGCCAACAATGGAACCCTACAAAGGAACCTCCGATCCCGTTGTACACTTACAGAGGTACACGCAACATATGCTCATGAGTGGGGCAACAGAGGGAGTACTGTGCAAATGCTTTCCGCTCTTCTTAGCAGATCTTGCTACCTCCTGGTTCTGTCATCTACCCCAGGGATCCATCAGCTCGTGGGAAATGTTGAAAGAAAAATTTATCAGTCAGTTCCGCATTCATGTGGAGCAACCTAAGGACGCTTATTCCTTATCCGGCGTCAAGCAGAAACCTGGAGAGAAGCTGCAGCAATACCTAACCCGATTCAATGTCGCAGCAGCCGCAGTCCAAGATGCCGATGAGAAGCTTATCATAATGGCCCTCTGTAGTGGCGTGCATCCGGACACTAAATTTGCTAGAAGGTTGACAAAAGAAATACAAGCTACTCTACCCGACTTCTTCCATGAAGCTGGGAAATACATGAGGCTTGAGGATGCTGCCATTGAGGGGCAGTCAGGACAGCAAAATAAGACAACCCATGGCAACGCTCCTGCTGTGGCAAGGGACGTTTGAAGAAATGATTCCAGAGACAATGCTGGGGGCAAGAAGGGAGAAAAGCGCCTATATCGGCCAGGACCAAGATTCGACACTTACACTCCTTTGAACGAGACCGTCGAAAATATCTTCCTTGCCACCCAAGGCGAAGTTAGATACAAACGCCCACCATACAAGAAGGAATCAGATAACGCATAGAAGTCTGGAAAGTTCTGCCGCTTTGTAACGACCCGGTATTTTGGACCATTCAAATCGACAATAAATCCACACATGTCAGACTTGAATAATTCAAAATATCAGATTGTTAATTTAAATTTGACAAAACTCAGCATATGCAGTAAATAAATCAATCACAGAATCACAGACATAGAGTAATACAATAATACGCAGCGGAATAGATAAAATAGTAGTTCATGAAGCTACTATATAAACATCAGAGTTAAAATAAAATACAACAGAATATCTCAAATACAGTGAAGTCTTCAGTACGAATAGATGACCTCTCTGAACAAATCAACCGAAAAGCTGAAAGCTGAATCGATAGTTGGATCTCCAAATGAAGCTCCAAACTCCAAAGGTGAGTCTCAAATGCTGTATCACTCGGTCTGACCCAAGCGTAAAGCAAAACACAAAACACTCGAGTCAGGATTAACATTCTTATATCAATAAATCCAACTCAAGTGAAATATCAACTGAAATACATGTAACTTAAAGGATGTTTGGGATAACCATCCTCTGAGGATCTGTAGAACTATCTACAAGGTGGGAATATACACTATGACACCGTGGCCATTTTAAATTTATTTACTTCAAAACCCAAATATCATTTCATTTCAAATATATCTATTTTCCAAAATAGTATATATATTAAATGATTTAAAAAGTAAAGTATTTAATTTCCTCAAGTCTAGCAAATCGATTCAAATCAACTTCAAATTCCAAATTCAAATTTATTCAAAGTTCAATTCATCAATTTAATTCATTTCTAAAAAGATCATTTAAATTTTCAATATATTTCAAAGCTTTAATATTCAACATTTTCAAAGTTAAATTTAACAGTTTCATATAGCTCTTGATTTAACTTCATTATTATTTAATCAGGGAATATTCACTTAATAGATTCAATATCATTTACTAACCTTAAATCGCATTTTACTAAATATTTCCTTAAATTTTATTTAAACAAGAAATATTCATTAAATTACTTATAAATCAAACTCAAGTTATAAATCATATCTTACATCTCAATTTCAATGAGTTTCAAATCGGTTTAATTAAATAAAATTCTTTATTGAATACAATTTCAACTAAATTCAAATTATCTTTCTAACCTTAACTTATTCAAATTATTACCAAAATCTTTTTTTTTTGAAATATATTTTAAATACTCAACATATTATCTGTATTTAAATCAATCATTCCCATTTATATATAATAATTTAAGGCTCAACATTTATTAAAACATATATTTCTTTCCAAAACCATAGAATTCATTTTTTAAAATATTTATATATGTGGACCAACGGTGTTTGTATATATATTTATCATATGGTTAAGTGATACGGATATTTATCATTTCAATCCGAAATTCAAATATATACGGGTAGATATCATTTCGACCCGTAATCCCAATTTCAATTCAAATGAAAATCGCTTGGGTTTATCATTTCAACCCATAACGAAATTCTCCTATTCTAAAGTCCGTTCGGGTATGTATCATTTCAACCCATAGTGAATTATATACTAATAGGGAACTTGCAGAGTGATAACGGATACTAAAAAAAAATATAACAACAGGCATATATTGTCAGTATAAATAATAGATACGGGTGTCAGATGTCACAGGTGAACAGATACAAATATAGTAATAACAGGCATATAATACTAGATACTGGTGTCAGATGTCACAGGTGAACAGCTATAGATAATCATATATAACAATGTAAATAACTACAGCAGCATATTTCAATTGAAATCAAATTTAATAAATATAAGAACGTTAATCGTGAGTGATTGCTCACCTTTCAAGGCTAGAGTTTAACGATGAGTTACGAAGTCCAAGCACGAATTTCAGAACAAAGCACGATGGACATGAGTTCGACGATCGAAGCTGATAAATAGGAATTTATGAACAATTCGGATCAGTTTGATAGAAACAATAAAATCTACACTATTATTATTATTATTACTATTATTACGAAATCAATATTAAATTTAAAACAATTATTAAAATAACATATATATATATTTTTTTAAACACATAAATAAAATACAGTTTGTATATATCAAAAAAAAATCAGTACATATATAACAACAGTTCCATACTTATATATATAAATCGGTATATAACCCATGTAATATTTATTTAACTTACATACATATAGATAGAACAGAATATACAATATAGTACTGTACAAAAAATATGCAGACACTAGAAAAGAAAAATCTCGACATACGCAACACAGTTGCAATGATCTATGACTCAATATAACAAGCATACCCAACATATTATCTAACAGCAACTATAGAAAGAAAAGAAACTTTATATATTTTGATCTATACACTAAAAACAAAAAAAACAACAACAAAAAATCAAACGCGTTCGAACCATTGCAAACTGATGTTTTATATACATATCCAGACAAAGCATTACATTAATCAAGAAAATCACTAATATTTGGACCCAGCAGATTATATATAAACTATATATATATTTATAAAAAAAAATCATTGACTGCCAGATTAAAAAATATGTATTGAATAAGCCTTTATAAACTGCATAATATATATACCATATATGTATATAGAGACATTATACTATGACTGTATAACAAAATATATTCATACAAACTACCTTTAAAAACCAACAGCTAGAACAATGTAAAGCACTACTATATACAACTGCCGAAACTCTAAGCATATACTAACTTATATACACAAACCAATATAACTACCCTATACCTTCATATACACAATATAATTTACTTTATAAAATATATGTTACCACTCAATAGATCCTATATAGAATAAACCGACCTATGAAATACTAACAGTTTATATACAAAACAACTATAATCAAACTGTAAGCCTATATGTGTACGCGAACCAATATATATATGCAGACCAACGTTAATTATTTATAATTTACCTAAATGAACTGCCACACTATAACTATATATACATAACTTTTTATAAGAAATTATCAACAGAGATCAAACCACAATATTTATAATAATATCAAAGCTAACAGTTGAATTATATAAACCAAGGTTTTGTACAGATCTGTATAAATAAAATATCTATATATATACGTAAAATATATAAACAATACGCGGACCACTTTTAATAAACTTATTTAGTATAATGCTTTAAACAAAACATATTTATATATATAAACAAAACTGTAGCTCATAAAATATATAACTTGTATAGTAATCAATATTTAAACAAGTCACACAAATATATATTATACTAACATTACAAATAACTCACAGTTCAAAGAAGAAGAGATAGGCGTCGTTAGCAGATCGGAGCGGGGCAAGCTATGTAGGGTATCGATATTGAAGGCTAGGGCGGTTCAGGTTCGTTGGCAGGCTGTGGATGGCACAAGGCGACTGGGGTTTTAGGTGGATGAGGCACAGTCGGCTGAGGAGGCTCTCGGGTGGATGGTCACACGCGGCTGGGTGCACGGCAGATGACAGGTGGGGTCTCGGCATGGGTGGAAGGTGATTTTTGGGGTGCTCGGTGTTGTCGAAAGATATGTGGAGGTACGGGAGGCTGTTTGATGGAGTTGCGTGAGGCCGGAACGGCGGTGGAGGGGAGAGAGAATGAGGCGAGGTCAGGTGGTGGAGGGATGCCGTGGGCGGTAGCTAGTTAGGCGAAGGGATGGGAGTTTGGAAGAGGAAAGGAAAGTTGGTTGATGTATTGTGTTATTTGTGAAAATGGAAGAGGAGCAGCAAAGGCAAATATAAATGAAGAAATGAACAGGCACACAAATGAACCGTTCAAAAGAATACAACTTATACCATTTCATACGTTTAGATTTTCAAAAAAAAAATATAGTATGGAATGGAAATGGTCACCTTGGAATTTAGCTAGAAGATTAAAGCAATTGATGGTTGCTTGGATACCACGGTTACAGTTTAAAAAGGGCAAAGAGAAATAAAAGTCACGGATTCGGTACCGATACAATATATAGTTTGATTGTTTTCGCCGTGTACCGGACCTCAAACACAGAAATGAATATACCGTTAAGATCAACACGATGAGACGATCAAAACGGTACACAGATATCAATGGTACGATCGTCCGATCAAAAGTCAATAATCGGTACCGAAAAATGCTGCTACTTTACCAGAAATAAGATAAACGGAGCAGTAGAAGTCCAAATTTGGAAAAACGAATTTCGCAGTCTGATTCAGAATGATCTGAATAAATTTTCTCCTGTTGACATATTTTGGTTTCGGAAAACTTTTAAATTCACTTTTATTAACCGGTTTGATTTGAAATGAAATTTCACAGGAAAACAAACTTCAATATTATCAAATGAAAATTTTCCAGTTGCTATATTAAAATAGACGCATTCTAAATAATAAATTTTAATTTTCAAATTTTATTATTTAAAATTTTACAAAATTTCAATTAACTACGTTATTAAAACCAATCAAAATTTATGGGTCGTTACACTCTCCCCCACTCAAAACTTTTCGTCCCCGAAAAGGAAGGAGGTAGGAGAATAGAAACAACCAGACAGAAAAGATAGATTAAAAGACAAGGATAAACAATCAATTTAACTATATAAATTTTACTTGAAATATTCATTTGAAAACTTCATTTACAATTCAATTATTTTTAATACCTTAATATTTTTCAACCCATTTGTAAAATTTCTTGTTTCCTTTATAAGTATCATTTATAGGTTTAAATAACACCTTTATAAATATATGTAAGCTATTTGAAAAACAATTATTTACATTATTACTTATTTTTACAAAGAAGCTATTGAAAACATTTAAATCCAAAATTCATAAATTTATTAATTTTTATCACAAGATACTCTTCAACATTATTAATAATCAATAATCATTTACTTTAAATCTGTTTTATTTAATTAATACCTCAAAATATTTCTAACACTAAAATTTCTATTAAACCATGTAGTCTATAATTAAACAATACTTAAAAGAATATAGTCAACAAGGAAAAGAAGGAGGATTTGGAAAACAGAATATAGGTGAATAAGTAAAGCTGAGCAGATAAGGTAGATTCAAAAGAATAGAATCAGGCACGAATAATTAATTAGAACCATAAGAATTTCAATTTCAAATATTAATACAAAATTTCTTTGTTGGAAATACTTTTATAATAAAATACCTTTATAGTCGAAACAAATTTTCTTTTGAAAATACTTTTATAACTCGATGTTTCAACAAGTTTATCCTTGTTCCCGTAGACTCTGGTAGTGCGTTGATCAGGCGCAAAACTAGAATTCTCCAGGTACTTAGTAGACTTGTTTTAACACCCAGTGAAAATACTGGAAAACCTTTAAAAATAGATATGGAAAGTACAATCCAAACAAATCAACCAAACCAAACCTTTGTCCGATCATGATTCGCAGATACACAATGGTTACGCCTGGTTCCCCCAGGAAACAATCCATATCCGTAAGCTTTCTCAGCCCTGCGAGTTACGCCATGATGACTAGTAGAATGCAGGATACACAATGGTTACGCCTGGATCCCCCAGGAAACAATCCGTACCCCCAGGCAAGACTCAGCCAGGCAGTTGCGCTACTATTCGCGACCTACACAGATTGCAGGATACACAATGGTTACGCCTGGATCCCCCAGGAAACAATCCGTACCCCTAGGCAAGACTCAGCCAGGCAGTTGCGCTATGCAGTCACGAGAGAAACATAAGACCATGGGTAACGCCATGGAATTCGAAGGACACTCGAGTATCATATCCGGAAAACCAAAATCAGAGAGAATAATATCGATAGAATGAATCCAAGATGTGGCCACAAATCGGATATCAAGCAGAAGGCACTTTCCATATCTTTACTTCGAAAATATGTATCATATAGTACCTTTTCAAATCACTTTCAAATATCGTACTTATATAAAATCCATTATATATAAGATTTAATTTTCAAATCAAATACTTTCCAAAATCAATAGTATATCAAATCATACTTATATAGACTTCAATTATATAAGATTTCAC
This sequence comes from Allium fistulosum, assembly GCA_030737815.1. Taxonomy (NCBI): domain Eukaryota; kingdom Viridiplantae; phylum Streptophyta; class Magnoliopsida; order Asparagales; family Amaryllidaceae; genus Allium; species Allium fistulosum. The sequence goes on along the minus strand of CM060905.1, from coordinate 861,701,188 downwards.
TTTCAAATTTAGTACCTTTTCAAATCTATAGTTTCGAATCAATTTCATACTCATACAAACCAATTTTATATAAGTTCGACAACTCCCAAATCAAGTGTTTAGTAACATAAGGTTCTCAAATTTCAATTTGTTTCAATATCAGTTCAATTTCAAAAACCATATACAATTTCACCAAATTATTTCTTCACAAATTAATTATCTTTAGTTCCAAAGTTTCCAAAATAATAAATTTAGGAAATAAATCCAAATTTCCAAATCAATATAATTTAAGTCAACCATTTCACTTCCAAAATTAAATGTTTCAAAATCATCTTATACTTACATAAGGTCCATCTTATATAAGGTTCAAATTTTTACAAAATAAATTTCGTTGTATGAAGAGCCATATGGGATTGAATATCTTTGCTTTTATGAGTTATATATCTTTGTAATTTAAATTGGAGATTTTCTTTTAGTAAGCAAAGATATTCTAACATGACAGCTTTCCATTTCAGCGTCAAAATATATCAATGATATTAGAATATAGGACGTACCTACGTCATCATTCGCAAAATCACATTTGATCGCTCGCTCGATCACACAAGTTCGCTTTCGAACTAGTATTGTCCATTCGACTTCCCTAATGCGGATTTCGATATGGTTTCTCGACTAGAAGCCATCAGTCTCCTTGCATAGCCATATACTATGATAGAGAATCCTAGAATCAAGTCCAAAATCCATATCAATATTCGCCGTCAAGAATCGAATGAAAAATCCTAACACGAAATGGTGTAATTCATCTCGAACTTGTGTACTCAAACTTGGATCAAATTAATTATGCGAATAAAACAGCATACGTACAACTTATATATTTATTCCAACTTGTTAAATATATAGTTTCATAAAGATGTTACTAAGTTAAAACATTTAAACTAAATTTTATTCAAAATATATTGAAGACGAAATTCTTTTCAAAACATTTCAAATCTAAATTTCATATTAGAAAATTTTAAAATTTGCCTTATTCATATACTTAACAAAACAGTTTCAACTTATTTAAATCATATTACTTCATACTTAAACATTCAAAACAAATTTATATACTTTATCAAATAATTCATACTTTCAAAAAAAAAATTTAGCTTTGAAAAGTTAACCTTGATTTGGAAGTGCTCGAACCTTCGAAATAGTTGAAGAAATCATTTTCAAATTCAAGAGTTGGAAATCAACCAATCAGTAAATCAATTTCAAAAGATAGGTTTCAAATCCGAAACTAAAGGACTGAACACCGGCTTACTTCAAATCATTTCAAATATATATACATATATATACATATATCTTTCGAATATCAAATCTTACTTCGGAATTTGAAATCAAAATTGGTTTCGCAAAATCACTCGCATAGCAAAGCTATTGAAGTGGCCTATCCCCACTTTGAAACTCGAAAATCAATGTCGATGATGCGTGCACTCATCACCGAAATTATTTTCCAGCGACATAAGTGAGTTCTGGACTTCTATTTACTCAAACTTCTTTTGAAATTTTCGAAACTCATTAAAATCATTTGAACATTTCTTATTCGGAAAATACTTTTAAATCATATTATTATTATATATTTCAAAATCTTAAAACCAATTTCAAAATACCGGAGTTCAATTCTCGAATTTCAAATTTTAAAATCCTTCCGTTATAAATCATTTTTAGATAAATCAAATTTCTTATGTGTTTTTTCAAAATTTCATATCCTTTCGAAACATCAATTTCTCATTTTAAAAAGGGTATATAATCTTTATCGAAAACATTTCACTTTTATTTATAGAATATAATCATACTTATCAAAATAAAAATTTCAGTTTAGAAAACAATTTCCAAAATACAAACTAACCCGATTTTCGAAGGATGATTCAAGGATGGATTTCAGAACAAAGATAGGGATTCAAATTAGAGGGACTCTAATCAAATAGAATTCTGATTCGAAGATAGGCTCGAATGAAGATGAGATAATTAAATTTCAAAATAGAAGATAGATATACTTATATAAATCGCGGGCGACGTTAACCGGGTCAACCGTGATTTCAAGAATATAATCGATGCGGAAATCCAAGGCAAATCGACATTCGATCGCCAGAGATAGAATTCAGCACAACAAGGGATAACAGCATCTAAACCAAGGGATATATAAACCTCCGGTGAATCAATGCCAATTGCGAAGGAGTTTCACCCCTTCACAAATCATTCAAAGATTGGCGGGATCCTATTCTTATAGAGATCATTCGAAGTGGAGTTATGTGATACTCCAGAATCAAAAGAATACAAATAGGGAGAGACAAGAATGAATTTTGGAACCGTAGGGAACGTTCCAAAGTTCAAAGAAAATTCGAGTCAAAAGGAAGAGATTCAACTCGAACGAAAGTGATTCTATAAATAAATTTACAATATATGCTAAGTTTTGCCTAGAGCCAAAGCTCTGATACCAACTGTAACGACCCGGTATTTTGGACCATTCAAATCGACAATAAATCCACACATGTCAGACTTGAATAATTCAAAATATCAGATTGTTAATTTAAATTTGACAAAACTCAGCATATGCAGTAAATAAATCAATCACAGAATCACAGACACAGAGTAATACAATAATACGCAGCGGAATAGATAAAATAGTAGTTCATGAAGCTACTATATAAACATCAGAGTTAAAATAAAATACAACAGAATATCTCAAATACAGTGAAGTCTTCAGTACGAATAGATGACCTCTCTGAACAAATCAACCGAAAAGCTGAAAGCTGAATCGATAGTTGGATCTCCAAATGAAGCTCCAAACTCCAAAGGTGAGTCTCAAATGCTGTATCACTCGGTCTGACCCGAGCGTAAAGCAAAACACAAAACACTCGAGTCAGGATTAACATTCTTATATCAATAAATCCAACTCAAGTGAAATATCAACTGAAATACACGTAACTTAAAGGATGTTTGGGATAACCATCCTCTGAGGATCTGTAGAACTATCTACAAGGTGGGAATATACACTATGACACCGTGGCCATTTTAAATTTATTTACTTCAAAACCCAAATATCATTTCATTTCAAATATATCTATTTTCCAAAATAGTATATATATTAAATGATTTAAAAAGTAAAGTATTTAATTTCCTCAAGTCTAGCAAATCGATTCAAATCAACTTCAAATTCCAAATTCAAATTTATTCAAAGTTCAATTTATCAATTTAATTCATTGCTAAAAAGATCATTTAAATTTTCAATATATTTCAAAGCTTTAATATTCAACATTTTCAAAGTTAAATTTAACAGTTTCATATAGCTCTTGATTTAACTTCATTATTATTTAATCAGGGAATATTCACTTAATAGATTCAATATCATTTACTAACCTTAAATCGCATTTTACTAAATATTTCCTTAAATTTTATTTAAACAAGAAATATTCATTAAATTACTTATAAATCAAACTCAAGTTATAAATCATATCTTACATCTCAATTTCAATGAGTTTCAAATCGGTTTAATTAAATAAAATTCTTTATTGAATACAATTTCAACTAAATTCAAATTATCTTTCTAACCTTAACTTATTCAAATTATTACCAAAATCTTTTTTTTTTTGAAATATATTTTAAATACTCAACATATTATCTGTATTTAAATCAATCATTCCCATTTATATATAATAATTTAAGGCTCAACATTTATTAAAACATATATTTCTTTCCAAAACCATAGAATTCATTTTTTAAAATATTTATATATGTGGACCAACGGTGTTTGTATATATATTTATCATATGGTTAAGTGATACGGATATTTATCATTTCAATCCGAAATTTAAATATATACGGGTAGATATCATTTCGACCCGTAATCCCAATTTCAATTCAAATGAAAATCGCTTGGGTTTATCATTTCAACCCATAACGAAATTCTCCTATTCTAAAGTCCGTTCGGGTATGTATCATTTCAACCCATAGTGAATTATATACTAACAGGGAACTTGCAGAGTGATAACGGATACTAAAAAAATATAACAACAGGCATATATTGTCAGTATAAATAATAGATACGGGTGTCAGATGTCACAGGTGAACAGATACAAATATAGTAATAACAGGCATATAATACTAGATACTGGTGTCAGATGTCATAGGTGAACAGCTATAGATAATCATATATAACAATGTAAATAACTACAGCAGCATATTTCAATTGAAATCAAATTTAATAAATATAAGAACGTTAATCGTGAGTGATTGCTCACCTTTCAAGGCTAGAGTTTAACGATGAGTTACGAAGTCCAAGCACGAATTTCGGAACAAAGCATGATGGACATGAGTTCGACGATCGAAGCTGATAAATAGGAATTTATGAACAATTCGGATCAGTTTGATAGAAACAACAAAATCTACACTATTATTATTATTATTACTATTATTACGAAATCAATATTAAATTTAAAACAATTATTAAAATAACATATTTTTTTTTTAAACACATAAATAAAATACAGTTTGTATATATCAAAAAAAAAAATCAGTACATATATAACAACAGTTCCATACTTATATATATAAATCGGTATATAACCCATGTAATATTTATTTAACTTACATACATATAGATAGAACAGAATATACAATATAGTACTGTACAAAAAATATGCAGACACTAGAAAAGAAAAATCTCGACATACGCAACACAGTTGCAATGATCTATGACTCAATATAACAAGCATACCCAACATATTATCTAACAGTAACTATAGAAAGAAAAGAAACTTTATATATTTTGATCTATACACTAAAAACAAAAAAAAACAACAAAAAATCAAACGCGTTCGAACCATTGCAAACTGATGTTTTATATACATATCCAGACAAAGCATTACATTAATCAAGAAAATCACTAATATTTGGACCCAGCAGATTATATATAAACTATATATATATTTATAAAAAAAAATCATTGACTGCCAGATTAAAATATATGTATTGAATAAGCCTTTATAAACTGCATAATATATATACCATATATGTATATAGAGACATTATACTATGACTGTATAACAAAATATATTCATACAAACTACCTTTAAAAACCAACAGCTAGAACAATGTAAAGCACTACTATATACAGCTGCCGAAACTCTAAGCATATACTAACTTATATACACAAACCAATATAACTACCCTATACCTTCATATACACAATATAATTTACTTTATAAAATATATGTTACCACTCAATAGATCCTATATAGAATAAACCGACCTATGAAATACTAACAGTTTATATACAAAACAACTATAATCAAACTGTAAGCCTATATGTGTACGCGAACCAATATATATATGCAGACTAACGTTAATTATTTATAATTTACCTAAATGAACTGCCACACTATAACTATATATACATAACTTTTTATAAGAAATTATCAACAGAGATCAAACCACAATATTTATAATAATATCAAAGCTAACAGTTGAATTATATAAACCAAGGTTTTGTACAGATCTGTATAAATAAAATATCTATATATATACGTAAAATATATAAACAATACGCGGACCACTTTTAATAAACTTATTTAGTATAATGCTTTAAACAAAACATATTTATATATATAAACAAAACTGTAGCTCATAAAATATATAACTTGTATAGTAATCAATATTTAAACAAGTCACACAAATATATATTATACTAACATTACAAATAACTCACAGTTCAAAGAAGAAGAGATAGGCGTCGTTAGCAGATCGGAGCGGGGCAAGCTGTGTAGGGTATCGATATTGAAGGCTAGGGCGGTTCAGGTTTGTTGGCAGGCTGTGGATGGCACAAGGCGACTGGGGTTTTAGGTGGATGAGGCACAGTCAGCTGAGGAGGCTCTCGGGTGGATGGTCACACGCGGCTGGGTGCACGGCAGATGACAGGTGGGGTCTCGGCATGGGTGGAAGGTGATTTTTGGGGTGCTCGGTGTTGTCGAAAGATATGTGGAGGTACGGGAGGCTGTTTGATGGAGTTGCGTGAGGCCGGAACGGCGGTGGAGGGGAGAGAGAATGAGGCGAGGTCAGGTGGTGGAGGGATGCCGTGGGCGGTAGCTAGTTAGGCGAAGGGATGGGAGTTTGGAAGAGGAAAGGAAAGTTGGTTGATGTATTGTGTTATTTGTGAAAATGGAAGAGGAGCAGCAAAGGCAAATATAAATGAAGAAATGAACAGGCACACAAATGAACCGTTCAAAAGAATACAACTTATACCATTTCATACGTTTAGATTTTCAAAAAAAAAAATATAGTATGGAATGGAAATGGTTACCCTGGAATTTAGCTGGAAGATTAAAGCAATTGATGGTTGCTTGGATACCACGGTTACAGTTTAAAAAGGGAAAAGAGAAATAAAAGTCACGGATTCGGTACCGATACAATATATAGTTTGATTGTTTTCGCCGTGTACCGGACCTCAAACACAGAAATGAATATACCGTTAAGATCAACACGATGAGACGATCAAAACGGTACACAGATATCAATGGTACGATCGTCCGATCAAAAGTCAATAATCGGTACCGAAAAATGCTGCTACTTTACCAGAAATAAGATAAACGGAGCAGTAGAAGTCCAAATTTGGAAAAACGAATTTCGCAGTCTGATTCAGAATGATATGAATAAATTTTCTCCTGTTGACATATTTTGGTTTCGGAAAACTTTTAAATTCACTTTTATTAACCGGTTTGATTTGAAATGAAACTTCACAGGAAAACAAACTTCAATATTATCAAATGAAAATTTTCCAGTTGCTATATTAAAATAGACGTATTCTAAATAATAAATTTTTATTTTCAAATTTTATTATTTAAAATTTTACAAAATTTCAATTAACTACGTTATTAAAACCAATCAAAATTTATGGGTCGTTACACGCTTCCACGGATCTCACGGGCATGATACCAACGAATGCCATCATCTCCGAGATCTGATTATGGAACACATCAGAAGGAAGAAACTGGAATGTTATGTAAAAAGTCAAGACGGGGCCCCAGCTCCTGCCAATGAAAACCCAAGGCAACCCTCACCGGGGGCCGACAGAGGAAACCGCAACGCTAGCAGCTCTAGTCAAGAGAAGATAGTGGTCCATACCATCTCAGGAGGGCCGCACATCGCAGACAGAAGCTGGAAAGAGATGGAAAGATATGGAAAGTCGCTTAGAGACAATAAAGACTATGTCAACTCGGTTATGGAAGAGCGCCACCCGAAGCGGAAAGAAAGTAATGACATCACATTCGGTAAGCGTGACCTAGAAGGAAGGCAGTACCCTCACATGGATCCCATGGTCATCTCTGCCCGACTTGGCCCCGCCGAAGTTTACCGAATCCTGGTAGACACTGGAAGCTCAGTAAACATCCTGTTCAAACACGCATTCGACAAAATGAAACTTTCAATGAAGGATGTATCCCCCTGCGATAAACCACTACACGGTTTCACTGGGGATGCTAAGATGCCCCTCGGGCAACTGGACCTCTTTGTTGAGATTGGAAGCCATCCCCGCTCCATTGTACGGAAGTAGACGTTCGTGCTAATAGAAAACCATTCGGCCTACAACGCCTTCTTAGGAAGACCAGCCTTGTCTGACATCCAAATTGTCCTAGCCCCATGGTGCCTAAAGATGAAATTTCCAACAGACAATGGAGTAGGGGAGGTGGAAGGAGACCAGGACGTTGCTCGAGACTGCTATGTGACTGAACTTCGCAACAACCACAGGAAGGATAAAGGGAAGGGTGTAGAGATTTCCCTCTGCACAAAAAGTCTAGAAGCATAGCAACTAAAGAAAGCCCCTCCTCTTCGATATACCAGCGACCCTTTCAATGAATTAGACCCTAGGGACAAAGAGGAGGAGGCCACCGCCGAGCCTGCAGAGGCTATGGAGTTTATATCTGTAGACAAGCATGACTCAAGTAGACTATTGAAGATTGGGTCCCAACTAAAAGCCGAATTGAAGGAACAACTCATCGATTTTCTCCGCCACAACTTGGATGTATTCGCTTGGTCACACGCTGACATGACCGGAATCTCCCCCGACATAGCATGCCACGTATTAAACATTGATCCTACCAAGGCGCCTGTAAAACAAAGAAAGAGAAGTATGGGGGCAGAGCGATCAGCAGCCCTCGATGAAGAAGTAAAGAATCTACTCGCCAATGACTTCATACGAGAAGCTATCTACCCGGAATGGATCGCCAACCCAGTGCTGGTAAAAAAGGCTAATGGGAAGTGGCGAACCTGCATTGACTTTTCCAACCTAAACGACGCCTGCCCAAAGAATTGCTTCCCACTTCCCAGAATCGACCAACTTGTAGACAACACAGCCGGGCACGAGCTCCTATCTTTTATGGACGCATACTCAGGATATAACCAAATTCCTATGCATGCTCCCGACCAAGACCACACTAGTTTCATCACCGACCGGGGTTTATACTGCTATAAGGTAATGCCTTTCGGACTTAAAAATGCAGGAGCCACCTACCAGCGCCTCGTCAACAAGATGTTTGCGGGGCTAATAGGACAAACTATGGAAGTATATATGGATGACATGCTGGTAAGTCAAGGAAAGCCAAAGATCACGTAAGCCACCTAGGCAAGATGTTTCAAGTACTTCGACAATATGGAATGAAGTTGAATCCACTAAAATGCTCCTTCGGAGTGTCATCAGGGAAGTTCTTAGGATTCATCGTTCATGCCAGAGGGATAGAAGCAAACCCTGAACAAGTCTGAGCGTTAAGGGATATCAAGATACCTTCCACTCGGAAGGAAATGCAAAGTTTGAACGGAAAAGTGGCCGCCCTAAGCCGATTCATCTCCAAGGCAACGGACAAGTGCATCCCCTTTTTCGAAGCTCTAAAGAAAGACAAAGGAAAGTTCGAATGGACTGACGAATGCTTAACCGCTTTCCTTAACCTAATCGAACACCTCCAGAAACCACCGGTACTCTCGACTCCAAGCGAAGGCGAAGAATTATACCTGTACCTTGCTGTGTCATCTCACGCCCTAAGCGCTGCCTTGGTAAGGGAAGACAAACGCACGCAGTGGCCAGTTTACTTTGTCAGCAAAAGGTGTACGGGGGCAGAAGTCAAATATCCTAAACTTGAGAAGCTAGCATACTGTTTACTAATCACGTCACGGAAACTGCATCACTACTTCCAGTCTCATTCCATCAAAGTTCTGACCGATCAACCACTGAGGCAGGTAATCCATCGGCCCGACACTTCTGGGCGACTACTTAAATGGTGCATTGAACTAAGTCAGTATGATATCACCTATCACCCTCGCACCGCCATCAAGGGACAAGCTATGGCCGACTTCATTGCAGAATTCACTACCAACGAAGATAAGGAGCAATTGGAAATAGCAGAAGATATCAAGTGGAATCTCTTTGTGGATGGTGCATCGAACGAACAAGGCTCGGGGGCAGGTGTGGTAATAATCACTCCCAGGGGGAACAAACTGCACTATGCTATAAGGTTGGAGTTCGCTGCCACCAACAACGATGCAGAATATGAAGCAGTAATAGCCGGACTAGAACTGGCCATAAAAATCGGAGCCAATTCTTTGTGTCTTCACAGCGATTCTCAACTTATTGTTAATCAAATACTAGGAGAATTCCAAGCTCGAGAAGAACGACTCATAGCATATTTAAAGAAGACCAAGTTACTTCTCAGTCGATTGGACCGCTACTTAGTCAAACACATCCCTCGGGAAGAGAACCAAGAGGCCGACGAATTGGCAAAGCAAGCAAGTGTAAGAGACGTCGCCATCTTCGGGGCAGTAACCATCTCAAAGCTACTGACCCCGAGTTTTGAGCAAGTGAATCTGATAGCTGCAACCGAGGAAGTAACTTGGATGACTCCCATCCGAGACTACCTACAAAGCGGCACGCTACCCAACGGGCTTAACGAAGTCAAGAAAATCTTGAGGAAAGCATCCCGCTACACAATACAAGAAGACATCCTCTATCGACGCGGATTCTCTAACCTGTTATTAAGGTGTGTCGCTGGGAGGGAAGCCAAGGAAATCTTATCCAACATCCATCAGGGAAGCTGCGGAGATCACACCGGAGGGCAAACTTTAGCAAAAAAGATACTCCGATATGGATATTTTTGGCCCACCTTAAGCAAGGACGCCTTAGATTTCGTCAAAAAGTGTGACAGATGTCAGAAGTTTGCTAAGATTCCACGGCTACCAACAACTGAGATTACTCAAATGACCATCCCTTGGCCCTTCTCGATATGGGGAATTGACTTAATCGGCGAGCTACCAATGGGTCGAGGCGGGGCCAAATATGTTATAGTGGCAGTCGACTACTTCACCAAATGGGTGGAAGCGGAACCTCTGAATAAAGTATCTTCAGCAAAAGTTATTAACTTCTTGATCAAAAATGTTCTGTGCAGGTACGGAGTCCCACTCAAAATCATATGAGACAATGGACTTCAGTTTGACAGCGAGGAATTCGCCAACTGGTGCCAAAAGCACGGAATTCACAAGAGCTTCTCATCCGTAGCATAACCCCAAGCAAACGGACAAGTCAAAGCCGTCAACAAAATTCTGAAAACTCTAATCAAAAAGAAGCTCGAAAAGTCAAAGGGCGCTTGGGTGGATGAACTCCCTACGGCACTATGGGCCTATCGCACATCTTTCAGAACATCAACGGGGCACACTCCTTTCTCTTTGGCATACGGATCGGAGGCTATGCTCCCAGTTGAAACCATTGTGCCTTCCCACCGTAGGATCCACTATAATCCAGAAGAGAACGAAGAACTCCTTCACATGTCTTTGGATCTCATCGAGGAGAGAAGAAACGATGCAGTCCTCAAAACAGCATCCCACAAGCAAAAAGTAGCAGCACAATACAACTCCAAAGTCAAGCATCGTACCTTACAAGAAGGGGATCTTGTCCTCAAGCGAATCTTCCCTCGCCCCGGAGCACTAGACCCAATCTAGGATGGACCATATGTAATTCATAAAGATCTCCACAACGAGGCCTATATTTTGTCAACAGTGGACGGAGAGGTGTTCCCGAGGGCATGGAACATCCAACACCTCCGTCGATACTTTTCTTAACTTGTATTGCCCATATGAAGTGAATTAACAAAGAGAATCAGTGGACGTAGGCCTTTTCGTGCCGAACCACTTTAAAAAACCTTGTCTCTTTTTTAACTTGTTCCTTTGTATCTTGGCTGCTTGTTAACTTTATCCTTTTCTGTTGAACAAAATCCTGAGCATATAGCATTTCTATTCAAAGCACTCCACAACGCAACTTCACCTAGACAAGACCTAACAGGTACTACGCGAATCTATGCCCTCGCCAATGAGACACTTTTGCTCCGGCATCCCTCTGCTGCGGGTTAACTCATTGCTCGCGACGGCCCTTAAAGCCAACTGTAATGAGCCGATTATAAGCCACCGAGAAGGCCGACTATAGCCGAGGCAGCTCATTACGGCGTTCGGCTCGCCGACAACTGTGAACCGACTATAAGCCCCAACATAAGGTGTGGCCAGCCAGGGGCAGTTCACAGTTGACGATCGGCACCCACGCTAGCCGGCCACAGTAAATCGAATAATACCCACGATTACGGGCCATAATGGTCCGGATAGTTACTGTGCGCGATCTCGGGTCCGATGTGTCTTAAGTACGGCTGTGGTAAAAAAGAATTAACTCCCCGCGGAGGCGTAAGATGGGTGGCAAATGTCTCCAAGACCCACAGCTAGGGAAAGTGACTACAAAACCCGTTTGCCACGAACTTAAGCACATCGAAGGCCTTCCGTGATTGGAAGTTTTACTTTTTCACATATTTCAATTTTACTTAAGCAACTTTTCCCCTATCCTCCGTAACAATCCCTGAAGTACAGGACACAGGACAGGAAACATTTACTAATGGAAGCAGATGCCCACGACAAGATACCAAACCGCATCCTTTACTCAGTCACGTAGGATATTCAAAGCTGCCCTCTACAAGCAAAATATAAAGGGCAGTATTTCCTCCTTTCATATGTAAATACATGACTATAATTCATTCACGCCTCATGTTAACACTGCAAATTATAAAATTATGTTTTAAACAAGAACCTGACATCACACACAATTTGATTACAAGAATATGCATGGCTACATTTCTCATACAACATGTCAAAATAACAAAAACATTCAAAAGACGACAGAATCAGCTTAAGTTAAAAAATTACACGTCAAGAATAATGTTGATTATTACAAGTAGCAAGAATTACAACTTAAAAGTTACTCTACTGTTTTAAGACTAACATATACAACCCTGTCAAGTCAACAAAGAGAGTGTTTCCAGGTCTAATCAATGGGCCGGCTGCATTGGAGTTTTATCCTTGTCCTGTTGACCACCTGTCCAGTCAAAGAAAGGATTCATTAGTGATAAGCAACCAAGTTAATGGAGAGACTAAAAAAGGAAGACTTACCAGCACCTGCTCCTTGACTATCCTGGTCGTCATCCTCTACTTGCACACCTGCCTCCTCAACAGCAAGCAGCAAGCAACCGCATACCCTCCTTCACCGCCACCTTCTCCTCCTTGGCAAACTGGGCAGTGACCACATCCATGCTGAAAGCCACACCACCATCTTTATCCGCGTTAGCCTTAGCCTCCTCCAGAGCCCGAAGATAGATCTTGGCCATGACCCTAGGATAATCATCCATCCAGGATAGGTTGCCCTGCTTCCAGGTTCGGAAGTACATGTCTTGGAGCATTTCGTCCATCATCCCCTCATTCTCCTCAAACTCCCTTATCCGGGCCTCGGAAGCCGACAACCTTTCAACGGCGGCATCTCTCTCCAATCGGTATCTCGAGCAGTTAGCCTGAAGGGACCTCCGTATCGCCTCCATCTCCTCCTTCAGCCTAACCTGAGCAAGCTCTGCGGCTTCAAGCTTCCCCGACATCTCCTCTACCCGCTCAAGATCTGCCCTCCAAACCTCATCCACTGTCGAGATGGCCATATTTATCTGCTCCTTGCAGACAGCCTCCATCTTCCGTAGTTCCGCCTTACTAGCCTCCTCCATAGCCTTCCTCAACCGCCCGGAGGCAGCCTCATGCTGAGAAATCTGAATAGCTTGATCAGCAAGCTGTTTGGCCTGGTCCGAAACCATCAATCGGAGTCGGATATTGGCACTCCCAATCTCCTCTCCAGCCTTAACCAGCCGGGCATGATGCTCCATCAGCTTCCTAGTCTCCTCTGCCACCCGGTCAATATTAGCCTTGGCCTCGTCTCCCATGGTAACTATCCGAGTGGTAAGTAAATCGAGATCTAGGGACTTAGCCTCATCAAGTACCCGTACCATGGGATTGCGGGGAAGAAGGTGCTCACCGGTATCCTCGTCAAAAGTAATATCATGGGAACTTGGATCCAAGTCGGGATGACCCACAAATGGATTCCGAGCCAAGTCAGGAAGATCAATCTGAGTGACGGTAGGATTTTCAGACGGGTGCGGAGAAAGTACAAACTCAGTATCCTCCTCCGTGATATCATGAAGAGGCTGGACTGGAGGCTGAGGACCAAGTGAAGATTCGGATAAAGGATGGCCACTCTTTCTCTTTTGAATGCCCTCGTCAATAACCCCGAGAAGAGGACGGTAGCCGACTACATCCCCGGAACGGTGGGCCGAAGGCTTCGGTTTGGCGGAAGCTTTGGAAAGCTTGTACTGTTCAATCCTGTGCCGAAGATCTGAGGCCTTGGCTGTTTTACCTGCTCCTGATATGAAGAAAAAATGTCACAAGCTTACATTGATCCATAATTCGAGAGACACGGCAAATTAAAAGTTAAAAGAGGAAAGGAAACACATTTGTTATACAAACCCTGGGGAGGAGTAGGATACTGCAATAAGTCCTGGATTTCATTCCAGGACGGGAGCGGATCGTAAAAAATTCCTAAGTCCCTATCATAAATGGAGCCTGCAGGAGTCAAAAGTTCACCTTGAGTCGTCGGAGCCACCTTGGCTGGAATAATCTGAAGAAGCTCGCTTGCACCAGTCCCAGCCTTGTCAGCTTTCCCAGATTTCTCTATCAGAGCCGGTTCCTCGTCCAGCCCCTTGAAAGCTTGGTGGAATGCATCATCCGTCCACTCCTGAATCTCGCCTGCTTGCCCAGGAGGCAAGGCCCCGATGCCATCACCACCATCGCCACCTTCCCGGTCATCTCCACCCTCACCTCTCTCCTCCTCCACATCTTCCTCCCCCTGGGTAAGTGGACAATTGCTAGGGGAAGGACCGTCTGACTTCTTAAGTTTCTTACCTCCGACGGCTGGAGGTTTTGTGAAAGGTTTCCTCTTGCTACTCTCTACCATGACACCTCCCTTAGCCTGAGCAGCCGCCCTCTCCTCCGCCGTTTCCCTCAGCTTGACTACTGACTGCTGTGGAAGGATTAAGTTATACCCCAGAAGGGTCGCGTTTCTGATCAGGTAGGCAGATGACCTATATCTCCCAAGAATAGCTTCTATCTCAGCCGCCGTCTGAACCAGGCGATCAGTCTCCACAACTGCAAAGCCACCTGTCGCTAGCAAAAATGAAAATGTATGAGAAGGAGCATGGCAGCCAGAATGGAAATTATAAATAAAGCATCGACTTACATCCAGAAGTAAAACGCCGAATAGAAACAGAGTCGTCCCTGACGAAGAACCACTCCTTCTTGAACATGCTGAATTTGGAATACAGATCCAAGACCGGCTTGAAGGTTACAGCCGACTCCAAGCTGATGTATGGGGACCCCTTCTTATAACCCCTCAGATTATATAAGTACCGGATCTCCCGGTTGGAAGGAGCACGACCATACTTCCTCTGGAAAATGACGAAGAGGCTCACCAGTATAGCATAGGAGTTGGGTTGAAGCTGGAATGGGGCCACCTTTAGATATGTGAGGAAGCTGGCCACCCAAGCGTTAAGAGGAGGAATGGCACCACACATGCAGTGGTATCTGTTATAGGCAAAGTACCATTCAGGAGGGTCGTATGGCATAACTTCTCTCCCTGGCAACAGCATTCGCGCCCTATCAATTCCGAAAGAACGGGAGATGACATCAAGTTGCTCTTCCTTAAGGGAGCTGGGAAAGCAATCAAGTGGGGAGTTCAGGAGCTCCTGAGGCCCGTACCCGTCCACTAGTGATCTCGGGATAGATCCGTGATGTTCCGGTCCTGGCTGAGCAGGGGGCATTACGGAAGGTCCTCCTTCGCCCTGGGACTTCTTTTTATCCGATCGAGTTTCTGCTTTTCGAGACATTTATCTGAAAACACAAAGAAGAACGTCGTTAGAATAGAGGAAGTAAAAGAGCAAGTGTGTGCAGTCTGAAATCTCGCTAGCAATATAAAAAATCAAGAGGTGTATCAAGTCCATTCGGCATTCACAACCAAAGGTTCATTCGGTAGGTAGATACGAAGGTTCATTCAGCAGGTCAGGTGCGAAGGTTCATTCGGTAGGATAGATACGAAGGTCCATTCGGTATCAAATTTATAGGCCCATTCTGCATCCAAACATACCTAGTTCGGTACTCAGGTTGGTTCGGTAATCAAGTTGATTCGGCTATCTCAAAACGATAAAGGATAACAGTAACCTAAAGCCTCTATTTATAAACAAAACAAGTCGTCCAGACCAACCGGTTCTGCACACCCAAGACCGAATGAAGCTATCTCAGCTACAGGAAAACAAAGTGCGGCACATACAAGCGAGTACCCCACTTTGGGGGGCAAGTGTTGGATATAGTTCATCCGGTTCTTGCCGAACCAAATACCATCTCCCCCATCGCCAAACTAAGGCCTTTCCATCCCATTACCGAACCACGTAGGCCGGACCATGCTTCGCCGAACCAGCTCACCTCCATGCTTCGCCGAACCAGCTCACGTCCATGCTTCGCCGAACCAGCTCACCTCCATGCTTCGCCGAACCAGCTCACATCCATGCTTCGCCGAACCATCTCACCATCCCACCACCGGACCAAGCAACTACCGGTCCAAACTGCACTTCTCAAGCTCCTACCGGACCAACCCCAAACCGGACCAAGGTACTACCACATAGCACCGAATCACCTACAACCGGTCCACTCTACACTCCAACCACCTCCGAACCAAGCAATGCCGAACCAAGACGTACCAGGCCAGATCACGTCAGCCCAGGCCCATCAGCAACTATACACATCCTAGACCCCTACCCCCAGCCTCACTCTATAAATAGAGGGGCAGGGGTACAACAATGGGGACAAGTTCGAGAGCTCAAGCACGGAGAGAACTTTCAAACAACTTTCTTTTACTTGTATCAAAGCTTTGTACTTGTAATCAAAACAAGAGAAGAGAAATAACATATAAAGTGGACGTAGGCACATTCTGGCTGAACCACTATAAATCTACGTGTCTTTTTACAGTTTAGCCCCTGCTTTTCATATATTTGCATAAATCACTCAAATCACTAAGAATAACATAAGATCTACTAAATCATACAACTTTGATGTGTTTGTCCATTTTTTGTGCAAACAATCGCCAACCATCCTACTTCATTCTAGAATCTCCACCGCGTACACAGTTATCAAAGTGGTTTTCGGTATTGATAGAGAGTATGACAATATCTGATCCCGGTCTCTTTAACAACCAATCGCTTATTACACACCGGTTGGTTCTTTTACATTTCCAAAATCATTTCATAATTGATATCAAAATATAATATTCAATTCAAATCATATCACTTTCGAAATCATTACTTACTTCTGAAATCATATTCACCTTTGAAACCATATCACATTTAAAATCATAGTTCGAATTATATTTCCTTTCAAAAGTCATATTTCCAAAATAGGCTAAACTCTCATTTCAAAATATCATGTTAAACCAAATATCTTATTTAAATCCCAACTTAGGTTATAACATCATTAACCATATTCACTTAAAAAAAAATCGAGAATTTGAATATAAACCCATCCATTTTACTTAGTTTGGAATTTAGAAGAAAATAGTTTTAAATAGTTATAAATAGTTAATATAGATTTAAATAGAGGAAATATAATTAAAATAGATTAAGTAGCTTTAAAATAGATTAATTAGATTTAAAATAAGTTAAAACAGGTTAATTAGTTTAAATAAATTAAATGGTTTAAAATAGGTTAAAATGATTTAATATAATTAATACAGGTTAAAATAGTTTAATACTTTGAAAATCTTAATAATTAGAAATTTTGAAATAATATATTTTTTTAAAGCAGTTTATATTAAAACATGAATTTGGAATTAATATCAAATTAAACTATTCATTTCATTTCAACACATTTGGACCATTTTCAATTTCCAAGTCAACAAACCAAATTCCAAACCTTTAAATTTAACATTTCAATAAACTATTGAATTTCATATCGTTTCAATCCATGTTCAAATATCAATTCGGATTACTACAATTTCAAAATATTCCAAAGTTATTTTCAAACAACTTCAATAACTTAATTTCAATAGAATTTCGTTTATACTTAAAAGTTTAACTTTAAACTTCCAATTTAATTTCTTAAAGCAATTCCTTTTAAACCATTTCACATTTCAACACAAAACTTGATTTTCCAATAATACTTCAATTTATATACATCAAAAAAATTTCAAGGTATTATTTTTATTAATTCAAAATTTTAGAAGTTCAAAATCATTAAATTTAACCAATCCGTTGTCCGTATATAATTTTCTACCCTATGGTCAAATGATACGGATATTTATCATTTCAATCCGCAATTTAAAATGTTGCGGTTATATATATCATTTCAAACCACAATCCCAAATTAATAATAAAATCCATAAAATCGCTCGAGTCTATCATTTCAACCCATAACGATTTTTCCCTAACCTATAGCTCATTCGGGTATGTATCATTTCAACCCATAGCAAATTTGCAGTTTATAACGATATAAAATACAACATCCATTCATCCAATATCAACAATCAACATCCATCACAATCATCATCAAAATCAATCAATAAATATCAATATAGAGCTGATAATCAATAATAGGTATTTAACTGGAAATTTATATTCAATAATAAATTAAATAATGATTTACTCAAATAAATTCAAATCAACTAAGATGATGATTTAAAATATAGCAAACAGCCATAAATAAATTTTCAATCGCATCATTAATTTAATTTAACAAACATAAGAAATTTTAGAAGTTGTGAGTGGGTTAAAACACTCACCTTTGAATTTAAATCAAATTTAAATTCAATTTAAGCCCAAAATTTGACAGTCTCAAAATTCGTCCAAATTAGCGTCACAATGTCCGGAATCTCAATACGATCCAAGCGGAACAAACCGCGCGTGAAATGGACCTCGTATTTAAAAGATATCGATATAAGAAGTTATAGATTTAAATTGAAATTTAATAAAACAAAATAAAAATAAAAACTGGACCAACCCTCACTGCCCACGTGTACAGAAGACTCATACCCGAAACCCTCATCCCTGATTCTCGTTCACGAATGAATGCAATGGCTCGTCCAGCCGCCGTCAAACCTTGTCGCACACGCTGCCCCAGCCAACCGCGACCGACGTCACCACCCTAGAACGCCACACCAAACTCCGATCCACCTCCCCCTCTGCCCACGGCGCCTGTGAACGCCATCAATGGCCTGAATAATTTACAGCCGTCGCCTATAAGTTTCGACCCTGATCCAATGGTTGCCGACGATCCAGCCACTGAAATTCCAAGCGAACACCTCAGATGTGTTCCCCTCAGCGATCTCTACAAAACTGCATCATTGATTCGACAATCAATCGAAGTTGATTGCCGATCAACGAACGGCCGAGAATTGTTCTTCAATTTCTGGACAAACAAAGGTTCAAATGGGAAAACAAATTAGAGATCTGAGATGCGCTCGTCGAGAGCTTCAAATCGATATAGTTTGTGGAGTTTGAAATTTTTATTTGAATTTGATTTTGAAATTCAATCGAGAAGTTTGTTTGGTTTGTCTGCCATTGGAATGAGGAGTTGAGAAAGAAATGTACGTACAGACAATAATGAAATAAGAAATCACCTAGGGTTTATAACAGGTTATTTATAGGCAAAGCTGAGATAGAAAATAATGGACCAGATTGATTTGGATTGGAATGATAAACGACCTGAAAAGCCCATTCTGTCTTTGGAACGAAAATGGGTCATCCCATATATCAAAATAGATGCTTCCAAATAGTTTAAACTCAATGGAACAGATTTCAAGTCCGAATTCAATCGTATGAAGAAGTTATGCCAAAATCAGCTTATTTCAAATTGATTTCAATTGATTTTAATTAAATTGATTTCTAGGCGTTTCTAGTCCATACGATCAAACGACAAGTCCGATCATTACGAAACTTGAAATCTCACAATATTTCACTGTTATGGATCCGATGAAACTGGTTTCGTCGAAATCCGAGTAAGTGGCCAAAATGGCTATTTTCACGTTAATTAAATAAATTAATATTAAATTAATTAAATTAAATTTTCAATTCAAATTTTATAATTTACAATTTCTATCATTTTAGATTACTTGGACATTTACCATAATTTAAAATAAATTTATATATCAATTCAAAATTAATAAATTTACCAATTACAGTGTTTAACTTCAATTGTAATTAAATCCAATTATTTAAATTTTAAATTTCAAATAAATTGTTTTTATTTAATTCAATCTTTATACTCAATCCATTATTACTCAAATAATCTAGTTATATTTGTCTCTCAATTCATTAACAGTCTCCAATTTCTAGCTCTATTTGTATTAACTACTGTATTTCCACTTATATTGAAATTTTGTCAAATTATGCATTAATAATAATCAAAATCTCAATTAACTTATTCAACTTGGTTTCATTCTTTTATTTTATCTTATGAATAAAATTAACATTTCCTTTCATTTTATTACATTCACAAATTTCAGTTATCGTCTTAACTCACATTAATGTAACATTAAATTGCATTAAAAATATAATTGATTTCCAATTCAAATTAAATAAACTAAATAAATAGGTAACCTATAATAGTTGTTACCATTTACTTTTAATTACATTTATAAGTTTATTACTTACACAAATGTTACCATTAGTTATCATAACATTTATTTCATTCAATTACTATTAATTAATATATTATTTCATTGGTTAATTCAATATTTACTTTTATTTCCTTGTATTAAATTTATAACCAAGCCTAGCATCTTAAATTACCATGAATTGGAATTTCATTAAGATTGTTAACAATTAACTTGAATTAACATTATCTCATTCTAATTTAGTTATGATTTCATTATTAAATTACAAATTTTCATTTCTCTCAATATTAAATTACCTAAATCTCATTAGTTTAACAAATCTAAATTATCGAAAATTTACGGGTCGTTACAATATGCTACGATGGGTGCTATGGAATTGGATGATGAGTTGAGTAAAGTTTTCGTGGTTAAAGAATTCGCTGATGTTTTTGAGCCTATAGTTGGATTGCCACCGAAACAAGCCATTGAGTTTCAGATAGATTTGGTTCTGGGAGCAGAACCTGTGAGTAGGCCACTAAGCAGGATGACCCCTATAGAGATGAGGGAGTTGAAGGTGCAGTTGGTGGAATCGAAAGGCAAGAAATTATCAGGCCGAGTAGTTCGCCTAGGGGAGCAGCCGAAGTGTTTGCTAAGAAGCTGGATGGATCGTTAAGGCTATGTATCGATTATCATAAGTTGAATGAGAGGACGAGAAAGAATCGATATCCATTGCCAAGGATTGACGATTTGTTCGACTAGTTGAGTGGAGCCAAGGTATTTTTGCTGTTGGATTTGGCGACAGGTTTCCATCAGCTCAGAGTAGCAGAGGATAATACACCTTTGATGGCATTTAGGACCAGATATAGGTCGTACGAATGGTTAGTTATGCCATTTGGACTGACTAATGCGCCAGCATTCTTTGTGGATTTGATGAACTGGGTTTTCCGAGAGCACTTGGATAGGTTCGTATTGTTTTTCATAGATGATATCTTGATATATTCTAAGGATGAAAGAGAGCATGACATTCATCTTAGAGTGGTGCTTGAGAGGCTGAGGTAGCATCAGGTGAAGGCGAAGTTTTCGATTGTCATTTATGGAAGAAAGAAGTGAATTTTCTTGGTCATGTAGTCTCAGAGGAAGGGTTGTCGGTAAATCCGACTAAGATTGAGGCAGTGAATAGTTAGAAGAGACCCAAGAAAGTGACGGAGATAAAGAGTTTCCTTGGGTTGGCTGGGTATTATCGGAGGTTCATCATGGATTTTTCGCGGATAGCGGCACCGATGACCAAGCTAACAAGAAAGGATGTGAAGTTTGTGTGGACAGATAAGTGTATGGAAGCATTCCATAGTTTGAAACACTTACTGATCCATGCACCTATGTTGGTTGTTCCGGAAGGGAATCAGGATTTGGTGGTTTATACTGATGCGTGTGGAACAGGATTAGGAGCTGTGCTGATGCAGAGGGGTAAAGTGATTGCCCATGCTTCCAGACAACTTAGACCGCATGAGGTTAGGTATTCGACGCATGATTTGGAATTAGCTACAGTAATTTTTGCATTGAAGGTGTGGAGGCATTACCTTTTGGGAGAAAGGTTTGAGTTATATACAGATCATAAGTAGCTGAAATATTTTTTCTCTCGGAAGGAATTGAGCATGAGACAACAACGTAGTTAGATTTTATCGCTGCTTATGATTTTTGGATTGAGTACACACCAGGGAAAGGCAACAAGGTTACATATGCACTTAGCAGGAAACATCAGAATGGAGTATTGGCGATGATTGCTGAGTGGAAAGATTTGGAAGCATTAGCAGATTGCAGGGTGCAGTGGAGATCTGTAGCTGGGTCTAGTGTAGAAACCGTAGTGTTATCTTGTTTGGAAGTTCGACCAATGATGGTCGAGATAATTGCTTCTAAATAGAAAGAGGATCCGGTATTAGCTGAACGGATAAGGAAGCTAGGAGATGGAACCAAGAGTGATGATTTGAAAGATTTCAGTCTTGACCAGAATGGGAGGTTGAGGAAAAAAGGAAGATTATGTGTCCGAGTGTAGGAAACCTAAGAAAAGAAGTCTTAGAGGAATGCCATCGTTCGAAATTCTCTATTCATCCAAGAGGTACCAAGATGTATTAGGATATGAAGAGGAGTTTCTTCTAGGAAGGTATGAAGCAGGATATTGGTTGTTATGTAAAGCAGTTCTTGATTTTCCAACAGGCAAAGGCCGAACACCAGAAGCCAAGTGGGTTGCTTCAGCCATTGGATATTCCAGTATGGAAGTGGGATTCTATCTCCATGGATTTTATTGATGGGTTGCCAAGGTCGAAAAGAGGAAATAATAGTATATGGGTCATAGTGGACAGATTGTCTAAGAGTGCCCATTTCATTCCAGTTAAGTCAACCAGGACGGCACCTGTTTTGGCAAAGTTGTTTTTGAGGGATGTGATTACACTTCATTGAAGTCCTAGTAGCATAATTAGTGATAGAGATCCTTTATTCACTAGTGAGTTCTGCAAGAGTCTGTAGGAAGTTTTGGGAACCAAGCTCAAGATGAGTACCGCTTACCATCCGCGGACAGATGGGCAAACGGAGGGAGTTAACAAAATCTTGGAAGATTTGTTAAGAGCTTGTGTATTAGATTTCGGGGAATCATGAGAGGACCATCTGCATTTAGTCGAGTTTTCGTATAACAACAGTTATCAGACTAGTATTGGGATGGCACCGTTTGAAGCTTTGTATGGAAGGACATGCAAATCTCATGTATGTTGGTTAGATACCGAGGATAGGTTGGTTCTTGGTCCATATTTGGTCAAAGAAGTTGTATAAAAGATTGAGGTCATTCAGGCTAGAATGAAGGAGGCTCAGTCTACGCAGAAGAGTTATGCAGATAAAAGACGGAAAGATTTAGAGTTCTCAGTTGGAGATCAGGTTTTTATCAAAATATCACCGATGAAGGGTGTGATTTGATTTGGGAAATTAGGAAAGTTAGCATCGAGATTCGTTGGACTTTTCCCTATTGTTGGGAGGATCGGGAAACTCGCATATAGAGTTGACTTACCAAGCCGTTTAGCAGGAGTCCACGACGTCTTTCATGTTTCTCATCTCAGAAAGTGTGTTAGAGACCCAGAGACTACTATTACAAAGGTTCTCATGTTTTCTTCTTCAACGAATAAAGCTTCCGGAGGCGTGCAGGAGGCAGATAGTTATTTATAGTTTTTCTTTTCGTTGTGTGCTTTGTTTGTAAAGGTAGATTTATTAGCCTTACTATATTCTCTGATCAACCAAGGGTCTTCTTCATATGTCGCTCTTGGCGTATTTGTAATAATTATATTTTGCTGAACGTGGTTAACGTAATTTGGGGATTATGTAATGAACAAGAAATGTTTTGGATTGAATGTGGAAATATGTTTTTGAATTGTTAATTTTTTTTCCATATTTATGTTATTTGTGTATCAATGTATCTAGCACCGTCATATTTGGTCGCCGAAGATTAATAACTATTGATGACTGCAGCATCCGTAGCCGTTAGTTTTAGGCCTCCAAGTAGGGGGATGTTACAAGTTGGTATCAGAGCATAGGTTTATGAAACTTTAAAAGAAAAGTTAAACCTATAAGCTTTTTCAAACATAAATGAATTTAAACATAAGATCGGGGTTCGGGTTAACGTTATAGTAACGTACTTGTATATGATATATAAGTATATATCTAAGCACGTATTCCGCTCTCTCTTAGACCGTTCTTCTGTATCTTACTAAGGCTCGCATGTAGATACACGAGAAAGAGGATATGGAGGCAAGAAACGGAAGAGAAAATCTGGGTGGAGGAAGCACCACAACCAATGGAAATGCTCGACCTAATACTCTGAGAAACCAAGGCGACATGCTAATGCTAACCAAAATGTTGAGGCCAATGTTGGTGCTGGAAATCTGCCAGTAGATGCGGGGATGGTTTATCAGTTTTTGGCTAATCTTTTGCAAGCAGGAGCTTCTGGGAATGTTGGTGGAGCTAAACCAGTAGTTTCGGTTGGATATAACTATGCTAAGCTAAGTAGAGACTATGTCAGCATAGGAGGAAAGTCGTTTGCTGGAACGAAAGATGCTGTTGAAGTTGAGAACTGGCTGTAGAACTGTGAAAGGATCTTTACAAATTTAGGCTTGACTGATGGAGAGAAGAGAAGACTAGCCTCTAGACAGTTGCAGGGGTTAGCGCTTCATTGGTGGAACGGTGTGATGAACGGAGTGCCAAAGGAAGAGTTGACTTAGGTTGACTTCAAGAGGAGGTTTGAGTAGAGCTTCTTGTCCGAGGTTGCCAAATCGGCATTGATGAGGAAGTTCATGGATCTTGTCCAAGGACAGATGTTTGCACAAAAAATGGACAAACACCTCAAAGTTGTATGATTTAGTAGATCTTATGTTGTTCTTAGTGATTTGGGTGATTTATGCAAATATATGAAAAGCAGGGGCTAAACTGTAAAAAGACACGTAGATTTATAGTGGTTCAGCCAGAATATGCCTACGTCCACTTTATATGTTATTTCTCTTCTCTTGTTTTGATTACAAGTACAAAGCTTTGATACAAGTAAAAGAAAGTTGTTTGAAAGTTCTCTCCGTGCTTGAGCTCTCAAACTTGTCCCCATTGTTGTACCCCTGCCCCTCTATTTATAGAGTGAGGTTGGGAGCAGGGGTCTTGGATGTATATAGCTGCTGGTGGGCCTAGGCTGACGTGATCTGGCCTGGCACGTCTTGGTCCGGTAGCGTTTGGTCCAGTGGTAGGAGGTTGGTTCGGCATTGTCTGAAGGAGGTTGGTTCGGCAGCCTTGAAGAAGGTTGGTTCGGCGGTCTCGAAAGAGGGTTGGTTCGGCAGTCTCGAAAGAGGGTTGGTTCGGCGGTCTCGAAAGAGGGTTGCTTCGGCAGTCTCGAAAGAGGGTTGGTTCAGCGGTCTCGAAAGAGGGTTGGTTCGGCAGTCTCGAAAGAGGGTTGGTTCGGCAGTCTCGAATATGGTTGGTCCGGTTATGGAGTCTGCCGAATGGACATGGCGGGATGAGAATGCCGGATGGGCATTGTGGGATGCGAATGCCGGATGGGTTTCTATTAGGCATGGATACCGAATGAATTCCTACCGAATGGGCCCTGGAGAACGTCAATGCCGAATGATTTTAGGTAGGCCTGGGTGGATGCATCTGGCTGTTTGGTCTCGAGGTCTTCTGGGTGAGAACACGCCCAACATTTGCCCCCCAAAGCGGGGCATATTCTCGAATATGGCGTGCTTTGTTTGATACTTTCATTTGGCCCTTGGATACCGAACCAGATGGTCCGGTCGTGTCCTTTTGTCTATAAGTAGGGACCGTATGCCTTGGCTATTTCTTACCTGCCGTACTAAACACTTGTCTTTGCCGGATCAGACTCTTACTCTCGCCGAATCAAATCTGGTAGCCGAATCAAATCTGGTAGCCGAATCAAATCTGGTAGCCGAATCAAATATTTTTGCCGAATCAGGTGAGTGAATATTCTGCCGAATGAATTTTCTTCAGTTTTACCGAATGGAATATGACGAACGAAGCTTGGCTCAACAGAGTGCCGAATGAACCTTTTACTCGAATACCGAACGAAACTCCGGTATCGGGAGTACCGAATGAACCTTGTTTTACTAGACGGACTTTTGTGTTGGATGGATTTTACATAGACTCGCTTGTTTATATCCCCCGTTTTAACAACATGTTTTTTCGATGTTGCAGATAAATGTCTCGAAAGGCAGAAACTCGATCAGACAAAAAGAAATCCGGGGGCGAAGGAGGTTCCTCTGTTGTGCCCCCAGCTCAGCCGAATCCCGAACGTCACGGACCAACCTCGAGATCATTAGTGGACGGGTACGGCCCTCAGGAAATTCTGAACTCCCCGCCCGACTGTTTTCCTAGTTCCCTCAAGGAGGAGCAGCTAGATGCCATCTCTCGTTCTTTTGGAATTGATAGGGCGCGAATGTTGTTGCCAGGGAGAGATGTTATGCCATACGACCCCCCTGAGGGGTACTTTGCTTACAGCAGATACCACTGCATGTGTGGTGCCATTCCGCCTCTTAATGCTTGGGTAGTCAGCTTCCTTACATATCTCAAGGTGGCCCCATTCCAGCTTCAACCCAACTCCTATGCTATCCTGGTGAGCCTCTTCGTCATTTTCCAAAGAAAGTATGGTCGTGCTCCTTCCAACCGGGAGATCCGGTACTTGTATAATTTGAGGGGCTATAAGAAGGGGTCCCCATACATTAGCTTGGAGTCAGCCGTGACCTTCAAACCGGTCTTGGATCTGTACTCTAAATTCAGCATGTTCAAGAAAGAGTGGTTCTTTGTTAGGGACGACTCCGTTTCAATCCGGCGCTTTACTTCTGGATGTAAGTTGATGCTTTTACTTATAATTTCTATTCCGATTGCGATGCTTCTTCTCATACTTTCTCATTTTTGCTAGCGACAGGTGGCTTTCCGATTGTGGAGACTGACCGCCTGGTTCAGACGGCGGCTGAGATAGAAGCCATTCTTGGGAAATATAGATCATCTGCCTTCTTGATCAGAAATGCGATTCTTCTGGAACATAACTTAATCCTTCCGCAGCAGTCAGTAGTTAAGCTGAGGGAAACGGCGGAGGAGAGGGCGGCTGCTCAGACCAAGGAAGGTGTTACGGTAGAGAGTAGCAAGCGGAAACCTTTCACTAAACCTCCAGCTGTCGAAGGTAAGAAACTCAAGAAGTCGGACGGTCCCTCCCCCAGCAATTGTCCACTTACCCGGGAGGAGGAAGACATAGAGGAGGAAAGAGGCGAGGGTGGAGATGGTCGGGATGGTGACAAAGGTGGCGATGGCATCGGGGCCCTACTTCCTGGGCAAGCGGGCGAGATTCAGGAGTGGACGGATGATGCGTTCCACCAGGCTTTTGAGGGGCTGGATGAAGATCCGGCTTTGGTAGAGAAAACCGGGAGGGCGGACAAAGCCGGGACTGGTGCAAGTGAGTCTTCTCCGACCATTCCAGCCAAGGTGGCTCCGACGACTCAAGGTGAACTCTTGACTCCTGCATGCTTCATTAATGATAGGGACTTAGGAATATTTTATGACCCGCTCCCATCCTGGAATGAAATCCAGGACTTATTGCAGTATCCCACTCCTCCCCAGGGTTTGTACAACCACAGCTGTGTTTTTTTTTCCTTTTTTAACTTGTAATTTACCGCGTTTCTCGAATCATATAGTGATGTAAGTTTGTGACACTTGTTCTTTATATCAGGAGCAGGCAAGACTTCCAAAGCCTCAGACCTTCGACACAGGCTCGAGCAATATAAGCTTTCCAAAACTTCTGCTAAGCCGAAGCCCTCGACCCAACGCTCCGGGGATGTAGTCGGCTACCGTCCTCTTCTTGGGGTCATCGAAGAAGGTATTCAGCAGAGGAAGAGGAGTCATCCTTTATCCGAACCTTTGCCTGGTCCTCAGCTTCCGGCTCAGCCTCTTCATGATATCACTGAGGAGGGTAGCGAGTTTGCACCTTCTCCGCACCCGTCTGGAAACCCTTCTGTTATTCACATCGACCGTCCCGATTTGGCTCGTAATCCATTTGCGGGTCATCCTGATCTGGATCCAAGCTCTCATGATATTATTTTTGACGAAGTCACTGGTGAACACCTTCTCCCCCGTAACCCCATGGTACGAGTACTTGATGAAGCCAAGTCCTTAGATCTCGATTTGCTCACTACTCGTATAGTCACTATGGGAGATGAGGCCAAGGCTAATATTGATCGGGTGGCGGAGGAGACCAAGAAGCTGATGGGGCATCATGCCCGGCTGGTTAAGGCCGGAGAGGAGATTGGGAGCGCCAATATCCGACTTCGATTGGTGGTTTCGGATCAGGACAAACAGCTTGCGGATCAGGCTATTCAGATTTCTCAGCATGAGGCTGCTACTGGACGATTAAGGAAAAACATGGAAGAGGCCAGTCGGGCCGAATTGCGGAAAATGGAAGCTACTTGCAAAGAGCGGATTGACATGGCTATTGCCACGGTGGACGAGGTTCGGAAAGCGGATCTCGAGCAGGTGGAGGAATTGTCCGAGAAACTTGAGGCTGCAGAGCTTGCTCAAGCTAAGTTGAGGGAAGAGATGGAGGTGATGCGGAGGTCCCTTAAGGCTGATTGCTCGAGATACAGATTGGAGAGAGATGCTGCCGTCGAAAGGTTGTCGGCTTCCGAGGCCCGGATGAGGGAGTTTGAGGAGAATGAGGGAATGATGGATGACATGCTCCAGGACATGTATTTCCGAACTTGGAAGCAGGGCAATCTCTCTTGGATGGATGATTATCCCAGGGTCATGGCTAAGATCTATCTTCGGGCTTTGGAAGAGGCCAAGGCCGATGCGGATAAAGATGGTGGCGTGGCCTTCAGCATGGATGTGGTCACTGCCCAGTTTGCCAAGGGGGAGAAGGTGGCAGTGAAGGAGGGTATGCGGTTGCTCGCTGCTGAGGAGGCAGGGGTGCAAGTGGATGATGACGACCAGAGTGGCCAGTAAGCTTATGCTGGTAAGTTTTCCTTTTCAGCTTCCCGATTAACTTGGTTGCTTATTACTAATGAATCCTTTTTATGACCGGACAGGCGGGCAATAGAGCAAGGACAAGACTCCGACGCAACCGGCTCCCTGATTAGACCTGGAAAATTCTTTTTGTAGGCTTGGTATGGTTGTATACGTTAGTCTTAAGACAGTAGAGTAACTTTTAAGTTGTAATTCTTGCTACTTGTAACAATCAACATTATTCTTGACGTGTAATTTTTTAACTTAAGCTGATTTTGTCGTTTCTTGAATATTTGTTGCTATTTCGACATATCGTATGAGAAATGTAGCTATGTACATTCTTGTAATTAAATTGTGTTTGATGTTAGACTCTGGTTCTAAACCATAATTTTATGACTTGCAATATTAGCGTGTGGTGTGAACAAATTATAGTCATGTATTTGTACATAAAAGAAGGAAATACCGCCTTTCATGTTTTAATCGTAGATGGCAGTCTTGAATATCTTGTAGGACCGAGCATGGAATGTAGTCGAATGTCCTGCCACTGTGAGTCCCTACACCCATTGGCGAGTATCTCCTACTCTGTATCATGTACTTTAGGGATTGTTATAGGGGATAGGAAAAAAGCTTTTTAAGTAAAATTGAAATACGTAAAAAAGGTAAAACTTCCAATCACGGAAGGCCTTCGATGTGCTTAAGTTCGTGGCAAACGGGTTTTGTAGTCACTTTCCCTAGCCGTGGGTCTTGGAGACATTCGTCACCCATCTTACGCCTCCGCGGGGAGTTAATTATTTTTTACCACAGCCGCACTTAAGACACATCGGAGCCGAGATCGCGCACAGTAACTACCCGGGCCATTATGGCCCGTAATCGTGGGTATTATTCGATTTACTGTGGCCGGCTAGCGTGGGTGCCGATCGTCAACTGTGAACTGCCCCTGGCTGGCCACACCTTATGTTGGGGCTTATAGTCGGTTTACAGTTGCCGGCGAGCCTAACGCCGTAATGAGCTGCCTCGGCTATAGTCGGCCTTCTCGGTGGCTTATAATCGGCTCATTACAGTTGGCTTTCAGGGCCGTCGCGAGCAATGAGTTAACCCGCAGCAGAGGGATGCTGGAGCAAAAGTGTCTCATTGGCGAGGGCATGGATTCGCATAGTACCTGTTGGGTCTTGTCCAAGTGAAGTTGCATTGCGGAGTGCTTTGAATAGAAATGCTATATACTCAGGATTTTGTTCAACAGAAAAGGATAAAGTTAACAAGCAGCCAAGATACAAAGGAACAAGTTAAAAAAGAGACAGGGTTTTTTAAAGTGGTTCGGCACGAAAATGCCTACGTCCACTGATTCTCTTTGTTAATTCACTTCATATGGGCAATACAAGTTAAGAAAAGTATTGACGGAGGTGTTGGATGTTCCATGCCCTCTGGAACACCTCTCCGTCCACTGTTGACAAAATATAGGCTCCGTTGTGGAGATCTTTATGAATTACATATGGTCCATCCCAGATTGGGTCTAATGCTCCAGGGCGAGGGAAGATTCGCTTGAGGACAAGATCCCCTTCCTGTAAGGTACGATGCTTGACTTTGGAGTTGTATTGTGTTGCCACTTTTTGCTTGTGGGCTGCTGTTTTGAGGACTGCATCGTTTCTTCTCTCCTCGATTAGATCCAAAGACATGTGAAGGAGTTCTTCGTTCTCTTCTGGGTTATAGTGGATCCGACGGTGGGAAGGCACAATAGTTTCAACTGGGAGCATAGCCTCCGATCCGTATGCCAAAGAGAAAGGAGTGTGCCCTGTCGATGTTCTGAAAGATGTGCGATAGGCCCATAGTGCCGTAGGAAGTTCATCCACCCAAGCGCCCTTTGATTTTTCGAGCTTCTTTTTGATTAGAGTTTTCAGAATTTTGTTGACTGCTTCGACTTGTCCGTTTGCCTGGGGATATGCTACGGATGAGAAGCTTTTATGAATTCGGTGTTCTTGGCACCAGTTGGCGAATTCCTCGCTGTCAAATTGAAGTCCATTGTCTGATATGATTTTGAGTGGGTCTCCATACCTGCACAGAACATTTTTGATCAAGAAGTTAATAACTTTTGCTGAAGATACTTTATTCAGAGGTTCTGCTTCCACCCATTTGGTGAAATAATCAACTGCCACTATAGCATATTTGGCCCCGCCTCGGCCCATCGGTAGCTCGCCGATTAAGTCAATTCCCCATATTGCGAAGGGCCAAGGGCTGGTCATTTGAGTAATCTCAGTTGTTGGTCGCCGTGGAATCTTAGCAAATTTTTGGCATTTGTCACATCTTTTGACGAAATCTGAGGCGTCCTTGCTTAGGGTGGGCCAGAAATATCCGTATCGGAGTATCTTTTTTGCTAATGTTTGCCCCCCGGTGTGATCTCCATAGCTCCCCTGATGGATGTTGGATAAGATTTCCTTGGCTTCCCTTCCGGCAACACACCTTAATAATGGGTTAGAGAAACCGCGCCGATAGAGGATGTCTTCTTGTATTGTATAGCGGGACGCTTTCCTCAAGATTTTCTTGACTTCATTACGCCCGTTGGGCAGTGTGCCACTTTGTAGGTAGTCTCGGATGGGAGTCATCCAAGTTGCTTCTTCGGCTGCGGCTATCAGATTCACTTGCTCAAAACTTGGGACCGTTTGCTTTGAGATGGTTACTGCCCCGAAGATGGCGATGTCTCTCATACTCGCTTGCTTTGCCAATTCGTCGGCCTCTTGGTTCTCTTCCCGAGGGATGTGTTTGACTAAGTACTGATCCAATCGGCTGAGAAGCAACTTGGTCTTCTTTAGATATGCTATGAGTCTTTCCTCTCGAGCTTGGAATTCTCCTAGTATTTGATTAACAATAAGTTGAGAATCGCTGTGAAGACACAAAGAACTGGCTCCGATTTCTATGGCGATTTCTAGTCCAGCTATCACTGCTTCATATTCTGCATCGTTGTTGGTGGCAGCGAACTCCAACCTTATAGCATAGTGCAGTTTATTTCCCCTGGGAGTGATTATTACCACACCTGCCCCCGAGCCTTGTTCGTTAGATGCACCGTCCACAAAGAGATTCCACTTGATATCTTCTGTTATTTCCAGTTGCTCCTTATCCTCGTTGGTAGTGAACTCTGCAATGAAATCAGCCATGGCTTGTCCCTTGATGGCGGTGCGAGGGTGATAGGTGATATCATATTGACTCAGCTCAATACACCATTTAAGTAGTCGCCCGGAAGTGTCGGGACGATGGAGTACCTGCCTCAGTGGTTGATCGGTCAAAACTTTGATGGAATGGGATTGGAAGTAGTGACGCAGTTTTCGTGAGGTGATTAGTAAACAGTATGCTAACTTCTCGAGCTTAGGATATCTAACTTCTGCCCCAGTAAACCTTTTGCTGACGAAGTAAAATGGTCGTTGCGTGCGGTTGTCTTCCCTTACCAAGGCAGCGCTCAGGGCGTGGGATGACACAGCGAGGTATAGGTATAATTCTTCTCCTTCGCTTGGAGTTGAGAGCACCGGTGGTTTCTGGAGGTGTTCGATTAAGTGAAGGAAAGCGGTCAGGCATTCGTCAGTCCACTCGAACTTTCCTTTATCTTTCTTTAGGGCTTCGAAAAAGGGGACGCACTTGTCCGTTGCCTTGGAGATGAATCGGCTTAGGGCGGCCACTTTTCCATTTAGGCTTTGCATTTCCTTTCGGGTGGAAGGTATCTTGATATCCCTTAGCGCTCGGACTTGTTCAGGGTTTGCTTCTATCCCTCTGGCATGAACGATGAATCCTAAGAACTTCCCTGACGACACACCGAAGGAGCATTTTAGTGGATTCAACTTCATTCCATATTTCCGGAGTACTTGAAACATCTCGCCTAGGTGGCTTACGTGATCTTTGGCCTTCCTTGACTTTACCAGCATGTCATCCACATATACTTCCATAGTTTGTCCTATTAGCCCTGCAAACATCTTGTTGACGAGGCGCTGGTAGGTGGCTCCTGCATTTTTAAGTCCTAAGGGCATCACTTTGTAGCAGTATAAACCCCGGTCAGTGATGAAACTAGTGTGGTCTTGGTCGGGAGCATGCATAGGAATTTGGTTATATCCTGAGTATGCATCCATAAAAGATAGGAGTTCGTGCCCGGCTGTGTTGTCTACAAGTTGGTCGATTCTGGGAAGCGGGAAGCAATCCTTTGGGCAGGCGTCGTTTAGGTTGGAGAAGTCAATGCAGGTCCGCCACTTCCCATTAGCCTTCTTTACTAGTACCGGGTTGGCGATCCATTCTGGGTAAACAGCTTCTCGTATGAAGTCATTGGCGAGTAGATTCTTTACTTCTTCATCGAGGGCTGCTGATCGCTCTGCCCCCATACTTCTCTTTTTTTGTTTTACAGGCGCCTTGGTAGGATCAATGTTTAATACGTGGCATGCTATGTCGGGGGAGATTCCGGTCATGTCAGCGTGTGACCAAGCGAATACATCCAAGTTGTGGCGGAGAAAATCAATGAGTTGTTCCTTCAATTCAGCTTTCAGCTGGGACCCAATTTTCAGTAGCCTACTTGAGTCGTGCTTGTCTACAGATATAAACTCCATAGCTTCTACAGGCTCGGCGGTGGCCTCCTCCTCTTTGTCCCTAGGGTCTAATTCATTGAAAGGGTCACTAGTGTATCGAAGAGGAGGGGCTTTCTTTAGTTGCTATGCTTCAAGGCTTTTTGTGCAGAGGGCGATCTCTACACTTTTCCCTTTATCTTTCCTGTGGTTGTTGCGAAGTTCGGTTACATAGCAGTATCGTGCAATATCCTGGTCTCCTTCCACTTCCCCTACCCCATTGTCTGTTGGAAATTTCATTTTCAGACACCATGGGGCTAGGACAATCTGGAAGTCAGATAAGGCTGGTCTTCCTAAGAAGGCGTTGTAGGCCGAATGGTTTTCTATCAGCACAAATGTCTGTTTCCTTACAACGGAGCGGGGATGGCTTCCAATCTCAACAAAGAGGTCCAGCTGCCCGAGGGGCATCTTCGCATCTCCAGTGAAACCGTGTAGTGGTTTATCGCAGGGAGATACATCCTTCATTGATAGCTTCATTTTGTCGAATGCGTGTTTGAAAAGGATATTTACAGAGCTTCCAGTGTCTACCAGGATTCGGTAAACTTCGGCGGGACCGAGTCGGGCAGAGATAACCATGGGATCCATGTGAGGGTACTGTCTTCCTTCTAGGTCGCGTTTACTGAATATGATGTCATCGCTTTCTTTCCGCTTTGGGTGGCGCTCTTCTATAACCGTATTGACACAGTCTTTATTGTCTCTAAGCGACTTCCCATATCTTTCCATCTCTCTCCAACTTCTGTCTGCGATGTGCGGACCTCCTGAGATGGTATGGACCACTATCTTCTCTTGACTAGAGCTGCTAGCGTTGCAGTTTCCTCTATCGGTCCCTGGTGAGGGTAGTCTTGGGTTTTCATTGGCAGGGGCTGGAGTCCTGTCTTGACTTTTTACATAACGTTCCAGTTTCTTCCTTCTAATGTGTTCCTCAATCAGATCTCGGAGATGATGGCATTCGTTGGTATCATGTCCGTGAGATTCGTGGAAGCGGCAGAATTTTCCAGACTTCTGTGCGTTATCTGATTCCTTCTTGTATGGTGGGCGTTTGTATCTAACTTCGCCTTGGGTGGCAAGGAAGATATTTTCGACGGTCTCGTTCAAAGGGGTGTAAGTGTCGAATCTTGGTCCTGGCCGATATAGGCGCTTTTCTACCTTCTTGCCCCCAACATTGTCTCTGGAATCATTTCTTCGAACGTCCCTCGCCACAGCAGGGGTGTTGCCATGGGTCGTCTTACTTTGCTGTCCTGACTGCCCCTCAATGGCGGCATCCTCAAGCCTCATGTATTTCCCGGCTTCATGGAAGAAATCGGGTAAAGTAGCTGGTTTTTCTTTTGTCAATCTTCTAGCAAATTTAGTGTCCGGATGCACCCCACTGCAGAGGGCCATTAGGATAAGCTTCTCATCGGCATCTTGAACTGCGGCTGCTGCGGCGTTGAATCTGGTTAGGTATTGCTGCAGCTTTTCTCCGGGTTTCTGTTTGACGCTGGATAAGGAATAAGCGTCCTTAGGTTGCTCCACATGAATGCGGAACTGACTGATAAACTTTTCTTTCAACATTTCCCATGAGCTGATGGATCCTTGGGGTAGATGACAGAACCAAGAGGTAGCAAGATCTGCTAAGAAGAGCGGAAAGCATTTGCACAGTACTCCCTCTGTTGCTCCACTCATGAGCATATGCTGCGTGTACCTTTGTAAATGTACAACGGGATCGGAGGTTCCTTTGTAGGGTTCCATTGTTGGCATCTTCCATTCTCGGGGGGTGATAGCAATTTCGATATTGCGGGCGAAAGGGCTGGTTACCCTAGCGCCTATCCCTCGATCTCTTTGCTCCCGCTGGACACACTCTCTGAATAAGCGTGCCATCCTTTCATCAGAACTTGGAGCGGATAGAAATGAGTTTGGTTCTGTTCTGTGGGATTGATTCCGTCCAGACGACCTGTAGGGATGGTATCGTCTATCATTCCTCATATTTTCCAGTGGCTGCCTTTGATCTTCTGGGAGCACGCTTGGGTCAGCTACAGTTGGCCCTTGCCTTGATCTTCCCCTGTTGGGTTCTGATCTAAGCACTTCCTCGGGTCCAACTTCAGGCTGAATTCTAGCTCGGCCCCGTTCACTGGTGTTTCTGTGGTTAGGCAGCATGACAGGCTCAGCTACAGTTGACCTTCGCCCGGTACCTTCCCCGTTGGGTTCGGTACCAAACGTTTCCTTAGGCCTAACTTCGGGCTGTGCACGGTCTCGGCTCCTACCATGGCTACTTCTGCCGTTAGCTCCTTCGAAGAAGGAAAATCTTTGTTGTCTCTGAGATCCTCCAGACTGGGACTCGCCCCATGATTCAGTGTTGCGGTTGGATTCTTCAGCATCCCTCAAGCGTGACATGAGATGGTCCACCAAGGCTTCCTGCTGGGACGTGAAGCGGTTAGTTACTTCAACAACAACTCTGTCCAAATCTGCCCTAGTAATTGCTGCAGGCTGTTCTGTGGCAGGAGTGGTTGGGTTAGCCTGTCCTTCATTTGTTACCGTTGTTGGAGGAGGACGATTTACTTGATTCGTGACAGCTGGATCTAGAAGACTGCTGGATGCGATGTTTTTTCCTTTGTTAACATCTTTTCTCTGTTTGGGAGGCATGTTTTCCAAGTGGCGGACGATGCTGTTAGGGAAACTTGTTAAGTAGATGAAGCCGAAGCTTCGAGCTTCTAGTTCTCAGTGAAAGCACCAAAAATGTTTGCACAAAAAATGGACAAACACCTCAAAGTTGTATGATTTAGTAGATCTTATGTTGTTCTTAGTGATTTGGGTGATTTATTCAAATATATGAAAAGCAGGGGCTAAACTGTAAAAAGACACGCAGATTTATAGTGGTTCAGCCAGAATATGCCTACGTCCACTTTATATGTTATTTCTCTTCTCTTGTTTTGATTACAAGTACAAAGCTTTGATACAAGTAAAAGAAAGTTGTTTGAAAGTTCTCTCCGTGCTTGAGCTCTCAAACTTGTCCCCATTGTTGTACCCCTGCCCCTCTATTTATAGAGTGAGGTTGGGAGCAGGGGTCTTGGATGTATATAGCTGCTGGTGGGCCTGGGCTGACGTGATCTGGCCTGGCACGTCTTGGTCCGGTAGCGTTTGGTCCGGTGGTAGGAGGTTGGTTCGGCATTGTCTGAAGGAGGTTGGTTCGGCGGTCTCGAAAGAGGGTTGGTTCGGCGGTCTCGAAAGAGGGTTGGTTCGGCAGTCTCGAAAGAGGGTTGGTTCGGCGGTCTCGAAAGAGGGTTGGTTCGGCAGTCTCGAAAGAGGGTTGGTTCGGCGGTCTCGAAAGAGGGTTGGTTCGGCGGTCTCGAAAGAGGGTTGGTTCGGCAGTCTCGAAAGAGGGTTGGTTCGGCAGTCTCGAATATGGTTGGTCCGGTTATGGAGTCTGCCGAATGGACATGGCGGGATGAGAATGCCGGATGGGCATTGTGGGATGCGAATGCCGGATGGGTTTCTATTAGGCATGGATACCGAATGAATTCCTGCCGAATGGGCCCTGGAGAACGTCAATGCCGAATGATTTTAGGTAGGCCTGGGTGGATGCATCTGGCTGTTTGGTCTCGAGGTCTTCTGGGTGAGAACACACCCAACAACAGATGTTTGTAATCGAGTATGCTGCTAAGTTTGATGAGCTATCTCGATATTGCTATGCTTTGGTTGACACTGATGTCAGAAGGAATGAGAGATTCATTAGAGGTTTGAGACCAGAGCTAGGCAGGATGGCTAAGACTCATATTAGAGAACCTTATCATGTGATGGTGGAGATGGTCGTTCGCCATGAGAAGATGCTTGCTGTTTCAGCTAGGGAGAAGTCAGTTGAGTCCAGGGTTTTCAAGAAAGAAAAAGGAAATTCTTTAAGAAGAAAGGAACCTAGAAAAGGGAGGCCGCTAAGAAGGCAAAGGTTGATTTAGTGTGTTATAAGTGTGATAAGAAGGGCCATTATGCCCATGAGTGTAGAACTAGTAAAGGAAAGAAGCCCGCTGAGATGAAGAATGTGAAATGCTTCAACTGTGACCAAGTTGGGCATTATAAGAACCAGTGTCCAGAGCCAGTCCGGACGGATAGAGGGAAGGTGTTTGCTATTGGACCACCATCTTCTACTAAACCCACTGCAGCGGAGAAAGGGAAAAACTATGATGGAAGGTACGCTTTTGATTCAGAGTATACCTATTAAGGTAGTTTTTGATGCCGGTGCATCCTATTCATTTATATCTCAGTATTTGGTTGATAGGTTATGTATAGAACCCACATACCTTATTACTTCCTTAAGGGTTGCGAATCCAATAGGATGGTATGCAACTCTTGGGATGAGTTGTGACCAGTTAGAACTTGATTTGTTAGGACATAAGTTTGCATGCAGTTTGTATGTTTTTAATTTCGTAGATTTCGGGATCATCTTAGGTATGGATTGGTTGGGTAAGTATGAGGCTAGGATATTTTGTAAGGATTGGGAAATATCATTGAGGCACCCAAATAGTCATATCCGAATCATTTTCTCGGTGGAGAATTCCAGTAAGAGTGTTTGTGCTTTGTTGAGTGCCATGGAGGTTGAAGAAGAGCTTAGTAAGGTTCATGTGGTTAGAGAGTTTGCAGGTGTATTCGAGTCGGTCATTGGATTAAACCCGAAACAAGCAGTTGAGTTTCGGATAGATCTTGTACCGAGAGCTGAACATGTCAGTAGACCACCTAGCAGAATGACACCAACAGAGATGAAGGAATTAAAGGTGCAATTAATGGATCTTGAGGAAAGGAATTTTATTAGACCAAGCAGTTTGCCTTGGGGAGCAGCTGCAGTGTTTGTGAAGAAACCAGATGGGTCGTTTAGGATGTGCATCGACTATCGTAAGTTAAACAAGAGGACGATCGAAAATAGGTACCCTCAGCCAAGGATTGATGATCTATTTGATCAGTTGAGTGTAGCCAGAGTGTTTTCCAATTGGACTTGGCGACGGGGTTCCATCAGTTGAGAGTGGCAGAGGATAGTATTCCTTTGACTGCATTCTGAATTAGGTATGGTTCATATGAGTGGTTAGTAATGCCATTCGGATTGACGAATGCACTTTCTTTCTTCGTTGATTTAATGAACCGGGTTTTCAAAGAGCACTTGGATAGGTTTGTGTTGATGTTCATAGATGACATTTTGGTGTACTCTAAAGATGAAAGAGAGCATGAGATTCATCTTGGAGTGGTGTTTGAGACACCGAGGCAGAATCAGCGGAATGCGAAGTTTTCAAAGTGTAATTTCTGGAAGAGAGAAGTTAAGTTTCTTGGTCATGTGGTTTCAGAGGAAGGACTGTCAGTTGATCCAGTTAAGATCGAGGCGGTCAATAATTGGAAGAGACTAGAGACGGTAACCGAGATCAGGAGTTTTCTTGGACTTGCTAACTATTACAGGAGATTCATCAAGGATTTCTCGTGTATAGCAGCGCCTTTGACTAAGTTGACTAGGAAGGACATGAGGTTTGTTTGGTCCGACAAATGTAAGGAAACATTCCTTAAGTTAAAGCATTTGTTAACTAATGCTCCAGTGTTAGTAGTTCTGGATGGTAACCAAGTGTTAGTAATATACACTGATGCATGTGGTACTCTATTGGGAGCAATGTTGATGCAGAGAGGCAAAGTTATTGCTTACGCTTCTAGGCAGCTTAGACCGCACGAAGTTAGATATCCAACTCATGACTTGGAGTTAGCTGCAGTGAATTTTTCCTTGAAGATTTGAAGGCGTTATCTTTTGGGAGAGAGATTTGAGTTGTATACCGATTTTAAGTCATTAAAGTATTTATTCTCTCGGAAGGAGTTGAATATGAGACAACTGAGGTGGCTGGAGTTTTTGGCTGCTTATGATTTCGGTATAGAGTATACTTCGGGAAAAGAAAATTAGGTAGTAGATGCTCTCAGTAGAAAACATCAGAATGTGGTGTTAGCAATGTTAGTAGAATGGAAGGATCTAGAAGCTTTAGCCAGTTGTGGGGTGCAGTTGAGATCTACTGCTAGTTCTAGTCAGAGTACTGCCATATTTTCTTGTTTAGCAGTGCGACCAGTGCTGATTGAGAAGATAGCTTCTGAGCAGAGAGAAGACCCAGTTTTAGCTGAGAGGATTAGAAAGCTTGTGGTTGGATTAGAGATTGATGACCTAAAGGATTTTAATCTTGATCAAAGCGGATGGTTGAGAAAGAAGGGACGGTTATGTGTTCCAAGTGTAGAGAACTTAAGGAGAGAAGTTCTAGAAGAGTGTCATCAATCAAAGTTTACGATTCATCCTGGAGGAAACAAGATGTATCAAGATATGAAGATGAGCTTTTATTGGGAAGGCATGAAGAGGGATGTTGGCTTGTGGTTTAGGCAGTGTATTAACTGTCAACAAGTGAAAGCCGAACATCAGAAGCCAAGTAGGTTACTTCAGCCTTTAGATATTCCAGTTTGGAAGTGGGATTCGATATCGATGGATTTTATAGACGGGTTTCCAAGGAAAAATAGATGAAATGAAAGCATATGGGTTATAGTGGACAAGTTGACCAAGAGTGCCCATTTCATTCCGGTAAAGTCAACCAGGACGACACCTATTTTAGCAAAGTTGTTTATGAAGAACATAGTTAGACGTCATCGGATTCCTAGTAGAATAGTCAGCGATAGAGATGCATTGTTCACTAGCGAATTTTGGAGGAGTCTACAAGAGGTATTTGGTACCAAGCTCAAGATGAGTACAGCTTATTATCCACAGAAGGATGGGCAGACAGAGAGAGTCAACAAGGTACTCGAAGATTTGTTGAGGGCTTGTGTATTGGACTTTGGTGGATCTTGGGAAGATCACCTACATCTGATTGAGTTTTCCTATAATAATAGTTATCAAAGTAGTATAGGAATGGCGCCTTTTGGAGCTTTGTACCCCCCCCCCCCCCCGATAAATGAATCAATACGTTTTGCTCGAGCTCCATCATGTACTATTCCTATTTACCAACCCAATACAAATTGGACCATGCAGATCGCTAGCATGCTGGTTAGAGACCGGAGACAGATTGGTTTTAGGTCCAGATTTGGTTAGAGAGACGTCGAAAAAGATTGAGTTAATCTGAGGACGGATGGAGGAAGCTCAATCCAGGCAGAAGAGTTACGCATATAAAAGGCATAAGGACTTAGAGTTCTCAGTAGGTGACAAGGTTTTCATTAAAGTATCATCGAAAAAGGGTGTGGTACGATTTGGAAAGTCGGGAAAGTTGGCCCCAAGGTACGTTGGTCCATTTCAGATTATAGAAAGGATTGGAAAGCTCACTTACATAGTAGAGTTCCCGAGCACTTTTGCAGGTGTCCATAATGTATTTCATATTTCTCATCTTCGTAAGTATGTGCATGATCCAGAGGCTACTATTCCCCAGACAGAGTTGGAGTACTTGGTAGTAGAGCCCGATTTGACTTTTGTTAGACAACCAGTTCGGGTTGTAGCGAGAGATGAGAAGAAATTGAGGACCAAGACAGTCAAATTGGTGAAGGTTTAGCGGAGTGACAACGAGAAAGACTATACTTGGGAGACGGAGGACAAGATTCAAGAGGATTATCCTGATCTATTTTGATCGTATGTCTATAGTAGATTTACATAGATTGGTTGCTAGGAGATGTTACAGATGATTGCTATGTTTGCTAGTTAGTCCTTACCGAATTTCGAGGATGAAATTCTTTAAGGAGGGGAGCCTATAACACCCTTAATTTTATTAACATTATTTAGGAGATTTAACTAGA
The DNA here is from genome assembly GCA_030737815.1 of Allium fistulosum. Lineage (NCBI taxonomy): Eukaryota > Viridiplantae > Streptophyta > Magnoliopsida > Asparagales > Amaryllidaceae > Allium > Allium fistulosum. Next base: position 861,660,298 of record CM060905.1, on the reverse strand, counting down.
ATAAATTAAATAGAATAATGTAGATAAGGAGATTGAGGGTGATTAATAAACTAGGTGGCCGTGCTTATTTAATCTAATGAACTTATATAAATGGTTAGAAAATTAAACATAAGGGCATTAGGGCAAATAACCATATTTCCCACCCTTATACCTTTCTCATTAGGTCATACACATTCATTTTACTCAAAAATAAAATTATAACCGTAAGAAGTGAAAGCAAGGCCAGCCATTAGAAAGAAAGAAGAGAAGAGAAAATCAACTTAAAAGCTTAGGATTCAAGCTAGAGAAATCAATCTCAATCAAACTTTAATTTCCTTATCTAGTCTAAGATGAATAATAATTTCTACATCTCTATTTTGATTTTAACATCATATGGTTCAGATTTTAGGATAAATCTATTTTATGATATATTGAATGATGATATGCTTGATTTTGATTTACATATGTATTGAACAAGGTTGTTTAAAAAGTAGATATACACGATTTTAGGGTAAAACCGAGATGAAATGATTTTTAAATGCCATGGGAAAATTTTATGTTATAGAAAACATGATTTGAAGATGGGTTTCAATTTTCGTAATTTTTTGAGTTTATATCGATTTTATATAAATTTTCTAGTGAATAAAATAATTTATTGGGTTATAAATTATTTACGGCTAAAATAAAGATTATTTGGGTTTGAAATTTTTATCTGTTGGAAAACATATTAAAATAGATTTTTTTGGGATTTTTCCATATTTTCCTAAGTGTTTTAATGAATATATAAAATTATTTAAGGTGTGAGACTTAAATGTTTTATATATTTAATTAAGGAGAAGGGGCATTTTATAAAATAAAATTATTATTTATTTCTAAAAATTAGTGGCAGCATTTTCTGAAAAGAAATTGTTAGCCAATGAGAATTTGACAAACAAAGGCAGATTAGTTGAAAAGTTATCTTTTTTAGTTAAAAACAAAGAAATCATACTTTTAGCATCTTTCAGCCTTTTACAGTAATAAACCTTCCAACCCAGACCTTTCGACTAAGTCGAAGGGTTATTCGACCAGGTCAAACCAATGCATATGGTATCAAGTTACTTGGTACGTAATGAATTGGACAAAGTCGAAGGGTTCTTAGTCGAATGGTTGGTGGCCAAAGAGGTTAGGGTATGCTTGTTTTATAAACCAAAAGCTTTCACCTACTTTGCTTTCGAATTAGAGCTTTCGACTTGGTTGCCTTCAACCAGGTCAAATGTTTAAAAAGAAAGGTTTTAAACCTTTCGACAAAGTCGAAAGGTTATTGCTGCTTTACCACTATTTTGTTTTGGAACCTTTCGACACGGTCGAAAGGGTACTGCCACTTATCATTGTTTTGTTTTGAACCTTCTGACACAGTTGAACGGTTATAGCCGCTTTTTCCAACCTTTTGAAGTCGTTGTTTTCGACAAAGATGAAAGGTTTACTTGTTTTATAAACCAACCGCTTCTCCCATTGCTTTCGAAAGGTTTCAAAGCTTTCGACTTAGATGATTTACCCTTGTTTTATGATTGAAGTATAACCTTAACTTTCGAAGGAGTTGCTTTAAAAGGCGGAGGTCTATTGTTTTAAATGAAATGTTTTAAAGCTTTCAAAGTAGAACTTTCGACAAGGTCGAAAGGTTGCTTCCATCGTAGTCGAAAGGTTTTAAAAGAGGACATCCCCATGTTTTAATTTGAACCCAATAAGTTTTCAAAAGGTAAGATCCAATGGTGTCGAAAGGTTTATATTTTAAGAGTTGAATGCTTTCGAAGGGTTTGAATTGCTGAATGGTTTTGAGAGGTTTGGATTCGAAAGGTTGTTTTGAAGACCTTTCGACAAGGTCAAAAGATTTGGTTTTAAAAAGATTAGAAAACCCATACTCTAATTTTTAAAGGAAATCCTATGGCTTATATAAAGGAGTTTTGTAAGGGTTTTTAAGTATGTAATTTTGAAGAAGTATTGCCTTGATAAAAATATAAGTTAAAGGTGTAACAATGTTTAATGATATGTACTTCAAGGACCTTAAACCTACAGGAGTGTTATTGTTAATTAATGTTTTACTTCTTCAAATATGAGTATATTCACATGATAACCCATAACTGTGGTTTGTGAAAAAAGGGGTAAAAGAACCAGTAGGTTAACTCAAATAGTGAATATAAATTACTTAAACTTCTGAATGAGTAGAATTGCATCCATGGAGTCGGGGTGACCAAAAATATAGGATGCCTAAACTTTGTAGTTATTGGTGCATACCAAGAGGTTCATAGTAAATCGATGAAAACTATGATAAGGTAGTTATTGGTGCATACCAAGAGGTTCATAGTAAACCCATGAAAACTATGATAAGGTAGTTATTGGTGCATACCAAAAGGTTCATAGTTAACCCATGAAAACTATGCATAAGGACAAATGGCAGGGGCTAATTGGCTTGTAATGAACCCATGAAAACTACATCCGGATTAAGAATTGACATCAGTCAATAGGTTACTAGTAAACCTATGAAAACTAGGATAAGTAAGTGGCTAATGGAAGTATCAGTAGGTTCCTAGTCAACTCATGAAAACTAGGATATGCAGTGAGTTACTGGATAAATCCATAGGTTCCTAGTCAACCTATGAAAACTAGATAAGGTGATTAGTTATTGGAATGACTAATAGGTTTAAGAGGACACATGAATTAATTAAGTTAACTAGTAGCAGCCTATAGGTTCTTAGTGATCCCATGAAAAATATGAATAGGACATGGTATCTATTAGTTATAACAAGGTTATTAGTAACCCATGAAAACTAAAAAGGTTAATAGTGACCCTAAAAACTATAATAATGACAGGGTGTCAGATTAAACTGGGAATGGGAAAATCTTATATATTTTTAAGTATGCATATCATCATAATGTTTTGAAATGTATGTTTTAACCATTGTGGATGCAGGAGCACAGAATTTGGTTTTATAAAGGTTTTAGGATACCGGTGAGGGGAAAACTCGTTCCGCTAAGCGGCACGGTCTCACTAGATATCTAAAAGGATTGAGATGTTTGATTATTATTCATACTAGGCTTTATGTCTGACTCAAAGTTTTTGTTTTCCCCTTAAACTCTCGGGTACTCAATTGATTTTGAGTAGTTCGAGATTTAAGGTTCGCAGATTTTCTTTTCCAATGAATAAAGTTTCCGGAGGCGTGTAGGAGGCAAATAGTTATTTAGAGTTTTTCTTTCCGTTGTGTGCTTTGTTTGTAAAGGCGGATTTATTAGCTTTACTATATTCTTTGATCAACCAAGGGGGCATCTTCATATGTCACTCTTGGCGTATTTGTAATAATTATATTTTGTTGAACGTGGTTAACGTAATTTTGGGACTATGTAATGAACAAGAAATGTTTTGGATTGAATGTGGAAATACGTTTTTTGAATTGTTAATTTTTTTTCATATTTCTATGATCTGTGTATCAATGTATCTAGCACCGTCTTATTTGGTCGCTGAAGTTTAATAACTATGGATAATTACAGCCTCCATAGCCGTTAGTTTTGGGCCTCCAAGTAAGGGGATGTTACATTCCGGAGCTCCGGAGCAAGGAAAAGAAGAGGAAGCGCTGCCGAAGTGCTGCCAGAATCAATTTGGTAAGATATGGAAAAGATTGGTGGAGTGGAGCCATAAACGAGTACTCAACTTAGAAATAATTATATGAATGTTTAAATTATAAATTTAAATGCTTGGTCAATAACTTGGTTGATTATATGGTTGATTTTATGGATGTTGATATGGTTGATAACTTGGTTGTGATAAATTATGAGAAATCATAATAAAAAATGGTTAAGTAATTAACAATGATTAATTAATGAAAAAAATCCATGTGGATGTGTATATGAAATTATTTAGCCTCTTAATGGTTTTGAAAATATAAAAAGGTTGAAAAGGAATATTATAATAATATAATATTAGGAGATGATTTAAAAGTGAAAAAGAGATTTAATATGGAAAATATTGGTTTAAATGTTGAAATTGTTTGTAAATGCTTTATAAACATTAAAAATTCAATTTGGAGAATTTTTGACAAATAATGAATTTGGGTCAAAAATAGGCGCATCGCGTAACGGTAGTTCACGATTTCGCATCGTAAAAGTTAAATCCTATTATAGGATTGAATCGGAGTCAGTTTTCTTTGCAATAAGAATTTTATAAACTCTTATAACTATAGTTTTAAGATAAACTAAAAGGATCAAGATTATTTTTAGTAAATTTTAAAATATGAGAAATCAAGTTTTCGATAAAATCGCTTTTTGGCAGTTCGGGGGGCCAAAGTAGCAAATGTTCTAAATACGTATTTTTAAAATGTTTAAAAATATAGAATAAATTTTATAAATCATTTAAAGTGTTTTAAAAGTCGTTTGAGTTGGAAAAATTAACATATATGAAGTAAAAATGTTGTTTTGATCAAAGAAACTTTCATACACTATTTGCAACACTTTTTCGCAGCACTTTTGACAGCAGCTTTATAACTAGTGAAATTTGATTTTAAACTTAACCATTCTTTTTCATATCTTTTATAAATGGTTTTTAAAGAATAATTAAGTGTTTTAAAAAATTATTTGGAAGTTTTATAAATCATTTCTAAAAGCGAAAGGAGAATGCGAAATCATTTCTAAAATGTAAAACGAGATGTGTAACTAAGGTTAGGGATGTAGCAACTAGTGCCCTGAACTTACCTGGCCTCTATTTTCTCTTTTAGGCGAGGGGTGGAACAGATTGAAAGGAAAACCCGGATGCTCTAAAATAATGTTTTCTAATATGAGATTTGAATAAATGATTTGGAAATATTTTCTAAGTAAAAGGTGGATTGATTTTGGAATTATTCCAAGATTAAAAAGGTTAAAATTTACCAAATGATTTGACGAATGAGGCTTAATGATTCCATACACTTTTAAGAAGATAAATTGAATAATTTAAAATAATATGTCTCTCTAAGATATTTATGTATGAATAAAAAAGATGAATTAAATTGATTGATAAATCACATATGAACTTAACATCTTTTTAATTGACGATTGGTGCGAAGGAACCGGGGTCGGTGGGTAATTCTTATCCGAAAACCACTTCGAACCAATATATACATTTGAAAGTGAAGACATGTTAAAGATGATGATTTTTGAAGACCAGAGATCTTCAGAATGTAGGGATTGCTGTCATGAGTCCCAAGAGTTTACCCCCACATTATATTTATATGGCAGTGGTGTCTACATTCTGAAAATCTTCATTGTATTAAAAACCGAAGATCTTCATAGTAGAAGGACTGCTTATTGCCATTTTCTAGGTCGCTCCCAATATAGAGATATTTATTATAGCAGTGGTCCTATCGTATTTTGATATCTTTGTAATGCAAGGATTACTCATTACTGATCCTAGGGGTAATTCCCAAAAAAAGGATGTGGTAGGAGGAGTGCCTTCGGTTTCGTTCAGTCGCAGAATGAACTTGTATGGGCGAATGTCTAACATTGCATTTCTAAGATCACAATGTTGACTTTTACAAACATACATTTGCTTGGTGGCGGAGAAGGCAACTTCTCTTAGCTTAACACCCTTCTCTGAGTTGTACAGCTCAGAGGTTGTATGTTCGTGGAAGTCAATAGTGGTCGAAGGAATGACTGTGTGGCATTCTAAGTGGAATTTGCTTTGTGGAAAAATAAAGCGTGGCTTCTTAAATAGCAAAGCATGGCTTTATTAAAATTGAGCGTAGCCTCACGAGCCTCACATCCCCAAAGATGATACGGGTAATTATGTGGTCTGAAGGACATGTATTTCAGGCTATCGGTTGTATGAGTATGGAGGAGTCCAGTGGAGTCTGGATCCTCAAGGCATTTATTTTAATATAGTGGCTTGCTTGTGAGAAGCGATAAGGCAATCGAATATTGGTAGTGTAGCAAGTGTAGTTCCAAGTGGCTTGCTTGAGAAAAGTGATAAAGGCATTGCGGGAACTATGTTTGCTATGTATGGATCGAAGGAAAAGGCCACTAGTTCCCTATCATGTTGGAAATCCAATTCCTATACGAGCTTTACGGTTTTGATTGTAGTCCCAAAGTAGTTGTAATGCTTTGCAAACATTTCAGCTACCCCTTTTGGTATCATATATTTTGTTGACCTAGTCTGGATATATTACCATAGACTTAGTCCGGGTATTGATTCTTTCGTTGTGTAAATATTTATTTGAAAAGTGTTTTCAAACAAATGTCATTAAGAATAATATCAAATGTTTTGATATAAAGTATTTTGGTCATAAGATAAAAACCTATCCATATTTATGCGTGGGCATGGTCTTATGAGATACCCTTCATTTCATAGGTTTTGATTGACATCAGCATTTAAGATTTCGAATATCTCACGCTGAAGCCTAATCTAGGTATTTTTTATACTCGGGTCAGGTCCGAGTAGTTTCAGGTTTAGTTGAAGACGCTTGGAGTTTCCAGAGGAGAGCTGAAGATCTTCATCTACGTAAGGACGTATTCTATTATCTGCTGCATCTAGTGCATTTGTTTTTACATTTATAAGGACAGAGGGTTTGTAACTGTTCAGGCTAAATCCAGGTTAGACTCTGATATTGTATTCAAAATTTTCCACTGTGAAGGTTATATATTGAAATAATATATGTTGTTCCATTCACGTGAGAGTCTGTTCTATCTTTATTTTCATTTTCCCTTAACAATCGAGCTTTCTTGCACTTGGATTTGCCGCACGATGATGTATTAGTGTCGATTTTCAAGGGTCGAAAATCCTGGTCGTTACAATAAAGTACAAAATTTATCAATTTTCTAGCTTCAAAAACATGTTGTCAATTTTGTAGTTAGAAGGAAAAAAATTTCAATCTAATATAGCAGAAGGACAAAAGTTCAGTGAGAAAGACAGTGCCACTGTGTAATATCAGTGTTGTAAACTATAGTAGCAGTTTGAAGTATATAACACTTTTTGGTTTGTAGTAGTATTTTTTTATTTGTAATATCATTTTGTAGGTAGAGTGTGTAATCTTAGACTACAATGCTATTTTGTAGTAGCATTTTATGAGTTATAATAATAATTTTAATTGAATTAAATAATAATAAAATAATACTATATAGTATCAGGTTTTTTCAACATTGTCTGTTGTATTTTACTTGTAATAAAAATTACAATTGTAGTATTATTTTATTTTATTTTTTAATACTTATTATGCTTGTAGTAGCAATTTCTAAATTTTAGTTGTTTTCTTGGAATTGTAGTAGTAGTTTATACACATCTAATCGTATTTATGAATTATAGTAGCAGTTTATGAATTATAGTACGAATTATAGGATTAGTTTATGAATTTTAGTAGCAGTTTCTGAAAAGAAGTACCATTTTATAGATGAAGTGTGCATTATTATGTTTTGTAGTAGCAATTTATGAATTTTAATTTTTTGAATTGTAGTAGCAGTTTATACACATTTAATAGTATTTACGAATTATAGTAGTAGTTTATACACATTTAATAGTTTTATGAATTATAATATCAGTTTTATATACATTTTATGTTTTTTGATAGTAGCAGTAATGATACTGTATACACATTTTTATAGTAGTAATTTTATACACATTTGATAGTAGAAGTTTCATACACATTTGATAGTAGTAGTTTTTTGATAGTAGTAGTTTTATACACATTTGATAGTAGCAGTTTTTTGATAGCGAATATATATTTGATTGTAGAAGTTTAATAAACATTTGATAGTAGCAGTTTTTTGATAGTAGAAATAAATGATAATGTGCAGTATTAGTTTTTCTATATTTTTTAAATTAATATTGCACCTTTTCTTTATGTATAGTAGAATATGTATTGATGGTGATTATGAAGGAGTAAATTTAAATTGAAAAAGTAGAAGTATGTGTATATTTTAGCTTATAATGACATTAATGATATTGCATAGTATCATTTTATTTAATAAAAGGAAACTCGTACTACATAGTAGAAGTGTTGAACCTGCTACTCAAATTTTAGATTTTGGCGATTGTGGTGATGTTGGGAGTGGCAGCGAGGCTGGTGGTGCAAGTGATGGTGGGGATGGTGGTGCGAGGAGTGGTGGTTGGTAATTTTGGTAGTTTGTCCTTATGACTAATTTTGGAAGAATATTTGTCCTTGTGGCTAAAATATGGAGATTGTGTCCATGAGGCTAAAAAAATACAAACTTTTGTCCTTTAAACTAATTCCTCCTATAATATATTATGGCTTCAGATAAACAAGCCAACCATTTGCTAGCTATGGTCTATTAATTAAAAGTCTCTGTTATTTGCTACAAGTTGCCTTTTGTATAGTTTCTTAGGAAAATATTAGATATGTTGCCTTTGTTTTTTCTAGAGGATCATAGTCCTTGCATATATACCTTACATGTACTATTCATTATTAAAAATATAATTAGCTTACTTATTAACATGTTGTACACTATAATTTGCTCATGCTATACACTTAGTATATCAATAATCTATTATTAATCTTGTTTTGTAGGAAAATAGTAAATTATTTGAAAGTGTTCCACAATCGAGCTAGAGAATAAATTATAAAGAATGTGCACATTCTCAAGTACTGGGGCAAGAAAGATCGGGTCGACTAAGAGCGATGGGAAGAACTGTGAGCCTCACTTGAGCAACTTTAGCGTAGGTTAAGGATAAGAAAACATTGCAACTTGAAAATATATTGTTAGACTTAGAGTAGAAATTTCTGCAATTGGTGAAAAATAAAATGAGATCCATCTCTTGTCTATAGAGTTTGAAGGAAATATTTGCTAGTTGTTATTATGATTGTATTCCATGTTATTATGGTTGAGCACTACATGTTAAGCTAACGTTATAATGCTTTTTTTTTGGTTTTGCAGGGTAGACATAGTTGGACATAAGTAAACACACCTTTAGGGCCCTAGGTATGTTGTATTATTGGTGTGACATCATTTACAACAACCCTGATTTTACTATTGCTTAAATAAAACAAATAAAGATTTAAATTTGAGATATAAATAAGAAATTTGATTTCCTAAAGTATTAAAGTTGGAGAAATTATAATTTTAGTGTTTTATTTAAATAATAGTTTGAATAAGAATTTGGATTGATAATTCTAAAATGTCTATTTGATTTGAAAAGCAATATATGGAATTTAATGATGTAAATTCCATATTTTAAAACATATTTGAGATTAAGTTAGAATTTTCTCTACATTGTATAAATTTATTCTGAATAAAATTAAGTTAGTTGTGTTCAAACAATAAAGGAGCGTTATAATTGACCATTTATTGTAAATAAAAATATTTTTTTGTTTTAGATATTTGAAAAGAGGTTGAATAATTGTTTAATTTTTGGTTCTTTCTTTTTAATGAAAAATAAGTGATTGATATACATTGTAGTATTTATGTATAAAATTTTTGAAGATAAAATTAATTTAAAATATAGGTTTAAAAGTGAGATAATAAGTGAAAATGGTTTATGTCTTTCTTATTGGGTTTTATTACAAGCCAAAGCCCAATAATAGTGTCACCAAAAAGAAAACTCATCCTTACAGTTTATTGTACGTCCATTTCCTCAACTATAGAAAACCGTGAAACCATTTTTGATCTTGCTCTCAAACCTAGCCTCTCTTAAATGATCATGCTTTAATTCAAATAAAATTATAGAAAATCTGAGAAATTCAAGGTAAGGTTTTTAAATCCAATTCTATCTTCTAGCCTAATTGATTTCAGTTTACAGTGTTTGTAATAAGCTTCTCTTTTCTATTTTGGTTGAACAAATTCTAGGGCTTTCTAGTTGAATAAAAAATCAAGCTACTGTTATGATTTATTGCCTAATGCTAGAAAGAGAGGTGAGTTGAATTTACAACTATCTCTATATTATTTGCATGCTTGTGTGGTTGAATAAAAATTGATGTTTTAATAAAGAATTTGAATTGAGTTGTTGTATGAAGTTATCTAGTTTGCTAAAAACCCTAATCCATGAAGAATTAGAGAACAATAATGAGATCATTGATGTTGTGATGCTTTGTGTAATTGTTTTGGTTTCATGCAAGTCTTAATCGCATACATATGACCCTAGTGCGAAACACCATCACCGAGAAGTCGATCAGAGGGGTTTTTGGAGTTGGAACAGCTCTAGATTTCATCCCCGTCGATGCATCGGTGGTGCACACTGGTGGACCGGTGGGCAGTAGCCTGGAGCTATTTCAGCTCCAGGAAAACTGCCCTGATTCACACATTCGGTGGTTCGTTATTTGTGTAACATCCCCTATTTTAAGTTCCTAAGGTAAGCGCTACAGATGCTGCAGTCGTTTATAGTATTAACTTTTGGTGACAAAATACAGTAATGTTAATGAATATCAGAAGCACAAGAATATGAAAAAAATCAACACAGATTTCAAAACAGCTTTTTTGATTACATGTCAAATCAATATTTCATATTCAATCGCATAATCCCAAAACGATTCTTAGGTTTTGATCAAGTATAATTACTACAAATTATGCCAAGTGCGACATATGAAGATGCCCCCTTGGATGATCAGAGTACTAGATAGATAGACATATCAGTCATAAATACATCACAGCGGAAATAATCCTAAATAACACCTACATAGCTAGTTTTTCCTTCTACACGTTTTCGGAAGTTTACTTGTCCAACCTATTAAACCTGAAAGTCCTTAACTCTCAATCTACTCAAATTAATTTTTGAGCATCCGAGAGTTTAAGGGGAAAAAATAAACTTTGAGTCAGACATAAAGCCTGGTGTGAATAATTCTATTACATCTTGGTTTACTGATATTAAGTGAAACCACACCGCTTAGCGGATGGGTTTCCCCTCATAATATCCTTTTAAAATTATATCTTTTGCAAATCAAAATCCTGCAATCAAACTGATTATAGCAACAATAGCAAAAACATATATGCATATAAATTAGGTAATCAATGGACCATCTGTCTGAACATTATAGTTTTATCTGGCTAATTATTAACCACTGGCTGACATAGGCCTACCAGACATTATATATATTATAACTTCTGTCAGATACAATACTGGATGATCTGTCCTTAACTTACTTCTTTAAGGGTCATCAGCTGATCATAATGGTTTTGCAGGCTCACCAATAACCTACCTCTACTCTGTGTATTCCTTTATGTGTGTAATATCATTTTAGTCTTACATGTGACAAAACCTACACACTGGAATTGGACTTATATAAGCTAGGGGCTACTACCTAAAGTATAGGGTATGACCCCAGACCAGTCCCATCCGGTATTCTAATATCTGAGTCATATACTTAGGGTTAACTACCCTATTCAAATTTCATTTCCTTATAAACAATCTTTAAAAATGATTTACCATTGAAATCAAATATTTATAAAACAAGGAAATCATACTCTCTGCTTTACTCAAAACACTTATGCCATGATATATCCTTTGCAAAACAATATTGATGAAAACCTAAATCATTAGGATTATCTATTCGTTTGAAATAAGTTAAAGGCCTTTTTAACTTAGAATACATTAGACTATAAAGCCAAAACAATACCTTCGAAGCCATTGTTTAAAATTTAAACAATCCCTTTCGAAATCATAGAAATCATCCCTTTCGAGATCATAGCTTAAAACCGTAGACATCCTCTTTCGAAACCATTTAACCTATCTTTTGAAAGCATTGGAAACATTCCTTTAAAAACACTTAAAAACATACCTTTCGAAGCACTTAAAACATATCTTTCGAAACTCTTAAAACATACCTTTCGAAACACTTAAAACATGACTTTCGAAAGGCTTAAAACATACCTTTCGAAACACTTAAATCGTGCCTTTCGAAAGCATTGGGTTCAAGTAAGAATTTTGTGGAAACATAGCTTCAAAACCATTTAAAAGTATTACTCTCGAAACCATTGGGTTCAACATTTAATATAACTATAGGGTCAAAGAGAACAGATGCATAAGCATCACTTTTGAAAGCACTTATCTCAAGTAAAATAATTGCGAAAGAGAGCAACTTTGAAACTACCCTTTCGAAATCATCGCCTCCGAAACTATTAGTAAAAGCGGCTAAGACACCCCTTTCAAAAGCATTAAGAAGGCGGATTCAATATTAAGAAGAAGAAAGTCTTCCTTTCGAATACATTATTTTAAGGTCATAAAGAAAAGCGGCCCCTAACTAATGCAAAAGTATAAATGCAGCAGCTAGAGTATCGAATTGGTTCAAAAACGGCAACCCTTTCAAAAGCTTCTCTTTAAAAACAAAGGCAAGTTAATGGATTCGAAAGCTAATAAAGGTGGCATCAACTCTTTCGAAAGCATACTTTTGACGTCGTCCTTTCCTTTCGCCTTTCTCCAATACACTACGTACCATGTGCGGGATACCATGTGCCTTAGTTTCGAATGGGTGCGAAAGGTTTACTGGGTATGGTGACGGAAGCAAGCAGTGGAAGTAAAGAAGTTGGAATTTGAAATAAAACTGATTTTTATGCTTTTTAAAGTAATTCCTTTTAACCTAACTTGCATAATTTACCAAAATAGGATTGGTTGCCAATCCTTTACCAAAATTCTATTCAAAAAAGGCTGCTGACTTCAGCATTAACAATTGAAACATTTTAAGCAAATAGGCCATTCTCCTTAATAAAACATTTAAAACATTTAACTCCACTAAATTAAATAATTTAATAACCATAGTAAAATACTTAGAAAAATCCCCAAATCAAAATAATTCAATTTAAATATGTTTTCTAACATATATAAATTTCAAACTCGAAAACATTATTTAATTTCCTTAAATAATTTAGACCCAAAATTATTATTTTCTCTCATAGGAAATTCATAATAAATCCACGATCACTTACAAAATTATAAAACTTGAAACCCACTTCTAAAATAATGTTTTTGACTATATATCAAAAACACAACTCATTTGGATGTCATTTGGTAGGTTTTCTTATCCAAACATATCATAAAATCTATATTAAACTATACAAATCATCAATTAGCATATATAACCATTTAATATATCAAAACATGGCATGATACTTGCAAAAATAATTTGGATCTACTTGAAACCGAAATCATGATCAAAAGTGAGATGGAAACTAATTATTCACCTTGGTTTTGCGTTAAGAAGGTTGAGATTTGCCTTTAGATTGATTTGCTTAAGCTTTATACTTGAATCCTAGCTTTTCTTCTCTTTGAATCCTCTTAATGGTTTTCGAGCGAGTTTCTTTAGGGTTTAAGTTTTGTTTGTGTAAGTTAAAATGAATGAGGAATGAAGAATGGAAGGGCTTATGGTATTGGAATAAAGGCTATCCCCATTTTACCCTTACCATATTCCTCCTACTTACTTTTTTTTAGTTCTCTTTTGCTAATATATTCATTAAGGCATGACTACTTCTTAACTAATAAATCTCAGTCTCTTAACTATCTACATTATTTTATTTTATTTATCCAATTAAATATTCTAAATAATGTTAGTAAAAAATTATGGTCATTACAGACTCCTCTCCTTAAAGAATTTCCTCCTCGAAATTACGATAAGGTACTTACAACAATCAAACATAAAGGTAAAACTTACCATCAAACATGTCAGGATAAGCATCTCTAATCCTGCCCTCGGTTTCCCTCTCATCGTCACTCCACTGGACTTTGACTAATTTGACTATCTTGTTCCTTAGTCTTTTCTCATCTCTCGCAACTATACGAACTGGTTTCTAACTATAGTCATATCTGGTTCCACTACTAGATCCTCTAACACAGTCGGTGTGATAGTAGTCTTTTTATCTCGAACACACTTCCTTAGATGAGAAATATGAAAAAAAAATTGTGGACTCCAGCCAAATTGTTCGGTAACTCTACCCTATACGCGAGTTTCCCGATCCTTTCTATAGTAGGAAATGGCCCAACGAATCTTGGTGCCAATTTCATGATTTTCCAAATTTGGTCAGTCCTTTCATTGGTGATACTTTGATGAAAACGCGTTCTCTAGCTGAGAACTCTAAGTCTTTCCGTATCTTATCAGCATAACTCTTCTGCCTAAAATGAGCTTCCTTTATTCTAGCCTGAATTAACTCAATCTTTTCTGCAGCTTCTTTAACCAAATCCGGACCAAGAGTTAATCTATCCCCGGTCTCTAACCAACAAACGAGAGATTTTCATGGTCTTCCATACAAAGCTTCAAATGGTGTCACCCCTATACTAGTCTAATAACTATTGTTATACGAAAAGTTGACTAAGTGTAGATGGTCTTCCCATGATCCTCCAAAATCTAGCACCCAAGCTCTTAATAGATACTCTAAGACTTTGTTAACTCTCTCTGTTTGCCCATCTTTTTGTGGATGGTAAGCAGTACTCATCTTGAGCTTGGTACCTAAAGTCTCCGTAGACTCTTCCATAAATCACTAGTGAATAAGGAATTTCTATCACTTATTATACCACTAGGAATTCCATGCAGTCTAACTATATTCTTCATAAATAACATAGCTAAATCTAGTGTTGTCCTGGTCGATTTAACAGGTATAAATTATGCACTCTTAGTCAATCTGTCCACTATAACCTAGATACTCTCATTCCCTCTATTCGACCTTAGCAACCCATTTATGAAATCCATTGAGATAGAATCTCATTTCCAAACTGGAACATTCAAAGGCTGAAGTAACCCACTCGGATTTTGATGTTCAACTTTTACCAGTTGACAGTTCAAACCCTGCCTCACCAATATGTCTACATCTCTTTTCATACCTTCTAAGAAAACTCCTTTTCATATCTTGATACATCTTAGTTCCTCCTAGATGAATAGTGAACTTCGAACAATGGCATTCTTTAAGGACCTCCTTCTTTAGGTTTTCTACATTTGGGACACACAATCATCCCTTCTTTCTCAACCACCCTCTCCAGTCAAGACTAAAATCCTTCAGATCATCAATCCCGATTCCGACCTCTAGCCTTTTAATCTTCTCAACTAACATTGGGTCATCTTTTTGCTTATATGCAATCCTTTTAATCATCATCGGTCGAACTTCTAAACATGATAACATGGTGGTTTCTCGAGTAGAACTAGCCTCTGATCTCCGTTCAACTCTACATGCAGTCAATGCTTCTAAATCTTTCCACTCAGTTACCATTGCCAATAATGCATTCTGATGTTTTCTGCTAAGTGCATCTACAACCTTATTTCCTTTTCCTGATGTGTACTTAATACAAAAGTCGTGTGCAGCTATGAACTCTAACCATCTCTGCTGTCTCATATTCAACTCCTTCTGAGAGAATAAATATTTTAGTGACTTATGATCTGTAAACAGCTCGAATCTTTCTCCCAAAAGGTAATGTCTCCACACCTTCGATGCGAACCACAGCTAATTCCAAATCATGAGTTGGATATTTAACTTCATATGGTCTGAGCTAACGAGAAGCATAGGTAATCACGTTACCTCTCTGCATTAACACAACTCCTAACCTTGTTCCCCACGCATCCGTTTATACCACTAAGTCCTGATTCCCCTCTAGAATAACCAACATAGGTGCATTAGTCAATAAATGTTTCAGTTTCTGGAATGCCTCCTCACACTTATCAATCCAAGCAAACTTCACATCTTTTCGAGTTAGCTTAGTCATTGGTGCGGCTATCCACGAGAAATCCTTAATGAATCTCCGGTAGTAGCCGACTAACCCAAGAAAACTCTTTATCTCGGTCACTGTCTCGGGTCTTTTCCAATTATTCACTGCCTCAATTTTAGCCGGATGTACTAACAATCCTTTCTCTAAGACTACATGACCAATGAACTTCACTTCCTTCTTCCAAAAGTGACACTTCGAAAACTTTGTCTTCAACTGACGCTGTCTCAGTGTCTCAAGCACTATCCTAAGATGAACTTCATAATCTCTTTCATCCTTGGAATACATTAATATGTTGTTTATGAATACTAATACAAATCTATCCAGATGCTCCTGGAAGATTCTGTTCATCAAGTCCACGAAGAATGATGGCGCATTAGTTAGTCCGAACGACATTACTAACCATTTGTACGATCCATATCTGGTTCTAAACGCCGTTAAAGGAATACTATCCTCTGCTACTCTAAGTTGATGGAACCCTGTAACGACCCAGAATTTTGAACAAATTAAATTGAAAATATTTAATTAATTTTAAATATTTGAACGATGATTTAATTTGAATCCCGGATATAACTTTGAATTTGGAGATTAAATTATAAAATTTAATCTATTGAAACTGGATAAAAATTTGAATCTTCAATTTAAAGTTGTAGAAAAATATTTCGAAAGCTTTTACAATTCGTATTGATAACACTGAAAATAATAAAAGCTTCAGAATCGAATTTGAAAACAATTTGTTCAGTTTGAAATTTTATTGTTCGAATCGATATTTAAAAATAGCCGTCCAAGGCGCAGTCTCGGAATTTGACGAAACCAGTTCCATTGGGTCCGTAATATTTAATTATTGCCGGATTTCAAATTTCGTATTTTTCGGAACTGATATGAGAGCACACGGCGTATAAACGCGTCGAAATCAAATTGAGTTTAATTTGAAAATTAAAAATTTAAATTTATATTAATTAACATCGGCACGTTTTCTCCTTCATCCACGCCTAAATTCAAGCCGAGAATCACGAAAATAAATGGTGTACACCATGCCTCCTTTCATTTTCATAATCTCCCTCCTCAGTTCCAAATCGAACGAAGAAAACAATTAATGGCCGCGAATACCATTTTCTCTCAAATCAAAAGAAATCGCGACTTTCAAATTCTTCCCACTCTCTTCCTTTCTCGTTTATAAGTCGCGTTCATTCCACTCCCGTTCAATTTAAAGTTCAAACGAAAAAAATGGGGAGAAACACTCGCAGCGACACTGGGGAAGACTCGCGATTGGATTCGCGTTCGCCTGGAGGGCAGGTCGGAGAGGCGCGCCTGAATGTGGGATCGCGTGTGCTCGCGGTAGCGAGTCGTGGCCGAGGTTGGTGGTTCGACGTGACTAAATTAGGCTAGGCGATGGGTGCTCGAACTCGTGAACGCGACTGTTCTTGAGGGGAGGCTGGGAACTTTAACTGCTCGTCACTATTTGGGTCGCGATTGTAGAGGGAGGGTGGCACGTAGATGGGCTCGACATCGAGAATCGTGGCTGGTGATTCACCAGAGTTGCGTCGTGCTCTTCGATTGGAGGAGTTGCGATCAGATTTGGGATGAAGAGGTCGAATTTGAGAAGGAGGAACGTGGGGTCGCTAGACTTTTTGGGTGAGAACAATTGAACTTGATTTCTGTAGTTTTGATTTGTAATTTTTTTTAACTGCAAGGCCAAGCCATATAAGTTTTGAACAGGATAAATATAGGTTGATATAATAAATATATAAGTTTACAGAACTAAATGTAGGTAAACATAAGATTTAGAAAAAACAACAAAATGAATGCAATGAATTTAGGTGAGTAATTTACCAAATGGAAATTAATTATTTAAATTGTTCGAATATTAATAAATTGTGTAAACATTTATATAAGGTATAAATCAAGGAAATCAAGCCGGAATTGGAAATGGATTGCAAAGCTAAGGTGAGATTTTTCTCACTCAAATTGAAAAGTGGATTTTACAGTTATTGTTTGTTGACTGTTTGGATGTGATATTAGATATAGTAGGATATATCTATATATATAGCAATATATACATATTGGCATATGTATATATTGGATTGATTGATTTCCCGCCTCGTATAGCGGATGAGACCCTATTGCGCCGTTAGTAAGCGGATTTTTATAAAAACCCATATACCGCGATATTCCACCTCGAAGTGGAATTGGTATTGTGCTGACGTCTTTGGATGCAGGGAAACAGGTTGGAGGGATCCAACTGGACCCCTCACATTGATTGAATTTATTTCTACTGTGATGTGATAATCTGTGAATGATTATTGATGTTATTGAATTGATGTCTGGAAATTGTTTGAAAGCTAAAATTTAGCTGAATGGATGTTTGATATCATTGGATTCCAAAAATAAATGGAATTGAATTTTTGAAATCAAAATAGAAATTTCTAAGTGAATTAATTTTAGAAATTGAATAAATTTTGAAGAAAGGAATTTTTAAAGTATAAAAAGTTAATTTTTATAATCTTATTGAATTAATTCCAGAATCAAGTGAAAATGTTAGTGATTATAATTTGAAGAATTTAATTCAAGAATTTGGATTTTTAAATAGATTAAAAGAAACGATTGAAATTTATTTCCTTAAAAAGGAATTTATTAAAAGAAGATAAGTTGGAAATCCAACTAGAAATTTAATTGGTAAATTGAAATAAATTGGGAAATCAATGTAAAATGATTTCAATTTGAAGAATCCATTTTAAAACAGAATATTGAATCATTTGAGAAAAAAAATGAGGAATTTACTTAGTAGTGATAAATAAATTTTTAAATCAATATCGAAATTGATTTGGGATTGAAGTTTTTATAAATAGAATTGGAATTTATAAAAGTTGTTTATAAATCCGAAATCACTTATTTTGATAAGTAAAAATATAGAAGTTGATAAAAAGAAGATTTATAAGTCGAAGTTGTTATTAAAATAGAAATAGAATTTATAAACGTGTTTATAAATTCAAAATCAGTTGAATTTGAGAAATTAAATATAGAAGATTTTTAAAGAAGATATATTCGCGATTTTGGATAGCGAATTTTTTATTGAGATAAAAATGTGTAGAAATGATTGAAATTGGGTTAAGTGAATTATATTCACGATTTTGGACAGTGAATATATTATTAAATAAAATGGATTTATTTTTGAAGAAGTGATATTAAAAGTGAAGTTAAACATTTTAAAGATGTTTTAAAATGTATTATGAATCGAAAGCATAGATTTCCGCAGTTCTTGTTGAAATAGACGTTTTCGAAAAATAAGGAAATGGTGGACTATAACACTGTTGTTATAGTAAATGATTTCCAAAAGGAAATGTTCTGATGTAGTATTGGGATTTATATATCTATCAAAATCTGAATCCCTATACTAGTGATTTTGAGTCGTCGTAACGATGTTTTACGTAACATTCGTTTTGACTCAAATAAATGTTGTTATAGTAAATGGTTTCCTTAAAGAACGAAATATATACTTAATATTGATTTAAGTATATCGAATATTTTCCAAGTGTTGAAAATAAATAGATTTGTGAAACACTTATTTTTAAATAAGTATGGAATTGCTTTTCCAATATGAAATGAACGTTTTGAGAATTTATCCTTGTAAAGATAAATTGAAATTGAATATTGAAACCGATTTGAAAATCGTATATCAGTAGATATTTTGAAATATAAATTCACTATGGAATTTATAAAAAGAAATGGGAATCTGTTTAAAAATAAATATTGATTTATTTTTTTGAAGTGTGGAAATTTTATATCGAGAAAAGATATTTTTGAAGATAAATAATTTGGGAAAATTATTTGGAATCTGATGATGTTGCGCATCTTTATTGATAGTTAAATAACTGACTATCAATAATTACCTTTAGATAGGTATTTGTTGTGAATTGGACAAATTTGAATGCCACACTTATTTTTGAATAAGCGCTCACTATTCGGGTTAGCCGGGAAAGGACCATGGGGTCGTATAACCCATTCCGAATATGTGATACGTCGTTATGAATTGCATTTGAAGACCGGTGTTGAAGACCGGATATTTTTGAAAACGGAAGGATTACCGTCGAGTTACTCTACATCGACTGATCTTCGATTTAGAGGTTTTATCACCCTTAGTGACGGGAAGTCTGGACGTGATTAGAAAATTATCCGGATATGCAAGGGCTTCGTGAGAAGTGCCTTCGGTTCTGTTCGATCCCGGAACAGACTTATATGGATTGTGTGTCTGACGTTACAATTTGAGATATAAAGCTGATTTCTTTCAAATACATTTCTGTTGGTGGCGGAGAATTTATTCTCTTAGCTTAACACCCTTCTCTGAGACGTACGAGCTCAGAGGTTATGTAGTTGAAATTCATCAGCAATATATCCCAATTTGGTAACGTGGCATACTGAGTGTTGCTGTGAAATGATCAGTGTTTGATCATTTGCGATATGATCATTTGTTTGATCTTATATCTTTGTGATCATAGGTTGATCATTTATTTGACCCAAAGCAGGGCTTTGTAGAAAGCGTAGCTTTGTGGACGAGACTTCGTCGAGCCTCACACCCCGGAAATGGTCAAAACAGGAAGGATGCAGCAAGGTTCTAGGGAGTAGCACCCCTTAGTGTATGTCATTCCTTCTGGATAAAGGTGGTATCATGGTATGGAGCCCAGATACTTAACCTCTGTGGTTGCTGCAAATTTATTACTTTGTGGTTGTTGCGAATCGGGGATCCTCGGGAAGATCGGTGACGATCGGGGGATGGCATACGCGTGTTAGTAGTTACCTATTTTTGCAGAGGTAACCCGGCCTTGTGTTGGCAGAGATCTAACCGTAATGTTAGGTTATTTCTCGGGTCGTCTATTCCAGGGACGTACCCATCGTGGATAGGAAGTTCCTTAGCCTGACCATTTGTTGGAAATCCAAAGAAACAATACGAGCCTTGTACGGTTTTAGTTGTAGAACCTGCCATCTAATATGGCAGCTATAGCAAGCATACTATAATGGTACCTATGCTGGCTAAGATTTATATTCTACTTTCGAAATGTTTTCTACACTATGCACTAATAATAATATCAAAAATGATTTGATTTTGCATAGTAAGCATCTTTGACTATCATAAGAAGAAATCTCCTCCAAGTCTGCGTTTGCATTGTGTGTGTGGTGGGAGGTCTTATGGTAGTTTCATTTTCCAAAAGCATTTCGAATTGACTTTAAAAATTATTTTTGTTGTTATAAAGAATAACTGTTTTACGATCTCACACCAGTCACCATGACTGACTCGGAGTTTATTGTTTCCCTTCTAAACTCTGGGTGCCCACAAATTTCCACACGGACAGTCTAGAGTTATGTTATCAGGATATTCTGGAGCTTTGGAGATAAGCTGGATGGCGAGACGTAGTATTTGTATCTGATATATTTATTCCGCTGTGTATTCTGTATGAGGACAAGTTTATATAACTGTCCATTGATGTGCTGTGTTGTATTGAGTTGTATATTGACTCTGATGATTGATGTATGTATAAACTGATATAGTTCTTTGTTTTAAAAGACTAGTGATTATCGATTATATATTGTTCCGCTGCGATATGTGAGATTCTGATATTGTTTTCTGTTCTGATGTTTTTCTGTTGTTCTTCTCTTCTTCTTCTACTCTTTTCTTCTTCTTCTACCTTTTTCTTCTTCTTAAACCATCATAGTTCGTATTTCCGTTCATTTTGAGTTAATCAATGGAGATTAGTGGTTAATCAAGAGGTACGGATTTGCGGGCCTTGACATTTGGTATCAGAGCGTATGGTTAAGCGACAACCCTGCTCTGTTGGGTGTTACTCATTAGAGATAGAGTCAGTAGTACTCTAGAATGAGTTGAGTGTAATAATAGATATGAGCGCGTATTTGTTAGTGAATATAAAAAATTGTTTTATATTGTGATGATTGATTTGTTGAGTGGTATATGGATTCTGGTCAATACGAGTAATTAACGATCATTGATAGGGATCTCTAAACACTTGAATAGAACAATTCGGCACAGTATTGTTTTAAATGGGGTAAATGAAATAATTTTGCCCAAAACTATTTTTGTATACAAAAGAAATAATTTTCTATGAATTATCATAGTATATGGATGCATGGTTGTTAGGAAGTAATGATGTTAATTATCCTCATTAATATATATGTGGAAATTGTATATGAAATTGGAATTAAAACAAAGAACCAAGAAATAAATTCATGTAAAATGAAATTTGAAAATATAAATTATAATTGTGACTTATAATTTAAACGGAATTCCAGAGAAGTTTTGGAAATGTTTTGAAAAGAATTTGAAAATTTTGGAAATTTGGAAGTTTAAATCTTTTGGATTTGAAAATGAATTTCGAAGGTCTTGAAAAATATTTTGAAGAAATGAAAAGCTCTAAACTCTTTTAGGTCGCTGGAAAATAATCCTGATGATGATGGACACATCATTAGAATTCATTTTTGGGTTTCCAAAAGAGGAATTGCTGCCAAATTATTTTAAATGGAAGTTGTTTGGAAATTTGGGTTTTGTTTTGGAAATTCAAAGGATGATTTGAATTGTTTTCAAAAATGGTTTTGAAAAGGTTGAAAAGACTCTGGAATACTATATATAAAAATATTTATGAAATATTATAAGTTGATAACTTATACCAATTGAATTTTGGTAGAATAAATTTAACTTAAAAGAATGAAGTTAAATCAAAGCAAGTATAAGTGAATCAATTAAATGAAAATGAAATTGAATGTTGAAAATTCATTTCGAGTTTGTAAGCAATGAATTGAATTGAATAATTGTAAATGAAAGATGAATTAAAATTCGTATGGAAATTGGAAATCCAGTTTAAATGTAAGTAGAATTAAAATAAATTGAATTGATATCAATTTGAATTAGTAATTGGAACTAATTTAAGATAGTGCAGTTGTAAATGACAGATAATTGATAAAATTAAATATTTCAGAATTGAAAGTGAATTGAATCCAAATTTAGTTGAAATGGTAAACTAAATACAAATGAATGGGAAATGTAAAATTGAATGAGAATAGATATATAACTTCAATAGTGAAGTAAAAATGTATAAGCAGTTTATATTGAAAATTTTGTAATGGAATTTGCAAAATGGTTTGAATATATGTAACTAGATATTATGGCTAGTAGGATATACAGGTGTAAAGGAATTGGGATTTTAATTTTGAAGAGAATTTGAATTGCTCAACAAAAGGTAAGTATTTGAATTATAATATGAGTTTTTGATGATTTTCTTGTCTAGCCGCTTGGCTTTTTCTTTTCTTTTTGAAATCTGAGAGTCCGTAGGGACGTTTTGTAGTAGTACCGTATTAGCCGCGCAAAGGAGACGCTGGCGAAATTTTTCGAAAATTTCGAGTGTTAGAAAATTTTTGATAAATTTTTGAAAGTTTAGAAGTTGAATTGAAATTTAAATCTGAATTTTGAAGTAAACAATGTGTTTGAAACTTAAAATTTAAGTTGGAAAGCTAGTGGGATTAATAACGAATCTTTAGTAAAAATATTTGTTTTAAAAAAATAAATTGATAAAACTATTTAAATTGTGAAAAATAGTAGACGAGTTAAGGACCTTTCTTCCTAACTTGTAATTTCGGGATGAAATTCTTTTAAGGAGGGAAGTTTGTAACGACCCAGAATTTTGAACAAATTAAATTGAAAATATTTAATTAATTTTAAATATTTGAACGATGATTTAATTTGAATCCCGAATATAACTTTGAATTTGGCGATTAAATTATAAAATTTAATCTATTGAAACTGGATAAAAATTTGAATCTTCAATTTAAAGTTGTAGAAAAATATTTCGAAAGCTTTTAAAATTTGTATTGATAACACTGAAGATAATAAAAGCTTCAGAATCGAATTTGAAAACAATTTGTTCAGTTTGAAATTTTATTGTTCGAATCGATATTTAAAAATAGCCGTCCGAGGCGCAGTCTCGGAATTTGACGAAACCAGTTCCATTGGGTCCGTAGTATTTAATTATTGCCGGATTTCAAATTTCGTATTTTTCGGAACTGATATGAGAGCACACGGCGTATAAACGCGTCGAAATCAAATTGAGTTTAATTTGTAAATTAAAAATTTAAATTTATATTAATTAACATCGGCACGTTTTCTCCTTCATCCACGCCTAAATTCAAGCCGAGAATCACGAAAATAAATCGTGTACACCATGCCTCCTTTCATTTTCATAATCTCTGTAACGACCCGACTTTCCAGACCCGGAAAATCGAACCATTTTAGTTAAGAAGAAGAGGTAGAAGAAGAAAAATAGAAGACAACATCAGAATCTAACCATCGCAGCGGAATAAAATATAATATATATATCAACAGATCTTTACACAAATCAAAACTATATCTGTTTATACAATATAGCATCAGAGTATACACCAGAGAACACATAACATACAACTGGACAATAACCATATCATGTCCTCAATACAACAGAGTACAACAATCAACACAGCGGAATATATATATATATAAACAAGTACGGGAGATACGTCTCGCCATCCAGCTCATCTCCTGAGCTCCACAGCATCATATCCTGTAATCTATAATACTTGGTCTGACCCGAGCATCATATAAAACAATACCCGAGTCAGTCTGGAAAACCAGCGTGAGAAAATCACACTCAATTGATTATTAAAGTTTCAAAAATCCTTTTGAAAATAAAAGCATCTCGTAAGACCACGCCACAAATAAACATGTCGGGTTTTTACCTTACGATAGCTAAAACACTTTATATCAAAATCCTCTGATATTATAATAGTGTCTACAGAAAGTAAAATAGAATCTAGCTGAAATGCTTGCATCTCACATTTCAACAATAGTTGGGCACAATCAAAACCGTACAGGCACGTAAGGAGAATGGATTTCCAACGAATGACTAGGCACTGGGGTACCACCTGTCACAGTACGTGGCCTAGATCACAGTACCGAGGAGTACGCCCGCTCCCCTGCAACACAAGACCGGAATCATCCCTTACTGGATAATTCCAAATAAAATCACCCCACAGTTGGGATCAGCAACCGCAACACTAAGCCGAAATAAAAGGGACATCTAGACAGGGATGACCTTACTCTCAAGTGGGGGCTACCCACGAAGCCTTGCTGCATAACCCCTGATTTTCAGTCATTCCCGGTTGATGAGGTTCGAGGCCAAACGATACCTTTATAGCACATATCCCTTAGAATGCCCATCGTCCACCTGACGATGTCACGAAAGCATTCGTCCATACAAGTCTGTCCCGGGTTCGAACGGAACCGAAGGCACTATTCCTACTACATCCATTTTGGAAATATCCTCAGAATTAGTAGCGACTAGCCCTTGCACTTCACAGCTCCATCTTCGACTCCGAACACGTTACACGAAACGACGAACCGAATCGAAGTGGTATTCGAGTCTCCAGACCTAGAATCCCGGTATACGGAAACCCGATCCCGGTCTCTTCGAAACGATCAACGCATTTGGCCAATATTGATAGTCGGTTATTTAACTATCAATTAACATCCACAAGCAACCATCACACAATAAATAATTTCCCACATTATTTATTTGCCCAAATATCTTTCCAAGATATATTTCCAAATTTTCAAAGCTCATTTGAAAACAATTTCCACTTACGGAATACATTTCCCAAATAATTATTTCCACTGAATCACCAAGTACAAAATACTTTTAGATTTTAAAATAATTTTAAAACACTTTACTATAAATATACTTTATAATATTGAAATTTAAAAACTACTTTAATACCTTAACAAAATATATACTTAAGGAATATTTAAAATGAAACCACTTTTCAAATATAAACTAAATTTCTCTTTTTAAAACATAATACCAAATCACTTTTATATAAATACTACAATAATAGATTTTTGAAAATACTACTTTAGGCTTTAACATTTAGAAATAATAGATTTTCTAAAATATGCTTTTAAAAACACAATTAGAACTTTTAACTTATATTAAAAATTTCTTTGAAACGTACTTGGCTATCCAGAGAAATACACTTCTCATTTCCATCTTCTAAAAATAAATCACACTTATTTTTAAACCAATTCATATCCCTTTATAAATTCCCACCTTGAATTTATATTTCCAAATATCCCCTGATATTTTATTTTACTTTATAAACCCAGTTTATAAATTCCAAAATCTCTCTTCTCTTTTAAATTCCAATTTTAAACAACCAAATCAATTTCCCATTGATTTTCCCATTTACTTTACTTTGAAATAAATTTCTTATTTACTTCATTTATTTCAAATTACATTTACTCTCAGATTTTATTTCTTAATTTTGAGTTAAAACCCTTTTAACTGAAAATACCAATCAAAACTTCCAAAATTCCTTCTTTATCCCTTTATTAAATTTAATCCTTACGTTCAAAAATAATTTCTTTATTCTTTCCAATAATATCACTTTAGTTTAAAATTCATTATCCTCATGTTAATTCAAAATCCCCTTTAACCATATTTGTTCGAATTTAGAAATAGCTTTATTTCTTTTACAATTCATTATTTAAGTTATTCAAATTCACTAGAATTATTTAACTTGAATTTTACTCTTTTATTTCTTTCCAAAAATCCAATTCAATTACTTTTGATAACTCATTATACTGGGAAATTCAATCCAACTAGATTATCCAATATAAATCATCACAGGATATCAAAAATCATATCACAGAATATTTAACAAAATTAAATATTTTGAGGAATCCAGTTGGATCCCTCCAACCTGTTTCCCTGCATCCACAAACGTTAGCACAATACCAATTCCACTTCAAGGTGGAATATCGCGGTATATGGGTTTTATAAAATCATCCGCTATTATGCGGCGCATAGGGTCTCATCCACTATATAATGTGGGAATATCAACAACTCCAATATATACATATGCCAATATATATATATTGGTATATACTACTATATACCATATCAATCAAATCAATCAATTCAATCATCCATCAATATTTAAATTTAACCAATTAAATTTAAATTATAATTTAACTGAGTGAGATTAACTCACCTTTGTCCATTTTTATTTGCAATCCATTTCATGCCGATTTGCTTTCTTCACAATTTTAAGACCTTGTACAAACATTACAGGATTTATTAATATTTGAACAAATCTACAAATAATTTTCTATTTACTAAATCAAATTGACCAAAATTTAATTTAAACTAATCATTTGATTTAAACTAGTAATTTGATTATATATTTTTTTGAACTAATTTTCCCTTTAATAAATTATCTTTAAAATTAATCTAGTAGGTTATAATATGTATATGTATATTTAATTTATTATTATTATTTTTTTGAATAACTTATTGTAAATATACTATTTAACTTCCTATCAGTACAATTTCTACTTCCTGCTTCTGAATATACACAGTAAATCTTTAAATTAAATGAAAGTAAATCGAAGTATTACCTCCTGACTCACCGCCTGTAACAATCCATACCGACAACCGTGCCATCGACCCCACGTGCTCGCCTCCGGTCTGCCACTGCGAAGATGAACCCACCTCGTTAGCTACAGGGAACGAAATGACGCTTCCGACCCAGAAACCCCACACCCACGAGAACCAGGAGCGACGAAAAACAGCACTACCTCCCACTTAAACAAAGATATCCAAATTCACAATGCTTCGCAACGAATCGAAACTGACGATTTAGGGTTGGGATTCGCACCTGTAGCCGCAACCCTCCCTCCCATCGCTGTGAGCCTCGATACCCCCGTCCCTGCTCCCTAATCCAACGAACACATCGCAACTCCACAACCTCACTGACATCGAGCTCGAACTCCCTTTCCCTCCGACGTCTCCAATTCGAGGACGAGTTACCCTCAACCCTAAGCCCTAACTATGAGAAGTGAAATCGAATTCGATTTCTATGAAGCTTGAAGATCGATCCAAAATCGATAGCATGGAGGCGTGAGATAATAATCTGGAAAGACTTCGGTTGTTAGGAATTGAACTGGGAAAGTTGATTTTATAAAGGAGAAGGGAATTGTTCGTTTATTTATATATTTTCTTTTCCAGTAACATGCTTTGATGACTGAAGGAGATTGCGATTTCGTTTGAATGAACTGAAGAAGTGGAAGGAGAACGAGATTTTATTTGAAAAGATATTTGCTTTCGGCCATTCTTTGAAATGAAAGGGGTAAGCTTTGCACGATTATTTCCATGATTTTAGGCGTATCTAACGGGAACACTGAGAGGAGAGAGGGTACGAGATTTTCATCTGATGTTCACCAAATACAAATTTAAATTTTCGATTTAACCTCAGCGCGTTTACTCACCGTGTGCTCACATAACAACTCAAAAAAATACGAAACTTGAAATCCGATAATAATACAATATTACGGATCCAATGGAACTGGTTTCGTCGAATTCCGAGACTGTGCCTCGGAAGGCTATTTTTAAATATCGATTCAAACGATATAATTTCAAAACTGAACAAAACAGTTTGAAATTACATTCTGAAGCTTCTATTATCTTCAGTATTATCATTACGAATTTTACGAGCTTTCAAAATATTTTTAATTAGCTTAGAATACCAGATTTACTATTTTATCCAACTTCAAATAATTTAATTTAATAATTAAATTACTCAATAAACAACGATATTTGAAATTTAAGTAAATAATTAACCTCTGAATATTTAAAATTAATTAAATATTCCAATTTCAAATATACAAAAATTCCAGGTTGTCACATTCCTTCCCCCTTAAAAGAATTTCGTCCCCGAAATTACTAGTTAGGAAGAATGTCCCATATCCCGTTAGCTATTTCCCAAATTCAAACAGTTTTAACAATACCCAACCAATCTTTTATTAATGATACACTAATCATCTTTTAACTTCCCAAACTTATTCATAAGTTCAACCCATATCACCTACTTATCCATTCAAATTTGAATTCAAATTTTGAACTATCAAAATTTCCTTAAAATTTTTCTAACTCTTAAAATTTTCGAAAAATTTTGCCAGCGTCTCCTTTGCGCGGCTAGCTCGGTACAACTACAAAATGGCTCTACGGCCTCCCAATCTCAAAAAAGAAAACAAAAAGCCAAGTGGCTGGATCAAAAACCCAATCAAATTTCATATAGAAATTCAAATACATACCTTTTTGTCGGGCCATTAAATTTTTATCTTCCAAAATCAAAAATCCCAATTATCCATTGCTTTTATACACCTTTATATCCTACTAAGCAATAATATTCAAATCATAACATTCAAAATCATTTTATACTTTCCTTTACAAATTTTCAATATTTGCTTTACTTAAGCCCGTACGATGCACATATATCATCCGTACGCAATATCACATTCGATCGCTCAATCGATCACACAATTTCACTTCCGAACTAGTATTGTCCACCCGACTTCCTAGTGCAGACTCAGATCTGGTTTCTTGATCAGAAACCGTCATTCTCCTTGCATAGCCACAAACTATGATAGAGAATTTCCAGAATCAATCAACAATCCATATCCAGGTTCGCCGTTGAAAATCGAGTGAAAAATTCCAACTCGGATCGATAAAACTATCTCGAAATTCTGTGTTCGACATCTGGATCAAATAGCTATGCGAATAAAATAATATACGTACATCTTACGTATAAATTCCAATTGATTTTCAGTTATATCAATTCTCTTTTATTCACATTCCTTTTTGATTGTTATCCCCTTATTCACAATTATCCCATTTCACAACTTCAGTTTTAGTCTTCATTCAACTATTCACTTAGTATATTCATTTTTTTCCAAAATTACTAAGTATATTTCCAATACAAATTTTCTTAAGAATTTCATTCTTCAATTCTTAAGTTCAATATAAATTTTCTTATATTTATTTACTATTTCACCACTGAAGTGTATATATTCAAATTGAACTCCCATTTCATATGAATTTCAACTTACTTCAATTTACTACTTCATTCCCAATTTTTTCCTTAAATTCAATTCATCTCCAACTTCCAAAAACTGAATTTTATTTAGCTCGAAAACAATCCAAGTTAATTCATTCAATAACTATTTCTCAACTTATTTAAACCACTCTTCTGTTTGAGTTCAGTTTCCATTCAACATTTACTTAAGTCAATAACTTAAGTTTATTTTCCATTTAACCAACCCTTTAAAATTTTATTTCCATCTTTCATTTGATTCTTATTTAATCAAATTCCATCCATCAATATTTAATCCAATTTCATTAACTCACAATTCAATTTCATTAACTAATTTATTATCTAATTAGTTCCTCCGCTGGTAAAATTAAATACTTGCTTTTTAAATCCCAAATATCACTTCACTTAATTATCTTAAGTTCAATATATTTTATAACTCAAGTTTGGATTTATTTAAAAATTAAGATTGCTCATCTTAGTCGTTTCCATTTGATAATTACAATTTCAAATTATAACTCTTAATGGTTCAAAGAAATGAATTCCCATTTATGACTTACAATTTCATTTCTATTCATAAGTTTTAACTTACTTGCTGAAGACCTGGGACTATTCATTTAAGTCCATTTTCATCTTTACAATCAAATCTCAAATTATTACACTTAAGAACTTAAGAATATGAATTTCTTTACACAATTATAAGCATTTTACATTACCCTTATATCCAATTCAATTCGACTTCAACTTATTTACATTTAACTCAATTCCAATTCTCAATTCTTATTTAACTTATCTTAAGTTAAATTCAAATATATTTTATTCACCTTCATATACTCGAATTAAATTTTAATTCCAGGATACAATTTTATACAAGTTTTACAATTCATTCACCTTCAAGTTCTCTAACTCTTTTATCTACCAACTTATATTACTCATTGAGTTATTTTCATCTCATAATTATAATTCCATAATTAAACTTTGATTCCCTTCTTATTTCAATCAACTTCATTCTATACTTTATGTTGTTGATTCATTTAAATTTCCACATTTATATTTTAAATAGAATTCCCAGAATTCAATTGCCCGGTTTTATTTCAAAACCATTTTGAATCCATAAATAACTCATACACATCTGGTATATCACATCAAATCCCAATTTCCAAAACAATATGCTTTTACCAAACAATTTTCCCTTTGAATTTCAAAACCAACCCAGTTCACAATCATTTCCAATTTAAAACAGTTTGGTAGCAATTTCTCTTTGGAAACTCGAAAATGAACGCCGATGATGTCGCGATCATCATCGGAATTATTTTCCAGCGACCGAAAGAGAATTTAATGCTTTTATCACTTTGAAACATTTCAAACATTTTTAAATCCCAAATTCCACCAGATTTCAATTCAATTTCAAAAATATTTAAGAAATAATATCACCATTATCTCCCCAAAACCTTTAAACTATTTTTAAATCCAAAGGAATTTAAACCTTCCTCAAAACTTCAAATTCAAAATCCATTCAACTTAATATCCAAACATTACTCTAGAATTCTATCACATTTTATTTCAAGTTATAAGTCACATTTACAATTTACATTTACAAATTTCATTTGTTTATGAATTTATCTCATTTGATTATAAATCACATTTGTAATTCACATTTGTATATAAAGGTTATCTCAATTTATAAATTTCATTTATAGTCTATATTTCAAATTCCATTTTGTTATATAAATTTATTCTTCAACTTAGGTTATAAGTTTTCAATTTCTGATTCAATTTTTACACAATGATGATAATAATCTAATATCATCACTTTCTGACAACCAAGCAACCAAATATATAATAAACAAAAGTTATCCTTTTATATATAAAAATAATTTGGGCAAAATTATTTCATTCATCCTATTTAAAACAATATTGTGTCGAACTGTTCTATTCAAGTGTTTAGAAACCCCTTCGATACAGTTGCGCGGACTGTGCCGACGAAGGTTCATATGCCACTCAATAAATCAACCAACACAATATAAAACCATTTTATATTCACTAACAAATACGCGCTCATATCTATTAATACTCTCAAAATTTCCCACCAGAGCCAAGGTTATCGCTAGCCTAAGCTCTGATACCACTGTAACGACCCGACTTTCCAGACCCGGAAAATCGAACCATTTTAGTTAAGAAGAAGAGGTAGAAGAAGAAAAATAGAAGACAACATCAGAATCTAACCATCGCAGCGGAATAAAATATAATATATATATCAACAGATCTTTACACAAATCAAAACTATATCTGTTTATACAATATAGCATCAGAGTATACACCAGAGAACACATAACATACAACTGGACAATAACCATATCATGTCCTCAATACAACAGAGTACAACAATCAACACAACGGAATATATATATATATAAACAAGTACGGGAGATACGTCTCGCCATCCAGCTCATCTCCTGAGCTCCACAGCATCATATCCTGTAATCTATAATACTCGGTCTGACCCGAGCATCATATAAAACAATACCTGAGTCAGTCTGGAAAACCAGCGTGATAAAATCACACTCAATTGATTATTAAAGTTTCAAAAATCCTTTTGAAAATAAAAGCATCTCGTAAGACCACGCCACAAATAAACATGTCGGGGTTTTACCTTACGGTAGCTAAAACACTTTATATCAAAATCCTCTGATATTATAATAGTGTCTACAGAAAGTAAAATAGAATCTAGCTGAAATGCTTGCATCTCACATTTCAACAATAGTTGGGCACAATCAAAACCGTACAGGCACGTAGGGAGAATGGATTTCCAACGAATGACTAGGCACTGGGGTACCACCTGTCACAGTACGTGGCCTAGATCACAGTACCGAGGAGTACGCCCGCTCCTCTGCAACACAAGACCGGAATCATCCCTTACTGGATAATTCCAAATAAAATCACCCCACAGTTGGGATCAGCAACCGCAACACTAAGCCGAAATAAAAGGGACATCTAGACAGGGATGACCTTACTCTCAAGTGGGGGCTACCCACGAAGCCTTGCTGCATAACCCCTGATTTTCAGTCATTCCCGGTTGATGAGGTTCGAGGCTAAACGATACCGTTATAGCACATATCCCTTAGAATGCCCATCGTCCACCTGACGATGTCACGAAAGCATTCGTCCATACAAGTCCGTCCCGGGTTCGAACGGAACCGAAGGCACTATTCCTACTACATCCATTTTGGAAATATCCTCAGAATTAGTAGCGACTAGCCCTTGCACTTCACAGCTCCATCTTCGACTCCGAACACGTTACACGAAACGACGAACCGAATCGAAGTGGTATTCGAGTCTCCAGACCTAGAATCCCGGTATACGGAAACCCGATCCCGGTCTCTTCGAAACGATCAACGCATTTGGCCAATATTGATAGTCGGTTATTTAACTATCAATTAACATCCACAAGCAACCATCACACAATAAATAATTTCCCACATTATTTATTTGCCCAAATATCTTTCCAAGATATATTTCCAAATTTTCAAAGCTCATTTGAAAACAATTTCCACTTACGGAATACATTTCCCAAATAATTATTTCCACTGAATCACCAAGTACAAAATACTTTTAGATTTTAAAATAATTTTAAAACACTTTACTATAAATATACTTTATAATATTGAAATTTAAAAACTACTTTAATACCTTAACAAAATATATACTTAAGGAATATTTAAAATGAAACCACTTTTCAAATATAAACTAAATTTTTCTTTTTAAAACATAATACCAAATCACTTTTATATAAATACTACAATAATAGATTTTTGAAAATACTACTTTAGGCTTTAACATTTAGAAATAATAGATTTTCTAAAATATGCTTTTAAAAACACAATTAGAACTTTTAACTTATATTAAAAATTTCTTTGAAACGTACTTGGCTATCCAGAGAAATACACTTCTCATTTCCATCTTCTAAAAATAAATCACACTTATTTTTAAACCAATTCATATCCCTTTATAAATTCCCACCTTGAATTTATATTTCCAAATATCCCCTGATATTTTATTTTACTTTATAAACCCAGTTTATAAATTCCAAAATCTCTCTTCTCTTTTAAATTCCAATTTTAAACAACCAAATCAATTTCCCATTGATTTTCCCATTTACTTTACTTTGAAATAAATTTCTTATTTACTTCATTTATTTCAAATTACATTTACTCTCAGATTTTATTTCTTAATTTTGAGTTAAAACCCTTTTAATTGAAAATACCAATTAAAACTTCCAAAATTCCTTCTTTATCCCTTTATTAAATTTAATCCTTACGTTCAAAAATAATTTCTTTATTCTTTCCAATAATATCACTTTAGTTTAAAATTCATTATCCTCGTGTTAATTCAAAATCCCCTTTAACCATATTTGTTCGAATTTAGAAATTGCTTTATTTCTTTTATAATTCATTATTTAAGTTATTCAAATTCACTAGAATTATTTAACTTGAATTTTACTCTTTTATTTCTTTCCAAAAATCCAATTCAATTACTTTTGATAACTCATTATACTGGGAAATTCAATCCAACTAGATTATCCAATATAAATCATCACAGGATATCAAAAATCATATCACAGAATATTTAACAAAATTAAATATTTTGAGGAATCCAGTTGGATCCCTCCAACCTGTTTCCCTGCATCCACAAACGTTAGCACAATACCAATTCCACTTCAAGGTGGAATATCGCGGTATATGGGTTTTATAAAATCATCCACTATTATGCGGCGCATAGGGTCTCATCCACTATATAATGTGGGAATATCAACAACTCCAATATATACATATGCCAATATATATATATTGGTATATACTACTATATACCATATCAATCAAATCAATCAATTCAATCATCCATCAATATTTAAATTTAACCAATTAAATTTAAATTATAATTTAACTGAGTGAGATTAACTCACCTTTGTCCATTTTTATTTGCAATCCATTTCATGCCGATTTGCTTTCTTCACAATTTTAAGACCTTGTACAAACATTACAGGATTTATTGATATTTGAACAAATCTACAAATAATTTTCTATTTACTAAATCAAATTGACCAAAATTTAATTTAAACTAATCATTTGATTTAAACTAGTAATTTGATTATATATTTTTTTGAACTAATTTTCCCTTTAATAAATTATCTTTAAAATTAATCTAGTAGGTTATAATATGTATATGTATATTTAATTTATTATTATTATTATTTTGAATAACTTATTGTAAATATACTATTTAACTTCCTATCAGTACAATTTCTACTTCCTGCTTCTGAATATACACAATAAATCTTTAAATTAAATGAAAGTAAATCGAAGGATTACCTCCTGACTCACCGCCTGTAACAATCCATACCGACAACCGTGCCATCGACCCCACGTGCTCGCCTCCGGTCTGCCACTGCGAAGATGAACCCACCTCGTTAGCTACAGGGAACGAAATGACGCTTCCGACCCAGAAACCCCACACCCACGAGAACCAGGAGCGACGAAAAATAGCACTACCTCCCACTTAAACAAAGATATCCAAATTCACAATGCTTCGCAACGAATCGAAACTGACGATTTAGGGTTGGGATTCGCACCTGTAGCCGCAACCCTCCCTCCCATCGCTGTGAGCCTCGATACCCCCGTCCCTGCTCCCTAATCCAACGAACACATCGCAACTCCACAACCTCACTGACATCGAGCTCGAACTCCCTTTCCCTCCGACGTCTCCAATTCGAGGACGAGTTACCCTCAACCCTAAGCCCTAACTATGAGAAGTGAAATCGAATTCGATTTCTATGAAGCTTGAAGATCGATCCAAAATCGATAGCATGGAGGCGTGAGATAATAATCTGGAAAGACTTCGGTTGTTAGGAATTGAACTGGGAAAGTTGATTTTATAAAGGAGAAGGGAATTGTTCGTTTATTTATATATTTTCTTTTCCAGTAACATGCTTTGATGACTGAAGGAGATTGCGATTTCGTTTGAATGAACTGAAGAAGTGGAAGGAGAACGAGATTTTATTTGAAAAGATATTTGCTTTCGGCCATTCTTTGAAATGAAAGGGGTAAGCTTTGCACGATTATTTCCATGATTTTAGGCGTATCTAACGGGAACACTGAGAGGAGAGAGGGTACGAGATTTTCATCTGATGTTCACCAAATACAAATTTAAATTTTCGATTTAACCTCAGCGCGTTTACTCACCGTGTGCTCATATAACAACTCAAAAAAATACGAAACTTGAAATCCGATAATAATACAATATTACGGATCCAATGGAACTGGTTTCGTCGAATTCCGAGACTGTGCCTCGGAAGGCTATTTTTAAATATCGATTCAAACGATATAATTTCAAAACTGAACAAAACAGTTTGAAATTACATTCTGAAGCTTCTATTATCTTCAGTATTATCATTACGAATTTTACGAGCTTTCAAAATATTTTTAATTAGCTTAGAATACCAGATTTACTATTTTATCCAACTTCAAATAATTTAATTTAATAATTAAATTACTCAATAAACAACGATATTTGAAATTTAAGTAAATAATTAACCTCTGAATATTTAAAATTAATTAAATATTCCAATTTCAAATATACAAAAATTCCGGGTTGTCACAATCTCCCTCCTCAGTTCCAAATCGAACGAAGAAAACAATTAATGGCCGCGAATACCATTTTCTCTCAAATCAAAAGAAATCGCGACTTTCAAATTCTTCCCATTCTCTTCCTTTCTCGTTTATAAGTCGCGTTCATTCCACTCCCGTTCAATTTAAAGTTCAAACGAAAAAAATGGGGAGAAACACTCGCAGCGACACTGGGGAAGACTCGCGATTGGATTCGCGTTCGCCTGGAGGGCAGGTCGGAGAGGCGCGCCTGGATGTGGGATCGCGTGTGCTCGCGGTAGCGAGTCGTGGCCGAGGTTGGTGGTTCGACGTGACTAAATTAGGCTAGGCGATGGGTGCTCGAACTCGTGAGCGCGACTGTTCTTGAGGGGAGGCTGGGAACTTTAACTGCTCGTCACTACTTGGGTCACGATTGTAGAGGGAGGGTGGCACGTAGATGGGCTCGACGTCGAGAATCGTGGCTGGTGATTCACCAGAGTTGCGTCGTGCTCTTCGATTGGAGGAGTTGCGATCAGATTTGGGATGAAGAGGTCGAATTTGAGAAGGAGGAACGTGGGGTCGCTAGACTTTTTGGGTGAGAACAATTGAACTTGATTTCTGTAGTTTTGATTTGTAATTTTTTTTAACTGCAAGGCCAAGCCATATAAGTTTTGAACAGGATAAATATAGGTTGATATAATAAATATATAAGTTTACAGAACTAAATGTAGGTAAACATAAGATTTAGAAAAAACAACAAAATGAATGCAATGAATTTAGGTGAGTAATTTACCAAATGGAAATTAATTATTTAAATTGTTCGAATATTA
The DNA here is from genome assembly GCA_030737815.1 of Allium fistulosum. Taxonomy (NCBI): domain Eukaryota; kingdom Viridiplantae; phylum Streptophyta; class Magnoliopsida; order Asparagales; family Amaryllidaceae; genus Allium; species Allium fistulosum. The sequence continues at coordinate 861,623,267 of CM060905.1, read as the reverse complement.
ATAAATTGTGTAAACATTTATATAAGGTATAAATCAAGGAAATCAAGCCGGAATTGGAAATGGATTGCAAAGCTAAGGTGAGATTTTTCTCACTCAAATTGAAAAATGGATTTTACAGTTATTGTTTGTTGACTGTTTGGATGTGATATTAGATATAGTAGGATATATCTATATATATAGCAATATATACATATTGGCATATGTATATATTGGATTGATTGATTTCCCGTCTCGTATAGCGGATGAGACCCTATTGCGCCATTAGTAAGCGGATTTTTATAAAAACCCATATACCGCGATATTCCACCTCGAAGTGGAATTGGTATTGTGCTGACGTCTTTGGATGCAGGGAAACAGGTTGGAGGGATCCAACTGGACCCCTCACATTGATTGAATTTATTTCTACTGTGATGTGATAATCTGTGAATGATTATTGATGTTATTGAATTGATGTCTGGAAATTGTTTGAAAGCTAAAATTTAGCTGAATGGATGTTTGATATCATTGGATTCCAAAAATAAACGGAATTGAATTTTTGAAATCAAAATAGAAATTTCTAAGTGAATTAATTTTAGAAATTGAATAAATTTTGAAGAAAGGAATTTTTAAAGTATAAAAAGTTAATTTTTATAATCTTATTGAATTAATTCCAGAATCAAGTGAAAATGTTAAATAAATGGATTTCGTAAAATAGTGATTATAATTTGAAGAATTTAATTCAAGAATTTGGATTTTTAAATAGATTGAAAGAAACGATTGAAATTTATTTCCTTAAAAAGGAATTTATTAAAAGAAGATAAGTTGGAAATCCAACTAGAAATTTAATTGGTAAATTGAAATAAATTGGGAAATCAATGTAAAATGATTTCAATTTGAAGAATCCATTTTAAAACAGAATATTGAATCATTTGAGAAAAAAAAATGAGGAATTTACTTAGTAGTGATAAATAAATTTTTAAATCAATATCGAAATTGATTTGGGATTGAAGTTTTTATAAATAGAATTGGAATTTATAAAAGTTGTTTATAAATCCGAAATCACTTATTTTGATAAGTAAAAATATAGAAGTTGATAAAAAGAAGATTTATAAGTCGAAGTTGTTATTAAAATAGAAATAGAATTTATAAACGTGTTTATAAATTCAAAATCAGTTGAATTTGAGAAATTAAATATAGAAGATTTTTAAAGAAGATATATTCGCGATTTTGGATAGCGAATTTTTTATTGAGATAAAATGTGTAGAAATGATTGAAATTGGGTTAAGTGAATTATATTCACGATTTTGGACAGTGAATATATTATTAAATAAAATGGATTTATTTTTGAAGAAGTGATATTAAAAGTGAAGTTAAACATTTCAAAGATGTTTTAAAATGTATTATGAATCGAAAGCATAGATTTCCGCAGTTCTTGTTGAAATAGACGTTTTCGAAAAATAAGGAAATGGTGGACTATAACACTGTTGTTATAGTAAATGATTTCCAAAAGGAAATGTTCCGATGTAGTATTGGGATTTATATATCTATCAAAATCCGAATCCCTATACTAGTGATTTTGAGTCGTCGTAACGATGTTTTACGTAACATTCGTTTTGACTCAAATAAATGTTGTTATAGTAAATGGTTTCCTTAAAGAACGAAATATATACTTAATATTGATTTAAGTATATTGAATATTTTCCAAGTGTTGAAAATAAATAGATTTGTGAAACACTTATTTTTAAATAAGTATGGAATTGCTTTTCCAATATGAAATGAACGTTTTGAGAATTTATCCTTGTAAAGATAAATTGAAATTGAATATTGAAACCGATTTGAAAATCGTATATCAGTAGATATTTTGAAATATAAATTCACTATGGAATTTATAAAAAGAAATGGGAATCTGTTTAAAAATAAATATTGATTTATTTTTTTGAAGTGTGGAAATTTTATATCGAGTAAAGATATTTTTGAAGATAAATAATTTGGGAAAATTATTTGAAATCTGATGATGTTGCGCATCTTTACTGATAGTTAAATAACCGACTATCAATAATTACCTTTAGATAGGTATTTGTTGTGAATTGGATAAATTTGAATGCCACACTTATTTTTGAATAAGCGCTCACTATTCGGGTTAGCCGGGAAAGGACCATGGGGTCGTATAACCCATTCCGAATATGTGATACGTCGTTATGAATTGCATTTGAAGACCGGTGTTGAAGACCGGATATTTTTGAAAACGGAAGGATTACCGTCGAGTTACTCTACATCGACTGATCTTTGATTTAGAGGTTTTATCACCCTTAGTGACGGGAAGTCCGGACGTGATTAGAAAATTATCCGGATATGCAAGGGCTTCGTGAGAAGTGCCTTCGGTTCTGTTCGATCCCGAAACAGACTTATATGGATTGTGTGTCTGACGTTACAATTTGAGATATAAAGCTGATTTCTTTCAAATACATTTCTGTTGGTGGCGGAGAATTTATTCTCTTAGCTTAACACCCTTCTCTGAGACGTACGAGCTCAGAGGTTATGTAGTTGAAATTCATCAGCAATATATCCCAATTTGGTAACGTGGCATACTGAGTGTTGCTGTGAAATGATCAGTGTTTGATCATTTGCGATATGATCATTTGTTTGATCTTATATCTTTGTGATCATAGGTTGGTCATTTGTTTGACCCGAAGCAGGGCTTTGTAGAAAGCGTAGCTTTGTGGACGAGACTTCGTCGAGCCTCACACCCCGGAAATGGTCAAAACAGGAAGGATGCAGCAAGGTTCTAGGGAGTAGCTCCCCTTAGTGTATGTCATTCCTTCTGGATAAAGGTGGTATCATGGTATGGAGCCCAGATACTTAACCTCTGTGGTTGCTGCAAATTTATTACTTTGTGGTTGTTGCGAATCGGGGATCCTCGGGAAGATCGGTGACGATCGAGGGATGGCATACGCGTGTCAGTAGTTACCTATTTTTGCAGAGGTAACCCGGCCTTGTGTTGGCAGAGATCTAACCGTAATGTTAGGTTATTTCTCGGGTCGTCTATTCCAGGGACGTACCCATCGTGGATAGGAAGTTCCTTAGCCTGACCATTTGTTGGAAATCCAAAGAAACAATACGAGCCTTGTACGATTTTAGTTGTAGAACCTGTCATCTAATATGGCAGCTATAGCAAGCATACTATAATGGTACCTATGCTGGCTAAGATTTGTATTCTACTTTCGAAATGTTTTCTACACTATGCACTAATAATAATATCAAAAATGATTTGATTTTGCGTAGTAAGCATCTTTGACTATCATAAGAAGAAATCTCCTCCAAGTCTGCGTTTGCATTGTGTGTGTGGTGGGAGGTCTTATGGTAGTTTCATTTTCCAAAAGCATTTCGAATTGACTTTAAAAATTATTTTTGTTGTTATAAAGAATAGCTGTTTTACGATCTCACACCAGTCACCATGACTGACTCGGAGTTTATTGTTTCCCTTCTAAACTCTGGGTGCCCACAAATTTCCACACGGGCAGTCTAGAGTTATGTTATCAGGATATTCTGGAGCTTTGGAGATAAGCTGGATGGCGAGACGTAGTATTTGTATCTGATATATTTATTCCGCTGTGTATTCTGTATGAGGACAAGTTTATATAACTGTCCATTGATGTGCTGTGTTGTATTGAGTTGTATATTGACTCTGATGATTGATGTATGTATAAACTGATATAGTTCTTTGTTTTAAAAGACTAGTGATTATCTATTATATATTGTTCCGCTGCGATATGTGAGATTCTGATATTGTTTTCTATTCTGATGTTGTTCTGTTGTTCTTCTCTTCTTCTTCTACTCTTTTCTTCTTCTTCTACCTTTTTCTTCTTCTTAAACCATCATAGTTCGTATTTCCATTCATTTTGAGTTAATCAATGGAGATTAGTGGTTAATCAAGAGGTACGGATTTGCGGGCCTTGACAAACCCTATAGCCAATCCAACTGAGAAAATACTTTGGCTCCACTCAACTGGTTGAACAAATCGTCAATCTTAGGTAACAGATATCGGTTCTTTATCGTCCTCTCATTCAGCTTATGATAATCGATACACAACCTCAACGATCCGTTTGGTTTCTTAACAAATACCGCGGCTGATCCCCAAGGAAAACTGCTTGGTCTAATAAAATTCTTACCCTCTATAGATACACCAAATGTACCTTTAGCTCCTTTATCTCGGTAGGTGTCATTCTACATGGCGGTTTACTCACAGGTTCAGATCCTAGTACTATATCTATCTGAAATTCAATGGCTCATTTCGACAGTAGTCCTATCACGAGCTCAAAGACATTTGCGAATTCTCTAACAATGAAAACTTGATTCAACTTGTCTTCTGCCTCCATAACACCTAACAAAGCATTAACTTCGAAACTAGGGTTTTCTATGAAGTATATAATCTGATCACTACAACTAGTGTGTCTAAGTGATATTTTCCTATCATGGCAGAATATCCTAGCATCGTACTTACTTAACCAATACATACCCAAAATAATTCTGAGCCTTACGATATCAAATACATGTAAACTGCAAGCAAATATATGACCTAACAATTAAAACTCTAACTGGTCACATCTCATCCCAAGCGTCGCATATACTCCTATCGGATTCACAGCCTTAAGGATGTAACTAGGTATAAAGGTTCTAGGTTAATCTTATCTTCCAAATAATGAGATATAAAAGAATGCGATGCACCAGTATCAAATAGAACTCTAACTGACACACCATGAATCAAAAGCGTACCTCCCAACACAACTTTTCCTTTCTCCTCTGCTGTTAGTCTTGAGGTAGCTGGTTCCAATGCAAACACTTTGCCCTTTCCATCCTTGACTAGTTCTTTGCACTGGTTCTTATAGTGTCCAATCTGATCATATTTAAAGCATTTCACTCCTTTCTTTTCAGCAACCTTGTTTGCTTTGCCCGTCTGACACTCATGAGAAAAATGGCCCTTCTTATCGCACTCGTAGTAAACTACATCGACCTTCCCTTTCTAGATTGCTCCTCCTTTCTGAGCTCCCTTCTTGTGGAAAAACTTTCACATCTGGTTCTACCCACCTTGAGTTTCCACTGCTTTGTTACAATTAAAGAAAGTGAGCGTCTCTTCATTCCTCAAAGCCATCTCAACAACTACATCGCACGAATCCTTAATATGTTGTAAAGTTGCTTTAGCAAGCTTGGGTCTCAATCCACGGATGAACTTCTCATTCTTTTTTTATAACTGTATCAACCGTAGCATATCTGTATATCAATAATTCCTCAAATCTGGTAACATACTCAAGCACTATCATGTCTCCCTGCACCAACTTAGCAAACTTCCTAAGCAGAGTTGACTTGGTGATCTCCGACATGAATCTTTCCTCAAACCTTCTTCTGAATTTTGCCCAAGTCATAACCTCTTCAGCTACTCCTACAATAACACTGTTCCACTAGTATGGTGTTGCTCCTTTCAACTGTCTGGATGCCAATCTCCTTTTTTGCTCATCGTTGAGTCCTAAATCAGCAAAAATCCTCTCGCAATGAAGCAACCAATTCTCTATTTCAATTGTGTCCTCAGTCCTGATAAATGGCTTTCTACCAAGCCTAGCATAGTCTCTGGTTAATACTACATAGTTATTGACCATCGGAGCTTCCTGATTTCCTCCTCAAACATTTCCTCCGACTAATCCTGCATCGGCTCCAGCTTGCATCATGTTGACAAAGAACTGATACATAACTCCCATATCAACTTGCGGTGCTCCAGCACCACATTAGCAACTTGTGCCTGACCTGGATTCCTTCTAATGTTTGGTCTAAAATTTTCATTAGTTGTAGTGCTTCCTCCAGTAGGGTTAACTCTTTCATTCCTAGCATCCATATCTTACTTCCTTAAAATTTTCATTCGAGTCTTTGTAAGATAAATAAGAATAGACTAAGAGAGATGGTAAAATAGAGATAAAGCGTATACTTATATATAGCAAATACAAGTAAGTTATTATAGCATTATCCCATACCCCAATCTTTTCACTAATCCCTTAGGATTATGTTTTCAAAAATCATTTTATGTTTAAAATTTCTTCTAAGCTTACATAAACCTATGCTCTGATATAAAGTTGTAACATCCCCAATTTTGAGGCTCAAAGCTAAGTGCTAAAGATGCTGCAGTCATCTATAGTATTAACTTCCGATGACAAAATACGTAATGTTAATGGAATCCATAATATCAAAAGCACATGAATATGAAATAAAATCAACAGGGATTTCAAGAAAAGCTTTTCTTATTACATTTTAAATTAATATTTCACATTCAGTTACATAATCCCAAAACGATTCCCATGTTTTGATCAAATATAATTATTACAAATTACGCCAAGAGCAACATATGAAGATGCCCCCTTGGATGATCATAGTACTAGATAGATAGATATATCAGTCATAAATAAATCACAACGGAAATAACACTAAATAACTCCTGCATAGTTAGGTTTGCCTCCTAATCATCTTTGGAATCTTACTCGTCCAACCTACTAAACCTGAAAAGTCCTTAACTCTCAATCTACTCAAATTAAATTTTGGGCACCCGAGAGTTTAAGGGGAAAACATAAACTTCGAGTCGGACATAAAGCCTGGTGTGAATAATTCTATTACATCTCGGTTTACCGATATAAAGTGAGACCACGCCGCTTAGCAGAACGGGTTTTCCCTTATAATATCCTTTTAAAATCATATATTTTGCAACAACGGACCATCTGTCCGAACATTATAGTTTTATATGGCTAACTATAAACAACTGGCTGACTCGGGACTACCAGTTTAACTTCTGTCAGATTCAATACCGAACGATCTATCCTCAACTTACTTCTTCAAGGGTCAGCTGATCCTAATGGTTTTATGGGCTCACCAATAACATACCACTACTCTGTGTATTCCTTTCTGTGTGTAACATCATTTTTGTCTTACCTATGGAAAATCCCTACACACTAGAATTTTGGACTTATATTAGCTAGGGGCTACTTTCTAAAGTATAGGACGCAACTCCATACCAATCCCATCTGGTCTTCTAATATCTATGTCATACACTTAAGGTTAACTACCCTATTCAAATTCCATTTCCTTGAAAACAATCTTTACAAATGATTTACGCTTGAAATCATATCTTTATAAAAAAAGGAAATCATACTCTTTGCTTTACTCAAAACACTTATGCCATGATACATGCTTTACAAAACAATGTATGCGAAAACCTAGAATCAATAGGGTTATTTATCACTTTGAAATAAGTGAAATCCCTTTTTAACTTAGAAAACATTAGGCTATAAAGCCAAAATAGTACCTTCGAAACCATTGTTTAAACCTTAAACAATCCATTTCAAAATCATAGAAAGCATCGCTTTCGAAATCAAAGCTTAAAACCTTTGACATCATCTTTCAAAACCATTTAAAGTATCTTTCGAAAGCTTTGGAAACATTTCTTTAGAAACAGTTAAAAACTACCTTTCGAAACACTTAAAACATGCCTTTCGAAACTCTTAAAACATACCTTTCAAAACTCTTAAAACATGCCTTTTGAAACACTTAAAACATACCTTTCAAAACACTTAAAACATGCCTTTCGAAAGCATTGGTTTCAAGTAAGAATTTTATGGAAACATAACTTCAAATCATTTAAAAATATTACTCTTGAAACAATTGGGTTCAACATTTAATATAACTATAGGGTCAAAGAGAACAGATGCGTAAGCATCACTTTCGAAAGCACTTATCTCAAGTAAAAGAATCCCGGAAGAGAGCAACTTTGAAACTACCCTTTCGAAACCATTGCCTCCGAAACTTTTAGTAAAAGCAGCTAAGACACACCTTTTGAAAGCATTTGGAAGGCGGATTCAGTATTAAGAAGAAGAAAAGCCTCCCTTTCGAATACATTGCTACAAGTTTATAAAGAAAAGCGGCCTCTAACTAATGCAAAAAGTATAAATGCGGCAGCTAGGGTATCGAATGGGTTCAAAAACGACAACCATTTCGAAAGCTTCTCTTTAAAAACAAAGGCAAGTTAAGGGATTCGAAAGCTAATAAAAGTGGCTTCAACCTTTTCGAAAGCATACTTTCGACATCATTCTTTCCTTTTGCCTTTCTCCAATACACTACGTACCATGTGCCTTAGTTTTGAATGGGTGCGAAAGGTTTACTGAGTATGGTGACGGAACCAAGCAATGGAAATGGCGAAGTTGGAATTCGAAATAAAATTGATTTTTATGCTTTTTAAAATAATTCATTTTCAACTAACTTGCATAATTTATCAAAATAGGATTGGTTGCAAATCTTTTACCAAAATTCTTTTCAAAAAAGGCTGTCGAATTCAACATTTAACAATTGAAACATTTTAAGCAAATAAGTCGTTTTCCTTAATAAAACATTTAAAACATTTCAGTCCTCAAACTTAAATAATTTAATAACCATACTAACACTCAGGAAAAATCCCCAAAAATCACAATAATCCACTTAAATAATTTAAACCCAAAATTAACTATTTACTCTCATAGAAAATTCATAATAAATCCACATCGCTTAGAAAATTATAAAACTTGAAATCCACTTCTAGAATAATGTTTTTGACCATATATATAAAATGCAACTCATTTGATGTCATTTGATAGGTTTCCTTGTCCAAACATATCATAAAATCTATAATAAACCATATAAATCATCAACAAGCATATATAACCATTTCACATATCAAAACATGGCATTATACTTGCAAAAATAATTCGGATCTACTTGAAACTGAAATCATTATCAAAAGTGAGATGTAAACTAATTATTCACCTTGACTTAGTGATAAGAAGATTGAGATTCTCCTTTAGATTGATTTGCTTAAGCTTTCTACTTGAATCCTAGCTTTTCTTCTCCTTAAATCCTCTTAATGGTGGCTGACCGAGTTTCTTTAGGGTTTTAGTTTTGTTTGTGAAATTTAAAATGAATGTGGAATGAAGATTGGAAAGGCTTAGGATATTGGAATAAAGGCTATCCCCATTTTACCCTTACGATATTCCTCCTACTTACTTATTTTTTTAATTTTCTTTTGCTAATACATTCATTGAGGGGCTATTTCTTAACTAACAAATCTCAATCTCTTAACTATCTACATTATTTTATTTTATTTATTCAATTAAATATTCTAAACAACGTTAGTTTAAAATTAGGGTCATTACAGTTTGCCTTGTTATTTTGCTTAGACTTTTACATCATTTTGAAGCTTGTTTGTAATGAACTACTTGTGCATTTCCAGGTACTTGAATCTAACTTTGATGATCTTATTGGCATGGAAGTCCTGCTCTATGATTGTTGACAAACGCACAATTTAGTTGCACCAGTTTGCAAAGCTATTTATAAAGTAAATTATTTTTGGAAATAAATTGATTCCTATATATATATATATATATGGAAAATATGTGTATTTTGGACATAAATGACTTTAGAAAATATATTATATATATACACACTTCAAACTTTAAAGTGGAATGTGAAGATGTTTCTATAAATATAGATATGAATTAAATCGTATTTTCTACTAGATATATTACTACTCTTTTTAAATCAAGATTTTAAATAAGATTTCAAATCAAAGCTATATTTCTATATAAATACACTATTTCACTTAAATGAGAAATTGAATTAAATAGTCTAATAAAACAAGTGGTATAAAATGCTTGTGTTTACTTCAAAGGTTAATTTTTGACTTGTTCGATTGAATATTTATTTACACGTTAGTGGAATTTGCTAACTTTTAGTAAATATTCGAGTGTCGTTAAGTAGTTATGGGACATGATGTGCACGTAAATGTGCATATTTTTACCACCATATTTAATCTATTTAAATTTAATAAATGATCATATCGGGTATTTTAACTTGTTTAAACCAAATTCAAATTATTTTCAAATTGTCACATATTCATCTCCATATGGGGGCAAAATGGTCATTTTTGTGCATATATTAATTTCAGAAAATTTAATTGGAAATTTCGATATTATTTTGTAGGAATTTGGCTTCATATACAAGTGGCTTCATGAAGATATATACATGCACAAGAGTGAATACAAAGGAATGGAGATGGAAATAATTCAAAGCCATGATCATGGAGGACCCCACCTACCCACCTTCCTTCATGTACAAATTAGAAGCTAATCCACATGCTAATGGCCATTACACTTTCATGCACACTTAATGGGTGATTATTGAAGCTAATGATAACTTGGCCGCCACACTTCCTACAAGGGCATTTTGGGCATTCCCCAAAAAAATGAATTAGGGTTTCTAACTTGTATAAATACCCCATATCATCATGTAACCCTCTCTTCCTCTTAGTTAGTTTTAGTTTAGGAACAAAAATAAATAAAGCTCTTCTCTTTCTCTTTTCCATGGCTACTTAGCCATTTTTATTTTCATGTAACTTTCCTTTTCTTTATGCAATGTTAATTAGTATTCTCTTTTATTTACATGCTTCTTCTCTTCTTATGTTAGTAGTGTAGTTTACTTTTCATGTAAGTAGATTATTGTTATCTCTTTTTACTTATCTTTTCTCTTCATTTTGCTCTCTTTTTCCTCTTCTTTTTGTTCAATGTTGCAAGCTACATTTGTTGATTTGATAACAAATATGAGAACCTAATCCCTTCAATTTAGGGGTAATGAAGCTCTCAAGTATGTAGATGCAATATTTTGATGTTATGCTCTCCTTTTGTGCTTCATGGAAAAATGATGTTTATGTAATGTTGTGTTTAGTATTGAGTTTGATAGCTTATGTTGTTCAAAATAAATAGGCTATGCTTAGTCATATGAATCACAAATTGCCTCTCCATCTATATATGATTATGGCAAAGAAGTGAATGTTTAAATCAAAATTCGATAGCCTATATTTCTAAACAATAGTTAATAGGCCATGCTTAAAATAGATTTCAATTTCAACTTCTTGTTATTTTTCATAAGAATTAAAAGTGGTTTAAAGGTTGTGTTATAGTTTGATGGCTTAAGTTGAACTAATTAATAGCACAAATAAGCCATACTTATGATAAACACATCGTTTAAATTCACTAATGACCAAAAAAGAGATATTATAATTTCATTTTTGTTGAACTATGTGATCTAGACGGTGAATATATCTCTAAATTGTTTTTCTACTCTCATATTTTTATCACTTTCTTTTTATCATTTTTCTTACATTTTCTAGCTAATCACTTTCAACTTTGGTTAATTTGATTGAATAGAGATTTCAAATCAACAATTCCCTACGGATCGACTCGTACTCGCCACGTACTAGAATTGTACGCTGTGCGCTTACGATATAAATTTTATCATAAAATTTTCGACGGTTTTCTAATTCGATAGAATTTCCGTCGCTAAACAAGTTTTTGGCGTCGTTGCTGGGGAGTTGATTTGATTTTAATTTTCTAGTCTTCGAATTATTTTTTTTTTTGATTTTCTTGTGTGTTTGTTTTTGTGTGTTGAGTTGTATTTTAAAAAAAAGGGTTTTGTATTGTGTGTTTGTCATTTGATTTTTGTTTGTGTGTATGTTGTTTTAGTTTTCGATTTGCATTTGCATATTAAAAAAACACATACACAATTTCATTTAAAAAGAAAAAAAAATTCATTGCATTTTTCAATTTACATTTCGATTTTCAATTACAATTTACAATTATTTATCGGATTTACATGCACATCAGGTAAATATATGCACGTTTATGTGCAGATTAGTCAACACTCTTATGATTACTAATCGAAAGTAGATAGCACTTATTTGATGGGTTTTCAAATTCGTTCTTGGGTGATCCATTTATGCGAATTGAATGGGTTTTCAGGCCCATCTTATGATGCTCGTTTTCAAGCGAGTTATAAATTACAAAGTGCAACCTCTTATTTTGACACGCGAAGTGCGTGTCTCTTGTGTTGACTTGCGAAGTGCATGTCTATTGCTTATATATATGGTTGTGATTTTCTAAGCTCTTAGTATAGTGGTTGCTTTGACTTTGATGAATGTTGTACTTGAGCATAAATTTAACTATAAACCATGAATTATTAAATGATATATTATTATGTTAGTGAAGTACAATTTATGGATATTTATCCCTAACATTTATGCAAGCTTATTATTATCAATATCTCAAGTTTTGTGATAATTAGAGATAGTCTGACCCGGGTGTTATTTTAATGCTTCAGTCATACCGAAACTTGACAGGTACAGGGACCCAATGACCTTGGACGTGAGCTATCTTAAGAAGTCTTATTGGGCGTTGTTTATATTTTTTATGTACCATTTGAGTCTAGCTTTTATACTTGTTCTATGCTTGTATATCGTAGTTATGTATATTTGAAACTTGTCAGTGTTTATATATGTATACGTAATTAAATGTGAGCCCAGTATTTTCTTTTATAGACTCATACTTTTGAGAGATAGCGATGTATATAATTTCCACTTCGACGTTTGATTATGTGTTGTATATTACGTTATGTATTGTTCTGAATTATATTAAACCTCTGTATTATTGTTTTGCGCCTGGATCGGATATGTCGAATTACCAATTGTAAGAAATGAAAAAATAGTCACATTATTTAACGTATTCGATACTCGCCCAAAGCAATTTACAGATGGTCACTCCTAGCTAGCCTTATTCTCTGTATTACTCGACAATATTACTTGTAATATTCTTAGGTAATATGGAGATAAAGGTGGGGCATTATAGTTGGTATCAGAGCAATGGAGAAAATAATATAGAATATAAGAAACATGAATCTTGGCCTAGATAAACTTAGAGTCCCGTCCCTTGGGTGTGTCGGGTAGAGTTTATGATTTATTTCCTATTTAGGATATGAGTATAAATGATTATTAGACGTAATTGTGAAAACTCTGAACTACTTATAAATTATTTTTATAAGATGATTTTAAAAATTAAGTGTTTTGTAGTGGAGTCCTGATCTATTAGTGATTAGAATTGCACAGCAGAAGCTAATAGAATGTTTCCGTTGAGCACCTTAATTAATTATTTATTTATGTTTGATTGCATGATGTATGCATGGATGAATGGATGTGTTTTTAAATTCCTATTAATAGGTTTTCAAATATATGAATATATATAGATTGATAAAAAAAATATTTCAAAATTTTGTTTTGTGTTAGTTGCCCGTTGATTGCTTTAAGAATTCTGATCGATGCGCCTGATCAACGTTATCGATTGGGATTCCTAAACACCTCGATGATACAGCCGGACATAGTGCTATGAATTTTAATATTTTATAAATGTATTATAAGAGTTATAAATAATATTTAAAAAGGAAATAAAGTTTTAATTAAGTTAAATATTATTTGTAATGGGATAAACGTTTTGGAAAATACATATATATGCATACGTAATGAATTTTTGGAAATGCAAAGCTATTTTCGGAAAGGACATTTTTGGAAAACAAACTAAGAATGGAAGATTTGTTTCCATGTAAATATTTGTATTTAATAAATTTTGGTCGTTTAGAAATTTTATTAAAAACTTTAAAAGATGTTGTATATGTATTGATTTTGACGATGTCTGTAGCCATCGAGCATTAGCAATAGCAAAAAATAGTGGCGAGGCAATGTTGATTTTATAATCAACATTGCAGCCATCTAGGGAAGCTATTTATTAAAAATAAATAGCAAGGCAACATCGTTATATTAATTTTGATATATGAGAAATTGTGTGGGATGTTTATGCTTTGTTGTGTATATCATTTTACGATTTAGATGGATGTTAATTTTGAGTTTGAATTTAAAAGAAGTTAAAACAGAAGATGTAAGAAATTGTGTAAATTTATTTTGGAATTTCAAAGTAAGGAATTAATTGGGAAAGAAATTTGAATTTTATAACTGATGATTTGGATTCTAGAAGGATAAATCTTTTATTTGAATTGGTATAAATAAATACCCTAGGAAGTTAGTATATTATTTTGAAGAATATAGAGTTAGAAAATTATTTTGGGAGAAAAGATTTATCCGAAATCAAGTCATTTAAATTTTGAAAGGAAGTTTGGAGTTTTAAACTATAAACTTTTATAAGATAAATATTTTGAGAGCTAATAGTCGACTTAGTATTACAGATTAGTTTAAATGCTCTCGAGTAACACTTCATCAAATATTGTACAACTCATTGAATAGAATGTTTGAGTTGTACTTACTAGATTATTAGCAAGTACTCGAATTCCACCAGGTAGTATGGGATGCCTTGGTTAAATTCTTATGATTGCTACTATGAACTATTTAACACTAGTGGGTTGTATTCTCTTTTGGTGTTCGGTGGGACCGATAAATCCTTAAGGGAATATAGTTTAGGTTTTCCAGTAAGGATATAACTTATGCTAAATTAAAAAAATTATAATTATGAAAGGAAGACTTCAAAGCATTTATTATATGTAACTTCATATTAGAAGTTAGTTTTTTAGTTTATAAACCTTAACTGGAAAATTTTGATGTGACGCCCCACCTCTATACCCACGCTAACCAAGAACACTACGATGTAGTGCTGTCAATTAGCGCGGAGAATAAGGCTGTGGAGGAGCGACCATCCATGTAACTTCTTTGTGCGAGCACCGATACGTCAGATAGAATAGAATGCATATCTTTTAAGGAGGAAATCCGACATACCGATACAAACACAAAGCTATCACACGGTGGCTATATATAATCTTCGGAAAACAAACATAGAAATAATCATAACATAAATCAGTCACAGACATCCATATCACAAAGGCGGAAGAAGATATGAATAAATATATAACACATGAAAGTGTACATCAGAGTAGTGGTCAGAAAGATCCACGATAATACAAAAGAATAGCATCACGTGCTATACAAAAGAATAAGTACACAACATAGAGTCTATATCTCAAAGGTGTACATCCAAAAACTACTAATCTATGTAGTTAGCCAAAAGTCAGAAATATCCTGAAGAGAAGTCAAGCAGAAGCACCTGTAACATCTCGGTCTGACCCGAGTATTATTTATAAGAAAATAATAAACAGATCAGTCTAACTATAAATATCAGATGATATGGTATAAAGTAAATGGCATGACATGAACATGAAATAACTATTACGACATACTACTATAAGTATGTAAATGATAACCAATAAAAGATTAATCAATATCACAAGAATCTTCTCAAAGATAAGGTAGGGTATCATACCCTAAACTTGTATTCATAACAAGTCAATAACACATGAATTCACCAATGCACAAAAACTGATATCATATCAATGAAAATCATGAAAATTGGTGAAGCACAAAATTCCAGAAATCATCATCAGAAATCCAGAAAACACATAAAAAGGGGGGAGGCCTAACACATGAATGGGAGCATGAAAACTCACCTACGCGTAAACACATGACGAGAAGCTATCTCATGGAAGCTATCCATTAAATTTTCACACAGGAATGGCCCGAAGACCGTAGGGTGCTACCCTAGAAATGTGATGGCGAAACATCACATGATCGGGGTATAGTCTCCCACGTAGACAAAGAGACATCGCTCAATCGCTAGTCTAAATCACAAAAATGATTGTCATGATCATAAGGAAGTGTCAATCACACCAAGCTAGTAAATATATGAGTTTAGCTTCATGTCCCATAACCACTTGCTTAACTTAAATATTTACGAACAAGCTGTAAATCTTCACTAGGAAATTGTCACAAAAAGGGTTCAATCGAACAAGTCCAAGAGCTAACCGACGAAGTGAACGCAAGCGTTTCATACCACCCGTTTTACTAAGTCGTTTAAGTCGATTTCTCATTCGAGTGAAGTAAAGGCTTGTATATACTAGTAGATTGAAAATCGGTTTGAGAAAACGAACTTTTGATATTTAAAATAGTGTTGAAATCGCTTTGATGAAAGAGTTTTGATATTTACTATTAGTATTGAAACCTTCATATATCTTTAAAGTGACAAGTCATAAAACGATTGTAGAAACAAATCAATTCACGTTCGAAGACGTGAGTAAAGTCCAAAGGAGTCAATCCCAAAACCATCAAAGTAGGAATTCTGATAAATGTTTTTCAGAAGAGATTGCCTACGCAGAGTAATACGGGGTACGACCTAGTGGAGGCAAGCTGGTCAAGCGACCTAAGGAAAAGTAGGTCATACGACCTAAGGAAAATTGCGACCTAAAAAGACCAAGTGTAAGGTCGGCGACGACCTAACTTGAACGACTTAACTGGGGGATAAGTCGGAGACGACCTACGAGATATACTGGCCGACCTAACTCGAGCGACTTAAAGACTTAGCAGGGTCGAGCGACTTACGAGCTACGACCTAAGGTGATGAGGGCGTTAGGTCGGAGACGACCTAACACTTGACTCGCGAACGACTTATGGAAAAGAAGCTTAGGTCGGAGACGACCTACGAGATAAGCCAGTGCGAGCGACCTAAAGTTTGCCTGGGGATTTTAGGTCGGCAACGACCTAAGACTTAACAAAATTCGAGCGACTTAGTGGTTTGCCTTGGAATTTTAGGTCGGCGACGACCTAAGACTTAAAGCTGTTTCGACCTACGACTTATTTCCCTGCGACCTAAGCCAGAACGACCTAAGCACGCAAGCGACCTAAGTCCTAACTCGGGGACGACCTAAGATGTTAACTCGTGGACGACCTATGGCTTTAACTCCTGAACGACTTATCATTTTGCCTGGAGATTATAGGTCGGCAACGACCTAAGACTTAAGGGCGAACGACTTTTGCCTGGGGATTATAGGTCGGCAACGACCTAACGTTTTGCCTGGACGACCTAAGGAGTTAACTCGGGGATGACCTAGCGATGGCCAGAAACGACTTAAGGCCAGAAACTCACCAAAATGCCAAAATTTGTAGTTTTTCGCCAATCCAATCCAAACCAAATGCAAACGAACATGCTAAAGTGATGAGGGATCATCCCCAACAGTCCAAGATAGATATAGGCAAGATGTGAGATCAAAAATCTCACCTTTTCCACGAAATTGATGAAGATGAAGATTGAAAGCAAGGAGAAGCAACCCAAAGCTTGAATCCACAATCTTCTACTTGAATTTGATGTTGAATCTCGGATTTGCAATAGAATTTGAGTTGGGAGTTTTAATTTCTCTTTCCCACCACCATTTTTGACAAAGCTTGAAGTGTTTTGATAGAGTGAGGAAGATGGTTAGGCTGAACTAAAGGGGTGCAGTCCAAACCAAAGTCAAAGGCGGGAAAAAATGTTGAAAATTTCACTATCTCCAAACATATCGATGTTTACACTCAAAAAGATCGCAAACGTCATTTTGAACTCAATGGGGGTGGTCTCGAGTCCTAATTTGACCGTATGCAAAAAGTAGCTTTTCGGACTAACATCCGACTAACTATAAAATATTTAAATATAGAATCGATAGATATGCGGGTTGTTACATTTGAATTGAATGGAATTAATGAAGTGTCATGGTTGAATATTTGTGATTTTCATGTTATGCAAAATAATTCCTTATGATGATGTTTGGTTGCAAACTATTATTTCTATAGAATAGGATATATGATTAAACGATTTGATGGTCCCAAGTTGTTATGGGACATTCAGGATCACCTTATCGGTTAATTATATGGCTTGTTATATAGAATATTTGAGTAAATTGAGCTTACTGACTTGTAGTAAATGTTCAAGTATACCCAAGTGGTTATGGGACGCACGGGTGTTACTCGAATGATTACTATTAAAAGGTATTTGACACTTTTGTGATGATGTGTGAAGTGTATGTTTTAGACCTGCGAGGAGCAGTCAATTGTGATAGGCCCTGATTTAGACTTGCGAAGTGCGGTCATCTATGTTATACTTGTGATGTGCAGGTAGACTTGCGAAGTGCAGTCAACTATGTAAGACTTGCAATGTGCAGGTAGACTTGTGAAGTGAAGTCATCTATGTTAGACTTGCGATGTGCAGGTAGATATGCGAAGTATAGTCATCTACATTAGACTTGCGATGTGTAGGTAGATTTGCGAAGTGCAGTAATCTATGTTAGACTTGCAATGTGCAGGTAGACTTGCGAAGTTCAGTCATCTATGTTTGAGTTGTGAAGTGCAGGTAGACTTGCGAAGAGAAGTCATTTGTGACAGACCTTGGCCCTAGACTTGCAAGATGGGTCATTTGTGTAGACAAGTGAAGTACTTGCCTTTAAATATTCAACAAGCAAAGTACTGCTTTTTAGTTAGCTTGTGAAGTGCATGCCATTATTGATATGTTGGATTTATAACTCGTAGGGTTCTCGTATAGGGATAAAAGTATGACAAAGCATGTGAGGCAATGCCCAAGGTAGGATACTACCAGTTTACCCTTCCCGGTTGGTGGTAACGCATCATAGCCATGATCGCCCACTGTGTCCAACACTCTGAAAAATCTAAGAGGGCGCACCAATCAATCACAATGTAAATGATGGAAATACGAAGAAGTGTGTCTGCTAGAGGTAGCTAGCCTCATTGACCAGTGTGGCTCCTGTTTTAGTCATTTCAAACTGACACAAGTATCAGGCCAATCCATCATCGTTCTCTTTCTTCAAATCCAGCAAACAACACCAAATCCAACCACTTCGTTATGGAGTCTCCTCCGCGTACACGGTTGTTAAAGTGGTTCCAATATTAACAAGGAGTATGCCAATAAGAGGCACCGGTCTCTTTAACAACCAAACGTCGTTTTACACACCGGTAGGTACTTTTATATTTCGAAAACAATTCGTATTTGATATCAAAATATCATATTCGCTTCAAAATCAAATTCATTTCGAAATCATCATATTTACTCAAAATATACTATTTCAATTCAAAATCATTTTCGCCTTAATATCCCGATTTTGCTTCCAAAATTGTTTTGAATTTCAAATTAGGTTATAACTTCATTTTAACCCAATTCGTATTTAAATTCAAGATTTAAATATAAACATTCCACCCCTTTGACCAGTTTGAATTTTAGAAAATGATTTGGAAAAAGTTTAAATTGTTTAAAAATAGTTCAAATAGTTAAAGTAGTTTGATATAAAGTGATTTAAGTATGTAAAATGTTTTATAAAATAAAATAGTTTGGAAAATCAAAATAATTTCAAATAAAAAATAGATTTTAAATAGTTTATATTAAAAATAATTTATTTGAAAATAGTTTCAAAGTCAAACTGGTTCGATTCCAAATTTTCCAATCCAAATCAATTCCAATTTCCATTTCGATTTAATCGATTCAATTCTGATTCCAAGCCGAATTTTACTTTGATTCCAAATTAATTTCAATTTCAATTCCAAATTAATTTCAATTCCAATTCCAATTCCAAATTAAAACCGTTTCGATTTATATCAATCTCGAGTTCGATTGTCAAAATACCGTTCCAAACACTGAAATCCAAATCTTCAAATAAAATACAATTCTGAGCTCAATCTCGAAATATCGTTTTGTATACCTTTTACTTAGTAATATTCCAAGTTCGAATAAAAGTCCAATCTTTTAAAACAAATCAATTTTCGAAGTTCCAATCATATTTCACTTATAACTTTAAAATCTCAACTTCAATTATTTAAAACATTTCTGTTAACAAATTTAAATTTCAACATTTCGAGCTCACGTTCGAAAGTAATTCAATTTTCTATAAATTTGATTTTTATTTCTTTAAATCAAAATCATTTAAATAATTTTAAATCAAAATTTTTAAAATCATTTAATTTAACCAATCCGGTGTCCGTATGTAATTTTCTATCCTATGGCCAAGTGATCGGTTATTTCAATTTAATTTCAAGGATGGATATATATCGTTTCAACCCAAAATAAATGTCATAGGTATATATCATTTCAACCTATTTTTTAATTTATTCGAAATAATTCGATTTGCATTTTTATACACTGTAAATAATATACAAGAGGACAACATGATATATTAAAATAAATAAACAACCAAATCATCCAAATATCAATCAATTGGCATCCATCACAATCAATCATCCAAGCAGTCAGTAAATCACAACAATTACCCAATTATCAATAATCGGGAATTTTTACTAACAATTTAATTCAAATACAATTTAATCGTCAATTTAAATTTATGTTAGTTAAATTAGATGTTAATTTAAATGTCAGTTAAAACTATCAAACAACAACCAATAAATTTATAACTTCATAATTTCAAATTTAACTAGCATAAAAATATTTTAGTACGTTGTGAGTGTTATAAAACACTCAACTTTTATTTGAAACTGCAAATATTTCAGCTTCAAATAAACGCCATTTCGATTCCACGCTAAAGCTTTCATCGATAGGATTCCAACGTCGCTTGTTTCGTCCTAATTGGACCTTGTATGTGAAAGATATACAATTTTAAGATCACACGACTTTATATATATATATATATATATATACACATATTTCTTTTTTTTAATAACCTAGCAAAATCTCAGCCGTAGATTTCTAAAGTCTAGATCTGGACCACACCTCTCTTCTTCCCTCATCTCGTATGTTCCAGGAAAGCATCGCATGCCATAACCTATAGAACATCCATATCGCGACCACCACGATCGCCTAGAACACGATCAAGGACCACCGTTCGAACGCTGCGACCCCCCTCCTCCTTCGACCCAAGCCATGCCATGCTCGATCACCTACAGCCACCAGAAAATGGCAAATCGTGTGTGCCGTTCGAGCTTGGATCCATGACGATCCACTGCTTCGATTCTGATCATCTCCGTTGATCTTAAGGAACTCGTCGCCGTCTACGATTTCTTAGTTAGAAGTTCATCACGAAAGCTTAAGGATTTGGAGAAAGATTGAGGGAAAGGCTGGCCACTTTCGGCCATTGGAAATAAACGGGTGGCGGCTGCTTATTATTATGTTTAGGGTTGAGACGTGTAAATATATCCGTTCATATATATTATTTTATTATTATATTTACTGTTCACGTGAATTTTGAACGAACTCCAAACGAGGCATTCTGCCTGGCGTTTATAATGTTTTACCCCTATTCCGAACACAATGGAATATGTTTTGAGGCCTAATTCGATCGTATGCAGAAGATAGATTTTTGAACTCAAATATAATATTAAATTTTCAATATTAAATTCAACGCGTATCAAGCTCGCACGGCCAAACGACAAGTCCGATCGCTACGAAACTTGAAATCCTACAATAATCCACCATTACGGATTAGATGAAACTGGTTTCATCGAAATCCGAGACAGTGGCCAAAATGGCTATTTTTACTCGTCAATTATAATATTAAAATTTTTAATTTCCAATTATTCACTTTCAAACCCAATTTTAAATGTTAACAATCTTCATTCATATTTAAATAAAACTTAAATCAATTTTTGATATCATTTTCATTCACATTAATTCAAGATTCAATTATTTAAATAATTCCAATATTAAATTTAAACAATTTAATTTTCAATAAATCACCATTTATTAACAATTATTTTATTATCATCTAAATAATTCAACATTCACCTTCTAATTACAGACATCCGTTACAAACACATTCAATAAATAGAATTTTCACTTCAATAGTTGATATTGCATAAATCTTCAGAATTTATTATTCTAAATTTTTATTCAGTTCATATTCAATAGCTACACTAATAATTCATTAAATTTTATTTTTAACCATTTTTATTTAATAATTACATTAAATCTAATAATTTAAAATAGCAAAAAAATACGGGTCGTTACATTCCCCCCCCCCCCACTCAAAACTTTTCGTCCTCGAAAAGGGACTAAGTACAGAATTTAACATTTTATATATTCTATTCAAAATTATCAACTTATAAAACATTAAATCTCATTTATAAAACCATTACTACATTTCTACTACGCTACTCCGATCGGTTTACGGAATTTACTGTTAAAACCTATATTGTTGGATTTTAATGACAACAACTATACAATTTTGCCAAAGAATCTCTAAGCTAATTCGCAGGTACATGAGCATCAAAAAGAGACAAACAAATACATTCAAAATGAAGTTACACCGTACAAAAAAGGATGAAAGTATGCATATGGAGATACAAGAAGAGATAAAAACGATAGAGACAAGACAAAGGTGATAAACAAAGTATTATTAGTCATAGAGTGTCGTGTCTAGAGTTTACAAATGTTAAAATCTTCTCAAAATGGTATACACACATATACATTCATATTTTAAATGAAAAATCAAGTTTTCAAAAATTGCATGGAGTGGGACTCGAACCTGGGTCACTAGTTTAGAAGACAAGTGCTCTAACCAAATGAGCTATGGCAACTTTTTTTTATGAACAGAATTCAACCGGCTGAATAATATCATTCAGACGGCTGAATGCTGAAACAAAACATAAATTTTTATGCAGTTTCAACCGGCTGAATGGTTTTATTCAACCGGCTGAATTAGGCTAAAAATAGCCTATTTCTTTGCTATTTTCGATTTCTAAAATTCAAAAGGCTGAATAAATCCATTCAGCCGGCTGAATATTTTCAACGGCTGTTTTTCATGAAAAGACACTTCTCTTCATCGTAGAGAAACATCTTCAAATCAACAGTTGCGCCTGTTTCTTTTCAACGTTATCTTTCATCAATGGTTGCAACTTTTTAATCTCTATAAATAGATTTCAGAATTCAACAAACAATAACAACAACTGATTTTAATATTCTTGAATTCTTATCTCTTAATCTATTTTCAATTTGCACTCTAATTGTTGTTTGTACAGTCAATTAAAGATTATACTATAGTCGGATACATTTGTTATTTGTAAAGAAGTCCTGTTCGGTTGCTCAGGCGATATAAGTCCTATTCGGTTGCTTAGGCGGTAAGAGTCCTGTTCGGTTGCTCATGCGGTGTAAACCTATTCCTCCGGGTTAAGTGACGGTTGCTAGTTTAATTCCAAAAGGAGTCTGGGACTGGACGTAGAACGGGAGTTCAAACCAGTATAAAAATCTCTTGTGTCATTTACTTTACTTCTTTAATTATTTACTTACTTAGTTTATATTCCACACAAGTAGTTTATCCATATTACACGATCCTATAGCACAGCCACTTTCATTTGGTATCAGAGCCCGGGATTCTAGAGATCGTAAAAACATCCTAGAATAAATGGCCATAAAGAGATCTAGTCAAGGCAATAGGAAGAGGAAGAGCAATAAAGAAGAATCAAAAGAACAAACTAGCAAATGCTTCATGGCTAAACTCAGATCAAAATCGGTATGCTTAGATTCTTTATATAAAGATCTTTTGTTAGCACATGATGAATTATTAAAAGATTATAAAACTTTGAATAAAGTTAATGGAATTGCTTTAGCTAAGTTAAAAGATTGTGAGCAAGAAATTTCCAGTTTAAAAGAGGAAAATAAATTTTTGATAAAACAAACTAAATGTTTTGAAAATACCGTAGAAGAACTTGTTTCACAAAAAGATTTCCTACAAAAAGAAAATGAGCAGTTATAAGACAAAAACAATGATCTTTTTGCAAAATAAAAATACTATGTTTGATAAAGAAAACAAAAATTTTTCAAAAGAAATTACGGATTTGAAAAGACAAAATGATTTATTACAATCATCTTTAGATAATTCAAAATCTCGAATTTTTCTTCTCGAAAATGAGAACTGTACGATAAAAAGGGAGAATTATGAATTAAACAAGCAAATTGATATTTTAAAAAACAGTAATATTTCTTTTGAAAATAATAATTTTGACTTCAAAGCTAAATTTGATAAACTTAACACTGAAGTCACAAAATTTAATAAAGGTCAAAACGATTTAAACATGATTTTATCTAGTTCTAGACCTGTACATAACAAAAGTGGTTTAGGATATAATAAAACTGATCGTAGAAATAGCATTATTCATATATAATAAAAATGTTAGTGCTAGTACTAAATTTCGAGTAAAGTCTAAATCCAATTTTTATAGAAATTCAAATACTGCTATGACCAATAATGTTTATAATTTCTCTAGAAGTACAAAATAATTGATCGGACATATGAATAAAAATTATCTAATTATTTGGGTTCCTGTTAATTGGAAAAATAGAGAAAAATACATTGATGATTATTTTGGTATGGTAGTTAATAATGAAAATTATATTTATAAAGATTCAACCACACCCAAATGGGTATGGTTTCCAAAGACTTAACCCTCCGGGCCATAACATAGTAAGTGGGTACCAAAAATGATTTTTATTTATTGT
The DNA here is from genome assembly GCA_030737815.1 of Allium fistulosum. Taxonomy (NCBI): domain Eukaryota; kingdom Viridiplantae; phylum Streptophyta; class Magnoliopsida; order Asparagales; family Amaryllidaceae; genus Allium; species Allium fistulosum. The sequence goes on along the minus strand of CM060905.1, from coordinate 861,599,091 downwards.
AGGTACTCCGAGAAACAAAAGGAAATATTTTGGAATTTTAAAACATGTTTCAAACGTTTAATAGAATTACGTGCTTACAATGAAATATGGACTTCAGCAAATATAGTAAAATCTATTTTATTTTTCTCCATAATTAATATTGAGTTTATCCTGCTATTTACAAGATATCATATAAAATTTATTATATTCCATCATTCTTTTTTATAATGACAAAGGGGGAGAAATTCATATGCATATTAATAGAGGGACATATTATACTTAGTGGGAGATGTTATACTTAGGGGGAGCTTTAAACATATAAATATTATTTTATATATATAATGAATATTATTTTTTAAATGTATAGTTGTCATCATCAAAAAGGGAGAGAACGTTAGAACCTCTATTATTGGATTTTAATGACAACAAATATACAATTTTGCCAAAGAATCTATAAGCTAAATTGCAGGTACATGAGCATCAAAAAGAGACAAACAAATACATTCAAAATGCAGATACACCGTACAAAAAAGGATGAAAGTATGCATATGGAGATACAAGAAGAGATAAACACGATAGAGACAAGACGAAGGTGACAAACAAAGTATTATTAGTCATAGAGCGTCGTGTCTAGAGTTTACAAATGTTAAAATCTTCTCAAAATTGTATACACACATATACATTCATATTTTAAATAAAAAATAAAGTTTTCAATAAATGCATGGAGCAAGACTCGAACCCGGGTCACTAGTTTAAAAGACAAGTGCTCTAACCAAATGAGCTATGGAAACTTTTGTTTATCAATAGAATTCAGCCGGCTGAATAATATCATTCAGAAGGCTGAATGCTGAAACAAACCATAAATTTTTATGCAGTTTCAACCGGCTGAATGGTTATATTCAGTCGGCTGAATTAGGCCAAAAATAGCCTATTTCTTTGCTGTTTTCGATTTTTAAAATTCAAAAGGCTGAATAAATCCATTCAACCGGTTGAATATTTTCAACGGCTATTTTTCATGAAAAGACACTTCTCTTCATCGAAGAGAAACATCTTCAAATCAACAGTTGCGCCTGTTTCTTTTCAACGTTATCTTTCATCAATGGTTGCAACTTTTTAATCTCTATAAATAGATTTCAGAATTCAACAAACAATAACAACAACTGATTTTAATATTCTTGAATTCTTATCTCTTAATCTATTTTCAATTTGCACTCTAATTGTTGTTTGTACAGTCAATTAAAGAGCATACTATAGTCAGATACTTTTGTTATTTGTAAAGAAGTCCTATTTGGTTGCATAGGCAGTAGAAGTCTTATTCGGTTGCTTAGGCGGTAGAAGTCATGTTCGGTTGCTCAGGCGGTGTAAACCTATTCCTCCGGGTTAAGTGAGGGTTGCTAGTTTAATTCCAGAAGGAGTTTGGGTCTGGACGTAGAACGGGAGTTCGAACCAGTATAAAAATATCTGGTGTCATTTACTTTACTGCTTTAATTATTTACTTACTTAGTTTATATTCCACACAGGTAGTTTATCCATATTACACGATCCTATAGCACAGTCGCTTTCATTTGGTATCAGAGCCCGGGATTCTAGAGATCGTAAAAATATCCTAGAATAAATGGCCACAAAGAGTCTAGTCAAGGCAATAGGAAGAGGAAGAGCAATAAAGAAGAATCAAAAGAGCAAACAAGAAAATGCTTCATGGCTAAACTCAGATCACAATCGATATGCTTAGATTCTTTATATAAAGATCTTTTGTTATCACATGATGAATTATTAAAAGATTGTAAAACTTTGAATAAAGTTAATGGAATTGCTTTAGCTAAGTTAAAATATTGTGAGCAAAAAATTTCAAGTTTAAAAGAGGAAAATAAATTTTTGATAAAACAAACTAAATGTTTTGAAACTACCGTAGAAGAACTTGTTTCACAAAAAGATTTCCCACATAAAGAAAATGAGCAGTTAGAAGACAAAAACAATGATCTTTTGGAGGAAATCAATGTTTTGCAAAATAAAAATACTATGTTTGATAAAGAAAACGAAATTTTTTCAAAAGAAATTACGGATTTGAAAAGACAAAATGATTTATTACAATCATCTTTAGATAATTCAAAATCTCGAATTTTTCTTCTCGAAAATGAGAACTGTACGATAAAAAAGGAGAATTCTGAATTAAACAAGCAAATTGATATTTTGAAAAACAGTAATATTTCTTTTGAAAATAATAATTTTGACTTCCAAGCTAAATTTGATAAACTTAACACTGAAGTCACAAAATTTAATAAAGGTCAAAACGATTTAAACATGATATTATCTAGTTCTAGACCTTTACATAACAAAAGTGGTTTAGGATATAATAAAACTGATCATAGAAATAGCACTAGATACACTTTCATATATAATAAAAATGTTAGTGCTAGCACTAAATTTCGAGTAACGTATAAATCCAATTTTTATAGAAATTCAAATACTGCTATGACCAATAATGTTTATAATTTCTCTAGAAGCACAAAATTATTGATCGGAAATATGAATAAAAATTATCTAAGTATTTGGGTTCCTGTTAATTGGAAAAATAGAGAAAAATACAATGATGATTATTTTGGCATGGTAGTTAATAATGAAAATTATATTTATAAAGGTTCAACCACACCCAAATGAGTATGGTTTCCAAAGACCTAACCCCCAGACCCTAACATAGTAAGTGGGTACCAAAAATGATTTTTATTTATTGCAGGTACTCTGAGAAACAAAAGGAAAGATTTTGGAATTTTAAAGGATGTTCCGTACGTTTAATAGAATTACGTGCTTACAATGAAATATGGACTTTAGCAAATATGGTAAAATCTATTTTATTTTTCTCCATAATTAATATTGAGTTTATCCTGCTATTTACAAGATATTATATAAAATTTATTATATTCCCTCATTCTTTTTGATAATGACAAAGGGGGAGAAATTCATATGCATATTAATAGAGGGAGATATTATACTTAGGGGGTGATGTTATACTTAGGGGGAGCTTTAAAATATAAATATTATTCTATATATAGAATGAATATATTTTTTTAAATGTATAATTGTCATCATCAAAAAGGGGGAGAACGTTAAAACCTCTATTGTTGGATTTTAATGACAAAAAATATACAATTATGCCAAAGAATCTCTAAGCTAATTTGCAGGTACATGAGCATCAAAAAGAGACAAACAAATACATTCAAAATGAAGATACACCGTATAAAAAAAGGATGAAAGTATGCATATGGAGATACAAGAAGAGATAAACACGATAGAGACAAGACGAAGGTGACAAACAAAGTATTATTAGTCATAGAGTGTTGTGTCTAGAGTTTACAAATGTTAAAATCTTCTCAAAATGGTATACACACATATACATTCATATTTTAAATGTAAAATAAAGTTTTCAAAAATTGCATGGAGCAAGACTCGAACTCGGGTCACTAGTTTAGAAGGCAAGTGCTCTAACCAAATGAGCTATGACAACTTTTGTTTATCAACAGAATTCAGCCGGCTGAATAATATCATTCAGACGGCTAAATGCTGAAACAAAGCATAAATTTTTATGCAGTTTCAACCGGTTGAATGGTTTTATTCAGTCGGCTGAATTAGGCCAAAAATAGCCTATTTTTTTGCTGTTTTCGATTTTTAAAATTCAGAAGGCTGAATAAATCCATTCAGTCGGTTGAATATTTTCAACGGCTATTTTTCATGAAAAGACACTTCTCTTCATCGAAGAGAAACATCTTCAAATCAACAGTTGTGCCTGTTTCTTTTCAACGTTATCTTTCATCAATGGCTGCAACTTTTTAATCTCTATAAATAGATTTCAGAATTCAACAAACAATAACAACATCTGATTTTAATATTCTTGAATTCTTATCTCTTAATCTATTTTCAATTTAAACTCTAATTGTTGTTTGTACAGTCAATTAAAGGGCATACTACAGTCAGATACTTTTGTTATTTGTAAAGAAGTGCTGTTCGGTTGCTCAGGCGGTAGAAGTCCTATTCAGTTGCTTAGGCGGTAAGAGTCTTGTTCGGTTGCTCAAGCAGTGTAAACCTATTCCTCCGAGTTAAGTAAAGGTTGCTAGTTTAATTCCAGAAGGAGTCTGGGACTGGACGTAGAACGGGAGTTCGAACCAGTATAAATATCTCTAGTGTCATTTACTTTACTGCTTTAATTATTTACTTACTTAGTTTATATTCCACACAATTAGTTTATCCATATTACACGATCCTATAGCACAGTCACTTTCATTTGGTATCAGAGCCCGGGATTCTAAAGATCGAAAAAACATCCTAGAATAAATGGCCACAAAGAGATCTAGTCAAGGCAATAGGAAGAGGAAGAGCAATAAAGAAGAATTAAAAGAGCAAACAAGAAAATGCTTCATGGCTAAACTCAGATCACAATCAGTATGCTTAGATTCTTTATATAAAGATCTTTTGTTAGCACATGATGAATTTTTAAAAGATTGTAAAACTTTGAATAAAGTTAATGGAATTTCTTTAGCTAAGTTAAAAGATTGTGAGCAAGAAATTTCCAGTTTAAAAGAGGAAAATAAATTTTTGATAAAACAAACTAAATGTTTTGAAAATACCGTAGAAGAACTTGTTTCACAAAAAGATTTCCTACAAAAAGAAAATGAGCAGTTAGAAGACAAAAACAATGATCTTTTGGAGGAAATCAATGTTTTGCAAAATAAAAATACTATGTTTGATAAAGAAAACGAAATTTTTTCAAAAGAAATTATGGATTTGAAAAGACAAAATGATTTATTACAATCATCTTTAGATAATTCAAAATCTCGAATTTTTCTTCTCGAAAATGAGAACTGTATGATAAAAAGGGAGAATTCTGAATTAAACAAGCAAATTGATAATTTGAAAAACGGTAATATTTCTTTTGAAAATAATAATTTTGACTTCAAAGATAAATTTGATAAACTGAACACTAAATTCACAAAATTTATTAAAGGTCAAAACGATTTAAACATGATTTTATCTAGTTCTAGACCTTTACATAACAAAAGTGGTTTAGGATATAATAAAACTGATCGTAGAAATAGCATTATTCATATATAATAAAAATGTTAGTGCTAGTACTAAATTTCGAGTAAAGTCTAAATCCAATTTTTATAGAAATTCAAATACTGCTATGACCAATAATGTTTATAATTTCTCTAGAAGTACAAAATTATTGATCGGAAATATGAATAAAAATTATCTAAGTATTTGGGTTCCTGTTAATTGGAAAAATAGAGAAAAATACATTGATGATTATTTTGGTATGGTTGTTAATAATGAAAATTATATTTATAAAGGTTCAACCACACCCAAATGGGTATGGTTTCCAAATACCTAAACCCCTGGACCCTAACATAGTAAGTGGGTACCAAAAATGATTTTTATTTATTGCAAGTACTCCAAGAAACAAAAGGAAAGATTTTGGAATTTTAAAGGATGTTCCATACGTTTAATAGAATTACGTGCTTACAATGAAATATGGACTTCAGCAAATATGGTAAAATCTATTTTATTTTTCTCCATAATTAATATTGAGTTTACCCTGCTATTTACAAGATATTATATAAAATTTATTATATTCCCTCATTCTTTTTTATAATGACAAAGGGGGAGAAATTCATATACATATTAATAGAGGGAGATATTATACTTAGGGGGAGATGTTATACTTAGGGGGAGCTTTAAACATATAAATATTATTTTATATATAGAATGAATATTATTTTTTAAAATGTATAGTTGTCATTGTCACGTACCGAAATTTTCGACTTTCGAAAATTCGACATCGATACTCTCTTTATCGACTGTCGAGCAATCGAGTGCTGGAAACTCCAATAGTGAGGGTTTTTTTTAGAAAAAGAAATAGAAGAAAAGATAGAAGAAGAAGAAGAAAGAACAACAGAACAACATCAGAACAGAAAACAATATCAGAATCTCACATATCGCAGCGGAACAATATATAATAGATAATCACTAGTCTTTTAAAACAAAGAACTATATCAGTTTTTATACATACATCAATCAGAGTCACTATACAACAATGGACAGTTATATAAACTTGTCCTCATACAGAATACACAGCGGAATAAATACTATCAGATACAAATACTACGTCTCGCCATCCAGCTTGCTTCCAAAGCTCCAGAATATCCTGATAACTAAACTCTAGACTGCCCGTGTGGAAATTTGTGGGCATCCAGAGTTTAGAAGGGAACAATAAACTCCAGGTCAGTCATGGTGACTGGTGTGAGATCGTAAAACAGTTATTCTTTATAACAACAAAATAATTTTTAAAGTCAATTCGAAATGCTTTTGGAAAATGAAACTACCATAAGACCTCCCGCCACACACACAATGCAAACGCAGAATTGGAGGAGATTTCTTCTTATGATAGTCAAAGATGCTTACTACGCAAAATCAAATCATTTCTGATATTATTATTAGTGCATAGTGTAGAAAACATTTCGAAAGTAGAATATAAATCTTAGCCAGCATAGACATTCCGAACTATGCCTACTATAGCTACCATCCAAACAGTGGTGACCACCATAAGTGAATGGCAGGTTCTACAACTAAAACCGTACAAGGCTCGTATTGTTTCTTTGGATTTCCAACAAATGGTCAGGCTAAGGAACTTCCTTTTCCACGATGGGTACGTCCCTGGAATAGACGACCCGAGAAATAACCTAACATTACGGTTAGATCTCTGCCAACACAAGGCCGGGTTACCTCTGCAAAAGTAGGTAACTACTGACACGCGTATGCCATCCCCCGATCGTAACCGATCTTCCCGAGGATCCCCGATTTCCAACAAACCACATAGATAATAATGCAGCAACCACATAGGTTAAGTATCTGGGCTCCATACCATGATACCACCTCTATCCAGAAGGAATGACATACACTAAGGGGCGCTACTCCGTAGAACCTTGCCGCATCCTTCCTGTTTCGACCATTTCCGGGGTGAGGCTCGACGAAGTCTCGTCCACAAAGCTACGCTTTCTACAAAGCCTTGCTTTGTGTCAAACAAAAATGATCAACCTATGATCACAAAGATATAAGATCAAACAAATGATCATATCACAAATGATCAAACACTGATCATTTCACAGCAACACTCAGTATGCCACGTTACCAAATTGGGAGTATATCGCTGATAAATTTCAACTACATAACCTCTGAGCTCGTACGTCTCAGAGAAGGGTGTTAAGCTAAGAGAATAAATTCTCCGCCACCAACAGAAATGTATTTGAAAGAAATCAGCTTTATATCTCAAAGTGTAACGTCAGACACACAATCCATACAAGTCTGTTCCGGGATCGAACAGAACCGAAGGCACTTCTCACGAAGCCCTTGCAATTCCGGATAAATTTCTAATCACGTCCGGACTTCCCGTCACTAAGGGTGATAAAACCTCTAAATCGGAGATCAGCCGATGTAGAGTAACTCGACGGTAATCCTTCCGTTTTCAAAAATATCCGGTCTTCAACACCGGTCTTCGAATGCAATTCATAACGACGTATCACATATTCGGAATGGGTTATACGACCCCATGGTCCTTTCCCGGCTAACCCGAATAGTGAGCGATTATTCAAAAATAAGTGTGGCATTCAAATTCATCCAATTCACAACAAATACTATTCAAGGTAATTATTGATAGTCGGTTATTTAACTATCAATAAAGATGCGCAACATCATCAGATTCCAAATAATTTTCCAAAATTATTTATCTTCAAAAATATCTTTTACTAGATATAAAATTTCCACACTTCGAGAATAAATCAACATTTATTTTTAAACAACTTCCCTTTCTTTTATAAATTCCATAGTGAATTTATATTTTCAAAATATCTACTGATATACGATTCTCAAATCGATTTCAAATATTCAATTTCATTTTATCTTTAAGAAGATAAAATCTCAAAACATTTCATTTCATTTTTGGAAAAGCATTTCCATACTTATTTAATAATAAGTATTTCACAAATCATTTATTTTCAACACTTGGAAAATATTCGATATACTTAAATCAAATTAAGTATAATTTCATTCTTATAGTCCACCATTTCCTTAAATTTCTCGAAAACGTCTATTTCAACAATAAATGTTGAAATCTATGATTTCGATATTCAACTCATTTTAAAACATCGTTAAAACAATTAATCTCATCTTTAATATCACTTTCCCAAAACCATATCCATTTTACTTAACCATATATTCACTGTCCAAAATCGTGAATATACTTCACTAATTACATTTCACTATTTTCTACACGTTTTATTTCAATAATAATTCGCTATCCAAAATCGCGAATATATCTCCTTTAATAATCTTCTATATTTAATTTATCAAATTCAATCGATTTCGAATTTATAAACACGGTTATAAATTCTATTTCTATTTTAATAACAACCTCGACTTATAAATCTTCTTTTTGTCAACTTCTACAATTTTACTTATCAAAATAAGTGATTTCGGATTTATAAACAACTTTTATAAATTTCGATTCTATTTATAAAAACTTCAATCCCAAATCAATTTCGATATTGATTTAAAAATTTATTTATCACTACTAAGTAAATTCCTCATTTTTTCTCAAATTATTCAATATTCTGTTTTAAAATGGATTCTTCAAATTGAAATCATTTTACATTGATTTCCCAATTTATTTCAATTTACCAATTAAATTTCTAGTTGGATTTCCAACTTATCTTCTTTTAATAAATTTCTTTTTAAGGAAATAAATTTCAATCGTTTCTTTCAATCTATTTAAAAATCCAAATTTTAAATTAAATTCTTCAATTTATAATCACTGTTTTATGAAATCCATTTATTTAGCATTTTCACTTTATTCTAGAATTTATTCAATACGATTTATAAAAATTTACTTTTTATACTTTTAAAAAAATTCCTTTCTTCAAAATTTCTTCAATTTCAAAAATTGATTCATTTAGAAATTTTCTACTTGAATTTAAAAAAATCAATTTCGTTTATCTTTGGAATCCAATGATGTCAAACATCCATTCAGCTAAATTTTAGCTTTCAAACAATTTCCAGACATCAATTCAATAACATCAATAATCATTCACAGGTTATCACATCACAGTAGAAATAAATTCAATCAATGTGAGGGGTCCAGTTGGATCCCTCCAACCTGTTTCCCTGCATCCAAAGACGTTAGCACAATACCAATTCCGCTCCAGTACGGAATTATCGCGGTATATGGGTTTTATAAAAATCCGCTTACTAACGGCGAAATAGGGTCTCATCCGCTATACGAGGCGGGAAATCATCAATCCAATATATACATATGCCAATATGTATATATTGCTATATATATAGATATATCCTATCATATCTAATATCACATCCAATATAGCAATCAAATCAAGCAATAAATAACTGAAAATTCCACTTTCATTTTTGAGTGAGAAAAATCTCACCTTAGCTTTTAAATTTGCCATCCATTTTCCATTTTCTCCATTTCTTGATTCTTAACCTTGTATAAATAATTCATACACTTTATTAATATTCGGAAAAATCGAATAACTAATTTCCATTTTGTAATTTTAATGATTCAATAATCTCATTTCAAACTAATTCTCCTTAACAAATTTGTTTAACTTAGGTTTTTAGTTTAAAAATTAAATTTTCTTCTTTACATTTCTTCAAACTATTTATACATATATATATTTCAAACACGCACTGGAATATTCATTTTGATTTAAAAATAAGCTGTATATCTGTTTTTAAAATCTTATATACATATACTTATAAGAAAGAAAAAAAAATTTGTATAGATAACAATCTAACTTCTCAAAATTTTAACACATTTAAAATTCTTATATATATATATAATTTCAAACCTGACTTTTTTATAAATTTTATATTTGCTTTTATAAAATAAACCATGTTCACTTCACTGCTCTAAAAATTGTTCAACTCGAATGAATTAGAAATAAAAACAGAAGTCATACCAATTCCAGATCACATCCCTCCGACGAACCCAATTCCCACTGTTCCGACATCATCCACGCAACAGGACGTGAGCCTCGCTGCTACAATCGCCTGACCATCTACTCCAGGTCGAACTCGAGACACTCAAGCACTACCACGTGTGCACGAAATCGCCCCTTCAGCAGCGACGCTTTGAATCGCGATCGCCAACTCAGCCCCACGTCGCCATCACGAAGTCGCGTGTCCAGATGCGCTTCAACGTTCACGAACTCGAATACGATTCCCAACCAATCGAAGCTAAATCCCCACAGCCAACCCTGATCGATTTCCGATCACTCGAAGACCCCAGGCGCTTGAAACGACATCGCCGACCCCATCGCCTTCATCCAACAAGGCACGCAAACCCTAATTTAGCTCGACTCCCATCGCGAATCTCTGCTCGCGATCGACTTCGCCTCGCCAGTCTTCACCTTCCACGTCGCGACTCGAAGTTTGTCGCTCGATTTCGAGAAGAGGCTCTGCCATTTATTTTGAATGTTTAGAACGAACGGGGGAGGGGGGTTCATTTCTTTCGATTTTATTTGAATTGGGAGGGTTCCCTTTTAGTTTTTTTATTCGAACGAACTAAGAGGAAAGGCAGTTTCGAACCGGGAGAAGAAAAGAATTTGTCGGCCATTGTTAATTTTGAATGATATATTTTCGTTTTGAATCTGAGGAGGGGAGAGGAACATTTTAAAACTGAACGAGTATGGGTTTGCACGATCTTCTTTCGTGATTAAAGACGTGTTTTGAGGAGAGGAACGTGGTTGATGTTTGACAAATTTAAATATTAAATTTAAATTGAATACGACTCTATTTCAACGCGTTTTTGTGTCGTGTGTTCACGTAACAACTCCGAAAAATACGAAAATTGAAATCCGATAATAATTCAATATTACGGACCCAATGGAACTAGTTTCGTCGAATTCCGAGACTGTGCCTCGGACGGCTATTTTTACATATCGATTCGAACGATTTAATTTCAAAACTGAACAAAATAGTTTTAAATTCGATTCTGAAACTTCTGTTATCTTCAGTGATATTAATACGAATTTTAAAAGCTTTAGAAATATTTTTCTTCAACTTAAAATTGAAGATTCAAATTTTTATTCACTTTCAATAGATTAAATTTTAAAGTTTAATCGCAAATTTCAAAGTTAAATCGGGGATTCAAATTAAATCATCGTTCAAATATTTAAAATTAATTAAATATTCTCAATTTAATTCGTTCAAAATTCTGGGTCGTTACAGCCATCATCAAAAAGGGGGATAACGTTAGAACCTCTATTGTTGGATTTTAGTGACAACAAATATACAATTATGCCAAAGAATCTCTAAGCTAATTTGCAGGTACATGAGCATCAAAAAGAGACAAACAAATACATTCAAAATGAAGATACACCGTACAAAAAAGGATGAAAGTATGCATATGGAGATACAAGAAGAGATAAACACGATAGAGACAAGACGAAGGTGACAAACAAAGTATTATTAGTCATAGAGTGTCGTGTCTAGAGTTTACAAATGTTAAAATCTTCTCAAAATGGTATACACACATATACATTCATATTTTAAATGAAAAAACAAGTTTTCAAAAATTGCATGAAGCGGGACTTGAACCCGGGTCACTAGTTTAGAAGGCAAGTGCTCTAACCAAATGAGCTATGGCAACTTTTTTTTTATGAACAGAATTCAACCGGCTGAATAATATCATTCAGACGGCTGAATGCTGAAACAAAACATAAATTTTTATGCAGTTTCAGCCGGCTGAATGGTTTTATTCAACCGGCTGAATTAGGCCAAAAATAGCCTATTTCTTTGCTGTTTTCGATTTTTAAAATTCAAAAGGCTGAATAAATCCATTCAGCCGGCTGAATATTTTCAACGGCTATTTTTCATGAAAAGACACTTCTCTTCATCGAAGAGAAACATCTTCAAATCAACAGTTGCGCCTGTTTCTTTTCAACGTTATCTTTCATCAATGGTTGCAACTTTTTAATCTCTATAAATAGATTTCAGAATTCAACAAACAATAACAACAACTGATTTTAATATTCTTGAATTCTTATCTCTTAATCTATTTTCAATTTGCTCTCTAATTGCATACAAACTCTGATCGTTGATCACTCCATCTTCCACATTCTTCAAGCACGTTACACTATATATCATAAAGGAGTAGATTAGAGGAAGATTGTACTTAATTGACTTATCGGTGCTATTTAAAGAGCATACTACAGTCAAATACTTTTGTTATTTGTAAAGAAGTCATGTTCGGTTTCTCAGGCGGTAGAAGTCCTATTCGGTTGCTTAGGCGGTAGAAGTCCTGTTCGGTTGCTCAGACGGTGTAAACCTATTCCTCCAAGTTAAGTGAGGGTTGCTAGTTTAATTCCAGAAGGAGTCTGGGACTGGACGTAGAACAGAAGTTCAAACCAGTATAAAATCTCTGGTGTCATTTACTTTACTACTTTAATTATTTACTTACTTAGTTTATATTCTGCACAAGTAGTTTATCCATATTACACGATCCTATAGCATAGTCACTTTCATTTATAAGTTAGTTATCAAAACAAGTTATAAATTTTTTTAAAACTTTAAAAAATTTCTAACTCCCGGATTTACGGAAAATTTCGACAGAGTATCCTTTGCGCGGCTCGATCGGAAAAAATTTACAATACAATATATAACCCAAATACATCCAATATATATCAAATATACATCTCATCTCAATAATGACGCATCCCGTAGGGAAAAATATGAAAGCGCAGTATGTAATCCAAGATATGTACCTTATTATTATTAATACGAGCGTCGTATTAAGCAAGCAAAAGCATATAAAATCCGTGTATACGTCCAAACTGTCTTCGTATGTACCTATCTCAACTTAAATTTAGAATATTAGTCACCTATGAAGATATAGATAACATATATGAGTTAAATAGAATCACATAGAATGAATTGTGAATCCGAACCAAAAACATAAGCATGAATACACGACATACAACAATCATATACATTCAAAACGGTTATAACGATGATTTGCAACAAAATAAACCATTCAATTGTTAATATTCATCCAATTAATCCATTTAACTCATACCTATGTTAATTTACATCTTCCAATGTCAATATTTAATTTATACAGTTCATTTCTTACTAACATCCAAATTTCATCGACATTTAATTGATTTACTTCCGATTTATTCAAATCTATTTCATTTGCATTCAATTTATTCAATTCAATTTGTTAAATTTCAATTATTTCAACATTTAATATAAATTTATTTATTCACATTCATTCTACACTTAAGTTCATTTTCATTTTAAATCAATGTTATTTCATTTACTCATTTTATTAATATAATTCACTAACCTTTTCCATTTATTCATTTCGGTTAGCTTTTCATAAGTTACAGTTCATTTCATAATTCAATATTACCTTCCTCCTTTTAACATCCATATTCAATTAGTTTAGCATCTTGTTTGACTAACATTTATCAAAGTTATAACTATAAACTTTTGTAACGGCCTGCCTTTTTGGACGTTTTAAGCAGACACACACACATCAGACTCAAACCATTCAAAAGGAAGATTGTTATGGGGTAAATAAGAAAAAGCAGAAAAAGAAAGAAAACAAATACAGAATCTCGCAGCAGAATGACAAAATATAATAATCAAATAAACAGTTCATGAAGCTGTTTACAAATAACATTGATTAAACTTTTATAATACAGATCAGAGTCACATATAGCAAGAATAAATAATAAATAAATGCAGCGGAACAACATGATGTAGTGGAATAAATATAATACATAATAATAGTACAAAATCTTCCTCTTCATCATCCAGAAAGCAGTCTTCGATAAACTGAAAAGCTCAGACTGACCCAAGCGAATTAAAAAGACAAAACACTCGAGTCAGAACTAAAAGATCTTATGTAAGATAAATCAACAGTATATAAATATGAGTGTAACGGCGTCAGAGATGTTTACGGGGTTTGACATCTCCTATCTAGTGTCTAACGTGAGTGCAAAAACTTAAGAGATGTTCGGGATTACCATCTCTTAAGGATCCGTTAAACTATCTACTATGTAGTACAATACGATATTATAATAGTGTCTACAATCACTACGCCATAGATGGCCTATTGCAACGAAATTACAAGGTGTTGCTAGCTACAATGTAACGATAGCTATGCTGATTTTTGTCTATTGCAACATTCACTTCAGTGTGTTAGCATAGATATCAGCAAAATGTTGCAGTAGCTATAAATATATTCAAATTAATAAAATTAATAAAATTTTACACCTCAGCGATCCACACCATCATTTAAAACAAAATCTCAACCATCAATCCACACCATCAATCCACACCTTAGCAATTTCCATTTCCCGCTTTACTTTTCTTTCTCGTTCCTCTTTGTGTGAAAATTAGGGCACGGCATTTTTCTTTCTCGTTCCACTCTGTGAAAACTAGGGCGCGCGATTCCAGTTGCTTTGATGCACTGATTGATCGAATCTAGTGTGAGAAACGTTTCTGGTAGCTTGCTCCTTCATTCTCCTTGATTGATTGCTCGAATTGCTTTGACTTCGTCGTCCGGTGCGATGTGATATTATTTGGTATGTTTTCTGCCTTCTGGTTTACTTGATTATTCTCGATTTTGGTTACACTCGCACGCTTTTGCCGATGATGAATTGGGATTTATTTATAGGCTTTATTTCCTATAATCTCGAGTTTAATCTTTCTGTTGGACTTTGAGAAATCTGGTATGTTGGATTGCGATGATGTATTGATATGTTGGATTTTGGTTCACTGGCTTGATTTTGCTTTGCCGATGATGAATTGCGATGTGATATTATTTGGTATGTTGGATTTTGGTTCACTGGCTTGTTTTTTATTTCTGATCTGAGCTTGTTAGCTCCTTTCTGCTGCATTTGTTAAACCAGAACTTGAACCTTTGTTAAACTTGTTCACATACCTTTGTACCTTGCTACATTTGTTAAACCAGAACTTGAAGTATTTGTATTCTGTTGTCCTCTAGAAAACTGCTTCACTTGAAAACTTCTGCATTTTTGAAAATCAAAACTTTGAAAGTGATCTTTGGTTTTCTAAAACTGTTGACTAATCTGAACATTGAGTTTTGATTTCCACGATATATACAAACATATGTGTGTTGAGCTTTGTTGGTTTTTCTTGGTCTGGACTGAACTGGTACCATGCTAACCTTATTCTTTAACATGAACTGATGCTCCAAGTCCTCTGTATATCATATTACTGCCTATGTTTCTCTTGTACATTCCTGATGCATTCACTGTTTTTGCTTGATGGGCTGCCTATGTGTACTGCTGTGTTTCTTGCACTGGCTTGTCTACATTTTGCTGAACCTGGTTCTTGTTTGTTTTGTTGGTTGCTTGGCCCTGAGTTGAATCCAGTCGATGACTCGGGTTTGACCTTGTGTCGTGTCCATTTTTTTGGCTTGTCTACATATCTGGCTGCACTTGAGTATGAACTTGCACTTGAGTAGTTGCACTTGAGTAGTTTCTTGTACCAAGTCTTATGATGCATGTATGTTCATCCATGTACATGCATTTCTTGATCATGTTATGTTGCTTGCTGTGTTGAGTACTACTTTGTGCACTTGGCTTCTCCTTTGTGCATTTTTGCCTGAACTGTTGCTTGGTGTCTTCCATACTGTGTATATCACAGGTTGTCCGTGCAAATATTTGGTCCCTGTCAGAAAAAATATGAAAAGAAACAACCCAAATACCTGAGGCAAATAATATAACAAAAATATTTTCATTTTCTGTTCAAGTTAAATATTATTTTCAAGATTACTGCTTTTGAATTATATGTGACAGGTATTGAAGACTGGACAGCTGGATACAAGCTTGAAGACAGAGTTAAATCAAATGTGCATGAGTGTATGAATGCATGAGCTTGAAGACAGGTTTCAAAGAAGGCTCGATCTTCCGAAATCGGATGAATAATATAACCAAGGTCGATCCCCGCCGGGACTGCGGTGCCCCGGACCCCCGCCGGCGCTGCGCCCGGACCCGCTTCTCGGCTCGCCTTCGGCTCGGCACTCGGCTCGCCTTCGGCTCGGCACTCAGCTCGTCATATATTTGTCAGTGTCGGTGTCTGTATAAATTGAAACTGCATATGTAATGAGTGAACTGAGTGATGTAGTGAGGAATATCTGTATATGTAAATATCAGTGTTATATATCATTGAATTGTAAAATAGTGGAGTCGGGAATTTGTACTATTTCAAATGTTGAAATAAAATATTTATTTAAATAAATTACTGTTTGAATATCAAATTCTGTGCAATAGCATTTTATTAAATAAATATTTATTTCTATTAAAAAATCAAATATGCTCTACATTGTGGGCCCCACAAATTCAGAAAATTAATATCTATAGCAACATTTTTGAATGTTGCTACATGCACATATGGATGTTGCTATAGACCCAAATAGGATTCTATTGCAACAATATTTCTTATGTTGCCTTAGATAGTCAAAGTGTTGCCTTTGAGGTCTGCGGCAACGCGGCAAAATGCAACACCGAGAAAGTGTTGCCTTTGCCCTTTTTTAGCCTATAGCAACATTTTTTGGCACTTCCTGCATCACTTCTTTGGTGTTGCAGTATGCAATCTATGGCGTAGTGAATAAAGTAAAGTATTAAAATAGCATTAAGGCGTTAACCATATCCCCTTTAACACATTTTATATATTCCCATAGTCTATAAAGTACCGTAAGCTCCTCCGTGAGGTTTACTCAGAGGGCACTCCATAGGTATGGTACAAACCAAACTCATAGAAGGCACGATAGGGCATGCGACAAGGCACTCAAGGCAATGCCCAAGGTAGATATACCAATTGCACTACCGGACTGGTTGTAACGCATAGCAGCTACTACCGCCCACCTCGGACACACTCCCATAATCAAAATCAAGGGGTGGCCACCAAATCAATCACCAAGTCGGAATATAGTATCGAAGAAATGTGCCCGATAGGAGGAATGACCCCACTTGGCCCGGTATAGCTCCTGTTTTAGCCACATCAAGCTGACTCACGGGAGTCAGGGTCACGTAAATACCATATACAGAATCGTTCACCAAACCATCCTACTTCGTTTCTGGAACCTCCACCACGTACACATTTGTTAAAGTGGTTTTCGGTATTGGCAGAGAGTATGACAATATCCTATCCCGGTCTCTTTTAACAACCAGACGCTTATTTCACACCGAATTGTTCTTTTACATTTCAAAAAGTCAATCCACAATTGATATCAAAATATCATATTCGATTTCAAATCATATCTCTTTCGAAATCATATTCACTTTCAAAACTATATTCACTTAAAAAAATCATATTCATTTTTGAATTTATCGATAAGAATAGGTTAATTAAATTCTAGTTCCAAAATCATCATATTTACTCAAATATGTCATTACGCAAAAAGGAATCAATTCCAAATTCCAACTTAGGTTGTATCATCATCAAGGATTTAAATATAAACACTTCAACTTTACACAGTCTGAAATTTTAGGAAAATAGTTTAGATAGTCAAAATAGTTTTTAATAGTTTAAAATAGTTTAAGTAGAAAAAATAGATTAAAATAGTTTAAGTAGTAAAATTAGTTTAAATAGATTAAAAATAGTTTAAGTAGTAAAATAGTTTAAATAGATTTAAAATAATTTAAGTAGTAAAATAGTTTAAATAGATTTAAAATAGTTTAAGTTGTAAAATAGTTTAAATAGATTTAAATTTGATTTAATTGGATTTAAAATGATTTAAATAGATTTAGTTATATTAAATAGATTAAATTAGATTAAATAAATTTAATTAGTTTAAAATAGGTAAAATAGATTAGATTGGATTAAATAGGTTACAATTGGTTAAAATAAATTAAAATAGTTTAAATTGATTAAAATAGTTTCAAAGTTATATCCAAACATTTTCAATAACTCAATTTCCGATGAATTCAGTTATAGTCGACACTTCAAATTTGAAATTCCAATTTAAACCCTTTGAACAATTCATTAAATCCATTCCAATTTCAACATTCACGCTTGGACTTTCAAAAATAATACAGTTGATATAAATCAAATTTCTATTTCAAAATACCCGTTAACTGAATTCAAAATTTAAAGGTTCAAAAATCACTTAATTTAACCAATCCGGTGTCTGTATATAATTTTCTACCCTAGGGTCAAGTGATACGGATATTTATCATTTCAATCCACAATTTAAAATTTTACGGTTATATATCGTTCTAAACCGCAATCCCGAATTAAATAAATCCATAAAATCGCTCATGTTTATCATTTCAACCCATAATAATTTTTTCCTAATATATAGATCGTTCGGGTATGTATCATTTCAACCCATAGGGAACTTGTTGTGTTATAACAATATAAAATACAACATCCAGTCATCCAATATCAACAAATCAAACATCCATCACAATCATCATCCAAATCAATCAATAAACATCAATAGATAGTTGATAATCATTAACAGGTATTAAATTGGCAATTAAATTCAATATTAAATTAAACTATGATTAAATGCAATAAAAGTTAAATTTAACTAGAATGACAATTTAAATATACCAAACATTAACCAATCAATTCCAAATCACATCATAAATTCAATTTAACTAACATAAGATAATTTAGTAGTTGTGAGTGGGTTAAAACACTCACCTTTGAATTTCAAATCGATTTGAAATTCAAATAAAGGCCCAAATTTGAACGGTCTTAGAATTCATCCAAATTAGTTCCAAAATATCCGGAATTTTGATACGATCACAACGGAAGAAACCGTGCATGAATCCGAGCTAGTATGCAAAAGTTATGATGGTTAGAAGATTTTAAAATAAAAAAATTAAATTAAAAATATACAAAGGGCATTTTCGTAAATATAACTCACCCAAACCCTAAGCAAACGCGATAGAAGCTACGACCGCCGCTTTTCGTTCGTCCACCGCCGCCTCTACACGCTCATCCACCCAGATCGGAATGCGCCATTGCGAAGCTCGCCCAAGGCCGTGCCTACCGTGGCCACGCGACCACGAACGGCGGCCCCCCAAGTCAGCATCGCCGACCACCTTCTTCCCTCCTTCCCGGCGATTCCAAGCACGAACGAACCATAGATCTAGGACCTACTCGACCTGCTCTTCCCGACGTCGCTTCCCGATCGTCGATCAGACGACGATCCACCTATGGATCGTCCAAAACCTAGAATGGATGGCTGCGGTTAATCCTCGATTTCTGGACAGACGGTGATTCGATGACAAAAACGAATTGCAGATCTGGTTTATGCTCTTCGAGAGCTTCGAATTGATATAAAATTTGATAAGGTTTGAGGAATTTGAATTTTCGATTTGGTTTTAAAAATTGAATTTGGAATTGGTTTTGGTTTGTCTGCCATTGGAAAGAGAGAAGCAGATAGAATTTGTATGTACAGAATAATGGAAAAAGAAATAGCTAGGGTTTATAACGGGCTATATATAGGCAGATCAGAAATAGAAATGAATGGACTAGATTTGATTTGGATTGAAACAATAACTACGACCCAAAAGCCCGTTTCGTTCCCGAAACGAAAGTGGGTCATCACATATATCAAAATATATGTTTTTGATAATTTTGAACTCAATGGAACAGGTTACAAGTCCTAATTCCATCGTATGAAGAAGTTAGCTTAAATCAGCTTATTTCAAATTGATTTTAATTGAACTTAATTAAATTGATTTCTACGCGTTTCGAGTCCGTACGATAAAACGACAAGTCTGATCACTCCGAAACTTGAAACCTTACAATAATTCATTGTTATAGATCCGATGAAATTGGTTTCGTCGAAATCCGAGACAGTGGCCAAAATGGCTAATTTCACGTTAATTAAATAAATTAATATTAAATTAATTAATCACTTTTTAATTCAATATTTATAAACTAACAAATTTCATCATTTTTGATTACTTAGACATTTATAATAACTTAAAGCAAATTTACATATCAATTAAGTGTTCAATATTACACTAATTACATTATTCAATTTCAAATGTAATTAAATCCAATTAATTAAAATTAAATTCCAATAAATTGTTTTAAATTTGATTTCAATCTTTTATTCAATCACTTATTACTCTATAGACAAAGTTAACATTTGTTTATATTTTATTACACTAATATTACACTTAATATTCTATAATTATCATCTTTTAACATATTAGTTGCAATATTTCAATTATATCGAATTTATGTAAATTTCATTATAATTTAAAATCCCAATAAATTAATTTATCTTTGTTTCACGCTTTTATTAAATCAATTATTTCCTTATGAATACAATTAACATTTCTGTACATTTTATTACATTCCCAATTTGCAGTAATTGTATTAACTCACATTAATGTAACATTTATTTACATTTATTTGTAATTGATTAAGTAAATTGGTAACAAATAACAATTGTCACCATTTCTGCATTTAATAACATTTGTAAGTTTATTATCCATAACAAGTGTTATAATTACTACTACAACACTAAATTTATTCAATTACAATTCATTACACATTATTTCATTAATCAATCAACATTTAAATTATCAATTGCTCCTTTAATCTAATTATCCATTAATACATACATTACTATAATTTATTTACAATCTATATCAATTATAACTCTTTAATCCTTTTAATTAATTAATTGGAATTGCATTTAAAGCAGCTATCCGTTACCTTAAATTAATACCATTTCATTTTATTCCAGTTATATTCTTATTATTAAATCACAAATTTTATTTCTTCCAAAATTAAGTCAAAAATCTTTATTAAATTAACAATTTTTAATTATTGAAAATTACAAGTCGTTACACTCTCCCCCAATCAAAACCTTTTGTACTCGAAAAGGAAAACGAAGGGAAAAGAAGGAATTAAGCAATCAATATATCTCATTCAAAATATTAAATTTATAAACAATAAATTTACAAAATTAAATCATTTAAATAAAACAAATCAATTTATAACAATTAAATCCTTTTATATTCAAGTTAACAAAAGTTTGAAGAACATTTCGCAAAATTTTCCAAGTCCAAAATTTACGGAAAATTTCGGCAGAGTCTCCTTTGTACGGAGAGGTCTGGGAGAAATAGTAATATCAATAATAATAATATATATCATATTTTTCAAAATAAAATATCCAAAACCACGGGAAAATAATATAATATCGCTATAAAAACCGTAATCCGAGAACGTACCTATTTGTCGGGCAAAATAATGCTTTTTTTATGAAACCAAAAGCAGTAGCTATTGCTTCCATACCTGTATTTCACTTATATAATCCAAAGAGTTAATAATTATGTAAAAGAGAAATATTTTAAGTTGTTTCAGTCAATAACAACAAATCAATCACAACATAACAACAATCATTCGCAAATCAAACAGTACAAACATCATTTTCAACAAGGAGAGCAATTATACTTCCATAGCAATCAAAACAAATGGTTTGTTCGGGTTCAGAACTTCTAATCATATAAAATGATAAATAAACTATGAAGTAAACCATACACTCAACAGTCGTAGATAAAACTTATAGATTATTTATACATCTTTATACAAAATAGAAGTATCTTTTCCCAACCAATCCATAAGCTAGACAAACAATAATTTCAATGTTATTTAAGTTTTATTCTTATTAATCTTTTTCACATCATTTATTGTTTATTATTTTCATACAATGATCTTCTTAATTCACGTTCATTTCTTATTTCATTACTTTACATTCTTTACTTACATAAGCAATATCCATTTTAATTATTTGGATCATAAATGAATTCACTATTGAAGTATTGTATCATTTTATTTCAGTTTACTCTACATTTACAATTTAGTTTGATTTCCTTCTTCTTCTTTATTTCCTTCTTTCTTTTCATCATTCACTTTTTTTCTCTCATTCATATAATGTTTATTTTCATTAATTTACATTCGTTATTACTTACAAGATTTCATTTCTCCTTTATTCATACAATGTCATTTTCCTTTCATTTTATTACTTTGCATTCATCGCTTAAATAAGTTATTTTTATTTCAATTATTGGATTATATATTATTAGGTAAGTTCCTTTACAATTCAATTTACCATTTATAGATTATTTCTTTTTCACATTCATTCTTCCATATATAGTATTATTGAATATTAACTCCATTTATAAATCATTTCCAATGTTCTTTGAAGTTATAATCATTCAATTTATATAGTACTCGTTTTAATTATAAATGGCTTCAATATTAATTCAGGTTTATAATTATTTACTTACAGTATTCCTCTTTACCATTCCATCTGATTATAAACAGCTTAAATGTTAACTTAAGTTTATAATCATTTTTCTTACATTATTCACTTTTTATTACATTTAATTAGTAGCATTTCAAATTATTGACTTAAGTTTATAGCAATTTATAACATTAGGATTCTTATTTATAGAAGTAATTCAATTGAACACTTTCATTTTTTCTTCCAAGTTTTACTTGTATAATATTCTATTACATATTCTTTTTAACATTTCAACTTTTTTAATATTTTGGTAAGTTAAATGTATGTTTTTAAGAATGCAATTGAATATTACCCAAGTTTCTTTTATATATTTAGTTAACAAAATGTTCCATAGTTACCATTTCTTAATTTCATTTCCATTTTATTTACAGTTTACAAATTTTCAATTTCTTATTTTCATTTTAGAATTTCCCAATTATTAATATGGTCAAGATTCCATTCATTACAATAGTTTCAATTTCTAATTTACAGAGACTTAAGAACTAAGCAACCGGGTTCCATTTTCAATCATTTAAAAAAAATATACTCATAACTTACATATATATATATACACACCAAGTCAAACTTCCGAATTTAAAATTAAGATTGGTTTATCAAAATGGATGTGAAGTATAACTACTACAGCAGTCTTTCCACTTCGAAACTCGAAAATGAACGTCGATGATGCATGCACTCATCACTGAAATTATTTTCCAGCGACAGAGGGGGAAGTACAAAACTTATCTCCTTTAAAAGTTTCCTTTAAAAATTTCCTTCCAATCATCTTGAAATATTCATATCAGAAAATACTTCTAAATACTACAAATATTATATTTCAAAATCTTTTTGAAAGAAATTGACTAAATCCCAGAACTTAAATTCTAAAATTTCCAATTTATATTTATTTTATTTACAAATCTCATTTTTTTCAACCAATGTTTATAAATTTCACTACCTAACAATCAACTTATTACATCCAACTATACTATTTATAAAAAATATTATTTTATATACAAAATATATAATAGGAAAAATTATTTCATTTACCTATATTTCAAAACAATATTGTGTCGGTATGTCCTATTAAGTGTTTAGAAATCCCTATCGATGTCATAGCGTCCTATGTACCGACCAGAATTTATAAATACAAACGGAACAAATTAACACGATACAAAAACCTTTTATAACACTAACAAGTACGCTCTCTTATACATATACACTCAGTGACACATTCTAGGGAATTACTACCCTAATTTATATGAGTCGGACCCCACAAAGCTAAGGTTATCGCTAAACCAAAGCTCTGATACCAAATGTAACGGCCTGCCATTTTAGACGTTTTAAGCAGACACACACATATTAGACTAAAACCATTCAAAAGGGCAGATTGTTATGGGGTAAATAAGAAAAATCAGAAAAATAAAGAAAACAAATACAGAACCTCGCAGCGGAATGACAAAATATAATAATCAAATAAACAGTTCATGAAGCTGTTTACAAATAACATTGATTAAACTTTTATAATACAGATCAAAGTCACATACAACAAGAATAAATAATAAATAAATGCAGCGGAACAAAATGATGCAGTGGAATAAATATAATAGAAAATAATAGTACAAAATCTTCGTCATCATCCTCCAGAAAGCAGTCTTTGATAAACTGAAAAGCTCAGTCTGACCCGGTGAATTGAAAAGACAAAACACTTAAGTCAAAACAAAAGGATCTTATGTAAGATAAATCAACAGTATATAAATATGAGTGTAACGGCGTCAGAGATGTTTATAGGGTTTGACATCTCCTATCCAGTGTCTAACTTAAGTGCAATAACTTAAGAGATGTTCGGGATTACCATCTCCTAAGGATCCGTTAAACTATCTACTATGTAGTACAATACGCTATTATAATAGTTTCTACAGTAAAGTAAAGTATTAAAATAGTGTTAAGGCGATACCCATATCCCCCTTAACACATTTTATATATTCCCATAGTCTATACAGTACCGTAAGCTCCTGCGTGAGGTTTACTCAGAGGGCACTCCATAGGTATGGTACAAACCAATCTCGTAGAAGGTGCGATACGGCATGCGACAAGGCACTCGAGGCAATGCCCAAGGTAGATATACCAATTTCACTCCCGGACTAGTGGTAACGCATAGCTGCTACTACCGCCCATCTCGGACACACTCCCATAATCAAAATCAAGGGGTAGATACCAAATCAATCACAAAGTCAGAATATAGTATCGAAAAAATGTGCCCGATAGGAGGAATGACCCCACTTGGCCTGGTATAGCTCCTGTTTTAGCCACATCAAGCTGACTCACGGGAGTCAGGGTCATGTAAATACCTCATACAGAATCGTTCACCAAACCATCCTACTTCGTTTCTGGAACCTCCACCACGTACACATTTGTTAAAGTGGTTTTCGGTATTGGCAGAGAGTATGACAATATCCTATCCCGGTCTCTTTAACAACCAAACGCTTATTTCACACCGGATTGTTCTTTTACATTTCAAAAAGTCAATCCACAATTGATATCAAAATATCATATTCGATTTCAAATCATATCTCTTTCGAAATCATATTCACTTTCAAAACTATATTCACTTAAAAAAAATTATATTCACTTTTGAATTTATCGATAAGAATAGGTTAATTAAATTCTAGGTCCAAAATCATCATATTTACTCAAATATGTCATTTCACAAAAAGGTATCAATTCCAAATTCCAACTTAGGTTGAATCATCATCAAGGATTTAAATATAAATACGTCAACTTTACACAGTCTGAAATGTTAGAAAAATAGTTTAGATAGTCAAAATCGTTTTTTAATAGTTTAAAATAGTTTAAATAGATTAAAATAGTTTAAGTAGTAAAAATAGTTTAAATAGATTAAAATAGTTTAAGTAGAAAATATAGTTTAAATAGATTAAAAATAGTTTAAGTAGTAAAATAGTTTAAGTAGTCAAATAGTTTAAATAGATTTATAATAGTTTAAGTAGTAAAATAGTTTAAATAGATTTAAATTTGATTTAATTGGATTTAAAATGATTTAAATATATTTAAGTTATATTAAATAGATTTAATTAGATTAAATAAATTTAATTAGTTTAAAATAGGTAAAATAGATTAGATTGGATTAAATAGGTTACAATAGATTAAAATAAATTAAAATATTTTAAATTGATTATAATAGTTTCAAAGTTATATCCAAACATTTTCAATAACTCAATTTTCGATGAATTCAGTTATAGTCGACACTTCAACTTTGAAATTTTAATTTAAATCCTTTGAACAATTCATTAAATCCATTCCAATTTCAACATTTACGCTTGGACTTTCGGAAATAATTTGGTTTATATAAATCAAATTTCTATTTCAAAATACCAGTTAACTAAATTCAAAATTTAAGGATTCAAAAATCACTTAATTTAACCAATCCGGTGTCTGTATATAATTTTTTACCCTAGGGTCAAGTGATACGGATATTTATCATTTCAATCCGCGATTTAAAATTTTACGGTTATATATCATTTCAAACCGCAATCATGAATTAAATAAAATCCATAAAATCGCTCAAGTCTATCATCTCAACCCATAACGATTTTTCCCTAATCTATAAATCGTTCGGGTATGTATCATTTCAACCCATAGGGAACTTGCAGTGTTATAACAATATAAAATACAACATTTAGTCATCCAATATCAACAAATCAAACATCCATCACAATCATCATCCAAATAAATCAATAAACATCAATAAATAACTGATAATTATTAACAGGTATTAAATTGACCATTAAATTCAATATTAAATTAAAATATGATTAAATGCAATAAAAGTTAAATTTAACTAGAATGACAATTTAAATATACCAAACATCAACCAATCAATTCCAAATCACATCATAAATTCAATTTAACCAACATAAGATAATTTAGTAGTTGTGTGTGTGTTAAAACACTCACCTTTGAATTTCAAATCGATTTGAAATTCAAATAAAGGCCCAAATTTGAACGGTCTCAAAATTTGTCCAAATCTGTTCCTGAATGTCCGGAATTTCGATACGATCACAACGGAAGAAACCGCGCATGAATCCGAGCTCGTATGCAAAAGTTATGATGGTTAGAAGATTTTAAAATTAAAAATTTTAATTAAAAATATACAAAGGGCATTTTCGTAAATATCACTCACCCAAACCCTAAGCAATTGCGACAGAAGCTACGATCGCCGCTTTTCGTTCGACCACAGCTGCCTCTACACGCTCATCCACCCAGATTGGAATGCGCCATTGCGAAGCTCGCCCAAGGCCGCTCCTAACGGTGGCCACGCGACCACGAACGGCTGCCCCCCAAGTCCACGCCGCCGACCACCTTCTTCCCTTCTTCCTGGCGATTCCAAGCACCATTAGCACGAACGAATAATAGATCTAGGGCCTACTCGACCTGCTCTTCTTGACGCCGCTTCCCGATCGTCGATCGGACGACGATCCACCGTTGGATCGTCCAAAACCTAGAATGGAGTTGCGGTTCATCCTCGATTTCTGGACAGACAGTGATTCGATGACAAAAACGAATTGCAGATCTGGGTTACGCTCTTCGAGAGCTTCGAATTGATATAAAATTTGATAGGGTTTGAGGAATATGAATTTTCGATTTGGTTTTAAAAATTGAAATTGGAATTGGGAATTGGTTTTGGTTTGTCTGCCATTGGAAAGAGAGAAATAGATAGAAATTGTACGTACAGAATTAGCTAGGGTTTATAATGGGCTATATATAGGCAGATCGGAAATAGAAATGAATGGACTAGATTTGATTTGGATTGAAACAAGAACTACGATCCAAAAGCCCGTTTCGTTCCCGAAACGAAAGTGGGTCATCCCATATATCAAAATAGATGTTTTTGATAATTTTAAACTCAATAGAACAGGTTTCAAGTCCTAATTCCATTGTTTGAAGAAGTTAGCTTAAAATCAGCTTATTTCAAATTGATTTTAATTGAATTTAATTAAATTGATTTCTATGCATTTTGAGTCCGTACGATAAAACGACAAGTCTGATCACTCCGAAACTTGAAACCTTACAATAATTCATTGTTATAGATCCGATGAAATTGGTTTCGTCGAAATCCGAGACAGTGGCCAAAATGGCTAATTTCACGTTAATTAAATAAATTAATATTAAATTAATTAATCACTTTTTAATTCAATATTTATAAACTAACAAATTTCATCATTTTTGATTACTTAGACATTTATAATAACTTAAAGAAAATTTACATATCAATTCAGTGTTGAATATTACACTAATTACAGCGTTCAATTTCAAATGTAATTAAATCCAATTAATTAAAATTAAATTCCAATAAATTGTTTTAAATTTGATTTCAATATTCTATTCAATCACTTATTCTATTCTACAATTATCATCTTTTAACATATTAGTTGCAATATTTCAATTATATCGAATTTATGTAAATTTTATTATAATTTAAAATTCTAATAAATTAATTTATCTTTGTTTCACGCTTTTATTAAATCAACTATTGTCTTATGAATACAATTAACATTTTAGTATATTTTATTACATTCCCAATTTGCACTTATTGTGTTAACTCACATTAATGTAACATTTGTTTACATTTATTTGTAATTGATTAAGTAAATTGGTAACAAATAACAATTGCCACCATTTCTACATTTAATAACATTTGTTAGTTTATTATCCACAACAAGTGTTATAATTACTACTACAACACTAAATTTATTCAATTACAATTCATTACACATTATTTCATTAATCAATCAACATTTAAATTATCAATTGCTCCTTTAATCTAATTATCCATTAATACATACATTACTATAATTTGTTTACAATCTATATCAATTATAACTCTTTAATCCTTTTAATTAATTGGAATTACATTTAAAGCAGTTATCCGTTACCTTAAATTAATACTATTTCATTTTATTCCAGTTATATTCTTATTATTAAATCACAAATTTTTATTTCTTCCAACATTAAGTCAAAAATCTTTATTAAATTAACAATTTTAAATTATCGAAAATTACGGGTCGTTATAACTTTACTTTACATTTTCGCGAAACATTTGAATTGTAATGTTTTTATCTCCATCTTTAGAATTAACATCATTAATGAATTATTTCTTATATCCTTACTTAAGTTTAATTTCTTTACAACTTAATTCACATTTATTTTCACAATTTCATTTAATAACAAATTTATTTGTGAAACATTTTATTAATCATCACTTTAGTTTATAATCATTCTATAAAAGTCCAACTTCTTATATATGACTTTATCTAAGTTTATAATTATCTCAAAGGTTACAAATTCAATTTCAAAATTTCTTTGAAAATTTATATTTAATTTTATAACCAATTTACAAAGATATTACTTAATTCATTTCTCTACTTTCTTAAGTCTCACTTACTTTTTCCATTTAGTCATTAATCATTTCATAATATACTAATTAAGTATATAACATTTATTATTACCACTAAATTTCCATTTATATACATTTTAATTACTTTTAAGTTTTGTTTACTTGTATAATATCCCATTACATATCCAAATCATCATTTTAACTTTTAACATTTGGTAAGTCTTATTATATGTTATTAGAATGTAATTTGGTGTTATACAAATTAATCTGATTCATTTTGCTTAATTAGAATGTTCACTATTGTAACTTGTTTAAATTTTCTTTACCTTCAATTTAAGAGTTGCGAACTTCAACTCTAAAGTTTCTCAAAAAATTTAACTTAGATTCCTTAATCCTCTTATTTTATTTCATTCAAATAATTTGAAGATTATTAATTAAAAGGACTTAAAAATTTTAAATATCGGGTTCATTTTAAATCATTTGAAATAAGTATATATACTTATATCTTTTTATATCAAATCATACTTTTGGAGTTTAAACCAAAATCCGTTTATCAAAACAATTTTGTAGCCAAGCTTCTCAGAAGTCTCCCCCACTTTGAGTCTCGAAAATGAACGTCGATGATGCTGCACAGTCATCACTGAAATTATTTTCCTACGACAGAAAAGGGGAGTACTGAATTCATTCCTTTTAAATTTATTTGAAACCATTTGTATTTGTATATACTTTTAAACAATATTAATATTATTTTCCAAACCTTCAAAACCCTTTTCAGAAACATCGGAATTTAAATTTCTCAAATTCTCGATTTTATATTCATTTTACTTGCAAATTATATTTTATAAATCACATTTATACAGTTTCATTTTCTTATAATCATATAATAGCTAATAGTTTAGGAATATTGACTAATCAAACAATAATGATCAATATTATCATTTCTAACAACCAATTCATTTAACTATCTAAATTTCAAAAAACCATTCTTTTATATAAAAAATATAAAAATAGGTAAATTTATTTCATTTACCGAATTTCGAAAACAATATTGTGTTGGTTTACTTTATTCAAGTGTTTTGGAATCCCTGTCGATATAGTGGCGTCCCACATACCGATCAGAACTCAAAATTCAAACTTAACAATTCAAACAACACAATATAAAACATTTTATACAACACAAACAAATACGCTCTCTCATATATATACACTCAAACAGACTCATTCTAGGGTATTACTACCCTATTTTTAATGAGTCAAACCCCCAAAAAGCTAAGGTAATCGCTAAACCAAAGCTCTGATACCAGCTTGACGACCCACATTTCAGAAGGTTTAAATCGACAATAATCCACACATGTCCGACTTAAACAATCCGGAACATAGATGGTCAATGGGGTTACTTAAGAAAAATAAGAAAAGAAGAAGAAAACAAGCATAGAATCTCACAGCAGAACGATAAAATATAATAATCAAATAAACAGTTCATGAAGCTGTTTATACCACACATTTGATTATAATCTATACAACATTTATCAAAGTTATATATACATCAGGGATAAATAAGTAATGCAGCAGACAACATGATGCAGGAATGCCAATAGTAATAATATACCAAATCTTCATCCTCCAGAATAAATCTTCAATAAGCTGAAAACTCAGGGCTGACCCGAGCGTAATGAAAAGACAAAACACTCGAGTCAGGACTAAATTATCCTTATGTGAGTCAAATCAATATCGCATATAACATGAGTGTAATAGCGTCAGAGATGTTTTACGGGATTTCACATCTCATGTCCAGTGTGTAACGTGCGTTAATAACTCAAGAGATGTTACGGGATTTTCCATCTCTTAAGGATCTATCAAAATATTTATATGTAGTAGAATACGCTACATATATAATGTCTAATCAATAAAATAAATATTTTTCTTAGCGTTAAGGCTTTACATTAATCCCCCTTAACGCATTTTTAAGCATTGTCGTACAGTTTGCATATAAAACACTAGTAAACCATCGGTGAATAGGGATGCGCCGTGATACGACAACACTAAACCAAAATGGTAGTGGTCTTGTATAGGGATAAAAGTATGACAAGGCACGTGAGGCAATGCCCAAGGTAGTATACTAACAGTTTACCCTTCCCGGCTTGTGGTAACGCATCATAGCCATGATCGCCCACCGCGTCCAACACTCCCAAAAATCCGAGGGTGCGCACCAATCAATCACAATGTAAATGATGGAAATACGAAGAAGTGTGTCCGCTAGAGGTAGCTAGCCTCATTGACCGATACAGCTCCTGTTTTAGTCATTTCAAATTGACACAAGTGTCAGGCCAATCCATCATCATTTTCTTTCTTAAAATCTAGCAAACAACATCAAATCCAACCGCTTCGTTCTAGAGTCTCCTCCGCGTACATAGTTGTTAAAGTGGTCCCAATATTGACAGAGAGTATGCCAATAAGAAGCCCCGATCTCTTTAACAACCAAATGTCGTTTTACACACCATTTGGTACTTTTATATTTCGAAAACAATTCATATTTGATATCAAAATATCATATTCGCTTCAAAATCAAATTCATTTCGAAAGCATTATATTTACTCAAAATATACTATTTCAATTCAAAATCATTTTAGCCTTAATATCCTGATTTCGCTTCCGAAATTGTTTCGAATTTCAATTTAGGTTATAACTTCATTTTAACCCAATTCGTATTTAAATCCAAGATTTAAATATAAACATTCCACCCTTTTTGACCAGTTTGAATTTTCAAAAAATAGTTTGGAAAAAGTTTAAATTGTTTAAAAATAGTTTAAATAGTTAAAGTAGTTTGATATAAAGTGATTTAAGTATTTAAAATGTTTTATAAAATAAAATAGTTTGGAAAATCAAAACAATTTGAAAATAAAAAATAGATTTTAAATGGTTTATATTAAAAATAGTTTATTTGAAAATAGTTTCAAAGTCAAACTGGTTCGATTCCAAATTTTCCAATCCAAATCAATTCCAATTTCCATTTCGATTTAATCGATTCAATTCCGATTCCAAGTCGAATTTTACTTCGATTCCAAATTAATTTCAATTTCAATTCCAAATTAATTTCAGTTCCAATTCCAAATTAATTTCAATTCCAAATTAATTTCAATTCCAAATTAAAATCATTTCGTTTTATATCAATCTCGAGTTCGATTGTCAAAATATTGATTCCAAACACTGAAATCCAATTAACCTTCAATATCCAATTTAAAAATCCAAATCTTCAAATAAAATACAATTCCGAGCTCAATTTCAAAATATCGTTTTATATCACTTTTACTTAGTAATATTCCAAGTTCGAGTAAAAGTCCAATCTTTTGAAACAAATCAAATTTCGGAGTTCCAATCATATTTCACTTATAACTTCAAAATCTCAACTTCAATTATTTAAAACATTTCTGTTAACAAATTTAAATTTCAACATTTCGAGCTCAAGTTCAAAAAAAATTCAATTTTCTATAAATTTGATTTTTATTTCTTTAAATCAAAAATCATTTAAATAATTTCAAATCAAAATTTTTTAAATCATTTAGTTTAACCAATCCGGTGTCCGTATATAATTGTCTATCCTATGGCCAATTGATCGGTTATTTCAATTTAATTTCAAGGATGGATATATATCATTTCAATCCAAAATAAATGTCATAGGTATATATCATTTCAACCTATTTCTTAATTTATTCGAAATAATTTGATTTACAGTTTTATATACTGTAAATAACATACATGAGGATAACAGGATATATCAAAATAAATAAACAACCAAATCATCCAAATATCAACCAATTGGCATCCATCACAATCAAACATCCAAACAATCGGTAAATCACAACAATTACCCAATTATCAATAATCCGGAATTTTTACTAACAATTTAATTCAAATTCAATTTAACCATCAATTTAAATTTCTTAATTGATGTACAGACCTTGTATGTGAAAGATATACGATTTTAAAGATTACACGATTTAATATATATAAGTTTACATATTTCTTTTTTTTAATAACCTAGCAAAATCTCAACCGTAGATTTCTAAATTCTAGATCTGGACCGCACCTCTCTTCTTTCCTCATCTCTATGTTCCAAGAAAGCATCGCGTGCCACAACCCATAGTCGCCGATCGAACATCCATATCGCGACCACCACGATTGCCTAGAACACGATCAAGGACTACCGTTCGAACACCGCGACCGCCCTCCACCTTCGACCCAAGCCATGCCGTGCTCGATCGCCTACAGGCACTAGAAAATGGCGAAACGCGTGCGCCGTTCGAGCTTGGATCCACGACGATCCACTGCTTCGATTCTGATCATCTCTGTTGATCTTAAGGATCTCGTCGCCCTCTACGACTTCTTAGTTGGAAGTTCATAACGAAAGCTTAAGGATTTGGAGAAAGATTGAGGGAAAGGCTGGCCACTTTCAGCCATGGAAATAAACTGGCGGCGGCTGCTTATTATTAGGGTTTAGGGTTGAGACGCGTAAATATATAAGTTCATATATATTATTTTATTATTATATTTACTGTTCACGCGAATTTTGAATGAACTCCAAACGAGGCATGCCGCCTGGCGTTTAAAATGTTTTACACATATTCTGAACACAATGGAATATGTTTCGAGGCCTAATTTGATCAAATGCAGAAGATAGCTTTTTGAACCCAAATATAATATTAAATTCAACGCGTTTCAAGCTTGCATGGCCAAACGACAAGTCCAATCGCTACGAAACTTGAAATCCTACAATAATTCACCATTACGGATCTGATGAAACTGGTTTCATCGAAATTCGAGACAGTGGCCAAAATGGCTATTTTTACTTGTCAATTATAATATAAAATTTTCAATTTCTAATTATTTACTTTCAAACCCAATTTTCAATGTTAACAATCTTCATTCATATTTAAATAAAACTTAAATCAATTTTTGATATCGTTTTCATTCACATTAATTCAAGATTCAATTATTTAAATAATTCCAATATTAAATTTAAACAGTTTAATT
Source organism: Allium fistulosum (assembly GCA_030737815.1). Lineage (NCBI taxonomy): Eukaryota > Viridiplantae > Streptophyta > Magnoliopsida > Asparagales > Amaryllidaceae > Allium > Allium fistulosum. The sequence goes on along the minus strand of CM060905.1, from coordinate 861,565,309 downwards.
TTCAATAAATCACCATTTATTAATATTATTTTATTATCATCTAAATAATTCAACATTCATCTTCCAATTACAAACATCGATTACAAACACATTCAATAAATAGAATTTTCACTTCAATAGTTGTTATTGCCTAAATCTTCGAAATTTATTTTTTCAAATTTTTATTCAAGTTCATATTCAATAGCTACACTAATAATTCATTAAATTTTATTTTTAACCATTTTTATTTAATAATTACATTCAATCTAATAATTTAAAATAGCTAAAAAATACGGGTCATTGCATGCTCTATTGTCCATGGAGGATCAACACCACACCCCCGACTGTGATTTATACCCTTCCTCCACAAGGGTTCAGTTCGGTCAAGGGACTACAGTCTATAGTTTATAACACTCTCGCTGGAGTTACCTTAGGTTTTAACTTAAAGCATGTCGGTTCCCATTTCAGCCATAGTTAGATCTCTGGTTCTTGATTCACCGTATTCCACGGTTTCTCTTGTAGTGAGATAGATTCTTTTAGGAGTCTCTGTAAGCTATGAACTTGGAAACTTGCCCTATCTCTTAAAGTATTTCCTTTCTTTAGTCTTATTATCCATCTTTCTCATGCCTCTATCCTGAGGCTTTTTGTCTCCAATCGGTTGACATTTTTCAATCCTGCCTAAATATTAGAATCCTCCAAGAGCACAAATGTGTAGTCTAGGTGGTATAAGTCCTCCAAGTTAGCGGTTGGATTCTTCTCAAGTTCCCTATATAACTATGTTTTCCTATTACTTCCTTAAGCATTAACCACAGGGACAGTCCATTTATTGAGTTGACGCAAAGCGACTTCTATAGTGCAAGATTGTTCTGTAAGTTTTATCCATCATTTTGCTTGATATCCAAGTATTAACAGATTAGTGTTCCAAATGACTAAACCAAATAGTCTCTACGTATGACATGAATAGAGGAAAACAACAACATTTTCTTCCTTTATAGCTACAACTACTTCAACATGCCGAATGTAGCATCTCAAATGTGTTTAAGGGTTGGTTTTCAAATATATTACTCCATGACTAGTGTCTTAAAATCCGAGGGTTGACTACACATTCGATGTTCGGAGTAAATTTACTATGGTGTTCATCTTTTCAAGCTCTGGTGTTATCCCGCCTTTTGGCAAGGCCGTGACACCAAAAAGTTGATTAGAAAGCTAAAGACAGTTCGTCGTAAAAGTTCGTTATACATTGTTTCACCATGGATATCGATGAATTTTGTCCAAGTCTGGATCGGGCTACAATTGATAAGACACGTCAAGCCAATTCATGAAAGCCAACGTTCCAAATTTCAAGTCAATCCGAGTTCATACGCTCAAGATATCGTCGATGCAAGTTGGAGGTAATGACCCTAAGTCCGAATCCATCCGGCTGAAGCCACTCCGTATCCATCGAGTTAAAGTGCTTCGAATCCATGAAGTCATTCCACTTCGCATCCATCAGCTTGGAGTCCTCCGAATCCATGAATTCACACCATTCCGTATCCATCCCTTGAATCCATATTCGAATCCTCGAGATATCCTGTTTCATACCCAACCAGATGCTCTGCTTCGAATCGATCCATTGGGATGCCTTGCATCGAATCCATCCAGCTATGTTGACTTCGTATCGATTGAACCATATCACTATCGATACGAGCAAAGTATACTTCGAATCCAGGGATTACTGAAGCCTTCGAATCCATCGAGTCAAAGCAGCGAAATCTCCGGGACGACTCGATCAAGTAGGCGAATAAAGTGGATCAAAGCTAAAGTTTCGCTCCACGTCATCACGAAGCCACAAGCCACCATCGATTCGAAGTAATCGATTCGATCGTATCGATTCGAACGAACCAACCTGCTGAGAAACATCAATTCGAATCGATCATAACTCGAGATCCACAAGTCCAAATGCTATGAAATTTTCACAGAAGCTTAAGCACATGATGAAGAATGTCCATGCCAAATTTCATCTCGATTGGACGATTTCTTAATCGATTCGAACCAAGGGTCGAATCGATCCCAAAATGGGCCCAGATCTCCAGATTTTGACCATGTGGGCCCCCTCACGTGCCAGAACTGGTCTCCCCTCAATTTAGGCGAAATATCAGCCTCCTACACCTATAAATAGAGCCCCCGGTCATTCAGAAAGGGGGTCGGAGAATTCGAGGAGCAAAAGAGCGCCCACACTCTGCCAGATTTACTCAGAATCACCACTGCTTCCTTAGATTCAGATTGTCATCATATAATCAGTTGTACTACATTAGAAGAAATTGTAATCATCAAGTGAACATCAATAAAATCATCAACTTCAGAGTGGATGTAGGAAAGATCGCCGAACCACTATAAATCTCGTGTTTATGTTCATTATTTCTGAATTGTGATACTCTGTTTACTTAGATTTGAGATTTGTGTGTGAATATTGTTGATTTACATTCATACACTGGTGCTTTCACAACATTCGGGGTTTGTGACCAATTTTGGCGCAAACATCTGGTCTCTTGCTCTACTACTAGAATGCTTCCTTAGATCTCTTGGTAGGCCACTTTTGTACCCCTTGTGCAATGGATCAACCACTTATGTACCAGTCGGTATGAAATAAGGTAGTCCTATTTCGGTAGCCAAGTTTGTAGTTCCAACATCAGCATTGACTTCTAGTGGGACATCCTTCCTTGGTCCTGGTACCGATCAATTTTGCATCAAGACGATTCATTTCGAGCCCTGGTCAGTTCGACTTATGGAAGTCCATATTTATGTCGCTCCTTCCTACCTTACTTCATCCCTTGCATCCATTCTTGATGGGTTGTAGACAAAATTCTTGACTTGGTATCTCTGTACCATATTTTCCATCATCATTTGCAGTCACTACCGAACTCTTCTCTAGTAACTATACCAAGCTGCCTCCCTGATTTAGCACATTCCAACTTCATTTACATTGCCAGCTCATGGACAAACTCCGCTAATGTGGCTGGCTTTTCCTTTAATATCTCCCAAGAACGAATTGATCCTTAGGGTTAACCATGAAACTACATAGTGGTTAAGTCCACCAAGAATTGAGGATAGAACCTACATAACCTTTGTACTCCACCCATCGGCATGTGTTGGGTATACCGTTGTAAATGTTCTATGTGGGTCAGTTAGTCCTTGATACCATTCCATAATAGGCATCCTGAAATCTCCAGGGTTCCTAGATCGGTCCTAGTGATCATTATTCTTAATTGACCACAATTTTGGTAAGGAAATGAGATGTGTTTGCCATAGCTGCCCCTAGTTCGGCGTCATCCCTATTTGTTTGGGTGCTGAACCGCTTCCCGGGTCTACTTTGGGCCAAACTCTTGCTCGTTTCATCCCTTTATTATTCCTTCTTCTATCCCTTTAACATTCTCGATCGGATTCCATGTTTCAATGTGACCCCCTTAGTTTTCTAGATCCCCTAGACTGGGATCGCCCTTGTGTTCAAGTGTTGCGACTAATAGTTTATGGCTACCCCAAGCATGTCATAAGTTTGCACACCATTGCTTGATGTTGGGCAAAGAAACATTTGTTTAGCTTGGCCACAACTCTATCTAGGTTGCCTCTGGTAATTGCGTCTACTAGCACTAGAATGCTTGCTGAATGATTATCATGATTATCAGTTGTCTATTTGGGTGTGTCGATGTTCCCTGTGTTTCCGATGGTAGCACCAACCTTATTTTTGATCTCGAAAGCATGTTGAGAATCAATTCTCAGTGAAAGCACCAAAGTTGTATGCATAAAAATGGGAAACACCTCCAATCGATTGATTGTAGAGCTGTGAATATGGAGTGTATAAAAAAGTTGTTATATTTGTATTATGATTGATTTTCAAAGAGGAGATCACATATTGGTCATGTAGAAAGTAAATTGCATCAAAGTAAAGAACACAAAGATTTATAGTGGTTCAGCCAGAATATGCCTACATCCACTTTCCATTTTCATTATTCCTCATATATACCTTTGATATAATGTCTAAGATACAAAATATAATGATCGGAAGCTTAATAGAAAGTAAGATATAGCCCAAGGACGTTTGTTCGGCTATTCCTATTTGACTAATCATGCCTGCCTATTCTTGCCTGCCTATTCATGTTTAGCTATCTCTATTAGGCAGTTCATGTTAGACAGTTTCTGCTAGGCAGATCTTATTAGGAAGATCCTACTAAGCAATTACTATTATGTACATCTTGTTTGGAAGGTTATGCTAGTTGTTCCTGTTAGGCAGATCTTGCTAGGTTGATCCTACTAGGTAGATCCTGCTATACCGGTCCTGTTAGGAAGTTCTTGCTAGCTGTTCCAGCCAGCTTGTTCCTTCTAGACTGTTCTTGCTAGCTTGTTTCTACCTTTCTCTAACTTGTCTACCATTATTGCTGTAAGCATGGCTCTCCAGAATTGTCCTCCATTTTTGTTGCACGCTTTAGTATTTATAGGAGTGAAGGTATAGGATGGTCAAGCCGATAGTTTTCCTATATAACACGCCCGGATAGAATATTCCTAAGATGCCAAATTTAATTAATAGTTTCCTGATACGCACTGACTTTATTCCATATATAACTTGCTCGGTTCGGCTAGGAGCATAGTCCAGAGTAGGTTGCTCTGGTACAAGTGTATGTGGACATATTGTTGGCCATGTTCGCTGGATTCCCTATCTTGCTCGACTCCCCTCGGTTCAGTACGCTCTACATAGTCTTGGTACGGTGTGTCCTCAGGGCGCATGGCTTGGTCCGGTATGCGCTCTCCATAGGCTTGGTTCGGTATATCCTCGTGGCTTGGTATGCACATCCCTCCTTGGTCCAATTCTCCAAGCAATGCCCACCCTCTTAACCGTGCAAATGATCTTGTTGTGTACCGAACAAGGTTTCTTGTTAGGTACCTAAAATGGTGCCAACGGGATTTCCTATTCAGTAACCTGGGATACCGAACAGGACTTCATATTTGGTACCTTGGGTATCGAACAGAGGGCGGGGGTGGCATTGTCTTTGCTTTCTCTCCTTGCTTCCTTTTACTCTGCCTTGGTCTTCATCTAACCTTACATTGGAAACGGTTAGGCACTTAGATACCCTACCGGACCATTCCTCTTATTCTATAAAAATAATATGCTTGTCAGGACTAGAACCCGGGTGGGTTAGCTGAAAGGCATAAGTTTTTACCACCGTGCTACACATGCTTTTATGCCATAACTCCTTCATTTCAAGTCAAGATTGAATGAAACTTAGACCAGTAGCTTCGTATCATTGGAAAGAGTATTCCAACGTCTTTGAATATTCCATTGCCTGAATTAGGCTGTAGCCCTCTATGGTGGGGCCTGAGTTGGCTAGGTAGTGGACAAATTTTTAGACGATCATATCTTATAATTCATTGTTGGGATCGAGATGCGGTTTCAACCTAGGTGCATATCCTGGTTTTAGGAACATTTTACAGGTGCCTTGACTATATTTTCCGACTATGCCAAATTTTACCCTAGCACTTTGTCTTACCCTTGTGATAACATGATGGTGCCTTTATTATGCACCTTCCAGCCGTTTCTATGCTCCTTAACGTCTTTTCGTATTCACCATGCTGTGGACGAAAATGCCCATAACAGCCTCAAATTTAATCTTGAACTAATAAACCACCTATAACGACCTGTATTTTTAACTGTTTAAATTATAGGATTTGATACAATTATTGAATAAAAATGTTAAAAAAATTTAATGAATTATTAGTATTGATGTATTGGGTAATTAAATTGTTTAAATTTATGTTGCAATTATTTAAATAATGGATTATGGATTTAATGTGAATGAAAATGGTATCGGAAGTCGATTTAAATTTTATTTAAATGGCAAAGAAGATGGTTAACATTTAAAATTTGATTTAAATGTGAATAATTAAAAATTGGAAATTTTATATATTAATTGACGAGTAAAAATAGCCATTTTGGCCACTGTCTCGGATTTCGACGAAACCAGTTTCATCGGATCCGCAATTGTGAATTATTGTAGGATTTCAAGTTTCATAGCAATCAGACTTGTCTTGGTCGTGCGAACTTGAAACGCGTAGAAATTTTTTTCAGGAATTGATAAAATAATTTAACTTCGAAAAGCTACCTTCCGCATACAATCTAATTTAGCCTCGGGACTAGTTCCATTGTGTTCGAAATGGGGGTAAAACACTATAAACGACAGGTGGCAAGTTTTGTCTGGAGCTCGAAAAACTTTGGACGTCTTAGGCTAAATATTTTCTAATTTAAATAATAATATATAGTCAAACCGCTCCTACTCATTCGACTCAAACCCATGACATATGCCGTATCTCTCTCTCACTCGTCTCTTATTTCGAATCCTAGCTTTCGATTAAAAAAAAGGGAACGAGATCTCAATTTACAATAAAGAAACAATGCCGGTCGAAAAAAAATGCGAAGCAAATCGCGAATCCTCGATCTGGAAGCGTGTGTGCACTTCGAGCATGATTAGGATGAAGGTGAGGCGGCTGCTGTGTCATTGCCATGGGAGTGGGGCTCGAATCGGTGGTGGTGGTGACACTAACAGCAAGGTGCGGCGGCATACTGGGGCGGCACGGTGGGAGTTTAAGCGACGTTAATCATAAAAAAATAGCTTTTGAGAAGAGGTCGCGTACGTTACTGAAGGAAGGGTTCGAACAGCTATTTAGGTATGGGTTAGGTTGTTTAATTTATAAGTATATTTTATTATTATGTTAATTAACTTTTATGATTTTATCGATATTGATAAATTCGTAATTAATGCATACAAGGTCCGTTTCGGGTGAAATGAATTACGGTGGAAACATATCGTAGTCGTCTACAGCTTGGCATCGAAGAGGAATTTATTTCAAGCTGAAATATTTTCAGTTTCAAACAATAAAGGTGAGTGTTTTATACGCTCGCGTTTGACTATTATATTTTGTGTTGGTAAAATTTATATCGTGAAGTAATTTAAATTTATTGATGGTTGTTAGATAAAATTAAATTGACATTTAATTGACATCTGAATTTATTGATAGAATTTAAATAGACAGTTAAAATTGAATTAGAATTTAACTGCTAGTAAAATCCCCGATTTATCGGCAATTGGTTTATTTTTGTGATTATTGACTGTTTGGATGATGGATTGTGATGGATGAAATTTGATTGATATTTGGATGTTTGGATGTTTGTTTATGTTTGATATATCATGTTATCATCCTGTATATTATTTACAGTATATAAAAACTGTAAACAGAATTATTTCGAATAAATTAAGAAATAGGTTGTAATGATGTATACCATTGGCATTATTTTGGATTGAAATGATATATATCCATCCCTGAATTAAACCGAAATAATTGATTCACTTGGTCATAGGATAGAGAATTATATACGGACACCAGATTGGTTAAATTAATTGATTTTAAAATTTTGGTTTGAATTTTTTTAAATGATTTGGTTTTAAGAAATAAAAATCGAATTTATGGAAATCGAATTATTTTCGAATTGAAACTCGGAATGCTGAAATTTAAATTTGATAACAAGAATTGTTTAAATAATTGAAGTTAAGATTTCGAAGTTATAATCGAAATATGATTTGAATTTCAGAAATTCATCCGTTTTAAAAGATTGAACTTTTATTCGAACTTTGAATAGTGCTAAGTAAAAGTAATATAAACGATCTTTCAAAATTGAGCTCGAAATTAAATTAAAATTGAAGATTTGGATTTTAATTTTAATATTGAAAGTTAATTTAATTTAAGTAGTTTGAATCAATATATTAAATTGAACGTGAAATTGATACAAGTCGAAATGGTTTAAATTTAAGAATTGAGTTGAAATTAAATCATTGAATTGGATAATTGAAATTTTAAATTAATTTGGACTTGAATTTGAAATTGATTTGAATTGGAATTGGAATCGAAGTAAAATTCGACTTGAAATCAGAATTGAATCAATTAAATCGAAATGGAAATGGAATTTGATTTGAATTGGAAATTTGGAATTGAATCAGTTTGGCTTGGAAACTATTTTTAAATAAATTATTTTAGTATAAACTATTTCAAATCTATTTTCTTTAAATATTTAAACTATTTTAATTTTCCCAACTATTTTACTATATAAACCATTTTTAATACTCAAATTATTTTCTGTTAAACTATTTTAACTATTGAACTATTTTAAAACTATTTAAACTATTTTCTGAAAATTTAAACTGGTCAAATGGTGGAATGTTTATATTTACATCTTGGATTTAAATGTGAATTGGGTCAAAGTAAATTATAACCAAAATTATAATTCAAATCAAAATTTTGAAGTGAAATCGATATATCAATCTGAATTGACATTTTGAAGCAAAATATGATTTTTGAAGTGAATATGATGATTTCAAAATGGATTTGATTTTGAAACGAATAGAATATTTTGATATCAAGTATGAATTTTTTTCGAAATATAAAAGTACCAACCAATGTGTAAAACAACATTTGGTTGTTAAAGAGAATGGGGCCTCTTATTGGCATACTCTCTGTCAATATTGGAACTACTTTGACAAACGTGTACGCAGTGGATGATATCCAGAATGTAGTGGTTGAATTGGCGACGTTTACTGGAATGAAGTAAGAGAACGATGATGGATAGCCTTGACACTCGTGTCATAATTAAAATAACTAAGCCTATGCCTGGCCATTGAGGTTAGCTATCTCTAGCGACGTTGATCCCTCACATTACTATTGTGATTTTGTATTCGATGGGTGCACCTTTTCCGTTTAGATTGATTGTCGCGGTCGGCCACGGATGGGTTATGACCAGCTAGAAAGGGTAAACTGGTAGAATCCTACCTTGGGCATTGCCTCACGTGCCTTGTCCTATTTATCTCTATACGAGCCTATTACGACTTTGTTTTAGAACTATACAAATGTGTTAAGGTGGATCAACGTAAAGCCTTAATGCTATTTTGATATTTATTTTACTGATAGACATTACCTATTATAGCGTATGCTATTATATATAAATGGTTTAACAGATCCTTAGAAGATAGAAAATCTTGTAACATCTCTTAAGTTATTGCAATCATATTTTGTGATATTGATTTGACTTACATAAGCGTATTTTAGTCCTAACTCGAGTGTTTTGTCTTTGCATTACGCTCGGGTCAGTCCTGAGTTTTTTCAACGTAATGAATATTATTCATTGGAGGACGAAGACGAAGATTTTGGTTTACAACTATTATTATTCCCTTATTCATGTTATCCTGTATATTGATCACTTATCCCTGATGTGTGTGTGTATAACTCTGATAAATGTGTGTAGATTATAAGCAAATGTATAGTAAACAGCTTCATGAACTATTATTTGATTATTATATTCTATCGTTTCCGCTGTGAGATTCTGTGTTTGTTTTCTCTTATTTTCTTATTTTTCTTATTTTTCTTATTTTTCTTATTTAACCCCATTGATTATCTACGTTTCGGATTGTTTAAGTTGGACACGTGTGGATTATTGTCAATTTAAACCTTTCGAAATGTGGGTCGTTGCAGTTGGTATCAGAGCTAGGGTTTAGCGATAACCTTGGCTTTGTGGGGTTTGACTCATTAGAGATAGGGTAGAAATACCCTAGAATGAGTCTGTTTGAGTGTATATGTAACGACCTAGAATTTCAGTCATTCGAAATTGGAATATTTAATTGATTTTAAATATTCACAAGTTAATTTTATAAGTTGAATAACTTATATTTCGAATATAATAATTTATTTGGATAATTAAATTATTAATTTAATATTTGAAATTGCAGAAATAATTGAAATTTGAATTTAATGTGAATGGAAATGATTTATAAAGTTGAATTAAATTCTATTTGAATTATAATGAAGTTAGTAGACTTTTGAAATTGAATTAAAAGTTAATTTATAGAAAATGAAATTTTTAATAATTAATTAACGTGTAAAAATAGTCATTTTTGACACGGTCTCGGGTTTCAACAAAACCAGTTTCATTGGATCCGTAATAGTGAGTTATTATACGATTTCAAATTCGTGTCAATCGGATTACGGTTTGGTCGTACGAAGCTGAAATGCGTAGAAATTTATTTTAGTAAATTTTAATTAAAATATTTTGATTCGAAAACCTATCTTCCAAATACGATGGAATTGGTTCCCGATATATATTCCATTGTGTTCGGAATGGGGGTAAAACATTATAAACACATGGCGGCACACTTTGTTTGGAGTCTAGAATTATTTTGAGTGAATAGTGATTTATATTTGCCTATAAATATAGGACTAAATTTGCCAAAACCCTAGAAACCTAGGTCTAGCTGCCACCCTCTTCTTTAATGGCCAGAAATGCGCTAGCTACTCCCTCGATTTTCTCTCGATCCATGAACCGATTCGAAAAACTTCCAACTAGAAACTTATAGAGCTCGACGAGAGCTACCAATCCAGTGGTCAAGATCGTCTAAGGCGAAGCGGACTGGCGGCAAATTGGCCACAAAGGCCGTGCGTCCATGCGTGATTTTCTATGCATTGGGGCAGCCGAGTTCAACTGTGTCGTGGTCGATGGTGTGTCTCGCGATGGGCTTCGATTTGGTGGTACTCGATCATCTTCTAGGGCACGTGGGTGGGCGCGACAATCAATGAAAAAGGGCGTGCGTTTTTTGTTCGAATGCGTGTATCTTCCTGGAGCTTTTGAACGATGGAAGAAAAAAGGGCATAGCCCAGATTTGAATAGCAGAAATCAACAGCCGAGATTTGAGGTTAAATAAAATAAAATAAAAATTTGTAAATTAATTTGTATATAAATTCGTGCAATCATTAAAATTGTATATCTTTTTCATACGAGGTTGAAATCGGACAAAACAAGTTGCGTTTGATTTGTATTCGCAAACACTACACGATAGAGCTGGATTGGATTAATTTGAAGCTACTGAGAATTTTGGGTAAAATTAAACGATTCAAAATAAAACGCTGCAACGTCTATTGGAACCAAAGTGAGTACAGCTCACTCTTTCTGACTCGCTTATATTTTTACATAAGTGAGAAAAAAATTATTTATGCTGATTGATGATTGTTTGGATGATATATGATATTATATATATATATATATATATATATATATATATAATTTGGTATTTGGATATATTCCCGCATATTTTAGTTGATGAGACCCTATACGTTCCCATGTATGAGCGGATGACCCTTTGTACGCGCGTCTGCCTCGAAGCGGACAGTGTATATATTTTCTTATATGTATATTTGTTGCAGGTGATAGGTTGGAGGGATCCAACTGGATTCCTCACAAGTGTTGATTTTATTTATAGATATTTATATATATGATGTATCTGTGATATATGATGTTTGGATGCCATGATTGATGTGAATCACCTTATTTAGTGTTGTTGCAGCTTTGGGCCATATTTTTGGAAATTTAAAATATTAAAGTGATGATTTCAAATAAAAAAAGTGATTTTGAAAATATATACGTTTTATTAATTTTTGAATTGTTAAGGAATGGATTTATTTCAAATAAATAAAAAGTTATAATTTTTATGTTATAAAAATTATGGTTTTGTGAAATATACTCAAATATGATTTTTGAAATATGAAGTTAACTATTTTGTAAAATAATTTAAATTGAGAATTTTGGATTTATTATAAATGGTTTATGTATAAGATTTATAAAATTGATATTTATAAATAAAAAAAAGTAATGGAATTATATAGGAGTTTTATAAGTATTAAAATGAAGTATAATTGAATCTTATAAGTAAATAAGATTTATAAATTTATGAAGTTATAAAAGGAATGAATTTGTAAATAAAAAGATTTATAAGTAAATTAACTTATAATTGGATTTTGAGATATAAATGGAATTTGTTAGTAAAGGAATTTTGTATATGGAAGTAAGTAAATATAAATGCAATTTATAAACATTGTTTTATAAATCTGAAATCAATTTAATTTGATAAGTTAAATATAGAAGTTATTAAAGAAATTATATTCACGATTTTGGACAGTGAATAATCCTCTAAATAAACTAAATGTTTTGGAAAGTGATATTATAAAATGGAGTTTGAATGGTTTGAAAATAAAGTAAAGTATGAATTCACTTATTATTAAAATATAAGTATATGGAAATGTTTTCCAAACAAAAATATTGAAATTGTTTTGAGAATATATCTTTTTAAAGATAATTTGAAGTATTAAATTTGGAAAAGTGATTTAATTAATGAATGGTTTAATAAATCAGGCCTAGTGACTGCTTTAGTCCTAAATTTATATTTTGGCCATTTTAGTTTCTCGACTTAACGTAGAAACTAATTAGCCGTACACTTAGTACGTAACCGACGGTGTAGTCTCGATTATCGTTTGTGTTGAGAATGTTGATTCATGTAGTGTGGAGTGATTACTCCAATCCATCGAGCTTCCTTCTTGGTCGAAGGATAGCAAGTTGAAAGTTGGAGACGTGATAAGTCTACGAGACTTAGTTTCTGTGTGAGGTTGAGAAACGCTTTTGCGTTGTTGGTGCGAAGAGACCGAGATCGGATTTATCTGAAAACCACTTCGGACCAACGTATATGCGTTCGATTGTGAAGGTTATTGAAGATATTGAGATTTAGGATTTTCATAGTGAAGGACTGCTTGTTGATCGTTTGGGGTTAAAATCCCAATATACATCCAGTAGCAGTAGTCTCTTCGTTATGAAATATCCAATGCAAGGAATATTCGCTACTAATCCTAGGGATTTCCCGACAGGATGTGGTAGGAAAGTACCTTTGGTTTGTCCTGTTCCTGGACAACTTGTATGGACGAGTGTCTGACATTGCATTTCTAAGATTACGTCCATTGGTTTTTACAAACGTACATCAGTTTGGTGGCGGAGAAGGCAACTTCTTTTAGCTTAACACCCTCCTTGAGACATACGAGCTCAAGGGTTGTGTTTTTATGGAAGGAAATTAGTAGTCAACGGAAATGGAAATGTGGCATTCAAATTGATGTGATATGTGATATGTGAAAGGTAATCTTTACCTCAGGCCTCATCAACCGGAGATGACCGAAATAGGGTTAGATGCAGCATGGCTAAGTGGGTCATTCCCAATTAGGATATGATCATCCCCTTCTAGATATATTTCTTCCTACTATGACGTTCGGGATGTAAATTAATGTGGTTTGTATGTTATGAGGGCCCTCAGATAGGTCAGTAATGACCGGGGGATGACATATTCGGTACTACCTAGTTATAGAGGTAAGTCGGTCTTGTGTTGGTAGAGGAACTTTGTGATGGTTTCTCGGTACATTCCTCTAGAGATGTACTGCCGGAAGGTAGTCCCTTCACCTGGTTATTGTATGGAAATCCATTCTCCAATAAGAACCCGCGGTTTTGTTTGTATTGGCATAATGAATAGCCCCAAAAAGCTATATGGGTAACCATTTCGGCTATGATTAATATTATTTGTATACTAGACACTAGTATAACATAACATGATTTGATATGAAAGGTTTTTGTTATCGTAAGGTAAAAACATGTCCGTGTTTATGTGTGGGCATGTCTTATGTGATACTTTTGTTTTGAAAAGAAAAGTTTTGGTAATTTAATAAATTCAGTTGAGTGTGTTTCTCATGTTGATTTACCAGACTGATCTGGGCGTTCTTCCCTTTCAATGCTCGAGTCAGACCGAGTATATTTACAGGTTCAGATTTGGTGCTTTTGGAGCTTCAGCAGGCGAGCTGGAGATCTTCATTGTCGTATACACGTATCTGTTTATTTTCCACTGCATTGTTGTTTATATTATTAGCAATTGTAAGAACGAATTATTATAACTGTCCAGGCTGATGATTAGTGATTGATTGTTGAACTCTGATTGATGTATATTATATTATAGTATTTGTTTTGTAAAGATCGTTGATATGATATTATATGTTATTCCGCTGCTATGTGAAATTCTGTATTGTTCTATTTGGTTCTCTCTTCTCTCTTTCTTCTCTTCTCTTCTTCTCTCTTCTTTTCTTTCTCATGACTTTATGTCAGTTTATGCTTTTTGGGTCGGACATATGTGGTTTATTATCGATTCAAAGGGTACGGATTTGCGAATCGTCACACGTGGTATCAGAGCTTACGTTTAGTATATTCCTATGCTTTGATGTGTACTCAGTATAGATAGGCTCAGTAGCACCCTAGATTGAGTTTGAGTCACTACTAGAAAAGGCTTTTATTTCGACAACAAGGAGCGATGGCTTCCGACGGCTCTTTTCTGACGGCGTTCGACGGGCCGTCGGCGGCCATCGGAAATTCGCGAATTATAGGGCTCAGTCGAGCCTTCTTCTTCCTCATTCTCAACACGAAAATTTTTAGCAAAAAACCCCCAATTCCCTTCTCCAAGCTTCCAATCTCTAATTTCGAGCTTCCGGATCCTCCACGACTGCCTAATCAAACTCTATTGCTCTGAATCTCAGGTATAATATCTTATTTTCGCCAAAAATCTAATTTTTACCCTAATCTAGATTTGCATAAGTTGATAAATTAGGATTAATTAGTAATTGCAATTGTTTTCAATAGCGTAATAACGATTTATAGCATCCCATGGTATACCTATTTCATATGTTATCGTGATGTTTTAAAGAGTATGTATAATTTATGATTGTGTGTATATGTAAACCATTGTATATGTGTTGTTTATACCATTTTATTGTGTTAATTGGAATCAGACATGAGTTGTATAACATCTTGACTTGTATAATAATAATGAATGCACGAGTCTAAAAGAATTTGATTGTATTGGAAAATCATAATAATATTAAAGCAGCCTTATTCGATAAAATACGCGGAACAAATGTGGTATATTAATAATTTTTTGAAATGTATTAATAAAATACGCGGGACATTTAATTAACTAATGTCCCTTAAAGAGTTTTTGGCCCCGTCTAACGAGTGTTGTACATTTAATTAACATATGCCGCCTGATAATCTAATGTGTGAAAATCACTATGAAGTTAAAAAACTTATGTCGGCTTTTGGTTTACCTTATCAAAAAATAGATACATGTTTAAAAGGCTGCATGTTGTTTTGAAAAGAAGACGCAAACCTTAGAAATTGTAAAATCTGTAATCAGGAGAGATACAAACCAAGAAAAAAGAAGAGGAAGGAAGTTCCGTACAAGCGTATGCATTACTTACCCATCACTCCTAGGCTTCAAAGATTATATGCATCTTCTGTAACTGCATCTAATATGAGATGGCATAGTGTGAGAACGGAGGAAGAGGATACGTTGACACATCCGGGATATAGAGAAGCATGGAAGCATTTCGATAAAACGTATCCAAATTTTGCAGCGGAGAGTCGAAATGTTAGATTAGGATTATGTACGGATGGTTTTTCGCCATTTTTTCAATTTGGTCCTAAATATTCATCCTGGCCCATTATCGTCACACCGTATAATTTACCTCCATGGATGTGTATGAAAATGCAATATATGTTTCTTACTGTTGTCGTTCCTGGCCCCGACGATCCGACATAAGGAATCGATGTATATTTACAACCGTTGATTGAGGAGTTAAAAATATTATGGAACGAAGGAGTAAAAACATACGATGTGTCGAAGAAGAAAAATTTTCATATGTTTGCTTCTTTGTTGTGGACTATAAGTGATTTTCCTGTCTATGCAATGCTTTCAGGATGGAGTACTACCGGTCGTTTAGCATGTCCATATTGCATGGATGAAACACGAGCGTTTTCTTTACCTCATCGTAAGAAAATTTCATGGTTTGACTGTCATCGATATTTTCTCCATGTAAATCATCCCTTCAGAGGAGACAAGAAAATTGTATGTAAAAATCGTTTGTGCTATATAATTTTAAATGTACAATAACTGTATGTAAAAATCAATTTCAGGAAGCTGAGGTGCATGGTCCCGTGGGCTATATGGACGTGTTTACTCGTACGCATGTTGTCAAGCATGTAAATACGGACAAGACAGTTTCGTATACATGGCACGACGATAAATCCAGCAAGATCCATGTAAGCATATTTCATTTTATGCAGTATTAGTAATTGTTCTACTTGTTAAAATATAATGAAATAAGGTATGATGATATTAATTTGTTAATGCAGGAAAATTTTATGGAGCAGCGCCAGAAACTCCTTGCTGATATGGGTCGAGATCAGCTGACGACGGATGAGGAGGATGCTATTTTTGAGTCAGTTATGGATCCATCGGAGCATGGCAGGCGATACGAATTTGACAATCAAGTGGTAAGTAAATAATATATTGGGTATCATATAAGTTTTCAAATTCAGTACATTGGTTTTGAGTCACTTCGTTATGAAAGCATTATGCATTACCAAAATATATTAATTCGTTACTTGAATGTCATTTCAAAACAAAATAACGAAAAAGACATGTTATTTAATTTAGTTTGCCTGATATATGTTGTACACATGCATAAATTTGTCACATTTACTGTTAAAGAGATAAAAAGTAGTGATATCTCGTAATGTAATGTACTATTATTTTTGTTAATAAATGGTTGAATCACAATTTAAAAACGGCCAAAAGAACATATTAAATGTATACATTTTACATGCATAAACTAAATTAAATAACATTATCACACTGCTAATCATTCACATACATGCACATACACTTACATAAACATGCATAAACTAAATTAAATAACATTATCACACTGCTAATCATTCACATACCTGCACATACACTTATATAGATCACACAGCTAAATTAAATATTTATTACAGGCCAACAGTCAGAGACGGGGTAGGTAGACTATAGCTCAGATCGATCTAGCAGAGATCAGAGATTTGCGGGCTAGAGTGGCGCAGCTGGAGGAGCAGAACCGTCGGCAGGCCATAGAGACCACAAAGTTGCTTGACCAGCGTATCGCCGAGTACATGCAATAGTATGGTGGCCGCTTCCCTTCCTCTGCTGGCTCTGGTTCTGGAGGAGATTGATTGATTGCTTTGGTCGGCATGTTTATTTTCTGTTTTGTATGATTTGGTAGATGGTGGAGGTTGTTGTTGATTTATGTACTATGTTATGATACACTTAGCTGTTTTGTTGTATAATTATGTGGATGTTGAGGATGTTGGGTGATGATTATGTGTTTTGACTTAATTTTATGTATTTTTTTGTTTGGTGAATTGTGTATAGTTTGGTTTTTGATATTTTGTTGGAATATTATATATTGGATTCTGTAGAATAGGGTTTGTATGGGAAATATGGATGGAAGGCTATATTGCAGTAGAAATATAAAAAAAAATGCAGCAGATTTCCGACGGCTTCCAATGGCTTTCAGGTTATATTTTTCCAACGGCTTCCGACCGCTTTTAGATCAATTTTTCCAACGGTTTCTGACAGCTTCCGACAATTGTCGGAATCCGTCGGAATTCATCGGAAGCCGTCGGAAATACGAACTGCGAGATGTGTCGAAAGCCGTTGGAAACACTGCACGCCGACGCCTTATTTTCCTACGGCATTTTCCGATGGCCTACGACGGCCGCCGACGGTTTTCTGCCGTCGAAAAATGCCTTTTTCCTTGTAGTGAGTGTATTATATACATGAGCGCGTATTTGTTAGTGATTATAAAATGTTTTATATTGTGTTTACTTATCCATTGAGTTGTTTATGAATTCTGGTCGGTGCGTGGGATGCCATGTTATCGATAGGGGTTTCTAAACACTTAAACGAGGCAAGTCGACATAGTATTATTTTTAAATTGGGTAAATGAAATAAATTTACCTCGATTATATTTTGTATATAAAGGAACAATTTTTTAGAAATTATTATAGTATATTAATTGATTGTTTGGTTGTTTGGAAATGTAAATATATATAAGTTAATAAAAGTTGTTTGAATAGTCTAAATAAAAATAACAATTATAGAAGAATAAATTATATAAGCAAATGAATTGTAAAGTATGGAATTATAATGTAACGATCCTGAAATTTAAATTTATTTAAATTAATAATTTATTGAATTTTTGAATTAAATTGAGTATCAAATAAATTTTTGGATAAAAATTTGTTAATTTAATTAGAAAATTGGAGCGAGTTTCCCCGGATCCAAATTAAAATTTGTTAGATCATTTAATTTTAAATATTGTATATATAGGTGATTTGAATCTTGGATAAATGGTTTAATAAATAAATTAAGTTAAAATGAATGAGAAATAAATATAAATTCAATACAAAGTAACAAAACAAAAAGAAAGTGTAAACCTGGAAACAAGCAAGAACAAAAGCATAGAAACAAAGAAGACATCAAAACAAAATATAAAACAAAGAAATGAAGACACCACAACTATCTTCCAGCCGAAAACAAACTAGGCAAATAAATGCAAATATCCTCTAGCACACAAAATCATCTTCCCAGCCGAAATGAAGCAAGATACAAAATAAAGTAAAGTAAAATAAAGGTAAGTGTGTACATGATAATAAATGCAAGCACGACTTAGTACCTTCTCAGCCATACCTCCAACATCACCCAGTACAAACAACATCACCATATACATTCAAATTGTATACATCAACTTCATTCATTCGAAACTGAGAAACAAAGAAAAAAAATGAAAGGAGTAAAACATCTCAAACTTAAGAACAAAAGAAATTCAACTGGAACAACAATTAGCTCAGTTTAAAACTTCAGATTCAAAACAAGAATCAAAGATTCAAGGAGTCACTTCAAAATAACCCAGATAAGAACAATGCAAGCTTCCAGTTTTCCTCTCTGATTCTTGTTCTTAGTTCTGTCTTCAGGCAAAAATGAGGTGAGCAACTTTGTTTTCCCAGTAAGTAAGCACTAAGTTGATCTGCTACTGGATATAAATGTTGCATAAAGACTTCTCAGTTTTTATATAATTGAATTTGCATTTTTGTATATATGTGTGAGTATGTCTGTATATACACATACCTGTTTCCTGTTGTTTTAGTTCTCATCTGGCCTTCAAAGATTCAAAGCTTCCAATAGAATTGAAATTAGACTTAGATGTTTAAATGGAAGATGGTTGTTATTGTATGATGGTGTTCATAAAAATTGTTTCAAGGTTTTAAATTTAACAAATAGGCTTAAAAAATGAACATAACAGTAAGATTATATATATAAGTTAAAATCCAAACATTTTGATTTACGAATTCAAGGATATAAACTGAATTCTCATACTTTAACATGAATTTTAAAACGAAAATCATGGTTTTTAGCTGCGTGGATTGAGAGCAGTTCTGTGATGATCAAAAATTTCGTTTCGACCAAATTCTGATGATCGGAGAATTATTGGAGCTTGGGGTTTCACGTGAAGGTGGAGGAGCTTACCGAGGAGGTGGGAAAAATGGTCGGAGACGACCACGACCTTGGTGGCGAAGGCGACGTTCGTTTTCCATCTGTAAACCTAAATTTTTAGGTGATCGAACTTTGTATCACCGCGACGTTGACGAAGCGTCGAGTGAGGCGTGGCTTTGGGGGACGGTGGCGCGGTGGATGAAAAAGCTATGACCGGAGTTTCAGACCTTCAGATGGTCGGAGTGGCGAGAACGGCGCGTTGACAGGCTTTGGGGTGAATTCCTGTTGATTGGTTCCAGGTTTCGATTATGGTCTCGATTTCGAATTCGAGAAGATGGCAACGTTTCGATGGTTGGGAGTTGATGCGGGGTTGGACGGCGACTTGTTGAAGGTCTCGCCGATGACCTGAGCGCCGCCGCGTCCACGTGCACGTGCACGCGTATACTGGTGTGTCAGGATGATCTGTTTTGGGAAGAGGAAGGAGACTCGAAGTCAATCTCGGGAAAACTGGGTGCTGGCTCGAGTTGGAATTCGTGTGTTTTCAAGTATATACCGGGTCAAAATTCTAACACTTAAACAAATTTTCAAAAAGTTTTGTAACGGGTTATTTTGGAAAAAAATTCGAGGCCAGTCTCGAGTATCTCTGGGTAAAACTCGAAGTAGGGACAGGGTAGTTCAGGTAGCATGTTGGTTTCAGGTTGTAAAAGCCTGTTTATTTCTGGGATTTAAAACTAAGTTTAAAATATGAATTCAAGTTTGGAAATTAGTTGAAATAAAATAAGTTTTTGAATTTATTTTTCTTCTTTTACTACTTTAAAATGGTTACATAGTTTGAATTTTAAAATGGAAGTTTTTAAAATATAATATGATTTAAACAATTTTGATTGTTAAAGTGTATTTTTAAAATGGAAGTTTCTAAAATGTTTTATCCTTAAAATAGATGAGGACCAATGATTTATAATTCATTAAAATTAATAAGGAAATTAAAGAATGATTTATTTAAATCATGAATAAATAATTTAGACTAATTTAAAATTAGAAATGATTAAATGATGATTTATTCTAAGAAAATTTCTTAAGAAAGAAATCTAAGAAATGTTATTAGCTAATGAAGATAATTAACTAGGAATTACGAGGTAATTTAAATTAATGCGATTAATTTGATTAATAAATAGAGATAATCAATTTAAATTGTTAATACTGAATGAAAGTGATTAAGGGATAAATTTATTATGTAATTGGTTTAAAGGTTAAATTAATTTATATGATTAGTTAAGAATAATTTGGATTAACTTAGGCAATTGATTAATTAATTTATATCATGTGATTTGAAATTAATAAACCAAGATTGGATAATTTATTTATGAAGAAATTAATTTACTTGGAAATAAATGGAATTAATTAGGATTAAACGATTAATTGATCCTGTATATAAATGATTATTTAATGCTTGACCTTACATATGGATGTTGGATTCTGTTGAATGATATGAATTGTTTGATATCCCTGATATATGATGCTTTGTGATACGTCCTGATTTATATCGTGATCTGTGATTTCTATATCTGTCATGTATATATTGTTATATGAATATGAAACCCTTGGCCCGAAAAACGGCACTTGAATTTTGATGCGACAGGGAGTCGGATTTTAGTTGGTTATCCGAAACCCACATCGAATTATAACTGTGAATCTTTGTGACCGATAAATTTTATTTTATCTATGAATCTGTGAATGAAGATAAGCGTTATCGACTTTACCGCTTATCGATATATCTGTGATGATTGATGTTGCACTATTGTGTAAAATCCCTGGACTACACCTTTACACACACAAATATGGATTTCACGTGGAAATCGGTTAAGTCACAGATAATTTAAAATTGATGTTTTTGAAATTGAAATTTTAATTTCAATTGATTTTGAAATTAGAAATTTTGGGTTTAAAGTGGAAAGCTTTTGAAATAGAATTTCAAAGATAAAAGTTATTTTAAATAACTTAACCGAGTTTTGAAAATTTAAATAATTTGATTTAAATTTGAATTCAAGTTTGAAATTGAATCCTATGATTTGAAACTAGGGATAAAAGATGATATAAATGTGTTTGTATGAATTTAACCATTTTAAAAGTATAAGTTGGGAATTTGAATTTAAAACAAGGATTTCCACTCGTATGGATGAATCATATTTTCTGAAATGAAACTGTTTGTTTTCAAATGATAAAAGCTTTCAGATAAGAAATGAAATTCCAGTTTAATTAAAGGAATTTCAAGATTGAGTTGAAAAAATGGATTTTCCCAAGTTATGAAGGAAATTGTTTTGAAAGCTATGAATTGAATCTGTTTATTTTTAACAGATTTAAAGTGATGATTTGTTTAAACCATTCGAAATGGAATTGTTTTGAAAGCTATTAGTTAAATCTTTGATTTAAAGATTTAACGAATTAATTAAACTGAAATGGAAATCGATTTGGAAAATCTGTAAATGAATCTGTGAAATTCAGTTGGACTTTGTGAATTGAATCTTTTTGTTTAAAAAGATTAAAATGGAAACTTGTTTAAACCATTTGAAGAAAGATTTTTGGGTAATAAGTTGTGACTTAATTGAAATCCCAATATCCATATGTTTTAAATATTGCGCTCACTATTCGGGTTAGCCGGGAAAGGACCTTTGGGTCGTATAACCCATTCCGAATAGTGATACGTCGTATATGGATGGCATTTGAAGACCGGTGGTGAAGACCGGATATTTTTCGAAAATGAAAGGACAACATGTCGAATGTCTCTGCACTGAGTTGCTCCGGTATAGAGATTTATATCACTCTTTTTGTGACGGGAAGTCCGGACGTGATTGGAAATTATCCGGATTTGCAAGGGCTTCGTGAGAAGTGCCTTCGGTTCTGTTCGAACCCGGAACAGACTTATATGGATACATGTCTGACATTACACTTTGAGATATAAAGCCGATTTCTTTCAAATACATTTCTGTTTGGTGGCGGAGAATTTATTCTCTTAGCTTAACACCCTTCTCTGAGACGTACGAGCTCAGAGGTTATGTAGTTGAAATTTATCAGCGATATATCCCAATTTGGTAATGTGGCATGCTGAGTGTTGCTGTGTGATGATCAATGTTTGATCATTTGTGATATGATCTTTTGTTTGATCATTTATCTTTGTGATCATAGGTTGATCATCTGTTGACCCGAAGCATGGCTTTGTGACAAAGCGTAGCTTTGTGGACGAGACTTCGTCGAGCCTCACAACCCGGTAATGGTCGAAACAGGAATCGTGCGGCAAGGTTTTCAGGGGTAGCTCCCCTAGGGTATGACCATTCCTTCTGGAAAAGGGTAGTATCATGGTATGGAGCCCAGATACTTACTCATGTGGATACACTTTCTTTATGATGTGTGATGTTGGATACCGAGCTCGGATAAAGGTCCCAAAGGAACGGGGGTGGCATATCTGAGGTTTCTTTTATCCCTTGGGAAAAGGGGTTGCCGGCCTTGTTTGGCAGAGAACAGTGGTTCTCGGAACGTCCCGCCAGAGGCGTTTCTTTCGTGGAATAGGAAGTTCGTTAGCCTGACCATTTGTTGGAAATCCAAACAAAACAATACGAGCCCTGTACGGTTTTAGTTGTATTACCTGCCATGGAATGTGGTGGTAACCTGCTATTGAACATGGTAGCTATAGTAGGCATAAGTGCGAAATGTCTATGCTGGCTAAGATTTATATTCTACTTTCGAAATTGTTTTCTACACTATGCACTAGTAATAATATCAAATGATTTGATTTTGCGTAGTAAGCATCTTTGACTATCATAAGAAGAAATCTCCTCCAATTCTGCGTTTGCATTGTGTGTGTGGTGGGAGGTCTTATGGTAGTTTCATTTTCCAAAAGCATTGCGAATTGACTTTAAAATTCTCTGCTATTTGTTTTAAAGATAAACTGTTTTTGTTGCTCACACCAGTCCCATGACTGATCCGGAGTTTATTGTTCCCTTCCTAAACTCTGGGTGCCCATCATTTTCCACACGGGCAGTCTAGAGTTGGGGTTTTCAGATATTCAGGTTTAGTAGATTTTCTGGAGTTGGTTCAGTCTTTGGATCAGACTGCACTTGCTTATCTTTGTGCCTCGTTATTGGGAGTTCGAGCTATTTATGGATTGGCGCTTTGAAGATGGAGATTATCCGCTGCTGATGTTATCTATCGTTTTCTTTTCCGCTGCAATTTATTGTATCATATCTCTGATGTATATAGATATTCATTGTATCATCATTGTATCTGGATATTGTATCAGATGTTGTATATCTATATTCTTTTTATTCCGCTGTGATATTTACTTAACTGTGTTATAAGCTCCGGCGACTCGGATTTGAACGCTCGAATCTACGACATTCGAGTACGATGTAAAGTATGGATGTCGATTTTCGAGCGCGAAAATCTGGGACGTTACATTTGGTATCAGAGCTAAGGTTGAACTTTAGCTCAGGAGTATAACACGTTAAGTAGCTCATTAGAGATAGAGTGAAGTAAACTCTAGAATGAGTAATTCTCAGATATCCGTCTGAACGTCTCAGTAAATTCTCTTACTATCCACTGATAGTGAGTATGAGTGCAAGAAGAAGACGAGATAGGGGACAGGGAAAAAACGACTATAAATGGTCAATACCCTGCGATAGTGGAAACAACTTTCTTATCAATTTTCTTTGATTCGTTTCCAAATTCTTTTCATTTCTTCGTATCAGCTACAAGAAGAAGTTTCGGTGTGATGATGGCTCTACGAATCGTTGTAGAAATTCTTACCTCGTATCTTAATCGGTTTCTTATCAGCTTTTTGATTTAAACCTTAATGAGTTTGAAATTGAAAATTTTAAATTGAGATAAATTGATTAATAGAATATGAAGGCTAAATTGAATTAAATCAATAAAACGAATTCGTTTGAAACCAAATTTTGAAATTCTATTGTAATTCCTTGTGAATACCAAAGTCCGAAGAGGGACGAATTGGTATGTATTCTGAGATATTCCGACTTGAATTCGGAATCCGTATCTTGTGTTAGAGGAGTTATAGGAGATCGAATCTATCTATCTATCTCTGTGTTGTTTTCGTGCCTGCGAATTTCGAGGACGAAATTCTTTTAAGGGGGGAAGTTTGTAACGATCCTGAAATTTAAATTTATTTAAATTAATAATTTATTGAATTTTTGAATTAAATTGAGTATCAAATAAATTTTTGGATAAAAATTTGTTAATTTAATTAGAAAATTGGAGCGAGTTTCCCCGGATCCAAATTAAAATTTGTTAGATCATTTAATTTTAAATATTGTATATATAGGTGATTTGAATCTTGGATAAATGGTTTAATAAATAAATTAAGTTAAAATGAATGAGAAATAAATATAAATTCAATACAAAGTAACAAAACAAAAAGAAAGTGTAAACCTGGAAACAAGCAAGAACAAAAGCATAGAAACAAAGAAGACATCAAAACAAAATATAAAACAAAGAAATGAAGACACCACGACTATCTTCCAGCCGAAAACAAACTAGGCAAATAAATGCAAATATCCTCTAGCACACAAAATCATCTTCCCAGCCGAAATGAAGCAAGATACAAAATAAAGTAAAGTAAAATAAAGGTAAGTGTGTACATGATAATAAATGCAAGCACGACTTAGTACCTTCTCAGCCATACCTCCAACATCACCCAGTACAAACAACATCACCATATACATTCAAATTGTATACATCAACTTCATTCATTCGAAACTGAGAAACAAAGAAAAAAAAATGAAAGGAGTAAAACATCTCAAACTTAAGAACAAAAGAAATTCAACTGGAACAACAATTAGCTCAGTTTAAAACTTCAGATTCAAAACAAGAATCAAAGATTCAAGGAGTCACTTCAAAATAACCCAGATAAGAACAATGCAAGCTTCCAGTTTTCCTCTCTGATTCTTGTTCTTAGTTCTGTCTTCAGGCAAAAATGAGGTGAGCAACTTTGTTTTCCCAGTAAGTAAGCACTAAGTTGATCTGCTACTGGATATAAATGTTGCATAAAGACTTCTCAGTTTTTATATAATTGAATTTGCATTTTTGTATATATATGTGTGAGTATGTCTGTATATACACATACCTGTTTCCTGTTGTTTTAGTTCTCATCTGGCCTTCAAAGATTCAAAGCTTCCAATAGAATTGAAATTAGACTTAGATGTTTAAATGGAAGATGGTTGTTATTGTATGATGGTGTTCATAAAAATTGTTTCAAGGTTTTAAATTTAACAAATAGGCTTAAAAAATGAACATAACAGTAAGATTATATATATAAGTTAAAATCCAAACATTTTGATTTACGAATTCAAGGATATAAACTGAATTCTCATACTTTAACATGAATTTTAAAACGAAAATCATGGTTTTTAGCTGCGTGGATTGAGAGCAGTTCTGTGATGATCAAAAATTTCGTTTCGACCAAATTCTGATGATCGGAGAATTATTGGAGCTTGGGGTTTCACGTGAAGGTGGAGGAGCTTACCGAGGAGGTGGGAAAAATGGTCGGAGACGACCACGACCTTGGTGGCGAAGGCGACGTTCGTTTTCCATCTGTAAACCTAAATTTTTAGGTGATCGAACTTTGTATCACCGCGACGTTGACGAAGCGTCGAGTGAGGCGTGGCTTTGGGGGACGGTGGCGCGGTGGATGAAAAAGCTATGACCGGAGTTTCAGACCTTCAGATGGTCGGAGTGGCGAGAACGGCGCGTTGACAGGCTTTGGGGTGAATTCCTGTTGATTGGTTCCAGGTTTCGATTATGGTCTCGATTTCGAATTCGAGAAGATGGCAACGTTTCGATGGTTGGGAGTTGATGCGGGGTTGGACGGCGACTTGTTGAAGGTCTCGCCGATGACCTGAGCGCCGCCGCGTCCACGTGCACGTGCACGCGTATACTGGTGTGTCAGGATGATCTGTTTTGGGAAGAGGAAGGAGACTCGAAGTCAATCTCGGGAAAACTGGGTGCTGGCTCGAGTTGGAATTCGTGTGTTTTCAAGTATATACCGGGTCAAAATTCTAACACTTAAACAAATTTTCAAAAAGTTTTGTAACGGGTTATTTTGGAAAAAAATTCGAGGCCAGTCTCGAGTATCTATGGGTAAAACTCGAAGTAGGGACAGGGTAGTTCAGGTAGCATGTTGGTTTCAGGTTGTAAAAGCCTGTTTATTTCTGGGATTTAAAACTAAGTTTAAAATATGAATTCAAGTTTGGAAATTAGTTGAAATAAAATAAGTTTTTGAATTTATTTTTCTTCTTTTACTACTTTAAAATGGTTACATAGTTTGAATTTTAAAATGGAAGTTTTTAAAATATAATATGATTTAAACAATTTTGATTGTTAAAGTGTATTTTTAAAATGGAAGTTTCTAAAATGTTTTATCCTTAAAATAGATGAGGACCAATGATTTATAATTCATTAAAATTAATAAGGAAATTAAAGAATGATTTATTTATATCATGAATAAATAATTTAGACTAATTTAAAATTAGAAATGATTAAATGATGATTTATTCTAAGAAAATTTCTTAAGAAAGAAATCTAAGAAATGTTATTAGCTAATGAAGATAATTAACTAGGAATTACGAGGTAATTTAAATTAATGCGATTAATTTGATTAATAAATAGAGATAATCAATTTAAATTGTTAATACTGAATGAAAGTGATTAAGGGATAAATTTATTATGTAATTGGTTTAAAGGTTAAATTAATTTATATGATTAGTTAAGAATAATTTGGATTAACTTAGGCAATTGATTAATTAATTTATATCATGTGATTTGAAATTAATAAACCAAGATTGGATAATTTATTTATGAAGAAATTAATTTACTTGGAAATAAATGGAATTAATTAGGATTAAACGATTAATTGATCCTGTATATAAATGATTATTTGATGCTTGACCTTACATATGGATGTTGGATTCTGTTGAATGATATGAATTGTTTGATATCCCTGATATATGATGCTTTGTGATACGTCCTGATTTATATCGTGATCTGTGATTTCTATATCTGTCATGTATATATTGTTATATGAATATGAAACCCTTGGCCCGAAAAACGGCACTTGAATTTCGATGCGACAGGGAGTCGGATTTTAGTTGGTTATCCGAAACCCACATCGAATTATAACTGTGAATCTTTGTGACCGATAAATTTTATTTTATCTATGAATCTGTGAATGAAGATAAGCGTTATCGACTTTACCGCTTATCGATATATCTGTGATGATTGATGTTGCACTATTGTGTAAAACCCCTGGACTACACCTTTACACACACAAATATGGATTTCACGTGGAAATCGGTTAAGTCACAGATAATTTAAAATTGATGTTTTTGAAATTGAAATTTTAATTTCAATTTATTTTGAAATTAGAAATTTGGGGTTTAAAGTGGAAAGCTTTTGAAATAGAATTTCAAAGATAAAAGTTATTTTAAATAACTTAACCGAGTTTTGAAAATTTAAATAATTTGATTTAAATTTGAATTCAAGTTTGAAATTGAATCCTATGATTTGAAACTAGGGATAAAAGATGATATAAATGTGTTTGTATGAATTTAACCATTTTAAAAGTATAAGTTGGGAATTTGAATTTAAAACAAGGATTTCCACTCGTATGGATGAATCATATTTTCTGAAATGAAACTGTTTGTTTTCAAATGATAAAAGCTTTCAGATAAGAAATGAAATTCCAGTTTAATTAAAGGAATTTCAAGATTGAGTTGAAAAAATGGATTTTCCCAAGTTATGAAGGAAATTGTTTTGAAAGCTATGAATTGAATCTGTTTATTTTTAACAGATTTAAAGTGATGATTTGTTTAAACCATTCGAAATGGAATTGTTTTGAAAGCTATTAGTTAAATCTTTGATTTAAAGATTTAACGAATTAATTAAATTGAAATGGAAATCGATTTGGAAAATCTGTAAATGAATCTGTGAAATTCAGTTGGACTTTGTGAATTGAATCTTTTTGTTTAAAAAGATTAAAATGGAAACTTGTTTAAACCATTTGAAGAAAGATTTTTGGGTAATAAGTTGTGACTTAATTGAAATCCCAATATCCATATGTTTTAAATATTGCGCTCACTATTCGGGTTAGCCGGGAAAGGACCTTTGGGTCGTATAACCCATTCCGAATAGTGATACGTCGTATATGGATGGCATTTGAAGACCGGTGGTGAAGACCGGATATTTTTCGAAAATGAAAGGACAACCTGTCGAATGTCTCTGCACTGAGTTGCTCCGGTATAGAGATTTATATCACTCTTTTTGTGACGGGAAGTCCGGACGTGATTGGAAATTATCCGGATTTGCAAGGGCTTCGTGAGAAGTGCCTTCGGTTCTGTTCGAACCCGGAACAGACTTATATGGATACATGTCTGACATTACACTTTGAGATATAAAGCCGATTTCTTTCAAATACATTTCTGTTTGGTGGCGGAGAATTTATTCTCTTAGCTTAACACCCTTCTCTGAGACGTACGAGCTCAGAGGTTATGTAGTTGAAATTTATCAGCGATATATCCCAATTTGGTAATGTGGCATGCTGAGTGTTGCTGTGTGATGATCAATGTTTGATCATTTGTGATATGATCTTTTGTTTGATCATTTATCTTTGTGATCATAGGTTGATCATCTGTTGACCCGAAGCATGGCTTTGTGACAAAGCGTAGCTTTGTGGACGAGACTTCGTCGAGCCTCACAACCCGGTAATGGTCGAAACAGGAATCGTGCGGCAAGGTTTTCAGGGGTAGCTCCCCTAGGGTATGACCATTCCTTCTGGAAAAGGGTAGTATCATGGTATGGAGCCCAGATACTTACTCATGTGGATACACTTTCTTTATGATGTGTGATGTTGGATACCGAGCTCGGATAAAGGTCCCAAAGGACCGGGGGTGGCATATCTGAGGTTTCTTTTATCCCTTGGGAAAAGGGGTTGCCGGCCTTGTTTGGCAGAGAACAGTGGTTCTCGGAACGTCCCGCCAGAGGCGTTTCTTTCGTGGAATAGGAAGTTCCTTAGCCTGACCATTTGTTGGAAATCCAAACAAAACAATACGAGCCCTGTACGGTTTTAGTTGTATTACCTGCCATGGAATGTGGTGGTAACCTGCTATTGAACATGGTAGCTATAGTAGGCATAAGTGCGAAATGTCTATGCTGGCTAAGATTTATATTCTACTTTCGAAATTGTTTTCTACACTATGCACCAGTAATAATATCAAATGATTTGATTTTGCGTAGTAAGCATCTTTGACTATCATAAGAAGAAATCTCCTCCAATTCTGCGTTTGCATTGTGTGTGTGGTGGGAGGTCTTATGGTAGTTTCATTTTCCAAAAGCATTGCGAATTGACTTTAAAATTCTCTGCTATTTGTTTTAAAGATAAACTGTTTTTGTTGCTCACACCAGTCCCATGACTGATCCGGAGTTTATTGTTCCCTTCCTAAACTCTGGGTGCCCATCATTTTCCACACGGGCAGTCTAGAGTTGGGGTTTTCAGATATTCAGGTTTAGTAGATTTTCTGGAGTTGGTTCAGTCTTTGGATCAGACTGCACTTGCTTATCTTTGTGCCTCGTTATTGGGAGTTCGAG
Source organism: Allium fistulosum (assembly GCA_030737815.1). NCBI lineage: Eukaryota > Viridiplantae > Streptophyta > Magnoliopsida > Asparagales > Amaryllidaceae > Allium > Allium fistulosum. Next base: position 861,535,391 of record CM060905.1, on the reverse strand, counting down.
CTATTTATGGATTGGCGCTTTGAAGATGGAGATTATCCGCTACTGATGTTATTTATCGTTTTCTTTTCCGCTGCAATTTATTGTATCATATCTCTGATGTATATAGATATTCATTGTATCATCATTGTATCTGGATATTGTATCAGATGTTGTATATCTATATTCTTTTTATTCCGCTGTGATATTTACTTAACTATGTTATAAGCTCCGGCGACTCGGATTTGAACGCTCGAATCTACGACATTCGAGTACGATGTAAAGTATGGATGTCGATTTTCGAGCGCGAAAATCTGGGACGTTACATATAATTAATATGATTTACAATTGTGAAATAATCTTATATATAAGAAATGAAACTACATGAGTATATTTATAAATATGAGTTATAAATAAAAATGGATTTAAACTAAGAATTTGAGAATTTGAATCCCGTTGATTTTGACAGTTGTTTTTCAAAGTTTAAAGAGGTTATATTATTATAAATATAAATAAGATAAATAATTTTGGAATGAATCTTATATAAGAAAAGTGAAATAGTGAAATTATATAAGTAAAAAAGATTTATAAATGTGATTTATAAATATAAAAAGGATTTTTAAAAGAATATAAAGCACCGAATTCACTATCGTTGCTGGAAAATAATAAGGATGATGACTGCAGCATCACCAGTATCATTTTCGAGTTTCTGTGTGATTGATTTGCTACCATTAGTAAATTGAAAATTTTAAGTCTTGTTGTGATAAACAAATTTGAATTTAAAATCCAGTTTGAAATTGATAAATATAAGTAAAATAAGATTTGAACTTATAATTGGAATTAGTATAAATAAGAAAAAGAAGTTTAAAAAATTTAAGTGTGAAACTGAGATATGAATTTAAAATTTAACGTAAGTAAGGTTAAATTGAATTGAGTTAGTAAGTGTATTATATAAATTGAAGTCTAACTTAAAGGAGGTTAAATAAAGTGAATTGGATTTGAACCGGATTGGATAAGTTATTGAAATGAAAGTTAAACTTAAGTGGTAAGTGATTATATAATATGAAATAAGAATTTAACTTCGGTAAGGTTAAATAAATCGGGTTAGTGAATTGAATTAATAAAAGTGAATATACACTTAAGTTATAAAGTGATCGTGTAACTCTGAATTGTAAATATAGTATGTGAATAAACTTAAGTCAAATAAATATTCATGGAAGTTGATGTGAATAAGTATAACTTATGAATTTTGTAATAATAAGTTGGAAACGAAAATTTAGATTTGCTAATTATGAAATGTTAAGAAATGAAAATCTGAATTTGAATAGTGATATGGAATTTGTTAAGTAAAAGTTAAATAAATTGACTTTAGAAATGAAATCTAAGTTAAGTTAAAAAGAAATGAGCTAATGAAATGAGTTAAATAAAATAGAATTTGAATTAAAATTAGAAGTGAACTTAAGTTGTATAATGAAAGTAAATGTAAATGAGAATGAAATGAAACATAACTTAAGTGGTTTTGAATGAAGTTGAATTTGATATCAAAATGAATTAATAAAGTGAATTAATGAAATTGAAAGCTAAAATAATTGAGTTCAAATTGGTAGTAGGTGAATCTAAATAGAACTGAATTTGATTTAATTTGGAAGTGAACTAACTTGAATGTAAATTAGTGAATGTAAACTAATTGAATATGAATAAATGAATGTTAGTAAAATCCAATGTTAATGAATCAAAAGTGAATATGTTGAAAACCAATTTAGTGAAAATTAATGAGAAAAGAATGCATATTGATTTGGATATGGATTGATTGAATAGAGATTGGTTTGTTGGATGTTAGTTGGATGATAGTTTTTTGATGGTTGAATTTGTTGCTTTTGTTGCATTTGCTATATTGGCATATATAGTTGTTGTATTGGTATATGTTGTGTATTGATATTACTTTTATATATACATGTACTTATTATTTGTTGAGTGTTTAGTAGGTGCGGATGGTGTATGCTTCACATTTGGAGCTCGCTTTCGCGCTATATTAGCCGTATATGCTCGCTAATAATATATAAGATACATATATCGGATTACATATCGTACTTTTATAATTTTTTTCCTACGGGATGCCTCAACATCGAAGATGAGATGTATATTTGTGATATTTTATATTGTGATTTTTGTGGATCGAACCGCGCAAAGGAGGCTATGGCGAAATTTTTTGAAAATTTAAGGCGTTAGAAAATTTTTGAGATTTTTGGAAAAATTTTAATAACTAAAATTTTGATTTTGAGTTAAAAGTTAAACGATATTAGTTGGTTTTGAAAAGGTAACTATGAATGGATTTGAAAACTTATAAAAGTTTTTATAAGAAGTTTAACTAATGGATTTTGAAAAAAGTTAAAAGGTTTGAATGATTTCGGTAATCTAATTTTAACTAATTATTTTTGAATAGTTAATGGATTTTGTGGCTTTTCTCACTTGGTAATTTCGAGGACGAAATTATTTTAAGTAGGGGAGAATGTAACGACCCAGAATTTTAGTCATTCGAAATAGGAATATTTAATTGATTTTAAATATTCACAAGTTAATTTTATAAGTTGAATAACTTATATTTCAAATATAATAATTTATTTGGATAATTAAATTATTAATTTAATATTTGAAATTGCAAACATAAGTGAAATTTGAATTTAATGTGAATGGAAATGATTCATATAGTTGAATTAAATTCTATTTGAATTATAATGAAATTAGTAAACTTTTGGAATTGAATTAAAAGTTAATTTATAGAAATTGGAAATTTTAATAATTATTAACGTGTAAAAATAGTCATTTTTGACACAGTCTCGGATTTAATGAAACTGGTTTCATTGGATCCATAATAGTGAGTTATTATATGATTCCAAATTTCGCATCAATCGTACTTACGGTTTGGTCGTGCGAAGCTGAAACGCGTAGAAATTTATTTAAGTAAATTTTAATTAAAATAATTCGATTCCAAAACCTATCTTCCAAATATGATGGAATTGGCTCCCGATATATATTCCATTATGTTCAGAATGGGGTAAAACATTATAAACGCTTGGCGGCACGCTTCGTTTGGAGTTCGGAATTATTTTGAGTGGATAGTGATTTATATTTGCCTATAAATATAGGACTAAATTTTCCAAAACCCTAGAAACTTAGGTCTAGCCGCCGCCCTCTTCTTCAATGGCCAGAAATGCGCTAGCTTCTCCCTCGATTTTCTCTCGATCCATGAACCGATTCGAAAAACTTCCAACTAGAAACTTATAGAGCTCGACGAGAGCTACCAATCCAACAATCAAGATCGTCTAAGGCGAAGCAGATTGGCAGCAAATTGGCCACAAAGGTCATGCGTTCATGCAAGATTTTCTATGCATTGGGGCAGTCGAGTTCAACTGTGTCGTTGTCGATGGTGTGTCTCGCGATGGGCTTCGATTTGGTGGTACTCGATCATCTTCTAGGGCACGTGGGTAGGCGCGGCATTCAATGAAAAAGGGCGTGCATTTTGGGTTTGAATGCGTGTATCTTCCTGGAGCTTTCGAACGATGGAAGAAAAAGGGGGCACGGCCCAGATTTGAATAGCAGAAATCAACGGCCGAGATTTGAGGTTAAATAAAATAAAATAAAAAATTTGTAAATTAATTTGTATATAAATTCGTGTAATCTTTAAAATTGTATACCTTTTACATACGAGGTCGAAATCGGACGAAACAAGTTGCATTGAGTTCGTATTCATGAACACTACGCGATGGAGCTGGATTGGATTGATTTGGAACTGCTGAGAAGTTTGGGTAAAATTAAACGTTCGTTTAGTTTTATTCGAAATAAAACGCAGTAACGTCTATTGGAACCTAGTGAGTACAACTCGCTCTTTCTGACTCACTTATATTTTTATATAAGTGAGAATAAAATTTATTTATGCTGATTGATGATTGTTTGGATGATATATATTATATATATATTAATTGGTATTTGGATATATTCCCGCATATTTTAGCGGATGAGACCATATACATTCCCGTGTATGAGCGGATGACCATTTGTACGCACGTCTGCCTCGAAGCGGACATTGTACATATTTTCTCATATGTATATTTGTTGCAGGTGACAGGTTGGAGGGATCCAACTGGATTCCTCACAAGTGTTGATTTTATTTATAGATATTTATATATATGATGTATCTGTGATATATGATGTTTGGATGCCATGATTGATGTGAATCACCTTATTTAGTGTTGTTGCAGCTTTGGGCCATATTTTTGGAAATTTAAAATATTAAAGTGATGATTTCAAATAAAAAAGTGATTTTGAAAATATATACGTTTTATTAATTTTTGAATTGTTAAGGAATGGATTTATTTTAAATAAATAAAAAGTTATAATTTTTATGTTATAAAAATTATGGTTTTGTGAAATATACTCAAATATGATTTTTGAAATATGAAGTTAACTATTTTGTAAAATAATTTAAATTGAGAATTTTGGATTTATTATAAATGGTTTATGTATAAGATTTATAAAATTGATATTTTATAAATAAAAAAAGTAATGGAATTATATAGGAGTTTTATAAGTGTTAAAAATGAGTATAATTGAATCTTATAAGTAAATAAGATTTATAAATTTATGAAGTTATAGAAGGAATGAATTTGTAAATAAAGAGATTTATAAGTAAATTAACTTATAATTGGACTTTGAGATATAAATGGAATTTGTTAGTAAAGGAATTTTGTATATGGAAGTAAGTAAATATAAATGGAATTTATAAACATTGTTTTATAAATCTGAAATCAATTTAATTTGATAAGTTAAATATAGAAGTTATTAAAGGAATTATATTCATTGATATGATATTATATGTTATTCCGCTGCGATGTGAGATTCTGTATTATTTTGTTTGGTTCTCTCTTCTCTCTTTCTTCTCTTCTCTTCTTCTCTCTTTTTTTCTTTCTCATGACTTTTCGTCGGCTTGTCTTTTTGGGTCGGACATGTGTGGTTTATTGTCGATTCAAAGTGTACGGATTTATGGGTCGTCACAGTATATATATGAGAGAGCGTACTTGTTAGTGTTATAAAACGGTTTATATTGTGTTCACTTATTCGTTGAGTTGTTTATGAATTCTGGTCGATGTGCAGGACACCGTGTTATCATAGGGTTTCTAAACACTTAAACGAGGCAAGTTGACATAATATTGTTTTAAAATAAGGGTAAATGAAATAATTTTACCTAAATTAAATTATATATATATTGATAATTTTTAATGAATGATAGTTGTTAGGAGATGATAATATTTAATTATCATCGATTATTGGTTAAATTAAAAATAAAACGAATACTTAATGAATTTTATTTTATGAAGCATTTGATAATTAAATTAAATTGAAATCAATTAAAATAAGAATTGGTTAAAATGACCAAGTTGTAAATTAATGAAATATTTTGGTAATAAGGTAAGGAAATTTGTATAAGTATATTTACAATATAGCTTATATATAGAAATGATTTTTAAAAATTGAGAATTTTATAATTTAAAATCCTTTTGTTTTCAAAATTATTTTTCAAAGCCATAAAAATTAATAATAGTAATATTTGAAAGTGTTTTGACTAGAAATATATTTTGAAAGGTTTTTCTTGAAAGAAATAAAAGCATTAAACTTGCTTGGTCGTTGGGAAATAATTCTGGGGATGATTGCAGCATCGCCAGTATTCATTTTCGGGTTTCTGGGTGAGAATTGCTACCAGAAGAAATTTATTTTCGATTAAAACAGGTTTTGATTGTGAAAGAAAAATATATTCTATGTATGATTTAGTAAATATATGAAAATTGTTTGAACTTATATTTGAAAATAGTATATAAGAAATAAGTTTGTAACTTATAAATTTGAATAAAAAAGAAATAAGTTAAAACTTATACATTTGAATAGGAAAATAAACCAAATTTAAAATGGTTAAATTTTGGTTAAGCAAACAAAGAAAAAAACTTGAATTTGAGATACGAAATAAAACAATTGGCTTAGCATTGTTAAATGAAATGGAGTTAGTGAAATTAAGTAAATAAAATGAAGTCTAACTCAAGAAGCTTAAATAAAATGAAATGTATTTGAGATGAATTAGATAAAATGAAATTTGAATGATAAATTGTATAACTTATAGATTTGAGAATTAATAAGCTAAAAACGAATTTAAATTTGTTGAATGGGAATGATAAGAAAATTTAACTTGAATAAAATTAAATAAAACGAGTAATGGATTAAAATGAAATGAAGTTTAACATAATGTTAAATAAATTGAATTGGATATTAAGTGAAACAAGATAAATTAGTAAAGTGAAGTAATTCCACTTAGGCTATAAATGAATTAATAGAATGAATACAACTTGAATTATAAAATAAAATGCAATTTGAATTGTAAAAGAAATTGAATAAAAATAGATGAGTGTAAGTAAAATCAATATGGTTAATTGAATTTAATTTGAATTTGATATAAATAAATAAATTGCAAGAGGGGTAGTTTAAATAAAAATTGAATGTTAACTAATATAATATGGAATAAGTTATTGGAATAAATTATAAATTGAAGTTAACTTAAGAGGGGTTAAATGAATTGATCGTGGAAGAAAAATATAAAAATTATTAATATGAATTGAGATATAAAATAAATTTTACTTTAGTAAATTAATAATATGAATTTGAATAAATGAAGTGAATCAATGAATTAATAATAACCTAAGATATGAAGTAATGATTATAAATGTGAGTTGTGTTGTATAAAATATTTATAATAAACTTAGATGATTTATAAATGATGTTAGTATAAAAAAAGAGAGGGTATACTAAGTGGAATAATTTTATAAATGATTCACCAATGAATTTATATGAAATAGGTTAAACGAAAAGTGAAACAATTGGAATTTCACAAATTGAATTGATGAAAATTGAATATAATGAATTTGTAACAAATGTAAATAATTGAAACAAATCGATTGAATGTAAATACATTGGATTGTAATCAATAAAATGTGAATGCAATGAATATTGGTTGATTGAATAAAAATGGATTGAAACCAAATTAGTTGAATGTAAATCAATTAAAAGCGAATGAATTGAATATAAATCTATTGTATGATTAACGAAATGAATATTAATTAGTGAATGTGAATCAATTTAAAATATATGGAATGTGGTATGGAATTAAATTACTTAAGTGTAATTAATTATATGAATTATTGAAATGAAATAATGGAAGTGAAAAAAAATGAATGTAATTATAAACGAGTGTAAATTAATAGAATGTGAATTCATTAATGTTGATAAGTGCATGCAAATCAATTGGAAGTAAATAAATTGAGTGAAAAATCAATTGAACGTGAATCTAATTGAATAAAAGTTGGTTAAATGTAAATAAATTGAAATGAATCAATTAAAATGTTAATGAAATGAATGTTAATAAGAAATGAAGGGTATAAATTGAAAATTGACATTGGATAATGTAAATTCACATGGTTATGAATTAAATTGGATTAATTGGATGGATATTGATGGTTGGATGGTTTTTTTTGTTGCAAACCATTGTTATTACTGTTTTGATTGCATATGATTGTTGCATGCTGCGTATTTGTGCTTGTATTTATTATTTAGATTCAAAATCCATGTTATATGGTTATATTAGACTTATACATGCTTCCATATCTTTATATGCAACTAATATCTTAAATTGAGTTGAGATAGGTACATACGAAGATCGTATGGGCGTATACGAGCATTTATATGCTTTTACTTGCTTAATACGAGCGAACTTGCTCGTATTATTAATAATAAGGTACGTACCTCAGATTACGTACCATGATTTTATATTTTTGCCCTTTGGGCATCATCATTGAGATGAGATGTATATTTGATATATATTGGTTATATTTGTGTTATATATTATATTGTAAAAAATTTCCGATCGAGCCGCGCAAAGGAGACTCTGTCAAAATTTTCCATAAATCCGGAAGGTAGAAATTTTTTGAAGTTTTAAAATTTGATAACCTGTTTTGATAACTAAATTGTAGATTCCGTAAGCCGATCGGAGTGGCATAGTAGAAGCGTAGTAAAAGTTTTGCAAATTATATGCTTATGTTTATAAGTTGACTATTTTGAAAAAAAATATTGTATGTTAAATTCTTTCCTTAACACCTTTTCAAGGACGAAAAGTTTTGAGTGGGGGAGTATGTAACGACATGTATTTTTAACTGTTTTAAATTATAGGATTTGATATAATTATTGAATAAAAATGTTAAAAATAAAATTTAATGAATTATTAGTATTGATGTATTGGGTAATTAAATTATTTAAATTTATGTTGTAATTATTTAAATAATGGATTCTGGATTTAATGTGCATGAAAATGGTATCGGAAGTTGATTTAAATTTTATTTAAACGACAATGAAATGGATAACATTTAAAGTTTGATTTAAATGTGAATAATTGAAAATTGAAAATTTTATATATTAATTGATGAGTAAAAATAGCTATTTTGGCCACTGTCTCGGATTTCGACGAAACCAGTTTCATCGGATCCGTAATAGTGAATTATTGTAGGATTTCAAGTTTCATAGCGATTAGACTTGTCGTTTGGCCGTGAGAACTTGAAAAGCGTAGAAATTTATTTTGGGATGCGATAAAATTATTTGATTTGGAAAAGCTATCTTTTGCATACGATCGAATTTGGCCTCGGGACTAGTTCTATTGTGTTCGGAATGGGGGTAAAACGTTATAAACGCCAGGCGGCATGCTTTGTTTGGAGCTCGAAAAATTTCGGATGTCTTAGGCTAAATATTTTTATAATTTAAATAATAATATATAGTCAAACCGCTCCTACTCATTCGAGTCAAACCATGCCATATGTTGTATCTCTCTCTTGCTCGCCTCTTATTTCGAATCCTAACTTTCGATTAAAAAGAAGGGAACGAGATCTTGATTTACAATAAAGAAACAATGCCGATCGAAAAAAAAATGCGAAGCAAATCGTGAATCCTCAATCTGGAAGCGTGTGTGCGCTTCGAGCACGATTGAGGGGAAGGAGAGGCGACTACTGTGTCATTGCCATGGGAGTGGGGCTCGAATTAGTGGCGGCGGTGGCGCTGACAGCTGGGTGCGGTGGCATACTGGGGTGGCACGGTGGGAGTTTAAGCGACGTCGATCATAAAACAAATTCGTGTTTGAGAAGAGGTCGCGTACGTTGCTGGAGGAAGGGTTCGAACGGCTGTTTAGGTATGGGTTAGGTTGTTTAATTTATAAGTATATTTTATTATTACGTTAATTAACTTTATAATTTTTATCAATATTGATAAATTCGTAATTAATGCATACGAGTGAAATGAATTACGATGGAAACGTATCGAAGTCGTTTACAGCTTAGCATCGAAGTGGAATTTATTTCAAGCTGAAATATTTTCAGTTTTAAACAAATAAAGGTGAGTGTTTTATACGCTCACGTTTGACTATTATATTTTGTGTTGGTAAAATTTATATCGTGAAGTAATTTAAATTTATTGATGGTTGTTAGATAAAATTAAATTGACATTTAATTGACATGTGAATTTATTGATAGAATTTAAATAGACAGTTAAAATTGAATTAGAATTTTAACTGCTAGTAAAATCCCCAATTTATCGGTAATTGGTTGATTGTTGTGATTATTGACTGTTTGGATGATGGATTGTGCTGGATGAAATTTGGTTGATATTTGGATGTTTGGACGTTTGTTTATGTTTGATATATCATGTTATCATCCTGTATATTATTTACAGTATATAAAAACTGTAAACAGAATTATTTCGAATAAATTAATAAATAGGTTGTAATGATATATACCTATGGCATTATTTTGGATTGAAATGATATATATCCATCCCTGAATTAAACTGAAATAATTGATTCACTTAGCCATAGGATAGAGAATTATATACGGATATCGGACTGGTTAAATTAAATGTTTTTAAATTTTTGATTTCAATTTTTTTTAAATGATTTGGTTTTAAGAAATAAAAATCAAATTTATGGAAATCGAATTATTTTCGAATTGAAACTCGGAATTCTGAAATTTAAATTTGATAAGAGGAATTGTTTAAATAATTGAAATTAAGATTTTGAAGTTATAATCGAAATATGATTTGAATTTTAGAAATTGATTCATTTTAAAATGTGCTAAGTAAAAGTAATATAAACGATCTTTCAAAATTGAGCTCAGAATTGAATTAAAATTGAAGACTTGGATTTTAATTTGAATATTGAAAGTTAATTTGATTTAAGTGGTTTGAATCGATATTCTCAATCGAATGCGAAATTGATACAAGTCGAAATGGTTTAAATTTAAGAATTGAGTTGAAATTAAATCATTGAATCGGATAATTGAAATTTTAAATTAATTTGGAATTGAAATTGAAATTGATTTGAATTGGAGTTGGAATCGAAGTAAAATTCGACTTGAAATCGGAATTGAATCGATTAAATCTAAATGGAAATGGAATTTGATTTGAGTTGGAAATTTGGAATTGAATCAGTTTGGCTTGGAAATTATTTTTAAATAAATTATTTTAGTATAAACTATTTCAAATCTATTTTCTTTAAATATTCAAACTATTTAATTATCCCAACTATTTTACTATACAAATCATTTTTAATACTCAAATTATTTTCTATTAAACTATTTTAACTATTTAACTATTTTAAAACTATTTTGTGACGACCGCCCATGACCCCCACACTGAACCTAGAGATAGTGCGATGTAAAGTGTGCCAGGCAGCCATGGACGATTGTCAAGGTAAAGTTAAGACAGCAGAATCTATCGTATTACTCACAGCGCATGGATAAAAATACAATAGAGAATATATATATAGTGAAGCTTCACAGAATAGAATCTCATCAATAAAACTTCATAATAGTTGAATACAACTTCTGAATAGTCAATACATCAAGCCTCACTACATATCACTCAGAGAATTATACAAAGCAGCGGAACATCCAGTACATATAGTAAGAAAAAAATATGCAAGCCTCCAGCTCGTCTTCGTCATCAGCATCGTTGGAAGCAAGAACAGCACCTGTCACCTGCTACCTAGTCTGCCCGTCCCAAAATGGACGAACAGCCCAAGGCAATAAGAGTTAAAACATAAAGCCTTGAGTCAGACAACAGTCTTAGTGAGTGGTAAATTAACTAACAACATACCAAAAGAGCATAAAGGAAAGAGGAATAGGCATCCAACCCTCCCACTCCACCTCTTTCTACAGTGATAGCCCCCAGACACACACTAAGCAGAACAATCATAGCAAAGCAAACATTTAAAGTACAGCAATTATCACTCGAGTCAAGGGCGATGTTTTCCAAGTACAAACCCCCAAGGCCTAAACCAAGATCAGATAAGCACCCAGAAAATACCGCTCTTGAGACCGAATGACGATACAACCAAACATCCATGACTCTAGCTATCACTGTTATCATTGCCTCGATACCACCGTTAATTGAATGACCGGCACATTCTTTCAGTCGTCCGTCAAGGGCTAATGGAAACCCCGGTTCTAGACATAACTCTGCACGTCGTCAAAACACGTGCCTAGGACTATCGAATCTGCCCAGAGTACTTGACTACCAATCAGTAGTCTTTAGGGACTATCGAATCTGCCCAGCGTACTCTTGCTTTGAGCATGCTAGAACCTTCAACAACGATGAAATCTCAGCCTTCTAATCATCCTCCTCGACGACTATTTCCATACTAGCTCAAGCGCCTCTCGAGCAAACCATTATCCTCAAACTCGAACCATATCACCGAGTCATCAACATGCTTGGAATGATCCCATCTGGATTAGACCAAGACTATCTCATATCATGCCTCGCTTCATCTCATCATAGCAAAGCCTCATCTCAACATCATCATCATCAAACCTATCCATATGGGCTTCATCATCCGCCATATATGCCACAAGCAGCTTTCCCAATTCAAGAGCCTTTCACTTAGCTTTTGAATCATCTTCGACCATCTTGTCTAAATCTAATCATCAGTCAACTAATTCATAACAATCAATCAAGTCAATCATTAATCCAAGAAATCAAACATTCAAATATGATCTAATAAACAATTATAACAATAATGGAAATCTTGTAAATAAAGTGTCCAAATCTAACAAGTATGAAAACATGAGCAATATCTCTACAACTTGATGAATGAACTTGCATAGGTTAACCTATAGTAAAATGGATGTCAAATCATCATGAACAATGGATCTATACTTAAGTTTATGGAAATGCATGGAAATCACTACTTTAACACAAAATCAAGCCAACGATCCGATATACTCCTTTGGATCCGTGTGAGAGATAATCACCACTCACCAAATCACCTAAACACCTTAAAAGCAACACACTTCAGATCTGGACAGCGAAGGATCTAACTCGATCTATCACAAATTCGCTTCAAACGATGAAATCTCTCTTCGATGGATGTAGATCTTCAATATAAGCTCTTGGATCTTCGATTTGGATGGAAGGAAGCACAAGATTAAAGTGGAGAAAAGAAGTGAAGAAGTGTAGAACTCGAGCTCTCAAAATAGCAGCACTTTGTCGCTTCAAAATCCGGATCCCAAAAAGTGAAGAAAAACCGGGTATTTATAGGCTGAAATCCCTAAGTCGTCCGCTCGCTTTTAAGTCGTCCACGACTTAAGAAAATCCACGACCTACGACTCATAAATACCACGACTTACGACTTAACCATCCCTACGACTTACGACTCAACAGATCTGCGCATCCACGACCTAACTATACTCAAGTGTGCGACCTAAAATGTCACGACCTAACACTTAACACTAATGCGCGACCTAATGACTCATCTAAGGTCGCGACCTAACTAAACACGGAAGCTCACGACCTAACTAACTTAGGTAGGATACGACTTACCATCCACGCGACCTAACGACTCAACCCACCTATCTCCTTAACTCGTCCACGAACTATCTTACTTAGGTCGTTAACTCACTCAACCCTTAGGTCGCTAAACCCCTTAAGCCGCTACATTCCTTAGGTCGCTAAGTCCTATAGGTCGCTCCAACCTGTAGGTCGCTAACTCTTAGGTCGCCAATTCCTGTACGTTGCCAACTCTTAGGTCGTTCACTCTCTTAGGTCGCTCCATCCTCTTAAGTCGCTCATCCGATCTAACCTACCCCATGACCTAAGCCACCACACGACTCATCTCCTATACGACCTATCCCTAAATCTTTAGGTCGCCAATCCTATAAGTCGCTCCAACCCTTAAGTCGTCTATCCTCCTAAGTCGCCAACTCCTTAAGTCGCCAACTCCTATAAGTCGTCTACTCCGACCTAACTGCTATACGACCTAAGTCTTACCTCATCCACGACTTAGACCCTGGACGACTTAACTCTGAACGACTTAGACCCTGGACGACTTAACTCTGAACGACTTATCAACATTGCGACCTAATGACAACTGTTTTACTATGTTTCGATCCGTAAAAATACGGATCGTTACATTCTCTCCCCCTTAGGAATTTCGCCCCCGAAATCCCAAACAAACAGAGCAATCAAAGACTATTCTGCATGCCTACCATCCATAGCAATCAACAAACCATGCATCCAACTCTAGCTTAGCATGCAGAATTCTAAAACTAGAACAAATTAATATGTCGTTAGATGACACGACACCTTAGGGCCATACCTTGAAGAGTTCAGGATGAGCTGCCTTCATCCTCTCTTCCACCTCCCATGTACAGTCGTTGTCATCATCACTCCATTGTATCTTGAGCAACTTAACTACCTTTCTCCTAAGTTGTTTCGTGTCGGTTTCCACAACACGAAGCGGCTTACGAGGTCTCCTATCGACTGGATCAACTTCGAAATCTTCACAGCTATCAGCAGAAACCACTGTATTCGAGTCGTGCACATACTTCCGTAGATACGATACATGAAAAACATTGTGCACACTCGACATCTTTTCTGGTAACTCCAATCTATAGGCGAGCTTTCCAATTCGCTCGATGATCGGGAATGGTCCAACAAATCTCGGAGTCAATTTTCCTTTCTTCCCGAATCGAATAACATTCTTCAGTGGAGAAATCTTCACAAAAACCATATCACCTACGTCGAATTCCAAATCCTTACGACGCTTATCGGCATAACTTTTCTGACGGTCTTGGACTGCCTTCATTCATTGCCGAATGATCTCTATACAATCCGAAGTCTGTCGAATCATCTCTGGCCTAAGTATCAGCTTTTCTCCTGTTTCTAACCAACATGTCGGAGAGTTACACGGTCGTCCATACAATGCTTCATATGGTGCCATACCAATGCTTGACTGGTAACTGTTATTATACGAAAATTCTACCAAATGAAGGTGATCTTCCCATGATCCTCCGAAATCTAAAACACAAGCTCTAAGGAGATCTTCCAAAACTCGGTTGACTCTTTCAATCTGACCATCTGTTTGGGGGTGATAAGCTGTACTCAAACACAACTCGGTTCCCAAACCTCCTGGAAGCTCTTCCAAAATCCACTAGTGAACAATGGATCTCGATCACTCACTATACTCTTCGGAATACCATGGAATCGAACTATCCACTTAACATATAACTCAGCCAACTTTGATGCAGTCCTAGTCGATCGAACAGGAATGAATCTTGCACTCTTAGTCAGACGATCTACAATGACCCAAATCCCTTCATTTCCCGTTCTTGTTCTAGGTAACCCATCGATAAAATCCATCGATATTTGCTCCCACTTCCATGTAGGAACTTCTAACGGCTGAAGCAATCCACTTGGCTTCTTCTGTTCGGCTTTTACCAACTGGCAGTTCATGCACTTGGAAATAAAATTTCCAACATCCTTCTTCATACCTTCCCAGTAATAGGTTCTCTTCATATCCCGATACATCTTATTTCCACCTGGATGAATTGTCAGCTTCGAGTGATGACTTTCCTTTAGAACTTCATTTCTCAATTCATCTATATCGAGAACAACAAGTCGTCCTTGCTTCCGAAGCCAACCTTCTCGATCGACCTCGAATCCTTTATCCTTTTCTGGGTCCAATCCAGATTCCAAATCACGGATAACCTTGACAAGCTTATCATCTCGCTTTTGACTCTCGCCAATTCTTTCCACAAGAGTCGGTCTTATTGATAAGTTTGCCAACATCTCAGGTTCCAATTCACATCTGGGCCTGAAGTCAAATCCAAAAATACTCGAGATTCTTCCATTCTGAAAACATGGCTCCCAATCCTGCATGTCTTCGACTTAATGCATCTGCCACTGCGTTACCCTTTCCCAGAGTATAGGCTATATCAAAATCATATGATGCTAAAAACTCTAGCCATCGTTGCTGCCGAAGATTCAAATCCTTTTGGGAGAAAAGATACTTCAACGATTTATGATCTGTAAACAACTCGAATCGAACTCCCAATAGATAATGTCTCCACATCTTCAGAGCAAATACAATCGCCGCTAACTCCAAATCATGAGTCGGGTAATTCCTTTCATGCGGCTTCAGTTGTCGACTTGCATACGCAACAACTTTATCCTTCTGCATCAGCACTGCTCCAAGTCCAGTACCACATGCGTCGGTGTAAACCACCATCTCATCATTTCCACTAGGAATAGTCAAAACAGGAGCACTTGTCAATTGCTCCTTCAGGATTCCGAAAGCTTGCTCACACTTAGCATCCCATCTGAATACTTGGTTCTTTTTCATCAATCCTGTTAATGGTGCAGCTATCTTGGAAAAGTCTTTGATAAATCGACGATAGTATCCTGCTAATCCAAGAAAACTTCTCACATCCGATGCATTCTTAGGTCTAACCCAATCCTGGATTGCTGCCCCCTTAGCGAGATCAACCGCTGTTCCATTTCCAGAGATAATATGGCCTAAGAACCTCACTTCATTCTTCCAGAAGTGACACTTCGAAAACTTAGCCTTCAGCTGATGTTTTCGTAAGATTTCCAAAACAATACGCAAGTGCGTCTTGTGCTCTTCTTCAGTTCTGGAATAAATCAAAATATCATCCAGGAACACTAGCACGAACTTGCTCAACTGATCTTTGAACACTCTATTCATAAGATCCACAAAATATGCTGGCGCATTAGTCAATCCAAACGGCATTACCAGCCACTCAAAGAAACCGGATGGTGTCCGAAAAGCAGTCTTCGGCACACTATCCTTAGCCACTCTCAACTGGTGAAATCCCGTTGCCAAATCCATCTGAGAAAACACCTTAGCTTTGTGAAGCTGATCAAACAAGTCATCTATTCTCGGCAATGGATACTTGTTCTTCTTAGTCACCTTATTCAGCTCACGATAATCCACACACAACCTCAATGATCCATCTTCTTTGGTTGCAAACACAACTGGTGCACCCCATTCGGACACACTACGCCGAATGAATCCTTTCTGTAAAAGGTCATCAACCTGCACCCTCAACTCTTGCTGCTCCCTAGGTGCCATTCTCCTAAGAGGCATCACAACAGGTCTGGCTCCTTCAACTAGATCTATACGAAACTCGATCTCTCTATGCGGCGGTAACCCTTTGACCTCGTCAAAGACATCCTCAAATCCATTAGCGATTGGCACAGATGACAGTCCATCCCGTGGAACAACCAGCGAATACATGAAGCTCATGAAGACACCTTCTTCATGCTTACATCGTATCACAATCTTTCGCCCCTCCACATTCTCGACTGTCACCTCCAACCTATCACAATCAACCTTTGCCGCATACTTCCTAAGCCAGTCCATACCCAAAATAATTCCGAACCCTGCAAAGTTCAGAACAAAACAATCACAAACAAAAGAGCAATCATGACTTGATACAATCAGACCACGGCATAACATACACAAACAAGACGAACCCCCAACAGGATTAGTCACGACGAATGGTCTATCAACAATATCCGGTTCTAAACCCAACCGGCCTACAAGTTCATTACAAACAAACAAATGCGACGCCCCAGTATCAAATAACACTCTAACTGGAACACCACATATGGAAAGAGTACCTTGAACCACCACACTCTTTCCTCTCTCTTCAGCAGTAGGAGCTTTCGAAGATGACGGAACAGCCCCCAAAGCATAAGCTTGCACAATCTGCTTGTCCCTCCTCGGTTCTTGACAATTCCTCTTAACATGCCCCAGCTTTTCATAGTTGTGGCACTTCACTGGCACCTTCGGATTCTTGCAATCCCTGGAGAAATGGCCCTTCTGCTGACAATTGTAGCAGGTCACTTCGCCCTTTGGCTTCTTCTGGCCATCCTTACCCTTTTGTTTCTGCTGCTTCCTCTTCTTGTTTCCACCCTGTTGTGGTTTAGATTCTTCCTTGGTCACAGCAACAACAGACCTTTCCTTAGGAAACAGATTCTCGTGCCTGAGAGCTTTCTCCACAAGCTTCTCAAATGAATCGTCCAAATGATCCACCAACTGTCTCCCAAGATAACTATCCAAGCCTGTTACAAACTTCTCATTCTTCTGGTACGAAGATTCAATATACGACCGGGCATACTTGGACAAAGCTTCAAACTCAGAAACATACTCAAGAACTGGTCTTTCATTTTGCTTGAGCTCCACAAACTTCTTAAACATAACAGACTTCTGAGCCGTAGAAATGAACTTAGCTTCAAATCTGTCTTGGAATTGCTCCCAAGTAATTTCTTCCTTCGGAGTATCAATGGTGATAGAATTTCACCAATCAGAAGCTCTTCCTTGAAGCTGTCTTGATGCTAACTTCCTCTTAGTTGCATCCTCAATTCCCAAATCACTAAAGATCCTTCTACAAGCATCTATCCACCTCTGGACTTCAATGGTTGATTCTGTTCCTAAGAAAACCTTTCCTCCAAGAGCAGTATAATCTTTACACAGCTTAGCAAAATCCATTGGTTTTGGAGTTTGGACTTGAACTCCAACATCTACTGATGGCCCCGGAGCTGGCATCCTTCTCATGATCGAAGTCATCATAGCTTCGAACATAGCAACATAATCAGCAGCCCCCTCAACAGCACGGCCTTCCCTAGCAGCTGGTCTCCCTCTTCGACTCATTCCTAATATCTATAAAAAGGAATGATTAACATACCTTGAGAAACAACTGCCTAAAGGACTCAAATCTTTCTAAGCTACTATATTATATATAGTAATCATCCATCAAAATACAATTACGTCTCTCATACGTAGTTACGTCAGCGAGCGTTGGGTAAAATCGATTAACCAAAGCTCTGATACCAAATGTGACGACCGCCCATGACCCCCGCACTAAACCTAGAGATAGTGCGCTGTAAAGTGTGCCAGGCAGCCATGGACGATTGTCAAGGTAAAGTTAAGACAGCAGAATCTATCGTATTACTCACAGCGCATGGATAAAAATACAATAGAGAATATATATAGTGAAGCTTCACAGAATAGAATCTCATCAATAAAACTTCATAATAGTTGAATACAACATCTGAATAGTCAATACATCAAGCCTCACTACATATCACTCAGAGAATTATACAAAGCAGCGGAACATCCAGTACATATAGTAAGAGAAAAATATGCAAGCCTCCAGCTCGTCTTCGTCATTAGCATCGTTGGAAGCAAGAACAGCACATGTCACCTGCTACCTAGTCTGCCCGTCCCAAAATGGACGAACAGCCCAAGGCAATAAGAGTTAAAACATAAAGCCTTGAGTCAGACAACAGTCTTAGTGAGCGGTAAATTAACTAACAACATACCAAAAGAGCATAAAGGAAAAAGGAATAGGAATCCAACCCTCCCACTCCACCTCTTTCTACAGTGATAGCCCCCAGACACACACTAAGCAGAACAATCATAGCAAAGCAAACATTTAAAGTACAGCAATTATCACTCGAGTCAAGGGCGATGTTTTCCAAGTACAAACCCCCAAGGCCTAAACCAAGATCAGATAAGCACCCAGAAAATACCGCTCTTGAGACCGAATGACGATACAACCAAACATCCATGACTCTGGCTATCACTGTTATCATTGCCTCGATACCACCGTTAATTGAATGACCGGCACATTCTTTCAGCCGTCCGTCAAGGGCTAATGGAAACCCCGGTTCTAGACATAACTCTGCACGTCGTCAAAACACGTGCCTAGGACTATCGAATCTGCCCAGAGTACTTGACTACCAATCAGTAGTCTTTAGGGACTATCGAATCTGCCCAGCGTACTCTTGCTTTGAGCATGCTAGAACCTTCAACAACGATGAAATCTCAGCCTTCTAGTCATCCTCCTCGACGACTATTTCCATACTAGCTCAAGCGCCTCTCGAGCAAACCATTATCCTCAAACTCGAACCATATCACCGAGTCATCAACATGCTTGGAATGATCCCATCTGGATTAGACCAAGACTATCTCATATCATGCCTCGCTTCATCTCATCATAGCAAAGCCTCATCTCAACATCATCATCATCAAACCTATCCATATGGGCTTCATCATCCGCCATATATGCCACAAGCAGCTTTCCCAATTCAAGAGCCTTTCACTTAGCTTTTGAATCATCTTCGACCATCTTGTCTAAATCTAATCATCAGTCAACTAATTCATAACAATCAATCAAGTCAATCATTAATCCAAGAAATCAAACATTCAAATATGATCTAATAAACAATTATAACAATAATGGCAATCTTGTAAATAAAGTGTCCAAATCTAACAAGTATGAAAACATGAGCAATATCTCTACAACTTGATGAATGAACTTGCATAGGTTAACCTATAGTAAAATGGATGTCAAATCATCATGAACAATGGATCTATACTTAAGTTTATGGAAATGCATGGAAATCACTACTTTAACACAAAATCAAGCCAACGATCCGATATACTCCTTTGGATCCGTGTGAGAGATAATCACCACTCACCAAATCACCTAAACATCTTAAAAGCAACACACTTCAGATCTGGACAGCGAAGGATCTAACTCGATCTATCACAAATTCGCTTCAAACGATGAAATCTCTCTTCGATGGATGTAGATCTTCAATATAAGCTCTTGGATCTTCGATTTGGATGGAAGGAAGCACAAGATTAAAGTGGAGAAAAGAAGTGAAGAAGTGTAGAACTCGAGCTCTCAAAATAGCAGCACTTCGTCGCTTCAAAATCCGGATCCCAAAAAGTGAAGAAAAACCGGGTATTTATAGGCTGAAATCCCTAAGTCGTCCGCTCGCTTTTAAGTCGTCCACGACTTAAGAAAATCCACGACCTACGACTCATAAATACCACGACTTACGACTTAACCATCCCTACGACTTACGACTCAACAGATCTGCGCATCCACAACCTAACTATACTCAAGTGTGCGACCTAAAATGTCATGACCTAACACTTAACACTAATGCGCGACCTAACGACTCATCTAAGGTCGCGACCTAACTAAACACGGAAGCTCACGACCTAACTAACTTAGGTAGGATACGACTTACCATCCACGCGACCTAACGACTCAACCCACCTATCTCCTTAACTCGTCCTCGACCTATCTTACTTAGGTCGTTAACTCACTCAACCCCTAGGTCGCTAAACCCCTTAAGCCGCTACATTCCTTAGGTCGCTAACTCCTATAGGTCGCTCCAACCTGTAGGTCGCTAACTCTTAGGTCGCCAATTCCTGTAGGTTGCCAACTCTTAGGTCGTTCACTCTCTTAGGTCGCTCCATCCTCTTAAGTCGCTCATCCGACCTAACCTACCCCACGACCTAAGCCACCACACGACTCATCTCCTATACGACCTATCCCTAAATCTTTAGGTCGCCAATCCTATAAGTCGCTCCAACCCTTAAGTCGTCTATCCTCCTAAGTCGCCAACTCCTTAAGTTGCCAACTCCTATAAGTCGTCTACTCCGACCTAACTGCTATACGACCTAAGTATTACCTCGTCCACGACTTAGACCCTGGACGACTTAACTCTGAACGACTTAGACCCTGGACGACTTAACTCTGAACGACTTATCAACATTGCGACCTAATGACAACTGTTTTACTATGTTTCGATCCGTAAAAATACGGGTCGTTACATATTTAAACTATTTTCTAAAATTTAAGCTGGTCAAAGGGTGGAATGTTTATATTTAAATCTTGGATTTAAATGCGAATTGGGTCAAAGTAAATTATGACCAAAATTCTAATTCGAATCAAAATTTTGAAGTGAAATTGATATATCGATCTGAATTGACATTTTGAAGAAAAATATGATTATTTTTAAGCGAATATGATGATTTCGAAATGGAATTGATTTTGAAACAAATAGGATTTTTTGATATCAACTATGAATTGTTTTAGAATTATAAAAGTACGAACCGGTGTGTAAAATAGCGTTTGGTTGTTAAAGAGACCGGTGCCTCTTATTGGTATACTCTCTATCGATATTGGAACCACTTTGACAACCGTGTACGCGATAGATGATATCCAGAATGTAGTGGTTGAATTGGCGACGTTTACTGGAATGAAGTAAGAGAACGATAATGGATAGCCTTGATACTCGTGTCATAATTAAAATGACTAAAACAGGAGCCTATGTTTGGCCATTGAGGTTAGCTACCTCTAGCAACGTTGATCCCTCGTATTGCTATTGTGATTTTGTATTCGATGGATGCACCTTTCCGTTTGGATTGATTGTCGCGGTCGGCCACCGATGGGTTATGACCAGCCAGAAAGGGTAAAGTGGTAGAATCCTACCTTGGGCATTGCCTTACGTGCCTTGTCATATTTATCCCTATACGAGCCCACTATGACTTTGGTTTAGAACTGTACAAATGCGTTAAGGTGGATCAATATAAAGCCTTAACGCTATTCTGATTTTTATTTTACTGATAGACATTATCTATTATAGCGTATGCTATTATATATAAATAGTTTAACGGATCTTTAGGAGATAGAAAATCCAGTAACACCTCTTAAGTTATTGCAGTCATATTTTGTGATATTGATTTGACTTACATAAGAGTATTTTAGTCCTGACTCGAGTGTTTTGTCTTTTCATTATGCTTGGGTCAGTCTTGAGTTTTTTTCAACGTATTGAAGATTATTCACTGGAGGACGAAGACGAAGATTTTGGTATATTACTATTGTTATTATTCCCTTATTCATGCTATCCTGTATATTGATCACTTATCCCTGATGTGTATATATATAACTCTGATAAATGTGTGTAGATTATAATTAAATGTATAGTAAACAGCTTCATGAACTGTTATTTGATTATTATATTTTATCGTTTCCGTTGTGAGATTTTTTGTTTATTTTCTTCTTCTTTTCTTATTTTTCTTATTTAATCCCATTGATTATCTACGTTCTGGATTTTTTAAGTTGGACATGTGTGGATTATTGTCAATTTAAACCTTCCGAAATGTGGGTCGTCACACCACCAATTAGGAGTCGCTTAAGATATGGAATGTCTTTGCTCTCAATTCCTTTGCTATTTTGAGTCCTGCTATCAATGCTTCATAATCAGCTTCATTGTCCATTGCTCATAGATCTAGCTCCAAAGTGTTACGTATCCTCTAATCTTATGGGGCAACGAATACTACTCATGCTTTAGAATCGTGTTCATTGGAGGCTCCGTCAATATATATCTTCCGTTAGGTGACAATGCTTGACCTCTTATCTCCTTCCGAGGATGGTAGGCTATATCATACTAGCTCTACTAGATAGTCCTCTTTATCAATCTTCCCAAAGTGTCGGAACAATGCAATACTTGTCTAAATGGTTGATCTATCAACTCTTTTATCTTACGAGCCTGGAAGTATGGTCTCAATTTCCACAACGCAACCGGTAAACAATATGCAAATTTCTCTACTTTTGGAAGTTTTTTTGCTTTAGAGAATGATTGCTGATGTTGTAGACTAACCTTTGGATCATGCATTCCTTACATATTATGGTTCCATTTAATGTGTGAGTTGATATAGCTAGGAAAACATGCAAATCTTCCCCTTCCAAAGGCTTGGATAATATCGGTGGGTTTTTCGTATGCACCAACAAATTTTGAAGTACAGCTTCACATTCGCTTGTCCATTGGAACTTTCCTATTTCCTTTTTAAAGGCATCCAAGAAAGGAATACACTTATCGGTTGCTTTTGAGATGAATCGACTCAATGTTGAGACATTCCCATTTAAGCTCTGCATTTCCCTCCTCATTGTTGGGGTAGTAACCAGTCTCAATGCTTCTATCTATTATGGGATAGCTTCAATGCCTCTCGAATTTACAATAAAATCCAAAAATCTGCCCGATTTAACTCTGAAAGAACATTTCAATGGATTCAATTTCATTCCATAACTCTGAAGCACATTGAACATTTCTAAAAGTTTGCCTATATGGACCACGATTAATTAGACTTCACAAGCATATCGTCTACACTTCCATCGTCCACCCGATCCATTCTCTAAACATCCTACTAACATAGCACGGGTAAGTAGCTCCAGCGTTCTTCAGACTGAACGACATGAATCTGTAACCATACAGCTACAAATCTATGATAAAACTTATATACTCCTGATATATGATGTGCATCGAAATTTGGTTATAGCTAGAGCATGCATCCATAAAAGATACCAGTTCATGTTCGGTTGTTCCATCCACAAGTTGGTCGATATGTGGTAGAGGGAAGCAATCTTTCAAGCATGCTTTTTTCAAGTCAGAATAATTAATTAAAGTCTACCATTTCCCATTCACCTTCTTGACCAACACTGGATTTGATACCCATTCTGGGTATAGCGCATCACAGATGAAGCCATTTGCCTTCAACTTATCCACATCGTCTTTCAATGTCGCGGATCGCTTTGGTTACATACTGCATCATTTTTTTCTTTATAGGAAGGTAACATGGATTCATGTTCCATGCATGACACACAACTTCAAGCGATATCCTACACACATCAAAATATGTCCAATCAACACCTCTTTGTTCACTAGGAGAAACTTTTCTAACCTCTTTCTCTTCAAGATGAGTTGAGACCCAACTTTGAGAATATATGTAGGATCGTCATCATCAATCGGGACATTAATCATTACCTCAACCTAGGACGCCCTCACCTCCTTTGACTCTTTTCATGGGTCCATAGATTTTTAAGATTTGTTGTCGGACCGGAGCCAAGACTTGGGTGGTAGTTTCTTAGCTTATGAGGATTTGACGCAAAGAGGCTTCTCTGCATTCTTCCCGTTTTCTCGTCACTTTGCCTCTCTAAGCTCGATAACGTAGCACTTTTGACTTGTGCTCTAGTCTCCTTGAATTTCTCCTACTCCATTCACCATAGGAAATTTCAACATCAAGCACTAGGGAGCAAGTGCAACTAAAAAATCGACAAGGGCTTATTGGCAAAAGAAAGCATTATAAGCTTAAAATCCATCAACCACGGAAAAGTTATATAACTGCACCACCTTGCCATCTCTTTCTCCCAACTCAACAAACAACTCGACACACCCAATCGGTTCTTCGGCCTCTTTGATGAGTCCCTGGATATGAGATTTACAAGGCCTTCAATCCTTCTCATTCAGGCTCATATTATCAAATGTTTGCTTAAACAAGATATTCATCGAGCTTCAATAATTAATAAGGACTCGATACACTCTCATCGACCCAATCATGGCTATAATCACCATCGAATCAAGCATCGATGCTTCGGTCACATCTGCATCTCTATTTCTGAAAACAATGTCATCACCAGTTGCCCTTTTCAACTTTGCTGCAACTCCCTCTTCGATGGCGTAACAAAATATTAAGGTGCATGCCTCAATGAGCTACAATAACACTCCATCTAATTCCAGCTTCTATCTACAGGTGTAGACCTCCTGATATGGTATTAATCACAATCCCTCTAGCCGGCTATTTTGATCCCTCTCCATTGAATCCAGATTGATTCCTTGGGCAAGTTGCCCTTGGGATCGGTTATCAGCTTGCTCATTAGCTTGGGAGTTTCGAACATATTGTTGCAACTTTTTTGAATCAAATCCTTAATGGAATCCCTCAGATGCTTGCATTCATTTGTATTGTACCTATGAGTATCATGGAAGCAACAATACTTTCTAGAGCATTTTTCCTCTTTAGTCGCCACCCTTAGGGGTGGCTTTTTGTGACACTCCAAAACTTGTGTGGAAAGGTAGATATTTACTATAATCTTCCCAGTGCTATCACCACTCTATTCGATAGCTACACTGCTTTGAATCATGCTACTCTGCTTGTAACGACCCAATTTTTCGCACCCCGAAAACCCGCACTGATACTCCTCGGTCACGAATTCCCAATACAGGAAAACCGACTCATTAAGGATGAAATAAAAGAAACAAGAACAGAACAGAATAGCACAATGAAATAGAACAGTCTCACAACACATGGAGAAAATATAATATTGAAAAATATCTTTACAGCAGAAAACATTTAAAAACATATCAGTCAGAGTTATGATCAGCCTGGACAGTTATAAACTCCGTCCTTACAACTGCTGAAATAGATAAACAACAACAAACATAGCATGCATAAGTAATAAGACTATGCCCATACGTAGATGCAGATCTCTAGCACTCCTTTGGAAAGCTCGAACCTCCTATCATGTTGCTCTACACCAAAGCAAACGTGATCCCATATGATCCCTATCCAAGAAACTCCCTAAGTCTAGCCTTCTCGCTTCTCAGCTTGCATAGCTAAACCTGAAATCACTCGGTACTGACCCGAGTGTTGAAAAAAACCAGATCAGGCTTGGAAAAACTAGTGTAAGAACACAATCCCATATATGACAGTGTCACAATTGGACGTTAAACCAGATTTTCGTATTTGGAAAACAAAGGGTATCTCATAAGACCACGTAGGATAAAAACACTGAACGCGCTTTTCGCTTATGATAACCATAAAATGATTACGTGAAAAATAAGGGATATTTCTTTTAATGACATTATTTTGAAATTTCTTTTCAAGTAAACTTATGAATCTTAGCTGAAATTGTTACATTCATTAAATTCCAACATTTGGTCTACAACCAAAATTGTACAAGGCTCTTAATGGATTATTGGATTCCATACTAACAATGAAGGTAAGGGACTACCTTCCATACAGTACACCTCTAGAGGGATGCACCGGGGTGTGAGTTTCCCACCCAATGCCTAAACAAAACTGCATATCCAACCGATAGACCGAATACGCCATTTTCCCCGGCCGTTTCCGAACTTCCGAGCGCGCTCATACCACATACTTTAAATCCCGACATATAAAGGGAAATTAGTTTTCAATCTAGAAGGGAAAATGCAGACATTCTCATGGGTGCTAAACCATGACTCATCTTGTCGCACGCCCTGTTTTCAATCATTCCCCATTTGATGAGGCTCGAGGTAACGCATTACCTTTTCATTCTAGCACATTCACTCTGAATGCCACATTGTCAGGTCCGCCAACTACTAATTGACTTCCACAAAAAATACAACCTCCGAGCTCATATGTCTTAAAGAAGGGTGTTAAGCTAAACGAAGTTGCCTTCTCCGCCACCAAACATATGTACGTTTGTAAAAGTCAACATTCGTAATCATTGGAAATGCTTTATCAGACATTCTCCCATGTAAGTCAACCAGGTAAAGGATGAACCGAAGGCACCACCCTACTGCATCCCTAATCATAGTAGCCGCAACCCTTGCATCATCGCAAATCCCACAATACGGGATCACTGCTATTCATTTACCTTGGCCGAGACACCAAAGTTATCAACAAGCAATCCGCTTACCATGAAAGATCTCTGGTCTTCAATACAACGAAGATTTCTCAACAAAGAAAGAACTACCTCTACTTTGTAGTTATCTTTCTAGGCTATCCAAAAGATTTCATCTTAAGGACCTACTCAACAAGTAGACTTTTCCCTGCCGAGAAGATTCCTCGGTCTTCAACCTTTCAGTTTCATATCCATTTCTAGAATGCTGCA
This sequence comes from Allium fistulosum, assembly GCA_030737815.1. Classification (NCBI taxonomy): domain Eukaryota; kingdom Viridiplantae; phylum Streptophyta; class Magnoliopsida; order Asparagales; family Amaryllidaceae; genus Allium; species Allium fistulosum. The sequence goes on along the minus strand of CM060905.1, from coordinate 861,508,467 downwards.
AATTGATTCGAAGTGGTCTTCGAATCTAGAGTACCCGAATTCGACCTCGGTTCCTTCGATATCAACCATCGGAATAAAATATGTATATGTGTACACAGAATCATTATGCCTCATTTAATTAATTGCTTAATCCAAACTTCCTCATTTCAGAATTAACCTTTGATTTTAAAATATTAAGAGAATAATTTCCCAGGTGCAAACCCCGAAGGCCTAAACCAATATCAGATCGACACCAAGAAGATTACCCGACTTATCATCACAACAATCAAGTTCCAATCCATTTTTACCCAATCCCTTTACTTCTCTTGGCAAAACTTTTACATGATCTTTGGCAAGTATCCGGATGTACCTTTCGATCCGTTCCACCCCTCGTTTTAAGAAATAAACAAGGTCGGATGGATTTCCCATCTCGTTAACTACCTTGTCTGCTTTCTCAGATCTCACGGGCGGGACAAGATGTAGTCTTAGGTATTACCGCGTACCCCTTTCTGTAATTTACTTTAATTCTCATTTAGAGATAATACCTCATTCATAACTTAAGTCTTCGATCTCAAACTCGGTTTTTTATCAACAAACAATGAGGCCTTCCAAGTTGGGGAATTATTTCCTCTCAGGCCTTGGTTCCATCATATTCTTTATCCTTTAAATAATATTCATTTCCATACCTTTGAGTATAATGTCACTTCCGAGCTTATTTCCAAATATTGTTTATTATTTAAACAATTCATTCGACTCTAGAATTTGACCATTTTTCTAAGTCTTTAGAAAATTCCCAAATAAACCTTAAAAATCATAATTAATTATTATGAAAACATTCATAAAAGATTTGGGTCAGAAACTCCTTCCGATTCTTTAATTTCAAAATCCAATTCCTTAATCGCTAGTGAATAGTGATTAAATAGGTCACTTTCTATAATTATACTTTTGATTAAGTATAAACTCATTTTTATCTTTCAAAACCTTATTATTATATTAATAATGAATTTAGAAATTTATTTCATAATTTTTGGAATTATAAAACTCCACTTATCCAATATAGATTTTACTACTTCCACAACAACCTTTTTGAAAACTGTTTTGCTCATAACTTGAGATTTTCAAATCAAAAACTTAACTTTTGAGATTCATTTGAAAGCTATTAACTTTACGGACAAAACGTTGTCGGTTTCAAGTCATTTCGACTTGAAATGCATTCTACACTTCCGTTCGAAATTACAGGCCGCATCACCATGAACTATCGCTCCGGAAAGTGCCCAATTTTGACCGTTTGGTGAATTATTCCGGAACTTTCCCGGGACACTTCCAAAACACCTATAAATGATTATAAATTATTATAACCATTTATTTTTACTTTTTCAACTTATAAAATATTATTTTCCAATATTTTATCGTTTATAGTATTATATTATTATAATATTATATTCAAACTTTTCTATGATTTAAAACCTATTTTAAATCCTTTTTCTCTTTTATTTTAAAGAGGCTTAACCCTTTCCGTTTGTGCATATATAAATGTATGTGTAACGTGACTTGGAATTCCTTTTAAAAGTCATGATATTAACATATAAACATGTCAAACTAACATAGATGTATTGTTTATACTTACCATATAATATCACACCATCAACACAACCAAATCATTCAATCATCCATATAACATCCAACGTTATCATCCAAAGATTAGTAAATCAACACGACCAAGTTTACTAACTTTTCTTTACTAGCTGTTTAAAAACTTTTTATAACTTGTTAATTAACTTTCCAAACATGTTCATATTTACAAGTCATACTCATTATGACTTATTAATCATAAATCTAAGCTAAAGTGGTGAAGTGTGTCTTACAGAAGGGTTCCACTCCTCATTGACTTGCTCTAGCACTACCATAAAAAAACCGGCATAGTCTCCTTTCCTTTTCTCTGCGTCGGAGTACCCGAAGGCCTCCCTCTTCTCCTTGTTGCTCACGGCCATGGGTGTTTCCTAGGGTTTCATCGAGTTTGAGACGTAGCTTGGCTCGTTGTCTTTAGAACGCTGTGTAGAGGAAGATTAAAGTATACACTTAAGTATTTTGAGTTGTTATTGGACAAGTTTCTCTTGAATTCCCTTAGGAAGCCATTAGAGAACCTTAGAGAAAATGAGAGCTAAGGAAGATGTAGAAAAGAAATGAAATAAAGAAATGAAGAGAAGGAGGTAGAAGTGTATTTATAGTATAGGATTTAGAAATATAATATGCAACATAACTTGTCACATCACCATACTCTTCATACCCTTACACCACCTTACCCCATCAACTCATGTACCCTCTCCATCACATCACCTACACACCCTACCCCCAAATCAAGGAGGTCACTTCTTAGGAAGCTTCTACACAGCTTTATACATATATAAATACATATATACATACATACACATGCCTACACATACATATACACATGCATATATACACTTACACGTCACACACCCATACACGCGCACACACATGCCCCACACACACATACACGCGTGTACATGCGTGTACACGTGTATATGCGCGCGCGCACCCCCACGTACACACACGTATTTCATTCAGTATCCTTCATATTTTTAATATGTTTTCCAGTTAAATATAATCTTCTAAAATCTATGTGTTTTTATTTATTTATTTTAAGACGTTCCGACGACATTTGATGACTTCTTCATGCCGTTTTATATTGAATTTTAACTTTTTATCAGTCACATTATCTATTATGTTTCTATTTAAATAATGATGTAATAAAAATTTATGAATTATATCCTAATGATTCATTTTGATAAAAACTCTTTAAATTAATCATAAAATCCATTATATTGCGTATTTCAAAGTGCTGTAGATTTATACTCACCGTATAAAGTTCCAATCATTTCTTATCATTTAATAATATTTAGAATGAATTATCAAATCATTAAATCTCAATTTAATTTAATAAATTGATTATTAAAAATTATGACCCTATTAATGATGTCATAATTACAATTTATTTTCAAAAAAATAAAATAAATTATTTCATTTTCTCGTTTATATCGATAAATGTATATAGGTATTCAAAGCTGTGCGCGATTCCGAGAAAATATTAAATTTACCAAAAACTGACTTTTCATAATTATTGACAAAAAATCAAAATATCCATATTTTGTTTATAAACCTTTACAAGTGTTATTGGTGTTTGAAATCTATTAATTGAATAGTTAACCGAATTAAGTATCCCATTTTATTGTTATAAAATTCGGGGTCATTACATTCTTCCCTCCTTAAAAAGTTTCATCCTCGAAATTACCAGGATTGGAAAATATGACGAGAGCCAACTTTCTTTTCGTATGATGTGTATAAAACATCCATACGCAATACATGATTCAATCTAATATCCGAATTCACAACTATCCCTTCCGAACTAGCACTAATCCCTTGATCCTCTAGTGCGGAACACTGATTAGACTTCTTATTTCAGAGTCCTTTGCTTTCCTTACATAGCGCTCAACGGTGATAGAAAACTAAAGCATCCTACTCCAATACCCTTCTTAATGTTTGCCGTGAAGAATCAAGTTATTCATACTCTTTTGTACTAGTGTAAACACCTCAAGTTCCGTACTCGAATCTTGAATCGACCAAATGCGATGAAGTGATACATGCACATTCTACGTACTTGGTTATCTTTTAAATACTTATAAAGTATCTCATAAAATCTTAGGTTGTCTTTGGTTTGTTATTTTTAGTTTTGGGTTTTTGTCCATACAAAAATGCACACAACGCATTTATATTTTCGAAAAACGGCCAATTTAGAAAATGAAGTTAACATACAAAATAGAAAACAACTTTTTTTTTATTTTCCATGTTTTGGGAAATAACACAACCACGTGAAACAATCCATTCTTCCATCGTTCCTCTGTCCCCTTCGTCCTCTTTCATCCCTTCCGTCGTCCCTCCATTCTTCTTACATTTGAGATACATATTGAAAATCAAAAACACAAAATTTGTTTTTAAACCAAAAACCACCTTAACTTTTAATTCCCAAAAACGGTATAGATCAAGAATTTCCAAAACAACTAGGATTTGGGTATTACCAATAGTGTGACGCCCCACCTCTATGCTCATAATAACAAAGAGTATTAAAGTAAATACTGTCTATTATTACGAAGAATAAGGCTGGATAGGAGCGACCATCCGTAATTGGCCTTACACTAATATTGGTTATCTCGATAGGAGTGGTATATACTTTTTATTTTTCTTCTATTGTTTGTTTACTCCCATCGACACACCCAATACTAGTATAAAACGAACTACGACGGTTCATAATAGTTTAGGACATTAGATATAACAATAACACAGATAATATAAATGCGGAACACAGATAAAAACAAAAGTCTCATATATATATAACTGATGTCAGTTAATACATAGTTGACACGATACATATGATACAACTACAACTGTCGACTCTAGAAGTTATATATACAAGTACATTATCGACTAATATACATGAATACATATCGTTCTATACAATGACACGACTACTACAAAATGACACTGACAACTTCAGAAGGTGTGAAAAGTCTTCAAATCCTGAACAGCAACTCAAAGAAGAAAATCTACAACCTGAAATAACTCGAGTCTGACCCGAGTATTACATTCAAAAGAAAATAATACCCAGGTCAGTCTAATTCAAACCAGTTTATGAGTGCATAGAGGCAATAAGAATTTAAATAGACGACAGTCACAATAATTCTCGTCTATCCGACTCTTTTAACAAAGAAATCGGATAACGAAAATATATAACACTAAACAGTGTTAAACAATAAATCAGCAGATTTAAATCATCAACAGAGATAAATAAACAATTTATCAAATCGACTAAATCAATTTAAAACAATTGAAATTGTCACTTTAAAACCATCAGAGTTCGATTGGCTGCCGTACACGCATGCATGTACGGCCTCGCCAATACAGCATAAAAGATCAATGCATCACGACGCAAAGAAATATCAATTCAAACTGTCGAGTTTGGGTGGCTGCAGTGCACGCACACGTGCACCGCCTCGCCACCATTGCAAGAGATACGCAAAAGCTCAGTGGAAGTCACAGGTGATCACCAGGTCAAACCCCGAAGTGCCGGATTCAACTCAAGTGAATTCAGAAACAATTCCCAACAGGGGAAAAACTGCAAAACACATGCAACTGCAGACAGAAACGAATACACAGCAACCACCACGATGAAACTGCGATGGCAACCAGTTGTAAAGACAAGGGCAGACTGCAACTACAAAGAAGACAGTGGCAGCAAGTGAAACAAGTTCGACCAATATCAAAGAGCATGTGCAAGAGGCAACAAAACTCAAACTAGCAACTGCAGCAAGACTAAATGGAGAAACAAGGCCATCAAGAGGCAACTGCAGTGGCAACACAGCAGTTTGAAACTGCACCTTCAACTCAGACTCTAGTGGGCAAGAAACAAATATATATACACCATGTAGAAGTGTAAACACCACTATGAACAGGCAAGCTAGTGATGGACACAAAATGAATCAACAAGCACTACAAAGGCTACAGGTCAGCAGTTCAACTCATTGCACAGCAACATGGGTCAGAATCAAACAAGTCAAGATGAATACAAGTTCATCGTGTAGCAGTGGAATTCGAAGTTAAGAACAACAGCTACAAGTATGCTACAGGTCGCAAATGACCAGAAACAAAAAGTCAATGCCTTAGATCAACAGTGATCAAGACAAGGCCAGGAAATCACAAGATCAAAGACGAGATGACCAGAACCAGAAAACAAACCCACTAATATATGCATACACACATATATATGTATATATGCACGTATATACGAACTTATAAATCAAATGGCACAGACATATGCAGATGTACCAGACTCAAATGCCTTCAAGCATGTGCAGACATGCTATCAAACAAAATCAACTAAACATGCAGCAGGTACACATAAGTGCAGCAGTGCCAACGAAAACGAGGGATAGTTCAATTCGAGAGAACCTACTGCAGTTTAAGCTAATACCACGAAATCAAGAATGGAACTCAAAATCCAACTGTACATTGAAACAGTAATTGGGAAAAATACTAGACTACAAATTAGTGTACAACTGGATACCAGACTCAATCAACTGGACCAAAAAGGGAAATACAAACGTGCACAGCAACTAGCAACGACAAAATACGAGTATAGTGAGCCTCAATGCAATCACGAATGCAGCTGTACACCAAAGTGCCAGACTCCAGACTAGGGAAGACTAAATACAATACAACAACTCGACTGGTTCGACATGTCATGTGCAACTGGAAAACAAGTAAAGAAATACAACAGACTCAATGGAGACTGCCATATTCGAAGTGCAACCGGATTGAAATGAAGATCACGAAATGTATAAACAAAGGACAGTGGATGCATTCAAGTGTCAACCAGTGTGAATGCAAGGTGCAGCAGTAGGATGGAAATGGTACAGCAATCTCGACCTCAAAGAGGTATCCAAATTTCATAAGCAAAGTGTGCAGTCTAAACAAATACAAGGTCAGGGAAAATGGACTAAGCGGCCTCACATCTAGACTAGACGTAACATGCATCAGTAAATGCACGTACACGACTGCAAGAGTATACAATACTCAAAAACCAAAGCTACACTTTAAACAAAGAATTAAACCATACTTGTAAAAACAGAGAAACAACAATGCAATCTCCACATAAATATATACATATGTATATACATATGTATACACCTATATAGGAAGCACAATTACAAGTTAACAGTTTTAACAAAGCCAAAGTCAGATGGTCAGAATGAACAAATACAAAGACCAGTGAAGTATAACAGTGAACATTACCAGGAGCAAATGCAACCAGCAATATAAACATGTAACAGTTTCAAACTAATGATGTGCAACAGGTAGTGCAAGTTAAAACCTACAACAATATGACTGGAACAAAATGCACAGTCGAATTCCAACAAATTGTGGATAAACAATTTCACGATCAAAATAAAGGCCGAAGTCAACAATGAAAATCCATCCGTGATAGCCACGAAATCCAGCAACAAAAGTCATGAGTAGCAAACTCGAATCGAACAAAACAGGAATTAAAACTAGATATGAGGGAATAATTCACTCAAACGACAGCTCAAAGTCAGTTCGAGAAGCAGTATCAACATATATGAAACAAACAGTCGAAGTAAAGCACTTGGAAGAATTAGATGTGAGTGAGGGGGGTCACTCACCTTTGTTTGAAGAGGCTGCGAGCGAAAGGGAGATGGAGACGAATCCCTAGTTTACAGATCGGAGGCGAACGATAACGAAGAACGAAGCCAAGCAAAATCAATATCTCGGACAAAGCCGTAGCTTCAATTCCAGACTAAACGAAGACGTCAAGCCAGGACGACCAGCAAACGATCGAAGCCCCAATTCAAAGCGACAAAGAATCAAAGAGCCAAAGCCCTAATTTTTCAGATCGAATGAGACGAGATCAAAGCCGCCATTTTTTTTTCTTTTTTTTTTCTTTCGTTTGTTCGATCTGAAGAGGGAAGGGGGTGCGACGTGTTTTAGCAGAAGAAAGGGGTAAGGGGATGGCAGAAGAAACGTGGGTGGAGTATGGGTTTAAACGTGAGAAGGGTATGGGTTTTCTCGAGTGAACGAATAAAAGGGGAAAGGTACCGATAAACGTCACGGCAACAACGAGTGGGCCAAAACAATTTTTCTTTAAAGCCCGCTTTAATATTTTCAAATTCAAAAGAATTTTATTCCGATTTGAAAAGAATTTCGCTTGGTTAAACGCCAAAAACAACCAGCAACCCAATTAAATCGTCACATGACGATAATAATAATAATACTGTGAAATCTCGGGTTGTTACAGACTCCCCTCCTTATAAAAATTGCGTCCACGCAATCATAGGGAATAAATGGATAAAAGGTAACAACCAAAAGAGCATGGCAATGTCGAATGCATCAGCAAAGCAAATGTCAACGGGGGAGTACTGAAATCATGGAAGTATCAGATATAAAATCAAAAGGTTCGACTTTTCAAATCAAAAGAATCAACATCGAGGGGATCAAGGAATCAAAATCAGGCGACTATAAAGAGCAAGAATCAATCGAGTTCCAGCAACTAAAAGAGAAGGAAAAACAGAGCAAAAATCCCATACAGAGCACGAATTGAATGTGAGTAAATCAAATTACTCACCTGAATCGCCAGAGAGAAAGACGAAGCTCAAATCTCAAAAAAAATCGCAAATATTCAATCATCAAAAACGATAATTGAATTTTCAAATTGACAAATATTCGATTATCACAAGCGATAATCAAATTTCAAATTCAACAAATATTCGATTATCAAAACGATAATCAAATTTCTCAAATCAACAAATATTTAATTATCTAAAGCGATAATTAAATCTCAAATCAACGAATATTTAATTATCTAACAGCGATAATTAAATCTAAAATCAATAAATATTTAATTATCAAAGGCGATAATTAAATCTCAAATCAACAAATATTTAATTATCTAAAGCGATAATTAAATCTCAAATCAACGAATATTTAATTATCTAACAGCGATAATTAAATCTAAAATCAACAAATATTTAATTATCTAAAGCGATAATTAAATCTCAAATCAACAAATATTTAATTATCTAAAGCGATAATTAAATCTCAAATCAACGAATATTTAATTATCTAACAGCGATAATTAAATCTAAAATCAACAAATATTTAATTATCTAAAGCGATAATTAAATCTCAAATCAACAAATATTTAATTATCTAAAGCGATAATTAAATCTCAAATCAACGAATATTTAATTATCTAACAGCGATAATTAAATCTAAAATCAACAAATATTTAATTATCTAAAGCGATAATTACAAGCAACAAATATCCAATTATCAAAAACGATAATCAGAACTCATATCAACAAATATCTAATTATCACAAGCGATAATTAGAAACAACAAATATTTGATTATCAAAAACGATAATCAGAACTCATATCAACAAATATCCAATTATCACAAGCGATAATTAGAAACAACAAATATCTGATTATCAAAAACGATAATCAGAACTCATATCAACAAATATCCAATTATCACAAGCGATAATTAGAAACAACAAATATCTGATTATCAAAAATGATAATCAGAACTCATATCAACAAATATCCAATTACCTGCAGATAATTGGAAGCAACAAATATCTAGAAATCAATTAAGAAGACTAGAAAATCAACATAAAAGCTTGGATCGATCCCATCAGATGGTGAGTTTTTAATTCGCCGCACGTGCATCTCAGAGTGGCCGAAGCCTACCAAGTACTCAACATAATTTTGGCGCCCATCAGATTGACCCAGAGGTCCGCAGAGTGACCCGAAGGTCTAGTACTGGTAATTGACCCGAAGGTCCGCAGAGTGGCCCGAAAGCCCAACAAATGACCCGAAGGTCCAACAAATGACCCGAAGGTCCTCATAGTGGCTCGAAAGCACACGAAAGCATCAAAATGTTTCAATTAACGAGTCTGGAATTAACCAAAATAGTAAAAGTGTGGTTCCATACTCCGCACTTTTGCTAAATCGTTTAAATCGCTTCATCGTTTCCTTGAAAGTGCAAAATTGTGTATTTTGTAAAAATACACTTTACATTCTCAAACGGACAAGTCCGGAATTAAGCGAATCAGTAAAAGAAAGGGGTCATAGTCCTCGATTTTGCTGAAATGTTTAAATCGCTTCCTCATTCTTTTGAAATCGCAAACTGTAAAATTTTTTAAAACAATTTTATTTATTTTGTAAAAATAACAATTCGCATTCTCAACTGAACAAGTCCGGAGTTAAGCGAAACAGTAAAAGAAAGGGGTCATAATCCTCGATTTTGCTGAATCGTTTAAGTCGCTTTCTCATTCTTTTGAAAACGCAAACTGCTAAAATTTTATAAAACAATTTTTATTTTAAAACGTTTTTCCAATCACGTGATTAAAGCAGCAATATTAGTAACAATTTCGATAAGGAAATTGTACTTCTCAAAATACCGTAAAAACGGTCACAATCAGTATTGCGGAATAACCGCTTGAAAATCCACTTTTAAAATTTGGCGGTTACTGAAGCCAAAGCGACAGTAGTTTTAAAACGTCAAAATCACATCAAAACAATTTACATCAAAATGTAATATCAGAGAATTTTCATTCATCAAAATGCCATAAAACACCGTGCTTCAAGAATTTAGCATTGGTGTAAAAATCCCGTTATAAAAATAACGGCAACAAAATACGTTTCATAACCAAGCATCGGTTCAACGTAAAATAATTGCAATAACGTGCAATTCAAATTTTTGCACGTATTATAAAATGAGCAAAGAAATCATTCGAATGTATCTTCAATGAAGATAATTCAAAACAGCAAAATCTAATCAATAGATGATTAGTACAAAAGAAAGCCAGCGTAAATTTCAACAAAAGTCACATATCTGCAATTTCTTCGAATCCTCAATTCGGATTCGAAATTCTCAAAGAAACAAAACAATTACAGCTATGTGAACAACAAATGAAATTCATATCAATTTCGTATTTTGATTTTTAAATCAGAAAGATTATCAGTTGTACTCAGCGAAGACAGTTTCACTGTTTCCGCTGCGCACTCTGATAAACAGAACACAAATCAATCAAATCATCAGAACACAATTTCACTATTATTTTCAAATAAAGATATTTAAAAATTTCATCCAAATTTCAAAACTTTAGTTTTGACTCAAATCACAATAAAACATCGACCAATAATTGTAATATATGTTCCATCCGAGTTAAGTTTTATATTATGTCCATAAACCCCAAGCTCTGATACCAACTGTGACGCCCCACCTCTATGCTCATAATAACAAAGAGTATTAAAGTAAATACTGTCTATTATTACGAAGAATAAGGCTGGATAGGAGCGACCATCCGTAATTGGCCTTACACTAATATTGGTTATCTCGATAGGAGTGGTATATACTTTTTATTTTTCTTCTATTGTTTGTTTACTCCCATCGACACACCCAATACTAGTATAAAACGAACTACGACGGTTCATAATAGTTTAGGACATTAGATATAACAATAACACAGATAATATAAATGCGGAACACAGATAAAAACAAAAGTCTCATATATATATAACTGATGTCAGTTAATACATAGTTGACATGATATATATGATACAACTACAACTGTCGACTCTAGAAGTTATATATACAAGTACATTATCGACTAATATACATGAATACATATCGTTCTATACAATGACACGACTACTACAAAATGACACTGACAACTTCAGAAGGTGTGAAAAGTCTTCAAATCCTGAACAGCAACTCAAAGAAGAAAATCTACAACCTGAAATAACTCGGGTCTGACCCGAGTATTACATTCAAAAGAAAATAATACCCAGGTCAGTCTAATTCAAACCAGTTTATGAGTGCATAGAGGCAATAAGAATTTAAATAGACGACAGTCACAATAATTCTCGTCTATCCGACTCTTTTAACAAAGAAATCGGATAACGAAAATATATAACACTAAACAGTGTTAAACAATAAATCAGCAGATTTAAATCATCAACAGAGATAAATAAACAATTTATCAAATCGACTAAATCAATTTAAAACAATTGAAATTGTCACTTTAAAACCATCAGAGTTCGATTGGCTGCCGTACACGCATGCGTGTACGGCCTCGCCAATACAGCATAAAAGATCAATGCATCACGACGCAAAGAAATATCAATTCAAACTGTCGAGTTTGGGTGGCTGCAGTGCATGCACACGTGCACCGCCTCGCCACCATTGCAAGAGATACACAAAAGCTCAGTGGAAGTCACAGGTGATCACCAGGTCAAACCCCGAAGTGCCGGATTCAACTCAAGTGAATTCAGAAACAATTCCCAACAGGGGAAAAACTGCAAAACACATGCAACTGCAGACAGAAACGAATACACAGCAACCACCACGATGAAACTGCGATGGCAACCAGTTGTAAAGACAAGGGCAGACTGCAACTACAAAGAAGACAGTGGCAGCAAGTGAAACAAGTTCGACCAATATCAAAGAGCATGTGCAAGAGGCAACAAAACTCAAACTAGCAACTGCAGCAAGACTAAATGGAGAAACAAGGCCATCAAGAGGCAACTGCAGTGGCAACACAGCAGTTTGAAACTGCACCTTCAACTCAGACTCTAGTGGGCAAGAAACAAATATATATACACCATGTAGAAGTGTAAACACCACTATGAACAGGCAAGCAAGTGATGGACACAAAATGAATCAACAAGCACTACAAAGGCTACAGGTCAGCAGTTCAACTCATTGCACAGCAACATGGGTCAGAATCAAACAAGTCAAGATGAATACAAGTTCATCGTGTAGCAGTGGAATTCGAAGTTAAGAACAACAGCTACAAGTATGCTACAGGTCGCAAATGACCAGAAACAAAAAGTCAATGCCTTAGATCAACAGTGATCAAGACAAGGCCAGGAAATCACAAGATCAAAGACGAGATGACCAGAACCAGAAAACAAACCCACTAATATATGCATACACACATATATATGTATATATGCACGTATATACGAACTTATAAATCAAATGGCACAGACATATGCAGATGTACCAGACTCAAATGCCTTCAAGCATGTGCAGACATGCTATCAAACAAAATCAACTAAACAAGCAGCAGGTACACATAAGTGCAGCAGTGCCAACGAAAACGAGGGATAGTTCAATTCGAGAGAACCTACTGCAGTTTAAGCTAATACCACGAAATCAAGAATGGAACTCAAAATCCAACTGTACATTGAAACAGTAATTGGGAAAAATACTAGACTACAAATTAGTGTACAACTGGATACCAGACTCAATCAACTGGACCAAAAAGGGAAATACAAACATGCACAGCAACTAGCAACGACAAAATACGAGTATAGTGAGACTCAATGCAATCACGAATGCAGCTGTACACCAAAGTGCCAGACTCCAGACTAGGGAAGACTAAATACAATACAACAACTCGACTGGTTCGACATGTCATGTGCAACTGGAAAACAAGTAAAGAAATACAACAGACTCAATGGAGACTGCCATATTCGAAGTGCAACCGGATTGAAATGAAGATCACGAAATGTACAAACAAAGGACAGTGGATGCATTCAAGTGTCAACCAGTGTGAATGCAAGGTGCAGCAGTAGGATGGAAATGGTACAGCAATCTCGACTTCAAAGAGGTATCCAAATTTCATAAGCAAAGTGTGTAGTCTAAACAAATACAAGGTCAGGGAAAATGGACTAAGCGGCCTCACATCTAGACTAGACGTAACATGCATCAGTAAATGCACGTACACGACTGCAAGAGTATACAATACTCAAAAACCAAAGCTACACTTTAAACAAAGAATTAAACCATACTTGTAAAAACAGAGAAACAACAATGCAATCTCCACATAAATATATACATATGTATATACATATGTATACACCTATATAGGAAGCACAATTACAAGTTAACAGTTTTAACAAAGCCAAAGTCAGATGGTCAGAATGAACAAATACAAAGACCAGTGAAGTATAACAGTGAACATTACCAGGAGCAAATGCAACCAGCAATATAAACATGTAACAGTTTCAAACTAATGATGTGCAACAGGTAGTGCAAGTTAAAACCTACAACAATATGACTGGAACAAAATGCACAGTCGAATTCCAACAAATTGTGGATAAACAATTTCACGATCAAAATAAAGGCCGAAGTCAACAATGAAAATCCATCCGTGATAGCCACGAAATCCAGCAACAAAAGTCATGAGTAGCAAACTCGAATCGAACAAAACAGGAATTAAAACTAGATATGAGGGAATAATTCACTCAAACGACAGCTCAAAGTCAGTTCGAGAAGCAGTATCAACATATATGAAACAAACAGTCGAAGTAAAGCACTTGGAAGAATTAGATGTGAGTGAGGGGGGTCACTCACCTTTGTTTGAAGAGGCTGCGAGCGAAAGGGAGATGGAGACGAATCCCTAGTTTACAGATCGGAGGCGAACGATAACGAAGAACGAAGCCAAGCAACATCAATATCTCGGACAAAGCCGTAGCTTCAATTCCAGACTAAACGAAGACGTCAAGCCAGGACGACCAGCAAACGATCGAAGCCCCAATTCAAAGCGACAAAGAATCAAAGAGCCAAAGCCCTAATTTTTCAGATCGAATGAGACGAGATCAAAGCCGCCATTTTTTTTTCTTTTTTTTTTCTTTCGTTTGTTCGATCTGAAGAGGGAAGGGGGTGCGACGTGTTTTAGCAGAAGAAAGGGGTAAGGGGATGGCAGAAGAAACGTGGGTGGAGTATGGGTTTAAACGTGAGAAGGGTATGGGTTTTCTCGAGTGAACGAATAAAAGGGGAAAGGTACCGATAAACGTCACGGCAACAACGAGTGGGCCAAAACAATTTTTCTTTAAAGCCCGCTTCAATATTTTCAAATTCAAAAGAATTTTATTCCGATTTGAAAAGAATTTCGCTTGGTTAAACGCCAAAAACAACCAGCAACCCAATTAAATCGTCACATGACGATAATAATAATAATACTGTGAAATCTCGGGTTGTTACAAATAGTATCTTTACATTCCCTTAACTATGAAGGATATACTCAAGAGAAGTGTTTACCATCCGGACATAATCTCTTACCCATTTTTAGCTATTTTCAAGACACTCGATTAATTATCATTGGATCTTTCCTTTCCTTTCAAATTTCTTATTTGAAATTATACCATAAGTACTCTTTTAAATTTTTTTTTACAAGTTTACTACTTATCTTTTAGGATTGTCCATACTGAACCTGTTTCAATTGCATATTGACAAAGAGGATAATCCACTAAGCATACGATCCCAATTGCCGAAACAAACATTAGACCAATACTCGGAAGATTATTCCGATCATCACCGAACAAACTGAGACTTGCTCACCGAACTTTCCATATTTTTCAAAACTTTGAAAATAATATTGTTATGATTTCATTTCCTCAAATTCTTTAAGAATTCTATATTTACAATTTATTCTCCATAAAGTATGACTTTACAAAATGCCTTTACCAATTTATTATCTTAATAAATTTTTTTGAACTTTCATATCACAATTGTTATCAAACACCTTTTTGTCAAATCGTGAAATTGAATTCACAAGGTGGTTGTTATTCAGACTCTTGTTCTTTGTACAAATGAGGGTTAGTCATTTTATTAACTAAGGATGTTGTTATCTTTTACTAATTTTAGGTTCCTTAATCTTTAAAAAACTCTTATCCGTAATTCTTTACGCTTTTACTAGAAAACTCTTTATCTTTCTAGACAATTGGATATAGATACAAAGAGAACTGTTTTACTTTCGCAACTGGTTACACAATTACTTCTACTACATAGCCTTAATAAAAAGAACATCCAGCACAAAAGATTCTACTACACAATACTGCTATAGCCTATCGGCTGAACATAATAATAATACATGAGTCTGCTTATCTATCCTACTCAAACTTCATTTCCGAACTCATCAACCTCGAACTCCTCCTCTGCCTTCGATTCTGACTTGGACTCTGATTTGGTATCAGATCCTTCTTCTAGATCTTCGATGTCAGCTAGATTGTCGGCGTCTTCCTCCTCTTGCCCGTACGCTACATCGTTTCCCCAGTCTGGGAATGTGCATCCATGTATTGCTGCTGCCACTGGGAAAATGCATCCTCCGGAAAAATGATCGCCTCACCGCCGCTTAACCATGCCTCCTCATAAGGTACCTCCATGTATCATGGGCCTCCACTGTGGTCGGAGTCTATACCGAAAATAGGTGTCTCGGAGTCGTCTACCTACGGCTCAACCCACTCATAACCTACCACTGGCTCGGGTCGAAATCCCAGCTAATCCTCAAAGAGAAATCCTAAATAGTCCCCTACGTCGGAACTAGCTGGATTGGAGATCCACATATAACTCCCTTCCTCAGAACAAAGCATGTCATTAAAGGGTATATCATAGTCTTCGCCGTTGATCAAGTCTACTACCTCTATCTCTGTCCATGCATCTTGGAATGATCTATCCGTAGGTGGACCCTACACGTAAACAAAGATGAATAAAAAAATTAATGGATAATACGAAAATTTTATTCTAAGTGACTAATCCTAGTTTTATACTGATCCTCACTAGGTTCTATCTTAGTTAGTGCCTTAACTTATCTATGACCATCTTATAGTCAAATTGTGAGGTTCTAGTCACAAGTTATCCAGATTCTGATTTTATATTTAATAAGCAACCATCATACATCTATCAATTCTTGATAATACAAAGCTAAACGTATAAAAATAATTTTATTACCTGTAACCCCAGTCGGAGATACAGTATCTTATTCTATCCACGATTACCAAACTAATCTTGGTTTAATGTGTGATCCCAACCAACTTAGTGTAATTTACCGAGCAACTTATAGTCGAACTGTGAAGTTCTAATCACAAGTTGTCCAGACTATGATTGAATGTCTAACTTCAATCCGCTCTTTTAAATTCAAACCATCACTAATCATATCAATTAATAAATGATATTGCTATCATTCCTTTTGAAAAAACATAATATAATTCTAAGGTAAAATTATTTCATTTACCATGAAAAGTCATTTTATATATCAAAATAACAAATACGCGCTCATACACACACTCACACACACACACACACTCAGACTCGTTCTAGGGTATTACTATCCCTATCTCTAACGAGTAACTTAGGATATTACTAATCCTATCTCTAATGAGACATTCACCTAATCAAGCCTCGATTGTCGCTTAACCAATGCTCTGATACCAGCTGTAACGACCCGATATTTCACACCCCGACAACCCGCACTAATACTCCTCAGTCACGTATTCCCAAGACATGAAAAACCGAGTCATTAAGGATGAAATAAAAGAAACAAGAACGGAACAGAATAACACGGCGGAATAGAATAGAACCTCACAACGCATGGAGAAAATATAATATTAAACAATATCTTTATAGCGGAAAACATTTTAAAACATATCTATTAGAGTCTAACCTATGATCAGCCTGGACATTTATAAACTCTGTCCTTACAATTGCTGAAATAGATAAACAACAACAAACATAGCATGCATAAGTAATAAGACTACGCCCATACGTAGATGCAGATCTCCAGCACTCCTCTAGAAAGCTCGAACCTCATATCATGTTGCACTACGCCAAAGCAAACGCGGTCCCATATGATCCCTATCCAAGAAACTCCCCAATTCCAGCCTTCTTGCTTCTCGGCTTGCATAGCTAATCCTGACATCACTCGGTACTGACCCGAGTGTTGAAAACACCCGGGTTAGGCTTGGAAAAATCAGCGTAAGAACACAATCCCAAATGTGACAGTGTCACAATTGGACGCCAAACCAGAAATCCGTATTTTGAAAACAAAGGGTATCTCATAAGACCACGCAGGATAAAAACACTGAACGCGTTTTTCGCTTATGATAACCATAAAATGATTACGCCAAAAATAAAGGATATTATTTTTAATGACATTATTTTGAAAGTGCTTTTCAAGTAAACTTATGAATCTTAGCTGAAATTGTTACATTCATTAAATTCCAGCATTTGGTCTATAATCAAAATCGTACAATGCTCTTAATGGATTATTGGATTCCATACTAGCAATGAAGGTTAGGGACTACCTTCCGTACAGTGCACCTCTAGAGGGATGCACCTGGGTGAGAGTTCCCCACTCAATGCCTAAACAAGACTGCATATCCAACCGGTAGACCGAATACGCCATTTTCCCCGGTCGTTTCCGACCTTTCGAGCGCTCTCAAACCACATACTTTAAATCCCGACATATAGAGGGAAATTAGTTTTTTGTCTATAAGGGAAAATGCGAGCATTCTCATGGGTGCTAAACCATGACTCATCTTGCCGCACACCCTGTTTTCAATCACTCCCTATTTGATGAGGCTCGAGGTAACGCATTACCTTTTCATTCCAACACATTCTCTCCGAATTCCACATTGCCAAATCTGCCAACTACTAATCGACTTCCACAAAAAATACAACCTCCGAGCTTGTACGTCTCAGAGAAGGGTGTTAAGCTAAGAGAAGTTGCCTTCTCCGCCACCAAACAGGTGTACGTTTGTAAAAGTCAACATTCGTAATCATTGGAAATGCTTTGTGAGACATTCTCCCATACAAGTCATCCAGGTAAAGGATGAACCAAAGGCACCACCCTACTGCATCCCTAATCGCAGTAGCCGTAGCCCTTGCATCATTGCAGATCCCACAATAAGGGATTACTGCTATTCATTTACCTTGGGCATGACACCAAAGTTATCAACAAGCAATCCGCTTACCATGAAAGATCTTCGTTCTTCAATACAATGGAGATTTCTTAACAAAGAAAGAACTATCGCTACTTTGTAGTTATCTATCCAAGCTATCCAAAAGATTTCATCTTAAGGACCTACTCAATGAGTAGCCTTTTCCCTGCCGAGAAGATTCCCCGGTCTTCAACCTTTTAGTTTCGTATCCATTTCTCGAATACCGTAAAATAGATTCGAAGTGGTCTTCAAATCTGGAGTACCCAAATCCGACCTCGGTTCCTTTGATATCAACCATCAAATAAAATATGTATATGTGTACACAGAATCATTAAGCCTCATTTAATTAATTGCTTAATCCAAACTTCCTCATTTTAGAATTAACCCTTGATTGTAAAATATTAAGAGAATAATTTCCTAAGTGCAAATCCCGAAGGCCTAAACCAACATCAGATCGACACCTAGAAGATTACCTGGCTTATCATCACAACAATCAAGTTCCAATCCATTTTTACCCAATCCCTTTACTTCTCTTATCAAAACTTTTACATGATCTTTGACAAGTATCCGGATCTATCTTTCGATCTGTTCCACACCTCGTCATAAGAAATAAACAAGGTCAGATGGATTTCCCATCTCGTTGACTACCTCGTCTGCTTTCTTAGATCTCACATGTGAGACAAGATGTACTCTTAGATCTTACCGCATACCCCTTTCTATTATTTACTTTAATTCCCATTCAGGGATAATACATCATTCATAACTTAAGTCTTCGACTTCGAACTCAGTTATTTATCAGCAAAGAATGAGGCCTTCCAAGTTGGGGAACTATTTCCTCTCAAACCTTGATACGATCACATTCTTTATCCTTTAAATAACAGTCGTTTCCATACCTCGAAGTCTAATGTCACTTCCGAGCTTATTTCCAAATATTGTTTATTATTTAAACAATTCATTTGACTCTAGAATTTAACCATTTTTCTAAGTCTTTAGAAAATTCCCAAATAAATCTTAAAAATCATAATTAATTATTATGAAAACATTTGTAAACGATTTGGATCAGAAACTCCTTCCGGTTCCTTAATTTCAAAATCCAATTCCTTAATCGCTAGTGAATAGTGATTCACTAGATCACTTTCTATAATTATACTTTTGATTAAATATAAACTCATTTTTATCTTTCAAAACCTTATTATTATATTAATAATGAATTTTGAAATTTATTTCATAATTTTCGGAGTTATAAAACTCCACTTACCAAAATATGGATTTTACTGCTTCCACGGCGACCTTTTTGAAAACTATTTTGCTCATAACTTGAGATTTTCAAATCAAAAACTTAGCTTTTCGAATTCATTTGAAAGCTATTAACTTTACGGACAAAACGTTTTCGGTTTTAAGTCATTCCGACTTGAAACGCATTCTAAACTTCCGTTTGAAATTACAGGTCGCATCACGCGAACTGTCACTCCGGAAAGTGCCCAATTATGACCGTTTGGTGAATTGTTCCGAAACTTGCCCGGGACACTTCCAAAACAGTTATAAATGATTACAAAATATTATAACCATTTATTTCTCTTTTTCAACTTATAAAATATTATTCTCCAATATTTTATCATTTATAATATTATATTCAAATTTTTATATGATTTAAAACCCATTTTAAATCATTTTTATCTTTTATTTTAAAGAGGCTTAACCCTTTCCGTTTGTGCACATATTAATGTATGTGTAACGTGACTTAGAATTTCTTTTAAAAGTCATGATATTAACATATAAACATGTCAAACTAACATAGATGTATTTTTTTATACTTACCATATAATATCACACCATCAACACAACCAAATCATTCAATCATCCATATAACATCCAATGTTATCATCCAAAGATTAGTAAATAAACACAACCAAGCTTACTAACTTTTCTTTACTAGTTGCTTACTAACTTTTCAAGTTTGCTTACTAACTTTTTATAACTTGTTAATTAACTTTCCAGACATGTTCATATTTACAAGTTATACTCATTATGACTTATTAATCATAAATCTAAGCTAAAGAGGCGAAGTGTGTCTTACAAAAGGGTTCCACTCCTCCTTGACTTACTCTAGCATTACCGAAACAAAACTGGCATAGTCTCCTTTCTTTTTCTCAACGTCGGAGTACCCGAAGGCCTTCCTCTTCTCCTTGTTGCTCACGACCATGGGTGTTTCCTAGGGTTTCGTCGAGTTTGAGACGTTGTAGCTTGGCTTGTTGTCATTAGAACGTTGTGTAGAGGAAGATTAAAGTATACACTTAAGTATTTTGAGTTGTTATTGGACAAGTTTCTCTCGAATTCCCTTAGGAAGCCATTAGAGAACCTTAGAGAAAATGAGAGCTAAGGAGGAAGTAGAACAGAAATGAAGTAAAGAAATGAAGAGAAGGAGGTAAGTGTATTTATAGTATAGGATTTAGAAATATAATATGCAACATGACTTGTCACATCACCATACTTTTCATACCCTTACACCTCCTTACCCTCATCAACTCATGGACCCTCTCCATCACATCACCTACACACCCTACCCCCAAATCAAGGAGGCCACTTCTTAGGAAGCTTCTACACACCTTTATACATATATAAATACATATATGCATACATACACATGCCTACACATACATATACACATGCATATATACACACAAACGTCATACACCCATACACGCGCACACACGCCCCACACACACATACACGCGTGTACATGCGTGTACACGTGTGTATGTGCGCACTCACACCCCCACGTACACACGCGTATTTCGTTTTGTCTCCTTCGTATTTTTAATACGTTTTCCAATTATGTAGATATAATCTCTGAAAATCTTTGTGTTTTTATTTATTTATTTTAAGACGTTTCGACGACATTTGACGACTTCTACATGCATTTTATATTGAATTTTAACTTTGTTTATTAGTCACATTATCCGTTATATTTCTATTTAAATAATGATGTAATCAAAATTTATAAATTATATCCCAATGATTTATTTTGATAAAAACTCCTTAAATTAATCATAAAATCCATTATATTGCGTATTTCAAAGTGCTGCAGTTTATACTCACCGTATAAGGTTCCAATCATTTCTTATCGTTTAATAATATTTATGATGAATTATCAAATCATTAAATCTCAATTTAATTTAATAAATTAATTATTAAATATTATGACCCTATTGATGATGTCATAATTATAGTTTATTTTCAAAAAGATAAAATAAATTATTTTATTTCATTTTCTCATTTATATTGATAAATGATTATAGATATTCAAAGCTGTGCGCGATTCCGAGAAAATCTTAAATTTACCGAAAACCGACTTTTCATCATTTTTGACGAAAAATCCAAATATCCATATTTTGTTTATAAACCTTTAAAACATGTGTTATTAATTTTGCAATCTATTAATTGAATATTTAACTGAATTAATTATCTCATTTTAATTGTTATAAAATTTTGGGTTGTTGCACTGCCCTTCCCAAACGCAAGTAATTGATCCGACCTCCAAATATACCTCTTCCAAGCATAGATATCGAGATGCCTTCTAGAAAAATTCATTCAAAGTAGGCGATTCTTTTTATTTTGGGCCATCTACAAAAATCAGTTTGTGGATGAACCCTATTCATAAGTTGCATCACCACTATCTCCTCCTTCGGGTTACTCACTTCCATTGCCCCAGTGTTGGATCTCTTCAAAAGGATTTTCAAGGTCTCTCAGGGCCTTTGATGCACATTCAACAATGGCATGGTATCCTTCGATTGTAATATATGCACCTAAAAATGATCCATGAACCCTCTAGCAAATAGATTGTATGATGATTTAGGCGGAATCAAGCCTTTCGAACCACATTGTCGTCTGTCCTTCTAGGAAAATGGGGAAACATTTATACTGTACAACATCTATTACATGGGCACTATCCATGTGTTATGCGTACTTCAACGGATATTAAGCAGGGTTGGTATGCTATTGTAGCCTGCCATTTAGCACTACAAACATCTTAGGTTATGTCGCTTAATGAATATTTTCAGTTAATGGAGTTCAACTTGTCGACGAACCCCACTCGAACTGTCGCTAATGACTCTAAGTCATCAACCTCTTAATCATGTTGACAATGTATTCCTCACTACCTTGGCCTATTGGATAATGATCATCATGAACATCCCTGAGTGTTTGGCCCATGCTCGGTCTAGATTCCTCGATTGCTAAAGAAACCACTTGTCCTTTCCCATGTTGATGCCTCGTTGGACTCCCCTTCTAGTTGGTTCACCAGTGGTTGCTCCAAAACAACCAGCCTGGGGATCAATAGCTTTCCATTTGTGACATTAGCCGGTTGTAACTCCTCTTTGCTATCCGAAAGATTCAACCTCTCAGCTGACCGGTCAGTGCCGTTCGGTGCCGACTACTTTGGACTATTCGTCACCGAGCAATTTTGGTACTGGCTAATTGGCTTCATCTTTCACTACCTTCTTTCGCATTGTCCCAACCCCTCTTTACGGCCATTAATCTGGTCTTCTTTTATGTACATTCAAAGATAAGTTTTCTTCATTAGGATCAAAAGATGATGAATCTCTTCTTCCCTTCCTTCGGTTATGGTATTAATCTGTCGTAAGGGTTGAGCAAACGCCGCTAGTAGATTTTGCAACTTCCTCATCAGATCCATCTGATTTTTTTTGTTGCTCTAACATCTTCATATTGATATCTAAAATCATCTTCTTAATTTTAGCTTTCATTACAACTTCTTGCTAAGATAAAGACTCTGACAAAACAATCGGTTGATTCGTTTCTTCTTCATGATTCTAAGATCTCTCATTGTCACTTTCAGTAATTGCACCAAATCTGGTAGCTCTCTTAGGGAAAATTATCTTCTAGATTTGATAGTAGACTTTCTTTAAAATCTAAAAAAAAGACCTATGCCTGAGAAATTCATCTCATGGTAAAAGCACCAAAAATGGAAAAACTCCCCAATCGAGTCTAAAAATAAAAATTTAAAGTAAAGAATTCTGAGATCAAGAGAAAAACACGACTTGAATTTTAAGCCTACGTCCACTATCAACTTTATTTCGAATTACTTTCGCAAATTCAACCACTTTTAAATGATTTCAGTCTAGAAAATAATTGTTTCGAAAATGGCAGAGTATCAGTGCAAAAATTCAAGATAGAGCCCAAAAGGCCCTTTCTTTGTTGCTCATAGTCTTCTATTTATAGGCATATTTCTCCACTAGGTTGACATAGCACATTTGAGCAAGTATTTCTCTAGATCAAAGTTTCTAAACATGAAGAAGTTGTCAAAATCGACAACAATGACAAGTAAAATCGCTCGGTACCGAGTGGTTTTGGTTGGTATTGACCTGTTTTGCTTTCTCATTTCTTTGATATCTGTTTATACATGCTTAATTCTTCAAGTTTTAAATCTTCGTTCACAAAATTGCCCATCATGCGCTAGCTTTTCACATCCAAAACTTGTCTTTTTCTTCAAAGTTGTAAGTAGCATCATCAATAGGCAAAAATGAGCCCTACGCTAACTTTGGACCGACCGTGCTAAATGATCTGGACCGGTCGATACTGAGCGGTTTGGCTTCCCTCATACTTAGTCAATTTTCTTGGTACTCCTTTGTTCTTTAACCTTGACATCTCCTGAGCTCTTGATCTGTTCCTCATCGTCTTAAATTCTAAATTCATTAAGTTGTTGCTTGGTTCCGTTAGAACCTCGTATTTTGATAATAACAACTACACAAGAAAATATTACATATATTATCGACATTTACAAGAAAGCTATCTATTCAAGAAGATCTGCATAACAAAGACAAGACGATGATGGCACAGAAATATATATCAGTCATAGAGTCATTAGTCTAGTGTATATACATGTTAAAATCTCTTTAAATGGTATTAGAGCCTAGAATTCTATCGATCATCGCAACATCATAGAATAATGGCCAGAAAAAGATTCGGTCGAAATATAGCAAGAAAAATCCTTGATATTATCAAAGCTACTAATGAAGACTACAAAAAGGTACTTTTTGATTTACAAATTTCAGTAAAAGATAATAATGAATTAGTTAGTATAAGCGATAAGATCTCAAAACTTAATTTTTTTATTTTAGAAAAGATGAAATCTATCGAACTTGAAAATGAGAAAATAAAAAATGAGACATTAAAATTGAATAAACTTGGTGTTTGAACAATAATTTTATAGCTTTTAAAGATTTTTTAGTTGAACAAAACACTATATTTGAAAACAATAAAGAAAAATTTTCAAAAGAAATTTTTAATGTAAAAAGACAAAAAGATTTACTGCAATCCGCTTTAGATAATTCAGAATCTCGAAATTTTCTTTTCAAAAATGAGAACTGTAAGTTAAAAAATGAGAATTCTGAATTAAATAAAGAGATTGATATTTTGAAAAATAGTCATATTTCTTTTGAAAATAATAATTGTGACTTTAAAGCTAAATTCGAAAAACTTAAAAATGAAGTCAAATTTAATAAAAGCCAGTACAATTTAAACGTTATTTTATCTTGTTCTAAACCTTTACATGATAAAAGTGGTTTACGATGTAATAAAACTAATTGCAGAAATGTACTACTGCGCTTTCATGTATAGTAAATATGTTAATTCTAGCACTAGATTTCGAGTAAAATCTAAATCCAATTTTTATAGAAATTCAAGTACTTTTATGACCAATAATATTTGTATATCTCTAGAAGTATAAAATCCTTGATATGAAATACAAATAAAAATTATCGAAGTATTTGGGTTCCGTTAATAGGAGAAACGGAGAAAAATACATTGATGATTATTTTGATACAATAGTTAATAATGTAAAATTTATTTTCGAAGGTTCCACCAAACCCTCTTAGGTATGATTACCTTCAACCTAACCCCTTGGACCCTAACGTATGAAGTGGGTACCAAAATATAGAATTTATTTTTTGCAGGTAGCAAATAAAGACAAAAGGATGAGATGTATTTCGAATAGCAAATGTTCCATACATATGATGGAGAACGAACATTTTTTTGGACAATGGAATTGCAGCAAATACTGACGTATATCTAATTCGTTTTTCTTTTTATAAATAGTTTAGGGTTGGTATTATTATTTTTAGAGTATCACAAAGTAATGTTTTAAAAATAAAAATAAATTAGATACTCTTTTTACATAAGACGTTGCTTTCAAAAGTGCTAGAAATATTTAAAACATTTTCCATTATACTAAATAAGTATGAAATTTTATTTCAAGGAAAATAAAAATATTTTTTTGAAAGCAATAGATATTTTGAAATGTATAGTTATGCTTAATATTATATAAATCATTTTTTATACCTAACATTAACCAATATTATGTGCATTTTATTAAAATATTTTTGAAATTGGCTAATAATTACACATATTTTAAAAAAACTTAAAAGGTAAATTTAACTAAAAAAATAATATTATTTTTGACTAAATTTACTAAATTAATATATGATCCAAAACCAATGATGATTTTCAACCTTTTATTGATGACAAAAGGGGAGAAAAGGTCATGTTAATAGGGGGAGTACATAAATTCAGGAAAAGCAAATGTTAGGGGGAATAATATAATATTATTTAAAATGTCATATAGTTGTCATCATCAAAAAGGGGGAGAATGTTGAAAACACGATTTAGTGTTTTGATGATGATAACAACCATATGACAATGTTACTAATTTTTATTGAGTAATTTTAGGTCAACTAACAGTACGATGTAAGATAAAAGTTTTAACAAGCTATATTGAAGAATATAAATGAGAAAGTGTTTCAAGTAGTGGGAATCGAATACAGAACGAATAATATAATCGAAAGAGGAAAATAAATGTCAAATATAAAAAAGAGAAAGCCAAAAAAAGACCTGAACTTGGGTGCACATAATGGTATAGTTGAACAAACCAGCTACACTACTCATGATTTTATTGAAAACTTAGTTAGCAGGTTGATATGATGATCAAAGAAAAATAAAGTGAAAAACATTACAACCTGGGAATTGAACTTGGACGCCAGCATAGGAACCATGCCATTAACCAACCACACTGCAATTACTTTGGATTATGAATCGGTTTGCAGTTGTATGTTATCAGCAAAGTTACATTACCATTACAAAACGAACAAGTCAAATGCCTATTCAAGCTTCTCTTCAAGTATTGAGAACCTTCAATGGTTGCGTCACTTCCAAATAGAACTACTAAAGGGTTGCTCTTGTTCAATGGCATCTAATCACTCTTATATAAACCTCCAATCATCTCCAAATCATATACAATTATATTCTCTCAAATCATTCTCGTATTGCTTCCAAAAGCCCTCAACTCCATATTCATTCTAAAAGCAAATTTAGACCAACATTCTTTCACTCCACAACATCCAAGTCTGGTCCTAATCCACTTCCTAACCTCTACACAGTCATTCTGCATCTTTTTTAAAGGTTATAGAAGTTGTACTCCAATTTGACTACTCAGTGTATTGAAGACACAATATATAGTCAAGTTATTTCTTTGTAAAAGAAAATATTGAAGTCTCGTTCGACTGCTCGGGCAAGTGTACCGAAATCATGTTCTACTGCCCAGGTGCCTATTCTTCCGAACGAAATGAGGATGTTTGTTGATTAATTCTAGAAGGAATCTAGGACGGGAAGTCCGAACCAGTATAAAAACTCTGGTATGATTGCTTCTTGCTTTACATTACTATTTATTCTCGCTGCTATTATATTTATATTGATGCCGTTGTGATTACTGTGCTTCAATTCTATATCTATATATTTGGCCATCATCGACCCATCGCATAGTGACTTCTAAGTAATATTGATCGACGCTGCGCAATTTACAGGTTCAAATATCGAATGATAGTTACATTGGTTATAGATTAATAATGATTGATGTATTGGAAATGTAGATGTTTATTTGATGTGGTGGATCTTGTACGATATACATTTGTTGACATACTATATATATTATTTTTTAATTCCACTATAAGGTTTTCCCTTTTTGTTCATGGTTTGAGATTCTGAATTATATAACCAACGACCCACTGTATTTGATATATGAGATTAGTGTCTATCATCTATTGATGACAATTGTCACTAATTTTAGACTTTAAGAATAGTGGAGCATCACACTTTGTCTGAACTGCTTATTTATGAATTTGATTTTCATAGACCGATAGAACCGCGTCTTGTGATTGATTTATGAACCAAATGAACTATGTTCTATATAATATAAAACGATAGTACCATGTTCATCTTAGTAGTACAACATTATGGAATTATTCTATGAACTGCTGGGATTAATTTTTACCTTTTTAGGTAGCTTCGGTGGGAGTGCTACGAACTCTAGTCTATGGGCCCTTGATTGAATTGAGTGCTCACGGAGGAAATTTATAAACCACACTCAGGGGCATGACGTTGGATTCCCCACGGACATTGGAGCAAATCCCTCTACTACTAGGCATCCAGAGACAGATTTGAATATGAACTATAAAGAATGGAATAGCAATAAGTCCTTTCCATTTAACAAGCGACTGGATGGGTTCATCGAATGCCTCTATCTTAAAGACACAAGTCCCTTTTGCTGACAAGTGAATAGCGGGTCTTGTTGGATGCTTTCCAACCTAGAATCCACGAACCCCTTCTATCACAAAATGCTTGAAATGATCTATCAGTTTTATCTTAACTATGAGACACTAGAGTATAAACCCATATAACTATACCAAAGACGGTGGAGTATAAACCCAAACAACTCTATCAGTGACATCAAAGTGTAAACTCAATTGACTCTGCCAGGGACAGCGGACTATAAAGTTATTCGACTCTGCCAAAGACAATAGAGTGTAAACTAACTTAACTATACCAAAGGCAGCGGAGAATAAATTCCTAGCCTTGGAGATACGGTTCGACTCCATTAGATACCATAAAGTATATTGTTTCTTAACCTTAGAAACGTTACGTATAGCTTCACCAGAAATGGTGGTATCCGTTTGGTTAGCCTCAGAGACTAGGCTAAACTCCCCGAGAGATAGTGGAGTGTAATTTTGACCAGTCCTAGAGATAGGACTTGTAATAACTCGCCCTTCATAATACCTTGAAATCAGCACCAAATGAAAATGTCTGACTTTCAAATACCACAAAAGACAGATTTTTAGAAAATAAAATTTTAAAACAATTATACTAAGGCATACTGACAGAGTCTCATAGCGGAATGATAATATATATAGTATACTGAATATACATGAAGAGAACAGGATTATAATGTATATACGAGACCGCACTTGTGGATGAAACTGATAAATGAATATTAGTATAGAAAGTCAGACTACATCAGATATAATAAATCTCATATATAAATAACATCTTTCATGTACTACTACAATATCAAGCATATATACGAAGTATCACCATCACCTCCATAGAAAGCTCCAACTATCCTGAAAGCGTATCCCCAAAAGCACCTGACTCCCAAATTACTCAATCGGGTACTCAAGAGTTGTCATAATATAAGCAGACAAAGAAAAAAAGCGAGTCAGACATAAATCCTGGTATGAGGGAAACTATCTCGGGATACTGTATGTTAAAATTATATACAAATAAATAGGAACTGCTAAGGCACAGCAGGTCCTCTCCATAATCGTGGCTCAAAGGTAATCTGGGCTATCCATAAACAAGTAAAGTAAACCTATCCAAAAGATAGGAAATCATACCATAACCTGCTCTTCTCCTGTAACCAATGAGTCAGCACAACTAATATAATGTGACTAAAATATAACAATCATACTATAATAATGATAACCCAACATCCAAAAGTAGGATGATCATAATATAAGTCTATTGGGAAGTACAAAGTAAGAGCAAATGCAGCAATAACAACAACAGTCAACTAATAACATAGGCAACATAATAAATGGAAGGTACCTAATAAATTAAGTCAATAACCATCGTTACTGATGGGTGGAGTCAACTGCGGACATCTTTCGCGATCCAATGATTCAAGATAAATACGGCCAGTACACTAACATACCCAGACCTCTAACTCTATCAAATGATTCAAAATAAATAGAGCTAGTACACTAACATACCCAAACCTCTAATGTGTCAAATGATCGAAAATAAATAGAGCCAATACACTAACGTACCCAGACCTCTAACGCGATCAAATGATTTCCTTCGAGAGTTCAAGATATATAGAGTCGGTATCTGAATATACCATAGACCCCGAACCACCAATCTTGCGTAGATCTCATCATATCCCTATAATGAGCATAACTTATGATCTACTCTATATACTTGAAACCTAGTCCTAATAGTAAATAGAATCACCGTACCCTTGTAATGAGCATAAGTGTTATATGATCTATTCTAAATATTTAGGACCTTTACGGATCCTACGGTATCCTTATAATGAGCATAAGTATTATAGGATCACGTAGTAGATGATTTTCATCATCTCCCTCTAGGACATCATGGATTTCAAATAACAAATGTATGCCTCTCATCAAAAGAGAACGAAGGTCGTGTCTCGCGTAATACGCTATCGGGGCACGAAGGAGCATCGATGCCATATAAATATGTACACATCAAATATAACATCGCGCAATCCAATACGCCTATCATCAACAAAGACCGATATCTCATCATCATCTTGCATCCTCATCCGGATCTCATGCTTCACCTTACATCCCACTTTCCTAAGTAGCTCAATGCCTCTCTGAAATCGTGACAATATACCATGAAGGACCGCGCTCGAATGGAGAATAAATTCCCCGAAGTTGTATTGTTGTCCAGTATTTAGTCGATTGGGCATTTTATCCAATCAACTTAGCTCAATCGACTAGGTTTTCTTCCCCAATCTTCAATATTGGGGTTCCCTCCTTGGAGTGTTTTATACATAAGGCCTGCCGACTGAATGCTTCCCTTAATCGACTGAGCCTATGTATTCTTGGGCATTATGCCCGGACCAGAGGACAAAGTCGACCATCATTCGCCGGTTTGAGCCTTGTCTTCTCCGTCGCTTCGCCGATGAGTCGTCTAGATCCGGTAGTCTGCCTTCGCTGCAATGGAGATTGGTTGACATTTTAGGAGTGGGTTTCTTAAATGTTCGAAAACCAATTCCGATGTCAAAATCCACCCTTTGCACGTGTAGAGTTTTACGGGCGAATATAAAGACTGTCATGCTCTAACATGCCAAAACGGACTCGATTAACATTCTCGTCTCATACGATGTTCACATGTGTGTCGATACATCCGCTAGTGCACGCATATGCACACATGCTCCCAAACACGTAAAACTTCACAAATTATGTTTCGAGCTTCACTAGAGCGATTTCACGACCCGGTACTCTCTTACGCAATTTAGCGCATCCGGTGGTTGCTATGGCTATATGAGATTGCTTGTAACTTGACTATATACATAAATGGATATTTCCATACGAATATACAGTTATCTACACAATTAAACAAACATTACTAATAATTATAGCTATGATACAAGAATTTTATCGATTTTTATATGATCCTAAATACATGTATACGCATACCCGCTCCTGCACATATACATAAACGTATATTCAAGTAAGTAATTAAATTATTACTTAAATAGACTCTTGCTTTTATTTACTAAAATATCTTAAATAAAAGTCTAATCTCTTTTCTATTATTTCATAAAATCATTTCATAATTTTATAAAATACATAATTTGCTTATAAATCATTTTTAAGCCATTTACTTATTTTCAAAGCCGTATTCTTATTTTCGAATGGTAACAAATATATAATGTATCACTAATACCACGATAATTTAGAGTCTAGTTAATTTGTAATCGTGCTATAAATCAATATCATCATCATCTAGCTCTATCCAATATGAACAGAACATAATATAAATACAGCGGATTTTAATCAATTATCCTGAATCTCTATTCAGATAAATCTAATCAAATAGAGAAATATTTTCATATCTATATATTTTCTACCTCTACTGGGTAATATTTTGATATATAAAATTAAAGGGATTTATACTGAAATATAAATTCAAAGTTGTAATTCCACTTACCTGAACAATAAATTCACAAGTGTTCGAATCCAGTCCTAGCCCATACCATATTGTAGATAATCACATTATGAGTGCAAGGACAAAGACCGCATCTCGATTGGACCACGTATGTAAGAGGCACGAATTAATCACGAAATGAGATTAATTAAATTGATTAATGACTCTAATTAACTTAATTACCTAACTCATCATCTTCCCCAAATTCCTCTTTGTTGTGCACGAATATTCACACACACTTTAGGCCGTGCATGTTTGCTTCTCTCCCAGAGCTACGGCCGACGAAATCAACCGCGACAACCACCGTTCTCCTCATTGAGCGACGTTTAACGCCACGGCGCTATCGAAGTACGGTCCGCACCCTATCCAAAATGCGACCTGACGCTCCTTGCGGCTATAGGGAAATATCGCGCGTCACCGTCATACATCGCACCAACCCAAACTACCACCGTCGACCTCTCTTGCCTCCACGAGTTCAACACCACACTCCGTCCCGTCTAACTCCCTTCCAAATGCCATCAAACCGAAACCCTAGTTTCGCCGACGTCGGTCAATCACAACCGTACGTCACCAAACCACAATGCGAAGCTCGTGCCTTCACAAGCACAACGAATCTAATCTCGTGATTTACCGTAGCCTCTAGCTCTCAATTTGATTTTTTTGAAGTGGAGGTGTTTGTTTTCATTCACAGGAGGAGGAAAGGGGAAAAAGTGAAAAGAGAGAGAAAGAGCGAAGTAGGGTTTATTTATAATAATATAAATATTATATTTTAACTCCTCAAATCAAATGTTACGCGTTTCAAGCTCGTACGATCACACAGAACGTCGGATTACTACGAAACTAGTTGGTGTACATCACCTATTATTCTGGTCCCGATGGCACTAATTTCATCAAAATCCAAGACAGTACTCCGAAATGATAATTTCACGCTTTCCGGCGTCGTTTTGACCATTGGATTGTCCGATTCCAAATATAGCGATATATATACACACATTTTGATGCGCACCGTCGATTCGAACTCAACGGAAGTGATCTTCAGTCCTGATTCAATCGTATGCGGAAAATCATATTTTGAACCTTCAATTCAACAACGATTCGATATATATATGATTACTTAAATATCATGTCGTATTTTGTTATAGGACCTTACTCCGCCTGAGATAGTGAAGTGTAAATTTTCCAAAATCCCGAGGTATAGAGTCAACTTCATATGGGTATAAAGTATGATACTCCAACCCTCGTAGAATATAAGGACCACAACACAAAGACAAGACTTGCTTTTATGAATAAACTAGTGTATGGTTCCCGCTATGCTATGAACATAGGCAGCTGAGCATCGGTAGGTTGTTGTAGGGTTGTAATTATTGAGGGGTGTTTGTGGTTGTAAATTTGTTTAAATTGTTAAAAATTTTGATATGTGACGCGCACATTGGAGTTTGTGAGGTACACAACAATTGATAGACATCTACTTTTTTTTGCTTCCGTTGCTTAGTTAGCTGATAGTGCCAATATATTTACAGATTTAGTGCCAGTATATTTTACAAAATTAGTTGGATCTCATTATTTGTAATAAATTATTTTGTGTTGCATATTTCATTTTCAAAATAAAAGTCTCAGGTCCCTGTTTTTTGATGTTGTTATAGAAAAAGTCTATACAGAAATGAATATGTAAATTTGGTTTCTATTTTTGAAAAATAAAAAACGCAAGGTGTCTTGCACTTTTTTGACAGAAAATGCAAGGTGACCTGCATTTTTCTGGTTTTGGAATTTTTTTCGAAATTTTGAAAAGCGCAAGCTATTTTACGCTTTCTATTTTTGAACATTTTGAAATTTTTGAAAAATGCAAGCTAGTTTGTGCTTTCTGATTTTGAAATATTTTCAAAATTTTTGAAATTTTCAGAAAAAGTTGCAAGCTAGTTTGCGCTTTCTGATTTTGAAATATTTTTAAAATTTTGAAATTTTCAAAAAAAAATTAATGTTTAAAATGCGCAAGCTAATTTGCGTTTTTTAATTTAGAAAAAACAGAAACCTAATTTACATACTCATTTCTACATGGATTGTTTTTATAACAACAACAGAAATAAAGATCTTTCGTGCAAAGCCCCTCTCATTTTTCTTTCCCACGTTGACCGCTTTTAAAATAGAGAACAACTATGGTCGGAAAGGTTTTCATGTTCAGCTTAAGAGAATATAGCGAGGTTAGATATGTGAAAATTAAATTTGTTAAGTCACTGTATTCAATACAATCTGTGTCAATCACAAGCAAGACCGGTCTATGGGTTGCCCTAGACAAAGCATAAATAACCAGTAGAAAGTAGCGAAAAAGAAAAATCATTGGTTGCAGGAATTGAACCAACAACCTCATAAAGATAAGTATACAACCAATCAAGCTTATAAATCTTTTCAAATTAATATTCACCTTGGACGTATTTCATGTACAGCTATCGAGTTTATGACTTTAGTATTCACTTTTCCATGGAATTTGCATATTTAATTCATGCACAGAGGGGAGGGTGGTATCTTTCGTTCTCCTTGGTGCCCAAATATAAAGCAGTGCAAAACGGGCTATGAGCTTCTTTTTATCCATTCTTCATTTTGCCCAGTACTATAAATTTACACACTTCAAAATACCCACCAATTATTTTCGTGCTACCCATTCAGCAAACAAATTCATACTGCCGAACGGCTTTCCATTGCCGAACGGTCTTCTACTGCCGAACCTAGCTCGACATTTTTCAAATTTTTATACTGCTTTCTGCTGCCATATATGTTGTTTTGAAAAAACCAAACAATCTTTCGAACGGTCCTATATTGTCGTTCGGGGTAGTACGGTACCGTCCATACTAGGTAAAATGAACACAATCTTTTTTTTTCTTTTTTTGATAAAATGAAGTCCATAACGTGGTGCATTTAGCACCGCTCCAAATATATGTTTCTTCCATTTTATTTACCTCCTTTGACGTATGTGTATCTCAACCTAAGCATTAACGGGTGTTTCAATGCTGTAAATGTATTTCTTTAGAAAACAGTTTGAAATCAATGTAGTATAAAATGTTGTATTGGAATTTACTTTGCAAACCGTGGAATATTTCATTCAATAAGACAAAATGAATGAAGCACACAGTAGTTACATGTACGATAATTACAAAATATCACGTTTAAATGGGGTGAGAAAAATAAAGAGTTTAAGTACTGACAATTGACAACAACTGTAATGTCATAATAAACAGAGAAACCTTCTATTTCGATGGAAATTAATCGATAAAAGGAGTGAATGGGATGAAAGTAACTATATAGTACTGAATGGACATAATGTAAACAATATAGATACAAAAATTTGGACAGCGGCTATCGTATTAGACATAGAAGAAAGAAGTTATAAAGTAGTCGCAGGTCAAAGTAGTTGTTGGTTCCATGGTTATGTCTTCCTTATATTATCCTTGTTTCTTCCACGACTCTTCTTCATGAGTTCATCCTTCTTTGCATCAATCTGGAAAACAGAGCAATAAGTTATTTGATGTTCAAATAGTGTACCATATTAATTGTCAATGAGATAGTATCCCTATGACCATTCCAACTTGGCTCTAGATTTATCTCCCACGGAGTAGGTAGTACCATCAACTTCTTCTTCAGAAACTCTTTTGTTCTGCAAAGAGCAAGTATGGTAACTATGAGTAGTTTGTTAAAATCTATGTTATTCTCCTACTTAAGCGTGGCTCGCCTGGTCTTTGCTTTCCTAGCATACATACCACGTCTTTCTTATCCATATTATATACCACCACACTGGTTTTACCAAATAAATCAAGTAGTTAAAACATAGTATGTAACACCCAATAAACATTTATAAGAAATAAATTACTTGCATCTAAGTACCATTTAAAAAAAAATGTTAATTAAATAAGATAAGGATAAAAATGAAAATTATGTGAATATCAAAGTTTGACCACGAAAGTTATGTCGTTGCGTTCGTGGCAATTTTTTGATCAATTTTCATATATAAAGTTTTGAAAACAGAGCTCAAATGAAAAAATTATTTATATTTGAAGTTTTCGGGTTCAAATTCAAATTAATAATTAATTCCAAATTTTGAAATTTAAAAATTAACAACCAGTTGATGATAAATGGAAGCTTCCAGCAAAATTTTCTTTTAGGGTTTTTTGGATTGTAATTACTAGTTTTCTCCCTTAGGTTATTGGAAAAGCCCAAATAGCTAAAGTAATAAGCGAACGCAATACGATGAGTCCATATTAGAACATTAAGATAGTAATAGAATTTTGAATTTTAAATAAAATGGGTACTGTTTCTAATATTATATTTTATAATTCCGCTGTGAGTTTATAAATGTGTAGATAAATAACTCTGTATTGTTCTTTATACCAACCAACAGCCATTCTTGAAATGAGTCTTAAGTTTCAATGAGTCTTTTCTGGATCGAAAATTAGACTTGTTTCAAGGTAGGTTGTTACATAGTACTACAACAAACATATTCAACAATGCAGTTCAGAAATTAAAGTTGAAACAAACAGCTTATTCCCCTTTGTTTAATTGCTTGATAAAAACATATTAAAGTTGTTGAAAAAACAAATAAAGGGCTGAAGAAAGTTTAAGGTCATACCTAAAGTAAATTGCTACATCGACAGTATGTATCATCAATATAAATAAACGTATTTTTTTTTTACCAAACTATATTTACACTCACATACTTATATTAGATAACTGAACCAAGAACCGAAAATTTAAAGTCCAAATTAATATCATTCTATAGCGCCAAAGGTGGAGCATTAAAGAGGTTATTCAACTGCATAAATTGTTCATTTACCTCGACTGTCGTAACTTAATAGCTGGCAAGAATTTCAGTTAAAAAATGTAGCTATTGATCCCTTCACTTCTGAAAAAACACATAATTTACCGCTAGAGTACATGTCAGCCATACACCAATCTGCGTAAACAAATGCACCGGGTTACTTCTCTAATGTAGGATGTGCGTTATTATCTTACTTCTGTTAAAAAAGTATAGCTAAAAAATATATCAACATTCAATGGTCCATGAAGTTAGCTTTGTATATTCATGTAATTTTAAACTATGTTCTGCTCACAAATTAAAACTATGAATATTAGTTAGCACATACAAAACTGAGTTACTTGAAAATCACTGATTGATTGAACTATACAAATGGTAACTACACCAAGCGCTAACAATGCCAGTGGAAAAAGCAGTAATAAAATCTTTAGTTTGAACAAATAAGGGGTCAAACTGTTAAGCATAAACTGATTATACAACAACAACAACAACTAAACCATTATTCCCAAACAAGTTGAAGTCGGCTAGAGATGGAACCCAAAACTAAATGAAAAAATCAATTTAAAAGTTATAATAATAACAATAGCAATAACAATAATAAAATAAAGTCAAATAAATAAATTAATAATAATAACTAAGTAAAGTAAAATAAAATAAAAATATATATGTATATATATATATATAAGAGGAATGATAATAATAATACTAATAGCGATAATGATACTAATAGTAATATTGGTCAAAGACCAAATCTACGTCTTAGGCTCATGTTTCCTAGTCCTATAGTCTAAAACTTATAAAACTCAACGCTCATGGTTTTGGTACGTGAATCGCTAACTTCCACTCGCTCTGATCCGTCACCAGCTCTTCGGATATACTCCAATCCTTCAAATCCCTTTTTACTACTTCCTCCCATGTCAACCTTGGTCGACCTCTACCTCTCTTTGAGCATTCAACACGGCCTATAATTCCAACACGCACAGATGCCTCGGGCGGCCTTCGTTGAAGATGTCCAAACCATCTTAAGCGATGTTGAATTAGCTTCTCCTCAATTGGTGCTACTCCAAGTTTATCACGTATATCATCATTTCTAATTCGGTCTCTTCTTGTATGGCCGCAGCTCCATCGTAGCATACGCATCTCCGCTACGCTTATCTTTTGGACGTGTTGGCTTTTAGTAGACCAACATTCTGCACCATAAACTGATTATACAAAAAAAAAAGTTCGACTAATATGTAAGTTAGTTTTTGGTTATAGTGGTATAACATATGGGATAACAACAATTTTATCCAAAAATTGTATGAAGCAGCCAAAAATTAGAATGATTAGGGCATAAAAACATTTAGACGACTATTTCATACTACCCATGTGATCATAAGTTGGATTATATGTTTGATGGTATTGTACATACTAAATGGAAAAGAATAGAAAGGGAAAAGAACAATAGATTTAACAAATAACATGAAATTATCTGTACGCATAAAGTGAAAAATTAGAAAAGGAATTCACGTAGTTATCATAAGTTCGACATAAACAGGTCATGTCAGAAATGGTTGAAAACTATAATAAAATAGATATTTATTAAATAAATCAAACCATTATGTAAACTACCAATAAAAAGTAGGAGAAATACCATGATCATACCAAATAGAAGGGCCCGTTTGGTTTTGTTTTGAGTTTTGTGTTTTCAACATATACTATAAAATACAAAAAAAACATGAGAAACTTTTATACAATTCTTAGTCATTACAACGATGGACGTGAAATGGAGGAAAGGAATTGTTTTCTGTCCTTTTGTTATGTCTCAAAACACGAAAAATTAAGTAAACTTGTTTTCTATTTTCTATGTTAATTTCATTTTTAGAAATTGTGTGTTTTCCAACAATGCATAAGAAATGCGTATTTTTGTTTAGACGAAAATACAAAACTAAAAACAGCAAACCAAACGGGCCCAAACTTTCTTTAAAATGAAATACGCTGGTTAGAAATCAACCACATTTGAAAATGTAGTTTTAAACTACTACTAACTTTTAAGCATATAGGAGTATAATATAACTGTAGAAGAAAAATAATATTGCAACGATAGAAATTGCAACATAATTTTAATAATGAATGGTTCGATAGCTACTACCATAGGATGAGGTATATTTATCTGCAACTCCGCTTTGTATAGTTAAACATTTCATTGTTGATTATTGAGAAAAAATAAATTGCATAATTACTGATGTTATACCATGATATTAAAACCCAGAAATTATAAACATGCTATTTTACTTCAATTCGTATAATATAACATAAATTGGCTGATACTACAAAATTTTCAACATGGTTCTCTAACACGACCTTTATCCCAATAAGTACAGTCTGACATGTACTTCCCTTATTCCCTAACAAAACACATAAATTTACTACCAACTCTACTATGCAAATCATAAACTATGAAAAACACATGGTTACTACGTGACCAGGAATCAAACTGGCATGGGATCAGTTCGTGAAAAAGAGAACTTGGGAGCACATTATTTGCTAAACAAACCAGTAATTAACATTCATACCAACTGAATCAAATGTTCAATTAACCAAATCTGTCGTGACGTAGTGCTGGCAGGATTTTCTATTAAAATGCCTACCACCTGCTTACTTCACTTGTGGAAAAGTACACATTCAGCTGGTGGAGTAAATTGCATCCATACAACAGTCTGCATAAACAAAAGCACTGTTTCACTTATTTGATGCAGCATTTGAATAAGGAGCATAATTCTGGTAAATGACTTCAATTGAAAAACAAATCAAGAATAATTATTTCACAAACCAACACTGTAATTTCCTATATGATTCAAATATGTTATACCTCGTAAAATCAAATTTATATATTATTTCCTTACTCATGCAAAACTGGGTTAATTTAATTTAAATTGCTGCTTATGCAATAGAAATGGTAAATAAAGCAAGCGCTGAAGACCAAATGATAATACCAAATCTCAACTAAAATGAAATTAAGTTATGATAATGCAGTAAAAAATGAATAACATATAACAATCTGTTTAAAAACTGTTTCATAACGCACTTTTTTAACAATATGGATCATCAATGTGATACCACTATCTGTTTTAAATGGAAAATAGGAGAAGAAAGGGAAAAACAATAGATTTAACAAATAGTATTCCCCTCACCAAAATTAACTGTATTTGATGAATGGTATTTGATAAATTTTGAAAACAATTTTTTAAGATTCATGAAATCTAAAATTAATATGATAACACATTATATAAATATCAATTTATTACTTGCTACAATATATCTTTTTGAACAATTCAATAATTTTTTATGTACTTATCAAAACTTGGATGTTGATGAATACAAAAAACTTATCTAAACCTCGCTGGTTCATAGCACAATAATATATTCTTTACCATGAATAAGATAAAAGTATAATTAGTTAACATGTAATGATATCATGATGCATGAAAATAGAACGAATAATGACGATATATCATGTTCATCAGTCGATTCCCTTTTTTATGCAAGTAGTTTGGTGTTTTTATCACCGGTTCAAACAAA
The DNA here is from genome assembly GCA_030737815.1 of Allium fistulosum. NCBI lineage: Eukaryota > Viridiplantae > Streptophyta > Magnoliopsida > Asparagales > Amaryllidaceae > Allium > Allium fistulosum. The sequence goes on along the minus strand of CM060905.1, from coordinate 861,468,657 downwards.
TCTTCTTTGACAACATCAAATAAAAATTCATCAGACCGAGAGGATACACACACATATACATACATGCATACATATACACACACACACACATACATATATATGTGTGTGTGTGATGCCTATCCACGTGTAAATTTGGAATTTAGACGATATACTATAATAATTTAAATTTTAGATTAAGTTTATTCTTTATTAGAACTGAATTTTAAGATACATGTATTCATCATGTTAACAAAACCATTGTATGCTTCATAATGTGTTTTGACATGTTGAAACCTCAAAAAGTAATTTTTTAAGACCTAATAGTAAATCTAGCCACCATGATATCGCACCATTAACCATGTGTAATAAAATTGAGCCCAAACTTGAACTAATATACTTGAAATTAATGATGTTATGCAAATAAGAGACATGATTAGTTGTAAAACTATTAAGATTTAACAAAAAAGATCCTACCAATACAACCTTCAAATACAAGAAAAAAATTGAGAAAAGTTAAGTTTTAAAATAAACATCTTTAACAGCTTGAAACTACCGCTTTCACAACGACAACTAAATATATGTATGGAATATCTATTTTATGAAAAAGATGATTTGCCATTTCATAATATTCATTTTACAACCATATGGATCATCAATGTGATGCCACTGTCTTTATTAAATGGAAAAGAAAAAAAGAAGGGGAAAACCAATAGATTTAACGAACAACATGCAAGGATTTGTACACATAAACAAATACGTCGAAAATGAAAATTGCTTGGTTTACATATATAATACATAAAAGCTAATGTCAAACGGGGTTACGAAGAAAAACAAATTGACATACACTAATCACATCAAACTATTCCGTAAAAATCAAGTGATAAGTTGGAGAAATATCATTTTTGTTGCTTGTACCTAATCCCAATTATAACAGTTCTCCATTATGACTTTCATCCCCAACGGTAAAGTTTCCTACTCAATTTTACCCATGAAGACCGAAACACATAAACTTACTGCATTCCCACCTCTGCATATGTTAAAGTCTGGAAATAGCATGGCTTTTACGGAACCAGCAATCAATTTGGTGTAATAAAATTAAACCAAAGTTGAAGTAATAGGCCTAAATTGTGCGATGTTACACAAATAATAAACATGATTATTTGTACAACTAATTGAGATTTACGGGAAAAAAATTCGTGCCACAAAAACCTTAAAAAATAATCAAAACATTTGTTAACAATTAAGGGTTGATAACCATGGCTGACAACATGAAACAACCGCTTTCACAAGGAGAACTAAATATATGTCTGGATAATCGAAGTTACAGAAAAGATGATATGTGAAATGACTTAGTTGGAGAATGAAATATATTGGTATAGCGGATCAATGCCCTACCCAACCAACCAAACCCTAACAATTATGCCATCAGATTTATGCACAATCCAAAAATTGAAAGGAAAAAATCGAATGTACAATATGTAGGGACAACATATCATCAAATTATGTTATACCACACATCGTAACCTAGACGTGTTCAGATTCATACAGAAACCCCAATTCGAGTACAAATAATTCCAAAACTACTAACCTGGAAAACCCTTGTTTCGAAATTATGGTTAAACCAACGTATGGAGAACGTGGACGCAAACAACATTGTGGTAAGATCAGTCAGTATGTAAAGAGATGTAAGCAACAATAGGTTGCTTACAACATGGAAGAAGAAATCGGGAAGATGAGGAGGTAAAAAAAGAGTTGTATGAGATACACACTAATGGCATTTTCATTTGGCAGTATATGTTGGAACGCAGCGTAAATTTTTTTTTATCTAATTTCAAATGGCAGCATATGGGTAAAATGGAGTTTGCAGCGAAATGTATTTAACACGATTGGACTCTAAATAATGGTCAGAGTGAAAAAAAAACAATAAAGCGTGTATCAATGAAAGAAATCTAGTAAAAGCATGTGCCAATTAATAGTTTACTTTGGAACAAAAACATTGTTTAGAAAAAGACGGGTGTCATCCTATAAATGTTTGTTTTTTTTATTTCCTATTTAAGTAATAGATTTCAACTGGTATTTGATAGAAATACTGAGTGCATAATATGCGACAACCGTTCTACACCTCCAATACCCAATATAACCGGTAGAGTGCACTGTAACGGTACCCAACCGATGTAGGATGATTGTCAAGTGGTAATGTAACAAATCAATCGCATAATTTGTCTTATATCTCACAGCGCAGGATAAAGTGTAATAAAAACACAAATATAAAACAAACAAGACATATATATAACTATACAAACCAGAATAAATCATAGTACATTGGTTCATCACAGTTATACAAAGCAAAAATAGCAGAGTTTATACATCTCAATACATAATATAAACTCTAATAACTATCTCTCAAATATACAAAGTACTAAAATAGTTCCACGGTACTACACAATGGAATGTAAGCGATAATAAGCTCCAAAAATAGATATATGAAAGCATAGCCTCCTGCCTGTTCTCCGTATAGCTCTATGCGTTGTCCTATACCTATTATCTCTAATCTACTTATTTAAAAGTATTTGAGATAATATGAAGCAAAACATAAAATCTCAAATTAGACAACAGTTTGGTATGAGCGATATATCATCTCAAAAATATATATAAACCTGTATATAGCAAATAAGGAATCATGGTATGCAGAAGCATGTCTGACCTGTACCTGCATCCAAAAAGTTAGCACATAATGATGTATGCTAATCTATTATCATCATCATATGTGTATACTACGAGCCAAAGTATAGTGTCGGCTGTCTAGTCATCTAAGTCAACAAGACCTACATCATGTGACATCCCTAATACAGTGATAAAGCAAACATAGAAAACATCGCATCCATCAAACAATCCTCACATCACTTGTGTGCGTTGGATATATGATAATTGTATGGCATCATCATAAGACAAAGACCAATGGAAATCTCGGCTTCTTGGTGCTCGACTCCATGCCATTTCGTAAGGCCACGAACTAGAATCCTATCAGAAAAGTCAAATCAACGGTCATAAGATTTGGGATACAACCATAAGCTAGGTGGGTGCCCCCACTTACCCCTCTTCATGAGCACATTTTGAAACCTCCAAATATCAATGATCCCTTATGAAAGCTCCTTCATAATAGAACACAATCAATGTTCCACTTCATTCATCTCCATAGTAGAACACTTCATCATTCTACCTATAAGTTCCCGTCATCGAACTTGTCCTTATGGATCACCGTCACAGCCATTATCATCCAATCGTCTAAGTTTCTTACTTCCTCAGTTGCCATACGAACCCGTAAGTCATCTCAAGTGGTTCCGGAGTCGCTCAAAATTCACCATAAGTCAACCTCAAACTTTCTCGTAGCAACCACTCATTGTTCCCGGAGTCACCCACTTCCATACCCAAAATTTCACCCAAAAGCTCCCAATGCCTAGGTTTTCCCAGTTATTTCCACGGTCGACCTGGAGTCATAGGGTCACTGGATAGAAGTAGCACCCAAAGATTTCGAGTCGGGTACCCATCATCGAACCAAGCTACCATACTTCCCTAGACCGAAGCTCCCTTTTGCTCTTCTCAGAGTCTCCTCGTCTTTGACCCAAAGTCCACCACTGGACAACGTTTCTTGTAAAACACCTATACCCGACTATATTTCCACCACCGATTATGCCATAGTCGAGCATACCATGTGTCGAACACCCTTTATATAGCATTTCCAGCACTTTAACAGTCACATCGATTCAATCGCTGCACTTACCTCCTCAACCCGTGTGTAATGCCCATGCATCGACACAATCCCAAACACTCTAGAGTCAATCCATCGAAGCCCAATCCTATGTTAACTACCTTTAACTCGCTCGGATGATCCTTTACAACCATTCAACATATAAAACAACATCAATACATATTAACAACATTCAAACATCGTCATACATCAATACATGGAAAATCATTTCAAAACACATCTAACATAGCCTAACATCTATATAAGCAATCCCACGTTAAAAAAACATAATTAAATCACTTTAAATCATTTCAAATTTCTTTTTACTTCGGATTTAATTTCAAAATAGCATCAAAATATATATTTTTTTACTTTAAAAATGGATCCAAAACATGTCAAAATATATGGATACGTACATAATAGGTTATGAGATGATAAATCACTCACCACCCAAAATCAATTAAACAGAATGCAAACATTACAGATTCGAGAATAAACAGAAAAGCCATCAAATTTCTCTTCTAAACATGTAGATTTGGAAGTCTCTTGCAAATCTCCTAGCTAATATACACTTAATATATGGATTTGGCTTGGAAGAGATTTGAAGTTGTTTTAGCTAAAGAGAATTTTGATGGAGGTTTAGATCTATTTTGGGAAGATGGAAATGAATTGGGGAATACCGTGGCAGCCAGTATTTGAACAAATCCCGAAATGGGTCACGACCCTAGTATAGGCTTGTGCTAATTACCCCTTATAAGCTTTCAGAAAATGTTAAATTTTAAATATCCATATTTTTCAAACCATGAGTCCAAAAATCTATGATGACCACTCTACGAAAAGAGAAACCATCATACCTTTCATCTAGAAGTGGTTTCAAGACTTGATTCGGCACCTATAAAAAGTTATAGCCGTTATAAGTTTTCAAGTGTAAAGTCGTCCATAATTTTCCCGAGGGTCAAAAATGTACACACTCAACATTATCGAATGTTATAGTATCATATGACCCAATTTAGGTTTGAAGATCATATTTTATGATCCTCTGATACGTAAAATGTGGTTCGTTACATAATAGCACCTTACTACTCGAATATGTGAAACCCATGAGAGCGAGAGAGTAAAATTATGATTGGGCAAGAATAGATGTTCTAATCCCAATGTGTCGGGTATGCCTCTTGATTTTTAGGCTAGACAAATGAATACACTTATATGGAATCCTGCCTCGACTATACCATTCCTCCACTACGATTAGATCTCATACAAAGCACGTTTAATATCCACAAAGCATATTTTAAGGAACAAAGCGTTAAAGGTAAATTTGACACAGTCTCAAAATAGATCCAGATTAGTTGGAATATATGTTAAGGTCGGAAGATGCACCTTGGTCGAAATTGCATCTCAATTTGAGCGACAAATGGAAAGATACATTCATCCTAAAATCGTTCCAATAACTAACCGATTTGGGATCCACCTTGGAGATCTAATATCTACTTCACTCAAATGAAATATCCAAAGGCGTAGGTGTTTTACTCGATGATACAAAGATATTGGTCCAAGTTCTACTCAATTTTGAATTAAAACAAAGAAGTTATGGCACAAAGAAGATTGGTATGGAGAGGAACAACAAAAATGACCTCATAAGGAGTAAGTGTCGAACAGGGAAAGCGGTTTGGTAGGAAGTAAGTGTCGAATAGGAAAAACAGTCTGATATGAAGTATGTAATAAATGGTTTCTACCTAACCATTTCCTATCTAACCGTTTACTACCTAACTTTTTCCTACCTAATAGTTTACTACTAACCTTTTCGTAGCTAATCGGATACCACTGAACCGAATTGGTCATACATAGAAAGTGTCTAGTTTGTAGGAACCTCACACCTATAATTACCACGTGATTGAATAGAATGGAAGACAAGTTCGAAGCACGAGAAACTACCAGACCGGATTAATTGACTCGAATTTCTACAGCATTTGGGATGCCAAGGAATCATCTTAATCTTATCAAATCACCTTCAATCATCTAGTTCACCATCCAACATATGTTAGAACATTCGTGGTCAGCAGCAGATGAAATGGGTAGATTTAAAAAAAATTCCCTGATTGGATCTTAATAGGCCTACAAAATCTAATTTTAATACCGAATCCAATGTATATGATTTTAATAAAATCATATTTAGTTAAGATTGTTTTATTCATAATTAATCAAATCTATGTTAATTAAGCATGTTATTTGAATAAGTATGAATACATCAAATATATTCATAACTTTAAATGGTGTGACATACATGGTAAACATATAGCGAGTGTAATTGTTTGATGTTTAAGGATGGGAACAAATATGAAATTATATCTAGTTATAGCCATATAAATATCTAAAATAAAAGAGAGAGAAAGGTGACATTACTGATTATTATGCATTTCCTCTTTTGCAACATTAAATTGATATTCAATCTAATCAATATACAAGAGATGATGTGTAACAACAATATGTTTAAAATGACAAAAGAAACAAACAACAACATGGCCAATATATACATGTGTAGATATTGGGATTTATATCTACCATGTACATATTCACTATTTATATATATATATATATATGTTGTTGCCTTAATTTTAAATTGTTCAATGAAAAACAAGTTTAAGGATAAAACTGTTTCAAAAATGCATGCCTTAAAATATAAAATATGAATACGCACATATATAACAATTAAGCCAAACTAATTTTCAATTGGTCAGTACAAACAACAATATTACATTAAACTTTTCTAATGTATTTGCAAATATATATATATATATATATATATATATGTGTTGTGTGCTTGATACATAAATAAATAAATATAATTTTAGCCTAAGTTCTTTTTTTAAACAATCAAAATACTATAAAACCAAAATTGCATAAATCAGACTAAACAAGATATCAACATTCTCAGTATTTTAGGTTAACAAAAAATCAAATAGAAACAACTAAATTATTAAGTTATGTAATACATCTAGAATATTATTATGGGTAATACTGTAATATAAATTCAACATAAAACATAGTTTTATGCATATATAAATTTTGGTTTAATTTATTAAGTTAAAACATACCACATCATGCAACAAGTTATTTAAATTGTACTACTGAATCTAAATAAAGGTGAGGTAATAATATGTTCATATAAAATTATATTAGGGGATTTTCACTTCAAGGGCTTATTTGTGCAGGTAATAAGTTTTAAGGACACTATTTCTAAATAATTAGTTTTAAGGACATTTTATAGGAAAAAGATAAAAGAATTTATCATTTTCAGTTATACAGAAATAATGATAAAAAGATTTATCATTTTCCTATATAACTTAAAAAGATAAATGAATTTATCATTATCCTGTAAATTATCCTTAAAACTAATTATTTAGAAGTGTTGTCCTTAAAACTTATTACCCTGAAAATAGAAGCCCTTCAACATAATTTCCACATTATGATAAGTATATTATATCCAAAAAAACCAAATATAGATTATACCATTATGACCTACTAATTAGGGACACTTTGATTTACAAATTCCTCCTTAGATTCTTGAATAAGCACCCAACTTCGATAAGGATGAACCACTTTATTAGATTTTATTTGACATAATTTTGGGCAAAATGAGGAGTAAATTTTTGGCCACAAAATAGATGGAAGAGGTAACCATGGATGAGGAAATAAGGAGGGAAAGAAAATTAAATGAGGAAATGAACCTTGAGAAATTTGTTTGAAGGAAAGAATATAAATCTTTCCCATTCTTTCTTTAAAAACTTACCCTTTTAGTTCCTAATTAATTTTCAATCAATCTAATCCTTCTCTCTTCCTTTGCATGGCTGGCCAAGCATATTCCTTTACATGGATTAACTTCACAAAATGTCCATTAAGTAATTAACTGTATTTAAAGCCCGTCTGAATACATAACGATATCGTATATCGATACGTGCATATATAACTCATATATATACATCCAAAAATTTATTGACGGCGCCTAAAACATAAAATAAATTAATAATAATATTTATTACATATTAATTAATTTAATTAATTTATAACATTTTACAAACTAATTAAATCGCATGGTTATTCGGAGAATTCGTAAATGCGGGTCAGAGACTCAGAGATGTGAATTTAGTCAGCGATTAATATTTAACAATTCATATATTAACTTTCACACGCCACCTTAGCCATTATTGTAATAGATTAGCTGAATTCATCGCTTGCATTACTTTTCAACAAAATTCAATTTCACATTTTTGTTAGGCGGTACCATTTAATAATGATAATATACACACGTTCTTTTCGTCAAAACTATATCACCGTACGATATATGTAAGTTGGTATCGGTAAAATTTCCGGTATTAACCACATTCAACTTAGTTAGTCCCAAAAACAAAGTCTTTGGTTCAATAATAACATTTGTTATTAATCGTTCTACTATAGCTAGAGATTTTGAATTTGAGTTGACTATAATTGATCGTGGTATTAACCTCATACAACTAAGGAGATGAATTCTCTATTTAACAGTGATTCTATTCCACCGCTTCAATTCGAACCCAACTATAGTTGCTCAGTGGATCTCCATGCAATGATTTAATTATAATCAAAATGGAGTATTCACATTAAAATTCCATAGTGTCCTCAAGTCGAGGGAACTCTATAACATCGTCACACCGAAATTTCCTACCTGTCCTAGTTGTGATAAACCAACAAACTCTTATATGAGTCATTCCATAGTTATCCAACAACTACAAGTATGTAGCTCCTTAGTGCCCCTAGTGGCCATGAGTAATACACTTCATATCATTTGGAGAGCGTTATGCACATCAGTCTCAATGGATGTATCGATATCCTTTCTTGAAATATCTTGGCTAAGAATATTTAAAACAAAATACTGTTTTATTTTGTGATTAATTACTTATGAGTGCAACGCAACTACAATCACATAACATTTTATTTAAGTATTTTTTTATTAATATATTTTAAATTAATTATTTAATTAGTTATATTACAATATAATAAAGTATATAAAAGAAAACAAACATTATTAGTATGAATAAGGTTGATTATAAGGTCAGATATATGTAACAAAATACATAACTTCCCCTAGGGTATACCACTAACTTTTTCAGTATCCCACTTGCACTTAGGGTAAACTACGGAATATTAATCACATTCCTCCAACCAGTTCAAAACTGATCGAGCTATTCCCTTAATGTATAGATACACTATATTGTATTACTATCTACTCTATCAGCCAACATGTCTTCGTCATTCATAAACTGCCTTTATCATGTATGGCTTTCGAAGTATGTGTCTAAACATCTTATGAGCTCTAGTTTCTTTTATGATCTTATCATGACATTGTTTTCACAAAACAATACCATGGAATTCTCAACATTTGGAATCACTCCTAGCTCAGTTATAAATTTATGCATTTATTATGGCACTATTCCGACGATGTATTTAAACCTTCGGTTAAATCAGCAACCACCGCTTATTTGGAACATTTTTAACTTAATGCTTTTTTAACTAGGTTTGGACATGAATTAGGATTGACATACTATATTTGATATAATTTATGAAGGTCGAGTCTAAATACTCCTTCATAAGGAGTTCTTTATTCCCATAAACAATTTTCCAGTATTTCGTCAAATACTTGAGAATACTTTTAACTACCATTTTAGCAATATTAATTTGGATTTGATACTTGCTTCATGTATCAAATACATAAGCAAAATGTAATATTGTATATAATACAACATGTATGTTAATTCCTATTGCCAATGCACAAAGAATCCAATTTACATGTCTAAATTAAACATTTAATTATGGTGTTTGTGTATATCATTTGGGACATTTCCAACATCATTTTATATTGATTTTAAAAAATGTCATTTCAAATCATATGCCAATAATTAACAACAAAACTAAAACAGATTTTAACATGAGTACATTGTTTAATAATCGGTGGTTTCTTGTTTTCTTATATTTTTATAAATATCTTAGTACCTTTTAATGTTCTATCTTTAGACAGATGCTTCCCCTGCAATTTGACAGGAAATCAAACTATTTGATTTTTCTATCAAAATACTTGCTTAATTCTGGTGCTTGTCAAATGATACCGTCGTATTAATTCTTGGATCTTATCCCATAACTTACATACTTCGTTGTCACTCCACTGACTTCGAGACATTTTGTTTATTATGTGCACATAGTCTATTCTTAGTCATTATTTAGAAGTTTTTGTTTCAACGTAGATATGCCAGAATCCAAAACCATAATGGAAAGATAATTTTTCGAGTCAAATCCGAATTAACTTAAGCACATCGAAAAGCGAATCTATTACATTAATTTCAACAATTAAAATTTATGATATTATTCTAATCAAGTTGCTTACTATATTCCAACTACATAAGTCTTTAGAATGAAGACACATTTATGACCGTTGGATTATATCCCTTTAGGTCAACTATCAAAATCATATTTTGACGATGTACTTGAAATCCATTTTGGATTTGCGCCTTGTGACATATGATAGAGTCAATACTCTTCATGGCTTATTGATATTTGAGGAAATATTTTTCTCAATAATAATGAGAAACCCATAGTATTTTTTTGAAGTGTGAGAATTCTTATTAGACATTCTAATAGGTCGCATCTGTTTTAGGCTTGGTTAATTTATATTTCACCTTATAAACCCAGTTTCTATGTTAGATTCTTTGGATTATATCCAAGTCAATTATACTATCACAAATTTCTAAAATAAATTCCTTCATTATGAAGATGACATTTCTTGAAACAATAATTGTTTCTCGATACATCGGAATGGGCTTATAGATTCTTTTTATGAACTTACTTTTATACTTATACAAAGAGGATTTAGTTTTGAGTCTACAACCTTATCATCAACTAAATTAGGCAACCATACATCACAAACAATTTAAGATTGTAGCTTCGTTTTCATTTCATGTTTTATGTGATTTCGTAAACCATGCTTTAGATGAAATTATTTTTAAGATATGTACTTATTATTAAGTATATATCCTTATAGAAAAATTTACCCCAAATTCACTTATCGTACTTTGTCTAATGAAGTCTAACTACTCCTTATTGATACATCATTATGTATCATAAGAAGGAATGAAGGTGTTTAGTGACTTCTCACTAATTGTAAATTAAACTGGAGGAAGCTCCAGGTTAATGGTAAAACATTGGCCCTCTTTGTCATAAAAGCCAAGAAACTCATCGACACCTTCACAGACTTTAAGTTAGAGCTGATCCCCATGAGAGGAAAACCAAGGTCGATCTATCGATCAAGGCGGCAAGCAATCTTGAAGAAAGCATCCCCTGGGTTCGAATGGAGGTGCGAGCTACTGCCTACTTTGAATTAAGGGTAACCGCTATGGAAATTGATGAAGCCCGAACTGATTCTTGGATAACCCCGATGTTGAAATACCTCACGAAAGGCCAACTGCCCACTAAAGAAAAGAAGCCTAGAAAATTCTATATCGGGTGCACTATTATACCATCATGGACGGTAAGCTCTATCGACGGTGATACTCAACTCCTCTTAAGGGCGTGTGATAAGCAAGGAAGCCAACTACCTATAGGAGGAACTGCACAAAAGCTTCTATGGTGATCTTGCCGGTGGGGCAAAGCCTAGCCAAGTAGACTGATCACCAAGGCTATTACTAGCCCACCATGATCAAGGACGCAATGAACTACGTTAGGAAATACGATCAGTGTCAGCGGTTAATTAAGATTGCCTTATTCATAATTAATTAAATCTATGTTAATTAAGCATGTTATTTGAATAAGTATGAATATATCAAATATATTCATAATTTTAAATGGTGTGACATTAATGTGAAACATATAATGAGTGTAATGTTTGTTATTTAAGGATGGGAACAAATATGAAATTAGATCTAGATATAGCCACTTAATATCAAAAATAAAAGAGAGAGAAAGGTAACATCATTGATTGATTGTACATTTCCTCTATTGTGAACATTGAATTATAACCACACCTAATTAATATATAAGAGATGATGTGTAACAGCAATATGTTTAAAATGACAAAAGCAACAGATAATAACATAGTAAATATATCCATGTGTAGATATTGGGATTTATACCATGTATATATTCACTTATGTATATATTGTTGCCTTAACTTCAAACTGTACAATGAAAAAAAATCTAAGAATGAATTTTTTTTATATAAAATGCAAGCCTTAAAATATATAATATGAATATACACACATAACAATCAAGGAAAAATAATTTTTGATTAATTCAAAACAAACATCAATATTACATTAAACTTTTTGTAACAACCCGATTTTTCGACGCCCGAAAGTCGACATCAATACAACCACTGTATCAACTGCCGAACTATCGAATGCCGGAAAACCAAATTGTTAGGGTTAAAGAAGAAGAGGTAGAAGAAGAAAATAGAAACAAGAAACAAAAACAATATCAGAATCTCACATTCCCAGCGGAACAATATATAATAGATGAATGAATAATCTTTAAAACAAAGAACTATATCAGTTTATACAATACATCATCAGAGTTTACAACAACAACACACATCACTAGACAGTTATATAAACTTGTCCACATAACATAATACACAGCGGAATAATACTAGTATAAGTGATACGTCTTGCCATCCAATTCGCCTCCAGATCTCCACAGCAATCCATCCAGATCCAATTGATAACCTGATTCTAGGCTGCCCGTGTGGAAAATTATGGGCACCCAGAGTTTAGAAAGGGAACAATAAACTCCAGGTCAGTCATGGGACTGGTATGAGATCTTAAAAACAGTTATTTTCACAAAGAAAATAAAAGAAATTTGCAATGCTTTTGGAAAATGAAACTACCATAAGGCCTCCCGCCACACACACAATGCAAACGCAGAATTGGAGGAGATTTCTCCTTATGATAGTCAAACATGCTTGATACGCAAAATCTTTTTAATATTATCATTAGTGCCTAGTGTGGAAAACATCTCGAAAGTATAATATTAATCTTAGCCAGCATACAACCATTATTGTATGCCTACTAGCTACCATGTTTTGTGGCAGGTTACCGCCACGCTGCATGGTAGGTTATACAACTAAACCGTACAAGGTTCGTATTGTTTCTTTGGATTTTCCAACAAATGGTCAGGCTAAGAAACTTCCTATGCCACATGGGTACGCCTCTGGAGGGATGTCCCGAGAACTTAACCAGCTCTCTGCCAATACAAGGCCGGGTTACCTCTGTAACTAGGTAACTACTACTCGAGTATGCCACCCTCGGTCGTTTGCGACCTTTATCCGAGGGCCCTCAATCACAAAGCAACAACCACACAGTAAATGAGATTGCAGCAACCACATAGGTAAAGTATCTGGGCTCCATACCATGATACCACCTTTTTCCAGAAGGAAATGACATACCCTAAAGGGTGTGACCCTCATAACCTTGCCGCATCTTTCCTGTTTCGACCATTTCTGGGGTGTGAGGTTCGATGATGTCTCGTCCACAAAGCTATGCTTTACACGAAAGCCTTGCTTTGATCAACAAATGATTAACAAATGACCATCAAAACACAACAGCACTCATCATGCCACACTACCAAATTGGGAGTATATCACCGATAACCTTCAACTACATAACCTCTGAGCTCGTACGTCTCAGAGAAGGGTGTCAAGCTAAGAGAATAAATTCTCCGCCACCAACAGATATGTATTTGAAAGAAATCTGCTTTATATCTCAAAGTGTAGTGTCAGACATACGACCATACAAGTCTGTTCCGGGTTCGAACAGAATCGAAGGCACTTCGTCCAATAAAGGAAGAAGCCCTTGCAAATCCGGGTATCCACAATCCCGATCGGACTCCCCAACACATGTAGAGATCTCTATACCGGAGCAACTCAGTGCAGAGACATTCGATAGGTTATCCTATTGTTTTCGAAGACACCCGGTCTTCATCACCGTCTTCAATTGCAATCCATAACGTCGTATCATTATTCGGAATGGATTATATGACACAAAGGTCCTCTCCCAGCTAAACCGAATAATGAGCGCTTATTTTAAAAACAAATTCAAGTGCCATTTCTAAGGCAAATATTGAAAGTCGGTTATTTAACTATCAAACAACATTCACAACAATCAAGCCTTAATAATTTCCCCAAATTGTTTATACTGATAGTTGGATATTTTACTATCAAACAATATTCACAATAATCATCCAATCAAAAAAAAATTTCCAAATTATTAAATTTCAAAATATCTTTGCAAGATATATATTTTCCACACTTCATCACTTTGAAAACCAATTTCAAATCACTTTTCACTCGCGGAATAAAATTCCCGATATTATTTATTTCCACTGGAAATCTGCCAAGTCCGAATACTTTAAAGTAATTTAAATCACTTATCCAAAATGTACTTGGAAATATTTTAAAATAAAGCTATCTTTAAACTCTTACTTAACTATTAGTTATGAAAATATTATACTAATATCTCATATAAAACTTCAAGTCCAAACTAATAAAATTAGTAGATAGAGTATAAATATTTTCAAATAACAAACATTTGCAAATCGATTTCCAAATCAATTTTCAACACAAAATCAATTTTTCATTCAAACACCAAATCAATTTTCATATTGATTTTCCAAAGATTTATTTTCCAATACTGAATCAATTATCAAATGGATTTCAAAAAATTTTATCACCTTTTAAATAAATCCCTTTATTCTTTCCAAATTATTTAAAATTCCATTTTCAATAAATTCTTCAACTTTTAAACAATATTATTCAAAACCCATCTATTAATATCTTTTCCCATATTTTGGAAATAATTCGATAAGATTTCAAAAATCAACTTTATGCTTTTAAATTCCTTCTTTTAAATTCACCCAATTCTTTCAAAAGGGATTTACTTAAAATTTCCTACTTTAATTTCAAAAATCCAATTTTATTTATTTCTGGTATCCAACGATACCAAAAATACATTCGGCTAAATTATAGCCTTCAACAAATTCAATCATCAATATAATCATTCACAGATTATCAATAAATCATCACACAACATATGAAACAAATTCATACAATTTGAGGAATCCAGTTGGATCCCTCTAACCTGTTTCCCTGCATTCATAGATGTTAGCACAACAATTAAATACCCATTCCCCTTCGAGGTCGAATATCGCGGTATATGGGATTTATAAAATATCATCCGCTATTATGCGGCGCATAGGGTCTCATCCGCTATATAATGCGGGAAATCAATCACTCCAAATATATATAGATATAGTACTATCATATATACTATCATCCAACAGATAAAATTATTAATTTAATCCAAGCACATCTAACAATTTAAATTAACTAGGCAACAAATTTAAGTGAGAAGATCTCACCTTTAACAATGCATGCAATCCATTTTCCATTCCCGCTTGTTTTCTTTTAGATATTGACCTTGTATAAACATTATAAGGTTTTATTAATATTCGAATTAGTCGAACAATTAATTTTCCTTTTACAAAATTTAATTAACCAATGATTTAATTTTATCGAATGATTTATTTTAAACAAATATTCAAATTTTAAACCGATCTTTATTTAGAATGAGAACATGCATAAGGATCTATATACATTTATTAAGTTAAAAACAAAATTATTTTGTTCCTTAATAAAATTCCTTTTAAATTTTCAAACTCTTACCTATATATATATAAATCGAAAAATCTACATATATGTGCTACTGTATATATTTTTTTCTTTTTAAATTCGCATGCACATATATTTTTAAGTGAAAACAAAAATTCACTTTACTGTTTAAAATTTTAAACCCTATCTGTATATATAAATTTAAATTTAATAAAATAAATAGCCAATACCTATCTGTCAAAAGAGAACCCAGAACCCACTGTCATCACTTATTGGAAGCCGCGACCTTGCTTCCGCGATTCGCCACGACCCTCTTCCTCCCCCAAAAACTAGCTCAGCCAAGTCGCTGTCACTTGTTTTGCCGTCGACGTGCCCCTTGCGAGCTTGAACCTTCCAATAAACCCAAATCGAAGCATTCGACACATCATGAAATCGTGACCACGCGACTGCAATGAAGCCAAACATCGAGCCTCACATGCACGCTCGCGGTTGCCAACCACCCAAACCCCCTTTGCCTCATTCGACGATCGCCGATAACCCACGTGATGCTCAGGCGAGCCGCCGATTTCAGATTAAGGGAAAACGACAATCCCTTGAAATGATCGAATTCGAAATTACAAATGAGGAAGAGGATAGGTTTAGATTTGAAGGGAAATAGGGGAAGAATTAATCGAATGGAAAAGCGATTCGATTTAATTAGCTCGGTCGATTTTGAATTAAAAGGAATTGCGGCCATTTATAATTCAAAGAATTTGATTTTGTATTTAACTGGTTAAGGGCTTGATTTTCTTTTTGAAGAAGGAAGTTCGTTCGGTTATTATAAAATGTAGAAGAAATAATTGCGTGCTATCAGCTGGGAAGGGGGACAAGATAAGATGTTACAGGACGGCTACAGTGGTTTCGAATAGAAAGCAAAAAGTTATGATGGGAAATTATTTCAGCTGCAGTTGACTGGTGTATAAAATTATATATATATTAAATTTTAAAATTCAAATTGTCTCGATGAACGCAACTTGAAATCTCGACCTCCTGTCAAGGCGTGCCGCCAGGCATTTATAATGTTAAACCCCTATTTCGAACATAATGGAAAAGGTTTCGAGTCTTAATTCGATCGTATGGAGAAGATAGCTTTTTGGACCCATTTATTATATTAAATTTCGATATATTTTTCAGCGCGTTTATCTACCGTACGATCACACTATAACTCCAAACACTACGAAAATTGAAATCCGATAATAATACACTACTACGGATCCAATGGAAGTGTTTTCATCGAATTCCGAGACTGTGCCTCGGAAAGCTATTTTTAAATGCAATTTAAACACTAAAATTTCAAAACTGAACAAAGCACTGTTAAATTCAATTCTGAAAGTTCCATTACCTTCAGTATCATAAATATGAATTTTCTAAGCCTTGAAAATATTTTTAAATCAGCTTAAAACTGAAGATTTCCAATGTGTTTACATACATATAATGTATGTATGTATGTATGCATGCATATATATGCACACAGTTATATACACACACATTAAATTGTACAATAATTCTAGAATATTATTATGAGTAATACTATAACACAAATTCATAACATAAAACATAAATTTTGGTATAATTTATTGAGTTAAAATATATCATATCATGTAGCAAGTTATTTAAATTGTATGACCGATTCTAATTAAAGTGAGGCAATAATACATTCACATTAAATTATGATAAGTATATTATATCTGTATAAAATCAAATATAGATTATACCATTATGATCTTCTAATTAAGGACACATTGGTTTACAAATTCCTCCTTAGATTCTTGAATTAGCATCCAACTTTGAAAAGGATGAAGCACTTTATTAGATTTTAGTTAACATGATTTTGGGCAAAAAAGGAGTAAATTTTTAGCCACAAAAGAGACGTAGTAACCATAGATGAGGAAAGAAGGAGGGAAAGAAATTTAATGAGGAAATAAACCTAGAGAAATTTGTTTTAGGGAAAGAATATAACATTTTCCATTCTTTCTTTAACAACTTACCCTTTTAGTTCTAATTAATTTTTAATCAATCCAATCCTTCCTACTTTATTTGCATGCCTAGCCAAACATGTTCCCTTACATGGATTAACTTCATAAAATACTTGTTAAGTAATTAATTGCTTTTAAAGCCCATTTGAATCCATACCGATATCGTATATCGATACGTGCATATATAACTTATCTCTACTACTAATAATAGTAATTCAATGAACTAAGATCAGCCGTGTCTTTTTGAAATCCCCAAACTACCCTTCACATGTCGCCCCCTTTACCATCCGCTTGCTAGCCCACGAAAACAATGTTAGTCTCATTTCCTAATCCTCCACTACTTTAACTACATCGACGCAATCCTCCCCTATTGCAACTACATCAGTCGATTGTCCACTAACCGAAATCAATTCTACACCGACGGCGATTTCTACGTCTTCTCCAACGATCGACCACCCATCAATGCATTTCACTATCAATTTACATCCAACACCGCCAACAACTATTGAAATAAAAGTGTTGTGACTATCAATGATTTTGCACGTATATCACATATCCATCCATTAATTTTTTAAATAAAAACCAAATATCTTTAGCTACTAGATGCACGTATCGTGTATATAACTTATATATATATATATCCAAAAAATTACTAACAACACCCAAAACATCAAATAATTCAATAATAATATTCATTATATAATTTAATTAATTTAGAACATTCAATAAAATAATTAAATCATGTGGTTTTTCGAAGAATTCGCAAATGCAGGGTTGAGACTCGGAGGTGTGAACTTAATCAGCGGTTGATATTGAACAATTCAAATATTAACTTTCACATGTCACCTTAGCTATAATTATGAAAGTTGGCCAAATACATCGCTTACATAACTTTTCGGTAAAAATCTAATTTCATATTTTTCTTAAGTGGAACCTTTTATAAACTCTTCATCAAAACTATATCACTTTAGGATATATGGAAGTTGGTATCGGTAAAAATTCTAGTATTATCCACATTCAACTCGGTTAGTCCCAGAAACAAAGTCCTTGGTTCAATAACAACATTTATTATTAATCATTCTACTCTAGCTAGAGATTTTGAATTTAAGTTGACTATAGTTGATCGTGATGCTAACTTCGTACAACTGAGAAGACGAATTCTCTATTTAATAGTGCTTCACTTCCACTACTTCAACTCATACCCAACTATAATCGCTCGATGGATCTCCATGCAATGATTTAACTATAATCAAAGTGGAGTATTCACATTTAAATTCCATAGTGTTCTCAAGTCGATGGAACTCTATAACATCGTCGCACTGGGATTTCCTGCTTGACCTAGTTGTGATAAATAAACTGGAAACTCTTGGATGAGTCATTCCATAGTTATCCAATAACTTCGAGCATGTTACCCCTTGGTGCCCCTAGTGGCCATGAGTAATACATTTTCCAACATTTGGAGAGCATTACACACACTAGTCTCGATGGATGTATTGATATCATTTCTTGAAATATCTTGACAAGGAATATTTAAAAGAAAATGCTAATTTATTTTGCGATTAATTACTCACGATTGCAAGTACAATAACATAACATTTTATTTAAGGATTTTCTTATTAATATACTTTAAATTAACACTTAATTAGCTATATCACAATATAACAAAGTGTATAAAAGAAAAAAAAATACTTTTAATATGAATAAGATTGATTATAAGGTTAGATATATGTAACAAAATACATAATTTCCCCTAGGGTGTACCACCAACTTTTTCAGTCTCTCACTTGCACTTGGGGTCAGTTATGGAATCTTAATCCCTTTCAGTTGATCGGTTCAAAATCGATCGAGTTATTCCCTTAGTGAGCAGATATGCTATACTGTATTACTATCTACTCTAACATCCAATATATCTCTATCATTGATAAACTGCCTTTATCATGTGGAGCTTTCGAAGTATGTGTCTAGACATCCTATGAGTTCCAGTTTCTTTTATGATCTGTATAATGACATTGTTTTCATGAAACAATGTCATGGAATTCTCAACATTTGGAATCACCCCTAGCTCGGATATAAATTTATGCATTTATATCTATATTGTTTTTTTTGTGGCGCTATTTCAGATGATGTACCCCGACTTTCCTTTGAATCACCAACCACCTCTTGTTTGGAACATTTTTAACTTAAAGCCTTTTTAACTAAGTTTGGACATGAATTAGGATTGACATACTATATTCGATATTATTTATGAAGGTCGAGTTTGAATACTCCTTCATAATGAGTTCTTTGTTTCCTTCAACAATTTCCTAGTATTTCTTCAAATACTTGAGAATACTTTTAACTACCATTTTAGTAATATTAATTTGGATTTTATACTTTCTCCATGTATCAAATACAAAAGAAAAATATGATGTTGTATACAATACAATATGTATGATAAATCCTATTTCCAATGCACAAGGAATCCAACTTACATGTCTATATTAAACATTTTAATATGGTGTTTGTGTATATTGTTTGGGACATTCACAACATCCTTTATACTGATTATAAAAGATGACATTTCAAATCCTATGCCAAGAATTAAACAAAAAAACTAAAACTGATTTTAACATGAGTACATCATTTATAATCGGTGGTTTCTTGTTTTCTTAGATTTTAGAAATATCTTAATACCTTTTGATGTTCTATCTTTAGACACACGCTTCCCTTGCAATTTGACTAGAAATCAATTTGATTTCTGAATCAAAATACTTGCTTAATTCTGATGCTTGTCGAACGATAATGTCGTATTAGTACTTGGATTTTTTTCCATAACTCACAAACTCCATTGTCGCTCCTACTGACTTTAAGACATTTTGGTTATTATCTGCAAATATTCTATTCTTAATCATTATTTAGAGTTTTATTTTTCAACATAGATATGCCAAAACCCAAAACCATAACTTGACGATAATTTTTTGAGTCAACTTCGAATTAACTTAATCGCATTGAAAAATGAATTTATTACATTAGTTTCAACAATTAAAATTTATGATATTATTCTCATCAAGTTGCTTACTATATTCCAACTACATAAATCTTCATAATTTAATTGCATTTGTGACCGTTGGATCATATACCATTGGGTCAAATATAAAAATCATATTTTGACAATGTACTTGGAATTCATTTTGGATTTGCGCATCGTGCCATATGGTAGAGTCAATATTATTTATGGCTTATTGATATTTGAGGAATATTTTTCTCAATAATAATGAGAAACCCATAGTTTTTCTTTGAAGTGTGAGAATTTTTATTAGACATTTTAATAGGTCGCATCTGTTTTAGGCTTGGTTAATTTCTATTTCACTTTATGAACTCGATTTCTATGTTAGAGTCTTTAGATCATATCCAAGTCCATTGTACCATCACTAATATCTAAAATAAATTCCTCCGTCACGAAGATGACATTTCTAGAAACAATAATTGTTTCTTGGCACATTAGAATAGGCTTTTCGAAACTTTTCATGAACTTCCTTTTACACTTACACAAAGCTGATTAGTTTTGAGTCTACAAACTTACCGTAACATAAATTAGGCAACCTCACATCCTAGAGCATTTAAGACTGTGGCTTCATTTTCAACTCACGTTTTATATGATTTCGTAAACCGTGCTTTAGATGAAATTATATTTAACATATGTACTTATTATGGAGTACATATCCTTATAGAAAATTTACTAAATTCACTCATCGTACTTTGTCCAACAAAGTCTAATCACTTCTTATTGATACACCATTATGTATCATAGGAAGGAATGAAGGTGTTCAATTACTCCTTATTAGTAGTCAACTAGATTGGAGGATGCTTCCGGGTTAACGGCAAAACATTTTCCCCTTGTCATAAAAGCCAAGAAACTCATCGGCAACTTTACATACTTCAAGCTAGAGAAGATACCTCATGAGAGGAATACCAAGGTTGAATTGCCAACCAAGGTTTGAAGAAAGCATCTCCTGGGTCCAAATAGAGATGCGAGCTGCCACCTACTTTGAATCAGAGGTAACCGCCATGGAAATTGACGAAGCCCAAACCGATTCCTGGGTAAAACCGCTATTAAAATACCTTATAAAAGGTGAACTACCCACTCAAAGAAAAGTGGCCCAGAAAATTCTGTATCGTGTACCCCATTATACCATCATGGATGGTAAGTTCTATCGAGGGGGATAATCAACTCCTCTTCAGCGATGCGTGGCAGAGTAAACCAACGGCCTATTGGAGGAACTGCACAAAAGCTACTACAGTGATCATATCAAAAGTGCAAAACCTAGCTAAGAAGACTACCTGCTAAGGCTATTACTGTCCCATGATGATTAAGGATGCAGTGAACTATGTTAGGAAGTGCGATTAGTGTTGGCGGTTCGCCAATATCCCAAGGGCTTACCCAAGTATCCTAACTCCAATGATGTCTCCCTATCTGTTTGACACTTGGGGGATTGATCTGATCAGCAAGCTCCCAAATGCCAAAGGTTGATACAACCATGTCATAGTTGCCATCGACTACTTTACAAAATGGGTTAAGATGGAGCCCCTCACTGAGGTCACAACACCTAAGACCCTATACATCTTGATTAAGAATACTGTTTGTTATTTCAGATTCCTTAAGAAAATTATAATAAAAAATGGCACATAGTTTGAGAGCAGGCCGTTTCAAGGGTTCTTTGAGCAGAATGGAATAGAAAAATGCTTCTTGTCAGTCCCCTACCAGCAAGCAAATGGGTAGGTTGAGGCCCCATTAAGGCAATGCTGAAGAAACGCCTTATAAAAGCCAAAGGTAACTGGGCTAAAGATCTACTGCTCGTACTTTGGTCATACCGCACCTTGAGCTGCACATCAAATGGGAACTCTCCACTCTCCTTAGCATATGGGTACGAAACTATGCTGCCGACGTTCCATCTTCAAGGAACCTCACCCATGACCTAAACAAAATGAAGAACAACTTAAGCTTGGGCTTGATGGTCTAGAAGAAAGGGGAGTAGAGGCAGAGCTTTGCACTAAGGTGTACAAAAGAAAGATAGCCAAATACAAGGGTGAAGCTCCAATAATTCAAGGTTGGAGACTTAATGCCATGTTGGGTCTTTGCAAATGCTAAAAACCTGATTGAAGGAGTATTAGGGCTGAACTGAGAAGGCCAATATGTGATCAGCGCTGCATTCATCTTTGAGGCCTACCACCTTTCACACCCTGATGGCACCTACATGTCCCGCACTTGGAATTCGAACCTCCTTCGGGCATATTATGCATGAAATTATGTAAGCTGCAGTTATAAGGCTATGGGATTTTGCCGCAATTATAAGGTAAAAGAATTTTTGCATAAATATTTTAAGTCATTCCCAAAAATTCTTCATCCAAGTATCAACAAAGCTATCTGGCTGGAAAAGGCCAGTCAACACCCCTTTCCTTATCGGGTAACGCCGCCGTCACAACTATTCGGAGAGGGTGAGCCAAGGAGACCTACCTCTACAATTGGGGAAAGCCCAAAACCGCTCTATGAGGATGTACAAGCCACTCGCTTCCATCCATGCCAAACGCATAAACGAACCAATGGCATGACCACCTATGCCGTGGTTCTAATTTGTTCGATGCTGCACATCCCTTTAGTAGGGTGGGGCATTATCACCATGATGATGTGATCACCTATGTTATAACCCCAAACCTGCATCCATTATGCTGCTCTATGAGGATGCATGAGCCACTCAATGATCCCTTCCATGCCAGAGACATCGACGAATCGATGGCTTGACCACCCATTTCATGGTCCCGACTCGTTCGCTTGTGATGTAGCCTGTCCCACCAGCAGTGCAGGGCACTAATGCTATGGCGGTGCGATTACCCTCATCATAATCTCGAATCTGGCTTCTGTAGCACTGGCCAACTTGAACACCTAAAGCAGCCCTATCAAATAAAGCTTGGTCCATATACAGCTCGCAAATGCAACAAAGGCAGGTGCACTTAAGCACCAGGTGACCACCTAAGGACATCCCATCACCAGTTCAACCCTACCATGCGAAGATGTGGACAAGATGCCTTATTAAAAGATATGTTTATTTGGTTTGGGTGCTCTTTGTTTTCCTTTTCTCTACTTTTCCATTATATTATGCATAAAAAGCTAAGTCTACGTGTATGTATACTTACACAATACTAGCATAGAGAACAAATATATGTATGTACACATGCATTATACTGGTAGAAAAGTATGAGGTAAACACAGAATATTCAGATAGACAAACAAATCTACGACGATAGATTTTTATTACAAAAAAGAAAGGGTTTATAATATTCAACTAAAAGTTTCATTACAATAGCGGGGTACGCTTGAACAACACATCTACAAAAACACAAAAGGACTTGCAACTCCACCGCTCATAAGGGCGGGAGGTGCCCAATGAGTTGGCAGTCGTCATCAAAAACTAACTGCTAGTCCACCATTGGGGGATCATAGTGGTTGGTTTGCTCGGCTCGCCTATCAAGGAAGTGAACTACTCAGTAGTCAAAACCATTAGGGGAATCCACTTTGTTGCCGCCATCTCTATCGCCATCTCATTATGGATCTTCTCGTATTACTTTGGGGTGAGGAAGCTAACTACCAAAGGGAGATGATAGATAGCGGCAAAAGTCATTTTTAGCATCATGGTTGGCCTATCATTCCACAACATTTCTAAGGCATACTTCTCCGTCGCAAGCTCTAACTGGGTTACACATTGTAAGTGCTGATGCAACCTCTCCCTCATCTCATATGCCTCCTTGCCTTCAGGTCCTCTCGTACTTTCCTAAGCTTCTTCCCTGGTTTCTTCACCTCCTCCTCCCGATCCCTAACAGCGGTGTCCCTAGCCTACTAGGCCACATATCGGGCACCTTCCACCTCTAGGGCATGCCTTTCAAACTCCCTGACCTTCTTCTCAACATCCAAAGCCCGCCTCTCAAGCCCTCTCATCAACCCCTTCACTCGTTGGCTGGAGGTCATTTCAGTCTCCACCTGCTTCCTCAAAGCCCATAAGCTTGTGTGAATTTGGATAGCTCATGGTGTGGCCTATACTTGGTGAACACCATGTCAAGTAAAAAAAATAAGAAGGGAAAGGGAAAGGAAAACTGTTTGGTGTAAGGATCCTTACCAAGTAGGCATCCATCAGTTGGGCATCTACCACAACCTTCATATAATGGGTTTCCTAGCCCGACCTAGGCTAGCGTCTGTTGGCCAAGGCCTCCTAGGCCACCCTAGCAATCGGTGCACCAACATTCGTAGGTTGGTGCCATCGTCCTACTCGACCATCCTTAGAACAGTCGACCTTACAACCTAGTACTATAGGTCCTTCGATAGGGGCCTTACAACTTCCACTTCCCAAGAAAGTTTATAAGTCAGTCCAGTCCCAAAAAAACTCCTGCTTAGCAATGCAAGCCTTCTTCAACTTCCTCCTCTCCTCATCTAGCTCGGCCCCATGTCAAGCTGCCTCCACTGGAGCCTGCTCCAACAATGTTAGATCATGCAAAGGGAATAAATATCCCCCTCCATGAGAAAGATGGGAACCAGTTGGTGTTCAAGAACCTAAAAAAGTAGTTATTGATGGGGAGCACCGCCCCGTTCTTCATGTAAGCAAGTGACCAGGAGAAGTAGCCCGTTGGAGGCTGGTTGGCTCAATCAGCAATTAGAGGATAGTGTGGGACAATGTTCTCACAGCCAAAGTCGACCAAAGAGCGGGTAAGGTCAACCTAGTACTCATGGACCTTAGAAGCACCCAAGGGGGGATGTTGTCATCCGCTGGTAGAAGTAGCCTCGGCCATCTGGAATCAATAGAAAATAACCTTAATTAATAAACTACCTCAACCTATTAAAAACTAATTAGGCTTGAGGGCAAGATTCTCCCCTGCCACTATTAGGAACAACCCACCGTCCCTTCCCAGGCCATCTCGTACTCTAGCCTAAGATGGGCCATGTGGACTGCGTTCCGAACCTGCCACTTAATCATATCGACGGGTATGGACTCAATATGTAATCTTCCAATTTTAAAACACAAAGGGTGCAGTTTAGAAATATTGGCAACATCAAGTCTTAGTGTGATCTATTTAGTGTTCGACATTAGACGACTATCGTTAATGGCACAACGACTATCGTTAGACACCATATACTATGAGATTTCGTTAAAAAAGTTCACCAATGCAACCATAGTATGAAAATTATTTCAGTAGTAATGACAAGACAAATGTTGAAAAACAACATGAAAAAAAAGCAAGCAAGCAAACAAATTCCTGTTCAAGCCACAACATGAAAAAACGTAATGGATCAAAGGAAAAAGCACTCACCGATGATGATTCGAGTTTACAGTTGAAAGCCGAAGTCAATAGCAAAGAAGGAGAGCTCTCTAAAATAATTTAATGGTGGAAGAGTTTGAAATTTTAGTAAAGAGTGGAAGAGAAGAAGAGGTGGGGTATTCATAGGCAATGGGAGGCGATGTGAGCCGTTGGATCTGCCACGTAAGAAGCGATCTGAACCGTCTAGGTATCATTAATGCATCTGCCAAATATCACGATGTCGAAAAGCGCTTTATCTCTGTGGTGCCTGGGAAAATAGATCGCCTCTAACAATAATACAACGATACATGTGAGATCATTAAATGTGGCATTTAATTCTTGATCGACAAGCTAGTCCCGCACCTGGGCATAGGCTTAGGGGTAAAAATGTTACTCGAATTTTGCATAAGCATAGATTAGTCCGACTCACATCGTTCGAATGACTTGCATGACTATAGCAGGGTGCATCATAACTCGCCTTTAGACCTATGTATCTGCATGATCCAATATGTTGATCAGCTCCGGCTCAGACAGGAATGGCCTGCCAATTCACCATAAGCCCTTGGTGCCTGGCTCACCCGCATAGTCTTGCCCCCCAACCGCATAATCAAGTAGGGCTCTCTTTAGGCATTAGACAAACATCGACCTTATAGGAACCAACGAGCGATGGAAATACACGAGCGGCATGGCATATGAAGCGCTACTCAATAGTCGACCGACAGGTCCATTCAATCAACTGCCAGACATGTCCCTTGTTTGTCTTTAACACCATCCGCTTATGTGCACTAGCTCCTTTGGCAACACAACCATGAATACAAGCATCGAACCATCAATTCCTAGAGAAAATTCTATGCATTATTATTTTGAAAAGACTAGCATGAATGACACTGTTCATTTGATAAAAGCACCATTGTACAGTAACCACTCCATGTTCTTTGCTGCCACCAAAGCACCTTTGTAACAACCACTCACTTGATCCCATGCCGCCTCCCCTACTCCAAGCATGCTCATGGTATGGCCTGTCAACTATCATCATTTGTGCCACATAGGACGTTTGGCATCATAGCTGGCATGCTCATTAACTTTGTATATCTATTAATGACCTAGAGAAATTTATAGGCTTTAGCAATGCAATTTCAACCATTCAAGCACCAATTCCAACGGCCATAAATAGATCAAGGCATATATTCTTATAAGGATTAAACAACATTAGCTCTTAAACAATTTTACTTTCTTGATATTATCTCATGTAATCTAACCCATTATAAGAGAAGCAAAAAATAAGAAATTCCTCACAATGGATGTAGGTCAACTTAGATCGAATCACTCTAAATCTTATCTCTTTTCACGCATTTTATTTCCCCATTTTACATTTTAAGTCAAAAATATTAGTAAGTAATCTTTGTTTATATCGCATCTTAATCATAATTCCTAGGTTTGCTAAATTTCCAGTCAATAGATACATATAAATGTATGCAGACTGAGGTCTAGTGATACCAGAATGGATCAACTTACTTCGTTAAATTCATTTACGGATTATCATAGACATGAACATGTATATTTAACACACAAATAATATATCTATGATAAGTTCATGGAATATAAAATGAAAGTAGAAAAACATAACATGCAAACGAAATAAAACAATTTAATTTGATCGAATATATGAGTGCATTGGATAGAGTTCCAAAAGTAACTTAAAACGAATACAAATCAATCTTAAAGTACCTCCTCCTTATGATATATAATTATGTATCGATAAGGAGCAATCAGACTTTGTTGGACCAAGTACGATTAATGATGAGTGATGTTGAATTTACTTCTTTCTATATGGATGTGTACTTAAGAGTAAGTACATATGTTAAATTTAATTTCATCCGAAGTACTGTTTACGAAATCATATAAGATATGAATTAATATGAAACCCTTACAAGCCCTAGGTCAAACAGTTAACAGGTTGTGTGAGTCTAGAGACTTCATGCAGAATTTGATCATGGGGGATCTTATGTGAAACACCCTAAAGGAGTTTGGGACAACCAACAATGGTTGACTTATTTGTGTTATGAACATTATTTTCGTAAACTCAAAATTGAATTAGTTTTATGGAACTTTTGGATAAGATCAGAAGACTCTAACATAGAAACTGATTATATAAGATGAAACAAAATTAAGTAAGCATAAAACAGACATAAATCATTAGAATGTCTAAAAAGAGTTCTGGCATATTGAATAGGAATTATAATTTTCCTATCACTGTCTAGAAAAAGGATTTTTAGTGATAACAATCTCCTTTATTTTCGATGTGTCATGAAAGTATTGACTCTATGATATGGCACGATGCTTAAATCCACAATAGTTTCCAAGTATATTATTAAAATATGATTTTGATAGTTGTACCCAAAGGGATATAATCCATCAACCGAAGGTGTGTCTTCAAAAGGAAGCCAAATGCTTGGAATATAGTAAGCAACATTAATGAGAATAACCTTATAGAACACCACTAATGAAAATAACCTCATAAATTTCAATTGTCGAAATTAGAGTAGTAGATTAATCAAACAACGTGCTTCGGTTAATTTAGATTATGCTCGCAAAATCATTGCCTAATATGACTTTATATTTTGGAACATCTTTGCTGAAACAAAATTCTGAATAATGATTTAAAATAAACTGTTTGCACACGATAACCAAAATGTCAAGATGTCAGTGGGAGCAATATCTAAGTTTGTTAGACAAGAACCAAGAATGAATATGATAGTATCGTTTAACAACTGTCGGAGTTGAGCAAATATTTCGACAAAAAAGCAGGTAGTTTTATTTTAAGTCAAATGAAGAGAAAGCGTGTGTTTATATGAAAGAATATTAAGAGATACTGAATTTCTAAAACTATAAGTAAGGATGTTGTGATTGTCCCGAATGATATTAGCAAACATCATACTAGAATGTTTAATGTGGAGCATATGAGATGGATCCATTATTTATTGGAAATAGGAAATATCACATATGTTACGTAGTCTACTGTATCACAATTCGCTTATGTACCTAGCACACTAAGCAAATATCAAACCCAAATTACGATCACTAAATGGCAGTTAAGAGAACGCTTGATTATATATGAAATACTAAAGAAAATTTGTAGAAACAATGAACTCCTTATGAAGGGATATTCAGACTCGAACTTCATAAGTAATATCGAATATAATACGTCAATCCTAAACTCATGTTCAATCTTAGTTAGTGGGATTTAAGTTGTAATTGTTCCAAAATAAAAGGTTATGGTTGATTAAACCAACACCTTAATTATATCACCTTGAATAACAACTTAGCAAAAGCAGTATGTATATATAATGCACATGTTTATAACTGAGTTGAGAGAATTCCAAATGTTGATAATTCCATGACTTTGTTTTGTGAAAATAATGTTATGATAAGGATCGTGAAAGAATCTAGAGCCCACTAGAAGTTAAGAAACATACTCCCAAGAAGTTTCACCAGATAAAGGCAGTTTATCAGCATCAGAGAGAGTTTATTGATAGAGTAAGTAATTAAGAAAATGTAGCATATCCATTCATGAAGGCTTTGGCTCGGTCAGTTTTGAGCAAATTAATCAAAACGATGGAATTGGTTCTATAATTGGCCCCAAATGCAAGTGAGAGAATGAGAGAGTTAGGGCTATGTGTTAGGGACATTTCTGTTATTATTTTAAATTATTAACTCTGCAATAAAATCTCATTCGAAATAAAAGGTGTTTGTTTTCTATTTTATACTTGTTATATTGTGATATATTAATTAAGTAATTAATTAAAGTATATTAACATAGAATATCATTAAATGATATATTATGTGATAATAATTACAAGGAGTTGTAATCATAAGAAAATTATCACAATAAAAAATAATATATTATTTTAAATATTTCTAGTCAAAAGATTTCAAGAAAGGATGTCAATACCTATGATGAGGCAAGAGTGCATAATGCCCTTCAAATGTTGGATAGTGTATTTCCCATAGCTGTGGGAGGCACCAAGAGGTTACGTACTCATTGTATTGGATAACTATAGAATGACCCATTTGAAGTTTCTTGTTGGTTAATAACAATTGGCCAAATAGAAAATTTCAAGGCAACAATGTTACACAATTCCCTTGACTTAAGAACAAGATGGAATTTCAATGTGAATACTCCACTTGATTAAAGTTAAATTATGCCATGATGATATATCGATTGACTATAGTTGGGTCTGAGTTGAAACATTAGAA
This sequence comes from Allium fistulosum, assembly GCA_030737815.1. Classification (NCBI taxonomy): domain Eukaryota; kingdom Viridiplantae; phylum Streptophyta; class Magnoliopsida; order Asparagales; family Amaryllidaceae; genus Allium; species Allium fistulosum. The sequence continues at coordinate 861,438,656 of CM060905.1, read as the reverse complement.
GTGAAGCATTGTTCAGTAGAGAAACCCTCTCCTCAATTGTATGAGGTTAGTATCATGGTCTACTGTAGTTAACTCAAATTCAAAATGTCCATCTAGAGCAGTACAACTAATAATAAATGTTATTATTGAACCAAGGACGTTGTTTATGGACTAATTGAGTTGAATTAGGATTATACTGGAATTTTGAAAAAAACCAAATTCCATAAACCCTAAAGTTATATAGTGTGAACAAAGAGAATGTGCGCAAATTATTATACCAAATGATACCGCTTAAGTTAATATAAAATATCTCTTTAGCAAAAAGGTCTATAAGTAACGATTTCGGCTAAACTATCACACCACTTGCTAAGGTGAACGTGTGAATGTTAATATTTGAATTGTTCAGTATTAAAAGCTGACTGAATTCACACTTCTGAGTCACACAACCACATTTGTGAATTCTTCAAAAAACCATATAATTTAATTAATTTATAAAATGTTGTAAACAATTAAGTTAATTAATATTTGAGAAATATTAATTATTATTTAATTTATTGATGTTTGGGAGTTGTTTGTAATTATTTGAATGCATATAGAAGAAATATTTGCGTGTATCGATATGCAATATCCGTGTAACTTTTAACGGGTATAAATAAAAGATAATTACATAAAAGGGTTTCCTAAAAATTTTATGGTGTTAGATGGCATCAAAGGGCTAACCACATATTGTGAAGTGTAAGAGGTGTGGTGGGAAATAAAATTAAAGGGACTAATTACAGAAGTTTTAACTGAAAGAAAGGAAAACGTTTCAATCTTCCAGATAAAACAAATCAACCGATTTCATTTTAATCATTCTTTCCTTTATTCACTTTTCTTCTCACCTCCTTCCATGCCTTGGTCAAATTTCGATGTTCCCTTCCATAAAAAAAAGAAACTCCAAATCAAATGAAAAACATCAAATAAAATAAAACATAAGCAATTCATCCATCTCATACAAGGATTGTGTGCAAATCATTGAAATTTAAAGAGAAGTCACAAGGCAAGATGTTACAAAGGGAAAAACATTTTAGGTTTGACTTTCCATCTTAAATTTATTTGTGATGTTTAGTTCCGATTTAGTTCACATATATGTGTGTTCACTACCACTTATTGAATCTATTTTTAAAATTCTCTTGTGCATTGTCAATTAAATTGAAAATCAATATTATGTATTTTTATTTTGTGTAAATATTATTATGATTAGATCCGAATTCATTGGTTGATATAGATTTTATTTGCTATAAAATTTATTTTTTCATCAAAAATTTAGTCAATTAATTATTTGATTAAAACCAATTTGTATTTGATTTGTTTGTGTTTTGAAACTAATTTTCTTGTTTGTTGAATCTGAGACTATGAGTTTGATTTGATATGTTGTAATAAAATTTACTTTACTATTACAACTTAATTCTCTTACAACATGGACTTAATATTTAATAATTAATTTGTGTGCGTGTGTATTCATTTGATTCGTCTTTATGTTTTTCAAAATGGTAAATCAACATCAAGTTAAACTTTTAGTTAGGTTAATTTGTTTTAAATTAATATATTCAAGTTCATTACTTAGTCAAAGATATGTTTTGAAATTAAATATTAGTTTATTATATACACATATATGTATATATGAATTGTTCTAGAATTGATTATGTCATTGGAGCAATACATTAAATTACGACAATGCTTTTTTTGTCGAATGTGTAATTTCATATCTGCAATTTTAAACGATTGGATTTTATTGTGATTAGGCATGGAATTGTATATGGTATTGAATCTATTTTTAAATGGTGTTTGTAAAAGGTAAATCTGAAATATCACTTCATTGTATTTCTTTTGATTTTGATTTGATATAGATCTAATATAAATTTTCATTTCCATCTTTATTTTTCAAGCTTTCTGTGATGACCCGGATTTTTTTAACGTCAGATGATTGGGTAATTAACTGGTTCAAATTATGGGGATATTAATAAATCAAACAAATGAATGTCTAATATCTAAAATAGCGGGATATACATGTTAATTTTAAAGCCATATTAGATATTGAATTATAGAATTTCGGAAAAAGATAAAATATGATGAACCTTTTAGAAATAAATCTTATAAATGTATATGTACACTCCACTATTTAAAACTGAGATAAAACATCCATAAATATATAAATAGATCTATACAAGTTTATGGCAATTGATAGTATATATATAAGTATACAAATAATGTATATATGTGTATCTATACTCATATGAAGTAAAAATATAAGGAAGTTTGAAAAGGCATGAATAAATATATATGTAATATCAAAATGTACATAAGTAATGTATATAAAAGATATATGAAAAACATCAAAGTATGTATACATATTATGACAACAATGCTTGTGGAAAAAAGATAAATATTTATACATATGTGTTTAAACATGTGTATATTCATATATAAAATAAAAAGGTAAAAATAATAAAGTAAAATATATATATAGGAAGGCATAAATGTAAATACGATAAAATAATAATACATATATATGTATACATAAGTGGAGAAGCATATTGTATTTGTAAATATGGAAGGGTATAAACACATACACGAAAAGATACATATACATATATAAAATTCATATAAAAATTATTGTAAACACATAGGGAGACAAACATTAAATTATAGCATACAATACATCAAATTCAAACGTACTAAATATTAAATCAACATAATAAATCAATGTCAAGATAGAAATCAAATCAGCAAACAAAAAAAAACAAAAAAATGAGTTGGTGTATACAGGAAGCTACAGCCCATTCCCTCTATAAAAAATATCTATGCTTGCTTTATACTTCTTCATTCTGCCTGGATTCGAGAACAAGCTAGGCAAGATCAGCTCAATAAATTCAAGCAAATTCAAAAAAATTTAAGCTCCCAGTTTCTAGATCAACATCTAGTTCTAGATGAAATCAATAGTGTTCTCTGTTTTTAAGTTGAACAGGTGAGTAACATCCCTTTTTAAAAGCTTAAGTATATGAAATCTGGTTGCCTGTGAATTCCTAAAACAAAGTATGTTTTTGTATATATAAATTTTCTGTGTATATAAGGATGTTTGGATGTGTGCATGTTTGTTGTATATGAGACTTTACTGTTCTTAGTTTCAAAATAATATTTTGAACAAAATTCTTTATCTCTTGATCTAATCTTTGTTAGGATTCAAGTTTCAAACAAAATTTGTTTGTTTCATCATAGATTAAAATTTAAAATTTTATTTAAGTGAAAATAAATGGGAAATTTCTCTGGAAAAATCAAAAGAACGGTACAAGCTTAAGATAAGTAAAATTTCAAACATCTTAATTTATCAATCCAGGATTATAAACTGAATCCTTAACCCAAAACTTGATTTTTTAAAATGAAATCACAAATTTTAGTACTAGATTGTGTGAGAAGTTTGAGTTTGATCAGAAATTGGGTTTCTGGTGGATTCTGGTGATCACAGTGCTTGGGAATGTCGGGGTCATCGCTGGTGGTAGTGGAGTAATAGGGGAGTTTGGGAAAAATGTTGAGTGAATTTTTAGTTTACTGTGGTAGCGTCAGTTCGTCGAAATAGGGTTTGGGACCTGTTAAGTTCGATGATGAAATCGTGATCATTGTGACGGCGAGGATGGATCGGTTTGATCGCGAGGCGGGGGATCGCGACGTGGTGAAGTGGAGATGCTCTGGAAGGAATGCCGTGGGTTCTAGTGACGATTCGTCGACGAGAAGATTTGGTCGAGGGTGTTTAGTTCCAGTTTTCGTTCGAGTATCTCGATTTTCGATTGGTTGTCGATTTTATTAATCTGGATTATCGAGGGGAGTGGTGTAGTTGCCGATGACATGTGGGTGGTCGTGGGGTTGATCGAGGGTGGTCGGAACGGTGTGCGTCGTGCATGCATGCACCTATATCAGGTGGGAGTGAGTTTTGGGGAAGAAGGATCAGGCTCGGGTTCTATCTTGGGGCATTGTGCGTGTGACTCGAAGTAGAGACGAGAACGAGTGATTCTCGTGTTTTGCTCAGGTAAATCAAATTTTGGCTCGGGTCGTTCCAGAATGGTATTAAGGATTAATTAATTTGTGATTAAGGGTTGTTAATTAGATAATTAGAAATTTATTAATTGATGATTAGAGATAATTAATTAATGATTAAGCATTAATTAATTAAGTAATTAAGTTGCAATTAAGTATTAATTAATTAGAGATTAATAAATTGGTAATTAAAGATTGAATTAACTATTAATTAGAGATTAATTAATTTATGATTAAGTTTTATTAATTAATAATTAAGGTTTATTAATTAATAGTTAAGGAGTAATTAATTAGGTAATTTAAAATTAATTAATTGATTTGCAGGGTAATCAAGGAATGATTAACTAATTAAATGGTTAAGGCTAATTAATCTATGGGGTAATTAAAGGTTAATTACTTAATGTAATTAAAGGATAATTAATCAAGGATGATTAATTAAGATGGATGATTAAAGAATGACTCATTAATTGGGTTGAACTTAATAAATGTTAAGTAAGCAAGATTAAAAGTGATTGAAGTAATTAATCTAATTTATTTAATTAGAAATGGTGTGACTAATTAATCTTGCTTATGGATGATAAAATGATATTGAATGTCTTGGATTATCTAATATCTCTGATATGTGATTTGTGATGCTATGTAAGATAATATGTTCGGGTTGAACTGTGATAATATGCATTATCTTTCTATAATGGGATCGCTATATGAATATGTTACTCTAAATATAAATTGAATTACTTTCACTTAAATAACTTAGATTAATAATAACATTAGATTCGAGGAGACCGGGGTCAGGTATCAGTAAATACCCGAAACCACCTCGATTTGAAATCTACAATAAATTCTTTATAGTTTGATATGTGGAATCAATAGACTGAAATGGAATAATATGGACCTTTGAACTGAGTAGAATACTTAGAATTTGATTTGTAAAATAAGTGTTGAGTATAACAAGTAATGAACTCGTAGTGAAGTACGAGTTACCCGAGTTTTCTTTTATGGTTCGAGTTTAGAATTTCAAATCATATGGGTTTACTCATGCTGGTTTCCAGCCTGACCCGGGTGTTACTTTGATGTAATGCTCGGGTCAGACCGAGTATTACAGATTTCCAGGTTAGGACGTTCTGGAGCTCAGAAGACGAGCTGGATGGCAGGAACGTATGGAGTGTACTCCGCTGTGATATATTGTTATTTATCTGAGACAAGTTATTTTAACTGTCCAGTGTTGTGTATTGTTGTAACTCTGATATATTGATGTAAATTAACTGATACAGTTTTTCCTTGTATAACTATTATTTTATTTGATATTATATTTTAATCCGCTGCGAATGTGAGAATCTGTGTTATGTTTCTGTTTCTTCTTCTTCTATCTCTTTCTTCTTTTCCTAACTATCTGGAATTTTCACGATCGAAAATTTCGGGTCTTTACACTTTCTATTATTTTAAAACATCTAATTTTGTGAAGATTTATATTCATAATTTTATATATGTGTGTGTATTAAATATATATAAGTGGAAGCAAAATATCACATATATGTATATGTATGTATATATATGTGCGTGTGTGTGTTTGTGGTACTATCAATATATGTATACAAACCATGTGCATATATTGTAGTATATTTAATCATATGTATACACTTAGGAAATTGTATTCTCGATACGCATGTGAATTTATTATATGTATATGTAGGTATAATATATATATGTATTTACAGTAAATACAAAACAAATATCTATATGTATGTATGTATGCATGCATGCATGTCTATGTGTGAAGTTATACACATGTTTATATTACATTATGTTATTTTGTTATTGAATGTATACATGATACATTCAAAATTAAATATTTAGTTGAATTAATTAATACGGTTAATTAATAAATGTAAAATATAGTTAAATGAAATATGACTTTATTTATTGGTATTAGGACGTCAAGTCCCTACAAATAATTTTAATACATTAAATATCGTCCCTTATAATTATATTATATGTATATTAGGTCTCTGACTTCGTCTTCCCTTTATAAGCAACTGCTATTCTCACACCCATATTAATATTTCATATCTTATTTTGATTTCAATATTTAAAATGCCATATGTTTTGTAGATATATCGTATCAACGAACCTTTTTCACCATTAAATCAAAAAAATTATGATCTTTTAAATAATATGCATTATGTATATGTAAATACCTAGTCATTGAATTTTTTTTTGAAAATTGCAGTTTTTCCTTATAAATAACGTATTTGAAACAACATCATTCAAATGCAACTATAACTGCATTATTCAAATCATTAGAACCAAAAATAATAAATATGTAGTTAAAAGTCAATTTCACATTTGGTATGCAGTTAAAATTATAGCTGCATTATATTAATGTAGTTTTAACTACATTTTCTTGATGCAGTTATAATTGCATTTCTTGATGCAGTTAAATTATGCATCATCATCATATATAACAGCATTTTCTTAAGGCAATTAAATTATAAAGTGCATTAATATTTAATAAAATTATCAAACGTAGTCAAAATTATTACTACATCACATATATGCAGTTAAATTAATTCAAAATATATTGTTAACTATATTTGCATTTTCTTAAGGTATTTAAATTTAACTACATTCACTTAATGTAGTTGAATTATAACTATGTTAAAGTTGAATAAAATTATTAATGCATCATATAAATAGAGTTAAAATATTTAAATGCAATTATTACTACATTGCATCATTCAAATCATTAAGTCCAAAAATAATAAATATGTAGTTAAAAGTCAATTTCACATTTGATATGTAGTTAAAATTATAGTTGCATTATATTAATGTAGTTTTAACTGCATTTTCTTGATGCAGTTATAACACATTTTCTTGATGCGGTTAAATTATGCATCACCACCAAATATAACAACATTTTCTTAATGCAGTTAAATTATAAAGTGCATTAAGATTTAATAGAATTACCAAATGCAATCAAAATTATTACTACATCACATACATGCAGCTAAATTAATTCAAAATATATTTCTAAATTATAATTGTATTTTCTTAAAGCATTTAAATTTAACTACATTCACTTATTGTAGTTAAATTATAACTACATTAAAATTGAATAAAATTATTACTACATCATATAAATAGAGTTAAAATATTCAAATGCGATTACTACTACATAATTTAAAAACAAATTCCTTTCAATTCGGTTAAAAGGTAATAACTGCATTATAATGCAGTTAAAACAACTATATAAGTTTATAGTCATCCAAAATAAATGTAGTCACATAAATGCAATTACACAAATTGATCACACAAATAACTGCATTACATAAATGGTGTAAAGACACGTATTTTTACGTATCGGAGGATCATAAAATATTATTATTATATGAGGTTGTATGACTCTAAAATTTTGGGAAATGATTACTAGGGGCATTTTCCACCTACGAAATTTTTATCAGACAGTTTGGACCCATATATTCTTGTAAAGCCTATAACTTTTGATAGAGTTGAATTAGGGGCTGAAACCGCTTCCTTTAAATCAGGATGATGGTTTCTCTTTCTATTGAGTGGTCATAATATGGAAATAATCTTACCGTTTAGGACATATGGTTGTTTTAAGTTTAGACTACTGTTGGCCAGATTAGTGGATAATTAGTTAAGCCCAAATTTGAGCCCACTAACCCATTTTCAGATTTGTGCCTAGTCGGGACTGATGAGATAGATCTAAATCATTTCCCACTTCCAAAAACAAGTCCAAACCTCTATTAACCTAAATCCATCAAAAAGCTTCGCTTTTTCATACTAAATCTAGCTAAAACCATTATTAGAAGGGTAATTAGCAAAGTGGATTGTAGATCTATCATTTGGTTGCTTTGGGATTTGGATTGCTTACTGTTCATTTTAGATCTAAGGAAGGACTTGCTAATTTTGGATATTAGGTGAGTGATTTATGATCTCACACTATTATATGCATGTTTATATAGTTAAAAAAGAGGATTTTGATGTTAAAACATTTTTAAACTCTAATCTAACTTTAATAACACATCTATAAATGTTGTATGGATGTTAGTGATCGATGTTTTCCTTTGCTTGTATTGTTTAGATGTGTTTGTTAGTAATTTTTAGTGTAGTTAGGATGTGGTTGTTGATTTAGGCAAAATGAGGTCAAAAGTGCTTGAAATCGAATGTGACTTGTGTACCTTGTTGAGAGGATTTTAGGGAGCCTGCATTTTTGGTCATAGGAGGTTTAGAGGAGGTTTGGCTTATCAAATCATACTTGTGGAGTTTTCTGATCCAAGTCGGTAAAAACGGTTTCTTTAGGACTTAGACTATTAAACTTCAGGACAGGCTTTTGGATAAGGCAAGGAAGGAGTCCTGATACTTAACTTCAAAATGTAATGAATTCTGAAACTTGATACCAAGCTCTTTTGATTAGTATTAATATCTTTTTGGGCTACTGAAGTTGGCCAAGGGCCTTAGGAGTAAAGGTATGGGAAGAAGGAGCTCCAAGCAAGCAAAAGAGGAAGTGATCGGTTATGGAGTGCTTAGAAAAATATTTTGCTAAGTAGTTCATATCGGTGCCGACATGGGCCCTTTTATGTAAGTACCAACATTAATTGGAGTTGTCAATTATGTCCAAACTCTTGTGGGATATAGTGGAGGTCCTAGAAGTCGTGTTGGAGGTGTTCGTTCGTTCATTCGGCGTTTGGTTATGATGTGGCAATGCGGTGAAGGATGATGAATAATGAAAGAAGAAGTATGAATGTGCTTCGATGTGATGGCTTTAGGAATTTGATGTGTAGAACTTATGACTTATGCAAGATGTTTAAGGGGTTCTGATAAGGATGACTCGAAGGACGCTAGTCATGATGGTCTAGAAAGGCGAATTCAATGAAGAGAGCTCGTGGGTGGAATGAAGGATGAGTTCTACTATGAACGAATGGAAAGTGATATAACGATGATTGGTTTGGAGATGGGTGCAAAGGGATGGTTGACATGCAAAGGTTTTAGAGGGGTACTTGTACAGTGGGAGTATGTGGTGATGACCACCTGGATTGATGTGGGATACAGATCTTTATATGAATGGATTACGCTAGACCTTATGTGGGTGGTCTAATCCTTGACTGTATAGATAGTGGGAGACGAGCACCAAGAAACCGAGACTTCTTCATTGGACTTTGGCTTATGTGAATGTCGTACAAGCCATCTTGTATCCAAAGCACATTGAGTGAAAGTGAGAATTGCTTGATGGATGTCATGCTTGCTATGGTTTCTTTTCTTGTTGTCTGTCACTCTAGGGATGTCACATTATATGAGTACTGTAGATGTGGATACCTAGACACCCCGACATTGTACTTAGGATGTAGTACACCTTTATGATGATAGTAGAGTAGTATATTATAGATGTTATGTGCTAAGTCTTTGGATGCAGGGACATGTCAAGTATGATCCTTATACCTTTGTTCCTTGTTATATTGACTTGTATAGTATTTTAAGATTCCTTATCTCTCACACAAGACTATTGTTTGACTCGTGGTTTTATTCTTTGCTTCTTATTATCTTGGGTACTCTTAAATGTGAAGACTAATATCCAGTTTAGATGGTTCGCAGTGGCTATGCAGAGGACGAGTAGGATGGTGCTTTCACATATTATATATGGACTTACTGTATCTTATTCTGTTGTTCAACACCATGGAGCCTAAGCAGTGTCCACTTATTATGATTAGAGACAGTTTATCTTTTGAGTTTATTGTTAGTTGTATGAACTCTACTACTATCTGGTATAACTTTGTGAGCCTATGTACTCTAATACTATGGTTGATTTAGTTATTACTATCTCGTCTATTTATATCTGTGATGTTATTAGACTTTTTTCGATGAGCTATGTGATATATGACATGTTTTGTGATTGTTTTCTCTTCTTTTCACCCTTGACAATCGTCCTACATTGGTCGAGCACTGCAGCAGCGCTCTCTATAAATAGAATGGATGCTAGAGGTGTGGGGGGGCAGTCATCACATTTAGTACCAGAGCTTAGGTTGCATAGTTAACCTAAGTTGATACTATGATCTAGTAGAGGTATAGAAGGAGTTATCCCCCTAAATTGGATAGAGAGTGTATGTGTATCTATCCACACATACACACATTTAAGAGAGAGAGAGAGAGAGTGTGTGTACTTGTTATATATTTTGATTGTCAAAACTATATAGTGTTATATATAGTATATAAGTCACATTACACATATGAGTATCATTGATGTGGTTTTCTTTATGAGAGATTGTTATTCTTGTTACAGATCAAGAATGAGCTGGCATACAATAAACGTTGTGAGAAACTCCATCTTTGGAGTCGAGGAAGGAAAAGGCTCGAGGGCTGTTAACTTTGACTTGCAAATAATATTTAATGTGATGATGGTGAACATGATGCAAAATTCCCTAGCAGTTGCTCTTAATGTTGCTGTTAGTGGTGGTGCTCAAGTGTAGGCGCCCAAAGTAGATTTCGCAAAGCCGATAAGGATTTTTCAAATCTTGGTAGCAAATTGTTCCAAGGGATGGAATTGACTGTGGAGGCGCAGAATTGGTTGGATACCTGCGAAAGGATCTTTAATGATCTGGAACTAGATAATGCGATGAGGAGAAGATTAGCTTTCAGACAACTTCATGGGAGAGCCATGAACTAGTGGAATGCAGTTAAGATTGCTACTCCCGAGAACCACTTTACTTGGAACCAGCTAAAAACTAGATTTGAAGAGAAGTTTATACTGGCTACTCAAAACTTGGCGCTGTTTAGGAGTTTTGTGGAGCTAAAGTAGGGAGATAAGTCTATCTCTGAATATGTTTCTAAGTTCGATTTTCTATCGAAGTATGGGATGTCCTTTATAGACAATCCACCAAAGAAAAATGATAAGCTTATCATGGGGATAGATAATTACTTGGGGGAGAAGCTTGCAGGGCACATGGATGAGCCGTTTGAGAAGGTAATTGGTAAGGCTCTTCGGCTTGATAGTTTGTACCCTAAACCTAAGCCTACTGTTGGTGTTTCCACTAAGGAGCCGAAGTTGCAAGCTGGTGAGGGAGGCAAGAGGAAGCGAAACAATAATAAGAAGAAGCAGTATCAAAAGGGTGACTAGAAAAAGGTTAAGTGGGATCTTACCTGTTATAATTATGTTGAGAAAGGTCACTTGAAGAGGGACTTCAAAGATGAAAAGAAGTTCTATAGCTGCAATAGGATTGGGCATATGCACAAGGATCGTCCTAAGCCAGTGAGGCAGAAGCAGGTGGTAAAGGCATACACTTTGGATGTTGTTCCAACTTCATCGAGTGCTACTCCGACAAAGCAGAAGGGGGAAAATGTCACTATTCACGGTATGTTTTCAATTTATGAAGTTCCGGTATATATTTTATCCGACACCAAGGCTTCATATTTGTAACGACCCGGATTTTTGGCTATCGGATATCGGGAAAATTAATTGGTTTTAATTATTGAAATATTGAATTTTATAAGTCGAATGAATAAATTTCTAAGAGTTAGAAATACCTGAATCTAAGTGGATTTAAAAACTATATAAAACCTTAAATTAATAAATTTTGGAGTATGATTGATTTAAAGCATATGACATTTTAAAATTGGAAAAAAGAAAAATCTCTAGATATTATAAACTTTATAGATATATAAATAACTCCACCATCTAAAATTTGATATAAGATATCACTAAATATATATGTATATATAGATAAATATATACAAGCTTTATGACGTTGATAATATATATGAGTGTGTGTGTGTATATATATGTATGATATATGCCCACATGAAGTAAAATATAGGAAAAACTTGTATAAATATGAATTTACATATATATATATATATATAATATCAAGATATACATAAGTATATGTATAAGTGGTGAATGAGTAGAATGTAAATACATGTGTAAATAAATGTATACATATCTACAAGGAAGCACAAACTTTTGATAACCATTAAATGCATATATGTAGAGATATAGATGTATATATGTATATATACAGTATTATAAAAATGGGAAAGGCAAACATATACAAATAAGGATATATATATATATATATATATATCAATTGATATGAATGTACATGTAGGCACATAAGGAAACATAGGAAAAATTACACATCATCTCAAGCATACAATAAATCAATGTCAAAGAAAAATCAAAGTCAAGCATATGAAATAGCAAATCAGCTTATATAATCAAATCAAGTCACATATTTTCAAAAGAAAAAAAGAAAAATTGTGTGAAATGAAAGCCTGTACAAGGCCTCAGCCTCTATGGCTTATCCTGCAATCTTTATCTTCTCTTTATATATATATATATATATACATATATATATACGTATAGACACAAATACAAGATCTGCCTTGTTCATACTCTTGCATTCAAAAAGATAACCAGAGAAAAATAAAATATAAACAAGCTGCCACTACAACTTAAAACAAATCAAAACAATTCAACTCAATAGAGAAGATCATCAAAAGCAAGCTAGCAGTTTTCAAAAGCATATTGTTCTCTAATTCAAAATATTTGTAGGTGAGTAAACTAAACCTCTTTATACTAATCTATGAGTATGCCTGGGTATAAGAATAGCAGTGTGCATCTTCCTGTAACAGTGAGTATACAGCCTACCTTTATTTGCTGAAAATATCTCACCTATATGTATATATAAATTATTGTGATTTGTAAGATCCTTGATTAGTGTCTGGAATATATGATTTGTTATGTTAGTATGCCCATGTACACGTATGACAAACAATGGTTAGTTCACTCACAAGCAAACACAGTATTTCTTTTTCCCTATTTTTTTTAAAAGATAGTAAACATCAACTTCAAAATCTATTATCCCATTATCCAAAGAACTTTAGGCCATGATTTAACAACAAATTTATATGTTTTTAAAGTGTAGATTAGTCTAAAAATTGTTTTATAGGTATATCGAAGCACAGAGGAGGAGAAGGCCGGTTTACAGTAATCAACCTGTAAATGATCAAAATTCGAATGTTGTAAATGAATACTTTAATTACACGAACGTGTTTGTTATGCAAAAAGATTATTTTTGAAGGTGAAATTAGGGTTTTTAGTTATGGATTTGGGGTGAGAAGGAGAGTTGAATGGAGATTAGGTATGCAGGAAATTCCGACGAGGCATTTGATTTGTTGGTTCACCGTTGGGCAAGGAGGAGGTGCAGGGGAAGGTGCGCAAGGGAAAAATGGTTCGACAATTTTTAAGGTTGTGTGGCATGGGGTTCGAGTCATTTTAGGGCTAGGCAGGGATTTGGGATCGTGCTCGGTTTTTGAGAAATAGCGACGTGATGAGGTGGCTACGGGAGTGTGGTTGTGGGGGATATGGAAGAGTAGGCGGCGATGATCTTTTTGGCGTAGCTCGGTGGTACGAGATGGCAGAGCGAGGTGTTTTGGGTGGAGGTGCGTCCAGTTCTCGGACGATCATTCGAAATTTGAATGGAATTTCGTCGAGTTCCAGGGGGTTGGGGGTGATAAGGAGATCGGGGGTGATGTAGTGGGATGGTCGACGGCGAGGTGGATGGTCGGAATGTTGTGTGCACGTTTGTGTGCACGTCTGTGTGCACATACCTCGTCTAGAAATAGAGAACCAAAGAGAAAGAAAAAAGGGGAAGGGGGAAGAAAGAAGGGTGGGCCGGAAAGTAAAGGTAATGGGCCAGAAAGAAAAAAATAAAAAAAATAAAATAAAAGGAAAATAAAATGGAAGGAAAGAGGAAAAGAAAATAAAAAGAAAGGAAATAAGCAAGAAAAATAAAAGAGTAAAAAGGAAGATAAGGGAAAGAAAAAGAAAAGAAAAGAAAAGAAGTAGGAATATAATTTATAATTTATACATAAGAGATTTCATATTCTCATTTTAATTTAAGTGAAATGATATTTTATAATTTAAAAAGATAATTTAATGATAATTAAATTATTATTATTATTCCACTTAAACTTATGGATAATGAATAGTACTTTATAATATTTATTATTTAATAAATTGTTAGTTTGTAATTAATTTGGTTTTAAATATAAATGAATACAGTTAATCAAAGTGAATTAAAACCATGAGTAAATCATTTGGATATTGGTTATAGATCGTTAGTTGGGTTAACGATCTATATCTTTGCTTATTTCTGTGGGATATTTGTTTCCAAATTAAAATAATGAGATTGAAATGGTAATACGTTTATTTGAAATAAGACATCTATGATAAATTTTCATAAGTAATACTGTCACCCAAAGTAAATAAATTGTTTATCTTAAACAATTTACCTTTTTAATTTATTATTTGGATTCGAAGAGGCTGGGATCGGATATTAGCAATATCCGGAACCACTTCGATTTAATAAGCATTACAGATCTTTACGGGTTTGATTATAGAGTCTAATAGGCTGGATTGAATAAATTGAGTAAATCTGATTATTTTAGATAAGTGACTATACTTAGACATTGGTATAATATCAATGGATTTTTGGGAAAGTGGTTGGTTATAATCAGGTAAAAACTCGTCGTGTTGTATGATTTAGCCTTGTTTTTAAAGGATTTGTATAATCTAAGTATTTCAAATTAAATGGGTTTACTCACGCTGGTTTCCAGCCCGACTCGGGTGTTACTTTATTGTAATGCTCGGGTCAGACCGAGTATTACAAATTTTCAGGTTAGGACGCTTTGGAGTTCGGGAGACGAGCTGGATGGTAGAGACGTATTGAGTATATTCCGTTGTGTATTATAGGCTATTTTATTCAGTAAATGAGGACACATTGTTATAACTGTCCAGATTTATTTATTGATGGTTGTACTCTGATATCTTGTATGTATATTGACAGTTACAACTTTTCTTTGTATAAAATGCTGTTATTTCATATTATATTTTGATCCGCTGCGATTGTGAGATTCTGTGCTGTTGTTTTTGTTTCTTATCTATATCTTTTTCTTCTTAACCCTAACAGTCTGGGATTTCCGACACTCGATTGTTCGGCACTCCATGCAATGGACATATTAGTGTCGATTTTCGAGGTCGAAAATCTTCGGGCCGTTACACTTGGTTTCAAAGCTGAAGGTTAAGCGAGAACCTTGACTCTAGTGGGGATTACTCATTAGAGATAGGGTCAGTAGTACCCTAGAATGAGTTGAGAGTATTATATGAGGGAATACTTGTTATTTTCTTATATAATGATTTTAAAAACGGTTTTAAAAACGATTTTTTATATAAGCTTATATTTTGATATATAAAGCAATAATTTTCTAATTATTGTAGTATATTAAGGAAATTGGTTGTTGTTATTAAAATTAAATAAGATTATAAGATTTAAGTGGTAAAACACATATAACCAAATAGAAATTGGGTAAGGATTAACTATACAAGTAAGTTAAGCTGAAAATAGAATGAAACCAGAAATTGAAAATTCCGAAAGTATTTTTCAAAGTGTTTTGAAATGAAATAAATTTACCCTGATTTCATTTATCAGGAAGTTATTATGGAATATATGGTGTGTTTGGCCCCTGAATATGATAATATTGATTTTTATCGTAAAATTGGTTATTGTAAAGGATGTTTATCATAGAATAAACAATGATGGAACAGGGTGAAATGTTTTAAGGAAGTAAAAAAAAATTATATAAGTATGACTTATAAATTGAAATGAATTTAAAATTGTGAGGTTTTAAATCTGAGCCAGAAGAATTTTGAAATTTGTTTCAAAGTGTTGGGGAAAATAATAAATATTGTTATTTAGAATACTTGTGAATATAGAAAACTTTAGTTTAAAACAAGAATTGTTTGAAGATGAATTTGTTTGGATTAAAAACCAAGAATGGTTTAAAGTTAAAGTGGGATTTGGTATGTTAATGGGATAAAAATGTATATATGTGGATATATGTGATTTCAAAATTGATTTGAAATAAATATTGATGTTTGAATTCTGAAATCCCCATAAGAATGAGATGTATAACCCAAAGAGGGAAGTAAGTTTTTGAACTTAGAAGTGGGAAGTGGTATGGATAGGAAATTTAAATTTGGAATGGAGATTTAAATTGAGTAGGTTAAATGGATTAAATGAATTAAAATTTAACTTAGGGTAAGTTAAATAAGTTTTGAACCTATAATCTGAAATTGGAAAATTTCAAGAGGAAATTAAGATTTAACTTAGGGAAGTTAAATGGATAAAATTGAAAGGAAAGTAAGGATTTGATAAGAAGTTATGTATGAATGATTTCAAACAGCTTTTGAAATAAAACGAGCTTCTAATTCTGAAAATTTGTGATGGATGCTATTGATTGATGTTTAGATAATTTGGATGTTTATTTACTTTCATATCCTGCTATCATCTTGTTGTTATTTACTATATATAAAACTGTAGATTGGATTATTCCGAATAAATTAAAAAGTGGATTGAAATGATATACATCCATTCTATTAAATAGAAGTAAAACTTTATCCTAAAATTTATTTAAAGATTTTGATTCTTAGAAATAAATTTGGATTTATGGAAATGGAATCATTTTGAACTTAAGTTTGGAATGTTAAAAATGAAATTGTCAATTGAAATTGTTTAAGAATTGAGTTTAAAAAGTTGAAGTTATAAATGGGAAATAAATTGAATTCTGAAAATTTATTTGTTCTAAAGGATTTGAACTCTCACTTGAACTTTGAAATAAGTGGAAGTAATTCGAAAGAAAATATGGAATTTGGGCTCAGAATTGAATTATTAAAGACTTGGGTTGTTAAATAAATTATTAAGAGGTTAATTTGATTTAAGGGGTTAAATCAACATTTTGAAAACCGAACATGAATTTATATAAATCAAGATGGTTAAGATTCGAGAATGAAACTGGAATTAATTCAAACTTGAAATTGAATTGAATTAATTGGAATTGTAATCGAAGGTGAATAAGTTAAAAATTAGAAATGGTTATTGATTTAAATGAAAGGGAAATTGGGAATTGATTGAATTGGAGATTGGGCAACTGAATCAGTTTGGCTCTGAAACCATTTTCAAATAAATTATTTTAATATAAACTGTCTCAAATCTATTTTCTTAAATATTCAGATTATTTTGATTTCTCCAAGCTATCTACTACACAAACCCTTCTTTTTAATACCCAAACTATCTTATACTTACTATTTAACTATTTGACAACTATTTAACTATTTTACAACTATTTAACTATTTTAAACTATTTAAGCTATTTCCTAAATTCAAACTGGCCAGAGTGAAAATTGGTTATATTTAACTCATGGATTTAAATACGAATTGGGATAAATTGAAGTTATAACCCAAATGGAAATTGAATCAGTTTTGTAGTGAAAGAAAAATCGGATATTGAAGAAAAAATGATTTGAAGTGAAAGAGTATATTTTAAGAAATATATGGTGGTAAAAGTAAAGAGTAAGTAGACACTATAACTGGGAACTTACTTTGCAAGAAATAAGTAAGGTGACAAATGACTTTGAAAAGGAAATCGAACTTGAACAAAATGTGGATTTGCATTAATGAGGTTATACATATTGTTCTATATTGAAACCCCTTATTTAAAGTATAATCGGAGGAAATAATCTTTAAACGGTATTTGAAAGATAAAGTGGAATTTATGTGAGTATGAAGTGATCCAAAAATTATTCAAGTTGAAAGAATAATCTTATATATATAAGAATGATTTTATGAGAATAAAACTGAAAGGGTTTTTGGAACTCATTGGTTTTAAAGGCTTTTGATTTTGGCAAAAAGGCGATTTTGGAAATGGGGAAAGCCAAGTTTGAGAATTATCGATTTTATGTAAATGGGATTTATATGTGATATATATAAAGAGTATGATTTGAAAGGTACTATATGTGTATAGTATGAAGTGTTTTGAGAATGCTATGGGGAAAAAGGTGCTCCCATTTAGAGTTAAAACTTTTAGTAGGAGATCCACTGGGTAGTTCTGCCTTAAGCCCTAAGGGGGGTTCTAAATTTGGGTCCAAGAGGATGTCCGGACAAAAACTTTAGTTCTTGAGGATTGTGTTTGGGGTAGCGTAATTCGTGTGGTGCTGATGCCTACAGTTACATTGGGTTTTGCCGTGATGGCAACGTAACCTTTGTTGTAACTACGATCTATCGCCATTCCATAGAGTAAGTCGAGTGGCAGTGATTGCCTACAATCTACATTTGATTTCGCTGGGATGGTGACGTAACATCAGTAGATTGCGATCTATGTGGTTTGGTTCCATAGCGAAATTCGTGTGGCAGTGAGTGCCTACAGTGTACACTGGTTCCACTGGAACATTGACATCACTTTGTGTAGTCTACGATCTATGTGTTAAAGTTTTGTTTGGCAGTGTAATTCAAGGAGTGCTGATGCCTAAAGTTACACGGGTTTTGCTGTGATAACAACGCAACCCTGGATGCAGCTACGATCCGTGCAGTTTGCATGGCGAAAGTTGAGAGTTGCGGATGCCTACAGTTTTCTTATGGTTTTCGCCAGGATGGCGAAGTAATCATCGTGCTAACTGCGATCCATGGAGGGGGTGATGATTTCCATAGTATTCTTGCAAAAATTTTTCAAGTATTTTCATTGGGTGTTGAAAACGGGTCTACTAAGTACTTATAGATTTTTAGTCCTACGCCTGATCAACGTACGACTAAATTTATGTGAGAACAAGGATGGACTTGTTAAAACATCGAGTTATAAAAAGTATTTTTATATGAAATAATTTGGTAATACTATGGGATTTAAAAGTGTTTTAAAGTTGTATAATTAAAAGAGTAAGGAGTTAAGATGTTAAAAGAATGATTGAATAATAAACACTTAGATTAAAATTTTCGCTTCGTTCCTTTTCGAGGACGAAAAGTTCTAAAAGGGGGAGGAATGTAACGACCCGGATTTTTGGCTATCGGATATCGGGAAAATTAATTGATTTAAATTATTGAAATATTTAATTTTATAAGTCGAATTAATAAATTTCTAAGAGTTAGAAATACCTGAATCTATAAGTGGATTTAAAAACTATATAAAACCTTAAATTAATAAATTTTGGGGTATGGTTGATTTAAAGCATATGAGATTTTAAAATTGGAAAAAAGAAAAATCTCTGGATATTATAAACTTTATAGAGATATAAATAACTCCACCATCTAAAATTTGATATAAGATATCACTAAATATATATGTATATATAGATAAATATATACAAGCTTTATGATGTTGATAATATATATGAGTGTATAGATATATATATATATATATATATGCCCACATCAAGTAAAATATAGGAAAAACCTGTATAAATATGAATATACATATATATATATAATATCAAGATATACATAAGTATATGTATAAGTGGTGAATGAGTAGAATGTAAATACATGTGTAAATAAACGTATACATATCTACAAGGAAGCACAAACTTTTGATAACCATTAAATGCATATATGTAGAGATATAGATTATTTTATTTTTTTGGAAATGGGTAAGAAATTTATTAAGGCATGACAGCCCATATCAAGGCCCAAAACAGGCCCAGAGATAATCTACAGAGCAACAATTATACGACAAAGTCAAATATCTCCGACATAACTCACACACTTTCCAAAAAGAAAGCCAGAGACAAAAAATAAAAATCGAAACGCTTCTTCCTCTTCAATCATGGCGGCCGATCATGAACAAGGTAACTTGTACTTGGGATTTCTGCCGATGAATAGCTCAGATCCCCTGCTCCAGTATGCTCTTCGTCTCTTCCCTGTGAGGTAAGACCCCAAATTTTACTTCTTTTCTGAACCATTCGCATGTCAGTATTCGCGAGTTTACTGACCTCTTCATGTTTCCTTTGTTTGTTTTGAAAAACTCTGCGATTTCTCTCCTTCCACAAACTCCAAATCGTGACAGTGATAGCAATTCTGCCCAATTTGGCTTCCAGGTTTTCGCCTCCCCTATTATGAGTCAGGTAATTAATCGCATCTGTTAGCAGGCGAGTCTGAACTGATGAATTAATCGCATTTTTACATATATTCCACACTTTTTCCAAGAAGTTGCAGGAAAAAAATAGATGTTCATGCGTTTCCTCAGCCTGGTTACATAGAACACACATCTTTTCTGTTATATTTGAGAGTCTATCCTTAGTAGGAAGTCTCCTGAGTATCGCTTTATACGCTGTTAAAGCCATTTTGGGGCAATTCACACGATTCCAGATAATTTTGCTCCATTCAACCTTGTTATCTGATTGTTTGACTTCATTCCATGTTGTTTTCGTACTAAATTCATTTCCAGTATGTTTCCAGACCCATATAGCATTTTCTCGTCCACTAAATATCGGCATATATTGAATTTTCCCTTTAATTTCCTGGCTTACTGGAATCATTGAGCAATTCCACTCATTATTATTAATAATTTCTGCTACTTTTTTATCTGGGTAACCATAGTCTGAAAATGTGTTAAGTCCCAGAATATCAATTAAAGAATTTCCTTGGATCCAGGGATCCCTCCATAAATCAGTATCCTTCCCTGAAGCAATTTCCTTTGTACAGCATGAGGCAAGTACTCCCCTTATTCTCATAATAGCTTTCCATGTCGATGAAGCATTATTATCCAATTGCATACACCAGAAATTGCCTCTGATATATCTTTTCCTCATCCAATTCCCCTACAAACCCTTTCCTTTAATAATTCTCCAAGCTTGCTTCAAAGTATAAGCCAGTCTCATGTCTGTAAGTTTTCTGAGACCAACTCCTCCTTCCTCCTTAGGTCTACATAAATTCTCATATTTAATCTTATGTAACCCCCCTTTCCAAATAAAATCTGCACAGACTTTTTCTATCTTTTGTATTGAGGCATAAGGGAGTTGGAATGTTTGAAGCCAGAAATTAACTTTGGAATGTATAACGGTGTGCACCAGTTTAATTCTGCCTGCTAGCGATAGAAGTCTTGAACTCCATCCCTGTAGTCTTTCTCTGATTGAAGAGATTAAAGCTGCACATTCTCTGTCAGTTATCTTGTTGGATGATAATGGTACCCCTAGGTACTTGACAGGGAGGTTTCCTTCTTTCACATTTAAGTACTCCAAAATTTCATTCCTTCTAATGCAAGTTTTATTGAAGTAACATTTGGTTTTTTGTTCATTCAGTCTGAGTCCAGAAAATCTCTCTAGATTGCTAAAAATATCCTTTACAGCTCTAGCTGATGTCTGGTCGAATTTAATACAAATGAGAAGATCATCTGCATAGAGTAAATGCGTCACAATAGGTTGAAAATTGTATATGGGATGAATTAGTCTGTTAAATGCTGCCAGTTCCATCTGTAGTGAAAAAAATTCCATAGCAATTGTAAACAAATAAGGAGATAGAGGATCCCCCTGCCTGATACCTCTATTGGACCCAATAAAACCTTTTGGTATGCCATTTACCAGAATCGAGAATGTCGGTGTGGAAATGCATTCTTTAACTATGTTCACAAATTTTGATGGAAATTCCATAGCTTTTAGCATATGTATAATAAAATTCCTGTTTATTTTATCGTATGCTTTGTGAAGATCCACCTTTAGACAGAATTTGTCCGCACCTGATTTGTTGAAGTTTCTAATCAATTCATGTGCCATCAATGAGTTTTCGGAAATGCCTCTGCTTTTGATGAACGCACTTTGACATTCTGAAATTAGATCAGGTAAGATGAGTTTCATTCTGTTGCAAAGAATCTTACTTAGAATTTTGTACACCACATTACAGCACGCAATAGGCCGGTAGTCTTCAATTTTTCCTGGAAGTAGAGAGATATATATATATATATGTATATATATATATATATATATATATATTATTATAAAAATGGGAAAGGCAAACATATACACATAAGAATATATATATATATATCAATTGATATGAGTGTACATGTAGGCACATAAGGAAACATAGGAATAAATACACATCATCTCAAGCATACAATAAATCAATGTCAAAGCAAAATCAAAGTCAAGCATATGAAATAGCAAATCAACTTATATAATCAAATCAAGTCACATATTTTCAAAAGAAAAAAATAAAAATTGTGTGAAATGAAAGCCTGTACAAGGCCTCAGCCTCTATGGCTTATCCTGCAATCTTTATCTTCTCTTTATATATATATATATACGTATAAACACAAATACAAGATCTGCCTTGTTCATACTCTTGCATTCAAAAAGATAACCAGAGAAAAATAAAATATAAACAAGCTGCCACTACAACTTAAAACAAATCAAAACAATTCAACTCAATAAAGAAGATCATCAAAAGCAAGCTAGCAATTTTTAGAAGCATATTGTTCTCTGATTCAAAAGATTTGTAGGTGAGTAAACTAAACCTCTTTATACTAATCTATGAGTATGCATGGGTATAAGAATAGCAGTGTGCATCTTCCTGTAACAGTGAGTATACAGCCTACCTTTATTTGGTGAAAATATCTCACCTATATGTATATATAAATTACTGTGATTTGTAAGATCCTTGATTAGTGTCTGGAACATATGCTTTGTTATGTTAGTATGCCCATGTACAGGTATGGCAAACAATGGTTAGTTCACTCACAAGCAAACACAATATTTCTTTTTCCCTGTTTTTTTAAAAGACAATAAACATCAACTTCAAAATCTATTATCCCATTATCTAAAGAACTTTAGGCCATGATTTCAACAACAAAGTTATATGTTTTTAAAGTGTAGATTAGTCTAAAAATTGTTTTATAGGTATATCGAAGCACAGAGGAGGAGAAGGTCGGTTTACAGTAATCAACCTGTAAATGATCAAAATTCGAATGTTGTAAATGAATACTTTAATTACACGAACGTGTTTGTTATGCAAAAAGATGATTTTTGAAGGTGAAATTAGGGTTTTTAGTTATGGATTGGGGTGAGAAGGAGAGTTGAATGGAGATTAGGTATGCAGGAAATTCCGGCGAGGCGTTTGATTTGTTGGTTCGCCGTTGGGCAAGGAGGAGGTGCAGGGGAAGGCGCGTAAGGGAAAAATGGTTCGACAATTTTTAAGGCCGCGTGGCGTGGGGTTCGAGTCATTTTAGGGTTAGGCAGGGATTTGGGATCGTGCTCGGTTTTTGAGAAATGGCGACGTGATGAGGTGGCTACGAGAGTGCGGTTGTGGGGAATATGGAAGAGTAGGCGGCGGCGATCTTTTTAACTTAGCCCGGTGGTACGGGATGGCGGAGCGAGGTGTTTTTGGGTGGAGGTGCGTGGTCCATTTTTTGGACGATCGTTCGAAATTCGAACGACAGAATATCGTCGAGTTCCAGGTGGTTAGGGGTGATAAGGAGATCGGGGTTGATGTAGAGGGATGGTCGACGACGAGGTGGATGGTTGGAATGCTGTGTGCACGTCTGTGTGCACATACCTCGTCTGGAAATAGAGAACTGAAGAGAAAGGAAAAAAATGGGTAGGGGGAAAGAAGGGTGGGCCGGAAAGTAAAGGTAATGGGCCAGAAAGAAAAAAAGAAAAAAAGAAAAAAAGAAAAGAAAATAAAAAGGAAAGAAAATGGAAGGAAAGCGGAAAAGAAAATAAAAAGAAAGGAAATAAGCAAGAAAAATAAAAGGGTAAAAAGGAAGATAAGGGAAAGAAAAAGAAAAGAAGTAGGAATAGAATTTATAATTTATACATAAGAGATTTCATATTCTCATTTTAATTTAAGTAAAATGATATTTTATAATTTAAAAAGGTAATTTAATGATAATTAAATTATTATTATTATTCCACTTAAACTTATGGATAATGAATAGTACTTTATAATATTTATTATTTAATAAATTGTTAATTTGTAATTAATTTGGTTTTAAATATAAATGAATACGGTTAATCAAAGTGAATTAAAACCATGAGTAAATCATTTGGATATTGGTTATAGATCATTAGTTGGGTTAACGATCTATATCTTTGCTTATTTCTGTGGGATATTTGTTTCCAAATTAAAATAATGAGATTGAAATTCTAATACGTTCTATTTGAAATAAGACATCTTTGATAAATTGCCATAGGTAATACTGTCACCCAAAGTAAATAAATTATTTATCTTAAACAATTTACCTTTTTAATTTATTATTTGGATTCGAAGAGGCCGGGATCGGATATCAGCAATATCCGGAACCACTTCGATTTAATAAGCACTACAGATCTTTACGGGTTTGATTATAGAGTCTAATAGGCTGGATTGAATAAATTGAGTAAATCTGATTATTTTAGATAAGTGACTATACTTAACATTGGTATAATATCAATTGATTTCTGGGAAAGTGGTTGGTTATAATCAGGTGAAAACTCGTCGTGTTGTACGAGTTACCCTTGTTTTCAAATGATTAGTATAATCTAAGTATTTCAAATTAAATGGGTTTACTCACGCTGGTTTCCAGCCTGACTCTATGTTACTTTATTTTAATGCTCGGGTCAGACGAATATTACAGATTTTCAGGTTAGGACGCTTTGGAGTTTGGGAGACGAGCTGGATGGCAGAGACGTATTGAGTATATTCCGTTGTGTATTATAGGCTATTTTATTCAGTAGATGAGGACAAGTTGTTATAACTGTCCAGATTTATTTGTTGATGGTTGTACTCTGATATCTTGTATGTATATTGACAGTTACAGCTTTTCTTTGTATAAAGAGCTGTTATTTTATATTATATTTTTTGATCCGCTGCGATTGTGAGATTCTATGTTGTTGTTTCTTATTCTATCTCTTTTTCTTCTTAACCCTAACAGTCTGGGATTTCCGGCACTCGATTGTTCGGTACTCCATACAGTGGACGTATTAGTGTCGATTTTCGGGGTCGAAAATCTTCGGGCCGTTACAATATTTCTTTATATCTGGTGATCTGGTAGATAGATTGGGATTAAGACCCAAAATGGTTGACCGACCTTTAGTAATGATGAACCCTATTAGAGTTTGTAACGACCCAAA
This sequence comes from Allium fistulosum, assembly GCA_030737815.1. Classification (NCBI taxonomy): domain Eukaryota; kingdom Viridiplantae; phylum Streptophyta; class Magnoliopsida; order Asparagales; family Amaryllidaceae; genus Allium; species Allium fistulosum. The sequence continues at coordinate 861,413,665 of CM060905.1, read as the reverse complement.
ATTTCGGTCATTTGAATTCGTAATATTTCATTGATTTTAAATATTGGAAAGTCAATTTTATAAGTTAAATAACTTGGATTTCAAATATAGCGATTTATTTTGTAATTAAATTGTTGAATTTAATATCTGAAATTGTTAAATAATTGTATCTTGAATAAATGATTTTGAAAGTTGATTTAAATTCTATTCAAATAAGAATGAAGATAGTAAACTTTTAAATCAGATTTAAAAGTGATTAATTTGGTTTTTATAATAATTCATTTTAATTAACAGATAAAAATAACCTTTCAGGGCACTGTCTTGGATTTCGACGAAACCAGTTTCATTGGATCCTTAATAGTGTATTATTGTATGCCGTCAAATTTCATGGTGATCGGACGTATCAGTTAGGCGTGCGAGATTGAAACCCGTAGAAATTAAATTCATAATTAATTTAATATAATTGGGTTTGAAAAGCTATCTTCTGCATATGATGGAATTGGCTCCCGATATATATTACATTGTATCCAGAATAGGAGTATAAAATATAGAACGCCAGGCGACATGCCTAGAGTTTGAAAATATAACGAATTAATAGTGCTTTAGAATTTTCCTATATAAGGACCTAGATATTCTCATTTTTATAAACCCTAATTTACAAACCGAAGCCGCCACTAACTCAGGGCCATCCAATGGCCATAGTTCATCGGCGTCTTTAGAGGAGAAATTAGGCCACGTCTTGAACTACAAAAATGTTCGCTTCAATGGAAGGAAGGAGATCAATGGTGGCGATCGAAAATGGAGGAGCACGGTGGCCAGAAAATTGCCCCATTCATGTCTGGGTTGGGCTTGACTTTTTTGGGTCGCATGCAGCTGCGTAGGGCGCGCGAGGTGAGGCGGAGGTGACAGCGACATGTGCGAGGTGGGCACGTGCGACGGCGGCGGTGAACGACGGTAGTGGCCGAAATAGAGTCACGGTCGATTTTCTTTGTTTGTGCCTAGAGCGTGAGAGTGGGAAGGTATTAGAAAATTAGGTTTTAAAATTTAATTAAGTTAATTATCATTTAATTGTTTCAAAAGTTAATAAATCCATAACGCATTCATACGAGGTCCAAACCAGACGCGGTTAGCCGTGTTAGGTTCGTATCAATGATATCGACGCTATGGAGTTGGATTGAATGGATTCGGAGTTAGTAGAAATTTTGGTTAAAATTGAATGACTATTCAATTTTAATTCGAACCGGAGCGCTTTGGCGACTACTAAAATCAACATGAGTTAATCTCACCTTATTGGTTAACTAGAAATATATTTTTAGTAGATAAAAATTATTGATTGGATGTGTGAATATTTTATTGTTTACTATTGTTAACTATTTGTATAATTTATTAATTTAATTAGTTGGTTTGGACATATTCCCGCCCCTGGAGCAGATGAGACCCTATTATGTTCCCATGTAAGAGCGGATGACCCATTGTATACGAATCCCACCTCGAAGTGGTTAATTTTTATATTATTTGATTTTATGTTATATGTGATGCAGGGGGAAAGGTTGGAGGGATCCAACATGATTCCTCACACTGTTGATTTTACTTCTCATATATATTGTGATATATGACTTGCTGGATGCCATATTTGATGACATGGATGTGATTTTGCTTGTTTAATGCTTTAGTAGCATTGGGCCTTATTTTTGGTATTTTAAATACTATAATATGATGATTTGATTTAAAAAGGGATTTCAAAGTGATTTTGGAAATTACATATGTTTTAATAATTTTTCTTGAATTATTTAAAGAAGTAGTTTATTTCAAAATTTGAAAGTATGGTTTTTAGAGATTATAAATTTATAGTTATATAAAATATTTTAAAATAGAGATTTTGAACTGTGATAAAGGTTTTTAAAATCTTAAAAGTGAGTCCATCTTTTATAATAAAGGGGTATGGTTTTCAAGGAGGATAGAAATATTTTGGTATAAATATTTATTAACCATTTTATATAGTGATACACACACACATATATATATATACATATATTAAGATTTATTTATAAATGTGGAAATTTATAAATGTGATAAATTTATAAAAGTGATATTTTTCAAATGAAGTGAAGGTTTGTAAAATCATATTTTGTTAATAAAAAGAATGGATTTGTAAGGTGTTTATAAATTAAGGAAAACTTTTATCATTGGATAAATTGGGAAATAAATCACAAGATTGTGGATTTAGAATAAGATGTGGAATGATGTTTTAGAAAGTAGTTGATTCTAATTTGGAAATTGAAGGTGGGGGTGAATTTGGAATGTTAAATTTGATATATGACTTGCTGGATGCCATATTTGATAGCATGGATGCCATATTTGGAATGACTTGCTGGATACCGTATTTGGAATGTTAAATTTGGAATATTAAATTTCATATATATTGTGATATATGACTTGCTGGATGCCATATTTGATGACATAGATGTGATTTTGCTTGTTTTGTGCTTTAGTAGCATTGTGCCTTATTTTTGGTATTTTAAATACTATAATATAATGATTTGCTTTAAAAAGGGATTTCAAAGTGATTTTGGGAATTGCATATCTTTTAATAATTTTTCTTGAATTATATAAAGAATTGGTTTATTTGGAAATTTAAAAGTATGAATTTAAAAATTATAAATTTATAGTTATATAAATATTTTAAAATATAGATTTTTGAACTATGATAAAGGTTTTTAAAATCTTAAAAGTAAGTCCATCTTTTATAATAAAGGGGTATGGTTTTCAAGGAAGATAGAAATATTTTGGTATAAATATTTATTAACCATATTATATAGTGATATATATATATATATATAGACATATATATACATATATTAAGATTTATTTATAAATACGGAAATATATAAATGTGATAAATTTGAAAAAGTGATATTTTTCAAATGAAGTGAAGGTTTGTAAAATCGTATTTTGTTAATAAAAAGCACGATTTCTAAATGGTGTTTATAAATTAAGGGGAACTTTTATCATTGGATAAATTAGGAAATAAATCACAAGATTGTGGATTTATAATAAGATTGGAATGATATTTTAGAAAGTAGTTGATTCTACTTTGGAAATTGAAGGTGAGGGTAAATTTGGTATGTTAAACGATATTTTATAAATAGAAAGGAATTTATAAAAGGGATTTATCCATATGGCTGGCAATGTTAAAAATGGATGGTTATTGATATTTTTAAATGGGATTTATGAATAAGTGAGATTTATAAAGGAAATAGAGTTATAAATGGAGTTCATAAATAAAGGGATTTTATGAAAGGAAGTTTTATAAAGTAGAAGGAGATTTATAAAATATAGATTTATAAATATTGAAATGATTATGCTGAGATTTAAGTATGGATTTTTATCAAGGAAAATATATTTATGTTCTAAAAGTTGTTTATTTATATTAATTTTTTTTTAAAGTTGTTTATCAATATCTTAATATTTTTAAAAGTTAATATTAAAATTATTGTTTGGTTTGAAATTAATCATAATTAATTATTAATAAAGATTTAGAAATTAATTATTATTATTTATAATAATTTTGAAGATAAATTATTATCATTTATATAAGAATGTTTTGAAATTATTAATTATTATCTATAAGATGTTTTGAACTTAATTACTATTTATTATATTGTTATTATTATATGTTTTTAAGTTAATTACTATTTATTTAAAATGTTTATTACCATGTATTAATGTTTAAAAGTAAATGGTTAGAATCAAATTGTTTCTGAGATTTATAAATGGAGTTTTATAAATAGATGTGTTTTTATAAGGGGAATCATATAACATGTTTTGGAAAACGTAAAGGAAGATTGGTTAAAAAGATAAAAGAGTTCCATAAATGGTTTTAGATATTTATAAAAGAATTTTAAAAATGGTTTATAGATTTATAAAAGGAGCTTTATAAATGGTTTTTTGGATTTATAAGGAGTTATAAATGATTTTAGAATTGAACAAAAAGGGGGAATCTTCCCAAATGTTGGTGAATATACTTATACCGTTGAGATGAGTATATGGATATTTTTCCAAGATTGAGAAATAGGGATTTTTGGGTATATATATATATATCTCATCGTAAAAGGAATTTTGATTCAAGTATTTGCAAAGTGAATTTAAATTAATTAAAGATTAATTAAAAGGAGGTTAGTGGTTGCTTGTGTGCTTAACCGTTGTTGGTTTTCCCTATGGAATTGAATGTTTATTATTCGATGGTTAAATAACCGACTATCGAATTTGGACCCAAATGTAAATTTGGAAATATCTAGGAGAAACATGCGAGTTATATGGCATAGTCATCGTCGATGATGTTATACTGTGCATATAAATCTCGTTTCGTTCTTCTAGGACAATGATAAGGAAATCTGTCTGCTAACGGTTAGGAGGCGATTTCCGCTCTTATCTTTGGCTGATTATTTTATAAAGAACCGGGGTTGAGTATACCGGGAATTATCGAATGTTGTTTCGAAGAGACCGGGATCGGATATGTTATCCGAAAACCACTTCGATCTAGCTTAAGCACTGTGAAGTGAAGACATCTTGAGGATGATGGAAATTGAAGACGGAGCTCTCAAGTGTTTTCGTTCATTCCCAGAATGAACTTGTATGGATGAATGCTGGTATTGCATTGTTGCCTAGAAAGCAGTGTTAGCGTTCCAAGTAAGAAATGCTATATAAAAGGTAAAACGTAGCCTCAAGCCTCACACCTAGGAATGACTAAAATCAGGGGATATGCTTTAAGGCTATGTGGTTCGCTACCATTAGGGTATGGTCATCACCCAATCGGGGTGATGACATATTCAGCACTATCCAGCAAGGAGTAGGGTAGGTCTTGACTCGTAGGGTGTCCATGTGTGGCTCCCGGTGTATTTTATCCAGAGATGCACTGTGGTAGGTGGTACCCCGATGCCTTTTCATTGTTGGAATCCATTTTCTAATACATTCCTTTACAGACTTAGTTGTGCCCAACTACTGAAATGTGAGATGCAAGCATTTCAGCTATATTCATATTTTACTTTGACCCTAAGATATTATTATAATATGAATGGAATTTCACATGAAATGTTTTGGTTACGTAAGGTAAAAATCCATCTGTGTTTATGTGCAGCGTGGTCTTACGAGATACTTTTGATTTCAAAGGTTTTTATAACTTTAAAAATCCAGCTGGGTGTGTTTTCTCACACTAGTTTTTCAGACTGACTCAGGTGTTATTTTATTATAATGCTCGGGTCAGACCGAGCATATTACAGATTGCTTTGGATGCATTGGAGCTCAGGAGACAAATTGGAGGTCTTCAAGTCGTATTCACGTATATGATCATTTTCCGCTGCTTTTTTGTTGAAATCATCAGCATTTGTAAGGACGGGTTGTTATAACTGTCCAGGCTTATGATTGTGATTTTTTATTGTACTTTGATTGATGTATGTATATAATAGTTTCTCTTTGTAAAGATCATTGATGTTATATTATATATTGTTCCTCTGTGATTGTGAGATTCTGTGTTGTTTCAATTTGCTCTTCTTCAACTCTTCTTCTTCTTCTTTCTTTTCCATAATTATCTGTCTTTTCGTTCGATTTGAGTTGGACATGTGTGGTTTATTATCAATTTGAATTGTGCGGATTGGCTGGTCATAACAGTTGGTATCGGAGCCAGGTTGTGCGAACACCTAAGCTTTGGTTGGGTACTCATTATAGATAGGGTTAGAAGTACACTAGAGTGAGTTTGAGTGTGTATATATACGAGCATGTATTTGTTAGTGATTATAAAAATGTTTTATATTGTGTTAATTTATTTGTTGAATGACTTATCAATTCTGGTTGATACGTGGGATGCCACGATATCGATAGGATTTCTAAACACTTAAACAAGGCAAACCGATACAGTATTGTTTTGAAAATTGTTAAATGAAATAATTTTACCTAAATTATATTTTATATATAAAGGAATAATTTTGCAGAAATTATTATAGTTATATATGGTGTGATTGGTTGTTAGAGAATGGTATAGTTGATTATTATCATTTGTTGTTGTTGTTCTAATAAAAGTTGTTGTTATTATAATCTAAACAAAGATAAACATTTGTAAATTGAGTTATATAAGAAAATAAATTTATAAGTATGAATTATAGAGTATTGATTTTGATTAAAATAATCAACATTTGTGAAATGATATTACATAAGAAGTGAGATTTTATAAATGTGATATATAAATGGAAAGGAAATGAAATTGTATAAGTACATTTATAAATATGAATTTTAAATAAAATGGATTTAAAACAAGAAATTTGAGAATTTAAATCCCATTGATTTTGAAATATGTTTTCAAAGGTTTTGGAACGATAATAATAGTATTATTTTAAAAATATTTTGGGTTAGAAATATTTAAAAAAAGGATTTTAAGGAAATAAAAAGCACTAAAATTATTCAGTCGTTGGAAAATAATTCTGGTGATGACTGTCGCATCATCAGCGTTCATTTTGAGTTTCTAAGTGAGGGATTGCTACCATTGAGGTTTTGTTTTGGTAAAAAAAATTTGTTTTAGATTCCAGAAGTGTAATTTTATATATATATATATATATATATATATATATAAAGGAGTTATGTATATTTATGATTTCAAAATGATTTGAAATAAAATCGGATGTTTAAAATTCTAAAATTTTTTATCTAGATGTTTTGAGAAAACCTAAGGTAATAAGTTTTGAACTTATTATTTGGAAATGGTATAGATGAGAAAAGAAAATTTGCGGTTGAGATGTAAAGTTAAAAAAAAATCAACTTAATAAAGTTAAATAAATTGAGTTAATGGAATGAATTAAATAAAAAGAAGTAATAACTAAAGAAAGGTTAAATGAAATTAAATTGGATTTTAAGTAAATTAGATGAATTAATAAAGTAAATTTGTGAAATGAAATATGAACTTGGGTTGTAGCATAAAATACAACTTAAATTGTGGAATGAATATGAATTTGAGTATAAAATGAAATGTTGGTAAACATAATGTGGATTAATTGAATGCGAATAAATTGGATGAAAATTAATTGGGCATGAATGACTGAAGTGGATATGAATAAATTGAATGTAAACAAATTGAATATAAATCAATTATGTGTTAATAAGAAATGAAAATGTATAAATATAATGTTGATATTTGAAAATGCAAATTGAGATGATGATACATAAATTGGATGGATATTATTTGTTGGATGGTTTCTCTTGTTTCATTTGTCACATTTGCATACAATTATTGTATATTCTATATTATATATTGATATTACTTCTCCTATACTTGTTCTCATTGTTTGTTAAGTGATTAGTAGGTGCGGATGGCGTATGCTTAGTATTTGGAGCTTGCTTTCACATTTTATTGGGTATATATGCTTGCTAAAACTAAAATATGGTACACACCTCGGATTACATATCTTATTTTTATAATTTTCCCTACGGGATGCCTCATCCTCGAATGTGAGATGTATATTTGTGATTATATATATATATATATATATATATATATTGTGATTTTTTATGATCGAGTAGCGCAAAGGAGACACTGGCGAAATTTTTCGTAAATTTTAGAGTTAGAATTTTTTGAGAATTTCGGAAAATTTTTGATAACTAAAACTTGATATTCTTTCTATAACATGTCATGGTGTTAATTAGTATCTATGAGTGCGTAGAAAGGTGAAAATAAAATTTCAACAAATTGGTTTTTGAATGTTAAAGGCTTAGAAGAATTTGGGAATCTAGTACAACTAATTGGTTTTGAAAAGCAAGTGGGGGTGAGGCAATTTCTTACCTTGGAAATTTTCGCGGATGAAATTTTTTTAAGGGAGGAAGAATGTAACAGTTTGGAATTTCGATCATTTGAGTTTTGGAATATTTAATTGATTTTAAATATTGAAAAGTCAATTTTATAAGTTAAATAACTTGGATTTCAAATATAGCGATTTATTTGATAATTAAATTGTTGAATTTAATATTTGAAATTGTTAAGTAATTGAATCTTGAAATTAATGTGAATAAAAATGATTTTGAAAGTTGATTTAAATCCTATTTAAATAAGAATGAAGATAGTAAACTTTTAATTAGATTTAAAAGTGATTAATTTGGTGTTTATAATAATTCGTTTTAATTAACATATAAAAATAGCCTTTTAGGGCACTGTCTTGGATTTTGACAAAACCAGTTTCATTGGATCCTTAATAGTGTATTATTGTATGTCGTCAAATTTCGTGGTGATCGAACGTATCGGTTGGCATGCGAGATCAAAACACATAGAAATTAAATTCAGAATTAATTTAATATAGTTGAGGTTTGAAAAGCTATCTTCTGTATATGATGGAATTGGGTCCCGATATATATTACATTGTGTCCGGAATAGGGGTATAACAAATAGAACGCCAGGCGGCATGCTCATTTGGAGTTCGAAAATATAACTAATGAACAGTGCTTTAAAATATTCCTATATAAGGACCTAGACATTCTCATTTTTGCAAACCCTAATTTACAAACCGGAGCCACCATTAACTCAGGGCCATCCAACGGCCATAGTTCACTGGCGCCTTTAGAGGCGAAATTAAGTCACGTCTTCAACTACAAAAATCTTTGCCTCAACGAATGCAAGGAGATCAATGGTGGCGATCAAAAATGGAAGAGCATAGTGGCCAGAAAATTGCCCCGTTCATGGATGGGTTGGGCTCGTTTTTCTTAGGTCGCATGCGGCGGCTTGGGGCTCTCGAGGTAAGGCGGCGGCAGTGGCGCCAAGCGCGAGGTAGGTGTGCGCGACGACGACGATGAACGGCGGTTTTGGTCGAAATAGAGTCGCGGTCAATTTTCTTTGCCGTGCCTCAAGCGTGAGAGAGGGAAGATAATAAGGAAATTAGGTTTTAAAATTTAATTAAGTTAAGTTAATTATCATTTAATTGTTTCAAAAGTGAATAAATCCATAACTCATTCATATGAGGTTCAAATTGGACGCTGTCAGTCGCGTTAGGTATATACCAGTGATATCTTCGCTATAGAGTTGGATTGGATGGATTTAAAGCTAGTAGAAATTTTGGTTAAAATTGAACGACTATTCAAGTTTAACTCGAACTAGAGCGCTTTGGCGACTACTAAAATCAATGTGAATTAATATCACCTTTTTGGTTAACTAGAAATATATTTTAAGTCGATAAAAATTATTGATTAGATGTATGAATATTTTATTGTTGACGGTTGTTGATTGTTTGGATAATTTATTAATTTAATTAGTCGGTTTGGATATATTCCTGCCTCTGGAAACAAATGAGACCCTATTACATTCATGTAAGAGTGGATGACCCTTTGTATACGAATCCCGCCTCGAAGCGGTTGATCTTTATATTATTTGACTAGATGTTGTATGTGATGCAGAGGGACAGGTTGGAGGGATCCAACAAGATTCCTCACATTGTTGATTTTACGTCTCATATATATTGTGATATATGACTTGCTCGATGCCATATTTGATGACATGGATGTGATTTTGCTTGTTTAATGCTTTAGTAGCATTGGTCCTTATTTTTGATATTTTAAATACTATAATATAATAATTTGATTTAAAAAAGGGATTTCAAAGTGATTTTGGAAATTACATATGTTTTAATAATTTTTCTTGAATTATTTAAAGAAGTAGTTCATTTCGAAATTTGAAAGTATGATTTTTAGAGATTATAAATTTATAGTTATATAAAATATTTTAAAATAGATATTTTTGAACTGTGATAAAGGTTTTTAAAATCTTAAAAGTGAGTCTATCTTTTATAATTAAGGGGTATGGTTTTCAAGGAAGATAGAAATATTTTGGTATAAACATTTGTTAACCATTTTACATATTGATATACATACATACATACATACATACATACATATATATATATATATATATTAAGATTTATTTATAAATGTGGAAATTTATAAATGTGATAAATTTATAAAAGTGATATTTTTCAAATGAAGTGAAGGTGTCGTATTTTGTTAATAAAAAGCATGGATTTATAGACGGTATTTATAAATTAAGGAAAACTTTTATCATTCGATAAACTGGGAAATATGTAACAACCCATAATTTTGTAAATATTTTTAATTAAATTTTATTTGAAAACTTTGATTTTTAAATCGTTTAAAAGTGAATATTTAGAATTTTCCAATGTAAGTTTGGAATTTTTTTGTAATTTACTTTCCAAATACAATGAAATAGATATTTTCTGTAAATTTTATATTTTGGTCAACTTTGTCAAACTTTGACTTTCAGTTGAAATTTCTAAATTTGAATTTTAAATTCTAATCTTTTTCTTTGAAACATAATATAATTCTAATATTTGTCCTGCTTTTCGTTTCGTCAAATTCTGTTTTGTACTTTTTAAATTTGATAAAATACAGCGTTTTATACGCAATTATTTTCTGTATTTTTATTTTCTATTTCCTATGTTCATTTCTATACTTTTATTTTCTATTTTTATTTTATTTTATTTTATTTTGATTTGCACTTTGATTATTTAATTGGATTTTTAGTTGGAATATAGGGTTGGAAAATTCAAAGGACTTCGGTTTCTCTTTCTTTAACTTGTAACTTTTCCTTTTCCCTTGCCTTTTCATTTCTTAGCCGTGTATTCCACTTCACAAAGCACTTCCTCACTTTATTATTCACGTACAAAACATTTCATTTCTCACGTTCATTTCATCCCATTCACCTAGAAAAAAATTGGCAGTAAGTTATGGCTTCCTCCTCTTTTTTTCTTTTTGCTTTTCCTTTTATTCTTCTCTACTATACTCGACCAAAGCAACTCCTTGCCGACCACCTCACCACTAGACTTGAACTCCTCCACCACCTACTCCTCCTCCAGCCCCTGGCCGTGACCATCCCCTACTCTAGACCCGACCTGACCCATGCAAACCACCCAGGCCAAACCATGTAGACATAGGGTCGAGCCTATGTTTTCTTGTGACCTTCCAAAACTCTTGCCTTTTTGCCTTCCATGCTCTATAACCTACCACTTTTCCACTTCCATTTCCCATAGCCGTGCACACATGCATCAAAACTCTTCATAGCCGAGCCTAGTATGTCCTTAACCTACCATGGCCGAGCCACATGATGATGGTCTAGCCATTGAAGCCCATGGCCGAGCCCACTTGCTTGGTGATTGATCATCTTGCTTTGCTTTATCAAAGGTTATGTCACTTTGATTCATATTGTTCATTGTTTTGATTCATAATCTTGTATGTTGAATTATACACTTATGTTTGTTGTAATTGTTTGTGTACGAGATTTGGATCTTAACTATTCATCTACTCAAAAATCTAGTCATGCCTTGTTGTGCTTTACGGAGTTTGTTGTGTATCTCTAGTTTGTCAATTCTAGCTTTAAAAGGTGAGTTTATCACTCTCGACATACGTACTTTTATAATTATGAAACAATGGCATGTGAATTGTAGAAAATTTATATGTTATGTTAATATGTTCATATATGCTTGTGATATGATTTTATGATGTTAAATTCTGTTTATATATTTGTTACATCATCTGATATGATTATATGTTCTACTGTTCATTTATTTACTGATTCTCATACTGCAAGTTCCCTATCACTATGGGTTGAAATGATACATACCCGAACGGACATTAGAATAAGGAAAAATCATTATGAGCTGAAATGATAGGCTCAAGTGATTTTTATTGTATTTTATTTGACTTGGGATTGCGGGTTTGAAATGATAGAACCTGGATTTTTCTTTTTAAATTATGGATTGAAATGATACATATCTGTATCACTTGACCTAGGTTAGAAAATATTATACAGACCCATGGTTATATATTTTATAATATTTTCTTAAAATGTTTTAAGTATTTTTAAGTTTTAAGATATATGAAAATTTTACTTAAAAATTTGATTTAATGATTTAAATATATGGAATTTTATAAGTCAATAGGTAGTTTGATTTTTAATTATAAAGTTATATTGGTTTTCTATAAGTTGGAATCTTTATATATCAATAATTGGTTTTAAATTGCTATTTAAAGATCTTTATTGATGATAAATAACTTAATAATTAAATTTGATTTAATATGGAATTTTAAATCTAACCTAGTGATGGTAATAGATTTTATTTTATGGAATAGATATGTTTTGTAAAATAAATAATTATGATTTAAAATGGTAAAATGTATCTTAAATTATGACTTAACTTTATAATGGAAATTTGGTTTTCAATTGGAAATGTGAAGTTTGACTTATGAAAAGAATATTTTTATGAAATGGGTATTTTAAATAAAGTGTTAAGTTATTTGTTAAAATAAAAGTTAAGTAAATTAATGTATTTTGACTTGATAAATGAATTAAAATTAAAATTTGATATTGGTTAAATAAATGTTATTTAAATTATAAGTTAAGTAATATCCAAATAAATAATCTTGAAAAGTGAAATAAGTTTGATAAGTTAAAATGATAAAAGTTGAAGATATATTATTTTTAAATTGTTATAGTAAAAACTTATAATAGTATTTGTTGCATTTCTGAAATGCTATGGGTTTTAGGTAACATTCTATAAGTGCTACCGTTGCCGGAAATGAACTGTTTTTGAAATACTAATATATCTACTGCAGCAGTTTATAAGTGCTGCTGTTTCTGAAATTAAACTAGGTTTTGAAATACTAAAATACTTACTGCAGCACTTTATAAGTGCTGTTGTTTCTGAAACTAAGCTATTTGAAAATAACTAAATATCTATTACAGCACTTTATAAGTGCCGATGTTTTATGAAATTGAACTGTTTTGAAATTCTAATACCTACTGTAGCACTTTATAAGTGCCGTTGTTTTGAATTTGGCAATGTTTTTGAAATGTTAATATATCTACCGTAACACTTTATAAGTGCTGTTGTGGCTGAAATTTCAATGAACTTTGGAAATGAATATTATTTTGGAAGATTTGGACATTGAATTTAATGGTTTAAATGAATATGTTTGAGGTGAAATATAAAGCATTTTTGAAATTTATAAGTTAATACAATGTTTTTGGAATTGGTATAATTGAACGAATGAACTTAATAATGCTATAACTTTGGTAATGAATATTATTTTTAAGGGTGTTATGATTTTTCTAAATATTATGATTTCCAAATGATAACAGTTTAAAATTGTTATGGTTTCAAAGATGTTATAACTTTGAAAGTACTATGATTTTGGAAATGAATTTATTTGAAATAGTATTTAATTAAGAATTTTTTTGAATATATTGATTTGAAATTTAAGATTTAAGAATATGGCTTTATAAAGTGGTTTTGGTTTAAGATGATTTAAAAAGGAATATTTCAAGTTTAAATAAATTGAAAGAAATATTTAGTGATTGGAAATTTGAGTTTGTTCAAATGATATTTTGGTTTTGGAGTATAAACTTGTTTTGAATATGATATTTTGGTTTTAAAGTATAAACTAGTCTTGAAATGGATGATATTTGCCTTTGAAGTATAAACTAGTTTTGAAATGGATATGATATTTTGTTTTGAGGTATAAATTATTTCGAAATAAATATCCATGGGTTATAATAACGATTGGTTAGCAAAGAGACCGGGATCGGATATGGGCATACTCTCTGTCGATACCGAAAACCACTTTGAAAACCGTGTACGCGGTGGAGATTCCAGAATGAAGTAGGATGGTGGCGACGATTTCTATTGAGGTATATACGTGGACCCGACTCCCGTGAGTTGGCATAAGGTGGTTAAAACAGGAGCGATTGACGGGCCAATGAGGTAGCACCTCTGATCGGATGCATTTCTTCGATACCATTCTATTACTTTGTGATTGATTTGGTGGCCACCCTTCGATTTTGATTTAGGAGTGTGTTTCGAGGTGGGCGGTAGTGGCTGCTATGCGTTACCACCAGCCCTGATGCGTAATTGGTATATCTACCCTGGCATTACCTAGTTGTGTCATGTCACCTACCCTAGCGCGCCTTGTACGAGTTTGATTTGTGTCATACCTATGGAGTATCTTCTCATAGCCTCCCGATCTGGAGGTACGCAGGTACTGTATAGACTACTGGCACTATTATGTGTTAAGGGGAATATTGGGTCACTCCTTAATGCTATTTTAAAGTAAGTTTATTTTACTATTAGACATTATTATAATATCGAATATTACTACATAGTAAATAGTTTAACGGATCCTTAGAGGATGGGTGGTCCCAAGCATCCTTTAAGTTACTTGTACCTTTATATTACAGTTCACTTGAGTTGATTTACATTGTATAAGTATGTATGTCCTGACTCGAGTGTTTTGTGTTTAGCTTTAGGCTCGGGTCAAACTGAGTGATACAGTATTCGAGACTCACCTTTGGAGTTGGAGCTTTCTTGGATATCCAGCTATCTATTTCGCTTTCGGTTATCCAGTTGATTCCAGTGATGTATTCAAATCTTGTATTTGACTATTGTATTGAGACATCTCTGTATTCGTGATTTCTATTGTATCTTGTTGAACTATGTTATTATATATATAGTAGTTTCATGAACTACTATTTCTTGCTTCCGCTGCATTGTTATATTACTCTGTGTCTGTGATCTGTGATTTATTTACTGTATATTCTGAGTTTTGCCAAATTTTATTTACAATCTATTGTTTTGAATTATTCAAGTCCGACATGTGTGGATTTATTGTCGATTTGAATGGTCCAAAATAGTGGGTCGTTACAAAATAAATCACAAGAATGTGAATTTATAATAAGATATGGAATGATATTTTTAAACGCAATTGATTCTACTTTGGAAATTGAAGGTGAGGGTAAATTTAGAATGTTAAACGATATTTTATAAATAGAAAGCAATTTATAAAGGGATTTATCCATATGGCGGGCAACGTTAAAAATGGACGGTGATTGATGTTTTAAATGGGATTTATGAATAAGTGAGATTTATAAAGAAAATAGAGTTATAAATGGAGTTCATAAATAAAGGGATTTTATGAAAGGAAGTTTTATAAAGTAAAAGGAGATTTATAAATATACATTTATAAATATAGAGTTAGAAAGGTTTTGACACTGCCGTGATAAGGACATGAATTTTTTGGATCGTATCAAATCAAAGGTGGCGGTGCAAAACGATTATTATTATTTAATCTAACCCTAATTGGGTCTAGGTTCAATTAAACACCCAAAGCCTATATAGCAGTTGAACACTTAGAGGTAAACCTAAAGTGGTCTTCCAATTAACAAGTTTTGGCACAACTTGAACCTGGAACGAGGCTATAAAAATCATGTTTGAATTCCCCTGTTTGCCTTTATTCGTTCCTCCTTCCTCAAAAAGACGAACCCAATCTCCATCCTCCTCCTCATCCAAGTATCAACCTCTCTCTTCCGTTCCTTCCCTAGGCGACGTCGTTTTTCCCTAGGAGCAGCAGCCTCGCCTTCCCGCCATGCTGGTTTTGCACGTTAGATCTCACCCCACCACCACTCCAGATCTAACCCCTATTTCCTCCCTCCGACCATCTCTTAGCCCAAGACACCTTTCCACACTGTTAGTTTTTCCTTGCACCATTATGGTCTCAACCCTCAAGTGGCCACTTAGCTGGACTGGAATAAGCAGAAGGTTTCATCACTTTTTGGCTAGATGAGCTTTCGTCGGGTAGGATTTGCACCGATCCTCTGCTTCGAGACTTTGGAGCGGGAATCTTACCCATGCTGCATCTGCCTTTTCGATGGAGGCAATGGTTTGATTCATTCGAAGGTGAATGGTATCTTGGTTAAGCTGACTAATGATGAACTCGTTGAGATTTTGGAGGCCTCCGCGAAGGACGCAGACTTGGATGATTTTGAAGTGACCGACTCAAAGATTTTGCACTAAATCTTTTCCCAAGATATCGGTGTTTGGAAGATGGATAATCTATGTCTAACTGCCCGCCTGATTATGTGCGTCATTCAGCACAACGTCATCCCTAAGAAGGAAAGTTACAACTGGATTTATCCCATGGTGTGGAAGACCACCTATGCTGGTATTGGTGGCATCACCATCAATTGAACCGCACCCTGATGATGCAATTTGCTGATCAAGGATTAGCACTCCACAAAGTCACTTTCCATATTTTCACCTATCACTCTCGTCTTTAGGTATTACGGGTGAACCTCCGTGAAGAGGAAATTTAGTAGAAGGTTTCTTCTGCCATCATTAGATCCTTTCTTAGGAAGATGACAATTCTTAAGCCGTCAGCAACAGCAGCAGCGCCAGTGGCACGAGATTGGGTATATAGTTGACATGCTACGACCATTCAAGGGTCGCGGCAATGGATTGAGCTCCAACCGTGGAGCAAGGCATCTCGTAGTCTGTAGGCATTACCTTATGATTTATGGTGTTGTTGTCTTTTCCCTTCCAGCATTTGTTCTTTTCTTTTAGGTTGTTTTGGTTGTAACTTTCAGTTGTCTGTTATAAAAGGCATGCATGATATTATGAGTTCATATTTAATTACTCAATTATTGTTTCTGGATATGCAAACTGCTTCTATATATGCATAGTAAATAAGCAGTATAAATATGAGAATCTCATAAAGACACTTGACTAACGGTAATGCAATATAAGACTATAAGTTTAGAGTAGTCGAAAATTGTAGTAAAGGACATGACAAAATTGTTTTGGTATGATGGTCATTGCTCATGTTCCTTAAAAGCCAATTTTTTTGAATAATAGATGTGTCGATTTTTTTACGTAAAATGTCAAGTTTTGTTGTAGATTTTATAAATTGGTTTATGAGTTTAGTGCATAACCGTCTTCCGACTATGCTGAAATTGTGGCGTGATTTATCAACAAATTTGAGAAGGAAAATATTTTGAAAAGTTTCCCCTTGATTTGAAAAGTTCTCTTTTGAAAAAAAAGAGTTTTTAGGTTTTATTTGTTATTGACTCTTAAATTATTTTTAGAATTTTTGCCCAAAAAATTTATTTCAAAGGAAAATATGCATCTAATTTTGGGATTTTATTTTTCAAATGACGTACAAATTTGAAAGTAAGAAAGATTTTTGTGAAATATTTGATTTTCAATGCCATATGTTAAGTGTAGGGAAGAAAATAGAGTTATAATTTGTGAATTTAGCGGTGCATTAAGATCCACGATGCAATAAATGCAAGCGATAATAGGGAAAAGCTGTTTTAGCCTTGGAATTTCTATTTTCATACCTTGTCGACGACGCGCGCAAGTCTAATTTTAGACTTAATTCCATTTTGGAGCTTGAAATAAGCCTCCTTATGCATTTTGTGCGTGGAAAATTTGGAGTAAGTCCGGGGCAGCGAGGAAAATTCCACTGTACTACGGGAATAGGAAATTTTTAGAGTGGTACGAATGTTAAATTATCCACCTAAATTCCAGTTTCTTGTATAGGAGTAAAGTTTAGGAAGCAATTTGTTGATGCATTAGATTATTGGTGGTAGGAAGTGGATGCAAAAAATTTAGCTTCATACTTCTACTCGTAGGAGTATGGGAGTTTTGGTTGAAAAGATTTCCCAAAAAAGCTACGTACATGTAAAACTGCCTGTATACATATAGGTTGTTTGCATCATATTTTTCAAAAAAATGTTTTCAAAGAAATGCATTCATATATGAGGATCTGATTTAGAATCATTCTGCATAAATATTTTCTATATGGTGATATAGCAATACACTATGCACTTGTGCACGTTTGGTTGCAAAATTAGTTGTACACTCATTGGTCATGTAGTTTAGGATAATTAGGAACCAAAACCAAGACTTAGTCATTAGTGAAATTTTAGGGAGGAAATTCTTTTTAAGAGGGGAAGAATGTAACACCCCGAAATTTGACATTAGTTATTTAATTAATTTAGCCACAAAAATGGAATTTGTGCAAACGATGGAATTTGACCATAAAACTTGCACTATTGCGTTCGTGGCGAAATGTTGAGCAACTTTCATATTTGGAGTTTCGCGAACGGGGTCCAAACGAAGATGTTACGGACAAAAAATGAATTTGGAACGAAAATAATTCAATTAGATAAATTAACTTTTATTAATTATTCGCCGGGCCCACAGGCCGATCGTTCACTACGACCGGTCGACATGTAGCAGTCGACCGTTGCATATGAGGCGGTCAACCAGTTGGCTAACCGCGAGCGCAATAAACCTAGGCCACAACATCCCAGATTTAATATATTTCGATTTGACAGTTGAGGTTGATTCTTACGCCTATAAATTCAAGCCTAACCCTCCCTTCTCTTCTCATATTTTTCTGGAGGCAGCTGCGAAGCTTTGTGGTTTCTTATTCTCCACTTTATTTCTAAATTATAAAAATAAGATAATTATATCTATATTCATACAAATTGGAGAAGAATAGAAATCTAATATAAAAGAGAAGAGAAGAGAATCAACTATACATGTATTTGAGGTAATTTATATATTTGTATCTATTTTCTCTCATAATCCCAGATCTCTTCTCAGATCTGTAATTCTAATATATGTATATACCCTTTTATACATATTTCTTGGATTAAAAAGGATTTGGGAAAGAATTTAAGGTTCTATTTCAAATTTGGAGATTTGGATCGCTTTTAAAAGGCGAATGCAAAATTTTATATATTTTTATGATTTTAAATCTATTCCGTTGCATACATTTAACTTTTATGCCTAAATCAATTTTATTTGTGAATTGTAGGTTAAATTAGTATAGAAAATTATTGCATACATATTCTTGTTTAAGACTTAATTTGAAATATGTTTACACCAAGACCAAGAAATCAGTCCCAAAGATTTTAGAATTTGAATGTTGTAGATTATTGTTCTAGATCCGTACTTGGGTGTAAAATTGGATTTTTGCATTATTGCCCAAATTTGTATTAATTTGTAGATTTTCCATAGTTTAATTGTGGGAAGAACATCCGTTTGGTTTTTATAAATTTGTTTACTTTTCCACTTTTGATTCAAAAAGATGATGCTTGATTTGATAAGGAATAAAACAGAAAGGGAGGAGATGTGTAAAGGACATATTTATTCTCTGTAGTTTACACTGCTTATTCCAAATAAAAAGAAATTATTCATTCTTTGTAATTTCAAATGTAGTAAATCTTTCCTTTTGTGTTAAAACCAATTTATGGAAATCATAGCAATAAATCTTCCTAAAGAATTTAATTCTAGAAAATTAAATATGGAAAACAAATTCTACTTGCATATTTATGACTAGAATATATTTGGATAAGAATAAGTAGTTTATACGTATTTATTGCATTAATAAAGGAGAACAGCGTTTATTCGTGCGTTATTTATGCGTAATGTTCATTAGTTATTATTTTATTTAAGAAAGCGAATAGGTAGAATTTGAAAATGTAGGAATTGCCAATAATTAATAGGAAACAAAGGATTGTAATCCTAATTAATGTGCAATTAATGGAAATAATGGATAAGATTAGATTAGGGGTTATAATTGGTTAATTAAAGACTTTAACTTCAATTAATGGGCAATTAATGGAAACGAATTTAGGAGTTACAATTAATAAGGAAAAATGGATAAAAAGGGACTAATAAAAAAATGGAATAGATGTAAAAGGTTACTAATTTGAAATTAATAATCATACATTAATGTCTTAGAAAATGTCCGTTAGGATTTTATGGACAAATTGAAATTTATGAGCATAAAAAGAGGATTTATGTGTAGATAAGCATTTAAGGTAAGTCTTATTGCCTTAAATAAAAAGGAAATTATTAAGCTAAGTCCAATATCTACCTAAGATAATATGTGACGCCCCACCTCTATACCCACGCTAGCCAAGAACACTACGGAGTAATGCTGTCAACTAGCACGGAGAATAAGGCTGTTGAGGAGCGACCATCCATGTAATTTCTTTGTGCGAGCACCGATATGTCAGATAGTATAGCATGCATTTCATTTGAGGAGGAAATCCGACATATCGATACAAACTCAAAGCTATTACACAGTGGCTATATATAATCTTCGGAAACAAATATAGAAATAAACATAACACAAATCAGTCACAGACATCCATATCACAAAGGCGGAAAAAGATATGAATATATATATATATATATAACACATGAAAGTGTACATCAGAGTGGTGGACAGAAAGATCCATGATAATACAAAAGGGTAGCTACAAGCTACACAAAAGAATAAGTATACATCATAGAGTCTATATCTCAAATGTATACATCCCAAAACCTACTAATCTAAGTAGTTAGCCAAAAGTCAGAGTAATCCAGAAGAGAAGTCAAGCAGAAGCACCTGTAACATCTCGGTCTGACCCGAGTATTATTTCATAAGAAAATAATAAATGGATCAGTCTAGCTATAAATATCAGATAACATGATATAGAATAAGAGATATGGCATAAACGTATAATAACCATAATGGCATACTACAATAAGTATGCAAAGGATAATCAATAAGAGATTAATCGATATCACAAGAATCTTCTCAAAGATCTAAATCCACAAAAAGGTAATGACACACGAATTCACCAATGCACAAAAATTGATAAAACATATCAATGAAAATCACGAAAATTGGTGAAGCACAAATTTCAGAAATCAACACACGAAATCCAGAAATCATATAAAGGGGGAGGCCTATCACACGAACGGGAGCATGAAAGCTCACCAACATATGTAACACACGAACGAGAAGCTATCTCATGGAAGCTAACCATTTAATTTTTCGAACACACGAATGGCCCGAAGACCATGACACACGAATGGCCTGAAAACCATCGAACACATGAATGGCCCGGAGACCATGGAGAGCTACCCCACATATGTGAATAGAAACCTCACACAAACGGGGTCTAGTCTCCCTCGCATACAAAGAGACATCGCTCAATCGCTAGTCTAAATCACAAAAATGATCGTCATGATCATCAAGAAGTGTCAATTACACTAAGCTAGTAAATATATGAGTTTAGCTTCATGTCCCATAACCACTAGCTTAACTTAAATATTTACGAACAAACTTTAGATCTTCACTAGAAAATTGTCACAAGAGGTTCAATCGAACAAGTCCAAGAATTAACCGACGAAGTTAACGCAAGCATTTCATACCACTTGTTTTACTAAGCCGTTTAATTATATTTCTCATCCGAGTGAGGTAAAGGCTTGTATATACTAATAGATTAGAAAACGGTTTAGGAAAAGAGCTTTGTAATTAAAATAGTGTTGAAAACGTTTTGATGAAAGAGTTTTGATATTTACTACTAGTATTGAAACCTTTATATTTTTAAAGTGACAAGTCACAAAATCGATTGTAGAAACAATCAATCATCAAAATTCACATTCGAAGACGTGAATCAAATCCAATTAAACCGATAATGAATCCATCGAAATGGATATTCAAAAATCACTAAAAAGGAGTCATCAAAGTCATAATAAATGATAACAACAAATAGGATCATCACAAATTGATTCAAATTTGAAATTCAATCCCAAAAGGCAAAGTGGGCTGAAACAACAAATTCAGTTGACTGAACAGAGAT
Source organism: Allium fistulosum (assembly GCA_030737815.1). Lineage (NCBI taxonomy): Eukaryota > Viridiplantae > Streptophyta > Magnoliopsida > Asparagales > Amaryllidaceae > Allium > Allium fistulosum. The sequence goes on along the minus strand of CM060905.1, from coordinate 861,392,169 downwards.
TTCAGTTGACTGAATTCTGCCTGGAAACTTTCTGTTTCCAGGTTCAGTCGACTGAACAGAGATTTCAGTCGACTGAATCTTGCCTGGGAACTTTCTGTTTCCAGGTTCAGTCGACTGAACAGAGATTTCAGTCGACTGAATCTTGCCTGGAAACTTTCGGGTTCCAGATTCAGTCGACTGAACAGAGATTTCAGTCGACTGAATCATGCCTGGGCTGTTTTTCAACCTATCCAAATGAAGAGCAAACTCTTCCGAAATGCAACCGAACGAACATTGGCGCTAAGGGTTTATGCCAATCAACAACCCGGCCCTATATGCTCCTCGATGCATCACCAAAAGCATGATCAAACATTCATAAAAGGATTTTCATACTAATTTGTCTTAAAAACCCAAAAATTGGAATATTCACAAAACCATTCCAAATCAAGAGCAAATGCACACGAAGAAGTGTTAGGAATTCATAACTAGCCACCAAAGATAATTATAGTCATAGATGTGAGATAAAAATCTCACCTTTAAACCCAAACGAATGAAGAAGAAGCTATGGAGCAATGGCAAGAGCAATTACTCTTCAATTCCAACTCAACAAGCTTGAATTCAAAGCTTAAAATAAGAATATTCCCAAAGTTAGGTTTAGGAATTTCTGAAATTGGAAGGAGAAAGAGTTGGAGAAGAAGAAGGAGATGCTTACCATTAGCTTCTCTTTGATTTAGAGCAAGAATTCAAGTTTGAAAGAAGAAACTAGGGCTTGGAATTTCTAATTCCCTTTCCTTTCCACCATTTTCAGTTTTAGCTTGAGTTTTAGGAGTGGGAATGAGTGAATGGAGAGGAGAGGGCTGAGTTAGGGTATTAAGTTAGCTAGTGGGCTGAATCCAAACCCAAAACCCAAATAGAAAAAAGTAGCCAAATTCGATCAACTCCAAACATATCGAAGTTTATACTTAAAAAGGTTGCAAATGACATTTTGAACTCAATGGAAGTGGTCTCGAGTCCCAATTCGACTGTTGGCTAAAAGTAGGTTTTCGGACTAAAATCCGATAACGATGAAATATTTAAATATACAATTGATAAATATGCGGGTTGTTACAGACTCCTCTCCTTAAAGAAATTTCGTCCTCGCAATTCTTAAGAAGAAAATAAAGAGTAACAACCATAAAAGCATATCAACACAAAAGAAATTTGAAATAGGAAGTTCACCATAAAGAGCATGAAAGAGTAAGCCTGAACGGGATCGCTCGATGAATTCCCAGGATTCCCAAGAGCAATCCTTAGGATTTGAGAACCATTGAACTCTCACAAGAAGAACATCTTTATTCTGAAGGCGCTCAACCTCCGAAGCAATGATGCGAATGGAATGTTGCTCATAAGTCAAATCTGGTGAAACTTCAATTTCCACAATAACACCGGGCTCAAGAATAAAAATCGAAATCCCAAAGGCATTTCCGTATATAAAAGACGTGGAAAACGTCATAATAACAAAAGATTGAGCCGGTAATAAAAAGGCGATAAGCCACGGAACAAATACGTTCGGTGATGGGAGATGGACCAAAATATCGTGGTGCTAACTTTCCCGATCAACTGAAACACACAACACCCATCATAGGTGAAACATGAATGAACACCAATAAGATCTGGACCTGAAACCAGCCTCTCACCGGCTTTAAGCCAACACAAAGAGAATCGGCATGGCCTTCCGTAGAGTGGCTCGAAAGGTACCATACCAATACAAGTTTGGAAGCTATTATAGGAAGAAAACTCAACAAGAGAAATATGACCTTCCCAACTTCCACAAAAATCGAGAACACATGAACGAAAGAGATCTTCAAGAGTTGATTCACACGCTCGGTTTGTCCATCGGACAAAGATGATTAGCGATGCTAAAATTTTAAGCTTTGTTCCTAAAGCTTTTTGAAGACCTTACCAAAAATCCACTAGTAAGATAATGGATCATGATTGCAAATCAACAGAAGTAGGAACTCCATGCAATTTAAATAGACATAGAGTTTAGTAAAAAGAGCTACGGTCCGATTGGACCGAACGGGAAGAAAATGGGCGGATTTTGTAAGTCTATCTACAATCTCCCATAAATTGTCATGACCCGCACGAGAACGGGAAAGACCGTCAATAAAGTCCATGGAAATGTGATCCCACTTCCAAATTGGAATGACCAAAGGTTGCAATAACCCGCCGGGCCTTTGATGCTTGGCCTTTATGAGTTGGTAAGTCATGCAACACTTAATGAAGTTAGCAATATTAGATTTCATTCCATCCCAATAATAAAGTCGCTTCATATCCGCGTACATTTTACTACTACCGGGATGAATGGTGAATATAGAACGATGGGAATCTTCTAATATGTCTTTGTGAAGATCACTAATATTTGGCACGACAAGTCTACCAAACTTTCGAATACCGCCACGAGAATCAATATCAAAGTCTTTCATACCTTCAATGTCAATTTTATCCCTAAAATTTTGGCTAAGAAGAGCCAATCCGGGATCTAGCTTTTGAGCTTCAAGGATGCGGTCAAAATAGAAGAATGAGCCTCAAGGCTACATAAAACAAGAGATGAACATGAATTGGAATTCACGATCTCGAATCTCACAAGTGGAGGAAATCTCGGGATCATTCCATTTGGATATCATCAAAGAAATAACCGCTTGTTTCTTAAGACTAAGGGCATCGGCAACACGATCCTCCCATCCGGGAGCAAACAAAGAATATCAAGGTCATAAGATGCAAGGAACTCGAGCCAACGTTGTTGACACAAATTAAGTTCCTTATGAGAAAATAAATGCTTCAAAGATTTATGATCGGGGTAGAGAATAAATTTCTCTCCCAAAAGATAATATCGTCAGATCCTAAAAGCGGAAACAATAGCCGCGAGCACTAGATCATAAGTGGGATATCTAGTCTCGATAGGCTTTTAGGATTTAGAAGCACAAGTGATTGCACGCTCTCTTTTGCAAGAGAATGGCATCTAAACCAATACGATTAGCATTGGTACTAAAGATAAAGTTTTGGTTCCTTTCGGGAATCACAAGGATCGAAAAGAAAGATTTTAATCTTCTTTCCCGAAAAGCTAAAACTTTCAAAATCACAATTATTTTTATAGAAAAATTTACATTTTACAAGTCAATTTATTGTGTCTGACTGTCACATCAAAGCGTTTAGGAAATCCCTATCGATAACGTTGATCAAGCGCATCGACCAGAATTCTTAAAACACTAAATGGGCAATACAACACAAAATCATCTTCTAATCTTATGAAAAAGATTTGCAAAATTTTAAATTTCTATTTTCATCCAAAATTAATAAATACAAGAATGGAATTATTGAGATATTCATAGAATACTCGATTTATAAATTGGATGAAATAAGCTGGATAAACCGAATGACATAATAAGTCATTCATAAGAATCATAACGAGTGCGGAATGTGGTAAGCGGAATGCTAACTCCCGCAACTCATAGCTAATGAAATCCGGTGGCAAGGTCAAACTGGAAAGACCTTAACACCTCTTAAAAGATTGCTTAGGTGATGATCCTAAGACAAGCTCAAAGATTCCGGAAAATTCACAACTACCCAATTGAGAGAAATAATTCTTTACTCAACATGTGAGCTTAAAGAATAAGATGATGCCATTAATTTGGAATCGAAATCACAAAGGAAAAATATGAATCTGCTTAACATATTAAAAATGTCGAAAATGAATAGTCCATTCGGAAAAATAGGATATGGGCCTCATAATGATTAAGCCAATCCTTTCACACAAATCAATTCCGAAGCCTAAACAACGCATAATATGCAAATCGGTTCGGAAAGAAAAATCACATGAAATAATTTTGACATCAACAAAAAGCAAATTGAGTGTTGTGAATCCACCAACTGGATTCGCAATTCTCAAAGAAGTCATCAAGCCCAAAAGGTTTTAAAGAAAAAGAATCAACAAGTTTTTCTGATATAAAAAGGATGAGATGAACTCATATCAAAAAGAACTCGAATAGTATAATCACAAAACAAGTGAAATCAAGGATTGAATAAGAAATACCTTGACCAAGAGAAGAGTTGCTAGGGGCTTGCAGCTTTCCCTCTCTCCTACTTTGAAGTTTGGGACAGGTAGATAAGTAATGACCCGAGCCTTTGCAATAGCGGCAATAAAGGGGTTTCGGGCACTTAATTACATAATGGTCTGTGGAACCACAATTATAGCATTGTTTACGACTTGGGGTAGGGGTCTTGGCTACCGAAGTTTCTGGTTCCATTTTCTTCTTGCTCAGAAGTATGGGGCAGACAGAAATATGATGACTTGAATCTTTGCAATAACGACAAAAGAGTGGTTCCGGACACTCCTTTGCGTAGTGGTACATAGAATTACAATTGTAGCATCCTCTACAAAAAGAGTTTGGAGTCTTTGCTACCAAAGTAGGTTGCTTTACCTTCTTATCGGGATAAGGGCTTTTGAACTTAATATGCCTCTTCTTGGAAATCCCAATATCACTATCAATTCCTTTATCAGCCTCTTCATGTCGAAGAGTGATATCCTGAAAGGAACTTCAAGTTTCAGAGGTAAAACCATTTCGGGGTTCTTACACAAAGCACAGATAAACCTTTGATTCTTAGCAAGATCCAAAAGTTGTTGGGAAGACATGAATACGCCATCCAGAGAAGGACTACTGGATTGACCAGCGCTAGGACTGCCAGAACAAACCATCTCTTCTTCTTTAAGAAAGAAAGAAAGAAGAAGAAAAAGGTTATTCTCAGAATGAATATCAAGCAATCTTGATAGATAAAACAAGGAATTATAAAAGGAAATAGGATGAATCGGTACGAAGACTCGAATTAATCCTAAGGTACAACTCCTAAGAAGGACTTAGGACGATGATCCTTGTTAAGTTATTCTACATTGTTACGAAGTTTGGCTCTGATACCAAGCTGTGACGCCCCACCTCTATACCCACGCTAGCCAAGAACACTATGGAGTAATGCTGTCAACTAGCACGGAGAATAAGGCTGTTGAGGAGCGACCATCCATGTAATTTCTTTGTGCGAGCACCGATATGTCAGATAGTATAGCATGTATTTCATTTGAGGAGGAAATCCGACATATCGATACAAACTCAAAGCTATCACACAGTGGCTATATATAATCTTCGGAAACAAATATAGAAATAAACATAACACAAATCAGTCACAGACATCCATATCACAAAGGCGGAAAAAGATATGAATATATATATATAACACATGAAAGTGTACATCAAAGTGGTGGACAGAAAGATCCATGATAATACAAAAGGGTAGCTACAAGCTACACAAAAGAATAAGTATACATCATAGAGTCTATATCTCAAATGTATACATCCCAAAAACTGCTAATCTAAGTAGTTAGCCAAAAGTCAGAGTAATCCAGAAGAGAAGTCAAGCAGAAGCACCTGTAACATCTCGGTCTGACCCGAGTATTATTTCATAAGAAAATAATAAACGGATCAGTCTAGCTATAAATATCAGATAACATGATATAGAATAAGAGATATGGCATAAACGTATAATAACCATAATGGCATACTACAATAAGTATGCAAAGGATAATCAACAAGAGATTAATCGATGTCACAAGAATCTTCTCAAAGATCCAAATCCACAAAAAGGTAATGACACACGAATTCACCAATGTACAAAAATTGATAAAACATATCAATGAAAATCAAGAAAATTGATGAAGCACAAATTCCAGAAATCAACACACGAAATCCAGAAATCATATAAAGGGGGAGGCCTATCACACGAACGGGAGCATGAAAGCTCACCAACATATGTAACACACGAACGAGAAGCTATCTCATGGAAGCTAACCATTTAATTTTTCGAACACATGAATGGCCCGAAGACCATGACACACGAATGGTCCGGAAACCATCGAACACACGAATGGCCCGAAGACCATGGGGCGCTACCCCACATATGTGAGTAGAAACATCACACAAACGGGGTCTAGTCTCCCTCGTAGACATAGAGACATCGCTCAATCGCTAGTCTAAATCACAAAAATGATCGTCATGATCATCAAGAAGTGTCAATTACACTAAGCTAGTAAATATATGAGTTTAGTTTCATGTCCCATAACCACTAGCTTAACTTAAATATTTACGAACAAACTGTAGATCTTCACTAGGAAATTGTCACAAGAGGTTCAATCGAACAAGTCCAAGAATTAACCGACGAAGTAAACGCAAGCGTTTCATACCACTTGTTTTACTAAGCCGTTTAATTAGATTTCTCATCCGAGTGAGGTAAAGGCTTGTATATATTAATAGATTGGAAAACGGTTTAGGAAAAGAGCTTTGTAATTAAAATAGTGTTGAAAACGTTTTGATGAAAGAGTTTTGATATTTACTACTAGTATTGAAACCTTTATATTTTTAAAGTGACAAGTCACAAAATCGATTGTAGAAACAATCAATCATCAAAATTCACATTCGAAGACGTGAATCAAATCCAATTAAACCGATAATGAATCCATCGAAATGGATATTCAAAAATCACTAAAAAGGAGTCATCAAAGTCATAATAAATGATAACAACAAATAGGATCATCACAAATCGATTCAAATTGGAAATTCAATCCCAATAGGCAAAGTGGGCTGAAACAACAAATTCAGTTGACTGAACAAAGATTTCAGTTGACTGAATTCTGCTTGGAAACTTTCTGTTTCCAGGTTCAGTCGACTGAACAGAGATTTCAGTCGACTGAATCTTGCCTGGGAACTTTCTGTTTCCAGGTTTAGTCGACTGAACGGAGATTTCAGTCGACTGAATCTTGCCTGGAAACTTTCGGGTTCCAGATTCAGTCGACTGAATCATGCCTGGGTTGTTTTTCAGCCTATCCAAATGAAGAGCAAACTCTTCTGAAATGCAACCGAACGAACATTGGCGCTAAGGGTTTATGCTAATCGACAACCCGGCCCTATATGCTCCTCGATGCATCACCAAAACCATGATCAAACATTCATAAAAGGATTTTCATACTAATTTGTCTTAAAAACCCAAAAATTGGAATATTCACAAAACCAATCCAAATCAAGAGCAAATGCACATGAAGAAGTGTTAGGAATTCATAACTAGCCTCCAAAGATAATTATAGTCATAGATGTGAGATAAAAATCTCACCTTTAAACCCAAACGAATGAAGAAGAAGCTATGGAGCAATGGCAAGAGCAATTACTCTTCAATTCCAACTCAACAAGCTTGAATTCAAAGCTTAAAATAAGAATATTCCCAAAGTTAGGTTTAGGAATTTCTGAAATTGGAAGGAGAAAGAGTTGGAGAAGAAGAAGGAGATGCTTACCAATAGCTTCTCTTTGATTTTGGAGCAAGAATTCAAGTTTGAAAGAAGAAACTAGGGCTTGGAATTTCTAATTCCCTTTCCTTTCCACCATTTTCAGTTTTAGCTTGAGTTTGAGGTGTGGGAATGAGTGAATGGAGAGGAGAGGGCTGAGTTAGGGTATTAAGTTAGTTAGTGGGCTGAATCCAAACCCAAAACCCAAATAGAAAAAAGTAGCCAAATTCGATCAACTCCAAACATATCGAAGTTTATACTTAAAAAGGTCGCAAACGGCATTTTGAACTCAATGGAAGTGGTCTCGAGTCCCAATTCGACTGTTTGCTAAAAGTAGGTTTTCAGACTAAAATCCGATGAACGATGAAATATTTAAATATACAATTGATAAATATGCGGGTTGTTACATAATATAAGTAAAGACTTAGGATGGTTAATTGGACTTAGTAGATTAGTGATGCGAGATCAATGGAGTCACTCGACGGAAGACTGCCCTTCACTTTGAGGCTACCAACAGTCGGGTGCACTTACTACTGATGTGATATATCACTAATCCTAGGACCCATGATGACGTGAGATTTTGGACCTGCTTTCTTAACTGAAAAGTATTAAATGGTCCAAAGGAGCGGTGGGGGATATCTCCATAGGGGTTCGTTTCTAGTTTGAAGTATTAAGTGGGTGTAGGGTCCGCCTCTCTCCTAAAAAGAAATATTAAGTAACCTAGTGAGATTCTAAATAAACAAGGATGCCTCTAAAAGGGTTTACTTCAGTGTTGAGGTATTAAGTGGTTATTTTAGGGCCTGCCTCCCTACCGAAAGAAGTAACCTAATGAGATTCCATATTTATATTTAAGAGTGATAGTGGATATCTCGGGAAGGGTTCACTTCGGGTTTGAGGTATTAAGTGACTGATCTAAGGGTTCACCTCTCTCTTAAAAAGAAGTATTAAGAAACCTAGTGAGATTCCAAGCGATGTCAGTTAGATAATCACTAGGGAGTCCGTCTTAGGGTTAGGTATTAAATGACAAAGGCATACCTATAAATAGGTGTTAAATGGTCATGGGTCTGCCTAATTCTTATTAATGAGGTAATAAGTGGCTTGGGCACAGTCTCTCACATTTCTAAGACCATAATAATGATAGTACCAGTGAGGAGTCCACTTGGAGATAGGTATTAAGTGACGAAGGACCTGCATAGAATATTGGTATTAAAAGGTTAGAAGTCCGCCTAGTTCTTTTAAAGTTATTAAGTAGCTTGGGTACTATCTCTTACATGACTATGATTTTATTAGTGATATATGTGGTACCAGTTGGACATTAAATGTCGGAAGCCTTAAATAGTGGTTAGAGGTCTTTGTAGCTAGGACCCACCGACCATTGACAATATTGTTAGGAAACCACCTTGGGAATAGGTCTTAAGTGACGGGGTCTACCTTGATTGAGGCCTTAAATGGCAAAGTCCGCCTATTTCTCTTTTAAAAGTATTTTGTGATGATTATAGAAGCCCGCTTCCTATTAGAAGTATTAAGTGGAAAATGGGTTTGGAAGTATTAGGTGGTTAATAAGGCTTCGTTGGTATTTTGTACCTTGGGAAAGGGTAGGTAAGTAATCGCATGTGCAATGCAAGGTTGGGTTGAATTGCTAACCTTAATAGACATAACTATTAAATGGAAACCAATTGGTATAAATTTATGTTATGAACAATTTATAGATTTTCAAGTAACCAGAACGTTGTTCTGACCCCCTCCTCATTACAACCCACATGATAGATTTTAGAGGAACAAGTCACGGGAGCTGGATGTTTTTAGTTGTTGGAGAAGTCTTCTTTTCTTTCATTCTCGATGCTGATGTGACAACCTATTATCCAAGGAATACCATTTATTCCAAGGTAGTAGCCATAATCAGTATTCTTATCCTATTATTGTTTCCGCTGTGAATTTAGATTTATATCAATCTCTGATAATGCTCATACTTATTTGCATGTACTAAATCCAATTATCTGTGCTTTGATGGACTTAGGTTTCGATTTTTATTGAAATTTAGGCCCATTATGGTATGGGTTGTTATAGGAGGGTTCGGTGCCAATCCGGGTTGCTTGACGATAGTCGATCGCATAGTTGTCCCTCGACGTTCCAACATGATATGCATCTATCTTGCGCTGTCTACTCTTGTGATAATCATCAGATGAAGAGGAACTCTCTGATCCTAAGTCTGAAGTAGGTTCCCTCCTTGTCTTCCCACGTTGGTATTTCAACTGGTTCATCAGGTCGATATTGGACTGGATTTGCTGATTGAGCTACTGACGGCTATCTAACAGTTCCTTTATTAGGACTTTAAAGTCGGCTTTGTTGATGTAATCAGCTGGATTTACGGCATTTGGTAGCCCCCGGTTGCACATTCTGGTCAACCTATTGAATGCTGATATCTTCATTACCTTTAGCAGCATAAGAAGTAGTGGACCTGTTTCCTCTGGCCATGGATAATAGTTTCCTTATAGATCTTCTTCAAATCTGAGTGGAAATGGAAACCTGACAGTAAAAATCTGGATCTATCTCATGAATATGGCAATCTATGAATTGATGATGAGATCCAATCAAGTGGAGAATTCCTTTTTAGTGAAAGCACCAAAATGTTTGCATCAATAGTTGGCACAAACACCTAATAGATTGAAAGTAGATAAATAAAGTGAAGAATTAAACTTAAAATAGAGGGTAAACAAGTAGAAACAAGAAAAAACAAATTTATAGTGGTTCGGCGTTGATTGCCTACGTCCACTTAAAGGAATTGCTTTATTAAATACTTTCTTTTCTGATTACAGAGGGATTAGATCATAATAAGTCCTTGATTATAATAGATTTGAAGTAAAATAGCAGTGTCTAGATCCTTAAAATGAACTGTGAACTCAATATTTATAGGTGTAGACGACCGAATATGTTTCTGAAATTTCACCGACAGACTCTCACGATGCAGACGAGCTCACCCAAAAAGTTTCATGGCCCAACTCCCAAAGATGGACGATTGATGTCGATCGGTCTAGATGGCAATGTGGTGTCACACGATCCCTCATGTGGGTCCCCTTCCATGCTAGTTTCATGTTTCCAAAGTTGTTTTGAATAGTTTCCTACATGTTTTATGGAGATATCGATTGATTTCCGTTGAGCTAAACTGCTGGTTAAAGTTGTTCCTTGCAAAAGTGATATGATTCAATCCCCTACCTAAGGGAAGGGATAGGTACCAATCCTCTGCCTAGGGAAGGCAATCCATACTTAGAATATTCCGAAGAGTCTTTTTCTTGATCTTGCTTGATCGTTGTTTCATACCACTATCTTTGCTTGATCTATGGACTCCATAATCATCCCTCTAGGCTACTTGCCTTATTTACCGTCAAGTCTAACATGTCCAATCAGTCAGCATATAGCTGGGCCAGAAGGTTGGATAACATTAAACAAATTTGATGTTTTATATATACTCTTAAGATGTAGTAGAATATTATATGAGTAATAAAGTGAATTAAGTTTTCATGAAATGCTTTATAAATGAAGTTATAAAATGTTGATAAACTTGAAGTTAATGTTTTTAAGAAATGATTCATAAATGATTTTAGTATTGAGCGATATTCTATTTGTGTAAATGAATGTGATTTAAAAAAAAGTATTTCAAATACATGATTTTGAGGTGATTTACACCGTTTCAAACTAGGATTTTTCACTCGATTTTTGACAACGAACACTTGATACAGATTCTTGAGAAGATCCCAAAGTTTTCTACTATAGTATATAGTTATGTAAGGATAACATAGATTTCTAATCAAGGAACTAATCGAAGTCCACACTAGAGAGGTCAAGTAATCTATACTAGTTTAGAAGTGAGATTTATATGATTGAGTGGATCAGATATTGCGTACAGATGATCCATGTACATCGTATGGGTTTTAGAATATATGCACACGATGTTTTGTTGGCTTATGGAGAGTTTAGGTGATGTCTCTTCGATTTGTTATGCCATAGCATGAATGATCGACTAACTAATAACGTGAGGGTGTGGAGAGTAAGGTACGCTTAGTAGATTGTTTATCGTCCTTGTACAATAAGAGGTTTTGAACTTGAGAAAATTAAGGGCTTTTTTTTAGTAATTTTGAATATGGTTAAGTATTTCTATGTGATTGTTTCCTTTTGTTGCTCTTGTTGGAATTTTGAGGATGAAATGTTTTAAGCGGAGAAGAATGTAATGACCCGGAATTTCGAACACTTAGTATTTAAATATTTTAGTTATTTAAATATTGAATCTTGGATTAAATGTGATAAATTGACTTAATAACTTTGTTAAACCTCCTTTAAGTGATAACTAATGATGATAAACTTGTTTTTGAAAAGTGTTTACAAAAATATATAATTCGTTGAAATATCAATAAAATAACCGAAAATCGTATTATCGGTAAACGGTTTTTTCTCATTGGAAGTTGTTTGAACCTTTTATGCTTGTTTAATTAATCATTATTGAGGTAATTAGCAACTAAAAATATTTCGTGAAAAATATTAGAAAGAAGCTTGTAGATGCTTTTGAAAAGTAACTAGTTAAGTGTGAAAAGAAAAGGATATTTTCAAGTGGATAATAAGGTGTAAAGTGGCACATGGGAAAAGAATTCAAAGGAGATGAGGGAAGGCACTTTGTGGATTGCTAAAGGGTGGGGCTAAAGATCCTTAAACACTTTATAATTCACAAAATCTTCAAATTGATAAAAGAATAAAAATGGTGGAAACGGATTAGCACTAATCCATTTTATTCTTCACTATTCTTTCTCTAGTTAGTTCAAATCTCTTTCAAACTTCACCAAACTTTCACCAACACCTTAAAACGCTTTAGGAAGTAAGGATCTAAAGTAAAAAGTGGAAAAGTTAAGAGGTAGTGGGTTTCATCCTTGGGCCGTGAGCAATGTTGAGGAGGGGTAGGTGTTGCCATGGTTTGTAAGTGCTAAAACTTGGATCTTTGGGTGTTTAGTGATGGTAGGAGGAGTTCTTTGTTCTTGGGTGCTTTTGCCAAGTTTTTGCATGGATTTTGTGAGTTATCTCACCATTTTTTGCATGTGTGTATTGTGTGTGTGTGTGTGTGTGTAAATATAAAGTTAAAATGACATTAACTAATTAAAGTTATAAAATTTGAAACCCTTGCTTTTGAAAGCAAATAACGACTTTATATAGTATAATATTACTCCTGTAATCTTTTATAACATGTAAAGTGGCCTTGAATTGATGTTTAAATGATTGTTTGGATTGTATGTTGAATTCGGAATGGATATGAAATGGTCCGTATAATGATTGTCACTATAAGCGCACTTTGAACCCCCGAATATTTAAACTTGTTCTATATGATTGCTTGGAAATATATTGTTACATAATACAATTTTGTTATTATATACACGTTATTTGGTATATGGGCAGTAAGTAATTGATTTGGAAAGCTATAGAAATTGTGAAACAAAAGTTATGAAAGTTAGAAGCAAAAATGTCGCTATGGATGCACTTTGAAAATGCCTTGTGTTCGGTGATTTTCAAAATCAACTTTGAAAGACATCATAGAGCTTTCTTTGAATTTTTAATAAGTACTATAAGATTAATTATTACTAGAAAAATATTGTAATTTAAATCATTTATTAACTTGTGAAACAAAGTTGCTAAAAGTTATTACAAGAAGAAGGTCGCTATGTGAGCACTTTGAAATACCTTGTTTTTGGTAATTTTTGTAATCATTTGAAATTCATCATTAGAGGTTTCTTTATATTTTTAATAAGTATTCTATATGTATATATTATTAGAAAAAATTGGGTTTTGAAATATAGCATGTTTTTAGGAATTTTGAATATGATTATGGAAGATATCCTTAAAGGTTTCTTTTCATGGTTTTTAAGTACCCTAAGGTTGTACTTACTATAAAAAATTCAAGTTTTAAATCAATTATTAAGTGGTTAAAACTAGTTATAATGTGCTTTTCTATGTTGTTCTTTGTCAAATACTTTTAACAGCATTTATAAATGCTGTAGTAAGTTGCTTGAGGTTTTAAGTGCCTAAAAATAATATTTAATTTTGGTATTTTCGCTACTCTTTTTAGGAATATTTTCTAACACACTTTTCAGTATATGAAAGTTGGTTTGAAGTTTAAATATAATTTTAATAATTATTTATGAATTTTCAAAATAAAGGGGTTTTATAATATAAAACATGCTATTTATTTATTTTCATCAAATTATAAATTAGTAATTTTCCAGTAATTTTACACGAATATTTAAAACCTTTATATAAGTTTATTTAAAGTTTTAATATATATATATATATATTCATGTATGTATGTATATGTATATATAAGTTTTGGAGAAAGCAAGTTAAATATTCTATAAAGGAATAAAGATAGTTTTGGATTATAAAACTTATATTATAATAATGGTTTTGGAAAGTTAATTAAGGGTATATTACATTGTTTAATAATTGTAGATATACTTAGTTCTTTAAAAAGAATGTTTTAAAGATAATTTTGAGTGGAAATGGTTTTGGGTTTGTTGTGACAATATATTAAAAACATTCATCTTAACCATTTTTTATTATACTTATGAATGTAAATAGGTCTTTGAAAAGTATGTTTTGGAGATAAGCATAAATGAAATGGTTTTGGCTTTGTAGTGACAATATTTAAGTAACATTAGTCTTAAACCTTTTCGAATAGAATTGTAAATGTACTTAGATCCTTAAAATGGATATTTTAAAGAGAATAATAAGTATGGAATTTTTTTGAAAAAGATAGGAAAAAGTAATGGTTTAAACTTGAAATCTTGTTAAAGATTTGTGAATATACTTATACCATTTGACATATGTATACGAATACTTTTCGAAGTATAGAATGAGTATAAATGAATAGTAGGAATCGATAAACATAGTTTTATAAGACAAAAGATTTTTTTACTAATTAAAGAGGTTTTACTTAATAAAAGGATTAATTAAATAATAAGGGGATTAGAAGTCTCTTATGTGACTAAATCGTGCCTTATGTGACTTAATTATGCTTTGTGTGTTTACCCATTTATGGAAAGTATTTAGTCATTTACTTAGCACTAAAAGCCAATAAAGTAGGCTAGTCTATCTATGAGAGTCGAGAATGAAGTGTCTAGGCAGGGCTTTGATGCAACCAGTGCTCTAACTTACCTGGCTTTGCTCTTGACTGAGGGAAACTATAAGTTGTGAAGTTCGAAAACGTGATACATATACAAGAGTTGGTTTCCATATACAATCGTCTATTTTGAACTTGATAGTCGATTAATCGACTATTAACTTGACCAAATTAACTTAGGAAGCATCTAAAAACTTCACAGTTTCATACGATTTAAGAACCCCTAGGGAGAAGCATTGGTATGAAATATCTCTAGCTTTAAGAACTTATATATACGAGATCCCCCGAAGAGGACTCTTGTTTATATATTGTTCGCTTACTTCTAAAAGAACATGAATTAAGTTTATTGGAAATTCATCGATTTAGTTTTGAAGAGTCCGGGATTGGTAAGTGTTTTACTTATCGAATACCGCTGCGAAATTGATATACGGGTTCTATGTTTTGGAAGCGATTGTGAAGTGGATTGCTATTGAATTGAAATGTCTATCCTAAGATTAAGTCCAAGGGAGAGATCAGTGTTAGCATTCATCGAAGGACTTTTGCTGGAATCCATGTGGAGATCTAAGATCGGTTCTAGATGCTCGAATCCATGTAGAGTTCATGATCTGTTCGATATGTTGGAATCCATTTGGGGATTCGTGATCTGTTCGAGCGACGAAGGCTCATGTGAGAGATGTCGAACGTGGCCTCGACATCGGAAGGACGCACAACACGGGGTTTAGCTTACCCACGATCGGGAATATCAACTCCACATCTAGAGTATGCTTTCGATATGGTGCATGTAGAAATTGATGATACTTGGCTTTGTGGGGTATGACTCATTAAGAGATAGGGTAATGGAATGCCATAGCATGGGTTGAGTGTATTATACATATGAGAGTATATTTGTATTTGTTAAAAACGTATGTGTAACATCCCCCATTTTGAGGCCCGAAAATAAGTGTTATGGATGTTGCAGTCATCCACAGTATTAATTTCTTATGACAAAATACGACTATGTTAATCATATCAATAATATCAGGAGCACATGTGTAACGACCGGAGATTTTCAACCCTCGAAAATCAACATTAATACGTTCACTGTATAGAATGTCGAGCAATCGAGTGCTGGAAATATCAGATCATTAGGAGTTAAGAAGAAAAGAGATAGAAGAGGAAACAAACAAACAACAACACCGAATCTCACAATCGCAGTGGAACAAAATATAATATACAATAACAGATTTTTATACAAAAGAATCTGTATTGGTTAATATACATACAAATTATCAGAGTACAATCATCAACATATAAATCTGGACAGTTATAATGACTTGTCCTCAAAAGTGCTGAATATACAACCTACATTACACAGTGGAATATAATCAAGTACTTGTAATACGTCTCTGCCATCCAGCTCGTCTCCTGAGCTCCAAAGCATCCTAGCCTGAATCTGTAATACTCGGTCTAACCCGAGCATTACAATAAAATAACACCCGAGTCAGTTTAGAAAACCAGCGTGAGTAAACACACTTATCTGAATTACTTAAGTTATCAAAATCCTTCGAAAACAAAGGTAACTTGTAAGACCGCATCACACATAAACACGACGGGTTTTTATCTCACGATAACCAAAACACCTTTATAGAAATTCGGTGATCTAACAATAATGTCTAAATAAAAATGCTTATTTAAAATAGTCGAATTTGTTAAATTAATTAAAACCCAACATATTAGACTCTATAATCAAACCCGTAAAGGTTCGTAGTGGTAATTTGATCGAAGTGGTTTTCGGATAATACTGATATCCGATCCCGATCTCTTCGAACGGTCAACGAATTTGGCCAGATTAGATAGTCGGTTATTTAACTATCAATTTACACACATAAACAATCACTAGGCCCTTTCTATAATTCCTTCCAAACATTTATTTCAAAAATGCCTTTATAAAGATATATATATTCAAATCTCTTCAATATCCAATAATTTAAACAATTTCAAATTCTATATCCATAACGGGATATTTCAAACTCTTAGAAATATTCCTAATCTCCAATTTGTAATCCATTACTTAGAAAAAATTTCCATACTAACATTTCGTAGTTAGGCTATTTCCAAAATCATTAAACTTTATCCAATTAAATTTCCTTTTAAATATACTCAACTTACAATATACTACTAATATATATATATATATAATTTTAGAAACTCCAATTTCAATCAAAGTATAGATTATTAACTCAATCAGCGATTTAGTAATCAATATTAAATAAATTTATAATTCAGAACTGAACTGTTTCCAACAATTGATTCAAATTATATTTTAAATCCGGATTATTTGTAAATTAAAGAAATTAAATAAAATCATTAAATTTTTAGTTAATTTCAAATTAAACAGTCCATTTATACTCTATTGATAAATCAACACATAATTAAATTATCCTTCATAAATCTCTACGATATTAGTTCAGATGAAATTATCCTGCGATAGGCTCTCGATGCAAAAACCCTCGCGTAAATTGGATTGGAAATGAAATAGGAATAGTGTTTTAAATCTATAGATTTATTTAATAAAATAAAAAAATTCAATTTGCTATAAAAAGGAAAACACATGGCCCACCATCAAACCCGACCCAATCTCCTACCCCTTCCCTTCTTCTTCCGGCTTTCCTTTTTCTCTCCTTTCTTCCATTCATTCGAACAACCCAACGTGCATGTACACACCTACTCCGACCACCCATTCTTGCCGCCAAACTCATACACGAGTCACGCTCGACCATGACACTCTATGCCACCACCTGAAACCACGGCAACCCACCTATTTCGAAAATTCGAACATCCCACCAAAAACTGGAACCAAAATGCCCACCACGAATGCCTCGCCTCGCCTCCACGACTCTCCATTCCTCACCAAAACTTGCCCCAAGACTCACCACAACTTCCTCGACCCAATCCCCTTGGACCGCACGTCCCTACCTCCCTCTCCTTGACGCACGAACAGATGCCAACCAAAACACCCTTAAAATCCTAAAACCCCCTTATCCCACTCGCACACGCTATAGGAAAATCATTCGCCATTTTTTATGAGTTCGCCATCATCTCAGCCTTCCCCACGCCAAGCCCCAGGTCACGAAATCATGTGGTTCACCGAAATTTCACCTTTTGCCCAAATCCGCTCATCCCTATAATCCTCCTCGCATAGACCACTAAAAATCTCCATACCACGTTTAAAAATCAAGATTTTCAATAGCGATTACAACTATGTAATCCATACATTAAATTATGATAGTTGGAATTTCGACCACGTAAAACTTATTAACTGTTAAACGCCATTTCTCTCTCTATGCTTGATAATGTTTTATGAAACAAATTTTAAAATGTCCTACATTCAAAAACAAGAAATTTTGGTTTTGAAATCAAAGTTTAAAATGAAATAGCTATTGAGTTATTGATTTTCAAAGTTAAAACGCATAACTGTTTTTAAACAAACAAATGAACAGAGAAGCTTGGGTAGACGATAAACAGTATTTGGCTGAAATGATCATGTTGAAATCAAACGTACATACACATATCACAATACATTCATGTATACACTTAGCATATCATTGATTCACCCAAGATGTACAATTAAACAAGTATATGTATTGGCCAGTAAACAAAAATTTAAAATGTTTACTCACTGTTTTAAGGGATGAACACACTGTTTGCTTATTTTCTCTTGCTTCAAGCTTTAACTGTCTTTGATCTTTTTATGTTTTAATGGCAAATCCTTTTATTATTATTTTCTTTTGTACAGGAACAAATATAAGCTCGGCCATGGATATATATATATATATATATATATATATAGGAGAGGATGGCTGGAGTGTACAGGCTTTTACAATTTCTTCATATCTATTTTATTTTATTTTATTCTTTTATTTTCTTTTTGATTTGATTTTTGAGTGATTTGATTTTTCATGTGACTTGATTTTATGTTTTGTGATTTAATTAGATTTCATATGTGTGCTTGAAATGAAGTTTGCCATCATGATGTTTCTTGTATGTATATTTATACACACACACATATATATAAGTATATACATTCTTATATACATATTTTATCATGTATATGTTCACATGCTTACCTATTTTCATGTTCATTTATATATCAACACATATGTACTCTTCTATTATCATAAAGTTTATACTTATGTGTATATTTTATTACATATACACTATTTGTATATATATATATAGCCACTTACATGTATTTATCTATATACTTCTTTCATCATACTTTGTATATTTATATACAGATGGATATTTAATCTTGTATTTGAAATGGTGAAGTTTTACATATATATGAATTTTAATCAATAGCTAGGAGTTTATTATCATGAAGCTTTTACATATGTATATCTATATATAATTTCATATACACTATTTTTACCATAAATACAAATATATATATATATATGCATACATATATAATATACATATTTATTTTATCATATTTGCATTTATACATATTTTCATATACATTACTTCATATGGGCATATATACATATATACATACATATATACTTATATATATATATTAAACTTCATAAAGCTTGAATATATTTATATATATATATGGATATGGATATTCTATCTTAAATTTTAATGGTGGAGTTTATATACATATATCTATAAAATTTATCATATTTAGAAATTTATAATTTAATATTAAATATAGTTTTAATTAATATATAGATTCGGATATTTTAAGTATCAGAAAATTCATATATTCGACTTATAAAAATTAATATTTCAATAATTAAAATTAGTTAATTACCCATTATCAAATGGCTAAAAATCCGGGTCGTTACAATCTCCCCCCTTAGAACTTTTCATCCTCGAAAAGGAACAAAGCAAGAAATAGAATTTTGATGTATACTACTAAATTAATCATCTTTTAAACATTTTAAACTCATACTCCTTTACTATACATTTTAGGATACATAACTTTAAATTACATAGCATTACCAAGCTAGTTTTATATTAAAACATTTTTTTCATAACTCGATGTTTTAACAAGTCCATCCTTGTTCTTACAAAATTTTAGTCATACGTTGATCAGGAGTAGGACTAAAAATCTCTAAGTACTTAGTAGACCTATTTCAACACCCAGTGAAAATACTTGAAAAAAAACTTTTCAAAAATGATATGGAAAGTATCACCCCATTTTTCCTTCCTTACCAACATGGATCTCAGTTAACACTATGATTACGTCGCCATCCCGGGGAAATCATAAGTAAACTGTAGGCATGAACACCCCTCGATTTTAGCCATGGGAACACAATAGTCCGAAGCTACACAATGGTTACGTCGATATCCCAGCGAAACCGTAAGTAGTCTGTAGGCAATCTCTGCCCCCTAAATTATGCTATCAAAACAAAACCACATAGATCGCAGCTACACAAAGGTTGTGTCACTATCCCAGTGAAACCAAATGTAGACTGTAGGCAATCTCTGCCTCCCGAATTATGCTATGGAACCACGATAGATCGCAGTTACACAAAGGTTACGTTGCTATCCCAGCAAAACCATAAGTAATTGTAGGCAATCTCTGCCTCTCGAATTACGTTACCAACTCTCATAGATTGCGGTTACACAAAGGTTTCGTTGCTATCACAGCAAAACCATACGTAACTATAGGTATAATACCCCTCTATTTACGCTATACAAACAAATGATCACCAGGAACTCATGAGGTTTTGTCCGGATGTCCTCTAGGATTCCAATTCTAATTGAACCCACCCTATGGATTCTAAGGTAGACCCACCCAGTGGATCTCCTTCTCTAAATTTCAACTTTCGTGGGGGTGCCTTTCCATACTTTTAGTTTCAAAACATATCATACTATATATATACAATATCTTTCAAATCATGCACTTAATATGTATCACATATAAATTTTACCTATATAAAATCGATATCTTCTAAATCGATAGTTTTTAAATTTGATTTACCCAATTTCCAAAATCGACTATTTGCCAAAATCAATGTCTTTAAAAATCAATAGGTTCCAAAACTATTTCAATTTCATTCTCATATACATATAAGATCATTCTTTCCAACTCGAATAATTTTAGGACCAATAGTTTCTGAGTCCACTTCATACTTATATAAACTCCATTTAGTATTTTCAAATACCTTTCAAAGATCATTTCCTTCTGGTTATAATTCAACAAGGGGAGTTTGAATATATAACTAACATATACAATCTCATTAGTGCCAAATCAAAAATTTCCAAGTTCGATTACTGTACAAAGTTATTTGTAACATTTCTTACTTCTTATAAAGTAAATTTCAGTTATAATAACTATTCAATCATCATTTAAATACATTTTCACATTAGTGTTTAGTAATTATAAATTTATTTTCAAATCAATATAAAAGTGATTTTATATAAGATCATATTTCTACAAAATATTTTACCACATCGATATACTACGACAGCTAGCGAGTTCAAAATTTCATCCATTCATTCACCAATTTATTTAATTTTGTTCATTCCACTAATCCATCCCGAATATCAACTATTGGATTTTCACATCCAAATTCTATATTTATTCCATGGAGTTACTTCAATTACAAATTTCATTTGGCTCCAAATTCATTTCAATATTCAATTCACTAATTAATTTATCCAATTGGTTCATTTCCATCTTCCAAAATTTGATTTTTTTTCTTCTCAAACATCACTTCATTTGGGTTTTACTTGGGTTCAACTTTATTTCTCATCCAAATCGAATTTCCATTCTTTACTAAATATTTAACCATTTTTAAATTATTAGTTCATTCAATCTATTTATCTCGATTTACCATCAATATCTTTCATTAACACATTCAAAACGTATTTAGTTGCTAGCCTTTTAAGTCGAATTCTATTTATGACCCAAGTCCACATCTATTCCTTTTAATTCATCACAAAGTAAATTTAATTTCCTTCGACTTCCTTATTTACTTAGCACAAGTTAAATTTTCCATATTCGAGGTTAAATTTTATAATTTAATCCACTAATTTGATAACATTACTAATTTCCAGAATTCGAAACCCGTTTCATTTCAAAAATCGTTTTGAAATCATTCATAAATAACTTCTTTTCACCTTTTTTTATCAAGTCTATACCATTATTTTTACAATTTGATTTATTTAACTTGCATAAGTTAAATTTTTATCTTATCTTGAAATTTCCAATTTCAGGTTATAAGTTCAAAACTTATTTAACTTAGCCTGAGTCAATTTTTAATTCATTCAACCCATTTAAACTTACTCAATTTATTTTTTTTTACATTCCAAAATTCAATTTTCACACTTCTTTTCTCATTAACATCATTTTCCACTTATAAGTTCAAAAACTTATTTTCCTTGGGTTATACTTCTCATTTCAATGGGATCCCCAGAATTCAAACACCCGGTATTTATTTCAAATCACCTTGGAATCATATATATGTACACACACATATTCCATTTATATACCAAATCACACTTTTAAATTTAAACCAACCTTGGTTTTTATCCAAACAAATTCCTTCGGCATTTCCAAAACAACCCTTGTTTCAAAACAAACATTTCCATATAAAAAATATTCTAAATAATATTACTTATTATTTCCTCAAACACTTTGAAACACATTTCAAAATTTCCGGGACTTAGATTCAAAACTTCTCAATTTAAATCCATTTTAATTTATAAGTCACATTCATAAATTATGCTTATATAATTTCACTTCCTTAAAACATCTCACAATGGTTTATCATTGTTTATTTTGTAATAAACATCCTTTACTAAGGCATAATAACTGATTTATGATAATAATCAATATTATCATCTGTTTGCACAAAAAATGGACAAACACCTCAAAGTCGTATGATTTGGTAGATCTTATGTTGTTCTTAGTATTTGAGTGATTTATGCAAATATATGAAAAGCAGGGGCTAAACTGTAAAAAGACACGCAGATTTATAGTGGTTTAGCCAGAATGTGCCTACGTCCACTTTATATGTTATTTCTCTTCTCTTGTTTAGATTACAAGTACAAAGCTTTGATACCAGTAAAAGAAAGTTGTTTATAAGTTCTCTTCATGCTTGAGCTCTCAAACTTGTCCCCCATTGTTGTACCCCTGCCCCTCTATTTATAGAGTGAGGCTGGGGGTAGGGGTCTTGGATGTGTATAGTTGCTGGTGGGCCTGGGCTGATGTGATCTAGCCTGGCACGTCTTGGTCCGGTAGATGCTTGGTTCGGCAGTGGTAGGAGAAACTTGGTCCGGTGGTAGGGACGAAGATTGGTTCGACAGTCATAGGAGGAAGGTTGGTTCGGCAGTTGCTTGAGGCTGCCGAATGGGTTCTGTGAGACATGGATGCCGAATGAGTTCCTGCCGAATGGGCTCTGGAGAACAAGAGTGCCGGATGAGTTTAGGCAAGCCTGGATGGATGAATCAAGCTTCTTGGCCTCGAGGTCTTCTGGGTGAGAACACGCCCAACATTTGCCCCCCAAAGTGGGGCATATGCCGACATGTGCCGCGCTTTGTTTTAAAACTAATGACGTTAGCTTGGATGCTTTCGCCGAATCAGCCAGTCCGGTCGTCTATAGTTGCCTATAAGTAAGGGCCTAGGGCCTCTATTACCTTCTACCGAACGAAACAGCCGAACCAAGTCAGTCACACAGCCGAATCAGATTCTAATCTTCTGCCGAACCATTTCAGGTATTTGACTTCCATTCGCCGAATGAACTTGAGTGAATGCCGAATGGGCTTGCGTACTTGAATGCCGAATGAACTTGAGTGATGTGAATGCCGAATGAAATTTTACATTCAGTTTACCGAATGATAACGGGAGTTTGAGCATTTTGATTTTATGAGTGAAATTTCATATTACACACATATTTGTTTACATCCTCTGTTCTAACAATGTGTTTTTCCGGTGTTGCAGATAATGTCTCGTAAAGTGGAAACTCGATCAGACAAAAAGAAATCTGGGGGCGAAGGAGGTTCCTTTGCCGTGCCCCCAGCTCAGCCGAATCCAGAACGTCACGGATCTGCCCCGAGATCACTAGTGGACGGGTACGGCCCTCAGGAGCTTCTGAACTCCCCGCCCGATTGCTTTCCTAGCTCCCTTAAGGAGGAGCAGCTTGATGTCATCTCCCGTTCTTTCGGAATTGATAGGGCGCATTTGCTGTTGTCAGGGAGAGAAGTTATGCCATACGACCCTCCTGAAGGGTACTTTGCCTACAGCAGATACCACTGTATGTGTGGTGCCATTCCTCCTCTTAACGCTTGGGTAGCCAGCTTCCTCACATATCTAAAGGTGGCCCCATTCCAGCTCCAACCCAACTCCTATGCTATACTGGTGAGCCTCTTCGTCATTTTCCAGAGGAAGTATGGTCGTGCTCCTTCCAACCGGGAGATCCGGTACTTATATAATCTGAGGGGCTATAAGAAGGGGTCCCCATACATCAGCTTGGAGTCAGTTGTAACCTTCAAGCCGGTCTTGGATCTGTATTCCAAATTCAGCATGTTCAAGAAGGAGTGGTTCTTCGTCAGGGACGGCTCTGTCTCTATTCGGCGTTTTACTTCTGGATGTAAGTTGATGCTTTACTTATAATTTCCATTCTGATTGCGATGCTTCTTCTCATACTTTTTCATTTTTGCTAGCGACAGGTGGCTTTGCGATTGAGGAGACTGATCGCCTGGTTCAGACGGCGGCTGAGATAGAAGCTATTCTTGGGAGATATAGGTCATCTGCCTACCTGATCAGGAACACGACCCTTCTGGAGTATAACTTAATCCTTCCACAGCAGTCAGTAGTCAAGCTGAGGGAAACGGCGAAGGAGAGGGCGGCTGCTCAGGCTAAGGGAGGTATCACGGTAGAGAGTAGCAAGAGGAAACCTTTCACAAAACCTCCAGCCGTCGGAGGTAAGAAACTTAAGAAGTCGGACGGTTCCTCCCCTAGCAGTTGTCCACTTACCCAGGAGGAGGAAGACGCAGAGGAGGAAAGAGGTGAGGGTGGAGGTGACCGGGAAGGTGGCGATGGCGGCGATGGCATCGGGGCCCTGCTTCCTGGGCAAGCAGGCGAGATTCAGGAGTGGACGGATGATGCATTCCATCAAGCTTTTGAGGGGCTGGACGGAGAACCGGCTTTGATAGAGAAAACTGGGAAAGCTGACAAGGCTGGGACTGGTGCAAGCGAGCCTCCTCAGACTATTCCAGCCAAGGTGGCTCCGACGACTCAAGGTGAATTTGACTCCTGCGGGATCCATTTATGATAGGGACTTAGGAATATTTTATGACCCGCTCTCGTCCTGGAATGAAATCCAGGACTTATTGCAGTATCCTACTCCTCCCCAGAGTTTGTACAACCACAGATGTGTTTCATTTCTTTTTACCTTTTAATTTACCGTGTTTTCTCGAATTATAGATCAATGCATGCTTGTGACATTTTTTCTTCATATCAGGAGTAGGCAAAACGGCCAAGGCCTTAGATCTTCGGCACAGGCTTGAACAGTACAAGCTCTCCAAAGCTTCCGCCAAGCCGAAGCCTTCAGCCCACCGTTCCGGGGATGTAGTCGGCTACCGTCCTCTTCTCGGGGTTATTGGCGAGGGCATTCAAAAGAGAAAGAGGAGCCATCCCTTATCCGAATCTTCACTTGGTCTTCAGCCCCCGGTTCATCCTCTTCACGATATGACGGAGGAGGATACTGAGTTCGCACTCTCTCCGCACTCGTATGAAAATCCTACCGTTATTCAGATCGATCGTCCTGGTATAGCTTGTAATCCATTTGCGGGTCACCCTGATGTGGATCCAGGTTCCCATGATATTACCTTTGATGAGGTTACTAGAGAGCACCTTCTTCCCCGCAATCCCATGGTACGGGTGCTTGATGAGGCTAAGTCCCTAGATCTCGATCTACTTACTACTCGGATAGTTACCATGGGAGACGAGGCCAAGGCTAATATTGATCGGGTGGCGGAGGAGACTAGGAAGCTGATGGGGCATCATGCCCGGCTGGTTAAGGCTGGAGAGGAAATTGGGAGTGCCAACATCCGACTACGATTGATGGTTTCGGACCAGGCCAAACAGCTTGCTGATCAAGCTATTCAGATTTCCCAGCATGAGGCTGCCTCCGGGTGGTTGGGGAAGGCTAGTAAGGCGGAACTGCGGAAGATGGAGGCGGTCTGCAAGGAGCAGATAAATATGGCCATCTCGACAGTGGATGAGGTTCGGAGGGCGGATCTTGAGCGGGTAGAGGAGATGTCGGGGAAGCTTGAAGCCGCCGAGCTTGCTCAGGTTAGGCTGAAGGAGGAGATGGAGGCGATGCGGAAATCCCTTCAGGCTGACTGCTCGAGATACCGTTTGGAGAGAGAAGCTGCTGTTGGAAGGTTGTCGGCTTCCGAGGCCCGGATGAGGGAGTTTGAGGAGAATGAGGGGATGATGGATGAAATGCTTCAGGACATGTACTTCCGAACTTGGAAGTAGGGCAACCTATCCTGGATGGATGATTATCCTAGGGTCATGGCTAAGATTTATCTTCGGGCTTTGGAGGAAGCTAAGGCGGATGTGGATAAAGAGGGTGGTGTGGCCTTCAGCATGGATGTGGTCACTGCCCAGTTTACCAAGGAGGAGAAGGTGGCGGTGAAGGAGGGTATGCGGTTGCTTGCTGTTGAGGAGGCAGGTGTGCAAGTAGAGGATGACGACCAGGATAGTCAAGAAGCAGGTGCTGGTAAGTCTTCCTTTTTAGTCTTTCAATTAACTTTGGTTGCTTATCACTAATGAATCCTTTCTCTGACTGGACAGGTGGTCAACAGGACAAGAATAAAACTCCAATGCAGCCGGCCCCTTGATCAGACCTGGAAAATTCTTTTTGTAGACTTGACATGGCCGTATACGTTAGTCTTAAAACAGTAGAGTAACTTTTAAGTTGTTATTCTTTTGCTACTTGTAATAAATAGCTCTATTCTTGACGTGTAATTTTTTAACTTAAGCTGATTCTGTCGTCTTTTGAATGTCTTTGTTATTTTGACATGTTGTATGAGAAATGTAGCTATGCCTATTCTTGTAATTAAATTGCGTTTGATGTCAGGTTCTGGTTTGAAACATAATTTTATGACTTGCAATGTTAGCGTGAGGTGTGAATAAATTATAGTCATGTGTTTACATATGAAAGAAAGAAGTACTGCCCTTTATATCTTGCTTGTAGGTGGCAGCTTTGAATATCCTGTGTGATTGGTTAAAGGATGCGTTCCAATATCTTGCTACGAATATCCGCTTCTATTAGTGAGTGTCTCCTGTCCTGTGTCCTGTACTTCAAGAATTGTTACAGAGGATAGGAGAAAAGTTTCTCAAGTAAAATTGGAATATGTGAAAAAGTAAAACTTCCAATCACGGAAGGCCTTCGATGTGCTTAAGTTCGTGGCAAACGGGTTTTGTAGTCACTTTCCCTAGCTGTGGGTCTTGGAGACATTTGTCACCCATCTTACACCTCCGCGGGGAGTTAATTCTTTTTTACCACAGCCGCACTTAAGACACATCGGAGCCGAGATCGCGCACAGTAACTACCCGAGCCATTATGGCCCGTAATCGTGGGTATTATTCGATTTACTGTGGCCGGCTAGCGTGGGTGCCGATCGTCAACTGTGAACTGCCCCTGGCTGGCCACACCTTATATTGGGGCTTATAATCGGTTCACAGTTGCCGGCGAGCCGAACGCCGTAATGAGCTGCCTCGGCTATAGTCGGCCCTCTCGGTGGCTTATAATCGGCTCATTACAGTTGGCTTTAAGGGCCGTCGCGAGCAATGAGTTAACTCGCAGCAGAGGGATGCCGGAGCGAAAGTGTCTCATTGGCGAGGACATAGATTCGCATAGTACCTGTTAGGTCTTGTCCAGGTGAAGTTGCACTGTGGAGTGCCTTGCATAGGATTTCGTTCAACAGAAAAGGATAAAGTTAACAAGCAGCCAAGATATGAAGGAACAAGTTAAAAAAGAGACAAGGTTTTTTAAAGTGGTTCGGCACGAAAATGCCTACGTCCACTGATTCTCTTTGTTAATTCGCTTCATATGGGCAGTACAAGTTAAGAAAAGTATCGACGGAGGTGTTGGATGTTCCATGCCCTCTGGAACACCTCTCTGTCCACTGTTGACAAAATGTAAGCTCCGTTGTGGAGATCTTTATATGGTCCATCCCGGATTGGATCTACCCCTTCTTGTAAGGTGTGATGCTTGACTTTGGAGTTGTATTGTGCTGCCACTTTTTGCTTGTGGGCTGCTGCTTCAAGGACGGAATCATTTCTTCTCTCCTCAATTAGATCCAAAGACATGTGAGGGAGTTCTTCGTTCTCTTCTGGGTTATAGTGGATCCTACGGTGGGAAGGCACGATGGTTGCAACTGGGAGCATAGCCTCCGATCCGTATGCCAAAGAGAAAGGAGTATGCCCTGTTGATGTTCTGAAAGGTGTGCGATAGGCCCATAGTGCCATAGGGAGTTCATCCACCCAAGTGCCTTTTGACTTTTCAAGCTTCTTTTTGACCAGAATTTTCAGAATTTTGTTGACGGCTTCGACTTGTCTGTTTGCCTGGGGACACGCTACGGATGAGAAGCTTTTGTGAATTCCATGCTCATGACACCAGTTGGAGAATTCCTCGCTGTCCAATTGAAGTCCATTGTCTGATATGATTTTGAACGGGACTCCGTACATAGCGTTCCAGTCTTCTTCTTCTGATGTGTTCTTCAATCAAGTCCCGGAGATGATGGCATTCATTGGTATCATGCCCATGGGATTCGTGGAAGCGGCAGAATTTTCCAGACTTAACTGCGTTATCTGATTTCTTCTTGTGCGGGGGGCGTTTGTATTCAACTTCGTCTTGAGTGGCCAGGAAGATATTTTCGATCGTTTTATTTAGAGGGGTGTAAGCGTCAAATCTTGGTCCTGGCCGATATGGACGCTTTTCTCCCTTTTTGCCCCCAGCATTATCCCTAGAGTCAAATCTTCGAACGTCCTTTGCTACAACGGGCGTGTTGCCGTGAACTGCCCTATTTTGTTGTCCCGACTGCCCTTCAGTGACGGCGTCTTCAAGTCTCATATATTTTCCAGCTTCACGGAAGGAATCGGGTAAAGTAGCTGGTTTTTCTTTTGTCAGCCTTCTAGCAAATTTAGTATCCAGATGCACACCACTACAGAGGGCCATTAAGATAAGCTTCCCGTCGGCATCTTGTACTGCGGCAACTGCGGCATTGAATCGGGTTAGGTATTGTTGCAGTTTTTCTCCGGGTTTCTGTTTGATGCTGGATAAGGAATAAGCGTCCTTAGGTTGTTCCATATGAATGCGGAACTGACTGATAAACTTTTCTTTCAACATTTCCCACGAGCTGATGGATCCCTGGGGTAAATGACAGAACCAGGAGGTAGCGAGATCTGCTAAGAATAGTGGAAAGCATTTGCACAGTACTCCTTCTGTTGCTCCACTCATGAGCATGTGCTGGGTGTATCTTTGTAAGTGTATGATGGGATCGGAGGTTCCCTTGTAAGGTTCCATTGTTGGCATCTTCCATTCTCGGGGGGTGATAGCAATTTCGATGTTGCGGGCGAAAGGGTTGGTCACCCTAGCGCCTATCCCTCGATCTCTTTGCTCCCGTTGGACGCACTCTCTGAATAAGCGCGCCATCCTTTCATCAGAATTTGGAGCAGATAGAAACGAGTTTGGCTCTGTTCTGTGGTATTGATTCCGTCCAGATGACCTGTAGGGATGGTATCGTCTATCATTCCCCATACTTTCTAGCGGATGATTTTGATCTTCTGGGAGCATGCTAGGGTCAGCTACAGTTGGCCCTTGCCTTGATCTCCCCCTGCTGGGTTCTAATCTAAGCACTTCCTCGGGTCCAACTTCGGGCTGGACGCTAGCTCGGCCCCGTTCACTGGCGTTTCCGTGGTTAGGCAGTATGACAGGCTTAGCTATAGTTGACCTCCATCTGGTACCTCCCCCGTTGGGTTTGGTACCAAACGTTTCATCTGGCCTAACTTCGGGTTGTGCTCGGTCTCGGCTCCTACCATGGCTACTTCTGCCGTTAGCTCCTTCGAAGAAGGAAGATCTTTGTTGTCTCTGAGATCCTCCAGACTGGGACTCGCCCCATGATTCAGTGTTGCGGTTGGATTCTTCAGCATCCCTTAAGCGTGACATGAGATGGTCCACCAAAGCTTCCTGCTGGGACGTGAAGCGGTTAGTTACTTCAACCACAACTCTGTCCAAATCTGCCCTAGTAATTGCTGCAGGCTGTTCTGTGGCAGGAGTGGTTGGGTTAGCCTGTCCTTCATTTGTTACTGCTGCTGGAGGAGGACGATTTACTTGATCCGTGACAGCTGGATCTGGAAGACTGCTGGATGCGATGTTTTTTCCTTTGTTAACATCCTTTCTCTGTTTGGGAGGCATGTTTTCCAAGTGGCGGACGATGCTGTTAGGAAAACTCGTTAAGTGGATGAAGCTGAAGCTTCGAGCTTCTAGCTCTCAATGAAAGCACCAAAAATGTTTGCACAAAAAATGGACAAACACCTCAAAGTCGTATGATTTGGTAGATCTTATGTTGTTCTTAGTGATTTGAGTGATTTATGCAAATATATGAAAAGCTGGGGCTAAACTGTAAAAAGACACGCAGATTTATAGTGGTTCAGCCAGAATGTGCCTACGTCCACTTTATATGTTATTTCTCTTCTCTTGTTTAGATTACAAGTACAAAGCTTTGATACCAGTAAAAGAAAGTTGTTTGTAAGTTCTCTCCATGCTTGAGCTCTCAAACTTGTCCCCCATTGTTGTACCCCTGCCCCTCTATTTATAGAGTGAGGCTGGGGGTAGGGGTCTTGGATGTGTATAGTTGCTGGTGGGCCTGGGCTGATGTGATCTGGCCTGGCACGTCTTGGTCCGGTAGATGCTTGGTTCGGCAGTGGTAGGAGAAACTTGGTCCGGTGGTAGGGATGAAGATTGGTTATTCATAGGAGGAAGGTTGGTTCGGCAGTTGCTTGAGGCTGCCGAATGGGTTCTGTGAGACATGGATGCCGAATGAGTTCCTACCGAATGGGCTCTGGAGAACGAGAGTGCCGGATGAGTTTAGGCAAGCCTGGATGGATGAATCAAGCTTCTTGGCCTCGAGGTCTTCTGGGTGAGAACACGCCCAACATCATCCTTAGAAACTAAACACACTATATATTCCACAATAATTTTCTAAAAAATTATTCCTTAAAAATATAATCAGGGTACAATTATTTCATTTCAAAACGCTTTGGAAAACATTTTCGAAATTTTTGGGATTTAAATTCTGGTTTGAATCTATTTTAATTTAACTCATTTGTATAGTTCATTCTTATCAAATTTCTATTTGGTTATATATATAACTACTTAATTTTATAATCTTATTTGATTATAATAATAACAACCAATCACCTCAACATACTATAAAAATTCTAGAAAATTTATTTCTTTCTATATCAAATATAATTTTTTTTAAATCTTTTATCCTTTTAAAAATAATTATATAAGAAAATAACAAGTACGCTCTCATATATAATTCACTCAACTCATTCTAGGGTACCACTGACCCTATCTCTAATGAGTAATCCCCACCAGAGCCAAGGTTCTCACTTAACTTTCAGCTTTGATACCACATGTAACGACCGGGGATTTTCGACCCTCCAAAATCGACATTAATACGTTCACTGTATAGAATGCCGAGCAATCGAGTGCCGAAAATACCAGATCATTAGGAGTTAAGAAGAAAATAGATAGAAGCGGAAACAGAAAAAACAACAACACAGAATCTCACAATCGCAGCAGAACAAAATATAATATACAATAACATATTTTTATGCAAAAGAATGTATTAATTAATATATATACAAATTATCATAGTACAATCATCAACGTATAAATCTAGAAAGTTATAATGACTTGTCCTCAAAAGTGCTGAATATACAGCCTACATTACACAGCGAAATATAATCAAGTACATGTAATACGTCTCTGCCATCCAGCTCGTCTCCTGAGCTCCAAAGCATCCTAACCTAAATTTGTAATATTCGATTTGATCCAAGCATTACAATAAAGTAACACCCGAGTCAGTCTGGAAAACCAGCGTGAGTAAACAGACTTAATTGAATTACTTAAGTTATCAAAATCCTTCGAAAACACAGGTATCTCGTAAGACCATATCACACATAAACATGACGGGTTTTTATCTCATGATAACCAAAACGCCTTTATAGAAATTCGGTGATATTATAATAGTGTCTAAGTACAAATACTTATTTAAAATAGTCGAATTTGTTAAATTAATTAAAACCTAGCATATTAGACTCTATAATCAAACCCGTAAAGGTTCGTACAGGTTATTTGATTGAAGTGGTTTTCGGATAATGCTGATATCCAATCCCGATCTCTTCAAACGGTCAACGAATTTGGCCAAATTAGATAGTCGGTTATTTAACTATCAATTTACACACATAACAATCATTAGGCCCTTTCTATAATTCCTTCCAAACATTTAATTCAAAAATACCTTTATAAAGATATATATATATATATACATACATATATATATTCAAATCTCTTCAATATCCAACAATTGAAACAATTTCAAATTCCTTATATCCATAACGGGATATTTCCAACTCTTAGAAATATTCCCAATCTCCAATTTGTAATCCATTGCTTAGAAAACATTTCCATACTAACATTTCGTAGTTAGGCTATTTCCAAAACCATTAAACTTTATCCAATTAAATTTCCTTTTAAATATACTCAACATACAATATACTACTAATATATATATATATATATATATATATATATATATAATTTTAGAAACTCCAATTTTAGTCAAAGTATAGGTTATTAACTCAATCAGCGATTTAGTAATCAATATTAAATAAATTTACAATTCATAACTGAACTGTTTCCAACAATTGAGTCAAGTTATATTTTAAATCCGGATTATTTGTAAATTAAAGAAATTAAATAAAATCATTTATTTTTAGTTAATTTCAAATTAAACAGCCCATTAATACTCTATTGATAAATCAACACATAATTAAAAATTTAGAAATTTCTTAACTGGTCACTTTCCATAATTATAAATCATTAGATTTCACATTGCATAAATCTTAACGATATTAGTTCAGGGGAAATTTTCTTGCGATAGGCTCTCGACGCAAAAACCCTCGCGTAAATTGGAGTGGAAATGAAATAGGAATAGTGTTTTAAATCTATAGATTTATTTAATAAAATAAACAAATTCAATTTGCTATTAAAAAGAAAACACATGGCCCACCATCAAACCCGGCCCAATCTTCTACCCCTTCCCTTCTTCTTCCATTTTTCCTTTTTCTCTCCTCTCTTCCATTCATTCGAACAACCCAACTTGCACGTACATGTGCACGTACACACCTCCTCCGACCACCCATTCTTGCCGCCAACCTCCTACATGAGTCATGCTTGACCACGATACTCCTGCCACCACCTGAAACCATGGAAACCCACCTATTTCAAAAATTCAAACATTCCACCAAAAACTGGAACCAATGTGCCCACCACAAACCCCTCGCCACCACGACCCTCCATTCCTCACCAAAACTTGCCCTGAGACTCTCCATAACTTCCTCGACCCAATCCTCCTGGACCGCACGTCCCTACCTCCCTCTCCTTGACGCAGTTCGACCACGAACAGAAGCAATTAAAAAACCCATAAAACTCCCTTGTCCCACTCACATATGCTATAGAAAAATCATTCGCCATTTTTCGTGAGTTCGCCATCATCTCAGCCTTCCCCACACCAAGCCCCAAGTCACGAAATCATGTGGGTCGCCAGAATTTCACCTTTTGCCCAAATCCGTTCATCCCTATAATTCTCCTTGCACATACCACTAAAAATCTCCATACCACCTTTAAAAATCACGATTTTCGATAGCGATTACAACTATGTAATCCATACATTGAACTTATGATAGTTGGAATTTCGACCATGTAAAACTTATTAATTGTTAAATGCCTTTCTCTCTCTATGCTTGATAATGTTTATGAAACAAATTTTAAAATGTCCTACATTCAAAAACAAGAAACTTTGGTTTTGAAATCAAAGTTTAAAACGAAATAGGTATTGAGTTATTTGATTTTCAAAGTTAAAACTCTTAACTGTTTTTAAACAAACAAATGAACAAAGAAGCTTGGGTATAAGATAAATAGTATTTGGTGGAAATGATCATGTTGAAATCAAACGTACATTTACATATCACAATACATTCATGTATACACTTAGCATATCATTGATTCACCGAAGATGTACAGTTAAACAAGTATATGTATTGGCTAGTAAACAAAATTTAAAATGTTTACTCACTGTTTTAAGGGATGAACACACTGTTTGCTTATTTTCTCTTGCTTTAATCTTTTATCGTCTTTTGATCTTTTTATGTTTTAATGGCAGATCCTTTTTTTTCTATTGTATAGGAACAAATATAAGCTCGGCGATGGATATATATATATATATATATATATGAGAGAATGGCTGGAGTGTACAAGCTTTTGCAATTTCTTCATATTTATTTTCTTTTATTCTTTTATTTTCTTTTTGATTTGATTTTTGAGTTATTTGATTTTTCATGTGACTTGATTTTATGTTTTGTTATTTGATTAGTTTTCATATGTGTGCTTGAAATGAAGTTTGCCATCATGATATTTCTTGTATGTATATTTATACACATATATATAGGTATATACATTCTTATATACATATTTTACCATGTATTGTTTGATGTGTGTTTAGTGTTTGATGATAACAAAATATATATATCGAATTATAGATGTGTTTGCAGATTTTATTTTACACATTTACAGATGTTATTTTACACATACAGGAATAAATATAAATATTGAATAATAATGCTATTGCACAGAATTTAACAAATTCAAACAGTAATTTTATTCAATAGAATATTTTATTCAATACAATGTTTTCAGTTCATACACTGATCTCATACAGTACACTGATTTCCTATTTACAGTTCACTCTCACTCATACAATTATTGTTACAATGATTTCCTCACTACATCACTCATACACTCAGTTGTTTTTCTAATCTGCATTGTCCAGCTCCAGTATTTGTCTTGTCTCCTGTGTACCTTTATAATTAAAAATCTACAGCAGTAATCTGAACAGAAACGAATTTAATTTGCAAAAATATAAAATTTGTTTTTAAAGCTGTCTCAGATATATGGGTTAAACGTCATCATCTTTGATTGTGTAATATCTATGCATATCAGTATTCATATCAGGGACGGGTAATCACGAGTGGCTGCAGTACACACGTATGCACGTGTGCACTGCCTCGCCAACTCAAGTGCACAAGGTCAAATCAAAATCAGTTCAACACAAGTGCAAATGGCCTTGACCAACATATCAATGATCACTGCAACAATGAAATATGCATGTACACAGTGCAGTCAACAAAAGTCAAAGAAGTACATAATGGCCAAGCAAGCATACAGCAATGAACTCGATCAAAACAAAGCTGTACATGTACTCGAGACAACATGAAGACAGAAACAACATGCACAACTTCAAATATATACAAGCAACTGAAATGTCAAGACTCAACCAAGATCACAAGCAATACAACCAGAGTTAACTGCAAGCTACAACATGAATAGCACATATATACGTACAATGGCAACTGACTCAACAAGGCAAAGGGAAATCAAAAGCAACTAATCAGCAAACCAGACCAACTAGTTCACAACCATCAATGGATCAAGGATCAAAGAAAGAAAATGAACCAGATCAGGTTACATAATGATCAACTTCAACAAAGATGCACAGTGAATCAACTACAGGTTCAAGTGACCAACAAAATCAATATCAAGTACACTAGCAGCTGATCAAACATGTACACATGAATGGCAACACAACTACACTAATCCAACAAGAATGAAGAACAACAGCTACAACTCAAATGCAAGCTCAACCAATCAGTGTGAACAAAAGCAAAACAGTGGCAAATGTAAATACATCACTGAAACAGGTTCAAGTGAGGAGGCAACTGCAACAACAAACAAAACAGTAATGTGCAATGTAAATGGATTCATGTGGAACGAGTGAATCAAGTTCAGACCACACAACTCAAAGTAAAGCAGACATGCTATCAAACAGAGGAATATACAATGAAGACTGCACGACAACTAACCCCAAATGTAACAACAACAATTACTCACAAGAATCAGGAAATCAAGTCAAATGCTCACATGTAAATCAGAGAATATATGCAAAGGCAATATTCAAAGGCAATGAGAAGTTCAGGATTAAACCAGAGGAGATGGTCAGAGACGAAGTACACAGAAGCCAGAAATGCAGACCAAAGAATCAACATAGTCAACCAGAAAATATTCTCGAAATCAAAAATTGAAAAAGTCAAAACTTTATAATTTAGGAAAGTTTCAGAATTCATAGGATCGACTGTATTAATTCAAAAATCCAATGATCAAGAATCAAAGCCGTGGGTTAAAAGATCTTTCCAAAAATATGAGAGAGTAAAATCAGAAAGAATCAACAACGTGAATAACACGTATATCAAATCAGACGTGTATATAAACCCCCAATAACACCATCGACTTGGTG
Organism: Allium fistulosum; assembly: GCA_030737815.1. Taxonomy (NCBI): domain Eukaryota; kingdom Viridiplantae; phylum Streptophyta; class Magnoliopsida; order Asparagales; family Amaryllidaceae; genus Allium; species Allium fistulosum. The sequence goes on along the minus strand of CM060905.1, from coordinate 861,356,023 downwards.
TGGTGATTCAAGAGCAACGAAAAAAAAACCCAATCATCACCGACATAAAACTCAAGCAATCAAGTTCAAGTTCAAATCAGAGAACAGAACAGAGATATTACATACCAATTTCAAATCGAAGAAGCCGTAGCTCCAAAGCATAATCGCCAGAGACGACAGGGAGAAGCCCTAATTAAAGAACAAATCATCGAGAGGCCAAAGCCCTAATTTTTGAAAGCATCAAGTCGAAGTCGCAATTCAGAGCAACGAAGCATCGAGAGGCCGAAGCCATAAACAAAAAGCATTAATTCCAAAATCAAGCGAAGAGGAGCTGAAGTCTCAATTCGCCAGAGTTTCAGAGATCGAGCCGAAGCCCAATCCAGAATCGCCAGTTTTAATCTCAAAAGAAAGCCGAAGCCCTAGTTTTTCTGATTCGCCAATATCTCAACGAAAATGAAAGTGGAAGAAATAGCGGGCCGACATGTTAGGGGAAATAAAAGGGCCGGGCTTAGATATTAAAAAGATTTCAAAGTAGTTAAATTAGTTTTAAATTTGGGCCGGGTTTAATTGATATAGTTTGGGCCTATTTTATTTGAGGTCAAAATTGTTTTAAAGTGTCAATTTATATTTTGCCCTGGTCTTTATTCTGTATTTCGTTTTTCAGTTTTATACTTTGTCAAGTCCAGTCAGGGTAAATCACCACCTACGGTTTAGGTAGTGTCAGATTGTCTAGTTAGGGTTAGTTCAGTGAGCAGGGTGTGCGAGTTTACAAAGCTCTATAGGCGGAGCAGGGGTGTGCGAGTCTGTAGGAGTGTTTGTAAGCGGGATACTATTTAATCCTAATAGAAATCTGGGAATGCAGCAGTAGGCAGGGGTTGCCGAAGCTGGGTTAATTTTGTGTGTGATTTACTTTTTTGCATATCTATTTATCTGCAGTTTGATTTCGCGTTTAATTTGAGAAAATTTGCGATAACCCTATTCACCCTCCCTCTAGGGTTAATCAAGATCCTACAAGTGGTATCAGAGCGAGGTAAATTTTTTCTTTAACTCTAGAGTCATGAATCTATCAAATAATGCTTTTTCTGAGGGGCAATCTATTGCTAGGCCACCAATGTTTAATGGTAATGATTATGCTTACTGGAAAGTTAGGATGAGTATCTATCTTAGTTCTGTTGATTACGATGTTTGGGATATTATTGAATCTGGCTATAAAACTCCCACTATAACTGTTGGTGATACTGAGATCCCTAAACCAAAGGATAGGTGGGATGCTAACAATAAGAAATTAAAAACTACAAATGCTAAAGCTATGAATGCTTTGATCTGTGCTCTTGATAAGACTGAATTTAATAGAATTTCTCATTGTAAAACAGCACAGGAAATTTGGCATACTTTGGAGGTGACACACGAAGGAACTTCTCAAGTCAAAGAGTCTCGTCTAGCCCTGTTCAGCAATGAATACGAGAACTTCGTGATGGACAAAGGCGAGAGCATAAAGGATATGTTTGGACGCTTCTCAACCTTGGTGTACAATGCTAGAGCACTTGGAAAGGTATTCTCTGAGGTAGAGCTAGTGAGGAAGATTCTACGAGTCTTACCGATGAACTTTGAGGCAAAAGTCACGGCAATACAAGAATCAAAAGATTTAAGTAAACTGAGCATGTAGGATTTGATCGGAAATCTGATGACGTATGAGCTTGAGTTAAAAGCCAAAGAGGAACGCATCAATTCCGAACCAAAGAAGAAGACAATTGCCTTAAAGAGCAGAGAAGAGAGCGATGAAGAAGAAGAAGATCCAATTGAAGTGCTTGCAATGGCTGTCAATAATCTTAGAAGAAGATTCAAGCCACGCAAAAAGAAAACCAGTGGTAATAGGTCAAAAGATTCTGACAACTCTGAAAATGAATTAACCTGCTATAACTGCAACAAGCCTAGTCACTTCAAACAAAACTGTCCACTTCTCAAAAACAACAAGGGAAAGAAAAAGAAGAAAAAGGCCTTCGCATCAACTTGGGATGATGAGGAAGGAGAGGAAGTTTCAACTGATAGCTCAGAGGAGGCTAACCTGTGTCTTACGGTAAGATCAGATTCAGAAGCAAGCTCAGAGGAATCCAATGAGGTAAAGAACTATTCTTATAAAGAACTTGTTTATTTGTGCCTCGATCTTACTAAAACAGTTGATGCTCTTGATTCTAAAATTGATAAACTGAAATCTGATAGGAGAGAACTTGCCCGTGAAAATTTTAGGTTAGAATCTGAACTTGAAAAAATTCAAAACCTAGAATGTAAAAACTGTAAAATTTTAGATTCAATTTTATCAAAATTGAAGAATAATTTTGAGGATCTTGAGAAAGAAAACTTGAATCTAAAGGAAACCATTGAGACTAGAAAAAAGGATTTTATAAATAGGTGCACCTCACTTGTGTCTGAAAACTCAACACTGAAAACCAAAGTCCAAGATCTTGAGAAATCACTGAATAACTTTTCTAGAGGAGAAAAATCATTCAATATGTTGTTGGGAAATCAATTGTTTGCTAACAATAGAAAAGGACTAGGTTTTGGGAAAACACAAGTTGATAATAGTGCAAAAGGTAAAGGTATCTTTACTGAATGTGAAATAATTGGACATCATGTTGAAAATTGTAGTCATAGGAACAAGAACACGAAATTTATAAAAGTTTGGGTTCCTAAAAATTCTACAAACAAATTTCATGTCTATTGGAACAAAAATGAAAAGACAAAGCAAGTTTGGGTTCCAAAGGGATTGTTTATTGACAATTATTCTGCCACTAACAACAATGGACCTATAAAAACAAATAGGTCACAAAAATCTTTAACAATGTAGGTGTGGTGGCAGGCTAAGGAACAACATTAGTTTTATCTGGATTCTGGCTGTTCCAGATACACAACGGGCGTCAAATTAACGTTCCTTAGCCCAGTATAAAGGTGACAGATTCACTATGGGCAAACAACGAAAGATTATCGTACATGTAAAACAGGTAGTTGTATTTATTTTCAAACGATAGATAACCGGTAAGAATCTGCATCATAATCTGAATTAAATTAGCCAGTTATGATTGATGGTGTTAATTCTGTTTTTTAACCAATCATCTTACTCGAAGTAATTGTGATGGTTGACTGAATCTAACTTGCTTGATTTATGATCTTATATGATTTGATTTTAATCTGTGCTTGAAAATTGATAATTCACTTTTCTTGAACTTAATATGTTTGGTCAAATTATGATGTTGATTGATTGCTGATTACTCATTCTATAAAAAGGATGTTTAGAAACTGTTGAAACTGATGAAACTTCACTGGTAAAAGAAAACTTCAAATTGCTTTTGAGATAATAATGATGCTTTAACTGTGATCCTATGAAAGGAATAAGTACTCGCTCTTCATTTGATAAAAATCTGTGTGCGTTGTGTTGTTACATTAGCTTTACTTCTGATTCTGTTGAAATGATTTTTAATAATGAAAGTTGGATTTGAGAGATGCAAAGTTGAACTTAATTAATTTGAAAGAAGAAATATCGAGGGATAATCAGTTCACTTCTCTATCTTACTGCTTCTAGACCCGATATTATGTTTTCTGTGTGTTTGTGTGCATGTTTTCAATCTAACCCTAAAGAATCACATTTGAAAGCCACTAAACGAATTTTAAGATATCTTTCACACACACACAAATTTGGACTATGGTATTCTTCTTGTGAAAATTTTGATTTAGTTGGTTATTCTGATGCTGATTATGCGGGTTCACTAGTTGACAGGAAAAGTACTAGTGGGACATGTTTCATGCTAGGACATTCATTAATTTCATGGTCTAATAATCTTGTTCATCATTCACGCACGAAACACATTGATGTGAGACACCATTTTCTTAGAAGATCACATTGCTAGGGAAGACATTTGCATTGAATTCATTTCAACTGAGGATTAACTTGCTGATATTTTCACAAAACCCCTCCTCGAAGATAGATTTTCCAGATTACGTTTGGATTTGGGGATTATGGAAATTGACTAATCATTTTTCAATTTTTGGTTGAAATATTCTTGGATATTTATTTTCAACTTCAATTTCTAGAATTCAAGCCTATTTTTGGATATCATTCAAAGACTGATTCGAATATGGTATTCAGTAGTGGAAATACGTTTGGTTTATGAAATTTCATAATATGATTAATTTGGTAACTTTTTCCACGACCATTTCTATTTCTACCATCTTTCTATCATTCATAATGGTTTTGAAAAATGAGAAGAGTGAATTGCTTTTTAAATTAAAAAGGAAAATGAAGAAAAATTAAAAAAAAAATTTCTCATGCATCCATTCTCATTTAAAAGTCCTTATGGTTATGCATGGATGGATCATGTGAGGTTATCATCACTCCATTCTCATTTAAAAGTCCTTATGGTTATGCATGGATGGAGCTTGATAACTAATGAGTAACTGCTAATCCCATTTAAAAGTCCTTATGGTTATGCGTGGTTAGTAAGTGCTTATTTCTTTTGTGCTTAAATGTCAAATCTTTTTAAAATTATAATAAATAGAATAAAACATCTCTCTTCTCATTATAAAAACCAAATCATCGATCCATTCTCTAAAATGTGGAAATTGTTATCTTGTTATGATATATTATGGTTTTTCCTTGTTTTTTCCATTTGTTTTCCCCTACTGTTTCATTATTTTTTGTCAGTCTTTTGATGATAACAAAAGGGGGAGAAGAATGAGATTTTGATAAGGAAATAAGTATTTCTAGGGAATATTTTACTAAATTTGTTAAATGTTGTTAGTTATCTTTCTATAGTTCTTTTATTCGTCTGTAATTTACTAAATCTTCTAAGGGAGTAGTCTCAGTTGTAGGGGGAGCATACATATAGGGGGAGCTAAATTTTTTCATGATTAAACACATTTACTAGAATTTCAAAATCTTTAACATATATGTTTGTCATCATCAAAAGGGGGAGATTATTTGATGTGTGTTTAGTGTTTGATGATAACAAAATATATATATCGAATTATAGATGTGTTTGCAGATTTTATTTTACACATTTACAGATGTTATTTTACACATACAGGAATAAATATAAATATTGAATAATAATGCTATTGCACAGAATTTAACAAATTCAAACAGTAATTTTATTCAATACAATGTTTTCAGTTCATACACTGATCTCATACAGTACACTGATTTCCTATTTACAGTTCACTCTTTCTCATACAATTATTGTTACAATGATTTCCTCACTACATCACTCATACACTCAGTTGTTTTTCTAATCTGCATTGTCCAGCTCCATTATTTGTCTTGTCTCCTGTGTACCTGTATAATTAAAAATCTACAGCAGTAATCTGAACAGAAACGAATTTAATTTGCAAAAATATAAAATTTGTTTTTAAAGCTGTCTCAGATATATGGTTTAAACGTCATCATCTTTGATTGTGTAATATCTGTGCATATCAGTATTCATATCAGGGACAGGTAATCACGAGTGGCTGCGGTACACACGTATGCACTTGTGCACCGCCTCGCCAACTCAAGTGCACAAGGTCAAATCAAAATCAGTTCAACACAAGTGCAAATGGCCTTGACCAACATATCAATGATCACTGCAACAATGAAATATGCATGTACACAGTGCAGTCAACAAAAGTCAAAGAAGTACATAATGGCCAAGCAAGCATACAGCAATGAACTCGATCAAAACAAAGCTGTACATGTACTCGAGACAACATGAAGACAGAAACAACATGCACAACTTCAAATATATACAAGCAACTGAAATGTCAAGACTCAACCAAGATCACAAACAATACAACCAGAGTTAACTACAAGCTACAACATGAATAGCACATATATACGTACAATGGCAACTGACTCAACAAGGCAAAGGGAAATCAAAAGCAACTAATCAGCAAACCAGACCAACTAGTTCACAACCATCAATGGATCAAGGATCAAAGAAAGCAAATGAACCAGATCAGGTTACATAATGATCAACTTCAACAAAGATGCACAGTGAATCAACTACAGGTTCAAGTGACCAACAAAATCAATATCAAGTACACTAGCAGCTGATCAAACATGTACACATGAATGGCAACACAACTACACTAATCCAACAAGAATGAAGAACAACAGCTACAACTCAAATGCAAGCTCAACCAATCAGTGTGAACAAAAGCAAAACAGTGGCAAATGTAAATACATCACTGAAACAGGTTCAAGTGAGGAGGCAACTGCAACAACAAACAAAACAGTAATGTGCAATGTAAATGGATTCATGTGGAACGAGTGAATCAAGTTCAGACCACACAACTCAAAGTAAAGCAGACATGCTATCAAACAGAGGAATATACAATGAAGACTGCACGACAACTAACCCCAAATGTAACAACAGCAATTACTCACAAGAATCAGGAAATCAAGTCAAATGCTCACATGTAAATCAGAGAATATATGCAAAGACAATATTCAAAGGCAATGAGAAGTTCAGGATTAAACCAGACGAGATGGTCAGAGACAAAGTACACAGAAGCCAGAAATGCAGACCAAAGAATCAACATAGTCAACCAGAAAATATTCTCGAAATCAAAAATTGAAAAAGTCAAAACTTTATAATTTAGGAAAGTTTCAGAATTCATAGGATCGACTGTATTAATTCAAAAATCCAACGATCAAGAATCAAAGCCGTGGGTTAAAAGATCTTTCCAAAAACATGAGAGAGTAAAATCGGAAAGAATCAACAACGTGAATAACACGTATATCAAATCAGTCGTGTATATAAACCCCCAATAACACCATCGACTTGGTGTGGTGATTCAAGAGCAACGAAAAAAAACCCAATCATCACCGACATAAAACTCAAGCAATCAAGTTCAAGTTCAAATCAGAGAACAGAACAGAGATATTACATACCAATTTCAAATTGAAGAAGCCGTAGCTCCAAAGCATAATCGCCAGAGACGACAGGGCGAAGCCCTAATTAAAGAACAAATCATTGAGAGGCCAAAGCCCTAATTTTTGAAAGCATCAAGTCGAAGTCGCAATTCAGAGCAACGAAGCATCGAGAGGCCGAAGCCATAAACAAAAAGCCTTAATTCCAGAATCAAGCAAAGAGGAGCTGAAGTCTCAATTCGCCAGAGTTTCAGAGATCGAGCCGAAGCCCAATCCAGAATCGCCAGTTTTAATCTCAAAAGAAAGCCGAAGCCCTAGTTTTTCTGATTCGCCATTATCTCAACGAAAATGAAAGTGGAAGAAATAGCGGACCGACATGTTAGGGGAAATAAAAGGGTCGGGCTTAGATATTAAAAAGATTTCAAAGTAGTTAAATTAGTTTTAAATTTGGGCCGGGTTTAATTGATATAGTTTGGGCCTATTTTATTTGAGGGCAAAATTGTTTTAAAGTGTCAATTTATATTTTGCCCTGGTCTTTATTCTGTATTTCGTTTTTCAGTTTTATACTTTGTCAAGTCCAGTCAGGGTAAATCACCACCTAGGGTTTAGGTAGTGTCAGATTGTCTAGTTAGGGTTAGTTCAGTGAGCAGGGTGTGCGAGTTTACAAAGCTCTATAGGCGGAGCAGGGTATGCGAGTCTGTAGGAGTGTTTGTAAGCGGGATATTGTTTAATCCTAATAGAAATTTGGGAATGCAGCAGTAGGCAGGGGTTGCCGAAGCTGGGTAAATTTTGTGTGTGATTTACTTTTCTGCATATCTATTTATCTGCAGTTTGATTTCGCATTTAATTTGAGAAAATTTGCGATAACCCTATTCACCCCCCCCTCTCTAGGGTTAATCTAGATCCTACATGTATATGTTTACATGCTTACCTATTTTCATGTTCATTTATATATCAACACATATGTACTCTTCTATTATCATAAAGTTTATACTTATGTGTATATTTTATTACATATACACTATTTTTATATATATAGTCACTTACATGTGTTTATCTCTATACTTCTTTCATCATACTTTGTATATTTATATACATATAGATATTTAATCTTGTATTTGAAATGGTGAAGTTTTACATATATATGAATTTTAATCAATAGCTAGGAGTTTATCATCATGAAGCTTTTACATATGTATATCTATATATAATTTCATATACACTATTTTTACCATAAATACAAATATATATATGTATATATGCACACATATACAATATACATATTTATTTTGTCATATTTGCATTTATACATATTTTCATATACATTACTTCATATGGGCATATATACATATATACATACATATATACTTATATATATATATATATTTAAACATCATAAAGCTTGTATATATTTATATATATACATATATGGATATTCTATCTTAAATTTTAATGGTGGAGTTTATATACATATATCTATAAAATCTATCATATTTAGAAATTTATAATTTATAATTAAATATAGTTTTAATCAATATATAGATTCGGATATTTAAATATGAGAAAATTCATCTATTTGACTTATAAAAATTAATATTTCAATAATTAAACTTAGTTAATTACCCATTATCAGGTGGCTAAAAATCCGGGTCGTTACAACATGAATATGAAAAATTTTCAAACACATTTCAATAATAAACTTTTACTTCTCATAACAAAATTTCATATTCATTACATAATCTCATTCGATTCCACGTTGAGAGAAAATATAATTATTACAAAATACTCCGAGAGCGACATATGAAAATGCACCTTGGTTGATCAGAGTATGATACTTGACAGTTATAACTTCCGTCATTATATCCAGTTAGACACAGAAAAACACAGCGGAAAGTAATTAAAAGCTCCTACTAATATATAACTTGCTTCCTGTACATCTCTGAAAGCTTACTCATCTAATCGAAAAAACCTGATAACCCTTACTTCCGACCTACTCAAATGAGCGCATGAGAGTTTAAAGGGAAAAAAAACTTTGGGTCAAACAAAAAGTCTAATATGAATATTTAACCTACCATCTCAAACCAAAATAGATATCCAATGAGACTATGCCGTAGAGCAGAACGGGTTTTCTCCTCACTAGTATCTTAACTAATTATGTCAATCAAAAATCATGCACCTGTAACCACAATAGTTAGAACATGATAAAATAATCATTTGTAGGTATGCAACATGGGTAAGTCTGACTAATATGTCTTTACTATGATATATACTCACTTACCCCACCCAAAATCAAATAATGGATTACTCATCCTAATTTAATTGACTATCCATCTAAATTTAAATGACTATCCATCTAAATTTAAATGACTATCTATCTTATATTTATGTGGACTACCCATCTCACATATAAACGTTATATGGATTATCTATCATATGCCATATGGACTACTCATCACACATGGTTTATCTAATTAAAATTATGTGGACTATTGCTCTCACATGTCTCGTTTGTTGAAATTTATGTGGACTATCCATCGCACATATCATAGTTTTCCTAGAGTGACTATGAAACCATCATGAATTATATAGTCCATCTTTGGCATTATGTGGACTATCCATCTTTGGCATTATGTGGACTATCCATCTCACATCTCATAGTTTTCCTAGGATGACTATAAAGCCATCAGATATCAATTTGTAATTAGAATATGACATTTTTCACCCAAGTGCCCAACCTATGTATATTGGTATCCCCAATTAGGTCGTCAACCCTCAAACTTACGACATATCGAAAATAATATACAAGGGTGTCGTCAATAAAGTTGTTGAACTCATAAAACATATGGCTTGTCAAGCCGTCAATATAACAATTCAAAATAGAAACCTTACGGGTTTAATGTCGTTATAAACAACATCAAACCTCTATCCGAGGTTCGAAAACAAAATTATGATTTTATAAAGTATAAGGCTTACTGTCGAAATTAAAAAGTTAGAAATATTCTTAAAACATAGGGTATCTCGCCTTTAAAACATGACTTTTAGTTTGCATGAAAACAAGGCTTCTCCACCCACAAAGCATTAGTTTCGAAATGAAAGAGTTATGGCATCTAAGCCGCATAACCTGGTTGTCGAAAACAGGGAAAATATGTGATGTCAGAGCTGACAAACTACAACATCAATTACTTAAGTCAAAATCAATTTCTTATGGAATCAATATTTCGAAAGCTAGGATATTAGAAATATAGTACTTCGGCAATTATGTCGCAAAACAGTTGATATCGAAAATGATGACTTGCGGCATCAAAACCTTTAAACATTTCATATCGACCTCATAAAGCTGCGGTAACTACGTCGCTACTTGAAGGTCGTCGAAAATAAAAACATGCGGCATTAAAGCCTTTAAAGCATAGGTTTCAAGGTTAAAGACTTACAGCATCAATGTCGTGTGATATGGATTTCAAAAATAAAAGAACAAGGGATGCCAAAATGGTTGCAGCGAGATACGAAATTACTATTGTCGAAATCCTTATACGTTTACATATATATATATATATAACCTCAAAACGATAGATTCATTCCATACCAACATAAGTTGATATCGTATGCATTTATCCATGTTGATGTCAAATTTTTTATGGTGGCAAGGATATCGGCCATCATTAGGCATCTGGCTTTCTAACATACGACATGGTAGTATCGTAAATAATATAAAAACTATTTTGTTTCAATATAAAGAAATTTCTTTTTTTACCGACGCTAGTCCCTTATCAATTATCTATTTGTTAAAAATAAACTTTACCAGTTTCTTTGTAGAAAGACTGCCGTAAGTCAATTTTGTCTTTCCAAATCCTATTCACAACTCATTAATTAAAATTATTACTTAATATTAATTATAAGCTTCTCTAGCTTATTAAATTCATAGAAAATCATAACCTTTTGGGAAAAATCCCCAAAAATCAGAATTTGTTGTCTTGTAAAAATTTCGAGACTAAAATAATTATTTTTATAATTAAAGCTCAAAATAAATATTATTTCCTCCTTAGGAAATTTAAAAAATATTCATATTAACTTGAAAAATTATGAAATTAAAACCTCATCTACAAAATAATGTTTTACACAACATACCAGAAAATCAAATCAATTGGAGACCAAAAACTTAGGTTTTGCCTTTAAAACCTATCATAATGATTTCATAAAATTTCCATAAAGCATTATTCTATCCAAACAATGATCAAACGTCCATGACATGGCAAAATAATCAAGATCAACTCGGAAATTAGTCATAACTGAATTTAAGCACAAATATTAGAGATGGTTAATTAATATTCACCTTAGATTGGATGGTGAGATATAGTTTGATGGAGTTTAGCTTCCCTAAGCTTTGCCCTCTGAATCCCCTTTGATTTCCTTCTCTCCTACCCTTTAGGAATGTTCGGTCTCTAAGTGTTTGCTTTTAATTGTTTGTGAATGTAAAATGAGAAAGAATAAGAGAGAGAGAGGGCTTAAGGGGTTAAATACAGCTCTATTCCTAATTCCCCCCCTTTATTCCCTTCTATTTTTAAGTTTTAAAGCAATCTTATTAGTTGATTAGTTAAGGCCAGACCCAATTAATTATCAAATCTCATCCTCCTTATCCCACTACATTATTCTATTCAATCTATCCAATTAAATCTTCTGAATGATGTTAAACTAAAATTAGGGATGTTACAGGCTCCCCACCTTAAAGAATTTCGTCCTCGAAATTCAACAAGGACCAAACAATAAGCATATCAACCATGTAAACAATTGTAACAAACAATGCTAGTATATCCTACCTGCTAGAAAGTCTATATAATAAATATAGAACATACCATCATAACAACTTAGGATAAGTATCTCTAATCTTTTCCTATGTTTTTCTAGTACAATCTTTCTCATTGTCACTCCATTGGACCTTCACTAATTTGATCGCCATGTTACTTAATCTCTTCTCATCTCTTGCTACAACATGAACCGGTTGCTTAACAGAAGTCATATCTAGTTCTACTACTAAATCTTTTAATCTAGTCGGAGCAATAATAGTCTATGGATCATGCACACACTTCCTTAGATGAGAAATATGAAAAACATTATGGACTCTTGCCAAACTACTCGGTAACTCTACCCGGTACGTAAGCTTTCTGATCCTTTCTATAATAGGGAATGGTCCAATATATCTAGATGCCGGTTTCCTTGACTTTCCAAGTCGTACCATACCCTTCATCGGTGATATTTTAATAAAAACATGACCTCCAACTGAGAACTCTAGATCCTTACGCCTCTTATATGTGTAACTTTTCTGCCTAGACTTTTTCCCTCGTCCTAGCTTGGATTAACTCAATATTCTCCGTGGCTTCTCTCACCATATATGGACCAAGAAACAATTTGTCTCCGGTCTCCAACCAAGACGCTAGTGATTTGGATGGCCTTCCATACAAAGTTGCGAAAGGTGTTATTCCTATACTAGTCTGATAACAATTATTATAGGAAAACTCAACTAAGTGCAAATCGTCTTCCCATGAACCACCAAATCTAGTACACAGCTCTTAGCCAACCTTTAAGTACCTTACCGACTCTCTTTGTCTTCTCATCCGTCTATGGGTGATAAGCGGTACTCATTTTAAGCTTGGTACCTAACACTTCCTGCAGACTCTTCTAGAATTCACTAGTAAATAGGGCATTTTGTCACTAACTATACTACTAGGAATCCCATGCAATATAACAATGTTCCTTATAAACAACTTAGCCAATACAGAGGTCGTCCTGGTCGACTTAACGGGATGAAATGTGCACTCTTGGTCAGACTATCCACTATAACCCAAATACTCTCATTTCCCCAATTCGACCTTGGCAGCCCGTCAATAAATGGATATAGAATCCTATTTCTGAACCGGTATATCTAAAGACTGAAGCAATCCACTTGACTTCTGATGCTCGGCTTTCACTTGCTAGCAATTCAAACATTGCTTTACCCATAAGCCTACATACATTTTCATACTTTCCCAAAAGAAACTCCTTTTCATATCCTTTTAGTTCCTCCATGATGAATAGTAAACTTCGATCGATGACATTCCCTAAGAACTTCCTTCCTTAGGTCGCCAACATCTAGAACACGCAATTGTCCCTTATTTCTTAACCATCCATGCTTGTCAAGACTAAAATCCTTTAAATCATCAATCTCAGTTCCACCTTCGAGCCTTCTTATCCTTTTGGCTAGTAATGGATCATCTCTCTGCTTAGAAGCAATCCTTTCAATCATCATAGGTCGAACTTCCAAACATGACAACATGGTAGTTTCCCTACTAGAACTAGTCGTCGATCTTAACTACATACCACAAGTAGTCAATGCTTCTAAATCCTTCCATTCCATTATCATAGCCAACGTCACATTCTGATGTTTCCTGCTAAGTGCATCAACAGCTTTATTTCCTTTTCCTGACGTATACTCAATACCAAAATTATAAGCTTCTAAAAACTCTAGCTATCTCTACTGTCTCATAATCAACTCTTTCCGAGAGAATAAATAAATCAAAGACTTATAATCCATAAAGAACTCAAATCTTTCTCCTAAGAGGTTGTGTCTCCACACCTTCAAAGCAAAGATAACTACTGCAAACTCCAAATAATAAGTCGTATACCTAAATTCATATGGTATGAGTTGTCGAGAAGCATAGGCGATCACTTTACCTCTTTGCATCAACACATCTCTTAATCCTATTCCACATGCATCTGTATACACCACCAAATCCTAATTACCATCTGGCCCAACTAACACGGGCGCATTGGTCAATAAATATTTTAGTTTCTGGAATGCTTCCTCACATTTACTAAACCAAATAAACTTTATGCCATTCCTGGTTAGTTTAGTTAGAGGTACTTCTATCCAAGAGAAATCCTTAATGGGTCTCCGGTAATAGCCAGCTAATCCAAGAAAACTCTTTATCTCGGTCACCATTTCGGGTCTCTTTCAATTATTTATAGTTTCAATCTTAGCTGGATCCATAGACAACCCTTCCTCTAAAACTACATGACCAAGAAACTTCACTTCTCTCTTTCAAAAACGGCACTTCAAAAACTTGGATTTTAGTTGATGCTGCCTCAATGTCTCAAGAATTACTCTAAGATGAATCTCATGATCTCTTTCATCCTTAGAATATATCAAAATGTCATCAATGAACACTAGCATGAAACTATCCAAGTGCTCTCGAAAAATTCAATTCATCAGATCCACAAAGAAAGCGGGCGCATTAGTCAACCCAAATGGCATGACTAACCACTCATATGAACCATGCCTCGTTAGAAATGTCGTCAAAGGAATACCGTCCTCCGCCACCCTCATTTTATGGAACCCTATTGCCAAGTCCAATTGGGAAAACACTTTGGCTCAACTCAACTGATCAAATAAATCATCGATTCTTGGCGAAGGATATCTATTTATTATCGTCTTCTCGTTCAACTTTTAATAATCAATGCACAACCCCAATGACCTGTCCGGTTTCTTCACAAACACCGCGGCCGCTCCTTAAGGCAAATTGCTTGGTCTAGTAAAACTCTTTCCTTATAAGTCCAACGGCAGCACCTTTAACTCTTTCATCTTAGTAGGTGTCATTCTACTAGGCAGTCTACTTACGGGTTTAGCTCCAGGTACAAGATCAAATCTAAACTCAATAGCTCTCCTCAGAAGTAATCATGTAACTAGTTCAAAAATATCTTCAACTTCTCTTATAACTAAAACCTGACTCAACTCATCTTCCACCTCTGCTGCACCCAATAAAGCAAAAACATCTAAACTTGAATTCTCAACTGAGTATATAATTCGATCGCTATTATTAGGGTATCTTAACAATATTTTTCTATCTTGGAAAAATATCCTAGCATCACATTTTCTCAACTAATCCATACCCAAAATAATTCTAAAGCCCATAAAACCAAACAAAAACAAACTACAAGCAAAAGTATGATCTAATAACTTAAATTCTAGATGGTTACATCTCATCCCTAAAGTTGCATACCCTCCTATTAGATTCGCAAACCTTAAGGAAATAACAAGTTATGATGGTTCTAAATCTAACTTATTTACAAAACACTGAGAGATAAAAGAATATGATGCACCGGTATCAAATAATACTCTAATAGGTATGCAATGAATTAAAGCGTACCTCCCATCATAGCCTTTCTCTTCTCCTTTGTTGTTAGCCTAGAAGATGATGGCTCCAAAGCAAAGAGCTTTCCTTTTTCTGCCTTGGCCACTTCTGGACGTTTATTCTTATAATGTCCCCTCCTGGTTGCAGTTATATCACTTCACATTCTTCTTTCCTACAACTGTCTTGCCATTACCAGATCGACACTCACTAGCATAGTGCCCCTTCTTGTCACATTTTTAACAAATGATGTCAGTTTTTCCTTTCTTGGCAGCTCCACCCTTCTGAGCTCCCTTCCCCTTGAAGAACTTTCTCTTCTTACTCTAAGAACTCTAGGTTTCCACCTGCTGATCCTTCCTAAAAGTCGAAAGCATCTCCTCGTTCCTTATAGCCATTTCCACCACTACATTACATAGATCCCTGAGTTGTGGCATTATTGCCTTGCCAATCTCCGGCTTTAAACCCTGGATGAACTTTTCATTTCTCTTAATCACAGTATCTATGGTGGCATATCCGTATATGGACAACTCACCAAACTTAGTTGCATACTCCAGAATAGACATTTCTCCTTACTCCAATTCCATAAATTTCCCAAGCAAAGTTGACTTGACTATCTCAGACATGAATCTTTCTTCAAACCTCCTTCTAAACTTAGCCCAAGTCAATTCCTCCTCTGGGACTCTTACGGTTACACCGTTCCACCAGTATAAAGCAGCTCCTTACAACTGCCTCGATGCCAACCTCCTTTTCTGCTGATCATTCAGATCTAAGTCAACAAAAATTCTCTCGTAGTGCAACAACCAGTTCTCCACTTCAGTAGTATCCTCATTTCTAAGAAAGGCTATCATCCAAGACTGGTGTAATCATGGCTCAACTTAGCGCAGTTATTACAAACCAGCACCATAGAATTAGCCCTCCTGCATTAGCAACATTCCCTCCAGCCAAACCAACAACAGCTCCAGCTTGCATCATGTTGACAAAGAACTGATACATAGCCCCCATATCTACTGGTGGGATTCCAGCACCCACATTAGCATTTGCATTTTGATTAGCATTTGTCGGTCGACCCTAGTTCCTTCGAGTATTGGGCCGAACATTTCCATTAGTTGTGGTGCTTCCTCCACCTAGATTAACTCTACTATTTCCTGCTTTCATATCTTGCTTTCTCATAATTTGCATACGAGCCTTAATAAGACATAGAAGAATGATCTAAGAGAGAGGAGAATACATATTAATATATAGAAAATACAAGTACATTATTATAACATTATTCCATAACCTAATCCTATTTTCTGATTCATTGGATTGTGTTTAATAAAACTTTTAATCTTTTAAATTTTCCATAAACATATGCTCTGATACCAAACTGTAACATCCCTCATATGATCTAAGCCCGAAACTAAGTGCTACAGATGATGCAGTCATCCGTAGTGTTAATTTCTAGTGACAAAATGTTGCCATGTTAATAATATCAATAATATCAGGAGCATATGAACATTAAAACATTTCAAACACGTTTCAATAATAAACTTTCATTTTTTATTTCATAAATAAAATTTCATATTCATTACCTAATCTCATTCGATCCTACAATTAGAGAGAATATAACTATTACAAAATATTCCAAGAACGACATATGAAGATGCCCCCTTGGTTGATTAGAGTCTGAAACTTGATAGTTATAACTTCTATCATCACACCCATTAAGACATAGAACAACACAGCAGAAAGTAACTAAAAGCAAGCTTGCCTTCTGTACGTCTTTGAAAGCTTACTCATCTAACCTGGAAAACCTTAAAACCCTTACTCCCACCCTACTCAAATGAGCACCCGAGAGTTTAAGGGGAAAAACAAAAACTTTGGGTTAGACAAAAAGTCCGGTGTGAATAATAACCTACCATCTCGAACCAAAATAGATATCAAGTGAGACCACGCTGTAGAGCGGAATAGGTTTCCCCCTCATTAGTATCTTAACTAATTATGTCAATCAAAATTCATGTACCTGCAACTACAATGGTTAGAACATAGTAAAATAATCATTTGCAGGCATGCAACATGGGTAATTCTGACTAATCTGTCTTCACTGTGTTATACACTCCCTTGCCTCATCTAAAATCAGATAATGGATTACCCATTCCAATTTAGTTGACTATTCATTTAACTTTAAATGACTATTAGCCTAAGTTTAATCTGACTATCCATCTTATATTTATGTGGACTACCATCTCACGTATAAACATTATATGGATTATCTATCCCTAACCATATAGACTGTCCATCACATATGGTTTATCTAATTAAATTATGTGGACTATCTATCTCACCTCTCTCATTTGTCTAAAATTATATGGACCATCCATCACACATATCATAGTTCCTAAGATGATTATGAACCCATCATGAACCATATAGAGAATATCAATCTCTAGCATTATGTGGACTATCTATCTCACATCTTGTAGTTTTCCTTGGATGACTACAAACCTATCAAATATCAATTTATAATTAGAATATAACATTAATCATCCAAATTCCCAACCTATGTCTATTGGTATCCTTAATTAGGTTGTCGACCCTTAAACTTATGGCATATCGATAATAATATACATTGGTGCCTCCAATGAAGTTGTTAAACTCATAAAACATATGGCTTGTCAAGCAATGTAATAATTTGAAATAGAAAGCTTACGACATTCATGCCGTTAAAAATGACATCGAACCTTTATCCGAGATTCGAAAAATAAATTCTGATTTTATAAAGTATAAGGCTATACTGCTAAAATCATAAAGTTATTAATCTTCTTAAAGCATAGGCAGTATCGCCTTTAAAACATGACTTTTAGTTTGCATGAAAACAAGGCTTCTCGGCCCACAAAGCATTAGTTTCAAAATGAAAGGGTTACGACATTAAAGCCGCATAACCTGGTTGTCAAAAATAAGGAAAACATGTGATGTTGGAGCTAACAAGCTACTACATCAATTACTTAAGTCGAAATCAATTTCTCATGGCATCAATATTTTGAAAGCTAGGATATCGGAAATATAAATATAAGTTGATAGTGTAGTTTAATTAATGTAGGGATTAATGATGTTCATTTGTTACCCCTCATTAATTAGTTTAGTCGTGCTTTGCCAATTTATGAGCGTTGTTATCCTTTGTATAATGATTTGACATGCTCGACCAGTTTATGAGCATCAATATCATTTGTTGATTGACTAGTCATGCTCGGCCAGTTTATGAGCATTGACTATTGTTTGTTGATTGTCGATTTGTGCTTGACCAATTTATGAGCTATTTTACCTTTCTACTTTATGTGTTTGGTAGATAGTATTTGTGGGTGCATTGGAATAAACATCTTGTGAATTTAGTGTCACAGCTTGACTATAAGGTGTTCGATGACAAGATTAGGTTAGAAGTTAAATTCAATGAAAGATATTTATTTATTTATTTATTTTTGGCAAAGCTAGCGAGGTTGACTGAGACCCTACCAGATTTTACTGCAAAAAACAATAAAACAAAATGATTCAAAACAAACTTTGAATCGAAGAAAGAAACGAAACAAGAGAAAAGGAAAAAAAAGCAAAATTACAATGCCAAAGAGATTAACAAAAAAAGAAATATGATAAAATTGGAGAGATATCAAGCCCAAGCAGTAATAAAACTGGCAGGGAAATTAGAAGACGTTCTTTTCAATTGCATATGAGTTCTAGCTTTAATCTCGTACCATAGGCAATCCATTGTTTTCCTGTTGTTTTCAAATATAATGGAATTTCTTTCTTTCCATATTATGTCAAGATATATCTTAGCAGCCATAGTAAACAGCCTTGAGCCATCAGATTTACCTCTAACATTTTGATAAACATAATTCCACCGAAGATCAGAAAGAAGACAAGCAATACTGGAACCTGCTTTCATCATTAACTTCGACCACAAGTTAAACAGAGAAGGGCATTCAAAGTATAAGTGTGTAGTGGATTCAAAATGCATATAATAGAAAACACAATCTCTGGAACATGACAAACCATAACCTTGCAAAATGTTAGTAGTTAATAGAACTTTGTTAAGGACCTTCCACAACATCAAATTCTCCGCGGGAGTAGTGTCAGATCTCCAAATAATGGAAGACCATTTTGCAGCAGGCAAAGAGATATTCTCAATGAGTAACTGATACACAATGGCAATAGAGTGTGGCTTGTGGTTCCAGGAGGTTGGTAGAGAGGGTTGAATATGGTATTGGTTGCTATGTATGGTCTCCCAAAGTTGTTTGACTGCATGACTGTTGTTGTATGGAAGAACAACTACCCCAACATTGACATATTCATTGGCCTTAGCATGGTAATGAATACCAGTCTGTTGAATGTTGCTGATAGGTTAAAAGTTGAGATAAAATGATGCCTCTACCAACCCAGGGTTCATGCCAAAAGCTGACAGAGTTACTGCCGGTAAAGTGGGATTGAGTATGGGGTAAGAACAAGGATCTAAACCCTAGTATCTTCCTCCATGTCCAACTACAAGAGTGAGGGATTTCCATTCTCCAGATGTACTTTCTGCCTATGCTATAATGCCATATCCAATTGATCCAAACACTGTTTTTCTTACTCAAAATGTCATTGAAATGTTTGCTTAGTGCTGTAATGTTCCATGTTATAATGTTGGGGATTCCCAAACCTCCCTTGCTTAGAGGAGCTTCAAACTTTAAGAAAGAGCATGGCAGAAGTTTTCTAGTGTGCATAGAGCTAGTCCAGAAAAATCTTAGCATGGCAGACCTTACTAATTTCATTAATTTCATGGGTAGGATGACTGTGCGAGCCCAATAAACCATCATAGAGAAACTTACAGATTTAATAAGAACAGTCTACCTGCTTGTGAGAGTTTCCCGTTGGACCAACAGTTCAAGGTAGTAGTGATTTTATTGTACAATGGTAAGCAGTCTGCAAGAGTGATTCTTTTGGTTATCAGAGGTAGCCCCAGGTAGTTCATGTCTTCTTGCATTCTATTAAATCCAGTATCATGATATAGTTCAGTTGAAGTGCCTGCTGAAACTCCAGAAAGCAACATACTGGATTTGTTTGGGTTTAGTTTAAGGCCTGTCATCTTGTAGAATGTCTCCAATGTTTGCACAATGTAAGTGAGAGAGGTAATATCTGGTTTTGTAAATAAAAGCACATCATCAACAAATATAATGGAGGAAATTTGCATATGGCTACACTTGGGATGGTATTGGACAAGCTTATCAGTATATTTCTTTGATAACAACGTAAAGAAAACTTCCATAATCATAATGAACAGATAAGAAGAAATAAGATCTCCCTGGTGTATTCCTTTCTTACTCTTGAAAAAGCCCATTGGTCTACCATTGATTATAACAGAGAAGGAAGGTGTAGAAATGCACATGTAAATCCAAGCCACAAAGACCTTAGGAAATCCCATCTTTGCCATGGTTCTAACAATGGCAGTGTAACAGCCCGCAAACCCGTACCCCTTGAATTGACATTAATCTCCAACAAATCAACTCAAGAAGAACGGAAATAGGAACCATTTGGGTTAAAAGAAGAAAGAGGTAGAAGAAGAAGAATAGAAAACAACAGCAGAATCTAACCATCGCAGCGGAATAAACTATAATATATAAATACAGATCTTTACCCAACAGAAAAATATATCTGTTTATACATTACATTCATCAGAGTACAATAATTCAACATCACAATTCAGGACAGTAATCATAACATGTCCTACAACAGAATACACAGTATACACAACACAGCGGAAAATACAACAAATACGAGTGATACGTCTCGCCATCCAGCTCGTCTCCTGAGCTCCACAGCACCCTATCCTGTATCTGTAATACTCGGTATGACCCGAGAATTATAATAAAACAACACCCGAGTCAGTCTGGAAAACCAGCGTGAGAAAACCACACTCAAATTGATTATTAAGGTTTCAAAATCCTTTGAAATCAAAAGCATCTCGTAAGACCACGCCACAAATAAACATGTCGGGTTTTTACCTTACGATAGCCAAAACACTTTTTACCAAATCAGTCTGATATTATAATAGTGTCTATATACAAATACTTATTCAAATAGCTGAAATTGTTACATTATTAAATTCCAGCATACTAGCCACAATGTGGGTAATACAAACAAAACTCGTACAAGGCACGTAGGAAGAATGGATTTCCATCAATGACTAGGCACTGGGGTACCACCTGTCACGGTACCTGGTCTAGATCACCGTACCGAGGATTACTCCCAATCCCCTGCAACACAAGACCGGAACCATCCCTTACTGGATAATTCCGAATAAAATCACCCCACGGTTGTGATCAGCAACCGCACCACTAAGCCGAAATAAAAAGGGACATCTAGACAGGGATGACCTTACTCTCAAGTGGGTGCGACCCACGAAGCCTTGCTGCATAACCCCTGATTTTCAGTCATTCCCGGTGGATGAGGCTTGAGGCTAAGCGTTACCTTTATACAATATATCCCTTAGAATGCCCATCGTCCACCTGACGATGTTCTGAAAGCATTCGTCCATACAAGTCCGTCCCGGGTCCGAACGGAACCGAAGGCACTATTCCTACTACATCCATTTTGGAAATATCCTCAGGATTAGTAGCGACTAGCCCTTGCACTTCACTACTCCATCTTCGACTCCGAAATCGTTTTCACGAAACGTACAAACCGGATCGAAGTGGTTTTCAGGAAAAACTCCCGATCCCGGTCTCTTCGAAATGATCAGCGCATTGGCCAATATTGATAGTCGGTTATTTAACTATCAATTAACATTCACAATCATCCATCAAACAATTAATAATTTCTCCAAATTATTTATTATTCTCAAAATATCTTCGCAAGATATCTTTCCATTTCAATTCTTTGAAAACAATTTCAAACCGTCCTTCACTCATGGAATAAATTTTCCAAATATTCTTATTTCCACTGAAATCACCAAGTACCAAACATTAGATTTTTTAAAATAATTTAGAAACGCTTTATTATAAAATATACTTTAAAACATTTAAATTTAAAACTACTTTAATGCTTTACTCAAGGATATATACTTTAAGAATATTTAAAATAAAGCTACTTAATAAAATATAAAACTAGATCATTTAATCATTTAAAACATAATACCAAACCATCTTTAAATAATTACTATTAAAATAGATTTGAAAAATACTTACTTTAAAGTTTAAACATTTAAAAAGAATAGATTTTCCAAAACATACTTTAAATCAACTTTTAAACCTTTAGCTTATACTTAAAAGTTTATTTTGAAAACGTACTTGGCTATTCAAGGAGATAAACTTTTCTTTCACATCTTTCAAAATAAATCACTATTTATTTTTAAACAAATTTACCCATTTCTATAATAAATTCTCACCGTGAATTTATTCTTTTCAAATATCCACTGATATATTTCTTCACTTTTTATAAACCCAGTTTATAAATTCCAAAATCTCACTTCTCTTTTTAAAATTCCAATTTTAAACAACTAAATCAATTTCCAATTGATTTCCAATTTACTTTACTTTGAAATAAAATTTCCTTTACTTCTTCATTTATTTCAAAATACATTAACTTTAGATTTTTCTTTATTGTGAGTTAAAACCCTTTTTAACTGAAATACCAATTTTAAACTTCCAAAATTCCTTATTTATCCTTTAATTAAATTTAATCCTTAAATTCAAAAATAAATTCTTTATTCTTTAAATTTAATATCACTTTAGTTTTAAAGTTTATATTTCCCTTCTTAATTCAAAATTCCCTTATTCCATATTTGTTAAAATTATGAATCGCTTTTATTTTCATTTTCTTTCCAATTCATTATTAAATTTATTCCAATTCACTTAAATTAATTTACTTAAAATTTTCTCTTTTATTTCTTTTCAAAAATCCAATTCTATAGAATTTAATAACTCAATATACTTAGATATTCAATCCAACTATAACTTCCAATATTTCAATCATCAATAAAATCATCATAGGATATCAATATTCATAGCACAGAATATCAAATAATCTAAATAATTTTGAGGAATCTAGTTGGATCCCTCCAACCTGTTTCTCTACATCCACGGACGTTAGCACAATACCAATTCCACTTCAAGGTGGAATATCGCGGTATATGGGTTTAAAATATTATCATCCGCTATTATGCGGCGCATAGGGTCTCATCGGCTATAAAATGCGGGAATATCAATTACTCCAATATATACTATATACTACTATACTATATAATATATCACATCCAGTCAAATCAACCATTCAATCAAATATTTAAATTTAACCATTTAAATTTAAATAACCCAGATGAGTGAGATTAACTCACCTTTGGCCTGAGATTGCCATTCACCTCAAACTAATCTTGTTTCAGCGATTTAACCTTGTATAAACCAATTTATGATTTATTAATATTCAAAATATAAATCGAACAATTAATTTCCATTTATAAATTTAATAAATTAATGATTCCATTTTTAACTAATAAATTTAGTTTGAACTAATTTCTCTTTAATAAATTATTTCTAGTAGTTAAAATAAATTATATAAGTTAATCACTTTAATATTTCTCTTTTAAATCTTAACAGCGGGTTTACTGTGTATATTTATTTATTCCCATTTCCAACTATATATAAAAATTCTAATTCTACATGAACTTGAACATTCCTTTATATACGTATTAAATTTAAACAGAAATGTTTGTACTTTACTGTAACATTTCATCAAATTAAAAGTCGAAACTGAAATACCTCACAGCTTGGTCGAAACCATGATGCCCCTAAAACATAGAGCCCAAGCCCTAGCCTGTTGCCGATGGAATCACCTCCTCCTCGATCTCGCCAGCCTCTTCTCCATCGCCTTCCCGAACTCGAAACCCTAGAACCATTCTATCGCTCGAACTGCGGCCTCACGCCCAATCTCCAGCCTTCAAATCGTTCGACGTCACCGTGCCTTCGACCCACTGTCGCGCTTGCTCCCACTCGACACTGCCCTTCCATCTCAAGTCGATCGCGTGCCTCCACTCATCGTCCAGACTTTCGCTTTCCCCCCCCCCCTCAAAATCGTGGCACACCTCTCCTTCCAGACAACGTGAGTGTAATCGTTAACGAATTAGAGCGATGGGAGGGAAGAGGAAACGCGATTATGTAGTCGCCGTTTACCCCCTTTTTTTCTTGATTTGAACTCAGAGGGAAGGGGAACGGTGCATTGTATTTAATTTATTTTCCTTCGAACTGTAAGATTTAAGAAGAGGGGAAGATAAAGAAAGGGTACGAAGGAGACATTTTGGTGGCTGATTGTACGTATTTGTTGGGTTAAAGGAAAGCAATTATATTTTATTTATATACATGATTTGAAAAGTTTGTACGAAGATATTTCTTTGCGTACAAAATATGCCTGGCTACAGTAATCTGAGTTGAGGCCAAAAGTGATGATGTGAGATGTATTTAACTAGCTGAAATATTATATTTAAATTCCGAATCGGCTATTATCAATTAAATTTCAACGCGTTTACCTTCCGTACGATCCCGCGACAACTCCAATCACTACGAAATTTGAAATCCAACAATAATACAGTATTACGGATCCAATGGAACTGGTTTCGTCGAAATCTGAGACTGTGCCCTGGAAGGCTATTTTTAAACGTCAATTCAAATGATATAATTTCAAAACTGAACAAACCACTTTCAAAATTAAATTTTTAAAAGTTCCATCACCTTCAGTATTAACAATATAAATTTTCTGAGCCTTTAAATTATTTTTAACAGGCTTAAAACTCCAGATTCAACATTTTACCCAATTTTTAATTGTTTAATTCAATAATTAAATTATCAAATAAATATTGATATTTGAGATTCAAGCTAAAAATTCACTATTTAATATTTAAAACCAATTAAATATTCTCATTTCAAACATCCAAAATTCCGGGTCGTCACATTCCTCCCCCCTTAAAAGAATTTCGTCCCCGAAATTACCAGTTAAGAGGAATGATCTATAACCCGTTACTATTTTTCTCTAATCCAAATAGTTCCAAACAATTTTCCAAAATAATCTTTTATTAAGACACACTAACCCTCTTTCCAACTTCCCAACTTATCCATAAGTCCCAAACAATATCACTTACTTAACAATTCAAATTTAAATTTGAAACAAATTTAAATTTGAAACCAAATTTCGAATTATCAAAACTCTTAAAATTTTCTAACTCCTTAAATTTCTGAAAAATTTCGCCAGCGTCTCCTTTGCGCGGCTAGCTCGGTACAACTACAAAATGCCTCTACGGGCCCCCAGATTCCAAAAGAAATCAAAATGCCAAGTGGCAAAATAAAAAACCCAATCAAATTTCATACAGAAATTTAAATAGATACCTTTTTGTTGGGCCATTTAAATTTATCTTCTGAAATCAAACCTCAATTCCCTTTCTGCTTTTAAAACACCTGTACCTTACTAAGTAATAATATCCAATTACAAGTTTCAAAATCGCTTTATTTAGCTCGTTACACAATTTCAATTGATTATCCATTATCAATTTCCTTTTCTTCTCATTCATTTTGATTGTTATTCACTTTCCCACCATTATCCCATTTCACAATTTCAGTTTTAATCTCCACTCAATTATTTACTTAGGAAAAAATTTCTCAATACCGATTTACTTAAGAATTTCATCCTTCATTACTTAAGTTCAATATATTTTCCTTATATTGCACTTTTACTTTACTACTCAAGTTTATATCCATTTCTATTCATTGTGCCTTTACAATTCCATTTGAATTCAATTTACTTCAAGCTTTGTATATTGAATTTATTCATCATTATCTCAAAGTCTAATTTCATATCATTTGTCGTTAGTGAAAATTCCCAAAAATTTCAAAAAATTTCTAACTCCCAAAATTTTAGAAAATTTTGGCAGAGTCTCCTTTGTACGGAGGAGCTTTTGCAATTTGACAAAAGAGATAAATATATATACATCGACCCACACGGTCGGAAAAACAAAAACAGTTCCTATTTTTATTGCGTAGGCGTACCTTATTTAGCATTTTTAAGCAAGCGGCTTATTATTTTAGCATTTTGCATGACCCAACCCAGCCCAAACAGTTTCCCTGAACCTGTACTTACTCAATTTAAATACGTAAGTACTAAATATATGCTAATTATAACATTTCACTTATTTAAACAACTACAACACATCAGTTCTAAAAGCGGCGTACGCTAAACAATTTCCACAAGCAATTTCATGGGGTTTCCAAAACTACAATTGCTTTCAGTTGCTTTTCTTATCATTTCATTCAATCTAAATGGCTTACAACACAATTGCTTACATTCACTTCATTTTTAAGTCCAAACAACTTATATTCATTCCAATTGATTCCAAAATCAATTTATTTTACTTCTATTTCAGTCTAACTTATTTACAAACCATTTAGTTGCATTCCATCCCGTTTCACATTAGTTTTGTTTAAAACCACTTTATTATGCTCGACACCATCCATGCTTATATATTAATAACCATTTTCAAAATTTATATAAGCCCATGCTTCTATTAACTTTAAACTTGAGTCAATTTACTTTAATTCACTCCCATTCCATAACTTAAGTTCATTCTCATTTTAATTTGATTGTCATTTAATCAAATCCCGTTAAATTCAATTAGCCATTCACTTAATCCTTTTTAAATTTTAATTCACATTCATTAAAATAATATTCAAAGCCATATTTAATTTATTCATACTCGAATTGGATTTATTTTCATCTCAAATCATTTTTATCTTAATCCAATTCCATACAACTCCAATTCATATTTACTTCACTTACAATTCCAAGTTAAATTTCTATTTATAACTCAAGCTTCATATCCAAACTCTATTATTTATTCACAATTCAACTTTAAATTAACAATTGGAGTTCCATTCCCATATTTCATTAACTAATTGATTCCAAATTTAGTTTATTTCCCACTTTTAATTCAATATTTGATTTTTATCTTCAAAAATCACTTCATTACTATTTACTTGAATTCAATCTATTTTATAATTCAAGTTTTGGATTTTTATTCATCTTCCGAAATACAAAACAATTTTATTTTAGGCTTATTTATCCCACTTTTAAATTTTAGAAGTCACACTTATTTATTATTCCATAAACACTTTAAATAAGATTCCAGAGTTTAAACAATTTCCTCAAAATTTCAAAATCACCTTTAAAATCAAGTATATCCAAAATCATTTGGCAAATTCAATTATCCCTTTTGAATTTCAAAACCAAACCCAGTTTGCAACAATTCCAATTTAAAACAATTTGGTAGCAATTTCTCTCCTAGAAACTCGAAAATGAACACCGATGATGCTGCAGTCATTACCAAAGTTATTTTCCAGCGACCGAAAGAGAGTTAAATGCTTTTATCTCTTTAAAACTCCCTCCAAATATTTTTAAATTCCAAATCTCTCCAGATTTCAAATCCATCCAATTCATATTCAACATTACTCTGGAATTTTATTTCATTTCCAATTATAAATCACATTTATAAACTTCATTTGTATATGAATTTATTTCTTGCCTTTTAGTTTAAATTTCCAATTGCTATTCAATTTCCTCACAATAGTGATAATAATTTAATATTTCACTCCTTAATAACCAAGCATCCATATACTATAATAATTTATGAAAAATTATTTCCTTTATACACAAAAATAATTTGGGTAAAATTATTTCATTTACCCTATCAAAACAATACTGTGTCGGTTTATCTTGCTTAAGAGTTTAGAAACTCTTATCGATATTGTGGCGTCCCACACATCGACCAGAATCCATAAACACTCAACCGATAAGTCAACACAATATAAAACAATTTTATATTCACTAACAAATACGTGCTTGTTAGCACCAAAATTGGTCACTAACCTCGTAGAAGAAGATTGTGAAGAGATATAAGTGATGAAATCCAATTAAACAGAGAAGACAGTGCTAATCTAAATACAAAAAGTAAGAACACCAAATTTATAGTGGTTCGGCGTAATTGCCTACGTCCACTTTGAGGTTAAACTTTATTGATCTTCTTTATAGTTGATTACAAATACAATTCGTGAATCAGATGCTTGAATGAAGTTGTTAAGTAGAGAAGATGAGTCTTGAAAATGGCAGAGTCTCCCCGGTGTTTTCTCTCCAAAAAAAAGGATCCATTTCACTGTGACCCTGCCCCTCTATTTATAGGCAAAGATGGGCTGGACTTCCCAAGTGGGCTGATTGCCGAACGCTCTAGCCCGAGTACAGTGGTCGCCGTATGCCGAGCAAGGTTCGCCGAACGCTCTGCGCCGAACCATCCCTTCTAAGCCGAACGGTGTGTTGGTGTCGTGGGAAATGTGGGATGGTTGTCTGTAGAGGCCGAACGCTCTGCGCCGAACCATCCCTTCTATGCCGAACGGTATGTTGGTTAGTTGTGCTGAATGTCTCCTGGATGTCGAGTATTACGCCGAACACCATGGGATGCCGAGTACTCTTGTATGCCGAGTACCCTGTTATGCCGAGCAGTCTTGATGCCGAGTACTCTAGTATGCCGAGCAGTCTTGATGCCGAGTACCCTGTTATGCCGAGCAGTCTTGATGCCGAGTACTCTGGGATGCCGAGTACTCTTGTATGCCAAGTACCCTAGTATGCCGAGCAGTCTTGATGCCGAGTACTCTGGTACGCCGAACAGTCTCGATGCCGGACACTAATGGATGCCGAGTACTATGCCGAGCACACCTGTCGCCGAGCACTCATGGATGTCAGTTGCTTCGCCGAACACTCCTTGATGCCAAGCGCTCTCTGATGCCGAGCACTTATTGCCGAGTACTAGTTGCCTGGTCAAATCCCCAGGAAACACTTGCCCCCCAAAGTGTATTGCGTGGCCGAACGTGATGCGCTTTGAATCTGATACAATCTACCTCGGAGGTACCTTCTCGAGAATGCTAGCGAAGGAGGTGCAAGACGAACGAGATTTAGATGCCGAACGATACGCTCGAAGCCGAACGTACCTCGTGCGCCGAACATCTCACTGCTACGATGCCGAACCCTTCGGTGTTGACCGGTTCTACCGGGTATAGCCTCTTCAACTTCTACCTCCCTCTATATAACCAGGTCCTCACCGTCTCTCTTCCCTTTACGCCTTCTCTTCAGCCATTCCTTAGAGACTTTCAACTCTTCCCATCTTACCAGATATAAAGCCTTTATAATCCATTCTCAACTTCGATCGTCGAATTAGGTATCCTTCCTCTAACAATTGCACTACTTCCATTTTAGGTTCATCGTGGTTTGCTCGTTTTGAGTTGTCTAATTGGGGATAGCTCCTCCGTACCGAACGATAGAAGGGTAGATGGGGTGTTGAACGGCGTAGTATTTGCCGGGTGATCCGTCTCTGTCGTTCGGTGTGGATGGAGAAGGTGTTGGGTAGAGTTGAAATCATGGCGGAGCACCACTTTTAGCTGAACGATGACATTAGCCGATCAATACGATTGATACGCCGAACACTGACTTTAGCCGAGCAATATAACTGACATGCCGAACAATGACTTTAGCCGAACAACATATTTGACATGCCGAACAATGACTTTAGCCGAACAACATATTTGACATGCCGAACAATGACTTTAGCCGAACAACATAACTGACATGCCGAACGATGACTCTAGCCGAACAGTATAACTAACATGCCGAACGATGACTCTAGCCGAACAGTATAACTGACATGTCGAACACTGACTTCAGCCGAACAACCCTTAGGTCGAACCATTACCTTAGTCAAACAAAGCAATTGCCGGACAATTCTTGGGCCGGATAATGTCTTTAGCCGGTCAATACAAATGCCGAACAACATTAAAAATGCCGAACAGGATAGGTGTCTAACTACATTTTAAGCCGGTCACTTTAGAAATCATATGTCTTCTAAATCTGGGACTGTAATCTCCTCAAGGCGAGCTTTCTGAGACGGTCAGCGATGACGGTCTTCGAAGGCGATGATTCGAAGCTAAATATTACATCTTTAGAACCTTTAGATTCTTATTGCCTGCACACAATTGCTTGCACTAGTTCACACACCACACGGGGGGGGGGGGGGAAATCGTGTTGTTAATTCTAACGTTCAACGTTTTTTAAGTATAGCTCTCTCAAGCATTTAGCCAGGTTCATTATTTATTCGGGATGTCGAGAAAATCTAGTTCTGCCACCATATCTGACAGGCCTGGGCCGTCAGCAAGGCAAGGAGCCGCAGGTGCTTCCAACCCGTCAATCTCTCCCGCTCATAACTTGGCGCCCGATGCTCTGGAGTCAACCATCTTACTGGACAATCCGATCGATTCTCAAGCCTCGAAGATCAACGAGGCCGCTCTGCGACGAATATGTTCCATTCACGGGATTCCCTTTGCTGACGTGTTAGTTCCTTCGAGACACGACCGCCCTCATCTGCCCCTAGTCGGGTACACAGCCTGCAACAAGTTCATGTGTTGGATGGGCAGCGTGCCTCCATTTAACTTATTTCTCCGGGATGTGCTGCAGTATATAGACATTGCTCCGTCGCAGCTGCACCCGAATGGCCATGCGTTCCTATATGGGACTTATTTACTCTTCATGGCCGTCTTCTCCAGACCTCCAACCCCCGGTGATATCCGATACATTTATATGTTCAAGAGACGGAAAGATAGCCCTTCCTTCATGTTCCTCGAGCCATACCACAAGTGCCAGATCTTGACAGGGGCCTGTAGCAAATTCGCCCTGTACAAACAGGAATGGTTCTATGTGCGATGCCCGTCTGGTTTTGCTAGGAGATGGGTTGAAGGCAGTAAGTCTCTCTGCTGAACCGTTATTCGTATTTAATGGGAGTCATGTTTTTCCTAACTCTTCATTTCATCTTTTCAGGTATTAACCCGCGTCCGGAAGGCCGAGGATATTCTGATGCTGTCGACGCGATTAGAGCTCTTCCGGCCGAGGATCGAGATATTCGAGCTATCATTTCAAATGAATCGCTGTCGGGGTTCGGCTTGCTAGCTCATGATCGTCGGATCAGCCTTCCAGAAGGTGTTACAATTCCCAAACCTCCATCTGGTAAAGGGAAAAAACTTGCCGGCCCGTCGTCGCGTCGCGCTCCCGACACGCACGAAGAAGGCGAGCGCAAAGAGGATGATGCACCCGAAACTCAGGGCGAGAACGTGGGTCCCGCTTGGAATCCGGAAATCGAAGTTCAGGATATTGAGACGTCATCCTCCCCTTCGAAGGGAAAGAAAAAGCTGAAATATACGGTTCAGAAGGAGAAAGTTGGTGGCACCTCAAAATCTACGCCTATCCCTCCTGAGAAAGAGGCTTCTTCGCAGCATCTGGAAAGTTCTCTGAGGGGTCTCTCGAACCTCTCTATTCCCGAAGACATACTTAATTACGGGTTCGATGATCCTGAAGCTCTCAAATTCTCCTCGCCCGCTAGAGGCAATGCAGGAGTTCAACTCCCGGCTCAAAGAGACAATACTCCGATTAGCAAAGATAAACGAACGGGTCTGTCGGGGGGAACACTTAGGACACACACGCACATGCGCATTCCATAATATACTTCAAGTCTTTTTAATTCGTGAATTCTCCTTAACTCGTTGTTATCTTCCTTCTTTGCAGGTGATATGGGCCGCTCCCACGGACTTGATCGCCTTCAGGGGTCTTCTATATTCCATCACTCCGGACGGGATTCCGGTTCAGGCAGACGCCGGGACCGAGGTGATTATGAAGATAGGGACAATCGTCCGCGCGAGTCGTCTCACCGCAAGAAAGCACACTATCAATCTTCCCAGTCCCACGATCTTCCTCCTACAACTAAGCCGGATAAAGAGAAGTCTTTGCAGAAGGGTTATCAGTCTGATGCTGCTCGAGAACAACATTCCAGTTCATCGAGTACGAGGCAAGTTCGAGAGCCGCGTAAAAGAACGGAATTCTCTAAGCCTCCTCCTCCTGCTCCTACCACGGACCCAACTGTTGCGGAAAAGATGGTCGACCTTAAGGCCAAGTTTCCGAAAATTTGTTTTGACGGTTTGAAATTCCTCCCGGCCATCCATCACATTCCTGGGCACGTGAAGCAAAGTGCCATTGCCTGCAACAATGACGTCTATGTTCAACATGACGCATTCGTGCACTTGGTGGAGAAGATCTCAGAAGTATCTGTCGAGCGTCAACACGAGATTGACCGTCTGAATCTGGAGGCTGACAGCGATAAGAAAATCATCAAACTCCAAGACGAAGAACTCGCCTCTTATAAGTCAAAGCTAGAAGCCGCTGAACAAGGTGCAAAAGATACTGCCGAGGCAGTTACTCGCTTAGAGGTGGCTCACAAAAAGGAGCTTGACGAAGCAGTTCAGCGCAGCGGCGCCCTTGCCCTAGAAAAAGACTCTGTCCAAAAAGAAAGGGACGCGCTCGCTACTCAAGTCAAAGAGCTGAAAGAACAACTCTCCAAGGAGAAAGAAGACAAAATAGCCGCTCAGGAAGAATCACAGCGGTATTGTGATGAGATTGTTGCTACCCGACTCCTGAAGGCAAAGCTCGACGGTGAACTTGCCGGGGTCGAGAAAATGAAGGATGAGGCCCGTGAGGAGGGCAAAAGAATGGCTGTGGAGGAGCTTGATTCTCGCCTTGAGGCGGCCGCAGAGGCCGGCAGGGAAGAGGTCAAAAGTATGTTTGACCCGTTGATCGCCGAGTACGGAGCCAGCGTCCTTATGCACCGCGACCTAACATTCTTGGGTGACGGCTACCATGAATCCCTGGCTGAGGCATGGGAAACTCTGATAAAGATCAAGAAAGTCGAGTCAGGTTCCGAAGAAATCGACGAGGATGCATTGGTGAAGGAGTTCCTGAGGGGGAATGAGCCATCGGATTTATCCGCAGCATTGGCTCTTTATGGCAAAGGCTCTTCCCCTTCGAAAGAGAAGAATGACGAGGCTGGCCCGTCAGAGGCCGACGCTACTACTCCTCACATCGCCGCTCCTTATGCTGCTCAATCGGCTGGTCGGTCGACGCTTGATCCATTCGAGCAGCATGCCAGTTACGATCCCGAAGATCCCGGGCTCGGCGTTCATGTGCTGTCACCTATCCTGGAGGGTGAAACCCCGCGCGCCACCGATAGTCAACCTGATCCTGGTAGGAGATTCTTCTTTCTCTAGAAGTCGAAGAGATCCCGTCATTTTTCAGCAGTGGTTATTCGTTCTAATGCCCACTTCTTATATTTTCGCGCAGGTTGTTCTGACACCGAGCTAACTCCGAGGAGCGATGACGCCAAGGAGGAAGCGGGGAAAACAAGCGACGTTGCTCACGCAGGGGTAACTCCCGGCCCAGACGCTCAAGTGATCGGGGCGCTTGATGATGACAAAATTGATACTTCGTCTCCTGTCGAAGGAAGCGACGAAGTTAAAATCACTGGCGCCTCTGAACATACTTCAGAGATGAGCATGAAGGATCGTCTCGCCGACGAGGAGAAGAGAAAGGTCAAAGTCAAAGTTGAATCTGAAGTCCTGGAACTCACTGACCCGCGGAACAGACCTCTGAAAATCATTCTCCCGGGCAGGTCCGAACCACTAGATGTTCCGTCTCCTACTCCTGACTCCGTCTCTCTAGCAAGCAAAAAGTCCAAGAAAAAACGTGAGGGAGAGGAGTCGTCGGAAACACCAAAGGCAGACAAGAAGAAGAAGTCGAAGAAATGATCGATGCACTTGTTCAACAAGTTTTTGCTTAAGTTTGTAATTGTTTCTATCTTCCATAACTTGTAGTTTGTATAGGCCCGAATTTTGTAGGAGTGATCTTGTATTCCCATTTTGGACTTATCGAATAAAATTTTAGTTTCTTCTTGTTTGAATGATTCTCTTGTCTTTCTTTGGTTTGCTGACACTGTGCTCCGAGGACTCGGAGACTTGAGACTGTTCATACTCTAGTCCGCGCTCTGGGGACTTAGAGTACTCGACTCCACACTCTGGGGATTCGGAGATTGGAAATCGTTCATACTCTAGTCCACGCTCTGGGGACTTAGAGTACTCCGCTCCGCACTCTGGGGATTCGGAGATTGGAAATCGTTCATACTCTAGTCCGCGCTCTGGGGACTTAGAGTACTCCGCTCCGCACTCTGGGGATTCGAAGATTGGAAGTCGTTTATACTCTAGTCCGCGCTCTGGGGACTTAGAGTACTCCGCTCCGCACTCTGGGGATTCGGAGATTGGAATTGTTTATACTCTAGTCCGCGCTCTGGGGACTTAGAGTACTCCGCTCCGCACTTTGGGGATTCGGATATTGGAATCGTTTATACTCTAGTCCGCGCTCTGGGGACTTAGAGTACTCCGCTCCGCGCTCTGGGGATTCGGAGATTGGAATCATTTATACTCTAGTCCGCGCTCTGGGGACTTAGAGTACTCCGCTCCGCGCTCTGGGGATTCGGAGATTGGAAGTCGTTCATACTCTAGTCCGCGCTCTGGGGACTTAGAGTACTCCGCTCCGCGCTCTGGGGATTCGGAGATTGGAATCGTTTATACTCTAGTCCGCGCTCTGGGGACTTAGAGTACTCCGCTCCGCGCTCTGGGGATTCGGAGATTGGAAGTCGTTCATACTCTAGTCCGCGCTCTGGGGACTTAGAGTACTCCGCTCCGCACTCTGGGGATTCGGAGATTGGAAATCGTTTATACGAGCCTGTATGTCGCGCAGAATAGTGTAATTTATCATCCAATTAAGAGGTATAGAAACTTCATAGAAAATGTGGCTTCAAGCCTTTATTAATGAAAATCAACTAAATTGCTCGATTACAACTTTAAAAGGAAACTAAATCATTATTGAATGGAAACATGCAGGAAACAATAGTGCCTATAGCAAGAAAGGGAAACATGCTAAATGTAATAGTACCGCAAATGTTCACTGTTCCATGCTCGGGGGAGTGTCGCGCCATCAACGGTCGCTAGCTTAAATGTTCCTTCTCCAAGCTTCCGTTCAATGGCGTATGGACCTTCCCAGCTGGGATTCATGCGTGATGGTACCGGGAAGACTCGTTTCAGAACGAGATCTCCCACATCAAAGATTCTTGGATGGACTCTGCCGTCATAGTAACACTTGACTCGATGTCTGTCCGCCGCCGCCCTTAATTCAGCTTCTTCCCGTTTTTCATCGATGCAGTCCAGTGACTCCAGCAAGAGGTTTTGGTTCGTCTTGGGATCGTAATACGTCACTCGGTGCGATGGAACTTCAAGTTCCACGGGTATAACGGCTTCAGAGCCGTATGCCAAGGCGAACGGAGTGTGGCCGGTCGCGGACTTGTGGGTAGTTCTATACGCCCATAATGCTGTCGGGAGTTCATCTACCCATTTGCCTCCAACCTTCTCCAGACGCTTCTTTAGTATGGACTTGATTATTTTGTTAATGGCCTCGACTTGTCCGTTAGCTTTTGGGTGTGCAACGGCGGCGAACTTTTTCTCGATGCCGTACTTTAAACAGAACTCTTTGAACTCTCTACTTTCGAATTGCGTTCCGTTGTCTGTAATGATGGTGTGTGGAAGGCCAAAGCGGCATATAATGTTTCGTACAACGAAGTTAATGACCTTCTTAGAGGTGATAGTGGCCAAAGGTTCTGCCTCAGCCCATTTCGTGAAATAGTCGACTGCAACTATTGCGTATTTTGCACCACCTTTGGATAGAGGCAAAGAGCCGATTATGTCGATTCCCCAGATCGCAAATGGCCAAGGACTGATCATTTGTGTGAGTTCCGTTGACGGAGCCCTCAAGATTTTTGCATATCTTTGACACTTGTCGCATTTTCTTGCGTAGTCCGCGGCATCCCGGTTTACGGTGGGCCAGTAATACCCATAGCGGAGGATCTTCTTTGCTAGCGTTTGCCCCCCAGTATGGTCGCCGCATTCCCCTTCGTGGACTTCCCTCAAGACTCGCTTTGTTTCATCATGAGCGATGCACCGTAACAATGGGACTGAGAATCCTTTCCGGTACATGGATCCATCCTGCATTACGTACCGCGCAGCCTTTCGAAGGACCTGTCGTCTTTCGCTTCTTTTTTCTGGTAAAGCCCCGGTTGTCAGGTACAGTTTGAATGGGGTTATCCACGAGTCCTTCTCGATCTCTGTTTCCAACACGCGATCGATTTTCATCTCGTCCACACTCGGGGCATGCAAGACTTCAACGGGATACAATCCCATTTGTTAAACATCGTCGGTACTTGCGAACTTAGCCAACAAGTCGGCTTCTTTGTTTTGTTCTCGCGGGATATGTGAAATGTCATAACGCTCAAGATTTGATAGTAGTTCCTGGACCTGAACGAGGTACGGAGCAAGCTTTCGTCCTTTTGCTTGGTAGTCTCCTCGTACTTGGTAAACCACTAACTACGAGTCACAAAAGATTTCGACTGATTCGATCCCGAGTTCTTTGATGAGCTTCAAGCCAGCGATCAGTGCTTCATATTCAGCTTCGTTGTTCGTAGCCGGGAAATCGAGCTTCAGGGCATAACAGATTGATCGGTTTTCCGGAGTTATAAGAACTACGCCCGCGCCGGAGCAACGGTCGTTTGATGCACCGTCAGTGTATAATTTCCATCGAATGGGGGGAATGATGTCGTGATCGTCCGGTTTGATGGGTATGGTAAATTCAGCGATGAAGTCTGCTAACGCTTGCCCTCGGATGGCTCTCCGTGGTAAGTACGCGATATCGAATTGGCTCAACTCGATGTTCCATTTTAGCAATCTTCCAGAAGTTTCCGGTCGTTGAAGTACCTGCCTCAGGGGTTGATCGGTATAAACGCCGATTGAATGCGCTTGAAAGTATGGGCGCAGCTTGCGTGATGCAATCACCAAGCAATAAGCCAATTTCTCGATTTTAGGGTAATTCTTCTCTGCCCCCGTTAAACGCTTGCTGACATAATATACCGGCTTCTGGACTCGATCCTCCTCACGAACCAAAGCTGCGCTTATCGCATGAGGGGATATAGCCAAGTAAATGTACAGCATCTCATGGTCAACTGGTTTAGATAGCATTGGTGGGCTCTCCAGATGCCTTACCAGGTTCTGGAAAGCTTCCTCGCAGCTAGACGTCCATTCAAAATTCCTCTTTCCTTTCTTTATTATGTCAAAGAACGGGATGCACTTGTCAGTTGCCTTGGATATAAATCGACTCAGCGCAGCTACTTTTCCGCTCAAGCTCTGTACCTGCTTTATAGTCCTGGGCGCTTGTACATCTCGAATGGCTTGGATCTTTTCTGGGTTGGCTTCGATTCCCCTAGCGTTGACGATGAATCCTAAAAACTTCCCTGATGCAACGCCGAAAGAACACTTCAGCGGGTTGATCTTCATTCCATAGAACCTGAGTATGTTAAACATTTCAGCTAAGTCTTGAATGTGGTCGTTTGACCGCCGTGACTTCACGAGCATGTCATCCACATAGACTTCCATGGTTTTGCCCAGCTGGTCCTTGAACATTCGATTCACCAGACGTTGGTAAGTTGCTCCAGCATTCTTTAATCCAAAAGGCATCACTACATAGCAATACAGCCCGACATTTGTGACGAAGCTGGTGTGTTCTTGGTCCGGAATATGCATTGGGATTTGGTTGTATCCCGAGTACGCATCCATGAATGACAATAATTCGTGTCCTGCTGTGGAATCGACCAACTGATCGATCCTAGGCAACGGGAAACTGTCC
Source organism: Allium fistulosum (assembly GCA_030737815.1). Taxonomy (NCBI): domain Eukaryota; kingdom Viridiplantae; phylum Streptophyta; class Magnoliopsida; order Asparagales; family Amaryllidaceae; genus Allium; species Allium fistulosum. The sequence goes on along the minus strand of CM060905.1, from coordinate 861,318,301 downwards.
TTAGGGCATGCTTTGTTCAAGTCGGAATAATCTATGCAAGTCCTCCATTTCCCATTCGCCTTCTTTACTAGCACGGGGTTGGAGACCCACTCCGGGTAGAGGGCGTCGCGGACGAACCCATTTGCTTTGAGTTTGTCCACCTCCTCTCCAAGAGCGGCGGATCTCTCTGGATCCATTCCTCTCCTTTTTTGCTTGACTGGGACGTATTTCGGGTCTATGTTCAACATATGACTTGTGATGGCGGGAGAAATCCCACACATATCAGAATGCGTTCAGGCAAAAACATCAAGGTTTGCCCGGAGGAAGTCGCTAAGGTCTTCAGTCATTGCGGGGCCTAACTGTGATCCGATCTTCAGTATTCGCGAAGGGTCGTCACGGCTAACTGAAATGTCAATTGTTAATTCAGCCGGTGCCGCCTTCTCTTCCCTGGGTTTCTCATCGTCGTCTCTCGGATCTATATCTCCGTAGATCCGAGAACTATGCCCGAGCCAGGGCTCGGGCACTACTTGTCAATTATTCGTATTGAGGATGCGGACGGGATTGTCCGCAACCTTTCCTTTCTCCCTCCGGTGGGCCTCTCGGAGCTCGGCCACATAACAAGAACGACCAGCTGCTTGGTCACCGTGAACAATGCCTACTCCTTTGTCAGTCGGAAACTTCAAAGTCAAGCACCACGGGGCTAGTGCCGCCCTAAATTCAGCCAGGGCCGGCCGACCCAAGAAAACATTATATGGAGAGTCCACATCCAAAACTACAAAGGGTAGAATTCGTACCTTCCGACGCTCGCCTTGTCCCAGTTCAACTGGTAACTCGACATATCCTACTGCATCAGTCGCAGCGCCGTTAAAGCCGTGGATACGAGCTTTGGATGGTTTCAAGTCTTTTGTCTCTAGCTTCATCTGATCATAGGCCTTCTTGAAGATGATGTTGACTGAACTTCCACAATCAATCAAAATTCTTTTTACATATGCTGGTCCGATCGTTGCAAATATGACCATGTGATCGATGGTCGGAGCTTCTACCTGATCAGCGTCTCTGTTCCTGAACACAATATCGTCTGTCATCACGCGCTGCTGCTTAGCAGGGGCCCCGTCCTCTACGTTTGAACAGCACTCAAAATCTGCATGCTTCAAGGAGCTTGCATATCGTTCCATCTCTTGCCAGTTCTTATCTACAGGATGAGGTTCGCCGATAATTGTATTTATAACCAGTCTTCCAACAGTCCGGGCAGGTTCCTCAGGATGACGTGGAGCTGGTGCACGACCTGGGTTGGACGTTCCCTGTCCTCCTTCCTGTGGATCCTTTACAAATTCTTGCAACTTCTTTTGTCTGATCAATTTCTCGATAGCGTCATGCAGGTGTCTGCATTCTTCCGTGTTGTGTCCATAAGTTTCATGGAAGCGGCAATATTTCCCAGTCCGTTTCTGTTCTTCAGTTGATTCTTTTGGACGTGGTTTTCTGTATTGAAAAGTATTGCATGTGGATAGGTAAATGTTCTCAAGTGGGGCGTTTAGCGGAGTGTACTCGCTGTAGCTTGGAATTCTCGACTTCCACTTTCCCGCTTCTTTCCTCTTTCCTTGACTTCTTCCTCCGGACTCTTTGGGCTGCACAGGCTTACTCTGGACATTGACTTGGACCTTTCCCGAATTGTCTCCAGATTGCTTCACAGCAATGTTGCTCTTAATTGACTCTTGGGCAGGTCCCGGTGCCTTGTCTCGTCGTACCCACCTAGCTTCCTCTCTTCTTATGAACTGGTGTGCCTTGGAGTAGAAACGCTCTAGCGTAGCCGGAGGTTTTCCTGCCAGCCAATCTCCGAATTCAGAATCCGGATCTACACCTCTCATTACAGCCATTAGAATTGCATGGTCGTTGGGATTACTGACTTCAGTTGCCGCAACGTGGAATCTTTGTAAGTACTCCTTCAGCGACTCTCCAGGATTTTGGATTACACTTGACAGAGACATCACGTCCTTCGGGCGTGTAGTGTGTATCCTGAATTGCTCGATAAACTTCTTTGCCAACTCCTCGAAATTTGATACGGATCGCGGAGGAAGTCGGGTGAACCACATAGTAGCGATCCCAGATAGAGTAATCGGAAAGCACCTACACTTGGTGGCATCATTTGCTCTGGCTGAATCCATCATCCATTCATACCTCATTACATGTTGTCTGGGGTCAGTCTTTCCTTCGTATGCAGGAATGGTTGGCATGCTAAACTTCTTGGGGTACGCCGCTTGCAGCACATCATCTGTGAAAGGAGTATGACTTCTTGACACTCCCCAGTCGTCATTTGATAAGCCCTGATTTTCTTTCATCAATTGTCTGATCATGGCTGTCAGATCGGGTGTCTGTATGGAAGCTGGGAGGTTGGAGTCAGTTCTACGCACCTGTCCATGCTGATGCCTCCTTTCCTGGCGATCTGCCAATCGTGCGTCGTGAGGTTCAACATTGTTATCATTTTGATGATCTGGAGCTCCATCCTCCATCTGTACTCCGGTTCGGAAGCTTCCAGTTCTGGCTTGGTCGCGGTCTCCTGCTGTTCGAACAACAGCATCTGCCCTTGCAGCTTCAGTCTTACGACGTCTGCGCCTGGGTGGTTCATCAGAAGAAGTTGAGCTGTCAGAAGAGGAATAAGCAGCTGGATTGCCCCCAGCATTCTGTTGCTGCTGTTGAGTGAGTTGTGCCATTAGGTTGGCATTAGCTTGCATCTGTTCTCCCAGTTGTCTCCTGCTTTCCCTAAGTTCTCTCATCAAGTCGTTGAACTCCACTCTGGTGACAACTGGAGTCTGTTCTTGAGCGGCAATCCCTGCACTTGGGATCGCTGGTTGATTGCTAGGTCCTGCTTGTTGCACGCTAGCAGTCTCTCGGGCATCCGCATTAAGAGAAGCTGACCTTGTACGTGGTCTTGCCATTGTAGAGTTATTGGTATGAACTCTGAGTAGAATCAACGGATGTCCTATCAGTAAGTCGGATCTTCTTTGGGGGATTTGTTCAATCCAGTAGCTTCAAAGCAGATCCTTGAGGTCTGAGAATTCGATTCTCAGTGAAAGCACCAAAGTGTTAGCACCAAAATTGGTCACTAACCTCGTAGAAGAAGATTGTGAAGAGATATAAGTGATGAAATCCAATTAAACAGAGAAGACAGTGCTAATCTAAATACAGAAAGTAAGAACACCAAATTTATAGTGGTTCGGCGTAATTGCCTACGTCCACTTTGAGGTTAAACTTTATTGATCTTCTTTATAGTTGATTACAAATACAATTCGTGAATCAGATGCTTGAATGAAGTTGTTAAGTAGAGAAGATGAGTCTTGAAAATGGCAGAGTCTCCCCGGTGTTTTCTCTCCAAAAAAAAGGATCCATTTCACTGTGACCCTGCCCCTCTATTTATAGGCAAAGATGGGCTGGACTTCCCAAGTGGGCTGATTGCCGAACGCTCTAGCCCGAGTACAGTGGTCGCCGTATGCCGAGCAAGGTTCGCCGAACGCTCTGCGCCGAACCATCCCTTCTAAGCCGAACGGTGTGTTGGTGTCGTGGGAAATGTGGGATGGTTGTCTGTAGAGGCCGAACGCTCTGCGCCGAACCATCCCTTCTATGCCGAACGGTATGTTGGTTAGTTGTGCTGAATGTCTCCTGGATGTCGAGTATTACGCCGAACACCATGGGATGTCGAGTACTCTTGTATGCCGAGTACCCTGTTATGCCGAGCAGTCTTGATGCCGAGTACTCTAGTATGCCGAGCAGTCTTGATGCCGAGTACCCTGTTATGCCGAGCAGTCTTGATGCCGAGTACTCTGGGATGCCGAGTACTCTTGTATGCCGAGTACCCTAGTATGCCGAGCAGTCTTGATGCCGAGTACTCTGGTACGCCGAACAGTCTCGATGCCGGACACTAATGGATGCCGAGTACTATGCCGAGCACACCTGTCGCCGAGCACTCATGGATGTCAGTTGCTTCGCCGAACACTCCTTGATGCCAAGCGCTCTCTGATGCCGAGCACTTATTGCCGAGTACTAGTTGCCTGGTCAAATCCCCAGGAAACAGCGCTCATATCTATTAATACACTCAAACTCATTCTAGAGTACTACGAACTCTATTCTATGAGTAATCCCCACCAGAGCCAAAGTTATCGCTAACCTCGCTCTGATACCACTGTAACAGCCCGCAAACCCGTACCCCTTGAATTGACATTAATCTCCAATAAATCAACTCAAGAAGAACGGAAATACGAACCATTTGGGTTAAAAGAAGAAAGAGGTAGAAGAAGAAGAATAGAAAACAACAGCAGAATCTAACCATCGCAGTGGAATAAACTATAATATATAAATACAGATCTTTACCCAATAGAAAAATATATATGTTTATACATTACATTCATCAGAGTACAACAATTAAACATCACAATTCAGGACAGTAATCATAACATGTCCTACAACAGAATACACAGTATACACAACACAGCGGAAAATATAACAAATACGAGTGATACGTCTCGCCATCCAGCTCGTCTCCTGAGCTCCACAGCATCCTATCCTGTATCTGTAATACTCGGTCTGACCCGAGCATTATAATAAAACAACACCCGAGTCAGTCTGGAAAACCAGCGTGAGAAAACCACACTCAAATTGATTATTAAGGTTTCAAAATCCTTTGAAATCAAAAGCATCTCGTAAGACCACGCCACAAATAAACATGTCGGGTTTTTACCTTACGATAGCCAAAACACTTTTTACCAAATCAGTCTGATATTATAATAGTGTCTATATACAAATACTTATTCAAATAGCTGAAATTGTTAGATGATTAAATTCCAGCATACTAGCCACAATGTGGGTAATACAAACAAAATTCGTACAAGGCATGTAGGAAGAATGGATTTCCATCAATGACTAGGCACTGGGGTACCACCTGTCACAGTACCTGGTCTAGATCAACGTACCGAGGATTACTCCCAATCCCCTGCAACACAAGACCGGAACCATCCCTTACTGGATAATTCCGAATGAAATCACCCCACGGTTGTGATCAGCAACCGCACCACTAAGCCGAAATAAAAAGGGACATCTAGACAGGGATGACCTTACTCTCAAGTGGGTGCGACCCACGAAGCCTTGCTGCATAACCCCTGATTTTTAGTCATTCCCGATGGATGAGGCATGAGGCTAAGCGTTACCTTTATAAAATATATCCGACGATGTTCCGAAAGCATTCGTCCATAGAAGTCCGTCCCAGGTCCGAACGGAACCGAAGGCACTATTCCTACTACATCCATTTTGGAAATATCCTCAGGATTAGTAGCGACTAGCCCTTGCACTTCACTGCTCCATCTTCGACTCCGAAATCATTTTCACGAAACGTACAAACCGGATCGAATTGGTTTTCGGGAAAAACTCCCGATCCCGGTCTCTTCGAAACGATCAGCAAATTGGCCAATATTGATAGTCGGTTATTTAACTATCAATTAACATTGACAATCATCCATCAAACAATCAATAATTTCTCCAAATTATTTATTATTCTCAAAATATCTTCGCAAGATATCTTTCCATTTCAATCCTTTGAAAAAAATTTCAAACCGTCCTTCACTCATGGAATAAATTTTCCAAATATTCCTATTTCCACTGAAATCACCAAGTACCAAACATTAGATTTTTTTTAAAATAATTTAGAAACACTTTATTATAAAGTATAATTTAAAACATTTAAATTTAAAACTACTTTAATACTTTATTCAAGGATATATACATTAAGAATATTTAAAATAAAGCTACTTAATAAAATATAAAACTAGATTCTTTAATCATTTAAAACATAATACCAAACCATCTTTAAATAATTACTATTAAAATAGATTTGAAAAATACTTACTTTAAAGTTTAAACATTTAAAAATAATAGATTTTCCAAAACATACTTTAAATCAACTTTTAAACCTTTAGCTTATACTTAAAAGTTTATTTTGAAAACGTACTTGGCTATTCAGGGAGATACACTTTTCTTTCACATCTTTCAAAATAAATCACTATTTATTTTTAAACAAATTTACCCATTTCTATAATAATTTATCACCGTGAATTTATTCTCTTCAAATATCCACTGATATATTTCTTCACTTTTTATAAAACCAGTTTATAAATTCCAAAATCTCACTTCTCTTTTTAAAATTCCAATTTTAAACAACTAAATCAATTTCCAATTGATTTCCAATTTACTTTACTTTGAAATAAAATTTCCTTTACTTCTTCATTTATTTCAAAATACATTAACTTTAGATTTTTCTTTATTGTGAGTTAAAACCCTTTTTAACTAAAATACCAATTTTAAACTTCCAAAATTCCTTATTTATCCTTTAATTAAATTTAATCCTTAAATTCAAAAATAAATTCTTTATTCTTTAAATTTAATATCACTTTAGTTTTAAAGTTTATATTTCCCTTGTTAATTCAAAATTCCCTTATTCCATATTTGTTAAAATTCTGAATCGCTTTTATTTTCATTTTCTTTCCAATTCATTATTAAATTTATTCCAATTCACTTGAATTAATTTACTTAAAATTTTCTCTTTTATTTCTTTTCAAAAATCCAATTCTATAGAATTTAATAACTCATTATACTTAGATATTCAATCCAACTATATCTTCCAATATTTCAATCATCAATAAAATCATCACAGGATATCAATATTCATAGCACAAAATATCAAATAATCTAAATAATTTTGAGGAATCCAGTTGGATCCCTCCAACCTGTTTCCCTGCATCCACAGACGTCAGCACAATACCAATTCCACTTCAATGTGGAATATCGCGGTATATGGGTTTACAATATTATCATCCACTATTATGCGGCGCATAGGGTCTCATCCGATATAAAATGCGGGAATATCAATTACTCCAATATATACTATATACTACTATACTATATAATATATCACATCCAGTCAAATCAACCATTCAATCAAATATTTAAATTTAACCATTTAAATTTAAATAACCCAGATGAGTGAGATTAACTCACCTTTGGCCTGAGATTGCCATTCACCTCAAACTCATCTTGTTTCCGCGATTTAACCTTGTATAAACCAATTTACAATTTATTTATATTCGAAATATAAATCGAACAATTAATTTCCATTTATAAATTTAATAAATTAATGATTCCATTTTTAACTAATAAATTTAGTTTGAACTAATTTCTCTTTAATAAATTATTTCTAGTAGTTAAAATAAATTATATAAGTTAATCACTTTAATATTTCTCTTTTAAATCTTAACAGCGGGTTTACTGTGTATATTTATTTATTCCCATTTCCAACTATATATAAAAATTCTAATTCTACATGAACTTGAACATTCCTTTATATACGTATTAAATTTAAACAGAAATGTTTGTACTTTACTGTAACATTTCATCAAATTAAAAGTCGAAACTGAAATACCTCACAGCTTGGTCGAAACCGTGATGCCCCCCAAAACATAGAGCCCAAGCCCTAGACTGTTGCCGATGGAATCACCTCCTCCTCGATCTCGCCAACCTCTTCTCCATCGCCTTGCCGAACTCGAAACCCTAGAACCACTCTATCGCTCGAACTGCGGCCTCACGCCCAATCTCCAGCCTTCAAATCGTTCGACGTCACCGTGCCTTTGACCCACTGTCGCGCTTGCTCCCACTCGACACTACCCTTCCATCTCACGTCGATCGCGTGCCTCCACTCATCGTCCAGACTTTCGCTTTCCCGCCCCCCCTCAAAATCGCGGCACTCCTCTCCTTCCAGACAACGTGAGTGTAATCGTTAACGAATTAGAGCGATGGGAGGGAAGAGGAAACGCGATTATGTAGCCGTCCTTTACCCCCTTTTTTTCTCGATTTGAACTCAGAGGGAAGGGGAACGGTGCATTGTATTTAATTTATTTTCCTTCGAACTTTAAGATTTAAGAAGAGGGGAAGATAAAGAAAGGGTACGAAGGAGACATTTTGGTTGCTGATTGTACGTATTTGTTGGGTTAAAGGAAAGCAATTATATTTTATTTATATACATGATTTGAAAAGTTTGTACGAAGATATTTCTTTGCGTACAAAATATGCCTGGCTACAGTAATCTGAGTTGAGGCCAAAGTGATGATGTGAGATGTATTTAACTAGCTGAAATATTATATTTAAATTCTGAATCGGCTATTATCAATTAAATTTTTAACGCGTTTACCTTCCGTACGATCCCACGATAACTCCAATCACTACGAAATTTGAAATCCGATAATAATACAATATTACGGATCCAATGGAACTGGTTTCGTCAAAATCCGAGACTGTGCCCCGAAAGGCTATTTTTAAACGTCAATTCAAACGATATAATTTCAAAACTGAACAAACCACTTTCAAAATTAATTTTTTAAAAGTTCCATCACCTTCAGTATTAACAATATAAATTTTCTGAGCCTTTAAATTATTTTTAACAGGCTTAAAACTCCAGATTCAACATTTTACCCAATTTTTAATTGTTTAATTCAATAATTAAGTTATCAAATAAATACTGATATTTGAGATTCAAGCTAAAAATTCACTATTGAATATTTAAAACCAATTAAATATTCTCATTTCAAACATCCAAAATTTCGGGTCGTCACAGGCAGACCAATGGACACTATCATAAGCTTTGGAGATGTCTATTTTAAGAGCTGCTGCAGGGGAGATATTGGTTCTATCATAGCCTTTCAACAATTCTTGTGCAACCAGAACATTGTCTAAGATGCTCCTCCCTGGAAAAATGGTTGCTTGGTTGGAGGAGATGGGAGAAGGTAACACAGTAATTAATCTAGCAGCTAAAATTTTAGTAATGCATTTATAGACCACATTACAACAAGAGATTGGTCTGAAGGAAGAAACGAAAGATGGAGAGGAGGACTTAGGGATAAGAGAAATATTGGTTGTATTGACTTCACCAAGTAGCTCTCATTTGTCAAAGAAGTTATGTATAGCCTTACAAAAGTTAGCCCCTATCACATTCTAGGTGGAGATGTAAAATGTGACATTGAGTCCATCAGGACCACCTGCAAATTCTTATTCATAGAAATTAGAGCATTTTTAATCTCATCGTCAGTCACTTTGTTTATCAAGGAAAAAGCTTCTTCATGGTCTACAGAAGGGAGGTTGAGGGTGGAAATTGTATCAAGGTCAGGAGAAAACTCAGAGTTGTTACTAAAGAGATTAGTAAAATGGTCCTCAAATGCTTTGTCAACACTATCAGGAGTTATGTGCAGAGTGCCATCTTCATCATAAATGAAATGTATGTGCTATTTAGCTTGCTTGATTTTTATTGAGGCATGAAAGAAGGTAGTGTTCCTATCTCCTTCCAGTAATCATTTGTCATAAAGCTGCTGCCTTTTCATGCAGGCTTTAATTTCCAGAGCTTTCTTGAGTTCATGGAAAATTCTATTCTCTTCTTGAGCCGCTTCAACATCATAGGGGTGTTCCATCATATTGTCTTGAGCATTCTTCAAAAGATCTCTCAAATTTGCAGACAAGAGATCACCAGAACCAAAAGTAATGCGTGCCCATTGCCATAGTGCTACTTTACTATCCTTGAGTTTCCTATAAAACTTAAACATGGGGTTACCATAGAATAAATTATTGCTAGCTTGTAAAATAATATTGTTAAATTGAGGATGCTTAACCCAAGCATTTTAAAATCTAAAATCTCTCTTTTCTTTGTTACTAGGGAGGATAGAAAGAAAAACTAAGGGAGAGTGATCAGATAGCACAGGCCGAGGAAGGAAAATAGAAAGGAATGGCCAGTGTGTCAAGGAAGAAAGGTTGCAAAAGGCATGATCAATAGCTGAGAAAGTACGAGCTCCACTCCTACTACAATTGTTCCAAGATAATTTTGCACCAGATTTGGGGATGGGGATGAGGTCAGAGTCAGACAAAGCAATGTTAAGTGGGGAAATATCTTTGGGGAGGAAAGGGAGACCACCAATTTTATCATCAAGTTCAAAACAGCAGTTGAAATCTCCCATCACAATCCAAGGGTGGGAAAATTGTCGAAGAGGGGTAATGACTTAAGGAAGTTGATCCTTAAAGCTAAGGAGTTGTCAGCATAGATAACAGTAAGATAAAAGGAGGTGGGAGGGTGAACAGAAGAGATATGGAGGTGGATGTGTTGCCTTGTTGGTAAGATGGTAGTAACTGATAGGAAATTGGGATCAAAGAGGACCATAATTATGTCATAAGGAGCATCTTCAAGATTGTGTATTATAGACCAAGAAGGGAAGATGTAATTGGCTACTTTGTTGGACAAGGTTGTGTTAAGCTTGGTTTCAAGTAGAGCAAGGAGACAGAGGTCATGGGTTTGGATTAAGTTTCTAGCTTGATCGAGTTTAATATTACTATGTGCACCATGTAAATTCCATGCTGCTAGGTTTAAATTCATTGAGTAAACTATAAACAGAGGGGTAAGCCATCTTTGCTGCTCTTTGATGAAAGAGAATGTGTTATTCTTCTTGAGTTAGAGTTTTAAGGAGTTGAAAATGTTAAGGTTTCCTGCATGATTGAATTTGAAGCAGAAGAGTTTGTTTTGGGTTGGGTATCTTCATTTTGATGTGCATGTTGTTCAGGGGAGACCCAACCTGGAATGTTGATGGTGAAGGAATAGGCAGGTGGGTTTGCATTGTTTTTAGGTCATAGGTGAGTTTTTGAATTGGTTTCATATTCATGTATGGATACAATCATTTTGTTAGCTGCATTTGAAGTGAGTTGCAACGGTCTATCTCAAAATCAGGGGAGAGCATACTGTCAGTAATGACTTGAGAAAATGTATGGTTTACTTCGGGCTGGGGTAACATGTTTTGTTGTGCTGCTGCATTGGGAGATGAAGGAAAGCTAACAGGGATGACTCGGGCAAGAGAGAGGTTTACTTTGGGCTCTGACTTATTGTTTAATGCTTCTTCTGTAGGATCATTTTGGTTGTGCATGTGCACAGCAGACACAGATGGAGCACGGCTGCTATACTTGATAGAGCTACTTAACCCACTATCTATTGTATTTCTTTTACTTACTTTATCATTATTAACTACTTCCACCTCCAATTCCTCTTCTATTATGTTCTCATATTCATCAGAGCCACTTTCTTGAAGCACAAATACTTGTTACTGCCCGGTTCAATGACCTCTGTTTGTTGTCTTTCTTAATCAAACCACTTTTATTCACATTCTCTATTACTGTATCATTGGTTTCTTTAACTTGTTGAACTGTATTTGCATTCTTCCTCTTACCTTTATTGGTTTCAACTTTCTGCCTGGTCTGTTTCTTTCTAGCATGTTTTGTTACAGCTACATCATCAGTTTCATGAACTTTGTTGCATTCCACTTCTTCATCTTCGTGCATACACTCTTTAGCAACGGACTTCTTATGAGTCAAACATGCTTCCATTGTGTGCCCAAAAATCTTACAAGTAGTACATATTTCTGGTTTCCATAGATAACTAAATTGAATCTGCTATTCTGAGCCATCAAGTAGTTTGACAGGGAAGCTATCAGGGAGAACATGGTCAGGACTAACCTCTACCATACACTTAGCAAAAGGTATACGATCAAGTCTTTCTGTTGATTCATCCATACATAAAAATTTCCCTATTCTCGAGGCAAGCCAATTAATTCCTATATGTGACCAAGCATATAATGGAATATTGCTTATTTTGATCAAAACAGAAACAGGTCTGATCCTTCCACAGCTTTTGCCTACATTTTCATCCCAGTTTAACTATAAATAGCTTGTTATGCATAATTATAGGGTCATGCTCAATTATCTTTTTCCTATCTTCATCACTAGAAAGTTTGAATAAAAAGAGACAGCCATCAGATTTCACAGAAATCAAGCCCCTAATTTTCCACTTCTTCGTCAAGAAGTTGATGACAGTTGAGTAGGAGAGGGGCTTGTCTAAGAAGAAACCAACTAGGTACTCCTTCCAAATAGCATTTCCTGCTTGAATAACATCAGGAGGTGGCACTAGAGCAGCACCATCAAAGAGAAGGGGAATGTCACACAGAGAGAAAGAACCAGCGTTGCTCGGTTTAGATTTGAAAAGAGAAGTCCAAGAAGGGGGGAAGTGGCAGAGACAAGGAGGGGGACAGGAAGAAGGATAGGAGAGAGGGCAAAAACGGGAGAACAAGAAGGAGGGTTGGGTAAGGAAGTTGCAGAGGGCGGCGGGTCAAGAGCAGGGAGCTCATGAAGGGACAAGGAGGGGCGTGGGGGAGTGGTTGAGGAATACGAAAGGCATGGGGTTGCAGAGACAAGAGAGGGAAGTTTGAAAGACAAGGAATGGTCCCCATGAACGAAGAAAGAGAGAAGTTTTGGGAACAAACATTTGTGAAAGGATTTTATATAAGAAAGTGATTTTACATCAGTATGTTTCACGAAATATGGTTTATAAATAAAGAGGATTTAAATTGATATTTTGAGAACTTAAATCCCGGTGTCTTTGAGAATGGTTTTCAAAATTTTGGGAAATTGGTGTATGAAATTGAGATCATGATACTTAGTACTATTATACAAAGTATTTGATACTGCTCGGAAAATGATCTTGGTTAAGTCCAAAAAGTATGATTGAGTGTATTGAATTCACTTCTGTTACTTGAAAATAATTCTGGTAATGACTATAGCATCATCGGCCTTTATTTTTGGGTTTCAAAGTGCTTTAATAGAAGTTTGTTACAGAGTTGTTTAGGTAAAACAGATTTTGATTTAATCCAGAAACTATGATTTGATATACAAAAGATATATGCATATATTATTATTTCAATTGATTTGAAATAAAACCCCATGTGTAGTTATTTTATTTCAACAATATATTCTTATAAGGAACACATGTTAAAGATTTTGAAATAAGCTTTCTATATGGAAAAGATTTGTTTGTATGCTATGTTGGGTGCCCAAGTGGTAGTGGCATAACCCAAATAATTGAGTTTTTTTATTTTTCTATATATAAGTGTTTCTAATAAATAAGTGAAACTTTATTAAGTTATTTTATGGATACCTATATCTTATGCATTAGGAAAGTATGATATGTGCATCATGTTATAATATGTTGTTTGGTAGTCTTCGTTTGTTAACATGAAACTAGATTTTTGGTGATTTTGGATAGTTGAAAACTTCTAAATCATTATAAAACTAATAGCTAAGTGTTTTTTTGTAAAAATGTAAAAGTTAAGTTTTTATAACTCTTGAATTGAGAATGTAGTAGGTTAAAACAATTTTTAAATGGTTAAACATACTTATTAAGTAAAATAAATTTGATGATTGTATATACTCTTAGGATGTAGTAGCATATTATACGAGTAGTAAAGTGAAGTAAGTTTTCATTAAATGTTTTATAAACGAAGTAATAAAATGTTGATAAACTTGAAGTTAGTGTTTTTATGAAGTGATTTATAAATGATTTTAGTATTGAGTGATATACTATTTGTGAAAATGAAAGTGATTAAGAAACCAATGGAATACAATGCATAAGTTGTACGTAGATCATTTTATTTACATGACATTTCTTGATCTAGGATTCAAATAAATGATTTCGAGGTGATTTACTTCGGTCTGAACAAGGATTTTTCACTCGATTCTAGACGGCGAACACTTGATGTGTATTCTTGAGAAGATGCTAAAATTTTCTATCTAATATATGGCTATGTAAGAAGTACGAAGGTTTCTAATCAAGGAACCTGATATGAGTCCACACTAGAGAGGTCAAGTGATCTATACTAGTTTGGAAGTGAGATTTATGTGATCGAGCAGATCAGATATTGCGTAAGGATAATCCATATATACATCGTATTGGCTTTAGTATATATGCATACTATGTTTTGTTGGCTTATGGATAGTTTAGCTGATGAATTTTTGATTTGTTATGAGATGGCATGAATGGTTGACTAAGTAATAATATAAGGTTGTTGAGCACAAGGTACGCTTAGTAGATTGTTTATCGTCCTTGTATAATAAAAGGACTTTTGAACTTGAGCAAACAGAGTGCTTTGTTTGCCAGTAATTTTGAAAATGGTCAAGTATTACTATGTGATTGTTTCCTTTTGTTGCTCTTCTTGGAATTTCAAGGACGAAATGTTTTAAGTGGGGGAGAATGTAACGACCCGGAATTACGGACACTTATCTGAGTTATTTCAATATTGAATCTTGGATTAAATGTGATTAAATTGATTTAATAACTTTGTTAACCCCATTTTAGTGATAATTAATGATGGTAAAGTTGTTTTTTGAAAAGTGTTTACAAAAATATATAGTTCGTTGAAATACCGATTAAATGATCGAATTTCGTTTTATTGATAAACAGTCTTTTTGTCAACGGAAATTGTTCAAACTTTTTATTCTTATCTAATTAATCATTATTTAGGTAATAACAACTAAAAATATTTTGTGAAAAATATTAGAAATAAGCTTCAGAAGCTTCTAAAAGTCAACTAGTTAAGTGTGAAAAGAAGAAGATATTTTCAAGTGGATAATGAGGTGTAAAGTGGCACATGGGAAAAGCATGCCAAGGAGATGGAAAGAGGCTCTTTGTGGCTAGCCAAAGGAGGGCTAAGGGTCCTTAAACACTTCATAATTCGTAAAAGTTTCAAATGTAATAAAAGGATAAAAATGCTGGAAGTAGATTAGCTCTAATCCACTTTGTTCTTCACTAATCTTTCTCTAATTAGTTCAAATCTCATTCAAACGTCGCCAAACTTTTGCCAACACCTTAGAAAACCTTAGAAAACATGGATCTTAAGTAAAAAGTGGGAAAAGTGAAGAGGAAGGGGGTTTCATTCTTGGGCCATGAGTAATGTTGAGGAGGGGGAGGTGTTGCCATGGTTTATATGTGCTAAAGCTTTGATCTTTGGGTGTTTGGTGATGGTAGGAGGTGGTTCTATGTTCTTGGGTGCTTTTTCTTGGTTTTTTAATGGATTTTGTGAGTTATCTCACCATCTTATGTGTGTGTATTGTGTGTATATATGTATGTGTATAAATATAAAGTTAAAGTGACCTTAACTAATTAAAGCTATAAACTTTGGATCCCCTTGCTTTTGAAAGCATGTGGCAACTTTATATTGCATAACATCACTCATATTACCTTCTATAACATGTGGTGTGGCTTTAACTTGATCTTTAAATGATTTTTCAGATTGTAAGTTGAATTTGAAATGGATATGGAATGGTCCGTATAGCGATAGTCGTTATAAGCGCATTTTGAATCCCTGAAAGTTTAAAACTTGTTCTATGTGATTGTTTAGGAACATATTGTTATATAATATATATTGGTTGTTCTCTACACCTTATTTTGTGTATGGGGAAGTAAGTAATTGATTTGGAAAGTTATAGAAATTGTAAAACAAAGTTGTGAAAGTTAGAAGTGAAAAGGTCGTTATGGATGCACTTTGAAAATGCCTTGTGTTTGGCTATCTTCAAAGTTAACTTTGAAAGACATCCTAGGGCTTTCTTTGCATTTTTAATAAGTTCTATAAGATTACTTATTTATGGAAAAATACTGAAGTTTAAATAATTTACTAACTTGTGAAATAAAGCTGCAAAAAGTTATGGCGAGAAGAAGGTCGCTATATGAGGACTTTGAAATACCTTGTTTTTGAGAATTTTGTAATTAATTTGAAAGACATCCTTAGGGTTTTATTTGCATTTTTAGTAATTATTATACATGTACTTTTTTATGGAAAAAAGTTGGTTTTGAAAGATTTAAGAACTTGTCAAAAAGGTGGCTAAAGTTGAGTAAAAAGGTATGGCGAGAAGAAGGTCGCTATATGAGGACTTTGAAATACCTTGTTTTTGAGAATTTTTGTAATTAATTTGAAAGACATCCTTAGGGTTTTATTTGCATTTTTAGTAATTATTATACATGTACTTTTTTATGGAAAAAAGTTGGGTTTTGAAAGATTTAAGAACTTGTCAAACAAGGTGGCTAAAGTTGAGTAAAAAGGTGGTTATAAATAAACTTTGGAAATATAACTTGTTTTCGAGAATTTGAATATGATTTTGGAAGATATCCATAGTGGTTTCTTTTCATGGTTTTTTAAGTACCATAAGATTGTACTTACTTCAAAAAATTTGAGTCTTTAATCATTTGTTTAAGTGGTTAAAACTGGTTGCAAAGATCATGTTTTTTTATGTTGTTCTTTGTCAAGGACTTTTAAAAACATTTATAAATGTTGTAGTAAGTTGCTTGAGGCTTTAAGTGTCTGAAAATGATATTTAAATTTGGTATTTTTTCCTACTCTTTTTAAGGATGTTTTATAATATATTTTTCAGTATTTTAAAGTTGGTTTTAAGTTAAACTATATTTTTAATAATTATTTATGAATTTTCAAACTGAAGGGGTTTTATAATATAAAACATGTTTTTTTATTTATTTTCATCAAATTATAAATTAGTTATTTTCTAGTAATATTTTACATAGATATTTAAAACCTATTTATAATTATTTATACATATATCAGTTTTGGAGAAAGTAAGCTAAGTGTTTTATAAAGGAATAAAGGAAGTTTTGGATTATAAGACTTATGTTATAATAAATGTCCTTGGGTGGTTAATTAAAAGTATATTACATTGTTTAATAAGTGTAGATATACTTAGATCTTTAAAAAAATTGTTTTAAAGATAATTTTTGAGTGGAAATGGTTTTGAGTTTGTTGTAATAATGTGTTAATAACATTCATCTTAACCTTTTTTTATTATACGTATGAATGTAAATATATCTTCGAAAAGAATGTTTTAAAGATAAGCATAAATGAAATGGTTTTGGGTTTGCAGTGACAATGCTTAAGTAACATTAGTCTTAAACCTTTTTTGAATAGATTTGTGAATGCACTTAGATCCGTAAAATGGATATTTTAAAGAGAACAACAAGTATGAAATCTTTTGGAAAAAGGTTGAAAAGTAAAGGTTTAAAGTAAGAAATCTTGTTAAAGACTTGTGAATATACTTGTACCATTTGAGATAAGTATATGAATATTTTTGAAGTATTGAATGAGTATAAATGAGTAATAGAAATTGATAAACGGAGATTTTTCAGATAAAAGAAGTTTTTTACTAATAAAAAAGGTTTTAATTAATAAAAGGATTAGTTAAAGAAAAGGGGATTAGAAGTCTCTTATGTGATTTAATTGTGCCTTATGTGACTTAATTATGCTTTGTGTGTTTACCCGTTTGTGGAAAGTATTTAGTCCTGCACTTATCACTAAAAGCCGATGAAGTACACTTATCCATCTATGAGAGTCAAGAATGAAGTGTCCAGGTAGGGCTTTGTTGCAACCAGTGCTCTAACTTATTTGGCTTCACTCTTGACTGAGGGATAGTATAAGTTTAGAAGTTCGGAAACATGCTAAGTATACGAGACTTGGTTTCCATATACGATCGTCTATTTTGACCTGATAGTCAATTAGTCGACTATCGAACTTTCCCTAATTTAACTTAGGAAGTATCTAAAAGTTTCACGGTTTCATACGATTTGAGAACCCCATGGAGGAGCATTGGTATGAAACGTCTCTAGCTATAAGGACTTATTTATACGAGATCCCCTGGAGAGGACTCCTCTTTACATATTGTTCGCTTACTTCTAAAAGAACCAGAATTAAGTTTATCGGAAATTCATAGATTTAGTTTTGAAGAGTCTGGGATCAGTATGTGTTTTACTAACATACGACGGGGTATAACAACTCCATATCTAGAGTATGCTTTCGATATATTATGCACGGGAGTTGATGATACTTAGTTCCATGTAGTTCTATATGTTCGTGTGTAGGGTAGTTGTGTTTGCCTTAATGTATATTCTATTTAGAGATAAATGACGCTCGAAAGGTACTTTCGGACCCTTGTCAGGAGGTTGGCCTCAGTTTATCTAAAGATGTGTCCAACGGAAAATCCATATGCAAATATACCTTAGCGGTTTTAGTTGTACTTTAATATTGTTGTGTCGTAAGATGCAAGCGGCACAGCTATTTTATGATTTACATTCTTTACCCTAAACATTATCTATTATATCAATTTATGTACTTATTAGATGGTGGTTCTTTTTAGAGGAAAACTGTTGTGGCATTCCGTGCAGTCTCAAAAGTATTGTTATGTCGGTTATATATTTATTGAGTTTCTCATACTAGACTTATGTTTGACTCATGGTTTTATATTTTCCTTATTTTCATGGGTGCTCTTTCGAGTAGTATGGAAAAGACAGGTTTTCATTAATGTTCATTGGAGCTCGAGGAGACGAGCTAGATGTTTCACCTCTCATAGTATTCTTACTTCTGCTACATTACTACATTTTATATATCAGCAATTGTAAGGACATGCTGTTATAACTGTCTAGGCTGTCGACAGTATTTAAAGATGTAATTCTAAAATGCAATGTATCTTAGAGTGTCAGTTTGTACTATCTTTTGATATTATATGTTATCATTCTGCTGTAAGATTTTGATATTGTGTTCTCTTCTTTCTTGTTCTATTTTCATTTTCTTTTATTTTACTTAACAGTCTATCTTTTTGGCACTTAGATGCTCGGCAAATGAATATCGTGGATGTATTAATGTCGATATTTAGGGGTTGAAATGGCAGGTTATTACAAACAGGCTTATCGTTTAGGAGATATAACCATTTTAAGTTTAGGCTACTGCTAGCCAGATTAGTAGGTAATTAGTTAAGCCCAAACTTGAGTCCGCTAACTTATTTTTGAATTTTTTCCTAATTGGGACTGATGGAACATATCCAAATCATTTTCCACTTCCCAAAAACAAGTCTAAACCTCTATTAACCTAAATTCCATTAAAAACATCTCTTATTCATAGAAAATCTAGCCAAAACAATTATTAGAAGAGTAATTAGTAAAGGAGATTGTAGATCTATTATTTTGGTTGCTTTGGGATTCAGATTGCTTGTTGTCTATTTTAGATCTAAGGAAGGAATTGGTAATTTTGGATATTAGGTGAGTGATTTATGATCTCTCTCTATTTTATGCTTGTTTATATAATTAAAAATGTTGAAACATTTATAAACTCCAATCTAACTTTAATAACACCTCTATAAATGTTGTATGGATGTTAGTGATTGATGTTTTCACTTGCTTGTATTGCTTTGATGTGTTTGTTAGTGCTTTTTAGTGTAGTTAGGATATGGTAGTCAATTTAGGCAAAACGAGGTCAAAATTGCTCAGAATTGAATGCGAGTTGGGTATATTGTTGAAGGGATTTTTGGAAGCCTACGTTTCTAGTTGGAGGTGGTTTGGAGGAGGTTTGTCTTGTCAAATCATATTGGTGGAGTTTTACAGTTCATGTCGGTAAAGGAGGTTGCTTTAGGACTTAGACTATGAAACTTCGGGAACGGCTTTGGGACAAGGCAAGGAAGGAGTCTAGGGAGTTAACTTCAAAATTTAGTGAAATTCTAAAACTAGATATCGATCTCTTTTGATCGACAACAACAACCTTTTAGACTACTGGAGTGAGCCAAGGGACTTGGGGAGTTAAGATATGGGAAGGAGCTTCAGGCAAGCAAAATAGGAAGTGATCAGGTATGAAGTACTTAGCCAAATATTTGGCTAAGTAATTCATATCGGCACCGACATGAGCCAATTTATGTCGGTAATGACATGAATTGGAGTGGCCAATTTTGGCCAAACTCCTGAGTAATATAGAGGAGGTCCTAGGGATCGTGATGAAGGTGTTCGTTCGTTCAACGTTTGGTTGCGATGTAGTAATGCGATGAAGGATGATCACTAGTGAAAGAAGAAATATGGAGGTGCTTCGATATTATGGCTTCGAGACTTTGATGTGCTGACCATATGACTTATGCAGGATGTCTAGGGAGATTTTAATAGGGATGACTCGAAGGATGAGGGGTCATGATGGTCTAGAAGGGCGAGTTCAATAAGGAGAACTCATGGGTGGAACGAAGAATGAGTTCTACTATGGACAAATGGGAAATGATAGAACAATGATGGATTCAAAGATGGGTGCAAAGGGATAGTTGACACTCAAAGATTTCTGAGGGGTACTCATACAGTAGGAGTATATGGAGATGTCCACCCGCATTTATGCGGGATCCAGATCCTTATGTGGATGGATTATGCTAGACCTAATATGGATGGTCTAGTCCTCAACTCTATGGAGTAGTGGGAGACGAGTACCGAGAAACTGATACTTCTCCATTGGTCTTTGGCTTATGTGGATGCCATTCGAGCCATCCTATATCAAAAGCACGTAGAGTGACAGTGACGATTGCTTGATGGATGTTATGCTTGCTATGATTTCTTTTCTTGTTGTCTGTCAATCTAGGGATGTCACATGATGCAGGTACTATAGATGTTGATACCTAGACACCCCAACATTGTACTTGGGATGTAGTGCACCTTTATGATGATAGTAGAGTAGCATATTATAAATGTTATATGCTAACTATTTGGATGCAGGGACATGTCAGGTACCATTCATATATCTTTGTTTCTTATTATATCAACTTGCATAGTATATTGAGATTCTTTATCACTCACACCAAACTGTTGTTTGACTCAAGGTGTTATGTTTGGCTTCTTATTATTTCAGGTACTCTTAAATGAGTAGATTAGGTAGCATGCTTATGTGGCATGCAACAGCCGTGCGGAGAACGAGCATGATAGTGCTTTCTTGTATTATATATGAACTTACTATTTCTTATTCCACTATGCAACACTGTGCAGCCTAGAAGATGTTTGCTTATTATGATTAGAGATAGTTTATTTTTTGAATTTATTATCAATTATATAAACTCTACTATTATCTTATATAACCTTGTGAACCCGTATACTATGCTATTATGGTTCATTTAATTATTACTGTCTCATATGTTTTATATCTGTGATGATTATTATATTTTATTTGATTCGCTGTGGAACATACGACAGATTCTGTAATTGTTTTCTTTTTTTTTCACCCTTGACAATCGTCCTACATCGATCAGACATCACAGCAACGTACTCTATAGACCCATTGGATGTTGGAGGTGTGGGTCGGTCGTCGCAAATGCAATTAAAACTGCTATGTAAATTATAATATTTAAATTTTATTTTTAGGCATCAACGATGGATATCATTGGATAGGTTATTAAGTTTGCAATTTAACGGTGAAAACGATTTTAAATCCAATTAACTTACTAATAGTTATTACATTTTAAAGGTTGAAATTAAATAAGTTGATGAATGTTAAAGTAGTAGGGGCTTAATTTACTATAAATTATAGATAGCAGCAGCTCACTTTACATTTAAAATAACAAATGAGCATCCGAAGTTAATATTTTATTATTTAATAACTAGATTGAA
Organism: Allium fistulosum; assembly: GCA_030737815.1. NCBI lineage: Eukaryota > Viridiplantae > Streptophyta > Magnoliopsida > Asparagales > Amaryllidaceae > Allium > Allium fistulosum. The sequence continues at coordinate 861,296,979 of CM060905.1, read as the reverse complement.
CTTAGGGAAGTCCATTAAATTTCATAGGTCCATTATGATTTTTTTTTTTTTTTGAAATTTACTCATTTCACCCACTATAAACTAATGTTGTTTAGAGCCGAACGAGAAAAATTGATAGATAATAAAATCTTAATAGTAAACAGAAGTATTTTAGCCCACCTTATTCTATTAATATTGGTGGAGGATACACAAGTTTGCCTGATATCATTAGCAACTAGCAGCGCGTGGCACAGTACCAAACCGTCGTCAAAAACTCTGAACTATTTGTAGACATAAACATAAACATAAAATTGTTTCATTGGAAAATATATAGATACAACAGATAAGTGCTTGTCCACCATACACCTGTCTTTATTCAGATGGCATATATGGAGTGGAAGTTAACAAAAACATCTTCCAAATTTAAAATAAAACTTTAGCCATAAGAAAAGCAGCGTGGGATCTGTACACAAGTTTCATACATGACTTCCACACTTCTCTTTATGGGGTAAGTTTTTACCCGTAAATTTAGAAGACCGTGTACTATTTCTTGGAAGTTAAATTGGTATTGGAGCAGCTGACGGATATGCTCAATTTTAGCAGGAGTTAAAAAATGTTGAAACTTCACAAACCATGATTGAGAAACCAAAATTTATTTGACAATCCCTTTAATATTAACATAATCCTACCTTATGTATATGAGTATATCCTCCACTGATCTCTCTATCTCAAACCAACCATTCACTATACATTATTATCATCGTCAACGTTTCGTTCTCTACCAAATCAACTACACCCTTTCTTATGTCTGTAACACAAAAATACTCCAGCTTAAGCAACAAAATCATTCATCATATGCAATGGTACATTGATGTATTCAAATTCTTCCTCCAAATTCTGAAGACCAACGTCGCAGTTCTGCAATCCTAAAGTCAGAGAAACTCCATTTGCAAACCTACTCATTTCAGTCATTTGATAAGGAACCATCTGCCTTTCATTTTCGTACACACCACCGACATTGTTTTCAATGCGAGGCATCTGTTCGCTCAACTTAAGATTTGTATATCCATCTTTTGCACTTAAGTTCGCATTTGCAATGGAATTTGATTTGCATTCGTCTTCATTCTCTTTGTTGCATTTTGTTTCTTCAAGAAGTTTTGGTGGTTTGTCCGAGGATGAGTTGGATTGGTTTTCGGCATCACCAATTTCTTCTTGGTACATCTCTTCTATCATTGGCTTCCACAGACGAACTCTTGCATTTATGAACCAATTTGCCACCTTTGTTATGAAACATGGATCTAACTAAGTATTTTATTGTAAAGCATCATAGAGAGAAAATGACATCATGAATTGTTGTAATTCTGTTTAGTAGTGTAGAAAATTTCCTTGATACAAAGAAAAGAGGAAAAAAATTGTACCTGCCCTCTTGTTAATCCTGTTTGCTTTGCGAGCATTAGCTTCTCAGAGTCTTTTGGGTAACTACAAAAAACCCACAACAAAAATCATGGAATTATAAAATAAAGATCTTTTAGGAAGTACTACACAACCGAGAATTCTTTCAAAATTAAACAGCTTACGGATGAAGAAAATGCTCGAATAACCAAGCACGAAGAACTGAAACTGAATTTTCAGGCAGTCCCCTTTGTGGCCTCCATACATTTGACTGCATCATACCAAACTGCTGCAGTATTCTTTCTTGCCTTATTTTCTGATCTATGTAGCGAAGGCGAGAAATTCCCACTCCTTTTTCACTTGATCTCATGACTTGTTCTCCTAGCTTTCTCCGAATGCTACTTATTTGAGATGTGATTGCATCTTTCAAGCATCGAAATTGGCTTGAAATTGTTTGAAGTGCTAGTGTTGTGTATGGTTTAGATGACTCTGGTCTAGTTAGTGCATCAAATGATATGCTGATTGTATGTATTTGATTTCTATATTGCTTGTATCTTTGCTCAAGCTGCACAATTTTATTTTTTAGATTAAAACACTTATTTTGAAATGCTATTTAAATTCAAATTTTAGCACTAACTATAATTATAGAACGTTTTTTGTCTTAAATTACAGAAAAATGTAGAACTGTCCATATATGGTGATAGGATGGTTTAACCATTTTTGATCTATTATAACATCAACAGTTTGTGTTTTAACAGAAAAAAAAAAACTATGTTCGATCTTTTGAGTTTAGGAATATGCACCTGATCAACCATAGTCAGTAGCTTCTCCACTTTACACTGTAGCTCTTGCTTCTCCAATATTGATATCTCATTAGAAGAATTATTCATATAATCTTGAGTATTGTACAATACCTTAGCATCATGATTCGATCCTTTATCAGCATCCTTTCTTTTCTTGTTACAACTCTGAACATTAACAAGTTCATCAAGCAGTTGTTGAGCTGCCTTCAAATACTTCAAATTACGAAAATAACTCGAATGTTTTGGAGTTTGCATATCTAGGCTAAAAGACGTCGCATTTGTTTGTCCTGAAGATAAATCTAAAGAGTTCAAGCAATGAAAATTCCTGGAAATGTTTGGTAACATAGCATTACTATTATGTCCTCTTGACATGAACGGGTCTTGCAGGTATAATTCTTGTTGGGGTAGAGTAGTAATTGCTGATGAATCTGCGTATGGAGCTGAAGATACGAAGTTAACATAATGCATATTTTCTTGAACAGAGGATTCCTGATATGGGATTTGACTTGAATCTCTTACATAAATATTTGGTAAGCTGTCTTCTCTTTGGTTGATGTCAGGATATAATGTAGCCATTTTCTTGCCTTCTCTAGAGTAATTAGCAATAAAAAACTCTAAAAATAAAAAGAGAAAAAAGGATTAGTAAACAGGTGTACACTTATATGAAGCATTCCCTGGTAGAACTGAAGATAGTTTGCAAATTTATAACAACAACATATTTTATCTTTCTTGACAAAGTAGGCTAACTAATAGAAGAAGAAAAACTATAAGAATTAAGCATGCTAACATAATTTCTTCGACAAAAATAATTAATTTTCAAGCTAAGATACATGTAGTCTTCTATATTTGTTGGATTTACTCAAACTTCTTTCGTTTCATATTTTAAATCAGTGATGCAAAAAACACGACCCATGTTAATCATCAAATTCAAACATCTTATACTACAATATTTAAGACATGTACTATAAATCAGCTTAAAATTATTCATACCTCGAAGAAGAAGGAATTTAAGGATACGAGGAAGATGACAATGATTTATAAATTTAGATATAGATGTTTAAAATACAAAATGATTACCGAATTTAAGATGAGAGAAGAAAAGCAAGAATTTCTCTGAAGGGAATACTCCCAATATGGAGACAATAAGCTAATCCCAAGAATTAAAAAACAACAAGCTCTTTTCATATGGGCATGGGATTAAAGAATATTTATAAACTATGCATATCGTCTACCTAATATTTTCTATAGTATAGACTTGTTTAATAAAATCTTGCAATTATTTAATCTTTTAATATTCTTTCTTTGTCTCACTCAACAGAATATCGCCATCACCATACATTGTTTTCCTCTCCTCTTTACTTCACTTTTTGTCAAAGTATGCAATGAAATTAAAGTTATATATATATATCTTGTGTACTCATTGTATGTTAGGGTTGGTATTATTGTTGTAGTTAAGTTATGGTATATTCTAATTCTAACCACTGGTTGTTGAACCTAAGGCTTGGAATAAAAATAATAATTATACTAGCTTCTTGTTGTGAGATCAATTAGACTTCATTCATAAGTTTGTGCTTATGTATCTATCCAATCTATTTTCATTGATCATAGATTCAAGTTCTGAAATCAAACAGATATAGATGTACTTCTTATGATCAAAGTAAAAAACAGTTTAAAAAAGAAGAATGATTGACATAGTATAGAATAATTGAAATAGAGGATATGCAAGTATAACATAGGTTTTGGAATAACTACTCCATTCTAGTGCATCATATCAAAAAACTTTTTAGAAAATTGGGCAATTTCCTTATTAGCAATGATACATTATCACTTTCTCCAGCTTTTAGTGGCCCCATTATAAGAATGGATGCCCATTCTGTTTGGCTTTAATTGATGCTTAGCAAATAAACCATTAATTTTGTTTATACATATAAAGATTCTTTTCGAGATACTGATTTCTTTTCAAGTACCTGTAGTAAGTATGTATAGACACACAAAAAACTAGACAATGGTATAGGCACACACATGCGCAAACAAACAAACAAGAGAGGGGAGGAGGAGGAGGAGGAGGAGGAGGGAGAAGGAAAAGAAAAGGAAAAAGGGGAGAAAAGCGCCTAGATCATAATAAACATAAAACTGATTCCTTTTAGAGAAAAGAAGAAGTTGGATTACTTGGGAATTTAATAAAATTGCAGGAAGGCAAATTTTACGAACAGATTGTGAGAAGCATCATGGATGATGGAACTATGAAATTTAATATATATTGAACTTGTGCATTATGTTAATCTCCGTACTCTATCATAAACTTATCAAAGAAATATGTTCCGTAATTGACTTTTAAGTGCAGTTGTTTAGAAAGTAAAATCTGAACAAGTAACGTAATGAATGTAATGTATAGCTCATAAGTGGAAACAATAGTGCGATTGTTATCATTTAGCATTGCAATTATTGGGTTCAATTATGTTAATTATACTGTGCTTTCAATTATTGGGTTCAATAAGTAGAAAAGCGCCTAATCAAATTAAAATCAATCGTAAGTACCCATAAAAAGAAAGTGGTGGTCATCACCTTGATCATATTAATTTTCCCATCAAGATATGTTAAAATATTTGCATCATTCATTGATAATAATTTTAGTAGGATTTAGTTTTCAAGAGTCATGGAGTTGACAAATGCAAGAGAGTTTAATCTTCCATGCTTGATTTAGCATGGGGAGGAATGCTATAGGATACGCATTTCCCAAAGTTACCCGTGACTGTGTGGAAATGGCCCAAACAATAAAGGACCTTCCGGACGGCCGCCGACAGCTCCGTCGTTAAATTTTTCAACGATTTTCGACAGCCCTTTATTTTAAATATTTTAATCTACCACATTATTCTAACTTATTAATTATTGAATTTGAAATTTGTTTAAAAATACAAATTTAATAACTAAAAATTAAAAAAGATATTTTTATTCAATTTTAAGACGGTTTGTGATTAATTAAGTATTTTCGATAATATTTTGTTGTGTATTTCGATATTTAACTATATTGAAAATTGAACTTAAACGATCAATCTATGTAACTTTCAGTCTGTCCATTATACAGCTTTGGTGAAATTTATGATGCATATCAGTTTTATGAATTTAAATATATTTTTTAACCATTGTGTAACTAATTATGAATTTTTAAATATATTTAATATTATAAATTCAATTAAAAGAAAACGTTCGATGGAAAAATAAAGTTTTTGAATCTTATGTCGATCAAAACTATTTTGGATATACTTCCAAAATATGATGAAAAATTAAATAAATTTAGGGTGTCGATCTTGATTCTCAAATTTATAACCGTTCGTCTATATTCGGACAAAAAACTTTCGTTCGAAGGTTAAACGATCTTCAAACGAGACGAAATTCGGGTAAAATATACTTTATAATATATTTATCCAATCCGTATGGCGTGAATCGAAAAAATAGAAATTAAAATTAGACTCAAAATATATCATTTTCCAAGGAGTTGTATAACACTTAATATATATTGTTAAGGCAACTTCGATTAAAATGACATGTTTGGAGTCAGAAAAAATTTGTGTCTTTTTTTTAAAATCCAACTGTACGGAATGGATAAAACATAATATAAAATATATGGTTTGAATTTTGTCTCGTTTGTAGATCGTTTGACCTTCGAACAAAAAGTTTAATCTAAATTTAGATGAACGACTATAAATTTGAAAATGAAAATTGATACTTTAAACCTGTTTATTTTTCTTTCATATTTCGAACGTGTACTCAAAATACATTAGATTGACATAAGATTCAACAAATTTTTTTTTTTACCAAATATTTTATTTTATATGGTTTATTATTTTAAATACATTTAATTCACAATTAATTATCAAATCGTTAAAAAGGTATTGTGTAACGTATAAAAATAACCTTTTTAATTTTTAGAAACAAATGTGTGTTATTGTAAAAAAATTAAATTTTTATAATAAATTAAATTAAACTTAATTTATTTTAAATAGGGAGAAAATATAAATTAATATATTAAATAGCCATCGGAATAACTGTTGTCTCTTATAGCGTGGGGACTCCTCTTTTGTAGCGCATGTTTGTGTGTGTGTGTGTGTGTTGGGACACACAATCGATGATACAATGAATCTCAATCATTATATTGCCCCTCTAGTTTCAGCTCTATATGTGAACACAATGAGATCTAACGGTCCAGATCTTTTGTGTTTAATTTTATCCCCAAATAGCACCTCCTTCCCCCTCTCCCTCCTCCAAACACACATATATGCCAGGATCGGTTACACCTCATTCCTATTGCACCTCTATTCTCCTTGATTTCAACTACAAGTTCCGATTTAAATAATATATGAGGTAGCAAGAGAGAGAAGGTATATTATTTAAATCGGAATGTGTGATTGAAATCAGGAGGAAATTGATGTGTAGTAGAAATGAGGTATAGCTGATCCTTGTCTATATGTGTGTGTTAGCCAAAAAGGTTAGGGCAGTTGGTTGATTGTCTGGACTACGAGACCAAAATTCGCATGTTTGAATCCAAAACTAACAACCCTGTAACAATTACTTGGACCGTGTGTTTGGCAGGCACATATTTGCCTAGAGTTTTGAGCGAAGCTTGGCTCTCTAGGCGATTCACACACGTACACAGTTGGACTCCCCTATTGTCGAGAGCTCAAGTATAAAATTGTCCTATTGTTCTAGTCAAGATTTGTCACTTTGTTTATTTATTCAAGCACCATACACCATGTGATCTACATGGCTGTCTCCTTATATCCAAGAATATCTTGATTCTAAGGGCAAAGTTAACTCAGTTGGATAATGGTATGAACTGTAAGATCAAATGTCATGTGTTTGAATTCTAAAACCGACAACCTTGTAATAAGTATCAAAGTATGTGGATGTCAGACATATTATCTCTTAGATTTTACTGAAGGAACTGTGCCAACACACAGCAGTTTAAATGAGTTAATTTCAAAAAAATACCATTATTGGATCTTATTGGGCCTATGAAATCTAAATTAATTTAGATCTTATCTAAATAATTTTGAATAAAATCTATATTTTATTTAGTTAAGTTACACAAATGGTTAGATTTTATTTATATATAGTATATAATGTATATATGTGTATAAAGTACACATATACGTGTATAGTGTACGTGCAACATATAAATGTATACATAGTTTAATGTGCATGTATCTAATTGACGGGATTTACACTGTAATAGACACATTCGCCCTTTTACGTACATATTTGTTGTTTGTATTTATTTTGTTACAAACATATATAACATTTGTATATCTAATTATGTTTATTAAAAAATTGACCAATTCAAAAGGATTTAAATTAATATCTAAAGATGTTTTAAATTTAAAAACTGATGTAGATCAAGGAGGAAAAAATTCAATTTCAAGTTTAAATTCAGATTTGAAATGTTAATATACATATAGATGTATGTATGTACGTACGTATTTATGTATATGTATATGTGTATGTGTGTGTATGTATAATTTTTTTAACAAACATTTAAAACATATTATATGTAAATTTAAATTTTATTTATAAAATGTTAATTATTAAAAATAAATAACAGAAGTTTAAAAATTAACTTTTTTCAATCCAAACATTTTATAAAGTAATATAATTTTTTATTAATATAAATCTTGGTGGATTTATATATGATAATTTTTTTAATTATGAAATCCGTATTGATTTTATAACAATTTTAAAAAAAATTATAAATCCGTAGGGATTTATAAAAAATTGTTTTTTAAAAATGTATATTAACTTTAAAAGTTTTAAAATATTTATAAATTATAAATCATGTTTTATAATTATATGTATATATTCAAAAAATATAATAAATATATATGGATATATATGGATATATATATATATATAGATAAATGTTTAAGAAATATGTATAACTACATAATAATACTAAAATTTTATTTAACTTATAATTATTAAAAGTCATTTTAATATTCAAAAATGTTTTTTGTTTATTTAAAATGGCTGAAAGTGTGTACATATATATATACATATATAATTTGAATGCACAAACGTTTTGTAGTTTTTTTAATGTATATTCTTGTAAAATCAGACAGCAAATATATATATATATATATATGTAAATTCGTGATAAATAGAGATTAATTTACACTTGTATATTGACATAGATGAATGAATATATAACAGAAAATAGACTAGAAATTACTAATGTTGTAGCCTTGAATGTGCACCTTGAATGTTGAATTCAAAACTCCTTAGATTTAATATTTACTCTTCCATAAATGTAGCTAACTGAAGAGAACACCGCATCTCTGACATAGATTTAATTTGATTTAAGTTTTATTTGGAAATGAAGGAGGAGGACCCTTATGCTTGTGGCTAAGAGAGGTGAGGGTGGAGGCTAAAAGTTTAAAGTTAAAATGAGACAGGATGGATGGTTCAAATGGTTAATAGGAATGAGTAAAAAAAGAGATCCGGATTTTCTTATTTAGCTCTTCCCGTTGCCAATTCAAAGGCAAATATTTCAAACAAATATCATCTCTCCCCACCACATGTATGACCAACCATATACGGGCTAATAGGACTCGTATGAAATTCCAAATCCAATCAACATTTTTACATTTTAAATCCAATTTAAATGTTTATCGCTATCATATATCGATACGTATATATATAACTATTATATACTTTATTAAATACTGAAATAAATCAAATAAAATTTAGTAATTAATATTTCATGAATATTAACTAATTTAATTAGATTATCAAAATTTTAATTTAACTCGTGTGGTATTTTGGAATATTCAACACTACGGTTGTGTAGCTCAATGGTGTAAATCTAATCAGCGATTAATATCGAACAATTCAAATATTAACGTTCACACATTACCTTAGCTAGTGATATGGCAGTTTGGCTAAATTTATCGCTTACAAATTTTTCAGTAAAATCCAATATCACTATTTTAAGCGGTACCTCATAGTAATGATTATTTACATCAATTCACTTCATTAAAACTATATCACATTAGAGTTTAGGGAATTTGGTTTTGGTCAAAATTCTTGCATCATCCACATTCACAAAGTCCTTGGTTCAATAATAATAGTTATTACTAGCCAAAGTGCTTTGGTCATCGACTTTAATTTTTATTGACTATAGTAGACCATGATACTAACATTATATAACCAAGGAGACGAATTCTCTATTGAATAGTATTTCACTTCCAATTATTTAACTCAGACCTTACTATAGTCATTCCATGTAGGTTGTGCCATGATTTAACTATAATCAAAGTGAAGTGTCCACATTGAAGTTCAATGATATTCTTAAGTCAAGAGAACTGTGTAATATCATCACTTCGATATTCTCTATTTGACATTAGTTATTGACCAATAGAAAACTATTAATTGATCCCATAGCTATTCAATAACTATCAATACATGATCCCTTGGTGTCCCCAACAACCATAAGTAATACACTACCCAAAATTTGAAGAGCGTTACGCACTCTATTATCAATGGATGTATTTATATCCTATCACGAAACATCTTAACTAGGAATATTCAAAATAATACGCTATTTTTAGTATGATAAATATCTCATGATTACAACATATTGTGATTACTACCACATAGCATATCATTTAAGGATTTTCTATTAAATACTTAAGTTAAAAAATTAATTAACATATCACAGCATGACAAGTATATAATTGAAAGAAAACACTTCTTTTCGAATGAGATTTTATTTAATTTACAATAACTTTATTGATCTCCAACTTGCACTTGAGGCTAATTATGGAATCTCGATTTCATTCTTAGATCGGTTTTCTAAGAACCGACTGAGCTAGGCCCTTCATGAATGAATTTGCTATGTTTTCTTTTGTATCTACTCTTAAAATTACAACTTCTTTCTTCTCCACAAATTCTTTAATGAGGTGGAGCTTTAAAAGAACATGTCTTGAATTTTTTTTGTCCTCTAGGTTCCCTTGCGATCTACATTGCATCATTGTTGTCACAAAACAATGTCATTAAATCTTCCATGTTGGGAATCACTCTAGCTTACTCATAAATTTGCATATATATATACCACTTCTTTAGCTACTTTTTTGAGGGCGATATACTCGGCCGCCATTGTGGAATCGGCTACTATTTCTTATTTGAAGCTTTTCCAACTAACGAAGCCTACAGTTTAAGGTAAAAATGTAACCCGATATGGACTTAGTATCATCGATATCACTTTGGAAGATGGAGTCTGTATACCCCTTCATAAGGATGTCTCCTGTGACTCCCCACTCCGAGACCTACATTAGCAAAGAGTATTACTAGGTAACACCGTCTGCTAATGCGGAGAATAGATGTGGTTAGGAGCGACCATCTATAGCCTTGCCTTAATTACCTACTGAATACGTCGAAAAGGTAGCATATATCTATTTTTCTCAAGTGGATCGACACATCCAATAAATACTTAACACAAAGCCATAGGTGGCTGAAGGATCTATCAGAACAAATATAACAACTCAAATGTAATACACATCACAGAACAGAAGATCAACATTTACACATATCCAGACACATTACAGAGTTTACAAAATGATACGTGACAAGTGGTAAGGCAAACCACAATATACATACGAGTCAATAGAGTATATATATATATATATCAGATTTACAAACAAAAAGGACTACACAAAAAGCTATAACAAAAAGAAGCTAGAGGAGTAGTCCATGTGGAAGCAAAATAGGCTAAGTCCAAAGTACCTAACCTGAAACATCTCGGTCTGACCCGAGTATAAAATACACGGGTCAGTCTAGCTAAATAAATCAGTTAGATAACTAAATGATAATGAACATACAAGATCATAAAGTACCACAATTATCTCCAAAAGAGATATCCAAATCATATATCATAAGATGAATCAAAACAAGCCGCATAACATCGGCAATTCAAATAGACAAAGGATATCATATCCCAAAATAAGGAATAATATTACTCCCACTTAGGAGATATTCCAAAACTCGCCATATCGGCAATCACAAGCATAAATGGAAACATATCCAAAAATCAATGCAACATAGCAAAGAATAGTGCCCACATAGGCAATATAAATTTCCACGGGGTAGTCGCACTCATATCGTGTGGTTCCATGTAACCATCACCGAAAGGCGCTACTCAAGGGAAATATAATAATAAAACATCAGGAAGTCGCACGTGCTAAGACCAGAGTCTTTATGCCAAGTACTGTTGATTTAGTGGTATCATACGCCCAGGGGCGATACACACCAAGGCTCTACTCCCACATAGGAGCAGTTGTCCACATAGACAAAGCCAATATAATACTCCCACATAGGAGTAATTGTCCACATAGACAATCAATGACTCACATAGGTCCAGCACTGGCCGCCGAAGCTAATGTGTCATAAACTCTTGGAGAGGAACCCGAAAAATGTTAACGTGAGTTCCATGCCCCACGTTCGCACTAAACGGTTTACTAACCGTTAGTCAACTTCACACTCGAAGCAGTATAAAGTTCACCTCATCTCACCGGTAAACCTGGCCCAAAGGTCAAAACGGTCAAACGAATAGATTAGGAATTAACTGAAAAGATGAACGCATGTGTTCATAGCACGCATTTTATCTAATCATTTAATTCTCCTCCCTCTTCACTCGAAGTGCAAAGTTGTGCGTGTGTTCTAAATAGAAATTATAAATTGGAGAAACGAGACAATTTGAAAAGATTATTTTATAAAAACCCGTGAATGAAATCTAAAAAGAAGCCATCAAAATCAATCATGAATGATAACAACAAACCAAGTCGACAAAAATCGATAAACAGTGAAACTTCAACCAAAAATAGGCAATTAGGCAGAACTGGGGAAACCAGACGTCTGGGGGTCAATTCAGACGTCTGGTTTTGGCCTCTGAAAAATTCCAAAAAAGCCAACCAGACGTCTGGTACGTCAAACCAGACGTCTGAAACAATCCAGACGTCTGGGTGTTTATCCAGACGTCTAGTTTTGGTTTCTGGAAATATTCCAGAAACCCTACCAGACGTCTGACATTGCAAAACAGACGTCTGACCACCATTCAAACGTCTGAAACTCTAGTTCAGACGGCTGAAAATAGTTACTGCCCCTTTTCTTCTATCTGCCATATGTTTATTTTCACTCCAGGTCTAAACCAGACGTCTGAGCTTGGCCTCCAGACGTCTAGTCACCTAGTCTGGGCAACAATTTGCCTAGGCCAAAGTGGCCAAAACATATCGGAACAAACCAATCCAAAACAAAAGCAATGAACATGAATAGGGGTTAGGAATTCATACCCAACCACAGCAAAACGATAGACTTAGATGTGAGTTCCAAAAACTCACCTTTTTAACTCGAAAACAAAGGTAAGAGGCACGAACACAAGAAGAAGATTAACCACTCTTCACTTCAACTCCACAGGCTTCAATCTAAGCTCAAAACAACCATTTCCTAAATTAGGGCTTAGGAAATTTCTGAAATATGAAGAGGAGAAGAGATGGAGAAGATGAAGATGGAGCTTACCTTAGCTTCTACTTCAATTTGGAGCAAGAATTTGGAGTTTGCAATTGGATCTAGAGTTTGGCAATTCTAATTTCCCATTCCTCTCCCCATTTTCAGTTTTGATAGAGAAAAAGAAATGAATGAGCTAATGAATGAAGAGAGGGCTGAGCTAGGGTATAAAGATAGAACATCGGGTTGAACCCAAACCCAAAACCCAATAGAAAAAGTAGCCAAATTCGACTTACTCCAAACATATCGAAGCTATACTTAAAAAGATCGCAAACGTCATTTCGGACTCAATGGAAGTGGTCCCGAGTCCTAATTCGGTCGTTTGAAAATTGTAACATTTCGGACTTAAATCTGACTAACGACGTTATATTCAAACAAAACATTTAAATATAAAATCGTAAAATATGCGGGTTGTTACAGATCTCCCCTCCTTAACAAAATTGCATCCACGCAATTTCTAGAGAAGAATTTGCAACAACTACATACTTACATCCAAAAGGAAAGAAAATAAGCTTGAGATAAAAAGATATTCTCACTGTTTCTAAGCAAAGATAGAAAACCCGGGTAGGATTGCTCGATAAACTCTCTGGTTTCCCAAGTACAGTCATTGGGATTAGCAGACCATTGAACTTTAATAGCGGCACGTCCTTGTTTCGAAGGTGTCTCACCTCCGTGGCAAGTACGCGAATAGGCTGCTGTACAATAGATAAGTCTGGTGAGATCTCAACCCCTTGCAAATCAGGAGAGTCGTTAACAGAATCTGATTCTCGGAGACACTTCCGAAGCTGAGAGACGTGAAACACGTTGTGAACTCCGGATAGATGAGTTGGAAGTGAAACTCTATAAGCCACAGGGCCAATACGTTCAGTAATAGGAAATGGTCCTACAAAGCGAGGAGCCAATTTCCCTGTCACACTGAAGCGCATAACCCCCTTCAAAGGAGAAACACGAATAAAGACAAGATCACCAACCGAGAACTTGAGAGGCTTCCTACGGTTATCCGCGTAGGATTTCTGGCGGCTTTTTGCCTCTTTCATTCTCGGACGAATAAGAACAATCTTCTCAGAAGAATCAAGAACAAAATCTGGGCCAAGAATAAGCTTCTCCCTAGATTCCAACCAACATGAAGGTGATCGACATGGCCTTCCGTATAAGGCTTCGAAAGGAGCCATACCGATACTAGACTGAAAACTATTGTTGTAGGAGAACTCTACAAGGGGTAAATGATCCTCCCAACTACCTCCAAAATCAAGAATACAAATACGGAGGAGATCTTCCAAGATACGATTCACCCGTTCAGTCTGTCCATCAGACTGCGGATGATAAGCTGTGCTGAAATTAAGCTTTGTTCCCAAAGCTTGCTGAAGACTCTTCCAAAAATGACTGGTGAATAAAGGTTCATGGTCACTGACAATCGAACTAGGAACACCGTGAAGTCTCACGATTTCCTTGATAGATAACTTAGCCAAAAGAGAAGCGGTCCGAGTGGACTTAATCGGAATAAAGTGAGCGGACTTGGTCAATCGATCAACTATGACCCAAACAGAAGTGTGGCCCGACCTCGATCGAGGTAGACCATCAATGAAATCCATCGAAATCTGATCCCAATTCCACAATGGAATCTCTAACGGCTGAAGAAGACCAGAAGGGCGCTGATGCTCGGCTTTAATACGTTGACAAGTCATGCAATTGCTCACATAACTTGCTACATCGCGCTTCATGCCTTCCCAATAATATAAGCGACACATGTCGGCATACATCTTGCTAGAACCAGGATGAATGGTATACTTAGAACGATGACAATCGTCAAGAATGTCACGCCTAAGTGCAGGATCAGAAGGCACAATAACCCGGTTCTTCTTGCGAAGGCACTGATGAGAATCAATACTGTAATCCAATGACGTCTCATCACTGGATCCAGTCTCACAAAGCTGAATAAGATGCACAAGATCGGGATCACGCCGCTGAGCATCGGCAATACGATCCAATAGAGAGGGTCGAGCTTCCAAACTGAATAATGCTACCGAAGAATCAGAGGATGAAGCTCGATCACGAATATCACAAAAAGATAGAGTCTCAAGAATATCCCATTCGGCAAGCATCATAGAAACAACAGCCGAATGTCTACGGCTAAGCGCATCAGCAACACGATTTTCCTTACCAGGGGTATATTGGATATCAAAGTCATAGGAGGCAAGAAACTCGAGCCAATGTTGTTGCCTCATATTGAGTTCCTTATGAGTGAACAAATATTTCAACAATTTATGATAGGTATAGAGAATGAAGCGCTCGCCTAATAAATAGTGTCGCCAAATCATCAAGGCGAAGACAATGGCGGCTAACTCAAGATCATGAGTGGCATAGCGAACCTCATTCGGACGCAGTTGCCTAGAAGCATAAGCAACTACCCGATCTTTCTGCATAAGCACGGCACCGAGACCACTACCACAAGCATCGGTGTAGACAACAAGATCATGATTCCCCTTAGGAACCACGAGAATAGGAGCATTAGTGAGAAGTTCCTTTAATGTCTGAAAGGAAGCTTCACACTTGTCGGACCAAATATAACGAATGCCTTTCCGAGTAAGGCTGGTGAGAGGAAGCACAACACGAGAAAAATCCTTAATGAACCGACGGTAATAACCCGCCAATCCAAGGAAACTACGAATCTCATGAATATTCTCAGGCCTCTTCCAATTTTGAATGGCTTCGATCTTTGAGGGATCGACAGAGATGCCGTCGGAAGATACAACATGGCCTAATAATTTAACCTTATTCTCCCAAAAATGGCATTTGGAGAATTTGGCTTTTAGCTAATGGTGACGAAGAGTACTCAAGACAATTCTCAAGTGATTAGCATGCTCGGCCTCAGACTTAGAATAAACAAGAATGTCGTCAATAAACACAAGAACGAACTTATCGAGATATTCTCGGAATACCCGATTCATAAGATCAACAAAGAAAGCCGGAGCGTTCGTCAAACCGAACGGCATAACGAGCCACTCGAAAGAACCATATCGAGTGCGGAAAGCTATAAGGGGTATGCTATCTTCCGCGACTCGGAGCTGCTGAAAACCAGTGGCAAGGTCGAGCTGAGAGAAGACCTTAGCGCCACTCAATAGATCGAACATATCATCGATCCTCGGCAAAGGATACCTATTCTTGATGGTCAACTCGTTAAGCTTGCGATAGTCGATGCAGAGCCTAAGAGTTCCATCAGACTTCTTCACGAAGACGACCGCGGTACCCCACGGTGAAAAAATGGATTGGATCAACTGTTTGGACTCAAGCTCTAAAAGCTGCATCTTGAGTTCCTCATTTACTTTTGTAGAAATCCTTGTGGGAGGACGCCCAACTGGCTTCGCGCCTGGAATGAGATCAATGCGGAACTCGATCGCCCGCTTGGGTGGCAAACCCGAAACCGGCTCAAAAACATCAAAGAAGTCACAAACAATCAGAATACGAGATATATCATCATCATCTCGTGAGTCAAGAGAATATAAAGCCATTTCGGAATTATCCACATTACGAAGAACAAGTGATAGCTGCGTAGACGAATCTGGATGTCGAAGATATAAAATTCTTTCAGAACAAATAATCCTAGCATCGTATCTCACTAGCCAGTCCATACCCAAAATCATATCAAAATCCAAATAAGAAATAACATGCAGATTCGCACGAAAAGAAAAGCCACATAAAACAATCTCAACATCATCACAAAGCATGCTAAGGGTTTCAGACCCCCCAATAGGATTCGCAATCCTCAACGAAGTAATCATACAAGAAACATCTAAAGACAAATCATCGACGAGCGTCTTCGATACGAATGAATGCGAAGCACCCGTATCGAAAAGAACTCGAATACTATGGCCATGAAATAAAATAGAACCTTCCAAAATAGATGGAGATATACCTTTGGGCTGAGAAGGACCTCCAGAAGCCTTAGCAACATAAAGCTTGCCAGACTTAGCACTAGCAGGAGCAGTAGGGCAAGTGGAAACACGGTGACCTTCCTTCTTGCAATAATGACAGAAGAGAGGCTTAGGACAAGCTCGAATCATATGATCAGGAGAACCACAATTGAAACACTTTCGAATGGAAGGTGTTCCAGCAGATTGAGAGTTAAAACCAGATTCAACCGGCTTCTTCTTCTTAGAAGGAAGAAATCCCTGCTTATTAAAGGGAAACTTCTTCTTATTGGGGTTCTTGCGAACCTCAACATCATCACCACTATCACACTCCTTCTCGATGGCCTCAAGATGAAGTGCCGAATCAACCAACTCCTCAAAAGAAAGTTTAAGCTGGAGCATTAAGGACTTCTTAAGATATTTCTTAAGACCAGAAACAAACTTCAGATTCTTCTTATAAGAAGTGCTAATGAATTCAAGACCATACTTAGATAAGGCCTCGAAAGATGCAACATAATCAGAAACGGAAGACTTCCCTTGCTTCAACTCAAGGAAGCGACGGGCTAATAAAACTTTCTCAGATTCAGGAACGAATTTGAGTTCGAAGCGTTCCCGGAACTGAGTCCAAGAAAGAACAGACTCATCAAGTTCAGATATAAGAAGCTCGTACCAATCAAGGGCACGCTCTTGCAATAAGCTAGAAGTTACAAGAACTCGATCATGGTCAGAAAGATCCATGCGAGAGAAGATACGTTCACATGTGCGAATCCAAGCTTGAACTTCAAGAACGGACTCAGAGCCTTTGAATGGCTTTCCACCAAAATGAGAAAAATCACTGCACAGACGTGCAAAGGCAGACTTGCGTGGAGGAGATGCACGAATAGGAGCTGGAGGTTGAGTGCTCCTAAATAACTCCATGAACTGATCAGTAGACATATAAACGCCGTCCGGATGCGAGCCACTGGATTGCCCAGCATCCGAGCGTCGTCCTCTGCCTCTTCCTGCCATTAGCTGAAAGATAAGATGAGAAAAGATTATTCAAAAGGCAGATATTATTAATTCAATTATGG
The DNA here is from genome assembly GCA_030737815.1 of Allium fistulosum. NCBI lineage: Eukaryota > Viridiplantae > Streptophyta > Magnoliopsida > Asparagales > Amaryllidaceae > Allium > Allium fistulosum. Next base: position 861,279,276 of record CM060905.1, on the reverse strand, counting down.
GATACTACGGAATAAAAATGCATTCCTAGACGTATTCTCAAAATTCTATCTACCCCAAAGGCACGGTGATTCAAAGATTCATAACATTCGTAATCCACTTTGATGTACCGTAATATGTGTCTCTGTTCTATGTTTATCATATTTTGTTCTGAACTCATCTCTGATACCAAGCTGTGACGCCCCACTCCGAGACCCACATTAGCAAAGAGTATTACTAGGTAACACCGTCTGCTAATGTGGAGAATAGAGCTGGTTAGGAGCGACCATCTATAGCCTTGCCTTAATTACCTACTGAATACGTCGACAAGGTAGCATATATCTATTTTTCTCAAGTGGATCGACACATCCAATAAATACTTAACACAAAGCCATAGGTGGCTGAAGGATCTATCAGAACAAATATAACAACTCAAATGTAATACACATCACAGAACAGAAGATCAACATTTACACATATCCAGATACATTACAGAGTTTACAAAATGATGACAAGTGGTAAAGCAAACCACAATATACAGACGAGTCAATAGAGTATATATATATCAGAGTTACAGACAAAAAGGACTACATAAAAAGCTATAACAAAAAGAAGCTAGCGGAGTAGTCCATGCGGAAGCAAAATAGGCTAAGTCCAAAGTACCTAACCTGAAACATCTCGGTCTAACCCGAGTATAAAATACACGGGTCAGTCTAGCTAAACAAATCAGTTAGATAACTAAATGATAATGAACATACAAGATCATAAAGTACCACAATTATCTCCAAAAGAGATATCCAAATCATCTATCATAAGATGAATCAAAACAAGCCGCATAACATCGGCAATTCAAATAGACAAAGGATATCATATCCCAAAACAAGGAATAATATTACTCTTACTTAGGAGATATTCCAAAACTCGCCATATCGGCAATCACAAGCATAAATGGAAACATATCCAAAAATCAATGCAACATAGCAAAGAATAGTGCCCACATAGGCAATATAAATTTCCACGGGGTAGTCGCACTCATATCGTGTGGTTCCATGTAACCATCGCCGAAAGGCGCTACTCACGGGAAATATAATAATAAAACATCAGGAAGTCGCACGTGCTAAGACCAGAGTCTTTATGCCAAGTACTGTTGATTTAGTGGTATCATACGCCCAGGGGCGATACACACCAAGGCTCTACTCCCACATAGGAGCAGGTGTCCACATAAACAAAGCCAATATAATAATCCCACATAGGAGTAATTGTCCACATAGACAATCAATGACCCACATAGGTCCAGTACTGGACGCCGAAGCTAATGTGTCATAAACTCTTGGAGAGGAACCCGAAAAATGTTAACGTGGGTCCCATACCCCACGTTCGCACTAAACGGTTTACTAACCGTTAGTCAACTTCACACTCGAAGCAGTATAAAGTTCACCTCATCTCATCGGTAAACCTGACCCAAAGGTCAAAACGGTCAAATGAATAGATTAGGAATTAACTGAAAAGATGAACGCACGTGTTCATAGCACGCGTTTTATCTAATCATTTAATTCTCCTCCCTCTTCGCTCGAAGTGCAAAGTTGTGCGTGTGTTTTGAATAGAAATTATAAATTGGAGAAACGAGACAATTTGAAAAGATTATTTTATAAAAACCCGTGAATGAAATCTAAAAAGAAGCCATCAAAATCAATCATGAATGATAACAACAAACCAAGTCGACAAAAATCGATAAACAATGAAACTTCAACCAAAAATAGGCAATTAGGCAGAACTGGGGAAATCCAGACTTCTGGGGATCAATTCAGACATCTGGTTTTGGCCTCTGAAAATTTCCAGAAAAGCCAACCAGACGTCTGGTACATCAAACCAGACGTCTGAAACAATCCAGACGTCTGGGTGTTTATCCACACGTCTGGTTTTGGTTTCTGGAAATATTCCAGAAACCCTACCAGACGTCTGACATTGCAAAACAGACGTTTGACCACCATTCAGACGTCTGAAACTCTAGTTCAGACGGCTGAAAATAGTTACTGCCCTTTTTCTTCTATCTGCTGTATGTTTATTTTCACTCCAGGTCCAAACCAGACGTCTGAGCTTGGCCTCCAGATGTCTGGTCACCTGGTCTGGGCAACAATTTGCCTAGGCCAAAGTGGCCAAAACATATCGGAACAAACCAATCCAAAACAAAAGCAATGAACATGAATAGGGGTTAGGAATTCATACCCAACCACGGCAAAACGATAGACTTAGATGTGAGTTCCAAAAACTCACCTTTTTAACTCGAAAACAAAGGTAAGAGGCACGAACACAAGAAGAAGATTAACCACTCTTCACTTCAACTCCACAAGCTTCAATCTAAGCTCAAAACAACCATTTCCTAAATTAGGGCTTAGGAAATTTTTGAAATATGAAGAGGAGAAGAGATGGAGAAGATGAAGATGGAGCTTACCTTAGCTTCTACTTCAATTTGGAGCAAGAATTTGGAGTTTGCAATTGGATCTAGAGTTTGGCAATTCTAATTTCCCATTCCTGTCCCCATTTTCAGTTTTGATAGAGAAAAAGAAATGAATGAGCTAATGAATAAAGAGAGGGTTGAGCTAGGGTATAAAGATAGAACATTGGGTTGAACCCAAACCCAAAACCCAATAGAAAAAGTAGCCAAATTCGACTTACTCCAAACATATCAAAGCTTATACTTAAAAGATCGCAAACGTCATTTCGGACTCAATGGAAGTGGTCCCGAGTCCTAATTCGGCCATTTGCAAAAAGTAACATTTCGGACCTAAATTCGACTAACGACGTTATATTCAAATAAAACATTTAAATATAAAATCGTAAAATATGCGGGTTGTTACATCTCCACTCCAATGTATAAGGAATAAGTCCTTAGTATTTTTTAAATACTTAGGTATACATTTTACCATTGTCCAATGTTTTTTTCCAAGATTAGACTGGTATCGGCATACGCATCCTAATGCATAAGGCACATCCATTCTAGTACATAGCATGGCATACATTTTGGAACCGATTTTCGATGAATATGGTATCCTCTTCATATGCTCTTTCTTCTTATTAGTATGGGGAGCATCCTTCTTAGAAAGGTCGATTCCAGATTGCATCGAAACATTTCCATGCTTGGAATTCTCCATACCGAACCTTTGTAGTATGGTATCTTTGTGCAAGGATTGGGATAATCCCATCAGCATCTTAGAACCACCTCTATAGATCTTTATACCTAATATATAGGCTGCCTCTCCCAAATCCTTTATTGAGAAATTCTTGGATAATCAAGCTTTTTTACTGATTGCAACAACGTAATGTCATTACCAATCAATAACAAATCATAACTAAGAACACGATACCACTTCCTTCTTCTTTTCGAAATATGCATGCTGTCTTTATGTTTTGATAGAAACCAAACTGTTTAATTACTTTATCAAAACACTTATTCCAACTTCTTAAATTTTTATTTAAGACCATGAATGGATCTTAACAGCTTGCAAGCCTTGCTCTCACTCCCACTGATCTCGAAACCCTCGGGCTGCGACATGTAAATGGTCTGTTCTAAATCACCATTTATAAATGCCATTTTCACATCTATTTGCCATATTTTGTAGTCATTGAATTAAAAAAATAGCTAGCATTAGTCGTGGACTTAATTGTTGCTATGGATGAAAATGTTTAGTCATAATCGCACCTTGAATTTGACGAAACCTTTTGCAACTAGACGTGCTTTATAAGTCTCTACTTATCCATTCGCATTTAGCTATTCCTTAAAAATTCATTTGCAACAGATGGATTTATCCCTTCGGGCACGTCAACCATATTCCATACTTTATTTTCATACATGGAATCCATTTTAGATTTCATAACTCCAAATCAAAGTGTGGAGTCTTTACTCTACAATGCTTGTTGGAATGAGAGAGGAGTTCATCTTACAAGACACGGTCCTCCTTCTTGCCATCCATGAGAAAATCGTAGTATCTCTCTAGTGTGTGAAATTTCATATTAGTACTTCTCATAGGTTTCATGTTTTCATATACTAATAAATTTGACTCATTATTGGTTTAGCCTCTGTGTTAATTTTTCGGACCTCATCCAAGTCCACAACTTCATTGTTAATTTCTTATGACACAAATTTCTTTTCTAAAACGATAACATATCAAGAAACAATAACCTTTTGTTCCTTGGTATTGTAGAAAACATATCTCATTGAATTCTTGGGATATCCTATAAATTTACACGGTGCTGATCTTGCCGCAAGTTTATTGGTGCCAACGTTCTTAACTTAGGATGGACGACCCATACCTACAAATACTTAAGTTAGGTTTCTTCCTAAACCATATCTCATGTGGTGTCTTAGATACAAATTCAGTAAGCATCAGATTCAACATATGCGCTATGATTTCCATCGCATATCCCCAATAGGAAAGAGGTAACTCTGCTTTACTCTTGATGGAATGAACCATATCTAATAGGGTTCAATTCCTTCTTTATGAAACACCATTATGTTGCAGAGTATAGGGTGGAGTAATCCGAAAGACAATCCCATTGTCTTTTAAGTACTATTGGAGATCTTGTCCAACATACTCACCCGCTCGATTAGATTGAAGTATTTTAATCTTATGGTCCGTTTTGTTTTTTAACCTCATTCTTATACTCTTTAAATTTCTCATAGACATCAGATTTGTTCTTTATAAGATACAGAGATCCTAGTCTTGAGAAATCATCGGTAGAAGTTACAAAATATAAAGCATTATCTTTGGTAATTATAGGCATCACACCACATTCATCAGTATGCACAAGACCTAAGAGTTCATTGCCTCTTTCATTTCTCCCACTAAAGGGGCAGTTGTTCATTTTTCCTTCAAGACATGACTCACACATATCAAATGATTCAAAATCAAAACAATAATAGAAAACCTTTGGTTTATAATTTTTGAAGTCATTTTTCTCTTATATGACCAAGCCTACAATGTCATAGATAATTATTACTAATGTCAACATTAGAACAATTATTCACATCACGGACATAATTAGAATTAAGAACATAAATGCCATTATCTAAAACACCGTTGTATATTTTATTTTCATCTAACATATTGTTCAGAACATTATCAACACAATGAAAAATATATCTAGTCTTAAACAATCTAGGCACAAAAATTATTCCACAAACAAAGTTTTAACATAATAGTAATTAAATAAAATTAACTCTAATTCATTCAATAAATAAGTGATAGTCTCTAACCGCAGTTGCATCTATTATAAATCCATCTGTAACTTGAAGTCTCATCTCATCCTTTGCTATATGATGCTTGTTCTTAAGTACTTATAACATATTACAGATATGAGTCTAGATTCGGTATCTAAAATCCAAGATAAATTATTGTTTGTAAAACAATTTTGGATCATAAATATACTTATAGGGGTGGTTGAACCATTTTGTTTCTTCTCTTTAACAAACTTAAGGTAATGCGTATAGTTTCATTTCCAGTATCCCTTCTTGTGACAATGATGATGCTCGCCCTTGTTATTTGGAGCTTGCTTTTTATTTTTCTTGTTAACATATTTCTTCTTCTTCGAATCATTTGAAGATGATGCTTTCTCTTTTACTACAAGCACTGTATCTTGATCCATGGATGAAGACTCAGCTAGTCCCAACATACTGAGCAGCTCCATGAGGCTTACATTCATCTAGTTCATATTATAGTTTAATATGAATGACTCAAAATATGGAGTAAGAGACCCTAAGATCAAATCTACTTGTAGCTCGTTGCTTAGCGTAACGTCTAATTGAGAAAGTCTGTTAATATAGCATTTCATCATTAATATGTACTCATCCACTTTCATGCCCTTCAACATCTTCGTATTGAACCAGTTCCTAATAATCTCGTACCTTAATGAACGAGATTACTCGCTAAACGACACTTTGAGGCTATCGAAGATTTGATGGACATACATGGTTTCATGTTGTCTTTGCAATAGTTTATCTAATATAGACAACACATAAATTTGGGCGATTTCTATGTTTGCAACTCATTTGTTATAAGCAATTATTAGTTCAAGGTCCATATCATCAATAAGTCTTACTCTAAGAGGTTTAGTTATTGATGACCATAAGCATTTGTATGTAAGTGCTATTTTGATTGCACTTAACCAGTCTTTGTAGTTAGGTCTGGTGAGTTTGTCGTTTTTAGAAAACAAATTTAATTTAGTATATTAGGACCTTTTATTCATTACAAATGTTCTTATAATATTAGTAAGGTTAAATATTATATTTCATTTTACTAATAAGCTCCCACTAGATTTTTATATTTCTATAAACCCTAATAAAAATATAGAAGTCTTTCAACTGCTCTAGTGAGCGTTTCGACTCGCTTGCCTTAGGATTCTGACCTTGAGTTTGCTCAACAAATCATAGGCCAGCATGTGATGAATAATACTTTATCGATTATGTCATATACATTTCATAACCCATAACCTTTGTCCTAATCTCATTTCGACCTTGAGTTTGCTTAGCAAATCAAAAGAGATTATTCACTCGTACCTACCATTTTTTGATGGTCTAAGTACAAATGTGTTACCTTGAGTTTTCTTAACATACGCGTATATAAATCTTACCAAATCTATCAGTATATCAATAATACTACACATAATATGTCTACCTTGAGTTTGCTCAACAATTAGAGAGTATGCAAGTAATTTATTAATATATAAATGGTGGAGGACAACACTTATATTAAAGATTCATAAACTTAATATACTTATTTGAGTGATACCAACTTATGAATTCTTATGAAATATCCTCGCAATTCAAGTGTCAAACACATTCGAAATCATGTTATACGTACTATATTTATCTATTTATTCCTAAATCTAATTTGGTTTTATTACAGTTCCACCTTTTATTATACACTCATATTATATAAGTTCAATTCATATTTTATAGTTTTAATTAACTTATATAATATTTTTATGTATAATCTTATATTAATTCTATTAATTAAATCTTATTTAATTAATTAATTAACATTTTAATCATTTAATTTTAATCATTTTATACATAATGCATGTACTATAACATTTATAGTGATATAGATATATCATAATACACGTATATTATTTATTTATTAACTAACATTTAATTAATTAAAATAATTTTACTTAAGTTTAATTGATTTCAAAAATTATTTGTTAATTACCATGATTATTTTAAGAAAATTTACATATATAATTATATATGATTTTAATTTAATTAATTAACTTTAATTAATTATTTTTTTAATTAATCCAATTAATTATTATTATTATCTTTGAAAGTAATTAATTATTTTCAAAATAATTTTGAAAATATTTTATAACATTTATAAAATTTCTTATATTTTTTAAACTCAACCTATTAAATTTAAAATATTATTTATAATTTCAAAATAGATTTTGAAAATTATCTCAATGCATAAAATCGATTCAGGCCTTTATATTAGAGATAACCTTTGGGCTTACTGCATATATCGGGCCGGACAAGTAGTCAGGTAGGGCGGAGTACTTGATTACCTAATCTCAACCTTCGACGCTACTTTACTAGGCACCATATTAAATGGTTAGGCTTTAATAAGTTAGCCATTATACTGTTAATTTAGACCACTTAGGCTATTGGGCTCTGATACATTAAAGGAACTAGGCCAACATGCAGTGGGTTAAATGAGTGAATTTTAAAAAAAAATCAATTATTGGATCTTATTTGGTCTATGAAGTCTAAATTAACTTAGATCTAATCTAAATAATTTTAAATAAAATCTTTATTCTATTTAATTAATTTACATAAAAGGTTGTATTTTATTTTCATATAGCATATGAAGTATATATTTTCAAATACAAATATGTGTATAGTGCACGTGCAACATATAGACGTGTAAGTTTAATATTCACATATACAAGTTTTCGGTTTCACACTACAACAGACACAATTGCCCCTTTATATACATATTTGATGTCCATATATATTTTATTATACATACACACACACACATACATACATACATACATACATACATACATAATACATACATACATACATACATACATATAGGTATTAATATATAACATTTATATATTTGATTATGTTTATTTAAAAATTGACCAATTTAAAAGGATAAAAATCAATATTTAAGATATCTAAAGATGTTCTAAACTTAAAAATAGATCTAGATCTTGGAAAATATATATTTCAATTTTAAATTCAAATATATTAAATATATCTGTATGTAAGTGTGTCTATGTGTGTGTGTATATAATCTTTTTATAAACATATTATATTTAATTTCAAAATTTATTTGTAAGATTTTAACTAATAAATATAAATAGCATACGTTCAAATATTATTATTTTTCAAGCCAAAACATTTAATAGAATAATAATTTTCTTATTAGTATAAATCCTCATATTTATATATCATAAATTTTTTAATTATAAAATCCATACGAATTTTATATAATTTTTTAATTATAAAATCCATATGTGTTTTATAACATTTTTCTTAAATTATAAATGCGTACTGATTTATTGTTTTTTAAAAACATGTATATTAATTTTATAAGTTTTAAAATATTTAAATATTTATAAATTATAAATTATAAATTATGCTTTATAACCATATATATTAATAGAATTTTTTTTGTAATCGTTATATATATATATATATGTATGTTCAAGAAATATACATCTATATATAATAATAATAAAATCATATTTAATTTAAAACTATATATAAATTATTTTATTTTTTTAAAATATTTTTTTATTTAAAACAGTCGAAGGTATATATGTATTTAAATGTACACAAGTTTTCTTTTGTTTTATTTAAATGAATATCTATATACCTGTAAAATCAAACAGCAAATATATATGTAATTTGTGATAAATAGAGATCAATTTACACTTGTATATTGATATAGGTGAATGAATATATATATATAACAGGAAAAAGATTAGAAATTACCAATTCTGTAGCTTTGAATGGGTACCTTGAAAGTTGAATCCAAACTCTGTACATCTAATCTATACTCTTCCAAAAATGCAGCTAGCTGAAGAGAACACCACACCTTCGAAATAGATTTAATTTGATTTAAATTTTATTTGTAAATGAAGGGGGGATGACTCTTATGCTTGCGGCCAACAGAGGTGATGGTGGAGGCTAAAATTTTAAAGTGAAAATGAGAGAGAAAAGATTGTTTAAATAGGCAATATGAAGGAGAAAAAAGGGAGATATGGATCTGCTTATTTACCTTTTCTCTTTGCCAATTCAAACCCAGATATTTCAAATAAATACCCACTACAACAAAATAACCTTTTTACAATGGGAAAAACCCGTTATAATAGGTGTTCGCAACGGGGCAGCGCCCGTCTTATTAGGCGACGTTGTAATGAATATATAAGATTTTACAACGGGCATAAACTGTTGTTGCAGATAGTTTTCTAGCAGAGTATAATATGAGTCAATTTGTTTGGGAAACATGATATTTCAACCAGCATGGACCGTTGTATTATAGTATATTACAACGTACTCAGCCCGATGTAATAGATATTAACTACAACATTGACAGTCCGTTGTTATAGGCCCCATTTACAACTTCCATTGCCCGTTGTAATTGCTCCCATCTACAACGTCCACAGCCCGTTTTCGTTTATATCTTTTGCAACTATTTTGGCCCGTTGCAAAATGAAAACAAAATAAAAAAATAATTAGCTGCGAGGTCCATACAGTACGCCTGTAGCAATATTTAATGATTAATAAATATTATCATAAAACAACCAAAATCACACATAATATAAGACTATAAAGCGACATTCACAAAGTTTCAACACATTCCAAAAGGAGTATATAAGTTTTTACATTCATGGTGGTCTAACACATAATTAGTTCCAAAATACATAATAACTAGTTACAAAATACATATCAAGTTCTAAGTACTACGTACATAACCCGTAAAACCAAAATGCACATACATATTAGGCCAAGGAGATGAAATCTTTGGGCCACACGATGGTTGACCTAACAGCCTCTTTAATAGTGGACACCTCTGAATTTGGTCTGTATAAAAAAGCTTCCGGTTCCTCCGCTACATTCACCCATACCTTCCACGCATCAGGTCAAGGCTTTATGAAGTGTACCGAAGAATTAGGATCGACGCTTGCTATGGTTCCTTCTACAACTATGTTCTTCTTCCAACTCCATAACTTGCACTTTCTTTCGACCAAATTTTCAGGAGTATCATGATCATGACTCTGAAAATTATTACTATCATGGTGTGAGTACAAGAAAACAAAAAACAGTTAACACTTGTGATAAGGAATAGGCAGTAGTGCTTAGTATCATAAATCTCAAACTACATAGTGAAAGAGGTGTTTGTAGCCAGGCAAAGTTTACAGTAGACTACACACACTAATTTAAATACACACACTGCAATAGAGAATTCATGCCAATGCCAAACAGCAACAGAGAATTCATGCCAAATGCCAAACACTATAATTATAAAGTGCATAGAAACAAAAGGTAATACAGAGACCAAACAACAACAGAGAAAAACTAGTAAACCATGAAGATCAAAGAGGACTGTACAATGCACCCAAAAATACCAGTTGACTCCATGAAAAACATAAGAATTCATGCCAATGCCATTGACCGTTCTTACACGTCCGAATTTATCATCTTTATGGTCCTTGCTTTGGCTCTTAAAGACTGCTTCATCTACACAGTTTGGGTCTAATCCCATTTGAAAAAGCAACATAGATGGAGAGTATACTCATGTGTGTGTATCCATATTTTATTCAGTCATGGCTTCCATGACTTTCTCAAAACTTGTTTAGATAAATTATTCACCACTTCATCAGATCTTGTTTAGATAAAAAGTGTGAATGGATCCAACGTTAAATTTTAGTTGCTACATTAAATATATTTCATTTTTGCTTAGAAATTATGATTTTTAGCCACAAATTCATTGGTTATGCAGCAATATTTTAAAAGGTTCAGGTCGTTAACTAAACTAACATGCCTGCAATTTTACTCCTTTCATGCATGTTATTTGTTGTTTTGCAATTTGAGTTCCATTACTAACAATGTCTGTGGTTGCTGAGCTTAAATATTTTATGTGTATTGAAACTTTTGTTTTATTAACAGAGGATGCTATGTATTTACCTTTTCCGTAAGGGTCTAATTCAGATTCAAATGTTAGTGATAGAAAATCTGATTTTTTCTTGATTACTAAATTGGATTGTTTCAAACTATAGAACGGGAATTCATATTTTCTACTTTGAAATATCATTAAGGTAATTCATTAATTTTAATATGTTTTTTGCTAAAATAGTTGATACTCTTTTGATTTGATTATTTTTCTTGCTAATGTATGATTAAATATGCTACTTAATTAAAATTTAAATTGTGTGACGGTTTTTTGAGACAAGTTTAAATTGTCAGTTTGTTGCTTGATGCTAGCGCTAGTAATGATATAACAATGATAATTTATAATCGTATAGTTAGATAACTTTATGCATCGTCGGACCTTATCTAGAATTAATGGTTTAATGAAAGAACACTTGCCTTTTCTTCTTAAATCCTACAATTATCCTACCATGATCTAAACCAAAACTATATTTTTGCACATTTACTTTTTCCATTACTATATGTCCACTAATAACTTGTTCAATCTATGAGTAGTTGGTTTCCATTCTTTGATACAAGAACTTCATGTTACACTCATGCAAAGTTAATGGGTGCATCTTTAGATGTTGTGGTAAGTTCTTTTTTTGCTTATCTGTATATCTGAAATTTGTTATAAACAATATGCATATGTACGACTAATTATACATAAAAATATTTAACAATCTTCTTATATATAAATGAATAATCCTACTCAATCATTGAATATCGTTTGCAAAGCTGTTCTACTCCTTACATGCATGATAGTGACCATTACATACATGGTGATAATTTTTTGTATAATTGAAAGGCGATTTCTTCTTGTACACCGTTGCTTCTTGTTACTGCTTTGTTGCAATTTTTGCTCTGTTGACTTTGCTTGCATACTAACTGAAAGGTGATATTTTCTATTTATAATTTTATGCATTCATCTAATTAAATCTGTTGTATTTGCTTGCATACTCTTTCCAATGATGTATATGTTAACTTTACGTTATCTACTACCATTGAAGAATAATATTTATAATATATAAATTATTAGAGAACTGAAATACGTCTAATCTAATTTTACAAGCTTTCATACTGATATTGAATTAGTATTTCAGATAAAATTTATTGACAATGTCCAATTTTAACTCCAAAGAAAATTCATGGCTAATATTTGGAGCTATGAAATTATGTAAAGAGTAAAAATAATCTTCGTTGTTATTCGACTAAACTCATTTTGTGAAAATAATCTTGAATGGTTTTGACAATGCTTCGTTGTTTTGTTTTGGTTATTTTTAAATTTGAGTTGAGTTTTCTTTTGTTTGGAAAAACAAAAGAAATTTTTTTTATTCGCTTTTCAAAGTTGAGTTTTCTTCTGTAATCTAGTTGCATTGCTTTGTTTTGGCTTTTTTTTAAAAGAAAAAAAATTCGTTTTGCTTTGGGTGATCGGGCTTCTGGGTTTGTTGGGCTGTTTTTAAACGTTTATTTTTTAAAAGTGTAAATTTTGAATATTTTTTAAGTGTAAATTCCTTTAAAAAAATAATTTGCTTTCATTTGCTCTTGCTTTTGTTTTATCATTTTTTACGAAAACAGTCCACTTGCCTTTGATTTTGTTATTTCTCAAAAAAATCATTTTTAACACTTTTATAAGTTGTGAATTATAAAAAATAAGAATGAGAGTAACTTAGCAAACTAAACAAGCTTTTACCAGCATGTTGATGTTGAATAGAATAACTACCATTAAAGAGCAAAATCATAGTCACTTAACCACTATTTGGAGCTATTCATGTTGATGGATATTTGGTGTCAGCGGATAATAATCATTGTAAGAAAATTTTAATTTATGCTTAATAGTCTACTGTATACTCACTTACTTTAAGGAAGAAAAAAATTATTCGGTGTCAGATGATTCCACCAACCGAATTTTTTTTAAATGTACTGAACTACCCTTCTTGTATTTACTGCTTTTTTTCAATTATGTTTCCAAAATGATCTTATAACATATCAAATGTACAACTACTCTACCATATGCATGTCATTTATGAGTCTAGAAAATTTGTTCTAGCCTAAGGCGTATGGGCACGAGGAGTCTCCATATCCGCCACATTATCATTTTCCTTTGCATTCGGTCTCTGTAAAAGTACAAGACATGCATTTAGTAATTCATAAGCATAAATCGCTATATTTGCACTTATATTTGTGCTACTGGCACTTAAACCCAAGCAACTACTGGCACTTAAATTTGCGCAAAATCAAGCAATTAGAAAATAGCTAATTAAATATAAACTTATCGTCATCAACAGTTTAGTCACGTCATCGATTCTAACCTCTAAGCGAGTTACTTGGTTTTCCAATGCATTCACCTTTTTTGAATTATTTGAATAAATAGCAATTTGAGATGGTGCAATACCAAAGTCTAATCCTCTCACTCTTCCCTTATGTTCGTTGCCAAAAAGCGTTGACACTCCATCTCCGGTTATCAATGTTGTTCCCTGGGAGTTCTAAGCATTACTATTGTGCTCTTTGATCTTGGTCTACAAATTAAAATAGATCCAATGTTAAGAAATAAAGAAAAGGGATACAGACAGTATACATGAAAACTTTGCGAGATTGCAATTTCTGATACTTGTTCAAATATTTGTTCTATGACTAGACGGTATACAGACAGTATACTGCCAGATTACAATCTCTGTATACAATTTCTAATGACAACAACTTCAAAAAAGAAAATACTATGACGATATACAGACAGTAAAGGGCACCAAATCGTAACGCACCCTTTATTTTGATTTGGTTCGGCCATGAAAACAATTAATTTTGGTACATCATCCATGTTAAAGCTGCGTTGCTAGTAGCAAGTGGATTTTTTATGTTTAGTAGCAAGTGGATCAGCACCATGAATTTCAGTCTTTTATAATGCGTCGACAGTACAAGTATTAACCGGCTAATCAAGAAATAAAAAAACTCTTAAAATGCAATCGGCAACGACAGAATTCGGTGGGTCTCCATTTTTTTTGGTGTGTGCTCTGACCCACAGCTCGTCTCTGCAAATTTCTGACATTCCACTTTCCTTTTTCTGCAAATAATAAGAAGAAGAAGAACCAAAGAAGAAAAAAATCGATGTAAATAAACATGCATTTCTTACCATATCTTCGGCTAATCTTGTGTAACCCTTCCTACTCATTGTGTGTGGAATTTTATTCTTCTCTCTCAATTCTCTATATTTTTTGCTAGTTTCCTACATAGGAGAAATTCATTAACAAACTAATTTACTTTCTAATATATAATGAATAAAATACAATTTATTACCGCAACTTTCTCCGATAGTTTTTCTTTCACAAAGTCATTCCACTCTCGAACATTTTCTACATTGTCTGGTCTAAGCATGGCTAATCTAGAGGAAGAGTCAGGACAAGTAGATGCTACTTTAATAGCGGAAACCAATTCTGACTTCGATTCTCTCCATCGTACTCCCACCATCTTAAGCAACAAATTCTTGTATGCTTTATCCACCATGAATCTTGACTGCACAAAGTATACAAAGTTGCAGTTATACATAGTGTAGAGGACAGCTATAATGGCAGTTTTAAAGCAAATTAGATTACATTATTCAAGTGAATTATACCTATAAGGCTATACAAGCTCATAAATAGGCCATATATACCAAATCATATTGTATTTCGTTTCATATATATGTATATTCTTTATATAAAAAATGGCAGTATAAGGCGCAAAAAAATTAGTGCACCACAACTTTACTTTTTGCTAATGATCTATCCGGTAGATCAGAGATAAAGGAATTGTATTGCATGCATTAAGGCTAAATAGAGATAGATTTAAAGTAAGGCTTGCTACGTACATTTAGAAATTTTCTAAAGCAAGGATGTAACAGTAGAGGTCCATTTTCCACTATTGCTCACAAGTGGTTATAATAAGAGAGCAATATGAATAAGTAAAATTTGAAAATTCAAAGGCTCTAATATCTCTATTTCTTACTAATGTTAATGGACATGAGAACTTTTTTTAGCCCCATACCTTAGTAATCGGCCTTGTTCTGGTTGGAAGCATTTAAAAGCGTTAATACAAGTCTTGAATAAAACACATCTATTGTTTATATTGATATATTGATATTCATACCTGAATACAAGTCCATAAATCTTTCTTTAACTCCTTATCGACTTTTTTCCACTCGGGAATAGTCACAGGTACCACCTCCCTTGCTAAGGTACCAAGATAAGACGACAAGTGTTTAGAATTGGAACCTATTGGTTGATCTCGATCGTTGAATTCAACTTCAGCCTTCTCATTCGGCGTTGAAGAAAACGTTTTCATCATCGTCTTTCCTCTTTTTTCTTGACCAGCTCTAGTCGAAAATCATCATTAGGCATAGATGAAGAGTTGTTCAGGGCATCCATGGTGTTGAGTGAGTTTGAGTTGATGGGAGTAATATTTGGAGAGTGTGCGACATTTGAAGGTTGATTTTTATCGGGTGGAGGCGGCATTTTAGTAGCGTTTAAACTCTGCAGAGTACGCTTCCAAGGAGATTTTCTAACAGTAGGGATTAAATTCTGAAGAGTACGAGCGACTTCAACTTCAACATCTCTCGTTTCTTTGTTTTGTACACCGCCAGTCTTATCTTTTGCACATAAAGTTGCAAGTGCAACTAAAGATTGCCTCTTTGAGTGTCTTGTTGCTGGCTTTGATATTTGAAATTACAAAAACAGTTGTCGGTGAAGTTAGTTAAAGTTCTTATGTTACATTTGCATGATGGTTCAGCATGAAGTAGAAGCATGTATGCTTGTATTATTTAAATCGTAGAAATATAAAGTTCTCATTTTATATTTACATGATGGTTCAACATGAAATAGAAGCATGTATGCTTGAGTTCTAGCTAAATGTGTAAAGATCAGGTGATCAACATGCATCAAATTATTAAAAAGTGATGAATGAATTGGGATAGTTATATTTTGTCAAGTTTGTTGACAGTTGAACTGACGTGTGTCTTACTGCTAAAGAGCAAGCATACTTTATCCGACTGGGTTTAAAGTAAAAATATTTCAAGAACATAGATATACAAATAAAATACTAAATTGAAGTTATTTGAAGTCCTAAATTAACTTGAGTTGGCTATTTATACACAACAGTTAAGTAGAATATAGACTGGATATGGAAATATATTCATAATCTGAATAAAAGATTCATATACTGGAAGTTAAGTAGAATATACACAATAGTTAAGTAGAATATAGACTGGATAGGTAGAGTTCGCATAAATAATTACTGAAACATCCTAATTATTTATAATAATCTGAATAGAAGATTCATATTTAAGCTGCTAAATATAAAAATTTCATAACCTAACATGATAATCATATAAACAAATAAGCAAGTAAATATATAACATTAAATTTAATCTAAAGAAAAATTTCAAAAATAAATCTTAACTATGTGTTTATAATAGCAGTTGGAAGAAAATTAGAAGAGAGGAATATACAGGTTAACCAAGCAAACCCACCAATCTAATAGTCAATCAAAAACAGAAGCTAAATAGAATATATTTCATTTCAAATTAAAGAGACCTTCAATTAGTTTATGCCAAATAAAAACTTTACCTAAAAGACATTCACTATAATAAGAAATGAGGTATAGGAAATGTATTACAGAAAGTTCACAGTAAACAAAAACTAATTATTTAGGTAAAGACCGATTTTATCTAGGGTGCATGTCTCAAGGAATTAAACATCATTACTAATATAATACGGTAAGTGTGATAATTAGTTTTTAGGATACATATAGCTTGAGTCCATATTTTTCTAACGTTTATAACAAAGCAAGAAAAGCCATCACCAATTTCGCATGCTATTATGAAATTTATCCATTCAAAAAATACATTAAAAGGAATGAAGCATTACTACATCAAATTACTGGATATTATGATATGCATAATTGAATGGAGCGCAGAATGATCAACTTAGATATCCATACAAACCACATGATATATATAAAATGCCCACTGATAGATGTAGCTTTATAGAATTAACAAGCTTATTAAATCAAGACTGAAATGCATTATATATTGTACAAGAAGTAGATAAAAAATATCTTAAATGAAAGTATGCACTCAGTAATTGTTTAGAAGTCCTATTGTTGACTAAAATAGGCATTGAAAAGTAGATGTCGTCACTGTAAATGCTTCTTATAAAAAATAGTAAAAAACGTTAAATACTTGGGATGTGAAATGCTTTGTTTGACTGTGGAACACAACATTTAATCTAATAAACAAGTATTGATCCAATAACAAACATACATGTGATTTAAATTGAATTTTATCTATTAACACAGTGCTTCTATCCTCCACTAAAAAGGAAGCCTAAACACAAAAATTTAACGGAACATATATATACAGTAACATCTTTTAAACAACCAAACATATGTGATTAGTTCACTTCAAAATCTACCAAACTAGTTTCCAAAATTTGCATGACACTGTTACTTTGTTCATCTCCAGCAAAAAATCATGACGGAAAATAAAATTCGAAAACTATAAAACATGATGAAACTATTTTCACTTCAAGTCTTAAACCGTAAACATTAAAAGGTGATGAATTATTTCAGTATTGGGATAGTTATATTTTACCTCTCCTTGATCTTCCTACTTTTACCCATTGATGCTTCAAGTTCAACTGTCTTCTGCTAAGTGAGAAATCTGAAAAAAATCATAATATATAAATAATTAGAACATCATCCTATCTAGTCATTATCGTGAAATATAAAAATCCTAATATAAAATGGTAGTACTTTGCGAAAGAATGATTATTTTTTCTCAATTTTAATAATCAAAATTGATGGTTAATTAATATAACTACACATAAAACTAGGTATATTACACTCTTTACGAATATAACAATGTATAAAACAAATACCAATAAAGGATGCTTAAATCATACCAAAATACCATCACAATCCTCCCTTATATAACTTTCATCCCCATAGTCGACATCTCTATCATCAAGTAGTGACACGTCTACTGGTTTGCTAGTTGGCTCATCCTCCTCGTCATAATTTTCTAACTCTCAAAAACTTCTAGGGGGTGCTCTTAGCACAATATACCAATTTGACGAACAACTTTCTCTCCAAAAAACACTTGTACAACTTGCGTTGCTAAAATGAAAGGGTCGCTTGCAAATTGATTTTGGAAGTGATGTAAATGGACTAATGTAAATCCATCTTCGACTTTCACTCCATGATCAATATTTCCCCAATCACACTTAAACAAGGTAATTTGAAACTAGCGGTAGTCTAACAACAAAATCTCATGCAAAACCCCATAATATATTACTTTCTCAATGGACCCATCTATGCAACAGTACTTGCCTCAATGGAAACACCACTATTTTGTGTAGACTTCTCATGGTCTTTTGTATGAAAACGCCAACCATTAATAATACAACTAGTATAATAAATTACTTGACAACGAGGTCCATATTCAAGCCAATTTATTAGTTCGCTAACATCAGATGTTTTTCTATCATCTTTAACCTGGAAAAGCATAATATTATATATAAAGATTGATCACTATTTTGTGTAGACTTCTATATCAAACTTATCCATCTTAAAAGAAGATATAATGCTATCAACCTTTTCTTTAAACCAATGACAAAAAGTCTTCGAATGCAGCTTTGAGAGTTCCACATCATCTCATGAAAGCTGGGGATGCAAACGTTTCAGCTCCTCATTATGCATCCTATATACGTAAATATACAAGTCAAAATCTAATTTATTTCACACATAATAGTTGAATTGAACTTATACTTACTTTATATAAGGCTCCACTTTCTCGGTATTAAACAACACATACCGATGAGCAGCATCAATCACCTCCTTAGTGACTACCATAGGTTTTCCTTTGGAAATAGGATGCTCCTCGCTTTGTTCCACTTCATTTCTATTTTTTCTTTGCCCAATTTCTAATGCATCTTTAATATATCCAGCACAATACTTCATGCATTCATCAGCAGAATAGCGCTCAACTATGCACCATTCAGGCCGTGCTTGATTTTTAACATACCCCTTCAGTGTTTTCATATATCTATAATTAAGATACATACATAAATTACTTTCATAAGCACATATACTATTAAGTACTTTAAGTACTCATGCCAAATTTTACCTCTCAAATGGATACATCCATCGATATTGTTTGGCCCACAAACTCTTGCTTCCCTACCTTAATGCATTGTCAAGTGAATCATGATGTCAAAAAATGAAGGAGGAAAGAATCTCTCAAGATCGCATAGTATTAATGCGACCTGATTCTCGATGGATTCTAATTTATCTTATCAATCACCCTTTGGCTAATGTCATTGTAAAACGAACATAGCCATAGTAATGCATTCCTTGTCCCTTTAGGTAGAAGTCCTCTCAGTGATACAGGCAACAGTTGTTGCATCAAAACATGATAATCATGGGACTTAAGGCTTGAAATTTTGTTTTGTTTTTCAAAACAATTCCATATATTCGAGCTATACCCATCAGGTACTTTCAAATTCCTCATTCTATTGTAAAAGATCTCCTTTTCTTGGTTAGTTAAGGTGCATGGTGTGGCTAGAAGTAATGTTTTGCTTCCCATGTCTATAGGATGTAACTTTTTCCAAATATCCAATACTTCTAGATCTTTGCGTGAACTAATGCCATCTTTTGATTTTCCTTTAATATCAAGTAACATACCAAGAATACTTTCACCAATATTTTTTTTCAACATGCATTACATCTAGGTTGTGACGCAAAGGAAGTACCTAAGAAAATAAAAATTGGAGTATAACTAATTAATAATAAAGTATTGATTACTTAGATAGAAAAGAAGAAGAAGTTTTGTTTCTAATTAAATTTTACCTGCCAATAAGGCAAATCAAAGAAAATAGATTTCTTTTTCCATATTTGACTTCCTTTTTTTCCCATCTTCCCTTTTCCTTTTCCTTTTCTTTTTTTCTTTCTCTTTATCTTCCTCAATTGGTTTTTTCCCCATTCATTACAAATATCTTTGACAATATCAAAGATTTGAGAACCGGTTTGTACTGGAGGCCTTTGGCTATTCTCTATGGTTCCATCGAACAAGTTTTTTCGTTGACGATATTCGGTTAGGTTCGCTTATGGCCTAAGTATGCACACTTCTCACTAGATGGTAGCCAATTGAGCATGTATTAATGCCACAAACAGGACATGCCCTCTTACCCTTTATAGTGCAACCTGTTAAATTTCCATAAGCTGGAAAATCATTTATCATCCATATCAGAATAGCATTTAATATGAATTCACCGTGAGTGTATGCATCATACACCTTCACCCCTTTTCCCACAATTTTTTCAAATCTTCAATAAGTGGTTGTAGACACATTGATATCATTTCCTGGTTGTTGTGGCCTAGGAATTAATAAAGATAACATCATATTATTTTTGTGCATACAAAGCCACGGAGGGAAGTTGTAAGCAACAAGAAACACTGGCCAACAACTATATGCACAGTTCCAATCATCAAAGGGATTAAAGCCATCACTTGCAAGGCCAAGTCTTAAATTTCGTGGATCAGATGCAAAGGAAGGATACATTTATCAATTATAGCCCATTGAGTAGAATCTACTGGATGACGTAATTTACTATCTTCACTCTTATGATTGCCATGCCATCTTAATTGCTCTGATGTTTCTGAGGACGTAAACATTCTTTTTAGTCTTGGTATTATTGGAAAGTATTGTTGAATATGCTAGTATATGATTTTTGTTTGATGATAATAAACATATATATATATATATATATATTCATTTAAATGTATTTGTTATTGTACTATTTTATTTTTCACATAATTAAATTAATATTTGTTGAATAAAATAAATAACACAGAATTTAAAATTCAAACAAATATTTTATTCAAACAAATATTTTATTCAAACAAATATTTTATTCAAACAAATATTTTATTACAATTTTGAATAGTACAAATTTGAGCTCTCACTACATATATACATTTTCAATTACAATACAATTTCGATTACATCACAAATTTCACTTTACAATATTCACCTGGCTACATATCACTCATTCACTCGTATTTATCTTCAACTCTATTCCAGATTGAATCCAGCATCTGAATTATCTGCAAAATAAACACTGACGCAATAAAATTGAAAAATAAATATTTTTGCAGTGTAAAATAAAATGTGTGCTTTTGAAAATATTATTTGCCTCAGTTATTTGGGTTATTCATCATCATTTTTGTTTGAATCCATTCATACACGAACAACTTGTGACATGCACAGTGTATCGCTGTACATGCCACAAGGCCGTGCACACCGATATACACTTGATAAAACTGCAAGGACATGTGAGTACAAGGTCAAACCCAACCAAATGGTGGATTCAACTCAAGTGAAAATGCTCGATCAAAGCAATCAAGCAAC
The DNA here is from genome assembly GCA_030737815.1 of Allium fistulosum. NCBI lineage: Eukaryota > Viridiplantae > Streptophyta > Magnoliopsida > Asparagales > Amaryllidaceae > Allium > Allium fistulosum. The sequence goes on along the minus strand of CM060905.1, from coordinate 861,257,658 downwards.
AGAGCCTCAACAGTCAAATGGTTCACATGACAGCATACATGAAATAACAACATGAACCAGACCATTCTAAGTCGAGGCAGGTCACTATAACTCGACAAGCAGTTCAACATGATGCTATATGCAAGTCCAGTTACAACATGAACTGGCTCGAAGCAACAGACTCAAGCAAACTGGACATGTAACTCCAAACAACCCAAAGCAATATGAAAACCAACTCAAAAGTAAACAAACATAACAACCAGAATTCGACTGCAACACACCAGCAATGAACAAGCTTCAGGAGTACAAAACAACATATGTGTATGGTCAGACACAAGGCAGCACATTGTGCAATGCATCAAGACAACCAGACTTAGAGTAAAGCCAAGACCGAACCAGAGAGAACTGCTCCAGACACAATGTACACAAAGGCACAATAATTATACACATATATACATACATATATATGTATGTATGTATGTATATACATATTTGTATGTGCATAGTTACTAACAGTAGCAACAAGAACAAGGAATACAGATCAACATGAATACAGATCAGGTTAACTCGAGAACACATGAAGCATCAACTCAAACCAGAAATATCAAGTGTACATCAAAATGCAGACTCGTGAAGCCATGAATACAAAGTGTACCTAGACCAAACTGCACATGAAACCAGTGGAGTGTATCAGACTCAAGTAATCACAGAACCAAGTATACACGACATGTACAAGTTCATATACACAGACTCAAAGCATTGCAAGGAACCAAACTTCGAACCAGACCAGTCAACATGAAGACACAATTGCACAAGAAAAAAGATGACTACAGTTCAAAGTTTCAAATGCAACAGACCGGTGAACAAGGAAATAGGTCGGGAAACATCAAGTGCATGATAGAACCGAGGCAATGCTCAAAGCCACACAACAGAAAATGAATCAAGCTGTTCAATTTCACCAGACTCAATACAACAGATAAGACCACATGAAAATATGGAACTAGAACCAAATCGGTGTAGACTCAAGTGAACACGCTGAAACAAGACTAGAGGCAAACATGAACACACACATACAACAATGTCAGAGTGAACAGACAATTAACTCGAAGTTAATCACAACATAGCTGTGGGTCATGAACTAGTCAAGGAAGGTAACTATTAGGTAAAACAAAAATGAACAAGTCATAAAAGAAATTAACCAAGTCAATTATCTCAAAAATTCAAAGTGCCGAAATCATAGAAGTCAAAAGAGAAAAGAACGAACCTAAATTTAAATTCACGAAGTATACGTATGATATGAACAAGTCAAGATTAATCACATCGTTCGATCAAAAATCAATGGTGGAGCAAATCATGTGAAGAATTCAAACCGAAACTATACGAACGTAAACTAAGGGATTCAAAACCTAAAAATACCCAAAAATCATCATCGGCAAATTCATGAGTTCGAGCCTAAGAAAATCAATAGAGCAATCAAGTCGAGTTTAAGTAAAATCAAAAAAGGGCAAAAATCAATTACCAATTTTTATCCATTCTAACTCATCACTTGAAGCAGCCGAGAAAGAATTAAACCGATCGAAGAAGCTTCAAATTGAATTGAGAGTATACCATTAGAGGATTCGAATTTTTAAACCCAATCGATGACTTCAATTTCGAGCAAAGCCCCAAAATTACGCAAGCCCAATTTTCCAGAGTAGAGTGATAAAGAGAACAAGGCGGCCACGATAATAATAGAAGAAAACATCCAACATTTATCTTTTAATTTATGGGCCGGCTGTTTTTTATTTGTTATTTGGGTTAAATATATATAAAGAGCTTTGTTTTGTTTTTAGTTTTATGTTTTAATTTTTCTTTTAAAATTTTGTAACTTTCTAGTCGTGTGACTAAGGATAAACTATGGGGCGTAGTTTGAGAATTCGCAACTCAGTGGCTGAGTTGTGGTAGGGTTTTGGGCATAGAGTTAGGTTAGTCGATAGCGGGTGTCGTAATTTTACGTGTGTAAGCATCTGACTACTTAATTTCTAGTAGAAACCTTGGGGGTAGCACGTAGGCAGGGTTTTGCCGAAGCTGGGTAAATCTGTGTTGTTCTATTTCTACTTTTATTATTCTGCTATTATCTATGCTGCAATTATTATATATATTTCCGCATTAATTTTTATTATTATTAGTATCACCCTATTCACTCCCTCCCCTCTAGAGTGAAATCGATCCTACAAGTATCTCAAGACCTTTGCAGGTATTTTGACTTGCTTTCCATCTTCCTTTGTCTTGTTCTTTTTCCAACGAGATTTGCCACATTTTGGACAAAAATCACTATGCGAAAGCTCTTTTCTAAATAGACAACAATCATTTACACATGCATGTATTTTTTTATAGCCTAAACTAAATGATTTAAGTAGCTTCTTTGTTGCATATGTCGAATCAAGAAGCGTGTTTTCCATAGGCAGGATATCCTTGAGAAGTTGAAGAAGTTCCGTAAATGCTATGTCAGATACACCATTTTGAGCCTTGTGCTTGTAAAGAAGTATTGTAGCTGACAAATCTATGTGGGTTGCACAACCAGGGTACAAATCTACTTTGTACTTTGGTAAAAGAAGCAAATGCAGAAATAAAGTAACAGTGTACCATTTTTCATTAGTAAGTGTCACTAAACATTATAAACATATAAAATATTAGAAGTAGATAGAGCAGGTAAAACAAGTAAGAAAGCAACAACAACCAAAACATGCAAAGTCGTATATAAATGCGTTTTTCTTGCTTTATGATAAGTGATAACTGAAGAAAACTTACTTACTAAGTTGTCGTTTCGTAAGTTAATGGTAATACTATTTAGTCTATAAATTGGTGTAATTAAGAAGGTTATTACACGGTTAAATTCATAAATTAATAAACCTTTATTTTTGTTCAGATAATGGATAATCGTAATGTTCCAGAACATGTTCCTACTCCTGCTGAAGATGCTAATGCCCTAAGGAAGGCAAACTTTGGTTCGGATTTTGCAAACTGATTCCTTATATTAATTATATTTTCTTTAATTTGTTGTAATCAAATAAATTCATCACTTTGTTCCATAAAATATTTGTAGTGGGTTAGATAGACTTATGACATATGTGAATGTGATACAAGGTTGTAATTTGGTAGTTGCTGCAAATCAATTAGTGTAGGTAAGGTTTCCTAACAATTTTTTAAAAAGAAGTCAAATTCTATTTAAACCATAAAATTCGCTGAGTGCATCCCAAAACAAGTTAAAATAATCTCACCCCTAAAATTGCTAAGTTAACCAAAATGAAAATGTAAAACTCACTCTTTACTTGTACATACTCTTTTCATACAACAAAACACTTTCATCTCCTTTTCAAAGCCAAATGACTATTCAACTAACCCAGCACAAATAATAGTTGAATATCATTGTATATATAATGTATTTTAGAAAATTGAAGCCTATTAAATTCAGTGACCCTATGCCATTGCCTTTGTGGCCTTGGGCTAGGGCCAGACTGGGTGGAATTACATGTAAACTAACCTATCTTTTTTTCTGACGTATGCAGGTCTATTCACAATATGAATATTATGATTATTTTTCATGGCACGTATTTGGTCTTTTAGTTGTTTCTATGTCTAATTGGACCCTGTAGAGGATTAAAAATATGTTTACAATTTTTCAACTATGATACTGGAAATCTCTGTATTAAAAATATACATTATTATATCATTTGTTTAAGGAATCATGGGCACACATACAGTAAGCTTTATTTTACAATGTATACTTTCTTAAAGCTGCCGATATATATCGTCATATCAAATAAGTAATAACAAAACGTCACAGAGCATATACACTGAACCAATTAGTACAAAACCGACACAATGTATATTAACATCTTTTTGGTTGATCTGAGTGGCAGTTCCGTTGGTGATTATTTATTATAATTTGGTGAGTTTTTGCCAATGGAAATAGTGCAATAACATGGAACAAAAGGTAATTTGCTTTAAGGTCCATATAATGATATTTATCCTCACCGTTATCTAATCAAAGTAAGTGAGTAGAGTAAAATAAGTGAGTAGAGTAAAATAAGCAAATGATGCATTTGCTAAAAAAGATATTTACATAATTGTAATAAAAGTAACTAGTTTTTTGTCGTTAATTAGCAAATAAAATAGCAAAAATATGAATTCTCAAAACAAATACTATAATCAACCTAAACACTTAATTTATAAACTGTTTAGTTTTTTGCATCATATAAAATGTGTTCTGTAGATTGTATAATTTGCTTATGTGAGATATTTCTTATGTTAAGATATCTCAAGGACTTATAGCAACCATGCGATGTTAAAATTAAAGTATGCAGCAGCATTGATGAAATTTAGTATATCATGCAACTTAGAAGTTAAATGAAATACATACCAAAGAAATCAAAGTATAGCAGTACAATTTTTACATGGGATTTAGGATATATGTAACTATTCAGTAAGATTTAATAAGCATTTAGGATATAATAGGTGAATAAATGACCATAAGATGTCAAACAATAAGCATAAGATGTCCATAAGAAGTAAGAACATGCCTGTCAAATACCATAGCACTGAGAAAGACTGTAACTTTTGCAAATCTAAAGGAAGAAAATTTGTGCATTGCTACCAGTTTATATATGCTAATTTACTTACTTGTTCTTAGCCTTTACTAAAGAGCAGCAAGCTTATCTCAAATAAGTGGTTTTAACATCAAGTGACCACAACCTACATAGACAGAAAGTATTTAATCCTAACTTAACCATGAACTTATGTACTAAAATATAAGTTATCGATACACTTATGTTTGAAGTGATATAATATATCCACAACTTATGTATTAATAAACAAATTTTGAACAAACTGTTACACTGACAAGACAAAACAATATAAGTTTTAGTCATATTGACCTTGAAAAACATGGAATTTAAGCTTATATTGAGATGTTAAATATAGGTCAAGAACATATTTGGGGAAAAAACAAACCTTTGCAAAAGTGCTTGTAGGGTCATCAATATCTGACAAGGACTCCTAAATCTCACCCTGCATGCAAGGCAAAAGCATTTTAGCCAACTAGAGAATAAAAATTAGCTATTCAAAGAAGTAACAAGATGTACTACATATAATATACTATCTGCATATGAAGTTCTACTCTGAAGCGTTCAACCTATATTGAGTTGAATTTGGCTCCATGGTTAGTTCTGTTAAACAAGCAAGTCATAATTCTGTAAAATTAGGCCATAATTTTTCACAGAACATCTTTAAAAAAATATAACCTATACGTACAACTATCAATTTATAGGTTTTTTTTTACAGATAAAAGATCTAAAATCCAAAATTATGATTACATATAAACAATTGCAATATACGACATATCAGAGTGACAAATCCTCAATATGCCTTTGTATCGATAGCTGCTGCTATACTATATTTGAGAAATACCTGAACCTCAAACGATGTCGAAAATTGAACGTAGAGCGAAGGTGAATTGGATGTGAAAGCCGGCGCAATAGAAGGTGGTCAGGAGAGAAATGAATTCGTCAATGAGTTCGCCTTGGAGTTCGTCTATGAGTTCGCCTTGGAATTCGCCGCCTTAAGTTTGGATTTTGTCTACGAGTTCGCCTTGGAGTTCGTCTACGAGTTAGCCTTGGAATTTGCCGCTTTGAGTTTGGATTTCGTGTGCCCTAGTTTGGATTTGGAAGAGAACGTGATTTATGATTAAGGCGAAGAAAGTAAAGTTAAGTTAGGGCGGGTTGTTGAAAATTTAAGCGGGTCGTTAGCAAAAAATGGTCACGACAAGGTAATACTTTGGTATGCACATATGTTATAAGCAAATAAAAAATTGTCAAGAAACATTGATAACATGATATTAGCAAAAAAAATTCTTATAAAATTTTGTTTACTAGCAATTTGTTATAAAAATTTCGTTTACCGACAATTTTGTTATCTGATATTTATTTTCTTATAAAAATTTCGTATAATACTTGATTACAATTTGCTATAAAAACTTATAAGCAAATAAAAATTTCTTATAAAATTTTGTTTACCGGCTTTTGTAATATTTTGAAATTTATAAGCAAATAAAAAAAACATGTTATTAGAAAACATGATAGTACGGTTATAAACTAAATATTGTTCACATTCTATTTCATGTACGGTTATATTTAATAGTTAATAAAGCTGATGTCAAAAAAGGTTAACAACTAAAATAAAACTGACCTTAGGTACCTATATCGACCGTACTTATTAAGTCTCAGTCAACATGGGTATAAAATCAATAAAATACAAAACAAATAATGCATGTCTTCGAAAATTAAAAACGCTGGATAGAAATCTACTTCTATTCAAAAGTATATTAGGACGTATGTTGAAATGTATACTCGAATGCATTGACTACAAAATTGTTCGTAAAATATGTTCTAGCAACAAACTCATGTTGAGAGGTCTAGCCTAACTCTACTATTGATCTAGACAATGGGAGCAATTTCTCTATTGATCAAACTGGTCTGACCATGTCGCCTTGTAATAATCATGCTATTTCTTCGGCTGGGGTTAAAACCAGAGCCTCTTCTATATTATTATCCAAATGAATGGAAAAATAGGTTATTGGAATGTTAGGGGTGCTAACTCCATAGCCAAGCAATTAGAAATCTCTAATCTTATTTCTTCTCACAAAATTTATCTTATGGCAATTGCTGAAACAAAACTCAATCATATTACAACAATCAAAGCTGTCTCAAATATTAAACAAGGCTGGAGCTCTATCCACAATCTCTCTCAAGCCTCTTTTGGTAGACTATTAATATTATGGAATCCTTCTATTTTTTCCCTTTCCCCTTTAACTGTCCATAGGCAATTCATTAACTCTGATATCATTCACATCCCCTCTTCTACTTCTTTCTATCTTACTACTGTTTATGCAGATAATAATGCTACTCAAAGGCAAGTTTTCCTTGATATCCTTCCTTCACTTCAACAGTCCAGTTCACCGTGGCTATGCCTTGGTGATTGGAATTGTATGCAGTTGTCTACTGAGAAAAGTGGTGGTGTTCCACTGTCTTTCAGTCATACTAGACCTCTCAACAATGCTATCTATGCTTCTAACCTCCTTCCCACCTCTGTTAGTGGTGCTTTTTACACATGGAACAATTCTAGTAGAAGAAAAAGGACGTATTGTAAACTTGATTGAGCTTACATGAATTTTTCCTCTGTAATCAAATGGCCTAACCTTAACACATTTATCCCTGCTCCATCTTTATCTGACCACTCTCCTCTCATTATTGACTGGGGCAAGGACACTGTGAGAAGGCGCTCCTCGTTTTCATTTTTTAATAATTGGTCTAAACACCCTGATTTCTTAAGTATTGTTTCCGAAAGTTGGAAATTTCATACATTTGGCAATCCTATGTTTACTTTGCAGGCTAAACTCAGGCATCTTAAGGCTATTCTGAAGAAGTGGGCTCAGCATACTTTTGGGAATGGGAGTAGTTTATCCTCATCAATTAGAGAAAAATTATTTCAAGTTCAAATAGATATTCAAAGATGCCATAATACTGCTCTTCTATCTAATTTGTCTGTTCTTGAAGCTTCACTTTTAAAGGATCTATCTAAAGCTCTAGTGGAAGAAAATTTCATGGATAAGCAAAAATCAAAACATGAATGGCATGTGAATGGTGATAAAAATACATCCATTTTTCATAATTCTTTAAAGATCCAACAGGCTTCTGAAAATATATCTTCCATCCTTAATATGCATGATTTGCCTTGTTCTTCTCAAGATACTATCTATGCTGCTTTCCTGGAATACTTTCAAATGAATCTGGGTAATCCTCAAATTCCATCTATCACTCTGGAACAATTCTCTCATATTCATCTCCCTACTATCTCTAATGACATGAGGAAAGATTTAATCATGGAAATAACTGAAGATGAAATTAAACAAGCTATATTTGGAATGAAGTCTAATAGTTCTCCGGGTCCTGATGGATTTAATGCTCATTTCTTCAAAACTACTTGGGTTGTTATAGGTAATGATGTGATCAAAGCCATAAAGAACTTCTTCAGGCATAGTAAATTAGTCACTGGAATAAATGCTACCAGGCTTGCTTTGATACCTAAAACTGTTCAACCTACTTCTGTTAATCAGTATAGACCCATTGCATGTTGTAATGTGATTTACAAATGCATCTCTAGAATTCTGGCTACTAGAATGAAGATTTCTTTGGCTGGTTTGATTTCTCCTAATCAGAATGCTTTTCTTCCATCTAGAGATATTACTAATAATATCTTACTTGCTTCTGAACTTATGAAGGGGTACAATAGGAATTTTATCACTCTTAAATGTGTTCTTAAATTAGACATACAAAAAGCTTATGACTCGGTTCAATGGAAATCTGTCATCTACATTCTTCATAAATTGATTTTTCCAATCCCTTTCCTTTGTTGGATATTCACTTGCATATCTACTGTTAATTATTCTCTCAGTATTAATGGATCTACCTTTGGCTACTTTGGTGCTACTTAGGGAATTAGAAAAGGTGACCCTGTTTCACCCTATATTTTTGTGTGTGTCATGGAGCTTTTCACTTCACTCTGTTCTGTAGCAATATCTAATAAGCTTCTGGATTATCACCCTTTATGCAAGAAGAATAGTATTTCTACTCTGCTTTTTGCTGATGACCTGCTTCTTTTCACTAAGCCTAATATTAAATCTATTAATGGGGTGATAATTGTTCTGTCTAGTTTTCAGGTTATGACTAGTCTATCCATTAATAGAAGTAAGTCCAGAATTAATATTGCTGGCGTGTCTGATCATGATAAGGGGATCTTGTATGCCATGTCCGGTCTATCTCCTTTCACCGACAATGAAATTTATCTAGGAGCTCCTCTGTGTACCTCTAAAATAAGGACAAACCAATGTTTGCAATTGTTTGAAAAAATTACCACTAAAATATCTAGTTGGAATAGGTCTATATTTTCTATGGCTGGAAGGTTAGTGATTGTTAAATCTATATGTTGCCCTTATGATAAGGGTGGGCTTGGAATTATGAATATTAGAAGGTGGAACTTTGCTGCTCTTTCATCTAGAGTTGACAAATTATTGAGAAAAGACACAAATTTATGGGCTTCTTGGTGTAGATCTTATCTCATCAAAGATGGTAACTTCTGGTCTATCTCTCCTCCCTCTGATTGTAGTTGGTCTTGGAAGAACATCTTGAGAAGTAGAGATATGTTCCTTCCTATGGTTCAGCTGGGCATGAAAGACATTGGCAAGATTTCCTTTTGGTATGATCCATGGTCTGCTAAAGGTGTAATTCTAGCTAATATTATTGATTATGAGACCAAAGTAATTTCTGGAATTCATGACAAAGCTTCTGTTGATAGATATTGGAGTGATGAAACTGTTTCCTTACCTTATTGCAGTTCCTCTGTAGTTAGAGATGGTTGGAATGTTATTCGAAGTAAGATATATAGCACCTGTAATGTTCAGGTAATATGGAATGAAAAGTCTCATTCTATTGCTTCAGTATACAAAGTCCTAGATTCTACCATGGATTGTCCTCTTTTTCCTTGGTATACTAGAATCTGGAACTCTCAATCTATCCCTAAGGAAAACTTGTTCATGTGGAAAGTATTGAAGAATGGCATTCTTTCTCTTCAAAAACTTAAAGCATGTGGGGTAATACATAGTGATGCCTGTCTTTTGTGTGGTATTGGTGTGGAAACTGTGTCACATTTGTACTTTGAATGTGACTATTCTTTCTACATCTGGAATAGAATTTTACATCACTATGGCTTGCATAATCCTAGAAGAGTGTCTACTGTGGAATGGTTCAACATTTTCAAAGCTACTAGATGGAAGATGAAAGAGGAAAATTAATGTTAAGAATACTTAAGAAGTCTCTATATCTCATTTGGATGGAGAGGAACATTAGAGTGTTTAAAGGTCAATCCACCTCTAAACATTTAATGGTCCTTTCTATAATTAGATCTATGTAGCTCTAGATTTACTTTTGGGATGATTGTTATGGCATGTTGGTGTATTTGTTGTATTGTTTTGTAACAATTTTTGTTTTTTCAATAAAATGGTAGGGGTCCATTCAACCCCGCTGGCTTTGCCACAAAAATAATTTTAAATATGTTATATATATGTAACGACCCGTAACTTTTGGGTCTTCGAATTTGAATATTTAATTTATTTAAATATTCAAATTGAATTAAATTATAATAAAATGTATATTTCAAATTAAGACCTGATTCTTGGTGATGTCTTTTTAATTTATTGTATACCAATTTTTTTCCATAATTTTTAATTTGGGAATTAATTAAATTTTCATTTGACGCTTTTTACGTCAAACATCGACATATTTCAAAGTTAACAGAATTAGATAACCAGTCTATTTTATTGTTGTTTTATGATCATGGCACATTGTTGTGCACGACCATGTTTTTATTTTTGTCGTTCGTGGCTCGTACGCGAACACGGTATGGTGTCGCGGTGTACCGCAAAACTTTAAAATCAAAACATACAAACTAACACATACAACATTTTCTCTTTGTTCATTTGATGTTGTGTTTGGTGGGAAATGTTTTAAAAACATAACCATTTTGTTTTTTTAAAATACATTACATAAAGGCACGATGACTAAAGAGGACACAGTTTCCATTTTTTTAACTTAAATACTCATGCACTCACGTACATCACCTTAGCCTTTGCCATATCTTCTCTCATGCCTTGCACACACGTTCTCTGGTGTGTCCATCCCTTGTCCCCTGCTCTTGCCTTTTCTTTTCCTTAGTAGCTAAGTTTCTTTGCCTATAAATATACACTACTACACACATATATAATTCACAAGAAAATACACACACTTTATTCTAAATTCACTTTCACACTTTATGAAACAAAGACATAGATACACGGAGCAAGAACAAAAGGATACATTCTCTTTTTCTTCTTTTCTTTGTTCTAGTGAGTGGAAAAAAATCCATTTCCCATCTTTAAAAATCGCTGTCTCAGAACTAATCAAAATTAGCCAAAAGTATAAAAACAAAAGTTGTTCGTTATCACCTCTAGTATTTTAAAAAATAGTTGCCTTGAATTTCGATGGTTGGGGCAGCCATGATCGCCTAATAACATTAAACAGGAGGGTGTGCGTTACACTTAGTGTACTGTGCGTGCACTGGAAGGGAAGTTTGGGGGAAGAAGGAACTATTTGATTTGGATTTGGGATTTTGGGCCTATGGGGTGAGATTAGTTTAGTTATTTGAATTGGTTAATTAAATAGCTTAACTTTAAAAATTGATAGCACAACCATACGAAGTCCATTTGACCGACTGTAACGACCTGCCTTTTGGACGTTCTAAGCAGACACATACGTCAGACTCAAACCATTCAAAAGGGCAGATTGTTATGGGGTAAATAAGAAAAAGAGAGAAATAAAACAAATACAGAATCTCGCAGCGGAATGACAAAATATAATAATCAAATAATAGTTCATAAAGCTGTTTTATAAATACATTTGATTATTATTTTACAACAAAAATCAGAGTTACATACAACAAGAAATAATAATAAATAAATGTAGTGGAACAACATGATGCAATGGAATACATATAATAAGTAATAATAGTACAAAATCTTCATCTTCATCCTCCAGAAAGCGGTCTTCGATAAACTGAAAATCTCAGACTGACCCGAGCAAATTGAAAAGACAAAACACTCGACTCAAAACTAAAAGATCTTATGTAAGTTAAATCAACAGCAATTAGACATGAGTGTAACGGCGTCAAAGATGTTTACGGGGTTTGACATCTCCTATCCAGTGTCAAACGTAAGTGCGATAATTTAAGAGATGTTCGGGATTTCCATCTCCTAAGGATCCGTTAAATTATCTACTATGTTGTACAATACGCTATTACAATAAAGTAAAGTATTAAAATAGCGTTAAGGCGTTACCCATATCCCCCTTAACACATTTATATATTCCCGTAGTCAATACAATGTCGTAGGCTCCACTAAACCGGTGGTTTACCCATAGGACACCCCATAGGTACGGTACCAAACAAACTCATAGAAGGCGTTCTAGGGCATGTGAACACAGCATTCGAGGCGATGCCAGGGTAGATTTACCAATTGTAGAACCGGGCTGGTGGTAACGCATAACAGCTACTACCACCCACCTCGGAACACACTTCCGTAATCAAAATCAAAGGGTGGCCACCAAATCATCACAAAGTCATAATATGGTATCGGAGAAGCATGTCCGATCGGAGGAATGACCTCACTTGGCCTAGGTATAGCTCCTGTTTTAGTCACATCTAAGCTGACTCACGGGAGTCAGGGTCACGTAAATACCTCATACAGAAATCGTTCGTCAAACCATCCTACTTCATTTCTGGAATCTCCACCACATACACAGTTGTTAACGTGGTTTTTGGTATTGGCAGAGAGTATGACAATATCCGATCCCGGTATCTTTAACAACCAAACGCTTATTTCACACCAGATGGTTCTTTTACATTTCAAAAGTCAATTCACAATTGATATCAAAATATCATATTCGATTTCAGATCATATTTCTTTCGAAATCATATTCACTTTCAAAACTGTATTCACTTTCAAAATCATATTCACTTTTGAATTTATCGATAAGATAAGTTAATTAAAATCCTAGTTCCAAAATCATCATATTTACTCAAATATGTCAATTCACTAAAAGATATCAATTTCACTTTCCAACTTAGATTGTACCATCATCAAGGATTTAAATATAAATACTTCAACTTTACACATCTGAATTTTAGAAAATAGTTTAGATAGTCAAAAATAGTTTATATAGTTTAAAAATAGTTTAAAATAGATTAAAATAGTTTAAATAGTAAAAATAGTTTAAAAAGATTTAAATTTGATTTAATTAGATTTAAATCGATTTAAATAGGTTAAATATAGATTAAATAGATTTAAGTAGAGTTAAAATGATTTAAATAGATTAAATATAGATTAAATAGATTTAAATTATATTAAGTAGATTTTAAATAGATTAAATAAATTTAAAATAGATTAAATAGACTTAAATTATATTAAATAGATTTAAAATAGATTAAATAAATTTAATTAATTTAAAAGAGGTAAAATAGATTAAATTTTATTGAATAGGTTATAATAGATTAAAATAAATTAAGATAGTCGAATTGAATAAAATATTAACTTGATTAAAATAGTTTAAATTAGTTTACGTTAGATTTCACAGTTATATCCAAACATTTTCAACGACTCAATTTCGATAAATTCATTTATATTTGACACTTCAACTTTGAAATTCCAATTTAAATCCTTTGAACCATTCATTAAATCAATTCCAATTTCAACATTAATGCTTGGATTATCAAAATAATTCCGTTCATTTAAATCAATTTCTATTTCAAAATACCAGTTAACCAAATCCAAAATTTAAAGAATTAGAAATCATTTAATTTAACCAATCCGGTGTCCGTATATAATTTTCCATCCTACAGTCAAGTGATACGGATATTTATCATTTCAATCCGTAATTTAAAATTTTACGGTTATATATCATTTCAAACCGCAATCCCGAATTAAATAAAATCCATAAAATCGCTCGAGTCTGTTATTTCAACCCATAACGATTTTTCATAATCTATAGAACGTTCGGGTATGTATCATTTCAACCCATAAGGAACTTGCAGTGTTATAACATAAAAAAATACAACATCCAGTAATCCAATATCAGCAATCAAACATACATCACAATCATCATCCAAATCAACCAATAAACATCAATAAATAACTGATTATCATTAATAGGCATTAAATCGATAATTAAATTCAATATTAAATTAAACGATGATTAAATGCAATAAAAGTCAAATTTAACTAGAATGATAATTTAAACATACCAAACATCAATCAATAAATTTCAAATCACATCATAAATTAAATTTAAATAACATAAGATAATCTAGTAGTTGTGAGTAGGTCAAAACACTCACATTCGATTTTAAATCGAACTAAAGTCCAATTTAGGCCCAAAATTCAAATAGTCTCAAAATTCATCCAAACAAGTGTCAAAATGTTCGGAATTTTGATACGGTCCCAGCGGAACAGACCGCGAGTGAATTGGAGCTCGTATGCAAAAGTTATATATGTTAGAACGTTTTAAACGATTTTTAAAATATGAAATGGATAATTAAATAAACGTTACCACGTCATCACCTTGCCCAGCACGTGACTCAACTAAGAGCCCTAACTCTTGTTCGCGAACAAACGTAAATCTTTCATGGTCGCCGCCTTTCTTGAATTAACTCCGTTGCTCCACTCACCGACGACCACATCAGGGATCGCCGTTGCATCCCCCACGCCTGGCCGTCTCCACCCATACCAACGCGGGCCACTCCGGTCGTGCCACCAGACACAACCGCCGTCGCCACTCACAAAGCCACCATGGCAATTTCTGCCACCTTCGACACCCATAAACCATATGGATCTGCTCAGCACATCGATATCTACAAGCCCATACCCTCTGGTCGTCATAAGATCGACGATCCGCTGTTAAAACGACAAACCCTACTATGGACGGCCGAGGTTCATCCTCGATTTCTGGACAAACGATGATTCGATGGCAAAAACAAAATATAGATCTAGGTTACGCTCGTCAAGAGCTTTGAAACGGTATATAATATGTCAAGGTTTGGAGGAGTTTGATTTTTGGAATTGAATTTGAAATTGAATTTGCAATTTGGGAATTAGGGTTTCGAGTTTGAATTGGTTTCTGCCTTTGATGAGAGAGAAGGAAGTAGAATTGTACTTACAGACAATTGGAATAAGAAATAGTTAGGGTTTATAACGGGCTATATATAGACAGATCAGAAATAGGAATGAATGGGCTAGATCGATTTGAAAGTTGAACGATAAATGACCCGAAAAGCCCGTTTCGTTCTCGAAACAAAAATGGGTAATCCCATATATCAAAATAAATGTTTTCGATAGTTTTAAACTCAATGGAACAGATTTCAAGTCCTAATTCCATCGTATGAAGAAGTTAGCTTGAAAATTAACTTATTTCAAATTGATTTCAATTAAATTAATTTCTACGCGTTTCAAGCCCGTACGATCAAACAACAAGTCCGATCACTACGAAACTTGAGAACTTACAATAATTCACCGTTATGGATCTGATGAAACTAGTTTCGTCGAATCCGAGACAGTGGCCAAAATGGCTATTTTCACATTAATTAAATAAATTATTATTAAATTAAATTTATCACTTCTTATATTCAAATTAATTAACTAACCATTTTTATCATTTTTGATTTCATAGACATTTACAATAATTTAAAACAAATTTACATGTCAAATTCAGCGTTAAATCTTTCACTAATTACAGTGTTCAATTTCAACTTCAATTAAATCCAATTAATTAAAATTAACTTCCAATAAATTGTTTTATTTTGATTTCAGTCTTTTATTCTAACAATTGTTACTCTATAGACATAGTTAACATTGTTTATATCTTGTTACACTAACCTTCTATAATTATCATCTTAGTTTTCATTAAAGTAGTATTTAATTACGTTTAATTGCAATAAATCCATTTATTATAGCTTAAATTCCAATAAATTGATCAAACATGATTTCAATTCTATTTATTCAATCAATTATCATATTATGAATAAAATTTACATTAGTTTCATCTTATTGAATTAATATTCTACAATTATCAATTTAATCTACATTAATTGCACTAATTAAGTGAATTAATTGCAATTGATTTCAAATTAAACTTAATAGGCTAAATAAATAGGTAACATATAATAATTGTCACCGTTAGCTTTTAGTCACATCTTATAAGTTTATTATCCATAACAAGTTTAAAATTACTACAACAACTCTAAATTTATTCAGTTACAATTCAATACACATTATTTCATTAATCAATCAACTTTTAAATTATCAATTGCTCTTTTAATCCAATTATCCATTAATACATACATTACTATCATTTATTTACAATCTATATCAATTATAACTCTTTAATCCTTTTAATTAATTGGAATTACATTTAAAGCAGTTATCTTAAATTAATACTATTTCATTTTATTCCAGTTATATTCTTATTATTAAATCATAAATTTTTATTTCCTTCCATCATTTAATCACAAAACCTTATTAAATCAACTATTTTAATTATCGAAATTTTATGGGTCGTTACACTCTCCCCACTCAAAGCTTTTCGTCCTCGAAAAGAAAAAAAGGGAAAAGTAGGAATTAAGTAATCAATATATCTTATTCAAAATATTAAATTTATAAACAATTAATTTACATAATTAAATAATTTAAATAAAATAAATCAATTTATAACGATTAAATCTTTTTATATTCAAGTTAACAAAAGTTTGGAAAACATTTCACAAAATTTTCTAAGTCTAAAATTCACGGAAAATTTCGGCAGAGTTTCCTTTGTACGAAGAGGTCCGGGAGAAATAATAATATCAATAATAACAATATATATATCATATTTTCAAAATAATATATCCCCAACCACGAGAAAACAATATAACACCGCTAGAAAACCGTAATCCGAGAACGTACCTATCTGTCGGGCAAATAACGCTTATTTTATGAAACCAAAAGCAGTAGCTATTGCTTCCATACCTGTATTTCACTTATAAAATCCAAAGAGGTTAAAAATCATATAAAAGAGAAATATTTTAAATTGTTGTAAACTAATAACAAAACAAATCAATACAACCTAACAACAAATCATACCAACATCACATCCAGTCAAAAATATAAATTTTACATCCATAGCAACCATCAATAGGTTTTTTCGGGTTTAGAAACCTCTAGTCGTATAAATTGATAAATAAACTATGAAGTAAATCATACACTCAACAGTCATAGATAAAACTTTATAGTTTATTTATACATCTCTATACAAAATAGAAGTATCCTTTCCCAACTAATCCATAAGCCAATCAAACAAGGAATTTCAAATAATATTTAAGTTTTATTCTTATTACTCTTTCTTTTTCGCATTATTCACTGTCATTTTCATTTGTTCATACAATACTTGTTTAATTTCTTTACATTTTTCACTTACAACATTCAATTCCATTCATTGATACATTACCATTTTTCTTTTCATTACTTTACATTCATTGCTTACATAAGTTATTACTATTTCAATTATTGGATTATTCATTATTAGGTCAATTTCTTTACAATTTAGTTCACCATTAATAGATTATTTCCTTTTCACATTCATTCTTCAATATATAGTATTATTGAATATTAAATTTATTTCTAAATCATTTCAACACTTCTGAAGTTATAGTCATTCAATTAATATAGTACTCACTTTATTTATAAATGGTTTCAACATTAATTTAAGTTTATAATTAATTACTAACAGCATTCACCTTTACTATTTCATCCGATTATAGATAGCTTAAAATGTTAACCTAAGTTTATAATCATTTTCTAACATTATTCACTTTTATTTACATTTGATCGGTAGCATTTCAAATTATCAACTTAAGTTCATAACAATTTATAACATTAGAATTCTTATTTATAAAAGTAAGTCCATTGAACACTTTCATTTACTAAAGTTTACTTGTACAATATTCTATTACAAATTCTTATTAACATTTCAACTTTTTAATATTTTGGTAAGTTTTATATATATATATATATGTCTTTTTAGAATGCAATAGAAAGTTACACAAGTTATCATATTTATTTTTTATTTTTATTAACAAAATGTTCAATAGTTACCATTTCTTATTTTCATCTCCTCTTTATTTAAAGTTTACAAATTTCAATTTCTTATCTATTTCATTTATCATTTTAATATCAAAATTCTTATTTTCATTTTAGAAGTTTCCAATTATTAATATAGTCAAGATTCCATTCATTACAATAATTTCAATTTCTAATTTACAGAAACTTAAGAACTAAACAACCGAGTTCATTTCAATTATTTTAAAATAATATATCCAATCATATCTTTTATATATATCAAATCATATCTAGAATTCAAAATCAAGATTAATTTATCAAAACAATTGTGCAGTAAAATTACTACAGTAGTCTTCCTACTTTGAAACTCGAAAATGAACGTCGATGATGCGTGCACTCATCACTGAAAATATTTTCCAGCAGCAGAGAGGGGAGTACATAACTTATTTCCTTTAAAAAAATTCTTTTAAAACATTTTTTTTCAAATCATATTGAAATATTTATATCGAAAAATACTTTCAAATAATACTAATATTATGTTCTCAAAATCTTTCAAAAGAAATTTTCAAAAATCCCGGAAATCAAGTTCTCAAATTTTCAGTTTATATTCATTTTATTTGTAAATCTTATTTTTCCACCAGTATTTATAAAAGTTCACTACCTAACAAACAAATATATAACAACCAACTATATCATTTATAAAATTTATTATTTTATATACAAAAAATATAATAGGCAAAAATTATTTCATTTGCCTATATTTCAAAAAAATATTGTGTTGGTCTGTCCTATTTAGTTTTTTAGAAATCCCTATCGATGTCATAGCGTCCTATGCACCGACTAGAATTTATAAATACAAAACGAAACAAATTAACATAATACAAAAACCCATTTATAACACTAACAAATACGCTCTCTCATATATACACTCAGCGACTCGTTCTAGGGTATTACTACTATATTTCAAAAGAGTCAGACCCCACAAAGCTAAGGTTATCGCTAAACCAAAGCTCTGATACCAAATGTAACGACCTGCCTTTTTGGACGTTTTAAGCAGACACACACGTCAGACTCAAACCATTCAAAAGGGCAGATTGTTATGGGGTAAATAAGAAAAAGAGAGAGAAATAAAACAAATACAGAATCCCACAGCGAAATGACAAAATATAATAATCAAATAACAGTTCATGAAGCTGTTTTATAAATACATTTGATTATTCTTTTACAACAAAAATCAGAGTTACATACAATAAGAAATAATAATAAATAAATGCAGTGGAACAACATGATGCAGTGGAATACATATAATAAGTAACAATAGTACAAAATCTTCATCTTCATCCTCTAGAAAGCAGTCTTTGATAAACTGAAAAGCTCAGGCTAACCCGAGCGAATTGAAAAGACAAAACACTCGAGTCGGAACTAAAAGATCTTATGTAAGTTAAATCAACAGCAATTAGACATGAGTGTAACGGCGTCAAAGATGTTTATAGTGTTTGACATCTTCTGTCCAGTGTCTAACGTGAGTGCAATAACTAAAGAGATGTTCGGGATTTCCATCTCCTAAAGATTCGTTAAACTATCTACTATGTAGTACAATACGCTATTATAATAGTGTCTACAATAAAGTAAAATATTAAAATAGTGTTAAGGCGTTACCCATATCCCCCTTAACACATTTATATATTCCCGTAGTCTATATAATGTTGTAGGCTCCACCAAACCGGTGATTTACACAGAGGACACCCTGTAGGTACGGTACAAAACAAACTCGTAGAAGGCGCTTTAGGGCATGTGAACACGGCACTCGAGGCGATGCCAGAGTAGATTTACCAATTGCAGAACCGGGCTGGTGGTAACGCAGAGCAGCTACTACCGCCCACCTCGGAACACACTCCCGTAATCAAAATCAAGGGGTGGCCTCCAAATCATCACAAAGTCATAATATGGTATCGAAGAAGCATGTCCGATCGGAGGAATGACCTCACTTGGCCCAGGTACAGCTCCTATTTTAGTCACATCTAAGCTGACTCATGGGAGTCAGGGTCACGTAAATACCTCATATAGAAATCGTTCGCCAAACCATCCTACTTCATTTCTGGAATCTCCACCACGTACACAGTTGTTAAAGTGGTTTTCGGTATTGGCAGAGAGTATGACAATATCTGATCCCGGTCTCTTTAACAACCAAACGCTTATTTTACACCAGATGGTTCTTTTACATTTCAAAAGTCAATTTAGAATTGATATCAAAATATCATATTCGATTTCAGATCATATTCCTTTCGAAATCATATTCACTTTCAAAACTATATTCACTTTCAAAATCATATTCACTTTTGAATTTATCGATAAGATAGGTTAATTAAAATCCTAGTTCCAAAATCGTCATATTTACTCAAATATGTCAATTCACAAAAGGGTATCAATTTCACTTTCCAACTTAGATTGTATCATCATCAAGGATTTAAATATAACTTCAACTTTACACAGTCTGAATTCTAGAAAATAGTTTAGATAGTCAAAAATAGTTTATATAGTTTAAAAATAGTTTAAAATAGATTAAAATAGTTTAAATAGTAAAAATATTTTAAATAGTAAAAATAGTTTAAATAGTAAAAATAGTTTAAAAAGATTTAAATTTGATATAATTAGATCTAAATAGATTTAAATAGGTTAAATATAGATTAAATAGATTTAATTAGAGTTAAAATGATTTAATTAGATTAAATAGATTTAAATTATATTAAGTAGATTTTAAATAGATTAAATAAATTTAAAATAGATTAAATAGATTTAAATTATATTAAATAGATTTAAAATAGACTAAATAAATTTAATTAGTTTAAAATAGGTAAAATAGATTAAATTTTATTGAATAGGTTATAATAGATTAAAATAAATTAAGATAGTTTAAATTGAATAAAATATTTAACTTTATTAAAATAGTTTAAATTTGTTTACATTAGATTTCACAGTTATATCCGAACATTTTCAACAACTCAATTTCGATAAATTCATTTATATTTGACACTTCAACTTTGAAATTTCAATTTAAATCCTTTGAACCATTCATTAAATCAATCCCAATTTCAACATTAATGCTTGGATTATCAAAATAATTCCTTTCATTTAAATCAATTTCTATTTCAAAATACCAGTTAACTGAATCAAAAATTTAAAGAATTAAAAATCATTTAATTTAGCCAATCCGGTGTCCGTATATAATTTTCCATCTTATGGTCAAGTGATACGGATATTTATCATTTTAATCCGTAAATAAAATTTTTACGGTTATATATCATTTCAAACCGCAATCCCGAATTAAATAAAATCCATAAAATCGCTCGAGTCTATCATTTCAACCCATAACGATTTTTCCTAATTTATAGATCGTTCGGGTATGTATCATTTCAACCCATAAGGAACTTGCAATGTTATAACATATAAAAATACAACATCCAGTCATCCAATATCAACAATCAAACATACATCACAATCATCATCCAAATCAACCAATAAACATCAATAAATAACTGATTATCATTAACAGCACTAAATCGATAATTAAATTCAATATTAAATTAAACGATGATTAAATGCACTAAAAGTCA
Organism: Allium fistulosum; assembly: GCA_030737815.1. Classification (NCBI taxonomy): domain Eukaryota; kingdom Viridiplantae; phylum Streptophyta; class Magnoliopsida; order Asparagales; family Amaryllidaceae; genus Allium; species Allium fistulosum. The sequence continues at coordinate 861,236,298 of CM060905.1, read as the reverse complement.
AATTTAACTAGAATGATAACTTAAACATACCAAACATCAATCGATAAATTTTAAATCACATCATAAATTAAATTTAACTAACATAAGATAATCTAGTAGTTGTGAGTGGGTCAAAACACTCACCTTCGATTTTAAATCGAACTAAAGTCCAATTTAGGCCCAAAATTCAAACAATCTCAGAATTAATCCAAACCAATGTCAAAATGTCCAGAATTTCAATACGGTCCGAGCAGAACAAACCGTGCATGAATTTGAGCTCGTATGCAAAAGTTATATATGTTAGAACGTTTTAAACGATTTTTAAAAATGAATAATTAAATAAACGTTACCACATCATCACCCTGCCCAGCACGTGACTCAACCAAGAGCCCTAACTCTTGTTCGTGAACGAACGTAAATCATTCATGGCCGCTGCCTTTCTCAAATTAACGTTGTTGCTCCGCTCACCGACGACCACATCAGGGATCGTCGTTGCATCCCCCATACCAACGCGGGCCACTCCGGTCGTGCGACCAGACACAACCACTGCCGCCACTCACAAAGCCACCACGGCGATTTCTCCCACCTTCGACACCCATGAACTGTTTGGATCTGCTCTGCACATCGATCTCTACATGCCCGTACCCTCTGATCGTCATAAGATCGACGATCCACCGTTAAAACGACAAACCCTACTATGAACGGTAGAGGTTCATCCTTAATTTCTAGACAAACAGTGATTCGATGGAAAAAACGAATTATAGATCTAGGTTACACTCGTCGAGAGCTTCGAAACGATATATAATTTGTCAAGGTTTGGAGGAGTTTGATTTTTGGAATTGAATTTGCAATTTGGGAATTAGGGTTTCGAGTTTGAATTGGTTTCTGCCTTTGACGAGAGAGAAGCAGATAGAATTGTATGTATAGACAATTGGAATAAGAAATAGTTAGGGTTTATAACGGGCTATATATCGACAGATCAGAAATAGGAATGAATGGGCTAGATCGATTTGAAAGTTGAACGATAAACGACCCGAAAAGCCCGTTTCGTTCCTGAAACAAAAATGGGTAGTCCCATATATCAAAATAGATGTTTTCGATAGTTTTAAACTCAATGGAACAAGTTTCATGTCCTAATTCCATCGTATGAAGAAGTTAGCTTGAAAATTAGCTTATTTCAAATTGATTTCAATTAAATTAATTTCTACGTGTTTCAAGCCCGTACGATCAAACAACAAGTCTGATCACTATGAAACTTGAAACCTTACAATAATTCACCGTTACGGATCCGATGAAACTAGTTTCGTCGAAATCCGAGACAGTGGTCAAAAATGGCTATTTTCACATTAATTAAATAAATTATTATTAAATTAAATTTATCACTTCTTATATTCAAATTAATTAACTAACCATTTTTTTCATTTTTGATTTCATAGACATTTACAATAATTTAAAACAAATTTACATATCAAATTCAGCGTTAAATATTTCACTAATTACAGTGTTCAATTTCAACTGCAATTAAATCCAATTAATTAAAATTAACTTCCAATAAATTGTTTTATTTTGATTTCAGTCTTTTATTCCAACAATTATTACTCTATAGACATAGTTAACATTGTTTATATCTTGTTACACTAACCTTCTACAATTATCATCTTAGTTTTCATTAACGTAGTATTTAATTACATTTAATTGCAATAAATTCATTTATTATACCTTAAATTCCAATAAATTGATCAAACTTTATTTCAATTCTATTTATTCAATCAATTATCATATTCTGAATAAAATTTACATTGGTTTCATCTTATTGAATTAATATTCTACAATTATCAATTTAATCTACATTAACTGCACTAATTAAGTGAATTAATTGCAACTGATTTCAAATTAAATTTAACAGGCTAAATAAATATGTAACATATAATAATTGTCACTGTTAACTTTTAGTTACATCTCATAAGTTTATTATCCACAACAAGTGTTAAAATTACTACTACAACACTAAGTTTATTCAGTTACAATTCATTACACATTATTTCATTAATCAATCAACTTTTAAATTATCAATTGCTCTTTTAATCCAATTATCCATTAATACATACATTACTATAATTTATTTACAATCTGTATCAATTATAATCTTTAATCCTTTTAATTAATTGGAATTACATTTAAAGCAGTTATCAGTTACCTTAAATTAATACTATTTCATTTTATTCTAGTTACATTCTTATTATTAAATCACAAATTTTTATTCCTTTCCAACATTTAATCACAAAACCTTATTAAATCAACTATTTTAATTATCGAAATTTTATGGTTCATTACACCCACAGTCTTCGACGTTAGGTTCGTATTAACTAGTATAACACAATAGTGTAATTTATTGACACTTTTGGTTAAGTATAAAATATTGATAAAATATTAGATAAAATATTAGTGGTTAAATTTAATTACAAATAGTGTAATTAACTTGAATAAATTATTATGGACATCTATTGAGCAGAATAAAACACTGTTCTATGCTTTCAAGTAAAACGACTGTTTTGAAGTTAACTAATATGTTGATTAATTATTATTTGATAAATGGACGTGTTTGCTATTTATTTCTGTTGTTGAATGGATTTTTCTCAACCAATTTATGAGCAATTACCTTTACATGCATGGGCTTGGTAGATCATAATTACGGATGCATTGATTATGAACACCTTATAATTAGAATTTCACAGTTTGACTATAATGTGTTCAATGAGAATATTAGTTAAGTAGATATTATAATAAAAGATGTTTATTATAATTTTGGAAATAAAAGATATTTTATCTTTTGAATTGAAATGATTTATTTTGGAAAGTAATAGAAATATTTCAAGAATAAATATTTTGAAGTGATTTTATATAAAAGTGATTTATATATAAAGATGCTTATAAAATGTGTTTTATAAATAAAGCGAATTTTGAGAATTTAAATCATGGTGGTTTGAAATTGATTTCAAAAAGATTTTAAGGAAATAAACAATATTGTGTTTGAAAGTATTTATGATTATTGGTGCAAAATGAATTGTCACTTCGGGAAATAAATGGTTATGTTACCGATGATTCGGGTAACCCATAACTAAAAAGTGGGCAAAATGGTGGTTTAACCCTCAGTATAGTCTACTCTTTGTATAGAGGGATATACTTTGTTTATTTATCTTGTGAACGCTGAGACCTAGTTGCCTTGTTATTGGGAGAAACCTCCCGATCTGGTTGCATATATTTTGATATGCTTTTATAGTAAAGTATTTTTGGATTTTCAAATAAATATATCAAATACACCACTGTATTATTATACAGAGTAATTGATACCGGTTTTGAAAAAGTTTTGATTTAAATTCCGAAGAAAAGTATGATTTGATACAAAAGATATATATATATTATTTCAAAAGGATTTGAAATAAAACCGGGAATTTCGTTCGAAGAAATTATTTTTAAAAAGGATTATATTTTGAATATAATAAAGTTAATTAGATTTCATAAATCTAAATATGAAGATTAAGCCTAAGTGAGTAGTTTAGGAATTGCATATTTGTTTGTTGCATCATATGCTCCTTGAGTCCTATTTGCGGTAGGAGAACTACGTTGGCTTGATCCTATATCTAATTGGGTACTCAATTAGATAAGGGTACATTGGCAGTCACAAGTGGTAGTAACGCAGCCTCAATAATAATATATCCTTTTCCTGTTTATTGTTTGATAATTATCTTATGGTGTTGTATCTTTCCTGCTTACCATTTTATTCCGCATTTGACATATTTATCGAGTTTGCAGGAATGACTATTGCTGTCTTTCACATCAGAGCTGTGCAATGCTATATTTATTGTATATTGAGTCTCCTTTGTATTTAATCACACCTGTAGAATAAACAATTAGAACTCTGATAACTTGTATAATTGAAAGTTGTATCATTTACATTAGTAATGTTGAATACTTATCAAATAATATTGTGTATTAAGTTGGTAGTTTTCATTAGTAGTTTTAGAACGGATAGGTTTCCGGCAGTTTTGACTGGTCCGAAAATCTATGTCATTATAGCTGGTATCAAAGCTTAGGTTAAGTGCCTAAGTAAAATTTGTCTAGGTTAGTAAATCAATCTAGGAATCTTATAAATGAAGCTACCTTAATTTGATAAATAAAAATAGATAGGATAAGGCACCGTGCCTCCGACCGGGGTTATGGGTGATATTATTTTTAGTGTGCTTAGTTTTTGTTAAATTATTTGTCTTTCGTTATATTGTTCCGCCATTGGAATTTCGGGGACGAGGTTCTTTTAAGGGGGAAATAATGTAACGACCCGTAGCTTTTGGGTCTTCGAATTTGAATATTTAATTTATTTAAATATTTGGATTTGAATTAAATTATAATAAAATGTATATTTCAAATTAAGACCTAATTTTTGGTGATGTCATTTTAATTTATTTTATAGACTTTTTTCCTTAATTTTTAATTTGGAAATAATTAAATTTTCATTTGACGCTTTTTAACATACAAAAACATAATCGTTTTGTTTTGTTCATTTGGTGATGTCATTAAATTTTCATTTTTGGTGAAGCGGTGTACGGCAAAACTTTAAAATCAAAACACACAAATTAACACATGCAACATTTTCTCCTTGTTCATTTGCTGTCACGTTTTGTGGGAAATGTTTTAAAAACATAATCGTCTTGTTTTGTTAAAATATTCATTATATAAAGGCATGATGAACACAACACTTTAGTACACAATTTCCATTTTCTTTAACTTAATATACTCATGCACTCATGTATAGCACCTTAGCCTTTCCCATGTCTTCTCCCATGCCTTGCACACACGTTCTCTGCAGTGTCCATCCCTTGTCCTCTGCTCTTGCTTTTCTTTTCCTTAGTAGCAAAGTTTCTTTGCCTATAAATATGCACAACTACACACATATATAATTCACAATAAAATACACACACTTTATTCTACATTCACTTTTACACTTTATGAAACAAGGATATAGATACACAGAGCAATAACAAGGAGATACATTCTCTTCTTCTTCTTTTCTTAGTTCCAATGAGTGGAAAAAACTCCATTTCCCATCTTCAAAAATCGCTATCTCCCAAATTGATCAGAATTAGCTAAAAGTGTAAATACAAAAGGTTGTTCGTTATCACCTCTAGTATTTTATAAACATAGTCGCCTTGAGTTTCGATGGTTGGGGCAGCCATGATCGCCTGATAACAGTAAACAGAAGATAGTTTGACATAAGCTTTGAAAAATAAATTTTTTCGATCCGCTTCGAATTAGACAACGCCATCTGCTGCATTGGCTTCATGGCAAGACAACGGATTTTTGGTGAAAGTTTGGTGGTGTTTAGCGATGTTATTGACGATGCTCAAAACTAGGGTTTGGAATTAGCAGAGATAGAGCCGTCGATGGAGGAAATGGAGTATGGAGTTGAACTTGAGGTGGAAAAGGAAGTGGGTGGTGCTATTACTGAGGCATGCGACTATGGATAGGGTTGTCCAACATTTCGAATAGTGGGGGCATGAGCTTTAGGCGAAAATCGGAGGAGGGGTGCAGACGATAGTTGGTGGTAGGCGATCGAATGCTCATGCGTAAAGTAGTACGTCGGCAAAGTCGTATTTTGATTTCATGGTCCGAGGCATCAAGGAGGGCGTGCGTGTAAACATAGAGTGTACTATGTGTGCAATGAAATGGAGGATTGGGGGAAATAGGAACTATTTGATTTTGGTTTGGGCTTTTGGGCCTTTGGGGTGAGATTAGTTTAATTATTTGAATTGGTTAATTAAATAGCTTAACTTTAAAAATTGATAATTCATCCATACGAAGTCCGTTTGACCTGCGGTCTTCGACGTTAGGTTCGTATTAATGAGTAGAACACAATAGTGCAATTTATTAACACTTTTGGTGAAGTATAAAATATTAATAAAATATTAGGGGTTAAATTTAATTATAAATGGTGTAATTAAATTGAATTAATTATTATGGACATCTATTGAGCAGAATAAAACACCATTCTTTGCTTGCAAGTCAAACGATTATTTTGAAGTTAATTAATATGTTGATTAATTATTATTTGATAAATGGACGTGTTTGCTATTTATTTTTGTTGTTGATTGAATTTTGCTCAACCAGTTAATGAGCAATTACCTTTACATACATAGGCTAGGTAGATCATAAGTACAGATGCATTGGATATGAACACCTTGTGATTAGAATTTCACAGTTTGACTATGTTTGATGAGAATATTATTTAAGCAAATATTACAATAAAAGATGTTTACTGTAATTTTGAAAATAAAAGATATTTTATCTTTTGAATTGAAATGATTTGTTTTGAAAAGTAATAAAAATATTTTTATAATAAATATATTGAAGTGATTTTATATAAAAGTTATTTATACATAAAGATATTTACAAAATGTGTTTTATAAATAAAAGGAATTTTGAGAACTTAAATGCGGTGGTTTGAAATTGATTTCAAAACGATTTTGAGAAAATAAACAACAGTGTGTTTGAAAATATTTGTGATTATTAGTGCAAAATGATTTGTCACTTCAGGAAACAAAATGATTTGTTATGTTACCGATGATTCGAGGAACGCGTAACTAAAAAGTGGGCAAAAGGGTGGTTTAACCCTCTGTATGGTCTACTCTTTGTATAGAGGGATATACTTTGTTTATTTATCTTGTGAAGGCCGGGACCCAATTGCCTTGTTATTGGGAGAAACCTCCCGATCTGGTTGCATATATTTTGATATGCTTTTATAGTAAAGTATTTTTTGATTTTCAAATAAATATCAAATACACCATTGTATTATTATACAGAGTAATTGATACCAGCTTTGAAAAGGCTTTGACTTAAATCCCGAAGAAAAGTATGATTTGATGTAATATATATATATATTATTTCAGAAGGATTTGAAATAAAATTGGAAATTTCGTTCAAAGAAATTATTTTCAATAAGGATTATATTTTGAATATAATATAGTTAATTAGATTTAATAAATCTAAACATGAAGATTAAGCCTAAGTGGGTAGCTTGGGAATTGCATATTTGTTTGTTGCATCATAGGCTACTTGAGTCCGCGGTAGGAGAACTATGTTGGCTTGATTATGTATCTAATTGAGTACCCAATTAGATAAGGGTACGTAGGCAATCACAAGTGTTAGTGACGCATCCCCAATAATAATATATCTTTTCGTGTTTATTATTTGCTAATTATCTTGTGTTGTTGTATCTTTCCTGCTTACCATTTTATTCTACATTTAACATGTTTATTTAGTTTGCAGGAATGACTATTGTTGTCTCTCACATCATATCTATGCAGCGGTAGATTCATTGTATATTGAGTCTCCTTTGTATTTAAGCACACCTGTAGAATAAATAATTAGAACTCCGATAACTTGTATAATTGAAATTTGTATCCTATACATTTAGTAATGTTGAATATTTATCAAATAATATTATGTATTAAGTTGGTAGCTTTGATTAGTAGTTTTAGAACGGACGGGTACGAGTTTTCGGCTGTCTTGACTGGTCCGAAAATCCGGGTCGTCATATATTTACATAAAATTATTTAAACATACTTGATATATACACACACACATATATATATATATGTTTCTAATATTCATATATAAGCAATAGTTTATATACATACATATATTAGGACAACATATACTTGCATATCGGGTGAGCTAACCTGTCCGTTGTGAAGTAAATCCCAACATCTATATACGGGCATACTATACCTTGCATGGGTTGATATATTACACATGCACACACATATATATGTTAATATGATACACATACACACACAGATATATATATATATATTAATATATAATTTAAATAAAACAATATAATTTATGAATTTAAATAAATTAAAATATTTTATTTAAATAAAATTTAGAAACGTTCTAAATGAATTAGACTTCATAGGCCCAATAAAGATCAATAAGGAATTTTTTGATTCACACATAACTTCCACTACGGGCTGGCACAGTTCCAATAATGGTATCAGAGCCCAATAGTCTATGTGGTCTAAATTAACCATGTTAGGATTAACTGATTAAAGCCTACCCATATAACGGGGTGTCCAAAAAAGTAATTTCTAAGGTTTGGTTTGGATAATCAAGTACTTCGCGCTACTTGGCTACTAGCTTGGCCTGAAATGATGAGGTAAGCCCGAAAGATTATCCCTAATAGAAAGGCCCAATTCGAATTGGACCTTGGGCCGATTCAAAATTGTTTTGTTTAAAAATAAATTTTTTATGTTTAGAAGTTAAATTTAAAATAAGAAAAACATTATAAATATTATAATATAAATTTTAAATTATTTTGAAAATTGAAATATAAGATTTTTAAATTTAAATGTAACATTTAAAATATAATGTATACATATATTATAAATGTTATAATATAATAAAAAAATTAAAAATGTTTGAAAATTAATATACATTAATTTCGAAATTTACTAATAAGATTAATAAAATACATTAATTACATAAGTTAATTAGTTAATAAATATATACATGTATTGTATATTATGATATATGTTATGTTGTTTTAAAATGTTAAATTAGCATAACCGTACATGTACGTGTTTAAGTGAATTTCGAAATTAATATAAATTTAATTAACATTATTTAATTAAATAAATTAATTAAAAGGTTAATTAATTAAATAATATACACATATATATGATATATGTGTTCTACTATAAAGGTTATAGTATATAATAATTATTAAATATAATGTTAAATTAAACTAATATTAAATTAATTAGAATGATAATTAACTAAGATTAATTAAATAAGATATATACATAGGACTATTATATAAGTAATATGGAATATAAAAGTTATATAATAATAAAACTAGTATAATATGAATGTATAAACTAAAGGTGGAACATTAAGAAACCCTAAATAGACTTAAGAAATAAATGCATACGTAAATGTACGTGTACTGTGATTACCAATGCCTTTAATACTTGAATCATGAGTATTTTTCATAAGAAATACATTATTTCATAGCTCAATACTCATTATAATATATTGAAGATTATGAATCCTCAATATAATGTTGTCATCTACTATATATATATATTAATAAATTACTTGCATACTAATTAGTTGTTTAGCTAACTCAAGTTAGGGATGTTATGTGTAGTATTATTAATATATTGAATAGATGAGGTAAGATAACTATATGTATTTTTTAAGCAAACTCAAGATACATATACTATAATTAGGCCGTCGTGAAGGTACGAGTGAATAATCTCTTTCGATTTGTTGAACAAACTTAAGGTCGAAATGAGATTAGGAAAAGGTACCAAGGTTGGGAGTTGTGTACGATACAATCGATTAGGAGTCATCCATAGGAACTACATAGCTGGTCCACGTCCGAACATGTGGCATCGAATGCATCACTCTCGCATGCATATCTGTAAGTAACACTAGAATGGAGTCACCTGCACCCTTGGGTTAACTAAACCCACTAGCTATGCATCATATCCCTTGTTTTCGTCATTATCAATGGTAAAGTCACATTCAACATCTCAATACACGAGTCATTACTCGAACAGATCATGAATCCCCATATGGATTCTAACATCTTGAACAGATCATGAATCTCTAAATGGATTCAAGCATATCGAACAGATCACGAATTCCCATATGGATTTCAACATCTCGAACAGATCACGAATCTCTATACGGATTCGAGCATCTCGAACAGATCATGAATCTCCACATAGATTTCAACATCTCCAACAAATCACGAGCCTCTTCCAAAGAATAGATCGTGTATATGGTTTGAACTGGTTACGGTTTCGAGTCATCTTATATATGTAAACTCCTCCGCTTACCGGGCGCTCCAAAACTAATCGATAGATTTCCAGTTAACTCAACCTTGATTCTTTCAGAAATAAACAGACAATACATATGGGTGGAGATCATATCCTATCCGGACAGATTTCCTTATTATTTATCCTAGAAGAGCAAGACGAGTTTATACGTATGTTATATCATCACCGAGTGAATAACCATACCGTATAATCCTTGTGTTTCTTTAAGATATCTTCTAAGTTAAGTAGGTCAAATTCAACAATAATGAGAACAATTGCATATGGAAACCAAGCCCCGTATACTTATCATGTTTCCGAACTTCTCAACTTCCGATATCCCTCGATTAAGAGTGAAATCTGGTAGGTTAGAGCACTATTGCTTCTACACCATACTCAAATCATCATTCTTAACTCTCACAGGTAGAATAAATCTACTTCGTCGGCATTAGCGCTAGGTACACAATTAAATACTTTCCATAGATAAGTAAACACACAAAGCATGATTAATTCACACAAAGCACGATTAATTCACTGACCTTGCTCGAGTTTTGCCATGAATCCAAGCCTATATGCACTTCAAGATGTATATGCACCTTCCTTCGGTCGATCACAAGTTTTCGCTTGAACTTTGATGAGATGGTTCTCCGCCAAAGAACAGTCACGTCAACGCACTCCAGCATTCGAATAATTCCATCACACAAAATGTCCAGTTATTGTACAATCTTGTGTTCCTGTAACGCCTATGCAGTTAAAGCGCTCGGCAGATTCAATGCGGCGGATGTGCAAAAAGTCATAGCGGGGATACAGCGAGGATATAGCGGGATATAGCGGATGACTCTAAAATAGCATATAAAACTCGTACTTGATGTTTTTACAAAGATATGAATGGTAATTAAATGAAAATTTAACATTCAATTGAATTATAATTAATACATAAATAATTTTAAATAAAAACATGTGCGAATATACTGTAAATAAACGTAAAACTGTTATGTAACCATAATTGAATTTAGTAGAATATTAGGGTATTTTCAATTCTGAAGATATATTAAAAATTCAATTAAATTAATTAATTTTAAAAATTTTATAATGTATAAATGTCATTTTTCAATTCATTTATTTTAAAGAAGATATAGCGGAAATAGCATAATATAGCAGGAATAACGGTATATAGCGGAAATAGCGGGGCTTAAAGCGGAAAGGCTATATTTGGGGCTATATGGAAAAATCGTAGCGGTAGAAATCCGCTATGAGATATAGTTGGGTTATGGCGGGGTAATAGCGGGGCATTAATTGCACAGTGTAACACTACACGTCTCTCCAAATAGCGATTCTATTATCGATTATCCGACTATAACTAGTAAGATCCGATACACAGTTCCATCGTACGACGGAGCTCGTTTACCAACATGAGCCAGCAATCTACACAGAATGTTCCATTCGTCGTTTATGAGACACAAGGCACATATGTTTGGACTATAGAGTTGAATATAGATGATATTGGAATTTTGACCATTACCAAATTTCATAAGTCCAAAGTGATATTGTTTTGACGGAGAGAATTGATATAAATAATCATCACTAATCGGTAATGCTTAATAAAATAAATTTGGATTTTACCGAAATCAAGTAAGCGATAAATTGGGCGAAAATGTCATACTACCTGCTAAGTGATGTGTGCACATTAATATTCAAATTGTTCGATATTAATCGCTGACCAAATTTACACTTAAGAGTCACATAACTGAAAACTTCGAATGCTCCTTTGACCATATGATTTAGTTAATTTATAATTGTTATGAATTAATTAAATTAATTACTATTTATGAAATATTAATTATAAAGTTTTTATTTGATGTGTTGAATAATAAAAAAATAAGTTTATAATAGTTATAAATATATTAATCGATATATGATATCGATACGCATTTAAATTTGATTTAAATGCAATAAATATTGTTTGGGCTTGAAGTAAGTTTGAAGCTCATATGGGGCTTGAGATATTTGGCCATGATTAGATCATGGTATGACCGACCATATGATGATCTTGAGGGTATGGTTTTGATGTGTTAAAAGGTAGAGAATGAGTAAGAGGAAAACAAGGATCTTGATCCTACTTTCTCTCTCTCCAGTCTCTCATTTGTATAAGAATCATAACCCGTATTCTAAAATAAATTTTAGAGCCTCCTTTTCATCTCCTTTTTCGGTCAAGAATTCTACTTCACCCCTCCATCTTTTTAAGCATTTATAACATCAAATTAAAGTCGATTCGATCATCGATGGTAGCTATGTTCAGGAAGCTAGCAACTTCTGGATACATGATTCAATTCAAGGAGATAGATTCTTCGTTTCAGTGTAAATTCCAAGCATTGGCGAAAGGTACAATTCCTTATTTATTATCATATTATATGAGTATTTAATATGTTTATTATATCATATGTTAGTTTAGTTGGCTGTAGATATAACGAATTTGTATATATCTGTGTTGTTTATGTTTGATGATAATACACACACATACATATATATTTAACTTTGTATATGTATATAATAACATATAGTCCAAGTGGGTCCTAGATCTAGGGTTCCTGTTCATATGGGACCATATCCCAAATCGAATTCTAGGGTAATATCGCAGGTGGGGTCTACTAAGAAGCCAGAATTCAAGGGAGGCCTCAGATCGTGGGCAGATGCAATATCTGGTAACACGTATATTGATGGTGGGGTCAAAAAATTTGACTTTTTGGAGGATGATGAAGGAGAATATGCAGATTTGGATGATGAGGTATTTAATACTGCGAAAAATTTGTGGGGTACTTCTCTCTACATATATGTGGCTGGTAAGAAACCTTACTATATTCATCTTAATGCATATATTAAAAGAGAATGGAAACCTTCTGGTAAATGGGATGTTTTTCCTCGAGAAAATGGTTTTTATCTTATAAAATTCAGTAATGAAGCACACTGTAAAAATTCATGGATGGGGGTCCCTGGTTTATAGATAGTAAACTTATTTTCACTAAAAGATGGGAACCTAATCTTAGACTTGAGAGGGACATGCTAGAATCTCACCCAGTATGGGTGAAACTGAAGAACTTAGACTTATCCCTATGGAATGTGCGGGGGATCAGTAAAATTGCTAGCTTAATTGGTAATCCTCTAGATATGGATGATTATACCAGACATGTTAAAAGACTAAAGTATGCAAGAGTTCTTGTAGAAATCAAAGCAAGTGATACAATTAAAAAACAGGTGAGAGCTAAAGACAGAAATGGCAACATATACATTCAGGAATTAGAGTATGAGCACATCCCACCTATATGCAATAACTGCAAGTGCTTTGGCCATACCTTGGATCAATGCGAGACTGTGTCTCCCCCCATCAAACAAGTCCGGAGGCAGAAGACCACTACAGAACAAAACTTACAACAAAATAAGACACAGATTGACCCAAGTATAGTTGATACTTATATACAACCTGAAACAACAATCTTGAAAATTACAGAGCAGGTGGAAAATAAGGATGAGTCTGATGAGGCAGTCCAGGATACAGGAAATCCACCAAATGAAGAGGAGGTGAATACTGCATTGCTCCATAGCTTGGAAGAGGATGAAGCAAGGAGCTCATCTGTAACACCAGAGGAAGAGGATGATATTAATAATGTTAATCTTGATATAATGGATTCAGGAACTGAATCTGAAGGTGATAACAAAAATAAATATACTACTTCTAATGTAAGTTATGAAAAGCAATTTAAAGGAATAAATTCTAAAGGAAAGGAAAAGGCGAATTCTAGACGTGAGGTGTCTCCTATGAAATTGAGGAGTCGTCCTCCTACATCGAAATGTCTATAATCAGTTGGAATGTAAGAGGTCTAAACAATGATTCTAGACGTTTAGACCTCTTAAACCTAAGGAGAATTTATTCTCCTTCTATCTTAAGTATATTAGAAAACAAACTTATAGATGATAATCTTAAGTTTTTTATGGAGTCACTGGATTTTGAATGGGACTATTTCCATAATAACGATGTAGGGGGCAAAGGTCGCATCTTATTTTTATGGAACAAAAAAGTCTGGAATGTAAATTTGTTGAATAAGGATGAACAACAATTGACTGTAAGTGTTCAGAATTTGGGTGGGCTTAAACTGATTCTAAGTTGTGTCTATGCAAGTAATTTAGCTTCTCAACGTACACATTTATGGAAAGCTATCACAGAGATTAGCAAAAAAATCACTGAACCGTGGATAGTCATGGGAGATTTTAATTCAATACTCAAAGCAGAGGAGAAAAAAGGTGGGCTTACCGTCAGAGTATCCCAGTTGGAAGAGTTTAATAATTGCATCATTGAAGCTGGATTACTAGAACCCATACATGGTGGTCTGAAATATACATGGAGAAGTGGAGAATGTAAGAAAATATCATGCAAGTTAGATAGAGCTCTTATTAATGTTTCATGCATAAATAAACTATCTAACATTAAAGTCAACATACTTCCCCCTTCTACCAGTGATCACAGCCCCATACTGATTAATTTAAAAGAAAAGAACTTGACTGATAAAGGAAAACCTTTTAGATATTCCAACCATTGGAATGAAATAGAAGGTTACACTGAAGCCACTCAATTCAATAATATGCCTAAGGAGGAGGGGACTCAATGTTTCAAACTTGTGCAGATAATTAAGGCTGCTAAGTCGAACGTTAAAGAGTGGAACTAGAAAAGAATGAAAGATGGAGACCATATTAGCTCTTTACAGAAACAATGTGAAGAATTTCTATTACTAATTGATAATGGTGAGGCTATAGATGTCACATGGAAACAGTATTATCAATCTCAAAGCAAGTTAAAGGAGGCGCTTAGAATAAAATCCATAGAATTAAAACAAAAGGCTAAAGAAAAATGGTTGATAGAAGGAGATGAGTGTACTAAATTTTTTTACACTAAAATGGCTGTCAGAAATAACTTTAATAATTCTAATCACCTAATGGATCAGGAAGGTAATCTGATCAATAATTTATCTGACATAGAAGAACAGGCTATCAAATACTATTCTGAAATGTTTAATGGAAATATTAACAATAATTTACCAGAAGTTCAGTGCAGGAGGTTGATAAACACCGAAGGGAGAAGGATGCTGGGCAAGAACATTTCCAAGAATGAAGTTTGGGAGGCCTTGAAATCCATACATGTTGATTCCAGTCCAGGGCCAGACGGAATGGGTGCCAAATTCTTCCTCGTACATTGGGATGACCTGAAAGAAGACATTTTATTAGCTATGCAAGACATATTCCAACATGGTAAATTTGTGAGGGAAATAAATCACACTTTTATATGTTTAATTCCTAAGAAGGAAAATCAGCTAAAATTGAAGATTACCGGCCTATTGCTTGTTGTAATGTGGTGTACAAAATTCTAAGCAAGATTCTTTGCAACAGAATGAAACTCATCTTACCTGATCTTACATCAGAATGTCAAAGTGCGTTCATCAAAAGCAGAAGCATTTCCGAAAACTCGTTGATGGCACATGAATTGATTAGAAACTTCAACAAACCAGGTGCGGACAAATTCTGTCTAAAGGTGGATCTTCACAAAGCATATGATAAAATAAACAGAAATTTCATTATACATATGCTAAAAGCTATGGGATTCCCTTCAAAATTTGTGAACATAGTTAAAGAATGTATCTCCACATTGTTCGATTCTGATAAATGGCGTACCAAAAGGTTTTATTGGGTCCAATAGAGGAATCAGGCAGGGGGGCCCTTTATCTCCTTATTTGTTTACAATTGCTATGGAATATTTTTCATTACAGATGGAGCTGGCAACCTTTAACAGATTAATCCAACCCATATACAATTTCCAGCCTATTGTGACTCACTTACTCTATGCAGATGATCTTCTCATTTGTGTAAAATCCAACCAGACATCAGCTAGAGCTGTAAAGGAAATTTTTTGCAATCTAGAGAGATTTTCTGGACTCAGACTGAATGAACAAAAAACCAAATGTTACTTCAATAAAACTTGCATTAGAAGGAATGAAATTTTGGAGCACTTAAATGTGAAAGAAGGAAATCTCCCTGTTAAGTATCTAGGAGTACCTCTATCTTCCAACAAGATTACTGACAGAGAATGTGCAGTCTTAATTTCTTCGATCAGAGACAGATTACAGGGATGGAGTTCAAGACTCCTATCTCTAGCAGGTAGAATTGAACTGGTGCACACAGTTATTCATTCCAAAGTCAATTTCTGGCTTCAAACATTCCAACTTCCTAATGCTTCAATACAGAAGATAGAAAAAGTTTGTGTAGATTTTATTTGGAAAGGGGGGTTACACAAGATTAAATATGAGAACTTATGTAGACCTAAGGAGGAAGGAGGAGTTGGCCTCAGAAAACTTACAGACATGAGATTGGTCTATACTTTGAAGCAAGCCTGGAGAATCATTAAAGGAAAGGGTTTGTGGGGGAACTGGATGAGGAAAAGATATATCAGAGGTAATTTCTGGTGCATGCAATTGGATAACAACGCATCTTCGACTTGGAAAGCTATTATGAGAATAAGAGGTACACTTGCTTCATGCTGTACAAAGGAAATTGCTTCAGGTAAGGAAACTGACTTATGGAAGGATCCCTGGATCCAAGGAAAATCATTAATTGACATTCTGGGCCTTAACACATTCTCAGACTATGGTTGCTCGGATAAAAAAGTGACAGCAGTTATTAATAATAATGAATGGAATTGCTCAGCGATTCTAGTGAGTCAGGAAATTAAAGAAAAAATTCAATATATGCCAATATTTAGTGGCCGAGAAAATGATATATGGGTCTGGAAACATACTAGAAATGATTTTAGCACGAAAACAGCTTGGCATGAAGTTAGACATTCAGATAACAAGGTAGAATGGAGCAAAATTATCTGGAACCGTGTGAATAGCCCTAAAATGGCTTTCACAGCGTATAAAGTGATACTCAAGAGACTACCTACTAAGGATAGACTCTCAAAATGGGGAATCTTAACAGGAAAGATGTGTGTTTTATGTAATCAAGGAGAGGAAACACATGAACACCTATTTTTCTCCTGCAATTTTTCGAAAGAGGTGTGGAACATGTGTAAAAACGCAATTAATTCATCAATTCATACTCACCTACTAGCAGATGCGATTAATTACCTGACTCATAATAGGGGAGGCGAAAACATGGAAGCCAAACTGAGCGGTATTGCCATCACTGTCACGATTTGGAGTTTGTGGAAGGAGCGAAATCGTAGAGTTTTTCAGAATAAACAAAGGAAACACGAAGAGGTCAGTAAACTCGCGATTAATGACATGCGATTGGTTCAGAAGAGAATTAAAAACTGGGGTCTTACCTCACGGGGAAGAGACGGAGAGCATACTGGAGTAGGGGATCTGAGCTATTCATCGGCAAGTATCCCAAGTACAAGCTACCTTGTTCATGATCGGCCGCCATGATTGAAGAGGAAGAGGCGTTTTTACTTTTACTTTGCGCCTTTGGCTTTCTTTTTGGAAAGTATGTGAGTTATGTCGGGGTTATCCTTTTTTGTCTTATACTGTTAGCTATGTTTGTAAGCTTTTGGCCTGTGTTTTGGGCCTTGCCTTGGGCTATTATGCCTTAATAAAAGTTCTTACCCATTTTCAAAAAAAAAATAGTTCACGGCTAGCAATTAAAAAAGTTTGTATTTAAATAATATTAAAAATTGATTTTTTTCCAAAGACCGATTTTAAAACATATACATAATTATATAAAATATATGCATATTTATTTTATTAATATATTTACATTACATTTATTGAAAATAATAAATATTATATATATATATTAATTTATATTTTAAACTTGTATATAAGTGTTATATAAAATTTATTTTATTTATTATACTTAATTCTATATATTGTAAATATATATACACACACATTGCAAAATACATAAACATAAGTATTTAATAAAATTATAAATATATGTTAAATAGTTTTAAAAAAAATTAATTTTTTATCAAGATTTCTATGTGGAAATCTTTAAAAAACAGTTTTTTAAAGAACTGATAACTTTAAAAAATATATTTTAGGCCGTGTATATATGTTTATATATATTGTTAATTATTTATTCATACTAAAGCTTATATATATACATATATGTATTTTCAACAATATTAATATATATATATATATATAATATGCATATGAATTAAAAATAATAATAATTATTTCGAAATATAATATATATATATATATATTTAACATTAATATATTAATATTTAAATATCTAGATATTTTATTATAAAGATCTAGATCTAAAGTTTGAAATTTGAAATTTAAATTTAATTTTTTTTTTCATGTCACTTATACATATACACGTATACATATATATAGACATTCATATTGTACAAACATTATTTAATGTTATTTATAAAACTATTTATAAATATAAATGTGTACATATATATTAGACATCACATATGTATATGAAGGTGAAAATATGTCCGTTGCGGTGTAAATCCCAACATCTATATACAAACATATTAAACCATGCATATGACTTATGTAGCACGTGCACGTACACATATATAAGTGTATGTGATACATATATTATACCATATAATATATATATATATAAACATAATAATAATTAAAACCTTATTTATAAATTTAATAAAATATTGATTTTATTTAAAATAAATTTAGACTTCGTAGGCCCAATAAGATTCAAATGGAATAAATTTTTGAAATTGACTCATTTACCTGTTACGCGTTGGCCTAGTTCCAACAATGGTATTAGAGGCCAACAGCTTATGCGGTCTAAATTAGTCATATTTTGGTAAACTAATTAAGCTTACAACCCAGTTAGTAGGGTGTCTAAAAATGGTAGTGTTTGGGTTGGATTATTGGGTAATCAAGTACCCTATCCTACTTGGCTAACGGCCTGACCCAAATAGTTATGTGAGCCCAAAGATTGCCCCTAATAGAAAAAGCCCAATTTGAATAGGGCCTTGAGATAATTTCAAAATTGTTTCAAATTAAAAATATAAGTTTTAAACTTAAAAGCTAAATTTGAAATAAGAAAAATATTATAAATGTTATAATTGTTTTGAAAATTAAAATAGAAGTTTTAAATTTAAAAGTTAAATTTAAAATAAAACACATATTATAAAAGTTATAATATTACTTTTTCAAAGTGTTTGAAACTTTTATAAAATTAATTTCGAAAGTATTATTTACTAATAGGATTAATAAAAGTAAATGAATTAATTAAATAAGTTGATTAATTAAATATATATATATATAATGATATATGGTACGTTGTCTTGAATTGTTTAAGATAATATAAGTATACATGCGTGTATAAAAGAATTTTCAAAATTAATAAAATTTAGTTAAAATTATTTAATTAAATATATTAATTAAAAGTTAATTAATAAATTAAAATACATACACACACATATATAAAAGATATACGTGTATTACTATAAAGGTTATAGTATGTATGTATATATTCAATAAAATATGTTATAATAAAATAGTGTAGTAATTAATTAAAGTGTTAATTAATTAAATTAATTAAATATGATTTAATTAATATAATGTTATACATAAGATTATTATATAAGCCAATTAAAATATCATTGTTCTATAATAATGAAACTTATATACTATGAATGTATAAACTAAAGGTGGAATACTAAAGAAACCCAACTAGACTTAAAGAATAAATACATACGTCCAGTACGTATGCCGTGATTTCTGATGTGTTTGACATTTGAATCGTAAGGGTTTTCATAAGAAATACATTATTGCATAAGTCGATATCACTCGATATAATATATTGAAGATTATGAATCTTTAATGTAAAGTTATCATCTACCATTTATACATTAACAAATTACTTGCATGTTCTTTAGTTGTTGAGCTTTCGTCAAACTATAGATGTTATGTGTAGTATTGTTAATGTATAGACTAAATGTGGTAAGATACTTATACATATTTATTGAGCTTTCCCTAAGGTATGTATAGTATACTTAGGCCATCGCGAAATGGTGTGTACGAGTGAATAATTTCTTTTTCTTGTTGAGCTTTCCTCAAGGTAAAAATGAGATTAGGACAAGTAACCATGGTTAGGAGTTGTATGTGATACAACCGACAAGGAGTTATCCATTGTATATGGGATATGATTTGTTGAGCTCTCCTCAAGGTCGAAATCCCAATATATACGAGTCCTGACACCCACTAATGAAGTCGAAAGACTTCTATGTTTCGTCTTAGGGTTTTGAGAAACATAAAAGACAAGTGAGAGCCTTATTAGAAAAATGAAATGATTACATTTAACATTTCTAATATTGTAAGAATATATGATATATAAAGTTATAACAATCTACATTGACAAATTTGTGCAGTTAACATAATTGATAAAGTGTTTATCAAATATACAAATAGATCGAATTAAATATTGACAAAGAAATATTAAATACACTTACCAATAAATATTTTTGCATGTTGACCCATGTAAGCGCCTAATTATACCACCACTAAATACGTTTGTAACTTGGTCGCTTATGAGTTTACTTGCCCGAGACTTTGTGTTGTCTTCAATGATTTCAAACTCTAAAAGCAATACAAGAATATGGATATTTGATCCATATACGTTCACATATAAATGTTATATGTTGAACAGTCACAATTCGTAATGTACAAAACCTCAATGTAATTAGTTCATTGAAATAAGCAAATAAACTGTAGTGTGATGTCGTGTATTTAATATGATTGATTACAACAATTATCTTGTTGTGTTAAATGTAATACTGGACCAAAGGCTACAAGATAGATATAAAAATTCAATCACTGAAAATCAGTTTACGTAAAGTGGAATTTATTTTATGTCCTTAAGATTTAATGATGACCAAATATACTTTTATAAAGAGTTCGGATTTTCTTTGAATGGTTCGACCATTTAGAAAGAAAATCAAATGTATAAGAGTGGATGTAACCTAAGCCACAGTTGGAATGAAGAGAGTGAATTTCATTTCTACTTAATAAAGAAATTCAGAAATGAGAATTGTAAAATAATTATAAATATTTAACATTGGAATGAGAAATATGATTTCTCACTACAAGAAAAGTTTAGGCAGTGTTTGGTGTTTTGTTTTTTGTTTGGATTTTCGTCTATACAAAAAATGCACGTGATGCATGTATACTTCCGAAAACGATCGATTTAGAAAATGAAGTTAACATATAAAATAGAAAACATTTTTTTTATTTTTCATGTTTTGAGAAATAACACAAGTACGTAAAACAATTCATTCTTCCGTCGTCCCTCTATTTCCTTCATTCTCTCATCCGTCTTTCTTTCATCATTTCCGTCATTTCTTCATTCCTCTCATATTTAACATATACATTGAAAATAAAAAACATAAAATTCGTTTTAAAACCAAACAGTACCTTGTTTTTTTAGCACAAGAGAACAGCGTTTTTGAATGCTTGCTGAGAATTTATAATTAGGCGCTAAAATTCTCAACCCTAAAGCCGTGTTAGCTAAACTTGCTCAAAATTTTACTTTCCCTTCCTTCCTCCCTCCCTACCTTTGGAAGTACTCAGAAACAAAAATTCTACAAAATTTAATTCCCTAAAATTGTTAACCCCAATAACAAAATCTTCCTCCTCCAACTAAAATTTCATCGTCGATAGCCTTCATCGCTGTTTGCCCTCGTCCCCTTTGCAATCGTTTGGCTCATTAGTAAAAGCGAATCGGTAGCCTTCATTTTCCTTTGCCAGTAGCCTTCGTTGTTTCGGAGTATGTTGGGATTATAGTTATAATTGTTGATTAATTTGCCAGAACCGATATAATTGTTTATCCTCTTCATTGGTTTCAGAGTAAGTTGGGATACAATTAGTCGATTGGACATGATTTTTCATTGTTAAGGACACGCTTGCGGTTTATGTGTTGCTTTCATTACCCATTACTATTTTTTTTTTCCATTTTTTTAATTTTCAATTAAGAAGATACCATTATTGAGAGAAGTGAGGATGAAATTCATGTCCTCACTCTTGTGTAAGGTTGGAGATAATTTCATGGTTATTTTTCTTCTAGATCTCTATATCGATCATACCACATATTCCTGATAATAAGAGATACCAATGTTCTTGCACGGTAATGCATTTGAATTCTTAAATCCTTTGTACGTCCTTATTTATAAGAATTTCTTAATTTCTATGTGAATCAAGATTGAGGAAAGGAAGTTTTCGAATCACTGACTCAAGTCCATTGTCGAATCCTACTCAGCGAAATATGGAGGTACTTATGGCAGAACGAGCCGATCTGGTCTTTCACAATAAAGTGATAGATGGAACTGCTATGAAACGACTTATTAGCAGATTAATAGATCATTTCGGAATGGCATATACATCACATATCCTGGATCAAGTGAAGACTCTGGGTTTCCAACAAGCCACTGCTACATCTATTTCATTAGGGATTGATGATCTTTTAACAATACCTTCTAAGGGATGGTTAGTCCAAGATGCTGAACAACAAAGTTATACATGCAAACTTTCCGTTTGGTCAATGTGCATGCTCATCGTGGTTAAGTAGTTTATAGCCCAATATGTATTGAATGTTTGGGATTCAATAATAATTGATTAAGGGCTTCAGCACTGATCTGATTTTATTGATCTTCTTGTCGTAGTTTCCTTTTGTGGAAGAAAATATGTATTTTCAAGCACAGCAATTGTTTTATGTTTATCATGGATCAGACTTATATTCAATTCCTGTTTAGTTAAATATTCCCATTTTCTTATGTTTCTTCTCTGTGTCTGCAAGTCTTTAAATTCAGAGTATGATTCATTATGCATCAATAATCATTAAGTTTTGATATGCACTACAAATATCTTTTAGCTACTTAATTTTTTGGGCTATTATACACAGTTATTGTTCCTTTAGTAGGATGCTTGTTATTTTCTGATCAAAAGTTGACAGTAATTAGAGAGAGAAAAGTCACTAATGTATGTTCATCTTTTACCTCGACCGCCAGATATGCTGATAGTCAATCTCCCTTTGCTGCATTTGTATGTGTATAACATTGATCTGGGACTTCATATGAACTAATTAAACACCTTGTTAGTCATTCTCCAGTATTAGAAAAATAGCTATATAATGTAAATCTTTCACTTATGATTGTGCCAGTGTATAGTGTGTGCTGTTCTGCTGCATTAAACTATACATTTGAATTTTTTTTATTACCATAGATGAGATTTACATTTGTTTATAGTATTTGTCAGTAGTAGATCATAAGTCCATATATTTTATTTGTGCATATGGAAATTATAACTGGAGGGTGTTTCTCTTCCTTTCATTCTCTCTTTTGTTGAAAATTTGAAATATAACTCTGGCAGCTTGACTCTTCATAAAAGTGAGTAATAGTGTGACAGCGTACTTCTACTAGAGCCCTGGAATGTTGGGTACCCTGGATATGGTGGTGATACACTACTTTGTGCACCATATGTTGCCCTTAATAAAATGCCAATATAAATCAAATGAATTATGAAGAAAGATACGTTTCTAGTTTATTATGGCTTTTACTGTAAAGGGAAAGAACAATAGTATCATTGCTTGGTTTATAGTTTAGATGCTGCCTTCGATTTCATCAAAAGGTACCAGAAGGTATTATAGTGGTGGAATTTGCACTCAGTTGCAATTGAGTACAAACTCAGTTGCACTACAACTGAGCCGCACTCACGTTTTAGGGCAAAAGCCTTTATCATTTTCTTGTGAGGTGAGTACTTGTAGAAAAAAAATTAATTCCTTTAGCTTAATCACAGGCTGTTAACTACTTAGTCTATTAGTGTGCTTTTTTTGTTATGCTAGTTTGTTCTGCTAATTGATCAACAAAATTAGGATGTATTACTGTTTAAATCGAAATCAAAATGCCTACATAATAGATTAAAAGTAATTAACTCGAGTGGATGCTGATGAATTTTATTGGATTACTGTTTTTTCACTTTTATATTGTAGCAGCCTGAAAAGAGATAGTAAACAATGTTACTCGTTATAGCTAATAAATTTATGTGGAAATTAGCCACAAAGGTCTCTTTAGCAAGTGAAATTAGTTTCTAGAATACTTGAGCCTTTGAAAGTAATTGGACTGCTGACTTTGTCCTTGAAAGTAATTATTCTGCTGACTTTGACCTTGAAAGTAATTTCTTTGAAGGGGCTTTGCACGAAAGATCCCTATTTCTGATGGTGTTACAAGAAAAGTCCCTGTAGAAATAAGTATGTAAATTAAGTCCCTGTTTTTTCTAAATAAGAAAATGCAAGTTAGCTTGCGCTTTTTAAAATTTCAAAATTTTCAAAATCAGAAAGCGCAAACTAGATTGCGCTTTCCTTACAGAAAGCGCAAGTTACCTTGCGCTTTTCAAAAATTTTAAAAGTTTTAAAATTTTCAAAAAAATTTCAAAATTAGAAAACGCAAACTAGCTTGCGCTTTTGTGATAAAAAGTGCAAGTTAACTTGCGCTTTTCAAAATTTTCGAAAATTTTGAAAAATATTTCAAAATTAGAAAAGTGCAAGTTACCTTGCATTTTCGTCAGAAAAGTGCAAGACACTTTGCGTTTTTTTATTTTTGAAAAAATAGGATCAAATTTACATATTCATTTCTGGAGGGACTTTTTGTATAACAGGGACCTGTGACTCTTTTCTTGTTCTTTGAATGTGTATCTTAGAAACTAATTGGACTGCAAAGTTTGTCCTTCTGGTGAAATGCCCATAAATTTATTTATTATTATATATATGTGTGTATGTATATGTATGTAATAATGTATGTGTGTATCCTTTACATGGCTCAAATTTTACAATTACCCCCTTTAACAATGTTTACATTGCAATATCCATCAGACTTTACTATCCACTTTTCCTTAATATTTTTCATAATTAAAAACTAGCTCCGTACCAATGCTAATAATGGTAGTGAACTCCGATTGATTCGTTTCCTTCCAACGCTAATAATGGCAGTGAACTCCGATTGATTCGTTTCCTTCTTCACCTGAATTTTTCCTCCTTTATCCCTACCTTTATTTTTATGAGAGGTAATTTCGAGTCTTCCCCTCCTTTTTGTACTCGTTTTAACTTTTGTACACATATCCAATGTTTTGCTTATTTGAACTCATTTATGCGGAACTATTGTTGCACGACCTTCCGATTTTAACCTGCTGCCCCTTTTGCTTTAGTCCAAGATTAGTTTCAGGTATGTATTTAACTGTTTGTTCTCTTTTATAATGTGTTTTTTTAGTTCGAGTGTGTTTAATTCAGTCTGACGCTTCATCACAATAAAAATGCCTTGATTTCTGTTCGGTATTTCAGATCTGATTTCAATTAATCCGCATCCCTTATTAGCCTGATTTCTCATCAGTACATGTGGCTAAATGTTCATACTATTTAAGAGCAAAGATATCAATTGAACCAAATGTTCAATTAAATGCAAATTGAGCTGATTTCCATTCATGTTTAACAATTATGCCATCCTTTTCTGGGGTAATGCTAAATTTTAATTATTTCTTTGATTTGTATTCTTCAAAGTTTTCGTCATACTTTCATGTTGCTTATCTCGGTCTATCCTAACATCCGTCTTTTTGAAGGAAATAAATATCTGTGCATTAATAGATATAGATGGTCGTACAATTTGAATTTTTTTTATTGTTCAATGCATTTATTTATAATGATGGTTCTTTCAGATTGTGCTATTCACTTTAGCATTAGGACACACTTTTAGAAATAAGTAATGTTTTCCCAAAAATGAATGGCTGAAACAGTCTATCAAATCTAATAATACAACAACTTTCTTTTAGTAAGATTTGGAAGAGTAAATTTTTTACAGCGCATGCGCTTTTGAATTGTTTTTCTGCTCTTAAGAATGTACAAAGTATTATTGAGATTTCATTATTATTGAATTTCCTAAGAATTGCTATAAAAATTTGGTATATTTATAGGTTAAGTGTTGTGGCTACCTAGCAAACTACCACATATATATTTCTGAATTTGTACTCAACCATTCAGATGAAATATTTATTTGTCAAAAGTTTTAATTGTTTTCTTCAATTTCTAAATTTACAACCCGAAGTCGATATGACTATGTATATAAATAATGTGAATGCCCATTAAATCTTGAATATGTTGCCATTTAAAACCTTAATGTTTGGATGCATTCAATACTATAACGTAACAAAAAAGGGGGATATATGTGTTATTTTAGATTTTAAATTTTTGTTTCCATGTTTGGATGCATGCTTTATTTTTTTTAATGAACTTGCCGATTTGAATTGTATGCTTCAACAAACTCATATAACAGAGACAATTAGTGATCAGAAAATTTATTTACTTTTTTATTTTGGAATTGGATATTTGAATCGTTGGTTTTCATGTAAAACAGTTTAATGGGAAAGAACATTTAATATTGTTGAAATAATTTAAATATAAAATAAAAATTGCAACCACTATATATTGTAAATATTCAGTATGTTGTTCCTTAAATGTAATTTTTTTTATCATATCCACTTGATACTTTTAAAATCTATTTGAAGTCCAAAATTGTTGCCATAGCCTAAATCCTATGTCGCTGAAGAAGGTTCATCTAATAATCACATGTTATATTAGGATCGTTATGGTTAAAAATTCTTATAGTAACTACGGAATGATATTGTAATTGGTTTCGTCCAAAGAATTTGATTATATGTTTTTTAGAGATTGTTTGTGTATTTTGAATAAGATAACCTAAATAACTTAAATACTTTTGTAGGCTATTTCAACCACTCTTCGTGTGTTGCCAAACAACAATAAACTAATCTCCATGCTACATGACATGATTGAAGTTATCAAACCATGCAGGTACCTGAAGACATGTAAATTTTAAGTCCTTTTCTTTTTGTTGAAAGTTAGATGATTGACTAAATTTCAATCAATTATTTTGCCATTAGTATTCTTTGAGATGACTTTGATGTTTGGCTTTCAGGTAATGTTGGCATCGATGTCAAATCTCTGGTGAAACTATGATAATGCAAGATGTCACATTAATAAAGAACCTGATGTACTTTATGGTTAGTCTATAATTATTTTATTTAGTGTTCCTATGATTTAATTATTTTCATACGCATATTTAATGGATTCTCTATAAAGAATTATGTGGACTGAATTTTCCTATTTGACGTGGTATGCTGACAATTAGTGAAGTAAAGGTTATTAACATATGATAAATTACAATTCCAAGTCTGATCTAATAAACATAGAAAACATGAGATGTTGTTATTATATGTCAAAACATATTAATAACTTAAAGGGCTAACAGAGAAATATGGAATTTAAAATGATAATATCAAATAAGTTAAGTCAGAGATGCATATGCACTTCATTTATTTTCATCAAAGTTTGTTAAAATTATACTAAAATTAAAATCAGAGAATAAATTATGGATCCCTGTTTTTTGTTGCTGTTATACGAAAAGTCGGTGTAGTAATAAATATGTAAATCAAGTTCATCTTTTTGAAAAACAGAAAGCACAAGCTATCTTATATTTTTCTGATATGAGGCGCAAACTACTTGCGCTTTTCAAAAAAAATTCAAAAATTAAATGAAATCTGATAATAGTAAAAAATTTACACTATTTTATAACATACTAAAACAATAATTATATCTACCTGTGAGTACTGGATTTTTTTATCTTTTTTACTTTTACAAGCTTTTCAGAAAGCCAATTTTACTAGCATTCTCTATTAAAAAAACGCAAAGTAGTTTGCACTTTCTGTTTTAAGAAAATATGGACCTTATTTACATATTTATTGATATAGAGACATTTCTTATATCAGCATCAGAAATAAAGACCTAATGCTCAAACTCCCAATTAAAATAATTTGAACAAATTAAGCAAATCAACTATTCACTGATAAATGCATTATATTAAATTCATGCTCAATAACTAGATAAGTATTTAAGCAAAGAAAAGAAAGCTCCATGACCCTTTTTAACAATTATGGTAACAATATTTTCCAACTCACCCTCTGTGACCTGCTTGCTTCGTACGAAATCTTAACTTTCTGATCCCATCAACCTGTAAATTAGGCTTGTCAAAATATGACCCAACCCATTTACCCTACTTATAAATGGGTTGGGTCAACCATTTATGAAATTTATTTAATGGGTTATGAGTTGGGTTGACCCATTTTTAAAGGGGTTATAAATGAATAACTCATTTACCCATTTATTAAAAACTTAAAATTTGAAAATATAAATTTTGAAAATAAGTATCTTGAACACACATTGTAGTTTTCCATGGAGACTGACAGTTGTACTTAGAAAATAACAGCTACTACATCCCCATATTTGGACTCCGCCTAGTGCAGAAACCGCTATTTTTTTTTGTTCAGACTGCAATAACTTCTTCATACTAACTAGGAATCAGGCGAGATTTCGACCGATTAACTCTGACAATATGGAACACTCGGATCTTCATATTATTAACGCACACTGTAGTTCTCCATGGAGACTGACAGTTGTACTTAGAAAATAACAGGTTACCATATCCCCATATTTAAATTTCGATGAAAATTAGAATTAAAATTTTAAATTTTTAAATTTTCATTTTTATCGAAATTCAAAACGTAAAAATTAGAATTAGAATTATTTTATATTTATTTGTTTTTTATTAGTCAAATCAAATTTAAATCTTTAAATGTGTTAAATGGATAACCCGCTTATTAAATGGGTTGGGTCATAAGTAGGATGAGTCATAAATGGATCAAAAAGAATGGGTCATAAATAGGTTGGGTCAAACTCGACCCAACCCATTTTGACCCAACCCAATCCGTTTGACAGGTCTACTGTAAAACTTAATAAATTAAAGACAATTTTCATTCACGATACTTGAAATGACGTTGTATCTTTTGATTTCTTTAATATTATTCTTTAGTACGACTGTAGGAATCCGAGCACTTACTCCAACTTGATTGGTCTGGTGGTGTCTTTGATTTCTTTTAGGCAATATTTCCACTTGAATTTTGGGCTTTTTAGGAGTGACAAGGAGGTAGTTTTGAAATGGTATAGTAGATGCTGATGCTAATGTGTGTCTTGTTCATCGTAATGTAGATGGCATGTCGAGATTGCCTGCACTAATAGAACAATCCATCTTTATATTGTTTGATGTTGGCCTTGGGATGGTTATGTTAAGTCTTGGTCAGTTCAATATTCCCTTGTTCTCTTCATTATATCTTTTGTCATTACATCACTCTTCTTTTATTGACTCATTAACCCAATGAATATTTTTACAGGGTTGTTTACGACATTGCAGCTGAGAATGATAGCTTATGGGGAAAAAATTGCATGCTACAAAACGACGGTTAGGTTTCTGGTCGGCCCTACGATCATGGCTGCAGCTTCTTTGCTATTGGCCTCCGCAGTGTACATCTGCACGTAGCAATTGAACTGGTCATATATTCGACTAACTAATTATCTTAAATTCTCTTTTGGTTTTTGTTTTCTCTTCATCTTCTTGAATATAGGCAGCACTGCCTCATGGGATAGTTCCATTTGTATTTGCAAAGGAGTAGAGTGCACATCTGGACATTGCTAGCATTAGGTAAGTAACGATATGTGGTAGCTGCAAACTAAGCTATGAAATGAATAGGTGCATTGTGATTTTATAGATGATATATGCTTCAATTTAACCAAATGTATATTTATTTTGTAATAGTTGACTACTACTTTTTTCCTTGATCCAATATCACGTTCTCAGGTATATGCTTAAATTTTGTAAGAAATCATAGAAACGCTAAAGGTTTATTTCTTTTATTAGCATAGATAGATATATATACCAAGTTCTCAAGTATATCCGTTGTTTGTTGTTCTTACTCTCGTTCACTCATTTGCTAAGAAGGAGCTGGTATGTTACCATTTGTTTGTTTGTTTACTCATACTTGTTTTGTTAATTTTGTCAACTCCTATATTTTTTTTGCAGCTGTATATATAATTGAAAAAGCAATAAAGTAAATATCGTCAAAAAAACGACTTATTCGGTTTCTTACTGAAGCGATTTGACAATTAGCATAAGATAGTCATAAGCAACAGTGGTAACTGGTTAGCACATGAACAAAGAATGTGAAATTTCGCTGTGATATCTTCTTCATGTGATATAAGTTGTTTGGTTTCAGCACTTTTGTACAAGACAGTTGTTTGGTCTCTGCACTTTTCATCTATTCTAGATTGCATTTCATGTTACTGCTGCTTGCATCAACCTTGTTCCAGATTGTATTTATTGTGTTTTCGATTTATTTTGCTAATTTTTGAACTTTTACTTTATAGGTTGATGGATATCTTTGATTTGCAAAAAGGTGCCACAATATGCTAGAACTATGTTTTGGTTTGTATGCTTGTCTGTATTGCTACTTATGGTCACTAGTTGCTACTTTTTGTACATTTTTTTATAAAATGTTATGGACGTATTATATATGATTTGATGTAAGAGTATTGCGTATTTTGATTATGTAATATTACACGTTGATTATGGGATGTGCGATTAATATAATATGTTGATTATGGGATGTGCGATTAATATAATATGTTGATTATGAAATGTATATGTTGATTTTAACTGTATTGGTGTATAAATTGTGATTGGTGTGTATAGAAATGGAATCTGTAAAAGAGGAAACGCAGAAGCCCTAAACAAAGCATTTGTAAAATGCTGTGCAAACTTTCAACAACGTTTTAAATATGCTTTGTAAACTTTCACTAGCATTTTAAAATCGCCATGGTGCACTTCAATAGCGTTTCAGAACCGTCATAAAAGGGTTCTTACAATGAAAAAATTAGTAGAAAGAGCATTCTTAACAACACATAAAAATGCTAAAATAAATATCACGGCAACAACGAAAACGCTGTAAAAAGAACTCACAGCAAACTAACAACATCAGCCGTTAAATATATTTGATAGCAGAATTTAAACGCTAAGAAAAGTTTTTACCTCACCGGCACAAACGCAATAATATTTATTAATGACATCCAGCAAACGCCATTAAATAGTGCTTTTTACAGCGTTTACTCTGTTGCTATGGTATGTTCCTGACCTATGAGGGCATGTCGTTACACAGCATAGCTATAAACGTTGTTAAAGCCTTTTATAATGTTTTCTAAACATTGTTAAATGTCCAATTTATTGTAGTGTCTATTGCAAAAGTGTTTTTATAGAGAAAGTTATTTTTTATGATATTTATTTCTTTGAATTTTAGATACTTAATCTAAAATTCTGGATTGTAAACCAGTTATAGTAAATGAAATAAATAGTCTATATTAAGTGGCTGAATGAAGCTTTGTATTTCATACGCTATTATAGTAATGTAGGAAATAGTGGAACCATACCATATACCACTTATTGGTGCATCAAGTTACGAAAATTATTTTCATACGTACCAAACAATATTTATGAAATAATAATTATTTTTCAATATTGACTATAAATATACATGGTCTCATCTCAATATGAATATTATGAATTTCTTTATAAAATAAAACTATAGTACCAGTATTTGTGATGCGTTGAAAAATACAAAAGTATCAAAATTTATTTGCAATTATTTTGGAATTATGGACTAAGTCATAATTTTGAGAAATAATTTTTATTATATGGTTATGAATCATATGCTACTAGTAAATTATATCTCAGACAATTAAGGGCAACTCACCCATTTAGTGAGAGCATCATAAGAGTTAGTGAATTTTACGAATTGATACATATAGATGTATGCAATCGGAAGTCGATTCATTCCAATTCAATTCCACATACTTTGTTGTGTTCACCGATGAATTATCACAAACATGAACATGTGTATAAGATACATGTGATATGTTAATGATGAGTTTATAGAATATAAAATAGAGGTAAATAAAGTATCGTGCAAAAGAAAATAAAATGATTCGGTTTGATTGAATAGGCCAGTATATTGGAAAGAGTTCCAAACGTACCTGAAAATGAATAAAGATTTAGTCTTAAAAGTCACTCCTCCCTATGATACATAATGATGTATTGATAAGGAGTAACCGAACTTTGTCGAACGAAGTACAATTAATTATGAGTGAAGTTGAGTTAACTACTTTCCGTAAGGTCGCGTACTAAAGAGTAGTGCACAAAGTTAAAATTAATTTCATCTAAAGAATGGTTTACAAAATCACACAAGATAAGGGTTTATAATAAACCCTAGCATATCCTAGGCCAAGGAGTTAATGGGTTGTGTGAGTCAAAAAACTGCAAATAATAATTGTTCATGCATGAGGGATCTTATAAGAACGCCCAAAAGGTGTTTGGAAACGACTGTCATTAAATGACCAATTTATGTGTTGAAGATAAGTATTGTAAACTGAAACCGAAACAGTTTTATATGTAAGGCAATTCATAAAATATTAAAATGTTTGTGAGTGCCCATTCTATTGAACTGGGAAAAAAATTACTATTTCAAGAAATATCAACTTCCGAATGAAGGAATTTCTATTAGAAATTTTTCATAGTGAAATGCGTTTGGATACGATCCAAGGATAAAATTGACTACGAGGGATGAAATAATGAACACAACGCATTAGAATGTATAATAAGTATTCTCACACATTGAAAAGAAACTATGAGTTTCTTATCAATATCGAGAATAGATAATCCTCAGTTGTCAATTAAGCCATTCAGAGTACTTACTCTACGATATGGTACGATGCACAAATCCGAAATGGATTCTAAGTACGTTATCAAAATATGATTTTGATAGTTACACTCGAAGGGATATGATCCATCGGCCACAAATGTGCCTTCAAGAGAAAGACTAATGCGGTTGGAATATAATGAGCAATGCTGAGAAGAATAACATCGTAAATTTTTATTGGTGAGATTCACGTAATAGTTTCGTCATTGAATGTGCTTAAGTTATTTCAGATTTACTCATAAAATTATCGCGTAGTATGACTTTGTGTTTTGGTACATATATACTGAAATGGAAAATTTTAAATAATGATTTAGAATAAACCATTTGCACATAACAACCAAAGCGTCTCGAAGTCACTGGAAGCGATATTGAGTGTGTTGGTTTTTGGATATGATCTAAGAAATGATATGAAAGTATCATTTTATAAGCATCAGAATTGAATAAGGTTTTGCTAGAAATATCGATTTGTTTGTTTTTCAATCAAAATAAAGAGGAAGCGTGTGTCCATAAGAATGAACCACTAAAAGGTACATAGATATTTATTGGCCATAAGTAAACAATATAACGCTGATTGTTAATGATGCACTTATGTTAAAATCAGTAATAGTTTGGTTGTTTAATACTCTATATTAGATTTGTAAATTATATCTTTCATAATAAGTATAAAGGATGTTGGGAATATCCCAAACGATATGCAAAGGCACCATGTTAAAAAGTTTAATATAAAACATGTAAGATGGATTCCTTATATATTGACAATATGAATTATCATAGATGTTGAATTATCTACAATATTGTATTTTGCTTATGTATGTGATGCATGAAGCAAATATCAAATTTGAATTAAGATCACTAAATAGTAGTTTAGAGCGTTCTCGAGTATTTACGAAATACTAGAGAACTGAATATAGAAACAACTAATTCTTTACGAAAGAGTGTTCGACTTGAACTTCATAAGTGCCATCGAGTATAATATGTCGATATTAATATTATGTTCAAACCTTAATTAAGGAGCTTTAAGTTCGAGATGTTCTAAATGAAAGGTTATGGCCGATTCAACGAAAGGCTAAGTACATCATCTTAAATAGCGCCGTAATAACAGAAATGTATAGAAATATATATAAATTTATAACTGAGCTAGGGGTGACTCCAAGCATTAAAAATACCACATCATTGTTACATGATAACTTTAATAAGAGCTTACTAGAAGTCAAGAAACATACTCTGAATAGTTCCATATTATAAAGGTAGTTTATTAAATTCGGAGAGAGTTGATTGACAGAATGGTTAATTAAACCAATAATGACAGATCCATTCTGGAAGAATCTAACTTGATAAGTTCTCATCAAATTGATTGAAGGGATGTGATAGAGATTCCATAATCGACCCCAACTGCAAGTAGGAGATTGATAGAGCTAGAGATTGCCCTAGAGGTAATTATGTAATTAGTTGCATATATCTAACTCGATAACCAATCTTTTACAAAATAAAAGGTGTTCTTTTTCTATATATACTTGATATAATATGTTATATTAATTCATTAGCTTAATTAAAAGTATATTTTATAGAAAATCCATAAATGGTATATTTTGCAATAGTAATGACAATGCGTTGTAACCATGAGTGATTTATCATAATTAAACATACCATTTAAAATATTCCTAGTCAAGATGTATTGAGACTGAATATGGATGCCTCTATTAAGACTAGAGCACGTAACGCTCTTTAAATGTTGGGCAGTGTATGACTCATCACTGTTGGAGGGCACCAAAGGGTTATGTACCGATAGGTATTGGATAACTATGAAACGACTCATTCGATAGTTTTCTGTTGGTTAATATAACTAAAATCAAATAGAAAATATTAATGTGACAAATTACATAATTTTCTTGTCTTAAGAATACCATAGATCTTCAATGTGAAAGCTCCGCTTTGATTATAGTTAAATCGTGGCACGACGTCCGTCGAACGATTATAATTGGGTCGCGTAGAAGCATTGAAAGTGAAACACTATTCAAGAGAGGATTCATCTCCTTGGTTATATGAGGTTAGTACCACGATCAACAAAAGTCAACTTAAAGTCAAAGTCTCTAGCCAGATCAATACTATTAATAACGAGTGTTACAGCACGCGCTTCGCGCATGAATTATTTTCCTTATAAATTGTATATGTTTAAATCGGTCAAAAAAATGATTTTTTACTTTCAAGTGATATTAAGATTTGTATATTTGTGAAGAAGTATTCTGAATTTATAAAGGAAGTTTAGTTTTAGATTCTAATTTTAGAAGTGTTTTGAATTTGTAAAGCATTTTTAATTGTTAGATCCTACTTTTAGGAGCGTTTGAATTTGTAAAAGAAGTTTAATATTAGATCCTATTTTTAAGTGATTAAGATTTGATAATATATAGAGGGACGTTTTATGGTAGTTCACGCTGACACCAAAAAAGTATGACACCAAAGCTATTTCAAATATTATTAAAGATTTTATTTGTTAGATCCTATATTTAAGTGACAGTAAGATTTGGTAATATTTTCCGAGGTTTATTTTTTAGATCCTATGTTTAAGTAATTTAATATCTGATGGTATTTGTAGATGAAAATATTGAATTTGTAAAAGAAGTTAGATCCACCTTTTAAGTGATATTAAGATAGAGGGACATTGTTAGTAGTTAATGTCGATACCAAAAAAGTACGATACCAAAGTTATTACAACTATTATTAAAGATATATATTCCCGTTTGATAATGGCATGTGCTTCACGCGTGAATTGTTTTTCTACAAATTATACATGATTCACGCATTCAAATGAAAATGATTTGCAATAATATTTAGCCATGTTTTTACGTTAAAATCATGCGTAGTTAATTTAAACTTTTATTTCTAAATTGTAACATCTAATTTTTGTTAGTTTGAATTTAATTTATATTATTAGTTAATAAACTACGAATTTGTAAATGATGTTTTTTATTAGATCCTATTTTTAAGCGTTTATGGATATTTTGAATTTGTAAAGAAGTTTACTGATCTTATTTTAAGGAATATTAAGATTATTAATATATATGTGGAGGGGAATTTTTGGTAGTTCACATTGACACCAAAAAAGTGTGACACCAAATATATTACAACTATTAATAAAGATAATTGTTATTGTTGAGCCAAGGACTGTGTTTGGACTATATATTTGAATATAGACTGTAACGACCCGGAAGTTCACCTCTTTGATTTGGGAATATTTGATTAATTTTAAATATTCAAATAATATATTTTATAATTAAAATAAAACTCTTGTTAATAATAGATAATTATGATAAAATAGTTTTTTAAATTTGTTTACAAATATAATTAGTTCGATGAAAAATCGAAAATGTGATCAGAATACGTTTTCCGAGTTTTCATCGACTAAAAATTGCTAGAAGTGTTATAAACTCTAGAATAAAATGTACATACTCACATTTACAATTAGTTAAGGTGTGCATTTATATGTTTGTGCATATAGTTAAGTTAACAAAATAAAGTTAAAAGAATATTCCATGAAGATGCCTTAGAAAACATGTTTAGACATTAGTACACATGCATTAACTTCATGTTGGCTAAGCAAAGGGAAGGGGGACAAGCTTGTGGGCTGAAGTACATGGGGGAAGAGGAGCATGGTGAGGTTGAAAAAGGAGGTGGAGGGTAAAGGACTAAGGGTGTTTAGGTAAATTGATTGTTTCTTACTTATAAATACCCCTTTTATTTCTTCATTTTTTCCTTCTCTTCCTTCTATCATATCTTCCTCATTCTTTAATCGAATGGAGATTTTCCATTTTCAAACTATGTCAAATTTCAGTGACTACAACTTTTATGTAGATCACGTTTTCAAACTCTGGGTCCAGCTATGCCAAAATCGCGTTTATTTGCAAAGTGTTTTGGACTCAGATATCCAAGTCCGAAAATGGTCCTTCTTATTTCGACCCTATCTTCAAAATAAATCGTAATTGAGTGTTTCTTTTTTTTAAATTGTAGAGGAAAGAATTTCCTAAAACTTTCCTTTTGACCACTTTACCAAATTCCGAGGGTAACAGGTCCAAAAACCGAGGAGAAGATGACCCTTTTCGAGTTGATTTTTGGTGGTTTCCAAGCTTTACAAGTTTAATGTTTATTTCAAGTTTCTAAAAGGATTTGGTCAGTAAACCCTCTTATATTTTGGAAATATTTTAACTTTATATTTTGTTATGCAATGTTTGGTTGTTTGGTTGGATTATCACGTCGTTGGATATATGCATGTTGCTTGTATGTGATTAAATATGTGGTATGGTTGATTTTTAGCTTAGACTTGTTAGCAAAGCCTAATAAGTGTTGTTATGGTTATAAAATTAGATCTTTTGCTTGTGTTGGAATTGTGAGATTTTTATTGATGTATCAACTTGTGAATGCTATGAAAGATTAGCACTTGAACTTGTTAAGGTAACATGGAGACAAATCCTTTTAGTTAAGTGATTTACATAATTTGTTTTCTAATAGAAAGTTCTAACCTTTACATTTGTTTTCAAAAAAATTTACTAAGTTAGTAAAGTAAATTTAAGTAAAAGGTAAGAATTTTAAAGGTTACTGTATACGCAAAATATGTTTTCAAGTTATGGCATCTATAGCGATAGTCACTATGGATGCAATTTCGCTTTAAAAATCCGAATTTTTCAAATTTAAGTTTTATACTTAAAATTGTTTTGTAAATGTTTTACAAGCCTAATAATAATGTTTTTAAAAGTTAATTAAGGATTTAATAATTAATTAATTAAGTTTTAATAATTAATTAAGTGTTAATAAGGTTTATTAACTTTAATTAAGCGAAGATTAGTTACTATTAATTACCTTTTTAAGGATAAGATCAATTTTAATTAATCAATTATTAAGTATGATTAGTTTTTAATTAATTATTAGTTAAGTATATGATTTACTTTTAATTAATTATTAATTAAATATAGGGTTAATTATTAACCATGTATTTAATTTTAAATTAATTAAGGTTTTAATTTATAAATTATTTATTAAAGGTTTAATTTATTATTTAAGACTCAATTGAAGATTATTTAATTGATATTAATTAATATTAAATTATTAATTAAGGTTTAGATGATTATTTAATAATTAATAAAGGATTAATTAGTGTTTAATTATTTATTTAATAATTAATTATTGTTTAATCATTTATTTAAAGGTTTAATTATTTTTTCATTTATTTATTTAATTAAATTAATATTTAATAAAGATTAATTATGATTTAATAAGAGTTGAACTTATAATTAATTATTTTAAAGGGGAGTTTAAGTTTTAAATCCTTTGATTTTCCAAGTAAAAAGGGAATTCTTTTACAAAGGATAGTTTTGAGCACAAGGAGTTCAAATGTCGATACAATAAGTAGACAAATAACTATGAATGAGTTATAATTTTGATTGATTGAATTGTTTAGACATAAATAGTAGAATAAATCACCATTCTGCTAATTAACTTGTATTTGACATCTGTTTAGTAGAATAAACCACAGTTCTGCCATAATTTCCCAAGTAGATTATGTGGACATCTATTTAAGCAGAATAAAAACCCATTCTGCTATTATAATAACTTAGACATGTGTTTAGCAGAACAAATCCCCGTCTGTCATTATAATAACTTGAACATCTTACCTATGTTGATTTTTTTGTTGTTGCCTGATTCCCTTATACATATCTGCTTGTTATGTAAATACCCATGCTATAACTTGAAACGTAAACTTAATTAAAAGAGAAACATTGCGGACACTAAGCTTCTTTCTGATTTTTAAAGTCAATCATACTTTTAATAATGGTTTCAAGTTAAGTAATGCTTTTAAATAAAGGATGTTTTAAATAATCGTTTTGTTTGTCAAAAGGACTTTATTAAATGAGTTTATTAAAGGAGTTTTATTTTAAATAAGGAATATTTATAAGAAAGATTTATAAATGATTTTAAATATTTATAAAGGAAGTTTTATAAATAATTTTGGAGATTTATAAAGAGATATATAAATGGTTATGATATTTATAAAAGAGTTTTATAAAATTTAACTTGGTGATTTATAAAGAGTTTTGTAAATGGGTTTGGAATTTAAGAAAAGAAGTTTCATAAATAAAAGAGATTTATTAAGAGGATTTATAGAAGGAAATATAAGAATTTGAGATTGGATTTCCTTTAGCTGACCTTCTTAATTCTGGTGGTATGGACATTCGTTTCACACTTAACACCGAAGGAATATTATTTGAGGTTATCTTTATCTCTAATCTAATAACATTTTGTTTTGATCCTTTGATATGATTAGGAAATGAGAAATCTTTCACAAGTGTTTTGTGAATATACTTATGTCAATGAGATAAGTATATGAATGTCTTGATAAACACTTTTGAAAAGAGTTTTAATAAATGAAAGATTTAGTTTGAGGCTTAGTGGTTCCTATGGGTAGTTAAATCTCTGAATTTGTTATTGTTTGTTATTTGATAGTTAAATAACCGACTATCAAATATGGACTAAAATATAACTCCGGAAATATCTAGGAGAAACACGTGAGTTATATGGCATAGTCATCTTCGATGATGATGTACTGTGTGTATAAATCTCGTGTTTTTCTCCTAGGATAAATGATAGGAAGACCCGTCCACTTAAACAGTTAGTGGGTGATCCTTGCTCCTATATATTGTCTGATTATTTCCAAAAGAACTGGGGTTGAGTTTACTGGAACTACCGAAAGTTATTTCGAAGAGACGGGGATCAGATATGTTATCCGAAAACCACTTCATCCAACTTAAGCGTTTCGAACTGAAGACATCTTGAAGAGTATGGAATCAAATACGGAGTTTTGATGTGCAAGGGCTACTTGCTATTAATCCTGAGGGTGATTCCAAAATGAATGTAGCAGAGGTAGTGCCTTCGGTTTCGTTCAGACCTAGAACGAATTTGTATGGATGAATGTTGGCACTACATTGCTGCCTAGGGGGCAGTGTTAGCATTCCAAGATGGTTGCTATATAAAAAGGTAATCGTAGCCTCAAGCCTCATCAACCGGGAAAATGACTAAAGTAGGGACATGCGGCAGGGCTATGTGGGTCGCTCCTATTAGAGTATGATCATCCCAAGATCTAGTGTCGATATCTCTATGTATGCTTTGGGGCCCATTGTGGTTGTTCGATCGCAACCAAGGGGTGAGCATATTCGGCGCTATCCAGTAAGGGGTAGGGCCGTTCCTGAGTAGCAGAGGTGCAACGTGTTGTAGCCTCCCGTACATTTTATCTAGAGGTGTACGGATTCGGTGGGTGGACCCTTACCCTTTCATAGTTGGAATCCATTCTCCAATAAGTGCCTT
This sequence comes from Allium fistulosum, assembly GCA_030737815.1. Classification (NCBI taxonomy): domain Eukaryota; kingdom Viridiplantae; phylum Streptophyta; class Magnoliopsida; order Asparagales; family Amaryllidaceae; genus Allium; species Allium fistulosum. The sequence goes on along the minus strand of CM060905.1, from coordinate 861,196,367 downwards.
CGGACTTGATCGTATACCTATTATGCTGGAATTTAATAATGTAACAATTTCGGCTATGATTAATATGTATTTGTATTCTAGGCATTATTATAATATCACTGGATTTTCTATAGAAAATGTTTGGTTATCGTAAGGTAAAAACTCGTCCGTGTTTATGTGCGGTGTGGTCTTACGAGATACCTTTGATTTTAAAAGGTATTACAAGTTAAATAAATTAATTCCTTGTGATTTGAGTTTCTCGTGCTGGTTTTACCAGACTGATCCAGGCATTATTTTTCTTATAATGCTTGGGTCTGCCCGAGCATATTTTTCAGATTTAGCTGGATCCTTTGGAGCTTTCAGGTGACGACCTGGATTCTCCAAGACGTATTCACGTACCTTATATTCTTCCGCTATTTTGTTTTGTTTTTGTTTGTATCTATCAACAATTGTAAGGACAGGCTGTTATAACTGTCCAGGCTGATAATAGGTTAATGTACTCTGATGATGTGTATAATAAAGATAAATTTCTTTTTGTAAAGACTTGTTCGTATTGTATATTACTCATCGCGTATTGTGAGGTTCTGTTCTTTCTTTTTCTTTCTTTCACCCCTAATGACATGTCTTTCAAACACTTAAATGATCGACACACGAATACTGTGGATGTATTAAGTGTCGTCTTTAGGTGTAAGAAAGACAGATCGTTATATAGACGATATTGGAATTTTGACTATTACCAAATTCCATAAGTCCAAACTGATATAGTTTTGATGAAAATAATTTGTGTAAATAATTATCACTAATGGGCAACGCTTAATAAAGTAAAATTAAATTTTATCGAAACTAAATAAGCGATAAATTTGACCAAAATGTCATACCACCTGCTAAGTGACACATGAACGTTAATATTAGAACTGTTCAATATTAATCGTTGATCAAATTAACACTTAAGAGTCATACAACTGAAATGTTGAACACTCATTTGACCACATGATTTAATTATTTATAATTGTTATAAATTAATTATTTTAATTAATATTTATGAAATATTAATTAAGTTATTTGATGTGTTGAACAATATTAAATTTGTTTATAATGGTAATTATATTAATCAATATATGATATCAATATGTGTTTAAATTGAATTTGAATGCAATAAATATTGTTTGGGCTTGGGCTTGAAGTGGGTTTAAAGCTCACATGGGTCTTGTGATATTCGACCATGATTAGATCATGGTATGGCCGGCTATATGATGGTCTTAAGGGTAGGGTATTGATGTGTTAAAAGGTACAGAATAGGTAAGAGGCAAGGATCTTGATCCAGCTTTCCCTTTCTAGTCTCTTCTCTATTTGAAGATCACAACCCTCATTCTAAAATAAGTTTTAGAACTTCCTCTTCATCTCCTTTGCTAGCCGAAAATTCTACCTCACCTATCCATCTTTTCAACATTTTTAACATCAAATTAAAGTCGATTCGATTGTTGGTGGTAGCTGTGTTCGGGAAGTTAGCAACTTTTGGATACATTATTCAATTTAGGGAGTTAGATTCTTCGTTTCAAGGTGTACATTCTAGGCTTTGGTGAAAGGTACAATTCCTTATTTATTATCATATTATATGAGTATTTAATATGTTTATTATATCATTGTTAGTTTATTTAGCTGCCGATATAACAAATCCATATATATCTGTGTTGTCTATTTGATGATAAAACATACATACATACATATTATGTGTGTGTGTGTGTGTATGTATGCATGTATATATGTGTGTAATATCTATTTGTATATATATTTAATTTTTTTATATGTATGTAATAACATATAGTTCACGGCTAGTAATTGAAAAAATATTTTTTGTATTAAAATAATATTAAAATTTTGATTTTTTTCAAAGACCGATTTCAAAACACATACATAATTATATAAAATACATGCATATTTATTTTATTAATATATTTATATTATTGTTTTCAAAAATTATATATATATATATATTAAATCCATGTATAGATGTTATATATATGTAATTCATTTTATTTATAGTACTTAATTCTATATATTGTAAATAAATAAATAAATATATATAGACACACACACACATTGTAAAATACATAAATATAAGTATTAATAAAATTATAGATATGAGTTAAGTAGTTTCCAACAAATTAATTTTTTATCAAGATTTCCATGAAGAAATCTTTGAAAAAACAATTTAAAAAATAAAAAAAAAACTAAAAACTTTTAAAAAATTATTTATTGTAGGCCGTGTATATATGTTTATATATATATATATATTGTTAATTATTTATCCATACTAAACTTATATATATATATACATATATATATTTTCGAAAATATTAATATATATATAATATTTATATGAATTAAAATAATAATTATTATTTTGAAATATTATATATATACCATTATATATTAATATGAATTTGAAATATCTAGAAATTTTATTATTAAGATCTAGATCTAAAGTATGAAATTTGAAATTCAAATTTAATTTTTTTATTCATGTCACTTATACATATGTATAAACATTCATATTTTACAAACATTATTTAATATTATTTAGAAAACTATATGTATATATGTATGTATGTATGTATGTATATATGTACATATATTAGACAACATATATGCATGTATGTGTGTGTGTCTATATATATATGGAGCGACAAATAAGTTTGTTACAGTGTAAATCTCAATATGTATGCATGAGAATGTTAACCATACACATGACTTATGTAGCGCGTGCACGTACACACATATGTATATATGGTACATATATTGTACCATATAATATGTAAACATAGTTAAAACTTTATTTATAAATAAAATAAAAATTGATTTTATTTAAAATAAATTTAGATAAGATCTAAATAAATTAGACATCATACGCTCAATAAGATCCAAACGGAATAATTTTTTTGAAATTTTCCCATTTACCCTGTTGCATGCTGGTCCAGTTCCAACACACACCGCATATAATATTCCTTCTATAGCAGAGGAGAATCATTCTTATTGAGCTATCAAGAATGAATCGAAGGAATAGAAATGAAAATGTAATGCCACATGTTGTTGCCAATGAGGAAGGTAATGAAAAATACCCAACTTGAAAACAAGAAATGAAATTGTAGGTGGCTACGGTGAGAAAGTGCAAATTCGAAGAACTGACTTTGTAAAGACTTTCCCACCTAAGGAGAAAGCCGCATTCTCACCATACTGCACATGAGGATGAGTCGGATCAATCTCCGTTGCTTTTCTAGACCATCCAACCATTTGTAGATCATGTTGAAATTGTGCGATTTAAACATGTACATACCAAATTGGAGAAGTCATGAAACCCTAGGTCGACGAGGAGGAAGAAGCAATGTCGTCCGATGATGTGCTAGGGCTTCTAGGCAAACCAGAAATTTCGTTCGATGGTGGAGATGCCGGACCGAAAATCTAGTCCGGTGATGACCTTATTCTGAAGCGGTGATGTGTAGAATGCCAGACGAGAAATCTCATCCGGTAATGGTTGGCTTAGTAGCTGATGAGGAGAAGAGATGGTTGTTTGATGAAGTAGCAATCTCATCTGGTAGTCATAGTGATACCGAACCAAATATTTGGTTCGGTGGAGGAGTGGATTTCATTCGGTGATGACAATATCTTTTAGCGGGGGAAGTATGGATGCCGGTCCAGATTTGTGGTTCGGGAAGATGCCGCTCCAGATTGAAGGTGCTATGCCGGTCCAAGTTTTGCCGGTCCATATTTTTGGTTCGACAGAAATACCGAACCAAAGTGTTGCTGCTCTAGATTTTTGGTTTAGGTATGGTACGCCGGTCCAAATCCAATGTGCTGATGCCGGATCAGATTCATGTCGAACCAAATTAATGTGTGCTTTGCCAATCCAGATGCCAAGTACTGATGCCGAACCAGATGATTGCCGAACCAATCTTTGTCGAACTAGATCTTAGATTTGATACGTTGCAACTGCCCTGCTCACTTTCTCATTCTATAAATACCGGAGCTTCTATACTTTAATGATGAACAATTTAAAGATCAAAAACTCTGCTAATTTTTGTGCTCTGTTTTGTAACTCTTCAATTGAGTGATAGATTAGGGAGAATCTCCACATATGTTTTAACTCTCTAATCTTGAGTGGCTTGTAATCTCATGTACTTGCTGAATAAAAGTAGTTGTTGGGTCTCCGTGGACGTAGGATATTCATATCCGAATCACGTTAAATCTACTATGTCTCTTATTTCTACTATTGTGTCTGTGAGATTGCATAATTGATTTTAAGTTGCATTGATACCTAAATAGACAATACTAGATCCTGATCAAATAATTTGCTTCCGCTCAAATTAAAATAAATTTCACTACAGTTTGGTACCAGAGCTAGTGTTATTGTTCCTGTTTGGATTTTAGTGGCTACTTCTAGTAAGTCTGTTGGTAGATCTGGTGTTAATTATGGAGTAACACGTTTTGATGGAAAGGGAGATTTTGGTACTTGGAAGATGAAGATGGAGGCTATATTAAAGAAGGAAAAGACTTATAAGGTTGTTTCTGTGCTTGAGAAATTGAAAGATATTGATGCAGCTGATTTGGAAGAGATGGAAGATGAAGCTCTTATAACAATTCAGTTGAGTCTTTCAGATGAAGTTCTTAGAGAATTCTCTCAAAAGAAGACGGCGAAGGAACTATGGGATGCATATCAAGTCAAGTCTATCACTAATTGGATTATTCTTCAGCAACAACTATATTCGTTCAAGATGAAGCCTGTAGTCGATCTCATGGAGCATGTAGATGCTTTGACCACTTTGATTATGAACCTGAAGGCAGCGGAAGTTGATATTACTGATGAGGCTCAAGTTGTGATCCTCTTATGTTCCTTGCCTAAGGAGTATACTGCTTTTGTTAATTCCATGATTTATGGCCGCAGTAAAATTAGCATGTCTGATGTAAAGGTTGGTCTTCATAATGAAGTGTTAAGAGGTAGATTGGCAAGCACTATCTTGGATAGTGATACCGAAGGCTTATCTGTTCAGAGAGGTAGAAGCTAAAGCAGGTCGAAGAAAGGTGGAGGATGGAATTCTTTGCGGTCTCAATCTAGGGGGCCTAAGAAGTCGATTTGTCATTATTGTAAGAAGCCAGGGCACTTCATAGCACAATGTCCCAAGCTTGAAGGTAGAAGAAAAGATCCAAAGCAAGCCTCATCTTCTACAACAGAGAAATCAGATACAGAGAGTGACAACGATGTGTTTACAGCTTCTGGCTCTTTTGGAAAGAGCAACTTATGGCTGATTGATTCTGGCGCATCCTATCATATGACACCTGATAGAAACTGCTTTTCCACTTACCGTGAAATTGATGGAAGAGAAGTTTTGATGGGTAATGATGCTTCTTATCGTATGGTTGGTGTTGGTAGGGTGATGATTAGGATGTTTGATGGTGTTATTCGTACGATCACTGATGTTAGACATGTACCTGATTTGAGGAGGAGCTTGAATTCTGTTGGGGCATTAAGTAGACTTGATTTGAAGATTGTAGTGGAAGGAGAGAAAATGAAGATATCGAAGGATTTCATGATTGTTATGAAAGGTGTGAGGGTAGGAAATCTTTATCTATTAAAGGGCACTACTGTAGTTAGTGAATCGGCTTCCGTTACATCTATTGATTCAAATTCTTCCAGATTATGGTACTTACGGATGGGTCACATCGGAGAGCGCAGTATGGATGAGTTGAGAAAACGAGGATTGATTGATGGTGTAATGACCCGTAAATTTTAACTGTTTTAATAACGTAATTAATTGAAATTTTGTGAAATTTTAAATGATAAAATTTGAAATAAAAATTTGATATTTGGAATGCGTCTAATTAATCATAGCAACTGGTAAATTTTCATCAGATAATTTGGAAGTTTATTTTCTAGTGTAATTTTATTCCAATTTATATCAGTTAAAATTGATGATAATAAAATGTTTTTCCAAACCTGGATATTTTTACATAGAAAAATTCTAATTCATCTTTTGACTAAGACGTCATTTTTCGTTTTTCCAAATTCGGACTTCTTTAGCTCCGTCGATCTTATTTTTCTGCGTTTTTGCTGCATTTTCTACTAGTAGAAAATTCGAATTTTTATAATTCAATCGTACCACTGATATCCGTATACCGTTTTGATCGTCTCGTCGTACTGATCTCCGCGGTATATTCGTATGTGAGTTTCGACGTCCGGTGGACGGCGAAATCTGTAAACGTTGAACCATATCGGTATGTTTCGTGAGACTTTTGGTTTCTTTGTGCCTTCTTATTTCCAACTGCACAAACCCAACAGACATTTGCTTTATTAATACCTGAATTCATGTGCGCGGCTTGTATTATTCTACCTGTTTCCAACATTGCTTGTTCGTTTCCAGCTGGCTTTTGCGTTTTCAATGGTTCAATTTACATTTTTCAGGTCCATTTTGGTACTGTTTCGTTTGATTCATAAATAAAGTATATTATGTAGCTTGTTCTTCATTTCTCACGTTCTTCCCTTCCTATTTGTTACAGCAAATGTTTAACAGTGAAGCTCTTTTTATGTTGTTGCTTAAAATGGTAGCCTGCTCATTTTTCTTTTCGCTTACCTCCCCTTACCCATGCGGCCAATCTCCGCCGAGACTCCTAGCCTCCACCTTGCGCTCACAGCTCGTCGCCATCAACCGACCATCCTCCACCACTCATCTCCCCTTCACTTGAGCAATGCTCTGAATTGCCGACTCAACACCAACTCCGCCCTCCTCGCAACTGCCACTAGCCGCACGAGCAAGCCAAGCACCCACCACGGAAACCAGATCCGCCTTACCCACCATCTCCCCGACCTTCGCCCGAAGCACCCACGGCCTGTTACGCCACCACCTCCGCACCCCGTAGCTCCGACTTCCACTCGCCGTCACCATGAACCACAGGAGCGTCGCAGCCACCCCTCAACAGCAAACAAGCGCCGACCTCCTCTCTCTCTCTCTCTGTCACTCCCCTCTGCCTTGGCAAATGGCTGCCGTGAGTCATCTCTTACGTTTATTTGCCTCCGCCTCGTACACTTGCACGGCATCGAGTCTCCTTCTCCTTTGTTTTGCAAAGGTATATTATCGTTTTGTTTTACTTCACCTTATATATGATTTCTTCAGGCTGTTTTGTTTTTGTTTCATAGCTTACAATTTATAATATGCAAAGGAATGGTTGTATATGTGTTTATATATATACCAGTTATATATATATATATATATTTGTTGTAAGCATGAGAGTTCTGTCTTATATAAGTATGAAGTTATAAAAATATAAATATGTTCTAGCACAGGTAGTTACTGTGTTTTAAAGTATATTAGCTTATATAAATACACTGTTTTGATAATAATAAACACTTTGAGCCGTGCGTATATATATATATTATCTTTCAATAGTTTACAGTATTTCTATGTAATTAAAATTTGGTTTACTGTTAGAATTTTTCGTTAGTCTATATATTTATGCAGTTAGTATTTAAGCTGTGGTGATGTTGGTAAATGCATAGATACCAGTTTATACAGATACTATTATAAATATTAGTTTGTTTAATAGTTAATAATATATGTATTTAGGAGTAAATTATTAGCTCATAGGAATGGATCTATAAAATATATAAAATATAAGTTATATTGTTTATATGTTACACATTTGAATAAATAGGTTTCAACAGCCCATTTGTCCGTGCAATGTATGTTATGTCTACATTGTACTTTGTCCACCTTATACTCTGTTGTTATAATATATTGATATGCTTATACATAGGGCTGTGAAAGTTATAAACGTTGTTTATATATATGTTAGTATGTATACACACTTTAACGTATCATAGATTTACTAGTTTATCATGTAGTATATTGTTTACATATGTTCTGGCCGTTGTTTTATAAAGGAAGTCATATTATGTATTTTGTTATTATAAAATTATATATTAGTGTATAAAGTTTATATTAGTATAATTTGAAACAATGTATTTTGAAATAAATGTATATATTTAAAATTTAATATGTGCTTGAATAAAGGATATGTATATAGTTATATATATACATATAAGTTCGCTTACCATCTATCATCATCGATCTAGTTCTGATTTGATTCCGTCAACTCCTTATTTATCAGCTTTATTCGTCGATTCGTGCCAATATAGCTTTGCCTTGGAATTCGTGTTGGATGTGTAACTCGATTTCAGTGTTTATCCTCTCTGGCCTCGAAAGGTGAGCAATCACTCACGATTAATGTTCTTTTATTTATTAAATTTGATTTCAATTGAAATGACAATTGAAATATGTTGATGTTAGTTATTTACACTGTTATATATATGCTATTACCTGTATCGGTTCACCTGTGACATCTGACCCCATTACCTGCTAATTGAAATATGCTGATGTTAGTTATTTACACTGTTATATATATGCTATTACCTGTATCGGTTCACCTGTGACATCTGACCCCATTACCTGCCAATTGAAATATGCTAATGTTAGTTATTTACACTATTATATATATGCTATCACCTGTATCAGTTCACCTGTGACATCTGACACCATTATATGTTATTTATATTGATGATATATGCATGTTATATTATTATCATGTCTGTTATCACTCTGCAAGTTCCCTGTTAGTATAGAATCACTATGGGTTGAAATGATACATACCCGAACGGACTTTAGAATAGGAGAAAATCGTTATGGGTTGAAAAGATAAACCCAAGCGATTTTCAATTGAATTGAATTTGGGATTACGGGTTGAAATGATATATATATATATATATCCGTATATATTCAAATTACGGATTGAAATGATAAATATCCGTATCACTTAACCATAGGGTAGAAAATTATATACAGACACCGTTGGTCTATATATAAATAATTTGAAATAATTTCTATGGTTTTGAAAAGAAATATATGGTTTTAATAAATATTGATTTTAAAGATTTATTAAGTTGATTTGAATCAATATAAAAATATGTTTTGAGTATTTATGTAAAATTTATATTTTCAAATATAAAGTTTATAATGTTTCAGGTTGAAAGATAAATTTGAAATTGATCTGGAATTCTTAATTATTTAATAATTATACTTAAATAAGTTTGATTTGAAATCTATTTAATTTGAAATTTTAAGATATGTTTTATAACTTGAACTTGATTAAAAAGTGGCTTAAATGAATATTTCAAACTTATATGAATTTAAATGGGATATTTTGTTTATATAAATTTGTAAATTGAAGTTGTATTTAGATGTATTGAAATGATTAAAGAAATATCTCAGAAGCTAAATGTAATGAAATTAAATTTAGATATAAATGGAATTATCAAATTTAGTTTTTAAAATGTGGAATATTTAAAGCTTTGAAATATGTTGAAATTTAATGGTTTATTTTGTGTTTTAAATCTGTATTTGAAATCGTTATAATTCGTAATGATTTATTGAGAATTGAATTGAGTCGAAATTTATGAATTGAGATTGAATTAAGTCAAATTTGGAAGTCGAGATAATTTGAATCGGTTTGTGAATTTGTGGAAGCTATTTTATTGTATAAAGTATCTTTAAACTATATCTACAACTATTTATATTTTACTTTATAAATTATTTTAATATAAAATAATTTATATAAATCATTTTTAATATATATTATTTTACTATAAACTATTTTAACTTATAACTATTTTATATAAACTATTTTATTATATACACTAATTTTAATATCTAAACTGTTTAAGAGGAAATTGTTATGAATTCCAAAATGTTATAATTTCAAACTATAGTTTCAAAGTGTTATGAATTTCAAGGTTTTGATTTCCAAAGTGTTTGATTTTAAAAGACTTACGATTTCAAAAGCGATATAACTTTGGAAAGTGATATGATTTTGGAAATGGATTTATTTGAAGTGAAAATGATATCGTATGGATATGGTTGTGGAATGGCAATGATATTTCAGTTTTGAAATATAAACTATTTTGAAAGTTTATTAAGGACCAATCGGTGTAATAATTACGTAGTTATTGAAGAGTCCGGGATTGGTTAGGGACATACTCTCTGTCCAAACCGAAAACCACTTTAATAACTATTATACGCGGAGTGTGATCCAGAATGAAGTGGTTGGAATGATGACGTTGCTGGATTTGAAGAAAGAGAACGATAATGGATAGCCTTGACACTTGTGTCAAATTGGAAATGACTTAAACAGGAGCCGTGCCGGGCCAGTGAGGTTAGCTACCTCTAGTGGACACACTTCTTCGTAAACTACTCATTACTTGTTTTTGATTGGTGCGCACCCTTAATTTGGGAGTGTTGTTTCACAGTGTTGCGATCGTTGCGGCGATGCGTTCTCACCGGTCTGGATCAGGCAAACGGTAGTTTCACTACCTTGGGTATTGCCTCATGTGCCTTGTCATACTCGTATCCCTATGCGCGACCACTATGATTTGTTTTGTGTTATACCTATGGAGTACTCCCTGATAGCTCACTAGTTTACGGTGGAGTTTACAGTGCTGTATAGACTATGATGCTTATATAAAATGTGTTAAGAGGGATTATGGTAACGCCTTAACGCTATTTTGATATTTTATATTACTGATAGGTATTATCTACTTAACGTATACTACTATATGTAGATAGTTTAACGGATCCTTAGAGAATGGTTATCCCAAACATCCTTTGAGTTACTTGTATTTCGGTTGATATTTAACTTGAGTTGGATTTATTGATATAAGAATGTTAATCCTGACTTGAGTGTTTTGTGTTTTGCTTCACGCTCGGGTCAGACTGAGTGATACAGCATTCGAGACTCACCTTTGGAGTTGGAGCTTCGCTTGGAGATCCATCTATCTATCCAGCTTTCAGATATTCAGTTGATTTCAGCGATGTATTCTGATCTTGTATTTGACTATTGTATTCGAGACTTCTGTTGTATCTTGTTTAACTCTGTTATATATATATAGTAGCTTCATGAACTACTATTCTTTTGTTTCCGCTGCATTATTGTTATATTACTCTGTGTCTGTGATATGTGATTATTTTATTTACCGTATATGCTGAGTTTTGCCAAATTTTATTTACAATCCATTGTTTTGAATTATTCAAGTCCGACATGTGTGGATTTATTATCGATTTGAATGGTCCAAAATAGTGGGTCGTTATAGTTGGTATCAGAGCTCTGGTTTTAGGCAAAACTCAGCATATAGAGTAAATTCAATTACAGAATCATGTTCGTTCGAGCTTGTATTCCTTCTTCTTTGACTCGGTTTCTTTGAATTTTGGAACGTTCTCTTCGGTTCCAAAGTCCATTCATGTCTCCCCTATTCGTGTCTTTTTAATTCTGGAGTACCCCATAACTCCACTTCGAATGAACTCTATAATAAATCGGCGGGCTCGCCAATATCTGAATAATTTGTAAAAGAGTGAAACTCCTGTACAACCAGCATTGATTCACCGAAGATTTTTGTATCCTCGGTTTACGATGCTGTTATCTTTTGTTATACCCGAATTCTATCTCTGACGATCGAATGTCGATTTGTCGTAGAATTATACATCGAATTTATTCTTGGTATCACGGTTGACCCGGTTAAGGTTACCCGCGATTTATATAAGTTTGTCCATCTTCTGTTGAAAACTCAATTATCTTATCTCCCTATCGAGTCTACCTTTTAGTAGAATTCTTTTAGTTAGAGTTTCTCTAATCTGAATCTCTATCTTTGTTTTGAAATCCATTCGAGGATATCCGAGTGAGGGAGTGTATGTGTAATTAATAATAAAATATTATATATTGTGTTGTTTGAGTTGTTGATGTTGATTTGGGTTTTCGATCGATTCGTCTGATCAACGCTATCGATAGGATTTCCAAAACACTTGAATAGAGCAAACTGACACAATATTATTTTCAAATTTGGTAAATTGAATAGATTCGTATGATTATATTATATATATATAAGTATAGGATTTTCTGGAATTAAATAGTTAATTAAGTTGGTTGTTTGAAATGATAATATTTGATTATCATTTATTGTTCTAAATGAATTTATAAACATGGTTTATAAATTGATTTGGAATGGAAATGAATTTAAATCAGAAATTTGAGAATTTAATTTCCGATGATTTCAAACTTTGGTTTTAAAGTTTTAAATGTGTATAATTTAAAGTATTTTCGAATATAAATGATTTTCAAATAATTTTAAAATGTTTAAATCAGTACTCTTCTTTTTTGTCGCTGGAAAATAATTTCGGTGATGACGGCCGCATCATCGACATTCATTTTCGAGTTTCGAAGTGAAGAGACCATTCAGTAGCTTTGCTACACTTTGTTCGGAAATTTAATTTGATTTGAATTTCTATGGTATGACCTGATTTATTATATATATAAAGATTTAATTTTGATCTGATATATACTATATATATTTATGTCAAAATTGTTTGAAGTAAATCGGAGATTTAAATTCTTAAGTTTATGATTTAAAGATGATTTCAATTATAAACTGAAGTCAAAAATTTTGGATAAATATGTAAACTTGAAATAATTGAATTTGAAAATTTTGTTTGTATAGTACTAAATTGCATTTCAGTATAACTTACCTAAATTATTCAGAAGTTAAAATGTAATTGGATAATATACAATATAAAATGATTTTATAAATAAAATTTGAGTGTTTATAATAAATGTTATACACTTAGATTTTAATTATATAAAAAAATGCTAATAAAGATGATAGAATAATAAGTAATTGAATGAGATGAATATAATAAATTTTGTTCTGAAAGAATTAACAAATTGAAATTAGATCAACATATGGAAATACTTTAAATTTAAACCAATTATTGAATATAAATTAATTTAAATCGAAATTTATATGGTTTAAATTAATTTATATGGTTTAAATATATGTAATAAGATATATTAAGTGGAATAAACTTAATAATAATTTGGAATAAAAGAATTAAATTTGTCGAATAAAATATGAGTACAATAAATGATTATACAAATTGATGATTTAGAAATTGTTAATTAAGGATGACTAGATAATAAGATAATGAATTTAGAAATAGATAGATTGATTTAACTTAAGTGAACTCATGAGATTTAACTAAATTGTTAAATATTAATTAATTTAAATTGAAATTAATAAGGTTTAAATTAATTGTTTTATTTGTATTCCATTCTATTTTCTTTCTGGTTGTTTCTATTCTCCTACCTCCTTCCTTTTCGGGGACGAAAAGTTTTGAGTGGGGGAGAGTGTAACGACCCGTAAATTTTAACTGTTTAAATAACGTAATTAGTTGAAATTTTATGAAATTTTAAACGATAAAATTTGAAATAAAAATTTGATATTTGGAATGCGTCTAATTAATCATAGCAACTGGTAAATTTTCATCAGATAATTTGGAAGTTTATTTTCTAGTGTAATTTTATTTCAATTTATATCAGTTAAAATTGATGATAATAAAATGTTTTTCCAAACCTGGATATTTTTACATAGAAAAATTCTAATTCATCTTCTGACTAAGACGTCATTTTTCATTTTTCCAAATTCGGACGTCTTTAGCTCCGTCGATCTTATTTTTCTGCGTTTTTGCTGCATTTTCTACTAGTAGAAAATTCGAATTTTTATAATTCAATCATACCACTGATATCCGTATATCGTTTTGATCGTCTCGTCGTACTGATCTCCGCGGTATATTCGTATGTGAGTTTCGACGTCCGGTGGACGGCGAAATCTGAACGTTGAACCATATCGGTACGTTTCGTGAGACTTTTGGTTTCTTTGTGCCTTCTTATTTCCAACTGCACAAACCCCACATACATTTGCTTTATTAATACCTGAATTCACGTGCGCGGCTTTTATTATTCTACCTGTTTCCAACATTGCTTGTTCGTTTCCAGCTGGCTTTTGCGTTTTCCATGGTTCAATTTACATTTTTCTGGTCCATTTTGGTACTGTTTCGTTTGACTCATAAATAAAGTATATTATGTAGCATGTTCTTCATTTCTCACGTTCTCCCCTTCCTATTTGTTACAGCAAATGTTTAAAAGTGAAGCTCTTTTTATGTTGTTGCTTAAAATGGTAGCCTGTTCATTTTTCTTTTCGCTTACCTCCTCTTACCCATGCGGCCAATCTCCGCCGAGACTCCCAGCCTCCACCTTGCGCTCACAGCTCGTCGCCATCAACCGACCATCCTCCACCACTCATCTCCCCTTCACTTGAGCAGTGCTCTGACTTGCCAACTCAACACCAACTCCGCCCTCCTCGCAACTGCCACTGGCCGCACGAGCAAGCCAAGCACCCATCACGGAAACCAGATCCGCCTTACCCACCATCTCCCCGACCTTCGCCCGAAGCACCCACGGCCTGTTACTCCACTACCTCCGCACCCCGTAGCTCCGACTGCCACTCGCCGTCACCATGAACCACAGGAGCGTCGCAGCCACCCCTCAACAGCAAACAAGCGCCGACCTCCTCTCTCTCTCTCTGTCGCTCCCCTCTGCCTTAGCAAATGGCTGCCGTGAGTCATCTCTTACGTTTATTTGCCTCCGCCTCGTGCACTTGCACGGCACCGAGTCTCCTTCTCCTTTGTTTTGCAAAGGTATATTATCGTTTTGTTTTACTTCACCTTATATATGATTTCTTCAGGCTGTTTTGTTTTTGTTTCATAGCTTACAATTTATAATATGCAAACGAATGGTTGTATATGTGTTTATATATATACCAGTTATATATATATATATATTTGTTGTAAGCATGAGAGTTCTGTCTTATATAAGTATGAAGTTATAAAAATATAAATATGTTCTAGCACAGGTAGTTACTGTGTTTTAAAGTATATTAGCTTATATAAATACACTGTTTTGATAATAATAAACACTTTGAGCCGTGTATATATTATCTTTCAATAGTTTACAGTATTTCTATGTAATTAAAATTTGGTTTACTGTTAGAATTTTTCGTTAGTCTATATATTTATGCAGTTAGTATTTAAGCTGTGGTGATGTTGGTAAATGCATAGATACCAGTTTATACAGATACTATTATAAATATTAGTTTGTTTAATAGTTAATAATATATGTATTTAGGAGTAAATTATTAGCTCATAGGAATGGATCTATAAAATATATAAAATATAAGTTATATTGTTTATATGTTACACATTTGAATAAATAGGTTTCAGCAGCCCATTTGTTCGTGCAATGTATGTTATGTCTACATTGTACTTTGTCCACCTTATACTCTGTTGTTATAATATATTGATATGCTTATACATAGGGCTGTGAAAGTTATAAACGTTGTTTATATATATGTTAGTATGTATACACACTTTAACGTATCATAGATTTACTAGTTTATCATGTAGTATATTGTTTACATATGTTCTGGTCGTTGTTTTATAAAGGAAGTCATATTATGTATTTTGTTATTATAAAATTATATATTAGTGTATAAAGTTTATATTAGTATAATTTGAAACAATGTATTTTGAAATAAATGTATATATTTAAAATTTAATATGTGCTTGAATAAAGGATATGTATATAGTTGTATATATACATATAAGTTCGCTTACCATCTATCATCGTTGATCTAGTTCTGATTTGATTCCGTCAACTCCTTATTTATCAGCTTTATTCGTCGATTCGTGCCAATATAGCTTTGCCTTGGAATTCGTATTGGATGTGTAACTCGATTTCAGTGTTTATCCTCTCTAGCCTCGAAAGGTGAGAAATCACTCACGATTAATGTTCTTTTATTTATTAAATTTGATTTCAATTGAAACGACAATTATAATATGCTGATGTTAGTTATTTACACTATTATATATATGCTATTACCTGTATCGGTTCATCTGTGACATCTGACCCCATTACCTGCCAATTGAAATATGCGGATGTTAGTTATTTACACTGTTATATATATGCTATTACCTGTATCGGTTCACCTGTGACATCTGACCCCATTACCTGCCAATTGAAATATGCTGATGTTAGTTATTTACACTGTTATATATATGCTATCACCTGTATCAGTTCACCTGTGACATCTGACACCATTATATGTTATTTATATTGATGATATATGCCTGTTATATTATTATCATTTCTGTTATCACTCTGCAAGTTCCCTGTTAGTATAGAATCACTATGGGTTGAAATGATACATACCCGAACGGACTTTAGAATAGGAGAAAATCGTTATGGGTTGAAAAGATAAACCCAAGCGATTTTCAATTGAATTGAATTTGGGATTACGGGTTGAAATTATATATATATATATATATACCCGTATATATTTAAATTACGGATTGAAATGATAAATATCTGTATCACTTGACCATAGGGTAGAAAATTATATACACACACCATTGGTCTATATATAAATAATTTGAAATGATTTCTATGGTTTTGAAAAGAAATATATGGTTTTAATAAATATTGATTATAAAGATTTATTAAGTTGATTTGAATCAATATAAAAATATGTTTTGAGTATTTAAGTAAAATTTATATTTTCAAATAAAAAGTTTATAATGTTTCAGGCTGAAAGATAAATTTGAAATTGATCTGGAATTCTTAATTATTTAATAATTATACTTAAATAAGTTTGATTTGAAATCTATTTAATTTGAAATTTTAAGATATGTTTTATAACTTGAACTTGATTAAAAAGTGGCTTAAATGAATATTTCAAACTTATTTGAATTTAAATGGGATATTTTGTTTATATAAATTTGTAAATTGAAGTTATATTTAGATGCATTGAAATGATTAAATAAATATCTCAGAAGCTAAATGTAATGAAATTAAATTTAGATATAAATGGAATTATCAAATTTAGTTTTTGAAATGTGGAATATTTAAAGCTTTGAAATATGTTGAAATTTAATGGTTTATTTTGTGTTTCAAATCTGTATTTGAAATCGTTATAATTTGAAATGATTTATTGAGAATTGAATTGAGTCGAAATTTATGAATTGAGATTGAATTAAGTCGAATTTGGAAGTCGAGATAATTTGAATCGGTTTGTGAATTTGTGGAAGCTATTTTATTGTATAAAGTATCTTTAAACTATATCTACAACTATTTATATTTTACTTTATAAATTATTTTAATATAAACTATTTTATATAAATCATTTTTAATATATATTATTTTACTATAAACTATTTTAACTTATAACTATTTTATATAAACTATTTTTATTTTATAAACTATTTTATTATATACACTAATTTTAATATCTAAACTGTTTAAGAGGAAAGTGTTATGAATTCCAAAATGTTATGATTTCAAACTATAGTTTCAAAGTGTTATGAATTTCAAGGTTTTGATTTCCAAAGTGTTTGATTTTAAAAGACTTACGATTTCAAAAGCGATATAACTTTGGAAAGTGATATGATTTTGGAAATGGATTTATTTGAAGTGAAAATGATATCATATGGATATGGTTGTGGAATGGCAATGATATTTCGGTTTTGAAATATAAATTATTTTGAAAGTTTATTAAGGACCAATCGATGTAATAATTACGTAGTTATTGAAGAGTCCGGGATCGGTTAGGGACATACTCTCTGTCCAAATTGAAAACCACTTTAATAACTATTATACACGGAGTGTGATCCAGAATGAAGTGGTTGGAATGATGACGTTGCTGGATTTGAAGAAAGAAAACGATAATGGATAGCCTTGACACTTGTGTCAAATTGGAAATGACTTAAACAGAAGCCGTGCCGGGCCAGTGAGGTTAGCTACCTCTAGCGGACACACTTCTTCGTAAACTACTCATTACTTGTTTTTTATTGGTGCACTCCCTTGATTTGGGAGTGTTGTTTCGCGGTGTTGCGATCGTTGCGGCGATGCGTTCTCACCAGTCCGGATCAGGCAAACGGTAGTTTCACTACCTTGGGTATTGCCTCATGTGCCTTGTCATACTCGTATCCCTATGCGCGACCACTATGATTTGTTTTGTGTTATACCTATGGAGTACTCCCTGATAGCCCACTAGTTTACGGTGGAGTTTACAGTGCTGTATAGACTATGATGCTTATATAAAATGTGTTAAGGTGGATAATGGTAACGCCTTAACGCTATTTTGATATTTTATAATACTGATAGGCATTGTCTACTTAGCGTACACTACTATATGTAGATAGTTTAACGGATCCTTAGAGAATGGTTATCCCAAACATCCTTTGAGTTACTTGTATTTCAGTTGATATTTCACTTGAGTTGGATTTATTGATATAAGAATGTTAATCCTGACTCGAGTGTTTTGTGTTTTGCTTCACGCTCGGGTCAGACTGAGTGATACAGCATTCGAGACTCACCTTTGGAGTTGGAGCTTCGCTTGGAGATCCAGCTATCTATCCAGCTTTCAGATATTCAGTTAATTCCAGCGATGTATTCTGATCTTGTATTTGACTATTGTATTCGAGACTTCTGTTGTATCTTGTTTAACTCTGTTATATATATATAGTGGCTTCATGAACTACTATTCTTTTGTTTCCGCTGCATTATTGTTATATTACTCTATGTTTGTGATTATTTTATTTACTGTATATGCTGAGTTTTGCCAAATTTTATTTACAATCCATTGTTTTGAATTATTCAAGTCCGACATGTGTGGATTTATTGTCGATTTGAATGGTCCAAAATAGTGGGTCGTTACAGATGGAGTTCATCATTCAAAACTTGGTTTTTTTGAAGAGTGTGTTTTTGGAAAGCAGACGAAGATTTCTTTTGGTACATGAGAGCATAAAGCAAAAGCTGTCGTGGAGTATGTTCATACAGATGTTTGGGGTCTCTCCCCTTATCAGCCTTTAGATGGAGCCAGGTATTTCGTTTCATTTATAGATGATTTCTCTCGTAAAGTATAGGTATACTTTCTTCAGTCAAAGAGTGAAACCTTTGTCGGGTTTCGAAAGTGGAAATCTATGGTTGAGAAGCGGTCAGGGAAGAAATTGAAAGTTCTCCGTTCAAATAACGGCGGTGAATTTGTATTACATGAATTCATCGATTATTATAAGTCTGAAGGCATTAAGAGGCATTACACCACACCAGGCGACCCCCGGTCTAATGGAGTTGCAGAAAGGATGAATTGGACATTATTGGAGAGAACATGATGCCTCAGACTAATTGCTAAATCGAAGAAATGATTTTGGGCTGAAGCTTTGTCTATGGCGGCTTTCCTCATCAACCGCACACCTTCTACTGCCATAGATATGAATATCCCTAAAGAAGTATGGAAAGGAGAGCCAGTGAAGGGATATAGCATAGCCTGTGGTGTCATATTAGCAAGAAGATCATTATGAAGGGAAGATGGAACCTAGAGCTCGCAAGTGTATCTTTCTAGGTTATAGGAGAGGAGTGAAGGGATATAGGCTGTGGTGTCATATTAGCAAGAAGATCATTATGAGCAGGCATGTGACTTTTGATGAGAAGGCTATGTTGAAGGTGGAGCCTTCCTCATCAAATGATAATGAGAGGACATGTGAAGAATACCAGACACAAAGCAAGTCATCTGTTGATTCTTTCCATAGACATTCAGATGGTGTTTCCGATGACACCATGGTTGATGAGGATAATACCGATGTTGGTATAGAGGATCAGACTCAAGGTAGAACTCATTCAGAACCTAGGCCTGTCAGACAAAGAAGAAAGCCTAAGTGGCTTGATGAGTTTGTTGGATTGAGCATCGAAGACATTAACTTCGATGATATGGCAACATATTCTTTGAATGTTGTCCATGATGAGCCCTATGATTATAGAGAAGCTATCACATCAGTTAACAGTTCCAATTGGTTAGTTGCTATGGAGGAGGAGATTGAATCATTGCAGAGAAATCATACTTGAGATTTGGTGCCTCTTCCCACCGACAAGAGAGCTATTGGATGTAAGTGGATCTATAGAGTGAAAGACGGTGAAAATGGTGATCTCAAATACAAGGAAAGATTAGTCGCAAAGGGGTATGTTCAGAAGAATGGGGTAGAGTATCATGATATCTTTGCTCCAGTGGTTAGGCATACTTCTATTCGTACTCTCTTGGTATTAGTTGCTCATTATGATATGGAATTAGAGCAACTAGATGTCAAAACTACATTCTTGCATGGTGATCTGAATGAAGAGATTTATTTAAAGCAGCCGGAAGGTTTCATTAATAGCAGCAGACCAGATTATGTTTGCAAACTCAACAAATCTCTATATGGACTGAAGTAGTCTCCTAGACTATGGTATAAGAGGTTTGATAAGTTTATGCTTTCACAGGGGTACTCCAGAAGTTTCAAAGACCAGTGTGTTTATTTTAGGAGATGTGATGGTGATATGATTTATTTGTTGTTATATGTTGATGATATGTTGATTGCATCTCGGAGTATGGTCAGAATTAAGGAGTTAAAAGCGGAGCTCAGTAGAGAGTTCGACATGAAGGATTTGGGAAATGCCCAAAGAATATTGGGTATGGAGATAAGCAAGGATATGAAGCAGAGAGAGTTAAGGCTCACTCAGACGCAGTACATCGAGAAGGTCCTCGCTCGATTTGGTATGGAGAAAGCCAAACCGGTTGGCACTCCATTAAGCTCTCATTTTAAGTTGTCAAAAGATTTATCTCCCTTATCGGAAGAAAACAAAAGGTATATGGCTGATATACCTTATTCTAGTGCTGTTGATAGTCTTATGTATGCGATGATGTGCACAAGGCCAGATTTGGCTCATGCAGTGGGTGTTGTGAGTTAATATATGTCTAACCCAGGCAAAGAGCATTGGCAAGCAGTGAAGTGGATTCTTAGATATCTTCGAGGCACTTCTTCGGTGGGCTTGTTATATGGTGGAGTGGATGGTGACATCTCTTAGAGGATACTGTGATTCTGATTATGCTGGGGATATAGATGCTTGGAAGTCACTGTCAGGCTATGTTTTTACACTTGGCATATGCTCGATTTCATGGAGATCAAAGCTGCAATCTATTGTAGCTTTGTCAACTACTGAAGTAGAGTTGATATCGATTGTGGAAGCAATAAAGGAGGGATTATACTTACTTCAGTTATTGGATGATCTTTCAGTGGTGCAGCGGATAGTAGAGCTATTTTCAGACACTCAGAGTGCAATTCATCTGTAGAGAATCAAGCTTATAGTTCACGGACAAAGCACATTGATGTTAGAGGTTTCTTTCTTATGCTTGAGGAAGAACGAAGCAAGATCAAATTGTTGAAGGTGAGTACTTTAGATAATCCTTCAGATATGATGACAAAATCACTTCCAAAGACAAGTTTGAGCATTGCTCAAACTTGATCAGTTTGATTCCTATTACTTGAGCGCCATGGGGCGCTAGACCCAACAACTTCTATGTTGATTGTTTGATGATGAGACATACATATTTGAATCGAGGTGGAGTGTTGAAATTGTGTGATTCAAACATGTACAGACCAAATTGGAGAAGTCACGAAACCCTAGATCGACAAGGAGGAAGAAGCAATGTCGTCTGGTGATGTGCTAGGGCTTTTAGGCGAACCGGGAATTTCATTCGGTGGTGGAGATGCCGGACCAGAAATCTAGTCCAGCGATGATATTATTCTGAAGCGGTGATGTGTAGAATGCCGGACTAGAAATCTCATCCAGTAATGGTTGGCTTGGTAGCTGATGAGAAGAAGAGATGGTTGTTTGATGAAGTAGCAATCTCGTCCGGTAGTCATAGTGATACCGAACCAAATATTTGGTTCGGTGGAGGAGTGGATTTCGTTCGGTGATGATAGTATTTTTTAGCAGAGGGAAGTATGGATGTCTGTCCGGATTTATGGTTCGGGAAGATGCCGCACCAGATTGAAGGTGCTATGCCGGTCCAAGTTTTGCTGGTCCAGATTTTTGGTTCGGTTGAAATACCGAACCAAAGTGTTGCCCCTCCAGATTTTTGGTTCGGGTATGCTATGCCGGTCCAAATCCAATGTGCTGATACCGGATCAGATTCTTGTCGAACCAAATTACTGTGTGCTTTGCCGATCTAGATGCCGAACCAGATGATTGTCGAACCAAACTTTGCCGAACCAGATCTCAGAGTTGATATGTTGCAGCTGCCCTACTCACTTTATCATTCTATAAATACCGAAGCTTCTACACTTTAATGGTGAACAATTTAGAGAGCAAAAACTCTGCCATTTTTTTATACTATGTTTTGTAACTCTTCAATTGAGTGATAGATTAGGGAGAATCTTCACATATGTTTTAACTCTCTAATCTTGAGTGGCTTGTAATCTCTTGTACTTGCTGAATAAAAGAAGTTGTTGGATCTCCGTGGACGTAGGATATTCATATCCGAACCACGTTAAATCTTATGTGTCTCTTATTTCTGCTATTGTGTCTGTGAGATTGCATAATTGATTTTTAAGTTGCATTGATATCTAAATAGACAATATTAGATCCTGATCAAATAATTCGCTTCCCCTCAAATTAAAATAAATTTCACTACAGATCAAACATAAGCATTTGATGCAATGTACAATAATCTTGAAGATGTTCAGTTACAACATACATAGTTTTTTTTTTCAAATTTGGGATAGTCATATGCGACTTCGAAAAGTTAGGTGGATCTTGACTCATCTTCTGGAGCTAACGCTCGTAGAGGAAGTTAAAGACGTCAAAACGAATCCAAGATAAGGTAAATAATCTTATTCATGTGATGTACGAACACTAAATGAATAAATCCCGTTCAAAAACAAAAAGCCCAAACGCTACTACAATTCAAATTCAATGATCAATAAAAACAATGTAGATTATAGTGAATTGCTTTTATCGTATATCGCCCTTGTTAAACATGCGAAAATGATGGGACAAATTAACATTAATAAAACATTAATAATTCGTTTTTTTATATATTTAAATATGGGTTTTGATTTGCTTGGACGTTGGGAGATTGGAATTCGAGACAAGGTGACTGATTCCCAGCAGACATTTATTAAACCCTTATCGTCTCTCATATCCCATATTTAACTTTCCTTTCCGAAAAAATGTTGTCTTGTTTTCGCAACATTGTCTATTTAATCATCGGAAAAAATGAAATCGAAGCGGAAAACACTACTGCAATTGAAGGCACGGCAGTGTTAATGAAGAAGAACGTGTTGGATTTTAATGATTTTAATGCATCAATTCTTGATGGAGTGCATGATTTTTTTGGACAGAAGGTCTCGTTTCAGCTCGTGAGCTCCAGCATCGGAGACCTAAGTGAGTTTTTCTTTAAAATATTTCCCTCTTTTTTCTCTATTAATCTCGCTAGATGAACAGTACTCTTTAAAACATTTTTTTTTCCTTTGGCTCAAAATGAAGGAAGAAGAACTCTACTTAACAATAAATAATTTAATCTACATAATTCCAAACGTGTTAAGTTTATTTAGACTTTTTAACCTTATCATATTATTAAAAGTTTGAAATGATTTCATAACTTCTGAACCTCTCAAGAGTGCAAAAGTTCTTTTAGCAGTTGATTAGAATCACCATTCCGAGAGTCCAGAAATTGCGTGGTGATCTCAAAATTCATAGAGACAGATATAAATGACAAAAATAACATATCCATAGTTTGTATTGAATATGTGTAGACATTTTATTTTCTTGTAGTTGATGAGGGCTTTAAGATCATTCAAGTCAATAACTTCTAATTTACCAGTTAGATATTACGAAATGCATACACTTCTCTTTTATCAAAAGTGGAGTAAAGTTGGTAATGGAAGTGTACGTGATGTCTTTAGCAGTATGTGTGTTTTTGACTAACTCAAAACATGAGCTTAAGCTACTAGTCCAAATTGGAAGGAATTGAATGTGGTCCTTTTGCTACAAAGGTCTAGACTTCTTTTTCATTAAAAACATGGACAAAATTAGAACGAAGTGGGTCCAATGTGTTAATAATGCATAACATCTGTCATCTGTGTGATGCTACATGTGAATATCTGAGTTATGCACATACATATTCAGTGTTTTCCAACTTTCTATGCAGTAAAACATAACTTCAAGCACAAGTAGTTGGATTTGCTTTTAAGTCTGTTTTCTTCAGGGAATCTAATTGGAGTAATTGTTTATTCGTAAACGACAAATTGAAATATGTGTTGTTACTCTTTTGATGTGTTTCACACATGCTGTCTATTAGCGCACAAATTCCTCTGTTGTCAAATTGGCGTGCCTCCTCATCCACACTATTCATTCTTCTCATCCACACCATTCATTTTAAGTGTGGGCCCAACATACTAATTATTATTATAAATAATAGCATCGTTTTCTAATATGTGATTTCTCTCTCTTTAGAACAGCCTGTTCTAGAAGAAGCAATGATCAAAAGTTCACATTAAATGTCTCTCTATTTGTTTACCGAATTTTGGATGGTCTTACATATTTAGTCTTTCTAATTACGAGCGTTACGGCACGCGCTTCGCGCGCGATGATGATACATGCTTTACACGTGAATTGTTTTTCTATAAATTGAATCTGTTTAACATATTTAAGAGAAATGATTTACACAAAAATTAAGTCATATTTTTATGTTGAAATCATGAGCAGTAAGTTTTTGTTTTTATTTCTTAGTTGCAATATCTAATTTGTTGTTATTTGAATTTTTGTTTCTAATAATTTGCAAAAAAAATGTTTATTTGTTAGAATTTTTTAAAGTGTTATTAAGATTTGATAATATTTGTAGAAGAAAAGTTTTGAATTTGTAAAACGAAATTTATTTGTTAGATCCTATATTCAAGCGATACTAAAATTGATAATGTTTGCAGAGGTTTATTTGTTAGATTATATATTTAAGTGATATTAAAATTTGTAATATTTATAGAGGAGAATTTTGAACTTGTAGAAGAAGTTACATTCAATTTTTAAGTGATATTAAAATAGAGTGACATTTTTGGTAGTTCACGTCGACACAAAAAATGTGTGACACCAAACGTATTACAACTATTAATAAAAATGTGTTAAATTATCTAAAAGAATCTTTTATTATCTGATGTGCATATTTGACCTATTTCAATTTCAACGGACACGCAAACCTAGAAATATATTCATTGAAATATTAAAGTTTTAACTTAGTTTGAATTGTTCCAGTCTAGCGTAGAAATAATAGTTTAGAAATAACATAAATTATTTTTTGTTTTAGATGGTTGTAAAGAGAATAAAACAAATAATACTTGAATTATATATGAGTGAATGGTATTTTGGGAAGTTCACGGCCGTACCAAGAGATTGCGCTTCTAAGCCAACTATTAATAAAGAAGATTATGTTCGTTCTCAGAATGTCTTACAAATTTAGTATATCTGACGTATTCGGAAGACTTCATGGTCTTTAATCCAATCTACATCTAAAATAAGACACCAACCGTTGTAACCTTGCGTACAGTAGTGGGGCTTGTTAGAATTTTCACTTCTTAGTTTTAGATGGTCGGTTTTCATTTAAGGATCTAATAAGCATGATATCCAGCTAATTAAATTCTTTGTTCGATTTATAATGATAATAATAATAATAAACTGTTAATCCCATGCCCATGGAACGATGCCAAATATACAAAACATGCATTTAGTTTACTTTTTTCCACTAGAGATATGGTGTGTCCCTTATAATAAGAGCTGGATTAGCAGATCAAGGATACTCGTACATGTTGGGCCATCACCATATCATACACATTAGTAAAGTGTGTACACATAAGTATCATGTGGTCAGGTAACAATCTCTCAGCTAATTCCACTAGACATAGAGAATCTAATTTCCAAGCAGACAACCCCACATAAATACACCCTTTTCACATTCTCATTTAATTACAATGAGATTGAGATTGGTTGAACTGGAAGAGAATGGAGCTTTTGTTTGTGAAAGGGGTGAAAGTTGAACTAAACCTAAAACATAACAGTGGGAACACACAAGGGCGGACCCAAGAATTAACAAAAGGGTGAGGTGACTTTAAAGTTGTATTTTTTAAAAGTTATAGTGCTTGTCCAATTAATACTACAAAACAATAATTAAAAGAAGAAATTCTTAATAATAATAACTAGATTCGTATTTCACTTTCAATATATAACATTTAGCTTAATTGTGCTTCACGAGTCTTTACGGAATCAAATTCCTTAACTATAGAATTCAAATCAATCTTCCAAGCCAAATCACGCTCTAAACAAAGAGACATACAATCAATGTGAAATTCATCCTCCATAGTATTGCGAATAGACGGTTTGACATGTTTCATACCCGAAAACGCTCCTTTGGTAGTTGCGGTGTGACAGAAAGAGTCAACATAAGACGAATCAATTTATCAATCAAATAATAGGTCTCAAACTTTCTTATTACAAATAGTGATTTACATAAGCCACCAAGTGTAGTTATGTTTCAAACCGATGATCACTTGTAACATCAGGCTGATAATGCATCAGTTGACATTGCAAAGCATTAAATGTCTAGTCCACTAAAATTCATTAGGCTGATAATGCATCAGTTGACATTGCAAAGCATTGAATGTCTAGTCCACTAAAATTCATTGGGTAAATCTTTTTTGATAAGTTTGCATATTGTTAACTTAGAAAATGGATCAATACCCAGAAATTAGATGAAAGCACCAGTTTAATTAAAATCAAAGCAAAAGCAAGAAAAATAAAAGGAGACATAAATTTTTTATAGTGGTTCGACGTAATCTTCAGCCTATGTCTACTTCAATCTTTGTTATTAATTATTATCTCTTTGGATTACAACTAGGGGTGGGCGTAGGTCGGTTCAGTTTGGAGTCCAAACTGTTTCCGCACCACATCATACGGTTAGTTAAAATCAATAACCATACTATAATTTTTTAACACGGTCCGGTTTAAGTGATACTATTGTCCGGTTTAGTGATACTACGGTCCGATTATGGTTCGGTTTGAACCCATATTACATTTGTTTGAAAATAATTGTTGAATAAATAGTAAGAATATTAGTAAAAAACTCTAACGAATTCAAATAAAAGACACATTTGTTTTTAAATAATGTGTATGGTACATATCAGATACCAAAATGGTTCATTACTTAATCGTATGAAGTTCAAACACTCATACACTTAATATTTTAGCAATTTTAAGTGGAATAAATACAAAATCTCATCAAAATATAAATATTTGAATTCTACTAAGCGGTCCGGTCCGGTTTGATATGGTTAGTTCAATCATCCAAACCGCAATTGTACTGTATTAAACTGGGTCAGCCTGATTTTAGATATTCGGTTTGATTAGAAAATAGGATGCGGTTTACCGGATCATTTTAATGGTTCGGTGCGGTCCGTTTTCGTATGTCAGTGCGGTTTATGTCCATCCCTAATTACAACCAGTTATATCAGATTTGACCACTATCTAGTGGATCTTAGATTTACAATGGAGTGTTATAATGTCTTATGAAGAGAGTAAAAGTGAAGAAGATGACAGCTCCTAGGTTCTAGAGCCTATTAAGTAAATCTAGAGTGAAGAGCCAAAAGATAAGCAGAAGGTTCCTCTTTGGCTGCAGGTAAGCTGCAGGTAAGTTGGTAATAATAGGAAAACAGGTGTACAGGTCCAGAAGCCCGCTTGCACTGAAGTCCAGAAGTCTGCCCAAGGTCGCACAAATGAACTCGGAGTCCATCGAGTTAAAATAATAACTTGGTACCAAGTCATTTGACTTGGTGCCGAGTTATTTCTCTTAGTGGAAATTGCTCCAAACCTTTTGCTTTGCTTTTCCATCTTCAAGTCAATGTGTTCCACACTTTTCATCGATTATTGGTTGGTTCTATTGGTCGTTCCGCCATCACTCGAGTTATCCTGCTATCTTAGCTTTCTTCTCTTCAACCCTTGAAATTTGTCGTCCAAACTCTGGGAAAACACTTGGTCATGAGTTATTGGAGTAGCACAATAGATGTGCGGTGTTCGGAAAGCAAAAAGAGGGATAGGAACAACTCGGGGCCGACCAAAACAACTCGGGGCCGAGTTGTTCCCTTAGCCAATTTTCTGTTTCAACTTCTCGAGTTCAATTCTCTAGTCCTTTTGATCGTGTCTTCAAATTCGTGAATCGTTTCGTCCTGATTTTGATCTTTTAAGTCCAGTTGAAATCTGCTTTGGTCAAAAGCGGGTTAACACTTGCCCTCAAAGTACTCTTTTCGAATGTAAGGCGTGCTTTGCTTGAGAACAAGTTTCAAAATTAGTTTCCGATAGTTGAGCTTTCTGGCTGTCCATTGATCCCTGACATTGTTTTAAAAAACCCGCCTCGATATTCGCCTTGAGGAGCGTCTCAAGGCAATGGAAGATAAAACGCCTTGAGGCTCTCTCAGAAAGGCTTTTACCATTGAGGCTTACACCTCAGCAACTTAAGCCATACGAAGCATACAAAATGTACGTCTTGCAATGCCTCAAATTGCGGAGGCATGCGACTCAATAATTTTTTATCTCCAATTGTAAATTTTGACACTAACATAAGTTATTAAATTTCGATTATATAATGACAAGCGGAAAAAGAACAAAATTTAAAAAAAATGAAATTTAGTGTTTTTTATTTTTCACTTTCAATATCGATATGATTAAGTAAGACTGTTTTTTAAATAATAATTGAGAGCTACATAATTGATTTCATCAATTGTTATTTAAAGAATTTTTTTGAATTTTCATAACTAAACGTTCGAATAAATTTTGCGGATCGCTTTAAATTGATAGAAGAAAAAATAAATAAAATAATGACTTATATGATTTCCTACCGCTTGTAATAGAGATCGATTCCATTAGAGCAGATCAAATATCAATTTTAAAAATCTAGAAATAAAATTGAAGACAAATAGAGGGAGGAAGAAAATAATAAAATATGTACACCATTGCAGAGCTGAAATCCGAATACGACTCATTTGAATGATTGAATCATTTGAAGTGATTAAATTTTAATTATTTATAGTTTTAATTATTTATGCTTTTACGAACGAATAATAAAGAATGCTTAAGACCGAACTCTTTAAAGTTAAGTGTTTATATTGTTAATTATTCACAATTTTATATGATTAGTGGTTAACTTTTATTTATTAGTCAAAAATTAATAATAACAAAGCAATAATAACTTACGTCTCAATGTTTATTAGAAAAACTTACGCCTCAACGTTTTGATGCTTACGCCTCGCCTCACGAGCAAACAAAACCTCGTGTACGCTTTTTGCGTTTTAAAACTTTGATCCCTGATGAATTTTCTGGAAGTGTCATTCCACATATCCAAGCCATCTTGTGTTCGCCCAGGGCTTATCTTCCTTTCTCCAATTGCAAAGCGTTCAAATCCTTTTATCAAGTCCGCATCCACTTCGGGAATTGATCTTGCCAGACCATTGATCTTCTAATCTAGGGTTTGATCTCTTAGATCGTTCATCGTCCAATCTAGGGTTTCAATCTCTCTGGATCCTTACTGAGCCAAATCTGCTCGCTCTTCAACGAGGGGACCCAACGACCAAGCAAGCTCATCTGCTCACTCTTCGGTGAGTGGACTTACTTTTCGTACAAGTTCATCCACTCGCTCTCCGGCAAGGGAACTTGTACCTTACACTCTGGTCCCGACTCTCCGGTCGGGACTTAAAGCGATCAATATCGTATAAGCCCATCCACTCGCTCTCCGACGAGGGAACTTGCACCCTACACTCCGGTCCCGTCTCTCTGGATGGGAGTTAAAGCGATTAATATCGTACAAGCTCATCCACTCTTCGGTGAGGGGACTTGCACCTTACATTCCGGTCCTGTTTCTCCGGACGGGACTTAAAGCGATCAATATCATATAATCCCATCCACTCGCTCTCCGACGAGGGAACTTGCACCCTACACTCTGGTCCCGTCTCTCTGGACGGGAGTTAAAGCGATCAATATCGTACAAGCTCATTCGCTCGCTCTCCGACGAGAGGACTTGCACTTTGCGCTTCGGTCTCGTCCCTCCGGACGTGACTTAAAGCAATCAATATAAGTCATCACATTCATGTGGATTTTTCAGAATTCAAATATTCAATTCAAAGCAAACAAATAGAAATCCTAATTGCGCATCCCAGATATCCGACTCAAGGTATGTTCAGGGACCAATCTAGGTCTCGTACACGTGTAAGCGGTCCGAGATCATTATTATCCAGCCATCCCAGACATCCGACTCGGAACGTGCCTAAAGACCAATCTAAGCCTCGTACACGTGTAAGCGGTCTGAGGTTGTTATTATCCTAATTATCCAAAGCAAGAAAAAGCAAAACGATGGAATCGAACCTGACCATTCGATTATGGGATCTCGAGTCTCGGACCGGATCCCTAGTTGTTCCTCGATGCATTCGCTGCCGATGGTGGTTGCTCCGGTCACACTATTGCGGTTTGGTTCCTTACGTACTGTTGCAGCTGGTTGCTCCAAACCATTTCCTCCATCAGATCTCAAAGATGTCGGCACTCATTATTCTCATGCCCCTCCAGCTCATGAAAGATGCAAAACTTTTCGGATCTTCTCTCTCGATCAGAGGGCTCTCTCCTAACTAGCTTTTGATAGGGGATCTGCACCTTACTGTCCAGATATATCATCTCCGGGGTCTTGGTTAGATCAGTGTAGGAAGAGAATTTCGACTTTCTTCTTTGTCGTTTCGGCCCTCCAAGTCATCATCGACTCTCTTTTTCCTTTGTCATTTCCGTTTCATGCTTCGGACAATCCTTTGTCATCCATAGCATTAGTTTCAGAATTCTCAGTTTCGGCGTTTTCCTGATGCAAATATATCTCGGCTTCATGGTAGAATTCTGTGAGATCCATTGGTGGATCCTTCTCCAATGCAATCTTGAAGTTGGTCTTGCTCGCGACTTCAGATAATGCCATCATTAAGATTATAGAAGGATCCGGCTTATCAATGGCTGCAGCTACCGCATTGAATCTTTTCAAATAGCTTCTCAGGGTCTCTTCGATCCATCAGAGCCATCCTCTGCTTTCCGCTTTCCTTTATCCTTGTTTGAACCTTCCCCGGACAGACCTCCACCTTCAACCGTATAAACTTCCACTTTCTTTCTTCCCTCTCTATCAGCTTTCGCATCTTCCTGTTGCAGAAATCTTTCCGCTTCATGGTAAAATTCCCCGAGATCCACTGGTGGATCCCGTTCCAACGATATCTTGAAATCCGAGTTTTCCGCAATCTCTAACACTGCTGCCATCAAAACCATCGACGAATCTGGTCGATCCATCGAAGCCGCAGCCGCATTGAACCTGGTTAAGAAATTTCTGAGTGACTTTCCTTTCCACTGCTTCATCGATGTTGAAGTCATCACACTCTTGGGTCTCGTGATGTGGATTCGAAATTGTCTCATAAATCTTTCGATCAATTCCGTCCATGTGCTAATAGAGCCGCTTTCCAACTGTGAACCATAGTGCAACTACATCCGTTAAGTACAGGGGAAGCACCGTGCCATGACTTTCTCCGATGCTTCTAGCACTTTCATGTGTCTCATGTATCTCGTCAGATGAACAACGGGATCCGTTTTTCCATCATATGTCTCAAGCGTTGGTAGTTTGAACTCCGGTGGATTCCTAGCTTGCTTGATATTTGTGAATGGACTTCTATTTGCATCCTCCAAATTTATGTTCACCAATAGCTCGCCTGATCATCTCTGCAAACCTGTCATTGTCTTTCAGTGGCAGTCTCCTATCATCACGTCCAAGTTGCCTCCCGAGTCTACGAGAGAATTCTGGAACATATTCCTTCGGACGAGCATCCAAATTTCGATTCGCACCAAGCTTCACATTATTGATCGCATATCCTCCAGCATCACGACCAACCAGACCAGAGGGCATGGCCCCTAGCCTCTGGAGGGATCGGTGCCGATCCCTCTAGGATGGCAGGGGACTGCCCTCGGTTGCTCTGCCTTACTCCTTCGTCCATTGGCTCCATTTCCATGTTTCTGGTTCTAATTTTCAGCGATTCCTGCCACCTCGACTCCTTGGTCCATAACTCTAGTAGTTCCTATCGTTCCAACTCCTTGGTTTTGCATTCCAGCAACTCCAATGGCTCCAGCATGTCCAATTTATCGGAGTAGATTCTACATCATCTCCTTCTGCCTTTTCAACATCATCTCCTGCATAGCATCCATCATCGTTTCCATTTCATTCCTGGTGATGTAGATAGATGCTTGATCAGCTCCAGCTCCTAAGGAAGCCTCCTGACTCCTTCAACGGTGGCTTCTTTATGGTAGCACTCTCCTTGTTGATTATCTCACCATTGCTTCCTATATCTTAGTACCTAAGCTTTAAAATCTAAGCTCCTAGCTTCCAAATCCGCGGATGCAAGTCCTTCTCAGTGAAAGCACCAAAATGTTGGCTTTAAAATTGGTCACCAATACCCAATTATATGAAAGCATTAATATCCAATCCAAACATAGAAATATGAAGAAAAATAAATGAAGAAAAATTAAAATAATTAGAAAGCAAGTAAATAGAGACACAGATTTATAGTGGTTCGACTGACTCCGGCCTACGTCCACTCCAAAGATTTTCCTTTTATTAGTTTATACTGCTAATTGCAGTTACAAATCCATGAAATTCAAGAAATAAAACTGTCAGAGCATAACCTAGGTAGAAGATAAAGAGAAGTAGAAAGAAGTTCCTTTTCTGATGTCATACTCGCTGTATTTATAGGGAAAGACGTGCACCAATCTCTCTGAAACTTCGGCTATAGGACCTTCTTATCCATATGAGTCCACCATAGGGGTTGCTAGGCCCAAATCCCAATAGAGAGGGATTGGTACCGATCCCTCCATTGGTTGATTCTTGGGCAGCGATCCCTATGGTGGCTTCTATATGTTTAGACATGTTAGCTCTTCAAATATCATGTTGATTGGACAAGTGGAGCTCGTTCTTTTGCTTGATCTTTGGTTCAGGTCCACCTGGAGGTTATCCATGCCGACCCCTTCTCAATGGATCATGCCGATCCCTCATGGTTAACTCCATACTTCCTGTGCCGATCCCTATTATATGTTATAGTGATCCATCTACTTATCCAATCATGTTGATCCCCTTCTACCTATCAAACTCCGCTGATCCCTTTTATATGCTATGCTCCTCGACCATGCCGATTCCTTGCCTATCCAATTATACCGATCCATGCATACTTATTCATGCTTAACCCTTGAACTCCATTATATGATGCCGATCCCTCCCAAGGGTTGCATGCCGAACCCTATTCATCGAAGCGTGATGATCCATAAAAAAATGTCGATCCCTCTCTTTCATAAAACATGCTAGCCTGTCGATCCATCTTATGCCGACCCTTCCTTCATATGTCGAAGTATGTCAATCTCCCTTAATAAACCATGCCGATCCCTCCTTTAGGATGCATGCCGTTCCATCTTCAACAAAGCATGCCGAACCCTCGTTAGCCAACCATGCCGACCCATATTAATCAGCTATGTCGATCCCTATTCACTAAACCATGCCGAACCCTATATAGAAATCAACCTATACCGATCACTTCCAAGTTGCTAAGCTATTGAAGTATACCGATCCCTCTAGATCGATCATATCCATGCCAATCCAACCAAACAACACATGCCGATCCATTTAAAATGCTAACCCCTTCATTAGAAGTTGAAGTATGTCGACCCCTCTTCATTAAATCATGCCGAACCCTCGTTTGTCCAAGCTAACATCCATATTTCACGCATTCTGCATCGTTTATCTACCAATTCCATCCAACTCCGGCTTCGTATAACCATTTGTATTTTACCTTCGGGTCCTACAACCGTCGCTCTGCACTCATCGGCCTTGATAATTGTGAAGCCTATTGGGTTAAATCCGCATGTATACTGCCTTGCCAAAAGGCGGGTTAACACACACACACATTCCAAAATTTATTTATTTAAATATTATATATACATATCTTCCTTTTTAAAATATTTTTTCTTTTAAAATTTTCTTTTTTTGTTAATATCAACAATTATTGCCTTGGCCTGAAGCAAAATTGCTCCAGGTCTTCACAACCGGTCGATTGCCTCATTCCCGATCGATCAACCGATTGGGGTCGGGATAGATTGATTATGACGATACTTGGAGCTATTTAGCTCCAGGCTCTCGCCTTCTCCCGGATTTGCTCCTTCAAACCCAATTTCTCCATTCCAACTTCATTTCGCGACTTATCCAAACACGTACAACACAATCATCAAACAAGGCATACAACGCAAACAATCATTAACCAAGCAAGATTTGGACAAAGTTTTGTTTGATAATTTGGTTATTGGCATTAATTGATCAATATAGCACAAATTTCTACTAAAATCATTCATATCTCATCATGAATCAAGCATACATCTACATGACACATAGTTGTGAGTAAAATAATTACTCACCTTAGTGTTGGGTAGCAAATTCTTCTTTATTTTATATACCGCACTTCAATTTCAAGCAAACTCCTCCTCTTCACTTATTGCGTCTTCCAATTGACCTTCAATCTTGATCAAAGTCCGACTTTGATTGATAGAGTTAGGGGTATGCCTTAGGGTCAATTATGTAACTTGTTACATGTATCTAACTCAATAACCAATCTTGTTCAAAATAAAAGTTGTTTTCTTTCTATTTTATACTTGTGACATTGTAATATAATTAATTTAAAATATATCAAATAGAAAATCCTTAAATGTTATGTGATAGTAATTACAACGTGATGTAATCATGAGAAATTTATCATATTAAAAATAACATATTATTTAAAATATTCTTAGTCAAGATGTTTCGAGATGTGGTATCGATACATTCGTTGAGAGGAGAGTGCGTAATACTCTCTAAATGTTGGACAATGTTTTACTCATGACTGCTTGTGACACCAAAGGATTATGTACTGATAGTTATTGGATAACTACTGAATGACACACTCGAGAGTTTTTGTTGGTTAATATAACTAAGGTCAAACAGAGAATCTCGAAGTGACGATGTTATACAGTTCCCTTGACTTGAGAATACTGTTAAACTTCAATGTGGACACATCACTTTGATTATAGTTAAATTATGGTATGACGTCCATTTAACGATTACAGTTGGGTCTGAGTTGAAGCATTGGAAGTGAAACATTATTCAATAGAGAATTCGTTTTCTCAGTTATATGATGTTAGTATCGCGGTCAGTAGTAGTTAAATCAAAATCAAAGCTCTGACCAGAGCAGTACGGTTGATAATAACTGTTATTATTAAACCGATGGTTTTGTATTTGGACTAATCAAGTTGATTGTGGATGATGTTGGAATTTTGACCAAAACCAAATTTCATAAATCCCAATGCGATATAGTGTTGAAGAAAATTAGCGTGAACAATCATTACTACCGGATACCGTTCATAATAAGTAAAACCAGATTTTTATCAAAAAGATGTATAAGCGATAAACTCAGCCAAAATGTCACATCACTAGTTAAGGTCATGTGTGAACATTAATATTCGAATTGTTTGATATTAGTTGTTGACTGAATTTATACCTTTG
This sequence comes from Allium fistulosum, assembly GCA_030737815.1. Taxonomy (NCBI): domain Eukaryota; kingdom Viridiplantae; phylum Streptophyta; class Magnoliopsida; order Asparagales; family Amaryllidaceae; genus Allium; species Allium fistulosum. The sequence continues at coordinate 861,160,921 of CM060905.1, read as the reverse complement.
AGTCGCACAACCGCGATAATGAATACTTCGAAATATCACACTATTTAATTAATATATAATCATTGTAAATTAATTGATATTTATGAAATATCAATTATTAAATTTTATCTGATTCATTTGAATATCATTAGTATTTGATAAAGTGCGTATATAAAAGTTATAAACGCGCATATCGATATACGACATCGATAGAATATTTAAATTGGATTTAAATAGATTTATTGTTAAGTGGTTTTGGAAATTTTTTAAGGCTCACATGCCTCTTTTATGGTCGACCATGCATGATTGGGAAGGGGTTTCAACCGTGATTTGAAAATTTAAAATAAATAAATTTCCATTCTTTATGACTCGCTTAAATTTCATTTATGAAATAATTTATGCCCTTTTCTCTTATTTCTATTTTTTCCGCCGAAAATGTGATGTGGGGGAAGTGGGTGGGTTTGATGAGATTTAATGAGGAATTAAATATGGAATGTTTTAAAGGACATTGAAATGTTTCAATGTTTCTTTTAAAACAAATTCTTTTTCATTCGTTCCGAAATTCTTATCGACAAATTACTTTTCTCCCTCTCTCCTCATCAACCTCTCATAGCCAAAATTCTATGGCACCATTAAAAAAAATACCAAATCAAAATAACGACTTCTACCTAGTGGAGTGTAGATATGGTAGGTACACATGATTGGAAAAAAATAAAGGACGTTTTGGGGATTTCAAAAGGAAATGATGGAAACTAATGCGATGAAATTTCCTTATTAATAGTAATCATATGTGTACAACATTCAGTTGTCTCACTTTTACTTCTGAAATTTAGTTCAACATTAATCCCAGTTTACAAATCATGGCTCCGTTCCTCTTCAAGTTTCAACCAAACCGATCATAATTTAACTTTTTTTGAGGGGGTAAGCTATTGCTAGTGAGTTTCTTTTATTATAAAAGAGAGGTGTATCAACTGTGCTCTTCTTATTTTAGAGAGAAAGCGTTTGTAATCCAAGTTCGTAATAAAATCTTCTAACAGTTTATCCATGTTATTTTGCTTTGATTTACTTCAAGTATTTTCCTTTTAAAATTCTCGTGTACGTTGGTTTTTCTCTTTTCTCTGTTTCTCATTTCTACAGCCATCGTGTATTTCCACTTTGGTAACAACTAAATTTCTAACTCCATAGAAGCATTAGTTATTACATATCCTGAGATATTTAATATTCGTGATTACAGAAAATCCTATTACAGATGTGAGAATAGCTACATATGATATATACAGATACAATTTTCATTTTTTTTATTTATATCAGGCAATGGAAATAGGGGAAAAGTTGGAACTCCTGCACACCTAGAGAAATGGATACCTACACTATCATCTGTAGCGGCTGGTGAAACAAAGTTTGAGGTAAAATTTTCATGGGAGAATACTTATGGAATTCCTGGTGCAGTTATTGTGAAAAATGAGCATCATTCAGAATTTTTTCTGAAAACATTAACATTAGAAGGGGTTCCTCAGAAAGGACGAGTACACTTTGTGTGTAACTCTTGGGTATATCCTGTTGAAAAGTACAGCTACAACAGGATCTTCTTCGCTAACGATGTAAGCCATTCTCCACACTAGTCGTTTTATTAGTTGTGCTCTGTTTGGAACATATTATAATGCTAGGCATACTTGCATTCTGTCTCATGCAGCACTGAGCATTTTGTTAGTTTGGATATTATATATGTCTATGCGAATTAAAACCTAAAACCTTTAGTTAATGTTGCATTACTTGTATCTAATAGTTATCTCTAGTGAGATAGGGAATCATGTTGAAAGTAGTATACAATTACATAATCACTTTGCTTGTGTTCATTAAATTTTTTGCCTGCTATTTACACCACAATCCACATTGGTAAGTGATTTATATTCAGTGCGAAATATACCTCCAGAAAACTTGAAATTACTCCCAACTACCACGTCACATAATTAGTGGAAATTTGGACTTACCTCTTATTTTCAAGTTTGATACACGAAAAACCCTCATCACAAACATGTTTTAAATTACACCCCTAAAATTATTGTCGATAGTTTTCTTTTCGGTTTTTTTGAAAATCAAAACTGCACTTAACCGCTGGTTTTTATAAACATCTTCTTTTGTAACTTTTTTTTTTTTGCAAAACTGTATATTTGCAGTGCATTTGCAGTTGGTTGAAACTAAAAATATGGATGTCTTTTATAATAAGTTTTTGAGGATGAACGACTGTGTATTTTGAAACTTAAAAGATGTTGTTTTACAAATATTCTCACCTAATTAACGGGGCCCTATGCCTAACTGGATAACCTCGATAATAAATCATAAACCCTGTTTTATCTGGATCATTTTTGGGTAATTTAGGTAATGTTTGGTTTGAAAACAAATTTTGTGTTTTTATATTTTTGTGTCCGTGGGGAGGTGAAGGAGTTAGAATATCCTAGTTAATCCAACAGTTGGAAGAAGAGATGGAAGAATATAGATTTTGATATTTTCCTAAAGGTGAAAAAAACAAAATAATCATTTTCAAATTTATATGTTAAAACCATTTTCCAAGTCGACCGTTTTGTATCCACTTTCGCTCTTTCGTGTTTTAAACCACACATTGAAAACACAAAACTCAATTTTCAAACTAAACACTACCTTAATTTGTGCAATTGTGAGACAAAAAATATTGAACCCTCATGAATTCCTATTTTTTCCCCTAAAAAAGAGCTTGATGCATAAGCTTTCTTATATTTATTTTCAGTGGCGCTAGAATTGTCTGATAATTTCAATCTCAATTCAACGGAACCTTTTCCATCTCTCGTGAACACGTTTCTCCTTCTACAAAATTTATACAAAGTATAATACAATATGGTTTGCAAGATTTGAGCCTCTTAACTTCGAAAAATAGTTGATCCAAAATCATTTAAGTTTGATTTATATTGGGGGTGAGCAATATTCAGCTAGAATTAAATTAATCGACCGAACCAATTCATTTCAGCTGGTTTGGTTCGGTTGTGAAACTATATCGCTTTGAATTCAGTTTGTAAAAATTACATTCAACTATCAGTTTAACTAAATTAACCAAACTTTTATTGTATTATCCAAATATATGGTATTTTAATACTTTTTGTAATATGTTTTGTAATAAAAAACAAAATTTATCTATAGTGAGTGGGTTGATTTTCCTTGTAAGCAATAGTATAAATTCACACAATGTGCATTCAATAAATAAATATATTTACTTTTTATTCAAGGAATATTTAATGCATAAATTTTTTTAGAATAATATTGTTTTTATTATGCGTGTGTTATAAGTGAAAAACTTTTGTGGTCACAGAAGCCTTTATTTCAGTCAGTCCTATTGGTGGTATAGGCTGCAAATCGATAGTGAGGTTACGATAGGTGGTTCACGAAGGGGATGGTGGTACGTGCTACAAATTTATTCCGTTGATGAGTGGTCGGAAATAGAATGCTATCTAGAATATTTTTGCAATTTCAAAAGAACACGGTGAAATTCTATTAATTGAACTTTCATTATCAATGGTAAAGATGTAAAACAAACTCAATAAAAACTCCCTAAACATAAATTTGTATTTTTCCAAGTAAACTAAACATTTGAATAGTACACGACTTTTTAGTTTGATTAAATCAGTTGCCAATCGAACTCGTCGAAATTAATTTGGTTCAGTTCAGTTTTAATTTCTTTGGTTCTATTATGGTTTGATTTTTATAGCTCAAAACTGACCGAACTCTCACCCCTAATCTGTTTAACCTATCCAATTAAGTATAACTGTTTGAACAATTCTTTTTCTGTTCATATTGACATCTAAATGGTTATTTTACCAGAACAGTCGAACCAAAACCTATTGTCGTTTGATCATTATTACATATCCAATATGTATTACCATTTGAATAGCGTTCTTACTCAGTTCATTATATTGTTTGACTTTGACCTACAACGTGCATTTTCTATTCATTTCTATTTTATAAGTAATTTCAGCCTACACTGTTATGGTGTTTTTTTCTTTTGAAATTATCATTTGGCAAGTTGAATTCCCAAGAAAATAGTCAAATTTCAAATCCCCAAATCCAGACAAAAATCTACTTATAATATACAAATGATTATGTGCTATAACCCACAGTTCTCCAGTATCATACTTCAAAAGAACTCAACTGTGTATATCCTTTGAATACAGACATACCTGCCTCAAGAAATGCCAGAACCACTACAGCCATACAGAGAAGAGGAGCTCCTCCGTTTGAGAGGACATAATATAACTGGACAGCTCCAAGAACATGATAGAGTTTACGATTATGATTACTACAATGATCTTGGAAATCCTGACGATGGTGCCATGTATGCTCGTCCTGTCCTAGGAGGCTCTAAAGACTACCCTTATCCTCGAAGAGGACGAACTGGCCGTGCTCCTACAAAAACTGGTACATATCTTTTCATGTATGAACAATACTCCTTTGTATGTACATGACTTCATCAATGATTTCTTATCAGATCCGAAAACTGAAAGCAGATTACCACTTCTGCATCTTGATATTTATGTTCCACGAGACGAGCGATTTGGGCATCTTAAATTGTCCGATTTTCTTGCTTATGCCTTGAAAGCTCTGTCTAATGCTTTAATTCCAATGTTAAACACATTATTCGATAAAACGCCCATGGAGTTTGACTCCTTCCAAGACGTACTCAATTTATACGAAGGAGGAATTAGATTGCCTGATTGTGAATTTATTGAAGAAATCAAAAACCGCATTCCATTTGAAATGATTAAAGAATTAGTAAGAACAGATGGTGATTATCTTCTCAAGTTGCCGCTGCCACAAGTTATCAAAGGTGTATATTTATCATGTAATTAATTAAAATGATCGTAAAAGCATTGTATCATAATCATAGTTTTGTCTTTCTACCATGATAGAAAACACATTTGCCTGGAGAACTGATGAAGAATTTGGACGAGAAATGCTTGCTGGCATCAATCCTGTGATTCTTAAGCGTCTCCAGGTACTTTGACATATGTTCATTTGAGTTCTAAACTATGCTTCCTTACATCACAAAGTATTCTAAACTATGCTTCCTTACATCACAACGTATTCAAGTATTCAACAATATGTGCTGGCATTTTTGTGACGTTTATCTAATATGCAGTTTCGCTCAATTTGATACTGAACATGATTATAACTTAATTACTATCAGTAATATATGCCAAAATTCCATACTCCAGGAATTTCCACCTAAAAGTACTCTTGATCCAAAAATTTACGGCGACCATAGCAGCTCCATAACTGAAGATCAAATTCAGGGAAATCTTGAAGGACTGACAGTTAATCAAGTAAGTCAAAATTCAACAAATTTTAAAAGTTCCACCCAAAATGATGATTATTATTATTAAAAAAAAGTTTCTAAAACCAATTTATAACTATGATTCAGGCACTTAAGGACAACAGGCTATTCATTCTAGATCATCATGACATGCTGCTGTCATACCTTAACAAAATAAATGCTACATCAAATAAGATATATGCAACCAGAACTCTTATGTTCTTGAAGGATGACTGTACATTGAAGCCGTTGGCAATTGAGTTGAGTTTAGTGCATCCAGATGGAGAAAAATATGGCGCTGTTAACCATGTTTATACACCATCTCAGCATGGAGTGGAAGGGTCGATTTGGCAGTTGGCCAAAGCTTATGCTCTCGTTAACGACTCTGGTGTTCATCAGCTCATTAGTCACTGGTATGTAAAATAGCAAACTCTTAAATCAATCATTACTGGGGTTTGCTATTGACAGTATCAGCTTGTCCAAAAGGTAGCACGAACTGTGAGCAGAACCAATCTTTTGATGTATACTATGAATAACATATATATCTGTTTTCAGTCCACTCTAGCAAAGTAGTATAACGTTTTGAAAATAAAAATAAAATGCCCCTGTCAAAACGCTCTTAGATGATTTGATGCAGTCAGTTGCAGCTTCCTAAATATTTGCTACATAATATATAACTATTTAAGTTATTACAACATGTTTTAGGCAGAATGTCGATAATCTATGTACTGCATATGCACACATTTTGGTTACAATATTTATTGAATCATAATAGGTTGAACACACATGCAACGGTGGAACCATTTGTAATTGCAACAAATAGGCAACTGAGTGTCGTGCACCCAATATACAAACTCTTGAGCCCACATTACCGTGACACGATGAACATCAATGCCCTTGCTCGTCAGATTCTTATAAATGCAGATGGAATCCTTGAAAAAACAGTCTTTCCTGCAAAATATGCCATGGAAATGTCCTCTGCTGCATACAAGACCTGGAATTTCACTGAGCAAAGTCTCCCAGCTGATCTCCTAAAAAGGTCAAATATCAATTCAACATTTAACATTAATACTCTTAATACTCTAACGAATCAGACATTTGTCTCAGTGATTTGATCTGATGAACTAAATTGTTTTGTAGAGGTGTAGCGGAGAAAGATGTAAACAGCCCAAACAAAATCAGGCTACTAATTAAAGACTACCCATACGCTGTAGATGGACTTGCCATTTGGTCTGCAATAGAAACTTGGGTTCAGGATTACTGCTCAATTTACTATCCTAACAACACTTCAGTAGAGTCCGATCCAGAACTTCAGGCTTGGTGGGCCGAAATAAAAGAAGTGGGCCATGGTGACAAGAAGAACGAACCATGGTGGCCCAAAATGGACTCGGTTCAAGACCTGACACAGTCTTGCACTACAATCATATGGGTTGCTTCTGCACTGCATGCCGCAGTCAATTTCGGTCAGTACTCCTACGCAGGCTATTTACCTAATCGTCCCACAATCAGTAGACGGTTCATGCCAGAACCGAACTCGCCTGAATATGATGAATTGATGACGAATCCAGATAAGGTGTTTTTGAAGACCATTACCGGTCAGTTCGAGACTATACTGGGAGTGTCGTTGATTGAGATATTGTCAAAGCATTCTTCAGACGAGGTTTATCTTGGCCAGAGAGATACAGCAGAGTGGACCAGTGATGGTAAAGTTATTGATGCGTTTAAAAGATTTGGGGAAAAGTTGATGGAGATTGAAGAAGTTATTTTGAAAATGAATGAAGATGTCAGTTTGAAAAATAGAAATGGTCAGGTAAGAACCCCTTACATGTTTCTGTATCCAAGCACTTCGGATTATACTGGGGTAGGGGGTCTTACAGGTAGGGGTATTCCTAATAGTGTGTCTATTTGAGTTGTCGCCCGTGGGCTTGTGATGGAACATGGAAATATGTTATGCTAATGTGTGCGCGTTTATAGGAATGGCGCATGTATATAAATGATTTTGTAGCAGTTTATCATTAACAAGACTTGTAATGAGTAGCTTTGACAGTTCTATTTGATATATATAGGTTTTGTCTGTGATAAATATGTGTTTATTACTGTAATTAACGTGATTATAAATATCATGTGTCCCAAATGATGTGTTCTCCCTTTCCTCCCCTTAATATCCACCAAGAATGGAATTAAATCACCTTTAACAAAAGAGTTTCACCCAATAAATTAGTGGATGAAATATTGAATTTGATACTGTGAAGATGTTTTGTGCAGTAAGTAATGTTCATGCACCTGAGTTCTTTTTTTTCTTCCCTTGTTGTAGCGGTTTCTGTTTACCTGCATGTATGACTTCTAACCCTTTGTATTAATTTATTATTTCATATTTTTTACAAATATATATATATATATATAGAGAGAGAGCGCGCGCGCGCATGAATTCCTTTAAATAAAGTCAGTGTTGTTTTTTGGCATGTTTATGTTGTTTACTTGGTCATGGCTGTCCAAGTTACTAGCATAGTTTTCATGAGTATGTCGTGACTCGAACCATGACTGAAGGTTTAAGGTTTTGATGGTTCAACCAGTCGAATCATCGGAACTGTGAAATTTATTTTTTAAAAATTTACAGATTTAAATACAAGGTATACACAAAAATATTAAAATGAATATGCCAGACTGATATCACAATTGCAAATTATTTATCAAATTTACTATATTTTGTTTGCAAATTAGCAAATCATAATTGCACAACATATCACAAGTGCACAACATATCTTATTTAGTAAAAAAAGTCCAACATACCATAAGTTCACATGTATCAATTATAAAACATAACAATTCTACATGCTAGTTTACAATTTCACTAATATGCTACAATGGAAGAATGACAATATAGCATACACCACAAGAAGAAACAAAAATATTCCATATGAAAGTTGACAGCACATTTTACCCATTAACACAAAAAAAACAAAGTAGTTAGCATAACATAAGGTAGTCTTTAACTTGAATACATAACACCTAATGGTCTCCAACATGCATAAATAACATACCTGGTTTCTAACTCGCATACATAGTACAAAATAGTCTCCAACCCACTCACGTGACACAAACATACTCACTCGCACTTTTTCTTCACCTCTCAACACAAAACGCTTAGACTCACTTGCATAGCATAATCGTCCACCTCACAAATCCATCGTCCATACCGGTGCTTGCCTATTGTTGCCGACGCCGCCTTCAACTTCTTGTAACATTGCGGTATATGTCACTGTCGGATCAAAGTTAAACGTTTCTACACCATCATTTATTTCTTGAAAACGAGCTTCATTGCCACCAATATTATCAACACCCACTCCATGATTATCATTATCAACACCCGTTACATTGTCATCATTATCAATGGCACTATCTTCTACATCGTCCAACGAGACTTCCAAATCATTATTATCTTGTTCTGTAATTGCGACACAATCAATGTCTAATAAATAAAACAAATATAAATCAAAATTCATTCAATTAAAATATGTATGTACTAAAAATAAAAGCATCAATGGAATTGCAGCTAATAAGTTTCAGTTGTCAGCTTAAGCGTATTAGTAAGTTTCATTCAGGTTGCAAGTTCAATTTCCAGTTTCTGTTTCAAGTTTATTGGTTTCAGTTTCAGCAAATAAGTTAATAAGTTTCATTTTCAACTTTCAGTTTCAGCTAATAAGCTAATGAGTTCATTTTTTAATTTTAATTTCAAGTTTATTAGTAAGTTTAATTACAGCTTCTAGTTAATAAGTTAATAATTTCAGTTTCAAGTTCAGTTTTTAGTTAATATGTGTAAACAAGCTTTAAGATGAATAAAAGAAATGAAATAATATCAAGTTTAGTTTCTAGATATAAGTTCAGTTCCTAGTTGTATGAAACAGTTAATATGAAATAGATACATTTGAATGTTACTCATGCCATAAGAGAGCAGAAGTGATACGAGTGAGCGGAAGTGATATAAGTGTTATAGGCATTTAAAATTGGTGCATTTGAAACATGTACATAAGTGAGCCTATTAATTATGTTATATAATTTTGGAGTTACAGTTGAAAACTGAACATGGATACATTAGTCTACCCTTAAAAATAAGATGAATTTTAGTGACAAACATTGTTCATTTGCACTTCCAGTAGTACCAAAATAAGATGAGTTCTTGTTGTTAGATTTAATGATATACATTGTTCCCATACTTTTCCTCTATAAACAAGCTTTAAAGTTCAATTTCTAGTTTCTAGTTAATATATATAAACAAGTTTATTAGAACTAGCTAATATATATTAAAGTAAATGAAATAAACAAGCTTTAAAGATGAATAAAAGATCACCTTCTTCATTATACAATGCATTAACCTCATCAATCGTCAATAGCGGTGGTTCCTCCTCCATCACCCATGTACCAGTTTCATCAATCTCAACAAAGCTTATGGGATCATAGTTTCGCCCCTTTAATTCACACCTAAAATATTATCTTAAATTAGATCATAATAGTATCACAAATTAATATTTAGCAAATAAATGAACAAATTTCATGAAGCAAGTAACTTGCTTTTGTCCAAGTCGAAGATTATAATGCACAAAAACTTGATCGTTCAATTTTTGATGCTTCAATCGGTTTCTTTTCTTTGAATGGATGTGCTCAAAAATGCTCCAATTCCTTTCACAATCGGATGAGCTACAAGTTTGACTCAACACTTGGATTGCCAACTTACTCAAATTTGGTGCATTAGTTCCGTAATTTGACCACCACTCGTCTACATTTGAATTATAATATCAATCGTTAAGAAGCATTGTAGTTATAATTATTTTGATGATAACTATATAACATAAAAAATGTTTAATTGGAAGCATTTGTTTACGATTAGCTATAGCCGAGCTTCTACCAAAATCACCCTCTGAATTCCTATAAAGTTTAATTTCCTTTGTAAGATCTCTAGTCAAATCTATATCTCCATCCGACTATTTCTCAATAATATCTAAAATAGCAGAATGGCTAGAGTAATGCTTCTCCATCATCTCAACATTATATTGATACCCTGGATTAAACCAAAAACTTATTGAGTGTAGGTTTTTATGCAATTGCCCATCCCAACGGCTATTACTAATGTCAATGAATGGCTTTAGTACCTTTTTATTTTTTGCAAATCGTTTCATCGTACCATCTATTGCAGCATATAAATAACCCATTACAGGTCTTTCATCACTATCGACAAGTCTAAGAACATGAACAAGTGGCTCGGTAATACTAACAACCAATGAGCATTCTTTTCAAAAAGCCAGATCACATATATGATTAAAAAATTGTTTCCCCTTCACATCTTTTGCAAATGAGGAAGTTCTCCATTCTCGACTTGTTACCATGGTCATAAGTTCATCCTTGTGGTTCAAAACACTTTGTAAAGCAACAAAATTCGTCGCAAATCTGGTTGGAGCATGACGAAGTAAATTCCTCCCATTTGTAAATCTCTGCATCATAGATAACACGAAACAATGATTATAGATAAACTTTCTTATCTTTGATGCTTGATCTACGACACAAGAGACTTGTTCAAGTATTTCAATATCGCTATACATCAAATTTAAACAATGTCAACACACAGAGACCATGAAATGGTTGGAATCGCCTCAATTAATCTCCAGCAGCTACATAGTTTGCCGCGTTGTCGGTTACTACTTGCATTATTTTTTCAGCTCATACAAATAAAATAACTTCTTTGAATAAGATGAAAAGCATTACAACGGTTTTAGAAGCGGCAGATGCATCAATAGGTTTCAAAAATAGTGTTCCTGTATGATAATAGATAAAAGAAAAAGGTCAGAAAACATTTTGATACATACGAGATTCACAATAACTATGAATTATAAATTAATATACCTTTAGGTGAAAAAACCAAAAAGTTGATCAAACTTCTACCATTTTGATCAGATCATCCGTGTGCCATTAATGTACAACCAGTCTCCTTCCATAAATCCCGATGTTTTTAACCTCGTCGTTTACTTGTTCAACACAACACTTTAATAACTTACCATGCAATAAATGTAGGTTTGGTCCTTCATATCCCTTCCCATAAATAGCAATGGCATTAATCATTGGATGATACAATACAAAATTTACGGCGTTGAAAGGGATAGAAGCATCAAAAAACCACTTTGCAACAGCTATATCCACTCTATCCTTTACGGCTTGGCCATGAAATGCACTTTGTATGGTTGGTTGGCATCCAACATTGGTTCTAAGCATAAAAGCGGGACTCAAGAGATTGCTGGAATCATTTAGAAGTATGCTACTAGATGTAAGTCTTTTCTGGAACTGGAAGGTAAATCATTTTCTTCATTTTGAGAAGCATATGCTTTAGCCTTTTTTGTTGCATTCTTTTTTAAAGCTTCACCACTTTCAATTTCCAACTTCATAGCATGTTTGACTTCATCCGTCACATATGGGCAAGATGCATACCCTCCTCCAAATAAACCAGAAATGTGATATTTAAAGTATCGAATTCCATCACCTCTAAATACTTTGTTACAGAACATACACTTTATCTATGTATATCCATTAGTTATTGTTTTAGTACAATATTGCCATGCTGGATCAGTTTTAGGCCTACTTGATGGACGTGGTGTGCTTTCGGTAATAGGATTGGACGCTCCTTCAGAGATTGGAGTTGATGCCATTCTATGGTTATTTGAAAACAAAACCATTAAAATGAGCACTGAACAAAAATTGACTACATAAATGAGTATGAAGTGAAAGTGTGAAACCATTACATAACTAGTATTGCTCAAGTTTGCAAACAATGATCCTAGTTTACATTGACATATATTAACAAATTTAAGAAATGTATTAATTCATGCTTACAAACTGAAGGGATAACACTTCATCCGATAGCTCTATACCCATTTCTTGCTATATACTATTTGTTTTTCCATGATGTTGTTCTTGGGAAATTAGTAAGCAGCAAGTCTAGATACACAAGTTTATCAAGGAAAGACTTATATTTATAATCATGAACTCTAGGTGGGATTGACCTGTACATGGTTTACTTCAAATTTTTAATAATTATGTTCTTAATAATGACCAATTTACATAATTTCATATTTGTGTTTGAATGTTTCAAATCTGCACGTTGTACAAAATGACTAATATAAGATTAATTGACTTGATTTTATCTCTTGATAAACAATTGGCATGACAGTAAAGTATTAAATTTTGTTTACATTGAAAAAATAAAATAATAATCTTTCTTTTTTGATGTTTGTATGTCCAAAATTCTATGCCTGTCTATTGTTTTTTTCACTCTTCACTTCAAGTGCTCCTCTCATTTTTCAAATATCATACCTTTTCTGCTATGTTACTGTGACCTTGGTTAACTGTTGTTTATATAGAATTTTAGTATTATAAAAAAATTAATATAACAACCCCATTCTTATATTAAATTAAACTTACATGTTTTAATTCAATTTAGAGTTTCAAATCCAAAATACAGTTTTAAATCCAACTGACAGTTGCTAAACTTATAATACCAAACAAATTTACCCAAATCAGATGCAGTAATGGTGTCATACCTGAATCTAATGAAAATATGTTGTCAAAGAGGTAGCTGAAGATAGGGGCTGCAGGCGTCGGGTTTTGGGGTTTGCGGCGGCGAGTGGCTGGTTGCGATGGCGAGGAGCTGGTTGTGGCGGCGAGCAACTGATAGCGGTGATGAACAGAAGTTAAGGTTTGCTCGAAATTTTTTGCTTCTGGATACAAACGTTAGAAATGAAAATAACAAAAGAAAAAGCGGTTAGACCTGGGCTAATTGCAGCGGTTCAACCTCGGTTATGGGGTCAACCAATGGTTCATGCTCGTTAGAGGCTTAACTTGTAACGACCCGGAATTTCGGACCAGTAAATATTGCCGAAAACCCATCCGCTTAAAAACTAATAATGAAAACTACCAATTTAATACACAATATTATTTGATAAATATTCAATAGTACTAAATGTATAGGATTCAATTTCAATTATACAGTTTATTAGAGTAATTATTTATTTTACAGGATGTGCTTTAATACAAAGAAACCTCAAATAAAATAGAATCTACCGCTGCATAACTCTGATAAGAGAGACAGTAATATCCAATTCCTGCATACCCAATAAACACGTCAAACGCGGAATAAAATAATAAACAGGAAAGATACAACAACCTAAGACAAATATCAACCAATAAACAAAATAGCAACCAATAAACAAACTATGAAAGGGTTATACTATTATCAAGGTTGCATCACTACCACTTGTGACTGCCTACATACCCCTATCTAATTGGGTAGCCAATTAGATACAAGATCAAGCCAACGTAGTTCTCCTACCACAAATATGACTCATGGAGCCTACAATGCAACAAACAATATGCAATTTCCAAAACTACCTACTTAGGCTTAATCTTCACATTTAGATTTATGAGATCTAATTAAATTTTGTAAGCAAATTTGAAAAACTATTTCACCATCATTATTTATTATTTAAAAGAGATTTTATTTTAATAAAATCCATTATTTGAATATTTAAAATTAATAAATATTCGCAAATCAAAGTGGTGAAATTCCCGGATTGTTACACTCTCCCCCCCGAAAGAATTTCAACCCCGAAATTTTTCCACAGCCCTAACCTAGACATACAAAACAATCGGGAATACTATACATTAGTCTGCATGATGTACATAGATCATTCTTATACAAAAAATTTGATTTTATCACGCACTCGAATACATATCTTTAATTCGAACTAGTATCGCTCACCCGACCTCCTAGTGCGGACTCCGATCAGGCTTCTTAATTAGAAACCTTCGTTCTCCCTACATAGCCATATACTATGATAGAAAACTTTTGGTTCCATATTAAGAACTCTTACCAAGTGTTCGCCATCAATAATCAAGTGATAAATTCTTCTCCGGAATGGTGTGAAACACCTTAAGTCATTTACTCAATCTTGGATCGAGAATTATATAAAAAAAGTGAAAATGATCTACGTACTGCTTACGTATTCATCTAGAGGTTCTTACTATCCAACTACTTTCTATCCTCCTTATCATTTATCCTAGGAGAACAAACGAGATTTATACGCACAGTACAACATGATCGAAGATGACTGTTCCATATAACTCACGTGTTTCTCCTAGATATTTCCGGAGGTATATATTTGTTCGGATTTGATAATCAGTTATTTAACTATCAAATAAACAAACAAGCAACAGTTTAGAGATTTAATTACCCAAATAGCAACTACTAAGCCTCAAACTAAAGCTTTCGTTTATGAAAACTCTCTTCAAAAGTGTTTATAAAAAACATTCATATACTTATCTCACGGACATAAGTATATTCACAAAACATTTGAGAAAAACTTCTCATTTCCAAATCATATCAAAGGACCAAAACAAAATGTTATTTAAATTATAAATAAAGATAACCTCAGACAATATTCGTTCGGAGTTAAGTGTGGAATGAATGTCCATACCACCGGAATTAAGAAGGTCACTTAAAGGAAACCCAATCTCAAATCCTTTTATAAATTTCCTTCTATAAATCCACTTATAAATCTCTTTTATTTATGAATCTTCTTTACTTAAATTCCAAACCCATTTACAAAACTCTTTATAAATCACCAAGTTAAATTTACAAAACTCCTTTACCAATATTAAAACCATTTATATATCTCTTTATAAATCTCCAAAATTATTTATAAACTTCCTTTATAAATGTCTAAAATCATTTATAAAACTTCTTATAAATATTCCTTATTTAAAACAAAACTCCTTTAATAAAATCATTAAGTAAAGTCCTTTTGATAAACAAAACGATTATTTAAAATACCTTTACTAAAATCATTACTTAACTTGAAACCATTATTAAAAGTATGATTGACCTTAAAAATCAGAAAGAAGCTTAGTGACCGCAATGGTTCTCTTTTAATTAAGTTTACTTTTCAAGTAATAGCATGGGTATTTACATAACAAGTAGATATGTATAAGGGAATCAACCAATAACAAACAAATCAACATATACGTAAGATGTCCAAGTTACTATAATAGCTGATGAGGATTTGTTCTGCTAAACACATGTCCAAGTTAATATAATAGCAGAATGGGTTTTTATTTTGCCTAATAGATGTCAACATAATCTACTTAGTGAACTATGGTAGAACGGTGATTTATTCTACCAAACAGATGTCAAATACAAGTTAATTAGGAGAACGGTGATTTATTCTGTTAAACAGATGTTATTGGATTTCATATTCAATTGGGGTTACTTAAAGGTAATCAACAAAGAAATCTCTTGGATTAAAATTTTCCTTTAAAAGAAAGTTGCTTCTTGAAAACAAAATCGATCTTCGAACTAAAGTGGTTTAAAACTTTAAAACTTTAATATAAAAATTAAATGACAATTAAACTCTTCACTTAATAATAATTAATAATTAAATAATAATTAACTATGAAATAAATAATTAAATAATAAGTATCCTTTTAAAAATAAATAATTAAACCATAATTAATCTTTAATTAATTATCAAATAATAACTTAAATCCTTAATTAATAATTAATAATTAATTACTTATTCCTTAACTAAAACTTAAATAAATAAGTTAAACATTTATTGAAAATAATTAAATCATAATTATGTTTTAATTACATCTTAACTTGAATTTAACTTGATTAGTAATTAATTAATAATTAAACCCTTTCTTAAATAAATAAATAATTGAATTAATCTTAATTAAATAATAATTAATTTTTAAATAATAAATTAAATAATAATTAACCTTTTATTAATTAACAAATTATAATTGCTTACTTAAAAATAATTAAGCAATAATTACCCTAACTTAGTTAATGATTAAGTACTAATCCACACTTCATTAAAATTTATAAACCTTGTTTACTACTTAATTAATTATTAATTATTGAAACTTAATTAATTAAAAATTAATCATTAAACTCTTAATTAAAATTTTAAAATATCATTGTTATGATTACAAAACATTTCAAACCATTTCAAAGTTTGAAACTTACTTTTGAAAAATTCAAATCTTATCGAAGTTACATCCGTAGCGACTATAGCTATGAATGCCGTTTCCCAGACATTCTTTTCTACTTTCTTCTTTGATAACTTATCACTTAAAAGCTTTCTAAATTTTTGAAATACAAAGTAGGTATTTTAAAAACAAAACAAAGTTTCCTAATTTTAAAAATGATTTTTGATTTCTAAATCAAAACTCGTATTTTCACAAGGGGATTCCTTTATCGATAAACCAAGCCAAAGTGTTAACTTTCTAAGCAACAAATATATAATCATGTCCATCACAATACAAACATCTCACAACCCAACATAAGCAAACATATATTCATGCATACATAACCAATATTTTATACTTTAAATCAAAGCCTAACTTTTCAAACACATAACAACACCATTCAAACATATCCAACTACATCAAAACCTAACAACATCAAGCCACATATCATACACAATTTTATGCAAAATTTAGAAGTAAAACTTAAAATTTTAAATCAATAAAAGTTTACTCACCAAACTTTTAGAAAACTCTTTTGAAAACTTGAAATACTTTAGAACTTGCAAAGCTTGGAAAACCACAAAAACCAACTCGAAAATGGGTCAACTTCTCCTCCATTTTTGGCCATGTTACTCTTGGAATTTTGAAAAGTGGTCAAAAGAAATTTCTTGGAAATTCTTTTCTCTGCAATTTTAAAAAAATAGTAACTTAATTTGGATCTGTTTTGAGCAAGATATTGTCAAAAGAAGAAGAGGTATTTTCGGACTTGAAAATATGGGTCCGAAAATGGGTCCAAAAGAAATAAGATTTGGACATAACTAAGCTCAAAATTTGAAGAAGTGATACAAATGAAAGTTGTAGCCACTGAAATTTTACACGGTTTAAAAAAAAATCCTCTATTTGGTTAAGAAATGAGAAAGATATGGCAGAAGGAAGAGAAGACAAAATTGAAGAAATGAAAAGGGTATTTATATGCATGAACAAAGTAAATTACCTAAACACCATTGGTCCTTTATCCTCCACCTCCTCTTGTGACATCACCATGCCACCTCACCTTTATGCACCTCAGCCCACACTCATATCCCCTCTCCTTTTCTAAGCTCCAACATGTTTCAACATGTTTTTAGTGCTAAATGTACTTATATTTGCCTATGATGTGACACGTTCTTTTTACTAAATTTATATTTTAAAACTTATATACCTAAGTATAAATACATATGTATATATATATACTAATACATATATATATATATATCCTAACTTATTTCTAAAAGTGGTCAAACGAAAATTTAATTACTTTCCAAATTAAAAATTATGGAAAAAACCTATAAATTAAATTAAAAATACGTCATCAAAAATCAGGTTCTTAATTTGAAACATTGATTTTATTATAATTTAAATTCAAATCCGAATATTCAAATAAATTAAATATTCAAATTCGAAGACCCAAAAATACGGGTCGTTACATTCTTCTCCCCTTAAAAGAATTTCGTCCCCGAACCAAGGATGGAAAAATATAACGAAAGACAAACAATCAACAAAAGTTAAGCACACCGAAAATAATATCACCCATAATTCCGGTAGGAGGTACGGTGCCTTATCCTGTCCATTTTAATTTATCAAATTAAGGTAGTTTCATTTTAAAATCCCTAGGTTGACTTACTACTCCTAGACAAATTTTTTACCTAGGCACCTAACCTAAGCTCTGATACCACTATAACGACCCGGATTTTCGGATCAGTCAAAATCGCCGAAAACCCGTCCATTTAAAATCTACTAATGAAAACTACCAACTTAATACACAATATTGTTTGATAAATATCCAACATTACTAAATATATAAGATACAATTTAAATTATACAGTTTATTAGAGTAATTATTTATTCTACAGGGTGTGCTTTAATACAAAGAAAACTCAAATACAATAAAATCTACCGCTGCACAACTCTGATGAGAGAGACAACAATATCCTATTCCTGCAAACTCAGTAAACATGTCAAATGCAGAATAAAATAGTAAGCAGGAAAGGTACAACAACCCAAGACAAATAACAACCAATAAATAAAATAGCAACCAATAAACAAAATAGGAAAGGGTTATATTATTATTATGGTTGCATCACTTCCACTTGTGACTGCCTACGTACCGCTATCTAATTGGGTACCCAATTAAATATAGGATCAAGCCAATTTCTCCTACCACAAATAGGACTCATGGAGCCTACAATGCAACAAGCAATATACAATTCCCAAAACTACCCACTTAGGCTTAATCTTCACATTTTGATTTATGAAATCTAATTAACTTTATTTTTTTTCAAAATAACTCTTTAGAAAATAATATCTTCAAAATAAATTCCCGATTTAATTTCAAATCCTTTGAAATAATAATATACTTCTTTTGTATCAAATTATACTTTTACTTGGGGATCTTAAAACAAACCACTTTTGAAATATTTATTTGAAAATTCCAAAATATTACTATATAAACATATTAAAATATGTGCAACTAGATCGAAAGGTTTCTTCCAATAACAAGGCAACTGGGTCCTAGCCTTCACAAAGTCAATAAATCAGTACATCCCTCTATTTAAGAGCGGACTATACTATGGGTTAAAATAACTCCTCTTTGTCCACTTTTTAGTTACGGGTCACCCAAATCATTGGTAATATAACAAATTATTTTGTTTCTGGAAGTGGCAAATCATTTTTCACTAATAACCACAAATACTTTTAGAACATATATTGTTTATTTTCCCAAAATCTTTACAAAAGCCATTTCTAAACCACCAGAATTTAAGTTCTGTAAATAAAAACTTTTAAATCCTCTTTGATCCAAAACATTTAAACCAACATTTATTACCAAAATATCTTTTATATCTAAATGAAGGAAAACACTTTTATAAATATTTATTTCCAAAATATCTAAATATCTCTTTGGAAAACATTTCATTCAAAAGATAAATATCTTTTCGTTTTAAAATTATAATAAATTCCTTTATTATAATTAATTCCTTGACCGATATTATAATCGAACATCTTATAGTCAAATGGTGTGATTCTAATCACTAGATGTTTGTATTCAATGCATCCGTAATTATGGTCTACCCAACCCATGCATGAAAAGGATAATTGCTCATAAACTGGTTGAGCAAAATCAACAATCAATATATAATAATAAATGCTCATAAACTGGCCGAGCACAATTCAAACAACAAACAATCAATTAGCAATAATAAATAGCAAACACATTAATAACCAATTATAAATGCGAATATATGATTATAACCAATAAATTAATATAATAGCAGAACGATGATTTATTCTACTAAATAGATGTCCAAAATGAAGTATAGTTATTTTAATTACGTAAACTGTAATTAAATTTAATCCCTAATATTTTATCAATGTTCACACTTCACCAAAATGTCAATTAATTATATTAATGCGTTCTATTCGTTTATATGAATCTAGTGTCGAAGACTGTAATATCCCCTATCTGGAGGCCCGGGTCAGCCAAAGGTTAGTAGTTATCCAAACAAAACTATAGTGTTCGGACAGATAGTCTATTTGTTACCTAATATGTATGTTTACATGATAATGCTTTACAGTTTAACCAGTTTTGGTTGTAGGACAATGATTTGCAAAAGATATGTTTCAAAAGGATATTAGTGAGGGGAAATCCGTTGCGCTAAGCAGCGTAGTCTCACTTAATATCAAATAACCGAGATGTATAGTATTATTCACACCAGGCTTTATGTACGAATCGAAGTTTATGTTTTCCCCCTAAACTCTCGGGTTCTCAAAATTGATTTGAGTAGGCTGAGGGTTGAGGATTTTCAGGTTTTAGTAGGTGAATGAATAAAGCTTCCGAAGACGAGTAGGAGGCTGATGTTAGTTATATTTAGGAGTTGCAGTTTTTGTTTTATTCCGCTGTGTTGTATTAAGTTAGTTATGATTATATAGTACTCTGGTCAATCAAGGGGCATCTTCATATGTCGCTCTTGGCGTATTTATATAATAATTATATTTGATCTGAACCTGAGAAACGATTAGGATTATGTAATGGAATATGAAACATGTTTTGTGAAATATAATCAAAAAAGTTGTTTTTGAAATCTGTGATTTTGTTTCATATTCATGTGCTTATCATATTACGAATATCATTAACATTACTGTATTTGGTCACTGGAAATTAATAGTATGGATGACTGCAACATCTGTAGCGCTTGGTTTTGATCCTCCAGATAGGGGATGTTACAACTTGGTATCAAAGCATAGGTTTATGAAAAACTTTAAACTAAAATGATTTTTGAAAACATAAATCCTAAGGAATTAGAATAAGATCGGGGTATGGGATAACGCTATAGTAACATACTTGTATTTGCTATATATATAAGTATACGCTATATCTCTATTCTCCTATCTCTCTTAGGATACTCTTCTGTATCTCATGAGGCTTGAATACAGATATGGATGCCGGAAGTGGAATAGTTAACCTTGGAGAGGGAAGCACCATGACAAATGGAAATGCCAGACCAAATACTAGGAGAAACCCAGATCAGGCACAAGCAGGAAATGTGGGTGCTGGAGTCTTGTAAGTTGATATAGGAGCTATGTATAAGTTTTTTGTGAATATGATGCAGGCGGGTGTTGCTGCCGGAGTAGTTGGAGGAGGAGTTCAGGAAGCTCCAGTGGTCAACAACTATGCTATCTTGAGTAGAGACTATATTAGGCTTAGAGGAAAGCCATTTATCGGAATTGAAGATGCTATTGAGGTGGAGAACTGATTGCTACACTGTGAGAGGATTTTTGCAGACTTGGGGCTCAATGATGAGCAGAAGAGAAGGCTTGCATCAAGACAGATTCAGGGAGCAGCTTTATTCTGGTGGAATTGTGTGACAATTGGAGTGAATGAAGAAACGATGACATGGGCTGAGTCTAAGAGGAAGTTCGAGGAGAGGTTCATGTCTGTGATGGCGAAGTCTACCTTGATCAGAAAGTTTACTGAGTTAGAGTAAGGAGAGATTACTGTGTTGGAGTTGGCTAGAAGGTTTAAGGAGTTAGCTAGGTATGGATATGCCACCATGGGTACTATGATAAAGAGAAATGAGAAGTTCATAAAGGGGTTGAAGCCTAAGCTGGCAAGGGCTACATTACCTCATATTAGGGGTCCTTATGATGTCGTAGTAGAGATGGCGTTGAGACATGAGGAAATACTTACTTTTCTAGAAAAGAGTAAGGCGAAGGAAGTCCAGATGGGGCAGAGTCAGAAAAGGAAGTTCTTTCATAAGAATGGTGCTCAGAAAGGTGGAGCTACAAAGAAAGGGAAGTCAGAGGTTGTCTGCTTTAAGTGCAATAAGAAAGGACATTTTGCTAATGAATGTCGTACTGGAAAGGCAAAGGAAATGATCGAGAAGAAGAATATCAGATGCTTCAACTACGATCAGATTAGTCATTATAAGAACTAGTGCAAAGAGCCTGCTAAGGATGGAAGGGGCAAAGTATTTGCATTGGAACCTGTTGCATCGGGACCAACGACATAGGAGAAAGGGAAGGCAGTGTTGGGAGGTATGCTTCAGATTCATGGTATGTCTGTTAGCGTTCTGTTTGATACCGGTGCATCACATTCTTTTATATCTCATTGTTTGGTAGATAAGCTTAACCTAGAACCCTTATACTTAGTTACTTCCTTAAGGGTTGCAAATCCGATATAAGGGTATGCGACACTTGGGATGAAGTGTGACCACCTAGAGTTTGATTTGTTAGGTCATACCTTTGTTTACAGTTTACATATATTTGACTTTGTAGGGCTAGGAATTATTTTGGGTATGGATTGGTTAAGTAAATAAATACGATGCTAGGATATTTGCCATGATAGGAAAATATCTCTTAGACACCCTGACTATAGTGATCGGATTGTATATACCGTAGAAAACCCTAATTGTGAGGTGAATGCTTTATTGGGTGTTGTGGAGGTAGAAGACGAGTTGAATCGAGTTTTCATGGTTAGAGAATTCGCAGATGTCTTCGAGCCGGTAGTAGGATTGCCATCAAACGAGCCATTAAGTTTCAGATAGATTTGGTGCCTGGAGCAGAACCAGTGAGTAGGCCGCCTAGTAGGATGACACCTATAGAGATGAGAGAGCTGAAGGTGCAGTTGGTGGATTTGGAAGGCAAGAGTTTTATTAGACCTAGTAGTTCACCTTGGGGAGCAGCCGCGGTGTTTGCTAAGAAGCCGGACGGATCGTTGAGGTTATGTATCGATTATCGTAAGTTGAATGAGAAGACGATAAAGAATCGATATTCGTTGCTTAAAATCGAAGATTTGTTCGATCAGTTGAGTGGAGCCAAGGTATTTTCTTAGTTGGATTTAGCAATAGGTTTTCATCAGCTTAGAGTAGCAGAGGATAGTATTCCTTTGACGATGTTTACAACTATGTATGGATCGTACAAATGGTTATTATGTCGTTCGGACTAACTAATGCGCCAGCATTCTTTGTGGATTTAATGTACCGAATTTTCCGAGAGCACTTCGATAGGTTTGTGTTGGTGTTCATAGATGATATTTTGATATGCTCTAAGGATGAAAGGGAGCATGAAGTTCATCTTAGAATTGTGCTTGAGACGCTGAGGCAGCATCAGCTGAAGGCAAAGTTTTCGAAGTGTCATTTCTGGAAGAAGGAGATGAAATTTCTTGGTTATGTAGTATCAGAGAAAGGGCCATCTGTAGATCCGACTAAGATTAAAGCGGTGAACAATTGGAAGAGACCCAAGACAGTGACTGAGATGAAGAGTTTACTTGGATTAGCTGGATATTATAGGAGGTTCATTAAGGATTTTTTAGCGGATAGCAACACCGATGACCAAGGTAACGCGAAAGGATGTGAAGTTTGTTTGGACCGATAAGTGTGAGGAGGCCTTCCAGAAGCTGAAACACTTATTGACTAATGCACCTGTATTAGTTGTTCCAGATGGGAGTCATGATTTTGTAGTATACACAGATCCGTGTAGAACTGGATTAGGAGCTGTGTTAATGCAGAGAGGTAAAGTGATTGCCTATGTTTCTCGACAGCTTTGACCGCATGAAGTTAGATATCCAATGCATGATTTGGAATTAGCTACGGTGATATTTGCATTGAAGGTGTGGAGACATTACCTTTTGGGAGAGCGATTTGGGTTATATACGGATCATAAGTCGTTGAAGTATTTGTTCTCTCAGAAGGAGTTGAACAGGAGACATCAGAGATGGTTAGAGTTTATTGCTGCTTATGACTTTGGTATTGAGTACACCCAGGAAAGGGCAACAAAGTTGCAGACTCACTTAGCAGAAAACATCAGAATGTAGTGTTGGCAATGATAGCTGAGTGGAAATATTTGGAAGCATTGACGACATGTAGAGTATAGTGGAGATCTGAAGCTAGATCTAGTAAGGAAACTACTATGTTGTCTTATTTAAAAGTTCGACCGGTGATGATCAAAAAGATTGGTTCTAAACAGGTGGAGGATCCAGTATTGGTTGAACGGATCAAGAAGTTAAGAGATGGAATGGAGAGCAATGACTTGAAGGATTTTAGTCTTGACCAGAATGGGTGGTTGAGAAAGAAAGGAAGGTTGTGTGTTTCGAATGTGGGAGACATTAGGAAGGAAGTTTTGAAGGATTGCCATCGTTCGAAGTTCACTATTCATCCAGGAGGAACTAAGATGTATCAGGATATGAAGAGGAGTTTCTTCTGGAAAGGTATGAAGAGGGATGTAGGCCTATGGGTAAAGCAGTGTTTGAACTGTCAACAGGTAAAAGCCTAACATCAAAAGCCAAGTGGGTTGCTTCAGCCATTGGATATTCTAGTATGGAAGTGGGATTCTGTTTCTATGGATTTTATAGGGGGGTTTCCAAGATCTAATAGAGGAAATGAAAGTATATGGGTCATAATAGATAGATTGAACAAAAGTGCCTATTTCATTCCAGTTAAGTCAACTAGGACGACACCTATTTTGGCTAAGTTATTTATGAAGAATATAGTTAAACTTCACGGAATTCCTAATAGTATAGTAAGTGATAGAGATTCCTTATTCACTGTGAGTTCTGGAAGAGTCTACAGGAGATTTTAGGATCCAAGCTCAAGATGAGTACCGCTTACCATCCACAGACCGATGGGCAAACGAAAAGAGTTAACAAAGTATTGGAGGACTTGTTAAGAGCCTGCGTGTTAGATTTTGGAGGATCATGGGAAGACCATCTACACTTAGTCGAATTTTCGTATAACAACAATTATCAGACTAGTATAGGGATGGCACCGTTTGAAGCTTTGTATGGAAGACCATGCAAATCTCCAGCTTGTTGGTTAGAGACAGGGGATAGGTCGGTTATTGTTCAGATTTGGTTAGAGAAGCTGCAGAGAAGATTGAGTTGATTCTGGCTACGATGAAGGATGCTCAGTATAGATAGAAAAGTTATGCAGATAGAAGACGGAAAGACTTAGATATCTCTGTTGGAGATCATGTTTTCATTAAGGTATCACCGATGAAGGGTATGATTAGATTCGGGAAATTAGGGAAATTGGCATCGAGATTCGTATGACCATTTCCTATTGTAGAGAGGATCGGGAAAATCGCATATATAGTAGAGTTACCGAATAGTTTGGCAGGAGTCACTACAACAAAAAAGACTTTTCACAGCGTTTGAAAAACGCTGTTAAAAGTTTTCACAACGTTTTTAAAAACGCTGTATAACGACATGCGGCCGTTGACCCTAAATTTTTAACTGCAAAATATAAACGTTGTCAAAAACCCACTTTCTACAACGTTTTTTAAACGCTGTTAATAATTTTTCTACTGCAAGGTATAAACGCTGTTAATAGTTTTCTACTGCAAGGTATAAACGCTGTCGTAGGGATATGCATTTTTTTCCCAATGAATTGACAGCAATGTATAAACGCTGTCGTAGGGATATGCATTTTTTTCCAATGAATTGACAGCAATGTATAAACGCTGTCGTAGGGATATGCATTTTTTTTCCAAAGAATTGACAGCAATGTTGTGCCATTGCAATATTCACACATATCATTAATATAAACTACATTTAATTATATTTTAATCAGTTAATGTACATAACATAAACAAATCAAACTAAAAATTGTAAAATAAAAGCATAACTATTAATCACTTCCATAAAATAAGTTGAACACAATATCCATGAACAAAGTTTACATAAACCCGTAAAGAGAGATAAAATTTGTAAACCAACTGCATACAAAATTAGACAAATGCACAATATCTAGAAAGCAAGTTTGCATCTAATATTATCGACAAAACGTGCATAAAAGTAGTTCAAATACAGGCTGAAAATGAAAAGTGGCAGTACGAAGATAGTTAGACATTGGTTTACTGAATTGTTGCCAACAGGGCAGTCTGAACTCGACAAGATTCCTCCTTCCGTCTTTTTTTCTTGACTTTTTGTTGTTGAGCTATCACTAACCATGGCTTTGTCAACATCCTGTGAGTAGTAATTACAGTAAGCTTTAGACGTATAACTGTTAGTTAAATATAAAGAGTACAATTTCCAGTTGAAAAAAAATGTGTTTTTCAATAAACATGTAACTGGAAGTTCTATGCAATATTTGCACAGTGATATATTTGCACAGTTGAAAAAAAATGTGTTTTTCAATAAACATGTAACCCCAATCGAACAACTTGCATTTGTTTTCTGTGCTATTGGTTTTGCTCTATCAAAGAAAAAAATTATAGTCATCTAATAAAAGTCTTGTTTCTATAGTCTTACTGCATTCAACATTTTATCATGTGTCAACCAATTCAATACAAAGCAAATCAACATTGTTAAATTTTCAATAATCATTTGTCAAACTTTAAACTTGATTTCACCCACCAAATGATATTAAAAATAATAATACAAACATAGCTAGAAATGTGTAATAAATTAGTATTCGACTCTATGGAACTGATGCTTCCGGTAGTTGGATTTTCACATATTTTAGTTTTAATATGTAAAAGAATGTACTAATCTAATGGGAACATAGACTAGTTTGGATAATATCAATGTTAATTCCACGGTTCTCTTATAAATATATTTTTACCGTTGCATTATACAGATTTTTAATGTGCAGATGCTAAACAAATCTTATTATTTACCACATCGTTTCCTAGATGACGATAACCAAGCTCTTATAATTATGGCTTGACCAACGAGCTACACATTCTTTTGCTTTTGGTGTGATGTAGGCCTACTGCACATAATTTATGTTGTAGAGAAAAGTTCATATCAGTTTCACATTTTCTTTATAAGAAATGTCCCATACGATACCTTTTCTCATCTCAGTTTCTAGACAGTAGAAAATTTTTCTATTGTAAAATCCTAATGGCTTTTATGTCAAGCCATAATTATATGAGAAAAAGGATATAAAGCCTTATACTCCTTGTCAAGAATTAAAAGAATGGGTCTAACTCCACCCGTGTCTAGCTCATCGGTTATTACCCGTTCAAAGTCTACATTCTTCAAGGCAACTAGAGTAAGATCTGTAACCCTCCACGTATAATAAACCAACTCAAAAGGGCGCTGTTGAACCTAGCTAACCCTCCATGTATAATGAACCAACTCAAAAGGGCGCTATTGAACCTAGCTCAAGTGCTCATCAATGATGCCTTATGGGCTTGAGTACTTGATCAAAATGATAGAATATACTAGCGTTGTGTTTTGCCACCTTCGGAGATAACAAAATATATTATTCTAGAGGATCGATGAGAAGAATCAAGCATATGGGACCAAAATATATGGCTTCTTAAATGAGTGGCTAACAAATTCAAAAGCAACAGGGACAAAATCAATAACCTAAGCTATGCTCTGTTACATGAATACTTTTATGCATTTTTATAACAAAGTTTTATTAACTAAGGTCCTAGGTTGAAGGTTATATCAATGAATACTAGGTGTGTGTGTGTCTATGTGTGTATTGTAGACTATAAAAAATTTGTTTTAAAACTAGTTTTATAAATATATGTACTGTATTTACATACCCAAATATCAAACATAACTTATAAAAGAAGAACAAGAAAATGGTGAATCGACAATGGCCAAATGAACTAATGCCTAGAACCAAAATGGTTCCAGACTTTTTCCATTGGCGCACCGGTGGTAGGCCGCCGGTCTACCAGTCGGAACTGCACCTGGAGCCAACGAGGTTCCAGGTGATCTTTGGTCAATTTCGGCCGAGTTCAGGTTGATTGAATAAAACATAAATCAAGATGTTGTGAAACTTACATAAAAGTTGAGTCCACTTTAACATTCGCAGTAGGCCATGCTACCGTCGAACCAATAACATCTTATAAGCATTCCATGAATGACGTAGGCCTCCATAGAGGCGCATTTGGGACTTTTACAATATCCACCCAAACTCTTATTGCATTTGGTCCCAATGGAATATAATGAACCTTATCATTTGGATCAATTGAATATACGGTGCCTTCAGCTACTATTTTTCCCGTGCCCTCCACGTCAAACAGCTTGCCTTGGTATTCACCGTGAAATTTGAAGTCTAATCATATTAAAAAAATGTTGATACATTATCAAAAAATCTTATAGATAGATATTAGCAATATAAACATATACCGTAAGAGATGTTGGAACACTGCTCACAGGAATAGGTGGTGTTGTGTTTTCAAAAACCAATTTTGACGCTGGCCATGCTATTTTCTTACCGACGGCTTCTCTGATACATGTCATACCTACTATGGGTCTCCACAAAAAGGCATCTTCTTTTTTTGGATTGTCTACCCAAACTATCGCATCTACAGGTCTAAGAGGAATGCCATTAATAATCTGATTTGAATCACTCGAGTACACTCGTCCTTCGGCAACCAATTCTTTGCTTCCACCCCAATCGAACACTACATGTATTTTTACCCTGCCACAACTTTCTTTACCCTGCCAAATCAATAATATTAGAAATACATTAGAGAATTTAAACTTGTAGTGAATTTGTAGTGGACATGCAGTAATAACAGATGATGCACATTAAGAACTTGTAGTGAATTTAAACTTGTAGTCACTTTGTTTTTTATGTGTGAATGTGAACTGAAAGTGCATGAATTGAAGAGAATTCTATGCATGAAAGTGTTTTGTATTAGGACTTAATATGAATTCTAGATAGGAAAAAAGATATATAAGACCATATTTTGACTATGATGGGAGATTAAGACTGAATAAAAAACTATATTTCAGTCATTTATTGTTCATTTATTTTGACTATGATGGCATTAAGATGATTACACCTGGTTAACTGTTCATTTATTGTTCTGGTACACTACATGTATTTTTACATCATATATGGAAATCAAAATGAACGTGTCTAATTTAAAATCCCTACTAGTACAATTTGATGGCAAAAATAAAATCAAGTATTAGCAAACACATAATATATGCTATTTGAAGCTTTTCCGAAATTTCTTGAATGCAACCAAAACAAGTTAGTACAGGTAAATTCTAAATTTATATACTGATTTTAATGTTGGACTTTCATATCAGAATATAATTGTGTGATATATATAACTGCAAAGTGTAAAATACTTTGACATTTTTGTAATATCTGTGCAAGCAATCAAAATGAGCTGTAAAGTTAACCTACTGGAAAACAATACTTTTAGAAACAATACTTTTAGAACAAGGATTTGTTATTGAGGGTCGATGATTCAAATCCTTGGGTTGTTTTCAGTTGCAAAAAGAAAAATGGGTGGTGCACCAAGTCTTATCCTTATTTCAGCTTGGTACCAAAAGAAAAATATGCATGTGGTGAAACAATGGATATACCAGCCTTTTGTGTGTCACTGACTCGCTATTTATGTAATGAAGTAGCTTTACAATACGAACGACAAGCGAACAAGACGACTAATTGTACTCAATTCACTTCGAAAAACTAACCACCTAAGAATAAAAGTAATTTAAAAAATGTACCACTTTCTTCAATAAATAACAACCGTTTGTCATAGAGCAGAGCATATCCTTACTGCAGTCATTCATGACAGTGTCCATATATGATCCTTTGTCTATTAGTCAAGCTGATTAAAAATTGATTCATGCAGTGGGAAAATAGCCATATTATATTACAAGCATAATACCCAGAAAATGTTTCCTGTAACAGGCATTCACCATTAAATGGGCACAGGAACAATTAAGAAACAAAGATGAGGAACTAGAATGGGCAAAGTTCGTCAAGGATAAAGCTAGCATACCAAAAATGTCATTGACTACCTATAAGGCTTTACTAAACAGTCCGCCTACAAGTGACAGACCATACAAGTGGAATATAATACAACAAATTGAATGTACTCTATGTCAACAGAGCAATGAGAGTCATAAACACTTTGTAATTCTATAGAATACATGTGGACTCACCTAATAAACAAGCTAAAGCACAATTTTCAAATGGAAATTGAAAAGCATGAGGTTCAAAATAGCTGACATTGCCTTGACTTCAACAATTTGGCATGTTTGGAAAGAATGAAGCCCTTGAGTATTCCATAAGAAACCAGAACCGAAGAATAAATTTGCTACATGATAATCAATGATATGCAAGTTTCCGTGGGGTTTGAAAAGATAAAGAACTGTGAACTGCATAAAACAAGAATTGGAGTTAAAAGTAAATATTAACATAACTAAAAATTGATATAGGAGCTCCAAATGGCAGATATGAAGAACATGGAATTAAATTGCAAAAGATGAACAAAAATTAAGGTAACATATAACAGGAAAATGAAGTAACAAGATATTTCTAAATAACAAGATTAAAATGTAAAGAACTGAGAAGATTAATTTGAATTAAACTGAAAATGGAAATGGAGATAAATTGCTAACTAGGTTTCCAAATATATAGACTTTCCAAATATATAGACTGTTTCTGAAAGAGGTCTGTTGTTTTTATAGAAAACTAATAATATTAATTCTTGTATTAAGAATTCCATGTTCATGTTTTTTTTCTCTTATTACTTGTTTTTTTGAATAAAATACGAACTAGTTAAAACAATTGATGATCCCCACTTGGGGACAAGGAATACATACATGATACTATAAAACAGATATTGAATATGGTCTTAGAGTGCACAGTTCAAAAGGAAAGAGAAAATTGCACTGTCAAAGAAAGAGGAAAGAATTCATAGTGATCATGGTAAAGAATGTTTTTCTAGTGATCAAAATGATCTAAACAAAACAAATAAACTGAGGAAGAAATATGTGATTCTAAAGAATGTTTTTTTGAAGGACTTACAAAGGAACTCAAAAATCGTATACTGTACCATTTTGAATTTGATGCAGGCATGCCAAATTTTTGTTCCTTCATATTCAGTTGTGTGTTCCTTCAAAACGTAAACTACTTTGAAACATGAAATACAATTGGAGTGCTTAATAATAGTTGATAAATAGTTGGGACTAAACATTATTGTATATTAACTTTTATTTATCAGCTCTAAGACTGTAAAAGTTGAACGAGTATAATAAATATTCATTAAAAAAATATATAGTGAAGGTCAATAACAAAACATTATTCTAATTCAATATATAGTAGCAAAACAATATAGTAAATAAGCAAATAAAGCCACAATCACATAGTATATATCAAATCTAAAAGCATAGGAAATTAGATTGTATACTATTCAAGGTGCTTTTTCACCGCAACATTCAAAGCAGCCAGCAGCATTTTGCGATGTGTAGGTCTTTTTCTTTGCAATTGGATCGATCCATATGGTCTAGAGACAGATTTTTGGCATAGGGACCAAATCATTGCTTTTATATATCAATCATATGAAATATAAATTAACAATTCCGTGTAGGTATGGAGTATATACAAATGTATACTTTAAACATCCTAATCAAGTAATTATCTAAACCGAAAGATGATCAAGTTGATAGCAATATTTGATCTTTTTTACCAATATTCTTCTACGAGTTCGGCCCACTAATAAATTTGGTTTAGATATTTCATATAGGTAAGTTCGGTTATATGATTGCTGCCAATTTCAATATATATTATTGGTTCATAACCCGTTGCCAATAGGAGGAAAATTACTCAAAGTTGGAAGCCAAACCTCTATAAATAGCTCAGGCTACACGTATCGGTTGCCCCAACTTTTGGTGAAATCTTGCCAAAGACGCCTAGGGCTGAATGTAGATCCACATAAGACCATGTTTGGACTTCTTTTGATTGAAAATGGTATTTTGGATTGAGTCATGAACCCAAATTTTAGATTGTTGTTGTGGATCTCTAAGTGGACTAGAAAACCCACAACCATTAATCAGTAACTCAATAACTAGAAACATCCTTTACCATGATCACTATGAATTCTTATTATGCAAACGGAGTTCTATACATAATAACACCACTTTATTATAGGTAGCGTAGACTTTAACCTTGATCAGAATAGAAAACTTGGCTAAACTTTAAAATCGATCAAATAAGCAAGATATTGATCCTTTGCAATGTTTCAAACTTAACTAAAAACTACGGTTAAGAAAAAAACGCTCACCAATTCCGCCAAGTTTAGGGCAATCAATTCCAAAATCGATGCGGATGGAAGCGCCAGCGACAGAGATACTCAACCAAAATCGACATGGAAGATGAAGGAAGATGCAATCTGGTGCTAGGAGAATTGAAATCGAAATGGACAGAAGGGAAAATGAAAATCGATGGAGAGGGAAATGAATTATTAAGAGACGAGGGAAAAAAGAATTTTATTTGGAAGTAAATGTGAGTTAGCGGCAAACCAAAATAAACTAGCGGACTACTTTTTTCAGCGTTTATCCCTAGGAATAACTCACTCAAAAATATATACTACAGCATTCAACGTTTGAACGTTGATAGTAAATGCAGTCAAAACATACTTTTGTTGTAGTGAGTCCATGATGTTTTTCATATTTCACATCTAAGGAAGCGTGTTAGAGACTCGGATTCTACTATAGCATCGACTATGTTAGAGGACTTGGTAGTAGAACCAGACTTGACTATATTAAGAAAGCCAGTTCGTACAGTCGTGAGAGATGAGAAAAGGCTAAGGAACAAGACAGTCGGATTAGTGAAAGTCCAGTGGAGTGACCATGAGAGAGACTGTACTTGGGAGTCTGAGAGCAGGATCAGAGACACTTATCCTGATTTGTTGATAGTATGTTTTGATTATGAATAAGTATAGAATCATTTTTCATATAGAGAGTGGATATAGTATTGGGTGGTTGTGAAAGATGAAGGTGGAATTAATTAAATATGTCAACTTTTCTCTTTCCTCTTTATATCCTGATCTTCCTAGACTAGATTTAACACATACTTTTATACCCATCATATAAACACAAAGCATTCATCTATTTTGAAGATATATGATTTTAATATATAACACTGGTTTTCAAATATGTATATATATGGACACAGATATATATGATATCTATACTGCCACTTATGTATATACAAAAAACACACACGAATATATATATATATATATACTATAAATATATGTATCCAAAAAATATACAAATATTATAGTTTATTTAAACACACACACACACACTTAAGAATTTATGTTTTCGATATTCATATGAAGTTACCAGATGCATAAGTAAGTATAACACACATACACACAATGGATATAAATCACAATATCTATATGCATGTACATATAGTTATACACATGTTCACACTTCATTATGCTGTCTTATCTTGTAACTGAATATATACATGATATATTTGAATAAACATCAAATTAAATTGATTAATATGATTAATTAAAAAATTTTAAATAATTTTAAATAAAATATGATTTTATTTAATAAATAGACTGGACCTATTGCTAGTTAATAGACTTCATAGGCCTATTAAGATCCAAATAGGAATTTTTTTAAATTTGTCCATTTCATCCACTGCAAAATGAACCGAAATCCTTCGGAAACAGTTACAGAAAGACTCACCGAGAGTCTTCTATATGTTAAAATTCAAATAGAAGATCTCACATAGCAATGTGCATTAGTTATTCGACTTGAGAATGTTGTGATCTTATGTGTTTAAACTATACTTTGATTAGCAATCACATGATGATCATATTAAGGTCATAGTTGGGTATAATTTGAACCACGTGAAGTGAAACACTACTTAGGAGAGGATTCTTGTCCTACAAATAGAAGCTTGGTATCATTATAATTGGCATTTAATGTAAAGTTTAAGTCTTTGGCCAAAGAAAATTAGTTAATTGATAATTATTATCAGACTGAACCATGAATTTTAACGTTGGACTTCGCAATTAACTGTGGATATTAATAGAGTTTTGATCGATGACCAAGCTCACGATATATAAGTAATATAGTGAAGACAGATATAAACTGCATAATATAACATTGCTTAAGGGTGTCATTTTCAAAGATAAGAAACTGGCATTCACCTAGATAATTTGTAAGTAATTGAACTCCTATCCATCACTCTACATGAGCAAAGTCTGTATAGGCTTTAATATTTAAACTAGTCGTAACTCGTGCTACGCACGGGGTTCATTATATAATTTATTTAGTGGTATATTTTTAGATTTTAGTCATACAAAGATGAAAGTGTATATTTATGTTGAATTTATTTAGATTTCCTTTTTTCTTGATCACCAATGGAAAATGTTGATCATTAAATTTACTTAAATAATCTTAAAGCACACATTGTATAGCAATTTTTTAAAGAATAATGGAATTACACAAAAAATTAACATCGTATGTCAACTATTTCTTATTTGGTAGCATTACATTACCGAGCATGCCTATTAATTTAAGTGATGCAGAAGTTGAACTTGAGTTCATCTTGCATAGAATATAAGTTCAAATATGTACACATTTGATATGAAAATATTATTCCATATATGGAATAAAGAAACCACGCAAAGTGTAAAATAGTGTTTCGAAACTGGTTTAAATAAATGATATTCTAACATTTGCATTATTGCACTTATTAACACTACCAATACTGATTGAATTAGAAAAATATTTTACTGGCTTCGGAGTTTATATTTAAATTTGATATAGCATGTTATAATGTGAGAAATATAATAAATAATTAATATTGTGTATTATATTATTTTTGAAGACTAAGGTAAACCGGACACTTTCATAAAGTCCTGAGTGATTATACTTGAAAGTCCCTCCACTTTGGATAATTAACAAATTGATTTTATGTTGACATTGGAAATCGATTCTTACATCTCTTTATTATCCCTAATGTTATGACCAAATAAGCTAACACTCGAGGACATTGTAGTCTAGTTTCCAGAATAACTAAATATTTCTAATATTTACTTCAAATAATCATACAACCATATAATCACTGAAACAGTATAAATTTATCATAATTAAATTAAAATAATTATCACCATGAGAAATACTTATGGGTACGCGTAAAATGATGATATTGGATTGAAAATAAATATAAGATCGAATGACATAAGAAAATATAATCAACAAAGCTATTCATTGAAATATCATGTAATTATATGCCATTATAAACGCTTGTATATATATATATATATATTTCATCCAACATCGACGAAATATAATATTTATAACCCAACCCAATTATTATGCGTGTAAGACAAAAATTTATAATTGCATTTAAAATTATATTGAATAAATAATGTTTCCCTTCAAACATAAGAAAATATGTCAAAATATCATGTTACCCTTAAAATAGAAGCAAATGTTACCCTAATATTAGTTTGGTAAGTTTTTGTTGAAGAAAATTATTTATAACAATATTTATTCTCAAAATTTTGAATTTTTTACCAATCTTATTAAAGGCAAGTAATCTCCTATCGTAGAGAGGATCGGGAAACTCACATATAGAGTAAAGTTACCAAATAGTTTGGTAGGAGTCCATGATGTTTTTCATGTTTCTCATCTAAGGAAGCATGTTAGAGACCCGGATTCTACTATAGCACCGACTATGTTAGAGGACTAAGTAGTAGAACCGGACTTGACTATGGTTAGAAAGCCAGTTCGTATAGTCGTGAGAGATGTGAAAAGGCTAAGGAACAAGACAGTTAGATTAGTGAAAGTCCAATGGAGTGATGATGAGGGAGACTGTACTTGGGAGACTGAGAGCAGGATCAGAGACACTTATTCTAATTTGTTTGATAGTATGTTTTAATTTTTTTTGATTAATTTGTTGGGTATCTTATTGTAATTTCGTGGATGAAATTCTTTAAGGAGGGGAGTCTATAACACCCCATATTTTTAGTAACATTATTTAGTAACATTTAATTAGGTCAATTAAATGAAATAATTGATGATTAGGGGATTGAGATTTGTGATTAAACTATAGGGTAGCCATGCCTAAGGGGATAAATGAACTAAAATAAAATGGGTAAAGGAAATAGGTGAGGGGCAAAGTTGGAATAGAGTATTCTAATACCCTAAACCGTTAGGAATTCATTTCACACGTTCATTCATTTGCAAAAATTAAATATTAAGGCCGACCACCATTAACAAGAACAAGAGGAAGAAAAGCTAAAGGAAGAAGATTAATCAATTCAAATCCATTCAAATCTTAAACTCTTTAATCTTAAAGCTAAGATGAATAATGACTACATCTCATATTTTCTATTATTTTTGGTTTTAAGGTTAATCTGAATTATTTTGCAAGGTTATGCCATGTTTTTGAATGAGAAAATGTTTATATATGCCTGTTGATGATTTATGCTTATTCATATAGCTTTTATGATATGTTTTAATGTGAAAACCCTATTAAATGACATCCAAATACCTCGCGATTTTAGATTTTGATCAAAGATGATATTTTAGAGATTGGTTTCAATTTTCATAATTTTCTGAATTATTTAATATTAATTTTCTAGTGAGGAAATTGATTATTTGGGTTTAAAAATTATTTACGGTTAAATAATATATGTTTTGGGTCTAAAATTATTATATGTTAGAAAATATATTAAAAATGATTTTCTGGAATTTTTCAGAATTTTCCCAAGTATTTTAATAGATATATATAAAATTATTTAAGGTACGGGACTTAAATGTTTTATATATTTATAAAAGGAGAAGGGGTATTTTGTAAATTATTTAAATTGTTTAATTCTGAAATTTCGGCAGTTCTTTTAGGAAAAAAAATTAGCAACCAATAATATTTTGACAAACAAGGCGGGTTAGTTGAAAAGAATTTCTTTTTAAGGTTAAAATCAGGTTTTACATGCTTTTAGCATGTTTCGCCACTTTCGGCACCTAAGTTCCGACCCAGTAGTTCCGCCTCCATCTTAATCGAAACCAATGCGTCTGGTACCAATACTTGGTACGTAGTGAATTGGACTAAGGCGAAAGGTATGAAGTCGAAACAAGGGGTTCCGAAGGAGGTCGAAGCCTTGCTTTGATTTTAAATGAAAATGCGCATGCTTTGCTTTCGAAAGGAATGCTTTCGACTAGATAGCTGTCGACTTGGTTAAAATGTTTTAAAGAAAGAGTTGCGCCTTTTGTTTTAAGTAAAAGCTTTCATCGAGGTTGAAACCCCTTTGCTGTCGCCTTTTTCCTTTCGAAGTAATGCCTTCGAAAGGGTTGTTTTGTTTTAAAGCCTAGCCGTTTCTCCATTGCTTTCGGAAGGTTGGTTTCGACACCATCACTTCTCTACTTAGGAAATAGCTTTCAAAAGTGTTGCTTTCGACCCTATTCTTTTATGACCCTTTGAAATTTTTAAAGAGAAACCTAAAAGGTTTCGAAAGGGATAGTTTTGAATGGTTTCGAAGGGATGTTCCACATGTTTTACTTGAACCTAAAGGCTTTCAAAAGGGTTGATGTTTTAATGCTTTCGAAAGGTTTTAATGAAGGTTTCGAAGGGTTGGTTCCCCAATGGTTTCAAAAGGTCTAAAAGGAAAGGTTTTCCAATGAAGGCAATGTTTAAAGAGTTTTGAAAGAAGGATGTCTAAGGTTTTAAAGCTTTCGTAGGTGATGTTTTTCATTGGTTTCGAAAGGATGATTATGAATGGTTTCGAAAAGGTTTATTTTGGCCTTTGGCCTAAGGTTTACTTGGTTTCGAAAGGGATACTTTCGATGGGATCCAAAGGGGTACTTTCAAAGGTTAAATGTTTTCATTAACAAAGTTTTGTGTAAAGTATATATAACATAGCAATGAGATTTTGAGTAAAGCATAAAGTATATATTTTCCTTGTTTAAAGTATAATTTAAAGGTTTAAATCAATTTCAGAAGAAAAGGTTTTCAAGGAAAATTTAAGGAAAGATTACCCTAAGTAAAATGACTTAGATATTTGTATACCAGATGGGACTAGTATATGGTCACGCCCTATATATTAGCTATTAGCCCCTAGCTAATTTAGTCCAAAATTGCAGTGTGTAGGGCTTTGTCACAGATAAGACTAAAATGATGTTACTCACAAAAAGGAATATATTTGTACAGAGGTAGGTTATTGGTTAGCCCGCAAAACCATTAGGATCAGTCGACCTGGAGAAAGTAAGTTAGGGACAGACCGTCCAGAAGAGGAGTATCTAACAGATGTTAGATTATTTGTTTATATTGTCTGGTAGGCTCAAGTTAGCCAAAGGTTAGTAGTTATCCAAACAAAACTATAATGTTCGGACAGATAGTCCATTTGTTAACTGATATGTATGTTTACATGATAATGCTTTACAGTTTTAACCAGTCTTGGTTGCAGGACTATGATTTGCAAAAGTTATGTTTTAAAAGGATATTAGTGCGGGGAAACTCGTTCTGCTAAGCGGCGTGGTCTCACTTAATATCAAATAATCGAGATGTATAATATTATTCACCCAGACTTTATGTCTGACTCGATGTTTATGTTTTTCCCCTTAAATTCTCAGGTGCTAAAAATTGATTTGAGTAGGCTGAGGGTTAAGGATTTTCAAGTTTTAGTAGGTGGATGAATAAAGCTTCCGAAGACGAGCAGGAGGCTGATGTTAGCTATATTTAGGAGTTGCGGTTTTTTGTTTTATTCTACTGTGTTGTATTAAGTCAGTTATGACTATATAGTACTCTGGTCTACCAAGGGGGCACCATTATATGTCGTTCTTGGCGTATTTATGTAATAATTATATTTAATATGAACCTGGAAAACGATTGGGATTATGTAATGGAATATGAAACATGTTTTGTGAAATGTAATCAGAAAAGTTGTTTTTGAAATCTGTGATTTTTTTTCATATTCATGTGCTTCTGATATTATGGATACCATTAACATTGCCATTTTTGGTCACCGAAAGTTAATACTATGGATGACTGTAGCATTTGTAGCGCTTAGCTTCGGGCCTCCAAATAGAGGATGTTACAAAGACCGCGGGTTGAACGGACTTCGTATAATGAAGTTATTCATTTTTAAAGTTTTAAACATTTAAACTTAACTATTTATAATAACTAAATTAATTTAAAACTTTATATACACTACCTCACCCAAACTCAACACAAAGCCGACGGCCCGCAAATAAACCAAACCCGTACCAAACAAAATAGCTACCTTCCCAAATTCTTTTTTCTAAGTTTAAACTAAATTAATTAACTAACTAATTATTAACTTAATTATTTACTAAACAAATGAATAAAATTCTTAATCAACCAAATTATGCAAGAGCGCTGCCTAACTCACCAAAACTCAAACCCAAAAGAACTCATCATATTAATTTATTTCAAAGATTAAAAACATTAAATCTAAACTAAACTAAATAACTTAACTAATATAAAATTACTAAACTAATTTATTTGACTTAAGTAAAATAAAAACACTTACTTAACCAAAAACGCATAGCCCAAAGCACGGTCTAAATACATACCAATGCAAACCAGTTGGAATAGTAAACATCTTCTTCATTATTCATCTCCATCCATCCATATATGTTTGCTACCTCCTTGTATTTCCTTCATGCATCCCCATCTTACACTCATGCAAGCTCCAGCACAGCAAAGCCACACACACTACATACACCTCCAAAAATACACACTAACACGCATACATACAAATATATAAATGTACTAGGATACACAATACCCGGATACACGCATAGCCATGCACACTACAACCAAGACTAAAACTTTCGTCCTCCACATCTCCCTCTAGCTCGACTATCTCGAGTACAATGTGAAGGAAATTTGTAGCTCACTTCATCCACTACTATTAAGACATCTCTATTAAAACATGCGGACCGCTTCTTTTGATTTTCTCCTTTTTGTATTTGGGTCGGGCTTTTTGCTTCAGACCTGTACTTCTTTTCTTTTATTCCTGCTTGTATAAATAAGAGTGAAAACTTGCATTTGTAAGTATGTATTTCATTTTAGCAAAACTGCAATAAAGAAATTTAGTTTTCATTTTCTTAAATCTTATTTTGGTATCAGAGCTAAAGCCGAAAGGCATTTAATTCATCTCTACAACCCCTTCATCATATTTTGAAGATTGAAAGGGTATTTTGTGTGGCTCCTCAGAAAGGTATCATCGTTGGAGACTATATATCGTTCTTGATCAAGAGCATCTACACTCATCACAACTCTTGTGCCTCCAAGGCTTGGATCAGAGATATCTCTTCATCTCCAACCGGTAACAACAAGAGTTTTTCATATTTCCTCCGAGCTTCAGACTCGTTTTCAACCTGCTGTGCATGTGTATTGTATCAATTGATATAATACACATCCACCATTTTCTTGATTCCAACCAGTTTCTTGGCAGCAAACTGTTGTCTACCACTCCAAGAAACTCAGTTTCTTTGCCTTTTTTGATCATTCCTGCTTCGTCAAAGTAATTCAGATTCAAGAATCTGACCAAAGATGGCAGATAATATGGAAGATTCTGCATCTGTGACCTCGAGAGGTGAAGACAATGGCACCACAAACATCCCTGTACTCATTAAGCCAAAGAGTCATGTCATCACCATTCCCCTTGATGAAGACAACTTCATCTTGCGAAAATATCAAGTTGAGACAGCATTAAAGGGTTATGGCCTTCAAGAATTCGTGCAAGGGACAAAAGCTGTGCCTCCTGCAATCATTTTAGACAAGGACAAAAACCCTGTTAGTAACCCAGATTACATTCAACACCAGAGACAAGACAACTTACTTGCATCATGGCTAATATCATCTATAAGTGCCAACCTTTTGTCTCAAATCGTTGGGTGCAATACATCATATGAGATATGGTCCACTATAGACCATATTTTTAGTTTTCAGTCATCTGCTCGAATTATGCACTACAAAAGAGAAATTCAAAATGCTAGAAAAGGGGACATGCCCATGAGAGAATACATCACCAAGATCAAGAATTTATGTGACAAACTAAGTGCTGTGGGACATAAGGTTGCAGAAAGTGATCAGATACTCACTCTCACTAGTGGTTTCGATGAAGAATATGAATCACTTGTTACATTCATAGCCACACAACCTGTGCTACCAAATCTGCAGTATGTACATGCTGCCCTACTTGCTCATGAGGGAAGAATTGAGCAAAGAAAGGCTATACAAGGTGATGTCAACATTAACTTTGTAGCAAATACAAGAAACAAGAACCAATCAAAGACACCCAACAATTCTAATAACCATAGCTATCAAGTTCAACGAGGAGGTCAGTCTCAAAGAGGCAGGGGTAGAGGAAGGTTCAACAATTACAGCAGAGTAAAGTGTCAAATTTGTGAGAAAATAGGGCACATGGCCAATAAGTGTTATTTCAGATTTAACTCTGAATACAATTCAGGACAGCAAGGACAATCAAGCCAAAAGACACACAATGTAAACATGGCTCAAGTGAACCAGCAAAGCAGAACAAACACAGATGATACAAGTGAAGATGCAGTCAAGAATGATGATGCAAGCATAGATGATTGGTTCCTAGATTCAGGTGCAACAAACCATATCACTAACAACCTTCAGAATCTCAATTTAGGGAACAAGAAATACAAAGGTACGCATTCTGTTCTTATGGGTGATGGTGAAGCCATAAAAATATCACATGTTGGAACTGGCAGCGTTAATGGCGGTAGGACTCTCTTTTTGAATAATTTATTGAGAGTCCCTAGGATTAAAAAGAATTTAATAACTGTTTCTCAATTTGCCAAGGACAACAATGTGTACTTTGAGTTTCACCCAAAATTTTGTCTTGTTAGGGACTTACTAAATAAAAGTATATTACTACAGGGTGAATTGGACAAAGGTCTATACAAGTTCAGCAACATGGGCACAAGAAAACCTACTAATAGGGCAACTTATTCTAACCAAGTTAACTTCAATGTTATAGAAGGGCATGACATACTTAGCTTCAA
Source organism: Allium fistulosum (assembly GCA_030737815.1). NCBI lineage: Eukaryota > Viridiplantae > Streptophyta > Magnoliopsida > Asparagales > Amaryllidaceae > Allium > Allium fistulosum. Next base: position 861,119,252 of record CM060905.1, on the reverse strand, counting down.
TGTTGAAAAAGAGAATAACACTCTTAGTTTGTGGCATTGTAAACTTGGTCACCCCAAGATTGATATTGTAAAACAGATTCTGAATGAAAGTAAAATTGCTTTTAGAAATTTTTCTGTTCCTTTTATATGCTCACATTGTCAAGAAGGGAAAAGTCACAAATTGACTTTTAATAAATCAGAAACTGTATATCATGAGCCACTGAAATTAGTGGCAGTAGATCTTTGGGGTCCAGCCCCCTATCATCAACACAAGGGGACAGGTACTATCTCTCACTTGTCGATGCTTGTACTAGATTCACATGGATATATTTTCTTAAGAACAAGTCAGACACATGTAATGCAATTAAACATTTCATTATTTATGCTGAAAATCAATACAGCAGTAAAATTAAAATTATGCAAACTGATGGTGGTGGTGAGTTCAAGGCCTTAAAAGCATTTTTTGATAGTAAAGGGATAATACATAGGACCACTTGCCCACACACATCAGAAAAAAATTGCTTGGTTGAAAGGAAACACAGACATATAGTTGAAACAGGATTAACACTTTTATCTCAAGGGTCACTACCTATGAGATATTGGAAAGAAGCATTTGCCACTGTAGTGTATCTCATAAATAGGGTACCCACGAGATTGCTGAATAAACAATCTCCCTATGAGAAATTGCATAGGGTTAAACCTGATTATAATCATATGAAAATGTTTAGTTGTCTGTGCTTCCCCTATCTCAGGCCATATAATAAGCATAAACTAAGCTTAAGATCTAGTGCTTGTACTTTTCTAGGTTATGCATATAATTAGAAGGGGTACAAGTGCTTAGATAAAAATAGGAGAATATACATTTCAAGGCATGTGGTCTTTAATGAAAATGTTTTTCCATTTGCAGATAGAGTAAAGGAAAAACAACAAACAAGTAGCAAAGCAATCAATGTACCAATGATTCCAGAATTAACTGATCTGGCAGGTGAAATTCAAGATGGTGGCAGTAATCATCAACATGAAGAAACATCCATCACTAGCACAAAAACTGGTTACAGTGCAGACAAATCAAATTCAAGCAATATTCATCACAGCTCTCATATCAATCAGGAACAGCAGATAGGGCATGAACACAATGAAAGTGACTACTCAACAACAAAAACAACTGGTGATCATGGTGGGCATTCAACAACTGAAAACACTGACAGTCACAGTGAAGATGTGGGTCAACCACAACCAAGAGCTGAACATCCTATGGTCACAAGGTCTAAGAGTGGGATTTTTAAACCCAAGATATATGCTGCTGTATTCAATGATGTCGAACCAACTAATTATGACCAAGCAGTAAAAGATGAAAAGTGGAGAAAGGCTATTGATGAAGAATATGAGGCTTTAATTAAAAACAAAACATGGAGTTTGGTCACACCACCAAAGCACAAAAACATTGTGGGAAGCAAATGGACATATAAAATCAAGAGGAACACTGATGGCGGTATAGCTAAATATAAGGCCTGATTAGTTGCAAAGGGGTACACACAACAGTTTGGCTTTGATTTCAAGGAAACTTTCTCACCAGTCATCAAACCAGCTACTATAAGAATAATCATGACCGTTGCATTACACAAGCATTGGAGAATTAAGCAACTAGATGTGCATAATGCTTTTTTAAATGGTGAACTTCAGGAGGATGTGTACATGCAGCAGCCAATAGGATACTGTTCTGAAGCACACAACACACACGTATGCAAGTTACACAAGGCTATCTATGGTCTAAAGCAGGCCTCAAGGGCATGGTATGAAAAACTGAAAGTTACTTTAGGCAACATGGGTTTTAATGCAACTAGGTCAGATAACTCTCTATACATCAGAAAAAGAGGTCAAAATATCATTTACATACTAGTTTATGTAGATGATATTCTTATTACTGGTGATGACATGGAAGAGACAAATCAAGTTGTTATTCTCCTAGATAAACATTTTGCAATTAAAGACTTAGGAGAAATCAACCAATTTCTGGGGATACATGTTCAAAGAAAATCAGATTCAAGTTTGTTTCTATCTCAAAAGCAGTACATATCTGAATCCTAATCAGGGCGAACATGGACAAGGCAAAACCACTTGCTACCCCTATGACAAGCAATTTACACCTATCCAAACATATAGTTGAGCCTATAGATAATGTTAAGCAGTATAGAAGTATTGTCAGTGCACTGCAATATGTTACTATCACACGACCAGAAATCTGCTATAGTGTGAATAAAGTTTGCCAACACATGCAAAGACCTTTGGATACTCACTAGAAAGTCGTTAAATGTATATTGAGATACTTAAGGGGCACACTTAACTTCGGACTACTATTAAAATCAAGTAAAGAGATTACGATACAGGCTTACAGCGATGCTGACTGGGCAAGTGATTTAGATGATCGCAAGTCCACCACAGGGCACTGTGTTTATCTTGGATCCAACCCCGTATCTTGGTGTACCAAAAAGCAACCCACAATCTCCAGATTGAGTACGGAGGCTGAGTATAGGGCCTTAGCCAGCGTCACAGTAGAGATTATGTGGACGGAAAGCCTAATTTCAGAATTAGGGCTTCGGTCAGCTATGATTCCCACAGTCTGGTGTGATAATATGAGCACTATATCCCTCTCGATGAACCCAGTTCAACACTCGAGGACTAAACACATGGAAGTGGATCTTCACTTCGTTCATGAGAGAACCGAAGCTAGAAAGCTTCAAGTCAATCATGTGCCATCCCTGTTTCAAAAGGCAGACGTTTTGACCAAGGCTTTATCTAACAAGAGCTTTGCCAGATTTAGAGATTTCTTATGCATTGTTAATGGCGGCGATGAGAGTAGTGAAGAGGAAGACAGCTGGGAAACCCTAGCTTTGTTTGAGGTGGGGTATTAAGACATCTTTATTAAAACATGCGGACCGCTTCTTTTGATTTTCTCCTTTTTGTATTTGGGCCGGGCTTTTTACTTCTGACCTGTACTTCTTTTCTTTTATTCCTGCTTGTATAAATAAGAGTGAAAACTTGCATTTGTAAGTATGTATTTCACTTTAGCAAAACTGCAATAAAGAAATTCAGTTTTCATTTTCTTAAATCTTATTTACTACAACTTCCATATTTACACTTTTGGCTAAATCTTATTATAGAAGAAGTTATGGGAAAAATCAAATATAGTTAGAAAGTTATCATGGTTATGTTTTGCATGCGAGAAGATTTTTTTTAAATGTTCATTTTTTCTTTCTTACGTGAGTGAATGAATGTGTACCAAAATTTGTATCATGCATGTATATTTTGTTCATATTTCCTACAGCGTTCATGTTTGTAAAATAGAAAATAACGAAAGAAAAATGGTTGCCTATCTTCTGTTCATGCATGCTGAGGAGAATGATGGAATATATGAATCTATCTTTTTTTTGGGTCGTGTGGACGTGAACATATATAGGCACAAGACTTAACAGCTAAGGAGAACTAGGTACAACAGTTTAATGCTAAACCCCCAAAGTACAAATCTTTAAATGCAAACAAACCAAAGTTGGCACAAGGACAACAAAACATATTATCTACAGATTTTGAAAAAAGATTGTTTGCGTGAAAATTTGTGCTTAGAAAAAGTTAGGTTTGGGGTACGACGCTACACAATATCTCATTCGCGTATGAGTCACAAACGAAAGAAATAAAAATACGATCGCGAATAATAATGTTAGACGGTCATAAAACAACAATAAAATAGACAGGTTTTCTAATTCTACGAAGTTTCAAAAGTACTGACGTTAGCCGCAAAATGCGTCAAACGAAAATTTAATTATTTTTCGAATTAAAAATTATGAAAAATCCTATAAATTAAATTAAAAATACGTTATCAAAAATCAGGTCTTAATTTGAAGCATAGATTTTATTATAATTTAAATTCAAATTCGAATCTTAAATAAATTAAATATTCAATTTCGAATACCTAAAAATACGGGTCGTTACACAACTTCACTCCGGGCCTTCAGCTTAAATGACCCATGGTTTTTCACGGTGGAACTGCGTTCCGACACGGTCTTTAAAACACTAGTTACTAGGCATGTTTATACTGATATGCTAAACATGTCTATATATTAGGAGTTTTTTAATAATGTTTCTTTGTTTTTCATTATCTTACACTAAATGCGGTATCAGAAACATATAAATTCTTTGAAAATATGTCCAAAGTAAGCAGTAGTTTGCTATCTCGTCCGTTTTACATAATGGCTACAGACTCAAAATTTGTGCAACCAGCAATTCCACATTTTGACGTCACTATGACCAATGAAGCATGCTAATAGAGAATTTTCTATGGTTCAAAGAGTATTGGAATGTAGTTGGATCAGGAATCAATGAACCGACAGCTAATGGAATCCTCAGTGATGCCCAACAAATTGAGTTGGAGGCGAGAAAGCCTAAAGATTTAAAAGGCAAAAAATTATCTCTTTTAAACAATTGATCGGTCAAATCTTGGAGGTTATTCTTTCAAAAAGTTGTCTCTTCCAAACTTTGAAGGATATTTGGGATTCCATGAAGAAAAATATCAAGGATCATCCAGAGTAAAGTGTACATGACTTCAAGTATTGAGAAGAAATTTTGAGAATCTTCAATTGAAAGATGATGAATTTTATGGGAATGAATAATGAAAAGAAAGTCGTGGAAGTTATATTATGGATGAGGCCACTGCTTTGAAAGTGAAATTTTTCACGACTATGGTACAATTGATAATTATCGTCCGCTCCCTAAGGTTAACGTAATGATCCTCCAAATTTGTGCACTCAAGATTGAAGAATTTGAAGATAAGTAGAAGTCATTGTCCAAGAGTTTCTAGTGTATTTGGAAAACTGATTTTGCTCAAGAGGAAACTGTGGAGAGAAAAAGAAAAGTTGAATTTGTTTACCGTAACTTTTGTTTTCTTTCTCAAAGAAGAGAGTATAAAAATATACGTAGGTTTTTCTCTACTCATCTTGGACAAATCAATTATAATAAATAACTATTCCACAAACAGAACTAGATTCTCTCATTAATGAAAAATGCAAAAGACCAAGCAATGAAATGACTTTAGTTTTAGTTACAGTTATCCAATAACAAGAAAAGAGCAACATGTCCTTTTTTTGATTTTGTTATAAGAAAAGTTCCCGTAGAGATGAATATGTAAATTTGGACCCTATTTTTGAAAAATAGAAAACACAAGGTGCCTTGCATTATTTTGATTTTGAATTTTTTTTTGAAATTTCTAAAAATTTAAAATTTTTGAAAAGCGGAAGTTGCGCTTTCTATCAGAAAAGCACAAACTAGTTTGCGATTTTTGATTTTGAAATTTTTTTGAAAATTTTGAAAAGAGCAAGCTAGTTTGCGCTTTCTGATTTCGAATTTTTTTTGAAAATTTTGAAAAGTGCAAGTTTACTTATGCTTTCTATCAGGAAAGTACAAGCTAGTTTGCGCTTTTTGATTTAGAAAAATAGGGACCTAATTTATATACTCATTGCTATAGGGACTGTTAACCCAAAAAATGGATCAACATCCTGTGTTGAGTGTGAAAGCACCAGCCCTGTTGATCAAGGCAAATAAAATAGAAACAAGAGATAGTAACTTGCAAATAAAGTGAAGAGACAAGGGATTTTTATAGTGGTTCGGTTGTTAACGAAGCCTACGTCCACTTTATAACTTTTATTATTGACTGACTGCAGTTACAAGTTGAATCCTATTACAATGCAATTGAATCTTATAAATTAGATCAAGTCACCGATGTTAGAGTTCATTGGAGAATTACAGTGAACTCTGTAGGTGACTGTTGTGTTGGAGAAGAAGAGTGAAGAGTAGTTTCTGCAGAGTTTCAGTAGCCAGTCCAGAAGATCCTCTTTATGTTGGAGGTAGGTTTGTATTTATAGGAGTTGAAGATCTATTGGGCTAGGCCGCTTTTGTCAGAAGCCTCCACATGATGCCACGAAAAAGCTCAGAGAGTTTCATGATGACTCGAGCTAATTTGATGGAACGCTAGCGATTCATAGTTGATGGATCATTGGCGATCCATAGTTTTTGGGTTGCTAATGATCCAATTACTTGGGATACTTCTCCTTCATCCTTTTTGAAATTTCATAGCAATCTAACATGATCCTATGGATCGCTTGGGCATGAATCGCTAGTGATCCATGTACTTAGTGGGTTTTTGGACTTCTTCTTTTGGATTGCACTTGTTGTCTTATGTAGGTGCTCTCCATGTTAATTTGGTAGCTAGTCGCCTTGTTTTGATGATGATTCATACACTGGTTGCATTGAACCGCTGACGGAATCAAACGAATGCTCATTCTCGATCTAACGAGCTTGGAATTCCATCAAACTTAGCAATCATTACTAGAATACCTATTGGATCATTATGCAAGTGGATTGGAGAATCTACGAGTGATCCTTATGGATCGCTAGTGATCCATAGGAGATGGATCACTGGCGATCCATCAGCTTAGCATATTTTTGCCTTATTTTTTCTTAACCTTTCTTGGTTGATTCTTCTAGTCCTTTTGGTTGGTCCTTGAGTTGCACTGACTCGACGTGGATGTTCCAACTTCCTTTGAATTTTGTTGGGTCGGAAATCCAGATAAGATTTGCCCCATTGAGTATGCCTTTGTTGGAAACAAAGCATGCTCTGGAAGTTACTGCTTTTGAATTCCCACTTGGTGAAGTTCAAGCGATCACGTTGAACCCATTATGCAAATTTGGTTCTGGTCATCAGCAGTCTATTGAATTCTGACGGGAATCGTCATTGCTCATAATAATGAATCAATTTCAATCCGACAACTTTCAAGAGGCTTGCAAAGGACACTTTGATCAAGCTTGGAGAATTGGGAAAAATTTGCCCGCAATTAAATGGATCGCTAGCGATCCATGGACTTGGCAAATTTTTTTTTCTACTATATCCTACTTAATCTATTCGAGCCGACCTTATCCCTCTCAGACTTTCATTTGTGATTCAACTCTTCTCCCCTGCGACCCAATACAGAAATTGCAAAACCTAACTCCTCCTTTGCCATCACCCCCACCATTCTTCGTCACTGGGGCTCCTCACCTTCGACCATCCTTGACTTTGCTACCGCCTTGACCTAGCCACGCATCCTTGTTGCTCCACCTCTCTGAATCGCCATCGACCTTCCCCCTTGGGTCGCCACCGACCCTTTTTACCATAGGCAGCCAACATTCCAAGTTCATTCACGTCCTCTTTTTGATTCTTGATTATAGGTGGGTAATGTAGATTTTGGCGTTCATTTAGCAAGTCGGTGACGAGGTTGTATTGGTGATGATCGTTGCACAGAATTCGAGTTGATTATGATTTTATGGAAGAAGATAGTAAATTGAGTCTTGAGTTCTTCATGGAATGATACTTTGGATTTACCCTGGTGCTTGACATGTTTTGCTATCTTCGTCCACAGAATCAAAATTGACTTGCACTAAGTTACATTGTTGGTACAACACGATGTCTCACGAATTGATTTTAGTCCTTCTAGAGGGGAATAACAGCTTAGGGTAGCATCTTGTGTGCAACTTATGTTGTTATCACCTTTTTGAGAGTTTGGATTGATCCCATTATTGCACACTCGGTGTACCTGAAATGGGAAGAGCTTTCCACGTTGCTTCAGACAATGGATCCGTTGTCGATCGTTGATCGATAATGGGTAAGTGTAGGAGAAATAACTTCACTAAATGATGCGAGAAGCCCTTTTCATTCTTTACTGTGAGCAAACTATCTACACGAGATAGAGCGCTTGTAGTGTTCTAACACCGAGCTCACCCCCACATAGATAACACACTACACTTGCCCCAATCTATACTTGAAATCTGATGTGTCGGTGTAAACCGAAATTCCTTCAGAATTCAAGTGTTGTAGGGAAATTTTTAGTTAAAGATAGAATCACCTGACCGCATTAGATGCAAGTTCTATTATATAGAATGATGCATCTGTCCTCTCGCCGTATGTACAATGGAGGAATTCCAACACTTTCAGAAGCTGAATCATCATTCGTTGCGCCTTTCTTTTTAGTCCCGCGAGCTGAATATGGTCAATTGGTTCTGGTTGGCCCAGTTGTAGACCAGACTCCTTCAAATTTCAGAGTTCTACTTAATCCCCCGGAGAGAGCTTCCTCCATAATCTCTGCTAAGGTTTTACATAATATTTGCTTACAACACGATATTTTGGAAGACGACTTATGCCTTCCGAAGAAGAATGAGTTTGCCCATATACCGCCTTTGGGATACACCGCTTGCCACCGGTATATATGCTTAAATGAAGTTGTGCCTCCTTCAATAACTTCTTGAAAGAAACTCTTTTGAACTTTGGAATTGCTCCATTCCAAATTCATCCTAATGGATATGTAATCTTGACTTGCCTTCACGTCCTATTTATGCAAACGTTTAATCGGTCCCCGAGTTTTGATCAGTTGAGATATTTTCTCTCATTTAAGAAGAGAGACGAGTGCCTATCCCTTATTGTCATCGATGCCCAAAGGAACTGTAAGATCATGCTGCAGCTTCAAAGCAGCCAATCTCAATTCAAGACTTAGTATTTCTTTGTTAGGTGTCCGGAAGGATATACCCACTTTGGACGATGAGGGGTAAGTTCTCACTTTTACTTATTGAGTTTCGATATGTCGCTATGGGATTTCTGATAGATTAAATACTTCTTGGAGTTATTCCGAGGCCGAGTAAAGACACATCACTCAATAAGATTTTCCATACTCTGAAGGCTATAGATGCCAAGGAGAGATCGGTTAAATTTTTGCTAACGGACGAGAATCTGCTCCGGTATAGGCTTTTGCATCCTGGGAGATCCGTGGTGGTCGTTGAAGTCCCGTCTCCTTCTCATTCCAGAACATGCTCCACTTCTTCATCACATGGCTCTGAAGAAGGTGGTCTCCCAGAAAAAGAAGGCCCGTCTGGCCAGTCAACCGAAAAAACTCATGAAGGAAGGGGTGTTACGACTGAAGCTAGCTGTCCGACCAGAATGCCCCCGATTATAGAGGAAGGGAAAGAAGAATTCAAGTAGCATGAGGGCAAGGCTCCAGTGGTAATAGAAAAGGAGGAGGGTGAAGTTGAGGGCAGTAGTAGTTAAGATTCCTCCTCTACTGATGATGATTTCGATGCAGGCTCCGGCGACGGAGACTCTGAATCGTGTGATGAGACACTGAGAATGAGTCACATTCTCCCGAATTCGCCCCACCAAGAGATTCTTAATAAAGATGCTCCCCCAACAGTCGAGTGACGTCAGGATTCCCCAATTAAAGATACCGACATGGACTTTGGGGATTTGAGCAATGTTTACATGGATATCGATGAACTTATGGGGGAAGATTTCGAATCCGAGGGAACGTCTCCTCGCCTTAGTCATATTGTGTTTAGAGTTAGCCCGATTTCTACCACGGTGGCTTCCCGATTCGGTTTGTGATATCTTTTTAGGCACTCTATGTCACATTACACATTTCACTAGGGTCATATTCACTTACACATGCATTATTTGGGCCTATTTTTCGTTGCTAAAGCTCTTTATTTATTCTTTATGTCAGTTACCATGAGAGGTCGTGGACTTTAAGATGACCTTGAACAATTCACTAATTCGCAATGTTGGTCAAGACGATCTTCAAGCCGCCGCCAGCCCCGTGAAACTGAGGAAGAGTGGAGAAGACAGAAAGACTCGAAAGCCGAAGCTCATCGCCAGGATGACAGAGAATGGGGTTGAACGTATAAGTATGGTTACGAGAAGAGAAAACCCCTAATGACCGAGAGGAACCGTCCAAGAAGTCGAAGGTTGATCGTAGTTCTCATCCCTCTGAGCGTCAGGCATTTGCCCCGGTCCTAGTTTCTGTCGGTCTTGGAGTTTCGGTTTCTTCTGTTCAGGCTCCGTTTTCATCTCTAGCCCCATCGACTCATGTGGTCCCCGCTTCTGGTTCCTCATGTCCTCATAGGAGGCCGACTTACTTTCTTCCATCCGGTCTCCCTAAACTCGAAGCTACGCTCCCCAGGTGGTTTCTAAAGGGAGTTAAGCTTGACCTCGACCTTTGCCTAATCTGCAAAGATTCCTATATGCCCCCACCTTTAGGCGATTCAAAGTGATTTAGATCAAGCTGAGGGATGGGAAAAGTTATGCAAGCAGCTGGCCGACACGAATCACAATAATTATCCAGAGATCCCTCCTTTGAATCAGAGAAAGATAATCTCGGGAGGGCGTTAGCGGAACGTGATGGCATAATTAAGAGACTAATACAAGAGAGGGACGCAACACCCCAGGAGAGTAAGAACGGCGCCAGCTTGCTGAAGGAGCTGAAAGAGGCCCATGCAAAATTAGAGATCGTGTTTCGAGACAAGATCAAGAAGGCCTACGCGGATGAAGTTAAGCTGAAAGAGGAACTCGAAGCCCATAACATGATTATTGAAGCCCAAAAGAAGACTATTGATGATCATGATAGAGTTGTTGAAGGATATAACAATACAATTATTGAATATGCGGGGATTGTGGAATCCCATGACAAAAACGTTTCTGATTAAGCCCAGACGATTGCTTCGCTCCAAAAAAGAGTTGCGCGGCTTAGCACCGAGAAGATTCAAACTGAAGTTTAGAAGGCCGCCATAACAACAGATTACTTGGAGTTGCATGACACTTTCGAAGAAAAGATGGAGAAGATGGACGATACCATCTTAAATTTCTATGTTAATTCCTTGCTGCATCAGGGGAGCCTCAATTATTTGGGCCCAAATTTTCGCATACTCTTACCATGGTTTGGAAAGAAATCTTGCCTCGTTTATGAGAAAACGGGGATGTATATACCGAGCAAGAGTTGGAGGATGCCTACCTCAATGAGTAATCGAAGAAAGCACTGATAGAGGGTCGAGATGTCCTTCGATTTAGAAGGAACGGGAGGATACCGATGCTGCTATGACTGCAACTGCCAAAACGTTGTCGGAGCCCTTCATTTCTGGGCCCGATGGATCATCAAGATAGCCTCGCGATCAGTTGGTGAGTTCTACCGATGTTTCTTTGTTGTCTGATCCTCCGACGGTTGTCTTTGAAACTTCAGGTGGCTCCGGAACTTCTTCGAAGATTGTGCAGCCATCGAAAGAATGAGAAGGCGGGGATACGGGATTGGCATTCTCAGCCATTCCTCTAATGCAGGTAACCTTCTTATTTCCCCCGAGTTTGATAATTTTCAGCTCACGCCGTAAGAATAAGACGAACTTAATGCTTTCAGTTTTGGTCTTATAAGTCCATCTTCTTTACCTACTGGCTAGCCGGTTTCCTTGATGCTACCGCTATTTCAACCACCTCAATGCTTATCTCAGTAAGTTCTCTGATTGCTGCACTAGCGTCTAGCTCGCAGCCAGGGCTGGAATCCGAGAAGATTGCTTCATTCCATGGTATAGATGACCCTTCTGTGTCTTTGGAGGGAGACTTCACGGCAGCTGAAGCTCGAGAGAAGGAGAACTAGACTGACCAGCTGCATAAATCTAAACCACAAATGGTTGCCATTAAGAAGGAAAAGGTTGAAGAGATAAAATCCTCGAGATGCTCCCGCCAATCCCAAAAGCGCAAGGCCAAGGGGGAGTCTTTCGAGAAAGTCGAAGCGCAAGGAGGAGATGCCGGTGCCGAGGAGATAGTAGATGTTTCGGGCAGCGACACTACTCCTGGTGGGGATTTCGAGAAGAAGAAGAAACTCCCGACTAAAGGTGGGAAGAGGAGTGGTGGAAAGAGGCATTGATAGGCTCAAGCAACAGTGGAGTCAGATTTTGGGACATTTTGTTTTTGTTTGATACGTGTTTTTGTTCAAGTGCAGAGTCTGCACTTACTACTTTGATTGTTGTAGCATCTATATTTTTCTTTTCGTTGGTCGATATTGTGTGGGTACGGCCCCTACATTTTTAACCTTGTATAGAAAATGCTATAAGTAATACTATGCTGACATTTTGGTTGTAACTTTATCTGTCTACTTATCTACGCTTCATGCGCTTATGCCAATTTTATTTGCTGCTATTTTATTTTATCTAGTCCTGTAATTACCACCAAAATTCTTTATTTGGAGTAACAAAACTGTGAAGTACTTGGTTTTTGTTTTTGAGTATTTTTTTAAGTATCGGTGTGCCCCCAGTTTACGGGGCTGCTTACTTCAAACACTTGACAAATGACCGGTTGATCTGAGTGACTTTTTAGATGTCTATAATCAAACCTATTTTTCGGTTCCTACCTTCGGGAACTTGTGATTTGAACGGCTTGATTTCAGACATATTGTCGGTCAACAATCGGAATTCTTTGCTGACCTTGACATTGTTGGATTCGTACCCGTTACTCCCGATAGTGGGAGTGGACCGATTATTGTTATTCCTACAACTGAAGAATTTCCCGGTATTGTCGAGGCAATACCGATATTTTAGAGTGAGCGCGGCTTATGAAATACGCGGCTTTTGATAGTGTGTGCGGCTTATGGGATGCGCGACTTTTAGGATTGATATGACACGTCGATTCGGAACAGTTTGGAACTTCTCGACATTACCAATTTTCGAGCAACGTGAGGAGTTAATGCTTCAAGAGCGTGATTCCACGACTCAAAAAGTAATGCACGGCTTATGGGAGTGCGCGGCTCCTGGGGTCGATATGACCCGTCGATCCAGAATGGTTTGGAAATTCTCGATGTTACCAATCTTCCAACAATGTGAGGAGTTTATGCTTCGAGAGCCGATTCCATGGCTCAAAAGGTAATGCACGGCTTATGGGAGTGCGTGGCTTTTAAGGTTGTGCTTGCCTGGATGTCATTCCACAATCCAAGACGTGATGCATGGCTTATGGAATGCGCAGCTTTGATTTGGGCCTTCCTGGCGCCGCCGTAGTAACATCGGTTCTTAAAAGGCGGGGATCGGGTTCCACCAATCCAACGATTTGAGTCAATTTTTTCCATCGACCCAACGGGTAAGTGGGGTGTACTTGAGCGTGGTTCCACTATCTCAAGCAGCGATTGGTTGGTTTTGAGCCGATTTGACCCCGTCAACTCAGCAGGTTACTTCTATGAACACAGTTTTATTGGTTCAAAAAGCAAAGCAATTTTATTAAGAAAAGCTGCATAAGTTCTGCCTATTTACAATGCCTATGGCATTCCGAAATGGCTTATCTGCTAAAAAATAAGAAGAACATAAGATAGTTTTAGATAAAGTAACGATGCAGTGATTCATTATTCTATGCTTGGGGAATTTGGATTCCATCAACAGTTGTCAGTTTGAATGTTCCATCCCCTAGCTTTTGACCGATCACATACGGCCCTTCCTAGTTTGGTCCAAATGTTCTCGGTACGGGATAGACCCATTTGACGATGAGGTCTCCCACTTCGAAGGTTAGTTGCGAACTCTAGAGTTGAAGTACTGTGCGACCCTTTTCTGGTGGGCGGCGGTTCTCAGATCGGCTTCTTCTCTCTTTTCATCGACCATGTTGAGCGATTTGAGGATGAGCTGCTTGTTTTGCCTTTGGTTAAAGTTTTTTCTTTGATGAGAGGGAATTTCTAGTTCGATTGGGATTATTGCTTCTGCACCATATGCTAGGACGAAAGGAGAGTGACTGGTTGCAGATTTGTGTGTCGTCCTATATGCCTATAGTGCGAGTGGAAGTTCATCAACCCAATTTCCTTTAGCTTTAGTTAGCCGCTTTTTGATAGTGGATTTGATGATTTTATTCACTTCTTCCACTTGCTTGTTTACCTGCGGATGCACAACAGCATAAAAGCTTTTCTCGATTCGGAAGCCTTTGCAAAAGTCTTTGAACTCCACGCTTTCGAATTGAGTCCCGTTATCCATGATGATTTTCTATGGCGCCCCAAACCTACAAATAATGATTTTAGTGATGAAATTAATAACTTTCTTTATGGTAATAGTGTTCAACAGTTCCGCTTCAGCCCATTTGGTGAAATAGTCAACGACAACTATAGCATATTTAGTCCCTCCTTTAGCTATGAATAATACGCTAATCAGATCGATTCCCCATATTGCGAATGGCCATGGGCTGACCATCTTCATTAGCTTTGTTGAGGGAGTTCTTTTGACTTGCTGAATCTTTGGCATCGGTCGCACCGTCTAGCGTAATCTACTGCATTGCAGTTTACTATTGGTTAGAAATACCCATATCAGAGAATTTTCTTTGCAAGGGTTTGCCCCCCGGCATGGTCTCCACAGTCGCCTTTGTGAATTTCCCTTAGGATCCTTCGAGCTTCGTCATTGGTCACACATCTGAGCGAGGGGGTAGAGAATCCCTTTAGGTAGAGTATCCCATCCTGCATTATGAACCTTGGTGCCTTTCGGAGAAGCTTCTTTTGTTGATTCCTATCTATGGGGAGAGCTCCTACGAGCAAGTAGCCTTCAATGGGCATCATCTATGTTTCTGGTTCTTCGGCTGCTTTAAAAATCCAATCAACTTCCATCTTGCTTATGCTTGGAGTAGTTAGAGTTTCAACCGGGACTAGTCCCAATGACTAAGCTTCCCCGGTACTGGCGAGTTTGGCTAGATAATCGGCCTTCGCATTCTGTTCTCTTGGGATGTGAGTTATAGTGTAATGCTCGATGTCGTTCAGCAACTCATGCACTTTAGATAGGTACTGGGCGAGGTTCTTCCCCCGAGCTTGATATTCGCCTTTCACCTAGCTGACGACTAATTGAGAGTCGCTATAAATGTGAATGGATTTTATCCCGAGTTCCTTAATGACTTTTAGTCCTGCTATCAAAGCTTCGTACTCCGCTTCATTATTTGTTGTAGGAAAGGGCATAGCAGACGGATCGTTCTTCAGGGGTTTCAAGCACTACCCCTGCTCCTGAGCAGGAATTGTTGGATGCACCATCGACAAACAACTTCCAGAGTGTTTCTACCTCTGGAGTAATTTCTTCTTCATTATCCCTTATAGTAAACTCGGCAATGAAATCTGCCAAAGCCTGCTCATTGATCGCCCTTCGAGGATGATGTGTGATTTCGTATTGGCTCAACTTGATGTTCCATTTGATAAGTGGTCCAGAGGTCTCGGGGCGGTACAATGCCTGATTCAAGGGTTGATCTGTCAAGACTTTGATCGGGTGTGCTTGGAAGAATAGTCGTAATTTTCTGGATGCAACCAATAGGCAATATGCTAGTTTTTCCAGTTTCGGATGGTTCTTCTCGGCTCCAGTGAACCGTTTGCTGATGTAGTATACGGGTCGCTGGATCCTAGCTTCTTCATGTACAAGAGTAGCACTCAATTCGTGAGGTGAGACTGCTAAGTAGATAAACAAGTCCTTCCCATCTACTGGCTTTGATAGGATTGGCGGGGTTTCCATATGTCATAACAACTCTTCAAATGCGGTTTTACAAGCCTCATTCCATCGAAGTTTTTCTTTCCTTTCTTTAGTGCATCAAAGAACGATATACATTTGTCGGTGGCTTTTGAGATGAACCGACTTAGCGCCGCGACTTTCCCATTTAGGCTCTGTAACTCCTTTTTGTTCCTTGGGGCCTTAACCTCTTGCAGAGCAATACTTTACTCTTGATTTGCCTCGATGCCTCTGGCGCTTACGATGAACCCCAAGAACTTTCCCGAGGCCACTCTAAAGTGGTACTTAATGGGATTTAATTTCATTCCATATTTGTGGAGTAACTCGAACATTTTGACAAGATTGTCTAAGTGATTTGTGGCTATACGTGACTTAACCAACATGTCATCCACATATACTTCCATCGTCTTCCCAATCTGACGCTTAAACATAGCGTTTACTAGTCGCTGGTAAGTTGCCCAAGTGTTCTTTAGGCCAAATGGCATTACTTTGTAGAAATACAATCCCCAGTCGGTAATAAAACTAATATTTTCTTGGTCTGGTTCTCGCGTCATGATCTGGTTGTACCCCGAGTGCGCATCCATAAATGATAGCAGTTCATGTCCAGCCGTCCTGTCCATAAGCTGGTCAATTTTGGGTAAAGGAAAGCTGTCTTTCGAGTAGGCTTTGTTTAAGTCCGAGTAGTCGATACAAGTTCGCCATTTCTTATTGGAATTCTTGACCAAAACTGGGTCAGATACCCATTCGTGGTAGGTCACATCACGGATAAAATCATTGGCCATCAGCTTGTCAACTTCTTCTCTCAACGCCTTGGATTGTTCGGGGCCCAAGCTACGCCTCTTTTGTTTTATCGGTGTATACCTGGGATCAATGTTGAGTGCGTGGCATGCATTTTCTGGTGATACCCCACACATATTGGAATGTGTCCAAGCGAACACATCCAAGTTGGCGTGAAAAAATTTAGCGAGTTCCAATCACATCTTGTTTCCAAGGTGCGATCCAATTTTCAAGACCCTCGTTGGGTCATCCATGTCGACTGGGACAGACACTGTCAATTCTACTGGTGCTGCCCGATCCTCTCCTGAACTCTTCTTTATAGGATCCAAAGCTTTGTCTAGTCGACTATGGTCTCCTAGCTAGGGGCGGCTCTGTAGTTGCTATTTGTCAGGTTCGCAAATACAG
The DNA here is from genome assembly GCA_030737815.1 of Allium fistulosum. Taxonomy (NCBI): domain Eukaryota; kingdom Viridiplantae; phylum Streptophyta; class Magnoliopsida; order Asparagales; family Amaryllidaceae; genus Allium; species Allium fistulosum. The sequence continues at coordinate 861,102,758 of CM060905.1, read as the reverse complement.
AGAGTTCTCCCAACATTCTTCCCCTTTTCCTTTCTTTTAGATTCATGCAGTTCTGCAATATAACATTCTCTGGTGGCACTTTGGTCTCCTTTGATCACTCTAATTTTGTTATCCGTTGGGAATTTCATGGTAAGGCACCGCTGAGATAAAGCAATTCTGAAATTTGCCAGTGCGGGCCGTCCCAAGAATGCATTGTATGTAGAAGTTTCGTCTACGATCACGAAAGTTTGCATGAGGGTGACTCTTCGGTTGCCTTTCCCAAGTTCTACAGGCAAGTCAATTGTTCCAATGGGTTGTCTGGGTTCGGTAGTGAATCCTCAAATTTTGTTTTGGCAGGCGGATATATCTTTCATGCTGATCTTCATCTGATCGAACGTGCTTTTGAAAAGGATATTCCTAGAACTGCCGCTGTCTATCAATACTCATCGGAACACGGCGGGCCCAATTCCTACTGTCACAACCATGGGATCGAGAGTTGGAACTTCTACTCCATCGATGTCTCGATTTCTAAATACTATGTCATCGTTCAGAGTTCTCTACTGCTTAGTGGCAGTTCCATCTTCGATTGCAAGGCATGCATCTTTCGGAGCATGCCTCAATGAGTTCGCATAGCGCTCCATTTCTCCCCAACTCTTTTGCACAGGATGGGGTCCTCTAGATATTGTTCCAATGACGAGTCTCTAGTTAATTCATTTAGATCCCTCATCGCTAATTCGAACTTGATTTCCTCGATCTCTAGGAGCTTGGGAAGCCGCAGGGTGGTCAGGATTTTGTGATTTTCTCACGTATTGCTGAAGCTTATTTTCCCGAATCAGCTCCTCATTCAAGTTCTTCAGGTGACAGCACTCATTCGTGTTGTAGCCATGCGTTTCGTTGAAGCGACAGTACTTTCCAGAGCACTTTTGCTGTTCAGTTGCTTCCTTTTAGGAGGTTTCTTGTACTCCTCTATCCCCTGTGTTGCGAGATAGATGTTTTCCAGAGTATCATTGAGCGGGGTGTAATCTTCGGGCCTGAAGCCTTTAAGCCACTTATTACTTCCGTTCTGTTTGTTGGAATTTTGATTTTTCCGTTTCTGAATTCCATCTTTTCCCGCGTTTCCTTCAGTGGTCCCGGAGGTATTTATATCTTGGTTCACCGCCACATCACTTTGTCCAATGTTGGCCGGTTGTAAGGTGGCAGATTTCCTTTCTTGTTCTTGCGCCTCTTCCAACCTCAAGTATTGGCTCGTCTTTCGATTGAAGTCCTTCCTAGTAGTAGGTCGTTTCATTTTGATCCACTTTCTGAATTCAGTGTCGGGATGGATCGCGCAGACCAAAGCCATGAAAACCATATCATTATTTGGGTTGCTTACTTCAGTTACTACAGTGTTGAACCGATTCATGAAAGATTTCAAAGATTCGTTCCGTCCTTGGACCAAACCGGACAAGGACATCACATCTTTGGGTTGCGTTATGTGAAGTCTGAATTGATCAAGGAACCTTGTTGCTAGTTGATCGAAAGTGGAGATGGATCTTGGCGGAAGCCCAGTGAACCATATGGATGCGATTCCCTCCAGAAAAATCGAGAAACATCTACATCGAACAACATCTGAAGCATTCGCTCCATCCATGTAACAACTATACTTATATAAGTGGGGTTTCGAGTCTCTCGTTCCGTCATAAGATGGAATAGTTGGCATAGTGAACTTCTCGAGATCCGCTCATTCAAAATCTCATTAGTAAAGGAGTGTGACTTGGAGAGGATCCCCATTCATTATCCCTTCTATCCTTACTCTCATCCATTAGTCTCTTGACCATGTCTGCAATATATCCCTCGAATGTCCGGTAATCTGGGGGATGGCTGTCAGTAACTACACCGAGTGCCTGGCTTTGCAAACGATCTCGGTGAGTGGGCTGAAGCTTAGGCTCTCCTATCTTCGAGAGAGCCACTCCCTCGGTGTTTTGTTAGCTTGTGGTTAGCTTGATTGGTGCAGTTTGGATTTCCTTGGCATTATTGAATGCATTGGTATTTCCTTCCAACTTGCTATCGTCAAGTTGCTCACCATCTTTTGAATCGGAGAGGTCTATGACTATATCCTCCTGTGGGGTCTTCACCCCTAGATTTAAGTTCACAGCCGGTTGCCCCGTGATTGGCGGAGTGCTTATGTTTCCTTCCATATTGATTCCCACAGTTCAACCTATCACTCCTTACTACGGCTGCTTCCCGTTCCTTCTATTTAGGCCAGAAACGGAAGAATTTTCTTATTCTACGGCAGCCGCGGGCTTCATCATAGTTCTTAGAGCAACATGAGTCTGCAGAGTCAATAGGGCATTCAGTTTGTCCATTAAAGCTCTCTGACTGCTTTCCATCTTCTGATTAATCTCATCGACCATCTTATTCAATTCATCTCTAGTAACAACTTCGCATTGATTAGAGGATCCTGGCACCTAATCTCCTACGTTAGCGCCATTGACTTCGATTTGCTGATGATTCGTCTATTCTCCAATAATTACCGCCCCTATGGATCTTATAGAAGCAGTTCTATTTCTTCCTGGAGCCATTGATTTTTAGCAGCAGATTTTTCGAACAGAGATTAAGGATCTAACTTCTGAACCTATCTGATTCAAAGTAGATAGTTGGATCTAAGCCCTGAGTTGGCTTCTTAGTGAAAGTACCAAAATGTTAACCCCAAAAATGGATCAATACCCTTGGTTAAGTGTGAAAGCACCAACCCTGTTGATCAAGGCAAATAAAATAGAAACAAGAGATAATAACTTGCAAATAAAGTAAAGAGACAAGGGACTTTTATAGTGGTTCGGCTGTTAACGAACCCTACGTTCAGTTTATAATTTTTATTATTTGTTGACTGCAGTTACAAGTTGAATCTGATTATAATGCAGTTGAATTTTGTAAGTTAGATCGAGTCACCAGTGTTAGAGTTCACTAAAGAATCATAGTGAACTCTTTAGGTGACTGTTGTATGGGAGGAGAAGAGTGAAGAGTAGTTTCTGCAGAGTTTCAGCAGCCGGTATAGAAGATCCTCTTTATGTTGTAGGTAAAATTTTATTTATAGGGGTTGAAGAACTATTGGGCTAGGCCACTTTTGCCAGAAGCCTCTACATGATGCCACGAAGAAGTTTAGAGAGTTTCATGACGACACGAGCTAATCTGATGGATCGCTAGCGATAAGTTTCTAGGTTGCTAACGATCCAATTACTTGGGATACTTCTCCTTCATCCTTTTCGAAAATTTCATAGCAATGCAATATGATCCTATGGATCGTTAACGATCCATAGGGCATGGATCACTAGCGATCCATGTACTTAGTGGATTTTTGGACTTCTTCTTTTGGATTGCACTTGTTGTCTTATATAGGTGCTCTCTATGTAATTTCATAGCCAGTTGCCTTTGCTTTGATGATGATTCATACGCTGGTTGCATTGAATTGCTGATGGAATCAGACGAATGTTCACTTCTCGATCTAACTAGCTTGGAATTCCATCAAACCTAGCAATCATTACTAGAATACCTATTCGATCATGATACAAGAGGATTGGAGGATCTACGAGCGATCCTTATGGATCGCTAGCGATCCATATGAGATGGATCACTGGCTATCCATCAGCCTAGCATATTTTTGCCTTCTTTTTCCTTAACCTTCCTTGGTTGATTCTTCTAGTCCTTTTGATTGGTTCTTGAGTTGGACTGACTTGACGTGGATGTTCTGACTTCCTTTGTATTCTGTTGGGCGAAAACCCGGATACATGGACTTTTTTGTAACAACATCAGAAATATGGACCTTATGTGCAAATCCCATATCCAACAATCCTCCACTAACATATAAATGGTGTAGTAGTTTATAATTAACAAGACTTGAAATGAGTAGCTTTAACAGTTATACCTAATGCATATAGGTTTTGTCTGTGGTATCTATGTATTTATTACTATAATTAACGTGATTACAAAGATCCTGTGTCCCAAATGATGTGTTCTCCCTTTCCTCCCCTTAATATCCTGTGTCCCAAATGAGTAGCTGAAGGACATCAAATTTTATTTTTAGATTGAAGGACAATGTTAATTATTATACCTTAATATACCGTATCCTAAACATGATGATAACTAACATTTGTCCTTCAGCTTGAAAATAAAACTTAATGTCCTTCAACCTAATTTTTATTTTGGGAAAATTTTTTAAAGGACAAATTAAAGTAAATAATACTCACAAGGACACGCACAAAAAGTTTTTACCGTAAGGACAAAGCCCAAAGCCCAGATACAATTTAAAACAAAACAAAGAATTTCGTTCGTCTTCCTCCTCCTTGCTTTCACTCAAAATTTGATGAAATTTTGCTCGAAAAAAAATGGCACCGCAAACCAGAAACAAATCTACATCTCTAACACAACCACAACAATCGACAGCCGACGAACAACAAGCACCACAATCGACAGTCGAAGAAAACCTAGCTACATCGGAAGTGGAGCAACAAAGTGAAATTCAAAATGTCGAATCACTTCCAACAGTAGATATTCAAAAAGAAAATGCAATCATAGAAGAGGAAAACCTACCTCTATTGGAAATGATAGGAAAGACAATAAAGGGAAAAAGCAAGTTAAAACTTAAAAAACCTACATCAGTAGAAGAGGAAAAGCAAAATAGAGAAAAAAGAACAAAAAAGGACATGAAAAAAATACGGCAATTGAAAGCAGACCAGAAATAAGAGAAAGTATACCAGAGAAGGTAACTGATACTATAAAATCAAGTATAACAAAGTTAGTATAATTTTATTTTAGTAACATTGAATTTTTTTGCATAGAATAAAGAAGAGAACATGCAGCAACAAATAGTTGCAGAGATAATAGTTGAAGTAAATATGCAAAAAAAAGAACAAAGAACAAAACGAAGAAATGAAAAAAGGTTCAAAAGAAAATACAAACATAAACTGAGGTAACTAAAATTACAAAATTATGAAACTAATACTAACAATTTCATATTGCTAAATGTAATCTAATATTATCAAAAATGTTAAACAGGAAAAAACTCAGAAAGAAGAAGGCAAAAAAGTTGCAGATGAAGAGTTAGAAGAAGAACAACTAAATTCGGTAAAATTAAAAGCATTATAACTTTATAACATGATAGATATTGCAAAAATAGTACTTGTATATCATTTGGTAAAAGAAAAGACCGATAATTACAATAAACTGATACCTACTTACAACAAATAATAGTCAGTATCATTTAGTGTAAATCGTTTGGTAAAATAATAGTCAATATCATTTAGTTGCAATATGATACTTACAAAAAATTGATACCTACTTACAAAAAAATGATACCTACTTGAAAAAAAATGATACATACTTACAGAAACTGATACCTACTTAGTACAAACTGATACCTAGTTACTGCAAACTTAAAATCGTTACATATTACACTGAAGATATTTCACTACAGCTAATACCCAACCTATTGTTACGTTTCAACATAATTTGTTTCACAAATTACTTATTGTCTTTATTTTGAAATAATAGGATGATGATGATTTTGTTAATCCACATCCAAAACGCATTAAAGGCAGATCACGAACGGATCTGCAGAAAGTATCAAAATCCGAAGACAAAAAGCATGAAACTGCTTATAGATGTGGATTGCAAGCAGTATTCAAAACGGTGAAAATGATAAAACAAAAAAATGGTCTATCCAAAATGCAGATGGACATATTGAAGAGCACTCCTTTCTACAATTTCTTTAGAGTTTTTTATGAAGAAAAAATTCTGATGAAAGAATGTAAAAAAATATCAACACAATTTGGATGCTTTATACCAACACAATTTGAATCATAACAAAATTATTGAAAAATATTATCTCTCAATCATAAACATTTAGTTCAGAATAAAGAGTTATTACAGAAAGAAAATTGATACCTACATAAAAGAAACCGATACCTACAGAAACAAAACTGATACCTACATAAAAGAAACAGATACCTACAGAAACAAAACTGATACCTACAAAAACAAAACTGATACCTACATAATAAAAATAAAACAAAATATTTAGCAAATATATATTAAAGTCTACAAACACAAAAATCCATACAGAAATTGATACTAAGTGTGCTAGTAAAACTGTTAAATATTTTAATTCAAAGCATACTATATGCTTGTACCATTATCTCTGAAATTCAATGTTTTGTATTAATTATAAACCGATAATACAACTTATGCAAACTGATACTAACATTACATTTTGGTTTCAACAGGCTTGATTGTGGAATATTTGTAATGATATTCATCATTTCACTGAACAAAACCAGAATACCAATAAAACTTGAAAAGAAGGAAATATTATCCACAAGAGCAAAGATTGTACATGCAATATTGACAGATGATGAACATTGCTGGAGTCTGTCTAAATACATGTCAAGCTTAGAAGAAGAAAGAAAAGGAAAGAACTGAATTCACATTGTGTTGTTTCACAATTAAATTTGGTACTTGTAAAGTCATGTAATTCTGTTGAAATTTGTACTTGTGAAGTAATGATGTTCTGTTGCAATTTGGTACTTATGAAGTAATGATGTTCTGTTCTAAAAACAATGCTGCTCTTACTTATAAAAACAATATTGATCTCCTGGAATGATATGTTGTGGTTGGTGTTCTTTTCTTTTCCTGTAGTTTATATTATAACAAGATTGTATAGTGTAAGTTCTATCATGCAACTATGGATCCCACATAATATTATTAGTTTTATGATGCAACTATCAGTTGTATAATGATATTATCAAATTTCAATACAAAACAGTAACTGAGTATCAGTTCTTATGACTAATAGTATCAGTTTTGCTAAAATTGACACTCAACATACTTTATGAAACAACAATTAGTGCTGATGTTAGTTTTTGCTAACACTAGATATCATTCTAGTTATTTATTGGTACTGGTGTCAATTCTAGCATGTATTATAATACACGAAATTGATACTAAAAACAAACCAAAACTGATACTAAAGTCGTTTATATCCAATCAAACAAACATTATCTCCAACCAAGCTAACTGATACTGATACTATATAAACTGATACCAAAACTTGTAAAAACTGATACTTGTAAAAACTTATAAAAACCGGTACTGTAAAAACTAATACTGTAAAAACTAATACTATAAAAACCGATAATGATACCAAAACTTGTAAAAACTAACACCAGAATTGATATTGTAGAAACATATAACTTATACTAAAACTGATACTATCACTTATACTAAATACCTGAAATTAAAATCAATTTGATAATATGCTATACTGAATACAAATTAATACCAAAAGGTTCAATTACAATAAACCACCAAAACAAGTCACACATCCACTTATTAATCTGAACAAATTCAAAATGTAAAATCAAATCATATCCTCTTCGAAGCTTGACAATTCCGTTTATTATGACTAAACTGCTTGCACTCACCACATCTGTTTTGCTCGTTCTGAAAATATGAAAATCCTCCTTTGCGCTTGATTGATGGTCTACCAGCGCCACGTTTCTCCTTTGGTGGCTTGATATCTCATTCTTCAAATCATACAAAGAGCAATCGATAGACAATCAAGTGCTAAAAGTGTTATTATTCAACACAAACAGACAAAGAAGACTGTTATCGCCACTGCCAAAAAAAAACATTAGTAAAAATATGTTCAATTTAGAACATTAGTTTTTCCATTTCAGAAAACTGATACCTACCGTATACAAAACCGATACCTAGTTACCGATAATCAAAAAAATTGATACTAAGAAAAAATAAAATGATACCAGGAAACTGAACCTAAGATATGATACTTTTCCACTCTATCACAACCTTATATACAACCCAATCAATGATACTTTTCCAATCATCCTAACATTAATGCAAGATAATGCAAGATAAATTAAATGTAAAGCATATTAGAATACAACATTGCATAAAGAAATAAATATAAAAAAACCTGCTGCTGCTTTCAAAAGTTGCCATAGAAGAATGAACAAGCAATCAAAAAAATAATGCTGCATGTAATTTGTGAAAACGAATACAATTAAAATCACAAACATTTTTTTTAACTCTGTTGGAAAAAGAACAAAAACTAGAATAATACAAGCATACCTAGTCAATACAATTTGAAGAAAAATGAGATCACAGTAGAAATATGAAAAGAACGAGATCGACAACTGCGCATGAGAAAAATTTGATCGATGAACTAGAATTTTCTGAAGAACGATATTCAAATGACCGAACGAGGTTGATCGATATTTTGTGAAACGACCCGAAATTTCGATCGCGAAAATTCCAGATAGTTAGGAAAAGAAGAAAGAGATAGAAGAAGAAGAAACAGAAACACAGAACTGATTCTCACAAAACGCAGCAGATCAAAATATAATATCAAATAATAACAGTTATACAAAAGAATACTATATCTGTAAATTTCATTTTAATACATCAGAGTTACACTCATACACAAACACTGGACATATACAAATCGCATGTCTCAGATAAACAGAAATAATATCACAGCGGAAACACTCCATACGTTCCTGTCATCCAGCTCGTCTCCTGAGCTCCAGAACGTCCTTACCTGAAAATCTGTAATACTCGGTCTGACTCGAGCATTACATCAAAGTAACACCCGGGTCAGGCTGGAAACCAACGTGAGTAAACCCATATAACATGAAATACTAAATTCAAACCATAAAGAAAACCCGGGTAACTCGTACTTCACTACGAGTTCATTACTTGTTATGCTCAACACTTACTTCCACAATCAATCCCTAAGTACCTTTATTTAGTTTTAAATAGTCCAGTCATTTAAATTATTCCATTTTAGCCTGTTGATTTCATAAGTCAACCCATAAAGGATCATTGTATGTTACCAATCGAAGTGGGTTCGGGTATTACTAATACCCAATCCCGGTTTCTTCGAATACAATATCATCTTAACCCAAGTTATTCAAATGAAATATGATTCAAACTTGAAATACAGGGTGTCACTATTTTAACCCAACATTATCACATAACATCACACATCACATACCAGAGATATCAACTAATCTAAGGCACACAATACCATTTTATCATTCATAAGCAAGATAAATTAACCATACCATCTCTAATTAATTTAATTAACTACTATCGAATTAAATAAATTACTTTAAATTACTTCTAATCCTGCTTATTAATTGATTACAAACCAATTAATTGATTACAAACCAATTAATTGATCATCCAATAATCATCCATCTAATTAATCCTCCTTGATAATCACAATTCTGTTCCTTGTTCATGTTAGTTACCCACTTTAAGATCATGTCTCATTGATTGATATGTGATCATTGTTCGAGTGTGTATATTTCTTGTGTATATATATATATGAACTTGATAATCTTACAAACATCTTAAATTGACGATTATTAAGATCACCTACATACATAGTCAAGTGTGTATATTTGTTGTACAGAAAGTAAAATGATTGAACGATGCATGGAACGAGGAATATGAGATGTTGCTGAACAACAAACTTGACAAAGTATACATATCATACATTGATAATCAAACTTCGATTCATATGCATGTAAAAGCTTAATTAAGATGTTATGGAGAACTACCATACATAAATACACATACACATACATACATACATACATACATACATATATATATATATATAACATGGATTATGTATCTTTAGTTCATTCTTCACTGTTTGTTGTACGAGTAAACATGAAAATAGAGAATGTATGTTACCTAAAGTGTCTTCGACTTTGAAATCTCTCTGCTCAGCCCAGGCCATGCAGTCATCAACTATGTCCTCCGTCCCATGAGCCAAAGATGGAAGAGCGATGAGGAAGATTGCAAGGAAGTTGGTTCTTATGGAGTATATCGTATATGTAAACCCCTTTATTAGACATTTCACTTCTAATCAAGACCTTGCCATCTACAATCCCAACCACATATGGATATTCATGTCTACCCAATAAATAGCCTGGTTCTTTTTCAACCATTGATTCCAAATTTGCATGAAACACAATATTCCAAACACAACCACCATTGTTTTCCTTCAATCTCCATCCATACAGATACTTCCTCTGCCAGCAGTAGTGTAGCATATAAAGCTTACCATTCTCTTCACTCAAACTGAAACTACAATCCCAGTCGCAAAATTGATAATCGCAGTGGCCAACTTCATTCTGAAGAACCGAAGTCACCGTTTCAAACTTATCTTCCTTCATATCCAGTTTCAGCAAATCAAAAGCCAGTGACTTGCTTATATTCAATGATAATGGCAACAAACGGTTCATCATCCAGTAAATAGCTCCATTTACGAAAACTGGTTTATCAAAATCAAGCATATGAGGAATCCCTCCGATGATATTCCAATCGCCTTTGAACAGAACACCTGTTTTAAGAATCTCACAATGGTAGGAAGAAGTCTTGTGGTTAGAATAGATTCTAATGAATTTGTACAAGCCAGTGGATGGATCGAATCCTAAAGTAATCTGGTCATAGTAGATTCCCTTTATCTTTCTTTTTGTGTATTTTGATGTTTCCAATGTGATAAGATTCATCAAGTAGAAATTGTTGGTTGTTTTGTTTCCGTAAGCACACGCTAATCCATTAACCATGTTGGACAATTTATAGTTCAGCGTGCCTCCAAGGTTAAGCTTGTGAATGCTAGTTACCATGTTTCCATCTTCATCAAAATTGAAATGTGTAAGCTTTCCAGAATCTATGGTGGTTGAAAGTTGAACGCTCATCAATGAACTTTTGGAATGTGCATTCAAAATAAAGGATCGAATAATGGCGCACCATTGTTTGGAAATAGTTTGGAGTCTAGCGATGGAGGTAGATGGAAGTCGGTTTAATATGTTTTCCACTATCTTAATAGGAAAATACATCTGCGGATAACAGTCAAACTTTCAGCATATATATCATCAGGCTTAATAATTGAGATGTCAATAAGAGGTGCAAAAGTGAAATGCCAACCATGGAAATAAAAAGAGTTGTATTATGATTACGACGAGTAGTAATTCTTCTAAATTTAAGGATGATGCCTGATTTAACAAAATATATAAGAAAACAACATATATAAATATAAAGTTATATGTATGCAGTAATAACCAACATACCTCTCGTTTTGGCATTTTGTTACTCAAATTGTGGGATAGTTCCATGATGTATATACCTACATAATGGAAATATTAGCTAACGAGGTAACTGATAATGACTTCAAGCATAAACATTCAGTGAAATTCATTGATTTAATCAGGTAAATATAATTATGAGAATCAACTATGTGAGAATATATAGAAAGCTAGAATGACCACACCAAGAAAACATATAAATTGACATATTAGAATTCATAATTAGCATTCAAATGAATTTGAATAGAACGAATACAATCAAAACCATACAACATAAGGGTACATGAAGTATAAAACTAATGCCTGTTTTCTTTTCATTTGCCTATTAATGCATCTTATGGATCACATGACTCTTCCAAGCTTTGCAATGAGTTCTGCCTATTTAATTGTGTCAAATTGATTTTCAATCCAACAAAAACTAGAACTACTTTCTTGCTATTTTAGGAAAAACTTCTTGCCATGTTTTACCTATTAAAAATGGGTATACAAAAAAAATATAAGTGAACATCACCTCACTCATGTTATAATATCGATGAAAATAGTGTAGTGTTTAGTTACATTGGTTATCATAAAATTCAGTATGTTAATAAATATCAATATCATCTCAAGTTTATTTTTTATTCAAACTTCAAAAATTAGATTGTACAGTAACTTCCCTGTGCAGAGGTTGAAATTTATTCATTTATTTAGTTCAATATTTCAAAGATTCGAACTCAAAACCTTATTATCAAGTATCTTAGCACTACAATCTTTATTTATTTACTTTTTCATACCACTGTTGTCTGCAATAATATTATGAACACATGTTTTCAAAGTAGATATAACTCATAATTATCCAAATTATTATGATCTTAGAAGTCAGAGCAAACCAAATTTTCAGAGACCTAAAATCAATAAAATGGTTTAACTATTTTTACAAAATTTGTTGTTCTGATAGCAGATAATTTATGAAATTAGCATTTTTTGGATGTTGTTTATTCAAATAAAAAATGGTCTAAAATTTTGAATTAGAAAATCATTGATAACGATGCACAAAATTAGAACCATATAGACTACTGTGATTGGCGAAAAACTGTAGATTTATTTTGCTCCTAACAGTTGATTATAAAGAGCCATTTTAAAACCTCAGTTTTGATAAAATAAAAAAAAACTCTGCCTTATAAGAAACCTTGCCTTCTAGAGTAATTATTCCGTATTTTTATGGAAGCTAACTAGAGCTAAATAGGGTTTCCCCTTAAAACAAAAGATTTCTAGTACCACTAGGGTTTACCTGACAGTCAGTTGTCGGTCTACCTGACAAAGTGTCGTCCATCGCCACGAGACGTCTTTCCTTTAGACCAAAATTATGAATCTACCCCTCTTTCCAGAACAATCTTCAATCTCTGTTCAGAAAAACGCCCAAACGCACACCCACTTCCTCCACGTCAGCGCCGGAACCCAACGACTGGAAGCTGGTCGCGCACGATCTCTCACTGAAGTTTCTCCACGTCAGCCGCCACCTTATACTTCTGCCTATTCCTTCCTCCTTCTCCAATTCTCCTAACCGCAAAAGGAACTCCATTACCCAAAAACACTTTATATAAAGCTTAGGGCTAGCGGAGGAATTGACTAATTTAGGGCTTGCGGAGAGGAGATCGACTTAGGGTTTCGCAGAAACGGGAGCAGGTCGACGGAGGAGTGAATCGATTAAGTAGAGAGTAGTCAATTAATGGAGGTGAGTAGTGCAACGATGGAGAAAACATGAGGCAAGACAAAATTTTATGAAGTGAGGAGGAAGAAAAGAAGCAAACTTGGGAAAGAGAGGGAAAAAACATGACGAATGTTTTATTCGCGGGGAAGGGCGCTAAATTTTGGCAGAAGGTAAAATACATGTATAAAATTAAAGTTTGAAATGACAATGGTTGCACTTACATTTCAACGCTACTAATAAGTGCAACTAAAAGCAAATTTTCTTGTAGTGATATTAACTACACAAAGTAATTAATCCCAAATCGCTTCCATTCTTCAATTAATTATAACCAGTAATTATTCTTCATTAACTACATTGAGTAATTTAACCAATCATCCAGTGAGTATCTTAAATCAATTAAACTTAATTAATTAACTTAAACTAATCACATTAAACTTAATTAATTACAATAAGTAATTAATCCCTTAATTACTTTCATTAAGTAATTATACTTAAACAATTTCCACAATTAATTATCTTTTATTAATTAATATAATTAATTATTAAAATTAATCACATTAATTAATTATTTATAATCTCAAGTTAATGATCTTCATTAACTATTAAAAATCCTTTATAAATATACTTTAACATTTCAAAGTTGTTTAAGACATTTAAATTTTAAAAACTTTAATCATTTAAAACTAGGATACAAATTAGATTTTGAATCCAGATTTAAAACTTAGTTTAAATCTTTTGCTTTCAAATTTTAAAATCATTTAAAATTTGAAACAGACAGGTTTTTTAAAAAAAAACTTGTAACACTAACATTACCTGAGCCACCCTTCAATTACTTCAAGCCAACACACTCATCACTTCGAGCTAAACACTTGAATTACTTGAGAAATACTCGAGTACAAATCCTCTGCTTCAACACAACATCACCAGAAAATAAGAATGCACTTAAAGTTGTTTTAAACATTTAAATTTTCATAAACTTTATTTATTTTAAAACCAGGATGCAAAAGTAAATTTGAATCCATATCTTAAAACTTTGATTTAAAACTCTGTTTAAATCTTGCTTTACATTTTATTCTCAGTTTAAAATTTAAACAGACAGGTTTTAAAAACCTGGCAACAAACAATTGACCTGAGCCTACACTAAAATACTTCGAGTCGAACACCCCATCACGCCGAGCAAAAACCCAAACGACTCGAGAAAAACCCCGAGTACCACTTTCCAGCTTCAACCCAACTTCACCAGAAAATCTCGATTGCACCGTGCACATGCACCAGAGATTCCACTACCTCCGACCATCCATGAGGATCCCCACATGTCGACGATTATCTCTACACCAGAATCCAACCACTCGAACATCGAAACCAACTCGAAATCAAAATCGAGCCTTAAAGCCCAAAACTGGAACAACATCAAAACCTGGAACCATCTCGTACTCGAGACTCCGACCACCAGAGAGGCTAAATTTCCGACCAAGCCTTCGCCAATACCCAATCTTACATTCCCAAAAATATGGTAGCACTCGGTCCACCAGAGACATCACCCCGATCATCTATGTCCAACCTATTCAAACTAGGTTTAAAAACAAAATCGACCCTCTGTCGTCGCCACAGTGCTTTGATCATCACCCAGATATTTTTCCTAAACCCTCCGACCATCCCTGCATCTCCAGTGAGAATCTCAACTACCCAGATCAACTAGATCGCCAGAGGCAACCCAAATCTCCCAATACTGATCAACTTGAACTGCACATTCAACCTTAATCTAAAAATTATGATTTTAGTTTTAAAAATCATGTTTCTGGATGAAGTTCTAGATTACAAGCCTGAATCAATGAATTTGAATGTTTGAAATTTACTCAAACCCAAACTTTCCCGTTTATTTTGATTTCCAGAACAATTTCAATTTATTTAAACTTGAATAAATTTTTATACTTTACTTTATCATATAACAAACAAAATTTATTTAAATCCTAAGTCTTAACAGCAATCAGATCAAGAGACAATGAATTTTGATCAAAACTTGAGCTCGATCTGGAAACAGATATGTCTCAGAAAAAACAAACATGCAAACTCGTCCATACATTCATATATATATATATATATATATATATATACAGAAATGCATTTATATTTATACACACAAACATACTTATCAACATGCAACAGATTTATACTTAAGTTTTTTTCTTTAAATTAAATGTTACTCACAGGTATAAAGAAAGAAGAACTGGGTTGGTTTACTCACCTGTTCAACTTAAAAACAGAGAACAATATTGATTTGCTCTGGAACTAGATGTTGATCTAGAAACTGGAAGCTTAAAACTTTGAATTTGCTTGAATTTGTTGAGCTGATCTTGCCTAGCTTGCCTCAAGTTTGGAACAATTCGAAAGTATTGATTGTTGAATTTCTTTGATTTTTTTCTGGTTCATGATACAGGCTTTTGCTATTGATCTGTTTTCTTTGTTTTACTTAGCTTGTTCTCGAATCCAGGCAGAATGAAGAAGTATAGAGCAAAGCACAGATATTTTTATAAAGGGAATGGGCTGTAGCTTCCTGTGTACACCAACTCATTTTTTTGTTTTTTTGTTTGCTGATTTGATTTCTATCTTGACATTGATTTATTATGTTGATTTAATATTTAGTACGTTTGAATTTGATGTATTGTATGCTATAATTTAATGCTTGTCTCCGTATGTGTTTACAAGAATTTTTATATGAATTTTATATATGTATATGTATCTTTTCGTGTATATGTTTATACCCTTCCATATTTACAAATACAATATGCTTCTCCACTTATGTATACATATATATGTATTATTATTTTATCGTATTTACATTTATGCCTTCCTATATATATTTTACTTTATTATGTTTACCTTTTTATTTTATATATGAATATACACATGTTTAAACACATATGTATAAATATTTATCTTTTTTCCACAAGCATTGTTGTCATAATATGTATACATACTTTGATGTTTTTCATATATCTTTTATATACATTACTTATGTACATTTTGATATTACATATATATTTATTCATGCCTTTTCAAACTTCCTTATATTTTTACTTCATATGAGTATAGATACACATATATATTATTTGTATACTTATATATATACTATCAATTGCCATAAACTTGTATAGATCTATTTATATATTTATGGATGTTTTATCTCAGTTTTAAATAGTGGAGTGTACATATACATTTATAAGATTTATTTCTAAAAGCTTCATCATATTTTATCTTTTTCTGAAATTCTATAATTCAATATCTAATATGGCTTTAAAATTAACATGTATATCCCGCTATTTTAGATATCAGACATTCATTTGTTTGATCTATTAATATCCCCATAATTTGAACCAGTTAATTACCCAATCATCTGACGTTAAAAAAATCCGGGTCGTCACATTTTGATTGCGAGAGAGATATTGGATCGTGACAGAAAAAATTTTATTGAAAGGAAGAAGAAGAAGCAACGTGCGAAAGTGGGCTGGAAGGAAAATACGTTAATTTGTTCTTTAGAGAAAATTATTAGTGGACTGTCCTACATTCAAAAAAGCCCTAAAAATTGTCCTTGAGGAAAATTTCTTGTTTTTATTTAGGGGGAATTAATTTAAAGGATAAAAATTTGTATATTTTTAGCCTCAAGGACACGACCTCAATATTTTAACCACAAGGACAAACATTCTCCTAAAAATTATTCATAAGGACAAACATTCTTCCAAAATTATTCATAAGGACAAACATTCTTCCAAAACTGCTACCGAACTAAAAACTGATACCTAAAAACTACTACCTATAACTACAAACTGATACCTAAAAACTGCTATCAATAACTAAAAACTGATATCTAAAGAAAGTTGTCCTTCAGGTTAAAATACTAAAGGTCTGTCCTTGAGGCTAAAATGCTGAGAAATTTTGTCCTTGACAATAATTTCCTGTTTTTATTTATTGTCATTTTCTCTAATTGCCTCTTATTTCAAAGCGTTTATTAATAATATGAATAATTTCAAAAGGTTAGAGCAAAAGATTGCGCTTCTATTTCAATTATTAATAAAGGTTATATGTAACAATTATATTTGTGTGTGTGTGTATGTCTGTTAGTATATACATTTTGGCACGTGCAATGCACGTGCATATAAGCTCTTTATTAAATTATTAAATTTGAAAGTTCTATGTAGTTTGATAAAAATAAACTGAAAAACATAAAGAAAAATGTAATTTTTTTGTTGGAATAGGGTTCGAACTTGTAACATTGTTTATGTTTAAAATTTCCATTTGAAAATAGATGTTAATATTTGTTCACGGTGAGATCCAAATTCATGACCTCTTGTTTGCATGGAAGGACATTTTAGAAATTTCATGGTTGGACCAAAAAATTGTGTTTTTATTTTAACTATTAATAAAGAAGATTAATAAAGATTTATAGATTGGTTGATTTATCTAGGAAGATCTTGCATTACCTATTCTAATGCAGCCATATATATTTGACTCGTTCTCCGAAGTCTGATTATAATTACATTTGAATGTCTAAAGCAATTGTAGGGAGATTTTATCCCCTAATTATTGGTAAGATTATATGAAATAATAATTTATTATTCTAAAAGGTATATATAGGAGTATTTTGGGAAAGTTCACGGTCGGACCAAAAGATTGCGTTCCAAGCCAACTATTAATAAAGATTAGTATTTTTGAATTTTAAGTAGTAAAGTGATATTTTTGTTTTGACGTAAAATTAAATTTTACCTTCAATATACATGCATAAATGAATATGTGTATGTATATATTTTTTAATTATAAAATATCAAGTTCAAATGTGATATTATAAAATCAGTGAGAATTAAAATTTAAATCATAAGTCTCATTTGTAAAAAATAATAAAGGAGAATATCAATCAATTTCAATTCATCAAAATAAATGGTTGAATTGAGCTTCATATTTCATGAGCCATTATAGTAATTGCGGAAATAGTGGGAGTGTGCCTTATAACATTTATTACTGAATGCATCAAATAATGAAGGTAGCCTTCATATATGACAAGTATTATTTATGAAATAATAACTGTTTTCGTATCGATTGAAATTAGATGAAACTTTATTTTAATATGAATGTTAATTATAAAATAAATCTATTATGGTAATGGTATTTTTTTTCCACAACTGTGATAATGCATTAGTACCCTAAAATATAGGGGTGTCAAATTTTTTAGCAAATGCAATAGTAATTTAGCATAATTTATCAAATGTGACTATTGGATTCAAAAATGTGACCAAGGCTTGATTATTGATGTAACAACCCTGTTAATAATTTTCTTGATTAATAAGTTTAATTAGGATTTTAAAGATTTAATTGAATAATTAAATCTTTGTTTTGGATAGTTGATTTAAATATTAAAAGAAACAATTTCTATCCTATTCTTAAAAGAGTTTTAATTAAAAATTTGTAATGTTATTATCAAATATAATTAGAATTTAAATTGAAATTTTCTCACATTTGATTATTGGATTTTGTCTTAGGCTAAATTATTTTAAACTAAATGGGAATATGGTTTGGGCCTTGTGCCTTTTTGAAGCCCATTAGAAAATCTAGCTAAGCAAAAATCAGTATATAGCAAAAAGAAATGCTCACCTTGCTATCTGGATTCATAAGCAATTTCGTTCCAGCAAGCATAGGATTAGCCAAAACGAAAGAACCAAAGCCCTAAATTATCAAATCATATAGCTTAGCAAATTGCGGCAACGAAGGGAATCCCGTGCAAGGCAACGCAACTTCGACGTAGGGTTCGAGCACTCGAACGTAGCCTCGAGCTGTTCTTCAACTGTGGCTGAAGAGGAGTTGGCGCGCTCTTAGAGGCGGTTGCATTCAGATGATGCTAAGTTGGTCGTCAGGTAGTGGCGCAATCGATTTACGCTGCTGTTTTGGGATTTAAGGTGAGTTAAATCTCACAATTTCTATCTCTAACCTTTTGATTTCCTATTTTGGATTGATATAAAGAACGATTATGGAATTGGGTGATTTTATGTTTGTTACTATGACATATGAAATTAGTGTTTCTCCGACAGTCAATTGGTTACTGTAAATTAATCTGCTGTTAAATTGGAGTGTTTTTCTGTTGCTTGCTTTCGTGCGTTCCCAACACCCTGCTGTTTGTACGCATCTTGCTAGCTTCATTTTATTTTTGTCTGCCTATTGTCTTCTTCATGCGTCCCTGCCCTTTTGAATTTGCATGTAGCTTGCACTTATGCCTTACTTTCGTTTTGACCTTAAACTTGGAAATGGACATGCGTACATGGCCTGATGCCATTTGGTTTCTTTGTTTAAAATGTTTTTCGTCCCTATGCAAATCTTTTTCGGTCCCTGTCATTTTCATTTTGTTAGCTTGTCTTCCCTATGGTTTTTGTAGGTTTCTAGTTGATATGTTGCAATGCATTTTTATTGTTTTACAGCTATTAACTTGTTAGATATGTTATATGAATAATACTTAGTAAATTGTTTGGTAAACTTAATGAATTCTTTTGTTATGAACAGCCCACTGGTATGTATATAGTATACTTTGTTCAGTTCGGAGTTTCAACCCAGTATGGTAATAGATATAACTTAAATTGTTTTTGTCTGTTTATATTTAACAAATAAGTTGTATTATGGATTTTAAGGGAGGTCTATATATATATATAAATATGTTTAAGTAGAATAGTGTATATATATTGCAACAGAGACCCCAACATTATAGTAGTCTTAGCCATCTAGCTAGTTATATAAATAATATGTGAATCAACAATAGTGCAAATAGACTGTATATGCATTGTTGACTTTGTACAAGTTTAAAGTAGAAATCTGACAACTTTTTGATGTAAAAGGACGGTTGCTATACATGTTTTTGTATGTGGCTATAATACCTTGGGGAATTTTCATATGAAGCCTGTCATCTTTATTTTATTGATGCTAGCTTTGTACATGGATAAGTTATCACCTTTTGGTCTCAAATTAATAACCTGACACATTTTTACATGCTTTGTTACACATATATTATAACTTACTATTCTTTATTTATGCTTATGCGTGTATAGCCTGACACCTTTTTCTTGCTTTTGGAAAAGCAAATTTGTCTTTGCATATTTATATATTAAAACTTTTATGGATGTTGTACATTATATGTACCTACTTTTAATAGCAACCTGTCACTTTTCTTTACATTATAGGCTAACTTTACATGTATTATGAACAATTAACGTATGTAAATTTCCAAACTTGCAAATGTCTTTTATTTTTATGAAGTTAGGCCATAATATACTTATATGTATACAATTCTTTCTTGATGAGATACAAATACATATAGACTAAGAGATTTTACAAAAGAAGATTGAAATTAGAATTACATATATAGTGCTTTTGGCTTACATGTGATTTTTATTTATAAACAATAAACTCAAAGTGATAAATGTTTTGAAAACCTTAATTCTATGATTTGGGGAGTACTAATAATCGTCTTAGTGTCATCGATTGATTTAAATGCTTTCGAATAACGCTTCGTCGATTATGGTATAACTCATTGAATAGAATGTTTGAGTGGAATTTACTAGCCCATTAACGAATACTCGAATTTCACCAGGTAGTATGGGATGTCTTGATTAAATTCTTGTGATCGTATTTGGGGAAGTACCTAACACTTTAGAGTTGTAATCTCTTTCGGTGTGCGACAAGTGGTTGCTAGATCCTTAAGAGAATATGGTTCAGGTTTTCCAGTGGTATCCGTAATAAGTGATATTTACTAGCTTTTAGTAAATACTTGAGTTTCACCATACGGTATGGGACGTATTGGTTAAATTCTAGTGATTACTGAAGGTGATAGTATTTGGCACTTTAGAGTTTACTCTCTTTTGGTGTGCGGCAAGTGGCTGCTAGATCCTTAAGAAGTTTATTCCTGGATTTCTTTTCGAACATAATAATTTAATAATATTAAATAAATGTGGATTTATCGAGTCATGGTTTCTACGATCACCTTGATCGGTATGGACTATCCTTGAGATCATTCTGTGATTTTGTGTTCCCGGTCTGAGTACGATCCTTGGTATCAGATCGGTTCGAGTGATACCAATTTGTTTGTTTGTTTGCCACGGGTTTTGAGTACAATCATTGCGATTGTTTTGGACGATCATTACGATCGGTTTGGATTAAGATCTCTTGGATTCTGGATATTTGGATTTTGTGACTATTTTATGTTCGTGAAATTAATATATATTTTCTTGTGTCTTGTGTTAGTGAAATAAACATGTGTTCTTGTGTCTTGTGATGGATGTTAAGTTAATTCTGTTATTCTATGTTTAATAGTTAATATGTGTCCGTACTTAAATGTATAATCATGTGCCTTGTGATGAACTCTAAGTTAAATTTATTCTCGTGATTTGTTATATCCTTGACATCTGTATTTAGTTATATATTGTTTATTTTTGTGTTATATTCTATTCTCACCCTATTGGATATTTAGAGATAGTCTGACCCGGGTGTTATTTTGCTCGGGTCAGGCCGAGACTTTTCAGGTTACAGGACAAGTTGACTTTTGGATGTTTGGGCTAGCAAGGAGATAAACACTTTTGACTTTTTAGTTTATCTCATTTAGGAAATTTGTGAATATATTTATAAGATGTACAATTGAGATTAGAGAATTGTTAAACTTGTATAACAATCAAGTTTGGTATTTCATTTTGTAAAATCAAAATTTGTATATGTGTAAGTTGAGATTTATTCCACTATGATCTGTGACTATTATTTATATGATATATTGTTCTGATTCTGAGAAATCGGTGTGTCTATTACTTTGTATTAATATTGTACACGTCAAATTCAGTTCAGATATTAAGTGAAAATGTATAAATGACGTGTCAATATTAGTATAAGGATATATTCACATTCGATCGCCCTTAACAAGCCGTATTCTCTGGATTAGCAGACGACATTACTTGTAATGTTCTTTGTTAAACTAGGCATCGCGGTGGGGTTGTTACAATTGATGTAATAAGTTTCATTATTGGAAGGTTAGTATTAAAATTATATTTTCTCTCATTGAGCTAACAATAAAAAATTTATCTTATTAAAGTGTTGTATTATTGATATTTGTAGGAACTTCCCTTGCGACGTAATTTAGATGTAATGCATGTTGAGAAAGATGTTGCTGTAAGCCTACAAGGCACGATGTTGCATGATAATAAATAGAAAGATGGAATTAATTCCAAAAAAGATTAGAGGATTGGGGGATTCAACAAAGTCTTTATGCACAACCTTGTGGGAATAGAATATATCTATCACCGACTCCATATACACTGAAAAAAATATTTTGAAAAAGATTCTATGATTTTAAAGGTCCTGATGGTTATTTCTTAAATTTTAAAAGATTTGTATCACTAGAAGATTGAAAAGTTAATGGTTAAAGTCTCATGATTATCATATTCTAATGCAGTAATTGTTATCTATTGCAGTTAGAGGATCACTACCAAAGAAAGTCGGAACAATAATAATTCGTTTACGTTCGTGTTGTAATAAAATATGCCAAAGTGTTCTTAAAAGAGTGAGGTTGCGACAACTTGATGATGAGATTATTGGAATTTTGTGTAAACTCGAAAGTTATTTTCCGCACTCCATTTTTGATATAATGGTACATTTGACAGTTCATTTTAGAAGAGAAGCGCAATTGTATGGTCCGGTTCATTTTCGTTGGATGTACCCATTTGAAAGTTATCTTGTAGAAGAATCAATGAGAATTTTTAGTGAATTTATAAAATGGAAAGCACAAATGGAGAAGAAAGAAGTCCGAAATGAAGATTATAAAAACAATGTGATACTCGAAGGACGTTCGAGTTTAAAACCGAAGACAATTACATTGTCATCTAGTGAAAAAGATATTGCACATTTGGCCATGCTTATGAATGGCTGTGGTGAACCATATTTAAGGTAAGTACATATTATATTTTGTTTATACACTTTTTAATGAATTTTTGACGTTGAATATAACTTAGTAAAATTATTTTAACATCAGTATGCATTTGGAGAAGTTACCGAATTTATATAAGCATTTGGGAAAAAAATGCGACATTATTTTGGAAAAAATATATAGATAATTTCTTAGATTGGATTTAAAAGAAGGTTAGTTTAATTTTAATTTATACTTTTGTTGATAATTTTTTTTTTTAAATTTAGGTATGATGATTTTTTGCAGATACCTATTCACTCGACAAATGATCAAATATTAAAATGAATTGCCTTTGGCTCGAGTAGTAATGCATTGCCCTATAAAGGATATATAATTAATGCACAACATTTTCACATAAAAGAAGTTCAAAGGAAAACTCAAAATTACGGGGTGACTTATGATGCGACTATCCTGTGTAAGGCAAGTGCAAAAGATATTTCTCAAAGAGTTGATGTGGTCGCTTATTATGGGATAGTGACTTAACTAATCTTGTTGAACTATCATGTTTTTTTATATTTCCGTATTTAAATGTCACTGGGTAAATATAGGAAACAGAGTGAATGTCGAAGATGGATTCACTCTTGTCAATTTAGAACAAAATCAAGCTTCATTTGTAAAAGATCCATATATTTGTTGGGGTAAATTCACACAAATGGCTGTAAATCAATCCAAACGCACACGGAAGCAATAAGATTGTGTTGTAGTGCAATAAAACAAACAATAAAAGAACAAAACTGTAAATAAAAAAAATAGTGAGTTCACGCACGGATTTATAGTGGTTCCACTATCGCGTGATAATGTATATCCACTTTGGGAGGAGAAGATTTATTACTTTCCAAACAAGATTTTTTTTATAAAATTAATAATGGAGGCTACAAAGAAGAATAAGAAATACAACTTGAGAGGATGATTCTAATCTAAAAAGAATGACTATCTTTATATAGATATTATTACTTAGGATTGAAGTAATCTATTCTAATATATATAAAAACAGAATATGTGATTATATAAATTCTTGCTTCTCATTCACTTTCGTTCAGAATCCTCTTCTCTTCTTAATTTGAGGGAAAATTTTCACATACCCCTATGATAATCATTTACCATTTCAAACTCCCGATTGAATTTCCATTATATGGTAATATAACTATAAAAACGTGTCCTTTCACTTTCTATTTCATCCATTCAGAAATATCTCCCACGTTTGTTTTCCAATTTTTCTTTCATTTCCTTTTCTTTTTAACCTAATATCATCTACTCTGATATATATTCCATTTTCATTTTCCTTTTTGACTTTCATTTTCTCCTCCTCTTTATCTAAAATAAAATATTAAATCTTATACTATCATTCATGGCATGCACAATAGTGTTGGGTATGTAATATATTTTTCCCTATTTTTTTTGTTTATAGGAATTAGAGTTGGCTTCTTTAGAAAGTTAATATGTAAATTACAATATTGCTTAGTTTCCAACCAGTGGTCAAGTTAAAGATATCGTTTTTCCATCTTTCCTTCGTGGTAGGTAACATGTTCATGGAAATGTCATAGTAAAGAAATTAAAAGGGATTTTGATTCAACATTCATGGTAATTTCAGTACACATAATTTTGATTTATACTAGATTTATTACATTTTGCACTATTTAATTGTGTTGTATCTATATTATTAGTTTTTTTATCAAGGAATCGCTGTCAAGTCCCTGGAATTGAAAGATGATGTAAGAAAAGTCCCTCACGAATAAGTTATGAAAATTTGGTCCCTATTTTTAGATTTGGGATAATTTATACCGCTTTTGCCCCTGAAAAGAATGCTAAGTCGATTTTCTAAAAGATGACAGTTTGGTAAAAAATAACAAAATAGGGACCTAATTTACATGTGTTTATGAGCAGGGACTTTTTGTACGTGAGCTTTGAAAATAGGGACCTTTGGTCCAAAACCCCTTTCTAGTCTATTTATTTCTTCCTTTTACTTTCATTTCCTTATCTAGTCTATCTAAAATAAAATCTTTAATCCTTAAATAACATCATCGCCTATCTTTTTTTTACCTTTAAGTGGTCAAGTTAAAAGATATCATTCTTTCAAAAAAGTTATTGTAACTTTCTTTCTTTAATTGCAGGTGATATATTTGCTGAAATGCCAAAGTAAAGAAATTGGAAGAGATTTTGATTCAAAATCCATGGTAATTTCAATACACATAAATTTGGTTTATATTAGAATTTATTATATTTTTTTATCTATTCAATTATGTTGTATCTATATTATTAATTTTTACCTCAATTCATTTCTCTCTTTTACTTTCATTTCCTCATCTTCTCTATTCAAAATAAAATATTTCATTATTAAATAATATCATCTCCAACCCTTTTACCTTTATATCGAAGTGAAAGTTTACTCATTTTGTTGTCCGTTAACTTTGTAAATTTTTTGTCGTGGATCATAAATGGTGTAGAAAATGAAATCTCAACTGGATAAGTTAAAGTGACTTCTGTATAAGGTCCATTAATTTGTGTTTTCTTCTAGCTTTTTTTATGGTCATAAAATCCTCTCTTTCATCTTTCATAGCATGCACCACGGTTTTAGGTATGTAATATTCTATTTTGCTCTATATTCTTTTGGCTTATAGGAATTAGGGTTGACTTCTTAAGAATATTACTACGTAAAATAAAACATTGCCTCAAGTAAGTGATCATTTTTATAGAATCGTGATTAGAAAAAGCTAGATGAATGGTACATTCTTCCATAAAGTTAATGTGGTTGTTTTTCTTTAGTTACAGGTAATTTGGTCGTTAAAGTGTCAAAATAAGTAAATTCGAAGAGATTTTGATTCAGTTTTCATGGTAAGTCTAGTACACATGCTTTTAATTTATTTTAGAATTTATTACATTGTTATATCAATTCTTCACCAATTCTTATTTGTTATATTTTTGTATCTATTCATTTATTTTGTAGTATCTACACTATTCATTTGTGCCTCAATTCATTTTGTCCAGCTCTCAAGTATACATGATAGTTTTCATGGTTTAGAATAATATGGTTTGAACTTTCTATTCTTTGTTTTGATTGCTTTAGATATCCTTTTATATTGATGATCTCTATTTTATTATGTGAAGGATAACCTATTAGATGATACGTATACGTTGAAGCACACAGAGTTTACCACATAATTTATTTAACGATATTTTTTTTGATTTGTTGTTACATGAAGGTGAAAGCGTAAGTTCATGAATTGTAGTTTTTTTTTTGCAGATTAGATTTTTCTTAAATGCTACTAACAAACATATGATGATAAATATACTTAAGTAATCTCGTACAAAAAAATATAACTATTTTTTTTGATCATAATGACTTTATACAATATATGTTAACATCATCTTTCTATTATTTTTAACTTTTCAGATATTGCATACTATGCATGTTTATTAATTTTCAAGTATATGCTGCATAAGTTCAATATGGGTTTATCCTATGTTTAACATATAAATTTTAGTATGTACATAGTTTGCTACGGTGTTAGCATTTTAAATCTAAAATGGAGAAATTATGCTCTAAGTGAAATGATTTTCCAAATTTGTTTAAATTCCATCGTTTACATTATTATACATTTTGACATACAAAATAATAACTAAATTATAGAAATATCGCAGTAGCTTGCAAAACATTTACAATAATACATGAATTTCATTAAAGATAACAATTAGATAAAATGGTGTAAGCAAACATAATCAATGAAATGAGCTATTAGAAAAGATTATTTTTATTGGAGTAATTTATTATAGTTGCCTATATTATGATACAGAATAAAGAATTTTATAAAATAAGCATCTACATATGCATAGAGTTAGCAAATATTGAAATGAAAGTAGGAGTGTTGTGTAGTAAAATAATGATTTTTTTTAAAATGTAAGAAATAGACAAAGTAAACATGTTTTATTGTGAACTAAAGTCTATAGAAACTACGGTTTACTTAAAAATATATTATACATTTTTTCACAAAAATCATAGACAAAACTTGCATTTGAATTATGTGCATTAAATACCTTCATTACTTTCCATAATAATCTTTGTAATAATTTACTTAATAAAAACACCTACCATATCTCTCATCCTTCATCGAACCAATATGATTTAATACCTAACTTAATATTTAAAAATATTTTTCATTTAATTTCGATTTTTTAATTCAATAATTTCTCATTTTCACCTTTATCTTTTTTTTCCTGGCTGCAAACATTTATCATAAGTTTTCATTGGAAATCCAACCAGAAATTGAAATTAATATTTCTTTTTGTTAGAACCTCTTTTGTTGGATGTTAATGACAACAGCTATACAATTATGCCAAAGAACCTCTAAACTAACTTGTAGGTACATGAGTATCAAAAAGAGAAACAAGTAAACAAATTGAAGACAAAGTATATGCATGGAGATACAAAAAGAGATACAATAATGAAGTCAAGACGACGATGGCAAACAAAATTATATTAGTCATAGTATTTTGTGTCTAAAAGTAAATGATTGTTAAAATATTTTTAAAATTGTATAAACACACATACACACAATCGAAATATTTTATAAAATTAATGCAAGTTTTCAAAAATGCATGAAGCACGACTCGAACTCGGGTCAGTGGTGCACTCATATTTTAAATGACAATCAAGCTTTCAAAAAATGCATAGAGCAAGACTCGAATCCGGGTCACTAGCTTAGAAAGCAAGTGCTCTAACCAATTGAGTTAAGATAACTTTTATTTTTAAACAGAATTCAGTCGACTAACTTGGTATATTCAGTCGACTGAATCTGTGTTCTTTGAACTATGTTCACTAACACTGGTCAGTCAACCGAATTATTCAATTCAGTCAACTAACCATGTTAGTCGACTGAAACTGCTATTTTTTGTACTATTTTCTTTCGGGAAATTTTTTACTATCATTTGGTCGACCGAATTACTTTGTCTAGTTTACAAAATGTCGCAACTGTCATTTTTATTTTAAAATACTGAAGGGATCCTTTTCTTCATGAAGAGTCATTTCTCCTCGTTAATAGTTGCAACTCTTCTAATGGTTATTACTCTTCACAAAATAGTTGCAACAATTCATTCTTTATATCAAGCAATCTCCATTCTTGAATTTATAACTTAATCTACTACTTTCTATCTACAATCCTGTTTGAATTCACTGTTCATTCAAAATATTCAACTGCTTTTTGTTTGATCACTTGATCTTACAAATCTATTTCTATAGTGATCAATCTACTTCTATTTTCTTCATGAACACACATTATGCCATCAAAAAGAAAATTGTAGGAAGAGTGTACATATTAGCTCATTCGTGCTATTCAAAAGCATACACAGTTAGGTGTGTCAAAAGGGTAGAACTGAGTTGCATAAGGATTGCATAGAAATTGATCCAACTCTTTTGACATAATTTTTAATCCAACCCTTTTTAACCTTTTTTTAATGTGGGTTAACCCTTATGACCCATAAAGCAAATTTTTGTCAATTTTAATAATAAGCAATGCAGAATAGTGAGCATACACACAAAAATCAAAGAAGTTAGTAAATGAATCAAAGGAATACAGATAAAAATTGAATGTAGACATTATCCAAAGCAGACTTTTGAGATAACTTACAGGTTATCATTGCATCAAACATACATTATCATTACATCAAAGGAACAACAACGAACACCACATTATCCAAAACCCAAACAGACTTTTAATGAGCAAAAAAGTTCATATTGTTAACAGAGACAACAAAAATGAAGTTCCCGAACCATATTCCAAATGTAGTCCTCAAATATAATAGTCTGTCTAAACCATATCATCAATAAACATATAACCAATAAGCAAGTTCTAAAACATGTTCTTGAACCAAAACAGGTCCTAAACTTATCAAAAACAAAGTGAACATAGCCCTGAAAAATTGAGCACACTACAAATTGAAGGTTATTTCTTCACAATTCACAAGCATGTTCTTCTCCAAACCTGCATATAAAATAGTAGACTAAATTTATAGCAGCAACAACAAAACAATTTCAATTTGACCAAAAGACAGAAAATGAAAGATAACTATAAATCAAGTAGTGTACCTTTAACAATGCATCAATTAGCTAAAAGTGGAGTTAAAAATTAAGTAGCTTATTCATTATCAAGAACGGTAACATCTTCCGTAGGATCTTCGATTGTTGACATTATAGATGTTCCATACAACCAATCCCTTGAACAAAGTAACGCTTCAACAACATCCTCCTTAAGTGAACTGCGATAGTCATCTAAAACTCTACCACCAATACGAAATGCACTTTCAAAAGCGACGGTAGTAATTGGAACATCTAAAATATCTCTTGCCATGAGAGATAAAATTGGATATTTATATTGTTGCGATTTCCAAAATGAAAGAATATCCAATTGCATTTTACGATCGACTAACGCATCTTCCAAATAAGAATCAAGTTCGGACTTGTGAGGATTGCTAGCAAATTTAGAATAATCAAATCGATCCACCATATCTTCGCATTCTTGCGAGTAAGGACCCGTAAATGATTGTGTAGATTCCACGATTTCCACGACACATGTTTCAATGGACGATTCTTTTCTCACCCTTTCCCTATACTCATCATATAGTGCTTCCAACTTTTTTTTCACCCTTTCAAACTCTAAGCAATCGCCATACAGTGTGTTGTAAGAAAACCGAACGAAATTTGTTTTGTATCGCGGATCAAAGATGTAAGTAATGGAAAGTAACACACTAAATTCACTTCAATATTTATTAAAATTTTTGAGCATTTCACTTGCCATGTGAGACATAAAGTCATTCTCTTCCATGCACTTCTTCGAAGTAAAATGAACCAAGAAAATATTTGGAAAAAATAAGTTAGCCGTTGGGTAATTTGTGCCATAAAATAAGGAAGTGACATCGTAAAAAACTCCTAGAAAACGTGAAATTTTCTTTGCTTTGATCCATTCTTAGGATGTTGGAAAATAACTATAACCAGAATCAATAAGCTTAAGACGATAAAGCACTTGTTCATAATGTATTGCGCTTTTAAGCATTATAAAAGTTGAATTCCATCGAGTAGGAACATCCCGACGCAATCCTTTCCTAACTTCATTCAATGAAAGAGTGGTTATGCATTCGACGAAACTATTCTTTCTAGATTGAGAACCCTTGATATATTTAATACTCTCACGTATGTTACTTAAGAAAGAAACGACACATTTTAAACCATCCTGCACTATCAAATTTAGCACGTGGGCGGCACATCTGACATGCAAAAATTGTCCATCCGCAACCGTTGCTTTTCTATGACAAAGATGTGGTTTCAATAAATCAACGGATTTATCATTAGCAGATGCATTATCTAGAGTGCATGCAAATATTTTATCGACTACTTCCCAATCAACCAACATACTCGAAATTTTTTCAAATATAGCCGAGCCCGAGTGTGAAGGTACCATTAAACAAAAATTCAACAATTTCTTTTGTAGATTCCACTCATTATCAATAAAATGAGCGGTTAGAGTTATAAAACCATATGTATTTACTGAAGTCCATAAATCAGATGTTAAACTAACTCTTCCACTACATGATTTTATAAAATCCTTAAGTTTGACTCTTTCATTCTCATATACTTTCATAACATTGGAACACGAAGTGTTTCTTAAATAATGCTCCACTTGATTGTTTAAGTAGGAATGAATCTCACGAATACGGTCATATTAAACAAATTTGAAGGGTAAGTTATGTTGTATAATTGTTCTAGCCATCAAGTCTCTATATTTCTTTTGTTCGAAATCACTTCTTTGATTAACCTATATGCTTTTATCGATTAAGGGACACTTTTCTACATGATTCAGCAAATTTTTAGTCCCATAGGTACCACCCCATATATATTTTCTTTTACATTTTTTGCAAAAGCAAGTACGTTTCTGACCCTCAATAGTTTCATTTTTTTCGAAGTATTTCCAAACATCGGAATACGTACCCTTTTGTCGCTTATTTCTTGAAGAACTACCCACTGAATCTACATCTGCTGCCAACCCTGGCGTGTTTCTTAATTGAGTATCTTGGTCAACAATATCCATATTGTAAAAATATGTAAGTGCACATGTAAATTAAAATTATAGTTACAGTTAAATATAAAAAGGTTAAAGAAGTTACATGTAAAACAAGAACTCTTCTGAAAAAACATGTACAAGTAAAGTTTGGCAGGGTTAAAAGAATGTTGAATTTTGAAAAAGCATGTACATGTTGAATTAGATATCACAAGACATTTCATAAAAAGAGATATTTCAAAAAGCATGTACAAGTAAGGCTACCATGTATTAGTGCCCGTTTGCAGTAGCAATTCTAAATTTATATATATTAAAGTAAAGTTAGGCTACTATGTATTAAAAAATGTCAAGTCGGACTACGTAATAAAAGCATGTACAAAGTGAAAAGCATGTACAGACAGTAAATTAAGTATCATAGAAAAGTTACAAAATAAAAGCATCTACAAATTGAAAAGAAGGTACAAACAGTAAGAAAGTTTCATATATGTCCGTGTTTCAGTAAGCAAACAAGTTATAAAACAAGCAACTGTATTTAATTCAACACACCAAACACACTATACACACATGTTCTTTGTAGTGTCTCAATGCTGGCTTTTTTTTGAAGATTATCGTTTACAAGAGTTCTAGCTTACAATCGACCTCCCCAGAGCCCGCTATCGTGCGGAAGCCTCATGCACTAGGTTACACCTTTATATATTAGGCCATGTTGTATACAAACTCTAACATATCCCAGCCCATGTTTCATTTTTATATATTCTTATATAAGATATATAATTAGATATCCATAGGATTTGCCAACTCTGAATGTTGAATTTGTATCTACTATTTTTCTAAAGATTTTGATTCAAGTAGATCATCTTGGTCATCAATAAACTGCCAAGTGTAACTAACAATGGTTAGGAAAATTGTGATGTGTTATAATGAACTCCATTTACATGCAGTGATATGCAGGTACAGTTTTTGATAGCCTATTTGAAGTGAAAAGGTTCAAAATGGTGCATATTCTCTGATCATAACTTGTTATTCAGTGTACTATATAAAAAAATAGTAATGTATCTTAAGTTCTTAAGATAAAGTTCAAAGTAAGGATGAAAAATTATACTTAGAGAGCCCAAAATAACATTATTAAAAAAAATTGTAATAGAGATTTTACCATAGTTAGGTATGGGCAAATGCAACAGCAAAAAAGCTCAATCACTTAATGAAAATGCTTGGGATGATAAACATATGTTGGATTAAACTTGATCATATACCCAAATCAATCATGTTTTTAGGTCGTAATGTGTTATAGACATATTTATGAAGGACTATGAGTACAAACAACAACTTCCTCGTATCATAAATTAAACTATCAAGAAACAATTAATTTACTTCTCAGCTTTACCCATTCCTCCTTGCTAAACCATACAAACAATGATCTGTGTCAGCAATAATGACGATGAAGATACAACAAAAAGAAAATAGAAGAACGTAGGCAAATTAAATCAATAAAACAATTTATTTATTTTTCTGAAAAATAATAAAAAGAAAAGTTCATTACCATCTTATACACCTAATACATCATGGGTTTCCTGTGAATACTGTACGGAAGAATCCATGTTATAAAAACACATCTCTTTAAGCTTAGCATGATTCTTTATTTATCTAACAGTGTTAACATTTATAAGTACAATCTTTTACATATAAAAAATACATAAACATGTAAAACAAAATGCAAATGTTTCCAATATATTCTCCCTAATTGCAGTTCGGTTTCTTGTAATCAATGCTGCCTAATAAAACATTAACAGCTACTATAATTAGATATCACATGATAAGCAATATATGCACCCTGTGAAAAAGCAAGCAATAACTAAAGTACTAAGCAATAAATGCACCCCATGAAAAGCAAGCAATAACTAAAGTACTGCTGGATTTAAAACTTCAAAGTTCAAATCAAAATAGTAATTTTGAAAAAGTAACCAAGACGCTATCATCAACTGTTAAATTTTGTATCACGTATTGGCCAATAAATAAAAACTAAAAAAATTAAAACAACTAAAACTGTAAATTAACAAATAATACACAAAATACCTTTATGCCTCCTTTTCCTCCGAACTCTTCCTTGCTTACGGCCTTGTTAGATGTGAACTGGGATCAAATTCGACGTGAGGAAAACTCGTAGGTGTGAAGAAGAACAAATCAACTCGACCCGATAAAAGAATAGTTTGAATCGACGAAATAATGAGCAATTGCCATTGATTTAGGGTTTGGAATGTAACTGGGGTGGAGTCGGCAATAAGGTTAAATAGGTTGCATTAAGAGTAGACAGGTTGAACGGGTTGCTAAGAAAATAATTGGAGATGACCCAGGCCTGTCTAAATTAAGGTTAAAAGGGTCGGGTTAAATGAGTTTATTGACTTTTGACAGGCCTATACACAGTCATAAACAATTCTACTTATTTGTAGACAAAATCTTGTTGGAGATCTTCAGGCACGAAGTTCTGTTCGGCAGCTCGGGGGGTTTATAATATCTATTCTACGGGTTAAGTGAGGACGTTTGTTAGTTAAATCCCGAATGAGTCTGGGACTGGACGTAAAACGAGAAGTTCAAACCAGTATAAAAATCTCTGGTGCATTTTACTTATCGTAATTTTTATACTGCCAGTTTGATATAAGTTTTATTTAGTAGATATAATCATATTATTGGATCCACATAAACTTTCATTTTGGAGTATCAATCCAATATCTATACTAACGCTTTCACTATTCTTCATTTGTACATAAAAATATCGACATAATTTGGTATTTATAATCAAATCAAATTGTTATTCATATAAGTGATGTTGGGTACATTTCCTACACACCACCGACCCAGGAAGAGGAGACCACCGGTCCAAATTAACTCCATCTTCATCATCACCGAATCAAACCATAAAGCACACCTACCGAACGAACATCCTTCTCCGTCTTCCACCGAACCAGACCCTGCTCGCTGCCGAACCAAAGTACAAGAGGAGACCACCGGTCCAAATTAACTCCATCTTCATCATCACCGAATCAAACCATAAAGCACACCTACCGAACCAACATCCTTCTCCGTCTTCCACCGAACCAGACCTTGTTCGCTGCCGAACCAAAGTACACGAGCTCCACCAGTCCACCATACTCCTACCACCGAACCAAAGCACCACCGGTCCACTCATCTCCTTCCACCGAACCAACTCCACCAGGCCAGATTACATCAGCCCAGGCCCGCCAGCTGCTATACACATCCAAGACCCCTGCCCCCAACCTCACTCTATAAATAGAGGGGCAGGGGTACAACAATGGGGTACAAGTTGGAGAGCTCAAGCACGGAGAGAACCTTCAAACAACTTTCTTTTACTAGTATCAAAGCTTTGTACTTGTAATCTGAATTAGAAAGGAGAAATAATATATAAAGTGGACGTAGGCACATTCTGGCTGAACCACTATAAATCTGCGTGTCTTTTACAGTTTAGTCCCTGCTTTTCATATATTTGCATAATTCACCCAAATCATTGAGAACAATATAAAATCAATTAAATCATACGACTTTGAGGTGTTTGTCCATTTTTTGTTCAAACATTTTTTGGTGCTTTCACTGAGAACTAGAAGCTCGAAGCTTCAGCTTCTTCCGCTTAACCTTCTTCCTAACAGCATCATTCATTGCTTGGAAAACATGCCTCCCAGACAGAAGAAAGATGTTAACAAAGGAAAAAACATCGCAACCAGTAGTCTTCCAGATCCAGTGGTCACAGATCAAGTAAATCGTCCCCCTCCAGTAGCAGTACCAAATGAAGGTCAGGCAAATCCGACCACCCCTGCCACAGAACAGCCTGCAACAATTACTAGGGCAGATTTAGACAGGGTTGTGGTTGAAGTAACTATCCGCTTCACGTCCCGGCAGGAAGCCTTGGTGGACCATCTCATGTCACGCTTAAGGGATGCTGAAGAGTCCAACCGCAATACTGAGTCATGGGGTGAGTCCCAGTCTGGAGGATCTCAGAGACAACAAAGATTTTCCTTCTTCGAAGGAGCTAACGGCAGAAGCAGCCATGGTAGGAGCCGAGATCGAGCACAGCCCAAAGTTAGGCCTGAGGAAATGCTTGGAACCGAACCCAACGGGGGAGGTACCGGGCGGAGGTCAACTGTAGCTGAGCCGATTGTACTGCCTAACCACGGTAACGCCAGCGAAAGGGGCCGAGCTAGAGTCCAGCCCGAAGTTGGGCCCGAGGAAGTGCTTAGATCAGAACCCAGCAGGGGAAGATCAAGGCAAGGGCCAACTGTAGCTGACCCTAGCATGCTCCCAGAAGACCATAGGCAGCCATTGGAAAATATGAGGAATGATAGACGATACCATCCCTACAGGTCGTCTGGACGAAATCAATCCCACCGAACAGAACCGAACTCGTTTCTATCTGCTCCAAATTCTGATGAAAGGATGGCATGCTTATTCAGAGAGTGCGTCCAACGGGAACAAAGAGATCGAGGGATAGGTGCTAGGGTAACCAGCCCTTTCGCCCGCAATATCGAAATTGCTATCACCCCCCGAGAATGGAAGATGCCAACAATGGAACCCTACAAAGGGACCTCCGACCCCATTGTACACTTATAGAGATACACATAGCATATGCTCATGAGTGGAGCGACGGAGGGAGTACTGTGCAAATGCTTTCCACTATTCTTAGCAGATCTCGCTACCTCCTGGTTTTGTCATTTACCCCAGGGATCCATCAGCTCGTGGGAAATGTTGAAAGAAAAGTTTATCAGTCAGTTCCGCATTCATGTGGAACAACCCAAGGACGCTAATTCCTTATCCAGTATCAAACAGAAACCTGGAGAGAAACTGCAGCAATACCTAACCCGATTCAATGCCGCAGCAGCCGCAGTCCAAGATGCCGATGAGAAGCTTATCCTAATGGCCCTCTGTAGTGGTGTGCATCCGGATACTAAATTTGCTAGAAGGTTGACAAAAGAAAAACCAGCTACTTTACCCGATTTCTTCCATGAGGCCGGGATATGAGGCTTGAGGATGCTGCCGTTGAGGGGTAGTCAGGACAACAAAATAAGGCAACTCACAGCAACACGCTTGCTGTGGCAAGGGACGTTCGAAGAAATGATTCCAGAGACAATGTTGGGGGCAAGAAGGGAGAAGAGCGCCTATATCGGCCAGGACCGAGATTCAACACTTACACTCCTTTGAACGAAACTGTCGAAAACATCTTCCTTGCCACCCAAGGCGAAGTTAGATACAAACGCCCACCATACAAGAAGGAATCAGATAACGTGCAGAAGTCTGGAAAGTTCTGCCGTTTCCACGAATCTCATGGGCATAATACCAATGAGTGTCATCATCTCCGGGACTTGATTGAAGAACACATCAGAAGGAAGAAACTAGAACGCTATGTAAAAGGTCAGGACAGGACTCCAGCTCCTGCCAATGAGAACCCGAGGCTACCCTCACCGGAGATCGGTAGAGGAAACCGCAACACTAGCGGCTCTAGTCAAGAGAAGATAGTGGTCCATACCATCTCGGGAGGACCACACATCGCAGACAGAAGCTAGAAAGAGATGGAAAGATATGGAAAGTCGCTTAGAGACAATAAAGACTGTGTCAATTCGGTTATAGAAGAGCGCCACCCGAAGCGAAAAGAAAGTGATGACATCACATTCGGTAAGCGTGACCTAGAAGGAAGGCAATACCCTCACATGGATCCCATGGTTATCTCTGCCCGGCTCGGTCCCGCCGAAGTTTACCGAATTCTAGAAGACACTGGAAGCTCAGTAAATATCATGTTCAAACATGCATTCGATAAAATGAAACTATCAATGAAGGATGTATCTCCCTGAAATAAACCACTACACGGTTTCACCGGAGATGCGAAGATGCCCCTCGGTCAACTGGATCTCTTTGTTGAAATTGGAAACCATCCCCGCTCCGTTGTACGGAAACAAACATTTGTGCTAATAGAAAACCACTCGGCCTACAATGCCTTCCTAGGAAGGCCAGCCTTGTCTGACTTCCAAATTGTCCTAGCCCCATGGTGCCTAAAAATGAAATTTCCAATAGACAATGGAGTAGGGGAAGTAGAAGGAGACCAGGACGTTGCTCGAGACTGCTATGTGACTGAACTTCGCAACAACCACAGGAAGGATAAAGGGAAGAGTGTAGAGGTTGCCCTCTACATGAAAAGTCTAGAAGCGTAGCAACTAAAGAAAGCCCCTCCTCTTCGATATACCAGCGACCCTTTCAATGAATTAGACCCCAGGGACAAAGAGGAGGAGGCCACCGCCGAGCCTACAGAGGCTATGGAGTTTGTATCTGTAGACAAGCACGACCCAAGTAGACTATTGAAAATTGGGTCCCAACTAAAAGCAGAGTTGAAGGAGCAACTCATCGACTTTCTCCGCCACAACTTGGATGTATTCGCATGGTCACACGCTGACATGACCGGAATCTCCCCCGACGTAGCATGCCACGTACTAAACATTGATCCTACCAAGGCTCCCATAAAACAAAGAAAGAGAAGTATGGGGGCAGAACGATCAGCAACCCTCGATGAAGAAGTAAAGAATCTACTTGCTAATGACTTCATACGAGAAGCCATCTACCCGAAATGGATCGCTAACCCGGTACTGGTGAAGAAGGCTAATGGGAAGTGACGAACATGCATTGACTTCTCCAACCTAAACGACGCCTGCCCAAAGGATTGCTTCCCACTTCCCCGAATCGACCAACTTGTAGACAGCACAGCCAGGCACGAGCTCTTATCTTTTATGGACGCATACTCAGGATATAACCAAATTCCTATGCATGTTCCCGATCAAGACCACACTAGTTTCATCACTGACCGGGGTTTATACTGCTATAAGGTAATGCCTTTCGGACTTAAAAATGCAGGAGCCACCTACCAGCGCCTCGTCAACAAGATGTATGTAGGGCTAATAGGACAAACTATGGAAGTATATGTGGATGACATGCTGGTAAAGTCAAGGAAAGCCGACGATCACGTAAGCCACCTAGGCGAGATGTTTCAAGTACTTCGCTAGTATGGAATGAAGTTGAATCCTCTAAAATGCTCCTTCGGAGTATCATCAGGAAAGTTCTTAGGATTCATCGTCCATGCCCGAGGGATTGAAGCAAACCCTGAACAAGTCCGAGTGCTAAGGGATATCAAGATACCTTCCACTCGAAAGGAAATGCAAAGCCTGAATGGAAAAGTGGCCGCCCTAAGCCGATTCATCTCCAAAGCAACGGACAAGTGCGTCCCCTTTTTTGAAGCTCTAAAGAAAGACAAAGGAAAGTTCGAATGGACTGACGAATGCTTAACCGCTTTCCTTAACTTAATCGAACACCTCCAGAAACAACCGGTACTTTCGACTCCAAGCGAAGGCGAAGAGTTATACCTATACCTTGTTGTGTCATCTCATGCCCTAAGCGCTGCCTTGGTAAGGGAAGACAACCGCACGCAGCGGCCAGTTTACTTCGTAAGTAAGAGGTTTACGGGGGCAGAAGTCAGATATCCTAAACTTGAGAAGCTAGCATACTGTTTACTAATCACATCACGGAAACTGCGTCACTACTTCCAGTCCCATTCCATCAAAGTTCTGACCGATCAACCACTGAGGCAGGTACTCCATCGTCCCGACACTTCTGGGCGACTACTTAAATGGTGCATTGAACTAAGTCAGTATGATATCACCTATCACCCTCGCACCGCCATCAAGGGACAAGCCATGGCTGATTTCATTGCAGAATTCACTACCAACGAAGATAAGGAGCAATTGGAAATAGCAGAAGACATCAAGTGGAATCTCTTTGTTGATGGTGCATCAAACGAACAAGGCTCGGGGGTAGGTGTGGTAATAATCACTCCCAGGGGAAATAAGCTGCACTATGCTATAAGGTTGGAGTTCGCTGCCACCAACAACGATGCAGAGTATGAAGCAGTGATAGCTGGATTAGAACTTGCCTTAGAAATCGGAGCCAATTCTTTGTGTCTTCATAGCGATTCTCAACTTATTGTTAATCAAATACTAGGAGAATTCCAAGCTCGAGAAGAACGACTCATAGCATATTTAAAGAAGACCAAGTTACTTCTCAGCCGATTGGACCACTACTTAGTCAAACACAGCCCTCGGGAAGAGAACCAAGAGGCCGACGAATTGGCAAAGCAAGCAAGTGTGAGAGACAGCGCCATCTTCGGAGCAGTAACCATCTCAAAGCAACTGACCCCAAGTTTTGAGCAAGTGAATCAGATAGCTGCAACCGAAGAAGCAAATTGGATGACTCCCATCCGAGACTACTTACAAAGCGGCACACTACCCAACGGGCGTAACGAAGTCAAGAAAATCTTGAGGAAAGCTTCTCGCTACACAATACAAGAAGACATCCTCTATCAGCGCGGATTCTCTAACCCGTTATTAAGGTGTGTCGCTGGGAGGGAAGCCAAGGAAATCTTATCCAACATTCATCAAGGAAGCTGTGGAGATCACATCAGAGGGCAAACTCTAACAAAAAGAGATACTCCGATATGGATATTTCTGGCCCACCTTAAGCAAGGACGCCTTAGATTTCGTCAAAAATGTGACAGATGCCAGAAGTTTGCTAAGATTCCATGGCTACCAACAACTGAGATTACACAAATGACCAGCCCTTGGCCCTTTGCAGTATGGGGAATTGACTTAATCGGCGAACTACCAATGGGCCGAGGCGGGGCCAAATATGCTATAGTGGCAGTCGACTATTTCACCAAATGGGTGGAAGCAGAACCCCTAAATAAAGTATCATCAGCGAAAGTTATTAAATTTTTGATCAAAAATGTTCTGTGCAGGTCGGAGTCTCATTCAAAATCATATCAGACAATGGACTTCAGTTTGACAGCGAATAATTCTCCAACTGGTGCCGAGAGCACGGAATTCACAAAAGTTTCTCATCCGTAGCGTATCCCCAGGCAAACGGACAAGTCGAAGCCGTCAACAAAATTCTGAAAACTCTAATCAAAAAGAAACTCGAAAAGTCAAAGGGCGCTTGGGTGGATGAACTCCCTACGGCACTGTGGGCCTATCGCACATCTTTCAGAACATCAATAGGGCATACTCCTTTCTCTTTGGCATACGGATCGGAGGCTATGCTCCCAGTTGAAACCATCGTGCCTTCCCACCGTAGGATCCACTATAACCTAGAAGAGAACGAAGAACTCCTTCATATGTCTTTGGATCTAATTGAGGAGAGAAGAAATGATGCAGTCCTCAAAGCAGCAGCCCACAAGCAAAAAGTGGCAGCACAATACAACTCCAAAGTCAAGCGTCGTACCTTACAAGAAGGGGATCTTGTCCTCAAGCGAATCTTCCCTCGCCCCGGAGCACTAGATCCAATCTGGGATGGACCATATGTAATTCATAAAGATCTCCACAATGGAGCTTATATTTTGTCAACAGTGGACGGAGAGGTGTTCCAGAGGGCATGGAACATCCAACACCTCCGTCGATACTTTTCTTAACTTGTTCTGCCCATATGAAGTGAATTAACAAAGAGAATCAGTGGACGTAGGCATTTTCACGCCGAACCACTTTAAAAAACCTTGTCTCTTTTTTAACTTGTCCCTTTATATCTTGGCTGCTTGTTAACTTTATCCTTTTCTGTTGAACGAAATCCTATGCATGTAGCATTTCCATTCAAAGCACTCCACATCACAACTTCACCCGGACAAGACCTAACAGGTACTATGCGAATCTATGCCCTCGTCAATGAGACACTTTTGCTCCAGCATCCCTCTGCTGCGGGTTAACTCATTGCTCGCGACGGCCCTTAAAGCCAACTGTAATGAGCCGATTATAAGCCACCGAGAAGGCCGACTATAGCCGAGGCAGCTCATTACGGCGTTCGGCTCGCCGGCAACTGTGAACCGACTATAAGCCCCAACATAAGGTGTGGCCAGCCAGGGGCAGTTCACGGTTGACGATCGGCACCCACGCTAGCCGGCCACAGTAAATCGAATAATACCCACGATTACGAGCCATAATGACCCGGGTAGTTACTGTGCGCGATCTCGGCTCCGATGTGTCTTAAGTGCGGCTGTGGCAAAAAAGAATTAACTCCCCGCGGAGGCGTAAGATGGGTGACAAATGTCTCCAAGACCCACAGCTAGGGAAAGTGACTACAAAGCCCGTTTGCCACGAACTTAAGCACATCGAAGGCCTTCCGTGATTGGAAGTTTTACTATTTCTCATATTTCAATTTTACTTAAGAAACTTTTCTCCTATCCTCTGTAACAATCCCTGAAGTACAGGACACAGAACAAGGGACATTTGCTAATGGAAGCGGATACTCACAGCAAGATACGGGACCACATTCCGTACTCGGTCGCACAAGACATTCAAAGCTGCCATCTACCAGCAAAATATAAAGGGCGGTATTTCCTTCTTTCATGAGTAAACACGTGGCTATAATTTATTCACACCCCACGCTAACA
This sequence comes from Allium fistulosum, assembly GCA_030737815.1. Taxonomy (NCBI): domain Eukaryota; kingdom Viridiplantae; phylum Streptophyta; class Magnoliopsida; order Asparagales; family Amaryllidaceae; genus Allium; species Allium fistulosum. The sequence continues at coordinate 861,061,435 of CM060905.1, read as the reverse complement.
TTGCAAGTCATGAAATTATGTTTTAAACAAGAACCTGACATCAAACACAATTTAATTACAAGAATATGCATAACTATATTTCTCATACAACATGTCAAAATAGCAAAAACATTCAAAAGACAACAGAATCAGCTTAAGTTAAAGAATTACACGTCAAGAATAGAGCTATTTATTACAAGTAGCAAAAATTACAACCTAAGAGTTACGTTACTGTTTTAAAACTAACATATACAACCATGTCAAGTCCACAAAAAAAAGTTTTCTAGGTCTAATCAAAGAGCCGGCTGCGTCGGAGTCTTATCCTTGTCCTGTTGCCCACCTGTCCGGTCAGAGAAAGAATTCATTAGTGATAAGCAACCAAGTTAACGGAAAGACTAGAAAGGAAGACTTACCAGCATCTGCTCCTTGATCAACTTGATCATCATCCTCCACTTGCACACCTGCCTCCTCAGCTGCAAGCAACCGCATGCCCTCCTTCACCGCCACCTTCTCCTCCTTGGTAAACTGGGCGGTAACCGCATCCATCCTGAAGGCCACACCACCCTCCTTATCTACCTCAGCCTGGGCCTCCTCTAGAGCCCTGAGATAGATCCTAGCCATAACCCGGGGGTAACATCCATCCAGGACAAGTTACCCTGCCTCCAAGTACGGAAGTACATATCCTGGAGCATCCCCTCCATCAGCCCCTCGTTCTCTTCAAACTCCCTCGTCCGGGCCTCGGAAGCCGACAACCTTACGACGGCGGCATCTCTCTCCAATTGGTATCTCGAGCAGTCAGCCTGAAGGGATTTCCGCATCGCCTCCATCTCCTCCTTCAACTTGGCTTGAGCAAGCTCTGCGGCCTCAAGCTTCCCAGATAACTCCTCTATCTGCTCAAGATCCGCTTTCCGAACCTCATTCACCGTGGCAATGGCCATATCGATCCGTTCCTTGCAAATAGCCTCCATTTTCCGCAGTTCGGCCCGGCTGGCCTCTTCCATAGTTTTCTTTAGTCGTCCGGAGGCGGCCTCGTGCTGAGAGATCTGGATGGCCTGATCGGCGAGTTGCTTGGCCTGGTCGGAAACCACTAACCGCAGTCTTATGTTGGCACTCCTAATTTCCTCCCCGGTCTTGACCAGTCGGGCATGATGCCCCATCAACTTCCTGGTCTCCTCAGCAACCCGGTCGATATTTGCCTTAGCTTCGTCCCCCATAGCGACAATTCGAGTAGTAAGCAAATCAAGGTCCAGGGACTTGGCCTCATCAAGCACCCTTACCATAGGATTGCGAGGAAGAAGGTGCTCACCAGTAACCTCATCAAAAGAGATGTCATGAGATGCCCGGTCCAGGTCCGGATGACCCGCAAACGGATTGCGTACTAAGCCAGGATGATCTATTGGGATGACGGTTGGATTCTCAGACGGATGGGGGGAGGGCATAAGCTCGGTAACCTCCTCTGTAATGTCGTGAATAGGCTGGAGTGGGGCCGGGGGTTCAAGAAGAGGCTCAGACGAAGATCGACTCCTCTTCCTCTTCTGTATATCTTCTTCAATAACTCCGAGAAGAGGACGATAGCCGACTATGTCTCTCGGGCGGTTAGTAGAAGGCTTCGGCTTGGCGGGAGCTTTGAGGAGTTTGTATTGTTCGAGCCTGTGCCGAAGATCTGAGGTCTTGGCCGTTTTGCCCACTCCTGGAGTGAAAAACAAGTGTCACCAGTATGCATTAAGCCATCATTCGAGAATAAAAAAGAACAGAGGGAAATTCACCTTGAACCGTAGATGTTGCGTCAGTAGAAGCGCTCCCGGAAGATAAATCGACGCCGGTCCCAACTTTCTCAGCTTTCCTGGACTTCTCTGTTCCCTCCAAACCTTCGAAGGCTTGGCGGAAAGCATCATCCGTCCACTCCTGCATCTCGCCTACTTTCCCAGAAGACAAAGCTCCGACACCGTCGCCACCTACAGCGCCCTCTCCTCCATCTCCGCCTTGCTCCTCCTCCACATCTCCCTCCCCCGGGATATCTGGACATGTGCTGGGAGAGGGACCGTCAGACTTTTTGAGCTTCCTCCCCCCGGCAACCGGATGTTTCGGAAAGGGCCTCCTTTTGCTGCTCTTCGACTCGGCCCCTTCTTTAGCTTGGGCAGCCTTCTCTTCGGCCGTGTCCCTCTGCTTGACCATGGACTGCTGTGGAAGGATCAAGTTGTGCTCCAAAAGTGTAACGTTCCTGATCAGGTAAGCAGCCAACCTATCTCTTCCAGTAATAGCTTCTATTTCTGCTGCCGTCTGAACCAAGCGATCATTCTCCACGACCGCAAAACCACCTGTCGCTAGCAAAAAATAAAAACACATAAGAAGGAGCATTGCAACCAGAACGGGAGTTAAAAATAAAGCTTTGACTTACATCCGGAGGTGAAGCAGCGAATAGAAACGGAATCATCCCTGACAAAAAACTATTCCTTCTTGAACATGCTGTACTTGGAGTATAGATCCAGGACAGGCTTAAAGGATACGGCCGATTCCAAGCTGATGTATGGAGACCCCTTCTTATAGCCTCTCAAGTTGTACAAATACCGGTTCTCCCGGTTGGAAGGAGGACACCCATATCTCCTCTGGAAGATGACGAAGAGACTCACTAGAATGGCATAGGAGTTGGGCTGAAGCTGGAATGGAGCTACCTTTAGATATGTGAGAAAGCTGACTACCCAGGCGTTGAGAGGTGGGATGGCACCACTCATGCAATGGTATCTGCTGTAGGCAAAATATCCTTCGGGAGGATCATACGGCATCACTCCCACATCCGGCAATAACATGCGCGCTCTGTCGATCCCGAAAGAGCGAGATATAACATCAAGTTGCTCGCCCTTGAGTGAGCTAGGGAAGCAATCACGAGGCAAGTTAAGAAGTTCCTGAGGACCATATCCATCTACCAATGGTCTCGGGGTGGGCCCATGATGGGCAGATCCTGGCTGAGCTGGGGGCACTGAGGAAGGCTCTTCTCTATCCTGAGATCTCTTTTTTCTCTGATCGGGTTTCCACTCTTTGAGACATTTATCTGCAGACACAAGAAAGTATATCGTTAAGACACATAAACTATGTAATCTAGAGTTTCACTGGTGATTCAGGTATAAAAGTCCATCCGGTAAAGGGTTCATTCAACACTCGGAATCCCCGAATTCATTCAGTAAGGCCCAACCAAGAGCTCATTCGGCATTCCAAATATGAAAGCCCATTCAGCATTCCAACTCTCGGACACATTCGGCGATCATACTCTCCAATACATTCGGTACTCAGAACCCTAAAGCCCATTCGGTAGTACAATATAAAAATTCATTCGGCGGCAAAGAGGTCTCACCTGGTTCGGCTAGCACTTTGATTAGGCGAAAATGAGAGTTTGATTCGGCAAAAGAGTTGGCTCGGTTAGTGAGAAATAACAAAGGCATGTGGTCCCTATTTATAAGCAAACCGGATGGCTCGACGTCAGAGACCGGATGGGAATAACCACGCTAAAACAAAGCACGCCATATACAGGCATATGCCCTACTTTGGGGGGCAATTGTTGGGTACATTTCCTACACACCACCGACCCAGGAAGAGGAGACCACCGGTCCAAATTAACTCCATCTTCATCATCACCGAATCAAACCATAAAGCACACCTACCGAACCAACATCCTTCTCCGTCTTCCACCGAACCAGACCCTGCTCGCTGCCGAACCAAAGTACAAGAGGAGACCACCGGTCCAAATTAACTCCATCTTCATCATCACCGAATCAAACCATAAAGCACACCTACCAAACCAACATCCTTCTCCGTCTTCCACCGAACCAGACCTTGCTCGCTGCCGAACCAAAGTACACGAGCTCCACCGGTCCACCATACTCCTAACACCGAACCAAAGCACCACCGGTCCACTCATCTCCTTCCACCGAACCAAGGTAAACCGGACCAACTCCACCAGGCCAGATTACATCAGCCCAGGCCCGCCAGCTGCTATACACATCCAAGACCCCTGCCCCAACCTCACTCTATAAATAGAGGGGCAGGAGTACAACAATGGGGGACAAGTTGGAGAGCTCAAGCACGGAGAGAACCTTCAAACAACTTTCTTTTACTAGTATCGAAGCTTTGTACTTGTAATTTGAATTAGAAAGGAGAAATAATATATAAAGTGGACGTAGGCACATTCTGGCTGAACCACTATAAATCTGCGTGTCTTTTACAGTTTAGTCCCTGCTTTTCATATATTTGCATAATTCACTCAAATCATTGAGAACAATATAAAATCAATTAAATCATACGACTTTGAGGTGTTTGTCCATTTTTTGTTCAAACAAGTGAAATATATAATCATGTCCCATAATGTATAGAATATATAATATTACCTTTCAAGTATAAACAAATATGCATAATATACTATTGCTTATAAAACCATAAAAATATACCACCCTTACAATATTTATATTAGTTTGCTGCTAAAGGAATGGAAAATAGTAAAGAAACATTTGTTAAAGTTATGGAAGGATAAACATTACATTTTCCCTCATGGAACTAAAATTTAAAATGCTCTCGAAAAATTTCTACAAAAATAGTTACATAAATGGAAATGATTGATTAAAAATTAACTCTCTAATCAATTAGCATAAAAAGGATCCAATTCTTTCACTAAATTTAATTTCAAATCAATTTCAACTAATTCTCTTATTTGTTTAAGTTTAAATCAAATGGAGTCTATAACAATTAGTTCCTTTTTATCAGTTAAATGGTAGTATTATTTGATATGATCTTTCCTATTTGAAGTTGGTTAACTTATAAACCTTATGAATACTCTATAAGCATATTCGTTTACATGTGTGAATGAACATACGTAAAAATTTATTTTATTGTATATCATAAGACATGTATGTGCCCATACAATACATGAACCAAAATATTAAAATAAAAATGGAAGAACATTTCACACATACATTATAGAGAACCAACCATGTTTAAAATATTTATACCCAGATTCATATTTATGCTCAATTTTGTAACATAAAATTTGAAGTGGTTACTCTTATATAATAGCAAATGTCAACTAAACTAAAACAAATAAACATATTAGGTAAATTATGTATATTCTCTAATAAATATATAAAATTAAAATTTTGAACTAAGCATATTTTCTAATAGTTTAAAAGTAGTTTAAAAGAGAAAGTATCATCAATTCGACATTGGTGCATTTTGAGGAAGCATCATCTATGACATAAAAAAATTTAATTTGTGAACAACTAATAAAAACAACGGTGACTAAAGTGTTAAAAATATCACACCACATACAGGATCCCAAAAAATTAATACGTGAACAAATATCATGTGAGAATGAATTTGTAGTTAGTTTCATATGGAACTGAGAGTAAAAGTTTGAAAGTCTATGTGGATCGAGTAATATGAATAGTTCTACTAAATTAAAACTTATATCAAACTGGTAGTATAAAAATTACAATAAACAAAGTGCACTAAAGATTTGTATACTGGTTCGAGCTTCCCGTTTTGTGTCCAGTCCTAGATTCCTTCTGGATTTAACTAACAAACATTCTCATTTAATCCAGAGGAATATGTATTACAGACTGCTTGAGCTGCTGAACGGGACTTCATGCCTGAAGATCTCCAACAGGACTTCGACTATTACAAATAGTCGAGTTTGTGACTTTGTGTGCTCTTTGAATAGCACGAATGAGCCAATATGTACAACCTTCCTATAATCTTCTTCTTGATGGTATAATGTGTGTTCATGAAGAAATATAAATGTTTTGATCACAAGAAAAATATTCTTGAAAGTGCAAGTGATCAAAAAGTAAGAGCAATGTAAATTTTTGAATGCTTTGAGAATTCAAATCAAAGATGTAGAAAAGGAAGAATATAATTGTTGTTTGAATTCAATAATGGGATTGCTTTATATAGAAAATGAATGGCTGCAACTATTTTGTGAAGAGTAATAACCATTGGAAGAGCCTATTAACGAAGGAAAGTGACTCTTCACGGAGAAGAGGACCACTTCAGTATTTTGAATAAAAAATGACGGTTGCAACATTCAGTTGACCGAAATAAGTGATTCAGTCGAATGAATTACAGGGATTTTTATCCCGCAAGAAAAGAGTGCAAAACCCCTGGATTTAGTTGACCGAATATACCAAGTCAGTCGACTGAAATCTGTTTGAAATTAAAAGTTGCCTTAGCTCAGTTGGTTAGAGCACTTTCTTTCTAAACTAGTGACCTGGGTTTAATATAACTTTATTTGTCATCGTTGCCTTGACTTCATTATTGTATCTCCATGTACATACTTTTATTTATTTGTTTCTCTTTCTGATACTCATGTACCTGCAAGTTAGCCTAGAGGTTCTTTGGCATAATTGTACAGTTGATATCATTAGAATCGAACAAGAGAGGTTTTAACAAAAGTGAATGATATTAAATATATTTTCTAATTAAACTAATGTAGAATAATTTACAATAAGAATTTATGATATATTTGATTTCAAATTAAGTTAGAGAGTTGATTACACATTGATTATAAAATAATTTGTCCTTATTGATTGTTAAATGAATTAATTGCCTCTAATTTGGGAATTCAATTACATATAATTAACTAAATATAAAAAATGGAACAATATATGAAAATATAAGTTGCATTGAAACTTAGCCTGAAATCGTATCTATAATCTCTTTCATTCCAAATAATAAACATGTAGAAATTTAAATGAACCAAATTACATAAATTATCTAATATTTATATATTTTTTTATAAAAAAATGTTAAGTGTACTTTTCCATAGTTTCAAAATTGACTAAAGTTGGAAGTAAGGGTTTCTAGAACTTAAAGTGTTAAAAAAAAATCAAAATTAACATTATTCTTAAAACCAAAAGCATAAATAATTAATGTTTTCAACAATTTAAGTTTATAAATGTTGTATTAAATTCATTCTACACTAAGATAATATAAGGAAATAAATATAATTATATAAAACTCATCCGTATTTGTAGATTATAAAATCGTTTATAATGATTTAACGTATATAAAGCTATAAAATTTAATATATTTATTGTTGCAAATAAAATAAATTGTACATAGAAATATATTAGTATATATTTATTGATATATGCAATAGAAAGTTGAAGAAATCATGATAAATACATCAACTACATTATATTTTAATCAAAAGAGAATTATTATTTGTATTCTAATATATTTCCTTTTGTTTTGATTTCAATTTAACTAGAGAATTAATTACACGTTAATTGTCAAACTAATTCTCTATGATGCTAACTAAAAGAATTAATTATCACTAATGAGTATATTCATTCAATTACAATTGAATTATTGAACACTAAAGAACAAAAGAATATAAGCATATTCATTTTAACTATTAACAACTAAATAATAAATATGTTATCAGATTTTCAAATCAATTAAATTACACACACACTTTAATGAATTTATAAAAATAATCTATTTTTTAAGCCATGCATTTAGGTTTAAAAACTATAAGCGTAAAAAAGAACTAAACCTAACATTATTATTTTTAAGTTGAACGCATAAATGAGAATTAATAGTGTCACAACTTGGCCTACTAATTTTTATGGCTAACGTATCATTCGTTAGTAAATCATTTTAGTATGTTGGCTTCCAAAAGAAAATTGACTTGTGGATTATGTATCTTCCAACTATGATGATTACAACCGCTTGATTTTTAGAAAATGCGCAAATAACATATATAGGAACAACACAACATGATTTAATAAAGATATATTTTGAGAATGTGTAATTCAGTAGAAATAAAAAGCTAAATATGATAAAAAAATTATGATTATACAATGGTGTTGTAGACGGAAATAAGAATGGTGCAAGAAGAAACATGTGAAATAAAGAGCAACTCCTACAAAAAAAGAGCAACGTATTAGAAATATTAAATTTTAAGACCAACTTTACCCCTATTTACTTATATACAACAACTTATGGTCTATTGGGTGTGTGTGTATATGTTAATAAACACAATAATTCTTCGTAAAATAAACGAAAGACCAAAGTCATAATCTTCAACAAAATAAAAAATCAAATGAAAATGGATTTTGATACAAAATGTAAGTAACAAAAAATAGTTCTACTTTACCTATAACAATTTTTTCAAAAAAACTGAATATTCTAAGATGTTTATGCAGTAATAAATCCAATAAACTCCTACAAAAAATGAAGAAAACCATATTCATAAGCATACTAATCAAGACAAAAATAAGAGAAAAACAGAATTTGGTCAGAAAATTTGGATTAGAAACTGAAATCATTAATTTAGGACAACATCAAATTTAAACTTGAATTATAAAAAGAATAAGTAATAAAATAAAGATCTAACCTGTATTTTGATTTCCTTGATCCATTAAGCCAAGTTTTATGACGGCTTTTAAAATAGTTTTCATAAAATTACAGAACCTAAATGTACTAAGCAAAAAACAACCACTGCAAAACATTAATAGAATCAACAGTAATTATGGAGTAAACAAAGGTGAAGAGCTATTAGTGAATTCAATCAAATTATAGTCATGCTAAGATAATTATGATATTGATACATAAATTGTTTGGAGATGATCCTAATTTGCTTTAAATTGGAAATTGAATTATGTTAATACGGAACTGGAGAAGGGGATGAAACAAAGTTATGATTGAATTTTTTATATAAATAACTGGAGAAGGGGAAGAAAAAAAGTGGAAGAGGAGAAAGAAGAAAATGAAGGCGTGAAATAATCAAGGAGGAAGAAGAAAGTGAAGATGTGAAATGACGAAGTATATTTTTTTTGCATTGAAAGTATGAAGAAGAGGAAAAAAATGTCAATTACATTGTCTAAGCATATTGAATGTAGGCAATGAGGTAGATAAGGAACCGAGTTACATATTAGAGAAATTATAATTTTACAATGAAAATAAATTTAGTTCTAAATGGGAATAATTAATTTTTTGAGGGTAAATGAATTTTTACCCTTGAATTTACGAGAGAAAAGTATTAGGAATTCAATTACAGAAGTTATAATTTAATTGGGGCATGGTCTAGATTTGGGTATGAGGGATAAAACAATGGCAGGAAATTAAGAATTCAGAAGGCTAGAAATTATGACCTCTATTTCCAATACCATGCCTTCTTGTGGTCCCATTTTACCTCTGCTGAGCTCCAATTATGTTGAAAAAATTTCAAACTACAAATGTGGAAACCATCTCTTCATGCATAATCTAAACAAATCAAATCATATCCAATTCATTTTCTTACACATCAACATCAATTCAATATTAATGATAAACCATCTTCATATATAGTTAGTAATCATTACCTTAGTTTCAATATAACTTCTGAAACATTAAATATGCCTCTTACAAAGTAACAACCTTTTCCTACTCGGTTTAGCAAGGATGTGCCTTTGACTTTAGGGTAGCATCGTGCTTCCCTGTGTGTAGGATTCACGTTAATACACTACCATCTTCATTTTTTTGTTCAGCCATAACTAAAGACCGGTTCTTGCATACTTCTACTGCAAGGGTGCTTAATTTCATAAAATGTATAGTACTTATCACATGATGCATCAGGGCAGAACTTTTATTTAGAATATCCAAAAATTGGACATATAGATTTATTTTCATACAATGCACATCATCTATTTGGAATGAAGCGTATATAAATATCAGTTAAGGAAAAAAAAGAAACAAAAGATAATGTAATATGCATGAAGGTACCTTCAACTATCATTATATTTGCTTGATGTATAACATAAGATGTTGGATCCATTGCATGTTTATCCTGTTAGAGCTAAGCTTAGTAGCCTGGTATCATTTTATTAGCATACCGACATTATCTCCAGCCTGGTACCATTAATACCAAAGACATATACCAAGTGCAAGAAAATAACCCTTGAATATCCATGCATTCAAATTTCAATTCTCAACCCTTGATAATTACATTTGAAGCACAGTGGTTTAAAGATTCCCAAAAGAAAGGTAGGGCTAAGCATCTTCATTAATAGGTTGAGTTAGTGAATTTGTTGAAGGAAAGAAATTTGAGAAAAGAACTTACTTTATTTGCTGATGAAATTAATGACCAACCATGAAAATTCATTTAAGTTGGACAAAAAAATCATTTAAATTAAACATGTTAGTGTAAAAATTATGATATCATATTCGAAACAGCCAGATGTCATATACATTCATTTATTTAGAAAGTCATGGTCTTTTGAAAAGAATATATAATTAACTATACAAAATATTTATAAAAGGCTAAAAAATAAAGTCAAATGTAGGGTTAGATTTCACAATCATTCATTTGGCAATTTATTATTTGACTTTAAAGTTAGATTATATAGGGAACTTTTTTCTGATAGATTAGACAAATTAGTTTGTTGCTAACACAGAAGTCATTTAGTGGTATTATTAAGCTGGTGCATTGTAGTAGGATTTAGATTTATAGTGGGTAAAATAATTTTGGACTCTTTAATGTTTGCCACACTATTATCATTGAACACGTAAGAAGAAATAAAAAACTAAAGCTTTGGTTGTATGAATAACAGCATACCAGAATCATTCTTCCCAATGATCACCTAAATTTTACGGTAGTTTCCACCTGATATTGAAACACTTTCAATGCATAATACATGATTTAGTTTCTTACGCTTATATTTCCACCCGTTGTATGTCTATGTTGTATGTCTAGAAAATTACACATAATTATCATCACATGCAAGAAAAATCATCTACGAACTCTTGAATGAAAATATATAATATCAAAATGACAAAAGAATATTTTGTGATTTTCTCTTTCTATCATGCTCTCTTAGAAACCCTCCTAACAACAATTGAAAGGATTTTTCTACTTTGTGCATATTATGTATAGCTTGTGCATTCTTCCTTTTTAGTTACACTGCTTGTTTAGGCACTTCTGGTTCACTAACAGATTAAATTCTCTTTTCTCTTTTTTGTTGAAAGTTTCACATAGAAGCTGAAGCTTCTAATTATGAATAACATATTGGTTAAGAAACACATGCCTCTGTTAAATAAATTAAAAACATTAAAATTTTGAATTTATCTAAATGGTCGTAGTTGAATAAATATATGTGATGATTAATTTTTACAGAAACTCTATAATTTACTCAAATCACAAAAATAATAATAGTAAGGAGTAAATCAACATGTTCCTTTTGCAAAGGATAGAACCATTCATTTAATGGAACTTACTGTTAAATCCGATTACAAATTATTTCCATATTTCATGCATGTAATTCATACAAAATAAATTAGGTCTAATACACAACTAATAAGTATCAATTCAGAGGTTATTAAGGTAGTTAGGGTCTAGGAAAATTAAAAACATCGTGACACAAATTTGAGTGTTTAATACAATTATGTTGTCCTACTAATCCAAGACATAGTTTGTCATCATATCCTCCTAGAATTAGTAGTACAATACCATTCTTCTAAGTATCGACATTGCCACATTTGATGCATAAATCAATGAAGCAAAAACAATCAATTTTTTTGCCAATGTTTGCATAGTATCATCAAAAGTTACTGCTTGTTTCAATTCATTCAAGGAATAACTCCAAAATTTCATGCTAGTCTTATGTTCGTTCATAAGCTATAGTATACGTGTTGGTCCTCCGATTTTAAAAAGAAAAAGCATTTTTCCCCAACTATACATGTACGGATTACAGTGACCATGTGTTAATGAGAAGTTGAGTTTCATGGGTTGAGATATGATTATTGAATATAAAAAAATATTGAAATAATAGAGGGTTGATTGTTTTTTAGAATGAAATTCCTTTAAGCGATGTTAGTGAAATAAGTTTTTTATTTAATATAGACAAACAAACGCTACATATAAATAATTGAATCACTATATGAGCATTTAGTAGTTAGTACAGTTTTATTAATAGTTTAGGTTTGATATTTATCCTACACCATTCTAACAAATCCTAAGTTTCTTGAAATATTTCACTCATTCTAGGCTTAGCTTACATGCAGAGGTAATTGCACTAAAAAATTTCTTACGATTTCTGCAATTACACAAAATAAATATTATGTATACAACATAATTTTATAAATAAGTGAAAACGCTGACTAAAATTTTGATGTTATCTATGCTTTAAAACATTAAGATTCAAAGTCTTTATTTTTAAATGAAAATATATAAATTATGAATTTTTTCAACTATAAATTCCTTAATTATACCACGATTGTTTGATGATCAGGAATATCTAATAAAATATGAATATTGAATAATAAGTTTCAGCATTGTGTGGGATGATGAAATGGTGGAAATTATTCCCAGTGGAGGTTAGTTGGGAACCTAAAGAGGTGGCAATGGAGGTGGGATATAACCAGAGGGTGTTTTTCACAACAATGATATGGAAACATTAACTGTATGTGCAACTTAGTTCAACACCTTTTAATAAATTTCTTCTAGCATTGGATCATTAAATGCGTAACTGATGCAATGCATGCTAACATAAGCATGAACATAACATCCACCTTTTGAACATTATAGATATTATTCTCAAAATAATATCTAACACTATAAAAACATAAATAAGGTTCATACCACATTGTGTTCAAATACAAAACATTTTATGTATAATTGAGGACTAAAATAGAACAAATTGTAAAATAAACTAATAAAGGAAAAGCTACATAATAATGCAATAGATATAAACATGAATAAATGAGAACTAACGAAGAAACTAAATCTCATGGTTGCATCTTTCTAAATACATTCTTTATAAAGTTCCTAAGGGCAATAATCATAGTAGCAAATTACGCATTACTGAATAATTTTGTTGGCGTGCATGCGTGGATTCTAAATGCATTATGCATCACTAATAATTTCAAACTAATAAATAAGAAAAAACTTCTAAATTAATAGCATTTACAAAAGGCTGACGCATATATATCCTTTTTATATTTCTTATTTTAAACATTTATAAATTGGCTAAAGGTACATTTTTCACATATTTCACGTTGCTTACAGCTTATAAAATATAATATATATTTCTCTAAAAAGAATGTGTGGGTCAAGGATCATTATATGTAATGCCTGTGTCTTGAAATGAACTAATATATTTGTTTACCTCGACCGAAGTTCAAGATGATAAATTTAGGGTGACCAATCCTCCTTTTGTAGAAGAACTCTCAATTTCAACCTATATAGAATCATTTTAGAGAACTTCTTCAAGAATTTTTAGAGCAAGTTGTATATTTGAGATGCCAAACTTCTTTTCCCAGACTGCAAACTCAAACTCAGGCCACAAATTCTTAGGAAAGTAATAGAAAAAAGAAAACCATTTAGATATAAAAAAGAACCCTATTTTAATAATGAAGTATTCTTGAAAATATTGTTAAAATACTATAAGAAACGCTTCTTTTTCATGAGGATTAACCAAAACCATTGTGTTTTCCCCCCTTTTTGGGTACACATTTAAGTGCTTTAAAGTAATGCATTTCGAAAAACTCACATAAAAAAATCTAGTTTCCTATAAAAAATCAAATGCAAAATAAAAAATGTTACAATTTCATGCAAGTTACATTCATATTCTATCAATTTTTTAACTGTTAAATTTTGGCACTTACGCAAGCTGAGCTAGCAAGTAGCTGGAGCAGAATATAAATGTTAATATACTAACAAAAAATTCATATCTTTTGTAGAACATATATTTGTGGAAAATTCTTAACAACGTTAGCATGGGATTCGCTTGAAGTGGCAACATCACAGCCACAATCGCAAAGATGATCTCTTGGCTAAGAAAGTTTTGCTACATTAAATTAAGTATTACAAAAAAAAAATTGTTTTCCACATTCACAATATACTTAATTAAAGTTTTCTAGTTTTGTAATTGGAACAACTATCCATGTCCTATGAATATGACCAATGAGTATTGATGACCCTTCCACGTAACCGATAGCCTAATAATCGTGTGTTCATCACGTGTAATATAGATTATATGAATGATTTATGATTAACATTAACTGCCAATTTTATAGTTTAAATTACCTTGAAAATGCCTATAATTATGCCAGGACAATAAGGCTCTAATAGAACCCATTACATACTATATCCAGAAAACTCTTAACTATTAAACTGAAATATGCAAGAAAGAAATAAAAATCTAACCGATGGCAACTTTTTGTTTTGTGAGGCACAATTTGAGGTTGACACTTTTAATTGTGAAATATTTGTAATATGCATAATTTATCAAAAGGTTTTAACTATGAGTGCATAGACCAAGGGGCTAACAATATCATCCATTTAATTATGGTTCTTGGGCAGTCTACTAAAGTTTACAAATCCTGCATGTATAATAACTTACACTCTAAATCCCAAGATCTATACATGTCAAAAGTGAACAGTCCATACCAAAAATATAAATGAAAAAGTTTTAATACCTATCAATATGTCAAAATAAAGTAGAAAAAGAAGGAAATGGGAAGAAAATGCATATTCAGGGGTCGTTTAATAAGATGTCGCTTTCTCATTTTCATCCTACCACTTTTTTCCCTGCTTATCCTTGATCTTAGTGGCTGACGGATCAGTTGAGGTTGAAGCATCCTCATCTTCTTGTTACCAGCATTAAGCATATTTGCAGACTATCTATTTGTTAACGGTTGTTTTGCGCAATATCATATTTAGTAATACAAAGGTGGAACATTTTTGTGCAGGAGTACAACACATACATATGAGTATATTATATCAGATTTGTTTGAGTATTAGTGCCTAAAGTATGAATCTATAACTGTGTGATTTTTTTTAGTTACATGAACACTGTTTGAACTTGGCAAAACAATATAGTAGTGATGAGAACTACCTATGTACTGAAATGTCTAGGAATTGTTCTTGCATTATCACTTAACATTGGTGAAGTTCAATGGTTTAAACAGGGGTATATAGTTTTATTGGTTACCAAATATCAAATTCCCCATGTCTTTATCCGGATTTTCCCCGAAAACATAGGTGAAAACATATTTTGCTACTCTTCCAAATCACTCTAAAAACATAAATTTTGAATGCCTTTCATTTCTTGGTTAGATAAGTTAAGATGAAAATTGAACCTATTATTTAAGTTGAAAGTTGAAACATAAAGGAGAAAGAAAAAGGAGAAACAAACATTTGACCACCAAACAAAGAAGAGATAATTATGTCGAATAGAATGTGGTTGGAAAAAAAATCGAAGCAAAGATATAATGAAATAACTAAAGACTAAAAAATAGGATATTTGAAGATGTGAAGACAACTAACAAAAATAGCTGGTTTACTCTATGCCATTAAAATAGCAATTAAATGAGTAAAAATGAGGAAGTGCAGCCTATTCAAGAGGTAATAGAGCAAACGTTCACTTACTATTTCCGTTTGAAATCATGTTAACTTTGAACAGCTTTATCATTTAACCACAAAATGGTTCCATACAAAAGTAATTTTGGTAGTACGATGTTTATAATTAGAGAAAAAGTATATGGAGACCATTGGAGCATATGAAAAGGTTAGTTATACACATGTGAAAAAGTTTGTTATAAATATTGTTGTTTTGATTTATTGTTTTTCACTTTGTAGTGTGAAAACTATATAAATGATTATCAGTGCATCAGATAAACCTATTCTAATGGTCTTAGGCAAAGTTGATGACAATAGATGGAAATAGAAATATTACCTAACCTCATTGGAAGTAGGCACTCCAGACATTCCTTGCGAAGCCGTTCAAAAAAGAGAACTCAACCCATTAGAAAAAACTGCCGATATCGTACCAATATAAATATGGGAGGAAATAGATCGGGTAGAGGATCGGAGCTATAGGGGTCGGGCAGAGTTTTGGAACTACAGGAGCTGGCAACGGTTATCAGAGGAGAGGTCGTCATTCATGATGTCCAAAGGCACAAATTAGGGGTAGAACAATATTAGAACGATATGTGAGGAAGGGTCAAGATGCGCATGGAAAAGAAAAAATAAAAAAGCGCGACGGTTGAGTTTAAAATTTCTGAATGAAATTATCACTTATTGAATGAGTCTGCACATAACAGTGAATATACATTTATGTAAATCTTTAATAAAAGTATCAAAATTTCGCTACATGGATTGCTCAAATCCTTCATTCATTGTTGCTTTAAAGAACCTATCGTACTTCCACAACCCTTTGTTTTCAAATTTGTCTTTATAGTATTAAAATAATGCCAATAATCATTAGTTTAATGGTTCAAAATTGATTATCCTAATCAAGATTGAAAAAAGAGATGAACAAAAGTAGATGGAACATACCGCAAAGATAGCATCATTTGGAGGATGAGACCGTCGACAACTGAAGGTAAGGAACATGAAACCGATACCGATAAGTTTGCGGTAAGGTAGAAAAAACCGCTTAAACCAAAACAAAATTGTTGTAAGTTGAAAGTTAATTAAGCGCAACATTACAGTCACATATTCAAAAATAATCTTTCAACTAATTAATAGCAAAGAGTTGAAGTTGTAAACATGACCCAAATGAACTTCGGTCAATGGCAATTTAAGCCGGTGGTAGAAGGATTCGACCCCAAGTGATGGTACAGCTGATTTTATTAAGATAAATAGGTGTGAACTCCCTTATATTAGTCTTTCAAAACTGAGCAAATGTCTGTCAATTTCTATAGTAACAGAGCCTCGACAATGCGGTTTAATTGTGGAGTTGATAAACTATCAAAAACAGATATATTATTTAAGAATGGAAAAATAAAGAGCTAAATTATGAGACGTCACATTTACTTGCATGATAACACTAATTTAAATTCACATTATCCATTATTCTTATAATATTGTATCCAGTCAGACACATTTAAGATCATGCAACCTCAAGTGTTCTACCGTAAACACCAACTACTTAATTGGCATCCTGTTTCACATATGAACTAATACACATAGGTATTTAAACTTAAAGGCTATAAATTAAGCCGATCCATTAATTGTATAAAAAAATCAAGAGTATTGGTAGCTACTCCATAATCCACAGAGATTGCTTCTTTAGAAAGTATGCCACTAAGGCCATCTAAGATTTTTGTAAATAACTATTGCTATGAGATCAATGTCCAACCATCTGCTTGGAGAAAGCATGTAAAATTATGTGTCTAACCATGTGGTACCAACATAATATTTTGTACCTCATCATGTACAGGAGTTAAATTATTGACATGGATATATTGTAGTTAAAACAACTATCCAACTATGATTAAATGCTTAGATATATGTTTTCATTATATACCGACAAATTGTATGCCAAACCTCAAGGTAAGCAACCAAGCTTTTACTTTTGGTATCAGTCATAACTATTACTTCCATTCCTAAATCATAATGTTATCAATTAAGTCATCTACCACTTTGGAAGAATTGGTAGTTTTACGTCTACATCCAACCAGCATTGTCGTCTCATTCATATAGGTAATAAAAAAATGCAGACTGGGATTTGTATATTACAATGCCACAAAAATCAGATTCCACATTCCGTGCTAATAACTATTACAATGTTATAACATAAGCTTTTAGTACAATTAATTACACTACACCACCAAAAAGTTAAAATTTCATATGCGGAACCCCAACCGATGAGGAAGCAAATAAGGGTACAGGAATTACCTTCGTTGGAAGAGATGGGGATGAAAGATTGGCAGCCCAGAATCAGAACTAACAACGGAACAAACGGCCAAAACAGCAGCAGTACTCGAAGATGGCCCAGAAACAGCCCCAACACCAGACAGCTTAGAAACTCTACCGTGGCAGCGGCGACCTTAGATAGCCGCATGCCAGAAACAACTGACTTCATAGCCCCGAGCTCGAAAACCCAAAGAGATCTAACTAAAGCGGCGGGCAAGGGAGGGAAATCAGGGCTAGCGAAAGTCGCCATCGACGTGTGAGGATGGGCGAAGAAACAAAGATGGAAAGCGGATGTTAAGAGCTTGAGATTCAAAAACTCATGCAATTTTCATGTTGAATCTTGAAAACATCCTTCGATGAATCGATTTCGAGTGAAAGGGAGAGGCACGGTATAAGAAGAGCAGATTAATCCAGGAGGCTGGGAAAAAGGAGGAAGGGAAGAAGAGATATTAGGAAAGGAAAAAAAGAAGGGAGTGCGGCTGTTCATTTCCAAAGATACAGAGGTGGCCTGCGTGCCCTTGAAACGAAACTAAGTAATAAATTTGGTGACTCTTCAGTGTAAATAATAATATAATAATATAGACTTAAATTTGGTGACTCTTCAGTTGCCAAATTTTAAGGGGGTCTTTGTGAGCTTGAAATTCAACTCACTAATAATAATATAGTATAGATAAAATAGATGTGTATTAATGGTAGATAACTTGTGCTTAAGTCTGTTTGTTCTTTATTGATATGCTTATAAATTAAAGAATTTATTCTATCATATAGATATATAAGCTCAATTATTGATTATTTGTATTCTTTTCACTCCTAATTTTAAGAACAAAACCGTAATTTCTATCATTTTAACTCTTTATTTCACATATCCATTGTAACATTATTAATTCATTTAGCACACTCTTTTCCTTAATTATACCTTTATAATATAATAGTGGATTTCTTCCACTTCTTCACACTTTCAATACAGTATTTTTTAGAACTCCTTACTTTATTATTTATATTAACTTTTTCTCCATCACATTTCTATTTTGTCATAGTTTTCTCTTCCCATTTCCGTTTTCATATTTGTAGCACAGTTAAAAAAAATGCATTCTCCATCTAAATCAAATTAAGGATGCATTCCAAATAATTTTTAATTGGTCTTATTAGTTTTCTATTCTTAGTAGAATTTAACCGATCCTTCACATTTGTATTCTCCTTAATTTTTTTATGATTTCATCATTTTCTAGTAGCTATGTTTCTCCTTGTTATTTTTAAGATTTGACTTTTATGGAAATAAAATTTGAAAGTAAAAAAACATGGTTTATCGGATCGATTTAACACAATTTAGAGGTTTGATCTTCATTTTATTGCCTATCAGTTTATTTACTTTTAAGGTTCAATATGTAGTTTTTCTTTTAAATTTTGGAATTTGGGTCATTTCTTTGATTTTTGTGTTTGGATTTTTTCCTAATGATTCTTGTTTCAATTAATACGACTATGAATTTAGTTTCCTTCATTTATTTTGTATACCATTATTGGATTATAAATACTTGGATATATAGAATCTTTAATCGTTCTATAAAATTTGTAACAAGTAAAGTTGAATTATTGATTTTATGTAACGACCCGTAAATTTTTAATAATTTTATTAATATATTTAATTGAATTTTGTGAAATTTTAAAAATAAAATTTTGAAATAAAAATTTAATATTTGAAATGCGTCTAGTTAAACATAGCAACTGGTAAATTTTCATCCAAAAATATGAAAGTTTATTTCGTGTGTAATTTTATTTCAATTTAATCAGTTAGTAATTGATGAAAATAAAAACATTTTCGAAACCTGAATATTTTTACATAGAAAATTCTAAACCATCTTCTGAGCAAGACGCCATTTTTCGTTTTTCCAGATTCGGATTTCTTTAGCTCTGTGACGACCGCCCATGACCCCCGCACTGAACCTAGAGATAGTGCGCTGTAAAGTGTGCTAGGCAGCCATGGACGATTGTCAGGGTAAATTAAAACAACAGAATCTATCGTATAACTCACAGCGCATGGACAAAATACAATAGAATATATATATAGTGAAGCTTCACAGAATAGGATGTCATCATATAAAACTTCATAATAGTTGAATACAACATCTGAATAGTTAATACATCAAGCCTCACTACATATCACTCAGAGAATTATACAAGCAGCGGAACATCCAGTACATATAGTAAGAAAATAATATGCAAGCCTCCAGCTTGTCTTCGTCATCAGCATCGTCGGAAGCAAGAACAGCACCTGTCACCTGCTACCTAGTCTGCCCGTCCCAAAATGGACGAACAGCCCAAGGCAATAAGAGTTAAAACATAAAGCCTTGAGTCAGACAACAGTCTTAGTGAGCGGTAAATTAACTAACAACATACCAAAAGAGCATAAAGGAAAAAGGAATAGGAATCCAACCCTCCTACTCCACCTCTTTCTACAGTGATAGCCCCCAGACACACACTAAGCAGAAGCAAACATAGCAAAGCAAACATTTAAAGTAAAGCAATTATCACTCGAGTCAATGGCGATGTTTTCCAAGTACAAACCCCCAAGGACTAAACCAAGATCAGATAAGCACCCAGAAAATACCGCTCTTGAGACCGAATGACGATACAACCAAACATCCATGACTCTGGCTATCACTGTTATCATTGCCTCGATACCACCGTTAATTGAATGACCGGCACATTCTTTCAGCCATTCGTCAAGGGCTAATGGAAACCCCGGTTCTAGACATAACTCTGCACGTCGTCAAAACCCGTGCCTAGGACTATCGAATCTACCCAGAGTACTTGACTACCAATCAGTAGTCTTTAGGGACTATCGAATCTGCCCAGCGTACTCTTGCTTTGAGCATGCTAGAACCTTCAATAACGATGAAATCTCAGCCTTCTAGTCATCCTCCTCGACGACTATTTCCATACTAGCTCAAGTGCCTCTCGAGCAAACCATTATCCTCAAACTCGAACCATTTCACCGAGTTATCAACATGCTTGGAATGATCCCGTCTAGATTAGACCAAGACTATCTCATATCATGCCTCGCTTCATCACATCCTAACAAAGCCTCATCTTAACATCATCATCATCAAATCTATCCATATGAGCTTCATCATCCGCTACATATGCCACGAGCAGCTTTCCCAATTCAAGAGCCTTTCCCTTAGCTTTTGAATAATCTTCGACCATCTTGTCTAAATCAAATCATCAATCAACTAATTCATAACAATCAATCAAGTCAATCATTAATCCAAGTAATCAAACATTCAAACATGATCTAATAAACAATTATAACAATAATGGCAATCTTGTAAATAAAGAGTCGAAATCTAACAAGCATGAAACATGAGTAATATCTCTATAACTTGATGAATGAACATGCATAGGTCAATCATGTAGTAAAATGGATGTCAAATCATCATGAACAATAGATCTATACTTAGGTTTATGGAAATGCATGGAAATCACTACTTTAACACAAAATCAAGCCAACGATCCGATATACTCCTTTGGATCCGTGTGAGAGATAATCACCACTCATCGAATCACCTAAACACCTCATAAGCAACACACTTCAGATCTGGACAGCGAAGGATCAAACTCGATCTATCACAAATCCACTTCAAACGATGAAATCTCTCTTCGATGGATGTAGATCTTCAATCTAAGCTCTTGGATCTTCGATTTGGATGGAAGGAATCACAAGATTAGAGTGGAGAAAAGAAGTGAAGAAGTGTAGAACTCGAGCTCTCAAAATGGCAGCACTTCGTCGCTTCAAAATCCCGATCCCAAAAATGAAGAAATGGACGTGTATTTATAGGCAAATTTTCTAGGTCGTCCGCCCCCTTAGGTCGTCCACGACCTAACAACCCCAACCTACGACCTAACATATCTGCGCATCCATGACCTACGACCTATCGCATACGCGCGACCTAACTGCTTAGCCCTTACGCGACCTAACATAAGTCGCGACCTAACTGAGATGCCGACCTAACACACACGCGACCTAACTGTACTCAGCAATCCACCTTAGGTCGCTTACGACCTAACTTCAACACAAGGTCTCACGACCTAACTATAACGACTTAGCACCTTTAGGTCATCTAACGACCTATCTATTCATAGAAGCTCACGACCTAACTAACTTAGGTCGCTTACGACCTAACTAAACACAGAAGCTCACGACCTAACTAAACACAGCACCCCATAGGTCGCTCACGACCTAACTACTTAACTAGAATACAACTTAACATCCACGCGACCTAACGACTCAACCCGCTAATCTTCTTAACTCGTCCATGACCTAACCTTCTTAGGTCGTTAACTCGCTTAGTTCCTTAGGTCACTAACTCCTAGGTCGCCAATTTCCTTAAGTCGCCAAATCCTGTAGGTTGCCAACTCTTAGGTCGTTCACTCTCTTAGGTCGCTCCATCCTCTTAAGTCGCTCATCCGACCTAACCTACCCCACGACCTAAGCCACCACACGACCTATCTCCTATATGACCTATCCCAAAATCCTTAGGTCGCCAACTTCCTTAGGTCGCTACACTTCCTTAGGTCGTCTACTCCGACCTAACTACTATACGACCTAGGACTTAGACTATGGACGACTTATCAACAATGCGACCTAATGATAACTGTTTTCCGATGTTTCGATCCGTAAAAATACGGGTCGTTACATTCTCTCCCCCTTAGGAATTTCGCCCCCGAAATTCCAAACAAACAAGAGCAAACAAAGACTATTCTGCATGCCTACCATCCATAGCAATCAACAAACCATGCATCCAATTACTATCCTAGCATGCAGAATTCTAAGACTAGAACAAGTTACAATGTCGTTAGATGACACGGCACCTTAGGGCCATACATTGAAGAGTTTAGGATGAGCTGCCTTCATCCTCTCTTCCACCTCCCATGTACAGTCGTTATCATCATCACTCCATTGTATCTTGAGCAACCTAACCACCTTCCTCCTAAGCTATTTCGTGTCGGTTTCCACAACACGAAGCGGCTTACGAGGTCTCTTATCGACTGGATCAACTTCGAAATCTTCACAGCTATCAGCAGAAACCACTGCATTCGAGTCGTGCACATACTTCCGTAGATACGATACATGAAAAACATTGTGCACACTCGACATCTTTTCTGGTAACTCCAATCTATAGGCGAGCTTTCCAATTCGCTCGATGATCAGGAATGGTCCAACAAATCTCGGAGTCAATTTTCCTTTCTTCCCGAATCGAATAACATTCTTCAGTGGAGAAATCTTCACAAAAACCATATCACCTACGTCGAATTCCAAATCCTTACGACGCTTATCGGCATAACTTTTCTGACGGTCTTGGGCTGCCTTCATTCGTTGCCGAATGATCTCTATAAAATCCGAAGTCTGTCGAATCATCTCTGGCCCAAGTATCGGCTTTTCTCCTGTTTCTAACCAACATGTCGGAGAGTTACACGGTCTTTCATACAATGCTTCATATGGTGCCATACCAATGCTTGACTGGTAACTGTTATTATACGAAAATTCTACCAAATGAAGGTGATCTTCCCATGATCCTCCGAAATCTAAAACACAAGCTCTAAGGAGATCTTCCAAAACTCGGTTGACTCTTTCAGTCTGACCATCTGTTTGGGGGTGATAAGTTGTACTCAAACACAACTCGGTTCCCAAAACCTCCTGGAAGCTCTTCCAAAATCCACTAGTGAACAATGGATCTCGATCACTCACTATACTCTTCGGAATACCATGGAATCGAACTATCCACTTAACATATAACTCAGCCAACTTTGATGCAGTCCTAGTCGATCGAACAGGAATGAATCTTGCACTCTTAGTCAGACGATCTACAATGACCCAAATCCCTTCATTTCCCATTCTTATTCTAGGTAACCCATCGATAAAATCCATCGATATTTGCTCCCACTTCCATGTAGGAACTTCTAACGGCTGAAGCAATCCACTTGGCTTCTTCTGTTCGGCTTTTACCAACTGGCAGTTCATGCACTTGGAAATAAAATTTCCAACATCCTTCTTCATACCTTCCCAGTAATAGGTTCTGTTCATATCCCGATACATCTTATTTCCACCTGGATGAATTGTCAGCTTCGAGTGATGACTTTCCTTTAGAACTTCATTTCTCAATTCATCTATATCGGGAACAACTAGTCATCCTTACTTCCGAAGCCAACCTTCTCGATCGACCTCGAATCCTTTATCCTTTTCTGGGTCCAATCCAGATTCCAAATCACGGATAACCTTGACAAGCTTATCATCTCGCTTTTGACTCTCGCCAATTCTTTCCACAAGAGTCGGTCTTATTGATAAGTTTGCCAACATCTCAGGTTCCAATTCACATCTGGACCTGAAGTCAAATCCAGCTAAATACTCGAGATTCTTCCATTCTGAAAACATGGCTCCCAATCCTGCATGTCTTCGACTTAACGCATCTGCCACTGCGTTACCCTTTCCCGGAGTATAGGCTATATCAAAATCATATGATGCTAAAAACTCTAGCCATCGTTGCTGCCGAAGATTCAAATCCTTTTGGGAGAAAAGATACTTCAACGATTTATGATCTGTAAACAACTCGAATCGAACTCCGAATAGATAATGTCTCCACATCTTCAAAGCAAATACAATCGCCGCTAACTCCAAATCATGAGTCGGGTAATTCCTTTCATGCGGCTTCAGTTGTCGACTTGCATACGCAACAACTTTATCCTTCTGCATCAGCACTGCTCCAAGTCCAGTACCACATGCGTCGGTGTAAACCACCATCTCATCATTTCCACTAGGAATAGTCAAAACAGGAGGACTTGTCAATTTCTCCTTCAGGATTCCGAAAGCTTGCTCACACTTAGCATCCCATCTGAATACTTGGTTCTTTTTCGTCAATCCTGTCAATGGTGCAGCCACCTTGGAGAAATCTTTGATAAATCGACGATAATATCCTGCTAATCCAAGAAAAATTCTCACATCCGATGCATTCTTAGGTCTAACCCAATCCTGGATTGTTGCCACCTTAGCGGAATCAACCGCTATTCCATTTCCAGAGATAATATGGCCTAAGAACCTCACTTCACTCTTCCAGAAGTGACACTTCGAAAACTTAGCCTTCAGCTGATGTTTTCGTAAAATTTCCAAAACAATACGCAAGTGCGTTTTGTGCTCTTCTTCAGTTCTGGAATAAATCAGAATATCATCCACGAACACTAGCACGAACTTGCTCAACTGATCTCTGAACACTCTATTCATAAGATCCACAAAATATGCTGGCGCATTAGTCAATCCAAACGGCATTACCCGCCACTCAAAGAAACCGAATGGTGTCCGAAAAGCAGTCTTCGGCACACTATCCTTAGCCACTCTCAACTAGTGAAATCCCGTGGCCAAATCCATCTGAGAAAACACCTTAGCTTTGTGAAGCTAATCAAACAAGTCATCTATTCTAGGCAATGGATACTTGTTCTTCTTAGTCACCTTATTCAGCTCACGATAATCCACACACAACCTCAACGATCCATCTGCTTTGGTTGCGAACACAACTGGTGCACCCCATTCGGACACACTACGCCGAATGAATCCTTTCTGCAAAAGATCATCAACCTACACCCTCAACTCCTGCTGTTCCCTAGGCGCCATCCGCCTAAGAGGCATCACAACAGGTCTGGCTCCTTCAACTAGATCTATACGAAACTCGATCTCTCTATGCGGCGGTAACCCTTTGACCTTGTCAAAGACATCCTCAAATCCATTAGCGATTGGCACAGATGACAGTCCATCCCGTGGAACAACCAGCGAATACATGAAGCTCATGAAGACGCCTTCTTCATGCTTACATCGTATCATAATCTTTCGCCCCTCCACATTCTCGACTGTCACCTCCAACCTTTCACAATCAACCTTTGCCGCATACTTCCTAAGCCAGTCCATACCCAAAATAATTCCAAACCCCGCAAAGTTCAGAACAAAGCAATCACAAACAAAAGAGCAATCATGACTCGATACAATCAGACCACGGCATATCATACACAAACAAGACGAACCCCCAACTGGATTAGTCACAACCAATGGCCTATCAACAATATCCGGTTCTAAACCCAACCGGCCTACAAGTTCATTACAAACAAACGAATGCGACGCCCCAGTATCAAATAACACTCTAACTGGAACACCACATATGGAAAGAGTACCTTGAACCACCACACTCTTTCCTCTCTCTTCAGCAGTAGGAGCTTTCGAAGATGACGGAACAGCCCCCAAAGCATAAGCTTGCACAATCTGCTTGTCCCTCCTCGGTTCTGGACAATTCCTCTTGACATGCCCTAGCTTGTCACAGTTGTGACACTTCACTGGCACCTTCGGATTCTTGCAATCCCTGGAGAAATGGCCCTTCTTCTGACAATTGTAGCAGGTCACTTCGCCCTTTGACTTCTTCTGGCCATCCTTACCCTTTTGTTGCTCCTGCTTCCTCTTCTTGTTTCCACCCTGTTGTGGTTTAGATTCTTCCTTGGTCACAGCAACAACAGACCTTTCCTTAGGAAACAGATTCTCGTGCCTGAGAGCTTTCTCCACAAGCTTCTCAAATGAATCGTCCAAATGATCCACCAACTGTCTCCTAAGATAACTATCCAAGCCTGTCACAAACTTCTCATTCTTCTGATACGAAGATTCAATATACGATCGGGCATACTTGGACAAAGCTTCAAACTCAGAAACATACTCAAGAACTGGTCTTCCACCTTGCTTGAGCTCCACAAACTTCTTAAACAGAACAGACTTCTGAGCCGTAGAAATGAACTTAGCTTCAAATCTGTCTTGGAATTGCTCCCAAGTAATTTCTTCCTCTGGAGTATCAATGGTGATAGAGTTCCACCAATCAGAAGCTCTCCCTTGAAGCTGCCTTGATGCTAACTTCCTCTTAGTCGCATCCTCAATTCCCAAATCACTAAAGATCCTTCTACAAGCATCTATCCACCTCTGGACTTCTATAGTTGATCCTGTTCCCAAGAAAACCTTTCCTCCAAGAGCAGTATAATCTTTACACAGCTTAGCAAAATCCACTGGTTTTGGAGTTTGGACTTGAACTCCAACATCTACCGATGGCCCCGGGGATGGCATCCTTCTCATGATCGAGGTCATCATAGCCTCGAACATAGCTGCATAATCTGCAGCCCCCTCAGTAGCACGGCCTTTCCTAGCAGCTGGTCTCCCTCTTCGACTCATTCTTAATATCTATAAAAGAAATGATCAGCAAACCTTGAGAAACTACTGCATAAAGGACTCAAATCTTTCTAAGCTACTATATTACATATAGTAATCATCCATCAAAATACAATTACGTCTCTCATACGTAGTTACGTCGGTGAGCGTTGGGTAAAATCGATTAACCAAAGCTCTGATACCAAATGTGACGACCGCCCATGACCCCCGCACTGAACCTAGAGATAGCGCGCTGTAAAGTGTTCTAGGCAGCCATGGACGATTGTCAGGGTAAATTAAAACAGCAGAATCTATCGTATAACTCACAGCGCATGGACAAAATACAATAGAATATATATATATATAGTGAAGCTTCACAGAATAGGATGTCATCATATAAAACTTCATAATAGTTGAATACAACATCTGAATAGTCAATACAT
Source organism: Allium fistulosum (assembly GCA_030737815.1). Classification (NCBI taxonomy): domain Eukaryota; kingdom Viridiplantae; phylum Streptophyta; class Magnoliopsida; order Asparagales; family Amaryllidaceae; genus Allium; species Allium fistulosum. The sequence goes on along the minus strand of CM060905.1, from coordinate 861,034,128 downwards.
CAAGCCTCACTACATATCACTCAGAGAATTATACAAGCAGCAGAACATCCAGTACATATAGTAAGAAAATAATATGCAAGCCTCCAGCTCGTCTTCGTCATCAGCATCGTCGGAAGCAAGAACAGCACCTGTCACCTGCTACCTAGTCTGCCCGTCCCAAAATGGACGAACAGCCCAAGGCAATAAGAGTTAAAACATAAAGCCTTGAGTCAGACAACAGTCTTAGTGAGCGGTAAATTAACTAACAACATACCAAAAGAGCATAAAGGAAAAAGGAATAGGAATCCAACCCTCCCACTCCACCTCTTTCTACAGTGATAGCCCCCAGACACACACTAAGCAGAAGCAAACATAGCAAAGCAAACATTTAAAGTAAAGCAATTATCACTCGAGTCAAGGGCGATGTTTTCCAAGTACAAACCCCCAAGGCCTAAACCAAGATCAGATAAGCACCCAGAAAATACTGCTCTTGAGACCGAATGACGATACAACCAAACATCCATGACTCTGGCTATCATTGTTATCATTGCCTCGATACCACCGTTAATTGAATGACCGGCACATTCTTTCAGCCGTCCGTCAAGGGCTAATGGAAACCCCGGTTCTAGACATAACTCTGCACGTCGTCAAAACCCATGCCTAGGACTATCGAATCTGCCCAGAGTACTTGACTACCAATCAGTAGTCTTTAGGGACTATCGAATCTGCCCAGCGTACTCTTTCTTTGAGCATGCTAGAACCTTCAACAACGATGAAATCTCAGCCTTCTAGTCATCCTCCTCGACGACTATTTCCATACTAGCTCAAGCGCCTCTCGAGCAAACCATTATCCTCAAACTCGAACCATTTCACCGAGTTATCAACATGCTTGGAATGATCCCGTCTGGATTAGACCAAGACTATCTCATATCATGCCTCGCTTCATCACATCCTAGCAAAGCCTCATCTTAATATCATCGTCATCAAATCTATCCATATGAGCTTCATCATCTGCTACATATGCCACGAGCAGCTTTCCCAATTCAAGAGCCTTTCCCTTAGCTTTTGAATCATCTTCGACCATCTTGTCTAAATCAAATCATCAATCAACTAATTCATAACAATCAATCAAGTCAATCATTAATCCAAGTAATCAAACATTCAAACATGATCTAATAAACAATTATAACAATAATGGCAATCTTGTAAATAAAGAGTCGAAATCTAACAAGCATGAAACATGAGTAATATCTCTATAACTTGATGAATGAACTTGCATAGGTCAATCATGTAGTAAAATGGATGTCAAATCATCATGAACAATAGATCTATACTTAGGTTTATGGAAATGCATGGAAATCACTACTTTAACACAAAATCAAGCCAACGATCCGATATACTCCTTTGGATCCGTGTGGGAGATAATCACCACTCACCGAATCACCTAAACACCTCAAAAGCAACACACTTCAGATCTGGACAACGAAGGATCAAACTCGATCTATCACAAATCCGCTTCGAACGATGAAATCTCTCTTCGATGGATGTAGATCTTCAATCTAAGCTCTTGGATCTTCGATTTGGATGGAAGGAATCACAAGATTAGAGTGGAGAAAAGAAGTGAAGAAGTGTAGAACTCGAGCTCTCAAAATGGCAGCACTTCGTCGCTTCAAAATCTCGATCCCAAAAATGAAGAAATGGACGTGTATTTATAGGCAGATTTTCTAGGTCGTCCGCCCCCTTAGTTCGTCCACGACCTAACAACCCCAACCTACGACCTAACATATCTGCACATCCACGACCTACGACCTATCGCATACGCGCGACCTAACTGCTTAGCCCTTACGCGACCTAACATAAGTCGCGACCTAACTGAGATGCCGACCTAACACACACGCGACCTAACTGTACTCAGCAATCCACCTTAGGTCGCTTACGACCTAACTTCAACACAAGGTCTCACGACCTAACTATAACGACTTAGCACCTTTAGGTCGTCTAACGACCTATCTATTCACAGAAGCTCACGACCTAACTAACTTAGGTCGCTTACGACCTAACTAAACACAGAAGCTCACGACCTAACTAAACACAGCACCCCATAGGTCGCTCACGACCTAACTACTTAACTAGAATACGACTTAACATCCACGCGACCTAACGACTCAACCCACTTATCTTCTTAACTCGTCCATGACCTAACCTTCTTAGGTCGTTAACTCGCTTAGTTCCTTAGGTCACTAACTCCTAGGTCGCCAATTTCCTTCAGTCGCCAAATCCTGTAGGTTGCCAACTCTTAGGTTGTTCAATCTCTTAGGTCGCTCCATCCTCTTAAGTCGCTCATCCGACCTAACCTACCCCACGACCTAAGCCACCACACGACTTATCTCCTATACGACCTATCCCAAAATCCTTAGGTCGCCAACTTCCTTAGGTTGCTCCACTTCCTTAGGTCGTCTACTCCGACCTAGCTACTATACGACATAGGACTTAGACTATGGACGACTTATCAACAATGCGACATAATGATAACTGTTCCGATGTTTCGATCCGTAAAAATACGGGTCATTACATTCTCTCCCCCTTAGGAATTTCGCCCCCGAAATTCCAAACAAACAAGAGCAAACAAAGACTATTCTGCATGCCTACCATCCATAGCAATCAACAAACCATGCATCCAATTACTAGCCTAACATGCAGAATTCTAAGACTAGAACAAGTTACAATGTCGTTAGATGACACGACACCTTAGGGCCATACCTTGAAGAGTTCAGGATGAGCTGCCTTCATCCTCTCTTCCACCTCCCATGTACAGTCGTTATCATCATCACTCCATTGTATCTTGAGCAACCTAACCACCTTCCTCCTAAGCTGTTTCGTGTCGGTTTCCATAACACGAAGCGGCTTACGAGGTCTCTTATCGACTGGATCAACTTCGAAATCTTCACAGCTATCAGCAGAAACCACTGCATTCGAGTCGTGCACATACTTCCGTAGATACGATACATGAAAAACATTGTGCACACTCGACATCTTTTCTGGTAACTCCAATCTATAGGCGAGCTTTCCAATTCGCTCGATGATCGGGAATGGTCCAACAAATCTCGGAGTCAATTTTCCTTTCTTCCCGAATCGAATAACATTCTTCAGTGGAGAAATCTTCACAAAAACCATATCACCTACGTCGAATTCCAAATCCTTACGACGCTTATCGGCATAACTTTTCTGACGGTCTTGGGCTGCCTTCATTCGTTGCCGAATGATCTCTATAAAATCCGAAGTTTGTCGAATCATCTCTGGCCCAAGTATCAGCTTTTCTCCTGTTTCTAACCAACATGTCGGAGAGTTACACGGTCTTCCATACAATGCTTCATATGGTGCCATACCAATGCTTGACTGGTAACTGTTATTATACGAAAATTCTACCAAATGAAGGTGATCTTCCCATGATCCTCCGAAATCTAAAACACAAGCTCTAAGGAGATCTTCCAAAACTCGGTTGACTCTTTCAGTCTGACCATCTGTTTGGGGGTGATAAGCTGTACTCAAACACAACTCGATTCCCAAAACCTCCTGGAAGCTCTTCCAAAATCCACTAGTGAACAATGGATCTTGATCACTCACTATACTCTTCGGAATACCATGGAATCGAACTATCCACTTAACATATAACTCAGCCAACTTTGATGCAGTCCTAGTCGATCGAACAGGAATGAATCTTGCACTCTTAGTCAGACGATCTACAATGACCCAAATCCCTTCATTTCCCGTTCTTGTTCTAGGTAACCCATCGATAAAATCCATCGATATTTGCTCCCACTTCCATGTAGGAACTTCTAACGGCTGAAGCAATCCACTTGGCTTCTTCTGTTCGGCTTTTACCAACTGGCAGTTCATGCACATGGAAATAAAATTTCCAACATCCTTCTTCATACCTTCCCAGTAATAGGTTCTCTTCATATCCCGATACATCTTATTTCCACCTGGATGAATTGTCAGCTTCAAGTGATGACTTTCCTTTAGAACTTCATTTCTCAATTCATCTATATCGGGAACAACTAGTCGTCCTTGCTTCCGAAGCCAACCTTCTCGATCGACCTCGAATCCTTTATCCTTTTCTGGGTCCAATCCAGATTCCAAATCACGGATAACCTTGACAAGCTTATCATCTCGCTTTTGACTCTCGCCAATTCTTTCCACAAGAGTCGGTCTTATTGATAAGTTTGCCAACATCTCAGGTTCCAATTCACATCTAGACCTGAAGTCAAATCCAGCTAAATACTCGAGATTCTTCCATTCTGAAAACATGGCTCCCAATCCTGCATGTCTTCGACTTAACGCATCTGCCACTGCGTTACCCTTTCCCGGAGTATAAGCTATATCAAAATAATATGATGCTAAAAAATCTAGCCATCGTTGCTGCCGAAGATTCAAATCCTTTTGGGAGAAAAGATACTTCAACGATTTATGATCTGTAAACAACTCGAATCGAACTCCGAATAGATAATGTCTCCACATCTTCAGAGAAAATACAATCGCCGCTAACTCCAAATCATGAGTCGGGTAATTCCTTTCATGCGGCTTCAGTTGTCGACTTGCATACGCAACAACTTTATCCTTCTGCATCAGCACTGCTCCAAGTCCAGTACCACATGCGTCGATGTAAACCACCATCTCATCATTTCCACTAGGAATAGTCAAAACAGGAGCACTTGTCAATTGCTCCTTCAGGATTCCGAAAGCTTGCTCACACTTAGCATCCCATCTGAATACTTGGTTCTTTTTCGTCAATCCTGTCAATGGTGCAGCCACCTTGAAGAAGTCTTTGATAAATCGACGATAATATCCTGTTAATCCAAGAAAACTTCTCACATCCGATGCATTCTTAGGTCTAACCCAATCCTGGATTGTTGCCACCTTAGCGGAATCAACCGCTATTCCATTTCCAGAGATAATATGGCCTAAGAACCTCACTTCACTCTTCCAGAAGTGACACTTCGAAAACTTAGCCTTCAGCTGATGTTTCCGTAAAATTTCCAAAACAATACGCAAGTGCGTCTTGTGCTCTTCTTCAGTTCTGGAATAAATCAGAATATCATCCACGAACACTAGCACGAACTTGCTCAACTGATCTCTGAACACTCTATTCATAAGATCCACAAAATATGTTGGCGCATTAGTCAATCCAAACGGCATTACCAGCCACTCAAAGAAACCGGATGGTGTCCGTAAAGCAGTCTTCGGCACACTATCCTTAGCCACTCTCAACTGGTGAAATCCCGTTGCCAAATCCATCTGAGAAAACACCTTAGCTTCGTGAAGCTGATCAAACAAGTCATCTATTCTCGGCAATGGATAATTGTTCTTCTTAGTCACCTTATTCAGCTCACGATAATCCACACACAACCTCAACGATCCATCTGCTTTGGTTGCGAACACAACTGGTGCACCCTATTCGGACACACTACGCCGAATGAATCCTTTCTGCAAAAGATCATCAACCTGCACCCTCAACTCCTGTTGTTCCCTAGGCGCCATCCGCCTAAGAGGCATCACAACAGGTCTGGCTCCTTCAACTAGATCTATACGAAACTCGATCTCTCTATGCGGTGGTAACCCTTTGACCTTGTCAAAGACATCCTCAAATCCATTAGCGATTAGCACAGATGACAGTCCATCCCATGGAACAACCAGCGAATACATGAAGCTCATGAAGACGCCTTCTTCATGCTTACATCGTATCACAATCTTTCGCCCCTCCACATTCTCGACTGTCACCTCCAACCTTTCACAATCAACCTTTGCCGCATACTTCCTAAGCCAGTCCATACCCAAAATAATTCCGAACCCCGCAAAGTTCAGAACAAAGCAATCACAAACAAAAGAGCAATCATGACTCGATACAATCAGACCACGACATATCATACACAAACAAGACGAACCCCCAACTGGATTAGTCACAACCAATGGCCTATCAACAATATTCGGTTCTAAACCCAACCGGCCTACAAGTTCATTACAAACAAACGAATGCGACGCCCCAGTATCAAATAACACTCTAACTGGAACACCACATATGGAAAGAGTACCTTGAACCACCACACTCTTTCCTCTCTCTTCAGCAGTAGGAGCTTTCGAAGATGACGGAACAACCCCCAAAGCATAAGCTTGCACAATCTGCTTGTCCCTCCTCGGTTCTGGACAATTCCTCTTGACATGCCCCAGCTTGTCATAGTTGTGACACTTCACTGGCACCTTCGGATTCTTGCAATCCCTGGAGAAATGGCCCTTCTGCTGACAATTGTAGCAGGTCACTTCGCCCTTTGACTTCTTCTGGCCATCCTTACCCTTTTGTTGCTGCTGCTTCCTCTTCTTGTTTCCACCCTGCTGTGGTTTAGATTCTTCCTTGGTCACAGCAACAACAGACCTTTCCTTAGGAAACAGATTCTCGTGCCTGAGAGCTTTCTCCACAAGCTTCTCAAATGAATCGTCCAAATGATCCACCAACTGTCTCCCAAGATAACTATCCAACCCTGTCACAAACTTCTCATTCTTCTGATACGAAGATTCAATATACGACCGGGCATACTTGGACAAAGCTTCAAACTCAGAAACATACTCAAGAACTGGTCTTCCACCTTGCTTGAGCTCCACAACCTTTTTAAACAGAACAGACTTCTGAGCCGTAGAAATGAACTTAGCTTCAAATCTGTCTTGGAATTGCTCCCAAGTAATTTCTTCCTCTGGAGTATCAATGGTGATAGAGTTCCACCAATCAGAAGCTCTCCCTTGAAGCTGCCTTGATGCTAACTTCCTCTTAGTCGCATCCTCAATTCCCAAATCACTAAAGATCCTTCTACAAGCATCTATCCACCTCTGGACTTCTATAGTTGATTCTGTTCCCAAGAAAACCTTTCCTCCAAGAGCAGTATAATCTTTACACAGCTTAGCAAAATCCACTGGTTTTGGAGTTTGGACTTGAACTCCAACATCTACCGATGGCCCCGGGGCTGGCATCCTTCTCATGATCGAGGTCATCATAGCCTCGAACATAGCAGCATAATCTGTAGCCCCCTCAGTAGCACGGCCTTCCCTAGCAGCTGGTCTCCCTCTTCGACTCATTCTTAATATCTATAAAAGAAATGATCAGCACACCTTGAGAAACTACTGCATAAAGGACTCAAATCTTTCTAAGCTACTATTTTATATATAGTAATCATCCATCAAAATACAATTACGTCTCTCATACGTAGTTACGTCGGCGAGCGTTGGGTAAAATCGATTAACCAAAGCTCTGATACCAAATGTGACGACCGCCCATGACCCCCACACTGAACCTAGAGATAGTGCGCTGTAAAGTGTGCTAGGCAGCCATGGACGATTGTCAGGGTAAATTAAAACAGCAGAATCTATCGTATAACTCACAGCGCATGGACAAAATACAATAGAATATATATAGTGAAGCTTCACAGAATAGGATGTCATCATATAAAACTTCATAATAGTTGAATACAACATCTGAATAGTCAATACATCAAGCCTCACTACATATCACTCAGAGAATTATACAAGCAGCGGAACATCCAGTACATATAGAAAGAAAATAATATGCAAGCCTCCAGCTCGTCTTCGTCATCAGCATCGTCGGAAGCAAGAACAACACCTGTCACCTGCTACCTAGTATGCCCGTCCCAAAATGGACGAACAGCCCAAGGCAATAAGAGTTAAAACATAAAGCCTTGAGTCAGACAACAGTCTTAGTGAGCGGTAAATTAACTAACAACATACCAAAAGAGCATAAAGGAAAAAGGAATAGGAATCCAACCCTCCCACTCCACCTCTTTCTACAGTGATAGCCCCCAGACACACACTAAGCAGAAGCAAACATAGCAAAGCAAACATTTAAAGTAAAGCAATTATCACTCGAGTCAAGGGCGATGTTTTCCAAGTACAAACCCCCAAGGCCTAAACCAAGATCAGATAAGCACCCAGAAAATACCGCTCTTGAGACCGAATGACGATAAAACCAAACATCCATGACTCTGGCTATCACTGTTATCATTGCCTCGATACCACCGTTAATTGAATGACCGGCACATTCTTTCAGCCGTCCGTCAAGGGCTAATGGAAACCCCGGTTCTAGACATAACTCTGCACGTCGTCAAAACCCGTGCCTAGGACTATCGAATCTGCCCAGAGTACTTGACTACCAATCAGTAGTCTTTAGGGACTATCGAATCTGCCCAGCGTACTCTTGCTTTGAGCATGCTAGAACCTTCAACAACGATGAAATCTCAGCCTTCTAGTCATCCTCCTCGACGACTATTTCCATACTAGCTCAAGCGCCTCTCGAGCAAACCATTATCCTCAAACTCGAACCATTTCACCGAGTTATCAACATGCTTGGAATAATCCCGTCTGGATTAGACCAAGACTATCTCATATCATGCCTCGCTTCATCACATCCTAGCAAAGCCTCATCTTAACATCATCATCATCAAATCAATCCATATGAGCTTCATCATCCGCTACATATGCCACGAGCAGCTTTCCCAATTCAAGAGCCTTTCCCTTAGCTTTTGAATCATCTTCGACCATCTTGTCTAAATCAAATCATCAATCAACTAATTCATAACAATCAATCAAGTCAATCATTAATCCAAGTAATCAAACATTCAAACATGATCTAATAAACAATTATAACAATAATGGCAATCTTGTAAATAAAGAGTCGAAATCTAACAAGCATGAAACATGAGTAATATCTTTATAACTTGATGAATGAACTTGCATAGGTCAATCATGTAGTAAAATGGATGTCAAATCATCATGAACAATAGATCTATACTTTGGTTTATGGAAATGCATGGAAATCACTACTTTAACACAAAATCAAGCCAACGATCCGATATACTCCTTTGGATCCGTGTGAGAGATAATCACCACTCACCGAATCACCTAAACACCTCAAAAGCAACACACTTCAGATCTGGACAACGAAGGATAAAACTCGATCTATCACAAATCCGCTTCGAACGATGAAATCTCTCTTCGATGGATGTAGATCTTCAATCTAAGCTCTTGGATCTTCGATTTGGATGGAAGGAATCACAAGATTAGAGTGGAGAAAAGAAGTGAAGAAGTGTAGAACTCGAGCTCTCAAAATGGCAGCACTTCGTCGCTTCAAAATCCCGATCCCAAAAATGAAGAAATGGACGTGTATTTATAGGCAGATTTTCTAGGTCGTCCGCCCCCTTAGGTCGTCCACGACCTAACAACCCCAACCTGCGACCTAACATATCTGCGCATCCACGACCTATCGCATACGCGCGACCTAACTGCTTAGCCCTTACGCGACCTAACATAAGTCGCGACCTAACTGAGATGCCGACCTAACACACACGCGACCTAACTGTACTCAGCAATCCACCTTAGGTCGCTTACGACCTAACTTCAACACAAGGTCTCACGACCTAACTATAACGACTTAGCACCTTTAGGTCGTCTAACGACCTATCTATTCACAGAAGCTCACGACCTAACTAACTTAGGTCGCTTACGACCTAACTAAACACAGAAGCTCACGACCTAACTAAACACAGCACCCCATAGGTCGCTCACGACCTAACTACTTAACTAGAATACGACTTAACATCCACGCGACCTAACAACTCAACCCACTTATCTTCTTAACTCGTCCACGACCTAACCTTCTTAGGTCGTTAACTCGCTTAGTTCCTTAGGTCACTAACTCCTAGGTCGCCAATTTCCTTAAGTCGCCAAATCCTGTAGGTTGCCAACTCTTAGGTCGTTCACTCTCTTAGGTCGCTCCATCCTCTTAAGTCGCTCATCCGACCTAACCTACCCCACGACCTAAGCCACCACACGACTTATCTCCTATACAACCTATCCCAAAATCCTTAGGTCGCCAACTTCCTTAGGTCGCTCCACTTCCTTAGGTCGTCTACTCCGACCTAGCTACTATACGACATAGGACATAGACTATGGACGACTTATCAACAATGCGACCTAATGATAACTGTTTTCCGATGTTTCGATCCATAAAAATACGGGTCGTTATAAGCTCCGTCGATCTTATTTTTCTGCGTTTTTGCTGCATTTTCCACTAGTAAAAAAATTCGAATTTTTATAATTCAATCGTACCACCGATATTTATATATCGTTATGATCGCCTCATCGTGCTGATCACTGGGATATATTCACTTCTGTGTTTCGGTGTCCGGAACGTGGCGGAACCCGCATGACGGATAACCCAGTTTTGTACCTTTTGTTTTCCCAAATTTCATAGTGTAATATCAATAGTTTTTTCTCTCTTTCTAATATTAATCTCAGAATTCAATGAATATAAAGTCACCTCTTTGGTTTCTGAAACGTTACTTGCCATACCTCTTTGCTGTGTCCTTTCATTTGAAAGTGATATATTAATTTACAGCATTTATATCTTGAGCCTGTTGTTTTGCTTGTATACATTTGTTAGTTGGAATTCTCAAAAGAGAGGAAAAAAAAAGAAGAAAAAAAACTCTTCAGATGCTTCATTTCACTCACCACCTTCTCCGCCCCATCTCCTCTTTTCTCTCTTCTATTCTCGGAAAAAATATGCGAATGATGATCGACTGCATCCTCGCGTGTAAACCCGCTCCATCCCACTTCCAGCATACCGTTTCCTCTCGTCTCCACATCATCAAAAAAAAAACCCCATCACCTCGGCTGCTCCTCCCATATAGCCTCGCCAAGGCCACCTCAAACTTCACTGAAGCTGTCGCCACCTCTTCCGTCGACCTGCCGTGAATCCACTTACCCCGCCAGAGCAGCAAACCCGTACAACACCCTCATACTTGACCCGCCTCAGCCTACTCTACCTCACCGTCATCCAAGCAAGTATCTCAGCCCGCCTTCCATGCCGTTGCCGCTGACTCTGGCTTGCTTCGCTCAGGCGCGTGTACACTGTCCTCCTCCTTCTATTTTTGCATTCATCCATGGCCGAAGGCCATCTTTACTTTAGCCTAGTCGAAAGATTCATGTAGGTATATGTGATAATGTTATTCATTTGTAAATATAGCTTTTATATATAATCAGGTATATTCATTTCACCTATATATTTATTCATATACATATATATTTTAAGGTATGAAGTTGACATTTATTTTATATATGTTTTCACTGTTTTTATATATATGAGCCTGCAGTTAAATAATATACATGAGTTACAACATCATACTTTATCAAAGGTTGTTCAGAGAAGAAGTTTATATATTTTTGGCATACATAATTTATTATGTTTAGTAGTATATGGTATACGAGTATTAGTATATTTATATTCGGTTCGTTTTTCTTAAAGGAGCTGAGTCTGTTGATATGCATAATTTTATAAAGTTGTCTTTTGATGGTTATTGTTGTCTTTCGATGGTTATATATTAAGTATATATTTTGTTTATATGAATTTAGTCTAAAAGTTTATACTGTAAATTTTGTTTACAGTTCAATATGTATACGTTACAGTGGTATAATTTAAAGTTGTTTAAAGCATTTTTTATGCGGTTATGTAAATTTTATATAATGATTTTATACTAACTGCTATCTACAGGATATGCATATTTAAGTGGCAGTGTAATAAAATTTGTGTACTTGAGCCTCATCAGTTACATGTTAGTATTTTAATATATACATAGAGTTTGGAAATTTTAAAATATATACAATAAATATATGTATATAATTTTATATTCTAAAAGATATCGATTTTGAATATGGTTTCTTTTAAATCAGTATATAATTTTGCATATAGTTATACATTTTCTATTATATATGGTAGCCTGCTGCCAAACCATTTATATTAGTATATAGTTGTATAGGTTTTAAGTTGTTTGCATGGATATATATATGTACGATAATTAAGGGTGTGCCTGTCAAATTTAAGTTGTATAAATGTATATATTTTACTTTATAAGTATGGGATTAATTATAAATTTGAAAATAAATACATGTCTTAAATTGATTTCAGAAAATAATATATATATTTATTTCAATTTATATCCATAGATTCTAATCGATCAATTGATCTCCCATTATCAGCTTTTGGCCCGTCGTGCCTGTATCCTTCATCGAATTTGCATTCAGTCTTGCTTTGCTTTGGATTCATAACCCATTTCATTTGTCGAACCTCTCTAGCCTCGAAAGGTGAGCAATCACTCACGATTAACTTTCTTTTATTTATTAAATTTGATTTCAATTGAAATGACAAATTGAAATATGCTGCTATTAGTTATTTACACTGTTATATATGCTATTACCTGTATCAGTTCACCTGTGACATCTGACACCATTATCTGCTATTTATACAATGATAATCTAGTTTGGTTGATAAATGATTGATTGTTGATGTTGACATTGGATGTTAAATTGTGAATGTTGCAAGTGATAAATAATTTGAAATTGAAATTGACGTAGGATAGTTAGATTTGATATATGTGTTAATTTGATTGATGACATTTGCATAATATGACCCCTTTAAATGTTAAATAAAATGACACGTAGGAATAGTGTTAACCACACCTTGAACCATTTAAATGTGAATTAATTTTCACGATTATATTCTTACGCAAGTTTAGATTAATAAATGATTTCTATGTGATGTTGAATTGGATGTTAATTATTATTGTTAAGTGATGAATAATTTGCTAGTTAAATTTGATATAGGATAGTTAATGAGTTAAAATGGATGATATATGTCGAACTTTGATTTGTTAAACTTGACCCCTTCATATGTTAAATTTGATTAGTTAAACTTGACCCTTTAATTGTTAAGTTAATGGACACGTAGAATTTGGTAAATCTCACTTTGGACCTTTGAACGTATATTTGATTTATTGTTGTAATATTGAAATTAAAATTGAACGATAAGTGAAAAACCGTAATGAAATAATCTTTAATCTGCATGAAATGATAGTGTAGATTCTAGAAATAATTATATTAATTTGCATAAATAACAAATGCAAATTAATACGATTATTTCGGGATTATTTAAATTGTCGAATTGTTGTGAATGGATGCTATTGCTTGTTTATTTACTTTGACACCATCCCAGTTATCACACTGCAAGTTCCCTTTGTATGCTTTGATTTTTAATTGAAATGGAATCGGGTTGAAATGATAGATACCCAAATAAACCTTGACTTTGGATAGAAAATTAAATTAAACCGATTGGTCATTGTTTTGATTTAAAATAAAATAAAGTTTTATTTGACTAATAATATGGTTTTGAATAAAATTTGGAATTTAAATTCGAATGAATGAAAAATGTGAATATTTGTAATTTGAAACAAATATTAACGTAGTAATTGACGAAGAACATTGTTCAAATTTAAATTGATTAATAATGAAGTTTTGGAATTGTTAAAAATTAAGTTTTGAAATTTGTAATAATTAAGTTTTGGAAACTATTAATAATTAAGTTGAAATTAGAAATAATTAAGTTTTAAAATTGTTAATAATTAAGTAATAATTAAGATTTGAAATTATTTGAAATTGAATAAGATTGAATTATTTAATGATTAAATTAAATTGAAAATTTTCTTCTTAAGAGAAAGTGAATTTTTGAATAAGTGAAACTAAGTTTCTTTAATTGAGTTTTGAAATTTGTAACTAAGTAAATAGTAAATGAAATGAATTTCTTTGATAAGAAATAAAATGCATTTTATTGAAACAAATGGAAGACTTGTAATTTGAAGAATTGGATTCGACAAATTTAATCAAAAATAAATATGTAAGCTTGATATAATAAGTTGAACTTAAGGAAGTAATGTAATGGATTGGGAATTTAATTGAAATTGTTTTAATGATAAATTAATTGAATGAATATCGAATGAAATCGATAATTGAGTTTAAATCGATTTGAACGTTAAATTAAGTTAAATGATTTTGGAATGAACTTATATACGAAGTTCAATGAATATTTGAATTGTTTTAAAATTGAAACTTTGAAATTGAATTATAGAAATTTTAAAATGAAATCAAGGAGTTATGAAACGTAAATTTTGGAAATCGATTTAGAAAGACTAACGAAATGTTGATTTACAAATTTCAATTGTAATTGAATTGATTTGACTTTTGAAATTTATTTAACGACCAATCGGTAAATAATTATGAAGGTTATTAAAGGAACCGGAATCGGTTAGGGACATACTCACTGTCTAAACCGAAAACCACTTTAATAACTATACGCGGAGTATGATCCAAAATGAAGTGGTTGGATTGATGAACGCGATGATCGAAGAAATTGAACGATAATGGATAGCCTTGACACTTGTGTCAAATTGGAAATGACTAAAACGGGAGCCGTGCCGGGCCAAATGGGGGTTAGCTACCTCGAGCGAACACACTTCTTCGTAAAACTATTCATTTACTTTGTGATTGATTGGTGCGCACCCTTGATTTGGGAGTGTTGTTTCGCGGTGTTGCGATCGCTGTAGCGATGCGTTCTCACCAGTTCGGATCAGGCAAACGGTAGTTTCACTACCTTGGGTATTGCCTCATGTGCCTTGTCATACTTGTATCCCTATATACGCAACCACTACGATTTGTTTTGTGTTATACCTATGGAGTACTCCCTGATAGGCCACCAGTTTACAGTGGAGTTTACAATGCTGTATAGACTATAACGCTTGTATAAAATGTGTTAAGGAGGATAATGGTAACGCCTTAACACTATTTTGATATTTTATATTACTGATAGGCATTATCTATTCACCGTACACTACTACATAGTAGATAGTTTAACGGATCCTTAAAGGATGGTTATTCCAAACATCCTTTGAGTTACTCGTATTTCAATTGCTATTTCACTTGAGTTGGATTTATTGATATAAGAATGTTAATCCTGACTCGAGTGTTTTGTGTTTTGCTTTACGCTCGGGTCAGACTGAGTGTACTAGTATTTGAGACTCACCTTTGGAGTTGAAGCTTCACTTGGAGATCCAGCTATCTATCTAGTTTCAGATATCTAGTTGATTCTAGTGATGTATTCTGATCTTGTATTTGACTATTGTATTCGAGACATTTGTTGTACCTTATTTGACTCTGATATGTATATAGTAGCTTCATGAACTACTATCTTTTGTTTCCGCTGCATTTATTACTCTATGTTTGTGATTATTTATTTACTGTATATGTTCAGTTTTTCCAAATTTAAATTAACAATTCGGTATTTTGAATTATTCAAGTCCGACATGTGCGGATGCGAATAGTCCAAAATAGCGGGTCGTTACATTTTAATTCTCAAACCTGATGCTAAATCTGAATTTCATCTTATATTTATTCGATTAGTTTGATTATGAATTTATTTTCATTCATTATTTATTCGAATAGTTGATTTATTTTTCCACTCTCAAACATAAGTATATAAAAGATGAAATTGGGTGAGAAAGATTACATCGGAAGTAAAATAATATTTAAACCATAATTTTTCACAGCATGTTTGGGAAAAAGTATAATTTATATTCAGTAGATTTGTACTACCCAAAGCAATCAAGTATAAAGTTTTGCAAAAATTTAGTTTTAAATATGTGTTTTGTAAATTTGTTTCTCCTTTAATATTTTATATCATCGTAGTCAACCTAAACTTATACTTTTAAAATTTGAATATTATCCATATTAATCAACATTTAGTTTATAAAATCTTTCTATGCTACCATCAAATTCTCAAGTATATTATTGAGAAATTTGGTGATTATATACAATTTTCAACAATTTTTTTTATTATAATGTTATTTTAAACTTTTCAGTCTCGAGATATTAAGAGATAATAATATATGGAAAATATGTTTTTTCATATGTTTATAAGTAAACTAACTTTCGATATGAAGGATCATGCCAATGAAACTGATAAAAGGAATTAATCAACATGAATTAATTATTATCAGTTCATTTTAGTTTAAATTGGTTTTAATTGGAGCGTTAACTACAATAAATTATCTGTAGTTTATATTCAATTTAGTAAGAGAATCAGTCTAATCTAACGAAGAATTAATTTTAACCTATTAATCCATATACCATCGAAAAAAATTCAAATGCATTGTAAGTTCCAAATATACGAGGAAACATATAAAGTCATTTGTTATGTACCTTTAACAAGTCATTGCATATTCTAAGAGGTTGTAAGTTAGGAACTCATTACCTATTATTACAAGGATTTTTCATTTTCTTTAACAAACTTAGCATGAGAACAAAATAAATGAGCAAACGATGTGTTTGTAAATAACTTTATGTACAAAAATCACCAAAAGTTTGTTAGGACAATAACTGATTATGCTTTGATGCAACATTATATTTTACATATTTCCTTATGCTTGAAAGGTAATATCATGTACTCTATATAGTATAAAACATGATTATACATCTTAGATGTATAAAAATCATATTAAGTTATGAATATTATATTGTTTCACATTGGATGTACGTACAAAAAATGACAAGCGTTTGTATTAATGCTGGATTAATGCATCAAACAAAATTTGTGGTCAATGTTTGATTGGAACAAAAAAAATCAAGGTCAATGTTAGAAGTTGTGATATTATAAAAAGAGTAAAAAAAAGAATAATTGTTGCTTACATGAATAAAAAAATGTAAAAAAGGTAAATTACTGACTAAAGCATCTACTTAAATGAAACTATGTTTGAATGGAGAGTTTGGTGTAAGGTAAAGTTTATTTGTTGAAGGAGTGGTTTGGCATATGTTTTTAGTTATCTTCCTTTAGAAAATATTTGAAAAAAATTAAGATGATCTTTGATGAATATAGTTGATATGCTAGTTTTGTCTTTGCTATTTGTTCAAAAATGACATAATTTATTTTTGAGTAAATCAGGGTTCCTTCATAATTTAGTTAATTTATAAATTACCACTGGCAACTTCTTCCATTCTCTAAAACAATTATTTACTAAATATCTCTAAAACAATCGTAAAATATGCGGGTTGTTACAGACTCCCCTCCTTAAAGAAATTGCATCCTCGCAATACTTAAGAAGAAAATAAAGAGTAACAACCATAAAGGCATATCAACACAAAAGAAAATTTAGAATGAGAAGTTCACCATAATGAGCACGAAAGAGTAAGTTTGAACGTGTTCGTTCGATGAATACTCTAGATTCCCAAGAGCAATCCTTGGGATTTGAGAACCATTGAACTTTCACAAGAAAAACATCTTTATTTCGAAGGCGCTCAACCTCCGAAGCAATGATGCGAATAGAATGTTGCTCATAAGTCAAATAGGCGAAACTTAAATTTCCACAATAACACCGGGCTTAAGAATAAAAATCGAAATCCCAAAGGCATTTCCGTAGTTGAAAGACGTGAGAAAATGTCATGAATTAGCAGAAAAATGAGCCGGTGCAACGGCGTAGTTCAATAATGGTATGCCAGAAGAACCAAAGCTCGAATAATTTCGGAACACCGACGTAGTGCAACGGTACGTCCAATGAACCGAAGACCATCAAAGAACACCGGACGATAGTCCATAAAAGGAATGAGACGAAGCTCAACAAAACAAAGTACATCGAAACGTCCGATGAACTTGGTAAAAAGATCATAAGGTGCAAGGAACTTGAGCCAACGAGGTTGACGCAATTTAAGTTCCTTAAGAGAAATAAATATTTCAAAGATTTATGATCGAGGTGGGGAACGAATTTTTCCGCCAAAAACAATGATGCCAAACTCTAAAAATGAAATCAATAGTCGCGAGCACTAGATCATGAGTGGCATATCTAGTCTCGATAGGCTTTAATGATTTAGAAACATAAATGATAGCACGTTCTCTTTTGCAAGAGAACGACATACAGACCAATAAGATTAGCATTGGTACAAAAGATAAAGTCTTGGTTCCCTTCGGGAACCACAAGAATAGGAATATCGAAAAGAAAGAGTTCTTTAAATTGATCCTCTTTTCCCAAAAGCTAAAACTTTCAAAATTACAATTATCTTTATGTAATAATCTTTCTAGAAAAAAAATTACTGTTTATAAGTCAATTTATTGTGTCAAATTGTCTCATCAAAGCGTTTAGGAGATTCCTATCGATAACGTTGATCAGGCGCATCGATCAGAATTCTTAAAGCACTCAATGGGCAATACAATCACAAAATCATAATCCATATGATAAAAATATCTCTTAGAAGTTTTAAGAATATTCTTTGCTCATTGAAGAACAAAATCCAATTATACTTATAAATAAATATTATGGAAAAGATTTGCAAAATTTTAAGTTGCTATTTCCATCCAAAATCAATAAATACAAAAATGAAGTCATCGAGATACTCATATAATACTCGATTTATAAAATGGATGAAATAAGCTGGACAAACTGAATGACATAATAAGTCATTCATAAGAACCATAACGAGTGTGGAATGCGGTAAGTGGAATACTAACTTCCGCAACACGTAGCTAACGAAAACCGGTGGCAAGGTCGAGCTAAAAAGACCTTAACACCACTAAATAGATTTCTTAGGAGATAATCCTGAGACAAGCTCAAAAATACCGGAAAATTCTCAAACTACATGAATGAGAGAAACATCACTTTACTCATCCAGTGGGCTTAAAGAATAAAATGATACCATCAAAGCGGAATCGAAATCACAAGAAAAAAATAGAAATCTGCTTAACAGATAGAGAATGTCAAAGATAAAAAGTCCACTCGGGACAAAGGATATGGCTTCATAATAATTAAGCCAATCCTTACAAAAGTCAATTCCGAAGCATAAGTAAAAATCGGCTCGGAAAGAAAAATCACGTAAAATAATTTCGACATAAATAAAAAGCAAATTGAGTGTTGCGGATCCACCAATCCGGATTCGCAATCCTCAAAGAAGTCATCAAGCCCAAAAATGTTTGAAGAAAAGGAATCAACAAGTTCTTTTGATATAAAATAATGAGATGAAACCCATATCAAAAAGAACTCGAATAAGATAATCACAAAATAAATGTCATCAAGGATATAATGGATACCTTGACTAAGAGAAGAGTTTCTAGGGGCTTGCAGCTTTCCTTCTCTCGTGCTTGGAAGTATGGGACATGCAGATATATGATGACTCAAACTTTTGCAATAGTGACAAGAAAAGGATTTTGGACACTCAATCCCATAGTGGTCCATAGAACCACAATTGTAGCATTGTCCACGATTAGAGGTAGGAGTCTTTGCTACCGAAATTGCCTGCCTCCCTTTCTTGTTGGGATTAGGGCTTTTGAACTTAATACGCCTCTTCTGGTTGATGTTGGAGTTTTGTTTGGCATCCATAACTTCAACATTACTTTCTTTATCAGCCTCTTCAAGTCGAAATATCTACAAGCTGATCGAAAGGAACTTCTAGTTTCATAGGCAAAACCTTTTCGGGGTTCTTACTCAAAGCACAGATAAACCTTTGGTTCTTTACAAGATCCAAAAGTTGTTGAGCAGTCATGAATACGCCATCCAGAGATGGACTACTGGATTGACCAGCGCTGGGACTGCCAGATCTAACCATCTCTTCTTCTTTAAGAAAGAAAGAAAAAGGTTATTCTCAGAATAAATATCAAACCAACTTGATTGATAAAACAAGACATCATAAAAAGAAATAGGATAGAACGGTACGAAGATTCGAATTAAATCCTATGGCACGATTCCTAAGAAAGACTTAGGACAATGATCCTTGCTAGATTATTCTACATTGTTCCGAAGTTTGGCTTTGATACCAAACTGTGACGCCCCACCTCTATACCCACGCTAGCCAAGGACACTACGGGGTAATGCCGTCAACTAGCGCGGAGATAAGGCTGTTGAGGAGCGACCATTCGTGTAATTGCTTTGTGCGAGCACCGATATGTCAGATTGTATAACATGCATTTTATTTCAAGAGGGAATCCGACATACTGATACAAAACTCAAAGCTACTACACAATGGCTATAATATCTTCGGAAACAAATATAGAAATAACCATAACACAAATCAGTCACAGACATCCATATCACAAAGGCGGAAATAGATATGAATATATAACACTTAAAAGTGTTTATCAGAGTAGTGGTCAAAAAGATCCACAATATCACAAAAGAATAGATACAAGTGCTAGACAAAAGAATATGTATACATCATAGAGTCTACATCTCGAATGTATAACAACAAAAACTACAAATATTCTATAGTTAGACAAAAGTCAGAAGATGATCCCAAATAAGGAGTCAAGCAGAAGCACCTGTAACATCTCGGTCTGACCCGAGTATTATTTAATAAGAAAATAATAAACGGATCAGTCTAACTATAAATATCAGATGAAATGATATAGAATAAGAGATATGACAAAAACGTATCATAACCATAATGCCATACTGTGATAAGTACGTAATTAAAAATCAACAAGAGATTAATCAATATCACAAGAATCTTCTCAAAGATAAAAAGGAATGTCTTACTCTTTATTTCATTCACCAAACCATAAATGTTGACAATTATATCAATGCCAATCACAAAAGTTAATGACACACAAATTCACCAATGCACAAATATTGATAAAACTTATCCATGTAAATCACAAAAATTGGTGAAACACAAACTCTAGAAATCAATCAATAGAAATCCAGAAAATCACAAAAAGGGGGAAAGAGGCCTATCACTAGAACAGGAGCATGAAAACTCACCAACACGTGTATCACAAACGGGTTGTTAACCCATGGTCGCTAACCATAAAGCCGGTGCCATGACGTAGTACAGCGAACGCCCGAGGAACCAAACTCAAATAATTCAAGCACAATGACGTAGTACAGCGAACGCCCGATGAACATGAACACAAATAAATCCGGAACGACGACGTAGTACAGCGAACGCCCGATGATCCAAACTCAAATAATACAGGCACAACGACGTAGTACAGCGAACGCCCGATGAACCTAAACACAATAAATCCGGAACAACGACGTAGTACAGCGAACCCGATGAACCAGAACACAAATAATACGGAACATCGACGTCGTACAGCGAAACGTCCGATGAACCAAAACAAAGAGACATCGTGCATTGCTAGTCTAAACCATAACAAGATCATCATCGATCATCAAGAAGTGTCAATTACACTAAGCTAGTAAATATATGAGTTTAGCTTCATGTCCCATAACCACTAGCTTAACTTAAATATTTACGAACAAATTGTAAATCTCCACTAGAAAATTGTCACAAGGGTTTCAATCGAATAAGTCCATAAATTAACTGACGAAGTAAACGCAAGCATTTCATACCACTTGTTTTGCTAAGCCGTTTAATTAGATTTTCTCATACGAATGAGGTAAAGGTTTGTATATACTAATAGATTGGAAAACGGTTTTGAAAACAAGCTTTATATTTAAAAATAGAGTTGAAATCGTCTTTGCAAAAGAGTTCGAATATTTATTACTAGTATAGAAAACCTTTATAATTTTAAAGTGACAAATCACAAAAACGATTGTAGAAACAATCAATCATAAAAATTCACATTCGAAGACGCGAATCAAATCCAATTAAACCGATAAAGAATCCATCGAAATGGATATTCAAAAATCCCGAAAAAAGGAGTCATCAAAGTCATAATAAATGATAACAACAAATAGGATCATCACGAATCGATTCAAATTGGAAATTCAATCCCAAAAGGCAAAGTGGGCAGAAACAACAAATTCAGTTGACTGAACAGAGATTTTCAGTTGATTGAATTCTGCTTGGAAACTTTCTGTTTCCATGTTCAGTCGACTGAACAGAGATTTCAGTCGACTGAACCAGGCCTGGAAACTTTTTTTTTTCCAGGTTCAGTCGACTGAACAGAGATTTCAGTCGACTGAATCTTGCCTGGAAACTTTCGGGTTCCAGATTTAGTCGACTGAACAGAGATTTCAGTCGACTGAATCATGCCTGGGCTGTTTTTCAGCCTATCCAAATAAAGAGAAAACTCTTCCAAAATGCAACCGGACGAACATTGGCTCTAAGGGTTTATGCCAATCAATGACCCGGCCCTATATGCTCCTCGGTGCATCACCAAAAGCATGATCAAACATCCATAAAAGGATTTTCACACAAATTTGACTTCAAAAACCAAAAATTGGAATATTCACAAAACCAATCCAAATCAAGGGCAAATGCACATGAAGAAGTGTTAGGAATTCATACCCAACAACCAAAGATAATTATAGTCATAGATGTGAGATAAAAATCTCACCTTTATACACGGAAACACAAGAGAGAAGCTTTGAAACAAAGGATAGACCAATTCCTCTTCAATCTCAACTCAAGAAGCTTGAATCTAAGCTTAAAAGGGAAATATTTCCTAAGTTAGGTTTAGGAAATTTATGAAATTGAAAGGAGAAAGAGTTGGAGAAGGAGAAGAGGATGCTTACCAATAGCTTCTTCTTGAATTTGGAGCAAGAGCATGAATTTGCAAATGAAATTAGGGCTTAGGAATTTCCATTTCCCATCTCTCCCACCATTGTTGCTAAAGCTTGAATATTAGGAATTAGAAATGAAGTAATGAAGAGTTGGAGTTGAGTTGGGTTGATAAAACCAGAATTGGGCAAATGGGCTGAACCCAAACCCAAAGCCCTAAGTGAAAAATGTCAAAATTCCACTCAGCTCCAAACATATCGAAGTTTTTACTCAAAAAGGTCGCAAACAACATTTTGAACTCAATGGAAGGGGTCTCAAGTCCTAATTCGACTGTTTGAAAAAAGTAGCTTTTCGGACTAAAATCTGACGAATGATGAAATATTTAAATAAAATATTTAAATATACAATCGTAAAATATGCGGGTTGTTACAGACTCCCCTCCTTAAAGAAATTGCATCCTCGCAATACTTAAGAAGAAAATAAAGAGTAACAACCATAAAGGCATATCAACACAAAAGAAAATATAGAATGAGAAGTTCACCATAATGAGCACGAAAGAGTAAGTTTGAACGTGTTCGTTCGATGAATACTCTAGATTCCCAAGAGCAATCCTTGGGATTTGAGAACTATTGAACTTTCACAAGAAAAACATCTTTATTTCGAAGGCGCTCAACCTCCGAAGCAATGATGCGAATAGAATGTTGCTCATAAGTCAAATAGGAGAAACTTAAATTTCCACAATAACACCGGGCTTAAGAATAAAAATCGAAATCCCAAAGGCATTTCCGTAGTTGAAAGACGTGAGAAAATGTCATGAATTAGCAGAAAAATGAGCCGGTGCAACGGCGTAGTTCAATAATGGTATGCCAGAAGAACCAAAGCTCGAATAATTTCGGAACACCAACGTAGTGCAAAAACGGTACGTCCAATGAACCGAAGACCATCAAAGAACACCGGACGATAGTCCATAAAAGGAATGAGACGAAGCTCAACAAAACAAAGTACATCGAAACGTCCGATGAACTTGGTAAAAAGATCATAAGGTGCAAGGAACTTGAGCCAACGAGGTTGACGCAATTTAAGTTCCTTATGAGAAATAAATATTTCAAAGATTTATGATCGAGGTGGGGAACGAATTTCCCCGCCAAAAACAATGATGCCAAACTCTAAAAATGAAATCAATAGTCGCGAGCACTAGATCATGAGTGGCATATCTAGTCTCGATAGGCTTTAATGATTTAGAAACATAAATGATAGCACGTTCTCTTTTGCAAGAGAACGACATACAAACCAATAAGATTAGCATTGGTACAAAAGATAAAGTCTTGGTTCCCTACGGTAACCACAAGAATAGGAATATCGAAAAGAAAGAGTTCTTTAAATTGATCCTCTTTTCCCAAAAGCTAAAACTTTGAAAATTACAATTATCTTTATGTAATAATCTTTCTAGAAAAAAAAATTACTATTTATAAGTCAATTTATTGTGTCAAATTGTCTCATCAAAGCGTTTAGGAGATTCCTATCGATAACGTTGATCAGGCGCATCGACCAGAATTCTTAAAGCACTCAATGGGCAATACAATCACAAAATCATAATCCATATGATAAAAATATCTCTTAGAAGTTTTAAGAATATTCTTTGCTCATTGAAGAACAAAATCCAATTATACTTATAAATAAATCTTATGAAAAAGATTTGCAAAATTTTAAATTGCTATTTCCATCCAAAATCAATAAATACAAAAATGAAGTCATCGAGATACTCATATAATACTCGATTTATAAAATGGATGAAATAAGCTGGACAAACTGAATGACATAATAAGTCATTCATAAGAACCATAACGAGTGTGGAATGCGGTAAGTGGAATGCTAACTTCCGCAACACGTAGCTAACGAAAACCGGTGGCAAGGTCGAGCTAAAAAGACCTTAACACCACTAAATAGATTTCTTAGGAGATAATCCTAAGACAAGCTCAAAAATACCGGAAAATTCTCAAACTACATGAATGAGAGAAACATCACTTTCCTCATCCAGTGGGCTTAAAGAATAAAATGATACCATTAAAGCGGAATCGAAATCACAAGAAAAAAATAGAAATCTGCTTAACAGAGAGAGAATGTCGAAGATAAAAAGTCCACTCGGGACAAAGGATATGGCTTCATAATAATTAAGCCAATCCTTACAAAAGTCAATTCCGAAGCATAAGTAAAAATCGGCTCGGAAAGAAAAATCACGTAAAATAATTTCGACATCAATAAAAAGCAAATTGAGTGTTGCGGATCCACCAATCCGGATTCGCAATTCTCAAAGAAGTCATCAAGCCCAAAAATGTTTGAAGAAAAGGAATCAACAAGTTCTTTTGATATAAAATAATGAGATGAAACCCATATCAAAAAGAACTCGAATAAGATAATCACAAAATAAATGTCATCAAGGATAGAATGGATACCTTGACTAAGAGAAGAGTTTCTAGGGGCTTGCAGCTTTCCTTCTCTCATGCTTGGAAGTATGGGACATGCAGATATATGATGACTCAAACTTTTGCAATAGTGACAAGAAAGGATTTTGGACACTCAACCCCATAGTGGTCCATAGAACCACAATTGTAGCATTGTCCACGATTAGAGGTAGGAGTCTTTGCTACCGAAATTGCCTGCCTCCCTTTCTTGTTGGGATTAGGGCCTTTGAACTTAATACGCCTCTTCTGGTTGATGTTGGAGTTTTGTTTGGCATCCATAACTTCAACATCACTTTCTTTATCAGCCTCTTCAAGTCGAAGAGTGATATCTACAAGCTGATCGAAAGGAACTTCTAGTTTCATAGGAAAAACCTTTTCGGGGTTCTTACTCAAAGCACAGATAAACCTTTGATTCTTTACAAGATCCAAAAGTTGTTGAGCAGTCATGAATACGCCATCAAGAGAAGGACTACTGGATTGACCAGCGCTGGGACTGCCAGATCTAACCATCTCTTCTTCTTTAAGAAAGAAAGAAAAAGAAAGAAGAAGAAAAAGGTTATTCTCAGAATAAATATCAAACCAACTTGATTGATAAAACAAGGCATCATAAAAAGAAATAAGATAGAACGGTACGAAGATTCGAATTAAATCCTATGGCACGATTCCTAAGAAAGACTTAGGACAATGATCCTTGCTAGATTATTCTACATTTTTCCGAAGTTTGGCTCTGATACCAAGCTGTGACGCCCCACCTCTATACCCACACTAGCCAAGGACACTACGGGGTAATGCCGTCAACAAGCGCGGAGATAAGGCTGTTGAGGAGCGACCATTCGTGTAATTGCTTTGTGCGAGCATCGATATGTCAGATAGTATAACATGCATTTTATTTCAAGAGGGAATCCGACATAACGATACAAAACTCAAAGCTACTACACAAGGGCTATAATATCTTTGGAAACAAATATAGAAATAAACATAACACAAATCAGTCATAGATATCCATATCACAAAGGCGGAAATAGATATCAATATATAACACTTAAAAGTGTTTATCAGAGTAGTGGTCAAAAAGATCCACAATATCACAAAAGAATAGATACAAGTGCTAGACAAAAGAATATGTATACTTCATAGAGTCTACATCTCGAATGTATAACAACAAAAACTACAAATATTCTGTAGTTAGACAAAAGTCAGAAGAAGATCCCAAATAAGGAGTCAAGCAGAAGCACCTATAACATCTCGGTCTGACCCGGGTATTATTTAATAAGAAAATAATAAATGGATCAGTCTAACTATAAATATCAGATGAAATGATATATAATAAGAGATATGACAAAAACGTATCATAACCATAATGCCATATTGTGATAAGTACGTAATTAAAAATCAACAAGAGATTAATCAATATCACAAGAATCTTCTCAAAGATAAAAGGAATGTCTTACTCTTTATTTCATTCACCAAACCATAAATGTTGACAATTATATCAATGCCAATCACAAAAGTTAATGACACACAAATTCACCAATGCACAAATATTGATAAAACTTATCCATGTAAATCACGAAAATTGGTGAAACACAAACTCTAGAAATCAATCAATAGAAATCCAGAAAATCACAAAAAGGGGGAAAGAGGCCTGTCACTAGAACGGGAGCATGAAAACACACCAACACGTGTATCACAAACGGGTTATAACCCATGGTCGCTAACCATAGAGCCGGTGCCATGACGTAGTACAGCGAACGCCCAAGGAACCAAACTCAAATAATTCAAGCACAACGACGTAGTACAGCGAACGCCCGATGAACATGAACACAAATAAATCCGGAACAACGATGTAGCACAGCGAACGCCCGATGATCCAAACTCAAATAATTCAGGCACAACGACGTAGTACAGCGAACGCCCGATGAACCTGAACACAATAAATCCGGAACAACGACGTAGTACAGCGAATGCCCGATGAACCAGAACACAAATAATACGGAACATCGACGTCGTACAGCAAAACGTCCGATGAACCAAAACAAAGAGACATCGTGCATTGCTAGTCTAAACCATAAAATGATCATCATCGATCATCAAGAAGTGTCAATTAAACTAAGCTAGTAAATATATGAGTTTAGCTTCATGTCCCATAACCACTAGCTTAACTTAAATATTTACGAACAAATTGTAAATCTCCACTAGAAAATTATCACAAGGGTTTCAATCGAACAAGTCCATAAATTAACCGACGAAGTAAACGCAAGTGTTTCATACCACTTGTTTTGCTAAGCCGTTTAATTAGATTTTCTCATACGAATGAGGTAAAGGTTTGTATATACTAATAGATTGGAAAACGGTTTTGAAAACAAGCTTTATATTTAAAAATAGAGTTGAAATCGTCTTTGCAAAAGAGTTCGAATATTTACTACTATTATAGAAAATCTTTATAATTTTAAAGTGACAAATCACAAAAACGATTGTAGAAACAATCAATCATAAAAATTCACATTCGAAGACGTGAATCAAACCCAATTAAACCGATAAAGAATCCATCGAAATGGATATTCAAAAATCCCGAAAAAAGGAGTCATCAAAGTCATAATAAATTATAACAACAAATAGGATCATCACGAATCGATTCAAATTGGAAATTCAATCCCAAAAGGCAAAGTGGGCAGAAACAACAAATTCAGTTGATTGAACATAGATTTTCAGTTGATTGAATTCTGCCTGGAAACTTTCTGTTTCCTGGTTCAGTCGACTGAACAGAGATTTCAGTCGACTGAATCAGGCCTGGAAACTTTCTGTTTCCAGGTTCAGTCGACTGAACAGAGATTTCAGTCGACTGAATCTTGCCTGGAAACTTTCGGGTTCCAGATTCAGTCGACTGAACAGAGATTTCAGTCGACTGAATCATGCCTGGGCTGTTTTGAAGCCTATCCAAATGAAGAGCAAACTCTTCCAAAATGCAACCGGACGAACATTGGCTCTAAGGGTTTATGCCAATCAGCAACCCGGCCCTATATGCTCCTCGGTGCATCACCAAAAGCATGATCAAACATCCATAAAAGGATTTTCACACAAATTTGACTTCAAAAACCAAAAATTGGAATATTCACAAAACCAATCCAAATCAAGGGCAAATGCACATGAAGAAGTGTTAGGAATTCATATCCAACAGCCAAAGATAATTATAGTCATAGATGTGAGATAAAAATCTCACCTTTATACACGGAAACATAAGAGAGAAGCTTTGAAACAAAGGATAGACCAATTCCTCTTCAATCTCAACTCAAGAAGCTTGAATCTAAGCTTAAAAGGGAAATATTTCCTAAGTTAGGTTTAGGAAATTTCTGAAATTTAAAGGAGAAAGAGTTGGAGAAGGATCAGAGGATGCTTACCAATAGCTTCTTCTTGAATTTGGAGCAAGAGTATGAATTTGCAAATGAAATTAGGGCTTAGGAATTTCCATTTCCCATCTCTTCCACCATTGTTGCTAAAGCTTGAGTATTAGGAATTAGAAATGAAGTAATGAAGAGTTGGAGTTGAGTTGGGTTGATAAAACCAGAATTGGGCAAATGGGCTGAACCCAAACCCAAAGCCCTAAGTGAAAAATGTCAAAATTCCACTCAGCTCCAAACATATCGAAGTTTATACTCAAAAAGGTCGCAAACGGCATTTTGAACTCAATGGAAGGGGTCTCAAGTCCTAATTCGAATGTTTGCAAAAAGTAGCTTTTCGGACTAAAATCCGACGAATGATGAAATATTTAAATAAAATATTTAAATATACAATCGTAAAATATGCGGGTTGTTATAGACTCCCCTCCTTAAAGAAATTGCGTCCTCACAATACTTAAGAAGAAAATAAAGAGTAACAACCATAAAGGCAAATCAACACAAAATAAAATTTAGAATGAGAAGTTCACCATAAAGAGCACGAAAGAGTAAGTCCGAACGTGTTCGCTCGATGAATCCTCTGGATTTCCAAGAGCAATCCTTGGGATTTGAGAACCATTAAACTTTCACAAGAAAAACATCTTTATTTCGAAGGCGCTCAACCTCCGAAGCAATGATGCGAATAGAATGTTGCTCATAAGTCAAATAGGCGAAACTTCAATTTCCACAATAACACCGGGCTTAAGAATAAAAATCAAAATCCCAAAGGCATTTCCGTAGTTGAAAGACGTGAGAAAATGTCATGAATTAGCAGAAAAATGAGCCAGTGCAACGGCGTAGTTCAATAATGGTATGCCAGAAGAACCAAAGCTCGAATAATTTTGGAACACCGACGTAGTGCAAAAACGGTACGTCCAATGAATCGAAGGCCATCAAAGAACACCAGACGATAGTCCATAAAAGGAATGAGACGAAGCTCAACAAAACAAAGTACATTGAAACGTCCGATGAACTTGGTAAAAAGATCATAAGGCGCAAGGAACTCGAGCTAACGAGGTTGACACAATTTAAGTTCCTTATGAGAAATAAATATTTCAAAGATTTATGATCGAGGTGGAGGACAAATTTCTCCGCCAAAAAAATGATGCCAAACTCTAAAAATGAAATCAATAGTCACGAGCACTAGATCATGAGTGGCATATCTAGTCTCGATAGGCTTTAATGATTTAGAAACATAAATGATAGCACGTTCTTTTTTGCAAGAGAACGACATACAAACCAATAAGATTAGCATTGGTACAAAAGATAAAGTCTTGGTTCCCTACGGGAACCACAAGAATAGGAATATCGAAAATAAAGAGTTCTTTTAAATTGATCCACTTTTTCCAAAAGCTAAAACTTTCAAAATTACAATTATCTTTATGTAATAATCTTTCTAGAAAAAAATTTACTATTTATAAGTCAATTTATTATGTCAAATTGTCTCATCAAAGCGTTTAGGAGATTCATATCGATAACTTTGATTAGGCGCATTGACCAGAATTCTTAAAGCACTCAATGGGCAATACAATCACAAAATCATAATCCATATAATAAAAATATCTCTTAGAAGTTTTAAGAATATTCTTTGCTCATTGAAGAACAAAATCCAATTATACTTATAAATAAATCTTATGAAAAAGATTTGCAAAATTTTAAATTGCTATTTCCATCCAAAATCAATAAATACAAAAATGAAGTCATCGAGATACTCATATAATACTCGATTTATAAAATGGATGAAATAAGCTGGACAAACTGAATGACATAATAAGTCATTCATAAGAACCATAACGAGTGTGGAATGCGGTAAGTGGAATGCTAACTTCCGCAACACGTAGCTAACGAAAACCAGTGGCAAGGTCGAGCTAAAAAGACCTTAACACCACTAAATAGATTTCTTAGGAGATAATCCTAAGGCAAGCTCAAAAATACCGGAAAATTCTCAAACTACATGAATGAGAGAAACATCACTTTCCTCATCCAGTGGGCTTAAAGAATAAAATGATACCATCAAAGTGGAATCGAAATCACAAGAAAAAAATAGAAATCTGCTTAACAGATAGAGAATGTCAAAGATAAAAAGTCCACTCGGGACAAAGGATATGGCTTCATAATAATTAAGCCAATCCTTACAAAAGTCAATTCCGAAGCATAAGTAAAAATCGGCTCGGAAAGAAAAATCATGTAAAATAATTTCGACATCAATAAAAAGCAAATTGAGTGCTGCGGATCCACCAATCCAGATTCGCAATCCTCAAAGAAGTCATCAAGCCCAAAAATGTTTGAAGAAAAGGAATCAACAAGTCCTTTTGATATAAAATAATGAGATGAAACCCATATCAAAAAGAACTCGAATAAGATAATCACAAAATAAATGTCATCAAGGATAGAATGGATACCTTGACTAAGAGAAGAGTTGCTAGGGGCTTGCAGCTTTCCTTCTCTCGTGCTTGGAAGTATGGGACATGCAGATATATGATGACTCAAACTTTTGCAATAGTGACAAGAAAAGGATTTTGGACACTCAATCCCATAGTGGTCCATAGAACCACAATTGTAGCATTGTCCACGATTAGAGGTAGGAGTCTTTGCTACCGAAATTGCCTGCCTCCCTTTCTTGTTGGGATTAGGGCTTTTGAACTTAATACGCCTCTTCTGGTTGATGTTGGAGTTTTGTTTGGCATCCATAACTTCAACATCACTTTCTTTATCAGCCTCTTCAAGTCAAAGAGTGATATCTAGAAGCTGATCGAAAGGAACTTCTAGTTTCATAGGCAAAATCTTTTCGGGGTTCTTACTCAAAGCACAGATAAACCTTTGATTCTTTACAAGATCCAAAAGTTGTTGAGCAGTCATGAATACGCCATCCAGAGAAGGACTACTGGATTGACCAGCGCTGGGACTGCCAGATCTAACCATCTCTTCTTCTTTAAGAAAGAAAGAAAAAGAAAGAAGAAGAAAAAGGTTATTCTTAGAATAAATATCAAACCAACTTGATTGCTAAAACAAGGCATCATAAAAAGAAATAGGATAGAACGGTACGAAGATTCGAATTAAATCCTATGGCACGATTCCTTAGAAAGTCTTAGGACAATGATCCTTGCTAGATTATTCTACATTGTTCTGAAGTTTGGCTCTGATACCAAGCTGTGACGCCCCACCTCTATACCCACGCTAGCCAAGGACACTACGGGGTAATGCCGTCAACTAGCGCGGAGATAAGGCTGTTGAGGAGCGACCATCTGTGTAATTGCTTTGTGCGAGCACCGATATGTCAGATAGTATAACATGCATTTTATTTCAAGAGGGAATCCGACATACCGATACAAAACTCAAAGCTACTACAAAGTGGCTATAATATCTTCGGAAACAAATATAGAAATAAACATAACACAAATCAGTCACAGACATCCATATCACAAAAGCGGAAATAGATATGAATATATAACACTTAAAAGTGTTTATCAGAGTAGTGGTCAAAAAGATCCACAATATCACAAAAGAATAGATACAAGTGCTAGACAAAAGAATATGTATACATCATAGAGTCTACATCTCGAATGTATAACAACAAAAACTACAAATATTCTTTAGTTAGACAAAAGTCAGAAGATGATCCCAAATAAGGAGTCAAGCAGAAGCACCTGTAACATCTCGGTCTGACCCGGGTATTATTTAATAAGAAAATAATAAATGGATCGGTCTAACTATAAATATCAGATGAAATGATATGGAATAAGAGATATGACAAAAACGTATCATAACCATAATGCCATATTGTGATAAGTACGTAATTAAAAATCAACAAGAGATTAATCAATATCACAAGAATCTTCTCAAAGATAAAAAGGAATGTCTTACTCTTTATTTCATTCACCAAACCATAAATGTTGACAATTATATCAATGCCAATCACAAAAGTTAATGACACATAAATTCACCAATGCACAAATATTGATAAACTTATCCATGTAAATCACGAAAATTGGTTAAACACAAACTCTAGAAATCAATCAATAGAAATCCAGAAAATCACAAAAAAGGGGAAAGAGGCCTGTCACTAGAACGGGAGCATGAAAACTCACCAACACGTGTATCACAAACGGGTTGTTAACCTATGGTCGCTAACCATAGAGCCGGTGCCACGACGTAGTACAGCGAACGCCCGAGGAACCAAACTCAAATAATTCAAGCACAACGACGTAGTACAGCGAACGCCCGATGAACATGAACAGAAATAAATCCGGAACAACGACGTAGTACATCGAACGCCCGATGATCCAAACTCAAATAATTCAGGCACAACGACGTAGTACAGCGAACGCCCGATGAACCTGAACACAATAAATCCGGAACAACGACGTAGTACATCGAACGCCCGATGAACCAGAACACAAATAATACGGAACATCGACGTCGTACAGCGAAACGTCCGATGAACCAAAACAAAGAGACATCGTGCATTGCTAGTCTAAACCATAAAATGATCATCATCGATCATCAAGAAGTGTCAATTACACTAAGCTAGTAAATATACGAGTTTAGCTTCATGTCCCATAACCACTAGCTTAACTTAAATATTTACGAACAAATTGTAAATCTCCACTAGAAAATTGTCACAAGGGTTTCAATCGAATAAGTCCATAAATTAACCGACGAAGTAAACACAAGCGTTTAATACCACTTGTTTTGCTAAGCCGTTTAATTAGATTTTCTCATACGAATGAGGTAAAGGTTTGTATATACTAATAGATTGGAAAACGGTTTTGAAAACAAGCTTTATATTTAAAAATAGAGTTGAAATCGTCTTTGCAAAAGAGTTCGAATATTTACTACTAGTATAGAAAACCTTTATAATTTTAAAGTGACAAATCACAAAAACGATTGTAGAAACAATCAATCATAAAAATTCACATTCGAAGACGTGAATCAAACCCAATTAAACCGATAAAGAATCCATCGAAATGGATATTCAAAAATCCCGAAAAAAGGAGTCATCAAAGTCATAATAAATGATAACAACAAATAGGATCATCACGAATCGAGTCAAATTGGAAATTCAATCCCAAAAGGCAAAGTGGGCAGAAACAACAAATTCAGTTGACTGAACAGAGATTTTCAGTTGATTGAATTCTGCCTGGAAACTTTCTGTTTCCTGGTTCAGTCGACTGAACAGAGATTTCAGTCGACTGAATCAGGCCTGGAAACTTTCTGTTTCCACGTTCAGTCGACTGAACAGAGATTTCAGTCGACTGAATCTTGCCTGGAAACTTTCGGGTTCCAGATTCAGTCGACTGAACAGAGATTTCAGTCGACTGAATCATGCCTGGGCTGTTTTGAAGCCTATCCAAATGAAGAGCAAACTCTTCCAAAATGCAACCAGACGAACATTGGCTCTAAGGGTTTATGCCAATCAGCAACCCGGCCCTATATGCTCCTCGGTGCATCACCAAAAGCATGATCAAACATCCATAAAAGGATTTTCACACAAATTTGACTTCAAAAACCAAAAATTGGAATATTCACAAAACCAATCCAAATCAAGGGCAAATGCACATGAAGAAGTGTTAGGAATTCATATCCAACAGCCAAAGATAATTATAGTCATAGATGTGAGATAAAAATCTCACCTTTATACACGGAAACACAAGAGAGAAGCTTTGAAACAAAGGATAGACCAATTCCTCTTCAATCTCAACTCAAGAAGCTTGAATCTAAGCTTAAAAGGGAAATATTTCCTAAGTTAGGTTTAGGAAATTTCTGAAATTGAAAGGAGAAAGAGTTGGAGAAGGATCAGAGGATGCTTACCAATAGCTTCTTCTTGAATTTGGAGCAAGAGTATGAATTTGCAAATGAAATTAGGGCTTAGGAATTTCCATTTCCCATCTCTTCCACCGTTGTTGCTAAAGCTTGAGTATTAGGAATTAGGAATGAAGTAATGAAGAGTTGGAGTTGAGTTGGGTTGATAAAACCAGAATTGGGCAAATGGGCTGAACCCAAACCCAAAGCCCTAAGTGAAAAATGTCAAAATTCCACTCAGCTCCAAACATATCGAAGTTTATACTCAAAAAGGTCGCAAACGGCATTTTGAACTCAATGGAAGGGGTCTCAAGTCCTAATTCGAATGTTTGCAAAAAGTAGCTTTTCGGACTAAAATCCGACGAATGATGAAATATTTAAATAAAATATTTAAATATACAATCGTAAAATATGCGGGTTGTTACACCGTCACAATTAGTTTGCCATAAACATGAAAATATTTTTATTACTAATTATTTCCCTAATGATTAATTAGACATGCATAAAAGTTTGAACAACTTTCGTCGAGAAAAAGGCTGTTAATGGATAAAATGATTTTCCGTCACATTATCGATATTTTTCTAAAGAATATATTTTTGTAAAACATTTTTCCAAAACAATTTTACCATCATTACTTATGATTTGAAAGGGGGTTAAAGAGCTTATTAAATCATTTTATTAACATTTAATCCAAGATTCAAATGTTTAAATAATTCATATATTTAAATACGAAGTGTCCGAAATTCCAGGTCGTTACATAAAGCTTCATCCCAAAAGCCCTTAGATAAACCCACTATCAATCTCAAAAAATGAACTTTCTCTAGTAGAGTCCTATTCATCCTTTCAGTAACTCCATTTGATTGAGGATCTCAAGGATTAGTGAAATGTCTTTGAATTTCATGATACTTATAGAAACCTATGAACCTCTTAGAAACAAACTCACCGTCACTGTCGGATCTCAGCACATTCAATTGCATTCTCTATAAGTGCCTTCAAAGTTTTGAACTTCTCTAATGACTTCTACTTGGCTTTCATCATGAGCACCCAAACCTTCCAAGAATGGTCACCGACAAAAGTGATCAAATATATTAGCTCCTCCAATAGAAGTTATAGCTACTATTCCTCAAACATCTGTATGGACATACTCTAGTACTCCTTTTGAATTATGTCTATTAACACTAGAAGAAACTTTTGTCTACTTCCCCAGCACACACTTTTGGAAGAATTCCAAATGATTGAGGCTTTTACCCTTGATTATCTTCCTTTTACAAAGCAACTCCAAGCTCTTTTCTGAAACATGTCCCAATCTAAGACGCCAACATCTAGTGGCATCCAAAGCTCATGAACTATCACTCCAACACATGACTCTTCAAGAAATGTAGATCCTTTTAGCAGATAAAAGATTCCGGACCATTACTCCTTTCATCAATACAAGAGCATCACATGCCAACTTCAAGCTATCAGACTTTATCATAATCCTGCAACCCAAAGATGCTAGTTGACTCAAAGACAGTATAGATTTCCTTAAACCTGAAATATAGTGGACTCCAGTGATAGTGCGCACCAAACTATCGTGCAAGTAAATACGCACTAATCCTTCTTCTGATGACTTGCAAGTAGCATTGTTTCCCATCAATATGGCACTTCCCTCCTTATCTTCATAAGAATAGAAATATTCCTTCCTAGGCGTCATGTGGAAAGATGCCTCTGAATCCAGCATCTAATGGTCTGATACATTAGAAATAGATGTAGTCAACACATCATCAGAAATAGCCTTCTCCACCGCAATAGATAAAGAACTGTCTGCTTCATTTCTCTTCGTCAAATCTAGACAATCTCTCTTCCAGTGGTTATGCTTCTTACAATGTTGACAACTGTTGTTTCTAGACTTGCCTCTCCAACCACTTTCGGGCTTCCTCGACTTAGATCACCCTCTGAAATTATTCTCCTTCTTCTCCTTTCTTCCTCTCTCTACGAATAGCCCTTGATTACTACTGGCTTCTCCATTTTCGCTAATAAGTTTCATCTAATCCCTTATCTCTTCACTCAGAAGTCTAGTCTTCTAATGTCAGCGTGCTTCTTCAATAAATCAAACTGTTGGCAAATACCGTATATCGCTCTGGTAGAGAGCACAATACCACCATATCCTTTTGCTCTTCCTCCACATTCAAATCAATAGCTTTCATTTTCATCATCAAGTCATTAAAGAGTTGAGATGCCCTTTAACGACGTACCTTCTCGCATCTTACAAGTAAAGAAAATCTTCAACAAAATTAGCCTATTCGTGAGCGACTTCTTTATGTAGAGATCCTCTGATTTCTTCCACAAGCTTCTAGCGGTAGTTTCACTACTAATTTCAAGTATGATGTTCTCATCCATGGCCAATTGGAGGGTAGTGTAGGCCCATTCTTCCATCTCTTTCCTTTTTAATTTCGAGATATCCGATGGCAACAGTTTTGTGTCAAACAGAACCTATTGAATACGATTTCTTCTTAACACCACCTTCATCTTCCATTGCCACTTCTCAAAATCATTATCTCTGTTTCACTTCTCTATAGCTAACTACAAACCAGATGCTGCATATGAACCCCTAGTGTAGGGTGCATACTCCTAGGTAGGTCTAACCTCCTCATATCCATCTCCAGATCCTGCCCTTTTATCGATCACCTTCTAGCCCTAGGCTTCAATAACAACTTTCAAATTTTTGATACCAGACTGTTGGGGAAAATTCACACAAATGACTGTAAAGGCATATTTGAGTAAATTTCTAACCTTATTTGCTTATGAGGTTTGTTTATTTAATTATTGAATGAACCGTCTTAATTGTTAGAAGTAAAATTTATGGGTTGTCGCAATAAAATATCATAATATACTCCACTAATGACATTGTAAAACATGCATATCAAGTGCTAAAAAGAAACAATAAAACAACATAAGTATAACCACTAACTAGAATTAGAATTGGAGGTCAACATAATAATAAAAGAGCACTTTACAGGGTATTAAATTCTATCCATCTTTTTTTAATTAATGACATGACATGCACTTGATTACACCATGCTTCACTCCTTGTATTTTATGTAAAAAACTTTACCATATTTTTCTACATAGGTCTTCAATACATTTTACTCTTTAATGGAGTTTGTTTCTACACTTGATAACATTTTGCTCTATGATTTTATTAAGGTTTATTTCAATGCTTCACTAAATGATATTAAATGATATTATGGCACATGCTTATTATCATAAAGTTGTAATAGTAACTAACTACCTATAATTGCATTCATGGTTAAAACAATGAAATAAGTATGCCAAGAAGTATAAAGTACTTAATTCGGTAAATACATGCAAATGCTATGCAACATAATAACATCTCTTGGAGCATTTGATGTTTGAGGAATATGTAGTAGTAAAGTATCCGATGTTGTTCATATTGTATAGTCAGTATTTTGATCGTTTGTACATACTGACATGGTATTATCATCCATATGTCAACTAGCTGAATACCTGTAGAAAGATAAATAAGAGGGAAAATTTCTATTTAATTTGGAAGATTTTATATTGCAGTGACTAAATTTAGTTGTCTCCGCATTCCTTTTTGATCAAATGCAAAATCTATAGATTTAGTTTCATTTAAATATATACCAGCAAATAAAAAAAATAACTTTATACTTAGTAAATGAAATAAGTTTATTTCTTTTGGTTGATTAACGTAGGTAGAATACAATTTTTGATCCATCGATCAATTCATCTTCTATTTTTCATTCGTATATATCATATATGTAACCAAAAATATTCACAAATTACAATTTTTTTATCCTCAAACAAACCTTGATTTTCCTCACAATGCTAATGCAAATTAAAAATATTTTAACCCAAAAGAAATACAGGTTAAAAAAGATTTTGTTTTAAGATGTCCTTGTATGCTTTCCAAGGCCACTGTCTCCATGAATACCTCATATCAACTTTCTTATATTTATCGACATAATTCATATGTTTATGATTAAAACAATTGTTGTTTTTTTCCTGAATAATTCAGGTGTTAAAAAGACCAAATAATAGCAGCATCATCATAATAACAGCAACAATAACATATTATTTTAATTTCCGGTGAAGCTAAAATTTTGAAAATAAAAATAAAAGCAAACATTTTCTATGGAAAAGTTCAAATTTAGCTAAAAAGTTCATGATACTAATGCAAAACTGATTGTATATGTATTGTAATACTAACTGTGATTTTATGGTTATTTGCTTGACCCATCATTGTCAATTTGCTTGCATGCTTACACTTAAAGCCATTTATTACTAATTTCATTTTCTCGTGCTTGGTATCCGGTGTTACATAAATTGTTTAATGTAGGCATCACCTTATAAAGGTCTAGCTGTTGGGGTCGGGATTCCAACTGGAGAACACTCAAATCGAAACCCCACAAGCACAGCGGAAGACGGGATCGTGATAAGAAGTGTAAAAACAACCAATTAGTAACACAATTCCAATCTCAACCAATCCAAAGACAATCACAATCCCAAACAAGCAATTCGGAAAAAAAAGCAATAACGAAAAGTAAATCACACAGCGATTTATAGTGGTTCCACTAACATTGTGTTAGTGTACATCCACTTTAAGAGAGAGCTTTATTAATATTGATGAGAAGAGTACAAGAGATTGAATACAATGATCAAAATTCTAATAAGAAATTGATTTGTGGAGAAGAGAATTGAAGAAAATTAGGTTTTGATAAACCCTAATTGGTGGAGGCTAATC
Source organism: Allium fistulosum (assembly GCA_030737815.1). Classification (NCBI taxonomy): domain Eukaryota; kingdom Viridiplantae; phylum Streptophyta; class Magnoliopsida; order Asparagales; family Amaryllidaceae; genus Allium; species Allium fistulosum. The sequence goes on along the minus strand of CM060905.1, from coordinate 860,995,303 downwards.
TCTTGCAGTCGCTTGCATGCACTTAGATCCGGAATCTGAAGCTAGGTTATATAGGAGAATAGAAACCCTAGGCAATGTTTCGAAATTGTCCCTGCAGATATCACAAATCTTCACGCCAAGTCCACACGTGAAAAAAAGACGGAAGTCGACTTAGACATCTGGCCAAAATGGTCAGACGTCTGACTTTAGTTACTGGAAAAGTTTCGCTTCAGCTTAGACGTCTGACCATATTGTCAGACGTCTGACTTAAGGCTCTGGATGCATTTTGCACAGACTCAGACGTCCGAACCTTTTGGTCAGACGACCGAGCTGAGTCAACTCAGCCCATTTCGCCTTTTCCCTTATAACTTCCACCTCCGAACTCTGATTTGCGAACTGTTTTCTCTGTTACGAAACTATTTTCGACATCTACAATTCTTCATATAGTGTCGCCAGAATTTAACACTCCACCTCGACACTATATCCATCTCCAACTCCAATGATACCATACCATCAACGACAACCGATAGCACCAACTATCACTTCTTCTACCTTCAACCAAACATGAATGCTTTTCCAATGAGCTCCGGCAAAGCCACTGCCCATTGCACTCCACCAACAAGCTCAGGCAAAGCCCCAGCCCGCTAATGAAATGTTGAAAACATCCAAATCCGAAGCTATCTCACCAAAGACTTGCACTTACCAAGAAGATAGAACCTCAAACTCTCACTAATACTCTTCCTCATCTACCACCAAGCTCCTCCTTTAACCGTGCCACCCCGTGGCACCTAGCACTTCTCCAAGCGAATTAAGTTCGAGCAATGCTCGAACTTCCCAACCGGCAACGCCTTAGTGAACATGTTCGCCGCGTTATCCTTTGTGTGCACTTTTCGAAGATATACTTGCTTATCCTCATCCATGGCTACTAGAAATGACTCTCTCACCTCAATATGCTTAGTCCGTGAGCTAAACGCCAAATTCTCTGCCAAGTGAATAACACTCTGGTTATCACATCGAACATCAATACTATCATGTCCTAATCCCAAGTAACACAACATCGCTTCAAATAGAGTGCCTCCATTGCCGCCTCCATCGCGGCTATCAACTCCGCCTTCGTAGTGGATAAAGCAACTACGGTCTGCAATCTCGATCTCGAACTTATGGCTGTACCCCCTAGTGTGAAGACATATTCGGAAGTTGATTTTCTTCGATCCATATCACATGCGTAGTCCAAATCACAATACCCAACCAACTTGCAATCCATCACCTTACTACCGCCAAAAACAAGACCATGAGATGATGTGCCTCTAAGGTATCTCAAAATAAGCTTCATAGCTTCCCAATGCGATTTCCCCGGATTAGCCATGTATCGACTAACCATCCCGACGACATTTGCAATATCGGGCCTTGTACACACCATAGCATACATTAGACTTCCAACTGCACTAGCATATGGCACCTTTGCCATATAAGTCTTGTCTTCCTCCAAGATAAGTGATCCTTTACTCGAAAGCTTCATATGCAAAGGTAAAGGTGTATTTGACGCCTTTGCATTCTCTATGCTAAACTGGCAAAGCACTTTCTCAATGTACTCCTTTTGAATTAGTTTCAACTCAAAATGCTTTCGATCCCTTACAATTTCCATGCCCAATATCCTTCTTGCTTCTCCAAGATCCTTCATTTCGAACTCCGATTTCAAACTCAGTTTTAGCTTGTTGATTTCATTCTTATCCTTAGAAGCGATGAGCATGTCATCCACATACAAGAGTAAATACACCCAACAATCATTTCTCAACTTCTTGAAATAAACACAAGCATCTTTGATGCTTCTATCAAAACCATTTTCAAGCATAAAATGATCAAATTTCTTGTACCATTGTCTAGGTGATTGCTTTAAACCATATAGTGATTTCTTCAACTTGCAAACCAAGTTTGACTTACCATCCACAACAAAACCTTCTGGTTGCTCCATGTAGATGTCTTCATCCAAGTCACCATGATAGAAGGCGGTTTTCACATCAAGTGGCTCCAACTCCAAGTCGTGAATAGCAACTATAGCAAGTAATATCCGGATAGAAGTATGGCGCACAACCGGTGCGAATATCTCATCATACTCCTTTCCCTTCCTTTGTGCAAACCCCTTAGCCACTAGCCTAGCTTTGTATCTCCCATCGTCCTTCACCTTGTATATCCATTTGCACCCAATAGCACGGTTTCCTTTAGGAAGTGGAACCAAATCCCAAGTTTGATTCTTCAACAATGATTGCATCTCTTCCTCCATGGCACAAATCCATTTCGAGCTATCACTCGACTTCATGACGTCATCAAAGTCCGTCGGCTCATCTTGGACTACATGAAGAGCATAGTCCAAATTATCACAAAATCTAAGATGTTCCAATCACCATATCTTTCGGGTGGTCTTATAGTACGACGACCAACCCGAGTAGCAATACCATCACCCAAACTCCCTTCAGCTCCACCTTGAACCGAATCTTCTCTAGAATCATGCACATCACCAACACTACTAGAGGAACCATGTGGACTATGTGATGTAACATCAACCGCTACTTCCTCGCAAGCATCTCCAACTACTCTACTCTCTCTACTCCTTGGACAAAATGTGGAAATGATTTCCTTCTCCTTTGATTCACCATGAACCAAATCCGGAACATCCGATGAGCTTCTATTCTCCTTGAACATCGCCGACTCATCAAAAGTAACATGATGAGAATTCACTACCTTCTTCGTTTCCGGATTCCAAATCCGATAGCCTTTTACTCCATCCGTATAGCCAAGCAAAATCCCCTTGAAAGCTCTAGGTTCAAGCTTATCATTTCACGGATCATGCACATAAACCGGACTACCAAAGACACAAAGATAACCCAAGTCGATGCTCTTTCCCTTCCACACTTCCTTTGGAATTTTGTTACCAATAGCTGAGCACGAAATTCGATTAATAATATGCACTGCGGTTGACAAAGCTTTAGCCCAAAATCCCTTCGCCAAACCCGATGTCAATCTCAAGCATCGAGCTTTCTCAAGTAGAGTATGATTCATCCTTTCTGCAACACCATTCGACTGCGGATCTCCAGGTGTAGTAAAATGCCTCCGAATACCATGATGCTTGCAAAACTCCAAAAATTCTCCGGAAACATACTGTGCGCTATTGTCAGACCTTAGAACCTTCAAAGACTTGCCACTCTCATTCTCAACAAGAGCCTTCCATGCTTTGAACTTTGCAAATGCCTCCGACTTGGCCTTCATTACATACACCCAAACTTTCCGAGAAAAGTCATCTATAAAGTAAATATAATAGCGAGCTCCACCTAAAGAAGCTACAGGTGCCGGTCCCTAAACATCCGTGTGAACATACTCAAGAACCCTTCTCGAATCATGTTTTCCCTCATCGAATGAAACTTTAGTTTGCTTCCCCATGATGCATTCTTCGCAAAACTCTAACTTGTTGAAACTTTCTCCATCGATCAGCTCCCTCTTCCGAAGAATGTCCAAACCCCTCTCCTAGACATGACCTAACCTCAAATGCCACAACATAGTCGCATCCAAGCCACGAGAACTATCAACTCCTATACAAGTTTCACCTTCTACAGTCACTCCTTGAAGAAAATAAATACCATGAGTCCTAGCACCCTTCATCACCACAAGCGCCCCCTTTGAAACCCGCAAGCTATCACTCTCAATAGTGATTTTACAACCTAAATAATCCAGCTGCCCTAAAGAGATAAGAGACTTCCTAAGTCCCGGAACATAGCGCACATTAGTGAGAGTACGAACCACTCCGTCAAACATCCGAATTTGCACGGAACCAATGCCTTTCGACTTGCAAATAGCACCATTTCCCATAACAATTGAATTTCCTTCTTTGCCGATGTAAGAAGAAAAACAATTCCTATTTGGCATCATATGATAAGACGCCCCCGAATCGAGCACCCAATCGCTACCAGAAACATCCGATGCTACCGCCGAAAAAACATCTACCTCTCCCTCACCAACTCCACTCTCTACCGCTACTGATGAAGATTCTACTTCCATCTTTGCCTTCTCCTTTTCTGGACACTCATTCTTCCAATGACCAGGCTTCTTGCAAATATAGCACTTGCCTTTTCTTTCCTTCGACTTTATTCTCCAACCGAGGTTCCTTGATTTAGAATGCCCCCGGTTCTCCTTCTTCACATACCCCTCCTTCTCCACAAATAAACCATGACCATTACTAGCACCACTACTTCCATCACCTAACTCCTTCATTTGATCCCGCAACTTCTCGCTAAGAAGACCCGTCTTGACATCATCAAGGGTCAATGTATCCCAGCTATAGATCAAACTGTTTAAGAAACCTGTATAGCGGTCTGGCAATGAACACAACAATATCATCGCCTTTTCTCTTCCTCAATCTTCAAATCTACCGCCTTCATCTTCATTAGCAAATCATCAAAAGTATTCAAGTGCATCTTTAGCGAAGTACCTTCCTTCATCTTATAGGTGAAGAACGTTCGCAATAAGATCAAACGATTTGTCGGTGACTTCTTCATATATAACTCCTCCAACTTGTCCCAAATACCCTTAGTGGTTGTCTCACCACTAATTTTAGAGATAACATTCTCTCTCATAGCAAGTTGAAGTGTAGTGAATGCCCACTCTTCCATCTCCTCTCTCTCAACATCTGAGATTTCTGCTGGCAACAAATGTGTGTCAAACACTACCCGATGGACCCGATTCCTCCTCAGAACCGATTTCATCTTCCATTGCCATTTTTCAAAATCATTATCGCCATTCCACTTGTCTATTACCAATTGTGATCCTGAAGCTGCGTACGAACCACGTACATAAGGAGCTACACCACTTGGATTACCCATTGAGGAACTACTTGAGGTATTATCTGATTTTGGCATTTCTACAACCACCTACCAACACCAATGCTCTGATACCAAATGTTGGGGTCGGGATTCCAAATGGAGACCACTCAAATCGAAACCCCACAAGCACAGCGGAAGACGGGATCGTGGTAAGAAGTGTAAAAACAACCAATCAGTAACATAATTCCAATCTCAACCAATCCAAAGATAATCACAATCCCAAACAAGCAATTTAGAAAACAAAGCAATAACGAAAAGTAAATCACACAGCGATTTATAGTGGTTCCACTAACATTGTGTTAGTGTACATCCACTTTAGGAGAGAGCTTTATTAATATTGATGAGAAGAGTACAAGAGATTGAATACAATAATCAAAATTATAATAAGAAATTGATTTGTGGAGAAGAGAATTGAATAAAACCAGGTTTTGATAAACCCTAATTGGTGGAGGCTAATCTCTTGCAGTCGCTTGCATGCACTTAGATCTGGAATCTGAAGCTAGCTTATATAGGAGAATAGAAACCCTAAGCAATGTTCCAAAATTGCCCCTGCAGATATCACAAATCTTCACATCAAGTCCACACGTGAAAAACAGATGGATGTCGCCTCAGACGTTTGGCCAAAATGGTCAGACGTTTGACTTTAGTTACTGGAAAAGTTTCGCTTCAGCTCAGACGTCTGACCATATTGTCAGACGTCTGACTTAAGGCTCTGGATGCATTTTGCACAGACTCAGATGTCTGACCCTTTTGGTCAGACGTCTGAGCTGAGTCGACTCATCCCACTTCGCCTTTTCCCTTATAACTTCCACCTCCGAACTCCGATTTGCGAACCTTTTTCTCCGTTACGAAGCTACTTCCGACCTCTACAATTCTCCATATAGTGTCACCAGAATTTAACACTAGAAAAATTATAATTTAATAATCATTTAGCTGTAACTTGTTCAAATTAGTCTTCATGATCCAAATTTAAATTGACATTTAACAATCCATATATAGTTCAACTAGTTTGATCTTACTTCTTTAGCATGGCCCAGCTAAATATCATGTACACTGAGGAGAGATAATGATTCCATTTTTGTACAAATATAACATGCTAGATTGTTTTATTGTGTCCATGTTATTTTTAGTGTGTATATACATTCCCTCTTATTTATCTTTCTAACATCCCCTTGGTATTAAAATGTAGTGTAAAAAATGATAAAACTAGCTAATATACCATCTTCATTTACTCGTTCATTATGGAAATCATCCCATAGTCTTCAAACATTTAGTACTGTCCACATAGTCAAAGCAAAAAGTTTACACAATTTTAGACATCATACTTTATCAAAAGCGGTGTTCTTTATAACTCATACTTCAACCGAGTTCACAAAAACTTTAACATATAACATGTATGAGTCTACATTATTGTCTAAGATAAACAATAAAACATGCATGCATATAGTATCATTCTATATTAGTTCATAATTTAATCAAATGACATGCTGCCACTCATAATACACCAAACATAAGTGTGCATTGATTTGTTTATAAATGTGCATTGATTTTTTTATAATATGTATAAATCCACACACACAGACACACATAATATTCATAACTAAACTGTCCTTGAATTGTTTATAAATGTGCATGCTCCTAAATGTGGTTGATCTCAATATGCTAACTCCATATATAATATATATCGATTTCAATTAATTTTTTATATAGAAAATGGGTAAGAAGACTAACACTCTTAAAAAGTGAGATCGCTTGCGAAAAGAAATCGATGAACCTAAAAGAAATGTGCAAGAGAGGAGCAATTTGAAAGCAACCTAGTAGACGATGAGATTCGTAATGAAGACACTAGAAAACAATAATGCAGAAATGTAGAACAACCCATAAGTAGTCGAAGACAATGCAGTTCAGTTGGAAGGAATTTCTGGAGGTGCATGGATAGCGAAAGATGTTAGTTTTATTTATTATGTGGCCTATGCACCAATTTTATTTAATGAATCAATGAAAAGACATTTGAATTTTTGATGGAAAAATTCAGATTGCTATTAATAATTATAATGGTCCCAAAGGTTGTCTCAGAATATATATACCTCTTCTCCATTTGGATTGATGATATTCCAAAATTAAAACGTTCTTCTGTCCATTTTGTATTTAAGGGATCATTTTTGAAATATTTTTAAATCCAATAAGTTTACAAAAGAAAAGAGGAAAAGAGAACACAAAAGGGTCTCCATCATTAGATATGAGGAAAACCATTAAAGATTACTATTAACGCTTCCGTCTAAAGATGTTTTTACTTTAGAACTTTAAGATTTAAATTCTTTGCTATTTTAGTTTGGATTTATGGATTGATTTTGTTCTAACTGCAAAACGTATTATGATCTTGTTAAATCTCTTTCATTTGGTATTAGAGCCATCGTAAATTCATGTAAGATGCAATTTTTTTTACAAAATTGATTTTCAGTGGTTTGTATAAAAGGAGAATTTTTATTCTCTATCATGTATGTACATAGATGTTAATCAATGTATTTCCCGTGGAGATGTAATGTTGAAGACCTTTAACCAAGAGGCACCATGTCATGCATCACATGGGCACTCTCCTTTCGATATGTTGGATTTAATACAACTAAGTTTGTATGAAATTTTGGTCCAAAATAGATCATGACCAAGAGTTTCGATATATCTATATATGTTGCATTTTGAATCTGTTATTATTCTCTATGGTTTATTGTCTATTTTTTTATTAATAATTTAAACCATATAACATTTTTTTAATAATTGGTTGTTAATTTCTATCAACTTTGAATTGTAATTTCCACTTTATTAATGTGAATTTTGTTATTTAAAGTCACAATTATGTTTTATATTTAATAAATTATGAATGGTAATTTTACCAACTTTAATTGCCTTTATGATTTATTAAGTGAATTTATTTGTTCTAATTTTTCAGTTTGTTTTTGTCCAATGGTGATACAAATTGATTTTCATGAAATTAAGTTTTTACATCTAATAAATTATGAACCGTAATTTTACCAACTTTAATTGCCATTACTCATAAGTGAATTTATTTATTTTAACAATTATAATTCTTTCTACATAATGGTAATAGAAATTGAATTTTATGCAACAACTGTTATGATAATGCTGAAATATAATTTGATGTTTTATTATTTATTTCAGTATAATTATTGTTAGTCCCTCAATATACAGTTGATTTAACATTGTTATGCTATTTGTGGGTTTATATTTGATAATAGTAAGCATTTCAATTTTCTGAACCTAATGCAGCATTAAATAATGTTCATGCTAAAATCTTTAGAATATTACCATTGAACGGAACTAGTTTTTCCACTTGGAATGAGCAACTTGAGATTTGTCTCGGTATTCTAGATATTGACCAGGCGTTACGAATGGACATTCCCACTATTATAGCAACAAGTACTGATGATGAAAAGGCTAATTTGGCAAAATGAGAGCGGTCAAATCGCATGTCTCTCATGATTATAAAAAGTACTATTATGGCTGTTATAATAGGAGGTATTCCTAAGATGAATGATGCATATAATATTTTCACTGCAAAACAGTATATGGCTTCTGTTGAAGAGCAGTTTAAAAGTACTTCTAAGGCTAATACAAATATTCTTATAATGAAAATGCTCACTACAAAGTCTAACAGAACAAGTGGCAATGATGATGAATGATATAGCCGCAAAATTAAACAACATGAATATGGTAATTTCTGAAGGTTTTTTTGGTCCATTTCATTATGACTTCTCTTCATAATCAACTTGGTCCTTTTTAGATCAATTATAATATGCAGAAAGTAAAGTGATAAATGAGCGAATTAACTGCTATGTATGTTAAAGAAGAAGAAAAAATTAAGGCTGAGAAACCTGACTATGCACACATTTCTGTTCAAAGTCCAAAACCAAAAAACTAAGGACAATGTTTAAAGGTAAAAATAAAGTGAATATGGCCACTGGTATTAACAAGACTAGTATATCTTGTAAAAAACCCATGCATGCTCTTAAATATCATCACTGTAAGAAGCGTGGACACATAAGGAAGGATTGTGTGAAGTTTAAAGATTGGCTCGCTAAAAAGGATAATGATTTAAATTTCATGATTTATGAAACCTTTTTAGTTAATGTTCCCTTAAATACATGGTAGGTTGGCACTGGTGCCTCTATGCATATTACGAATTCATTGTAGAAATTCCATTCCATGAGGATGCTTCAAAGGAGAGAAAGGAATCTTAATGTTTCTAATGGATTAGAGCTAAAGTCGAGGCTGTTGGAAATCTTCGTTTGGTTTTGAAGAGTGGCTTTATTCTTTGTTTATATGATGTAGTTTACATTTGTAATGTGATTATGAATTTAATTTCTATTTTCAAACTTAATGCATGTGGTTTTATGTTTCAGTTTGAAAATAATGAGTTGAAACTATATTAAAGCTCTAAGTTTGTTGGTTTTGGATTATTATGTGACAATCTATATAAATTATGTTTGAATTATTCCTTTTGTGAATCTCTATTACCTATGAATATTACTAGTGTTAATCATAAACATGGAGTCAAGAGAAATCGTGATGTTGGGAATTCTTTCAAATTATGGCATCGTAGGTTGGATCATATTTCAAGAGATAGAATGCAATGTCTCATTAGAAATGAAATTCTCCCAGCATTAGATTTTTCTGATTTCGACAACTGCGTAGAATGTCTTAAAAGAAAATTTGTCAAGGGAAATAAGAAAGGAGCTACTCGAATGAGGGACTATTAGAATTATTTATACTGATATATGTGGTCTTTTTCCTACTCTAGGTATTAACAGGCATAAATTGTTCATTACTTTCATTGACGATTATTCTCGCTCTGGTTATGTGTATCTAATTAATGAAAAATCCAAAGCACTAGATAAATTCAAAAAATTTAAGGCTAAAGTTGAAAATCAACATAACCTTAAAATTAAAATAGTGCGATCGGATAGAGGTGGTGAATATTATGGTAGACACACCAACCTTGGTCAAAGTCCAGGCTCGTTCGCTTTATTTCTTCAAGAAAAAGTTATTGTTCGTCAGTACTCTATGCCAGGGGATCCTCGATAGAATGGAGTTGTTGAAAGATGTAATCGTACACTAATGAATATGGTAAGAAGTATGATATGCAATACCACATATTCAGATTTTTTGTGGACTAAAGCTTTAAAAATAGCTACACATATTCTAAATTGGATTCCTAGTAAATTTGTTTCAAAAATACCTTATGAACCGTGGACTACCAGAAATCGCAATTAGGGTACTTGCGTGTGTGAGGCTGTCTTGTTGAAGCAAAAGTCTATAATCCGCAACTAAAGAAACTTGATTTCAGAACCATTAGTTGTTATTTTATTGGTTATCCGGAGAGATCCACAATTTTATTGGCCATCACATACCACTAGAATAGTAGAGACTAGACATGCTGCATTTTTCGAAGATGACAACGTATATGGGAGTAATGTAAATAGAACAGTAAACCTCAAAGAAAATTGGACTTATGTTCCAATTTCGATTATCCAAATGGTTACAAATTCTATACCTCTTGTTCAAGAGTCTAATGAAGAAACTCATGTTCATGTTGTTCCTAATGTTGATGAAGCTCCTATGCTGCAACAAGAACCCTTACGAAGATCACAAAGACAAAGAAGATCTACCATAGCTGATGATTATATCGTATAGCTTACTGAGGAAGGATGTGATATAAATAAGTGAGATGATACTTTCCCATTCGAGCAATCTATTATGAGTGATAAATCATCTAAATGATTAGAAGCCATGAATGATGAGATAAAATCTATAGAAATTAATGAAGTTTGAGATCTTATTGAGTTACCAGCTGGGTTAAACCTATAGGCTGCAAATGAGCCTATAAATCTAAAACTGACTCCAATGGTAACGTTGAAAGATTTAAGTCCAGACTAGTCAATAAAAGGATAATACATTTTCTCCTGTCTTAAAGAAAGATTCATTAAAAACTGTTTTAGCCCTATGAAACAACCTGAAGGGTTTGTTGTGGAAGTTAAGGAGCAGATGACATGTAGGTTAAATCGTTCAATATATGGGTTAAAGCAAACTTTACAATAGTGGTATCTCAAGTTTGATGGGGTTACAACCGAATTTGGATTTAAAGAAAATACAATAGATCAATGAATATACCTCAAGATTAGTGGGAGTTAATTTACCTTTCTCATTTTGTACGTGGATGATATTTTATTCACAAGTAGTGATTTAGACATGTTATATGAGACAAAACATTTTTCTATCAATTAAATTTGAAATGAAGGATCTTGGTGAAGTCTCTTATGTTGTAGGAATTAAAATTTACCGAGATCGGTCTCGTGGGATCTTACGCTTATCTCAAAAAGCATGTATAGAGAAAATTCTTAAAAGATATAACATGCACAATTTCTCTCCTAGTGTTGCTCCTATTATCATGGGTGACAAATTCAGCAAGTTTCAATGTCCTGCAAATGAAATAGAACATACTCAAATGAAGCAAATTCTTTATGCTTCGGTAGTAGGGATTCTTATGTATGCTCAAGTTTGTACACGTCCTAATATTGCATTTGCAGTTATTATGCTTGGCCAATATCAAACTAATCTAGGAATGGAACATTGGAAAGCTGCCAAGAAAGTTTTATGCTATTTACAAGGGACATAAGATTACATGCTTACCTACATGAGGTCAAGTAACCTTAAAGTTATTGGTTATTCTGATTCAGATTTTTCTAGATGTGTCGATAGTAAGAAATCCACATCGGGTTACATGTTTATGCTTGTAGAGGGACCAATTTCATGGAAGAGTGCTAAGCAGTCTATAAGGGCATCTTCCACTATGTAAGTAGAATTTGTGGCATGTTAACCTGCCATCGATCAAGCAGTTTAGTTGGAGAATTTTATACTAGGACTTCAAATAATTGACAGTATTGGGAGGCCACTCACCTTATTTTGTAATAACGAAGATGTTGTTTTCTTCTCTAAGAATAACAAACCAAGTGTTGCATCTAAGTGGATTAACATTAAATATCTTATTATTAGAGATAGAGTCAAAGATGGTACTATTATGATACAACATATTAATACAAGAGCTATATTAGCTGATTCTCTAACAAAAGCGCTTCCACCCACTCTTTACAAAGCGCATGTTGTCGGCATGGGTTTAGTTAATGTATTATAACTTCGGTGTTGTAAACTATATGTATAATGCTATGTACTAAATCTTTAATTATGTATTGACTTTGAATTTATAAATTTGCTTAATATGATGTGCATAATTTTATTTAATCTAAGAAAATTACTTATAAGGATCGAATGAAGATCATTAACCATTATTGGAATGAATACCAATGTTATAATTAATGAGGATCAAATAACGACATTAGTTATTCTTATTACATTAATTTGGTTTGGTATTTCTAACTGAACATGTATAGGATTAATGAAAACTATATTGGTCAATTTTGAATATGTGCTTCATTATGTTATAACATTATGGCCAAGTAGGAGAATGTTATTATTTATTTTGTGGCCTATGTTATTATTGTGCACCAATTTTATTTAAAGAATCAATGAATAGGCATCTGAATTTTTGATGAAAAAATTCAGATTGCTAGTAATAATTATACTGGTCCTAAAGGTTGCCTCAAAATATATATAGATCCCTTCTCCATTGGGAATGATGATATTCCAAAATTAAAATGTTCTTCTGCCCATTCTATATTTAAGGGACCATTTCTGAAACAATTTTTTATGTCCAATAAGTTTACAAAAGAAAAGGGGAAAAAACGCAAAAAGGTCTCAATCAGCAGATCTGAGGAAAACCATTGAAGATTAGTAGTAACGCTTTTGCCTAAAGATGTCTTCACTTCAAAGCTGTAAAAGTTAAATTCCTTTGCTATTTTATTTTGGATTTATAGATTCTGAATTGATTGTGTTCTAACTGCAAAACATTTTTTCAAGAGACATATACAAGATGCCAATACAAAGCCAAATGTGAGAAGAAAACATAGAGGGTCAACTAAAGTTGGAAGTTTCCATTAATTCTTTAGAGCAAACTGAAGTTGAATTTAATGGTGAAGGCGAACCAATAGAAGAAGAGTCGGTCAAATTATCTTCTTATTTAGGACCTCTTATACGAGAAGTCGTTTCGATTACTGATGTGCATGTAAATGTGCATATTTTTATTTCCATATTTTATCGAATTTAATTAAATAAATGATCATATTGGGTGTTTTAACATGTGTAAACCAAAATTCAGATTATTTTCAACTCGTCACATATTCATCTTTATATAAAGACAAAATGGTTATTTTTATGCATATATTAATTTGAGAAAATTTACTAGAAAATTTTTATGTTATTTTATAGGAATTCGAATTCAAATTACAAGTGGTTTCATGAAGAAATATGCATGCACAAGAGAAGACAAGCAAATGAAGATGGAAATAATTCAAACTCATGAACATGGAGGACCCCACCTACCCACTTACATTGATCTACCATTAGGGGCTAATCCACATGCTAAAAGACCATTATAGTTACATGCACACTTAATGGATGGTTATTTCATACTAATGATAACTTGGTGGCCACACTTCCTAAGAGGGTAGTTTGGGTAGTTCTCAAAATATGGATTAGGGTTTCATACATGTATAAATACCCCTTATGTTTCATGTAATCCTCTCTTAGTCTCTTTAGCCTCCTCTTTAGTTTAGAGGCTCACAAATTACTTAGCCATTTAGTTTTCCTTTTATGCAATTTTAATATATGCTCTTTTCTTGTTTATTTCCTTTCATGCTAATAGTGTAGATCTTTTATTCATGCAAGTAGATTAGTTTTTATTTTAGTTTAATTAGTTCTCTTTTTACTTTGCTCTCTTTTTCCTTTTGTTTTTGTTTTATGTTGAATGCTACAATTGTTGATATGATAACAAATATGAGAGGCTAAACCCCTTCAAGTTAGGGGTAATTAAGCTCTCTTAATCACGTAGCTTCAACATTTTGATAATTATTGATCTCCTTTTGTGCTTAATGGAAATGTTAGATGTGGTTTAACTTGTTGTTTTAGTTTTGAATTTGATAGCCTATGTTGTTGATACCAAATAGGCTATGCTTAAACAAACAAAAACAAAAATGACATCTTCATCTACATATAATTATGGTAATGAAGTGAATGTTGAAATCAAAATTTGATGGTCTATATTTCTAATCAATAGTTAATAGGCCATGCTTAAAATAGATTTTATTTTCATTTTCATTGCCATTTTTCATGAGAGTTAGCAAGTGGTTTAATATGTGTGTTATAGTTTGATGGCTTATATTGGCTAATTAATAGCATAAATATTACATACTTATAATAAAAACATCAATTAAATTCACTAATGACCAAAAAAGAGATATCATAATTTCATGGTGTGTTGATTTATATGATCTAGAGAGTGGATTTATCTCTGAATTGCCTTCAAAATCTCATATTTTTACCCGTTCTAGCTTTTGTTAGTTTTTACATTTCTAGCTTAAAACAATTTTGAAATCTTAGTTTAATTTGGTTGAATAAAAATTTTAAAATCTAAATAATTCCCCACAGATCGATCCGTACTCGCCATGTACTATCATTGTACGCCATGCGCTTGCGGTTATTTTTAATTTAAATTCGATCGGCTATTTTCCAACTCAATGGATATTTAGCCGGTTCGAACAAGTTTTTGGCGCCATTGCCAGAGAATTGGTTTGATTTTAATTTCTATTCTTCGGATTATTTTTCGTTTGATTTTATTGTGTGTTTGTTTGTATTTAAAAAAAATATTGAGTGTTTGTGTGTGATTTTGTTTGTGTGCTTGTTTTCTTTTCTATTTTGCATTAGCATTTTGCATATAAAAAAACACACAATTTTAGAAAAAAACAAAAACAAAAACATTTTTATTATTTAAAATTGCATTTATATTTCTGTTTTGATCATATACATTTCCGTTTACAATTTCATCCATTTTCAATTGCATTTGCATACACTTTTGTCAACACTGTGCACTGCCAGCCCCTGCACATTCACTGGCACTATGCACCAGACCATTTTCCTGTCATCAGCCCTTAACAGTGCCATAAACATTTCACCAATCTCAAACAACATCTCCACATAACTACTGACGATCAAACCATACCCTCTGCCTTTCATTCACCATCAACTGTCATTGTGCACATCAAACCGTGCTTGTGCACTGTGCCTCTACATTCCTTCCACATAAACCCGCCTGATCACAATACTGTCACATACAAGCTTCATCAACCTTTCTCTGTATCATCCATCAAACATTGCATCTCCATTTCTGTCTTCATCTACAATTGCTACTACATACATCATATTGATGTGCCTCATCTACTATCTCGTTGCCATGCCTTGTCACCCATCCTCTCACTGCCTTGCCACCACCTACTTCTTGCTGCCATTCCTGCTACCCTACTGCCAACATACTTGAACATTTTCATCACCTGTCTGCATGTACAACTCAACAACCTACTCCTCACGACTACTTTTGCCATTACCTTACGGTGACATCTTCTTCCAACCATATATCCACTGCATTCCATTTTCTATCATTGCTTCAACTCCACCATCTGCTTCAAATCCACACTTCAAATCCGCATTGCTTCCTTCCATAACTGCAATCATCATTCCTTTTGGTTCCACCACCTGCCTCCATCACCGAAATCAAACGCTTGCTGCTCGCCTTCATCAAAACCCGAGCACCACCTTTTTACCGAACCACAACTTCTCCCCTACCTTATAAACTTCAACTGACCAACCGCACTGCACAACTTCAACAATCACCACATATCACCTCACCATAAATTGCTACTTACAAAACTTGCCAATATAACCTGTAGTGCAACACCATTCTCCATTCTCCACCAAACAAACTAACTTCTTCTACCAACGTAAAACTGCAAGCATTTCTCACATCTGCAACTACTTCATCTTCCTTCACTGACTTACAAGTCCACTCCTTACCCCTGTCTTTCAAATAACTCCCTGCCACTACTCTACATAAACCAACCACTGACCAGAGAAACTGACCTCTGCACTTCATTCAAACCATCATTTTCACAACAGACTTACCATCAACAACCCACTCACTAACCTCAATGCACACTGCCTCCACCATCAAGCTTCCGTAACCTATCATCATTGACAATTCACCACCATGACTTGCCACCGAAATCAATCGCCGAAGCAACACGAAGCGATCAATACTCAACCTCATTCCATATGCAACCTTATCGTTGACCTGACAACCCACACAACCAGAAACCGTCTCACCACAACCAACATTAACCACACTCAATTCACCCCCACAATCGCCTCAACAACCACCTTTAGTCACCGCGACTTCGATCACATCACCCACTTCCTCTGTCGAGCAATCAAATCACCTTTAGTTCAAATTGCCGCAACCAATTCAACCGCCTTCCAACCAAATTGGCGCACCCAATTGAATTCCACCAAATCCCTAAAACCGAAGTGAGTTGATATAAATTGGTCGAATGAAAGATAAAAAAAAACTATCGAATTGGGGGTGCCATTTTTTCTGAAAATTGGATCGAGAAGCCGTGTTATGAAAAGTTAGATTGTCTGCATGTGTTTTAACTTGTTTGGGCGGGGTTGAATTAAAGGTTGAGGGAAAAAACAAAAAAAGAGAGTATTTTCTTTTGTTTAGATAGTTTTGTTTTAATTTTTTTTTTCATCTTAAAAATAAGGTTGCTCAATTTGTTTTGTTTAATTTGTTTTCCTTTAGTTTTACATTGATTTATCCTTAAAAAAATTAATTTTAAATTTGTTTTGTTTTGTCTTAATTTTTTTTGATAATTTTAAAAAAAAAATCCGTATATATCTTATTTTTAATTTTTAGATTGCAGATGGCAGAAGTTCTTGCTAAAAAAAACTGCTCGCTTTGCTTTGCTAAAAAATCACAGCTAAAATAATAATAATAATAAATTGCTAATAAATTTTGCACGCTCTAGTATCGTGCCCTTTATCCGTTGTTTTTTATTTGTTTTCTATTGTTGGTTGCTTGCATTTTATTAAAAAAAATTCATTGTAGTTGCATTGTTAATACACGTTTAATTTCTGCTTTGCATTTCATCCTAGAATTTTGATTAATAATAACGGTTATATATCGATAACGTTTAATTGTATATTGACAAGTTATTCTCTTTTTACAATTTAATTTCTTGGTGTCTAGGCTACGATAGAGAAATAACCATTTATAAATATTACGGTGATTCGTAGATATTATAGAGGTTGTTTCTCTAAAGGTACTTAAACCTTCGGCTGTATTGCTACGGTGATTCGTGGTGCACCGATAACTCCTACCCGTTACCTGGCTGAGAACTATCTTGTTGGATTAAGACAAAGTGTGATTATACAATTTTGGGTTAGGAGCTACTTAGAATAGATAATTTGTAATTAAACTCTTGCATTCATTTAGTTGCATTAGTTCATGTATATTTAAAAAATAAATTTCAAAATCTAAAACTAAAAAAATTTGTATATATTTTTTAACTTAGCTTTTACATCCTTTCTTTTAAAATTTTCCAATCAAAATCAAAAATCCAAAATAAAGTATTTTGAGTTAGGTTTTTTTAGAAAAGCAAAAAAATAAAAAAAAATATAAAACCTTTTCAAAAACAAAATAAAAATTGAAAATCCAAAAAAAAAAAAATCAAATTTCCCTTTAAAAAAAATAAATTCCTTTTGGTAAATAGTTTTACTTTATAAAAAATCCAAAAAAAGAAAAAAAACTTTTGAAAATGTCCGAGTTTCCCTATTCACAAGAATTTTATGATAGTTGTGAAAATCAATATAATCCATATAATTTCACTCCAAATTCTTATGGATATTTTAATGACAACTATTGTAGAAACAAATTCGAATTTTGTGCCAAGTTTTTAAAATGATGACCAACCCTCAAATCTTGAAAATAGCATTGAAATCATTTCGTCTTTACTCGAACTCTCTACACAACAAAATCAACAAATAAATGAGTTGTGTAATTCATATTTGTGCAATAACTCAAGTTTTCAAAGTAATCAAAATTTGAACTCACTTCAAAGTTCAAATGATTTCGATTATAACCCATGCCAATTCAATTTCGAACTCCCAAATGAAATTCAAAATCAAAATGGAATCAATTGTTTAAATGATTTTGGCAATGGGAATAATTTCAAATATGGTGTGATTGACAATTTTTGTTCTCAACAAATTCAAATTGAAAATTCTCAAATTAATAATCATGAATTTGATTTAGTTGAGCAAACGGAAAAAGATTATGAGGATTTGTTGCGTGAAACCTACAAAAAATTTCGTGAGAAACAAAATCAAATCCCAACGTGTGAAGAATCAAATGATAATCCACCGTTTATCGAAATTGACAATTTTTGTTTTCAACAAGTTCAAATTAAAAATTCTCATATTAATAATTATAAATTTGAATTTGTTAAACAAATGGAAGAAATACACAAAAATCACACGGATTTATTGATTGAAACATACAAAAAACAACGTGAACAACATAATCGAATCCCAACGTGTGACGAGTGAAGTGATAATCCACCTTTTACCAAAATTGACGATTTTCAAATAACAACTTTTGAAATTGAAAATAACATTCTTAATGAAGTTGTTGAAAACACGGTAATTGAGTTGGATTCAATTCTTTTGAAAATTTGGAACCAAATTTAAATTTTGATCTTCCTTTTTTCGATTTTGAAAATGTGAATACAACAACTTTAGATTTTGAATTGATTCATGCAATGAAGTTGTTGATAATCCAACAAAGGAAGACGAATTTAATGAACATGAATTATTTGGACTTTTCGAAAATGAGTTGTTGAATTCCGAAGGGAAAGAGTTAAATCACTATTTTTATTTTGAATTCAATAATTCTGAAGAAGTTTTCAACGATAAGCTTGAATTTCAATTTGGTAAAAATAAATTTGAACTTTAATCAATTGTTTTATCAACCCCAAAAATCATCGAAAATAAAACAACTCACACGGTTTTTAATAAAACAACATTCGTTTTTCCAAATCAACGTTCAACTTTGAAATCTTTTATGGTTTGGTTTTCTGAGCTTCAGTTGTGTCTCGTATATTTGATGAGACAAATGAATCGGCCTTTAGAAGACCGTTTCATTTACTTTTTGACGATATATTTTTTGATATCATGTAAATAATAATCTTTTCATGTAAATATAGGTCAAAATTTATTTTATTTTTCTCCTTTCACCTGGGCTGACTGTGGGGACACAATCAAAATCTAGTGTGGGGGGAGTCGTATCTTCATTTTTATTTTTCATGGTTTATTTCTTTTTGAATTCTCTTTCCAAAACTCAAAATCAAAAAAAATTCAAAAAAAAAAATTTTTTTTTAGCCTTTTGATTTACTCTTGAAAAAAACACTATAGGATAAATATATGGTTTTGGTTATTAAATTGAAATTTCTGAAAATTTATTTGTCTCAACAAAGATAAAAATAAAGTTTGATTATAAGAAACTCTAGTTTAACTAGTATATAGGAAGATGCATAGTTGATAATTATGAAGTATATCCTAAATGAAAATCTTTGTTTAAAAAAAAGTGGTGAATTTAAAGTAAAGGATATAACATTTTTTATCTTTTAAGTTAAGTGGTACTAAGATGATATTTTAAAACTCTCTCTTAAAAAAAATATGTATATATATAAAGCATAAAAACTTTTGGTTTTACATAAATAATAAACACATACAGTCGATAGGTGTACACATGCAAGTGTGTACACTCGCCATGCTCTGTACCCTTCTCACGTAAGCCCGAAAGGCAATGCATGATCGGTATATCTGGCCTCAGTTTACTTGAGTTAGGTGTATGTAGATAAAAATTCTTTTATTAATAATGCCTACTGTCGATAGGTGTTCACACTTGTGTGTTCACTCGCCACGCTCTTTATTCCCCTCACGTAAGCCCGAAAGGCAGTGCATGTGTGATATATCTGGCATCAGTTTACCTGAGTTAGGCATATGTAAATATTGTTAATATCAATAAAATTTTCAAATAAGAGAGAGTAAGCAATTGAAATCCAAGCATTATTTTGACTTGTTTGCTTTGACTTTTTTATTGAAAAGAAATAAAAATATCACTTTGATAAACTTTGATAATCAACTAAGGATCCATTTCATAGTTACACTGTGTTATCAACCGAAACAACTAGTCAAACTATAGTCTATTTGTTATGATAACTTAATTTTTATTGGAAATTTTGACAAGTAAAAGGACTTAAATTTCTTGATAATAACCGAAACTTATATTTAACTTATTCGTGTCGATTTAAAAGTAAATCCATCATTTGTAAATATTTTCAAAAAAGACTTGCATTCATCTCTTTGTAAATAAATCTTGCATTTAGGAATTTTTCATTTCGTAAATATTTTCATATTGCATTTGGATTTTGTGGGTAGTATCCGCTGAAAACCCTCACGAGACAACACTCGTCCTACTAGGGACACCTAGGGGTTTAACGGCTTGTTGGATACGCTCAATACAATCGTGCTCCCTACGAAAATAGTTTTATCTTATTTTTTCTTTATTCGAGGACGAATAAAAAGATAAGTGTGGGAGTATTTGATGTACACATAAATGTGCATATTTTTACTTCCATATTTTACCGAATTTAATTAAATAAATGATCATATTGGGTGTTTTAACATGTGTAAACCAAAATTCAGATTATTTTCAAATTGTCACATATTCATCTTTATATAAAGACAAAATGGTTATTTTTGTGCATATATTAATTTGAGAAAATTTACTAGAAAATTTTTATGTTATTTTATAGGAATTCGAATTCAACTTACAAGTGGTTTCATGAAGAAATATGCATGCACAAGAGAAGACAAGCAAATGAAGATGGAAATAATTCAAACTTATGAACATGGAGGACCCCACCTACCCACTTACCTTGATCTACCATTAGGGGCTAATCCACATGCTAAAAGACCATTATAGTTACATGCACACTTAATGGATGGTTATTTCATACTAATGATAACTTGGTGGCCACACTTCCTAAGAGGGTAGTTTGGGTAGTTCTCAAAATATGGATTAGGGTTTCATACATGTATAAATACCCCTTATGTTTCATGTAATCCTCTCTTAGTCTCTTTAGCCTCCTCTTTAGTTTAGAGGCTCACAAATTACTTAGCCATTTTATTTTCATGTAATTTTCCTTTTATGCAATTTTAATATGTGCTCTTTTCTTGTTTATTTCCTTGCATGCTAATAGTGTAGATCTTTTATGCATACAAGTAGATTAGTTTTTATTTTAGTTTAATTAGTTTTCTTTTTTACTTTTCTCTCTTTTTCCTTTTGTTTTTGTTTTATGTTGAATGCTATAATTGTTGATATGATAAAAAATATGAGAGGCTAAACTCCTTCAATTTAGGGGTAATGAAGCTCTCTTAATCACGTAGCTTCAACATTTTGATAATTATTGATCTCTTTTTGTGCTTAATGAAAATGTTAGATGTGCTTTAACTTATTGTTTTAGCTTTGAATTTGATAGCCTATATTGTTGATATCAAATAGGCTATGCTTAAACAAACACAAACACAAATTACCTCTTTATCTACATATGATTATGGTAATGAAGTGAATGTTGAAATCAAAATCTGATGGTCTATATTTCTAATCAATAGTTAATAGGCCATGCTTAAAATAGATTTTATTTTCAACTTCATTGTCATTTTTCATGAGAGTTAGCAAATGGTTTAATAGGTGTGTTATAGTTTGATGGCTTATATTGGACTAATTAATAGCATAAATATTCCATACTTATGATAAACACATCTATTAAATTCACTACTGACAAAAAAAGAGAGATCATAATTTCATGTTGTGTTGATTAATGTGATCTAGAGAGTGGATTCA
This sequence comes from Allium fistulosum, assembly GCA_030737815.1. Taxonomy (NCBI): domain Eukaryota; kingdom Viridiplantae; phylum Streptophyta; class Magnoliopsida; order Asparagales; family Amaryllidaceae; genus Allium; species Allium fistulosum. The sequence continues at coordinate 860,973,469 of CM060905.1, read as the reverse complement.
TCTCTAAATTGCCTTCAAACTCTCATATTTTTATCCATTCTAGCTTTTGTTAGTTTTTACATTTTCTAGCTTAACACAATTTTCAAATCTTGGTTTAATTTGATTAAATGGAAATTTTAAAATCTAAACAATTCTCTACGAATCGACCGTACTTGCCACGTACTATCATTGTACGTCGTGCGCTTGTGGTTATTTTAATTTAAATTCGATCGGCTATTTTTCAACCCATTGGATATTTAATCGGTTCGAATAGTTACATTTAATGATTGGAGACAACTTAATGATGAATTGAAAGCTGTTTTATGGGAAAGCATTCAAGTGACACACCTTTCTTTTTCTTTAAGATTTATATGTAATTTCTTGTCATAAAAAGTTTAAAACTTGTTCTCTTACGACCTTTACTGTCTTCGTATCTTTACAAATTTGGAAGCAAACAGTTAAATTTCTTGTAACCGTTATATTTTTTACACTTATAAGACATAAAAAATGCATGAAAATATATTTAGGTATTTTCTAGTTGATAAGGCAATTTTAATTTTTAGAAAATATGTTACTTAAATAAATGATAGTTATGCCATAATCACACTTGTACACCAATTGATCATCCGATCAATTACAAGTTAGCTTTTCTATATAAAAAATTGGTAGATACGTATTTTTTTATCTAGATTTTTGAAATGCTGAAATTAAAAGACATCTAAAATGTTACTTTAGTACATTTTATCTAGATTGTCCAATCTGAAATGTCATAATAAGGCCTTTTTTTATCCGGATGTTACTTCAATACGTTTTACTCTTTATCTAGACATCTGAAATGCAATTTTATTTTCCTCGTGATGCTGGTAATGTAACCGACTAATGTTAAATTTGATGTACTAAGGCATATAATAGTCTAGTGCACCTTGTTGATTAAGGTAGGCACCATATATGATTTTATTATGGTGAAAACATCTCGTTCCTACATACTTTGGACCTTGAAGTCCACCAATTCCTCTTCCTATTTTCTAGCAATGACAAAAATTGAATAAAATCAGCCAAAGGGCTGCAATGGAGTTTAAATATTAGTAAGTTTATATTCAAATGATGCATTCAATTTCCACTTAATTTTGGCAATGTAACTTATTTACATGTGTGTGTCAAACCTTAAACGACAATGAATACATTGTTTAAAGTGAGGGTGATGAGATAGAAGAAGGGAGATGAGTTGGATGGAGTGTTTAAATTAAGTAGTTGAAGTGTGGAAGGCATTACTCAGTCCGATTGCCATCAACGAATACATTGTTTTGTTTTCATCAATCTGTTATCAAACTTTATATTGCGTTCAAACAGACATTTACTAGATTGTGTGTAATTAATGAATTACTTCCACACATGGTAGTTTTTCAGTTCATATACTTAGATATGATTACTATAAATGCTATATTAAGTTCATACTTCTTGTTTTTTCATAAAAAAAATCAAAGTAGGTAATTATGTCACATATGTTTGTTTGTATAAACATATGTATGTGCACGCGCGCAATTGAACAAATATGTTTTGTGTCCAAATATGTTAATATTGGTGTTATTAAAAAATCGATCAAGAGCCAATATTCAATATTTTGAAAATATCAAAATCACAAAGAAGTAATATATGTATTTTGCTAGCAAGTTATTAGAAAAAGGGGGTAATAACAAAAGAAGTGAATATTATATTTTGAGCACTTCGAAGAATAAAATTAGTATGTCTTCAACTAAATAGGAACAATATAAAAAACTTGCATATATTCTCTATAGGTTTGTTAAAACATAACATTATTTAAGTACTTTTTACAAAATTGGGATGTTAGCTATTTTTATAGATAATTGCACCAATTATTGGTCTGATATTGCTTATGAGAAAAAATACAAATATACTGAAAACATACTGCTGCTATTTTGAAAAGAAAATAACAATAATACTGTATTGCAACCATAAATGGATAAGAATTTGATTCTTCCTTAAAAGCATATATGACTAAAATCAGTCTCTTTTATAATTCTATTAAGTATAAGAATAGTACCATCTGCCTAACTTCCATTTCCTTGACAAAATTATCATCAAAATACAACAAATCAATTCCTTGAATTTAGAATATTCTTGAAAAACTAATATAATTATCGATTGGTTAATCTATTATAATGGGATATTGTCAAGTGAGCACCAATATTTTTAAAGTTATAATCAATAGTCAATTGCATCTAGTAGCTACTCATTATTATGATCATTTGTCGATTTTGTACTGTATGTTCAGTATAATATTATAACCATCTATAAATTATCCAATAATTAGTTTGATACACATGACTAAATGAATGATAAATAAAAGGAAAATACAGAAATGAGCTAAAAAAAGTTTTATATAGTTTATCCAAGTTTGGTAAGAAATATGAGGATCCTAAATCTGAGGAAAGGACTACAAGCTTCTCAATTATTATGCTTGTTTATTTCAGACAATCCAATAACTATAGACACATTATTAATTAATTCAATCAACCTAATGCATCAAATATAATACATAGGAAAATAGTATAAATGTAACGACCCGTAATTTTAACACTTTTAAATTAAATATTTAATTAATTTTAAATATTCAAATATAGAATTTTCAAACTTAATAATCATGTTTTATGTGAAAAATAAGAATGATAAACTTATTTTTAGAATTTGATTACAAAAAATAGAGATTTTGAAGTTTCGTCTTAAAATTGACAAAAGTCGGTTTTCAATAAAATTAATTTACATTCGAATAATTATTGTTAACGGTAAATATTTCTTTTTATAATGATAGTAATTTGATTTATAATGGTTTTATAAATTATAAACTTGTTTTATAAAGATTGACAAAATTTGCCGCATTAAAGCATATCGACGTCGTATTTTTTTATTTGGATTTTAACATTATTAAATATGGTTTTATATCTAAAATAAACTTGTTTAATCAATTAAAGATGATAAAAAACTTATTTTCAAGTTTTATTTACATAAATAAATGGTTTAACAAAAACGTCAACATGCAACCGAAAACATTTTATCGATAATCAATGTTTTGTTCAATATAAATTGTCGCAACATTGTTGCACCTTTGTTCGCATGTTTTAACATATATATTACACATTTTAATAATAAAACATGTTTACTTTTTCTAAGTATTAATAGAAAAATCTAGAATATTGTTAGTAAAAGTAAGTAAAGTAATTGACAAAAGTAAACTAGCAAACATCAAAAAATCGCATCCAAATCCAACAAATTCATTATTTTATTTTAAGTGACTAAGACATAAAGTTGTGAAGTGAAAGGTGATGTTAAGTGTTGAAAAAATGGAGTTTACTTAATGGTTAAGGAAATAGTATTTTGGTCTTTTTACCTAAAGATATTTTGCAAACATTTTTCCTATAAATACCCACCTATAACGACCTGCAATTTCGAACTATTCAAATCGACAATCATCCACTCATGTTAGATCTGAATTTGCTCAAAACAGCAGATTGTTAATTTATATTTCGCAAAACTTAGCATATACGGTAAATAAATCAATCACAAAATCACAGACACAGAGTAATACAATAATAAGCAGCTGAATAGATAAATAGTAGTTCATGAAGCTACTATATAAACATCAGAGTTTGAAATAAAATACAATAGAATATCTCAAATACAATGTAGTCTGGAATACAAATAGATGACAAGTCTGAACAAAATCAACTGGAATAAACTGAAATAACAGAATAGTTGATTAGATGAAGATAGATCTCAAAGCGATGCTCCAAAGCTCCAAAGGTGAGTCTCAAATGTTGTGACACTCAGTCTGACCGAAGCATAAAAAAAACACAAAACACTCGAGTCAGGATTAACATTCTTATATCGGTAAATTCAACTCAAGTGAAATGTCAATTGAAAGACAAAATGACTTAAAGGATTTTTGTGATACCCATCCTCTAAGGATCCGTTAAACTATCTACATAGTCAATATGCTACATATATAATGTCTACAGTAAGATAAACTATTAAAATAGCGCTAAGGCGCTACCCATATCCCCCTTAACACATTTTATATAATGCCATAGTCTATACAGTACTGTAAACTCCACCAGTAGGTGGGCTATTAGGGAGCACTCCATAGATATGACACAAACCAAACTTGTAAAAGGCGCGATAAGGCATGTGACAAGGCATGCGAGGCAATGCCAGGGTAGGATTCTACCGTTTACACTCCCGGACTGGTGGTAACGCATAGCAGCTACTACCGACCAACTCGAGACACACTCCCAAATCAAAGGTGCACCCAATAAAATCACAAAGTAATAGAATAGTACCGAAGAAATGTGCCCGATCGGAGGTGCAACCTCACTTGGCCCGGTAAAGCTCCTGTTTTAGCCACATCAAGCTGACCCACGAGAGTCAAGGCTGCGCTAATACATCATATAGAATCGTCGCCAAACCATCCTACTTTGTTCCGGAATCTCCACCACGTACACAGTTGTTAAAGTGGTTTTCGGTATTGGCAGAGAGTATGACAATATCTGATCCCGGTCTCTTTAACAACCAAACGCTTATTTCACACCGTGGTCATTTTATAATCATTTTAACAGTTCATACTTCATATCAAAATATTATTCATTTCAAAATTATATCACTTTCGAAATCATATTCACCTTCGAAATTATATCACTTTAAATCATATTCATTTCGAAATCATTATATCAGAATATTCGCATTTAAATCCATTAAATCTAAATCATAATAGTTCCAACCTAAACAGTTTTAAATATTGAAAATAGTTTATATATTGAAATAGTTATAAATTAAAAATAGTTTATATTTAAAAATAGTTATATATTAAAAATAGTTTATATTTAAAAATAGTTTATATATTAAAAATAGTTTATAATTAGAATTGTTTCTTCCAATTCCAAAAATCAATTCAACTCATTAAACCATTTTAAATTTATATCGATTTCAAATCCGAGTTTGAATTACAAATTTAAACCACTTCCAACTCAATACATTTCAATATTCAAACAATTTACAATAACTCAATTTGATAAATTTCATTTATATTTCAAAATTCAACTTTAATCCTATTTAAATTTTCAAAATATTCACTTAATCATCTTTAATAAAATTTAAATAAAATCTCATATTACAATTTAATTTAATATTAAATATTCAATTTCAATTTTATTTAAAGTTGAAAATATTCATTTAATCACATTAATCAAATAAAGTTATAAAATCATATCTTTAAAATCTCAAATCAATAAGTTTCAAATCAAACCTTATTTAAATTCAATTCTTAAATAAGTTAAATTACAAATCAACTTTAATTTATCTTTCCACCCTTAATTTATTAAAGTTATTACAAAATCTATTTTTAAAATATTAATATAATTTTATATAAATACTTAAACATATTATATATATATACTAATTAAATTTAATTTTATTAAATTAAAATTTATTATTAAATTTTAATTTTTATATTAAATCTAAATTTTATTTTATTTTTAATATTAAATCTTATTTTATATATTTAAAAATAATAAAATTATAAGTAAAATCTTAAAATTTATATTTTCAAAACTAACTTATAAATTTAGAATTTTCAAGTATATAATTTTAAAAAACTAAATTTTACACATATATAAAAATAAAATTTATATATTATATTTTATAAATCAATATTTATTTAAAATCCATATATTTCCTTTCAAAACCATGGAAATCATTTTCAAAATAGACCAACGGTGTCCGTATATAATTTTCTATCCTATGGTCAAGTGATACGAATATTTATCATTTCAATCCGTAATATAAATTTAATATTTACGAGTATATATCAATTCAACCCGAAATCCAAAAATTCAAAATTCTTTGATAATCGCTTGGGTTTATCATTTCAACCCATAATGATTTTCCCCTAATCTATAAGATCGTTCGGGTATGTATCATTTCAACCCATAGGGATTTCTAAACTAACAGGGAACTTGTAGAGTAAGAACAATATGATAATCATATACAATTGCATAACATATCAATTACGACATGGATCATAATTCATAAATTTATATAATATATATATATATACAACATGGATATGGTCTCATGTATCAATCGTAGGTGAACAATGCAAATAATAACAGATCATATTTAACAATTAAATAACTAACAATTTAAATTTAACAACATATTTCAATCGTCATTTCATGTGAATTAAATTTTACTAAATATATAGAATGTTAATCATGAGTGATTGCTCACCTTTTAAGGCTAGAGAAATTTGATAACGAACCGAGTTGCGAATTCGAGTAACAAATTCCAATGTAAAGTATGATGAACACGAATTTGACGATCAAAGCAAAGCTGGAAGTTTGGAATTGACAGAAAACAAATCAAAACTAGCCGAATATAAACTGAGAAAAATATATGTTATATATAAAAAATTTCTCTTAATCTATTTAAAAACAATTTAAAATAATTTCTCTATACATATTTCCAAATCAACATTTAATTTAAACACATAAAATAAATCTCTATATATATTTGAAAACCAAACTCATATATACTTATATAAACTAATATATAGACTAATGTATAACTTACATACATATTATATTTTAAAATCAATATTTATTATAAAAATCAATATAAACTAATATTATTGTGTATATATAAACTCAACCAGATCATATGTAAGCTTATGTAAACTTATATATACGAACAAACATATTATATATAACCTATAGAAACTTATATATACAAACAAACAGGTTTTGTATAAATTCATATATAAAAACAACAGATTATATACAGCTCTTATAAACTTATATATATATATATATATATAAACTACAGATTATAGATATCTTATATATAAACTAACAGAACATATGACTTATATAAAATATATAACTCATATAAACTTATATATACATACATATATATATATACAAACAAACAGATTTTATATAACTTGTATAAACCTTTATATATATATAACAAACATATCCTATATATTATATAAACCTTTACAATATTATGTCTCACTCTGAAGCACGTAAACTTATATATGAACATAAAACATAAGATTATAAGCATAAGATTATTATAAACATTTACACTTTTTAGATAAGCATATATATATTTATATATTTTATAATATATGAAACATATAAAAAAATGTTCTTCTCTGTTTTATCATATATATATATATATATTAACATATATAAACATATATATATAAACATACCTAAAAAAGATGCAGCTATCAGGGATGAGCTGCAGTAAGAAGGTTGTAGGCTAGTAGGCGGGGAGAGAAAGTGCAGGCGGATCCTGATATGCGGTGATGGGTTTGAAAGCTGTTAGTGGACGGGCTTGGAGGAGGGGCTCCTGCTCGCGTGCATGGGAGGATCTGGATGGTGGCCGTAGAAATGTGAAGGGTTGTGGTAGTGGAGCAGGCGGGTGAACTATCGGAGGCGAGTGATGGTGTTCGGCCTAGTTGCGCTCAGTGTTATGGTGGTGGGACGGAGCGGCAATGGTGGGTCAGGCTGTTTCTGTGAAGACCTGGAAATGAAGGGAGGACGTGGTGATGCTGTCGGCTTCAGGAGGGGGTGTCGATCATGTGGAGAGGAGGGACTGGTGGGCCGAGGGTAGGCGGAGATAGGGACAAGGCGGAGGGGTCGAGACTGGTTGCAAGTCATGGTGGATGGGCTCGGAGGTGAGCAGGGATCGGAGTAGGTTGCTGCTTGCTTGGCCTGGTAGGCAGTCGGGTGTGGAGAGTAGACACGGTGGTCGAGGCCGTGGCGGCTGCTCCTGGTTGCTTGGCTAGAGGAGAGGAAGGTTGGGGTTTTCGAAGGAGGAAGGGACGAAATGTTCAGGCAAAACAAAACAAATGCAAGCTTTGTTCCAGGATATATATAAGCTTTTGCTTTCATATTATTATATAATTTTTTTAGAGTGGCAGGATGAAGAACGAAAATGGAAAATGAAAGGAGGGGAACGCATGAGAGTGGAACCGGAAATAAATATCAAATAGGGAATAACAAAAGTCAAGCACCATTTGAATTCAGGAAATTATTAAAAGCAAAAGGCTATTCATTTTTCACGGTGGATTATGAAAGGACACAGAACACTAAAAGGTTCCTAACGGGTACCGATACGACTAACCGTTCGCCGATTTTGCCGCGTACCATACACCGAAATACACAAATGAATATACTATGGAGGTCAGCCCGACGAGACGAACAGAATGGTACATAGATATCAGTAATACGACCATCCTATCAAAAGTCGATATTTCGCTGCCAAAAATGCTGCTAAAACGCCAGAAATAAGATAAACGGAGCTATAGCAGTCCAAATTCGGCGAAACAAAATATGATGTCTCACTTGGAAAATGATAAACATTTTTATTATATAAAAATATTCAGATTTCAAAAATAATTTATTTACATCAAATTTAACTGATTTAAATAAAAATAAAATTACACAACAAAATAAACTTCCATATTCTTTGATGAAAATTTGACATTTGCTCCGTTTAAATAGACTACTCCAAATATCAAATTTTCATTGTTAAATTTAATTGTTTTATTTTCGTGAAAAATTCAGTTAATTATGTTATTAAAATCGTTAAAATTTACGGGTCGTTTCACTCTCCCTCACTCAAAACTTTTCGTCCCCGAAAAGGAACGAGATAGGAGGATAGAAACAACAGAAAGGAAAGTTAGATTCAAAATACACAGCATTAGATACAACAATTAATTTTAAAACCATATAATTTTATTTATTTTTTTAAATTGATGAACTTTCAACAAATTTGGGTTCGATCTATTTTATTCAATCAATAACTATTCATTGTATTCATATATTGTTGATTTCAATCCAATGTTTTTTATTCAGTAGATTTGATTTCAATTTATTAACATTTGTTACCAAAATTTTCTTTCAAAACAACATCCCTATTCAACAAAATTTAGTTTGAACATTTTATTACTTAAGTTTTCTTTTGTATAAACTTGCAATTTCATTCACATTAACATTTTAACTTTTAAATAATTCAGGTAAGTTATCTATGCTTATTAGAATGCAATTGAGTATTGTACAAATAAATTTTATCCTAGTTTCAAGTTATTTCAATTTCACTTCCCATTTTATACACTCTAATTATTCAAAAAATTTGCTTCATTTCAATAATTGAAAACCATCACTTATCATAAAACTTGAGAGTTAAATTTCTGGTTTCACTTCAAACCATTTAAAATATATATATATATATACAATTTATACATCAAATCATACTCAGGAAATTCAAATCAAATCCATTTTCCAAAAGCAAAAGTGTAGCAAAGCTACCAAGTGGTCTCCCCACTTCGAGACTCAAAAATGAATGCCGATGGTGCTGCGGTCATCACCGAAATTATTTTTCAGCGACAAAGAGGAGAGTACTGACTTACTTCTTGTTAAAATTCCCTTGGAAACAATTTCCTTACGAAAATACTTTCAATTAATATAATTTCCAAAACTTTGAAAACCAAATTTTGAAAAGCACCAGAAATTTAATTCTCAAATCTTTAATTTAAATTCACTTCATTTGAAAATCAGATTTATAAACTATATCTATAAAATCTATCTACTTATAACATACAACGATTGTTAACAGATTAGGAATGTTGACAAACAGTAAATGATAATCTAGTATTATCATTTCTAACAACCAATTCACCTAACTATCCAATTTCAGAAAATTATACCTTTATATATATATAATATAATCATACATAAAATTATTTTATTTACCAAATTTGAAAACAATATTGTGTCATTTTGCTCTGTTCGAGTGTTTTCGAATTTTTATCAATAGCATTGGCCAGACGAATTGATCGAAACTCCAAATCAAACTTAACAACTCAAATAACACAATATAAAACAATTTTATATCAATTACAAATACACTCCCTCACGGGATGATTCAAGAATGGATTTCAGAACAAGGATAGAGATTCAAGTTAAGAGGGACCCTAATCAAAGAGAATTCTAACAACGAAGATAGCTCGAAAGGGTGGTAAGATAATTAAATTACAATAAGGGAAAAGATGGATAGACTAATATTAATCGCGGGCGACCTTAACCGGGTCAACCGAGATTTAGAAAGACGAGAATATCATCAATGAAACCAGGACAAACTGGTTGAGAACATCGCGGAAATCACAGTTCATGATATCAACGGAGAAGGCATGAGTATTGGTTAATCCATGGGGAATGACTAAACATTTATAGAAACCATACGTCCGGAAGGGAGGACAATAGGTCGAGCTCCAGGAATAAGATCAATGCGGAATTCAAATTCCAACTTAGGAGGAAGAGAAGTGACTTCACCAAGAACATCAGGATAATCCCTGACTATCAGAGTGGGGTCAAGATCATTGTGCTGAGAATCAAGCGAAGATAAACTGCTTGCAAAATCCTGAGGTAATCGACATTCCATCACAAGAGAATTACTCAACCCATCAATAAGAGGAATGATTCGGGTTTTGCAAGAGATAATGGCATCAATATCGAGGAAGTAGAATCTCCGGTGAATCGGTGCTTGTTGTAAAGTAGTTTCACCCCTTTACAAACCATACAAAGGTTGGCAGGACCGCTGATGGGATTAGTCCCCCAAAAGGATGGAGTTGCAGAGATCAACAGAAATAGAGCTATGGGATGCTCCAATATCGAAGAACACGAATAGGCAAGGACAAGAATGGATTTCAGAACTAAGAGGAAAGTTCCAAAATTCAAAAGAAATCCTAATCCAGGAGGACCCTAACGAAGAAATTTCAAGCTCGAACGAAGATGATTCTATAATTAATTTTTATTCCATAGGCTAAGTTTTTCCTAAACTAGAGCCCTGATACCAACTGTAACGACCTATTATTTCGAACTATTCAAATCAACAATCATCCACTCATGTCAGACTTGAATTTGCTCAAAACAACAGATTGTTAATTTATATTTGACAAAACTTAGCATATATAGTAAATAAATCAATCACAGAATCACATACACAGAGTAATACAATAATAAGCAACAGAATAGATAAATAGTAGTTCATGAAGCTACTATATAAACATTAGAGTTTGAAATAAAATACAAAAGAATATCTCAAATACAATGTAGTCTCGAATATAAACAGATGACAAGTCTGAACAAAATCAACTGGAATAAATTGAAATAACAGAATAGCTGATTAGATGAAGATGGATCTCCAAGCGAAGCTCCAAAGGTAAGTCTCAAATGTTGTGACACTCAGTCTGACCCGAGCATAAAGCAAAACACAAAACACTCGAATCAGGATTAACATTCTTATATTGGTAAATTCAACTCAAGTGAAATGTCAACTGAAATACAAAATAACTTAAAGGATATTTGGGATACCCGTCCTCTAAGGATCCGTTAAACTATCTACATACACAGTACAATACGCTACATATATAATGTCTACAATAACATAAACTATTAAAATAGCATTAAGGCGTTACCCATACCCCCCCTTAACACATTTTATATAATGTCGTAATCTATATACAGTACTGTAAACTCCACCAGTAGGTGGGCTATCAGGGAGCACTCCATAGGTACGACACAAACCAAACTCGTAGAAGGCGCGATAAGGCATGTGACATGGCACGTGAGGCAATGCTAGGGTAGGATTCTACCGTTTGCACTCCCGGACTGGTGGTAACGCATAGCAGCTACTACCGCCCACCTCGAGACACACTTCCAAATCAAAGGTGCACCCAATTAAATCACAAAGTAATAGAATGGTATCGAAGAAATGTGCCCAATTGGAGGTGCGACCTCACTTGGACCGGTATAGCTCCTGTTTTAGCCACATCAAGCTGACTCACGGGAGTTAGAGCCACGCTAATACCTCATACAGAATCGTCGCCAAACCATCCTACTTTGTTCTGGAATCTCCACCACGTACACAGTTGTTAAAGTGGTTTTCGGTATTGGCAGAGAGTATGACAATATCCGATCCCGGTCTCTTTAACAACCAAACGCTTATTTCATACCGTGGTCATTTTATAAATCGCTTTTATAACCATTTTAAACAGTTCATACTTCATATCAAAATATTATTCATTTCAAAATTATATCACTTTCGAAATCATATTCACCTTCGAAATCATATCACTTTAAATCATATTCATTTCGAAATCATTATATCAGAATATTCGCATTTAAATCCAATAAATCTAAATCATAATAGTTCCAACCTAAACAGTTTTAAATATTGAAGATAGTTTATATATTGAAATAGTTATAAATTAAAAATAGTTTATATTTAAAAATAGTGTATATATTAAAAATAGTTTATAATTAGAATTGTTTCTTCCAATTCCACAAATCAATTCAAATTCTCATTATACCATTTTAAATTTATATCGATTTCAAATCCGGGTTTGAATTACAAACTTAAACCACTTCCAATTCAATACATTTCAATATTCAAACAATTTACAATAACTCAATTTGATAAATTTCATTTATATTTCAAAATTCAACTTTAATCCTATTTAAAATTTCAAAATATTCACTTAATCATCTTTAATAACATTTAAATAAAATCTCATATTACAATTTAATTTAATATTAAATATTCAATTTCAATTTTATTTAAAGTTGAAAATATTCATTTAATCACGTTTATCAAATCAAGTTATAAAATCGTATCTTTAAAATCTCAAATCAATAAGTTTCAAATCAAACCTTATTCAAATTCAATTCTTAAATAAATTAAATTACAAATCAACTTTAGTTTATCTTTCCACCCTTAATTTATTAAAGTTATTACAAAATCTATTTTTAAAATATTAATATAATTTTATATAAATACTTAAACATATTAAATATATATATACTAATTAAATTAAATTTTATTAAATTAAATTTTATTATTAAATTTTAATTTTATATTAAATCTAAATTTTATTTTATTTTTTATATTAAATCTTATTTTATATATTTAAAAATAATAAAATTATAAGTAAAATCTTAAAATTTATATTTTCAAAACTAACTTATAAATTTAGAATTTTCAAGTATATAATTTTAAAAATCTAAATTTTGCACATATATAAAAATAAAATTTATATATTATACTTAAAAATCAATATTTATTTAAAATATATATATTTCCTTTCAAAACCATGGAAATCATTTTCAAAATAGATCAATGGTGTCTATATATAATTTTCTATCCTATAGTCAAGTGATACAAATATTTATCATTTCAATCCGCAATGTAAATTTAATATTTACGGATATATATCATTTCAACCCGAAATCCCAAAATTCAATATTCAGTGAAAATCGCTTGGGTTTATCATTTCAACCCACAACGATTTTCCCCTAATCTATAAGATCGTTCGGGTATGTACCATTTCAACCCATAGGGATTTCTAAACTAACAGGGAATTTGCAAAGTGAGAACAATATGATAATCATATACAATTGCATAACATATCAATTAGGACATGGATCATAATTCACAAATTTATATAATATATATATATATATATATATACAACATGGATATGGTGTCATGTATCAATCGTAGGTGAACAATGCAAATAATAACAGATCATATTTAACAATTAAATAACTAGCAATTTAAATTTAACAACATATTTCAATCGTCGTTTCATGTGAATTAAATTTTACTAAATATAAGAATGTTAATCGTGAGTGATTTCTCACCTTTCGAGGCTAGACAAATTTGATAACGAACTGAGCTGCGAATCCGAGCAACAAATTCCAATGTAAAGTATGATGAACACGAATTTGACGATCAAAGCAAAGTTGGAAGTTTGGAATTGATGGAAAACATATCAAAACCAGCCTAATATAAACTGAGAAAAATATATGTTATATATAAAAAAATTCTCTTAATCAATTTAAAAACATATATTTAAAATAAATTCTCTCTATATATATTTTCAAATCAATATTTAATTTAAACACATAAAATAAATCTCTATATATATTTGAAAACCAAACACATGTATACATTAAAAACTAATATATTGACTAATATATAACTTACATACATATTATATTTTAAAATCAATATTTATTATAAAAATCAATATTAACTTACTTTATTGTATATATATAAACTCAACCAGATCATATGTAAGCTCATGTAAACCTATATATATGAACAAACATATTATATATAACCTATAGAAACTTATATATACAAACAAACAGGTTTTGTATAAACTCATATATATAAACAACAGATTATATACAACTCTTATAAACCTATATATATATATAATACAGATTATAGATATCTTATATATAAACTAACGGATCATATGACTTATATAAAATATATAACTCATATAAACTTATATATATATATATATATATATACGTAAACAAACAAATTTTATGTAACTTGTATAAACCTTTATATATATAACAAACAGATCATATATATTATATAAACCTTTACAATATTATGTCTCACACTGAAGCACGTAAACCTATATATGAACATAAAACATTAGATTATAAGCATAAGATTATTATAAACATTTACACTTTTTACATAAGCATAGATATATATATATATATATATATATTATAATATATGAAACATATAAAAAATGTTCTTCTCTATTTTATCATATATATGTATATATTAACATATATAAATACACACACACACAAAGATATATATATATATATAAACATACCTAAAAAAAGCTGCAGCTGTCCGTAGGAGGATCTGGATGGTGGAGACGTGGAAATGTGATGGGTCGGGGTGGTGGAGCAGGCGGGTGAACTGTCAGAGGCGAGTGATGTTGTTCAGCCTCGTTGTGCTCAATGTTAGGGTGGTGGAATGGAGCAGCAAAGGCGGGTCAGGCTGTTTGTGTGAAGATTTGGAAATGAAGGGAGGACGTGGTGGTGCTGTAGGTTTCAGGAGGGGGTGTCGGTCACGTGGAGAGGAGGGACTGGTGGGCCAAGGGTAGGCGGAGATAGGAACGAGGCGGAGGAGTCGAGACTGGTTGCAAGTCATGGTGGATGGGCTCGGAGGTGAGCAGGGGTCGGAGTGGGCTGCTACTTGCGTGGCCTAGTAGGCAGTCGGGTGTGGAGAGTGGACGCGGTGGTCAAGACCGTGGCGGCTGCTCCAGGTTGATTGGCTAGAGGAGAGGAAGGTTGAGGTTTTCGAAGGAGTAAGGGTTGAAATGTTCAAGCAAAACAAAATGAATGCAAGCTTTGTTCCAGGATATATATAAGCTTTTGCTTTCATATTATTATATAATTTTTTTAGAGTGGCAGGATGAAGAACGAAAATGGAAAATGAAAGGAGGGGTACGCATGAGAGTGGAACCAGAAATAAATATCAAACAGGGAATAAGAAAAGTCAAGCACCATTTGAATTCAGGAAATTATTAAAAGCAAAAGGCTCTTCATTTTTCACGGTGTATTATGAAAGGACACAGAACACCAAAAGGTTCCAAATGGGTACCGATACGGCTAACCGTTCGCCGATTTCGCCGCGTACCATATACCGAAATGCACAAATGAATATACTATGGAGATTAGCATGACGAGACGAACAGAATGGTACACAGATATCATTGATACGATCATCCTATCAAAAGTCAATATTTCACTGCCAAAAATGCTGCTAAAACGCCAGAAAAAAGATAAACGGAGCTGTAGCAGTCCAAATTCGATGAAACAAAATATGACGTCTCACTCAGAAAATGATAAACATTTTTATAATATAAAATATTCAGATTTCAAAAATATTTTATTTACATCAAATTTAACTGATTTAAATTTATATAAAATTACACAACAAAATAAACTCCATATTATCTGATGAAAATTTGACGTTTGCTACCTTTAAATAGACGTACTCCAAATATCAAATTTCATTGTTAAATTTAATTGTTTCATTTTCACGAAAAATTTAGTTAATTACGTTATTAAAATCGTTAAAATTTATGGGTCGTTACACCACCTACATTCACACATTCTTTCACACCATTCTCTTCTTCCTTCTTCTACTTAAAGCTCTAAGAGCTCTTTTTAATGGCTTCCATCTTAGGAAAATCATGAAGAAATAATAATAAAATTTTATACATATATATACTATACTATCACACCTCCAAATCAAAGCAAACACCCTCTCTTCCTCAACATAACCCGCCATCGCCATCACCATCAAGACCGAGCTCCATCACCTATTCTGAGGGGAGGCCGAGTCCATTAAGGAGAAAGGAAGGAAGTCCGGGAGCTCCGATGTAACGACCCGTAATTTCGCTACTTCGAAAATGAGAGATTTTGTTTATTTTAAATTTAAATGGGTTTATAATATGAATAGACATGTTTAAATTTATTTAAGAAAGTAAGAAGTTCAATTTTTAACTTTGGTTTACTTTAATATATAGCTTAACAAAACCGTCAAATTTTGACTGTAAAATTTGTCAACAACAACGTTGTTTTCAACTGTAACAAATCGTCGCAACGTTAAATGATCATATGCACTTTGTAACTTATATAATACAACTTTACAAACTATACAACACTTCATTTACATCTTATAGAATCAAAATGTCACTTTTTATAAATTAAATAAAAGAAAATTGATAAAAATGGTGTTAATACTTGATTTGACAAAAGAGTATATAAGTAAGCTAAGAAAACAACATCATTACATATCTTTCTTTTCTCTTATGCAAGATGAAACTTATACACATAGAATTCAAGCAAAAGGAAGTATAAAAAGATAGCAAACTTAAGGAATTAGTGACACATATGCTTACCTTTAATGCACACTTACCAATCCATTTAATGCAAATCTGATCAAGGCAAAAGTCTTCTTTTTTAGTTTAAAATTTAAGAAAGAAAAAGTAAGTAATCATTCCTATCTTTAACATCACAATTAATACCCATCAAATTTCTACTTTCATGCATAAGAGAAATGTATGTTTAAATGTAAATATGAAGAGGAAAATATTGTCATTAGCCACTCAATTCTCTACATATAAATACAAGCCAAACTCCCATCATTTTTCACTTCATTTTCATTATACAAACTACAAACTCCTTCTCTCCTTCCCTATTTCCCTTCCACCTCCAAGTCGTGCCCTATTCTCCTCCTCCACACCACTAACACCCCATACCCGAGCCCGTACCACCCCCTACATGCCTCCACATCGGCCAAAGTACTCTCTACCAAGACATACCCGCCTCTACCCCCACGTACCCTCTTCCTATCCAACAAACCCGAGAGCCTCTACCCCCTACACGGCCCAAAACCCACGCACCTTGCCCCTACCCAGCCACTACACCACCATACACCACCTACATGCCTCCAAGTCCTCCTACCCGAAGCCACACACCCGTACCTTCCACTAACCAAGCTACCCGAAGCCATACACCCTCCCCTATAGCCCACGGCCACATAAAAAAGAAAAAAAAGAGAAAGAAATTCGAAGCGACAAGTTCAGGAAAAAGAAAGAGCGTTAGTTCCTGAAGCACGCTAGTTTGCGAAAAGATTGACGAAGCGGAAAATAAAGGCGAGAAATTCTCATCGCTTTATTATGTTTTGGTTATGTTATAATAATCTTGATTATTCCATTTATATGATATGTTGTTTGGATAATCCATTTGAATGTTATGACACTTATCATATTATACCCATTATTGTATACGTTAATGACATGTGATTGGTTGTATGGTTATTATGTTAATATGGACATCAATTATTATCATTATTGAATAAGATCCAATTTTGGATGAAATTAATGTTTGGACATGTTGATTATAAGGATGAATAGTAGATAATTCACACAATTATGTTATATTATCATCGTAGTTAAATTTGTTATGTTACTTAGTTAAAATAATCAACTATTCCCTTTGTTATGAAAGACCCATTTTCATATGAGATATATTGGAATAAATAAGTCTCTTTTTAAAATTGGAATTAAAAGTAAAATCTAAATTGAAATTGAATTAGGAATTGAATTTGAAATGAATAGTGAAATTGAATTTAAAATGAATAGTAAAATTGAAATTGATTTTGAAAATTGAAACTGAAATTAAGGTCGAAGTTTAAATTAGAATTGAAATTAGATTTGAAATCTAAGTTTTAATTAAGTTTAATTTGAAGTTAGAATTGAAATTTAATTGAAATTGGATTTTAAAATTTTATATTAAAATAATAGGAATATAATAATATTATAATATGAGAATAGTGAAAATCTATTTTTAATACTTTAAAAGTAAAATTATCAATTTAAAATGATTAGTAATGTTTTTATAAGTAAATATATTCAATTTAGAGAATTTATTTCAAATATTGTAAATTAAGTTAAAACTAAGCGCGTCGCGCAACGACAGTTCGTGGTTTCACGCCGAAAAGTTCAAATGAGTGTATAGAGTGAAGTATAACTCGGATTTCTTCGAAACAAGAAATATCCGGTCTATTATAACCATAATTTTCAAATAGAGAAAGAAAATCTAGATTTAATCCTGTAGATTTTAAAATATGTCCAAAACAATTTTTCAGAAAAATCGCGATTTTGTAGTAAAATGACCAAAACATAAAATTTCTTAAAACGGATTTTTTTAAGAAATAAAAAATATGGAATAAATTTGATAAATCTATTTAAATAGTTTAAAAGAGATTCGAATGGAAAAATATGAATTTTCAAATATTAAAAAGTTGTTTAAATCAAATAAGCTTATAACCACAGCACTTTTCTACTGCCATTTCTACGACTTTTTAAAAAGAAGGTTTAAAATTAACGATTTTTCTCAGAATCAATTATGAATGTTGTTAAAAGGATAATTAAGTGTTTAAAAGATAATTTGAAATCTTTATAATCAATTCCAAAATAAAAGTTAATAATTGAGTATGCGGAAACGACTAGTACATTTGTCCCGCCTGTGAGATCTGGGAAGATAAAACAAGGTGTTTAACTAAGGTTAGGAATGGAGCAACTAGTGCCCTGAACTTACTTGGCCTATACTTTCTCTTTTTAGGCGAAGGGTGGAACAGATCGAAAGGAAAGCCTAGATGCTCTAAAAAGATTATATTAAGTTTTTCCAAAATAAAAGAAGATTAGTATTATCCAAAATTTAAGCAATCTCCAAAATGAATAAACTGCAACTTGGATTGCATAGTGATAATCTTCTTATACTTGGTATTAAATTCCGAAGAGGGAACTCGTCCTATTCATGGAATTTAAAAGGTGATCTCAACATTTTTCCACCCATAACACTTTTTGAATACAGAAATTGATGTTGAGTAAAATTAGAATGATTTCTATGATCCTATTTACTCAATAATGTTTCCTAAGATTGATTTAGGGTTTACAGTAAACGATGTCTTAAATAACATTGTTTTTGACCTATTTAAAAGTCAAGAAATTCTAGATCGATGAAAAGTAAGAAAATAGGAAATGTTTTCCCAAGTAATAAGTGAATTAAATTAGAATTACTCTAAGACTTTAAGAAAAGGATTTGTAATTAACCAAAAGAATTAAAGAGAAAAGAGGCTTAATAAATCCTATATACTCATATTCGCTTTTTTTATCGATGACCGGATTTTGAAGGAACCGGGTCAGATTTGGGCGATCCCTATCCAAAAACCACTTCGAACCAATTTACGTTTCGAGGTAAAATATGTTGAAGACATTGATATTAGGAATTTCATAGTGAAGGACTGCTCGTTGATCATTTGGGGATAAACTCCCAATATACATATAGTAGCGGTGGTTTCTTCGTTATGAAATATCCAATGCAAGGACTAATCGCTACTGATCCTTGGGATGATTCCCAAAACAGGATATAGTAGGAAAGTGCCTTCGGTTTCGTTCAGTCCTAGAACGAACTTATATGGATGAGTGTCTGACTTTGCATTCTAAATCACATTGAATGGTCTCTATATAATATATATCAACTGGTGGCGGAAAAGACACCTTCTTTTAGCTTAGCACTCTTTCTCGAGACATACGATCTTAGGAAGTTATATATTTGTAGAGACCAGTCATGTGAATATGGAATGGCAATGTGGCATTCAAAGTGAAATAAGATGTTCTATGTGAAAAAGGTAGTCGTTATCTCAAGCCTCATCAACCGGGAAATGATCGAAATAGGGTTAGCGGCAAAGCTATGTGGTTCGCAACCATTATGGTATGATCATCCCCTTCCAGATATATTTCTTCCCACTATAACATTCAGAATGTAAATCAATGTGGATGTATGCGAAGAGAGCTCTCGGTTAAAGGTCGGTAATGACCGGGGGATGATATATTCAGTACTATCTAGTTACAGAGATAGGCCGGTCTTGTGTTAGCAGAGGATCCTTTGTGTAGGTCCTCGGGACATCCATCTAGAGGTGTACTCACCAGAAGGTAGTCCCTTCACCTGATCATTTGTATGGAAATCCACTCTCCAATAAGAAGCCTTTAAGAGTTTGATTGTAGAACCCACTTTGTGGCTAATATGCTGGAATTTAATCAATGTAAAAATTTCGGCTAAGATTAATAAGTTTATTTGCAAATATTTTCAAAGAATGTCATTAGAAATAATATCAAATGTTTAAATATAAAAGTGTTTTGGTTATCATAAGGTAAAAACCCATCCGTGTTTATTTGTGGGAATGGATTTATGAGATACTCTTTCTTTTCAAAATGATTTTATTTCCAAGGATAATATATGACACTGTCATTTATTATTTGAGTTTTCTCATGCTAGTTTATCAAGCCTGATCCGGGTATTTTCAATACTCGGGTCAGATTCGAGTAGTTTCAAGTTTAGTTGAAGTAGATTGGAGTTTCCAGAGGAGCTGGAGATATTCATCTATGTATGGACGCATTCTATTTTCCGCTGCTTATTCTACATTTGTTTTTAATGTTTGTCAGCATTTGTAAGGAAAAATACTTATAATTATCCAGGCTGAATTTAGGTTAGACTTTAATATATGTATTTTAAAAGTTTTCCGTTGTAAAGATATTATTCGGTATTATATATTATTACATTCGTGTGAGATTCTATTCTATCTATTTTTCTTTATCACCTTTGTAATCCATGATTTCGTGCAATTTGGATCAGATATGTGTGGTTTATTGTCGGCTCAAAGTGTATGGAATTGTGGGTCGTCACATCCGGAGCAAGGAAAAGAAGAAAGTGCCATCGAAGTGCTGCCAAAATCAATTTTGGAAACTATGGAAAAGATAGGTGGAATGAAGCCATAAGTGAGTACTCAGTTTAGAAAATAATTATATGAATGTTTAAATTATAAATTTAAATACTTGGTCGACAACTTGGTTGATTTTATGGATGTTGATATGGTAGATAACTTGGTTGTGATAAAATATGTGAAATCGTAACAAAAAAATGGTTAAGTAATTAACAAATATTAACCAATGAAAAATAAATCCATATGGATGTGTATATGAAGTTATTTAGCCTCTTAATTGTTTTAAAAATATAAAAAGGCTGAAAAGGAATATTATAACAATATAATATTAGGGGATGATTTAAAAGTGAAAAGGAGATTTAATATGGAAAATATTGGTTTAAATGTTGAAAATGGTTTTTAAATGTTTTATAAATATTAAAATTCAATTTGGAGAAGTTTTGACAAATAACGAATTTGGAGTCAAAAATAGGCGCGTCGTGTAACAGTAGTTCGCGATTTCGTGCCTTAAAAGTTAAATCCTTCTATAGGATTGTATCGGAGTCAGATTCTTTGCATTAAGAATTTTACGAACTCTTATGACTATAGTTTTTTAAATAAAATAAAAGGATCAAGATTTTGTTTAGTAAATTTTAAAATATGAGCAAATCAAGTTTTCGATAAAATCACGCTTTGGCAGTTCGGGGGCCAAAGTAGCAAATGTTCTAAATATATATTTTTAAAATATTGAAAAATATGGAATAAATCTTATAAATCATTTAAAGTGTTTTAAAAGTGGTTTGAGTTGGAAAATTGGACATATGTGAAGTAAAAATGTTGTTTTGATCAACGAAACTTTCATACACTATTTGCAGCACTTTTTCGCAGCAGTTGTATAACTTGTGAAATTTGATTTTAAACTTAACCATTCGTTTTCATATCTTTTATATATGGTTTTTAAAAGAATAATTAAGTGTCTTAAACAATGATTTGGAAGTTTTATAAATCATTTCTAAAAATGGAAGGAGTATGCGGAAATGACTAATACATTTGTCCTGCCCGTGAGATCTAAACAGTAAAACGAGGTGTGTAACTAAGGTTAGGGACATAGCAACCAGTGCCCTGAACTTACCTGGCCTCTGTTTTCTCTTTTTAGGTGAGGGGTGGAACAGATCGAAAGGAAAGCCCGGATGCTCTAAAATAATGTTTTCCATACGAGATTTAAGTAAATGATTTGGTAATATTTTCCTAAGTAAAAGGTGAATTGATTTGTAATTATTCCAAGATTAAAAAAGTTTAAATTTACCAAATGATTTGATAAATGAGGTTTAATGATTACATATACTATTAAGAAGATAAATGGAACAATTTAAAATAATATGTCTCTCTGAGATATTTATGTATGAATAGAAAAGATAAATTAAATTGATTGATGATTGATACTCACATATGAACTTAACATCTTTTTAATCAATGATTAGAGCGAAGAAACCTAGGTCAGATGTGGGTAATCCCTATCTGAAAACCACTTCGAACCAATGTATACGTTCAAAAGTTAAGGCATGTTAAAGATGATGATTTTTGAAGACCGAAGATCTTCAGAATATAGGGATTGCTTTCACGAGTCCTAGCGGTTTACCCCATATTATATTTATATGGCAGTGGTGTCTGCATTCTGAAAATCTTCGTTGTATTTAAGACCGAAGATCTTCATAACAAAAGGACTACTTGTTTACATTTTCGGGGTCGCTCCCAATATAGAGATATTTATTATAGTAGTGGTCCTATCGTATTTTGAAATCTTCGTAATGCAAGGACTACTCGTTACTGATCCTAGGGATGATTTCTAAAAAAAGGTTGTGGTAGGAGGAGTTCCTTCGGTTTTGTTCAGTCATAGAATTAACTTGTATGAACGAATGTCTAACATTGCATTTCTACGATCACAACGTTGATTTTTACAAATGTATATCTGCTTGGCGGTGGAGAAGACAACTTCTCTTAGCTTAACACCCTTCTTTGAGACGTACGAGCTCAGAGGTTGTATGTTCGTGGAAGTCAATAGTGATCGAAGGAATGGCTGTGTGGCATTCTAAGTGGAATGTGCTTTGTGGAAAAATAAAGCGTGGTTTTGCGAATACCAAAGCATGGTTTTATTAAAATTGAGCGTAGCCTCTTGAGCCTCACATCCCGGGAGATGATACGAGTAATTATATGGTCTGCAGGACATATATTTCAGGCTATCAGTTGTATGAGTATGGAGGAGTCCAGTGTAATCTGGATCCTCAAGGCATTTATTTTAATATAGTGGCTTGCATGTGAGAAGAGATAAGACTAACAGATATTGGTAGTGTAGCAAGTGCAGTTCCAAGTGCCTTGCTTAAGAAAAGCGATAAAGGCATTGTGGGAACTATGTTTGCTATGCATGGATCGAAGGAAAAGGCCACTAGTTCCCTATCATGTTGGAAATTTAATTCCAATACGCGCTTTATGGTTTTGATTGTAGTCCCAAAATAGTTGTAATGCTTTGCAAACATTTTAGCTACCACTTTTGTTATCATATATTCCATCTAGGTATATACAATTGACCTAGTTCGGATATATTACCATAGACTTAGTCCGGGTACTGATACTTTCATTTTGTATATATTTATCTGAAAAGTGTTTTCAAACTAATGTCATTAAGAATAATATCAAATGTTTTGATATAAAGTATTTGGTTATCATAAGATGAAAAACCTATCCGTATTTATGTGTGGGCATGGTATTATGAGATACCCTTCTTTTCAAAGGTTTTGATTGACATCAGCATTTAAGATTTCGAGTATCTCATGCTGGTTTACCAAGCCTGGTCCGGGTATTTTTAATACTTGGATCAAATCCGAGTAGTTTCAAGTTTAGTTGAAGACGCTTGAAGTTTTTAGAGGAGAGCTGAAGATCTTCATCTACATATGGACGTATTCTATTATCCGCTGCATCTATTGCATTTGTTTTTACATTTATAAGGATAGAGGGTTTATAACTGTCTGGGCTAAATCCGGGTTAGACTCTAATATTGTATTCAAAATTTTCCACTATAAAGATTATATATTGAAATAAAATATGTTATTACATTCGTATGAGATTCTGTTCTATCCTTTTTTTCCCCCTAAAAATTGGGCTTTTCAGCACTTAGATTTGCGGCACGGGGATGTATTAGTGTCGATTTTCGAGGGTCGAAAACCCCGGTCATTACATTTGGTATCAAAGTTTAGTTTGAGCGAACACCTAGGCTTTAGTGGGGTAAAACTCATTATAGATAGGGTTAGTAATACCCTAGAAAGAGTAACTCATTAGAGATAGGGTTAGTAACACCCTAGAATGAGTTTGAGAGTATTATATATATGAGCGCGTATTTGTTATTTAATATAAAAATGTTTTGTGGTGATTAATCTGTTGAGTGGTTTATGAATTTTGATCAGTGCATGAAGAGCTCCATGTAATCGATAAGGATTCTTGAATACTTAAACAAGGCGAATTGACACACCATTTTAAAAGAAGTATATTTTATATATACAAAAGTATAAATATTTTTGTGATTAGGAAAATGTATAAGATGTTATCCCATTGGGAAGTTCCAAGAATAAGGTCTTGATCTATTTGGTGATGGTGGGAATAATCTTCTAAGTATTAATCATATGTTAGCTTGGGCGAATGGTATCGAACACTAGGTATATTATTCTTCTTATCATTTTACAATCAAGGCAAGTTCAAAGCCAAACAAGTTAAATCAAGTAATTTGGATTAATGGTATGAAACCTCTGATAATAACTTAGTATATCATTTAGGTAAGGATGTCTTATTATATGGCAGGTGATGAGTTATGGGCTAATCCAAAGCAGGCATGTAGAGTACGTGCACAAAAAGAAGCTAAAGAAAAAGAAAAACTAGGACCCTATGCTGACATCGACTGTTACTATTATGGTAAGAAAGGACATTATGCAGTTATGTATGAAATTAAGTGAAGGAAGAAGCAGAGGAAGGAAAATAAAACTTGTGATCGGGATGATATAGTCTGTTTCAAATGTAAAGAGAGGACATTTCCTATATAACTGCCCTAGAACAAAGAAGAAACCGATGATTAAAAAGAAGACAATGGGCTGCTACCGATGCAAGAACCTAAGACATGAAGTCAATGATTGTCCTAAATGAACTTGCATTTGGTGCTTCCAAAGGAAATACTTAATGAAGGATTGTCCAACAATGAAAGTGGTTAACTTAGGCCTCCAAGATAAAACACTGTCTACCTCAAAAGCAACCCAAAAGTAGTATATATGGCAGTTCAGGTATCTATATAATGGTAGTGTGTGATAAATTGTATTCCCTAGGGAGTTATCTCTGAAAGTTTTTAACAGGGGCTAGGATTTGTAATGAATGTATAAAATTAATGTTAATTAATAAATCTCCTTTTATCATTCTCTTTGTGCATTTCTTCTATCTTCCATCAAATCAATTTAATAAGATATTTAGAAATAAAAAATTTAAAGGAATATTAAAAATGGCTTTTTAAAAAGTGTTTAAATTAAGAAATTATTTAAGAATATATTTTATAAAATAAATTGTAAATAGCACAAATAAAATGATGTTTGAGAAAGATGGATTTGAGAATTCATATCCTAATGATTTGAAAATGTATAAAAGGGAAAGTTATATAATATAAAATAAGCTTGGAATTACAATTATAATGAGACGTAATAACAGAGAAATTTCAAATAAGAAATTTGAAAAAAATGTCTCAAATGATAACTAGTTTGAGTGGCTCGAAAATAACGAAAAATGGGCAAGAGATATGTTCGAATGGTAAACACTTCTCTTAAGTATTACCCTTCTTATTAAGGGGATATAGAATACTATTGGTAGTATCTAGTTCCTTGTTATTATTTTGGAGTTACTCGATCTATATGATTTTCCTTAAGTTAAAAGGATAATTTTGAATTATTATTTGATAAAATAATATCAAGGTTGGTTAAAAAGGAAATGAGAGAAGTTGATTGTAATTTTGAAAAAAATAAAAGGTAAATTATCTTTTAAAATTGAAATGATTCCTTAGGATGAAATGCTTTCTTTTAAGAAAAATATTTTAAAATAAATATTTAGAGTGATTATATATAAAGAAGCATTTTTAAAAGATAAATTTTTATGAAAAGTTTTCACAAAATTTTTGAATGTTAATAATTACATAGGAGGTACGTAGATCATTTCTTCATATAACTTTGATCTAAGATTCAGAACTATAAGGTGTTTACACCGATCTGGAAGAGGATTCATCACTTGATTCTTAACGATGAACATTGATGAGGGTACATGGACCCAATGACCTTGGACGTGAGCTAGCTTAAGAAGTCTTATTGGGTGTTGTTTATATTTTTTATGTACCATTTGAGTCTAGCTTTTACTTGTTCTATGCTTGTATATCGTAGTTATGTATATTTGAAACCTGTCAGTGTTTATATTTGTATACGTAATTAAATGTGAGCCTAGTATTTTCTTTTATAGACTCATACTTTTGAGAGATAGCGATGTATATTGTTTCCGCTGCGACGTTTGATTATGTATTGTATATTATGTTATGTATTGTTCTGAATTATATTAAACCTCTGTATTATTGTTTTGTGCCTGGATCGGATATGTCGAATTACCAATTGTAAGAAATGAAAAAAAGATATAGTCACATTATTTGACGTATTCGATACTCGCCCAAAGCAATTTTACAGATGGTCACTCCTAGCTAGCCTTATTCTCTGTATTACTCGACAATATTACTTGTAATATTCTTAGGTAATATGGAGATAAAGGTGGGGCATTATAGTTATTATCAAACCAACGGTTTAGAATAATATAGAATATAAGAAACATGAATCTTGGCTTAGGTAGACTTAGAGTCCCGTCCCTTGGGTGTGTCGGGTAGAGTTTAGGATTTATTTCCTATTTAGGATATGAGTATAAATGATTATTAGGAATAATCATTGGGATGCAATTATGAAAACTCTGAATTACTTATAAATTATTTTTATAAGATGATTTTAAAAATTAAGTGTTTTGTAGTGGAGTCCTGATCTATTAGTGATTAGAGTTGCGCAATGGAAGCTAATAGAATGTTTCTATTAAGCACCTTAATTAATTATTTATTTATGTTTGATTGCATGATGTATGCATGGTTGAATGGATGTGTTTTTAAATTCCTATTAATAGGTTTTCAAATATATGAATATATATAGATTGATAAAAAAAATATTTCAAAATTTGTTTTGTGTTAGTTGCCCGTTGATTGCTTTAAGAATTCTGATCGATGCACCTGATCAACGTTATCGATTGGGATTCCTAAACACCTCGATGATACAGCGAACATAGTGCTAAGAATTTTAATATTTTATAAATGTATTGTAAGAGTGAAAAATAATATTTAAAAAGGAAATAAAGTTTTAATTAAGTTAAATATTATTTGTAATAGGATAAATGTTTTGGAAAATACATATATATGCATACGTAATGAATTTTTGGAAATGAAAAGCTATTTTTCGGAAAGGACTTTTTTGGAAAACAAACTAAGAATGGAAGATTTATTTCTATGTAAATATATGTATTTAATAAATTTTGGTCGTTTAGAAAATTTTATTAAAAATTTTAAAAGATGTTGTATATGTATTGATTTTGACGATGTTTGTAGCCATCGAGCATTAGCGATAACAAAGAATAGTGGCGAGGCAATGTTGATTTTATAATCAACATTGCAGCAATCTAGGGAAGCTATTTATTAAAAATAAATAGCAAGGCAACATCGTTATATTAATTTTGATATATGAGAAATTGTGTGGGATGCTTATGCTTTGTTGTGTATATCATTTTATGATTTAGATGGATGTTAATTTTGAGTTTGAATTTAAAAGAAGTTAAAGCAGAAGATGTAAGAAATTATGTAAATTTATTTTGGAATTTCAAAGTAAGGAATTAATTGGGAAAGAAATTTGAATTTTATAACCGATGATTTGGAATCTAAAAGGATAAATCTTTTATTTGAATTGGTATAAATAAATACTGTAGGAAGTTAGTATATTATTTTGAAGAATATAGAGTTAGAAAATTATTTTGGGAGAAAAGATTTGTCCAAAATCAAATCATTTAAATTTTGAAAGGAAGTTTGGAGTTTTAAACTATAAACTTTTATAAGATAAATATTTTGAGAGCTACTAGTTGACTTAGTATTACGGATTAGTTTAAATGCTCTCGAGTAACACTTCATCGAATATTGTACAACTCATCGAATAGAATGTTTGAGTTGTACTTACTAGCTCATTAACAAGTACTCGAACCAGGTAGTATGAGATGCCTTGGTCAAATTCTTATGATTGCTACTATGAACTATTTAACACTAGTGGGTTGTATTCTCTTTTGGTGTTCGGTGGGACCGATAGATCCTTGAGGGAATATAGTTTAGGTTTTCCAGTAAGGATATAACTTATGCTAAATTAAAAAAATTATAATTATGAAAGGAAGACTTCAAAGCATTTATTACATGTAACTTCATATTAGAAGTTAGTTTTTTAGTTTATAAACCTTAATTGGAAAATTTTGAATTGAATGGAATTAATGAGGTGGCATGGTTGAATATTTGTGATTTTCATGTTATGCAAAATAATTCCTTGTGATGATGTTTGGTTGCAAACTATTATTTCTATAGAATAAGAATTATGATTAAATGATTTGATGGTCCCAAGTTGTTATGGGACGTTCAGGATCGCCTTATCGGTTAATTATATGGCTTGTTATATAGAATATTTGAGTAAATTGAGCTTACTAACTTGTAGTAAATGTTCAAGTATACCCGAGTGGTTATGGGACACACGTGTGTTACTCGAATGATTACTATTAAAAGGTATTTGACACTTTTGTGATGATGTGTGAAGTGCATGTTTTAGACTTGCGAAGAGCAGTCAATTGTGATATGCCTTGATTTTAGACTTGCGAAGTGCAGTCATCTATGTTATACTTGTGATGTGCAGGTAGACTTGTGAAGTGCAGTCAACTATGTAAGACTTGCAATGTGCAGGTAGACTTGCGAAGTGCAGCCATCTATGTTAGACTTGCGATGTGCAGGTAGACTTGCGAAGTGCAGTCATCTACGTTAGACTTGCGATGTGCAGATAGATTTGTGAAGTGCAGTCATCTATGTTTGACTTGCGATGTGCAGGTAGACTTGCGAAGAGCAGCCATTTGTGATAGTCCTTGGCCCTGGACTTGCAAGATGGGTCATTTGTGTAGACAAGTGAAGTACTTGCCTTTAAATATTCAACAAGCAAAGTACTGCTTTTTTAGTTGGCTTGTGAAGTGCATGCCATTATTGATATGTTGGGTTTATAACTTGCTTTCATGTTATTTATTCGTGATGATATGAGTTGATTGTTAGCTTGAGTATGATGGATGTTGATTATGATCATAGTGTGGTTTTAAGTTAAAATGAATCCATAAGAATGTTTTAAATTGAAGTGCAAATTGTGAAGTATAATTTTTAAGTACAAATTTTTGGAGAAATTAATCTTTGCTTTTAAAAAGGTACAATTTGTGAAGCACAAATTTTAGAGAAATCAATTTTTGGAATAGATTAAGCAAAGACCATTTGAGATATTTATTTAAAAGGAGTGAATTTTTATAAAAAGAAGTAATTAAATTGGAAATTGATTGAAGAAATCTAATTTTTTGGGAAATAACTTAGATGATTAAATGAATTGGATGTTTTAATCTTTTGAAAAGTAAGCCAAAAGATCTTATTTGAGTATAAATATAAGAATCTTCTTGTATATCGCTTGATTATTTTGTTGCCTGGATGTTTGGTTGTTTTAGTGTTAGTATATATTTTAGAAAATAGGAATACTATTGTAGTAATATATTTCTATTAATTATAGACTTTTTTCTAAACTAGAAATTACGAGGATGCAATTTCTTTAAGTGGGGAAGTCTTTAACAACCCTAATTTTAATGTTGCTTAAATAAAATAAATAAAGATTTAAATTGGAAATTTAATTGAGAAATTTGATTTCTCAAAGTATTAACGTTGGAGAAATTAAAATTTTAGTGTTTTATTTAAAAAATAATTTGAATAAGTATTTGGAATGAGAATTCTAAAATGTGTATATTATTTGAAAAGCAATATGTGGGATTTAATGATGTAATTCCTTATTTTAAAACATGTTAGAGATTGAGTTAGAATTTTCTCTATATTGTATAAAATTATTCTGAATAAAATTAAGTTGGTTGTGTTCAAATAATAAAAGTGTTATAATTGACCTTTTATTGTAAATAAAAATATTATTTTGTTTTAAATTTTAGAAAGGAGGTTGAATAATTGTTTAAATTTTGGTTCTTTCTTTTTAATGAAAATAAGTGATTGAATACATTGTAGTATTTATTTATAAATTTTTGGAAATAAAATTAATTTAAAATATTGGTTTAAAAGTGAGATAATAAGTGAAAATGGTTTATTTCTTTTTTATTGGGTTTTAGTACTACCCAAAGCCCAATAGTAGTGTTACTAAAAAGAAAACTCCTCCTAGCAGTTTACTGTACGTTCATTTCCTCAATTACAGTAAACCAAGAAACCCTTTTTCCTCTTGCTCTCAAGCCTAGCCTCTTCTAAATGATCAAGCTTTAATTCAAATAAAATTAGAGAAAATCTGAGAAATTCTAAGTAAAGTTTTTAAACCCAAATCTATCTCCTAGCCTAATTGATTTCAGCTTATGATGTTTGTAATTAGCTTCTCTTTTCTAATTTGGTTGAACAAATTCTAGGGTTTTCTAGTTGAAGCAAAAATCAAGCTACTGTTGTGATTTACTGCCTAATGCTAGGAAGAGAGGTAAGTTGAACTCACAACTATCTCCATATTATTTGCATGTTTGTGTGGTTGAATATAAATTGATGCTTTAATAGAAAAATTGAATTGAATTGTTGTATGGAGTTATCTAGTTTGCTGAAAACCTTAATCCATGAAGATCAGAAAACAATAATGAGATCATTGATGTTGTGATGCTTTGTGTAATTGTTTTGGTTGCATGCAAGTCTAAAATCGCATATATATGACCCTGGTGCAAAACGCCTCACCCAGAAGTTGATTCGAGGGATTTCTAGAGCTAGAACTGCTCCAGATTTCATTCCCATCGGTGCACCGGTGGACCAATGGGCGGCAGTAACCTGGAGCCATTTTAGGTCCAGGAAAGGCCCCTGATTCGCCTGTTCGATTGTTCATTGTTTACTTTGTTATTTTGCTTGGACTTTTATATTATTTTGAAGCTTGTTTATGATGAACTACTTGTGTATTTCTGGTTGCTTGAATCTAACTTTGACGATCTTGTTGGCATGGATGTCTTGCTCTATGGCTGTTGACAAACACACAATTTAATTGCATCGGTTTACAAATCTATTTATAAAGGAAATTGTTTTTGAAAATAAATTGATATATATATATATATGGAAAATATGTGTATTTTAGACATGAATGATTTTAGAAAATATATTATATATATGCACACACACACACACTTTCAAATTTTAAAATGGAATATGAAGAAGTATTCTATAAATATTGATATGAATTAAATCGTATTTTCTACTAGATATATTATTACCTTTTTAAATCAAGATTTTAAACAATATTTCATATAAGATTTCAAAGCAAAGCTATTTTTCTATACAAATACACTATTTTACTTGAATGAGAAATCAAATTAAATGGTCTAGTAAAACAAGTGGTATGACACACTTGCGTTTACTTCACCGGTTAGTTTTTGGACTTGTTCGATTGGACATTTATTTACACATTAGTGGAATTTATTAACTTTTAGTAAATATTCGAGTGTCATTAAGTGGTTACTGGACATTAGTCAGCCTCTTATGATTACTAATCGAAAGTGGATAACACTTATTTGATGGGTTTTCAAACTCGTTCTTGGATGATCCGTTTAGGCATATTAAATGGGTTTTCAGGCCCATCATGTGATGCTCGTTTTCAAGCGAGTTATATTTTGCAACGTGCAATCTCATGTGTTGACGCGCGAAGTGCGTGTCTCTTGTGTTAAATTGCGAAGTGCATGTCTATTGCTTGCATATATGGTTGTGATTTTCTATGCTCTTATTCTCGTGGTTGCTTTGACTTTGATGAATGTTGTAAATGAGCATAAACTTAACTATAAACCATGAATCATTAAATGAAGTATTATTATGTCAGTGAAGTACAATTTATGGATATTTATCCTTGTTATTTATGCAAGCTTATTATAATCAATACCTCACCTTTTTTGATAATTAGAGATAGTCTGACCCGGGTGTTATTTTAATGCTCGGGTCAAACCGAGACTTAACAGGTATAGGGACTCAGTGACCTTGGATGTGAGCTAGCTTAAGAAGTCTTCTTGGGTGTTTTTTATATTTTTGATGTACCATTTGAGTCTAGCTTTTATGCTTGTTCTATGCTTGTATAAGTTGTAGACTTTCGTAGTTATGTATATTTGAAACCTGTCAGTGTTTATATATGTATACGCAATTAAATACGACTCTAGTATTTTCTTTTGTAGATTCATACTTTTAAGCAATATTGATGTATATTATTTCCATTGCAACATTTGATTTTGTGTTGTATATTATGTTGTGTATTGCTTTGAATTATATTAAACCTCTATATTATTGTTTTGCGCTTGGATCGAATATGTCGTAGTACCACTTTTAAGAAAGGAAAAGAAAAATATAGTCACATTATTCGACGTATTCGATACTCTCCCAAAGCAATTTTATAGATGGTCGCTCCTAACTAGCCTTATTCTCCATATTGCTCGATAATATTACTTGTAACATTCTTGGGTAATATGGGTATAAAGGTGGGGCACTACATCATTGTATTTTGACATTCTATTTAGTAATTAATGTAATATTCATCTGTTTAATTGTAGTGCAAGTATGTTAAAATGTCAATAAATGTGATTTATAGGATTGGCAAGGGATTGAATAGATTGCTGATGAAGGAAGAGTTGTTTCGAACGATCCAAAGAAGCTTGTCAACAACGTTCTTTTAGGGCCAGATGTGATGATAATTTTGATCGACTGTCCAGAAAAGCCAGATACTTTTCTTTGGAGGCCTACATCTACTTTCACACTTATTGGGGAAGCAACAGATAATACAGTGGCATAACTAGCGAATAGGGTCGATTTACGTTCAAGTGATCACATTGAGGAAGAAGAGGATGTGGTAAGCATTTTTCTTTTCAACGAATATACTATTTTAATATATACAACTTTTACTGAATAAATATTCTTGCCTCTAATAGAGTAGAACTGGCAACCTAGAATGCAACTGCCTGATTTTTAATTGGGGAGAGAGCAAACAATTAGTGGTTTTAGGGCGATTAAATTTGGGCGTCTCAGAGGAAATTGTTAATGATGTTCCTCTTGGACCATGCAACATAATTGTTTGGATAGATAATCCACTAAATCCATACGCTTTTTTTTTAGAGTCCAGCCCCTGTATGATTCGAATTGAGGATTTCTTTAAGAAGGCAGCATGGTGTAACATCCCATATTTTTAGTAACATTATTAGGAAGATTTAATTAGGTAGATTAAATAAAATAATGTAAAATGGTTAATGGGTTGAGATTTGTGATTAATAAGGGTAGCCATGCCATATACAAATGAACTAAAGAATTAAAATGTTAAGGCAAATAGATAAGGGGCGAAGTTGGAATAAGAGTATTCTAATACCCTAAACCCTTAACCCCATGATTCTCACGTTCATTCTAAATTTACAAAACCAAAATACAAGCTAGAGGCCGGCCACCATTAAGAAAAGCAAAGAGAAAATTTCAAGAGGAAAAGCTTAAGCAACTTAATCAAGATCAAATCTCAAATCCTTAATCTCAAAGCTAAAAGTGAATAATGACTACACCTCATATTTCTTAATTGTTTTTGGTTTAAGGATAATCCGAATTTATTTGCAATGTTATGCCTTGATTTTGAAGGATAAAATGTTTATATATGCTTGATGATGATTTATGCTTATTCATATAGGTTTTATGATATGTTTTAATGTGAAACCCTATTAAATGACATTCAATGCCTTACGATTTTAAATTTAGATTAGAAATGATATTTTAGGGATGGGTTTTAATTTTCATAATTTTCTGAATTAATGTGAATTTTATATTAAATTTCTAGTGAGAAAATAATTATTAGGGTTTAAAATTATTTATGGTTAAATAATATAAGTTTTGGGTCTGAAATTAATATATGTTAGAAAACATATTAAAGATGATTTTATGGAATTTTTGTAGAATTTCCCTAAGCGTTTTAATAGATATATAAAATTATTTAAGGTATGAGACCTAAATATTTTATATATTTATAAAGAGAGAAGAGGTATTTTATGAATAAATTAATTTGTTTATTTTTGAAATATTGGCATCACTTTCAGAAGAAAAAAATTAGCAACCAATAATATTTTGACAAACAAGGCAGGTTAGTTGAAAAGAATTTCTTTTTAAAGTTAAAAATCAATTTTACATGCTTTTAGCATGTTTTTCCACTTTCGGCTCTAGGGGTCCGACTTAGTAGCTCCACCAACATAACCATCGAAACCAATGCGCATAGCACCAAAGACTTGGTGTGCAGCGATTGGATATAGGTGAAAGGTATTGGGTCGAAACCAGGGGTTTCGAAGGGGTCGAAGTGGCACTTCGCTTTCAAATGAAAATGCGCCTGCTTTGCTTTATGCTTTTGACTTGGTTGGCTTCCGACTGGATCAGATTGATTTGAGGAATGGTTTTGAATGGGGTTGCGCATTTGTTTTAAGTAAATGCTTTCGAATGGGGTCGAAATCCCTAGCTGCCGCTTTTCTACCTTTTGAAGCTAATGGTTTTGGAAGGTATACTTTGTTTTAAAACTCAAACTGCTTCTCCAATGCTTTCGGAAGGTTGGTTTCGACACCATCACTTCTTTACTTAGGAAATGCTTTCGAAAGAGTGCTTTCGAGTTAAATGCTTTCATGACCCTTTTGCTCTATTGAAGGTAGAACCCAATGGTTTCGAAGAGACAGTTTTAAATGGTTTCGAAAGGTTGATCCGCATGTTTTACTTGAACCCCAATGCTTTCGAAAGGTTTTCTTGTTTTAATGCTTTCGAAAGGTTTTAAAGAACGGTTTCGAAGGGGTGGTTCCCCAATGGTTTCGAAAGGTTTGAAAGGAATGGTTATTCCAATGTTTTCGAAAGGCAATATTTAAGTGTTTTAAGGATAGGATGTCTAAGGTTTTATAGCTTTCGAAGGAAAGGTTTTCAATGGTTTCTAAAGGTTTATTTGAATGGTTTTGAAAGGAATGTTTTGGCCTTTCATCCTAGGTGAAAGAAAGGGTTTTACTTGGTTTCGAAAGGGTACTTTTAATGGATTCGAAAGGGGTACTTTCAAAGGTTTAAATGTTTTCATCAACAAAGATTTGAGTAAAGTATATATAACATGGCAAGATGATTTTAAGTAAAGCATAGAGTATATATTTTCCTTGTTTAAGTTTGTTTTAAAGGTTTTAAATCAATTTGAGATGAAAAGGTTTTCAAAGAAAATTTAAGGGAAGATTATCCTAAGTAAAATGACTCGGATTTTTGTATACCAGATGAGACTAGTATAGGGTCATGCCCTATACATTAGCTATTAGCCCCAACTAATTTAGTCTAAAATTCCAGTGTGTAGGGCTTTGTCACATGTAAGACTAAAATGATGTTACACACAGAAGGGAATATATATATTTGTACATTGATAGGTTATTGGTGAGCCCGTAAAACCATTAGGATCAAGTGACCTTTTGAGAAGATAAGTTAGGGACAGACCGTTCAAAAGAGTAGTGTCTAATAGGTGTTAGATTATTTTTTTATATTGTCTGGTAGGCCCGAGTCAACCAAAGGTTAGTAGTTAGCTAAACAAAACTATAGTGTTCAGATAGATAGTTCATCTATTACCTGACTTGTAAGTTTACATGATATTGCTTTACAGTTATTAACCAGTTTTGGTTGTAGGATTATGATTTGCAAAAGATATGTTTTAAAAGGATATTAGTGAGGGGAAACTCGTTCAGCTAAGCGATGTGGTCTCACTTAATATCAAATAACTAAGATGTATGGTATTATTCACACCAGGATTTATGTCTGACTTGAAGTTTATGTTTTTTCCCTTAAACTCTCGGGTGCTCAAAATTGATTTGAGTAGGCTGAGGGTTGAGGTTTTATAGTAGGTTTGCGAATAAAGCTTCCGGAGATGAGCAGGTAGCTGACGGATATCTATTTAGGAGTTGCTGTTTTATTTTGTTTGATTCTGTTGTGTTGTATTAAGTCAGTTATGACTATATAGTACTCTGGTCATCCAAGGGGGCATCTTCATATGTCGCTCTTGGCATATGTTGTAATAATTATATTTGACCTAAACCTGGGAAACGATTGGGATTATGTAATGGAATATGAAACCTGTTTTGTGAAATGTAATTAGAAAAGTTGTTTTTGAAATCTCTGATTTTGTTTCATATTCATGTGCTTCTGATATTATATATACCATTAATATTACCGTATTTGGTCACCGAAAATTAATACTATGGATGACTGCAGCATTTGTAGCGCTTAGCTTCGGGCCTCCAGATAGGGGATGTTACACATGGCCTAAATACCAAGTAGTTGTTGAGAAGGCTTACGCTACATCATCTCCTATTACATCCATGACTATAGTGTAAACATTTATAGTATTTGATTTTTATGGATTATGGTACTTTATTTTAAGAATTAGTAACTTCATCATTTTTCTTTTTTCAACTTATAGACTACAGATTCAAGAATAAATAATAGATGCAAGTTGATGGATTTATCGGGAAAGAGGAAAGCAGTTGCTTTAGGATGCGTGGAGTCAACTGATCCAAATGCATAGGTCCATTTTAAACCATTAGGAAAGAATGCAGTTAAAGTTTGGATAAAGGCTGTAAAAGACCCAAAGGAAGAGCTATTAAGACAACCATCCTAATTACAGCGTGTGAAAGATGCCGTCTATTTTGTTATGACTTGGTCTAATATGCATGTCGTAATGGAATTTCAGTAAATCTTTAAATTACTCTTTATTCTATTCTTATGCTATTTGAATCTCAGTTAAAATAATTAGATAAGTTTTACCATATTTACTTATTCATCAATGTTTTGAAGAATTCGATAGCATTCTGAAATGGTTGGGCTTTATTTACTTAACGGGAGGTCTATTTTGAATGAATGAGCTATTTTGTTGATTTTAAATACACATTTATAGTATGTAGTAAAGCAGTTACAGAAAAAGGTAATGAAAAGTAAATAAATCTAAAGCCAAAACTGAAACACAAATTTTGGAATATTCGAAACTGAGCTGAGATTTAGAAGTTTCAAATAAGTACAGTTCGTCAAGGATAATATATATGCTATCTATAAGTAATCTTTTTCTCATATTGTTGAATTTAGTACTTCTTTGGCATGTAGTGAATTTACCATTCACATTTTCCAGTACAAAAATAATGCGAACACCAACACTGTTTTTGCCGACTCCATGTCTTTCACTTCTTTGATACATCTTATTTTTAGTTTAAAACATTAAACTGTTTTTTATATTGTAGTTATGTGGATATTTAAAGCTAGTGCCTATTAATTGGTTGAATATAAGAGTTGCGAATGGCCACTGTTTCAAGCGGTAAGACATATGGCTTGGGTTATTGCTAGAGGTTTTGGTACGAATTTATAGGGATACATAATAATCGTGTTTAAAAAAATGGTTCATTAGAAGAGTAATGTGTTACCCTGCCTTTTGGTCAAGGCCGAGATATCAACAAATTGGCTAAAAAGGATGGATATCAGGATTGGAGATCAATTGGAAACAGAGGCTATGATCGATACATCAAAATTGGACCAAGCACTAATCAAGGTGAGATCGATTGGGAATGATAAACAAGGCTCGGTGAGGCTACACTTCGAATTCCAGGTCAAACGGAGTTCATATGCTCAAGTTATGGATGAACGAAGAATTGTATGGATCGATTAGAATCGATACTCGAATCGATGAGGATCGATGGATAACTCAAAGTCTACAAGTCCAATTCACTTGGAACTTTTAGGACGTCATCACTTTGGAATGTGGAACACATAGGAAAAATCTCAGGTCAAAACTTGGAAGTTGGATTTTTAGCTTGGATTGATGGATTTCGTATCAATACTTTCGTATCGATATAATTCGCATCGATCAAGCGACATAAGGATGGATATGGGTATTGATAATGCATCTTGCATCTTGTTTCGGATCGATCACGATTCGTATCGATAGATTTCGTATCGATCGAATAGTGTGGAATTAGACCAATACGAAAGAAGGGATAGAATATGGGACCGATACGAAGGAAGGAGCAGAGGATGGATACGAAAAGCAGCAAGCATTTAGGAGCCATTTCGTATTGATCACATTCGTATCGATTGATATGAAGGAACCGGTCAAGGAATGGAGCGCATCACATGGGTCAAATCGCAAGACTCGGATGGATGGTAGTATGATGGATACGAGCTGATGGATACGAATCCATCGATATGAAGGCTCCAGCTTCACTAGCAAAATCAATCTTGGATCGATCATATCTCTCAAACCACGACTCCAAATGTAATGAAATTTTCATGAAATGTTACATATCAACTCAAGAGCATCCATGATCGATCGCCAAATAGAGTGATTCTAGATCGATACGAAATCGATATGGATCGATCCCAAATGACTCCAGATCGATTGTGTGGGCCCATCTGGGATTGAGAAAGAGTATTCCAAGATTCAAGGCAGATATTTCCAGCTCCACACCTAAAAATAGCACCTCCATGGCAACTAAAAAGGGATCTTCTTCCTCTTTTTTGGAAAAACTCTTCCATTTTGGTTATTGATATTCAAAGGATTGTAACTGTAATCACAGTATAAAGGAAATAAAAGGATCAATTCAAAGTGGATGTAGACCGGAGATAGCCGAACCAATATAAATCTTATGTCTTCTCTTACTTTCTTTCATTTTAATTTTTTTATTTCTTCATTTTTACTCTCTACATCATCTGGATCTGAGATCTGTGACTGGATACTAAGGACTTGTGTGTAACCACTGGTGCTTTCATTACATTTGGGGTTTGTGACCAATTTTAGCGCAAACACTTTGGTGCTTTAACTGAGAAGACTAGCACCCGCTATATCGGATTTGGAATTCAAATTTGGAAAGCTAAAGGATCAGATCTAGGAGGTACCATGGTTAGGCAATCAGTTAAGAGGACATTACCAAAAAGGAGCCATCAAGAGGGAAGTCAAGAGGCTTCCTCCGAAGCTGGAGTAGATCAGGCATCCATCTACATCACTAGGGATGAGATGCAGACTATGATGCATTCCATGCAGGAACGGTTGTTGAAAAGGCAGGAGGAGATGATGCATAACCTCCTTAGACAGTTTGGACAGGCAGGAGCTGCCAGAACATAGATCCACGGAGCTAGATCAGAGGGACTCAACAGGCAACAGATAAAGCAGTTTAGCAGGGGCAGCCCCCAATCAGCACACAACTATCAATCTAGACGGATCTAAACTCGGGGGCACACCCCCGTGTAATGCTGGACCAATTAGTGGAAGAATGCAGGAGACGCTGCATAGCCCGATGCTAATAGGAATACAAGAGTGCGTGACGAGGAGTATATACCAGAATTCTCTCAAGGACTTGGGGGTAGTTTGGAAATAAAGACAGGGGCAACCCTTGGTGGACAACATTGGATTGGCTAAAATTATCAGGCGAACTATGCGCGGAGGTCTGACAAACAGAGATCTGGAAGGAGTAAACAGGAGTCTATTTACCCATAACATCAGGATGGCTAGGAATCCACCAGAGTTCTAGCTACCTACTCTGGAAGTATACAACGGTAGGACGGATCCTACCAATCATTTGATGAGGTATACAAGACACGTGGAAGTGCCGGGGTCATCAGGGGAGGTTATGGCCAATTGTTTCCCCCTGTACTTGACGGATATAGTTGCTATGTGGTTCTGGTAGTTGGAAAATGGATCTATTAGGACATGGACAGGATTGGTGGACAAGTTTTTAAAGCAGTTTCGGGTTTATCTCAAAAGGTCGAAAAATGTGATGACACTGACGTCAGTAAAACAGAGGACAAGAGAGTCGCTTAGGACTTTCTTAACCCGGTTTAATGCGGCGGTTTCTTCGATGGATCGGCCGGATCCATCAATGGTTCTAATGGCAGCAGTGTCGGGAGTCAGGGACAACTCGGATTTTAAAATATCGTTGATACGGGATCCACCAATGGATCTTAGGGAATTCTTTCATGAGACCGAAAGATTCCTTTGACAAGAGGATGCAAGTTTGGATATGAAACTAAAGGAAGTAAATGTGGTCAAGGACGGAGGACCATCCAGTGAAATCTTGGATAAGGATAAGGGGAAGAGGAAGTCGGATGGTGATTCTGGCAGAGCAAGGAAGCGCTGGGGAGAACCAAAATTCTCCACTTACACAGGACTGAATGAGACATTGGAACAGATATACATGGAAACTCGGGATCGCCTTCCTTACCGAAGGCCGGCAAGGAGGGAACCCTATAAATGCGAGAGGGCTTCGGGAAGGCACTGTCTTTTTCATGACCTGGACGTGCATGATACTAATAGCTGCAGGCATCTAAAGGATATAATCGAGGAGCACGTAAGGAGTGGTCAGTTACGGCAATATGTTGAGACTTGGAATGCGATGGTGGAACAGGAGCAGCCGCCGTCTACCTTAAACAACAATGGCGTGAGGCCTAGGAATGATGCTCGGTTGGTCATCAACTAATCGGGCTGGTATGGAATAAGTAGAAAACTCTAGGCAAACGGCTAAGTCACTTACTCATGTACGGGGATGGAGATAGCCCCTAGGCATGCTCTGAGATGATGATAAACCATGATACTCTAGTTTGTGAAATCTGCCTTTTCTTTTTGGTTTGGGTATTTTCTTTTTTCTAGTTTGGTTTTGGAGTTTGGTTTGGACTCATGGTTTTGTTGGTTTTCTAGTTTGGATTTTGGTTTGGATGCTTGTCTTTTGGTTTGGATCTTGGTTCAGATTTTTGATATGGATTTTAGTTTTCTGATTTGATCTGGATTTTGATTGGATTTTTATCTGGTTTTTGGTAAAAAGGTCGTCGGGTATGGATTATGCCTGGCAAGTGGTAAGTCGCTTCGTCCGAATGTGACAAATTGACTTATTCAGGTCGTCGAGAATGGACTAAGCTCGGCAAGGGTCTGGAGAGACCAGGATTCGGCCTAGGACATAGGCCCTATATTACCTATCATTTATTATTTTAGGTCGTTGAGTATGGACTATGTTCGGTAAGGGTCCGGAGAGACCAGGATTCGGCTTAGGACTTAAGCCATGGCATTACTCAGCATTCAGGGACACTGAACCAGGATCACCGTCAATCTAGGACTTATGCCAAGGCTTTTCTTGATACAGGTCATTGAGTGTGGATTACGCTTGGCAAGAACCCAAAGAGGTTATGGATTCAAATATTGGCTATGAATAGCTAAGGATTTGGCTAAGGGCCCGGAGCGGTCCTGGATTTGGATATCGACCCGGAGAGGTCATGGATTTGGTTATTGGTTACTGGATATGGATGGATTAGAACTCGGTTGTCGGGTTCGGATGGATATGGAATTGGCTAAGGATTTGGTTACTAGATTCAGAATCGGATATTGACTCAGAGCAGTTGCAGATTTGGATAAGGATACGACTACGGCACTTGGACATAATGGCTTGGTATTGGATTGGATTGGATCGAGTGATATGGCTATGGATGGAATATGGACTTTAGATGTCGGATTTAAAGCTATTCAAAACACGCCTTCCTATCGCACGACATGTTTTGGGGGGCAAATGTTACCCCGCCTTTTGGTCAAGGCCGGGATATCAACAAATTGGCTAAAAAGGATGGATATCAGGATTGGAGATCGATTGGAAACAGAGGCTATGATCGATATCGTCAAAATTGGACCAAGCTCTAATTAAGGTGGGATCGATCGGGAATGATAAACAAGGCTCGGTGAGGCTACACTTCGAATTCAGGTCAAACAGAGTTCATATGCTCAAGTTATGGATGAACAAAGAATTGTATGGATCAATTAGAATTAATACTCGAATCGATGAGGATCGATGGATAACTCAAAGTCTACAAGTCCAGTTCACTTGGAACTTTTAGGACGTCATCACTTTGGAATGTGGAACCCACAGGAAAATCCTCATGTCAAAACTTAGAAGTTGGATTTTTAGCTTGGATCGATGGATTTCGTATCGATATAATTCAAATCGATCAAGCGACATCAGGATGGATACGGGTATTGATAACGCACCTTGCATCTTGTTTCGGATCGATCATGATTCATATCGATAGATTTCGTATCGATCGAATGGTGCGGCATCAGATCGATATGAGAGAAGGGATAGAGTATGGAACCAATATGAAGGAGGGAGCAGAGGATGGATATGAAAAGCAGCAAGCATTCAGGAGCCATTTCGTATCGATTGATACAAACGAATCAGTCAAGGAATGGAGCGCATCGCATGGATCAAAGCGCAAGACTCGGATGTATGGTGGTATGACGAATACGAGCTGATGGATACGAATCCATCGATACGAAGGCTCCAGCTTCACTACCAAACTCAATCTTGGATTGATCATATCTCTCAAACCACGACTCCAAATGCAATGAAATTTTCACAGAAGGTTGCATATCAACTCAAGAACATCCATGATCGGTCGCAACTCAATTGGAGTGATTGATCGATACGAAATCGATATGGATCGATCCCAAATGACTCCAGATCGATTGTGTGGGCCCATCTGGGCTTGAGAAAGAGTATTCCAAGATTCAAGGCAGATATTTCCAGCTTCACACCTATAAATAGCACCTCCATGTCAACTAAAAAGGGATCTTCTTCTTCCTTTTTGGAAAAACTCTACCATTTTGGTTATTGATATTCAAAGGATTGTAACTGTAATCACAATATAAAGGAAATAAAAGGATCAATTCAAAGTGGATGTAGGCTAGAGATAGCCGAACCACTATAAATCTTGTGTCTTCTCTTACTTTCTTTCATTTTAATTTTGTTATTTATTCATTTTTACTCTCTACATCATCTGGATTTGAGATCTGTGACTGGATACTAAGGATTTGTGTGTAAACACTAGCGCTTTCATTACATTTGGGGCTTGTAACCAATTTTGGCGCAAACATAATGTATTATGCATTTTTCCGATACAAGTGACTTAACATTGGTGTAAGAATTTGTCCTCAGCATCCCTTGTATTTGTTTGCAAAGTCCATGTCATACTTCGTAATTATGTACAGTCCAAGCATGACTCCTCAATCTAGATTTTATAGACAGAATACACGTGTCTTCCTTCTGGAAATCAACTTTTTATCTTGATTTCTCTTCTTCTTAAATTTCCAGGTTTTCCTATAGATTATGGCTCTTATATAATCGTCTTTGAATAATCCAATGAATTATAAAGAAATGGGTGTTTTGCATGATTACGAAGTATATATGCAATTTTTAGGAGGAACATGCATTAATTCATAGCTTCTTGGTGAATATTATTCTCAGTTTCAAAACTTTGATTATTCATAAGTGATACTGAATTACAAAAAAATGGCTCTAGTTCTAGACATTTTATCCAAACATTATATTCATTCTACTAAATAAACTTCTAGCCAAATTTATTTAGTTATTGGTAATGTGGGTCAATATGATTTATGATATTTTAGCCAAATTTAGTTTCATACCTTATGCATGAAAAATAGTAAAGATGAATACAAGGTAAGTTATCAAGAA
Source organism: Allium fistulosum (assembly GCA_030737815.1). Taxonomy (NCBI): domain Eukaryota; kingdom Viridiplantae; phylum Streptophyta; class Magnoliopsida; order Asparagales; family Amaryllidaceae; genus Allium; species Allium fistulosum. The sequence continues at coordinate 860,929,318 of CM060905.1, read as the reverse complement.
AATAAGATTAGAATCATAATATACAGTGAAGTGAAAATTTTATCCACTATTTTTAAGCTTATCCACGACTTAGTATTGATTAATAAACATGTTATTTAAATTATATGGACTGACCAGTAACTATTAAATTTATCATCATAATTTTATCCATTATTTCTTGTTATAACAGTTCAGTGATTTTATTTAATCGTCTCGATCTTGTAGTTTTATTTGTATATGTTTAGAGTAATGCTAATAAGTAGCAGAAAATAAGTAATATGCTAACTGCAAACAAAAAGGACTACATAATATTTTATTTAATTATGTAGCTCTAATCGGTTGCATACACTTGTCTCGTTTGCTGTAGGTACAAAAGAAGCAGGATCTGAATATTAACTACTTTTTGGGGTAAAGATGGACTGCTTTTTGGTATGTGATATGTACTTGTTCTTGGCTACACATGGACAACTTTTTAGGGTGTACTTAAATAAAATTATGATCTTGTTAGCAATGTCATGCATTTGAAACATTTGCTGCTACTTTTTTATATGTGCTGAAAACATATATAATGGATATTATATGTGTATGTTTGATCATATTTAATACGATGTATGTGGATTTTTGTTATGTTTGATACGATGCATTACATTTTCTGTTTATTATGTTCTTTGATTCTTACATTATTCATATTATTTTGTGTTTCAGAAAGATTCACTTTTAGTATGCTGTCAATATCTATAATATATAGTAGGATGCAAAAACACATAAAAGAAAATAATGCTTAAAAACGTTATAGTTATATAATATAAGCGCTAGAAGAAAAAATTGTAGGTCCTTATCACCGAAGGATAGTGGATGAAAAACATTGTTCTATCTATATAATTTATAGCTGTTTATAAGCACTGCAAATCGATTCGGAATTATCCAATATATTCTACAACATATCGGTATATAGTGTTTTCAAAACTACTATGAATGTTATTTATTGTAGTAAATGTGCGTTTATGTTTGAAATGAAGTATATTCAACCACTATAGTAAAATGTAAATAGTGTAAGATAAAAGATATAAAAGCGGCTTTATGTTGCTATAAGTTGCCAATTATATTTTGTAACAGGTTGATGCATAGGTGTTATATAGTGGCTATAGAGTGCTATGGTCTATAAAAATAACACATATTCTGCCGTAGTAGTGTAAATAATATAGAGGTGAAAACGCGCTATGAAAGAAGATTATTTTATAGCTGTTTTTTTGTGCTATAAATAAACAATTTTTATAACGTGTAGATATACAACCTTTTCTGAACTGCTACAGTTGTCTTCTATAGCGTTTTTGCCATTATCGATAACTCCTTTTGTTGTAGTGATTGGTTCTCTTTTGGGTTGCATGCAGTCAATATCCCACTAAAAATTGATTGTCCTATTTACACTTATATAAACACTTAGTGCCACTATTTAAATATCTAAATTAAATTAAATCCTAAAGCCTAATTTGAAAACTCACCTTAAACTTAAAAGAAAACCTAAAAGTAAACACGAAAGGGTATGCATAATCGAGCAACAAAGAAATATAATTATGCTAGTACTCAAACAAAATTATTTACAATCCTATCAACCATAAATAACTGAAGAAAACGAGATGAATCAAATAAGTAAAAAATCTTTTATCAAATTAAAACTACGATTTTCCAAGTTAATATATTGAATATGCACGTAAATCGATATTTTGTAATCCCGTTAATTTTCTAGAGAAAGATATTGTTTCCTATTACAATTGAATTCATCATTATTTAGTTTTCCTACCGAAACAAAAAAGTACTAATGATTGACATCTTTGATCGTAGTAGTAATGAGGGTTCTTTACTATGTTTTATCGTAGCACCAATTCTAAACTACAAAATATTCTTTACTATGTTAATCTTAGTTAGGGTTACATAATTTACAACATAGAAAATTGACCTACAATTAAGGTCGATAACAACCTAGTCCCAACAAAATTAGTTGAATTTATATGTTTTGATAAAGAATTAGATGAAAAAAAGATCGGTTGTAGATAAATTGGATTGGAAAATTTTGATTTTGTTGTTTGAAGAGAGAGACGAGAAGCCGAGTTTTGGTTTTGTGAAAATAAAAAATTATGAAAAAGTGGGTGTGGGTGTAAATTGTACCCACGTCAAAGTAGTTGAGTCATTTGGATGATATATTAGTAGTATTGCGTGGCTGATTAAATTTCCGATTGAATTTTTTTTCTTTTCGGAGAAGAGTGCATGAGTGTAAATTGTACCCAGTTGATATTCATTATGGCATGTATGTATACCCATCTTAGGTACCTATGCGGTTGTTTTTTACACCTTGGTGTTTGGTAGGTGTGATTCTTTTCGCCCCTACTTTTTTTGTTAGCATCGACTCTTTAAATATTCAGTACAAACCTCTTTTGCACTGCATTTTGTTATTCTTTGTAGATGTCTTCCATTAAGAAAAGCTCGAAAAGAACTAGAAAGGGAGGCCAATAAAAGTTTGAGCGATGATCAACATGAAAACATTCCACTTCTAGAACATGTGTGACAGCTTTCGCACGTAGAGAACAAGAAAGACAAAGACATGCACGCTCGTCAATTATAGAACATGAGCCTGAAGAAGAGCAAGAGAAAGAATGCTCTAGTGCAATGGTATAAATTCATGACCAAGGAGGTAATAGTGGAGAAGTAGTTAACCCTGATTATGGAGGTCCTACCATCTATGACGTTATCTTGTCATCTGAGCCATGTAGCTTATGCATTTTGGAATGGACATGTATATATTTTGTTATTTTCATATATGTTAGATTACTTGTTTAAATATATGAATAACTACGTGAGAATATTTCTTAGAAACGTAGCTCTCTCACCTGTGTCAACCATAGCAAATGTGTATTGGATCGGGAACGCTGAGAAATGCTTTCATATTCTATGGTTATTGTACTATTAGGTTTAGAATCTCTAATTATAGTTCTTTTAGAAGTGTAAATAGGAATTTAATTTCATCTTTTGTTGAGAGGTAGCACCCTTAAACAAATACTTTTCACTTGCCTTTCGGTGAGATGACCATCCCCTTTGATGATGTTCACTTCCTATTGCATATTCCTATTGAAGGAAAGTCCCTTAGTGCATCTACATTTAATAGCTCTTGACCTTTTCGAAGAATAATTAAGAATAATGTATGGTGTCGAATTTCAGATAATGAGCGATAAGATAGGATTTAAATTGAGCTTTAATTCTCTTAAGGACATATTTGATGGAGTTGATGATCGATTGCCTCGTAACCGTATAGATCATGTAGATAGAGCTTACTTGTTGTTTTTGTTAGGCAATACATTATTCGTCGGTAAAAGGAAAATTGAAGTAATAATTCAGTATTTGATTTTATTTACAAAATCTTGATGAAGTGCACACATACTTATGGGGTTCGACTACACTAGCCTATTTATATAGATAGTTAGGTATAGCTAGTAAGGATGAGGTGAAATAGATTGTTAACTTTCTTACGTTGCTACAAGATTGAATTTATGAGCATTTTCCTTGGTTTTGTCTCGGTATGAATTTGTATTGGGAATCACAACCTAGAGCCACTTGTTAGGACCCTGATGTTGGTCATGAGGTCGGTCATGTTGAGTTACGTTGTCATTTAGATATAATTTCAGAAAATCATGTTTTTTTTGACCCATACATACCAACTTGAGCATTTCATTAATTTTTTGAAATTGCATAGTACCCCAGCAACTTTTATGTATCAACACTATGGAACCGTACCACGAAACTAGGGTTTTTTTGTCAATTTGGAAGAGTTCAGTGTATTCCTCGGCCTGTAATACAGCCGAGTGGAACAAGGAACAAAAGCTACAAAGTCGACTACTTTTTTATGGAGAGTGTTTTGAAGAATGGAAAAGTCATGTCGTCATTGAAATTTATTGATCAACACACTTGAATGAATCTATCATATAACATCCCTTGATTACTTTGAATGGTATTGACCTAGGACTGTGCTTCAGGTGGAGAATCCTACATGGGTCGAGCTGGACCAAGAGTTTAGCCCATGATTGTTGATCAAACTTATGACCAACTATACATAGTAATGTTAATCCTACATGTTCCACATATACTACTCGTTATGTTATATTTATGAAATTTAAATTCAAGTTGTAAAGTTTGGGCCGTGCGCATGGGTTGATGACGTGATTGATAGAATTTCTTAAAAATCAATTTAGCTCAATCAATATTAACATGCTTGAAGATGCAAGAAGAAGTTTTGAAGAAGCGCAAAATGAAGTTGGGCACTTCACATAACATTGAGTAGTTTTTTTATGATTTTGGAGATGTTGTAATCTGTATTTGTAAGACTAATTGATTTCATCTATAACTTGATTAGGTGTGTAGTTTTAGTGGAAGTTTATAGCTAACAATTTGGTGATTTAATATGTAACACTTAATGACTTGGTTGTGTAGGTTTTTGAATTATAATTTAGTTGTGTAATGTCATGGGTAACTTGATGTGTAACCCTCATTCGAAGACATCTGTTTGTTAACTTAATGTGTAAGATGATGTGTTTTTATTAGTTATTAGCCATCTCCTATTTATCTTCTCCTTATGTGAATTTTTTGGTGCTAGTATGTATCACCGTATATGATTTGAGCTTTGTTAGTTGCAATAGAGGAAGATTAAAAATTCAATTCAAAGTACCCATGCCAAGAAAAGGTGTGGTGTTTTTAAATAGCCACGTATATTCTTGATGTGACCTTATCAACAACCAACGCAATATCCTTGGCATTTTTGGGTTACGACTCCCAACCTATACATGGATTTTGTCATGAACCACGCTCTAAATTTAGGTGGAATATTTGGGAAATAATTTTAAATTTCCCAAACAAACTACGCTAAATCAGAGCTTGAATCTATTAATGTTCCATGCTTAACATTAACTTGACTTTTACATATCTCCACATAAGGGACACGAGTGGGTTCTTCATATACCCACGTTGTAGTTGAGATTGGTTTTCTAAACTTTACTTCTTTTTTTACTTTTTCATCTCCTTCCTTTTTTCCCATCCACTACACTTTCTGTCCCTCCAATTGTTGGCCTATACTAAAGTAAGTACTATTTTATTTTTACACTTACGACAATTTACAAAGCTGAAGCTAAAGAAGCTACTTTAGAAGTAACTAAAAGAAAAGCAACGACTGGAGTGGGAGAGTCGGTGTCGAAAAGAGGAATCCTCGATTCTTTCTCTCGTTCAAAACCATGCATGTGACTTTCATCTCACACGGCTCCTAAGTGATAGAAGAAAAAAAACTCAACTTCTTTCTTCTTTGATGCTTTAACTTCCTTAGATCTTTATTCTTCAAAATTAAATAATTGTCTTACCCTAGGCTATCTGTCGATTATGAAGAGCAATGAGCAACATACAGTGCATCAAGATCTTCTCGTACACCAACCCTATTTGTTGTGTATGAAAGAATGGAGGGAGAATTAGAACGAGGACTTGCAATGATAAATGTTATCCCATTGTGCCACCAACAAGAAGTTTTCAAAATGAAGAAATGAGAAGGATATGGGATGAAGAAGCTAGAAGGTTTCAAGAGAGAGAGAGAGATTGAATCAAAGCCACTTCGGTGTCATTGCAACATTGGTGCATTCCTAAGGACAAGCTATTCTTGCGCAAATGTCAGCTGTTGTTTCTTAGGTTGTTTGAGATTTGGCACGTTGGGAAATTATGGTTTTATTCAGTGGATGGATGAATCATTCTCGGAACGAGCTGTTGAATTTGCATCACAACTGTTAGAAGAAAATACCATGTTGAAGCAGGAGCTATATGTTCTTCAATATGCATGAATGAGAAATTCAAGAATTAGTGCTAATTTGAACTAGAAGTTAAAGTGTAGTTGAAGTGCTTCAATATAAACTGTGTACTATGTTTTATGAATGAAGTTTTTTTAAGTTATTTTATACTTCCAACGTGTAACATAAGTGTGGAGAAACACATAACCAATGTAAAACCAAGCGAGGGTACTAAAGTCTGCGTAAAGTGCATACATGGGTATAAAAAGAAACTACGCCTTGCAGTTGCATTGGAAGTTTGAGAAAGTTTACTTTCATACTCGAACAACCCACGCAAAGTTAGAGCGTGGGAAGTTCTGAGAATTACAGTGGTAGCATATATTAGTGATATAAGTCTATACACAATGTGATTGTATTGTTCTTTTCTACTATTCAGTTGTGCACGTGCATATTACTTATATATATATACCCAGACCCCTGCTTGTATAATAATGAGATAATTGAATTCTCTTCATCTTCATTTTGATTTGTATCTTACATTTTCATGGTATCAGAGCCATTGCCAAACGACACATCAGATCCAGATCTGAGATCTATTTTATCATCACTCTAATTTCAAACTTTCAATTCAATTGCTCCCGTTCCTTCCTAGATTCAAATCTTAATTCATTCAAATCAAATCAATGGTGCAAGATGATGATACACAATCAAGAGAAGATTCGACTAACACTGTACACGCAACTGCCAATCAAACATCAAAGACCTTTGAAGAATCGCTGAAATCAATTATCAATCCACAAACTCAATTGATCACTGTAACCCTAGATGATGATAATTTTCTCCTATGGAAATTTCAACTCGAGATGGCAATCAAAGGATACAGACTACAGAAGTTTATAGATCCAGCAACTACGATACCATCACAATCCATCACAAATCAAGAAGGACAACTAACGGAAAATACAGAATTTATGATCTACACTAGGCAAGACAGTCTACTCTGCTCTTGGATCTTATCCTCAATTAGTCCCAATCTTCTATCGTCAGTAATTGGATGCAAGACATCTCTAGAATTATGGAATGATATCCATCAGAACTTCAGCTCATAAGCAGCTGCTCGAATCATGAGTTACAAGAGGCAATTGTAAAATATTAGGAAGGAAAACATGAATATCCATGAATACCTAAGCAAGATCAAAAACTTGTGTGATCTTTTAGAATCATCAGGACACAAAGTAAATGAAACCGAGCATGTACTCAATATTCTCAATGGATTGGGTGATGAATTTGAAGCAATCATTGCAGTAATAACGTCAAAAGAGACAACACCCTCAGTACAATATGTCAGTTCCATCCTACTGGCACATGAAGGAAGATTGGGGCAGAAGAATAGTGCTACATCAGAGTTCTCAATCAATCTTGTCACTAATGCAAAGAACAAAGGTGCGAATACTAATCTTAGATCTGAACCATCATCAGGTAGCTATCAAGAAACTCAAGGCAGTAGAGGAACTTATACATATGAAAGAGGCAGAGTGTACAACAGAGGCAGAGGAAGAGGAAGGTCCTTCAACAATCGACCTAAATGCCAAATATGTGGGAAGATTGGCCACATAGCTGTTAGATGCTACTTTAGATTTGAATCAAATTAGAACGGCAATCAACAAGTCTCTCCCAATCAAGGTACGAACAGATCTCAATCTTATAATGTTAATCTGAGTCAGGTTCAGGGAGATACAAGGGTGGCTTCAAAGAATCAAGCATCTCAAGGTGAGAATCAGATCTTGTTAGCTGAGGATGGTGATCTTCAAAGTGAATCCTGGTTCCCAGATTCAACAGCTACTCACCATGTTACTAACAATCTACATAACCTGAATCTAGGAGGAGCTGCTTATAGAGGTAAACACTCTATTCATATGGGAACTGGTACACCACTTAACATCTCACATATTGGTAATGCACATTTCATTTCTACCAATAGAAACAAAAATCTGCTGTTGCATAATCTATTAAGAGTTCCACAAATCAAGAAGAACTTGATTAGTGTTTCTCAATTTGCAAGTGACAATCATGTATTCTTTGAATTCCACTCAAATACATGTCTAATCAAGGACAGCTTGACTAGAGATACTTTATTGCAGGGGGAACTGCATAATGGTCTCTACAAACTCAATCTTAAAACTGAGAAGAGAGTTGATGATAAATCTCAAAATATGGTATGTTGTAATACTGTACCTGCTAGTATAGATGATGAATATGATGTATGGCATAAGAAACTTGGGCATCCAAACACAAGTGTAATGAAAGTCATACTGAATAAAGAAAAGTTATCGCATTTAATTCATGTTAGAACACACTTGTGCACTCAATGTCAACTAGGAAAGAGTCATAGACTGCCTTTCAGTCAGTCTCAAACAATCTATACACATCCACTTGAACTAGTTGAATGTGACTTATGGGGTCCAGCATCCATAAGTTCTGATTATGGGTATAAGTATTACATAGCATTTGTAGATGCATACACGAGATATACTTGGATCTACTTTCTGAAACTAAAATCTGAAGCTACTGAGGCTGTGAAGAAATTTGTCACACAAGTAGAGAGACAGTTTGATAGGAAGCTCAAAGTATTTCAGACGGATGGAGGAGCTGAATTCAAGCCACTTAAACATTTCTTTAATGAAAAAGGGATACTTCATAGACACACTTGTCCACACACCTCTCAGCAGAATGGAATTGTGGAGAGGAAGCATAGACATATAGTAGAGATGGGATTAAGTCTTTTAGCTCAAGGAGCTCTACCATTAAAATTTTGGCCAGAGGCCTTCTCCGCTGTTGTATACTTGATTAACTATCTTCCTACAAAAGTTCTAAAAGACAGTTGTCCACATTAGGTTTTGTATTGCATAAACCTGATTATCAAAGGTTAAAAGCATTTGGTTGCTTATGCTTTCCACTGCTGCGACCTTACAACCCACATAAGCTTGATTTCAGATCAAGTCCATGCACTTTTCTTGGCTATGGGACAAGACAAAAGGGGTATAAATGTTTGATTCAAGAAGGGAAAATAATCATGTCAAGACACATTATGTTTAATGAAAGAACTTTTCCATTTGCTGATAATAAAATAAAGTGCACAAGAAAAGTAACAAATGCTCAGAGATCAATATTGCCCATACCATTACATATACTCAGAGAGGAACAGCCTCAGGCATCAATAACAAGAGAAGAAGATGGAGATATTCAGAGTGAACTAGAACCAATCACTTCACCAGTAAACAACACAGACAATAGCAGACTTCACACTCAGAGCCTTGAAGAGGAAGATAGCAGAGATACAACTGATATGCATCATTCACCTGCAATGGATCAAATCTCAGATAGCAGCACCAGTGAGGCTTCAAGAGAAGCAACATCAAGAGAAATAGTGCAACAACAGGGTCATCATATGATGACCAGAGGGAAAAGTGGTATTTTCAAACCAAAGGTGTATACAATTCAAGGTGTGACAGTAGAACCAACAGATTATAATCAAGCAGTGAAGCATGCTAAGTGGAGAATGGCCATGGAAGAGGAGTATAAAGCTTTGGTGAACAATAATACATGGAAATTGGTGGATTTACCAAGAAACAAAACTGCAGTAGGATGTAGATGGACATACAAGCTGAAATATAATGCTAATGGAACCATAGCCAAGCATAAAGCTAGACTCGTAGCTAAGGGATATACACAACTACCTGGATTCGACTTCAGAGAGACTTTTTCACCTATGATAAAGCCTACCACAATCAGAATCACGCTTACCATTGCACTACGAACAAGTGGTCGGTTAAACAGTTAGATGTTCATAATGCTTTTTTGAATGGAGAGCTAGAAGAAGAGGTATATATGGAACAACCCAAGGGGTTTGAAGACATCAGCAGACCTCAGTTAGTATGTAAATTAAATAAGGCAATATATGGATTGAAGCAGGCACCTCGTGTTTGGTTTGAAAAGCTTAAGGGCACATTGATGAAGCTAGGGTTCAGTCCTACAAAATCTGATAGCTCTTTGTTCATCAAGAGAAGCTACAACAGTATCATGTATGTTTTAGTATATGTGGATGATTTTATAGTAACTGAAAGTAGACTATCTGAGATAAATCAACTTACATGCTATTTAATTGAGCAATTTAAGTTGAAAGAGCTTGGAGATCTGAACTTCTTTCTTGGAATTGAAGTAAAGAGAACAGAAGATGGTGGATTTCACTTGAGTCAAATGAACTATATTCAAAATGTACTTAGAAGAGCAGGTATGGACAAAGCAAAGGCCTCAATTACACCTATGGCTACAAATAAGCAACTAACTAAAGAATCTGGAGACCCTATAGGTGATCCTCACCATTATAGGAGTATAGTGGGTGCTTTGCAATACATAACCATCACAAGACCTGAAATTTCTTTTAGTGTAAAAAAAATTTGTCAATACATGCAAAGTCCAAGGAGTGAACATTGGAAAAATGTGAAACGAGTGCTCAGATATCTAGTTGGAACAGTACATTATGGACTAAAGCTTTATCCCACCGAAACGCTGAAGATCAGTGCCTTTGTAGATGCTGATTGGGCAGCAGATAGAGATGACCGTAGATCAGTCAGTGGCTACTGCGTGTATCTTGGGAAGAATATTGTATCTTGGTGTTCGAAGAAGCAGACTACTGTATCAAGATCTTCCACTGAAGCAGAATATCGTAGTGTAGCTGCTGTAGTTTCAGAGATAATATGGATTAAGTCACTTCTTTTAGAAGTGCTTGAGCGTACAACCTGATTTTCAACTGTACGGTGTGACAACTCCAGTACTGTTCTATTAGCTACCAATCCAATTCTTCACTCGAGAACAAAGCACATTGAACTAGACTTATACTTCGTGAGAGAGCAAGTAGCAAAAGGAGACATCTGCATAAATCACATTCCTGCATTATATCAAAGAGCAGACATATTAACCAAATCCTTTCTCAACTCGCTTTCTTAGATTGAGAGAAGAACTGAATGTGGAAGCTACAGAAGGAAAGGAGAAAGAAGAAGTCAGATGAAGAGAGAGTTTGGTTTGAGGGAGTGTATTAGTGATATAAGTCTATACACAATGTGATTGTATTGTTCTTTTCTACTATTCAGTTGTGCATGTGCATATTACCTGTATATATATACCCAGACCCCTGCTTGTATAATAATGAGATAATTGAATTCTCTTCATCTTCATTTTGATTTGTATCTTACATTTTCAGCATACGAGGAACCTTGCCCATTCGAGGTTTATTTTAGCGTGTAAATTGTAGTAGTTTTAAAACGTTTAACATAGGTTCCCAATGATGGTTGCCACGTTTTGTAATAGCGTGGGTCATTCAGGTTAATATATATTGTTTTTGCCTACACGTACCACACTGATGAAGGGTGTGGGAGATGATGAAATCCACGTACAATGTTGACTTCGATGATGGGTATACCATGTATATCTGTTATAAGAAATAAAGATAACCACGTAAGGAATTGGCATGGCCCTTCACAGTAACCACGTATAAGCTTGGCGTGGTTTTTTGAAAGCCCCATGCTCAACTATTACGTTGGAGGTTCGGTTGAATTTTTTTACCAACTAGAACTTCCCATGCAATTTCAGCGTGTGAGAATTACAAATAACCACATTGGACCCGAACAAAGCTACTCATAAAGCCACGACAAACATATATGTTGGTGTGTCACATATCCACGTACACAACAGGCATAGTTTCCTACAATGCCCATGTTATGTTCATGCATGGGTTTTGGCATACTAAGAAAAAATATAGTAAACTACGCAAATGCAGACATTATATATCACTACAAACTAAAATAAAATTAGCAACTCAAAATCAATAAAATACCATCAAACATTCATGAGTTAAACCTTCATTTTCATGAATTAAATGTACATCAAAATACCGTCAAACATATTCTTCACGCCAAGCTAGGACATTACATCAAACTATCTCCATACATACAATAATCAAATATTCATGCGGTCTCCCAAGCTTGTCTTCGGTCTAGTAGAATAAACTCCCATCTGCAAGCATTGTAGTCCCGGTTCAAGAACCATCTGTTATATATCAACAAAACTGGATGTTTTGCGTGGAGAATCACGTACAATTATTCAAAAATTAATTTAAGTGGACTAAATATTTTGTATTGAAAGATAGTATAGGCTAAAGAATAATAACCTACACGAAATGATTGCCATTGATAAATGCAATTGCAAATTCAATGCATTGCTTTGGAGTTGGAATTTTAACCCTCAATGGTAAAATGGTAAGATTTGAATTTTTGCTAAGATTAAAAGCTACTACATCATAACGTGTCACCACAATGTTGCCAATATTGGGAATATCTATTCATTTTCTAGTGGTGCAGATCCATTATCGTGCTATAATCATCATAGTAGTAGGTCAATTCGACTGCGCTCAATAATGATCGAGTCATATAGCTCATTGCGTTTGTATAAATCATCATACAATTCTCTTCAAATTTGAGGCCAGCTAGATTCTCCCATGCCCAACAAACTAGCTACGCATCTAAAACTATAGTTCCCCTCACGTTCAACATCAAATACTTTGTTTATGTAAGGAATTAATTTAATTGGCATCTGATCATCATAGAAAGTCGACATATTAGATAAATCAAATGATAGAGATGGTTTACGAATATGGAGCTTCGCCTTTTTTACCATGTTGTTTTCACTACAGTAGGTAGTAGCTAAAGGCAAGGATTAGCTTCGGATCAAATCCTGATAGTCGTCATTTGGTAGAGACACAGGTTTTTGTATGAGAACGACCTTTATTTTTTTGATAAGCTTATTGGGGAAACAAGAGAAGAAGTTTGAGGTAAAACCATTTCCCTAAATTTTTTTAAGTCTCCGTCTAATGAGCCACATCCATCTTCTTTATTTCATGCAGTAAATCTTGTATTTTTTCAACATTGTTATTATCTTTATCACTCAGGCCAATAACATTCAATCTTGTCCAATGTGTGTACATTAAATGAAGGGGGATTTCAACACAATTTCCTAACATGGCTAGCTCATGAAAACATGGTAAGCCATACGTTCTCCTTATGCTATATTTACAAATGTCCAAATTTGAAGTTTCATGATGCATTACCTTGGTTAGTTCAAAATGATTGAGATCTAGCGCTACTATAGAAACTACGCCCCGTAATAAACAAAATTCCTTTCTAGCATATACACGACTCACTTTTTACAAACTAGTTTGCATGGAAGCTTTTAATTCAATAAAAGATAATTCTATTAGGGAATGCATACACTCCCAAGCTTTCTTGAAGTTCTCCTGACAAGTTTGTAGATGTTTTTCAATTTTGAATGGGCCATTTCAGGCCAAAAAAATACGATTCATTATATCTTATGTTAAATTGAGTATGTAAATGAAGATATAAGTTTAAAAAAATTATTTTATACCTATTAAACATGTAGTTGCCAAGATGCATAAAATTATCGTTCCATACATTAGAAGTATTATTTCCATGGATTTAACCAAGATTTATGACCATATGTCAATAACGATGGAAAACTAGCATAGTTCTTACGCAATTCTTTCAAATTTCCAATGAACACTTCGATTGTTTCTGAATATTTCAACGTATTCCAATTATTAAGCAATTACTTCATCATCACTTTGTCCACATTTTGGTACGCAAGTTAGAATGTTTTTTTGATGTGCCATTTGCAAAGTAAATGGGCATAATCAGGGAACACTTTATCAACTGCATTCAACAAAGTGAGCTCTTTATCTGTTACAATGATGGATGACAATTCTATTTTGCAAGCAATCATAACAGAATTCAAACTTTGCAAAGCCCAGATATAATTCTTCTTTCGCTCGGAAACAAGGTAGGCAATGGCTGCGCAAAATGTATAGTGTGTGGATGTGACTGACAATCTCTAATAATGGCATTATATACCTAATCGTTTTATATGTACAATCCATTACAAGAACACAATGAAAAGTATGCAGGAAATCTAAACTAATAGGATAAGCCCAGAAAATATCTATGATAATGTCTCTACCGTCATCTTGATTATGTTGCCATACAAAATAGTTAAACTCTATAAGCTTGCTTAACAAATATTGAATTTGTGAACGTCCAGCACATTTGACTGCCTTTTGCAGACTGAGAACGTTGTAGATTGTCTTTATGATAGTACAATTATTTGGATAGTTTTTTTAAGTACACAAAATTAACATGGATTTTACCGTATTTTTAGACATATCTATGCAAATTTTCATTTCATCCGTTATCAACCTTCCAAAAAAAAAGAATGACCTTCACTGTTTTCCATTGCATAATGGTTATGAACTCCATTGATAAATTTCACCTTCCATTCGTCTAATGAAGAAAGTTGTATGACCCTTAGTTCGAAATGGACAATTGCATTTCTTCATTCCGATCAAATTAGGTTTCAAAAAAGAACCTTCTTTATACTTTCTGTATTTTTCACTCCTTCACAAACAAATATAACTCGAGGATTCCAACTTTATTGTTAAGTTCTGATCTAAAAACAATAACAATGAATCCTACCTCTCTACTCCTTGCAGTAACCAATCTTTCAATTTTTAGTAACTATGGAATATCTACAATCAACAATTAGTTTAAGGTAAATACCCTAAATAAACTGACTATAAAAAAGAGTAAAACTAGTACTTACATCATATGTAGTAAATTCGTTGGCATAGTCCAATGCAATTTCTTCATTGGATACATTTGTTTCTTGTACTTCTTCATAGGAGATCAGGTGAAAAGGGTTTAAAATATCAAAGTTAATCAACCACGCTAGGTGAAAACGAGGGAGAAGATAAAGCCCATGCTCAGAACATATGTAGTATTCAACAAAGCCCTTGCTAGGTTTGAGTGTAGAAAACAACAATATCCACGCCATCCTTTTGCGTGGTTGGCAGTGGCGATTTTTTTAAATCTGTTGCAAACCAAAAAATCAAGTAGATTTGTTACCTCAAACAAATCCATATGCGCCTCATCTTCAACATTCCACTTTAATTTTCTTGAACTACTCATTTGATAATGATTTGGATTGAATTGGATTAGAAATGGCAAAGGAGTTGGGTTTAGGAATGAAGGTGTAACGAATCGGATTTTCGACCCTCGAAAATCGACACTAATACGTCCATTGTATCACATGCCGAACATTCAAGTGCCATAAATACCAATTTGTTAGGGTGATAAAAGAAGATAGAAAATAGAAGAAAACTAAATAACACAGAATCTCACAATGCAGTGAATGATATATAATACAACAATGATCTTTACAAAAAGGAAACATCTTTATTCATATAACATCAGAGTACACTAGGCTTATCCTAAATTTGGACAATTATAGAAACATGCCCTTACATTGACAAACATACAGACTCTATAATACAGCGGAAGAAAAATATACGTGAATACGTGTTGACCATCTAGCTCCTCTTCAACTCCAAAGTATCCAGCTAAACCTGGCAAAACATGCTCGGTCTGACCCGAACATTACTTGGACTAACGCCCGGGTTAGTCTGGTAAACCGGCGTGAGTAAAATTTGATAACAAGTAATAACCAAACCAGTTTCTACATTTGAAAACCTTTCGAACAAAGGGTATCTCGTAAGACCACACTGCACATAAAAATGGATGTGTTTTTAGCTTACGATAACCAAAACATTTTATATCAAAATCCAGTGATATTACCATAGTGTCTAGGTTTAAAGTAAATGGATAAAATAGCTGAAATGCTTGCATCTCACATTCCAACATACTAGGCTCTACAATCGAAAATGTTAGGCACGTATTGGAGAATGGATTCCAACTAACGACTAGGCTACTGGGGTACCACCCACCATAGTACACCTCTAGAAAAATATACCGAGGTCATATCTAACGACCCCTGCCAACATAGAACCGGCCTACCCCTTGCTGGATAGTACCGAATATATCATCACCCCGGTTGGTTTGCAACCTTTAACCGAGCTCTCCCACGTACACGAATTCATTGATTATTGTGTATATATCTAGAAGGATGATGATATACCCTAATAGGTGCGACCCACATAGCCCTGCTGCATATCCCTTGTTTTAGTCATTCCCGATTGATGAGGCTTGAGGCTACATTTTACCTTTCTGAGTAGCAGTCCCTCTTGGAATGCTAACACTGCCTCCCGGCAGTAACGCAGTGCCAACATTCATCCATACAAGTTGTCCAGGATAAGGACAAACCTAAGGCACTACTTTTACTTCATCCATTTTGGAATCACCCTCAGGATTAGTAGCAAGCAGCCCATGTACTTCAATGACTCCGTCTTCGATCCTATGCTTCAAGATGTCTTCATTATGAAACAATAACATTGGGAGAGTAAAAAGGCAAGTATAAAATCATTCCAAACAAATATGAATACCTTTAAGCCCGAAAAGAGTAAATTTGGCTAAGTACAAAATTTTAAATAGTATGAATAATGCAGTAAAGAGAGTAAAGAGGGAAAGTATAGAATAAACATTCTCTGTTCATTTTCAATCAAACATTCAGGAGATTGAGTAGTGGGTTATTGGAAGTTCATTGTTTATATAAAGAGAAAGGGTTGTAGTAATGGTGACAGTGGAAAAAAACAATGGCATAGGCACAAATATATAGGCTTTGTTATAATCAAATCCCTTCTCCCCTATCACTTTCATCATTCAATTCAGCTAAACATCATTTTTGTCATTCTCTACAAATGAATTAATATAAAAATTAAATGTACATGAATTAAATCGATGTGTTTAATTTATACAACTTAATATCATTTGAATATAATATGTTTACCAGAAATTTGGTAACAATACGCCTTAATATAGAATAAATTTATAACTTTCATATATTATGGAATAGGCAACTTTTTCCTTTCTACCACCAACATTACACTCTGACAATTTTTTAGCGATACACTAAAATATACCTCATAATATTTTACTATATAGTTCGACACAGCAACATATGTAGTCATTCTCAAATCTTTACACGAATTTAAGTGATAAGCATTATGTATTAAATCTTATACCATTTAAATATAGTATGTATATTGAAATTTTAGTATTGAGCATCATTTGCTGTTTTCTATTATGGAATATGTTTAAAGTTAATAGATTTTGGACAGTATATCTTTTTCCTTATTAGCATTAAAATTGCTTTCTGATAATTTTTTCTGTTTACATACACACTCAAAATCACTGTTCTATGTTTGGTAATAGAAGATGTATGGACAATGGTATGGGACAGATATGTACTATTAATGATATTGATGTCATATTGATTGGGCATGTATAGGTAATTTGAGAGAAAAGACTGGAATGAGTAAATTTGGCTAATTATAAAATTTGAAATATGACGAATAAGGCAGTAAGAGAGCAAAGAGGGAAGTATAAAATACTTTCAAACAAATGCGTGGGCACGTATTACTGTTGTTTATGGCACATATATAGTAGTAGTAATGAGATAAAAAGGAAAGTAGTGCAAAATTTGCTCAGTAAGTAACAGTAGCCACAGACAACAAATAGAAGAGAAACCATGAACAAAGGACAATTCATTTATTAGAAGTAGCTGCTGATAACAAATAAGAAACAACTATGACAAATGCAACTAAAAAATAGAAAAATAACAAAATAAAAGCTGTCTAAACCGAGAAAACGAAACCGAAGATGGAATTGGAATGGAGGAAACAACACCCATCAGATCAGTCAACATATCATCAGTACCCATTTTTCTCTACCCGCTTAATCTGTAAGTTGACAAACAACAAAGGAGTCAGTAGGGAAATAAATATGATAACAACAGTCAGCACTACCATTATATTACCACTGTAGCTAAATCATCATCTAATTCCTCAAGGTTGTAGTAGGACGAAAGTTGTTGCTAATTTTCCGACTTTGCATCATCAGTCCCGTTTCTTTTGCACCATAACCTAACTTTGTTGTTGGAGGAGGATCAAGTGCTCCAAGTCCAACTATCTCCTTCGAATCAATATGTTGTTTGGATGCCTACTCAACAGCATCATCTGGCTCCATCTTAACAATTTTAATTCTTTTTGGTAAGTTAGTTGATACCTCCTCTGCCTCAACTTTCACTGCAATTGTTTCTTCAATATTTTTACCCTTCCCTTCTCACTTTTGAGCCATTGCTTTCTGTCATTTTGGAATAAAAACAGTGAGGGAAGTAAGTAAAAGTCTTGTAGAAATTTGAAGGAGAATGAAAGTACTCGCTTCATAATGAAACCTCTGTTTGAACTGTGAACAAACTGAAGAAACAAAAACAAACAGAGTTAGTAATCATTTAACAGCTGCATATACATATTTACTCAAACAATTCATGTGCAGTTCATAGAATAGAAGAGAAGGTAAAAGAAAGAGGCGATGATGAAACAGTATCCGTGAATAAAAAGTATAGCGTTGAATGAATAAGAGGATGAGGTGAAACGATCTACTGCATAATAAATAGAAAATGGATGAAAGAAAGTGGGCAGGTAGAGAATTGCATGGGAAGTGGAGTGACGTCAGTTAAACATGGAAACATGGGCTGGAGCACTAACATTAACATGGTAAACGACATTATATAGACAGAGACGTGGATTACTGTAGTACATCTGATGTATATTTAAGCTTAAACCTGATGCATTGTTATGTGTTGTTTGTCTTCCATTAACCTATTCCGCTAAGTCCGATCTATTTTGTTATATATATTGTAACAACCCACATATTTTACGATTGTATATTTAAATGTTTTATTTAAATATAGCATCGTTAATCGGATTAAAGTCCGAAATGTTACTTTTTGTAAACAGTCGAATTGGGACTCGAGACCACTTCCATTGAGTCTAAAATGGTGTTTACAACTTTTTTGAGTATAAACATTGTGACGCCCCACCTCTATACCCACGCTAACCAAGAACACTACGATGTAGTGCTGTCAATTAGCACGGAGAATAAGGCTGTGGAGGAGCGACCATCCATGTAACTTCTTTGTGCGAGCACCGATACGTCAGATAGAATAGAATGCATATCTTTTAAGGAGGAAATCCGACATACCGATACAAACACAAAGCTATCACACGGTGGCTATATATAATCTTCGGAAACAAACATAGAAATAATCATAACATAAATCAGTCACAGACATCCATATCACAAAGGCGGAAGAAGATATGAATAAATATATAACACATGAAAGTGTACATCAGAGTAGTGGTCAGAAAGATCCACGATAATACAAAAGAATAGCATCACGTGCTATACAAAAGAATAAGTACACAACATAGAGTCTATATCTCAAAGGTGTACATCCAAAAACTACTAATCTATGTAGTTAGCCAAAAGTCAGAAATATCCTGAAGAGAAGTCAAGCAGAAGCACCTGTAATATCTCGGTCTGACCCGAGTATTATTTATAAGAAAATAATAAACGGATCAGTCTAGCTATAAATATCAGATGATATGGTATAAAGTAAAAGGCATGACATGAACATGAAATAACCATAACGACATACTACTATAAGTATGTAAATGATAATCAACAAAAGATTAATCAATATCACAAGAATCTTCTCAAAGATAAGGTAGGGTATCATACCCTAAACTTGTATTCATAACAAGTCAATAACACATGAATTCACCAATGCGCAAAAACTGATATCATATCAATGAAAATCATGAAAATTGGTGAAGCATAAAATTCCAGAAATCATCATCAGAAATCCAGAAAACACATAAAAAGGGGGGAGGCCTAACACATGAATGGGAGCATGAAAACTCACCTACGCGTAAACACATGACGAGAAGCTATCTCATGGAAGCTATCCATTAAATTTTCACACAGGAATGGCCCGAAGACCGTAGGGTGCTACCCTAGATATGTGATGGTGAAACATCACATAAACGGGGTATAGTCTCCCACGCAGACAAAGAGACATCGCTCAATCGCTAGTCTAAATCACAAAAATGATCGTCATGATCATAAGGAAGTGTCAATCACACCAAGCTAGTAAATATATGAGTTTAGCTTCATGTCCCATAACCACTTGCTTAACTTAAATATTTACGAACAAGCTGTAAATCTTCACTAGGAAATTGTCACAAAAAGGGTTCAATCGAACAAGTCCAAGAGCTAACCGACGAAGTGAACGCAAGCGTTTCATACCACTCGTTTTACTAAGTCGTTTAAGTCGATTTCTCATTCGAGTGAAGTAAAGGCTTGTATATACTAGTAGATTGAAAATCGGTTTGAGAAAACGAACTTTTGATATTTAAAATAGTGTTGAAATCGCTTTGATGAAAGAGTTTTGATATTTACTATTAGTATTGAAACCTTCATATATCTTTAAAGTGACAAGTCATAAAACGATTGTAGAAACAAATCAATTCACGTTCGAAGACGTGAGTAAAGTCCAAAGAAGTCAATCCCAAAACCATCAAAGTAGAAATTCTGATAAATGTTTTTCAGATGAGATTGCCTACGCAGAGTAATACGGGGTTCGACCTAAGGGAAGAATGCCACGCGACCTAGCAGAAGAACAGGTCGAACGACCTAGGGGAAAACAGGTCAAACGACCTAACTGCTAACTCGCGAACGACTTACGACTTAAGAGCCATACGAACCAGCGACCTAAAACTAGCGACCTAAGGATACGCGACCTAAAGGCTTAGCAGGGTCGAGCGACTTACGAGCTACGACCTAAGGTGACGAGGGACTTAACAGTTTAAGGGTCTACGACCTAATGGGTTAAAAAGGTCCAACGACCTAAGAAAAATTAGGGTCATACGACCTAAAGAGGTTCGCGACATAAGGTTGGTCGCGACCTAAAAGTGCACGACCTAAGGTCTTACGACCTAAGGAACAGAAAAGTCTTACAACCTAAGTGTTCACGACCTAACGACTTGACTAGGCACGCGACCTAACGACTTAACAAGGCACGCGACCTAATGACTTAACTAGGCATGCGACCTAACGAGTTAGCAAGGCACGCGACCTAACGACTTAACTAGGCACGCGAGCTAACTGCAAACGACTTAAGGCCTTTAACTCGTGAACGACTTATGCCTTTAACTCGTGAACGACTTATGCTTTTAACTCGTGAACGACTTATGCCTTTAACTCGTGAACGACTTATGCCTTTAACTCGTGAACGACTTATGCTTTTAACTCGTGAACGACTTAGGCTTTTAACTCGTGAACGACTTATGCTTTTAACTCGTGAACGACTTAAGTTCAGTGACTTTTCAACGCAGCGACCTAACTCCTTAACTCGCGTGCGACCTAGCGAAGGCCAGAACGACCTAGTGCCAGAAAAATCACCAAAACACCGAAAATTGAAGTTTTTCGCCAATCCAATCCAAACCAAAAGCAAATGTTGATGCTAGAGTGATAGGGAATCATTCCCAACAGTCCAATGACGATTATAGGAAAGATGTGAGATCAAAAATCTCACCTTTTCACGGAATTTGATGAAGATGGAGATTTGAGAGCAAAACAAGAACACCAACAAGCTTGAATCAATGTTCTTCACGTGAATTTGATGTTGAATCTCGGATTTGCAATAGAATTTGTGTTTGGAGTTTTAATTTCCACTTCCCACCACCATTTTTGACAAAGCTTGAAGTGTTTTGATAGAGTGAGGAAGATGGTTGGGCTGAACTAAAGGGGTGCAGTCCAAACCAAAGTCAAAGGCGGGAAAAAGTGTCGAAAATTCCACTATCTACAAACATATCGAAGTTTACACTCAAAAAGATCGCAAACGTCATTTTGAACTCAATGGAAGTGGTCTCGAGTCCTAATTTGACCGTATGCAAAAAGTAGCTTTTCGGACTAACATCCAACTAACGATAAAATATTTAAATATAAAATCGATAGATATGCGGGTTGTTACAAACATCGATATGTTTGGAGTTGAGTAGAATTTGCTATTTTTCTACTTGGGCTTTGGTTTGGGTTTCAGCCCACTAACCCATCTTAATACCCTAATTCAGCCCCTCTTCTCATTTCATTCTATTATTTTCCTAACACTTCAAGCTTTAGTAAAAATGTGGGAAGAGATTGGAAACTAAAATCCTAAGCCCTAGTTTCCTTTGCAAATTCAAGTTCTAGCTCCAAAATCAAAGAGAAGCTTAGGTAAGCATCCTCTTCTTCTTCTCCATCTCCATCTCTCTTCAATCCTCAGAAATTCCTAACCCTAACTTAGGAAATATTTTCTTATTAGCTTAGATTGGAGCTTCTAGAGGTGTATTGAAGAGGAATTGGCCTTTCTTTGTTTTAAAGCTTCTCATTCATGTTTTTGGGTTTAAAGGTGAGTTTTTTAACTCACATCTACGTCTATAGCTATCATTGTTGTTAGGTATGAATTCCTAACATTTGTGCATATTCATTTGCTTTTGATTTGAATTGATTTGGTGAATTTTCCAAATTTTGGTGTTTTGGTCCAATTTTATGAAAATCCTTCTATGGATATTTGGACATTGATATTCGGGGTGTATCGAAGAGCCTTTAAGGTTGGGTTGCCGCTTGGCGTAAATTCTTAGTCGTCGTTGCTCGTCCGATCGCTCCCGATACATTTTGGCCACTTTGGCCTAGGCAAATTGTTGCCCAGACCAGGTGACCAGACGTTTGGTAACCAAGTCCAGACGTCTGGTTTGGACCTAGAGCAAAAATATATGCACGCAGATTAATAAAAAAGGGCAGAGACTAATTTCAGACGTCTGAATTATAATTTCAGACGTCTGGTTTGCCAAACCAGACGTCTGGAAGGGTTTTTCTGGAATTTCCAGAACCTAAATCCAGATGTCTGGATGGACCCCCCAGACGTGTGGAACTGGGTATTTTTGCCTGTTTAGGTTTTTCTTGATTGAATTTCCATTGTTTATCGATTTTAGTTACTTCGATTAGTTGTTATCACTTTTATCGACCTTGATGACTTCTTTTTCGGGATTTTTGGGAATATCTATTTTGATGGATTTGGTATCGATTTCTTTGGATTTAATTCACGTCTTCGAATGTGAATCTTTGGTGATTGATTGTTTCTACAATCATTTTTTGTGATTGTCACTTTCAAATACAAAGGTTTCTATACTAGTAGTAAATATTCAAACTCTTTCACAAAGATGTTTTCAACTCTATTTTAAATATAAAGCTCACTTTTAAAACCGTTTTCCAATCTATTAGTATATATAAACCTTTAACTCATTCGTATGAGAAATCTAATTAAACGGCTTAGTAAAACAAGTGGTATGAAACGCTTGCGTTTACATCGTCGGTTAATTTTTGGACTTGTTCGATTGAAAATCTTGTGACAATTTTCGAGTGGAAACCTACAATCTGTTCGTAAATATTTAAGTTAAGCTAGTGGTTATGGGACATGAAGCTAAACTCTTATATTTACTATCTTAGTGTAATCGACACTTCTTGATGATCGATGATGCTCATTTTATGATTTAGACTAGCGATTTGCGATGTCTCTTTGTCCACGTGGGGGACTGTACCTCGTTTGGAGGAGTTTCGACTCATAGTCCGTAATGGGGGACTATACCCTGTTTGGAGGAGCTTCGGCTCATTTGGAGGAGTTTCGACTCATAGTCCGCAATGGGGGACTATACCCTGTTTGGAGGAGCTTCGCCTCATTTGGAGGAGTTTCGACTCATAGTCCGCAATGGGGGACTATACCCTGTTTGGAGGAGCTTCGGCTCATTTGGAGGAGCTTCGGCTCATAGTCCGCAATGGGGGACTATACCCTGTTTGGAGGAGCTTCGACTCATTTGGATGATCTTTGGCTCATAGTCTACAATGGGGGACTATACCCTGTTTGGAGGAGCTCCGGCTCATTTGTGATACACGTGTTGGTGAGTTTTCATGCTCCCGTTTGTGATAGGCCTTCCCCCTTTGTGTTTTCTGGATTTCTGGTTGTGATTTCTAGAATTTGTGTTTCACCAATTTTCGTGGTTTGCATTGATAAGCTCTATCAATATTTGTGTTTTGGTGAATAATTTAAAGAATGTGATTCTTTTGGTGTTTTGAGATGATTTGAGATATTGTATGATTTTTGTTGTTATTTGATGTATACTTGACACAATATGGCATTTTTGTTATCATACGTTTTTGTCATATCTCTTATCCTATCTCATTTTATCTGATATTTATAGCTAAACTGATATGTTTATTATTTTCTTCCTAAATAATACTTGGGTCAGACCGAGATATTTCAGGTGCTTCTGCTTGACTTCTTATCAGGGTCCGTCTCCTGACTTTTGGCTAACTACTTTAGCTTAGTAGTTTTTGTTATTATACATTTGAGATATAGACTCCTTGATGTATAATTATTCTTTTGTCTAGCACTTGTATCTATTCTTTTGTGATGTAGTGGATCTTGTTCGACCACTACTTTGATGTATACTTTTATGTGTTATATTCATATCGGTTTCCTCCTTTATGATATGAATATCTGTGACTGATTTGTGTTATGTTTATTTCTATATTTGTTTCCAAAGTCCACATAGCCACTGTGTGGTAGCTTTGAGTTTGTATTTGGTATGCCGGATTCCCTCTTGAAATGAACTGTAGGTCATATTATCTGACATATCGGTACTCGCACAAAGCAATTACACAGATGGTCGCTCCACAACAACCTTATTCTTCATGCGAGTTGACGGCATAACCCCGTAGTGTCCTTGGCTAGTGTGAGTATAGAAGTGGGGCGTCACAGCATGGTATCAGAGCCAAACTTCGGAACAATGTAGAATAATCTAGCAAGGATCATTGTCCTAAGTCTTTCTTAGGCATCGTGCCATAGGATTTAATTCGAGTCTTGGTACCGTTCTACCCTATTTCTATTTATGATGCCTTGTTTTATCAATCAAGTTTGTTTGATATTCATTTTGTGAATAGCCTTTTTCCTCTTCTTTCTTTCTTAAAGAAGAAAAATGGTTAGACCAGGCCGTCCCAGCGCCGGTCAATCCAGTGCTACTCCTCAGGATGGAGTATTTATGTCAGCTCAACAACTTTTAGATCTTGTGAACAATGCCCAAGCTGTCGGACCTGTTCCAGTGCCTACTCACCCTAAATCCGGGTGCATGCTTGTGCAGAGATTATACCGCGTTGGGTGGAAGGCCATTTAAGGGTTCCGAAAACGTTATAGAAATCCAAGCTTGGCTTAGATCGTGCGATCGCATCTTTTCTCGCATGAATCTTGTGGATCCACATCGAGTCCAAGTGGCTTCTAGCATGCTCCAAGAAAGAGCATTAGATTGGTATGAGCTTTTGGTTTCTGAGATTATCGAAGCGGATCTTACTTGGGAGCAATTTCGGAAAATATTCGAATTGAAGTTTGTGCCGGAGGCTGAAAAAGTAACTTTAGCCCGACGCTTTATTGACCTTGTTCAAGGTGAATCTTCTGTGACGGATTACATCGCATCTTTTGAATCTCTTTCTAAATATGGGGTCGAGTATATTAATACCCCATTGAAGAAAAATCAGAGGTTCGTCTATGGGTTGAATAAGAACCTCAAAAAGCCTTTACTTCTGAAACTAGAAGTTTCTTTCGATCAGCTTGTAGATATCGCTCTTCGACTTGAAGAGGCCGATAGAGAAAGTGATGTTGAAGTTGTGAGTGCCAAACAGAACTTCAACATCAATAAGAAGAGGCATCCCTTTATTTAGTTCGAAAGTCCTAATCCCAACAAGAAGGTGAAGCAAGTAACTTCGGTAGCACATACTCCAATCCCTAATCGTGGAGAATGCTACAATTGTGGCTCTAAGGACCACTATATAAATAGGTGTCCAAGGCCTATTTCTTTCCGCTATTGCAAAAGTTCGGATCATTATATATCTTCATGTCCCAAACTTCAAAGCAAGAGAGAGGGAGAGCAGAATGTTATGCAAGCACCTAGTAACACTTCTCGTGGTCAAGGTAATTCTCCTTCTATCCTTGATGACATTAATTTTTTTGTGATTATCCTATTCGAGTTCTTTTTGATACGGGTTCATTATTTTATATCAAAAGAACTTGTTGGTTCTTTCTCTTTAAAAATTATGGGCTTGATGACTTCATTGAGAATTGCGAATCCGATTGGTGGATCCGCAACACTCAGTTTACTTTCTGAAAATGTCTAGATTATTTTATGTGATTATTCTTTTCGAGTCGATTTGCATGTTATGCGTTACTTAGGCTTCGAAATTGATATTTTGGGAATGGATTGGCTTGATCTTTATGAAGCCCACATCCTATGTCCTGAACGGACTATATATCTTCGACATCCTCAATCTGTTAAGCAGATTTCTTCTTTTCTTAATGATTTCAATTTCCAAATTCGGTGGCATCATTTTATTTTTTAAACCCACTTGATGAGGAAAGTGTTATTTCTCTCATTCAAGTAGTTTGTGAATTTTCCGGTATATTTGAGCTTGTCTTAGGATTATCACCTAAGCAATCTATTGAATGGTGCTAAGGTCTTTTCAGCTCGACCTTGCCACCGTTTTTCATCAGCTACGAGTTGCAGAGGGTAGCATTCCACTTACCACATTCTGCACTCGTTCTGGTTCTTGTGAGTGGTTCGTTATGTCTTCAGTTTGACGAACCTTCTACCTTATTTCATCTATCTTATGAATCGAGTATTCTACGAATATCTCGATGAGTTTATCCTTGTATTTATTGATTATGGATGAAAACAACAATTTAAAATTTGCAAATCTTTTTAATAAGATATTTATAAGTATGATTGGATTTTGTTCTTAAAATAAGCAAAGAATATTTGTAAAAATTTTAAGAGACTTGTTTATCATATAGAAGATGATTTTGTGTTGTTTTGCCCATTGAGTGCTTTAAGAATTCTGGTCGATGCGCTTGATCAACGTTATCGATAGGAATCTCCTAAACACTATGATGAGACAGTCAGACACAGTAAATTGAACTATAATAAGTAAATTTTTCTAAAAAGATGATTACATAAAGTTAATTATAATTTTGAATGTCTTAGCTTTTCGGGAAAGAGGATCAATTAAAAGAACTCTTTTCTGATGCTTTTATTCTTGCGATTCCCGAAGGGAACCAAGACTTTATTGTTTGTACCGATACTAGTCGTATTGGTTTGGGTGCCATTCTCTTGCTAAGGGAATTTGTAATCACATATGCTTCTTGACAATTAAAGCTTGTCGAGACTAGATATACCATTCATGATCTAGAGCTCGCGGCTATTGTTTTCGCTCTTATAATTTGGCGTCATTATCTTTTGGGAGAGAAATGTGTTCTCTACACCGATCATAAATCTTTGAAGTATTTATTTTCTCAAAAGGAACTTAATTTGCATCAACAACGTTAGCTCGAGTTCCGTGCATCTTATGATCTTGATATTCTTTATACTCCCGGAATGGGTGGTCGTGTCGCCGATGCCCTTAGTCGTAAGCAACAAGCGGTTGTTTTCATGATGATATCCGAATGGAATGATCTCGAGACTTTGTCCACTTGTGAGATTCGAGATCGTGAATCCAATTTATGTTCATCTCTTGTTTTGTGTAGCCTTGAGGCTCATCCTTCTCTTTTGGACCGTACCTCTTTTGGCTAGACTCTATGTCAAAGAAATTTATAAATTGCATGGAGTTCCTACTTCTATTGTTAGCGATCGTGATCCATTATTTTACTAGTGTATTTTGGAAAGGTCTTCAAAAAGCTTTGGGAACAAAGCTTAATTTTAGCACCGCTTATCATCCTCAGTCCGATGGACAAATCGAGCGTGTGAATAAAACTCTTGAAGATCTTCTTCGTGCATGTGTTCTTGATTTTCGTGGAAGTTGGGAAGATCATATTTCTCTTGTTGAGTTTTCCTATAATAATAGCTTCCAATCTAGTAGTGGTATGGCATCTTTCGAGGCACTCTACGAAAGGCCGTGCCAATTTCCTTCGTGTTGGCTTGAAGCCGGTGAGAAGCTGGTTTTTGGTCCAGAATTTATTGGTATTCATTTGTGTTTCACCTATGATGGGTGTTGTGCGTTTCAGTTGATCGGGAAAGTTAGCACATCGATATATTGGTCCATTTCCCATCACCGAACACATTAGTTCCGTGGCTTATCGCCTTTTTATTTCCGGCTCAATTTTCTGCTATTCATGACGTTTTCCACGTCTCTCAACTACGGAAATACCTTAGGGATTCCGATTCTATTCTTGAGCCCGGTGTAATTGAAGAAATTGAAGTTTCACCAAATTTGACTTATGAGCAACATTCTATTCGTATCATTGCTTCAGAGGTTAAACGCCTTCGAAATAAAGATGTTTTTCTTGTGAAAGTTCAATGGTCCTCAAATCCTAAGGATTTCTCTTGGGAATCTTGAGAATTCATCGAGCAAACACCTCCGTACTTACACTTTCGTGCTCTTTATGGTGAACTTATTTCAAATTTTCTTTTGTGTTGATATGCTTTTATGGTTGCTATTCTTTATTTTTCCTCTTAATTATTGCGAGGACGCAATTTCTTTAAGGAGGGGAGTCTGTAACAACCCGCATATTTCACGATTATATATTTAAATGTTTTATTTTAATATAGCATCGTTAATCGGATTAAAGTCCGAAATGTTACATTTTGTAAACTGTCAAATTGGGACTCGAGACCACTTCCATTAAGTCCAAAATGGCGTTTACAACTTTTTTGAGTATAAACATCGATATATTTGGAGTTGAGTATAATTTGCTATTTTTCTTCTTGGGCTTTGGGTTTGGGTTTCAGCCCACTAACCCATCTTAATACCCTAACTCAGCCCCTCTTCTCATTTCATTCTATTATTTTCCTAACACTTCAAGCTTTAGTAAAAATGGGGGAAGAGATTGGAAACTAAAATCATAAGCCCTAGTTTCCTTTGCAAATTCAAGTTCTAGCTCCAAAATCAAAGAGAAGCTTAGGTAAGCATCCTCTTCTTCTTCTCCAACTCTATCTCTCTTCAATCCTCAGAAATTCCTAACCCTAACTTAAGAAATATTTTCTTATTAGCTTAGATTGGAGCTTCTAGAGGTGTATTGAAGAGGAATTGGCCTTTCCTTTGTTTTAAAACTTCTCATTCATGTTTTTGGGTTTAAAGGTGAGTTTTTTAACTCACATCTACGTCTATAGCTATCATTGTTGTTAGGTATGAATTCCTGACATTTGTGCATATTCATTTGCTTTTTATTTGAATTGATTTGGTGAATTTTCCAAATTTTGGTGTTTTGGTCCAATTTTATGAAAATCCTTCTATAGATATTTGGACATTGATATTCGGGGTGTATCGGAGAGCCTTTAAGGCTGGGTTGCCACTTGGCGTAAATCCTTAGTCGTCGTTGCTCGTTCGATCGCTCCCGATACGTTTTGGCCACTTTGGCCTAGGAAAATTGTTTAATCACATAACTCTTATATATATATAAGTTTAATTATTAATTAACTAAGATTTGGCAAGAGATAATTATGGTTAATTATTACAAATCTAAGATGTGACAATAATTAATATATATATATAATGTTTATTATTTTTAAAACTATGTCTTATCACATCACTTACTAATCCAAATTAAAATAAGATAATTTATTTCTAAGTGTATTATTATCTAGTTAATTAGCTCTTATATATATGTACATATAGGGCATAAAGACGAACAACATTCCCGACAACTTTCCGGTGTCGAAAGGTCAAAATTTCGGAAAACGTTGCTCGGTCACATTTTCTGTTATTCTACAAACTATTTAATTTGGTAAACAAATTTTGAAAACGATTTACCATCATAATTAATTAAAATGAGTTTATTTTCATTATAAAACCTATATATTGAATATTTAAAATTAATTAAATATTCACTTATCAAAGCGGTGAAATTCCGGGTTGTTACAGAAGGATGTGTGGTTTAGAAATGAAATGAAGAGATGTAGGGGTATAGGTGGTATGAGAATGTAAAAGTATGGAAAAGGTGGAAAAAATAGGTAGGGTGGGAACGGTAAAACTTGGTGTGCAAATAAAACCGGCCCATGAGGTTTCAAGTCATATTCAAAATAGACATGGATACATATTAAAGCTTGGACCATCTAAAATTGTTATCATGCAGCGCAATTAGTTAAGTATGTCACTATCAGCATCCAGGTTTGTGCTGGTGGACACCACGGTCGGTGCGCAACCACCGATCGAACCTTTCTTGGTTCGGCGGTTGCCCACCGACCGTAGTTAAAAAAAATTGATACGGTGGCCTCTAGCACAAGCCGGGTTGTAGATAGCGATACACATTGGTTAAACTTGTTGTTAGAAGATTTGCTGATCCAAATAAAATTTTCTGGCGTAGGTATTCATTTTATAGCTCCAAATTCATCTAATATCCATATGCAAAAATACACTAGAGGATGGATCAAATGAGGAAGGTTGAAAGTCATGGTTAATTGATTAGGGAAAGGATTGGGGCTTGGTATCCTCCAATTATTTAGTAAAATTCTCTCTGTGTAGCTCTCGTAATTTTTTGGTTTTGATCTTTGCATGAGAATTTTAACTAAATTCTCGATAATTTTGCATGACGTTGAGGAAACCCGACTATTTCTTTCTGACCAAATACACCACATTATAGTCAAAAGGCAGGCAAACGTTTGCTAGGTCTTTGATTCTTGATTAGCTTTTTTTTAACTATCCATTAGATGATGAACTTCCATCTCTTGGGGACGACTTAGGCTCTGTTTGTTTCAAGATAAAAAAGGCTGAATGCTTTCTTGGATCATAGGTTTTGATTGCTGACAAGACACAACAATTCACGAATCTACGACTACGACAACATCTGGACTCAACGACTCAAAGTATGGTTCATATATGTATATAGAGTCTAGTTTAGTGCTTTGTTAAAATCTTTCCTCAAGAATCATCATTCACATTCAAATAAACTTGCATGCATATTTTAATCAAAATCAAGTTTTCAAAAAATGCATGGAGCGGGGCTCGAACCCGGGTCACTAGTTTGGAAGGCAAGTACTTTAACCAAATGAGCTACTGCAGATTTTGCTTAACAATAGAATTCAGTCGACTGAATAACCTGAGTCAGTCGACTGAATCTGTGCATTTTAACATATATGTACATGTTCTTAAATTCAGTCGACTGAATGACCTGAGTCAGTCGACTGAATTCTGCAACAGTCATTTTTTGTGAAAAGTCACTTCCTCTTTTGAATAGCCTTCTTCCTCCCCAAGGGTTGCAACCATTGCTATTCGCAGAGAACTCTTCACCAGTAGTTGCAACTCCTTAACTACTATATATATGCATGAATTTCAAGATCAAATCACTTCACTTACTTGCTTATACTTGACTCATATTTTCTGAATTAACTACTCTCTTGAATTCATACATTCATTGCTTACGTATTCATTTCCATATTCTTCAAGCAATTTGAAACTTCCTAATCTTCATATACATACAACTACACATATCATACTTGAGGAAAAGATTATAGGAAGGGTGTACTACAAGTGACAAATTCGTGTTATTAAGAACACACAAAGTCAAAAGTATTTTTGTATTTGTTGAAGTCCTGTTCTGCTGCTCAGGCGTGTGAAGTCCTCTTCGGCTGCTGAGGCGAAATCCTGTTCTGCTGCTCAGGTCCTTGTTCGGCTGCTCAAGGGTTGTATATACCTGTTCCTCCGGGTTAAGTGAGGGTTATTAGTGAAATTCTAGAAGGAGTCTAGGACTGGACGTAGGACGGTGCTCCGAACCAGTATAAAAATCTCTGGTGTCATTTTACTATACTGCTTTTATATTCCGCACTATTTACCTTATAATTATCATCACTACACTATGTATTATCAAATATCCATATTACACGATCCATAGCGCAATTTCATGCTTATTAGAACAAGTGATAAGAGCTTAATAACTTGTTTGTTTTCAAACAAGTGACCTCATTAAGCTCTTTTATTAAGTGAAATGAATAAGCAAAATTTAGTGCTTATTGGATGTGCTGATCAGTTATTGCACTGAATTTTCAATTATACCCTTATGTAACACAACATTTAGTTGTCATATAGTATATCAAACAATTGGAAAAGTTTAGACATAATATCAATATTGTTTTTAGTTATCTCTTTCTCTTTTGAATTAATTATTCGTTTTGTTTTGATTATAATTTTATTCAGTAGTTTCCAATAAATGGAAACAAATATACTAAAAACTATTGACCAAAAAAATTTGATGGTTGCCTATCTAACATTTCAGTATAAATTAAAATATAGTACTTTATAAATTGATTAATAAAAACCAAAATGAAATATATATGGTTTTTTTACGATATATTTTTCATTCAAATATATATAGAAAGAAATATGTAGTGCAGATGTGAAAAAAATATAAATAAATAATTTCGTCCCGCATTCGTTTTTTTATTTTATACAAAATATAAGACAAAAGGTAAGGTAATTAAGCATGCATTTTCAGTGGCACTGTGCCAAAGAATAATTACTTGTAAAATTGAGGGGTAATATTGTCAAATGGTGATTTATGTTCTTAAAACAAAATTTTAATTAGATAGCAAACAAACAATATTTCATGTATTCAGAAATCAGTATTCAGCAATCAATGTTCAACATTCAGCATTCAGTGTCCAGCATTCAGTATTCAGCACTTTAAACAAACGATACCTTAAACATGTAGAATTGGCTCATTAAGCTTCTTCCTGACCTAATTTAAAATGCAAGTACTAAAGGGGCAAGCAAATAACATATGCTTTATGGTTTCCCTTATGTCACTAAATTATGTGCACGTTGGGTCAATGATCATTCCTTGTCTAATTAATTTGTCCTTACTGGGTAATTACCTGTTATTGCTCTGATATGCATAAAGCCATCTTTTGGGTAGGCTTTTTATTTCCATATAAACTTAAACCATTCAAATTGATTTTGATGTATTCTGATTGAATCCCAAACTTCCATGTATTTGAAAACCCTATCATTTTTTACAAAGCAGTACCAGTAATCTTTAGTATTATTAGTGTTCAGATTGATTTATTTTTTAAATTTCCGTTGTTAAACTTCTTGTTTGTGCTAGTGTTTCTAGTCTCCATGTGTTATTTTGAATAATATTATTCACTCACGTTCTTTCCTCATAAACATGGCAAAAGACTACTGCCTAATTCATTAATGAGTTTAGAACCTGATATCCATGGATTAAGCTATAAACTTGTATTAGTACCATTGACAATGCTTCTATCAAAGATGCTCGAAGCCTCGTTTATAGCTTAAATCATGTTTTTCGTTGTGCCAGGTAAAATGTTACATATTTGCATTTCCCAAAATATTTTCATGCTTCACATACTTAGTGACAGGGCCGGCTTGAAGAGTTAGGTTGCCTTAGGCAAATATAATCTTATTGCTCAAAACAAGTCAAAATGTTTCAAAGATAAATAATATTCAGCAGAACAAAAGTTGAGAAAATATAAAGCAGCCATGTAGAGAACGAAGAGTGGAAAAAAATAAAGATCTTATCATGTGCAGGACTCGAACCACCTACCTCATCTTAAAGATGCTGAAGCACAACCAACCAACCTAAGCAAGTCATTCATCCAAAGTAGTGATGGCCCTTTTATGTAAAACAATTTATTGGACAACCAGCACTTGCTCCTCCTCCTCCCCTCTTGTTGCCCCTCTAGAGGGGGTTGCCCTATTCGGCCGCCTAGCTGGCCTAGCCCTAAAACTAGGCCTGCTTAGTGACCACTTAGCCAAGAAACCCTTTGTTTTCAACAGTTTCCGTAGCCTCTTTAAACAGCATGTGTTATATATCTATATAACAAATTTTCTTTGGTTTAACGGATGGAGTTAAAGGGAGATAAATAAAAGACAAAGGACGATGGTGATTTAAGATAAAAAAGATATC
The DNA here is from genome assembly GCA_030737815.1 of Allium fistulosum. NCBI lineage: Eukaryota > Viridiplantae > Streptophyta > Magnoliopsida > Asparagales > Amaryllidaceae > Allium > Allium fistulosum. The sequence goes on along the minus strand of CM060905.1, from coordinate 860,895,614 downwards.
AAACGGTATAAATTATAACAGCTGTTGTTAAACTTTTAACTCCGTTAAACTACACAGCAACTGTTCTCCACTTCTCCATCAAACATGACCTCACGTACTCCACTACTACCTAAATCAGCCCATTGCCCTCACTTCGTCTATATATGGTAAATTCATCTTCTTCGGCTTGCACCATAAAAATCATACGTTTTTAGGTACTATTCTCTTCTCTACGTTTTCTTACTACAATCTTCAATTTGTTACAACAATCCTCTTGAGCATTTACGGTTACTGCTGCTTTGATTTTTTGTTTTACTTACATTTACATCTTTGCACACAAACTGTTTGAAATAATGTTTCATAACGAGTGTGATTCAATTGTATTTACTATACTTTTCTTCTTTCCTCTTTTTTGAGAAGAATTCAAATACTTGATCAACATGAAGGGGGTATTACTCTATTTGTTCATACTCAAACCACATTCTCATTTGTTCTCTCCTCGCCTTCGTTATTTATAACACCATAGAGTACAAATACAGTTTAGAAAAGAGAAGCATTGAAGACCAAAAACGATGAACCTTCTACTGTAGTGAAGTATGGAGTAGTTGAAGTGAAAGTGAAGGCAGAATTTGATGAAACATCAGTCCAAATAACGAACGAAAAAGATGTACAACTGTTATATTGAAAGATAATGAAATTATCGCACCTTTGGATGTTGGAAGGACAGATGTGATGATGGAAGTGTTGATTCTCTCTTTGCGCCTAAGCTGAATAATGATGGAGACAATGAGAACTTTGCCAACCAAGAACAGCCTGTGCCATTATGCATCGTTGAAGACTAGGATGAAGAATTTGTGGTTGCTTTGGTAATTCACAATGCTTTATACACCTACAACCATAATTATTTCACCATTTAAACTTATGTCTACTATTTTTTATATGCAGATTGATTGGGTGGAAAAGAATGGATGTTGATGGCGTCGTACCTAAATTTTAGTTCTTTTCTTTATCCGTCGATTTTAGTTGTTAGGTTTCTGTGTCCTTTAGATTGCATTTGTCATTTGTATGCAGATTGTTTATGTTCATTCTCTGTACTTGAATTCAAAGCATCTCTCAATGATTCATGATCATTTCAAATATTGTGTTAGTACATTTTCACGTATATATTGCATATTCCTAATTTACTAATTTGGTCATTCATGAGTTTTGGCAACATTAGGAAAAACAGTAGAATCTTCTTTCATTTAATCATGGTCCATAGTACGATGCTGCATAATAAATAAAAATGTAAGATGTACTGTTGTTCTGCATTCAAAACATGTAAAGTAACCTCTCACAAATGACAATAAAATTATGATTGAAAGATTATATCCCAATAAATAAAAGGGGAACAGAAGTAAAAAAGAAAAATATATTGAAGTATGATAGAATGACAATGAAAAATATAGTAGAAACCCTATACAATCTTTACTTGCATGTAAAAATCAGGTATACGTGAAAAGCCTATTGCTATTTTTGGCTACCATTTATTAATATCAGCATTAATGATGCATCAATGACTTTTGGCAACTTTAGCAAAAACATTAAAATCTTCATTTCATTCAATCATGGTCCATAATGGTGCCGCGTAATAAATGAAATTATAAGATGCAAGTTTACTGAAAGAGCAGCTTGAATTTTACATTAAATACAACATCCTTAACAAGTTGTTGTCTGTCAACTTTTCACCGATTCTTTTTCATAACCTCCTGGCTAAATCAAAATTACGGGCAACCCTAGAAAATAAGGGATTTTTTTAGTAAAAATAACCATCATTTAACAAGTAACTGATTGATTATCATTCAAGTAATTAATTTACTTCCATTTATTTATCTCACAGAGTGGTAACAATATCCACCCTCTTGAATCCATAGATTTAATGTCAAAAATTTTCTCATTTAGTGGTAATGAACCATAGCTTCATTAGTTGTACAAAATTGTTAAATATGAATGAAAAAATAAACAAAAAGTTTAAAATAACAATATCAATGTCCTTGAATATATAGATTAAATGTCTAAAAGTTTTCTCTTTCAGTGGTAATGAACCATAGCTTCATTAGTTGTTTGATACGTACAATATTGTTAAATATGAATGAAAAATAAGAAAAAAATTAATAACAATATCAATGCCCTTGGAACCATAGATTTAATGTCTAAAAACATTCTCATTCAGTGGTAATGAATGGTAGCTTCATTAGTTGCTTGATACGTACAAAATAGTTAGATATGATGAGTGAAAAAATAAGAAAAAAATTTAATAACAATATCAGTGCCTTTGAATCCATAAATTTAATGTCTAAAAGTTTTCTCATTCCGTGGTAATGAATCGTAGCTTCATTAGTTGCTTGATACGTCCAAAATTGTTAAATATGAATGAAAAAAATAAGTAAAAAATTAATAAAACTAACCATCATTCCACAAGTTAATGATTACTTTAGCATTCAACTAATTAATTTACTTCCATTTATTTATCTCAAAGAATAGTAACCATATCTTTGCCCTTGGATCCAAAGATTTAAAATCCGTTTGGTTTTATTGAGTTATTATAAAGATGATGGAGGAACGACAATGATGATGGAAAGACAACGAAGGGGACGGAAAAACGGTGGATGGATGGATCGTTTTCCTTGCTTTTGTTTTTTTTCAGAACGAAAAACAAAATAAATTTGTTTCACATTTTGTACGTTAACTTAATTTTTTTAAATTTGTTGTTTTTAAAATAAATACATGCATCATGCACTATTTTGTTTGAAGTTTTGAACTAAAACTCAAAATAAAAAATGACAAACCAAACGAGGTCTTAATGTCTAAATTAATGTTTTCTTATTCATTGGTAATGAAACATAGCTTCATTAGTTGTTTAATATGTACAAATTTTTTAAATATGAATAAAATAAACATGTCAACTATGTTATGCTGCAAAAATATTCGAAGATATATAGAGTTCCACATCACTGTTTTAATATGTTCTTCAAAAATTCAATAGTGTCTACAATACAATGGTATCACCGTTATCCTACACGATTTTCAGTATAATTACTTAAACTGTTTACACACGGATAATATTTTCATGCCAATTCAATATAATACTCCAACATATAAACTGTTTCACTTCTCATCATCCTTTCATATGTATAAATCATGATACATGCTTTAGATGCTCAGTTTCTTTCTCTTTTCTATTATTAATATCATCCTTAAGGCTACGCAAACAATTTGGGTGTTTGCTTACAGTGTAGAACATATCAGTTGAGAGTTAATATGAAATATGAAATGATAAAAACTGTTATTATATATTATTTTAGCTACCAAACAAATAATAACCTGACTTTACCCAAAGTAGAACTATACTGCATAATTTGTACTACGCATATGAATTAAACTATGATTGAATTTCATACTTCTTTCTATGTTATTTTTTTAATCAGCGGATGGATCATGTTTACAAAGTCTGATATGTTGTCCTTACTTTTTATGCTGCTGTGTACTATCCTGATCTTTCATAATGAACATTATTTTCTTTTATAATGTAAAAAGAATGCTGAAATTAAAACTTATTATAACCATTTTACTATGTGGAGAATGAAAGGATAAAATTAGCTTTTGACAAGCTCACTTGGATGTGAAAATATACAAATAGTCCAACTTAAATGCTTTTCATTTCAGATTTGATGCAGGTTTCCATATGCATGGATGTGTGCATGGTTAAAAACTACTAGACCAACTAAATTATGCATAACCAAGATACATGATGTATACTTAACTCACATGTTTCATAAATTTAATGGTGAAATTAAAAAATTATCCTTCTTTTACATATTTCTTAGTTAAACACCCATTCAACTATGCGTCCGTGCATCGCACGGGATTTCCACTTATATATATGTATGTATGTATGTATGTATATGTATATATATATATATGTATGTATATGTATGTATACATATATATATATGTGTGTGTGTGTGTGTATTCTCATCATCTTTAATCAGGGTCCACCTTCCTCCTTTGGGATAGTGACTACTTCCCAATTGACATTTTTCCTTTTACCACTCTCCACAAGAATTAACTGCACATATTATCAATATTATCTAATATATTCCGTGGATTTCGAAACCCTGCTTCCAATATGATATAGTAGGGTAAATAACATATTTGATCGGAATTAACTTACCAGCCATGCAAATCATCTTGATTTCCCATCCATTCATTTTTTGACGACCTTGACAATTAAATAATAGTAGCTTCTTTTCCCGATATGTGTAATAGACAAAGGAATTCCCAAATATTTTATAGGCAATTAACCTTCTTGGATGTCTAACTGTGCACGAGTCTTTGTTTATTATTGCACTGTTTCTGGAAGAATATTTTTCACTTGATTCTACTGATTTGAAGTCCATTAAATTGTTTCTGCATTTTGAAAATACACTTTATATTGTTTATTACGTCTTAGTGGATTACATAAATATGAGCATAGATCTACACAAATCAGATGTGTAATACTTGGAGCAATTTTGTAGACTGGACATATTTTTCCATTGTATCATTCAATGTCCATTTGGATAGTGAAATATTGCATAATAATGGTGAAAAGATACGGTGATAGGGGGTTGCCCTGTCTTATACCCTTATTATTGTTGAAGTAATATGATGGACTACCATTGATTATGATTGAAAATATAGGAGATGAAAGTTTTTATAACCCTGGTCCACTTGTCGGGAAACTCCATTTCCTTCATAATGCAAATGATGAATTCTATAATAACACCAGGGCCGGTTATTGGGAAAGGCCCAATAGGCCATTGAATAGGGCAACCCCCCCTTACAGGGCAACGAACGACCAAAAAAAAATCAAAACCCTATTCTTCTCGAAATTTCAAATCGCGATAATCGCGAATCCGATTCCTACTTCGGCAGCCTCCCACCTCCACGATGCGAGCCACTCGGCGAGGCATTCTCCTCCACGGCGCGCTTTCTCCTCCACGACTCGAGTCTCGAGCCATAGCACTTGGCGACAGCAATCTCCAGGCGACAGCCACAGCACTTGGCGACAGCCGACAGCAATCTCCAGTCTCGACTCTCGAGCCACATTCTGCTCCAGCCTCCACGGCTCCACCGCTCCATGACTGCAGAGCTTCTAATTTGATTACTGGCCTGAAACAATTTGATAAAGGTAATTACTAATTTCATATTCTATCTTGTTATTTTGACCGATACAGTCTTAGTCTACAGACTCAAAATGAGTAATTGATTTGTTGATTTTTGTCCATTGATTTGCAATGCAGACTATGCAGTCAGTTATTCATTTGCTTAACTTATTTTGACTGATTCTGTCAGTTATTACGCTGCTTAACTAATTAAATTGCAATGCAATCATTGTCCATTGATTTGTTGATTTTTCAGGTTAATAATTATTAGATTGATGATGATTTGTTAAATTCAACAGTCCATATTTTTATTATAAGCATGAGAGCATCAAAATGAAGTATGTTCTTATAATTTATATACGATGTTAAAACTTCACTTATTTCATCGAATTAGAAATCTACAAGGAATATGACGAAGAATGAAGATGATAAAAATCCAATTAGATTTCGTAAACAAAACTCCGGATTTTACAATAGAAAAGTTAAGCAAAAGAAAGATGAACTTGCAAAATCTCTCGTTGGTTCGATCTCTAATTTATTTCAAGCACAAATTCAAAAATCTCAATCTACAACTTCAAGTAGAATTGAAGAGATGGATGAAAACAATCATATTGAGATTCATGAAATGGATGGAGATGTTGATGTCAATGAAGAGGCTATTGAAAATGAAGAAGGAAATGTAATTGAAGAAGACGTAGTTGGTAAAGTGAATGATTTGAATGAAGGTGTTGACAATTTTATTGTGCTTGACCTTGAAAAGGATGTTGATGTCAATTATGATCCGGGATTATGGGGAAGAATAACCGATAGTAAAAGAATAATGCTAGTTAAACAAGGGCCTATCAAAATTGTGAAAGAAAATGAACTTGGCGACAGCCGACAGCCGACAGCAATCTCCAGTCTCGAGCCACATTCTACTCCAGCCTCCATGGCTCCACCTCTCCACGACTATAGAGCTTCTAATTTGATTACTGGCCTGAAACAATTTGATAAAGGTAATTACTAATTTCATATTCTATCTTGTTATTTTGACAGATACAGTCTCAGTCTACAGACTCAAAATGAGTAATTGATTTGTTGATTTTTGTCCATTGATTTGCAATTCAGTCTGTAGGATCAATTTCGAAATTAGGGTTTTCATGGTTGAAGAGGAATTGGTGTACTCGATTAATGAAAGTGGGAGATGGGGTTTGTGGAATGGAATGTAATGTGATTTTACGCCTAACTAAATTTAGTCAGTTGTTGGCGCGTTAAGGAAAAATAAAGGAGGGGAACATGGTGGTAGAATTTTGAAATGGTTTACTCTTCAGTTGGACAAATTAGCAGACTGGGATTCCTGGTTTTAAGTTTAAGTAATATATTTTCCCTTGTCCTACTCCCAAAAATCCTCTTTTCCATTTTTACAAGTTCTAACTTCCTTTATTAAATCCTCAAATTCCCTTGTTTTTGTTAAAATTGAAGGAACTAGCTAATTATCTCTTATGGACTAACTTCATGTTCTGCATTTATACTAATACCTACCTGTCCTAACCCAATTAGTCGTCCATCAATTTATCATTTATCAATATGTCAAACCATAAAGATTTAGATTCTCCATTTGAAATAATTCTTTATATGCTGTATGTATGCCTTTGTCTCCAGATTTAAGAATTGCTTTCCAAGTAAAAGTATTATTATTTATTATTTATCATCATCATCAATACTCATAGTCCAGAAATTTTTATTTCAGCTGTATTTATTTTTAAGCCAAATTGCCCATAGCCATTAAATTCTTTCATACCTATGGCTTTTCTAAGTTCCGACCAAATTTTCAAACCAGATCCTCCTTTCATTTTTGATCTACAAATCACCTCCAAGGCAATCCTATGTTGTTTGCCTCCCCGAAAAAATATCTGCATACATTTTGTTTATTTATTTAATGGATTCCATACGAATTTGACTAGTCATTAGCTAGTACAAAACCTTACGAGTAATAATGGAGCGAATAATTTCAGCTTCAATTGATGATCAATATGCAGATTATGCAGTCAGGGAATATGACGAAGAATGAAGATGATAAAAATCGAATTAGATTTCGTAAACAAAACTCTGGATTTTACATTAGAAAAGTTAAGCAAAAGAAAGATGAACTTGCAAAATCTCTCGTTGGTTCGATCTCTAATTTATTTCAAGCACAAATTCAAAAATCTCAATCTACCACTTCAAGTACAATTGAAGAGATGGATGAAAATGATCATATTGAGATTCATGAAATGGATGGAGATGTTGATGTCAATGAAGAGGCTATTGAAAATGAAGAAGGAAATGTAATTGAAGAAGACGTAGTTGGTAAAGTGAATGATTTGAATGAAGGTGTTGACGATTTTATTGTGCTTGATCTTGAAAAGGATGTTGATGTCAATTATGATCCGGGATTATGGGGAAGAATAACCGATAGTAAAAGGATAATGCTAGTTAAACGAGGGCCTATCAAAATTGTGAAAGAAAATGAAGATTTTCCTAAAAATGAAATTGATGGTAGACATTTTTCTTCTAAACACTATTTTAGTTGTTATCCTTGAGGAGAAGAACATGAAAGAAAATGGCTAATTTACTCAAATAAAGTAAATAGAGTCTTTTGTTTTTGTTGCAAGCTATTTAAAAACCCACAAAAAAAGTTTAATTAGGAGAAGAAGGAATGGATGATTGGCATAACATTACAACCAAGCTAAGAGAGCATGAAAGTAATCCAGAGCATACCACAAATCTTATAAAGTGGGTTAATTTGTACAATGGTCTTCAAGAAAAGGCAACAATTGATGAAAAAATGGAATCTTTAATCGATCAAGAGAGACAACGTTGGATAAAGGTATTAGTGCGTATAATTGGTATTGTGAAAACTCTTTCTGGAAATAATTTACCATTTCGTGGTACTAATGAAAGAATTTATGAGAAGAATAATGGACTTTTTTGCCAACTTGTGGAATTTGTAGCCGAATTTGATCCAATCATGGAGGAGCATCTTAGAAGAGTGGTAAATAATGAAGTAAATAATCATTATCTTAGTCATAGCATTCAAAATGAATTAATACTTTTGTTGGCAAAAAAGATTAAAGATACGATGCTTTCAAAAATATTAAAGGCAAAGTATTATTCAATCATTCTTGATTGTACTCCGGATTTGAGCCACAAAGAACACATGTCAATTATTATAAGATGTGTTGACATTGATGATGCTATCAAGGTGGAGGAATTTTTTCTTGGCTTTATAGAGGTTGATGATACATCGGGACTTGGTCTATTTAAAAAGCTTCAAAATACTCTAATTGATCTTAAACTTAACATTGATGATGTGAGGGGCCAAGGTTATGATAACGGATCACATATGAAAGGTATGTTATATTTTATAACATGAATTTGTAGTTTAGTATTATTATATTATATCATGTCATAAATAACTTACATTTGATACTAGGTAAACATCAAGGGGTACAAAAGAGACTTATCGATCAAAATCCAAGAGCATTTTATATTTCGTGTGGATGTCATAGTTTAAATCTTGCTCTATGTGATATGGCAAAATCATGCATGAAAGCTAGAGATTTTTTTGCATACGTCCAAAAGATCTATATTTTGCTTTCCGGTTCAACTCAACGGTGGGAAATACTTAGACAACATGTAAAAGGTTTAACGCCAAAACCATTATCGGCAACTCGATGGGAAAGTCATGTAGAAAGCGTGAAAGCGATAAGACTTCAACCGGCGGAGTTTAGAGATGCTTTAATTGACATTGCAAATAAGTATAAAGATGATAGTATCATGAGGGTGGAAGCTAAATGTCTATGTCAAAATGCTTTAGAAGATTACGAGTTTTTGATAGTTTATGTGTTTGGTACACTATATTGGATAGTATTAATCGAGTTAGCAAAATACTTCAACGTGAAGACATGGATATTGAAGATGCAATTACTAAAATAAAGGAGCTTATTGCATTTTTTGAGAAATTTAGAGAAGATGGATTTGCAAGCATGATAATTGAAGCTAAAGAACTTGCGGATGAAGTGGCATTAAACCTAAATTTGCTAAAAAAAGAATTATTCATAGAAAAAAACATTTTGATGAGGATATGGATGTTGATGCTCATGAAGGTCAATCTTTGGAAGATAATCTTAGAACCACTTACTTTCTTCATATAATAGATCAAGCTCTTTCTTCACTTAAGGATCAGTTTGAACAATTTGAGCTTTATGAAAGGATTTTTGGATTTTTGTTTAATGCAAAGTTCAAAACTATTGAAGAAAAACAATTGAAAGAGCAATGCATGAAACTAGAAACTTTTTTAGAATATAATCAAGAGAGCGATATATGTGGGAAAGGAATATTTCTTGAACTTAGACAATTGAAAAGAATATTGCCATCAGAAACAACGAAATCAATTAGTATTCTTGAGTTTTTAAAATCCTATCATGATGTGAGTGGATTTCTAAATGTATGGGTTGCATATCGAATTTTATTAACTATACCGGTTACGGTTGCTTCGGCAGAAAGAAGCTTCTCTAAGTTGAAGTTGATAAAAACTTATCTTCGAACTACTATGTCGCAAGAAAGACTAAGTGGGTTGGCAATGATTTCAATCGAAAATGGATATTTGGATAGTTTAAAATATGATGAAATAATTGAAGAATTTGCTTCCAAAAATTCAAGAAGAAGTTGTTTTCGTTGAATGAGATTGATATGGTAAACACATTAAAGTATGTATATGAAGTTAATGAGAAAATATTTTGGAAGAATGAATGAAATATGTATTTTGGATGAACTTTGTTGTCATGGAAATTAATGAAAAATATTTACAATGTTATAATGTCATTTTTTATTTTTTTCTTATATAAAAGATTAAAAAAATTGTGCTCGCCTAGGGCAACCCATAGGCTAGAACCGGCCCTGATTAACACTGTCATTTGTATTCTTAAAGTCCACTTTTATGCATAATTTATTGCTTACCTTAAACATTAAACTGTCTAACTTGTTCATGTGCAAGCATAATTCCTTAAAGTATGCTTCTGTCGGGTATAAATGTGATTTGATTATCTAAAATCAGATCCTTCAATATCTATTTAAGTTTGCACTACAACAAAATACTTTTTTTACAACAGGCAATACCCATTGTAATAGGGGTTTCGAAACAGGCCAGCGTCCATGGTATTATGCGATGTTGTAATAGACTCAAAAGATTTTACAACGTTTTAAATCCGTTATATTAAATATTTTTTACAATGGTCAAAAGTCGTTGCAATAAAACCTTCTACAACTAATTTCGACCGTTGTAATAAACGCCTTTTATAACAGTTTTTGCTCGTTGTTAAATAAATACAAAATTAAAAAAAATTAGTGCATTGGTGCAACATGTATATAGATCATACTCACAATTACTAAAAAGCCAAAACGAATTATACATTCACATCATTTATAAAATCTTAATATAATTATAAATCATTATCATTCAAGCCAAAATTAATATAAAAGAAGCTGACTACAAACATTACAAATGATAAATACAAACGAGGTTCACAAAGGGTGTATTCAAGATTTGCAAGGCATACAAGCATAGCTGCATAAGTAGAAGTTATGCTGTCTGTAGAAAAATTAAAGGATAGGTAAATTGTACATCGCCCGCATGTCTCTCCATACTTGCTCACCCAGCAACTGTACGTCTTGTAGCATGTCCTGCTGTGCATCTCGCATGTCTTTTCGCAACACATCACGCAACATCAGTTATATTGTTTACTCCATCTTTGATGTTCACCTGGACCACCTCCAACTGCTCCAGCATGTCTTTCCAACACCTGTACTTCTTGCAGCCCTTCAGCCTCGGCTTCATCTTGCTTCAGCATCTGTCTTGCGATAGTCTTGCATATTTTTACAGTTCTTGACTTATCCAAAAGCATATTTTCTGTCTTCACATCTCTGTGCATAATTTTCTTTGAGTGCAGATAACTCAACCTACACAGCATGCACAAAGGTGCACATACTGATGAGATTAAGGCTCACCTACAAACTATAATTTATGAAAAGCATAGAAAAGAAGGCATTAATATAAGCTCACCCTCTTGCAAGATCAAGAGCAAGCTGGTGAACAACTTTGAACGCTAGCTTTCGTCTTCGATTCTTAATTAGATAGGATTTTAGTGTACCACCAAGCAGATATTCTACTACAACACAGCATAAACTAGTGGGCATGCCAAGTAAACCATTCTCAGTTTGAATAGTAAGGCCGGTTGCACCCATTGTAGCTCCTATAAACTGCACGGAATATTCAATTGGAATTACCACAAGTTTCTAATAATAAGAGAGTTTTATTAATTATATCCCTGAAAATTAGATAAATTTAACTGCACACATATGTTCTCACACTACAATTATGTGTACGGTGATTATATTTCAAACAAAAATTTAACATAAAAGCTTATCCAATAAACAAAACAAAGTTAATAAATTAACATCTTACCACTTCAGGTCATTTAATGTCGTCAAAATTTCATGGATTTAAAAAATGTTAAAAATCATAATCAATTGTCAATGTTATCAGATGTGAATCAAGAAAATCAAACCTTTGTAACATTTGGATGATCAAGATTGTGCCAAACAGCTACTTCTTGAGAAAATGCAGATCGAAGGGCAGCAATTTCAGCTTCTGATCTAGTACCTTCTTCACCCCCAATCAAGTAACTTCACTGAAAACAACATTTTATATATAAATAGCGCAAACAAAAGATCTCTAGTTATAAGATAAACAAACCGATCATATACAAAGATACAATCATGTAAGGTGCATAAACATACAAAACTAATCACATGATGGCAGTATGGTAGCTTCTCACCCACCTTCACGCCATCTACAATGCTTCTTACCCACCTTCACACCATCTACATGCTGCTACAAAAAAAATTCCAGACAACGGCTACTTTTAGCTAACCTTTGCCTTATTAACCTTAAATCTTGAATTATATCATGAATCCTGACTAAAAGATATATAAACAAGTTTTGTTTGAACAATTTCACAAAAATGAAGTCCAGTGTGTTGTTCTTTACTCATCACCTTAATTAGTTTGGCAAATATATATCATCCAACAACCACCAAAGACTAGGCAACTTAGACTCTACCTTAAACCGTAGACTGCAAATAAACATATGATATATTTTACAATATTTAGAATTTTACATATTTACAGTTTTAACTAGGAGCAACATATATTGAAAAATCTTTGATAAAAGGAATCTGCCACACTATATCTACAGTTCAAATGATAATACTTAGCAAGTGATTCCCACTTGAAATTCTACACATGGAGAATCTACCTCTTCACTCTCAATTACCTAAATAGCCGCATCTCCTTACTCTTCAAATACCTATTCTCATCAAATTCTCCACTCTACAAATTTAAATAAAATAAAAATAATAACATGAGTATTATGTTTGTGTTAGCCTTCATTTGCATTGCAATGTAATTAACAAATGCAAGAAATCACAACCACAAAGCTAACAATTAGTACAACGAGCCTTGCGTTTTCAATGTGAGGTCATCTGGTGCTATGTTACTGTCTATGTTATTATTAGACAACAAGCAAGGAAGACGATATAGTTGTCTTTTTTTTTCTAGAATTGGACTAGAAGTCTGAACTTCAAACATAATAGATTTTGACTAACCGACTTTCCAAAAGAGCATGAGTTCCAAACTACCCAATTTAACCAAAAAATACCTATTATGTTTCCTAGCGAGATGTAGACATCCAGAGAGATTCTGAAACAACCTAGCATCATCAAACAGCTTCAGTGCTAGGTTTTTATTTCACCAAGCAGCTTCAGTGCATTTTCAAACAGCCAGCTTCAGTGCTTCTAATGAATAGCTCGAGTGCATCTTCCACTAAAATTGACTCCGAGTAAGCTATGAAAACCCATGATAAAGGCGAAGGTTGGATTGGTCGGGGTCCGAAAACACGGTTGAAGTCGGAGTCCGAAACCACAGCGAAGTTAAAATCTGGAGAAGTTGAAGTCAGGGTCGGAAATAGCGGTGGGGAAGGCGAAGACGATGAGAAAAGAGGCAGAGGAAATGATGGAGTTTGCAGAATTATGTTGGATTAGTTTGTGGGGTGAAGGAAATGTAAGAAGAGGAACGGGAATAAAAATGGAATGGTGGAAAAGTGGAGGGATGGGAAAGTAGTAAATGCAAAACGTTTGGAGCCAAAATTTTGGATTTAGAAGGGAAATAATTTGGATTGAAGCCAAAAATTTATTTAAGCTAAAAAAACTTGTATGTTTAAAGAAAATAGTATAAATTCATTTAATTGTATTAATTAAAACAAAAATACAACGACAAAATTAATCATTAATAATAAAACAATTAAAATATAACATTTATATTCTTCGAATTTCGAATTTATTTTAACATTTTCGAATTTTCAAAATTTTTGAACACTTTATAATGTATTAAATATTTAGCATTTTCATATATTTAGAAAAATTGACGTTAATTCGGCCTTTACAGCTTTCATATATGAGAAAAATAATTTTTATTATAGTAAATTAACATTTACAATGTTCAAGGGAAAATTTTAAAAATAATGCTTTTACATCGTTTTTGTAATAAAAGTTGTTAAAAGGATATTATTACAACGTTTGTATAAGAAATATTACTTCTTAATTATTAAATATCAATTACTTATTAATTATTAAGTATTAGTCTTAATTATTAATTATTAATTATTTAATAGTAATTATTAATTATTAATTATTGCTTCTTATTAATTAATTGCTAATTATCAATTGTTAATTATTATTTCTTGTTTATTAATTATTACTTATCACTTCTTAATTATAATCGAATATTAATTATTATGTATAATATCAATTATTATATGTCTAGTATTAAAAATTAAAATTTAACTATTATTTATTTAATAGCAGTTATTTAATAGTAATTATTATTATTAAGTATTAGTTTTTGATATTAGTCTTAATCATTAATTAGCAGTATTAATTCTTAATTATTTAATATTTGTTATTTTTGAATCCAAACTTTATTATAAACTTTTATTTTTGAATTTTAGAAAGCTTCAAAATTTTATGAACTTTTCCAAATTTATTTTTGAAAATTATAAAAAAAAATTTGAAATATTAAATAATAGATCAAGGTATTAATAATAACTATTAAGTACTAAATAACTCAATTATTAAACAGTAACTTCTTTTTAATTGTTATTGAATATTAACCTTAATCATTAATCATTAATTATTTAATAGGAATTATTATAAATTTATAAGGTTATAATTAATTATTAATATTATTAATTATTAAATATTAATTAATGTTAAATATTATATTACTAATAATTAATTGTTAATTATTATTAAATATTAATTATAAATTATTAATATTATTATTTATTAGTTATCAATTATAAAGTATTAAATATAATTAAATTTTAATTATGAATTATCAAAAATTAAGTACTAAATATTAAATATTACTTACTAATTATCAGTATTAATTATTACTTCTTGATTATTAATTAATAATGTTAATTATTTATTATTAAACATTAATTTTTATTTATTAATTATTAATTATTTAGTAATAATAATTTATTAATTATTATAATAATTATTAATTATTATATTAATTATAATAATTAGTTATAAAATACAGTTAATCGTTAATTATGAATTATCAAAAATTAATTATTGAATATTAAGTTTTACTTCTTAATTATTGATATTAATTATTACTTCTTAATTATTAATTATTAATTATTAATGTTGATTATTAATTATTAATGTTGATTATTAATTATTAAACATTAATTCTTATTTATTAATTATTAATTATTTAATAACTATTATTATGTATTAATTATTATATTATTTATTAATTAATTATTATATTAATTATTTTTTATAGCAAGGCCGGCCGGTTTTATAGTGGACCGTCCACTTTTTATTACGAACGTAATAAAAACTTTTAATACAGGAGTAAGGGAAAAGCACCTTAACTATTAAGAAAAAGGAAAATACAGCATAGGATTGTGACTGAGATGCCACAGCTATTATAAATATCACATCGGCTAGGTCTCCTCAAAAGAGGAAGAAGCACCTACGTCCGCTCACACCTGGGAAGATTCCATAGGGACATTCCCAATAACACTAGCAAAAGGGCGAAATAGCACGGTAAGACAAGGGTTATAATCATCAGAATCAGAAGAGTATATAAAAGATCGATCCCAAGCAGTATCAGCTAACATGATAGAATTTGACCTCGCAAACGGTCCGTCCAAATCGATAACTAAAGAATCACCAGAAGTATTGTAACGAAGGCATCTGAGGTCCAGATGATCATCGAAACAAACCTAAAAAGGATCCCTCCAAGGGGTTATATCTCATACCAAATTTGAGATTAGCCCAACACCTTTCGAACTCAACCTAAATAATAGGTAACCGCGGGGGTGTAGGATCGGGAGCAGCTAAAGGAGTAGCTGAAGCGACACAAGGGACCACGGGATCAACAGCAGAAGGGGTTGGAGGCCTAGCAAAGTCAGATGGAACCTCAGAACTATGGACGGTAGGGAGAGGTGGAGGATCCGAAATAAGATTAGGCTCAACAGGAAGCTTGACTGACGGAGAGGCGGAGGAAGAGACCTAAGGAACCCATTTCTTAAGCGGGGGGCGAGGTAGAGGAATTTTGGAAGGTGCCGTAGAGTCGACATAATGTTTGCAAGCGACCTCAAGGTGGCCAAAGGAATGACAGGCGGAACAAATGTCAGGCATCCATCCGTAACAAACACAAACATCCACAACATCTCCTACAACAAGCTAAACAGGAATAGAGGAAGGGAGTGGCTTATCCGAGGAAATTTCAATTAGTGCCTTAGCATACACCAATTTTTCTCTAGCTACTGTATTAGAGTCAAAGCATTTCAATTTGCCTACATTATAGGCTAGCCAATTCAAACCAAGCAATGACTGTAAAGCAGAAGGAATATGGGAAAAGTAAACCCATACAGAAATAGAAAGAACTTGTTCTCGAGCACTAGCTACCGTTGGAGTCCAAGGAGCAATAATAAAGGGTTTACCTAAAAAAAGAAGGCTCAGCCTCTAGAACACGCCTTCGCTCCTCTTCGGAGGAGAACTTAAGAAAGTACATTGAGTCAACCTTCAGAACATGTAAATTACCACGAAGCTTCCAAGCCATACGACAAACTGTAGCTGCATCATGAAACTGGTGAAAAGGATCCAAGAAGAAACCTACCAAATAATCCGACCAATAGTCCAATCCTGCCTGTAACACAATAGGTGGAGGAATCATAATGCCATTTACCTTCACGATCTCAAAATCAACAGGATTGTAGACTCCCGCATTACGGGGTAGAGAAGTGAATAGAGACGACCAAGATTTTGAGCAAGGCGGGGAAGGGACTGTCGTACACTGTTCAAGCACAGCTTGAAGTACACCACCATTCATAACAGAAACAGAGGCACCAACAGTATCATAGGCACCAAAACACGTTCCAGAAACCAGATCTTTGTTATTCACAGCAGAACACACATCGGCATTTAAAAAAACAGCTTTCGAGCATAGACCATCTCTAGTTGGGGAAGCCTGAGAACCACTTCGATCAGGCGAGCCACTACCCACACAGACCCAACATCTGATTTCAGCGTTTTAGACGTTAGCATAACAACAGGCAAAGCATGTAAGGATGTAACCATCGGGACTTCAATTGCAGAGCCAAGGGAGACTGCGATTAAAGGGTTACAAGACTTGGAAGCATTCAGGGTGGGAAGTCGATTTCAGAGAGGAGCGGCATAAAGCGCAGTGTAGCAGGAGGTCGAAAGCCAAAAACATGGCCAGATCTGGTATAAGAAAAATAGGACGGAGATGGAGATACAGGGGAAGAGGCAGGCATGAAACGGTGAGGCGGAGGGGAGGGGAAACGAGGCGAGGCGCGGAGGAGGGGGAGCGAAGCGGTAAGGAACGGAGAGGAAATCAAAACCAAGAAAGATCGGCTACCAGAGGGGAAGCCATTTTTAAACCTAGTCTGCGTATATGTTTGAACTATATCTATTTTTAGTCAGTACTAAAAATATTTGTGATTATATTAATTATTAACTATTGAAAAATGTTCTGATAGGAACTTTAATAGATCTATATTACAACGGGCCAAAAACTGTTGTAATAGATCGATATTACAACGGGCTAGAACCATTGTAGTAGAGCTGAGAATGGAATCTGTTATAACGGGTCTAAAAACATTGTAATAAGACCATATTACAATGGTCTAGCTGACAAGGTGGTAATAGGTATACTTGAAGATGAAAAATTGCACCTATTACAACGGGCTTAAAAAAACCATTGTAAAAGTTGTCTATTACAATGGTTTTTTTGTGGCCCGTTGTAAAACATGCATTGTAAAAGGATAGTTTTGTTGTAGTGTTAGAAACTAACACTTCTGGCAAATTCTATCCACACCATAAATCATCTAATAAACATCATTATTTTACTAAGAAAATCTATGACTAAGTTATCCTTCTTCTTAATGGTATTTCTAGTCATTTTCTTATAACACGTCTAATTAAAAGATTAAAACCAAAGATGTTTTATTAAATTTATATAATTTTGGTGAAGTTAACGAAACCTAAAATATCAACTAAAACAACTTTCACAACTAACTACTCTAATTTAAAAGTGTTAAACATTTTCTTCTAAAATTAGAGCTGATTTTAACGAAATAAGGATTTTTCAAAAAAAAAGAAATTAAATAATTTACAAATTAGTGTCAAAAATTAAAATTTAACCAAATTTACCGCAAGGAATTCCTAGTTTGTGTGAATGAGTTTTAGGTTTAAAGAGGGAAGATGATGAAGATGTAAAAAAAGGATAATTTTGTAAAAGATATAATGTATGTAAAGTAATTTTTGATGTATGCTAGTTTATTTTATTTTTTGGTGTATATTAAAAGAATACAGTTGTACGAATAGAATTAGCCAACACTTTTTCCACTATTTTACATAGCAGTGAACAACAAGCAATTGGCATGTAGCCTGTTACTAAGTTTGGGTTTGTGGTTTTGGAAACTAGAGTTAAGAATGTGTAGTTGATTTTTTTATCACCCAACCTGTTTCAAAAACATTCTGAACCACTCCTATAGTATGTAATTTCGTTTCTTCCTAGTGATGTTTATAAAAATAAGCATTAAAACCATGAGGGCCTGAAGCTATTTCATTAGCAACACTAAAAACTACTTGATTCCTTTACTTTTGTTTCTAATATGGGGCTTGAGCTGCTTTCATTCTCTTTCGGATTAGGTTAATATTTTACGTAGTCTCTCATATCATACTAGGTCCTAAAATCAACTAGTCAATCGATTCCTACCAACAAGATGGTAATCCATACGATCATGCATTTGAAAGGTGCCATACTTATGCTTTCTTGGTAATTGTTGTTGTATGTGAACTCCACCTAGGGTAAATGATCCCCCCATGAACCTCCAAAACCGGGTGTGCATGCTCGAAACAAATCCTCAAGTAAATGATTTATCCTCTCAGTTTGACCATTAGTAAGAAAATGGTATGTTGTACTCAAGATAAGCTCTATGCCTAGCTACCTCTGTAAATACTTTAAAAACTCGCTTGTAAAAAAATAATCCCTATCACTCATGGTATTCTTGAGAATACCAAGAATTCATATTATCCTCACATACAACTTTTTCAATCCAGCAGTTGTCCTTGTTCTCAAGGGAATGAAATGAGCACTTTTAGTTAGACGATTAACTATAACTCATATACACTCATTTCCCCTTTGTCTTTTGGGCATCCCATCGATGAAGCCTATCAATATTTGTTTCCACTCCTATTCGGGAAACTTTAATGGAAGCAATAGACCATTGGGATTCTTTTGCTAAGCCTGTACTCTCTAAAAAGTTTAACATTTGGTTATAACTTTGCCATGTCCAGTTTCATACCTATCTAATGAAATGTACGCTTGGCATCTTTATACATTTTATTTCCTCTAAGGTGTATAATTAATCCAGTGTAACATCCCTATTTTTGTTTAAAAATACAACTTGTTCAAGTTTTAAAGAGAGATCGATAAGCTGCCCCCTCGAGTGGACATTGACCCTTCTAAATCTATCAACCCCCGAGAGATTTGTTTGGTGGCAACCTAAATAGTGGAGCTGTTTGGATTCAAGCCTGGGATATCTTACACCTTGCCTGTAACATCCCTATTTTTAATACACATTATTAAGGAAATTTAATTAAATGATAATTGAATAATCGTATGGGGAAAATGGAATATTATGGAGATTAGCCTTGATGACTAAATTCCTAATCAATGATGGAGTAATGATATTTTATATCGATAAATAAATTAAAGGATTTAATTAACTTAAAGGGAGAACAATAAAGGGGGTTAAAGCCCAACCCACTTATAATTCCCTAACCCTTTCCCCTCTCATATTAATTTATTCTACAAACCTAAAACTAAAAGAAAAGTAAGAATAGGAATTCTGTTAAAATATCCTAAATTAAATAAAGAAGAAGACAAAACTTGAAGGAGGAAGTTTAGGGCAAATCTCTCTATCTCTAAACTAATAAAGGCGAATAATGCTATCATCCTTAAGTCTTGATGTGTTTGAATTTTGGATTTGATGCACACTCAAATTAGTTTATGATGCTAAAATATATTTTTGCTTAAGATATTCATTTAAATGGCTTTATGGATATTATATGCAAAATAATGGAGTTGAATGTCGGATTTTTGGATTAAAAATCTATTTCAAAAGTATATTTAAAAGGGTTAAAAACAAATGTTGCTTAAACATCGTTACTATAAACCAAAATCCATTTTACACTTAGCATTATCTTTAAAACATTCTTTTTAAATATCTAGGTACACTTATTAACAAGATAATATACTTTTGATTAACTTATCAAAACCATTTCTTATAACTAAGTGTTATAACCAAAAATACCTTTATTCTTTTACAAAATACTAAACTTTATTTTTCAAACTTGTATATACAAAATTACTTTAAAAATACTTATAAATGCATTTTAAATACCCATATAAAATATTACTTAAAAATAACTAATTTACAATTTACTAAAAACCTTTTATTTTAAATGCTACAAAGGAAATATTTTTCTTTAAAAAGTCATATTTAATTATTAAAAATATATTAAAACTTTTGATCTTTTTCTCATACTCTAATTCATTTTATTAGACTTTCCTAAAAAGTTTCCACAACAATAATAAAATTTAAACCATTTAAATCATGAAAAATAAGTTAAAATATCGCATTAAAACAAAATAGTGCTACCAGCTCAGAAGTGCTACAGCAGATCAAAGACAACATTTATCAGTGATGTAGAAAGCTCTGGACATAGTACACATAGAAAAGCATAGAAAGTTCGACAAGTTTTCTTTATTCGAATGACTGATTCAAGGTCTAATTTTTTTATAGTAAGAATTATACTTATAGTAGATAATAACCATGCAAAGAAGCCCCTAATGATGTCTATTAAAATCATATTAAAAATTCCTCAAAAATAAGCTATTTTTCAAAGTACGTTTATAGCGACTATTTCGCGTTTAAAATTTTCAACTTCGTTCAACCAGTTATGTAACTTTTTATACCTTGATATTTTACAGTAATAAGTACACATATTTACTTATTAATATAGTAAAGAAATTCATAAGGATGTCTTCCAAAATTAACTTTAAAAATCACTAAACACAAGGCATTTTCAAAGTGCATCCATAGCGACCATTTTGCTATAAGTTTCCACACTTTGTTCAACAAGTTCTACAAATTTCCAAACCAATTCCTTGCTATCCCATAGACTAAAATATATGTCGAGAACAACCAAAATATATCATGTCATAATATATTAACATATCACCAATTTAAATAAGTTTAAAGCAAAAGGATTTCAAAGTGCGCTTATAACGACTATTGCTATATGTACCATTCCGTATCCATTCTAGGTTCAACACACAATCCACACAACCATATATACATAATGTTAAGGTCATGCCACATGTTATAAAAGGTTGTAGAAGTGATGATATGTAATATAGAGTTGTCACATGCTTTCAAAAGCAAGAGGGGTCCCAAGTTACAACTTTAATTAGTTAACTTTACTTTAACTTTATATTATATTCAAGCACACCTATGTACACAATATATACAATCAAATGGTGAGTTAACTTTCCCTGAACCAAGCTAACACAAGCAACAACACAGAACCACTTCCTACCATCATCAAACAACTAAAGCTTCCACCTTTAGCTCAAAAATGCACTTGGCCACTCTTCCCCTTCATCTTCATGCTTATGACCCCTTCATCTTCATGCTCACGACCTTGACAGGGGTGGACAAATTTTCCACTTCCTTCCACTTTAAGTTTCTTTTCTAGTTTCCATGATGATTTAAGTTCCTGGACATATTTTGGTGGAGTTTTGAGTTAATTTGATAATGTTTTGGAAGATTAAAGAGGATGAAGAGCCACCATTTTTTTGCATAACTTAGGCAGTATAATTTGTGATATTATTAATAATGTTTGTAGGATTATTCAAGAGTTTACTAACCTCCCGTATGACCTCTCATTTCGGGTCAAAAGAAGCTTCCCCCTCCATGTGCACATCACTTCTCCTTTCCACCTCATTACTTTAGCCTTAAGCATTCCCAAATTACCCCTCTACAAAATATCTCTTTCTAAACCTTCTAGAAGTTATAATTAATTTTGACACAAAAAATTTTAGTTTTTACTTAATGAAACATTAGTTAATTAGACAAGCATAGAAACTTCGAACAACTTCTATTGAGTAAAAAGCCATTTTTCAATAAAACGATTTTCAGTCACAATATCGATATTTCTTCGAACTATTTATTTTTATAAACATTTATCAAAAACAAGTTTACCTTTATTAGTTATTAATGAAAAGGGGGTCAATAAGTTTATAAAATCAATTTAATCACATTAAACCAAGATTTAAATATTTAAATAATTCAGATATTCAAATACGAAGTGTTCGAAATTTCAGGTTGTTACAAATAACAATCATAAACAAAGAAAATAAGCCTTCTACATATAAGGTTCCCTCTAATCAACCATCAAGCTCACACAATATTTATTAGACCAAAATTAGGCCTGAAAAAATATTCAAGTTTAAGTAATCAAAGAAGTTCAAAGATGCTTGGGTAAGAGATTCAACTCTTTCGCAATCATGTTCAAATGTCAAGAAGGAAATATGCAATAAGTTAAATGTTCAAGTTCAAAATCAAAAAACCAAAATTCCAATTTGACCTAAGTGGAAGAGTCCCAAACTAAGCTTTATTGATTTGTCAATTGCAGAAGTGAAAATGAGGAAGAAGAGAAATTCATTATTCATCCATTTTTAGAAGAGGTGTATATGTCTATTTATAGGGAAATTGTATCCTTTGTTTTTCACATGTGACAACCATAGAAGAAAAACGGTCGAAATGTTGCTGACATGGCACTTTGTCAATTTGACATGTGGCACGACTTGATTTTGATCTCTTCATTATGACATGGCATAGCTGGACCAGCTCTTGACCAATAAGGAGTTTCCACATGGCTGCTGGAATGCTTTATGTGATGATTTTAGATGTCATGTAATAGCATTTCTCAATGTTCGATAGTTATATTCCTCGGCATCCGATAACTATAGCATTCTCAACATGTGAAGCTCCTATATCTTTATCGTGTAATAGCATTGGATTTCTCAAGACGCGATAGCTCCCTTACCCTCAACATGCGATAGATTTGGCGTTCTCATATGGTAACTCCCATATCTTCAACATGCGATAGCTTTGGCCTTCTTAGAGCATTCCTAATAGGGGTTAGTCAGTGAGTGACTGACCCCCAATAGGGAGTCCAGGAGCCTCGTTTTGGGCTCACAAGTGAAACACAAGGTCGTTTGGCAACCTTGTGAGTCAGTGAGATAGCCAACATAATTAATGTCGGCTAATTATCTTACATTAATAATGTCAGACAAATCAATAGGTAATGGTAAAATATATTAACGTTGCATACTTATCCGAGATTAGTATTGTTGGATAAGACAACGACAATACTTTTGTCTACTCCACTATATATTTTCCATCCCTTCACAGTTTCAAATACAACATTCTTCTATCTATTTCTACTACTTTATCTCTTAAATCTCAAATATAACTATCAATTTTAATTACAAAAATTTCCAACAATCAAAGAGGAGAAAGCCCGATACACTCCACATATCCAAGATTTTGGGAATCCAATCAAAATTTTGATGTTTATAATAATTCTCCACCTAACTAACAGAGCAATCAAAATTGTCAAGCAAATTCTTAATATACATCTCAAGTATGATCCTGTCACAATTCCCAGCAAATTGGTCAAGGCTTCAATGATCAAACAAGCAACCACCACTCAAATATCAGTCCACAATATCGATCTTAAAATTTCAACAATAACTAGAGAGGTAATTATAATAAATACACCAACTCTAATAGAAATTTAAATTCTTATTTTGAATCAATTGATGGAGAATTCAATCAAAATAAAAATGAGTTAGGAGTTTACATGAAGATGAAAATTTATGGGATGAAACAATGATCCAAATCAAGGATTCCAATGGACTCAAAGAAGACCGAATCTAGGTGGAATTAACATAAAGAAGTCACCAATTCCTTAATTTAGAGATATACCCTCCAAAAATTCAACTTTAAAACAAATTGAAAAGGTCAAATGATGAATAAGAAAACTTGTTGTTTGTTGGCTAGAGTATTCTAGGGATCTAAAGAAAGGTATGTCACAAACTAAATTTGCTTTTTGGACTTCTGTTTTGAAGCTATTCCATGCTTGTCTATCCAATATTATTCCTAGAACCGTTGAATCTTTGAAAACTCAATGGAGACACATTAATAAGGCATCGAAAAAATGGAATGAGATCATGACAGTCATGGAGACTGGGAAACAAAGTTGGGCTATAGACGTTTATTTGTTACGTTTTTATTAGCAACCAGAATTACAATTAACTACTTAGAGTTAAGAACCTCTAATATTTTACACAAAATTTCAGTTTGAACAGGCTAATAAAGCATACATAAAAGAAAATAGGGGAATGTTTCTTTAATCTTTAGTGGGGATGA
Source organism: Allium fistulosum (assembly GCA_030737815.1). Classification (NCBI taxonomy): domain Eukaryota; kingdom Viridiplantae; phylum Streptophyta; class Magnoliopsida; order Asparagales; family Amaryllidaceae; genus Allium; species Allium fistulosum. The sequence goes on along the minus strand of CM060905.1, from coordinate 860,871,257 downwards.
ATGGAGCATGATCAAAAGAAAAAAATTTGGATTTTAGTTTGCACCAAGAAAAATGAATGTTGATTCTAGTACGGGTGATTCTGATGTCCCGAAGGTTGTTAAATAATCTGATTCCACTCCATTTCATAGTAACGATGTCGAGAGGCCAGTAGGAAAACATAGATTAAAGAATAAAATTGATTACAATGCTCATTGTGATCGAATAGTGGACCGTATGATGATAGTACATAATGACACAAGATTGATGGAGGATGTAAACGTGCTGAAAGATTGCAGAAATGGAATGAGCGCAAAGCCAAAGAAAAAAAGAGAATATAGGTATTTACAAGAAGAGTGTTTGGAACTCAAAAGAGATAAAATGAGGATGAAGAAAGAATAAGCCATTTTGGCTACGTTAAGTTGTGAACTATCCAAGCTCGAATATGAGCTTAAAGAGGGAACATAGAGAAAAATTAATGAATACAATGTAAGTCTAGCGTAGTCATCCAACTTTTAGTCATACCTTGTATGTTTATCGTTTAATATAATGTTGTTTTTGTATCGACATTGCATTTCTATTTTTATTTGGGTTGTAACTTTTTTTATGTGGTAATGAAGTTTTAACTGGTGACTTATTGGTTGTATTTTACATTACTTATACTGTCAAATCAATTGTAATGACCCAAATTTTTAAAGAAGTATTATGATTGAGATTAGAATTGTTTCAATAAGTTAAAATAGGTTTAGTCGAGTTTAGAGTAATTTTAGGTGTAAAAGGTCAATTTTTGAAGAAGATGGAATTATGACCCAAAACTAGTTTCATTTTAATCAGAATGTGGTTTACGTTTAGAAAACATTTAAGGCTTGAAGGAATAGGAAAAAAGTGGAAATTTAGTTGAGAGGGCCAAACTTATAATAAATTGGAGAAAAGTTTTTACAAAATAATTTCTGGAAATCTTAAGCCTTACTTTATCATTTTTCAGTTTTCCTCCTCCTTCCTTTCCAAGCCCTAGCTTCTGTTCCTCTTGCCATAACTTCTTCATATTTTTACAAAAAATCACCTAAAAATACTCCAAATTCAGGTTTGATCTTCCTCTATAATACCAAAAACCATATTTCCCTAAAATGAAGCATTCTTCTTGAAATATCTAAAATAGAGATCGGGAGAAGTGGGTTCCAAGCTAATTCATGGATTTTCTCTTGTATTTGATGAGTGGGAATGATTTTGTATCTATATGATCTCGTTTACTACTTTTATGCTTATTTAATTTCATGTTGGGTTAGGGCTTAGCCATGAGTGCTTTGTCCCTAAATTGAATGTGAGTAGTTGTTTGCTTGATAAAGTATGTGAAATGGATAGTATGAAACATTAAGTTTAACTAATAAATGAGGTATGAATTTAATTAATGTAAACAACTTGAATGAAATCCTTAGATGATAATATTGTGTGTGTTAGCCTTTTGAGAGTGACGGTTGTTTGCCTATGGTTGTGTACTATTGTTGGTTGAACACTTAATGTTGATAATTGTTGTAGAATGTTGGAGTATCGAAGATGGTTTGTCGAATTGCCTTAGTGGCATTCATCTTATGGTGGATCATCAATGATACAAACTTGAGCGTAGAAGGTAGTGGGGTGGTCACAAAGTCGCCGTGCCAAGGGAAACAACATCAGGGAGAAGGACACTGTAATGATGGTCAACTAAAGTAAAGAGGTGGGATGAATTCCCTTAAGGAATTTCACCCCATTAAGGTTCAGGTTTACCTTCCTAAAAAAATTCAATCGATTAAAAAAGGTGTCAGTCGATTAAATGGGATTGAATCTTGTAGGGTTCCAACCTGTAAGAAAACTGGCCAAAACTGGACGATTTCAATCGATTGGACCTATAATAAGCTAACTGAAGTTGATGGCAGTCGACTGGCCTGGGTTGTTCAGTCGACTAGATATACAGTAAGGATAAACTTTTGTTTTCTTCGACGTGTGATGTTCAAGTGGGACTTTGATGACTCGGTCAAGGCTTGTAGGGTCCGATGTGATTGGGGAGCGATGTTTTGGATTTCTTTGATAGTGGTGCTTGTGTGGCTGGGTTGGGACGTTGGGTACACGCTATGATGTTGAGTGACTGGTAGACGATCGAAAGTGTGATCGAGTAGTAAGCCATGAATTAGGGCATTCAGAAGATCTAGGCGAAAGGTGACCCAGTAGTCATGCTTGATATGACTTCTACGTGGTTTTAACATTTGATACGAGTTCGATATTCAGTCATCAGGGTATCGACGAAACGTGCTTCAAGGTTAAGTATGATATGTCGCGACTCACACCCGAGGACCCAAGGCCTATAGCTACGGCTTAGGCATTGTTATTTTCCATTTAGACTACTATGGATCGCTACGGTTTTCATCCAGTGTGATAGTTGAAGAGAGAGGGGGATGCTCATCTATACTGGTAATCGCCATGAAGTGGCGATGACCACTTTGTTGAAAGTGTACGTGCAGTACTAAGGATCGTGTAATATGGTATATAAATGCGGAAACGGATAATAGTAGTAAAATAAAAATTAAAGTAAGCACACCAGGAATTTTTATACTAGTTCGAACTTCCCGTTCTACGTCCAGTCCCAGAATACCCTCTGGATTTAAACTAAACCCCTCACTTAACCCGGAGGAATAGGTATACGACACCTGAGCAGCCGAACAGGAATTTTTCCGCCTCAACAGCCGAAGAGGACTTCAACTTAATACAAAAAATTTGTTGATGAATGTGTTCTGAATAACACTGATTGTCTTTTGGTAGTACAACTTTCCTATAATCAAATCCTCAAGAGTATATATATGTGTGAAGATTTAGAAGGAAGATAATCACGTAGAATCGAAGTATATAAATTAATTCAAGGATTCTAGTGATATTGAATGAGAATGAATGCCTTTTATTTGCAGAGAATAATAGAGAATATATTTCAGAATTAAAACAAGAATTGGTTAAAGTAGAAGTGAATTGAACATGTTTATATAGTTGTAGAATAGTTACAATCTTTCATGAAGAGTTTCAATCAAAAGTTGTGTCCGTATCTCTTAGATTGAAGGACATTCCTCTTCATGAACAATCGCAACTCTTCATAAAACTAGTCGTTATGTTCTGGTCGGTTGACCGAAGAAACTGGCTGGTCAGCTGAGTTTCAAAACCGTACATAGAACAATGTATATCTGTGCATTTGACACAGAGTTGGTCGACCTAAGTTTCTGGTCGGTCGGCCGACCTGCTGTCAATTGCACAGTGTACACTTTTTATGTATAAATTAATGTTAAAGTAATTTGTGTGTGTGTGTGACTACTTGAGGAATGATTTTAACAATATTCTAGGACTCAATACAATAAAATATTCATACTAATCTCTGGATTGTAGTCTTGTCTCCTTTGTAGTGCACAATATATACTTATTCTCTTTTTGTCGCTTTCGTATATTATCGTCGTATGATCTCTAAAGCTTGTGTCATGAATCAAAACTCATGAATCAACATTCTCCCCTTTTTGATTGATGACAATACTTATGTGACGAAGTAGTCATATTATAATTCTCCCCCTGAATATATGGCGACTTTTCTGCAAAAACTTTGTTAGCTTTCATATATTTCTCCCCCTTTGTCATCGACAAAAAGGAATACTTACTAGATGTAATATGTAAAGGAAATATGGAACATTTAACATAAGTAAGAAAACATCGAGTTATAAATATCACATACTCAAAAAAATAGGAATATTAATGATGTTTTCGTACTACACAACATCTAACAATAGACATATTGTTCAAAAAATAATAATTGAAATTATGAAATATCAAGTTGTAAAACAATATGATCACTCCTCATCATCATCGGAATCCCAAAATTCTGGACGAATATTTTCTTCCGGAGGAACTGGTTCCTTACCACGTCTTTGAGTGTGAGGAACGTGATTTCTCGATGTACCGGAACTTGTGTTATCTGAAGTAGACCAAGAGAAATTTGGTGTCGGTCGTTTTCTGGGAGCAACATAAGAGGCACCGGCTTTGGAAGTACATGATAAGGCATCCCATAAATTCACGAAGAACCCCTTGATTTTCTTGAAACGACCATCAATCTTTCGTAGTCGGGCATCCAAGGCTAGTTGATTTTGAGCCAAAATATGAATGAGTGCCTCCGTACTAATTCCGGGAGTTGGTCGTTGAACTGAGGATTGGTGGGTTAGACGTTCCGTAGCATGAGTAGATGGTTGAGGTGTAGAATAACTACGGCATAGTTGTTCTCTTGGAGTAGCACTCCATTGCTCAAATCTTATAAATCTAGGTGGAGCATCAGGCAATTTCATTAGCTTTATGGTCCTTGAATAAAAAATACGGACTTTGGAGGTTTCGGATTCCGGAGCATTGATGACGAAGCTACTGATCAATCTCATTATGTATGCTCCATAATAAATATGGATCATCTTTCCTTGGTTAAAAGAGAGAAATTCATCCATAAGAAGTTGTGCCCAATTAACTCGTATTCTCCTACAAATAGCATACAATGCCTTAAAATTTTCGGGATATACTAGATGATATGAACCACCTTTAGGAACTAAAGATTTCATCATGAATCGATGAAGGAGTCGAGCTTCAGGTCTAAGTGATGATGTTAGTCTAAAATCCGTAGCATCATCTTCAAAAAATAAATGGCTTATCCGGTCATGACTAGATATATTACAATCTACATCGTGTAATGAGATACCACCCGGTCTAGCATCCAAAATGTGGTTAATTCGATCAATGGAAAGGAAAATTGAAGTGCCACAAACCGATGTCCAAATACAATTTTAATTGTTTCTCGGCGGATTGATAAGGTTAAGGTTTGCTAGAAATAACTTGACCATAATATGATTGATTTTCAAGTTATTTTTCCTATGGTCAAGGAATGTATCAAGTCCACTCTCAATAGCGTCATTTTCAATACCGTAGGAAGTGAAATCAGGGTAACTTACAAATGATTCTTCAAAGATTTTGGCATCTTGAAGTTGTATCCATCTTTGAAGTGCTACGTTATTGACAAGCCATGAGGCGATTTGAGTATCTACGGGAGTTGATGAAGATGAGCCACCGGTAGTCTTTGTTCTCTTCTTAGGAGCCATTGTTTTTGAGTAAAAGATTAAAATTTTGAGAAAATTTTAATGGGGGCTAGGGTAAAAACTGAAATTGGGAAAGTAAAAGTGAAGAGGTAGGTTGAAAAGGTGAATGGATGGGGTACTAAGCTGAACTGAAAAACAGCAGAATACACGTTCGGTCGACCGAAAAGATTGGGTCGGCTGACCGACTTGGTTATCTGAGAGTAGCTGAAACTTTCGGGATGGGTTCGGCTGACAGACTCAGGTCTTCGGTCGACCGAACCTGTTAGAAATGTACATTTGAAACTTTCGGGATGGGTTTGGCTGACCGACTCAGGTCTTCGGTCGACCGACCCTGTTAGAAATGCACATTTTTGTTGTTTTTTCAAAAAATTATAGAAATATAAATTGTATTATCATTGCACTATATTTGTACATTTTATTAAAAAACAACAACATTATATATATATATATATATAAATTTAGCCACCGTTCGTTAAAATCTACGTTCCCATGAGTTTGGAGACGGAACATCTTCTATAGGTGACCATTTTGGAGCTATTGGAGTATGAACAGGGTTTGAAGAGGATGAGGGTCTATAAGTAGGTTCAGCAACATCATCCTTCTTTGATGAACAAACTTTCATGGCAATCTTTTCAAGAAAACTTAAACGTCTTGCTGTGACTTTTTGTTCATAGTAGAGTTCCCGCTGCATATCCATATGTTGTTGTTGGTAGTGATGTATTTCATCAATTTTTTGTTTGGTTGATGGAGATATTACCATAGCATTCTTCCCTTTTTTCTTTTCAGGTGTATAGCCTGTATGGGAGTCTTCCCATGGTTTCCACCCATGTTGGGGGTCTTTATCCGGAGAAGAGAAATCAAGGATACGTTTAGGCATGGGAAAGGTAGGATAAGGGCCATTTTCAGGAATGCGGTCGGAACCATCATCGTCCGGAGATGTGTATGATAGATGGGAGTTTTCGGAATTATAGTAGTCATTGTTTGAAGACATTTTTCAAGTTTTGTTTTTAAATCTTTCTTAGTATATGTTTTGAAAGATAAGCATAGTATATATAAACATCTGTTTGCTGAAAAATTAGTGGATATGAACTAGTTTCAAATATAATCACAGAAGTTTAACAATAAAGCTGTTTGTAAATATATGATTTATAAGTTTAGAACTAAAAATAGTTTTTCTGAAAACAAAACAAATAAAACAAACTTTAAAGAAAACTGAGACAAGAAACACCCATAGCTCAAGTAGCTATAACACAACATCTAACAAGCAAGTCAGAGGTCATGAGTTCGAGTTCCACTTTGGTCAGAAATAAAACAATTTTTGTTTTTCTATATTTTTGCATATTTTTATTTATAAATCTTTTAAAGACATTATTCCTAAGTCACGTCTAATTTTTATAAAAATATTTTCATTTAGCGGTTTAGTATAAATGTCAGCAATTTGATTTTCAGTATTGATAAATTCTAAATTTATTAATCCTTTTTCCAAACAATCATGAAGAAAGTGATAACGAATATCAATGTGTTTTGTTCGTGAGTGATTGACCGGATTTTTAGAAAGATTTATTGCACTAGTATTATCACAATAAATTATAGATTTTTCAAGATGACAATTAAAATCCTGTAATGTTTGTTGCATCATGCATGTATACGACTTGTGCACATGCCAAAGCAGCAGATATATATTCTGCTTCGCACGTCAATAAAGAGACACAGTTTTGTTTCTTACCGAACCAAGAGACTAAGGAACGACCAATGAAATGACACGTTCCGCTCGTACTTTTTCGATCCGTCCGACTTCCTCCAAAATCAGCATCGCTATAGGAGACTAATTCGAAAGGACATTCTTTCGGATAGAATAGCCCGAATTCTTTGGTTTTAGTTAGATAACAAATAATACGTTTAACTGCTCGCATATGTGATTCTTTGGGATTTGCTTGAAATCGAGCACATAAACAAACACTCATCATAATATCGGGTCGACTCGCTGTCAAATATAGTAAAGATCCAATCATACTACGATATAGTTTCTGATCAACACTTTTGCCATCCTCATCTCTATCGAGATGAATCGTTGTGCTCATAGGAGTTGGCTTGGCAGAAGTGTTTTCCAGACCAAATCGTTTAATTAAATTATAACAATATTTTTCTTGATTAATAAAAATTCCATTTTCAATTTGTTTAATTTGTAATCCAAGAAAATATGACAATTCTCCCATATGGGACATTTCAAATTCATTTGTCATTATAGTCGAAAATTTCTGACATAGTTTTTCATTTGTCGAGCCAAAAATAATATCAACAACATATATTTGAATTATTAAAATATCTTGCTTAGTTTTCTTAGTAAAAAGCGTTTGATCTACTTTACCAATTTCAAAACCAGATTCTAATAAATAGCTTTTAAGACGATCATACCAAGCACGTGGTGCTTGTTTTAAACCGCATAACGCCTTTTTGAGTTTATAAACATGATCCGGAAATTTTTCATGATTAAAAATAGGTGGTTGTTCAACAAAAACATTTTCTTTTATGTATCCATTTAAAAATGCACTTTTAACATCCATTTGATAGAGTTTAAAATTATGAAAACATGCGAAAGCTAATAAGATTCGTATTGCTTCAAGTCGGGCGACTGGAGCAAATGTTTCTTCGTAGTCTATTCCCTCTTCTTGATTATATCCTTGTGCAACTAATCTAGCTTTATTCCTAGTTATATTTCCTAGTTCATCTGCTTTATTTTTAAAAACCCATTTAGTACCGATGACTGATTGATCACTAGGTCTAGGAACGAGTTCCCAAACTTCGTTTCGTTCGAATTGATTTAGTTCTTCTTGCATGGCAAGAATCCAGTAGTCATCAGTTGAGGCTTCTTTTATATTCTTAGGTTCTATGTTAGAGAGAAAAGCTACATGACCAACTTGATTTAATTGATGTCTGGTTTTAACGTTCGTATTTACTTCTCCAATTATGTTTTGTATAGGATGATCCCGTAAACTTCTAGGTGGAGATTTTATTATATTAGGAGTAATGTTTGTATTTTCATTAATTTCATGAATATCAAAATTTTCATTTGTATTACTATTTTCATTCTGAGTAGTTTCATCATCAGAATCGATAGTAATATTTGGATTTGTATTTTTAAAATTTTCATCAAATGAAACATGTAAACTTTCTTCAATAATTTGAGTTCTTTTATTATAAATTCGATAAGCTTTGCTTCGTTCCGAATATCCAACGAATACTCCTTCATCGGATTTTGGATTGAATTTGCCTAGTTGATCTTTAGTATTTAAAATAAAACATTTAGAGCCAAAAACTTTAAGATATGCAATATTTGGTTTTCTTCCATTTAGAAGTTCATATGGAGTATTCTTAGTTAACGGTCGAATAGAAACACGATTCAATACATAACAAGCAGTAGCTACAGCTTCTGCCCAAAAGTGTTTCGATAAAGTGGTTCCATTTAATAAAGTTCTTGCACATTCTTGTAATGTTCTATTTTTCCTTTCTACAACTCCATTTTGTTGTGATGTTCTAGGAAACGAAAAATTATGGTTAATAACTTTCTTGTTACAAAATTGTTCAAAAGCTTCATTTTCAAATTCTCCTCCATGATCACTTCTTATATTTTAATTTTCAAACTTTTAATATTTTGGATTCTTTTAACAAAAACTTTAAAATTATCAAAAGTATCACTTTTATTTTTCAAAAAGAAGATCCAAGTATACCTAGAAAAATCATCTACAATAACAAATACTATCTATTATGATTAATAGACTGCACTTGAGTTGGTCCAAAAAGATCCATGTGTAAAAGTTCAAGTGGTTATTTTGTAGATATTACTTTTTTTGATTTAAAAGAAGATTTTGTTAATTTTCCTAATTTACATACATCACAAAATATATTAGTTTTGAATTTTATATTGGGTAATCCTTTAACTAATTTGTTTTTAGCTAGTTTGTTGATAGTATTAAAATTGATGTGACAAAATCTTTTGTGCCAAAGACAAGAATCGTTTTCTTTAGCTACTAAACACAAATTTGAATCATTATTAACATTCATATTTAAGATATAAATATTTTTATCTCTTTTTCCTTCGAAAATAGTGTTTTATTTTTATCAAAATTGTTACATTTATTTTCTGAAAAAGTTATATTAAAACCTTTATCGCATAGCTGACTAATACTTGATAAATTGTGTTTTAAATTTTTAACTAATAAAACATCAGTAATGAGAGGTAAATTAGAGGTACCGTTACTACTGACATCGCCTTTGCCGATGATATATCCTTTTGAGTTATCTTCAAAGGTGACTGCTCCTCCATTTGAGTATATAATGTTTGACAACATTTCTTTGTTTCCAGTCATATGTTTTGAGCAACCACTATCTAAAATCCATTTTCCTCTCTTCTTATGTGGTACATGCAAAAAGTTTATAAAAAGTTGGTACCCAATCTTTTTAGGGTCCTAAGAGTTAGATCTTAGGAAGCCAAACCCATACGGGTTCAGAATTCCCTTTATAAACATAATTTTGTTATTATGAACAGTTTCCATAAACATTTTGATATGTTTATTCCTTATCAAAATATTATTTGTTTTTGGAATCCATATCTTGATGGTTTTAGTGTTTGGGTAAACTGTTTTCTTAATATCCTTCTTAATATTATTATTAATCCTACTTTTAGCAAAATTATTTTGTTTCTTAAATCCTAGTCCAGATTTATTATTAGAGGTTTGAGAATTTTTAAGTATTCTAGAAAGATTCTCTCTTCCTTTATTGAAATTAGATACATTTTTAGAAATATCATCAAATTTTATTTTAAGACTAGATTTTTCTAACTCTAAATCCTTAATCTTAGAGTTTAAACTATTATTTTCGAAAAGTAAAACATCATTTTTATTTTTCTGAATTTCTAGTTCTTCAGATATTGACGAAATTTGAGAAGATAAGTTAGAATTTGATTGTTGAGAAATTTCAAGTTCTTCTTCTAATATTTTCTTCTCATCTTTCAACATATCTACTTCTAAAATTGTCCTATCTAACTTTCTTTGCAACTCCTTATTTTTCTTTTTAAGTTGCTTTGCTAAATTTATTAATTCAGAATTAATTTCAATTAAATCTTCAAAAGTAAAATCACTTACATCGTCTGACGAAGCCATGAAGCACACATTTGCTTGTTCATTATCACTTTCACTCTCTAATGAGGATGATGAGTCAGTGTCGTCCCAAGTGACTGAAAAAGCTTTTCGTTTGGTTTTGTCCTTCTTGAAATTATTCTTTTTACGCTCTGGGCAATCCTTCTTCATGTGTCCTTTCTTATGACATTCATAACATTCCATTGCTAAAGATGATGGTTTGCTGTTATTGGAATTGTTGCTGAAATTATTTTTGTTTCCCTTGAATTTGTTTCTGGTTAAATTCAAAAACTTTTTGGAATTTTTAGCGATCATTGCCATATCTTCATTATCTGAGTCGGAATCATCTTTTTCTGCTTGAAATTCTACATTTTTCATTTCTTGTGCTCCATTTCTTTTTGCCTACAAATTTACTCCGTAGGACATTAAATTACCTATCAATTCTTCTGGTTTTAATGTTGATAAATCAGTTGCTTCTTCAATAGCTAGGACTTTTCGTTCCCACTCATCCGTTAAAGAATTTAAGATTTTTGTAACAACATCAAAATCAATAAACTTTTGTTCTAATGATAGTAAAGCATGATAAATATCCTGGAATCTAGAGTACATGTCATTTATAGATTCATTTGGACTCATTTTGAAATTTTCAAATTGATTTTTCAACATAGAGATTTTGCTTAATTTAACTTTGTTCGTTCCTTCATGCGACACCTTAAGAGTTCTCCAAATTTCATAACCGGAAGTGCATATGCTAACTCTATTGAATTCATTTCTATCTAATGCACAAAATAAAATATTCATAGCCTTTGCATTTGAAGTAGCATCTAGTTTTTGTGTGTTACTCCAAGTTGAGTATTCTTCAGTAGGAGTCGTGTACTCTCTTTGTATAATATTCCAGATATCAAATCCACTAGATTGCATATAGATTCTCATTCTAGTTGACCAATAATTATAATTTATACCATTAAAAAGTGGAGGTCGTGAAGTCGATTGACCTTCTGTGAAACTAGAATTAGTGTTAGTGCTAACATCGTTAGTTTGTGTGGTTGCCATATTACTTAGAAATAAATATCAAATAACTTTATGACGGTTATAGGATAACCTTGCTCTGATACCAAATGAAAGTGTACGTGCAGTACTAAGGATCGTGTAATATGGTATATAAATGCGGAAACTGATAATAGTAATAAAATAAAAATTAAAGTAAGCACACCAAGAATTTTTATACTGGTTCGAACTTCCCGTTCTACGTCCAGTCCCAGAATACCCTTTGGATTTAAACTAAACCCCTCACTTAACCCGGAGGAATGGGTATACGACACCTGAGCAGCCGAACAGGAATTTTTCCGCCTCAACAGCCGAAGAGGACTTCAACTTAATACAAAAAACTTGTTGACGAATGTGTTCTGAATAACACTGATTGTCTTTTGGTAGTACAACTTTCCTATAATCAAATCCTCAAGAGTATATATGTGTGTGAAGATTTAGAAGGAAGATAATTACGTAGAATCGAAGTATATAAATTAATTCAAGGATTCTAGTGATATTGAATGAGAATGAATGCTTTTTATTTGCAGAATAATAGAGAATAGATTTCAGAATTAAAACAAGAATTGGTTAAAGTAGAAGTGAATTGAATATGTTTATATAGTTGTAGAATAGTTACAATCTTTCATGAAGAGTTTCAATCAAAAGTTGTGTCCGTATCTCTTGGATTGAAGGACATTCCTCTTCATGAACAATCGCAACTCTTCAGAAAACTAGCCGTTATGTTCAGGTCGGTTGACCGAAGAAACTGGCCGGTCAGCCGAGTTTCAAAACCATACATAGAAAAATGTATATCTGTGCATTTTACACAGAGTCGGTCGACCTAAGTTTCTGGTCGGTCGGCCGACCTGCTGTCAATTGCACAGTGTAGACTTTTTATGTATAAATTAATGTTAAAGTAATTTGTGTGTGTGTGACTACTTGAGGAATGATTTTAACAATATTCTAAGACTCAATACAATAAAATATTCATACTAATCTCTGGATTGTAGTCTTGTCTCCTTTGTAGTGCACAATATATACTTATTCTCTTTTTGTCGCTTTCGTATATTATCGTCGTATGATCTTTGAAGCTTGTGTCATGAATCAAAACTCATGAATCAACTTTTTTTTTCTCCAACTTATGGTAATTCAATGGAAAGACATGGACTCGTTACTATCAATTTCATATACATAAGTGGGTACGATATGGCATTACCTTAGAGTCCTAATTAGAGTACGACATAATGTTACTTAAATGTTTGGTTATGGGTATGATACGATGTTACCTTGGAGCTCCAACTCATCGCTTATGCGCATGGGTTTACGTGTGACTTTATATGTGGTTCGATGGTAGAATTAGCACTATTATTTGTTGTGCTAACTTGTTTGATGCAAGGGAAGAGCAGGACTAGGTACAATATGGCATTACTCTTGCTCACTTATTTTATGTATATTTGGCTTACATATGGGTTATATTCCAAAGTACTACTTAGTACATTTTCATATTATTAGTGTATCGAATATCATGTTTAGCAGTGATGTTTCCCTTTCACTAGAATTAATATCCGACCCTCACCATGTTTCCTTTTTATTTATATTCGAGTAGGTATGGACTTGATTTGGGGAATATTGCTAGTTGGAGCAGTTTATGAAGATATGGCTTTATATTGTTATGATTATCTATCCAATATTTTTGTATATAGACATGTTAGACTTTATATTGTATATGAGATATGTTATGTTGGGATGCTATATCATTTGAATTCCGTACGTTCGAAGTGTTATGTATTATGATGATAGACTCTTTTTTCTCGATATTATTGTGAATTTACAGTCTTATTCATATATATACACATGTTGGTATTATACTTTATCATTCTGCTGTGAGTTTTGTGTGAACCTATGATAGATGCTCTATTTTGTTTTCTTTTACCACCCTTAAAAGTCACTAATTGTGGCACATGAGAATCTAGGTGCTGTTGTGCATGGACTTTTGGGCATTGCCAATGGCGGATCTTTACATTAATAAACAATTAAAATGGTAATGTTATGTCTGTTATTGTTGTCCTTCCCTGAACATGAACAACCAGATCTTTGTCAATTTTGTACTAGTGGCATGGGTGTTGTTTATTAGCTATACAATGTGGAATTAATATTTTTCGTAAATTACTCATATTGTCAAATCACTGAACAGTTTAAATGGTCATGTTGTCTACTATTATTTTTCTTCATTGAACGAGCATGGCTGGATATTTATCAATTTGGGCCGGTACATTAAACGGTCATAAATCATCTTGTTCACTTATAAAAGGTTATTTTGAACCTAACATTAAGTACTAAGCAAAGTATATAAAATTAATCATTACTAAAATGTAGCATTACTTAGTCAGCAGCAAAATTGTTTGTACTGGTGAAATCTTACATTAAGGAAGACTGTAGGCATAATTTGATGTTGGGTAGAGGTATGTATGTTAGCTATGAAAGTTATTGGAACTTAGTGAATGAGGTATACAACAATCATCTAGATTGTACAATTAGACATACATCTTTGAAAACCAAAAGGGCCTACGATGATTTACTACGGCTTGTGATAGGTATTGCAACATAATTGAAGAAGTTGAAGATGAAAACTTGTTTTAGGAAAATCACTCAATTTTCGATGCACGTTACTTATAGGAATATCAAACTGAATTCATTGGGCATGAGGCATTTTAGATATCTACGACCTCTAGATATCTAAAAGATAAAATCACTCAACTAAAAGATATCTATAGCTCGAGGCGGGAATTGTTCATCTATTCATAGTTCAAATCCATGTAAAGTAGGCAGTGGAAGTATCAGTGACCAAAATCATTACCATTTCAAATGATTATTATCGGTGATTCATAACCATATAAGCACATAATATTTGGAGATTGTACCTCATCGAACTCCCCCATGGTTTACTTGAGGTTTTGCCAGGTGTAACTCATGTCCGGAATGGTTAGGTAGTTGATGTTGTTGTTCGATTCTCAAAAGCTGCATCTTCAATTCGAGCTCTCATTCTCTAACCTCATAATGTCTTTCTTCCATTTTAATACACCAGGTAGTTGGAGTTCTAGTGGAAAGGGATTAGGATTTGTCGGTCTATACAAATTGCTAGTACATGTGTACAAATCTAGAAAAGAAATAGGCATTTGAAGAGTGAGTAACTTCTAACTTGCATAATGAACTATAACCCTTGAATATTCAATTCTATTTATAATGTTGACTATTTGTCCAAATTACCGAAAGAAGTAAACTGGAAAATATTTAGAAAAAAATTTATGCATCATCCCATGCGACAGGAGTGCAAAGTTAGAATCTTTTCAACGAATGTTCATATCATTCATTGAACACGGCAGCAACCCTCCTACGTCACAATAGTATAAAGTCGGAATATTTCTAATAAACGACTGTGTCATTCTCTGAACAAGGTTGCAACCTTCCCATGTGACAATAGTGTAAATTCAGAATCTTTTTCAATATCATTCTCTGAACAGGGCAACATCCTTCCATGTAACAATAATGTAAAGTCAGAATCTTTTCAATGAACAATTGTATCATTCTCTGAACATGAACGCAGCCTTCCCACATGACAATAGTTAAAGTCATATTTTTTTTAGTAAACGATCACATCAGTCTGTAAACAATACAACACCCTAGCTTGTGACTACAGTGTAAAGTCATAATGTTAATAGTGAATCATATCTAACCTTGCTAGTTTTGTCACATCATTCAATGTAGTGTGATGTCTCATAAAGGTAATGAGAAAATGATATTGCATGTAGAAAAATATATTTCATATCTATATTTGGCCATTATGCTTTATAAATACGAGTTTGTTTTTATCTAAATTGCACCAAAATCTCATTCACTTTAATTTCACACAACAATGTTAGCAACATAATGTCTAACACTAATCTAGTAACATTCCACTATATGGTGGTTCTATCAGTGCTTCGACCCACAAGTTCAAAGTAGAAGAATTCGCTGTGAATGTACAATGGTAAAGTCATACTGATATTAGAATCATGTAATAATGCTTGCTATAGACACTTTGCATGTAGAGATACTTGGAATGGATATGGATATTTTCTATGGATAGTGTTAGTCCATAGGATAGTGGTTTTGATGACAACAACTATAGAAGTGTTATAAAATATATATGTGCAGGAAATCTATATGCAGGTATCAACAAAAGAAGACTGTACAGTAAAGAAAACAAAATTGATGAAGACAAAGATCAAGAGTTCAAGATTGAAGACTCATGAGATTCAAGATATTCAAGAGTTCAAGACAAATAATATAGTTAGGTTAGATATTTGTTAAAACTCCTTGAAAGCACTATCATTCTTTTTTATCCAATTTACTCGTGGAATGGAATCCACTTCGTTCTTGTTAAAGGGATGGAACCCTAGTGAGATGGAACTCACGAAATATCTAGTGGAACGGATAGTAGCTCTATTTTGTTATCCACTAATTTTGATTCAAAATGATTTTCAAAATTATCTCTTGTTTTATAAAATGATTTTCAAATATTCCTTTTCAAAAGAAAAACCTTCGTTCACATTTCCAAAAATGTTTTAGCCTCAAAATCATATTTATCATTTTGTTATATTTTGATTTCAAAATTGTCCTTGATATTTTAGCCTCAAAATCTATTTTAATATTATATTTACTTTAGTTTATTTACTTTGATTTTAAATATATTTTAGTATATATACATATATACATTCATAAGTATTTCTACTTCTAAATACCTTCTACAAATACATAGAGTCCATTTGAATAAAGTTGCATATGTTTTAAATCATCATTTTCAAAGTAAAGCAAATCGTCACTTTTTACTAGACCATGTCGACATCCTATTTACCTGTCATGTCGACATACTTCCCGTTACAGCAAAGGTTGTTTTCAAAAGAAGTGTCTATTCGTTTAAACCTCTTCGAATGGACACATCCATTCATTCTCTATAAATAGAGACTGTTATGGACGTTTTCAAAAAACTACTTCTTCATTTTTTCTCTCCTCTTTACTCTCTTATCTTATTTTCTAATCATCCTATCCATATTCTGCCGAAATCTTAAGTGAATCAAACCAGAATATCTCTAGTTTGATTCTCTGTCACTCTCTTCAAAGAATCTCAGTGCTTATCAGAGTTATAGATACATTTGTACTCAAAGAAACTTGTGTGGGATTATAAAGGTGTGATCGTGTCCTTGGAAATCGATCGGGTGAACTTGTGTCCTGCGAATCAAGTGGTTCTACCCAGAGACCTAAGAATCTGGAGGGTGTACCTCGTTGCCTTGGAATCGAGGGATTGTAATCTAGATTATTGTTGAATAGAAAGCCGTACGGGTTGTGCGGAACTGGATGTAGGGTAACACCGAACCAGTATAAAATTCCTGGTGTGTTCTTTCTTTTACTTGCTTTTTATTTATATTTGCATTTGTTTGTGATTCTGTGATTTGATCTGTGATTGTGTATTTGCATTAAGTTAGTTAATTCAATTTAAATCAAAGAAGTTTTAAAGAAATTCTTAAAACACTATTCACCCCCCCTCTAGTGTTAAATAGCCTTAAGATCATCTTCCGCGTCCCTTTCATTTGGTATCAGAGCAAGTTTTTCAAAGTATTCATAATCTGATTTTTGAAAAGTTCATGGCTAAGTTTGAAATGTTTCCTAAAAATATTTCTTCAATGATCAAATCATTGTGGTCTCATAAATTGATGCATGATAGTTATATAGAATCAGGTAATCTACAAAAGTTGCTCACTATGCAGGAATCTTGCTTCATGGCGACAAATGAATCTATTCACAATGGACAAGCTGTGCAAATAAGGAAAAACAAGTGGATACTTGATAGTGGATGTTCAAGACATATGACAGGAAATCCAGAGATACTCAATGACATTATTTACAAGGATGGAGGATTGGTTAATTTTGGGGATAATTCAAAAGGTTATGTGGTTGGCATCGGCAATGTAGGTAATTCTGAAACTCCTACTATTTCAAATGTTTTGTTAGTTAAAAATCTACAACATAATCTACTTAGTATTAGTCAGTTATGTGATAAAGGATATAGGATTAAATTTGAAAAAGACAAGTGTCACATCGAAGATAATAAATCTAATATTATCTTTGAGGGAGTTAGGAAAAAGAATATCTATATTCTTAGTATAAAAATTTCAAATGATAATCTATGTCTTTTGGCCAATACAAGTGACCCTTGGACTTGGCATAAGAGATTTGGACATTTGAATTTTAAACTCTTATCTAGACTATCCAAACTTGATCTAGTAAGAGGCCTCCCTAAGATGCAATTTAAAGTAGATAGTATATGTGATGCATGTCAATTAGGAAAACTTAGAAAAAGTTCCTTTAAACTTAAAGATATGATTTCTACTTCAAAACCTCTTGAGTTACTTCACCTAGATTTATTTGGTCCATCTCAGATTCAATCAATCAACCATAGTAAATATGTCTTTGTAATTGTGGATGATTATTCCAGATATACATGGACAATCTTTCTAAAACATAAAAGTGATACTTTTGATTATTTTAAAAGTTTTTCAAAAAGAGTTCAAAACCAACTTTCTTCCAAGATCATCACTATTCGTAGTGATCACGGTGGTGAATTTGAAAATGAGAAGTTTGAGGAATTCTGTAATCAGAAGGGAATTACTCACAATTTTTCATTTCCAAGAACTCCACAACAAAACGGAGTAGTTGAGCGTAAGAATAGGACAATTCAAGAGTGTGCTAGAACTCTACTTTCTGATAGTAAATTACCAAAACATTTTTGGGCTGAAGCAGTTGCAACAGCCTGTTATATTTTGAATAGGATTCTAATTAGACCTCTAACCAATAAAACACCTTATGAACTTCTTTTCAATAAGAAACCTAAGGTATCTTATTTCAGAATTTTTGGAAGTAAATGTTTTATCTTAAATACAAAAGATAATTTAGATAAGTTTGATCCTAAATCCGACAAAGGAATCTTTATCGGATATTCTAACAGGAGTAAATCTTATAGAGTTTTTAATCTAAGAACAAACACTATTGAAGAAACTTTACATGTTTCCTTTGATGAAAATTTCAAAGAAGTTGATCAGACTAATGATGAGGATGACTTAGTTATTTCTAATCATGAATCTGTAGATGCTACAAATGAAACTTTTCATCCAAATAAAAAGATTAGGCTTTTAAAAGATCACCCTGTAGAAAATATTCTAGGAGATATGCAATCTGTTGTTAAAACTAGGAATCAATTAAACAGTATGAGTCATGTTGCTTTTATATCCTCAATAGAACCTAAAAATCCAAAGGAAGCATCAACTGATGATTCATGGATTCTTGCTATGCAAGAAGAATTGAATCAATTCACCAGAAATGATGCTTGGGAACTTGTTCCTAGACCTGAGGATAAATCCATTATAGGCACTAAATGGGTATATAAAAATAAATTAAATGAATTAGGTGAGGTCGTTAGAAATAAGGCTCGACTCGTTGCACAAGGTTATTGTCAAGAAGAAGGTATAGATTATGACGAAACCTTTGCACCCGTAGCAAGATTAGAAGCTATTAGAATTCCGCTTGCTTTCGCTAATTTCAATAATTTCAAACTTTTTCAAATGGATGTCAAGAGTGCCTTTCTAAATGGTTTTGTAAAAGAGGAAGTTTATGTTGAACAACCTCCACTCTTTGAAGATACAAAATTTCCAAATCATGTTTTTAAATTAAAGAAAGCCCTGTATGGTCTAAAACAAGCTCCTAGAGCTTGGTATGATAGACTTAGGTCTTATATTTTGCAATCTAATTTTGAAATAGGTAAAGTAGATAACACACTTTTTATTAAAAGAAACAAAAATGATATTCAACTTGTACAAGTGTACGTAGATGATATTATTTTTAGATCAACCAATTCTGACATGAACAAAGAATTTTCTGACATTATGACAAAAGAGTTTGAGATGAGTCATATGGGTGAACTTAACTTTTTCCTAGGATTACAAATCAAACAATTAGATAATGGTATCTTTATCAGTCAAGAGAAGTATGCGAGAGAGTTAGTTAGTAAGTTTGGCTTGACCAATGTGAGTGGAAAACCAACTCCCATGGCAACCAATATAGCGTTAAGTAAGGATGATCTATCCAAAGACGTAGATCAAACCTTGTATAGAGGAATGATTGGATCACTTCTCTATATAACTGCTAGTAGACCAGATATCATGAACAGTGTCTGTCTCTGTGCAAGATATCAATCTCAACCCAAGGAAACTCATCTAAAAGCTGTGAAACGTATCAATCGATATGTTAAACACACCTTTGATTATGGATTGTTCTACCCTAAGAATGATTCATTTGAATTAGTTTCCTACTGTGATGCTGACTATGCTGGGTGTAAGTCAGACCGAAAGAGTACAAGTGGAACTTGTCACTTTCTAGGTCATTCCTTAATTTCCTGGTTCAGTAAAAAGCAGAATACTGTTTCCCTATCAACAACTTAAGCAGAGTATGTTTCTGCTGCTTTAGCTTGTTCTCAAGTTTTGTATATGCAACAAACCTTGAATGATTTTCGTATATCTATCACGAAATCTCCAATTTTCTGTGATAACACTAGTGCCATTAGTTTGTCCAAAAACCCAACTCTCCATGCCCGAACTAAACATATTGACATTAGACACCATTTTCTAAAAGATAACGTAAATAAAGAGAAAATTTCTCTTGATTTCGTTAATTCTGAAAATCAAATAGCTGATATTTTAACCAAACCTTTAGGAGAACCTGTCTTCACCAAGTTAAGAAGAGAATTAGGTATATGTTCTCTTTCTGAAATATAGTATATAGTATAGTAGTATACATAGGGTATATATGAATGTTTTCTTAACCATAGCATTTTGCAACACCATGTTGACATGGTATTCATGCGTCATGTCGACATGCAACGGTAAAAATGACAGTTCGTTTTTTCCCTCTAATTTTTGAATGGGTGGTTATTTAACTCACCCATTCCGAGTTTCTCTTCCCTCCAATTATTATTTCTTCATTCTACTTTCTAGAAACATCAAATCCATGGCTTCCACATCCAATCCTAATCAAATATCACCGGTTTCTTTCCCTTCTCCTTCACAAGGCCCTTTCCAAAACTCCATACTCGCTCGTGTCATCAAAATAGAGGAGAAAGTTAATGACTCGCTGCAGATGTTAACTGAAATGCAAGTTCAACAATTGAGAATGGCAAGAGAGCAAGAGAAACAAGGGAAAATTTTGAGGAATCTTCAAAAATTCCTTATGGATAATCATGCCAATCCAATTGTAATTGAAGATTCTTCTAACATAGAAGCAAATGAAGAAGGAGAAGAAGACGAAGACGAAGAAGAAGAGGAAGAACCAATGGAGGAAGAAACTGATGATGAAGTAGTATGTGTAGGGGAAGTTTGTTTTGATGCTTATGGGAACATTGTGGAACAACATGGAAACTTCTGTTTCCATTACCCAAATTGTCCTGTCCACAAGTCTCCCATCATCAAAAACAACCGTTGAGTTGTTTATTTTCTTGTTTTAGTTATTTATGTGTTTATAAGTTTAAATAGTCATGTATATAGTAATATTGAAATGAATAAAATAATCTGTGGTTACACTTATTATTCTTATTCTTATATTGCTCATATATAACATTCTAAGTATACGATGTTTAGTGCACTGTTATATCTAGTTTCAGTATTATTAATGATAACACTATCATTAATATCATAGATTTAGGGGGAGTTAGTGTCATTTTTTTGTTGATGACAAAGGGGGAGAAGTATAAAATAGGTTAGTTAGGCATAGATTAAGGGGGAGTTATTAGATTTAGGGGGAGTTATAAGGAGAATATAAATATTTTATAAACAAAGGTTGTCATCATCAAAAGGGGGAGAATGTTAGTCCATAGGATAGTGGTTTTGATGACAACAACTATAGAAGTGTTATAAAATATATATGTGCAGGAAATCTATATGCAGGTACCAACAAAAGAAGACTGTACAGTAAAGAAAAAAAAATTGATGAAGACAAAGATCAAGAGTTCAAGATTGAAGACTCATGAGATTCAAGATATTCAAGAGTTCAAGACAAATAATATAGTTAGGTTAGATATTTGTTAAAACTCCTTGAAAGCACTATCATTCTTTTTTATCCAATTTACTCGTGGAATGGAATGCACTTCGTTCTTGTTAAAGGGATGGAACCCTAGTGAGATGGAACTCACGAAATATCTAGTGGAACGGATAGTAGCCCTATTTTGTTATCCACTAATTTTGATTCAAAATGATTTTCAAAATTATCCCTTGTTTTATAAAATGATTTTCAAATATTCCTTTTCAAAAGAAAAACCTTCGTTCACATTTCCAAAAATGTTTTAGCCTCAAAATCATATTTATCATTTTGTTATATTTTGATTTCAAAATTGTCCTTGATATTTTAGCCTCAAAATCTATTTTAATATTATATTTACTTTAGTTTATTTACTTTGATTTTAAATATATTTTAGTATATATACATATATACATTCATAAGTATTTCTACTTCTAAATACCTTCTACAAATACATAGAGTCCATTTGAATAAAGTTGCATATGTTTTAAATCATCATTTTCAAAGTAAAGCAAATCATCACTTTTTACTAGACCATGTCGACATCCTATTTACCTGTCATGTCGACATACTTCCCATTACAGCAAAGGTTGTTTTCAAAAGAAGTGTCTATTCGTTTAAACCTCTTCGAATGGAAACATCCATTCATTCTCTATAAATAGAGACTGTTATGGACGTTTTCAAAAAACTACTTCTTCATTTTTTCTCTCCTCTTTACTCTCTTATCTTATTTTCTAATCATCCTATCCATATTCTGCCGAAATCTTAAGTGAATCAAACCAGAATATCTCTAGTTTGATTCTCTGCCACTCTCTTCAAAGAATCTCAGTGCTTATCAGAGTTATAGATACATTTGTACTCAAAGAAACTTGTGTGGGATTATAAAGGTGTGATCGTGTCCTTGGAAATCGATCGGGTGAACTTGTGTCCTGTGAATCAAGTGGTTCTACCCAGAGACCTGAGAATCTGGAGGGTGTACCTCGTTGCCTTGGAATCGAGGGATTGTAATCTAGATTATTGTTGAATAGAAAGCCGTACGGGTTGTGCGGGACTGGATGTAGGGTAACACCGAACCAGTATAAAATTCCTGGTGTGTTCTTTCTTTTACTTGCTTTTTATTTATATTTGCATTTGTTTGTGATTCTTTGATTTGATCTGTGATTGTGTATTTGCATTAAGTTAGTTAATTCAATTTAAATCAAAGAAGTTTTAAAGAAATTCTTAAAACACTATTCACCCCCCCTCTAGTGTTAAATAGCCTTAAGATCATCTTCCGCGTCCCTTTCAGATAGGTCCCCAACTTCGCCGACTTGAGAAAGATTATGTGTTTGAAATGCAAATGAGAATGAGAATGGAACTATTGCTTAACAAACGTAATTAAGAACCCCAATCACTTTGTACATGGGTTATAATACTATGTATCTTAGGTTAATATAATCCTCATTTGTGTGTTTACTAATATGTAACTTAGGTAACCATCATCCTTATCTTTGTATTTACCAATATCTATCTTACATAACTATTGCCCTTGTTAGGATGATTAGTATGTGCTTTTATTTCTAATTTCAATTATTAAATGTTTTCATTAATGCTTTTGTGCATTTTTTTATTAGATGTGTCAACAAACCATAATAAATGTTGATTCTTACAATAACTATCTAGCATATACTAACAAAAGTTCCATAACTCGTACAAAATACAACTAATAAATAAAAACTCAAGAATCATATCCTCATTATTAAAATATCACCTACAAAATGATGGTGGTGATCAGTTGGTTCTTTATGAAAATCCATATGGGCCTCATGATCTCTTATCTCCTTAACTCTCTCCATGTACTGTGCAAACGTGTTTGTTTCTTTAAAATGTGGAGTCTGAAATCCACGTGCTAGTTCTGAGTATTACGCAACTGAAGTCTATACCCTCCCTCTCTTCTGCAATCGATGTTATGGAGTATTATATGGTAATACATTAATTTCGATATCAATACAATATCATGGTAATACTTCTTTTCTAGAATTTGAAACCTACCTTGTAGTACTCCAAAATCACCCTTGACGTCTTTCCTTAAACTGGCTTGTTGTTGTAGAGAATTTACATTCCTTCTCGTTATATGGCTTTTCGAAATCTTTTACAAATGTTTTCCAGGATGGATATTTCTCATTAACAAGGTAGTATCCGATTTTGTGCTATTTATCGCCTACCTTGAAATTACAAGTTGGTGCAGTATCGTTAAATAAAGAGCTAAACAAATACTATTGAAACAAAATGTTAATGTCATTCAAAGAGCCTGGTATACCAAAAAAGCATGCCAAATATATAAATCGAAGAATGCCACCGCTTCTGAAACCATGATTGCCTTGTGGTAATGACCAGTGTATGGTCCTTGCGTAACAGCTGGACAATTTTTGCAGTGCCAATGCATACAATCTAAGCTACTCAACATACCTAGAAACCCACATTGTTCACTCATATCCAATAGACGATGGATATCATTATGATTTGGTGCTCTAAGATACTGCTCGCCAAACTCCAACACCACTGTTTTACAGATTTCTTTCAAGCACTCATTTTCTGTAGAATCTCCAACTCGGATGTGCTCATCTTTCCTATCAAAGCTTTCTTCATATGCTAATATCCATAAGGCACTTTTCATTCTGTGATATGGTGATAGACTTGGTTGTTTGCATGTATTATATCTTTGTGTGAAGCGAATGTTTTTCCTCATATTTGCCTTTAAAGTAAAATGTCATTATTCGATCATGGCCTGATTTATAATTTCTTTTTTTCCTTATTGTCTTTATGACTTAAAACATTCCTACCTTGTTTTGATGCATCCTCCTGCTCTTTTAATACAATATGCTCTAGCTTTAGATGCTATTATTTGATGTTAACGATCATAGCGTACATGATTGTAAACTAGAAGAAGAAGACGAGGAAGAAGAGAAGTTAAATAACCTTTTCATCGAATTCATGATTTCAATAGATTTGTATATTGAATAATAAATATGACATCTATGTATAAGAGCAACTCCAACAGATTTAGAATTCTCGAATCTGCACCCAGAAAGAACTCCAACAGAGCACGAGAATCCCCGAAGGTGCAGAAAGTTGGGGCTTTGGCTCGGGAAAATGTAATTGGGTGAGGCGCCTGTTTAACAGACGCCTGGTATTCAGGCACCTGTTGAACAGGCGCCTGTGGCATCCAGGCGCCTGTTTAACAGGCACCTACTCAGCCCCAACGGTCGCCTTCCAACGGCCATTTTTCCCTTTCAAATATAGCTCTCCCCTCTTCTTCCATTCACAACCAATTTCCTTCCTCCATTACAATTTTTTACTGCCACTAATCTCAACTGAAAATGTACTCCGATTTCGACGTCGATGCTGCAAGGTCCAGTTTTGAAGAATACGACTTACAAGACGTTACGATTCCGATTGGGGAAGAAGTAACTAATGCAAGTTGGAGCGCTACGGAAGACTACGATCTTTGCTACATTTAATGTGCACTCTCAGTCGATCCTATTCGAGGGACCGATCAAAGTGGTGAGTCTTTTTGGGGCAAAATTACTAATTGCTACAATCAGAAGAACATCGATCGGAAAAGAATGCTATCTTCAGTCAAAGGTCATTATGGAAAAATAAATCGTCAACGCAAACGTTCGATTCTCAAATGTTCAAGCTAAAGCAAACGAATCCTAGTGGATTTGGAAATGAAATGCATTTAGTAAGCTTTAATATAATTTCATTGTTCTATTTTTTATCATAGTTCTCTAAGTATACTAGTTATTTTTTTAACAGAGAATGGCCGCAAACAAGTTGTTCAAACAAATCTATAAACCTGATAGTAAACAAGCACCACATTTTTATCAGTTCATGCATGTTTATGACATGTTGGTCGAGCACGTTAAATGAAAATCATCGCTTCAGAAAACCGTTCAACAAGTTCAATCTAACAGTGGTCGGGGTAAAACGCCTAGAGTTGGGGAAAGCTCTAGTCCTAGGGAATCGCAAGGAAGCTACGATTTAGGATCAGAAGAAGGCCCAACCCCAACCAAAGATCATTTTGTTAGGCCACAGGGAGCAAAAGCGTCCAAAAAGAAGCAGACTGCTGCAGCAGATCAAGTAGAAATTAAAAAACTCCTGCTTGAATCTGAAGATAGATTTAACCGGGCAATGGACACTCGAGCAATGCAACACCAAGAAAAGTTATCAAGAATGGATCAACTTCTTGCTGGAAACCGGCAAAGAGATGAAGATGCAATAATGTTCATGGATACGTCACACATGTCTGCAGAACAACTGCAGTATACGGAGCAAGGAAGGAGAGAAATTATGAGGCGTAGACTTGAAGAGGGTCATTAAATGAATTACCGTTTTTACAACCTTTGTATCTTTTAATTACCGTTATTTGTATTGTGTTCTAAATGCAAGCAATTATTAATTTAAGTATTTTCATTGAAATTGCATTACATTGAAAAAAGATTATAACAACATTAGGTTAATTATACATAAACAGATTACAATAACAATAATAAGTAACAACAACATAAACAACAGTAGGAAAAGTAAGAACAGAAATATAGTTTCACTGATTTCCAGAAAACCTCCAAAAATGATCTATGAGATCGTTTTGCAGTCTTCGATGAAGTTGAACACTACGGTATGACATTTGGCTTTCTACATGAAACTTGAGTTCTAGTGCGCTTCCAATCATATCGTTGCGCCAAACATGCGGTGGTGTAGGAGCACCCTCGTAAAAGTAATCTTCCTCCATGTCTCTTTCATCCTCTATAATCATATTATGTAAAATAATACAAGTGTATATTAATTTGGTCATTTTAACTGGTGACCAAAGTCTGCATGGATTACTGACTATGGAAAATCTAGACTGAAGAACCCCAAATGCTCTTTCAACATCCTTCCTCTGGCCTTCTTGCATCGCCGCAAACTTTGATTGTTTATTGTTTTGTGGGTTAGGAATTGTCTTGACAATGGTACTCCATTTAGGATATATACCATCACCAAGATAATATCCATGATCGTACGTGTTACCTCCTAAAGTAACGATACAAGGAGTTGATATACCGTTTGCTAAATCATTGAACAATGTAGATCGTTCGACTACGTTAAGATCATTGTTCGAACCCGGCATTCCAAAAAATTCATGCCATATCCATAAGTCATACGACGCTACGACTTCAAGAATAATAGAGGACCTACGAGACTTACCCTGATAAGCTCCAGCATACGCCTTTGGACAATTCTTTCACTCCTAATGCATGTAGTCTATACTGCCTAACATTCCAGGCTAACCTCTACTACCATGCATATTTAATAACTTTACTATATCCGCCTCGTTTGGTCTGCGTAAGTATTGATCACCGTAAATGTCCACGATAACTCGACAGAAATGCTCCAAACACTCTAATACCGTGCTTTCCGCCACTTTCAAATTTTCATCAAGCGTGTCCGCCGGTCCTGCATATGCAAGCATTCTGAGTGCAGCTGTCATTTTTTGAATTCCAGTCAATCCCATTGTACGAGATGCAT
Source organism: Allium fistulosum (assembly GCA_030737815.1). Lineage (NCBI taxonomy): Eukaryota > Viridiplantae > Streptophyta > Magnoliopsida > Asparagales > Amaryllidaceae > Allium > Allium fistulosum. The sequence goes on along the minus strand of CM060905.1, from coordinate 860,844,273 downwards.
TGGGTTTGATGATAAAATATTTGTCATGCTGCTTGATACAGTTTAGGATTCTAAGAAATAGAGGACGCCGCATGCGGAATCTTCTTCTAAAATCAGCATCTGTGTAAGTAGGATTTGGAACAAAGTAGTCTTCCATCAGTCTGTCGTTGTGCCATGAATGTTTACGATTTTTATACCGACGACCAACAACTGATCCACCATGTTGCCTGCTCGATTGACCAACCTGTAGTGCAGCCATACTTATTAGTTTCTTTTCGCGACGAAAATGATCTTCCATCATTTCATCAAATTCTTCGTCGCTATCATCAAAAAAAATATAATCTTCTACCACCATTTGTTACATTCGAAATTGTATGAAATAAGAATGAGCAATAATACTTCTCAGCATCTAAAAAGCTTTTTATAGCTTAAATCACATGTTGGCTTTCATAAAAAAACAAACAATCACTTGCGGGTAGCATTAATTAAATTCAACCACCATCTATAAAGTAGATTTCATTTATGTCACGGCTGCAGTGTCTCGTCACATCTAAACACTATTGACTGTTGATGTAGTGTCTCGTCCCATCATACAACTGTAGCCATGTTCTTAACATACACTATTAACTTTTGAGGCAGTGTCTTGGCTGTAGTGTCACGTATGCACTATCTTGTCCCCTCCATACACTATTGACTGTTGATGCAGTGTATCATCCCATCATACAATTATAGCCATGTTCTTAACGCAAAAATACAGAAAGAAACAAGTCAATGTTACTGAAACACCCAAACATTAATACAGTCAACGACAATACATACACTCCACAATAATACACTCCACAATAATACAACCAACAAAAATACCCCGACTAGGACTTAGAACTGACACTAAGAAACTCAACGATAATACACTCAAATTATGGATATCCAAATCGTTCTAGCCAATTTTGACGTATGATATAAGCCTCATGTCCAGTGAATGTGCTGTGATATTCGAGAAAGTAACGACCTTCAAATGTGGAACGGGTTGGTTCGAACAAATTTTCAAATATAACCTCATTGATAACCGTACTGTACTGCGTACAGGCATTTCAGAAGTTCCCATAAGCAGTCCTCAACTCTACCTTCGTACGTCTACTTCTACACTCAACATTGCTACTATAAAGTTCAGCAATAGTGTCCCAAAACTGAGTTGCCATTATCTCTTCATCGTCGCACATCTGATCAGTTTGTATAAAAAAATTTACTAACAGTTTCAATTCTGTAGCCGAAAATATTATGTTACACATTGATTGAATTTACCGAACTTTTAAATGTTGTGACATTAGAGTATAACACTTTTTCTTAAATAAAGAGGTCATGATCCGCATCAAAAAAATGAAGCATGAGATTAACGTCCACGTGTCAAACATCCATAAAAATTTTGACAAACAAACACAACTGTGTTTATTACTTCAACATTTTGACTTCATATAGGCTCAATAATAAACAAGCGTAAATTATAATCAACACAATGCAATACTCAACATAAAATATAATCGCCACAATGCCATAACATATAGACAATCACATATAACAGTAGCATCATCACCAACATAATATGCAACCAACTAATGTAAGGTGTGAAAAATAATAACATAGTCTAAAACATCTAAATGCAGCACATCAGTCTATGTGATCGGAACCGCTATCAATCTCCTCATCGTCTCAACTATCGTCGTCACTGTCATCGTTGACGTCATCAAAGTCATGAGGCTCAGGTCCGACATGGAGCTGCTCCTGAAGCTGCTGAATCTAGGTCTGTAATCCCTGTATCTGCGCATCATACCGAGTCTGCTGTTGTTGGACCGCAGTCTGGTAACTCTGATACATCATCTGTGTATAATCGAGCGTTATACGCTCAAATGCAGCAATCATCCGTCTATCATAATCCATTTACTGAGAAAACTGATATGCGCACAAGAAAAATTATACATAGGTGGATAATATAATGACAAGTAATTTAAAGAAAATTTAAAACTCATACAAACCTGATGAGGCTGATACAATCCGGTGGATGATATACCCGTAATAGCGTCGTCTGTAGGATACTGTAAGGGATACTCCACCACCTGACCGTGTACATCATACGCTCTAAACGAATGAGGAGGGGGGTCGAAAGTAGGAGGCTGTGTGTACTGAGACGATGTAGGCTCAAAGGTGGAAGGCGGTAGTGGAACTCTACCAGAAGAGGTACGCGAACCAATATGATCGGAGTTCAAACCCCGAATATAATCAGGCAACGCGTAAGCACGTGGGCTACTTGAGCCTAATATGAATCAAAGTCTCCCAGAACTGTAAAAGGCTCACCATCCACCCATCCCGCACCCTTCATCGCAAGAATATAAGCTGGTCCAACCCTAATATCACCATACATATCATCCCATGGTAGCGGAGCTGATGGAATGCGAACTATACCATACAACTGTAGCCAACACCGATCCCCTAAATACCATATGAATGGACATGTAGGAACTTGAAAGCAAATCCTACGTCGTGACATGGAAAACTGAAAAGTGAGTGGATGATCAGGACTGGGCTCTAGGAACTGTAAGTACTGATCCCATGGACGAACGATAATGTTACCACGCCGCCTCATATCCATCTGCTCTCTAGCCTCCATCAGCTCATTGTGCACCCCTTGTACAACACAGGATAAATGCATAGGAGGACCCCAACGACGCAATCTAGGAAAGTAAATATAAGGTGTGACATTCGCCTCTACAATAAGTCGGGGGTGCATATTGGCAGTATACTCGTAGTACCAAAATGGAAGAATGTACCAATATCCATACATCTGTCTAGACTGCTGAAGCGCATAAGTATCTAATGCTACGTACAAATAACCAATAATAGCGGTAACGTAATCATATATATGTAGTCCATCCACATCTACTAACCCAGCTAGAAAACCAAGCCTAATAGTACCCTTATTGTTACTAAAAAATATAGACCCAAAAAGGTATAATATGAAGGCACGGATAACCGGAATGTGCATATCCTCAACGGCCATGTACTCTACTATATAACGCTGCAAACAAGGGAGAGTAAAGCTCCTCCTCTAACCTCCTCATCGGCCAAAGTCGGTAAATAAGCTGAATATGATTCGAACTCCTCAAAGGAACTATCAAATGGAACAGGGAGACGGTCTGGTCGACCAACCTCTATGCCGGTGAGCATATAAAAATCTAGAGGAGTCAGTCCTAGCTCAAAATCAGGGAAATGAAATGTGTGAGTGGTAGGCCACCATCTCTCGGTGAGGGCCTCTACCAGGCAACAATCTACATGTGCAAATCTAGGTAAACCTAGAAATTCACCAAAAGGTGACGCATGTAGCCTATCCAAAATCGGCTGCGGTAACTGATCAAAATACTCAAACATACACCTATACCAACTACTTCGCATCGCTACGTGACGAACCTAAAAATATGATTCTTTAGTGTTAAAATAAACAAACAATTATCATACATATACAGTTACACGGTTATTCATCAAGCAATAAAGAAATAAACGTATAACTGTGGCGTCGCTATAGCTGCAGTAAGTCGATGCGAAACATAGGGGGCAAGTCGTGTAAGGATGGAAGATCGTCTGGAGTCACGGTAGCATCAGGAGGGACATGAGCAGGTCCGATATTGGCATCGGTCGCATATCGAACAGTGCGTCTACCGGTTTTGACCGGACGGGGCGGCATTTGGACGCAAAGTAGAATAAAAAAATTAACCGAGAAGATGATAGAAGAGGTAGAAATGAAGGGGGAGAGGGGGAAAGCGCCTGATATAGGCGTGATCACCAGGCGTCCGGTGTTTAAAAAACACGGGTGCCTGTTCAATAGGCGCCTGGCCTAATTTCTGTTGCAGAAATGAGGCCTCCAACATTTCGGAGTGTGGAAAATCCAATTTCCGCACTCCGAACTGTTGGAGTTGCTCTAAGCTCTAAGAGATTTATATTTAATATAAATATCTTTTCTTCTTTGTCATCAGTCATAAAGATTTTTATTGGAGTTTGCCTTATCCATCAAGTTATTTATAAAACTACCACGTCTCACTTCTTTGTCACAAGTGTAATATTGTATTATGTATAGACATTTATAAAGATAGACCGGTCTCTTTTGATTTTTTTATCATGTTTCTTTGTTAAAGGAGAGCAAAATATTTTATAAAACTATATGTGAAGATTTCATACAAAATTACCTATTTGTAGTAGAAAACTGTTGAAGAATAAAATTATAACAGTCTAAAATGTGTAACCGATAAAATCCAAAATGGTCTAACCAAAAAAATAAAAGATACCGATCATTATAGTGCAGTATAAGGTATACATGAATCAGTCCTCAAATACATATACATAAATGAAAATGAAACACAACAAAATAAACAAAACTACTTAACATTATCGACCTCATCGTCATCGTCATTGTCGTAATATGGATTCTCATTATCATCGTCATCCCCATCAACTCTGGCATGCCTAAAATTAGAAGCACCACCCAAATCAACTGGAGAATATGCATGAGGAACATGCGCAAGTTGGTGGTGGTATCTGGCCTCATCCTCAATAGTCAAATCTTGAACACGTCTCATCAAATCTACAACTCTCAGCTCATATGCCTCTATACTACGTCTGTGCTCTTTATAAATTACATCTCTGAGACCATCATGCATCTGAAATAGATCCACATATGGAAATAAGGCTGGATCAATGTAATCACTAATTACAAGATATGGGCTATGAACTTATCAATCTTGGCCCGATGAAATAGGTATATCAACTGACCATCTATATCCTCCATGTGGAGTCAATAGTGGTATAGTTATAGGCTATAATAAATCTTGTACAACTAGTGGTGCAACACTGAGAAGGATGGCAGATGGCCCGACTTAATCAATAATGCCCCTATGAGTAAAATCTGCAGATGATGGTGGACTGTAATATCTATGCAAAAAATCAAGATGATCTAAGTCGTAAAAAATGAAGCAACTCGATACCCACCAACCATTAGTTATTGTAATATTTAAGAAGGATATGGAATAAACCTTAAGAAATGGTGTACGAGGATGAGGATCATATGGTACAGTGTCAACTCCCTAAATCTAGTGCAGACAATGCTCACCATGATACCACACAACCAACAATAAGAGGAGTTGATACCAAAAGAAATCGTCTGCCTGACAAGAATCCAACATGAAAAGTACAAGGAAATGTCAAAAATGAAGATCCATCATAAGGATGCCAAATGATGTTAGAACGTGTACGTCATAACCCTATCTGGTTACATGCAACTATGAAAACATGGTTAGTCTCACCACCACACACTCTTTGTTTGTTCTGTAGTGACCATGCATAAATCCTAAGAAGAATAATGCTTACTGGTAGAATTAGTGGGTGTGCTAGGTTGTGGCTATGCTCTTACCCCCAAAACTGTAAAACCACCCAAAAGCAAAATAGTGATGTCCCATGAGTAGTAACTACACCCTGAATGTCCAACGATCTATACAAGTATGTCACGATAGTTATTCCCTAGTCATACAACATAGGTGAAGAAAAATCAAAGTCTGCAACTGTCGCAACACGTCCAAGGGGAAGTGTAGTGGATGGATTGGGAAAGTAAAGATTTCCCATCATGTAAAACACAAAAGGCCTAGCTACCTCCCAAACATGCACTACACTAGAGAATGCATTTCGTAGCATTGAAAATACGCTACTAAAACTTTTAGTAGCATTTCGGTACACACCACGACACGACATGCAACTAAAAGTCTAGAAGTTTTTGTTGCGTTGTAGTAAACGCTACCAAAAACAAACATATTTTAGCGTTTTTGAAACCCTACAAAAGTTTTTTTTGCAGCATTTTATTTGTTCTACCATGTATTTTTTGTTGCATTTTTTCTTTGCACAATATTTTTTGTGTAATTTACATTTATTCTCGTAGCACTTTTAAAATGCTACTAAAACTTATTGATTGTTGTGCAGCATATTTTAAACGCTGCTATTTATTGTTAATGGCTTTATGATTTCTGACAATCACTTATATATAATAGTCATATTAAAACCAATAATCAATCACATAATTATCATATTCAAGCACACAATCAATCACATAATTATCATTTTCAAACCAACATCACTAAATCATATAATCATCATACTCAAATAATTGAAAAAACACGTTAATAACATAATCAAGTATAAAATTCATAACCATTTCGATAATAGTATTTCAAAAAAAATGAGCAAACTCACATAAGACAACCATTCATAAACAAGTTTCCACAACTAGTACGAACAAAATATTATAATATATATAATAAATTCATTGCTTAATTACCGACAATTCTTTGTTACGGCTGTTCTTCACATTGAAACCTTCTCTTTGAAAGTCCTTACCTACACAAGTCAAAACACAACATATAGTCAAACAATTATGTTAATTTGTAGGACTTCAAATATGTTAGTCAAACAATTATATTTATTTTAACAAAACTTAGTTAATCCTTATTAACTTGGTTAACTTAGTTAATTTATTATTATTATCATCTTTATTATTATTAAGAATAAGATAACTTAATTATATTATTATTATTAACTTAGTTAATTTTTATAAACTGGGTTAATTCATCATCATCATCATCATTATTTATAAAACTTTGTTAAATTAATTATATTATTTATAAAAATTAGTTAACTTAAACTTATTTAATTTTATAAAACTTGATTAATTTTAACAAAACTTAGTTAATTTTTTTAACTTGGTTAACTTAGTTAATTTATTATTTTTATTATTGTTATTATTATTATTATTAATAAAATTTGGTTAACTTATTATTATTATAAATTTAGCTAATTTTTATAAACTTAGTTAATTCATCATCATCATCATCATTATTTATCAAACTTTGTTAAACTGGTTATATTATTATCATTTATAAAATTTAGCTAACTTAAACTTAGTTAATTTTATAAAACTTGTTTAATTTTAACAAAACTTAGTTAATTTTATTAACTTAGTCAATTTATTATTAGTATTATTATTAAAGCTCGGTTAACTTAATTATATTATTATTATTATTATAATAAACTTAGTTAATTCATCATCATCATCATTATTATTTATAAAACTTTGTTAAATTAGTTATATTATTATCATTTATAAAATTTAGTTAACTTAAACTTAGTTAAGTTTATAAAACTTGTTTAATTTTAACAAAACTTAGTTAATTTTTTTAACTTGGTTAACTTAGTTAATTTATTATTTTTATTATTGTTATTATTATTACTATTAAAACTTGGTTAACTTATTATTATTATTATAAATTTAGTTAATTTTTATAAACTTAGTTAATTCATCATCATCATCATTATTATTTATAAAACTTTGTTAAATTAGTTATATTATTATCATTTATAAAATTTAGTTAACTTAAACTTGGTTAATTTTATAAAACTTGTTTAATTTTAACAAAACTTAGTTAATTTTATTAACTTGGTTAACTTAGTTAATTTATTATTAGTATTATTATTAAAGCTCAGTTAACTTAGTTATATTATTATTATTATTATTATTATAAACTTAGTTAATTCATCATCATCATCATCATTTATAAAACTTTGTTAAATTAGTTATATTATTATCATTTATAAAATTTAGTTAACTTAAACTTAGTTAATTTTATAAAACTTGTTTAATTTTAACAAAACTTACTTAATTTTTTTAACTTGGTTAACTTAGTTAATTTATTATTATTATTATTAAAACCTTGTTAAATTATTATTATTATTATTATTATTTAAATTTTTATAAACTTAGTTAATTCATAATCATCATCATTATTTATCAAACTTTGTTAAATTAGTTATATTATTATCATTTATAAAATTTAGTTAACTTAAACTTAGTTAATTTAACAAAACTTAGTTAATTTTATTAACTTAGTTAATTTATTATTAGTATTATTATTAAAGCCCAGTTAACTTAATTATTATTATTATTGTTATAAACTTAATTATATTATTATTGTTATAAACTTAGTTATATTATTATCATTATATCATTATAAACTTAGTCAAGATGCCTTTGTTTAAACCAGATCTTTGTTAAATTGCCATTAACATCATACCGAGGTTGCTTTCCTAACTGAAAATAGATTTAGTACCATGGACAACAAGCAGTATGTAAGCGATAGCACACCTGTTTGTAGAAGAACCCCTTAGTCAACTTGTAACTAGTTAAGCATACCAAGTATGATTATACCAGAACATGTGAGGCACTAGATCCAGATTTCAGGCTGTCCATTCACTTAGTTTTAACATCCACCTAGAAAAACACTAAAGTAGATAGCCATTGCAAATAATTTTTGTTCTTATATATGAGTAAAGCAACTTAGAAAAGTTGAGCAATGTTCCTCACCTACCGTTTAAAAATCCTCCTGTCATTATTTGATTTCCAATTCCCTCGCCTAACATATCTAAATCAGTAAACTCTTATTTTTGAACACAAAGAAGCATTGCTAACTCATCATTGTCCACCTCGCCATCTCCATATTCACCTGCTTTCCTGAAAAGTTCATCTTTCTAATAACAGTTAAAATGTGCATTTTTAGAACCATAAACTAGCTAGGGTTAAAATAGTGTAGGAAATTTTGGAGAAAGCCAACCAAATTTTAGTTAGAAATGCATCAGACCTTAGAAGCTGCTACTTGATTACCAAATTCATGAATTAAGTCAGAAAACTCCAACAATGTAAGCCTTCCATCTGCACTGTAGTCCTGTTTCAGTAGTTCATACATTTGATAATAAACAGATATTAAACATTTGTACCAAAAATAGCATTTATCCCTAAAAGTCGATTTTTTTAAACAGTTAATCATGCTTTTATGACATATATTTTAGTAGTAAGAAATATCAACTATGTACCAAGTGAGGGAATGTCTTAAACATAAAAGTAGCAAGGCGTTATTTTACGAAGCACATGTATAGATCATGTGCATGCCGAAATAAAGTACATATGGCAATAATAAAAATAAAAGTACATATGCAATAGGCATGAAAACTTCATATAGAAATCTAACAATAAAAAATAGCAGTAATTGTCCATATAAAGCTCTTTTAGCTAGCAAAGCTCTTTCAACTAGTAAAGCAATTATTCCAGAAAACACAAACTATTAGAAAGTGTAGACCTTTTCACTAATAGAAAGGAAACAATAAAGCTCTTTCAGTTATCAAAGCTTGGACAAACCATTACAATTGCCTGTTAAACTTAGATCTTAATTTTGATAACCAATAGATGTGAACGCATAGCTGAGCTACTTAAAAAAAATTGAAATGTCATCTCACTGACAGGTTTCACAGTGGTTTAAGTGATTGAGCTACAAACCGTATCAAAATGATCTACAGCTTAAGACGTACAAAAAAGTTATTATTGCTTGTATTACTTGTCTTTCCACAGTTTGTAAAACTATATAAATCATAAATTCTTGAGAAAAAGAAAAAATGATGGACCAAGGCTGCTTCTGAATATCAAGAATGAAATCACGCTTTTATTAAAAAATACATGATGCATAACACATGAAATTAAACATGGTGGATCTCTTAATTGACAAGGATAATTTATGTTATATATGTCATTTTTTCTTTGTTTCATTAATAGTTAAAATGGGCATGAGTAAACATCTATGACCGAAAACAGTAAGAAAAACAAATTTCAGAACTATATGTTGTAGTGTTTATATTTGTTGGGAACAATGAACTTCGGCTGAGTCGTGTACATTGTCACTCTCTTGAAGGCGTTTCGGCGTTCTGCTCGAAGGTGCAAAGCAGTTCTGAAAAACAAATGTCGTCGCCTCTAGGATAAAACAGCCTCTCTAATCTGAAAAAATATCAACATGTTTTCACTAACAAAGTCAATTCAGATTTGTACTCTGAAATACTGTTCAAGGTGTTTAGTTTTGTTAAAGGAAGAAGAAAAAAATATATTATTCTTACAATTTCTCTTCTGTCTATCTATCATTTAAATAGGCATAATGGAAATTGTATACGTTACTAAAGTGATGGAATGTTAATGGATTTTAATTTATTCTCATTTAAAACAATATTGTAATAACATTAGCTTTTGTAACGGCTCAATAATAATGTCACATAAGTATATTACCGTTGTGCAAGTGTAACGGCTCAATTATAATAACGATTCATAAAAATACTATCTTATAAACTTGCAACGGCTCAATTATAATAATGATTCACAAATATATTACCGTTATAAACTTGCAACGGCTCAATTATAATAATGGTTCATAGATAAATTGCCATTAACCTGTTTTTTATTTAATTTTTTTAATAAATTCACTTCCTAAACAAAAACATTTCCAACAATCCCCCACTTGAATTTTTTTTTAAATATTTTTCGAGCAGTTTCTGAAAACATAAGATTGTGCATAAACAAAGGTGTCTTTCGAATTGAACCTTTGCATAGTGGATAAGATTCAGTTTTTACTAGAGTGACACATAGTCTTGAACTCTATTCCTGACATTAGACCACTCACAATCGTTCTAGAGTGCAATCAAATAAGCCCGTGCATTTATGGCCATGCACGTCTATCCCAATTTTTTGAATGCTCTAGGAATCTTACCCAAAACTCCATAGGAAACGGTCATATTTCCACATTCACATAGGTGAGTCTATCATGAGTATTCCTGGAGGTAGGTACTCCACTCCAAATAGAGTATATATCTCATTAAGAGTTTCTATTAACTCATCCTGTAATCACTTCAGGAATACATGCTTTTAATATAAAACTAGCATGTTCAACTAATATCACTTCACAACTTGTTCTTACCCATTGAACCTAGTTCTTGGGATCTCCAGTCATTAGGTCGGGTTACCATTGTGCGTGACTCAACAATCTAAGTGCAATAGTGCCATTCTTTTAAAAGTTCTAAGGACTTTCTCTCTAGCCACTCCTTTCGTCAAAGGATATGCCAAATTCTCATCACTGCCTATGTGATCCACTTAAACAGCGCCTGAAGAGGGTAGCTCTCTAATAGTACTGTGCTTACGATGTATCCGTCGTCTCTTACTATTGTAATAACGGTTCTGTACTTTTGCAATAGCCGCGGTACTATCGCAATGGATCAACACAGCTGGTATCGATTTTTCCCAAAAAGGAATCTCAACTAGCAAATTTCTTTAGTACTATGCTTTTTCACTACCTATGGCTAGTGCTATCATCTCAGACTCCATAGTAGACTGAGCCAAAATAGTATGTTTCTTGGATTTCCTAGAAACAGCTCCTCCAGCAATGCTAAAGATATAACCACTGGTTTCTTTTGAATCATCAAATAAATTATTCCAGTCTGCATCGGTGTAACCTTCAAGGATAGCTGGAAATTTTTCATAATGTAACCCAAGGTTTATGGTTTGTTTTAGGTATCTCATGACCCTCTCAATAGCGTGCCAATGATCTATACGTGGTCTACTAGTAAACCTACATAATAATCCCACGACATACGCAATGTCGGGTCTAGTGCAATCTGTGGCATACCGAAGGCTGCCAATGATGCTCGCATAATCAGACTGTTTTACACCTTCACCAGTGTTCTTAAATAGCTTTACACTAGGATCATATGGTGTACATGCAGGTTTACAATCAAAGTAATTGTATTTCTTTAGAATCTTCTCGATATAATGAGATTGATCCAAAGAAAATCCCTTTTTGGACCTAGTAATCTTAATACCAAGGATTACACTTGCTTCATCTAGATCTTTCATATCGAAATTGGAACTTAACAAAGATTTAACAGAGTTTATGGCATGAATGTTTTACCCAAAAATAAGTAGGTCATCTACATACAGACATATGACAGTACAAATGTCATTCTCAGATTTATAGTAAATGCATTTGTCACTTTCATTAACTTTGGAACCATGTGAGATTATTAAGTTATCAAATTTTTCATGCCATTGTTTAGGTGCTTGTTTTAAGCCATATAATGATTTATCTAACTTGCAAACTTTATGTTCTTGACCATGAACTACAAATCCTTCAGGTTGGTCCATATAAATTTCCTCTTCTAATTCACCATTTAAAAATGCAGTTTTAACATCCATTTTGTGTATTATTAAATTATGAATAGATGCAAGTGAAATTAGTACTCAAATGGATGTAATCCTAGTTACAGATGAAAAGGTGTCAAAAAAGTCTACATTTTCTCTTTGCTTATTTAGTTACTAAACGGGCTTTATATTTATCAACTATGCCATCGGGTTTTAATTTCTTTTTAAGTACTCATTTACAGCCTATAGAATTACAACCAGGTGGTAGATCTACTAAGTGCCAAGTCTTATTTGATTCCAAAGAATCCATTTCATCATTTGCGGCCTCTTGCCAAAAATCGGCATCTAAGGAAGATAAGGCCTCTTAGAGGTTTAAGGGATCCTCCACTATAGTAAAAGCACAAAAATCTAAACCAAAATCTTTTGCGGTTCTTGCTCTTTTACTTCTTCTAGGTTCATTTTCAGAAGACTCATTAAGTTCTGTTCTAATAGGCATGGTGTTACTTGATGTGCTCCCACTATTCCTCAGTTTAAAAGGAAATCTAGATTCATAAAAATCAGCATCATTAGATTCTATTATATTATGTGTATTCATGTCATAAAATCTATATGCTTTGCTATTAATAGCATAGCCAATAAATACACATTCATATGCTCTACTTGCTAATTTTATTCTCTTAGGGTCTGGTATACGAACATATGCCAAATATCCCCAAGTTATAAAATAAGACACATTTGGTTTATAATTTCTTAAAATTTCAAATGGTGAAATTTTAATTTTTGATTTGGGGATTCTATTCAATACATAGCATATAGTCAATAAATATCCCCCCACCAATGTTTTGATGCACTCGAATTCAATAAGATAGCTACAACTAATTCAGTAAAGGTTCTATTTTTTCTTTCAGCTTTACCGTTCATTTCAGGTGAATAAGGTGCAGTTCTCTTATGAATTATACCATGCAATTTATAGAAATCAAGAAATAAACTAGACTCGTATTCTATTCCTCTATCACTACGAAGTCTCTTAATTTTCTTATTAGATTGATTCTCAATTTCATTTTTAAATAATTTAAACATATCAAATGCATCACTTTTATTTTTCATAAGGTATACATAAGTAAATCAGAATAGTCCTCAATAAAAGTGATAAAGTAACGGTGTCCATGTCTAGTCAAATTTCCATCAAGCTCACATATATCAGAATGAATCAAATCTAAAGGTTCAGAAACTCTATCAACTGATTTATGTGGTTTCTTAGTGATTTTTGCTTGACTACAGAATTCACATTTATCAAAATCCGTTTGTGACATTTTAGGGATAAGATCTAAGGTGCTCATGTTATGAATTATATGTTTATTCACATGACATAATCTAGAGTGCCAGATATTAAAATCACACAACATATAAGCAAAAGTAGACATTTTATTACATTCAACATTTAGTTTAAACATACCATAAGTTGCATAACCCCTACCCACAAACATACCATTCATAGTGATGGTGTACATATCAGCCCCAATAGTCTGTGTAAACCCAGCCTTATTAAGAAGATAACCTGAAACAAGATTCTTTCTCATCTTTGGAGTGTGCATTATGTCCTTCAGAATGATGGTCTTCCCAGAGCTAAACTTCAGCTCTACGCTTCCAATCCCAGCAACAATAGTGGTCTGAGAGTCTCCCAATAACACTTTCTTGTTCTTAGTCTCCGTGTATGTTTTGAACATAGCACGGTCATAGCAGACATGGCGTGTAGCACCAGTATCTATCCACCAACCCTCAGATCCCCCAACAAGATGAATCTCATCAGTAATCATAGCCATTAAAGGCTCCTCGGTTAGGTTAGCCTGCGGTGCAGGGCCTGGTCTATTCCTACACTTGTGTGCCATATGACATGGTTTTCCACAGTTGCAGCAAAGAAACAACTGTCCAGAGTCATTCTTTTGGGGTGGTTTCTGTTTGTTGCGGTTCTGCCTAAGCTTGCGGTTCTGATTCTAAAAAAATTTAGCATTTAGTTTCAGAACTGCAGCTTTCTTAGTGTTGCCTGTAATAGCAAGCACTTCTTCCTTCATATCTTATTTACGTGATTCCTCTTTAATACGAAGGCGAGTTATCAAGCTTTCCAAAGAAAATTCTTTAGTTTTATGTCTCAGATTATTCTTAAAATCCTTCCAACTAGGGGGTAGTTTATCTATCAAAACGGCAACTTGGAATTGTTCATTAATAACCATACCTTCGGAGACGATCTCATGAGCTATTTTTTGAAGTTCATGAGACTGAATTCAATAAGATAGCTATAACTAATTCAGTAAAGGTTCTATTTTTTCTTTTAGCTTTACCGTTAATTTCAGGTGAATAAGGTGCAGTTCTCTCATGAATTATACCATGCAATATATAGAAATCAAGAAATAAACTAGACTCATATTATGTTCCTCTATCACTACGATGTCTCTTAATTTTCTTATTAGGTTGATTCTCAATTTCAGTTTTAAATGATTTAAACATATCAAATGCATCACTTTTATTTTTTCATAAGGTATACATAAGTAAATCAGAATAGTCATCAATAAAAGTGATAAAGTAACGATGTCCATGTCTAGTCAAAGTTCCATCAAGCTCACATATATCAGAATGAATCAAATCTAAAGGTTCAGAAACTCTATCAACTGATTTATGTAGTTTCTTAGTGATTTTTGCTTGACTACATAATTCACATTTATCAAAATCAGTTTGTGACATTTTAGGGATAAGATCTAAGGTGCTCATGTTATGAATTATACGTATATTCACATGACATAATCTAGAGTGCCGGATATTAAAATCACACAACATATAAGCAGAAGGAGGCATTTTATTACATTCAACATTTAGTTTAAACATACCATCAGTTGCATAACCCCTACCCACAAACATACCATTCATAGTGATGGTGTACATATCAGCCCTAATAGTCTGTGTAAACCCAGCCTTATTAAGAAGATAACCTGAAATAAGATTCTTTCTCATCGTCAGAGTGTGCATGACGTCCTTCAGAATGACGGTCTTCCCAAAGCTAAACTTCAGCTCTACGCTTCCAATCCCAGCAATAATAGTGGTCTGAGAGTCTCCCAACAACACTTTCTTGTTCTTCATCTCCGTGTATGTTTCGAACATAGCACGGTCATAGCAGACATGGCATGTAGCACCAGTATCTATCCACCAACCCTCAGATCCCCCAACAAGGTGAATCTCATCGATAATCATAGCCATTAAAGGCTCCTCGGTCAGGTTAGCCTGTGGTGTAGGGCCTAGTCTGTTCCTACACTTGCGTGCCATATGACCTTGTTTTCCACTGTTGCAGTAAAGAAACAACTGTCCAGAGTCATTCTTTTGGGGTGGTTTCTGTTTGTTGCGGTTCTGATTCTAAATAAATTTAGGATTTGGTTTAAGAACTGCAGCTTTCTTAGTGTTGCCTGTAACAGCAAGCACTTCTTCCTTCATATCTTATTTACGTGATTCCTCCTCAATATGAAAGCGAGTTATCAAGATTTCCAAAGAAAATTCTTTAGTTTTATGTCTCAGATTATTCTTAAAATCCTTCCAACTAGGGGGTAGTTTATCTATCAAAACAGCAACTTGGAATTGTTCATCAATAACCAAACCTTCGGAGACGATCTCATGAGATATTTTCTGAAGTTCATGAGACTGCGTCTCTACCGACCTATTGTCCGTCATCTGAAATTTGAGGTAGCGACTGACGGCATATTTCTTTGCTCCAGCTTCTTATGTATCATACTTTTTTTGCAGCACCTCCTAGATTTCCTTGGATGTCTTGTTCGAATTGTAATAGTCATAAAGATTGTCGCTCGGGCCATTAAGTATGAAGTCCTTGGAGAGGTAATCCTGCTCTGTCCAATTCTGCAATTTTCGGTTTTGTTCCTGCCAGATTTTCAGTTGTTGTGCATCGGTTTCAGTGGGCTTCTCTGGTATTGTCGGCTTTTATGCAGTGAGCACACCAACCACCTTCCTCATCGTCAGAAAAAATTCCACCTTTTGGCTCCAGCGCTTGAAATGGAGGCCCTCGAATCTGAAGGGCGCAGAAGCAACCATGGGGACCTGAAACATTGAGGTCGATGCAACATCATCAATAACTACAGCAGAAGTCATTGTTGTCTGGAACGTCTTCAAATTGTTGGGAACAATGAACTTCGGCTGAGTCGTGTACATTGTCACTCTCTTGAAGACGTTTTGGCGTTCTGCTCGAAGTTGCAAAGCAGTTTCGAAAAACAAACGTCGCCGCCTCTAGGATAGAACGGCCTCTCTAATCTAAAAAAATATCAATCTGTTTGCACTGACAAATTCGATTCTGATTTGCACTCTGAAATACAGCTCAAGGTGTTTAGTTTTGTCGAAGGAAGAAGAAAAAAAATGTTTGTTATTCTTACAATTTCTCTTCTGTCTATCTATCATTTAAATAGGCAGAATGGAAATTGTATACGTTGCTAAAGTGATGGAATATTAATGGATTTTAATTTATTCTCATTTAAAACAATATTGTGATACCATTAGCTTTTGTAATAGCTAAATAATAATGTCACATAAATATATTACCATTGTGCAAGTGTAACGACTCAATTATCATAATGATTCATAAAAATATCACCGTTATAAACTTGCAACGACTCAATTATAATAATGATTCATAAATATATAACCATTATAAACTTGGAATGGCTCAATTATAATAATGGTTCAAAAATAAATTACCATTAACCTGTTTTTTATTTTATTTTTAATAAATTCACTTCATAAACAAAAACATTTCCAACATTCAAATTTCATCAATATGCCTAATTAGTATAAAACTATTTCATAAATCGATATCCACTAATTATAGTTGAAGCTTTTAATCATACAATTATAGACTATCAACTTTATGAAAAAATTCATGTTTAAACAATGTTGATGGAGTGGATTCACCAAGCATGATAAAGTTCTAATGTAGAAAGAAAAGGCTGATAAAAACAAAGCGATATTAAAAAATCAAATCACAAATGTGTTGTCTCATGAATCTAGTTGCCAAGATGTCTCAGCTAAATCTAACCAATAAAGTTCTATATGAAAGTACGTGTGGATCGACAGATATGGAATATATATTAAACTAAGTGCGGAAGTAGTTAATAGCAGTAAAGTAAATAAGAGTAAGCACACCAGGAATTTTTATACTGGTTCGAACTCCCGTTCTACGTCCAGTCCCAGACTAACTTCTGGCTTTAACTAACAATACCCTCACTTAACCCGGAGGAATAGGTATGAGCAGCAGAACAGACACCTGAGCAATAGAACAGGATTTTTGCCTCAGCAGCCGAAGAGGACTTTCCCTTGCCTGAGCAGCAGAACAGGACTTAACAGAATATAAAAGTAGTTGACACAATGTGTTCTTGATAACACTGATTTGTCTTTAAGATTACAGACTTCCTATAATCAATTCCTCAAGTATATAAAGAGTATGTGAAGATTTGAAAGGAAGAATATTGCTAAGAATCAAAGTATATGAAATATAATTCAAAGACTCAAAAAAATGAAGAGTATGAATGCACTAGAATAATCACAAGAGAGAATAGAAAGAATTAGAATCAGAATTGGTGATTGTGAAGTGTGTAAGAACCCGTATATATAGTTTTCAGAGAGATGCAACTCTTAGTGAAGAGTTTCAGCCAAGAGAGGCATCTTTTCACGAAGTGCAACTCTTCATGGAAGAAGATGTCCATTCAGAATTTTGACAGTTGAAGCCCGGTCAGTCGACTGGTCGATTCCGGTCAGTCGACTGAATTTGAAAAATGTAAAATATTTTATGCACAGTCAACCGACTGGGCATGCACAGCCAGTCGACTGGCTGTGCATATATTGCACAGTGAACTTTGTTTTTAAAGAACCATAGAATACTAAACCTTGAGGATTGATTTTAACATATGTCTAAGACTCAACACATATAATAATTACTTTTAAGCAAAGAGTTGAAGTCTAGATCCTCTAATGTCTTCTTTTTGTCATGTATGAGTATATATTCTTCTTTAGCTTCTGAACCGTTTTGTCATGAATCAAAACTGGTGATTCAACATTCTCCTCCTTTTTGATTGATGACAACCTGTATATATCTTAGATAGAGAATTTTCTCCCCCTGAAAATATGACATCTTTTTCCTACATCAATTATGTTAGTGCACACACTTTTTCTCCCCCTTTGTCATCGACAAAAAGGAGACAGATTAAATAAAATTTAGTGTATAACACACAAATAGACACAAAACAGTACACATAAATAAACAGAGTATCATAATACATGCGATGAATTAAAAATATCCAACAATAATGAGACTACTTACTACAAGTCTCACAATGTTTACCAGAGTTGTTTGCAAAGATAATAATTTGAACAAAGAACAAAATTCCATCAAATCTTACCAACAAGAGATTAAAGCTTACTCATCTCGATCCCAGTCATATTCTTCTATATGCTCCTTTCCTGGTCTTGATGTGTCTTGTCCACTACCACTTGGTCCGCTAGTATCGCTTCCGGTATGTTCCTCGGAAGTAGACCATGTGAATCTCGGTGCTGGTCGCTTACCATGTGCTACAGAAGAAGCAGTCGTGGATGAAGAACATGAAATTGCATCCCATAGTATAGAGAAGAACCCTTTGATCTTGTCTAACTTTTTATCAACTTTCTTCAAACGAGTTCTTAGTATTTGTTGATTTCTAGATAGGATTTCTATGGACTCTCGAGTACTAACCGATGTTGCAAGACGAATTTCTTCTTCTTCTTCGGTTTGGGGGTGTTTGCTGCCGAATGATTGGTCCGCCCGATTGTCGTTGTTGGTGTTGGCGACGCCATTCTTCAAAAGAGATAAATGCTGGAGGAGCTGACGGTAGTTTCATGAGACTCAATGTGCGAATGTTTATCTCCAACGGAAGAAGTTTCGGATTCCGGTTGAGGTGCACCCACATTAAAAAGTAATCTCATTATATATTCTCCGAAGTAAATGGTTCTCATGTTTCCATTGTTGAAGGAAAGAAATTCATCCAATATTCGCCGTAGCCAATTAACTTGAGTTCCTCCCCATACCGCATATAGTGCTTTGAAATTTTCCGGGTAGATAAGTTCATATGACCCGGTTCTCGGAAGAATACTTCTCATGAATTCTTTGTGAAGAATTCTTGCTTTTGGTCGAAGAAGAATAGATTTTTGTTCCGTCATATTGTCACCCATGAACATATGACTAACTCGATCTCTTTGTTGAATATTACAATCGACATTGTCTAGAGGAATACCTTGGTTAGGTGATTGAAATACGTGTGCCATCCGATCTAAGGAGAAGAAGACTTGATGCCCACAAACTAAACTCCAAACACAATCATCTTTATTTGATGGACGTTGATGAGGAAGATCTAAATTTGCATAGAAGAGCTTCACCATAAGATGATTAATCTTGTGAGAATTGAGATTCATGTCGAGAAGAGATTCCAATCCGGGTCTACGCAAAAGATCTTGTAATCCGTAAGCCGCAAAATCATTGTAGACCATGAATGAACCTTCAAAGATCCGCGAATTTTCCATTTTATGCCATCTTGCAATCGCTACATCTAGGGGTGTAAATCGGTCGGACCGGACCGGACGGAGGTATGTTCAGTTTCTGTCCTAAATGAAATCGGACCGGACACGGACCGAACGAGATTTATGATCGGACAAATTTTGTTGTCCTAATTCATGCCCTAAATAAAATCGGACGGACACGGACGGACGTTTTTCAATCACGGACTCGGACGGACACGGACGAACATTGCTATTTACTTCATATTTTATATTTTTAATATAGTTTCTATCAATTATATTATTTTTATTAGTATATATACTGAAGAAAAAACATTTTAATGATCTTTACTTAATCAACAAACCAAACAGTTGTCATAAATATTTTAAAGAACATAATGGATATACCGACTTATAAGAAATTCGGACGAATTCGAACGAACATCGGTCGAACAAGGTTTTTTCTCGTACAAATTTTGTTGTCCTAATTCATGTCCTAAATGAAAATCGAACGAACTCGGACGGACGTATTTCGGCCACGGACGCGAACGGACATCGGACAGTCGAACAAAATTTACAGCCCTAGCTACATCGTTATATAGCCATTGTGCGATTTGGCTATCGGTAGGTCCGGCGGAGGACGAGCTTGCCTATGTCGCTTTGTAGGAGCCATTTGTAGAAGGATTTGGTGAAAGATTTGATTGGATTTGGAATTTAGGGTTTTTCACAAGGAGGATTTTGGATAAAAAACTGAGAATGGTAAAGTGAGAGTGGAGTAAAAAGTAACTATAAAAGGGAATCAGAAATATTTGCTTACAGCCAGTCGACTGGACGAATGTAGTCAATCGACTGGTGCACTAAAAATAACACGAATTTCATACAGCCAGTCGACTGATCGTGATAGGTCAGTCGACTGACTGGTTTCCCGAGAGTTTGTTTTCCCTGTAATCAGTCGACTGAGTTTGAATTTCAGTCGACTGACTGGAAGAAATAAATACAGAATAATTGTTGAATAATATTTCAAGAATACACACAAGTTTATTTCATGAATATATTTTAAAACAAAGACAATGAGCATACTTTGTGTAAAAAAAATTAGAAATGAGAATGCGATTCTTCCGATTCTTCTCCCGGTTCAATTTTTGTATTTTCAGCAAATAGTTTTATAGGTGAACATTCTTTTTGAATCGGTGAGTTACTCGTTCCTCCATGTTCCCATGAATTCGGTCCTCTATGATTCCATGAATTTGGTCCTCTACGATCCCATGAATTGGGAGATACATGAGGGCGCTGAGGTGAGTGAATATGTGCGTTTGTGTTGATGGAGGATGAACCACATATTTTTGCAGCCCATCGTTCAAGAAAACTAAGTCTCCTACCATGACTCTTTTGTTCATAATACATTTCATGCCGAAGTTCAAGTGTTTCCCTCTGATAGTGATGCAAATCATCTATCTTTGCTTTAGTAGTTGGGGATGGAAATAAGTTTCTTCACGTGCGTTTAGTTTCTGGCGTATATCCCGTATGATGACTTTGTGGTGGACATATCGGGATATAAGCAGGAGTCGGAGTTGGAAGTTCTGAAGACCCTGAACTTGGAGTTTCAAAATTAATTGAAGAGTATCCAGACGAGTAATGAGAGGAAGGTTCATCTGAAGATGATCCGGCCATGTTGTAGATAAACAATGCAAAGTTGAAAACCATGTTTGATTGTTTTTGAAAAAAAAATTGAAAGAATATAATTATAGACGTCTGAAGCTAAAAAAGAATATCTGAGATTAAATATAGAATGATTGAATTTCAGCCATAAGAAAATTTAAGGACAAAAATTAAGACAATATGGACCATTTAAAAACAAAACAGAAATAAGTTGAAGTGAGTTATGAGCTTAGACAAGAAAAATCACATAGCCTACTGGCAAAGTCATATGCATACTTACCAAGAGGTCCTGAGTTCAAATCCCAGCTTATGCAGAAAATAAACTTAATTATTTTTGAAAAACTTATAAATTTTTAAACGAGATGATTCCAAGTTCTCGTCTCAATTTTACAAAAGTGTTTTCATTTAAAGGCTTAGTAAAAATATCAGCCAACTGGTTTTCAGAAGATACGAAATCAAGATTTATTATATCTTTTTCAATACAATCACGAAGAAAATGATGATGTATGTCAATATGTTTTGTTCGTGAATGATTGATTGGATTTTTAGAAAGGTTGATAGTGCTTAAGTTATCACAAAAAAATGTTGATTAGATAGATTAAAACCAAAGTCTTGAAGTGTTTGCTGCATATAGATTACTTGAGCACATGCCAAAGCTGCAGATATATATTCTGCTTCACAAGTTGAGAGTGAGACGAAATTTTGTTTCTTACTAAACCAAGATACAAGAGATCGTCCAATGAAGTGACAAGTTCCGCTTGTACTTTTTCTATCCGTCCAATATCCTCCAAAATCAGCATCACTATATGAAACTAATTCGAAAGGACATTCTTTCGGATAGAATAGTCCAAAGTCCTTGGTTTTATTAAGATATCGAAATATACGTTTCACTGCTCTAATGTGTGACTCTTTTGGATCTGCTTGAAATCGTGCACATAGACAAACACTCATCATTATGTCAGGTCTACTTGCTGTTAAGTAGAGTAATGATCCAATCATGCTTCGATATAATTTTTGGTCTATACTTTTGCCATTTTCATCTTTTTCAAGATGTATAGTTGTACTCATAGGAGTAGGTTTGGCAGAAGTATTTTCCATACCAAAGCGTTTAATTAAATTATTACAATATTTTTCTTGATTTATAAAATTCCATTTGTAAGTTGTTTAATTTGTAAACCAAGAAAATAATTTAATTCCCCTATGTGAGACATTTCAAATTCATTAGACGTTATTTTAGAAATTTCCTGACATAACTTTTCATTAGTAGAACCAAAAATAATATCATCAACATAAATTTGAATTATTAAAATATCTTCTTTCTTTTTCTTAATAAAAAGAGTTTGATCAACCTTCCCAATTTCAAAACCAAAGTCTATTAAATAACTTTTTAGACGATCATACCAAGCACGAGGTGCTTGTTTTAATCCATATAACCCCTTTTTAAGTTTATAGACATGGTCTGAAAATTTTTCGTGAATGAATAAGGGAGGTTGTTCAACATAAACATTTTATTTTATAAAGCCATTTAGAAAAGCACTTTTAACATCCATTTGATATAATTTAGAGTTATGAAAACATGCATAGGCCAATAATATACGTATTGCTTCTAATCTAGCGACTGGAGCAAACGTTTCTTCGTAGTCAATTCCTTCTTCCTGATTATATCCTTGTGCAACTAATCTAGCTTTATTCCTAGTTATGTTTCCATGTTCATCAGCCTTATTTTTGAAAACCCATTTAGTACCAATAACTGATTGGTCACTAGGCCTTGGAACTAAATCCCAAACGTCATTTCTTTCGAATTGGTTTAGTTCTTCTTGCATAGCGGTAATCCAATAGTCATCAGTTGAGGCTTCCTTAATATTTTTAGGTTCTATATTAGAAAGAAATGCTACGTGGCCTATTTGATTTAATTGATTTCTAGTTCTAACATTTGAATTAATTTCTCCTATGACATTTTGAATAGGATGATCTTTTAATATCCTTGATGGAGATCTTAATTCGTTATTAGGAAAATTGTTTTCATTATTGTTAGACAAGGTAGATTCTATATTTGTGATATTTTCAGGAACTTCTTCGTCATCTCTACTACTTGATATTTTTTTAAAATTTTCATCAAACGATACATGAAGTGTTTCTTCGATGATATTAGTTCTTTTATTAAAAATTCGATAAGCTTAGCTTCGGTCTGAATATCCTATAAAGATTCCTTCATCGGATTTTGGATCGAATTTGTCAAGCTGATCTTTTGTGTTTAAAATAAAACATTTTGAACCTAAAACCTTAAAATAAGAAATATTTGGTTTTCGACCATTAAAAAGTTCATAAGAAGTATTTTTAGTTAGAGGTCTTATAGACACACGATTTAGTACATAACAGGCAGTTGCAACTGCTCTGCCCAGAAATGTTTGGGTAATGTGCTTCCATTTAACAAGGTTCTTGCACATTCTTGTAAAGTTCTATTTTTTCGTTCTACTACTCCATTTTGTTGCGGAGTACGAGGAAAAGAAAAATTATGGTTTATTCCTTTCTTTTTACAAAAATGTTCAAAAACGTCGTTTTCGAATTCACCTCCATGATCACTCCTAATGTTCTTTATTTTTAAGTTTTTTAAATTTTGAATTCTTTTGGAAAAGACTTTGAAATTTTCAAAAGTATCACTTTTGTTTTTCATAAAAACAGTCCAAGTATATCTAGAAAAATCATCAACAATTACAAACACACATCTCTTATGATTTATGGATTGCACTTGTGTTGGTCCAAATAAATCCATATGCAATAGTTCCAGTGGTTGTGTTGTTGAAATAATCTTTTTAGATTTAAAAGATGACTTAGTTAGTTTTCTTCATTGACATGCATCACAAATATGATCTATTTTAAAGTTCATTTTAGGTAATCCTTTTACTAGTTCATTTTTAGAAAGCTTAGTTAAAGTTTTGAAGTTAATGTGACAAAATCTTTTGTGCCATAACCAAGGATCATTTTCTTTGGCTAGTAGACACATATCTGAATTATGATTTATTTTCATATTCAAAATATAAATATTTTTGTCTCTATTTCCTTCAAAGTGTAAATTTTGATTTTGATCAGAAATGCTACACTTATTTTCAGAAAAGGTAATTTTGAATCCTTTGTCACACAATTGGCTAATACTTAAGAGATTATGTTTTAAATTCTTGACTAGTAAAACATTTGAAATAAGAGGTAAATTAGATGTACCGTTATTGCTCACATCGCCTTTGCCGATGATATATCCCTTGGAATTGTCTCCAAAAATGACAGAACCCCCATCTGAGTAGATAATGTTTGATAGCATATTTTTGTCTCCTGTCATATGTTTTGAGCAACCACTGTCTAATATCCATTTTCCTCTCTTTTTAAGTGGGTCTTGCAAAATAAAAACATAATATTGGTACCCACATTTTTATAGGCTCCTAAGAGTTAGATCTTAGGAAACCAAACCCAAGAGGATTCGGTATTCCCTTTATAAACATAATTTATATTCTTGTGAACAGATTCAATAAAGGAGTTTATATATTTCTTCCTAATCAAACTATTGTTTGTTTTAGGAATCCATATTTTTATAGTTTTCAAATTTGTCATTTTTGAATTTTTTTTAGTAATTGTGGGTTTAAAATCAATTCTCCTTTTATTTTCTATTCTAGATGGAGCTATTGACTTCTTAACATAACCTAACCCCTTTTTACTTGATACTGATTGAGAATTTTTCAATAATTTTAGACAAATTTTCTCTTCCTTTATTAAAGTTAGAAACATTTTTAGTAATATTCTCTAACTTACTTTTTAGCACAATATTGTCTAGTTCAAGTAATTTTACTTTTGTTTTTAACTCGTGATTTTCAGAGACATGAACATCATTCTTTTCTTTTTGAGTTTCAATTTCTTGACTCAATAAAGTAAGTTGAGAATTAGCATTAGAGACTGATTCTTGAAGTTTTTCAAGTTCTTCCTCTAGTATTTTCTTCTCATCTTTAAGCATATCTCTTTCGAATTCTTCTTTGTTCTGATTTTCGCGAGCTTCTTTATATTTTCTTTTGAAACTTTTTAGTGTGTGCAAAAGTTTTGAATTAATTTCTATTAGATCATCAAAGGTAAGATCACTAACCTCATTTTCTGTGGCTATGAAGCATACATTTGCTTGTTCATTTTCATTATCACTGTCACTATCTGATGATGAGGAATCTGAGTCGTCCCATGTGACAGAGAATGCTTTCTTTTTGTATTTGTCTTTTCTGCCCTTGTTGGAATAACTCTTCTTTAGTTCTGGACAATTTTTCTGGATATGTCCATTCTTGTGACAGTTGTAACATTCTAAAGCTGATGCAGATGGTTTGCTTGAGAAGTTCTTTTTATCATTGAATTTGCTGTTCTTTCGATACTTTAAGAACTTCTTGAAATTCTTGGCAATGAATGTTAAATTCTCATCATCTGAATCTTGGTTCTCATCTTCTTTAGCCCGAAAATCTATGTTCTTTTTGTCTTGTGTCTGTACTCTTTTAGCCTGTAAATTATCTTCATAAGACATTAGATTACCTATCA
Organism: Allium fistulosum; assembly: GCA_030737815.1. Taxonomy (NCBI): domain Eukaryota; kingdom Viridiplantae; phylum Streptophyta; class Magnoliopsida; order Asparagales; family Amaryllidaceae; genus Allium; species Allium fistulosum. Next base: position 860,818,418 of record CM060905.1, on the reverse strand, counting down.
ACTCCTCTGGTTTTATGGTAGAGATATCATTAGCTTCTTCGATAGCTAGAACTTTTCTCTCCCATTCATCCATGAGTGAGTTGAGGAGTTTTGACACAATACCAAAATCTGTACACTTTTCTCCCAGTGCAAACAATGAGTGATATATGTCTTGGAATCTAGAGTACATATCATTTATAGACTCATCTTGTTTCATTCTAAAATTCTAAAACTGATTTTTAAGCATTGAAATCTTACTTTGCTTAACTTTGTTTGTACCTTCATGAGTTATTTTTAGTGTCCGCCAGATTTCATAGGCAGTAATGCACCTGCTGACTCTATTAAACTCATTTTTTTTCTAAAGCACAAAATAACATATTCATAGCTTTTGAATTATTTGTATCATCTTGTTTCTGTGTGTGTGACCATTGTGTATATTCAGTATTTGGTATATGATGTTCAGTCTGAGTGATATTCCAGATTTCATAACTGTTTGACTGCATAAATATTCTCATTCTAGTGGACCAATAACTGTAATTTAAACCATTAAATAGTGGTGGTCGTGCAGTGGATTGTCCTTCATTGAGACTAGTGTTAGTGTTGTTTTCCATATTATCAAGATATCAAATAACTGTGTTATAGTTATTGGATGACCTTGCTCTGATACCAAATGAAAGTACGTGTGGATCGACAGATATGGAATATATATTAAACTAAGTGTGGAAGCAGTTAATAGCAGTAAAGTAAATAAGAGTAAGCACACCAGGAATTTTTATACTGGTTCGAACTCTCGTTCTACGTCCAGTCCCAGACTAACTTCTGGCTTTAACTAACAATACCCTCACTTAACCCGGAGGAATAGGTCTGAGCAGCAGAACAGACACCTGAGCAATAGAACAGGATTTTTGCCTCAACAGCCGAAGAGGACTTTCCCTTGCATGAGCAGCAGAACAGGACTTAACAGAATATAAAAGTAGTTGACACAATGTGTTCTTGATAACACTGATTTGTCTTTAAGATTACAGACTTCCTATAATCAATTCCTCAAGTATATAAAGAGTATGTGAAGATTTAAAAGGAAGAATATTGCTAAGAATCAAAGTATATGAAATATAATTCAAAGATTCAAAGTAATGAAGAGTATGAATGCACTAGAATAATCACAAGAGGGAATAGAAAGAATTAGAATCAGAATTGGTGATTGTGAAGTGTGTAATAACCCCTATATATAGTTTTCAGAGAGATGCAACTCTTAGTGAAGAGTTTCAGCCAAGAGTGTCATCTTTTCACGAAGTGAAACTCTTCATGGAAGAAGATGTCCATTCAGAATTTTGACAGTTGAAGCCCGGTCAGTCGATTCCGGTCAGTCGATTGAATTTGAAAAATGTAAAATATTTTTTGCACAGTCAGTCGACTGGGCATGCACAGCCAGTCGACTGGCTGTGCATATATTGCACAGTGAACTTTGTTTTTAAAGAACCATAGAACACTAAACCTTGAGGATTGATTTTAACATATGTCTAAGACTCAACACATATAATAATTACTTTTAAGCAAAGAGTTGAAGTCTTGATCCTCGGATGTCTTTTTTTTTGTCATGTATGAGTATATATTCTTCTTTAGCTTCTAAACCATTTTGTCATGAATCAAAACTGGTCATTCAACACTATATTCAGTTTGGAAGATGGACTACCTCTATCAATCTAACCAAATAAAGCCAAATCCAAATTTAGATGTAAGTTTAACTCGTGTTGGTTGATAGACCTCCAAAAAAATGTCTACTCAATAATAAAAAATAATAATCAAAGATGAGATTTATTTTATACCATTACTTACTGTTCCAATGCACTGACCAACCACCCAAAACCAGTACGTTAAAACCTCTCTTAATCAAACTAATTTAAGAAGTCAATGACAACCAATGTCTTATGCTCAGTTTGATGTCAATTAGGTGAGTTTAAACTCATTCAACAAATTAATTTTTGTGGAGTCATTATCTATATTAACACTTCATCTTTCTACCCAGAGGAAAAAAAATATCTTTACTTACATGCAAGAAAGAAAATGAATAGATAGCTATCAAAAAGCAAAGGAACTTAAAAAACAATTGAGATAACTCACCATCGGTGTATTACCAGATGATGTGCTTGAGGCTAGTACCACCGTTCAAATGTGCAGTCTTCGAAATGTGTAACAAGTATAGCAAATCAGAAATAGGTACAACCTTAATAAAAAAAGGTCTTCTAATTGAACACAGTACATATTATTAGTATACTAACATATTAACCTTTATAATCAGAAACGTAATACATATTTCAATGGTTTTCACCAAGCTCTCATAATACAAAATCATTAATTATTATTTCAATTGTGCTCATAATGTACATTAACATTAACCAAGCTTTTCTACAATCTCAAACTCCTCACTTGTAAAAAAAGCAAGGAGACGATGTTGTTACAAAGTTATTAGTTTATCCATGTGAACTGAAAGTGAGGCAAGAGAAAATGTATAGAAATTTCTAATTAATATGCAAATATTATGCAAAATAAAGATAAATAAACAATAATCTTTCCAAAGTACTATATACTGATACAATATCCCTATCTTGGAGGCTACATTGTCTGGTTCCTATAATAAATACATACAATCATAAAATGCTCGTATGAATTAGCAACTAAGCTCGCATTTTATATAAAAAAAAGTGTTACTGCTATTGATTCTTGTGAACTAGTGTGCATGTGTTTGGTTTCATCAATATGCATCTGCATTATGTAGTGAGGTCAATCCTAGACATGGTATAAACATCACTAGTGAAGAAAGGTTAGGTAGCAATGGTATGATAGGAAGCCACAAACGGGGTGATGTATGATTTAAATGCAACAATCTTATATCTGGAAAGAGTCAAATATTTAGAAGCACTGTCAAGATAAATTTCTTTCTTTGTTAACTTTGCACGTATCATATTTTTAGTGTTCAACTAATACATTATGATTCTTAAATACCTTATGAAATTTTCATGAAAAAAACAGTCAAGGTTATATGAAATGAATCTCGAACCATTACAAAGTCAGCTAAATTTGAATTCATTTTTTTTTAATATGAGAAAGCACTCATAGGATAGAGTTCTCTAAGACAACAAAGAAAACATAAACATGACATTCAAATTCCATAATTATTAAGTAGCATATGCAAATATAAACCATAGAGATCACATATATCATATCCGAATGTAGGGAGTCGGCTAAGCGTAGCAGCACAAAATTTAAATAAGACTATTAATAGATAATGGGCTCAGTAGTACCTTCCAACTTTTGCATAACCTTTTTCACGGTAGGCCTTGACTAAGGTTTATCTTCAATGCAAGAAATGCAAGCCACTAAAACTGTAGACCACATTCAAATTTAAGATTGATTAGTTTCGAGTCTGACATCTCTTAAATTTGAATACTTGTAGTGAAATGTTTAGTAGGAATACACACATTATTGTATTAGATGACATAATTTTGTCTTCTCCCTAACATGTTCAACCTAAAATTGAAATAATCTATGTGCTATTAAATGCTTATATCTGAGTAAAAATACCTGCACAGTTCCCAAAGGTGAATCTCGACTTTATCTATATTACAACATTTGTACTACTATTATAATATAGATTCATATAGTTCGGCCTATAAACTTGAAAGAAACTAAGTTATTAAATAAAATCAAAATATAGACAGTGTACCTCCCTACACTAGACTAAAAGCAGGTATAAGGTACTCAACAACTTCAATTAAAACATAATGTAACACCACCATCTCTATCTTCATATATATATATATATCCATGATGACTACACACAAAATATTATTTTTAGATATATCGGGAGATATACTAGAAGATAAAAAATTTCTATTCCATTACCTAACTAGAGAAGAGATTGGGGTTTGCACAGAAGTTGTTGGATGACCTACGATTTAGGAAGCGAAGACAAGCCTCAGACAAGCATATCGATAGTAAGTTTGTTTTGATACCCTTCGCTAGTATGTGGTCAGTTAAAAAAGCAATCTTTTACTTATCCTTAAAGCTTGATCTTGAAGAATCACTATTACAACACAAAACTCAGAAAAATGTACATGCAATAACTCATCCTTAAATCCTAATCTTGAAAGTCGATTATACAACTTATAATATTGAAAAAAGTAACTTATCCTTAAAGCATCATCATAGTTTATAGGGTACTTAGCTTTTCTTATAAATAAAATTACGTTGCATATGAGTTTTAGGGACATAAACGCAAGCAAGAAACATTGATACACTACTGTTGCTGCCTCATATCTAAATAATCTTTATCATAATTGAAAAATTCGAACTCATTCACATATTTCAATTTCAAAATCCGAGAAGGTGTTTAAAGCTAAAATTGTGGAAAAAACAAGCCACTATTGGTTGTCTCATAGCCTTAGCTTAGATTGAGAGAGGGCGACATGAAAGCAGTGACATTAGTAGTTGACCATGATGCGACAGTTGATACAGCAATTCAGATCAGGGTTTGCAAATTCGAAAGGGAAGCTAGCGATTAAAGGAGCTGATGAGATGGAGGTGGGTTGAATAAGGGGGAAAGGTTGGGAGACAAGGTCGGAGTGGAGGAGTTGGTAAACGAGGAGACGAGGAAGAGATGAGGGGTGGTGGTTGACAATTTGACTCCATTTTTATTTAGGTTTTTCTAATACAAATATGTAAGTGGAAGAAAGAAAGATGAACAACCAAATAAAAGTTTCATCAAAATTTTACCAAATTATTTGCGCCAAACAATTAGTAGCGTTGATTTATTTATTTTTGTTCTTCTAAATAAGTAGTGGTTGCATTAGGCTTATAAACGCTACCAATTAATGCCAATAATAATGAGTTTTCTTGTAGTGATGGTTCGGGATGCACTATAGAACTAATTTGCTAATAATGTCCCTAAAGAAACTAACTGTAATATGAGTACCCGTTGATAAGCATGTGGGTATAATAATACTAGGTAAAACACATAGCAAATTATCATGTCTATGGAACTGCTTATTGTAAGGCAAATGAAGATGTATCCCAATAGAAGTACCGGTCAGCATAACAAAAGAGGAGTGATCCCAAGAAGAGAAGTGAAATGTGTGGGCAGTCTTCCACCATAATGCAGCTAATGCACCATAAAATCGTGCATCATAATTTAATGTCAATTATTTTCCTAGAATGGCATGTATGCAGTGTTAAGCAAAATACATTGTGGTTTTACATTTAGTTATTAACAAAAAAAACATACCGAAAAAGTTCTGAAATCCAATATCACCCAAAAATCTAGTAATATGTTGATCAATATCGACTTGTAGGTCCCGATGTAGACGAGATACCAATATAAGAGACCCATGAGTTTTTACTTCTGTAGCCTATTTAGAAAATTATTTTGGATATAAATTTCATACACCGAATGAAAATCATACAACATTTAAACTACAGTTTCAATCAACTACATAATTCCAAATATATAATAATAAATTAATAATTTATATGTACAATCAATTATATTAATTGTTTATACCAAATATGGCACATGCACCCTAGAAGTAATTGAAAGCACAAAAAATGTACAGATATAATGAAATAACATAAAAGCAGTAGAAAAGACACAATTTTTATAGTGGTTCAACAATTACTCCGGCCTACGTCTACTTTAATCTTTGTTATTGATTGTTTTCTCTTTGGATTACAATGAATTCAATTAGCTCGGACCATAATCTAATGGATCTCGGATTTAAGAGTATCTGGAATATTTAGGGAAGAAGAATATAGAAGAGAAATCCAAGTGCCCCAAGTCCTTTTCTTGAAGTTATAAGTGATGTATTTATAGGGAAATAGTCTAGTAGAACTGGTGAACCATGAAATATCAAGTCTAGATCGAGATCCGAGTAGGCAAGAGTCAGTAATCGGTTCCAATTACCAATAAAATCAACTCAGTGCCGAGTGGTTTTGATCGATACCAACTGGTCTTCTAGGAGGAAACCTCCCCACCTCCTTTCCATTGGCCTTCTATTTCCGATCTATTATGTTCTAAATACTTTTCCCTTAAGAGTACTTATACCGCTTGTACTTGTCTGCTTTTATTCAAAAAATCCTCAAAGTCATTCTTTTATTCCTTGAGAAAAGCACTCCATGATGATCACTCGGGCTAATGCTCCATGTATAAGAGTTTTAGGGGCCCATTTGGAGAAAAAAGTTCTCGGTATTGAGAGGAACTGCTCGGTCCTGAGTGGTTTCATTTGCTCTGATCCCTTTGCAATTTCCTAAGTTACTTCATTTCCATCATTCTTTTGATGTTCCTAAAGTCCTTGGGTCATTTTTTCATCCAATTCACTCATTTAAGTCCATCTGAAGACTGCAAAATTTGGTTATAACATTAATTATGATGTTCAATGCAAATAATAATAATAATAATAATTAATTATTAAACTTAATCTATAATAGTATGTTTAAATATTAAATTTAACTTATAGTGATGTCAACATGGATGGAAGCATGCACTTGTTGATCGAGCAAAACAAAAAAATTAACAAATCTTTATCGGGTCCTAAGTTTTGATCGATATTTGGATCCAAGACAGCGTCTTTCAAAACCTTTATGCCTACGCTTTCTAGAGCTAGCACCTGAACCACCATCTCTATCGCCTCAACCATTTTAAGAAGATCTACCACTACCTCGAACAGCACTCAATATACATCTCATATTTGGTTAAATTGTTTGAAAAAGGATAATTTAGTGATAAATAAATGAAAAAAATGGGGAGATATTGAAGCTTCAAATGGAGTTCTAGGATGGAAAAATAAATGCAAAAGAAAATGCCAGCCAAGGAAAATGGCTAAATATTTATAACAGTTTATCTGACATTATTAATGTTGGATAAACGAAAGGATAGACATCACAGCCATACATCACATCACGAGCTATGTGGTTGTGATGAAGCTAGAGTTTATCCAACATTATTAATGATGGATAAATGGATAATTTATTTTTATATTGGTTCACACTAGGTGTCGATCAATCAAAATTGATGAGCTGGCAAAGACCAACTTCCCCTAGCATTGGGAATGCTCATAACATATGATGACTCTCATATCCTCGACATTCGATAGCTTCTGCATCTTCAACATATGATAGCTTCAACATTCTCAATATGTGATATCCCTAACATCTTCATAATGCAACAGCTTTACTTCTTTAATATGTTATAACTTCATGCATTTCATTATGCCATAGCCTTATCTTATGATAATCTTATGCATTTCTACATTCAATAACCTTGGTTTATCTTAACTATAGTTAGGTTTAGTTCATCTCAACTTTTGGTAGCTTTATACCTGTTCACACTTGAGAATTTAGGTGTAATAATGCCACATCAATCATTAGACACTTTTTGGTGGGTTTTTCCCTAAACAATGGACTTACATCATTACTCATCATCAATTGTCATGGGCTGTGAGTTTGAACAAACTCATTTAGGAAAAATACCATTTGCCCATCATATTTCATTCACTTTGATCAATCTTTATACATACGTACATACATACATACATATATCATTCGTAGAGAACGATCAAGAGAGAGGGATGGGTTTGCACACAGATGAGTGGTGAGGAAAAAGGAGGATGGATGAGGTCGTGTGTGGTGGGTTTCAAAAGAAGAGGACGAAGGTAGGAGGCAAGCACGAGAGCAACAACAGGTTTAAGGGAATATATGCAAACAATATATAATTCTTATTATTTTCCTTTTCATTTCATAAGGTAATGAACAGAAATGAACAAGGAGAAAGTGGCAGAGAACCAAACCAGAATATTATATAGGAACCATAGGAATGGTAAAAGTCATGGCTCAAATTTATGAAATAATAAAGGCAATGACTTTTTGTTTTCAAACGGTATATAGATGAAAGGGCATAGGGAAAACCAAAAGGTTCAAAAACGGGTACCGATACGGCTAACCGTTTCATAGATTTCGCCATGTACCGGATACCGAACCACACAAATGAATATCTTGCGGAGATCAGCACGACAAGACAAATAGAACAGTACACAGATATCAGCGATACACCATCCTATCAAAAGTTGATATTCGTTGCCAAACTGCTGCTAATTCACCGAAAATAAGATAAACAAGGCTAGAGCAATCCAAATTTGTGTTAACGAAATACAACGTCTCACTCAGAAGATGGTAAACATTTTTATTATGTAAAAATATTCAGATTTCGAAACAATCTTATTTCCATCAAATTAACTGATTTTAAATTAAAACTGAAAATTACACAACAGAACTAAAATTCATATTTTCTGATGAAAATTTACATTTTCTATGTTTAAATAGACGCATAACAAATATCGAATTTTCATTTCAAAAGTTTATTATTATGTTTTCAAAAGAAATTCAGTTAATTACGTTATAAAAATCGTTAAAAGTTCCGGGTCGTTATAAATATCATGTACTATTATTTATTAGTCACTAATTTTTACAATATATTAATTAATATATTATTGATAATACCATTAGTTTTTATCTAATTATTAATATAATATGATATTAGTTTCTTTTAATAAAATCATATACCACTATTTATTCATCATTAATTTTTATTATATTACCATACATTATTATATCATGAATTTTACAATTAAGTAAATGATAACGACAACAATAAACCATGATTTAACCAGCCGACTATTCTACCTTCCATTACAAACACAAAAATATATATGTAATCTGTAAATCAATACTTATCACGAAATGATTCACAAAAATTTCGTAGCACTTCTCCTTATTTGCATCGTACACAGAAAAATGGACATGAAGAATAAAATAGGAAGTGTTGTCAAAATTTTACGAGTCGTTCGGCATAAAATATTGATTTACAACTTACGAATACATTTTTGTACTTATAACTTGTCCAATACCAAGGCAAACCTAGCGAAGATGTATTAAATAAATATTGATTTACGTTTAAGTAAAAACGAATATCAATATAACGATCATATACAAAACTCGTCAGATGGGACCAACAAACCTCTGGGTTCTCATCAATTGAACTAAAACTACCAAATCACAGTATAACTTAATTCCAGATTCCTTTGTATGCACATACATTTTCAACCAACCATTTATGAACACATATTTCGATCTTAACCAATCCATGTCAACCAAACTATTCTTATTTTAACCAATTAAATTAGAGAAATATAAATGGATATTATGAATATAAAAGAACCATGTCATCAAAGCTTTGAAGGCCGAAGGAAGTGGGACAACAGTGGCTTTGGATGATAACAGTTTTTATGTAGGCTTATGGACTTAGCTGCGTCGACGGTGGTCATGCGGTGTTGATGATGGCTTAGGGGCATCGACTGTGGTTTGGCAGCTTTGATTGTTTCTTAAGGGCTTAGCGGCTCAGAGGCATCGATGGAGTGCTTGGGGGCATCGATGGAGCGCTTGAGGACGAGTTAGGGGTGGGAGTGTCAATAGAAAAGTTGTCGAAATGGAACCGAGGGTTCTAATTTTTGATTTTTGGGAAAGTGAAGTAGGAAAATAGGCAAGTATGGGTTATGTATTAGTATAACTACGCCGTCGGTATGTCGTCAAAATTTTTGACGAGATACCGACAACTTTTATGATGTGGGAAGGTATTTTTTATTGTCAAGTAGTCGTCGGTATATCGTTGAAATTTTCAACGACAAACTGACTGCTCTTTTCTTTTACCCACTTAGCGATGACATCCCCTAATAATTGGTATGTCGTTGGTAACTTTCGTCGGTATATCGCTTATTTTCTTGTAGTGAAATAGGAGTGTAGGCTTAGGCTTAGATAATAAGTATTCTCCCCTTCTTAGCTCCTAGCCTGGTCCAACAAATGGAGTATGTCCGAAAGACTGGTCCAAATGTAAGGCCCAAATTTTAGTTGTGCCTTGGGCTATTTCCAAATTTAAGATTTGAAAATTTGATATTTAAATTATAAAAGGATTTTTGTAATACTCCGAAAAATTGTGTATAATTTTAATAACATATTAAATTACGGAAACTTGAATTTTTTTGGATTTTTTGGATTAATTAAATAAATAAATTATATAGAGGGGCAAAATGGTAATTATACAAACAATTGAATCTAACCATGAAACTAGCGCCATTGTGACCATCTTGTTTTTCTGAATTGCAAGGTATTTTTGTTTTTTCATCTGGAGTCCATGTGAAGGAATTATGGACAAAAATGTGATTGGGTCGAATTGGTGTCAAATGGGTTAAATTTGAATTTGAATTTTAGTTAATGATTAGAAATTGCCCTCCTAAAATCCTAACTGAATAACGTACCTCATTCTTTCTCATTTTAGAAAACATTATGTATTCTCTTCTTCTTCTTCGTTTCAAAAAATAACCACTTGTAATCAAATCCCTATTTCTCACTCGATTCTCAACCAAATCAAATGAAAGAAGAAGCAACGCGAAGTTACCAGTCGGGGCTATAATCAAGCAGTGAATTGGAGACAAAATCTTGAAGGTAAGAGTATCATCAATCTTGAACAGTAAGATAATTGACTGGAATTGGTCGTCAATGAATGATCTACGCTTTAATCTCAGTATAATGCAATTTTAATGTTACAATATGATCTGTTGGCTATAACTAGAGTAGTAATTCATGTACATACACTTAATTTTGAATTATTCATTGTTGGGAGGAATTTGGGTTGATCAAAAGTATTAGAAACTAGGTCTAAGTAAAATTTTAGAAATCTAAAGTATAATACTTGAATTTGTGAAACAATTGATGCATTTGGACTTAGAGATCTAAAACTGGGATCTATGGACGTTCTATAATAACCTAAGGTGAAGAGGTGGTGGCCGAAGTTGAAATGATAATGAAAACTACAAATTCCCCAAACCTAGGAAGACATAGGAAATACATACACCAGTTGATCGGTGGAACATAACCGATGCAGCGGAGCACATTTTAAACTGACAACTGAACCTTGGCCAAATGGCCCAATTTTAAAACAAACGTTACACGATTCGATTAGTACTTTGTCTATGTTTTAGAAGACGACTTGAGAGATGGTGAAGCAAGTGACGATACTATGAAACAAAATGATGTATGAAATATAATGGTGATTGGAAATGAGTGGTATATGTGATAAAATAACGATATGAAATGAATGGATGTTAAATAGCTTGGTTGTGATGAAATGAGTATACCAATATATAAATATGTATATGTATGTATATGGTTTTGATATGGAATTTGGGATACGATGGTGAATAAAGAGTAGTCTATGATGCACGATATAAGCCCCAAAATATCCAAACGAATACGGGTTTGGACCTATGACACTAGTAGATGTCAAAGCATTGTGATATTTTCTTCCCCTAAAGGATTTGGGTAGACCAGATAGATGTGAGTGGATGTTAAGCGACCTTGTAGGGTAGGAGACCATTCTAGGGTGTGAGTCCCCTAGGTAACACCAGGATGATAAGCTCCTTGTAGGCCCAAGGAAGGTGTGCCCTATTATGATTGCGTGACGATAGACGATGGGCTACACGTAGGGCATGAGACTGAACCAGGGTGTGAGTCCGTATAAATATGATACAATGTGGCTAGGTAATGGTGATTGTTTGGTATGGTGTACGATTGAACGTATGGTGGCTAAACGATAGGTATCATACTTATACTAGAGTATAGTTCACTCACCAGACTTATGTCCGATCCACTCCTACTTTCATTTTTATATATATCCAAGTTAATGGAGTTGGATAATGATACGTTTTCAATGTTGGATATTTATCTGTATATAGTATTCATGATGTATATAAGTGTTACCTAGATTTGATCTTATGTGTGTTGTTTTGGATTGTATCTATATTTGTTTAGACGTATGTATATGACACTTTAGTTGTATATGGCGATATGACTATGTTATTGATATATTATATTTGATTCATTTCTGCTAGGAGACTCAGGAAGTGTCTAGAAATAGTTAGAATTGTATATGATATCTGCCAGTGACTATAACTATATATATCTTATCTCACCTCCAATGACTTGTCTTTTAGTTCCCAGATGTTAACGTCAATTAAGGTGTTATCAGACATAGGTTATAGGATTAGGAAAGTATTAAGAGAGCATAATTTTATTTTTCTATTAGATATATATATATATATATGTGTGTGTGTGTGTGTGTGTGTAAGAATGAAAGTACATATGCACACACCCATTTATTGTTCCAGTTTTGTTTACTATTTGTTGGAGAGTTACTAATGAATTCCATTTTTATAGATAGTTGAAATGAATAGTTTTGTTAAAACTAGAATAGAGACTGTTTGTACCAAAATTGGGCACAACACTCTTCGGATGTGTTTGAGGAGATAAAATGAAGAAAGTAAATGTAAAACGAAGCAGATCTAACAAACACATCAATAAACAGATAAGAAAATGCATAGAAACACACAGATTTAGAGTGGTTCGGCAAATTGCTTACGTCCACTATGAAATGATTGATGTTTATTGAATATCACTCGTTATTTACAAAAGATTACAACAGTATGACTGAAGTTTGACAATCATTTCGGCAGAATATCGGCGTAGAGAGGCAAAAGTCCCTTTTCTGTAGGTTCTGGGATGCTATTTATAGGCGTAGGCTGCAAATATCTCACTTAGATCTCGGGAGACCTCTTCTCTCACATGGGTTGGCCCATGTGATCGATCCCATGTGATTTGCACTCGGTCTATGATTAATACGAACGAATTTCATATCGATCAAGATTTGGCCCAATCGAGTCAAAATTGAGCATGAACATTGTTGATGATGTACGCAAGCTCCTATGAAAATTTGGTGGCATTTGGACTTGTAGATTGTCAGTTATGATCGATGCAAATTCGGGTTTTATATAGGCTATTATGTTCGTATCGATCGAAACTGTCTTGTTCGTATCGATCATCATAGCTCTATTCGTATCGATAGGCTTGCTCTGTTCGTATTGATAGTCTCTGCTCTGTTCGTATCGATTATTTCTGCTCTATTCGTATCGATTATTTCTGTCTTGTTCGTATCCATTGGTTGCATCTCACTCATATCACTTTTGCGCACTCCACTTCATGTCGATGACCAAGTGGACTGATGGATGCGAAGAGAGTGGTTAACTGATGGATTAATGGATACGAACAAGGCCTTTCTACGAATGGATACGAACAAGGCCTTTCAATGGATGGATATGAACAGTTGAGGCTTGATGGATAGGAATAAGGCCTTTCAGTGGATGGATACGAACAGTCGAGGCTTGATGGATACGAACAAGGCCTTTCAGCGGATGGATACGAACAGTCGAGGCTTGATGGATACGAACAAGGCCTTTCAGTGGATGGATACGAACAGTCGAGGCTTGATGGATACGAACAAGGCCTTTCAGCGGATGGATAAGAACAGTCGAGGCTTGATGGATATGAACAAGGTGATTACTGAAATTGCATCGATCATATCTTGAGCATACGAGCTCCGATTGACTTGAAATTTGGAATGTTGGCTTTTATAGCTTTGCCTGTCGTGTCATGTTAATTGTAGCTCGATCTGGACTCGGACAAAATTCGTTGATATCCATAGTGAGCCTGCATATAACCGATCTCCAAGATGAACTGTCATTGGTTTCTAGTCAAGTTCATGGTGTCACGGCCTTGCCAAAAGGAGGGATAACAGAGACCAACACAGCCAATACCAAACAAGAAGAAGCCAGGGCTAGTACTAACACCCAAGCAGATGTGCTCTGGATGTTCCTGAGGTCACTATCCAAATATGGTTCAGATGCTATGTCTAAGCAATGAACCAGGCTAATGCTATTCCTACCAAACCCGCAGCCACTATCACCGCCAACTAAGGTGTGATTCCAGCACCAGTACCACCAACCATGGATTTTCCAAAGCTATGTAAGAATTTCTTCAGCCTTGGTGGGAAGTTTTTTAAAGGAACAGAACCATACTCAATGACTCGGGCATGGTTGAATGATTGTGAAAAGAATTTTAACCTGTTAGGACTTGGAGATGCTATGAAGAGACAATTGGCTACTTGGCATTTGAATGAGCGGCAGTATATTGGTGAAAAGTTGGTGACAACAGAGATAGATGAGAACACTATTACATGAAGAATGTTTAAGACTAGATTTGAAACAAAGTTTTTTTCTGGAGATGGAAGGGATTTGTTGCTAGGGAAGTTTATTTATTTGAAGCAAGGTGAAATGACAGTTGGGGAATATGTTAATTAGTTTAAAGAATTGGCAAGGTTTAGGTTTGAACTAGTGAACACCCTAGGGAAGAAAGCTTTGAAATTTGCAAAGGGTATTAATTCTCTTTTGAAGGAACTTGCATTAAACTAGATAAGGTATGGGGCCACATTTGATGGAGTAGTAGAAGCGACTTTATTAAACTCATTGGAAGGAGGAGCGATTCAGGAATTGGTAAAGGTAGTAGGATCGTCTCAACAAAATAAACATAAAGGAAATGGACCACAAGGAGGACATTGTAAGAAACTAGTAGTTACTTGTGAAGACATATGCTCTAAATGTCATTCCAACCTCAGGTAAGGTGCCGCAGTCAGCTCAGGAGAAGGAAAGCAGATTGTGCTGGAAGTTATGTTGATTTTATCTGATTCCCCTATTTGTACTTTGTTCAATACTGGTGCATCTTACTCATTCATAGCTAGTGCATTAGTTGATAGCTTAACTCTAAATCCCGAGATTGCACATGAGTCTGTTATGATGTTGAATCCTGTTGGGGAATCGACCCATTTGTCGATGTTGTGTCATAATCTTAAGTTGGTCATTCATGGCATAGAGTTCCATTGTGATGCATGTGTACTAAACTTTTTGTGGTATGGATTGATACCAGAAATGGATTGGATGTCTCATGGTAGGGTAGTGTTGGATTATATGGAAGGATGATTCGATTAAGGAAGGATGATGGAATTGATTTGACTCTGTGTTTTGAGCCTGATATTTCTATTATGAAAACATATTTGTATTCATCTAGCCTATCATAAGAAGAGCTATCTCGTATACTCATAGTGAAGGACTATCATGAGTATTTAAAGAAATTTCTGATCTTCCTCGTAGAAGAGAAATTGGTTTTGATGATAACAAGTATATCACATTATATAAAATATGTATATTAATTTTTTATCAAGATATATATAGTATATAGTGCAAGATATTAAACAAATGTTGATTAAGAAGATTGTACAGTATCAAGAGTAGATTCTAGATGATGATATAAAGTTTAAGAGTTCAAGAATGAAGACACATAAGTATTGAAGAGTTCAAGATTTCAAAATACTTCAGATAAGTTATAAAGTCATAGAATTTATTTAAAACTTTGATAGCACTTTCCTGATCTCTCTCGTCTTCTCTAATTTAATTTTAAATTATTTTTCAAATATTCTGGTTTTAAAATAATCTTTTCAAAATATTTCTCAAATTTATTTTCAATCTCTTATACTTATATAATATCATTTTAAAGTTTTTAAGTCTCTATATATATATATATAGAAATTTTGTTTATATTTTAATATGTTATAATTATATTGATTTATATCGAATACTCTTATTAAGTCTTTCAAAATTATTTTATAAAGTTTTATTAAGTTATATTTTGATTAAAATATGTATAAACTATATTTAAATGATTTTACAACATATCAAATTATTTTACAAAGCAACGGATTTTCAAAATAATATTTTTAAAGTGTTTTTTAAAATTATGAAGAGTATGTCGACATACTCTATAGGCATATGTCGACATAGTGGTCATAAAATTCAAAATTCAAATTTGAATGGAAGTGTCTTTTCGTCGTATCTCTTCGTGAATGAAGATGACCGTTATTTTTCTATATATACCGGACTTCCAAACAAATTTTTATTAACTGCTTTCTTATTTTTCTCTCCTCTTTTAACTCTCTTGATTTCTAAATCAATTTTTACCTAAACTCTGCCGAAATTCAACCGTAATGAAATTCAATTATTACTAATTTGATTCTCTTTTATCTACTCTCTGATTTCTCTCACCTTTCTCAAGATCAAAGTGTTATTCAAGAGTTATAGGATCAATTGTAATCAAGATTGAAGATCTGAGTCTGTAAACTCTAACAAATCATACTCTTATACTTTGTGGTGTGGTTGGTGTCACTGAAATCCAAGTAGGTATGATTGTAGCCTGTAAAATAAATTTGGTATGCTTAGTTGCCCATAAATCTAGTGGGTGTGCTTGTAGCCCGAAAATCAAGTGACTCTACCCAGAGATCGGGATTATAGAGGGTGTGTCTTATAGCCTTGAAATCGAGAGTGTATTTGCATTTACTAGTTGAAAAGAAATCCATACAAGGAATTGTGCGGGCTGGATGTAGGGTAAATCCAAACTAGTTTAAAATTCTGGTATGTTCTTTTCGTTTTACTTTTACTGCATTTACTTTTATCTGTACTTTGATTTTTTGATTTATTCTGTGATTGTTAATTACATCATTCCAAGTAAATCTTAAAGAAATTGAAAAATATTTGTAATGACCCGGAATTTCAAACACTTCGTATTTAAATATCTAAATTATTTAAATATTTGAATCCAAGATTTAATGTGATTAAATATGATTTTATAACCTTATTAAACACTTTTTAATTAATAACTAATGTTAGAAAAATTATTTTTGAACTGTGTTTACAAAAATATACACTTTGGATAAATACTGAAAATGTGATTGGAAAACTTTTTGTTAAAAATCTACTTTTTATTCAATACAAGTTGTGTAATATATTGCAACTTGAATAGTTATCATGTATAAACATATGATAAGAATTAAACACATCTTTTCATAAGCCAAAGGTTAACTAAACTTAAGTACTAATTAGCAAAAGTAAGTGGAAACATAAGGACTAAAAGGACCGTTAAATGAAGGCACCAAACATGGAAGGTATGGATGTGTAAGAGCATGGTCTTACATGCTTAACTTCATGGCTAAGCAGGGTTTTATTCACATTTATCCACTGAAATCCTAACTCTATAAATACACATACATACACCACTTCATTTTCTCAAACAATCCACTTCTTCACTTCTCCCTTTTCTCCACTTTCAATGGCCTTAAGCAGTGCACTTTGATATGGGATAAATGGCCTTTTGCCATAGGAAATAGTAGGGAAAAGGAGGAGTTTGGTGAGTTAGAAGGAGTTGTGGCCTAGGGCCGTGGGCATCTATGGTGATGAAGGAAGGAGGAGAGGTGCGTGTGCATTAGAGGAGGAAAGGAAGGGTTTTAGTAATGTTAAGTTGAAGTTAAAAATGTTGGAAGAAATGTGGTTATTGTTTGCGCCAAAATTGGTCATAAACCCCAAATATCGTGAAAGCACCAGTGTGTGAACACAAATCAGCAGTATATAATCACAGATCACAGATCTAAGTAATGTAGAGGATAAAAATGAAGAATAATAAACTTAAAATGGAAAGAAGTAGACAGAGACGCAGGATTTATAGTGGTTCGGCGATCTTGCCTACGTCCACTCTGAAGTTGATGATTTTATTGATATTCACTTGATAATTTTAGTTGATTACAGCAGATTACGGTCAATAATGATGATTTATAGCAGTGAAAGTAGTTAGTAGTAGCAACTATGGAGTTTAGATCTGGATCCGGTAGAGTCTCGGCGTTCGAGAATTCAAAGAAGAAGCAGCCCGCTTTCTGTTTTCCCTGGGGCTCTATTTATAGGTGTAGGAGGCTGGTATTTCATTCAGATATTGGGAGACCCTCTCTGGAACGTGACCAGACCCGCGCACCCAAGCCCGTGAAGTTTCGGTCTGATCCGTGATCGATACGAACGGATTTCATATCGATCAAGATTTCATCCAATGGAGTCGAAATTTGGCGTGGACATTCTTTAGCATGCACGTAGTCTTCTGTGAAAATTTCATAGCATTTGGACTTGTAGATTAGGAGATATGATCGATACGAAATGGGATTCTCGGTTGGCTGTTTCGTTCGACTCCCTCGTTTCGACTCGGTCCTGTTCGACTCGGTCACTTCGAATCGATGGCGGCATGTGTTGGTATTATGACGTGGCGTGCGTCTTTCGCATCGATCTGCAGTGTACCTAGTTCGAATTATTGAAGACAGTCTAATTCGAGTTGGTTGATGTTGGCTTCTTCGCATAATTGGGAGGCGTGCGTTTCGTATCGATTGGTGATCGATCGATACGAATAGAACCTTTAAGACTAAGCGATGCGAAGCAGATGCAAGTGTTCGTTGTCGATGGATTCGAAGTAGGCATTGGTCGATCGAGTCGAACTGTTGCTTCCTGATGGATATGAATTTGGTCGAGTCGAACTGTGGTTCTGTGATGGAGTCGAAGTGGAGCGAGTCGAAGTGGAGCGAGTCGAACAGTGGTTCTTTGATGGACGCGAAGTGGAGCGAGTCGAACAGTGGTTCTCTGATGGATGCGGAGCGAGTCGAACTGAGCGAGTCGAAGTTGGCTTCTCTGATGGATTCGAACTGAATGAGTCGAAGTAGGCATTTCTGATGGATGCGAACTGAGCGAGTCTAAGTAGGCTTCCCGATGGATTCGAACTGAGCAATTCGAATAGTGGTTGGTTTTCATCCAATTTTGTATCGTTCATATCTTGAGCATACGAGCTCGGATTGGCTTGAGATTTGGAACGTTGACTCTCATAGCCTTGCTTATCATGCCATATCAATTTTAGCTCGATCCGGACTCGGACAAAATTCGCCAAATTCCATAGTGAGCCTGTGTATAACTGATCTCTAGGACGGACCGTCATTGGTTACTAGCCAGTTCCTTGGTGTCACGGCCTTGCCAAAAGGCGGGATTACATTTGCCCCCCAAAACATGCCTTGTGATAAGAAGGTGTGTTTTGTAACGCCATAAGCTGGATGTTCATATCCTGTTGATGACCTGCAAAGAAATTGATAGTTTTATCTGACCGCGAATGACGATCGTTCGGGATCGTATGTCATTCGGGGTAGTACGTGACCGTTCGGGGTCGGATGATATTCACGGCGAATGATGATCGTTCATGGTCGGGGTGCCGTTCGAGGCGATTTGTGATCGTTCGCGACCGGGTGCCGTTCGAGGCGAATTGTGGTTGTTCGCGATCGGGTGCCGTTCGAGGCGAATTGTGACCGTTCGCCGTCGGGTGCCATTCGAGGCAAATTGTGATCGTTCGCGGTCAGATGCCGTTCGAGGCGAATTGTGACCATTCGTGGTCGGGAGCCGTTCGAGGCGAATTTTGCATGCCCGAGGGGGGGACTTAGTATTATCAATGTCAGATTTCACGTTCGGGTGAGTTTCTGAACTGTTTGTGGTGGCGGTTTATCGCCATCTCAGAGCATGCTTGAGGGCCGTTCGCGATCCCTTACATGTGTAAGTGGCTTAGCCGTTATGGCATCACAAATGGCATACTTTCATTCAAAATGAGCTTTTCAACAGAAATGTTCAACAAAATCGGGTTCAAACATTAGAAATGGAAAATAAAGGGAAAATAGGGACGTCAAAGTGCAAACACCTACACCGTTGCGATTAGTAGTCGTATCAGAGCATGCTTGAGGATCATTCGCGGTCATGTACATGTGTAAATGACTTAATCGTGTTGGTGTGGAGTTTGCTACTTATTCGTCATTACCCCAATCAATTGATGACAAGCTGACGCCTCGATCTTGAGCTGTCCCTAGTAGGTGCAGGTGCTGGTCGCTCCCGTTCCACCGTTGTCGTTCCCCTTCTTACATACTGTGATAGCATACCATTCCGGATATGCCCCTCAACCTCATCCTTCAAGTGTCTGCATTCGTTCGTGTTATGACCATTCAGCTCGTGGAATAAGCAATACTTATCGGATCTTCTCTCATTGTTGGTCGGATCCCTTCTCATTGGCCTTCGATAGGGAATCTGCCCCCTAGTATCCTGGTAGATATGTTCCAAATTCTCATTCAACTCCGTATAAGAGGTGAATCTCGGTTCCTTTCGTGGTCGCGCCGATCCATCGCCATTATCCTCAGCTTTTCGTTTCCCTTTACCAGTTCCTGAATCTGTTCTAGGAGGATTTTCACTCTTGACTGCATAAACGTCAACTCCTTCCCCTTCCTCTCTTTCAGCATTTGCATCCTCTAATCGTAAAAATCCTTCAGTCTCATGATAAAATTCTCCTAGATCCATAGGGGGATCCCTCGTTAACGAATTCTTGAACTATGTGCCATCAGCTATGCCAGATACAGTTGCCATCAAAACCATGGATGGATCGGGTCGATCCACCGATGATCCCGCTGCATTGAATCGCGTTAGATAGTTCCACAAGGACTCCCCAGTCCTTTGCTTCAGTGCTGCCAAGCTCATCACATTTTTAGGTCTTGAAATGTGAACCCTGAACTGCATGAACCTTTCAGTCAAATCGGTCCAAGTTCCAATGGAACCGCTCTCTAGCTGTCTGAACCATAATGCCGCTATGTCTGCCAGGTACAGTGGAAAACACCGGGCCATGACCTCCTCCGATGCCCCCAGCACTTCCATGTGCCTCATATACTTTGTTAGATGAACCACAGGATCCGTCCTCCCATTATACATGTCCAGTGTTGGTAACTTGAATTCTGGTGGATTCCTGGCTTGCCTGATCGTAGGAGCAAAGGGACTCCTATTCACATCCTCCAGATCTCTATTCACTAGTCCGCCCCTCATGGCTCGTCTGACCATCTCCACCAATCTGTCACTATCTCCAAGTTGTAGTCCTTGTCCGTCGTTTCCGATTTGCTCCCCGAGTTCACGAGGGATTCCTGGAATCTGCTCTCCTGGCTGAGCATTCATTTCTCTGTCAATGTCGCATTAAGCAGTTCCACCTGGTACTCCGCCCGGGATTGGGCCAACATGCTCTGGGTTATTACCCCTGGCGCTGTGCCAGACGGTCTCGCTCCGTTCTGAACTCTGGTTGCTCCTTGATTTTGCGCTCCAAGTTTTCCAATTTGAAGAAGCAAATTCTGGATCATTTCCTCTTGTCTTATCATTGTCTCTATCTCATCCCTGGTGATGAAGATTGATGTCTGATTTGCACCTAAGGAAGCCTCTTGACTCCCTTCATTCTGTCCTCTCTTTGGCCTTTGTCTTTGATTTGATTGTCTTGTCATAGCTTTTTAGATCTGAATTCTCTAAGCCTTCCAGTTCAATTTCCAAATAATAGAATCCTGAATTAGCGTTCTCAGTGAAAGCACCAAAGTGTTTGTGCCAAAATTGGTCACAAACCCCAAATATCGTGAAAGCACCAGTGTGTGAGCACAAATCAGCAGTATATAATCACAGATCACAGATCTAAGTAATGTAGAGGATAAAAATGAAGAATAATAAACTTAAAACGGAAAGAAGTAGACAAAGACGCAGGATTTATAGTGGTTCGGCGATCTTGCCTACGTCCACTCTGAAGTTGATGATTTTATTGATTTTCACTTGATAATTTCAGTTGATTATAGCAGATTACGGTCAATAATGATGATTTATAGTAGTGAAAGTAGTTAGTAGCAGCAGCTATGGAGTTTAGATCTGGATCCGGTAGAGTCTCGGCGTTCGAGAATTCAAAGAAGAAGCAGCCCCCTTTCTGTATGCCCTGGGGCTCTATTTATAGGTGTAGGAGGCAAGTATTTCGTTCAGATCTCGGGAGACCCTCTCTGGCACATGACCAGGCCCGCGCGCCCAAGCCCGTGAAGTTTCAGTCCGATCCGTGATCGATACGAACGGATTTCGTATCGATCAAGATTTCATCCAATGGAGTCGAAATTTGGCGTGGACATTCTTTAGCATGCACGTAGTCTTCTGTGAAAATTTCATAGCATTTGGACGTGTAGATTAGGAGATATGACCGATACGAAATGGGATTCTCGGTTGGCTGTTTCGTTCGACTCCCTCGTTTCGACTCGGTCCTGTTCGACTCGGTCACTTCGAATCGATGGCGGCATGTGTTGGCAGGTTGACATGGCGTGCGTCTTTCGCATCGATCTACAGCGTACCTAGTTCGAATTGATGAAGACAGTCTAATTCGAGTCGGTTGATGTTGGCTTGCTCGCATCAATGGGAGGCGTGCGTTTCGTATCGATTGGTGATCGATTGATATGAATAGAACCTTTAAGACTAAGCGATGCGAAGCAGATGCAAGTGTTCGTTGCCGATGGATACGAAGTAGGCATTGGTCGATCGAGTCGAACTGTTGCTTCCTGATGGATATGAATTTGGTTGAGTCGAACTGTGGTTCTGTGATGGAGTCGAAGTGGAGTGAGTCGAACAGTGGTTCTCTGATGGACGCGAAGTGGAGCGAGTCGAAGTGGAGCGAGTCGAACAGTGGTTCTCTGATGGATGCGGAGCGAGTCGAAGTTGGCTTCCCTGATGGATTCGAACTGAACAAGTCGAAGTAGGCATTTCTGATGGATGCAAACTGAGCGATTCTAAGTAGGCTTCTCGATGGATTCGAACTGAGCGATTCGAACAGTGGTTGGTTTTCATCCAATTCTGTATCGTTCATATCTTGAGCATACGAGCTCGGATTGACTTGAGATTTGGAACGTTGACTCTCATAGCCTTTCTGTCGTGCTATATCAATTTTAGCTCGATCCGGACTCGGACAAAATTCGCCGAATTCCATAGTGAGCCTGTGTATAATCGATCTCTAGGACAGACCGTCATTGGTTACTAGTCAGTTCCTTGGTATCACGGCCTTGTCAAAAGGCGGGATAACAGTTATAATGAATGTTGTTAGGAAGAGATTTGGTTGGATAAAAGTGAGTTAATCTCACTTTGGTTATACTATAAATTGGTTGCAAGTTAACTTGCAATATTACTTGATGGTTGCCTTCTTAATCTCTTCATAATTGTTGTTAAATCACATGTTAATATTCTTGCTCTATATTAATAATAATAGACATTAACTACTTAAAATTAACCCCTTGATTATATTCTTTAAAAAGTATATAACTTGTTGAAGTAGTTGCTTACTAAATCATTGAATTATGATAAGTTCATTTGAACATTTAAAATGGATATGTTGATGTGTATATATTTTAAAACATGTTTAGTAATAGTAGTATGGTTGGAACTTTAAATCATATATGTGTATAAAATAACATGACACTAAATATTGGATTGAATATGGAATTGTCCATATACCGATAGTCGCTATAAATGCACTTTGAATCCCTTAAACTATAACTTGTGAAAATGGTGATTTAATAACATATCTTAATAATAACATGTTTGGTTATTATTTTCACTTCTATAAGTGTTTATAAAAGCAAAGAATATGTTTTGGAAAGTTATAGAAAAAGTAAATCAAAGTAACAAAAGATTGAAGTAAAAAGGTAGTTATATGATACTTTTAAAAATAGTCCGTCTTTGAAAATAACGCGCATTTTTGTGGAAACTTTCTTAGGGGTTTCTTTATCCATTAATCAAGTAAATAATATATTATTCTTATTGGAAAAGTTTTAAAGTCTAAATCATTTGATAGCTAGTTGAACGAAATGCAAAAGGTTATAGCAAAATAGTTGCTATAAGTGCAGTTCGGTAAAATGCCTTGTTTTCGGGAAATTCTCTAAAATAATTAAAAGATATTCTTTGGGATTTTTCTTCATAGTTTCCAAGTACTCAAAGTATACTAAATATTCTAAAATGAATGGATCTAAAATCATTTCTTAATGTATTGAAAACTAGACACAATGTTGTAGCAAAGATGTGTTAAAACTTGTAACAGAACTTTAGGCGGCACTTATGGAAATGCTATCTTTGCTATTTGAAACAATAAATTGTTTAAAATGATATTTAAGTTTTGTATTTTTCTCTAATTTTTTTAGTGTTGTATTATAACTTATAATAGAGTGTTTTAAATTTGGTTTCAAGTTTAAATATATTTTTAGCAATTAACTATGAATTTCTAAACTAAGAAGCTTTTAAAATTAAAATTTGTTTTTCAATTTATTTCAAAATTCCTTATTTTTGCATAATATTATATATAAATAATTATCATGTATTTTAAGTAATTTAAAAGTATTTTAATATATTAATAAGTATTTTGAAGATATTTCTATATATTTAAGTTTTAAATATTAAATTAAGTATTATATAAATATAAATATAATAAAGGGAGTTTTGATTTTAACACTTATGGTAAAATAAATTGTTTTATGGAATCAACTAAAAGTGTATTGCCTTAATTAACAAGTGTGGATATGCTTTGATCCTTAAATAATTGTTTAAAGTCGTTAATGGATAAGTAAATAGTTTGGGTTGTTGTAAACAGTGTTTTTAAGGACACTTGTTTTTAACCCTTATTATTAGTTGTACTTGGAAATATAATTATATATCTACTAATGGATATTTGGTAGAAAAATACAAGTAAGTTGTTTTGGTTTATTATGGAAAATGTTTGAGCAACATTTTCCTTAACCCTTGAATATTAATAGATCTTTAAGAAGGGAGTTTTAAAGAAGAATGTTTTCAAAGTTAAAATGTTTGGGTTTTTTGTGACAATCATTTTTAGCAACACTTTTCTTTAACCCTTAAATGTAATTAAACCTTTAAAAGGAGAGTTTTAAGGATAATGATTAAATGGATGGGTTTGGGTTTATAGTAAATAATGTTTTAGCAACATTTGTTTTTAAACTCTTGAATTATATTTTGGAAGAAATATTACAAACCTTTAACAATGGAATATTAAAGATAATAACAAGTATTGAAATCTTTTATAAAGAGATAGAAAATGTTATGTTTAATTTATAAAAAAAGGAGTTTATTATAACAATGTTTTAGCAGTAATTATTTTAGTCTCTGTTATTATATTTCAAGTAAGTAAAACTTGTTAATGATTTGTGAATACACTTATACCATTGGAATAAATATATGAATACTTTTTAAGTATTAAAAAGGGTATAAGTGAAAACAATTTAACAATATGTGCAAGTATATAAAGGGAGTTTTATTAATAATAAAATATTAATAAATAAAGGAAGTCTTGATTTATAAAAGAGGAGTCTTATTAGATAAAAAGATGTTTTCATGATAAGATGGGTTTTTAATTAATAAAAGATAAATTAATTAAAAAGGGATTAAAAGTCATTTATGTGACTTGACCATGCCTTGCATGAAATGATAGTGCATGTATGTTTACTTGCTTATGAGAAAGTATTCAAGACTTAGTTCCCTTATGCGATCGTTCTCATTATTATTGAATAAGACCAAATTCATCGACTCGGTCTTGGAGAGACCGGGATTGGTAAATGTTCTACTTATCAAAAAACACTTTAAGGCTGAGATACGGGTTCTCTGTTTTGGAGGCGAATGAAAGAAACCATGTGTGGTTCTAAAATCTGTTGAGATGATGGAATCCATATGCGATTCATTATGTGATCAAGTTTTGTTGAAAACTCATGTGAAGATGCCGTACGTAACCTCGACATCGGGAAATGACTAAATAAATAGTAGGATGCATGATCCTGGTGTTTAGCTGACCCATGAGAAGTACATCAACTTCATATCTAGAGTATGCTTATTGATATGTTGCGCACAGGGAATTGATGATACTTGGTACACATTGTTCACGCATGTGTTCGGATGATGGCCCAGTTGTGTCTACGTTATGGTATATTTTATCTAGAGATATACGACGCTCGGAAGATATTTCTATTCCTTATCATAGGAGATCGGTCTCATTAAGGAGGTCTCCATGGAAAATCTATTTATACGAATGTACCTTAGCGGTTTTGTTTGTATACCTAAATATGCTATCAAATGTAACCAGTGTAACCATTTCAGCTATGATTTATATTTATATTGAACACCCTAGACGTTAATAATATCACTATTTTTCCTATAAAATGGTTCGGTTATCGTAAGGTAAAAACCCATCTGTGTTTATTTGCATCGTGGTCTTACGAGATACCTTTATTCTGTAACAACCCATCTTTTTTGGATGGTTTAAATCGACGATAAACCACACGCATCAGACTTAAACTATTCAAAGGGGAGGATTGTTATGTGGTAAATAAGAAAAAGACGATAAAGAAATAAAACAAACACAGAATTTCACAGCGGAATGACAAAATATAATAATCAAATAACAGTTCATGAAGCTAGTTTACAAATACATTTGATTACACCTTTACAATACAGATCAGAGTACATACAACAATAATAAATAAATAATGTAGCAGAACAACATGATGCAGTGGAATAAATAAAATAAATAATAATAGTATAAAATCTTCATCTTCATCCTCCAGAAATAAGGTCTTCAATACATTGAAAAGCTCAGACTGACCCGAGCGTAATGAAAAGACAAAACACTCGAGTCAGAACTATAAGATTTAATGTAAGTTAAATCAATAGTAAATAAATATGAGTGTAACGGCTTCAGAGATGTTTATGGGGTTTGACATCTCCTATCCAGTGTTAACGTGAGTGCAATAACTTAAGAGATGTTCAGGATTTCCATCTCCTAAGGATCCATTAAACTATCTACATACATAGTACAATACGCTATTATAATAGTGTCTACAGTAAAATAAAGTATTAAAATAGCGTTAAGGCATTACCTATATCCCCCTTAACACATTTTATATAATTCCATAGTCTGTACAGATACTGTAAACTCCACCGTAAACCGGTGGGCTATCAGGGAGCATTCCATAGGTATGACACAAACCAAACTCGTAGAATGCACGATAAGGCATGTGACAAGGCACGCGAGGCAATGCCCAAAGTAGGATACTACCGTTTTGCGGATTCGGACTGGTGGTAACGCATAGCAGCTACTACCACCCACCTCGGAACACACTCCCATAATAAAAATCAGGGGGTGGCCACCAAATCAATCACAAAGTCATAATATGGTATCGAAGAAATGTGTCCGATCGGAGGTGCAACCTCACTTGGCCTGGCATAACTCTTGTTTTAGCCACATCAAGCTGACTCACGGGAGTTAGGGCTACGTAAATACCTCATACAGAATCGTTCGTCAAACCATCCTACTTCATTCTGGAATCTCCACCACGTACACAGTTGTTAAAGTGGTTTTCTGTATTGGCAAAGAGTATGACAATATCCGATCCCGATCTCTTTAACAACTAAACGCTTATTTCACACTGGACGGTTCTTTTACATTTTCAAAACCGATTCATAACTGATACCAAAATATCATACTCAATTCAAACCATATCAATTTTCGAAATCATATTCAGTTTCGAAATCATATTCACCTTCGAAATCATATCACATTTGAAATCATATCACTTCCGAATCATATTTTCTTTCAAAATCATACTTCCAAAATAGGTTAAACCCTCATTTCAAAATCATCATATTCAATCAAATATGTCATTTAAATCCCAACTTAGGTTATAACATCATTTAACCGTATTCGCTTTTAAATCAAGGATTTGAATATAAACACTTCCACTTTACTTAGCCTGAAATTTAGAAAATAGTTTAGATAGTTATAAATAGTTTAACATAGTTAAAATAAATTTTTAAATAGTTAAAATACTCTAAAATAGTTTAAAATTAGATTAAAAATCGTTTAAATGGGTTTAAGATAGTTTAAATAGATTTAAAATAGATTAAAATGGGTAAATTAGTTTAAAATATGTTAAAATAGATTAAATTGGATTAAATAGATTAAAATAGATTAAAATAAATTAAAATAGTTTAAATTGATTAAAATAGTTTAAAATTGATTAAATTAGTTTAATAGTTTGAAAATCTTAATAACCAGGATTTAAAATAATATATTTTTAAATAGTTTATATTAAAATGGTAAATTTGAAATAATATCAAATTAAACTATTTCTTTAATTTCAACACATCTGGACCATGTCCAGCTTTCAATTTAACAAACTAAATTTTGTCCTTCAATTCAAATTCTCATTTAAACCATTTAATCAATATCGATTTCAAATCCAAGTTCGACAATAAATCCAAACTATTTCAAATTTAGTAGATTTCAAAGTTGCATTTTCAAACGTTTTCAATAACTCAATTTCGATAAATTTCATTTATACTTCGAATTCAACCTTAAAATTTCAATTTAATTTCTCTAAACAATTCCTTTAAACCAATTCCGATTTCAACATTTAAAGCTTGAATTTTCAAAAATAATTTAGTTTATATAAATCCAATTTTATTTCGAAATATCATTTAACTGAATTCAAAGTTTAAGGATTTAAAAACATTTAATTTAACCAATTCGGTGTCCGTATATAATTTTCTACCCTATGGTCAAACGATATGGATATTTATCATTTCAATCCGCAATAGTTTTAATTAACGGGTATATATCATTTTAACCCGCAATCCCGAATTAATATTCAAAATCTATAAAATCACTCGGGTTTATCATTTCAACCCATAACGATTTTCCCTAATCTATCAGATCGTTCGGTATGTATCATTTCAACCCATAGGGATTTTCTAACAATAAACTAAGGGAACTTGCAGTGTTATAACAATATAAATATAACATCCAATCATCCAATATCAACAATTAAACATCCATCACCATCATCATTCAAATCAACCAATAAATAATATCAATTAATTGGTTTTCAATAATAGGTATTTAACTGGCATTTTAAAGTTCAATATTAAATTAAATGGCAATTAAATTCAATAAAAGTCAGATTTAACTGGAATGACAATTTAAATATATCAAAGAATAATCAATCAACTTCTAATCGCATCATAAATTCAATTTAACTAACATAAGATAATTTAGTAGTTGTGAGTGGGTTAAAACACCCACCTTTGATTTCAAATCGATTGGAAATCCAAAATAAGGCCCAAAATTTGAACAGTCTCAGAATTCATCCAAAGAAGTTCCATAATGTCTGAAATTTCGATACGATCGTAGCGGAACAAACCGCGCGTAAATCCGACCTCGTATGTAAAAGTTATAATGATTAGAAGTTATACGATATAAAATAAAATAAATAATAAAAGAAATAACTTACACGTCATCGTCTCTATCACTCAACAAAACCCAGCGCCCTCATTCGAACAGCCGCCACTGCCTTTCACCCTCAAACGCATGCCACCACGTCGACATCTGACACACCGCGACCTTGCCTACGAGGGCGCCTCCACCTACGCGACCTCCCCTGCCAACCACGACCTCCACCTCGCCACTGATCGGCGTCAAAAGCTCCAGCCGCCACCATGGGTTTTAAACCCTAATCCAATTATCGAGGCGAATCTGACCGTCCAATCGCCGAACAAACCATGTTGATGCGCTCCACTCGCCAATCTCCATGCAACTATATCCTCCAATCGATGATCCACTGACGTTGATCATCCTCCAATTGAACGGTCGAGATTTATCCCTCAAATTCTGGACACACAGAGACCCAAATCGAAAAACAAACTGCCGATCTAGCTTACGCTCATCAAGAGCTTCGAATCAGTATATAACATGATAGGGTTTCGAGAAGTTTGATTTGGAAATTGAATTTAGGGTTTGTAATCTGAATTGGTTTCTACCATTGAGAAGAGAGAAGCAGACAAATGGAATTTCACGTACTGTAATCAGAGATTGAAAGGCTACTAGGGTTTAGAAAGATCTATTTATATAAACAAAGCCCGATAAGAAAATGAACACGTATCGAATTGGCACGAACGACAATAACGACCCGAAAAGCCCGTTTTGCTTCTGAAACGAAAGTGGGTCATCCTATATATCAAAATGGATGTTTTTAATATTTCTAAATTCAATGGAACAGGTTTCAAGTCCTAATTCGACTATATAAAGAAGTTAGCTTTTAAAATCAGCTTATTTCAATTGAATTCAATTAAATTGATTTCTAAGCGTTTCGAGTCCGCACGATCAAACGATAAGTCTGATTGCTACGAAACTTGAAATCCTATAATAATTCACCGTTACGGATTCGATGAAACTAGTTTCATCGAAATTTTAGACAGTGGTCAAAATGGCTACTTTCACGTTAATTAAATAAATTATTATTAAATTAATTAAATCACTTTTCAATTCAATTTTTATAATTAACAAATTTTATCCTTTTTAATTACATAGAAATTAACAATCTTTTTAAAACTAATTTCCTATGTCAAATTCAATGTTAATTATTGCACTAATTACAATGTTTAATTTTCAATTGCAATAAACCCATTAATTATAATTTTAAATTCCAATAATTTGATTAAATTTGATTTTAATCTTTTTATTCAATCAATCATTATCTAGTGGATATAATTAACATTGGTTTACATTTTATTACATCAATATTCTACAGTTATCCTCTTAATTCACATTAACTTCAATATTATATTGGATCAATTGCAATTTATTTCTAATTTAATTTCAACGAATTAAATAGTGAAATGATAATTAAATAATTGTTATAACTTATGATTTCAAACACATTTCTATGTTTATTGTTAACAAACAAAACTAATAAATTCACATACTGATTAATTATTCTATATGAACCAATTTCATTTAATTACATACAGTTTCACCGTTTAATACAACAATTTGGTTTATTTCCTTATTTACAATTTATAACTAATTATAACTTTACAATCGTTTCAATTAACTGGAATTACCTTAAAGTAGTTATCAATTTCCTCAGTTTAACCTTTATTTTATTTCATTCTAGTTATTTTCTCATTATTAAATCTTCAAATTTTAATTTTCCACAACATTCAATTCCAAAATTTATTTAATTAATAAATTTAATTATCGAAAATTACGGGTCGTTACATATTCTTTAAAGGGTTTTACAATATAGTCATTCAAATTACTTGAGTCTTCTCACTCTGGTTTACCAGACTGATCCGGGTGTTATTTTTCTTATAATGCTCGAGTCGGCCCTATGTATATTTCCAGATTTCATTGATGCTTATTGAAGCTCTTGGAGAGAGGAGTTGGATGGCTCCATATCATAGATTTTATTTTTGCTGCATTACTTTGTTTATTTTTATATCATCAACTGTGAGGACAAGTTGTTAAAACTATCCAGGCCGATGATAGGGTAGTTTACTCTGATTATTGTATCTGTACAGTTTTCCTTTGTAAAAGTATCATTTTCATATTATATGTTAGCATTCCATTGTGAGGTTCTGATATTATGTTCTCTTCTTTCTTGTTCCTTTTATTTTACCTTAAAGCTCTGCCTTTCCGGCACTTGGTTGCTCGGTACGTGAATACCGTGGATGTATTAGTGTCGACATTTGGGGGTCAAAAAGTTGTTCATTACAATTGTGGTATCAGAGCTTAAGGTTAAGCGAGAACCTTGGCTTTTGTTAGGTATAACACATTAAGAGATAGGGTAATGGAATGCCTTATTATGAGTTTGAGTGTATTATACATACGACGGTATATTTGTTAGTGCTACAATAATATTTTGTGTTGTGTTGATTGGTCTGCTGAGTGCTTATAGATTCTGGTCGATGCATCTGATTAGCATTATCGATAGAGGTTCCTAAACACTTAAACAGAACAAACCGACACGGTGTTATTTTCAAAATTGGTAAATGAAATAATTTTTCCTAGGATTATATTTAATATAAAAGAATATTTTCAAATAATTAACACAGTTATTTATAATGTATTTGTTTGTTAGAAAATGATAATATTAATTTTTATCATTTATTGCTTAATTAGTCCTGCTCAGCCAGTTTATGTTCATTAGCTAATGTTTATTGAATTTACCTTTTTCACAAATGGATTAGGTAGATAGTAATTTATGGAAACATTGAAACGAACTCCTTGTGAATTAAGTTTCATAATTTGATTATAAGGCATTCAACGATAATATTAAGTTAAAAAGTTAAGTTAAATAAAAATTTGTTAATATAGATTAAGAGGAAAGGTAAGATATAAAAAGATAATCACTTATGAAATGATTTCATATAAGAAACTAAATTTATATAAATTTGGTTAGTATAAATATGAATTATAAAGGATTTAAATCGAGAATTTGTGAACTTAAATCCCAGTTTTTTTGGAAATGGTTTCCAAGGGTTATTGAGAAAACAATAATAGTATGATTTGAAAATATTCTAAAGGACTAATGTTATTAAAAGGATTTTAAGATTTATTCGATTTCGAGGTTACTCTCGAAAAATACAAGTTGATTCGGGAAACAAAGTACTTTTTGTTTGTACCAAAATTGGGCATAACACTCTTCGGATGTGTTTGAAGAGATAAAATGAAGAAAGTAAATGTAAAATGAGGCAAATCTAACAAACACACCAATCAACAGATAAGAAAAAGTATAGAAACACGCAAATTTAGAGTGGTTCGGCGTATGGTCTACGTCCACTATGAAATAATTGATGCTTATTGATTATAACTCGCTGGTTACAAGTTGATTACAGCAGTACAATCAAAGTACAGTAGCAATTTCAGTAGAGTATCGACGTAGAGAAGCCAAAGCCTTTTTCTGTAGGTCCAGGGTCACTATTTATAGGTGTAGGCAGCAAATATCTCACCCAGATCTCGGAAGATTTCTTCTCTCATGTGGGTGGGCCCACAGGATCGAGTTTAGGTGATTTCGACTCGATCTAGGAGCGATACGAATTGAGTCTGTATCGATCCATAATTGGTCCTTTTGGGCTCAAATTAATCAGGTACATTCTTGAGGTTGTAGGCAAACTCTTGTAAAAATTTGGTGGCATTTGGACTTGTAGATCTCGAGTTATGATCGATGCAAATTTGGATTTTCAATGTGCTGTCAACTTCGTATCGATACGTGTTCGTATCGTTCTGTTCGTATCCATGCTTGCACGTGCTGACCAGATGACGTGGCGCTATCTTCCAGGGTCGATCCACTTTTCATGCGGAGTGACCGGGTCTCCCTCTTGATTGTGCCTCGTTCGTATCCATCTGTGTGGGCTCATTCGTATCCATCGACCACACATCACCTTGTGTCGATGGTTTCGTATCGAGACCACTTCGTATCGATACATTTTTGTTCACTTCGTAATGATGGAGGAAAGACGCCTTCGTATGGCTCGAGGTTTGTATCAATCGTATCGATTCTCTGATCAATCGATACGAGTTGTTGGGGGATCAGAGCGATACGAATGGTATAATGAGGGAACGATATGAAGTGCCTTTGGGCTGATCGATACGAGGCTGAGTTTATATGATGGATACGAATAGTAGGAGTGAGGTGGATACGAATGAGGCGACCTTTCATGGATACGAACGCGATGTTGCTTCCCATGGATACGAACCACTACTTCACTCCATGGATACTAATGAGAGCATTGCTCCTTCAATGGGTACGAACTGCAAAGGTTTTTCCTTTGGCACTTGATGGATACGAAACTGAAGGTATACGAAATAACCACCTTTCTTATGAAACTTGATCGGTTCATGACTCAGGCATACGAACTCGGATTGACTTGAAAATTGGAACGCTGACTTTCATGGCTTTGCTTGTGGTACCATATCAATTGTAGCTCGATCCGGACTCGGGAAAAATTTATCAATATCCATAGTGAACCTTGTAGGTAATCGATCTTCGGCACAGGCTGTCCTTGGTTTCTAGTCGAGTTCTTGGTGTCATGGCCTTGCCAAAAGGCGGGATAACATTTTCCCCCAAAGTATGTCTTGTGTGAACATGACGTGCTTTGATAAGTTGCAACCTTCTGTCTGAAAAGTTCTATCTGATTTGAGGTATAGTTGTCGTCCTTTCATCAAAAGATGTAACCTTTGATTGCTTCTCGGTAATATAAATACTGAATTGCTGACTGCCAACGATTGCATTGTTGTAACTAAGTGTGGAGTGCTAGAAATCTGTTGTTCATTATTGTAACCAGGTGAGCATTCAATTACTGTGAATTTTAAAAATGGATGTTAATCCATCACACACATAAATGCATGTTAACCTGACTCCCATTAACGTTCGCACGTTCACGAGTCATGTCAGTTTTTTTATCGGATTCCGTATCAATCCTCTCCTGAATTGATGTGAAATTCGGTTTGTAACAATGCTTGATGGTTGCTTTGGAGTATCTCTTCATATCAATCCTCTACTGGATCGATGTGAAAAGTTGGAAAATTGTGTTTGTATCGATGCTGGTCGACACGAATTTGGTTGGTGTTTTAATGTAGTTCGTATCAATTTGAACCGATGGATACGAATGGCTGTGGTGTTAGATGGACACGAGTTGATCGTCTCGTATCGATGAACTGAGGGATATGAAAGATTTGATGTGCATCTACTTCGTTTTGATTGCTTGATGGTTACGAGTGGGGAGTCACTTAGGCAAAGCTTGGTTACGAAGAGGCCTTCACACTAGCAGCATCAGACTCGCCTCGATCGAGCTATTGGATACGCATGGATTGACTCGTATCGTTCAATAGTTGACCGTTTCAAATGGTAGGAGTGCCTGGTAGACAAAGGTCGTCCCCTAGATATGTATATAGGCTTGGAACTTAGAAATTTTTTTACTTTCTCATTTCCTTGCCCCCTGCCTTCGTATCGTTCGCAACTAAAAGAAAAACTACGCTTCTTTTGCCTTCGAATCAGTTAACCCACTAACTCCCTCGACTTACTTGCTTAAATTAGGTAATTAACCTACACCAAAAAACTTAAAATGTTGAGATTCGAATTCTCATGCCACTTGATATGCATTCATGACTGATCTTGGCGATGTGGTGATCATGGATAGCCGGAGTTTGATGAGGAGTGTTGATAGCCTTCATGTTGATTGGGGAAGAAGGATTGAGGAGGGATACGAAGGAGTTGGAGTGATGGTGGTTCAGCCTGGGCTTCGTATCTATGAAGGAGGGAGGATATTCGTATCGACTTGGACTGGTAGTGATTCGCATCGAGTGAGTGGAGTGCTTCGTATCGGTTGGTGACGAGTCTTTCATATCGATTAGCCAACGACATCTCACATATCGATTGTTAATAAATGGCATTCGTATCGATGTCCCTTGATCGATATGAATTCTGAGAATGGAAACAAATAATACGACCGATACGTCTTAGTGGCTTGCTGATCGATACGAGAGAGATTCCTCTGAATGGGTAAGAAGTGGATAACTTAGCATCGATACGAACTATGGCTTTTTGATCGATACGAACCATAGCTCCTTGATCGATACGAAATGGCGCTTCCCTGAACGAGACGAAGTGGACTTTGGTGGTTGATTCAAGTTTAAAATTTTATCGATATAACTTGCATTCTCGAACACTTGACTCCGACGAGCTTCTGCCTTGCATAATCTGACTTAAACGTTCTATTGCATATTTGATCGCCCTTCGAAGCTCATCGATGGAACTGTAATATGACAAAACTTAACGAACTTCAATTTGAATCAATCTCCAAAGTCTGGATGGCACGGTTGTGACGGTCAGTGATGACGGTTACTCCAGTGGAATCTCGAAGTCTCATCGTTTTAACATTTTTTTTGAACTTTGTAAAAATCTTAAGTATCATGTAGCACTGCACTACACAGCACGATCACTCACTTTACACCGGGGGGAAACATGGAATTATTGTCATCTATCGATGATTTTTGCTGAGTTGATTAGCTATAGAACCTGGAAGTTTGCAACTACAAGAGGCTCAAAGTCCACCCCTTCTTATAATAGAGATGTCGGCTATTGCTGCCGAAGTTATAAGTCCTGCTCCAGATGAACTACCAGGAGCAGTTTTCATTGGGAATCCACAAGATTCGGTTTTGTCTAATATTTCTGAAGAAATGTTAGGAAGGATTTGCTTAAGGCACGTGCTATCGTTGAATGACGTCCTTTTACCAGGGCCAAACGATATGCCAAATACTCCTCCAGAAGGGTACACCGCTTTTAACAGATTCTCGTGTATAGCTAGGACACTTCCTCCATTTAATCAATACATCCGAGAAGTGTTATCTTACTTAAGGATTGCCCCATCACAGTTGCATCCGAATGGGTACGCTTTGCTGAACAACCTATTCATCGTCTTCATGGAGCACCTTTTCCGGCCCCCGACTCCGGAGGAAGTCATATTCTTGTTCAATGTAAAGAGTCGGGGAGATAATCCCTCTTTCACATTCTTAGAGGAAGTCAGAAACTGTCAAATTATGATTGGGACTTGGACCAAACTTAGCTACTTCAAAACCGAGTTGTTCTACGTTCGGTGCCCACCAGGATTCGGTAGACGATGGCTAGGTAGACGTAAGTGTTTCAATTCCTCTGGCGACTAATTGGTTAATCCTCATTGACACTGGGCTTAATGTTATTTCCTCTTTACAGCCTCAATTCCTCGACCCGAAGGTGATCAATTTAGGGAAATCGTCAAGATCCTTCAGGAGGTACCGGGTGAGTTTAGAGAGATTGAAGCGGTGCTTATGGATGAAAATTTGAGGGCCGTCGGCCTAATTGACGGAGATCAGAGCATAGGGCTTGAAGGATCTCTCAGGGCAGCTCCGGCAAGACAAGCTAGACGAAGAGCACTTGGAATTGTGATCACTGAGCAGGGTGTGGCGAAGTGGATATGCCCACCGAAGACGAACCCATAGCCGGGCCTTCAGATAGTCCTCGACATTCAGAAAGGATAAGGAAAGGCAAGGCGGTTACTCGTAAACTTCGCAAATCTACGAGACGGAAATCCGTGGTTGTGTCTCTACCAGCTGCCGGTGTTATAATTTTGGTGGCTCCTCCCTCACACATGGATAACCCCTTTGAAGGACTTTCAGATATTCCTATCCCGGACTATGTGTCGCTCCAACAAGATACCGGATTAGAAGGGCTTTAAAGTGCTTTAGATTTAGGCGAGCCAACTCCTTCGAGTGTGGCCGATATAACCGGTTGGTCGGGGGGTTAACACATACATGCATACACTTCATGACATCACATACTCAATATTCATGAGTTGTCCAATCTTTGAAGATAACTAACTTTGCCTTTCTTTTAATTTTGTAGATCCGATGTCGAAGAAACTTTCTATGCTCGGTAGTCTCCGCATTGCACGCGAATCATCCAGTTCTTATTGGGAATCTCGTAGGCGTGATTATGACTATGAACGCCACCACTCTATTCAAGAGAGGGATTATTACGATAGAGAGAGAGCCAGGGAAAGGGAGAGGGAACGAGAAAGAGAAAAGGAGAGGCGAGATAGACGCCGCTCCCGATCACGCTCTCCTCCATCCAGGGTTTCGTTGCCACCTCCCAGTTCGGGGACACAAACTATTGTGACTTCATGCTAACCGGTTCCTCCGGTAATTCCAAGACTCAGCGAACATCGCCGTACGATGGTGGTGGACATCTCTATTGTAGCTAGTTCAGTGGTTAAAGAGTCGACAGGTGAGGGAGTCGCTCGGATAGCCCAACTGAAAAGAGAGTTTCCCAACATATGCTTCGACGGCTTCCATTTTCCTCCAAATTTGATGGTGCTTCCAGATGGAGCAGAAAAAATCGTTCATGATCATGTCTATCACGCTTTTGGCCAATACCGAGAGTGGAAGAAGACCGCCGAGAAAGCTTCAACTATGGCATTTGAGCGGGCAAAGAAAATCGAAGAATTACAAGAAACCATCACCCATAAGGATCGGATCATCATAGTGCTTACTGGAGAGAATGATACTTTAAGGAATTCCGAAATGGAGGCCCTGAAAAAGGTTGACGAGGCCAATAAGGAGTTGGTGCGGATGAGGTAGGAGCATTTAAAGTTAGTAGATGATATGGGCCACAGGAATGCCATAGTCGATGCTGAAAAAGATAAAGCACTCTAAGAGCTGGCAGAGCTTAAAGCCAAATACGACGAAGTCGTTAAGGAAAAAGATAAATCTAACAAGATCGCTTAGGAGGCCTACGACCAAACTGTAAAGGCTCGAAACGAGCGAGATGCGGCGAAGTTGAAAGCTCAGGAGGCCGAGGCTAGGGTTGAGGCCAGGGCAGCGGAGGCCAGACTTGAGAGTGACATTGAAGATCTTTTAATCACCTACAATGTCAACGTTTTGAAATACCGTGACTTGAGTTGGCTCAGCGATTATCCAACTCACTTACATAGTGCCTGGCGCCTTTTTTGGCCCATGAGAAGGTAGAGCATCATACTGAATCCCTCGATGAACTTGATCTAGAAAACCGAGTGTTGAATGAGGAAGAGAGGAGAATTCTCAATGACGCCACTGTCGCATTTGAGAAAGAGAAGCTCGCTACTCAACACTTGGAGGTTGGAGAGGGCTCTGGTGTTGAGCATCATGATACAAGCTCTGAGGTCCCTATGCCAACCTAGCCTGAATCCACTCCTGCAGTTGATCCTTTACATGTGTCGGCCTATGATCCGGATCAGCCACAGCTATCTCTGGCCCGCAAGCATGTGTCAGGAGGAACCCCGGCCCCCACCACAAGCCAACCTGAGGAAGGTATTCTGAACACTTCTCGAACTCATTCAAAGTCTTGAGTACTATTAAAGGAAATTTCTAATATTTTCTCTTATATCCATTCATTTATAGTGGCAGCACCGGCCATGCCCCCTGCAACCCAAGAACAAAACCAAGAGCGGGAGGCTATCATAACGGAGGTGACGACGACCACTACTACTGCTACGACCGGGGAAGTTGATGTGAGTGCTTTCACCTTCAACGAGCAAATGATGGATGAGCTCCTAGGCACCCACAGCGATCCACTTTCTGACTTTCCATTTGTTATGAGTGGAAGTGCATTCGCGGCCAGCTCTTCGGCTCTGACCCCAACGTCCCGCCTGATACTCAAGCAGCTCATGACGATGCAATAATGGCGGAAATTAGCGCTGAGGTGGCGGGTGCAACAATAGGTAGCACCACAAAAGGTGGAATGGTAGGACATGGCCCGGCCCCTTTTCTCATGATCTCTCCGGGTGGCATGATTATTGTTACTAGGGTTCGCCCCGTATCATCTCACATGGAAAGTGCCCCCGTCCCTTCGACCACGCACTCTGAAAGCATCTCAAATTCGGTGAGTTTGGAGGAGGAGACCATGATACTTTCCCCGGCCGGGGACAAGCCTAGTAAAGGCAAAAGCTCGAAGCGGCATCATAGTGGTAGCTCCAATGGGTCGACTCCAAAGGAGAAGAAGCATAAGAAGAAGAAGCCCAAGGAGTAGGCGCGAATCTTGGCATCCCTTTTTGGCAGATAGTTAGGAGCTTTCTTTTCGTTCTTGTAGGCCGTGTATAGATGCGGGTTCGGCCCCTGCTAGTAGGATTTTTTGGCATAGACTCCTTGTATCTATTTTGCTTTTAAAGGATAAATGAAATAGAATTTCCTTTTGTTCTTTGCACAACTCCGAGTTTATTTGTTTAAGTGTTGCATCACTCAAGTTTTCTTTTGACACACTTGCGAAGCATCAGTCTCTGAATTAGACTTGCGTTCGGTTTTTCAGTTCCGGAGTCATGGCTTCAGGTCGTAACCAAACGTCAAGTCGATTCTCAACATTGTACTGTCTCGATTAGTAGTTGGTGCTGGAGTCATGCCCCCAGTCCTGGGGATGAGTCGAAGTGGTCGGATGATGGTTGCTTTTCACCTTCGACATTTTTAGCTTCACTCAGTCGGAACTAAGTGGCAGAGAGATGAGTTCGAGTGGTCGGGTTACACTCGCTCACTTATTGACAATTGCATCCACACTCTGGGGATTGAAATCGCATGCGGGAGATCGATCACTCCAGCTTAATGTTTAAAGTTACGTCCATGCTCTGGGGCCTTAAGTTGTTTCTCGGGCGGTCAGTCACACCCGTTTTATTGATCAGGTCCATGTCCACACTCTTGGGACTTAGGTTGATTTGTAGGCGGTCAATCACACCCAATTGAAGTTTATACTTCAATCTGCTCTCTGGGGACTTAGAGTTAGTTGTGGGTGGTCAGTCACACCCAGTTGTAGTTTATACTCCAGTCCACGCTCTGGCGACTTAGAGCTAGTTGACAGACGGTCGATCACATCTGTTTTGAGTTTTAGGATTTTTTTCACACTCTGGGTACGATAGATTTATCAGGATCGTGGA
Organism: Allium fistulosum; assembly: GCA_030737815.1. Lineage (NCBI taxonomy): Eukaryota > Viridiplantae > Streptophyta > Magnoliopsida > Asparagales > Amaryllidaceae > Allium > Allium fistulosum. The sequence continues at coordinate 860,778,417 of CM060905.1, read as the reverse complement.
TGGTCGGGTCTGAGTTAACAAGCTAGGTTATTAGGTGGACGGATCCACGCTCCTCGAGCTTGCATTGAACATGGGCGAAGTCGTTAGGTGGACGGATCCACCCTCTTCGAGCCTACATTTGTAAGTTTATACTCCAGCTCGCACTTTGGGAGCCGGAGTTAGTTAGAGGATTGTCGTGTATCAACCCTTTTTGGCTTCAATGTGACAACTTTCCCCCAAGCTCGGGTTTTACTTAGCGAGTGACCGGTCGTATCACAGTCACTCCCTATTTGAATAAGTCCACCATAGGATGGAACTTAGCTCTCCGTGCATTGTGATGGTCGCATGACGCATTTTAAGAATCACTGCTCTGGCTCAAGGAGATTGCATTTTATTGCTGAAATAAGAAAATATGGCAAAGTCAGTTGCCTTATTACAAGTTCAAATTTCGAAATGCATAAACAAATTGCAAATGAAAAGCAGACTAAATGAATAAACAAAGATTGTCATGTGTAGTAGCGACGAAGACTTTTGTTGTTCCAAGCTCTCGGCAAAGTGAGACCATCGACGGTTGATAATATGAATGTCCCGTCTCCGATTCTTCATTCAATAACATATTGTCCTTCCCACATTGGCTTCATATGCAAAGGGACCGGGTAAATTCTCTCGAGCACGAGATCGCCAAGTTCAAAGGTTCGGGGTCGGACCTTAGCATTGTACAATCGGGCGACTCGACTTCGGTGCGTGGCTGCCCTCAAATCAGCCTCTTCACGCTTCTCATCTAATAAGTCCAGAGATTCGACAAGCAATATAACATTTGTTTTCGGATCATAGTAAGTCACACGATGAGAAGGTACTTCCAACTCGATTGGAATAACGGCTTTTGAGCCGTAGAAAAGTGAAAATGGAGTGTGGCCGGTCGTGGACTTGTGGGTTGTTCGATATGCCCATAGGGCCATAGGAAGTCCATTCGCTTGAGGGTGTGCAACTGCAGAGAACTTATTTTGGATATGGAATCACTGATAGAAATTCTTGAACTCGACACTATCGAATTGGGCTCCATTGTCAGTGATGATGGTATGTGGGAGACCAAATCGAAAGATAACGTTGCGTACCACAAAGTTGATCACTTTCTTCGTCGTGATAGTAGCAAGGGACTCGACTTCCGCCCATTTGGTAAAGTAATCAACTGCAACGATAGCGTACTTCGCACCACCTTTAGCCAGAGGTAGAGACTCAATAATATCGATGCACCATATTGTGAACGACCATGGACTGACCATTTGAGTTATTTCGGTAGGCGGGGCTCTTGGAATCCGAGCATGCTTCTGACATCTGTCACATTTTCTGGCATAATCTGATGCGTCGCGATTTACCGTCGACCAATAATAACCGTATCAGAGCACTTTCTTAGCAATAGCCTGCCCCCCGGTGTGATCGCCACATTCTCCCTCATGCACATCATGTAATACTCGTTTGATTTCATCGTGGGTGATACAGCGGAGTAAAGGAACAGAGTATCCTCTTCTATACATGACTCCATTCTGAATAGTGAATCGCGAAGCCTTTCAGAGAACTTGTCTTTTCTCACTCCTGAGCTCTGGTAGGGTCCCATGCTTGAGATAGTTTCTGAACGGAGTCATCCATGATTCCTTATCGAGTATGATTTCATGTACCCAGTCAGTCTCCATTTGATCAATACTTGGGGAAGATAGCGTCTTAATGGGAACGAGTCCCATTTGTTGTGCCTCACCGATGCTGGCTAATTTTGCCAAAGAATCGGCCTTCTGATTGTGTTCTCGGGGTATGCAATAGATGGCATAATAATCTAACTGATTCAATATTTCCTGGACTCGAGCAAGATAAGCAGCCAGTCCCCAGTCTCTGGCCTGGTATTCTCCCCGAACTTGGCACATGACCAATTATGAATCGTAGTAAATCTCCACGGTAATAATTCTTAAATCTCTGGCAAGCCTGAATCTGGCGAGCAGGGCTTCGTTTTCAGCCTCGTTGTTGGTCGCATGGAAATAAACTTCAAAGCATAGCATATAGATCGACCTTCAGGAGTTTCGAGCACAATTCCAGCGCCTGAGCAGCAGTCATTTGATGCGCCATCAGTATGCAGCCTCCAGACATACTTGGGAGATTCATTAGATTCAGGCAAGTCCTCTGGGATAGTGAATTCGGCGATGAAGTCCGCTAGGACTTGTCCTTGAATAGCTCGCCTCGGTGTGTAAGTGATGTCGAACTGACTCAACTCGATATTCTACTTGAGTAACCTACCAGACGTCTCAGGCCATGTAAGGACCTATCGTAACAGCTGATTAGTGTAGATAGTGATAAGATGAGCCTGGAAATACGGGCGAAGCTTCCTCGAGGCAATGACAAGACAATAAGCTAACTTTTCCAACTTCGGATAATTTCTCTCTACTCCGGTCAGTCGTTTGCTGATGTAATAGACTGGCCGTTGTATCTGATCCTCCTCCAGAATCAAAGCAGTACTGATTGCATTTTCTAACACAGCCAAGTAGATGTACAATCTCTTGTGATCGATAGGCTTTGACAGAATAGGTGGTGTGGATAGGTGTTGAACCAGTGCTCGGAATGCACCTTCACATTCTGTAGTCCATTCAAAGTTCCGTTTCCCTTTCCTGATTAGGTCGAAGAAGGGGATGCATTTGTCGGTGGATTTTGAGATGAACCTGCTCAGCGCTGCTATCTTCCCATCGAGGCTCTGAACTTACTTTATGGTCCTTGGAGTCTCAAGATTCCTAATTGCCCAGATCTTCTCGGGATTGGCTTCGATTCCCCGAGCATTAACGATGAATCCAAGGAACTTTCCAGAGGCGACCCTAAAGTGACACTTCAAAGGGTTGAGCTTCATTCTATACTCTCGATGGATGATGAACATCATTTCCAGGTCTTTGATATGACTGGCGGAGAATCATGACTTTACAAGCATGTCATCCACATATACCTCCATAGTTTTTCCGATCTGGTTAGCAAACATTCGATTGACTAGCCGTTGGTAAGTTGCTCTAGCATTTTTGAGCCCAAACGGCATGACTTTGTAGTAGTAAAGTCCCAGATCGATGACAAAGCTGGTGTGCTCCTGATCGGGTTGGTGCATGGGAATCTGATTGTAGCTGGAATATGCATCCATGAAAAATAAGAGCTCGTGTCCAGCTGTTGAGTCTACAAGTTGATCAATCTGGGGAAGTGGAAAACTGTCTTTAGGGAAAGCTTTATTCAAGTCTGATTAGTCAATGCAAGTTATCCATTTCCCGTTAGGTTTCTTGACAAGTACAGGGTTGGACACCTATTCTGTATATAGCGCATCTTGGATAAACCCGTTCGAGTTGACCTCTTCCTTTAGGGTAGCAGATCTCTATGGATCCATACCATGCCTTTTTAGCTTGAGCGGGACGCCGTGGGTCAATATTCAATGTGTGGCTTGCGATGTCCGGTGAGATCCCACACATGTCAGAGTGCGTCCAAGCAAACACGTCGAGGTTTGCCCGGAGAAATTCAACCAATTCCTCCTTCATCTATTGGCTTAGCTGAGATCCAATCTTTATCATTCTAGAATCGTCATCATTATCGATCGGAACATCGATCATCAGCTCTGCCGGAGAAGACTGACTGTCTTTGACTTCGTCCTTGCTTTTATTATCTCTTGGGTCAAGATCTCTCGAGAATTGGTTATGGTGCCCGGGCCTAGGCCCAGGTGTTAACTTTCAAATATCTGCAAAGTGGACGCAAAGAGATTCCTCTATGCCATTTCCCTTCTCTTTTCGCTATGCCTTTTGCAGCTCAGCAAAATAATAGGCCCGTCCAGCAGCCTGGTCTCCCTGAACAACTCCAACTCCATTGTCGGTAGGGAATTTCAAAGTCAGACACCAAGGGGCGATAACAGCCCTGAACTCAGCTAGGGCCAGTTGACCCAAGAAAGCATTGTACGGTGAATCAATATCCAATACAATAAACTGTAGCATCCGGACTCTCCGGCGCACTCCAACTCCCAACTCCACTGGTAACTCCACCATCCCAGTGGGTATAGTCGCACTTCCACTGAAGCCACGAATACGAGACTGAAAAGGCTTCAAATCTTTCGCTTCCATCTTCAATTGATCATACGCCCGCTTGAAAAGTATGTTCACCGAGCTTCCACTGTCCACTAAGATCCTCTTCATCCAAGCAGGACCTATCTGAGCCGAAATGACTAGTGGATCAAAGGTAAGGGCTTTGGTTCTATCGGCATCCCTGTCTCAAAAAACGACGTCGTCTGTCATCGACTTCTGTTGTTTGGTCGGACCCTCGTCTTCCAAGCTACTGCAACATTCGAAGTTTGCATGCCTAATAGAGCTGGCATACGACTCCATTTCCCTACAGCTCTGATCCGATGGATGAAGACCACCACTAACAATGTTAGTCACTAACCTTCCACCAGTACGTGCGTGTTCCTTTGGTCTAACCTGATTCGGTATTTGATTTTGATTCGATGGGCCCGCACCTCTCGCTTGCGGCGCCCGAACGAACTGCTCCAACTTTCTTTCTTGGATCAACTTCTCGATAATATCATGTAGATGATGACACTCGTTCGTGTTGTGACCATAAGTACCATGAAATCTACAAAACTTCCCAGTTTGAATCTGTCTCTCTGACGATTGCTTCGGAGCAGGTTTCTTATATTGGATAGTATTACAAGTTTGCAAGTACACTTTCTCCAGGGATGTATTTAAAGTAGTATAGGTGTCAAATATGGGAGCTCTACGTCGTGGTTCGTGATTCTGATCCCTCTTCTTACCCTGATTTCCATCGCCCTTCTGCTGATTCTGCTTATTCTGTATATTTAACTGCACCTTTCCGAAACTCTCCCCGATTTGTTTCATAGCGACATTGTTCTGGATTCCTTCTACACTAGGCCCTACGTCATCCTTTTTCCTAGACTATTTCGCATCCTCTCTCCTAAGGAACTGAGCTGCCTTGGAATAGAAACGGTCCAATGACGTAAGGGGTTTCCAGCCAACCAGTTTCCAAATTCGGAATCAGGATCGATTCCCTTAGTCAGTGCCATCAATATAGAATTATCATTAGGGTTACTAATCTCTGCGCAAGCGGCATGGAAACTTTCCAGGTAACGTCTGTGTGTCTCTCCGGTAGCTTGAGTGACACTGGACAAGGTATTAACATCTTTGGGCCTTGTGACATGCATGCGAAACTGCTCGACAAACTTCATAGCCAATTGGTCGAAACATGAAATAGATTGGGGTGGCAGGTGAGTAAACCACATAGTTGCGATGCCCCCTAAAGAAATGGGGAAACTTCGGAATTTGACCGCATCATCAGCCCGTGCGGCATTCATACTTTAAAATGTGCTGGTTAGGGTCAGAGCTCCCTTCATAAACAGGTAGAGTTGGCATTCTGAATCGCCGAGGCGGTTCAGCATAGAGAACGTCATCGATGAACGGGGTGTGACTCTGGGAGATTCCCTAATCGTCATTGGTGAGGCCTTAGCTCTCATGGATCATTTGGCGGATCATTGTCGGGATGTTTGGCATCTGGACATTCTGGGCATGCTGGGCCATGGTGTGGTCAGGTTCCACAATGCGAGGATGGCTCGGGCGCGATTGACGATCCATACCTCACCTCCTTGGCTCTAGGTCTTCGGGAGCATAAGGTTCAGGAATATAATCACGTTGGTGAAGGTTCGGATCCATTCGGTTCCGAGTGTCAGCTTCCAACTCGACGGCAACAGCAACAACGCGGTTGTTAGTAGTGTGATAACGAGTTGTCCCTCCTCGGAAGGAGGGTCCGGTCTGGCGGCTCGTGGACGGACCGACTCCCACTTGTCCAAGGTTCAGAGTGCGTTGATATCCGATATCCTGCACATAGCTTCCATCCAGTCGTGGGTGTGTGGATCTATGATTGTAATCATAGGAAGCTGAGCTTTCAGTAGATGAGTAGGAAGCATGATCCCTTCTGGATCTCCTTCGTCTTTCTCGGTTCAGCCGATTGGTTAACTCCGTGTTGGCACGGAGCTGCTGGGTAAGCTATTGGGTAAGATGTTGGCAGCTTTGAGTCAGCTCTTGCATTAGTAGCTAGAACTCCTCCCTAGTGACAGGGCTTTATGAATTCGAAGGTCCAGCAGCGTTCTGGTCTGTAGAGGGAAGTTGTGTGGGGTTCTTCCTATCCTGTCCTTCTGGATCTGCAGCGGTTGAGGTAGTCCTAGTAGCGACCATGGTGAATAGCGAAGTTCTCTCCTAGACTTGATGCAAATCTGAATAGGATGGAAGAACTTCTAGGCTTGAGATTTGAATCTTCTCCTTATATTCTTGCAATCAGATATCGGTAGTAGATCCAATGAGCATGGGAAAAACTGGGTATTCTCAATGAAAGCACCGAAGTGTTTGTACCAAAATTGGGCACAACACTCTTCAGATGTGTTTGAAGAGATAAAATAAAGAAAGTAAATATAAAATAAGGCATATCTAACAAACACACCAATCAACAGATAAGAAAAAGTACAGTAACATGCAAATTTATTGAGGTTCGGCATATGGCCTACGTCCACTATGAAATGATTGATGTTTATTGATTATAACTCGCTGCTTACAAGTGGATTACAATAGTACAATCAAAGTACAGCACCAATTTCGGCAGAGTGTCGACGTAGAGAAGCCAAAGTCCCTTTTCTGTAGGTCTAGAGTCGCTATTTATAGGCATAGGCAGCAAATATCTCACCCAGATCTCGAAAGACTTCTTCTCTCACATAGGTGGGCCCACGGGATAGAGTTCAGGTGATTTCGACTCGATCTGGGAGCGATACGAATTGAGTTCGTATCGATCCATAATAGGTCCTTTTAGGGTCAAATTGATCAGGTACATTCTTGAGGTTGTAGGCAAGCTCCTGTGAAAATTTGGTGGCATTTGGACTTGTAGATCTCGAGTTATGATCGATGCAAATTTGGATTTTCAATGTGCTATCGACTTCGTATCGATATGTGTTCGTATCCATACTTGCACGTATTGACCAGATGACGTGGCGCTATCTTCCAGGGTCGATCCACTTTTCATGCCGAGTGAACAGCTCTCCCTCTTGATTGTGCCTCGTTCATATTCATTTGTGTGGGCTCATTCGTATCCATCGACCACACCTCACCTCGTATTGATGGTTCCGTATCGGGACCACTTCGTATTGATACGTTCTTGTTTACTTCATAACGATGGAGGAAAGATGCCTTCGTATCGCTCGAGGTTTGTATCAATCGTATCGATTCTCTGGTCAATCGATACAAGTTGTTGGGGGATCAAAGCGATACGAATGGTATAATGTAGGAACGATACGAAACACCTCTGGGCCGATCGATACGAGGCTGAGTTTATGTGATGGATACGAATAGTAGGAGTGAGGTGGATACAAATGAGGCAACCTTTCATGGATACGAACGCGATGTTGCTTCACATGGATAAGAACCACTACTTCTCTCCATGGATGTGAATGAGAGCATTGCTCCTTCCATGGGTACGAACTGCAGAGGTTTTTCCCTTGGCACTTGATGGATACGAAACTGAAGGGATACGAAATAACCACCTTTCCTATGAAACTTGATCGGTTCATAACTCGGGCATACGAACTCCGATTGACTTGAAACTTGGAACGCTGACTTTCATGGCTTTGATTATTATACCATATCGATTGTAGCTCGATCTGAACTTGGGAAAAATTTATCAGTATCCATATTGAACCTTGTAGGTAATCGATCTTCGGGAAAGACTGTTCTTGGTTTCTAGTCGAGTTCTTGGTGTCACGGCCTTGCCAAAAGGCGGGATAACATTTTTATGTTAGCTAGTTTGAGTGGCTCAAAAGTGACTAAAATTGGGTAGGAAATGTGTTCGGTTGGAAGCCACTTCTCTTAAGTATTACCCTTCCACATAAAGGGATTATATTGTACTAATTGGTAGGACCCAATTCCTTGTATCGTTTTGTTATTACTCGATCTTATGAATATTTTCTAGGGATTTTAAAGAAAATATTTTGTTAATTGGTTTAAGAAAATGATTTTCTTTAATCCTAAAAAGTATGATTTGATATCTAAAAGATATATGTATATGTTATTATTTCAAATGATTTGAAATAAAACCTGGAGTTTAAATTCTTAAGTTTTCAATAAAGAAATATATGGATGCATGTATCCTTTGCATTAAGGTAGTTTGGTTGTGCATCTTATTATGACATGTTATTTGTTTTCAATTATTGAAATAAAATAAAATTTTGGGTAATTCTAGATATTCGGAAACTTCTGAATTAATATAATTGATGCTAAGTATTGTTGTGAAAATATAAATGTTAAACTTTTATAACTCTTGATTTGAAAAGATAGTAAATTAAAACAAGTTTTAAAAAAATCTATTTAGCATCTTTATTAAATAGGGCACTCAACGTTATTGGATTTGGGCCAACTAATAAATGTCTTTACTTTAGGGTCTTCGTAGGGAAGTAGACTCTAGTCTAGAGTTTGGATACAAGAGTCCTACTATACCTAGCTACTTGCCTAGCCCGATCGATAAAAAAGTTTAAATGGTTGACTCAATTATTAGAACCAAATTTATTTTTGGTCTTCGTCAAAATTTTAGAAGGTTAAATTGTAAAAGAACGTTTTGTATATACCCTTAGGATATAATCAAGTATTATACGAATAATGAAATTATGTTTCAGGAAATGTTTCTAAATAAAGTTGAGTTGTTATAAAAATGTTTATGCACTTAGTCAACATTTTATGAAATGTTTCATTAATAAGTTAAGTAGTAAAAGAGAATACTATTTTGGTAAATGAATATAAACTTAAGATAATGAAATGTTTTATAGATAAGAATGTAGCCTTTTGAAGTGATTATGTAATTGAGTGATATTTTATAAGTAAGGATAAGTCTTTACATAATAATTATAAACTTAAGTAAATGTTGCATATATGAAGTTAGTATTAAGTAAGAAATACTATATATGAAAATAAATGAGAATTAAAAGAAAATTGGTATAAATAAGAAACCAATTGTATTAAGTACGTAAGCTATACGTAGATCATTTTATTCACATGACAGTTCTTGATCTAAGATTCGTGTACATGATTTTAAGGTGGTATACGCCGGTCCGAATAAGGATTTTTCACTAAATTCTTGATAGCGAACACTTGATACAGATTCTTGATATGATCCTTAAGTTTTCTATCTTAGTTTTTTGCTATAAAATGTGAACGGAGGTGGCCAATCAAGGAACCAAATCGAAGTCCACACTAAAGAAGTCAAGTGCGATATATTAGTTCGGAAATGAAATTTATATGATCGACCAAGTGGTCAGATCGATATTGCATGCATATGATACATGTATATCATACGGGCTTAAGTATAATTACATACTATGTTTGTTTGGCTTGTGGAAAGTTTGGGAAAGGATTCTTCAAATTATTTGAGATAGTATGGATAATCGGCTAAGTAATAACCTAAGGTTGTTAAGCGAAAGGTACATTTGGTAGTTTATTTATCATCCTCGTGCGATAAGAAGATTTTGACCAGGGCAAACCAATAGCCTTGATTGCTATTAAAAATAATATTGTTAGGCATTATTGTATGGTTGTTTCTTTGATTGCTTGTGTTGGAATTTTAAGGATGAAATATTCTAAAGGGGAAGAAAACGACTCGGAATTTCGAACACTTCATATTTACATATCTAAATTATTCAAATATTTGAATCCAAGATTTAATGTGATTAAATATGATTTTATAACCTTATTAAACACTTTTTAATTAATAACTAATGTTAGAAAAATTATTATGCAATGTGTTTACAAAAATATACACTTTGGATAAATATTAAAATGTGACCAGAAAATGTTTTGTTAAAAATTAACTTTTTATTCAATACAAGTTGTGTAAATATATTGTAACTTGAATAGTTATCATGTGTAAACATATTATAAGAATTAAACACATCATTTCCTAAGCTAAAGGTTAATTAAACTAAAGTATTAATTAGCAAAAGTAAGTGGAAACATAAGGACTAAAATGACCCTTAAATCAAGGCACCAAACATGGAAGGTATGGATATGTAAGAGCAGGGTCTTACATGCTTAACTTCATGGCTAAGGAAGGGTTTATACAAATTTATCCACTAAATTCCTAACTCTATAAATACACATGCATACACCACTTTATTTTCACAAACAATCCACTTCTTCACTTCTCTCTTTTCTACACTTTCAATGGCCTTAGGCCGTGCACTTTCGTATGGGATAAATGGCCTTTGGTCGTGGGTAAAAGGAGGGAAAAGGAGAAGTCTGGTGAGCTAGGAGGAGGTGTTGTGGCCTAGGGCCCTGAGCATCCATGGCAATGGAGGAAGGTGGAGAGCTGTATGTGCATTAGAGGAGGAAGGAAGGGTTTTAGTAATGTTAAGTTGAAGCTAAAAATGTTGGAAGAAGTGTGGTTATAACTAATGTTGGTAGGAAGAATTTTGGATGGAATAAAAGTGAGTTAATCTCACTTCGATTACACTATAAATTGGTTGCAAGTTAACTTGAAATATTGCTTGATATTTGCTTGCTTGATCTTTTGATAATTGTTGTTAAATCACATGTTAATATGCTTGCTATATATTAATAATAATAGACATTAACTACTTAAAGTTAAACCCTTGATTATATACTTTAAAAGGTATATAAATTGTTAAAGCAGTCGCTTACTAAACCATTGAATTGTGATAAGTTCATTTGAATATTTAAAATGGATATATTGATGTGTATATATGTTATTACATGTCCAGTAGTCATATGGTTGGAACTTGGAATCATATTGTATATAAAATAACATGACACCAAATATTGGATTGAATACGGAATTGTCTGTATAGCGATAGTCGCTATAAACACACTTTGAACCCCTTAAACTATAACTTGTGAAAATGGTGATTTAATAACATATCTTAATAACTTATTTGGTCATTAAATCACTTATAAGTGTTTAGAAAAGCAAAGAACATGTTTTGGAAAGTTATAGAAGATGTAAATCAAAGGAACAAAAGATTGAAGTAAAAATGTCACTATAATACACTTTTAAAAATAGTCTGTCTTTTAAAATAACTCGGATTTTCGCGGATACTTCCTTAGGGGTTTCTTTAGAAATTACTCAAGTAAATACTGTACTATTCTAATTTGGAAAGTTTTGAAGCCTAATTCATTTGATAGCTAGTGGAATGAAATGCAAAAAGTTATAGCGAAATAGTCGCTATAAGTGTTGTTAGGTAAAATGCCATGTTTTCGGGAAATTCTCTAAAATATTTAAAAGATATTATTTGGTGTTTTTCTTCATTGTTTCCAAGTACCCAAAGTATGCTAACTACTGTAAAATGGATCTAAAATCATTTCATAAGGTATTGAAAATTAGATGCAAAGTTATAGCAAAAATGTGTTAAAACTTGTTACAGAACTTTAGATAGCACTTGTGGAAATCAATCTTTGCTATTTATAAAATTTGTTTATAAATGATATTTAAATCATGTATTTTTCTCTAAATTTTTTATTATTATTTCTTAACTTATAATAGAGTGTTTTAAATTTGGTTTTAGATTTAAATATATTTTTAACAATTAATTATGAATTTCTAAACTAAGTAGCTTTTAAAATCGAAACTTATTTTTCCATTTATTTCAAAATTCCTTATTTTTACATAATATTCTATATAAACAACTATCATATATTTTAAGTAGTTTTAAAAGTATTTTAACATATTAATATGTATTTTGAAGTTATTTCTATACAAATAGGTTTTAAATATTAAATTAAGTATTTTATAAATATAATAACGGGAATTTGGGTTTTAACACTTAAGTTAAAATAAATTGTTTTATGGAATCAACTAAAAGTGTATTGCCTTAACTAATAAGTGGGGATGTGCTTTGATCTATAAATAATTGTTTAAAGTTATTAATGGATATGTAAATAGTTTTGGGTTATCATAAACAGTGTTTTTAGCAACACTTGTTTTCAACCCTTATTATTAGTTATACATGGAAATATAATTAGATATTTACTAATGGATATTTAGTAGAAAAATATAAGTAAATGGTTTTGGGTTTGTTGTCGCAAATGTTTTGAGTAACACTTGTCTTTAACCCTTAAATAGAAATAAATTTTTAAGAAGGGAGTTTTAAAGAAGAATGTTTTCAAAGTATAAAATGTTTAGGTTTGTTGTGACAATTGTTTTCAGCAACACTTGTCTTTAACCCTTAAATGTAATTAAATCTTTAAAGGGAGAGTTTTAAAGATAATGATTAAATAGAATGGGTTTGGGTTTGTAATAAACAATGTTTTAGTAACATTTTTTTTAAACTCTTGAATTGTATTTGGAAGCAATATTATAAATCTTTAACAATGGAATTCTAAAGATAATAACAAGTATTGAAATCTTTTATAAAGAGATAGAAAATGTTATATGTTTAATTTATAAAAGAAAAGGTGTTTATTATAATAATGTTTTGGCAATAATTGGTTTAATCTCTTTGATTATATTTCAAGTAAGTTAAACTTGTTAAATGATTTTTGAATACACTTATACCATTGGAATAAGTATATGAATAATTTTTTAAGTATTGAATAGGGTATAAGTGAAAAAAATTAAACAATATATACAAGCATATAAAGGGAGTTTTATTAATACTAAAATATTAATAAATAAAGGAAGTCTTGATTTATAAAAGAGAAGATCTATTAGATAAAAAGATGTTTTCCTGATAAGAAGGGTTTTTAATTAATAAAAGATAAATTAATTAAAAAGGGATTAAAAGTCTTTTATGTGACTTGACCATGACTTGCATGAAATGACTGTGCATGTATGCTTACTTGCTTATGAGAAAATTTCGAAACTTAGTTCTCTTATGCGATCATTCTCATTATTATTGAATAAGATAAAATTCATCGACTCAGTCTTGGAGAGACCGGGATCGGTAAGTGTTCTACTTATTGAAAACTACTTCAAGGCTGAGAAACGAGTTCTTTGTTATGGAATCGAATGATGGAAACCATATGCGGTTTTCGAATCTGTTGAGATGATGTGTAACATACCCCTACTGGGAGGCCCAAAACTAACGGCCACAGATGCTGCAGTCATCCATAGTCATTAATCTTCGTCGACCAAATACGGCGGTGTTAGATTTGTTGATACTCAGAAACACATGAATATGAAATTTTTTTAAAACTTCAAACAAGATCATATTCCATTTCAAAATATTTCCAATTCATTACATAATCCCACAATCGTAAACCATGTTCATATAAAATATATTTATTACAACATACGCCAAGAGCGACATATAAAGATGCCCCGTTGGATGATCAGAGTATATACGGGCATTATAACAACTTTTTCATTACCAACAACATAGCGGAATCAAATAAAAGAAAACTCTATATAGCTATCATGGCTCATGCACGTCTTCGGAAGCTTTATTCATCTAATGAGGAACCTAAAAACCTCAACTCTCAAACTACTCAAAAATAATTGATTACCCGAGAGTTTAAGAGGAAAACATAAACTTCGAGTTAGACATAAAGCCGGGTATGAATAATAATCTACCATCTCAAATCATTTAGATATCTAGTGAGACCACACCTCTTAGCGGAACGGATTTTCCCATCATCGGTATCCTAAAACCTTTATAAAACCATATATTGTGCTCCAACATCCACAATGGTTAAAACATAATCATTTCAAAATATTATGATGATATGTAAATATGTTAAAACATACTAGATTTCTCATCCTCTGTTTAATTGAATCCTTGTCATATTTATAGTTTCTAGGGTCACTATTAACCTATTAGTTTTCATGGGCTTACTAATAACCGTTATATAATATATGGACTCCATGTCCTATTATGTAGTTTTCATAGGTGTACTATGAACCTATTAGCCCCTGCCAATTAACTTAATTAATTCATGGGTTCCCCTGAACCTATTGGTGACTCCAATAACTTCACTTTTATCCTAGTTTTCATGGGTTGACTAGGAACCTATTGACAACTGTAAATAACTTAATCCAAATATAGTTTTAATGGGTGCACTACAAACCAATTGGCCTCTTCCAACCACTATTTATAACATAGTTTTCATGGGATCACTATGAACCTATTGATAACCCCAATAAATTCCTAATCATAGTTGTTATGGGTGCACCATGAACCTGTCTCCCTGAAAACTTCCTTATTTAGGCATCCTATATTCTGGTCTCCCTGACTTCTTGGATGCAATTCTACTCATCCAGGAGTTTAATCAATTTATATTCACTACTAGGTCAACCTAGCTGGTTCTTCTACTCTTTATCCCCAAAATAAAGTTATGGATCCATTATAATGTGAATATATCTACATTTGAAGAAGCAAACATAGTAACAAAACAATACCACTCCTGTGGGTTTAATGTCCCCGAAATACTTTATATAAAACATGGTTAATCCCTTTAACCTATAATTTTATCAAGGAAGGCTTCTTCTTAAAATCATTTCAAAACTCCTTTAATTTAGCCATGGGTTTTTCCTTTAGAAGTTGAGTTTGGGTTACAAAGCGTTTCAAAACCATCGAAACCTAGCTTTCGACCTCACTGGATACCCTCCTTCGAAAGCTTAAAAATCCATTTTCCAAAACATTAGGCCTCTGCCTTTCAAACACTTTAAAACTTTCTTTCAAAACCTTTCGAATGTATTAAAGCATTAACATTTGACATTTAGAAGCATAGCTTCGAAACCAATTGAACGTCCTCCTTTCCAAACCATTGGAAGTAACCCTTCCGAAACCATTGAAAGTCCCTCTTTCGAAACCATTGGAAGTAAACCTTCTGAAACCATTGAAAGTCCACCTTTCGAAACCATTGGGTTTATACTTCAAATATTATTTAGGTCAAAGCGAATATAGATGAAAGTATCTCTTTCGAAACCAACCTTTATCATATAAATATATTGGGTAAAACATGATGGCGTCGACACCATCTCTTCCAAAAGCTTTAAACCATTTAAACAAAAACATTGAAGGATAGCGTCTAAACCCCTTTTGAAACTATTGCCTTCAAAACCCTTTTAACCCTTTTGAAAGCATTTAGGAAGTGATTTAAAGCATCTTTAAAAACAAACACTACCTTTCCAAAGCATTGACAACTTCAATACTATCAAAAGGCTAAAGAACGGCAACAGGGCTTTGACTAGGTCGGAACCCTTTCTTTAAAAGCATTATTTCTTAAGTAAAGGAACCCATTCGAAAGCAAACATAAGTTGATGGCAAGCCCTTCAAAAGCTTTGAAAAACTACTTTCGAAAACATATGCTTCGACTCCTTCGAAGGCTTAAATAAAACAAAGGCAGGCGCTTCTCTTTTTAAAACAAACCAAGGTATCGACCCCTTCGGAAGCCATGGTTTCGACACCTAACCTTCCGCCTATCTCCAATCCACTGTATACCATCTTTGTGATACCTTGTGTATTGGTTTCGACTTAGTAGGTTTCGAGTGGGTTGAAGGTGGGAGCTCAGAGTCGAAAGGTACTTCTAAAGAAGGTGAAACCAACTTTTCTGGGTAAACCTGTTTTAATACTAATTAAAGCAAACCCTTTTCTAACTAACCTACCACGTGTAAACACCAAATTGGTTGCCTTAACTTTTTAAATTATTTACTAAAATAACTGCTGCTAATTGCAGATCTAAACCATGGTTAAGTTAATCAAATAAGCCCTTCCATTAAGCAAAATCAATATTGCAACGAAGTCCCTCTTCTAAAATTATTTAATTTGCATAGCAAATTACTTTGGAAAAATCCCCAAAAATTCCAGAAATTCATTTTAGTCATGTCATCAAACATATCAAAATTTCAGACCTAAATTCTCAATATATTCTCCGAAATAAATTTATAAACCCAAATAACCATATTTTCCTTTGAAAATTCATAACAATCTTTCTATAGCTTGGCAAATTATCAAAATTAAAACCCAACTCCAAAATCATGTTTTACATAACATAAATTTTTTCCATGGCATTTAAACATCAACATAAATCGGTTTCTCCCTAAAACCGTGTATATTCCCATTTAAACAACTTGTTTAAATTAAAAAAATTAATATTCAAGCATATCATCATCCAATTCACAATAAAAACGTATTTACCCTTAAATCTGAAAACATATGATTACAAAAAAAGATAGAGATGGAATATTTATTCACCTTGATTTAGATAAGAAGATTGAATTGAGATTGATTTCCCCTAAGCTTGAATCTCTAGCTTTTAATTGAATTCCTCTTTTCTCAATGGGCGGCTCCTCTTTAAGTTTTTGGTTTGCGTTTGAATAATGACATAAATGGAAAATTAAATGATAGGGATGAGAATATATAGGGGTTAAGGGTTATGTGTTGCAAATTCCTAATATACCCTTATGTAGATTAATTAACCTAAAACCATTCTTAAGCCCATTTATTATTTTATTAACCATGGACTTAATTATATTTATTCAAATCTCAACCCCCTTATCTCTTAACATTTACATTATTCTATGTAATTTATCTAATTAAATCTCTCGAATAATGTTATCAAAAATTAGGGGTGTTACCGGCTCCCCTCCTTAAATAATTTCATCCTCGAAATTCAGTAAGGACTAAATACTAAACATAGCAATCATTTGTAACGACTCCTCTAACCATACTATTCTACCCGACTAGAAATTATCTATATAAATCTAATATAGACATACCCTCAAAGCAGATCGGGATAAGTATCTTGAGTCCTATTCTTTGTCTTCCAAGTACAGTCCTTCTCGTTGTCGCTCCACTGAACTTTCACCAACTTGACTGTCTTGTTCCTCAATCTTTTCTCATCTCTTGCTACAACCCAAATTGTTTGTCTAACAAAAGTAAAATTAGGCTCTACCACTAGATCTTCCAACCTCGTTGGAGGAGTAGTAGCCTCTGGATCATGCACATACTTGCGAAGATGAGACACATGAAATACATTATGGACACCTTCCATACTGCTCGACAACTCTACTTTGTATGCGAGCTTTCCAATCCTCTCTACAATTTGGAATGAACCAACATATCTTGGTGCTAGTTTCCCTGACTTCGCAAACTGTACCACACTCTTCATCGGTGATACCTTAATGAAAACCCTGTCTCCCAATGAGAACTCTAGGTCTTTATGCCTCTTATATGCGTAACTCTTCTGTCTGGATTGAGATTCCTCCATCCTTTCTCGGATCAACTCAATCTTCTCTGATGCTTCCCTAACTAAATCTTGATCTAAGACCAATCTATCTCCAGTCTCCAACCAACACACTGGTGATTTGCATGGCCTTCCATACAAAGCTTCAAAAGGCGCAATTCCTATACTAGTCTGGTAACTATTATTATAGGAAAAATCAACCAAATGTAGGTGATCCTTCTAAGATCCACCAAAGTCCAATACACAAGCTCTAAATAAGTCCTCGAGTACCTTATTGACTCTCTCTCTGTCTATCCATCCGTCTGACGGTGATATGTGGTACTCATCTTGATCTTAGTGCCTAACCCATCTTGTAGACTCTTCTAGAATTTGCTAGTGAATAAAGCATCTCTGTCACTGACTATGCTACTAAGAACTTCATGTAGTCTAACTATGTTCTTTATGAACAGCTTTGCCAAAATAGGTGCTATCTTGGTCAACTTTATTGGAATGAAATGGGCACTCTTGGTCAACCAGTCCATAATGACCCATATACTCTCATTTCCTCTGCTTGACCTTGGCAACCCATCTATAAAATCCATAGACATCGAATCTCATTTCCAAACTGGAACCTCTAGAGGCTGAAGCAACCCACTTGGCTTCTGATGTTCGGCTTTCACTTGTTGACAGATTACACACTACCTAACCCACAAGGCAGCATCCCTATTTATGTCTTCCCAATAGAAGCTTCTCTTCATACCTTGATACATCTTGGTCCCTCCAGGATGAATCATAAACTTGGATCGATGACATTCCCCAAGAACTTCTCTCCTCAAGTTCTCAACATCTATAACACATAATCGCCCCTACTTTCTCAACGATCCTCTCTAGTCAAGGCTAAAATCTTTCAAATCATCGACCTCAGTTCCAACCTCAAGCCTTCTTATCCTCTCGGCTAATAGTGGATCCTCCTTCTGCTTAGAAGAAAGTATTTCGATCAACACTGGTCGAACTTCTAAACAGGACAACATGGAAGTACTCTGACTAGCACTAGCAGTAGATCTTAACTGCACACCACAACTAACCAAAGCTTCAAGATCCTTCCATTCTGCCAACATAGCTAACACCACATTCTGGTGTCTTCTACTAAGAGCATCCACTACTTTATTACCTTTCCCTGGGGTATATTCTATACCAAAATCATAAGCAGTCAAAAAGTCCAGCCACCTCTGCTATCTCATATTCAACTCCTTCTAGGAAAATAAGTACCTTAAAGACTTATAATCGGTATACATCTCAAATCTCACCCCCCAGAGATAATGCCTCCAAATATTTAAGGCAAAAATCGCCACAGCCAACTCTAAGTCATGAGTAAGATATCTTACTTCGTGCGGTCTAAGCTGCCTAGATGCGTAGGCAATAACTTTACCCTTCTGCATCAATACTACTCCCAATCATGTCCCACATGCATCAGTGTATACTACCAACCCTTGGTTTCCATCTGGAACTACCAACACTTGTGCATTGGTCAACAAATGCTTTAACTTAAGGAATGCTTCCTCACATTTGTCGGACCAAACAAACTTCATGTCTTTCCTGGTCAACTTAGTCAAAGGTGCTGCTATCCACGAGAAACCCTTAATGAATCTTTGGTATAGCCGTAAGTCCAAGAAAACTTCTAATCTCAGTCATAGTCTCTGGTCTCTTCCAATTATTAACACCTTCGATCTTATCTGGACCGACTGACAATCCTTTCTCGGAAATCACATGACCAAGAAACTTAACCTCTTTTTTCCCAAAATTACACTTGGAAAACTTAGCCGTTAACTGGTTTTGCCTCAACGTCTCAAGCACAACTCTAAGATGATCTTCATGCTCTCTTTCATCCTTAGAGTATACCAAAATGTCAACTATAAACACCAACACGAATCTATCCAAATACTCTCGGAAGACACGGTTCATCAAATCCACAAAGAAAGCATGTGCATTCATCAACCCGAATGACATTACTAACCACTCGTACGAACCATAACTAGTTCGAAATGCTATCAAAGGAATGCTGTCATCTACCACTCTTAACTAATGGAAGCCTGTCGCCAAATCCAACTGGTAAAACACTCTAGCTCCACTCAACT
Organism: Allium fistulosum; assembly: GCA_030737815.1. Lineage (NCBI taxonomy): Eukaryota > Viridiplantae > Streptophyta > Magnoliopsida > Asparagales > Amaryllidaceae > Allium > Allium fistulosum. Next base: position 860,759,087 of record CM060905.1, on the reverse strand, counting down.
GATCAAACAGATCATCAATTCTCAGCAAAGGATACTTATTCTTTATCGTCCTTTCGTTACACTTACAATAGTCGATACATATCCTTAACGACCCATCTGGTTTCTTCAAGAATACCGCGGCCCCTCCCCAAGGCGAACTGCTTGGTCTAATAAAATTCCTTCCTTTTAGATCCACTAGCTGCACCATTTATTCCTTCATCTCTATCAGTGTCATCCTGCTAGGTGGTCCACTTATAGGTTCAGCTCTTGGCATAAGATCTATCCAAAACTCAACAGCTCGTTTCGATGGTACTCCTATGACTGGCTCAAAGACATCTGCAAACTCTCTTACTATTCGAACCTGACTTAAATCTTCTCCCACTTCCATTGCACTTGACAAAGCACAACTACTCCGGTCAAAATTCTCTACTGAGAATATAATTTGGTTATGACTATCAGGGTGTCTTAGTGATATCTCCTCGTCCTGGCAAAATATCCTGGCCTCATACCTTCTCTACCAATCCATACCCAAAATAATTCCGAAATCTACAAAATCGAAAACATACAGATTGCATGCAAACTTATGACCAAACAAATAAAGTTCTAACTAGTCACATCTCATTTCTAGAGTTGCATACCCTCCTATTGGATTCGCAATCCTTAAGGAAGTAATAAGGCATGTGGGTTCTAATCATAAACTATCAATCGAATACTGTGATATAAATGAATGTGATGCACCGGTATCAAATATTATCCTAACTGGTATACTCTAAATCAAAAATGTACCTTCCACCATAGCCTTTCCTTTATCAACTGTAGTACGCTTAGTTGATGATCTAACAGCAAAGGCCTTTCCTTTGTCCGCCCTGACTGGCTCTGGACACTGGTCCTTGTAATGCCCCACTTGATCACAGTTAAAGCACTTCACATTCTTCTTGTCTACAGCCTTCTTCCCCTTGCCTGACCGGCACTCATGAGCATAATGACCCTTCTTTTCACACTTGAAGCATACCAAATCAGCCTTTAAAGAACTTGGCAGCATCCCCTTTTGGGCTCCCTTCTTCTTAAAGAATTTCATCTTCTTTCCCTAAGGACCCTGCGATTCAATTGTCTTCTCTCTGGCACAACCAGCCAGCATTTCTTCATGGCGAATGGCCATCTCCACCACCATGTTACAAGGTTCTTGGATATGTGTCATGGTCATTCTAGCAAGCTCAAGTCTCAGTCCTCGAATAAACCTCTCATTCCTTCTGATGTCAGTGTCTATAGCATGATATCCATAACGAGACAGCTCATTAAACTTAGCAGCATACTCGATTACTGACATCTCTCCCTAAACTAGATCCATGAACTTCCTTATCAACGCTGACTTAACAACCTCAAATAGAAACCTCTGCTCAAACCTCCTTCTGAAATCAGCCCATGTCAATTCTTTCTCCGGAACTCCAGTAGTCAGACTATTCAACTAGTGAAGCGTTGCTCCTTGCAACTGCCTAGAGGCCAGCCACCTCTTTTGCTCAACATCCAAGACTAGATCAGTAAAGATCCTCTCATAGTGTAATAGCCAATTCTCAACCTTAACAGCATCCTCCATTCCAACAAACGGTTTTCCACCCAGACTAGTGTAGTCTCTGCTCAACTTAGCATAGTTATTCCACACTGGAGCAACAGGATTAGCTAATCCAATATTATCAGCAACCCTAGCTTGCAAAAGATTGGCTAACAACTTATACATCATCCCCGCATCTACTGGAAGATTTCCAGCATCAACACTGGCTTCAGCATTTGGGTTAGCATTAGCCTGTCGACCTTGGTTTCTTTTGGTATTAGGTCGAGCATTCCCGTTGGTTGTGGTGTTTCCTCCACCTAGATTTTTTCTTCCATTTCCTGCTTCCATATCCTATTTCTCTTAAATCTGCATATGAGCCTTAGTAAGATACAGAAGAACGGTCTAAGAGAGAGGGGAGAACGTACTTATTTATATATCTATATATCAAATACAAGTATGTGAATATAACGTTAACCCAAACCCCGATCTTCTTTTCAAATTTATTGGATTATGTTTGAAAATCATTTAGGTTTAAATTTCTTTTAAAGTTTCATAAACCAATGCTCTGATACCAAGTTGTAACCTCCCCCTACTTGGAGGCCCAAAACTAACGGCTACAGATGCTGCAGTCATCCATAGTTATTAATCTACATCGACTAAATACGACGGTGTTAGATTCATTGATACCTAGAAACACATGAATATGGAAAAAATTTAAAACTTCAGACAAGATCATACACCATTTCAAAACATTTCCAATTCATTACATAATCCCACAATCGTAAACCACGTTCAAAGAAAATATATTTATTACAACATACGCCAAGAGCGACATAAGAAGATGCCCCCTTGGATGATCAGAGTATATACAGGCATTATAACAACTTTGCCATTACCAACAACATAGCGGAATCAAACAAAGAAAACTCTATATAGCTATCATGCCTCCTGCATGTCTCCGGAAGCTTTATTCGTCTAATGAGGTACCTGAAAACCTCAACTCTCAAACTACTCAAAATCAATTGAGTACCCGAGAGTTTAAAGGGAAAACATAAACTTCGAGTCAGACATAAAGCCTGGTATGAATAATAATCTACCATATCAAATCATTTAGATATCTAGTGAGACCACGCTTAGCAGAACGGGTATTCTCCTCACTAGTATCCTAAAACCTTTATAAAACCATATATTGTATTTCTGCATCCATAATGGTTAAAACATAGTTATTTCAAAATATTATAATGATATGTAAACATGTTAAAACATACTGGATTTCCATCCTCTGTTTAATTGACTCCTATCATATTTATAGTTTCTGAGGTCACTATTAACCTATTAGTTTTCATGGGCTTACTAATAACCTTTATATAATATATGGACTCCCGGTCTTATTACATAGTTTTCATGGGTGCACTATGAACCTATTGGCCCCTGCCAATTAAATTCATTAATTCATGGGTTCCCCTGAACCTATTGGTGGCTCCAATAACTTCTCTCTTATCCTAGTTTTCATGGGTTGACTAGGAACCAATTGACAACTGTAAATAACTTAATCCGAATATAGTTTTCATGGGTGCACTATAAACCAATTGGCCTCTGCCAAACACTCTTTATAACATAGTTTTCATGGAATCACTATGAACCTATTGGTAACCCTAATAACTTCCTAATCATAGTTTTCATGAGTACTATGAACCTGTTTCCCTGACAACTTCCATATTTATGCATCCTATATTCTGGTCTCCCTGACTTCTTGGATGCAATTCTACTCATCCAGGAGTTTAATCAATTTATATTCACTACTAGGTCAACCTAGCTGGTTCTTCTACCCTTTATCCCCAAAATGCAGTTATGGGTCCATTATAATGTGATTATATTTACATTTGAAGAAGCAAACATAGTTACAAAATAATACCACTCATGTGGGTTTAATGTCCTTGAAATACTTTATATAAAACATGGTTAATCCCTTTAACCTATAATATTATCAAGGAAAGCTTCTTCTTAAAATCATTTCAAAACTCCTTTAATTTAGCCATGGGTTTTTCCTTTAGAAATTGAGTTTGGGTAACAAAGCCTTTCAAAACCTTCGAAACCTAGCTTTCGACCTAACTGGATACCCTCCTTCGAAAGCATAAAAATCCATTTTCCAAAACATTATGCCCCTGCCTTTCAAACAATTTAAAACTTTCATTCGAAACCTTTCGAATGTATTAAAGCATTAACATTTGACATTTAGAAGCATAGCTTCGAAACTAATTGAAAGTCCCCCTTTCGAAACCATTGGAAGTAACCATTTCGAAACCATTGGGTTTATACTTAAAATATTATTTGGGTAAAAGTGAATATAGATGAAAATATCTCTTTTGAAACCACCCTTTATCATATAAAAATATTGGGAAAAACATGATGGCGTTGGCACCATCTCTTTCGGAAGGTTCAAACCATTTAAACAAAACATCGAAGGATAGCGACGAAACCCCTTTCGAAGCCATTGCCTTCGAAACCCTTTTGACCCTTTTAAAATAATTTAGGAAGTGACTTAAAACATCTTTAAAAACAAATGATACCTTTTGAAAGCATTGATGACCTCAATACCATCGAAAGGCTAAAGAACGGCAGCAAGGCTTCGACTAGGTCGGAACCTCTTCTTTCAAAAGAATTATTTCATAAGTCAAGGAGCCCATTCAAAAGCAAACATAAGTTGATGGCTACCCCTATGAAAGCTTTAAAAAACCTATTTTGAAAACATATGATTCAACTCCTTCGAAGGCTTAAAATAAACAATGGCAGACACTTCTCTTTTTAAAACAAAACCAAGGTATCGACCCCTTCGGAAGCCATGCTTTCAACACCTAACTTTCCGCCTTTCTCCAATCCACTGCATACCATCTTTGTGATACCTTGTGTATTGGTTTAGGCTTAGTAGGTTTCGACTGGGTAGAAGGCGGAAGCTCTGAGTCGAAAGGTACTTCTAAAGAAGGCGAAACCAACTTTTCTTAGTAAACCTGTTTTAATACTAATTAAAGCATATCCTTTTCTAACTAACTGCCACGTGTAAACAACATATTGTTGTCTTAGCTTCTCAAATTCTTTACTAAAATAATTGTCGCTAATTTTAGATCAAAATAATGGTTTATTTAATCTAATAAGCCATTCGATTAAGCAAAATCAATATTGCAAAGTAGTCCCTCTTCTAAAATTCCATAAAAATTCCAGAAATTCACATTAATCATGTCATCAAACATATCAAAATTTCAGACCTAAGTTCTCAATATATTCTCCGAAATAAATTTATAAACCCAAATAACCATATTTTCCTTTGAAAATTCATAACAATCTTTCTATAGCTTGGAAAATTATCAAAATTAAAACCCAACTCCAAAATCATGTTTTACATAACATAAATTTTTTCCATGGCATTTAAACATCAACATAAATCGGTTTCTCCCTAAAACCGTGTATATTCCCATTTAAACAACTTGTTTAAATTAAATAAATTAATATTCAAGCATATCATCATCCAATTCACAATAAAAACGTATTTACCCTTAAATCCGAAAACATATGATTACAAAAAAGATAGAGATGGAATATTTATTCACCTTGATTTAGATAAGAAGATTGAATTGAGATTGATTTCCCCTAAGCTTGAATCTCTAGCTTTTTATTGAATTCATCTTTTCTCAATGGACGACTCCTCTTTAAGTTTTTGGTTTGCGTTTTAATAATGACGTAAATGGGAAATGAAATGATAGGGACGAGAATATATAGGGGTTAAGGGTTATGTGCTGCAAATTCCTAATATACCCTTATGTAGATTAATTAAACTAAAACCATTCTTAAGCCCATTTATTATTTTATTAACCACAGACTTAATTATATTTATTCAAATCTCAACCCCCTTATCTCTTAACATTTACATTATTCTATGTAATTTATCTAATTAAATCTCCTGAATAATGTTATCAAAAATTAGGGGTGTTACATGATGGAATACATATGGAATTCATTATGTGATTGAGTTTTACTGAAAACTCATGTAAAGATGCCTAATGTAGCCTTGACATCGCAAAATGACTAAAGATAGAGTAGGATGCATGATCATGGGGTTTAGCTAACCCATGAGAAGTACATCAACTTCATATCTAGAGTATTCTTATTGATATGTTGTGCATGGGGAGTTGATGATACTTGGTACACATTGTTCACGCGAGTGTTCGGATGATAGCCCAGTTGTGTTTACCTTATGGTAAATTTTATCTATAGATATACAACGCTCGAAAGGTATTTTCTTATCCTTATCATAGGAGATCGGTCTAATCAAGGAGGCCTCCATGGAAAATCCATTTATACGAACATACCTTAGGGGTTTTGTTTGTATACCTAAATATGCTGTCAAATGTAACTAATATAACCATTTCAGCTATGATTTATATTTATATTGAACACCCTAGACATTATTATAATATCACTAAATTTTCCTATAAAATGGTTCGGTTATTGTAAGGTAAAAACTCATTCGTGTTTATTTGCAGCGTGATCTTACGAGATACCATTATTCTTTAAAGGGTTTTACAAATATAGTAATGCAAATTACTTTAGTCTTCTCACGTTGGTTTACCAGACTAAGCCGGGTGTTATTTTTCTTATAATGCTCGAATCAGCATCGTGTATGTTTTCAGATTTCATTGATGATCATTAGAGCTCTTAGAGAGAGGAGGTGGATGGTTCCCTATCGTAGATTTTATTTCCGCTACATTACTTTTTTTTATATATCAGCAATTGTGAGGACATGTTGTTATAACTGTCCAGGCTGATGATAGTTTAGTTTACTCCGATTATTATATCTATACAATTTTCTTTTGTAAAAGTATCATTTTGATATTATATGTTATCATTCCATTGTGAGATTCTGATAATGTGTTATCTTCTTTCTTGTTCCTTTTCTTTTCTTCTTTTATTTTACCTTAACATTCTGCCTTTTCGGCACTTGGGTGCTCGGTATATGAATACCGTGGATGTATTAGTGTCGACATTTATGGGTGGAAAAGGAATTCATTACAATATTCATATAATCCATTAAACACTATTCACCACCCCTCTAGTGCTAATTTAGCCTTATGATCCCAATTCCACTGACTCACATTTGGTATCAGAGCATTGGTTTTCAAAGTATTCATCATTTGATTTTTGAAAAAGTATAAATGGCTACCAACACTGGTAATAGTATTGTTAGTAACAATGTTAATACACTTGTTAGTAACTCATTTGTTGAAGGACATTCCACTGCTAGACCTCCACTTTTTTATGGCAGTAATTACACATTTTGGTCATGTAGAATGAAAATTTATTTATAGTCAATTGGTTTAGACACTTGGAATATCATATAAACTGAGTACACTAAACCCGAGACAAATTTTGTACAGTGGACTGCTGACCAAAAAGTAGTTGCATAGAGTAACACTAAGGCTATGAATATATTATTTTGTTTACCAGATAGAAATGAATTTAGTAGAGTATCTATATGTAAGTTTGCATTTGAAATTTGGAGAAGTTTGCAAGTTACACATGAAGAGACAAGTAAGGTCAAACAAACCAAAATTTCTATGTTAACAAAGCAATTTCAATTATTCAAAACGTGTCCAAATGGGTCCATATCCGGTGTGTATAGTAGATTCTAAGATGTAGTATGCTCACTTATTGCACTGGGTAAATTTTTTTCTGAAGAGGATCAAGTTAGAGAAGCCTTAATTCACTTATTCTTGAATGGGATCAAAAGACTCTTGCAATCGAAGAGGATAATGACATTAGCACTCTAAAAATTAAAGAGTTAATTGGCAATTTAATGTCTTTTGAAGCACTAATGTAGGGCAGGAGAGAAAGCAAAGCGATAGAGAAGAAATCTATAGCTTTTAGTGCAATAATAGATAATCTGGATTCAGACAGCAATGATGATGAAGAAATTGCTTTCATGACAAGGAATTTCAAAAAAATTCTAAAATATAAGAATATGAACAATTTCATAAGAAATGACAAAAAAATACAGGAAACAGAAGTGGAAATGGAAATGGCATTAGATGTTATAACTGCGATGACCTTGGCCATTTAAAACGAGACTGTCCACATCCCAATAAACTGAAAACTACACCAAACACTGATTCATCCAGGAAACCGAGAAGAGTCTATCCTACAACATTGGACGATTCAGACACATCCTTAAGTGATAATGAATCAGATAAAGAAATTGCTAACATGTGCTTCACAGCAATAAATAATTCGGAACAAAATGGTAAGAGGGATCAGAAAAAAGTACTCTTTTAATATATCAAAAGCTTTTTTTTAATTTCTCGAATGAATTTTTCTTTTGGTTGCTTTATTGGTTGTTAGGAATATCCTATAGATTAATAATAATATTGTTTTAATGTTGTGTGGTTATACTTTAAATATAAATATTTTATATATTTTAATAATAAAATAATAATATAAAATATATTTATAATTATTTTAAAATTATTTTTCTCAAAATAGAATAACTATAAATAGATTTATATAATGAAATTGGTTATAGTTAAACAAAAATCATTTTTGAAAATTTCAACCTATATGTCGACATACTCCACGAGCATATGTCGACATATGTAGACGGATTTAGAATTTCAATTTCAAATTCAAAATTTGAATTTCCCTCTACCTTTTCTCCAACTCCTATGTTCTAAAAAGTTGCCTTTTGACCAGAGAACGTGTCTTTTTATTCTCTATTTACTTACTCTATCTCCATCCATTAATTTCTCACTTTCATTTTCAAATTCAAAAATAAAAAATTCTCCTATCTCTTCAAACTATTCTTCAATGGCACCCTCAAGCAATACTAAGGCAATTATGAGGCTTTCTAAGAAAATAAAAGAAGATCTTTTCAATGATCAAGAACCCATACAAGCCTATATTGAGTATTTATCTTTCGGAAAAGTCTTTCCCCAGCAGATTTGTTATTTTTCAAGATTTCCCTATATATGATCTTTTCAATCTTTATTTGCAAAATGAAATTCTTTTTCAATTGATGCTTCTCAAAAAGATTTCGTTTGTTATCGAACATTAGTAAAGATGTTTTATGCAAATTTAAAAGGAAAGTTTTATGATGGTAGAGAAGGAGAAGTTTGGAGTAGTGTCAAAGGGACACAAATTGTTTTAAATTGTGAATTTTTGGGTCACATTCTTGGATGTAAAGCTAGTGGAATGGACCTTTCATCTTTTCAAATTGATTTTTAAAATCATGAAGTAATTCATGATATTTTCGAAAGTGATGATTTTGAATTTAAAAACAAAAATTTGCATCCAAAAGCAAGAATTTTAAGTCTTCTTTTGCGACAAAATATCACTCCTAGAACGGGTAATTATAATAACTCGACTCAAAAGGTTTTCAAACTTCTTTTCGCCATTTATGGTCAATACGACATAAATCAGTCTCAAGTCATTTTGGATGAATTTTTTTCCTAAGAACTTTCTAAACATGAAAACACATTATTTCATGGTGTGTATCTTACTCATGTTTTCAATTATTTTGGTGTTGACCTTAAAGGAGAGGAAACAATCCCTCGAAAAATATTTGACAAGGCCAATATTTTACTTATGAATATTTCACCCTTTTTCGAGCCTTATGAAATGCTTATGGAAAAGGAACAAAGGTTGGCTTGGTAAGAAGAGCATGAAATAAGAAAAGAGGAGGAAGGGGAAGAAGAAGGAGACAAAATGGAAGTCGAGGAGGATGAAGAAGAAGAGAAATAGGATACTTCTTTGGAAAGTATCAATATGCCACCAAATCCATCCAACAAAGATCTTCTCAAAAATTAAGAGGAGATCACCCATAACCAAAGGAAGCTTAAGAAATCATTTTCAAAGAGATTTACTTCAATTTCCAACAAAATGGATAAATTCTTCGGAAAGATTATCTGCAAGCTTGGTGGTTCTTCTTCATCTTCATTTGTGTCTTTCTTCTTGTTTGTTTAAACTATATTTGTATTTAGATTTTCTAGTTTTAGTTTATGTTGAATCTCATATATCTTTCTTTTATTTCGTATACTCATCCTTATTATCAATGAAAATTATATTTTACTGTTATATATTGTCAACTATCTCTGGAAAGACATACAAATATAATAGTATAAGCCAAATACAATAGAAAAGAAAAATAAAGTGGTTTTGAAAATTACAGTGCATATGTCGACATATGTCAAGCATGTATGTTGACATATAATGGCCTAATTTAAAAAAAAGATTGAAAATTAAAAAATTAATAACTACTAAAACACCAATTCATTTCAAATGACTTCTTACCCCTATATATACATATTTACTCCTGAAAATCATTATTTTTAGTTTCTATCTTCACTCCTTTTCATTTCTAAACTCTAATAAAAATCAATGGCTTCTCCTATCCAAAAACTAACTGAAAACCTCGAACAAACTCTTGAATCATTCAAGAACATTCTTACTTTCATTTAAGAAACCAGAGGCACTTAGAACTGAGTCAAATGCAGATGATCGAGGAGCAAGAAAGGCATTTCGATGCAATTCGGTGGATGATTTCTGCCTTAAAGAAAGAAGAACCAACCATCAATCCAGAGTGTACCATACACAAAGATGATGAAGATTGGGATGCTATCAAAGCAGATCCAATCTTTGGAGCTGGTGGATGGGTTGAAGTTCCTCAAAAAGTCTAGTTTAAATAGGTTTGATTGTATATAAATAAAAATACTTGATTTGGTTTGGATTTGATTTGTTTGATTTATGTGAATTTTTTTGAATAGTATGTGACATAAACTTTGTTGGATTGGATGAAGATTTGGATTGCTTATGATTATTTTAGGATTATCTAATTTTACATATCACTTATTATTTTTATATAATCTTTCTCATCATCATTATATATAATTCTTATACATATTGATTAGTATTTTATTTAGGAGAAGTTAGAGTTAGGATTATAGTAAGAGTTAGTATTAAAGTTGTAGTTTTAGGTGGTTTTTTTGTTGATAACGAAGGGGGATAAATATATAAAATCTACGCATAGATTAAGGGGGAGTTTTGTAACTTGGGGGAGTTATATTATATTTTATATACATAGTTGTCATCATCAAAAGTGGGGAGATTCTTTGTACCTTAGGTATTGGTTTTGATGATAACACTATAGGACATTATATAGAATATAGATACTAATGTTTTATCAAGATATATATAGTATATAGTGCAGGATATTAGACAGGTGTCGATTAAGAAGTGTAACGACTCGTAATTTCGCTACTTCAAAAAAAAGAGATTTCATTTGTTTTAAATTTAAAAAGGTTTAAAACTTAAATAAATAAGTTTTATATAATAGATAATAATAGAGAAATTATTTATTCTTATAGTTGATAATTTAAAAAGTATAAATTTGTATTTTAGAACAAATCAACAAAAGTTAAGTTTTGTTAAAAATAAATAAATTCTTAAATAAATAGGTTTAAATATTTATTTAAAAATATAAATCTTATTGAAAACGTTTAATAAAGACAATAAAAGTATATTAAAAGAATGTTAATAATCGTTTTACAAAAATAACCAAATTTTGTTGCATTTTATCAGTTTTTACATACACTGTAAAATTAGAGATTTTGATATTATTTAAATATGATTTTAAAATATAAAGAGACATGTTTTAATTTATTTAAAGAATTAAAGGGTTCATTTTTAAATTTGGTTTACATAAATAAATAGTTTAACTAAAAAGTCAAAATGTGACCGTAAAACATTTTGTCCAAAATCAATGTTTTGTGGATTAAAAGTAGTCGCAACGTCGTCGCACCTTTATTTTCTTATATAGGAATATATATTCAAATAGTATAAGTATTAATTAATTCACTAATCAAGTTTACTTTTACTAAACATACTTAGAAAATTATAGAATATAATTAAGAAAAAGTTAGCACAAAAAGACAAACTTGTCATTTCAAAGCAAAAAGTAAACATCAAATCAAACCAAACATAATTATTATATTCTTTACTTAATACTTAAGTGAAAATGATATAAGCATGATTTGAAATGGTGATGGTAAGTGTTGAAAAAAAATAAGATTGCTTAATAAGTAAGTAAGGGTATTTTGGTCTTTTACATAATATTATTTTAATCCAAAACTTTTTCTATAAATAAGCATCCACTTTCTCACTTTTTTTCACTTCTTCTTCTTCCTTTTTCAAAGCTTTTCTCCACTTCTCTAATGGCTTCTTCTCTTCTCTTTTCCTTACTAACTTTTTCAAAACCATATCAAACAAAGTCAAAACACCATCAAACTTTGCCAAAGACCTTAGAATACCATTAAAACATAGTTTAGAATCTAAGAAGTGAAGAAATGATGGAGGAAGGGGGAGGATCAAGGTGTGGCCGAACCATTTGGAAGGAGGAAAGCAAGTCGTGAAGCTTCGGAGCGAGAAAAAAAGAAGGAAGTGCTGCCGGAATCAAAAGGAAAGTCTACCAAAAAGATTTGGTGAAGTTAAGATGATATAGTGAAGTGTTGGGTTAAAAAGAATGTTGGTTGGAATTTAATCTTTTGGTAAAAGGTGAGTGCTCAATGTTTATTTAAAGTTAAATCATCCCTATAACTATTTTAATATGTCCATTAAAATTCTTGAATAATTTATTTGAATGTTTGATAACTTGGATATGAAATTGGTTGATTATATGATTGTTTATGTGGTTCATAACTTGTTTGATAAATGATAAAAGAAATGATTAGTAATTAACCATAGTTAATTAAATGAGAGTTAAATCCATATAAATGTGTGTATGGAAATTATTTAGTCTCTTAATGATTTCAAAATATCTAAAAAGATTGAAAATGATATTATAGTAATATAATATTATAATATGAAATGAAATGAAAATTGAGTTTGCAATGATGAAAATATTGTTTAAAATGAGTTTAAAATGATTTAGAAATGTTTTATAAACATTTAAAAGTGTTTCCAAGAAGTTTGAAAAGAAATTGAAAAACAAGTCAAAACTAGGCGCGTCGCGTAACGGTAGTTCGTGATTTCGCGCCATAAAAGTTACAAAGTGGAATATAGCTTGGAATTCTTCGAGATAAGAATTTTCTGGTCTATTATATCCATATTTTTCCAACGAAGAATGAAAATCAAAATTTCATTAAGTAGAGTTTGAAATATGTCCAAAACAATTTTCTAAAAACATCGCGGTTTTGCAGTTCGGAATCCAAAAAGGGATTTCTTTATAAATGATATTTTTAAATGATTAAAAATATGAAATAAATTTGATAAATCTATTTAAAATGGTTTAAAAGAGGTTTGGAATGGAAAATATGAATTTTCAAATATTGAAAAGGTGTTTAAACCAAATAAGCTTATAAAGCACTTTCCGCAGCACTTTTATGCTGCAAATTCTATAACCTTTTGAATATGAGTTTAAATTTAACAATTCTTTCCTAAATCTTTTGTGAATGATTTTAAAAGAATAATTAAGTAATTTAAATATGATTTGGAAGTTTTAATAAGAGGTTGAATAAATGGTTAAGAGGAATTGTTTTTAACACTTAAACAATAATTGAAGAATATTGAATATAATAACAAATTGAGTATGCTGAAATGACTAGTACATTTGTCATGTCTATGAGATCTGGGAAGATAAAACAAGGTGTTTAACTAAGGTTAGGGATGGAGCAACCAGTACCCTGAACTTACCTGGCCTATGTTTTCACTTTTTAGGCGAGGGGTGGAATAGATAAAAAGGAAAGCCCGAATGCTCTAAAAAGATCATATTTAAGTTTTTCCAAGATAAAAAAAAGAAACAAATTCTTTGAATGTTAATTAACCACTTAACATCTTTTTATCAATGATTAGTACGAAGGAACCGCGATCGGATTTGGGTGATTCCTATCCGAAAAACCGGGATCGGATTTAGGTGATTCCTATCCGAAAATCCCTTCAAACTAATTTTCGAAATAAAATATATTGATGACAAAGATCTTCATGATGTAGGATTACTTGCCATTAGTCCCTGGAGGTGAAATTTACCATATTTAAAGTGGCAGTAATGCTCTTTTATGAAAATATTCGATTTGCAAGAATATGATTTGAAGTTAAGAAAGAAATATTTGATTAAGATTCAATGAATGATTTGGGAATATTTTCCCTAAGTTAAAAGTTACTACTTGAATATAAGAAATCTTTGATTAAGATTTAATAAATGATTTGGAAATATTTTCCTTAAGTTAAAAGTTATAACTTGAATATAAGAAATCTTTGATTAAGATTTAATGAATAATTTGGAAAGGTTTTCATAAGTAAAAGAGAAAATAATTGGAATTATTCCAGGATTTAAGAAAGGTTTAAATAAAACAAATGATTTGATAAACGAGGCTTAATGATTCCATATACATTTCAAAAGAAAATAGAATAAATTGAAAAGAATATATCTAAGAAATATATTTTATAAAAGATGAAGTAATTGATCGATGATTGATATCCCTTCATGAACTTAACATCTTTTAAAGTGATGATTGGCTTCGAAGGAACCAGGCTCGGATTTGGGTGATCCCTATCCGAAAACCACTTCAAACCAATGTATACGTTTGAAAGTGAAGACATGTTGAAGATGATGATTATTGAAGACCGAGGATCGGCATAGCATGAGGATTGCTTGTTGACATGCTATGGGCCGCTCCCATTATAGAGTTATTTATAGCAGTGGTCTCCTCGTTGTGGAGATTTTTTCGGACTACAAGGGCTTCTGGCCTAGTAATGGCCGAGGAAAGTGCCTTTGGTTTCGTTCAATCTCAGAACGAACTTATATGGACGAATGTTTGACATTGCATTTCTGAGACACAACGTTTGACTTTTACAAATGTACATCTGCTTGGTGGTGGAGAAGGCAACTTCTCTTAGCTTAACACCCTTTTCTGAGACATACGAGCTCAGATGTTGTATGCTTGTGGGAGTCAAATAGTGATCAAAAGAATGGCAGTGTGGCATTCAAAGTGGAACCTGTTATGATCAAAGCGTGGTTTTGTATGAAAAGCGTGGCTTTAAAGAAATTAAGCGTAGCCTCACTAGCCTCACATCTCGGAAGATGATATGGGATACTATGTGGTCTGACAGACACAAATTCGTAATAAGTGAGTATGTATGGTGGTGTCCAATACGTTGGGCCCTTTGGGGGATACGTCCCTCAAGGCATTTATTACCCCATTTTGATGAAGTGGTTAGCTTGAGAAAAGCAGGGAACTACCGATTATTAGTGGTATTATAACAAGTATAGTTCCAAGTGACTAGTTTCAGAAAAGCGATTAAGACACCGTGGGAACTATATTTGTTATGCGTGGATCAGAGAAAAGGTCACCAGTTCCCTATCAAGTTGGAAATCCAATCCTAATACAAGATTTACAGTTTTGATTGTATTCCCAAAATAGTTGTAATGACTTGCAAACATTTCAACTCCCCTTTCTGGTATCATATATTTCGTTCGGTATATTCCGTTGACCTAGTCCGGATATATTACCTTAGACTTAGTCCAGATATTGATACCTTATTTGAATAAGTTTATTTGAAAAGTGTTTTTAAAAGAATGTCATTAAAAATAATATCAAGTGTATTTTGGTATAAAAGTGTTTTGGTTATCATAAGGTAAAAACTCATCCGTGTTTATGTGTGGGCGTGGTCTTATGAGATACCCTTCTTTTCAAAGGTTTTGATAACATAGTCATTTTAAATTTCGAGTATCTCGCGCTGGTTTATCAAGCCTGATCCAGATATTTTTAATACTCGGGTCAGATCCCTGTAGTTTCAGGTTGAGTTGAAGACGGTTGGAGTTTCCGGAGGAGAATTGGAGATCTTCATCATCGTATGGACGTAATCTATTATCCGCTACATCTATTGCAATTGTTTTTTTGTTTTCAGCATTTGCAAGGGCAGAGGTTTATAACTGTCCAGGCTGAATCTAGGTTAGACTCTAATATTGTATTTTAAAAATTTTCGCTGTAAAGATTATTATTGAAATAATATATGTTATTCCATTCGTGTGAGATTTTGTTCTATCTTTATTTTCTTTCTACCCTTAATGATCCGCTTATTCGTTCAATTTGAGTTGGACATGTGTTGTTTATTGTCGATTCAAAGGATACGGAAAAACGGTTCGTCACAAGAAGACTGTATAGTATCAAGAGTAGATTCAAGATGCTGATATAAAGTTTTAAGAGTTTAAGAATGAAGACTCATGAGTATTGAAGAGTTCAAGATTTCAAGATACTTCAGATAAGTTATAGAGTTATAGGATTTATGTTAAAACCTTGATAGCACTTTCCTGATCTCTCTCATCTTCTCTAATTTAGTTTTATATTATTTTTCAAATATTCTGGCTTTAAAATAATCTTTCCAAAATGTTTCTCAAAATGATTTTCAATCTCTTATACTTATAAAAATATCATTTTAGCATTTTTAAGTTTATATATATATATATATTGAATTTTTGTTTATATTTTAATAAGTCATAATTATATTGATTTTTATTGAATACTCTTATTAAATCTTTAATAAATTATTTAATAAATTTTTATTAAGTTATATTTTGATTAAAATATGTATAAACTATATTTAAATGATTCTACAAAGTATCAAATTATTTTACAAAACTACGAATTTTCAAAATAATATTTTTAAAATGTTTTTCAAAATTGTGAAGAGTATGTCAACATACTCTATAGGCATATGTCGACATAGCGGCCATAAAATTCAAAATTCAAATTTGAATGGAAGTGTCTTTTCATCATATCTCTTCACAAATGGACATGACCGTTGCTTTCCTATATATACCAGACTTCTGAATGAATTTTTATTAACTACTTTCTTATTTTTCTCTCCTCTTTTCACTCTCTTGATTTCAATACATAAACTCTGCCGAAATTCAATCAGAATAAAATTTAATTATTACTAATTTGATTCTCCTTTATCTACTCTTTGATTTCTCTCATCTCTCTCAAGATCAAAGTGCTATTCAAGAGTTATAGGATCAATTGTAATCAAGATCAAAGATCTGAGTCTGTAAACTCTATCAAATCATACTCTTATACTTTATGGTATGCTTGGTATCCCTAAAATCCAAGTAGGTGTGATTGTAGCCTATAAAATCAATTGGGTTTGCTTAGTAGCCCGTAAATCTAGTGCGTGTGGTTGTAGCCTGGAAATCAAGTGACTACGTAGAGGTAGGGATTCTGAAGGATGTATATCGTAAATTTGAAATCGACATTGTATTTGCATTTACTAGTTGAAAAGAAATCCATACAAAGAATTGTGCGGGACTGGATGTAGGGTTAATGCGAGTCAGTATAAAATCCTGGTGTGTTCTTTCCTTCATACTTTTACTGCATTTACTTTTATTTGTACTTTGATTCTGCGATTGTTTCTGTGATTATTAATCACATCATTCGATGTAAAATCTTAAATTTTCAAAAAAATATTCATGTAATCCATTAAACACTATTCACCCCTCCCTCCTCTAGTGTTAATTTAGCCTTAAGGTCGTTTTTCCACTGACTCAAATTTGTGGATGATATTCTTATTTATTCTAGAAGAGAAGAGGAGAATGAAATTCATTTGAGAGAAGTAATGGACATCTTAAGAAGGAATCAGTTGAAAGATAAATTTTCTAATTGTCACTTTTGGAGGGATGAAGTTCATTTCCTTGGACATGTAATATTAGTGAAATGATTGGAATTAGACCTAGGAAAAATAGCTATAGTCAAGGATTGGAAGATATCAAAGAACACTTCAGAATTTCATAGCTTTTTTGGTTTACCTGGATTTTATAAGAAGTTTATCAAAGGTTTTGCGAAGATATCGGCACCTCTAACCCGTTTGATGAAGAAGAACCTAATTTCCACATGGGACACAGAATGTGAAGTGGCATTGACTAGATTAAAGTAATTACTGACGAGTGCCCTAGTTTTGATTATTCCAGTACCAAACCTTTCACCGTATATACAGATGCATGCGGTACTGGCCTTGTTGTTGTACTTATGCAAGAAGGTAAAGTGGTAGCGTATGCAAGTTAATAGTTGAGGAATCGCAAGAGGAATTATCCGACTCGTGACTTGGAGTTAGCTGGAATTGTATTCGCTTTGAAGACGTGGAGACATTATCTATTGGGCTAGAGATTGAGTTATTTACAGACCATAAATCTCTCAAGTACTTATTTTCTTAGAAGGATTTGAACCTAAGGCAATAGATATGGATGGAGTTCTTATCATCTTCTCATTTTGGGATTTCTTACACTCTAGGAAAGGGAAATGTGGTTGCATATGCTTTGAGTAGAAGACACGTCGAAGTGAATGATATGTTGTTGGAATAGAGAAGTTTGGAGTTTATATCAAAATTTGATTTTAGATCTGGATCGGAATACACACCTGAATTGTTTACAACAATGGAGATTAGATCCGCACTAATGTATCGTATAGAAACGATTCAAGGGAAGATGCATTATTGGTTGATATTATGGAGCAGTTAGAATGAGGAGAAAGATCAAGCCATTTAGATTGTTACTCCAAGAATAAGAAGGGTAGTTTAAGGAGAGATGGAAGACTATGTGTACCATGGGTTAACTAATTAATAGGTGAATTCTTGGGTGAGTGTGTCACCACTCAAGCATGACTATCCATCTTGGAGGAGACAAGATGTATCGGGACATAAAGAAGATATTTTATTAGCCGAGAATGAAGATGCAAGTAGCAGAATATGTGGCGAAGTGGAACAAAAGAAGCCAAGTGAACTACTACTTCCATTGATGTACCATGGTAGAAGTGGGAGTCTATGGATTTTGTAGACCTATTGCCTCGAAGTAGAAGGGGAAATTAGAGTATATGGCTGATAGTAGACCGTCTTACGAAGGGCGCACATTTCATTCCAGTGAAGAGCACGAAAACAACAGCATCATTAGTGACTTAATACATCAAGGAGGTGGGTCGATTACATGGGATTCTAGCTAGTATAGTAAGTGATTGGGATCTTCTTTTTACAAACAAATTCTAGTGGAGTCTACAAGAAGCATTGGGAACGAAATTGAAATTTAATCATAGCATATCACCCTTAGACTGATGGGTAAATGGAAAGAGTAAATAGGGCGATGGAAGATTTATTAAGGGCTTGTATATTGGATTTTGGAGGATCATGGAAGGATCACCTACCTTCGGTGGAATTTGCATATAATAATAACTATCAAGCAAGTATAGACATGACACCCTACGAAGCTTTGTATGGGAGGCTGTGTACATCACCTTCGTGTTTATGGAAATCTACAGATAAGATTATTTTGGATCCAGATATGGTTAGGGATATAGCAGGGAAGGTAGAGCTTATAAGAAAGAGGATGAAGATCGTACAAGAATGACAGAAATCATATGTTGATAAAAGGAGAAAAGATTTGAAATTTAAAGTGGGAGATTTAGTCTTTGTTAAAATTTCTCCATTAAAAAGGGTAATAATAAAGGGTAAAAAGATTAGGAAGTTCGAAAAAGGTAGCATCCATATTTGTAGGCCCATTTCCAGTTTTGAAGAGGATAGGAAGATTGTTTTATAGAGTAGAGTTACCAGAAAAGATGGCAGAGTCCACAATGTATTTCACATGTCACATTTGTGAAAATGTGTACATGACCCAGCGATCGTTATTGTGCCTAGCCAATTAGAGGAAGTGGAGTTGGAGTTTGAGTTGAATTCATCTCGTGGTCCAGCCCACATTGTGGAACGTGAAGTGAAAAGACTTAGAAAAATAATAGTGAAATTAGTTAGAATGCAGTGGGGAAATGACCCGGTAGAGAGTACGTGGGGCCTAAGGAGAAGACAAAGGTTGCACATCTGCAATTTTTTACCGGTACATTTCTCGACATTGATTTCAGTTAGATTATTCTAGGATTAGGATTGGATGCTTTGGATGATTTATGATTAAATTTATATGTATATAATTGATTTGCATGCATATAGAAATATATGTCCATTCTATACTAGGATGTTCTGCATCATGCCCTATATGTAATTTTACAACATTTATATAGAATGCATTAGTTACATTTATGCATTTAAGATTAGAAATTTGCAAGTTCATGGCTTACTTACTGTATATGCTCATATCATGATGTACCGTTTGATTGCTTTAATTTGGATACTATACTTGATCGTGAATGTTAATGAATAAATGTTATATTCTTCATTCCTTGAGAATTTTGGGGAGGAAATTCTTTTAAAGGGGGAAGAATGTAATACTCCAAAAAATAGTGTATAATTTTAATAATATAATTTAATTATGGTATTGGATTAATTAAATAAATAAATTATATAGAGGGGCAAAACATTAATTTTACAAACAATGGAATTTGACGATGAAATTAGTGCCATTGCAACTGTCTCATTTGTCTTAGTTGTGTGCTATTTTCGTTTGTTTCATTTGGAGTCCAAGTGAGGGTATTATGGACAAAATGGTGATCGGATCGAAAGAGCGCAAAACTGATTGAATTTGAATTTGAATTTAAGTTGACGGTTGAAAGTTTTCCTCCTAAAATCCTAACTGGATATATGTACCCCATTCTTTCTAATTTCAGAAAACATTGCATACTTCTCTTCTTCTTCGTTTCAAAAAATAGCCACTTGTAGTCAAATTCCTATTTCTCACTCGATTCTTAACCAAATCGAACAAAACAAGAAGCAGCTATCAGACGGGGCTACAATCCAACAATGAATTGGAGATGAAATCATGAAGGTAGGAGGAGCATCAATCCCAGATAGCAAGATAATTGACTGGAATCGATTATCTCGAATCCCAATATAATGCAATTTTAATGTTAAAATATGATATGTATGCTATAAGCAGAGTAGCAATTAATATATGTACACTTAATTTTGAATTCGTAATGACCCACTTTTCCGTACAATTCAAGCAGTCAATAAACCACACATGACCAACCCAAATTAAATGGAAAGGAGGATAGTTAGGGAAACGAAAGAAAAAGAAGACAAGAAGAAACTAAACAACATGAATCTCAAGCAATGTGCTTTACAAAATTTTATCCAAGATAATAGCTAGTAGACTTCAGACTGTTTTGCCTTCAATTATATCAAGCAATCAAGTTGCATTCATGCCTCAGAGAAATATCAGTGATAATATATTATTAACTCAAGAGCTTATAAGAGGATATGGAATTGGAAAAATATCACCTAGATGTATGTTGAAGCTTGACATACAAAAAGCTTTTGATTCTATTGCATGGAGTTCTATTATAGCAATTCTATCTAGAATGAATTTTCCTAAACCAATGCTGGCCTGGATATATACCTGCATATCAACCACACATTTCTCTATTCTAATAAATGAATGTTCAAAAGGTTTTTTCAAAGGAACACAAGGGGTACGTCAAGGTGATCCAATATCTGCTTACTTATTTATTATAGTGATGGAAATACTGAATATAATGATAATTGAGCAAGTGCAATGCAAGAAATTGGAGCTACATCCAAAATGCAAGGATCCACTCATAACTCATCTATTATTTGCTGACGATCTAGTTATTTTTACCAAGCCAACAATTAAAAATATTACCACTATACTTGAGGTATTGGATCAATTTTATGAGATAACTGGTTTGAAGATAAATTTTAAAAAATCACATATTTTAATAGCAGGACTAAGTGATAATCTGAAAGCTAGTATTATTGCATATTCAGGTCTTAAGGAGATGCATCATAATGCCAGATATCTTGGATTACCACTAATCACTGCAAGAATTACAAAATCTGACTGTCTCCCATTATATGAAAAGATCACTGATAGATTATCTATCTGTCCAAATACAAAATTATCTCAAGCAGGAAGATTAGTTATTATTTAGAGTATTGCAAGTGCAATGGCAAATTATTGGATGAGACATTATATTCTTCCAAACAAACTGATATCAATGATTAAAAGTGCATTGAATAGATTTCTATGGCATGGTGATCCATTTTCCAAAAAGCTCATTCCAATATCTTTTATGAAGATTTAGCTACCAAAAAAAGGAGGTCTTGGCATAACAAATTTAAAATTATGGAATATAGAAGCTATCTCAGTTTATTTTGACAAAATTCTCTCAAGAAAAGAAGACCTTTGGACATAGTGGGTAATAAAGAATCTTATAAAAGGAAAAGACTTTTGGTCGATGAATATTCCCAATGTAAGCAGCTGGAGTTGGCGTAATGTACTAAATTTAAGATCTACCTTTCTGCCAATCATACAGTGTAATCCACTTGAGAACAGTGAACTGCAATTCTGGTCATCACCTTGGGCAAAAACTGGTTTAATTATCCAAGAACTTCTACCTTATTCTTTAAAAATGCAGACTGGAATCCCTTTAAATGCTAAAGTATCATCCTATATTACTGATGGATCAGTTGTCCTTCCTTATTGTAGTTCTATTCAAGTTAGAAAATTATGGCAATCCTTATCATCTCTGGCTCTTCCTTCTACAAATCTTAATGTACTATGGACAAGTAAAGGAAGGAAACATACAATATCTCTAGTGTACAAAGCTCTATTAGACAATAAAAATGTAGGTAATTTTCCATGGGCTTCAAGAATATGGATGGAAAAATCGCCTGCAAAAGAAATTTTGCTGCTATGGAAAATAATGGCAAATGCACTAAATACAAAGCAGAAATTAACTTGCTTGGGAGTAATAAGCAATGAAGATTGTGTTCTATGTCATAACCAACCTGAAACTAACACACATTTATTTTTTGAGTGTAATTATACTTATGAAATCCGGTGCAAGTTACTAGCTAATGGAAATTTTCACAAACCAGTTAAAAGCTCAAGAATTGAATGGTTTAATATATACAAGGCAACAAGGTGGAAGACTCTGAATACAGTAATTCTTATGATTATTTTGAAGATTTTTGTATATGAGATATGGAATGAAAGGAATAGAAGAATCTTTGATTTGAAGATGGAAGCTGCAGCTGCAATATATAGTAAAATAAATAAGAGAATTCTATCCAGAATAAGTAGATTGAAGTGAATTAAGACATGTATTGATGTTTTTAGTTTTATGTCAAATAATAGAAATGCTGGTATATTGTGATAATTAGCTTTTGTTATAAGGTTGTAATGTTGTATGTAAACATATATGAGTTTTGAATGAAATGGACAGGGCTCCCTTAGCCCATTGCTTTTCAAAAATAAACAACATGAATCTCACAGTGGAACGAGTAATCTATAATATATAACAAATCATTATACAAAACAAAATTGTAATATATGTATATACAGACATCAATCAGAGTATACTAACATATTTCAGCCCGGACAGTTATAACAACCTGTCCTTACAAATGCTGATAAATAAAATAATGAATGCAACTGAAAAATAACCATGTACGTGAATACGCCTCTGGGCATCCAGCTTGTCTCTGGAAGCTCCAAAACATCCAACTAAACTTAGAAATATGCTCGGTCTGACCCGAGCATTATAGGAAAACAACGCTCGGGTCAGCCTAGTAAAACCAGCATGAGAAACACAATCAAATGGATTCTTTAAGTTTAAATAACCTTTCAAAACAAAGGTATCTCATAAGACCACGCCACTCATAAACACGGATATATTTTTACCTTACGATAATCAAAACATTTATATCGGAAATTCAGTGATATTATAATAATGTCTAAGAGTGAAAATAATAATAATCAAGTAGCTGTAATGCTCGTGAGTGTACATCACAACAATATTAGGTATATAATCAAAAATTGATAAGGCATGCTCGCTAATTGTGTAGGATTTTCATGGAGGTGCCCTCAGACTTCGAGGAACGATCCTTCTGCACAAGGATCAGAGATATCCTTCCGAAGCAGCATACATAGGAAAAACATGGCTGGTCCCGCTAAGACCGAGTGCATCGCCACATGCATGCATAACAACTGTAAGTGACATCTAGGAGGAGCTGACTACACCCTATGGATTTTCCAACCCTGCTGGCCATGCCTCTTATCTCTGGTTTTAGCCATTTCCACTGATGAGGCTACGTCCGACGTTGCAGCTCACACACCGCCACCAAATAGATCATGGAATTCCACATGGATTCCAATACCCCAACGGGTCTCGGAATCTCACATAGATTCCCATATCTCAATTAGATCTTGGAATCACACCTGGATTCCCACACACCAATGGGTTTCGGAATCACACATGGATCCCAACATCTCAATATATCACGAAACTCTTCTATAGAACCATACCTAGTTTTCGGAGTGGTCATAGGTTTCAAGTCATCTCTTACGAGTACACTCTTCCGCTTCCCAAGTACTCCACAAACCAATCGCCAATTTCTAGAATGCTCAATACCGGTTCTTTAGGAAATAATAAGACAATACATAAGAGCGAGGATCACACCCTAACCATTTAAGTGGACGGATCTCCTTATCATTTGTCCAAGAAGAACAAAACGAGTTTATACGTACATGATAGCACCACCGATGGTAACTATACCATATAATCCCCATGTTTCCCCTAGATATTTCCAGAGTTAAAATCCTTCGATGTTTAGTAGGGAATATTTCCCTACCACCAAAATTAAGAAGGATTACATATTTAGGCCAAGGTTTGATAGTCGGTTATTTAACTATCAAATAAAGAAACATTCCAGAAAAGATCACATTTCCCATGGAAATCGCCAAGCCTTTTTAAATAAATCTTGTATTGATTTAAATTCATGTTTCAGATACATGGAAATCACTTCCATATACTAATCTCAACGGGATAAGTATATTCACAAACAACTATATTTTCGATACTTAGAAAATATAACCATATACTTATCTCAACGGTATAAGTATATTCACAAACCATTTAACTTCCAAAACTTAGGAACTTGAAAACTCTTAAAAATAGATATGGAAAGTACCGTTCAATATCGACTATAGATCGCAGCTTACACAGTGGTTACGTCGCTATCCCATCGAATCCACAGTAAACCGTGGGCAATCCTCGCCCCTTGAATTAAGCCATGACAATCAATCATATCTTTCCAAAATCTCTTTTTTTCATAGGTATCTCCAAATTTATTTATAAAGTTTCTTTATAAATTTCCAATCCCTTTATAAAACATTCTTAATAAATCTCAAATCATGTTGATAAAACTTCCCCTTCTCAGATCTTTAAAACACATTTATAAATTCTTTTATAATATTCAAAACCATTTATAAAACTCTTCCCATATTTTAACAAACCTCTTTAATAAACTCCTTAAGTCGGTAAGGTTCCCTTAAAACCCTATATATTATTTGAAATAATATTGAATAATTTTAAATAATAAGTTATTATTTAAACATTCTTTGATTTCATTTAAAGTAAATCTCACTTAAAATAATAACTTAAAAATCTCATTAATAATATATTAAATTAATTTTCAAATACTATTATTGTATAAATAAGTTAACTTCAAAATAATATTAATATAATAATTAGTTAATTTTAAAATGTTATTAAAACAAAAATTAATTAGCTTTAAACTAATACTAATATGATAACTAATTAACCTATAAATACAATTAAATAACGTAAATAAATATAATTAGATTAATTATAAATTAAAGTATAGATAATCACTTTAAATAGATAATTAAAACATTTTTAAACCATAACTAAATAACTTTAAAATAATAATTAAGCATTCTTAAACAACATTTAAGAAATAACCTTTAAGAATCATACTAATGAAATAATTAACTTTAAATCATTATTAAAACAATTATAAATTATCTTTAAAATATTATCAATAAGTTATTACCTTTTAAAATCTTATTACTAAATAATAATTATCTTTAAATCTTATAATAAAAATAATTTACTCTTAAAATAACTTTCAAATCGATACTTAGCTTTTCAAATTTTAACGGAGGCTTAACGATCACCATGGTACTTAAACAAGCTACCATATTATTCAATTTAACTTTTCAAGTTAATAACAGATATTTACATAATCCATGGCTATGTAAATAAATCCAACACTTAACCATCATTAGTTTATATATCACATATTCAAAGCGAAATATCAATTAACGATATATAATCAAATGTCCAAATCCATAAAATAGGAGAACCTGTGCAGTTAAAGTGCTCGGCAGATTCAATGCGGCGGAGGGGCAAAAAGTCATAGCGGGAATACAGTGAAAGTATAGCAGGATATAGCGGATGACTGTAAGATAGCATATAAAACTCGTACTTAATATTTTTACGAATATATAAATGGTAATTAAATGAATAATTAACATTCAATTGAATTATAATTAATACATAAATAATTTTAAATAAAAACATGTGCGAATATACTATAAATAAATGTAAAAATGTTATATAACATAATTGAATTTAGTAGAATATTAGAGTATTTTCATTTCTGAAAATATATTAAAAATTCAATTAAATAAATTAATTTCATAATTTTTATAATGTATAAATGTCATTTTTCAATTCATTTCTTTAAAAGCAGATATAGCGGAAATAGCGGAATATAGCGGGAATAACGGGATATAGCGGAAATAGCGGGGCTTAAAGCGGAAAGGCTATATTTGGGGTTATATGGAAAAATCATAGCGGTAGAAATCCGCTATGAGATTTAGCAGGGTAATAGTGGGGCATTAACTGCATAGAGGAGAACTGAGATTTATTCTGCTAATTAAATGTCAAATTAATTTAATTAGCGGAACGGTGTTATCCCACTAATAGATGTCCAATTACCATATTTGATCCAGTTTAACTCAATGTTAATTTATTTGGCCAAATAAACATCAATAACTAAGGTATATAAATTTAAACGACGTTATTATTCAAAATAACGTGATTTAAAACTTATATGTTTCCATATATCATAAATTTATACTTTTCTGAGGCTGTCAATAAATCTCACAACAATGTTGTACTTGTCAACACGAGTACAATGAGTACAATGTGAAAACCCACATATCAATCGGATAAAATATGAGCAAGATATAATATTTTAAATTTAAGTGCTCATATAAATAGTTTAAAATAAAATAAACTAAATCTCTCACCACAATGATTTGGCCCAAAGCCCACATACACGAACCCGCAATCCAAATCCTATAGTGCTTCTTCCCTAATCTCCCTTCTCATTCCAGTATCCTCAAACCAAAAGAAAACCGTGCACCATTGTGCACACGCACAATCAATGCATCAACCGAAACAACAAACAGACCATACACGCGAACTTCTCTTCGCCTCCCCATCACGCTACACCTGTCGCAGTCCCCTCCGACACTCTCTAGCCATTTCCGACCATGAATTGCACGTCATAAACGCGACAGCTCTATAGAAGGCCGCGACATTTTTCTCTTTCGATCTCCACCAAAACTTGCAATGACGAAGCATTCTCCAAGCTCGACAACACGCCACTTTCCATTTCGTGAATCGATGACTAAATCTCTGATTTAACCCGATCCTAGAAATCGACAAACGTCGATAATCGACACGGAGTCATGCCGAAACTTCCACAAAAATACTACGCTTCTATATGATCTCGATGGTGCTTGTAGCGACGATTGATTTGACTTGGATTGAGATAAATGATTTTTTGAATATTATGAACAGTTTTTCCTCTTTGCTGATTTTTGATGATTACTCGCTCGATTCTTAACGAATTCAAACGCGATCAATTTAAAAAAAAAACTAGATTCGATGACAAACAACTTTGTAGTGGAGAGTTTTGACTAATATCGAACGGATTTGAGGACTTTGATTTATGAAGTAAGGAAAGGGGATTTATTTTCATGGCTTTGAAGTGTTACAGGAATGTCCCTGTACAAGAAAATGAATGAAGAAGGAGATTGCCTTACTGAGCATATATACATATAAAAGCTCACCTCCTCTAGTACCCAGATCAAATCAAATTAAAATTGATGGAGAAAATGAGGCACATCCAAACAAGGGTAGGCATAGGTCGACAAGTTGGTATGCTATGGAAATGTTATGTACTGTGTGTGAATATATGTATATATGTATATATATTTTGTTCTGAAATTGAATAGACCACGGTGTCCGGCTAACCTGCATCGCATCCGCGTCCGAGATATGAATGACAGAAAATAATGTACTATTGCATATAATAATGTTACACGATTACAAAATAAAAATAAAATAGACAACTTATTAAATTTTGTGAAGTTTCAAAATGCCAACGTTTGCCGTAAAATACGTCAAACGGGAATTTACTAATTTTTCAAATTAAAAATTATGGAAAAATTCTAAAAATTAAATTTAAAAAACGTCATTGAAAATCAAGTCTCAGTTCAAAACAGATAATTTATCGTAATTTAAATTCAAATACGAATATTTAAATAAATTAAATATTCAAATTTGAAGACCCAAAATATGGGTTGTTACAGAATTAATCTTTGTTAGGAGGGATTTGGGTGAATCAAAAGTATCAAAAACTAGGTTTAAGTAAAATTTTGGAAACCAGAAGTATATTACTTGAACTCGTGAAATAATTGATGTATTTGGACTTGGAAATCTAAAATTAGGATCTAGGGACATTCTACGATAACCTGAGGCGAAGCGGTGGTGGCTGGAGTTGAAACGGTGCGAAAACTACAAATTTATCGAACCTAGGAAGACATAGGAAATACGTACATTGGTCCAATGGTCGACCATAACCGGTGCACCAGTGCGTGTTTTAAACTGACAACCTAAACCTTAGACAAATGCACAATTTTAATACAAACGTTACACGATTCAATTGGTACTTTGTCTATTATTTGGAAGACGACCTGCGAGATGGTGAAGAAATGATGGTGCTATGAAACAAAGTGATGTACGAAATATAATGGTGGTACAAAAAGAATGATATATATGATACGATGACGATATGAAATGAATGGATGTTAAACAGCTTGGTTGTGATGAAATGAGCATACCAATATACATACATATATATATATATATATATATATATGTAAGAATGTGTGTGTGTGTGTATATGTATGGTTTTGATATGGAATTTAGGATATGATGGTGAATAGAGAGTAGTCCGGGACGCAGGATAGACGCCTAAGAATATCCAAACAAATACTTGTTCGGACCTATGACATATGTAGTTGTCCAGTCTTTGCGATATTCTTTTCCCCCGAAGGCTTTGGGCGAACCAGGCAGATGTGAGTGGATGTTAAGCGACCCTGTAGGATAGGAGATCGGTCTAGGGCATGAGTCCTCTAGATAGCATGAGGACGATTAGTTCCTTGTAGGCCCAAAGAAGGCGTGTCCTATTATGATTGCGTGACGACAGACGATAGGTTCCGTGTAGGGCAAGAGATCGGACCGGGATGTGAGTCTGTATAAATATGATACGATGTGGCTAGATAAGAGTGACTGTTAGGTATGGTGGACGATTTAACGTATGGTGGGTGAACGATAGCTCGTTCATGTTATAATATTAATTTTGTATCATACTTAGACTAGAGTACAGTTCACTCACCAGAATTATGTATGATCCACTCCTACTTTCAGTTTTTTTTATGGAGTTGGATGATACTATGATATCAAAGATGGAGATTTATCTGTACCCAATGTTCATGATGTATATAAGTGTTGTCCTTGGATTTGACTTTATGTGTTTGGGTTTGGATTGTATCTATATTTGTTTAGACATATATATAACACACTTCAGTTGTATATGGCGATGTGAATATGTTATTGATATATTATATTTGATTCATTTCCGCTAGGAGACTCTGAAAGTGTTTAGAAATAGTTAGAATTGTGTCTGATATCTGCCAGTGATTGTAACTCTATGTGTGTGTATCTTATCTCACCCCCAATGACTTATCTTTTCAATTCTCAGTTGTTAACGTCGGTTCAGGCGTTGAATCCTAAGGTCGAAAAGGCAGGTGGTTACAATTTTATAAATCTTATATAATATAAAATACTTTAATTTTTCAATTTTTTGAGAAATTAGTTTATATAATTTACCAATTTTTATTAAATTATTTTATTAAAATGTTTAATTAAATAAAGAATTGATTAAAAGTTAACTAGTTAATACACACACACACAAATATATATATATATATAATATAATTTGAAATTTATTGAATATTTAATTATGATGCTTAATTTTACAAATAAATAAATAGTATATTAGTATGTAAATATATATGTGTGTGTATAACTATAAATGCTATAGTTAATATTCTTCTTATATAGCTTAAGATGAATAAAATTAAATTAATGAAATTTTAAATTATATTTAATTAATTTTTTAATTTAATTATGAATTAAAATGAATTAATTTTTTTTAAGATGAACAATATATATGTTTTTTATGACATCCCAATCCACCTCAGTTTATTTCTCAACTTCTCTAACTCAACGAAATCTCTCTAACGATTGTTTTGCTTATTGTTGGCTTGTTGCGCATCCAACAGATGTCCAACTTTTTGTACGAGTTAAATCTATATGCAATTTGTTTAATACACTCTAGACTTGGCCTTTTTATAAGATGTTGAAAATTTTTCCAAACGAATTTTGACAAATAAAGTTGATAATTTTCGATTGTAGAAAAAATATTGTCTTTTTACCTTGACTAGAAATAGGTGTCATGCTCGAAAAATCACTGAGATGAAAAATGTGTGAGTGAGGGAAGAGGATGGAAGGTAAGAATTTACAAAGAAAAGATGGTAGTAAAATCTTACATTAGATATGTGTTAGATAGTCAAACATAAATTTTACGTTCTCTTCTTATCGCTGAAATTTCTAATTTCAATATGCTTTTCCTTTAAATGTAGACATTACTATTACGCAAGACGTATTTTTGAGAAATCCAACATAGAAGGTACCAAACGATTTTAAATGAGCATTTTTCTGTCTAGTAAATGCATTTTTTTGACAAACCCTTGTTGTATATGTCTTTAATTCTTTCTTATATTTACCAACAATATGGACTTGGATAATAAGTATAAGAACATTTACATCTCTTGTATAAAACTAGTCTCATCTCTCGTTGGTGGCGTAAATATGAATTATCTAACCTAGTAATCTGTAATCGCATATAAGATTTTTTTTTCACCGTAGCACCTGTAAAAAAATGAAAAAGAAATACACATCTATATTGACCCTTTGATGTAGATGAAAATTGTATAACAGATGCTCTTATATCTCCCTTTTTCACTTGCCCTCCAAAATTGAAGACAAAGCCCTAAAATTCGAAAATCAACTTAAATCGCTCTTTCTTGAATCGTTCTCCTTCAGCTCACGAGCTCTCTATCTTTTCGGACCAGCCAGCTCCTCCAATGCATAATCACGAACGATGTTGATCAAGTTTTGGTCGGTTCTCTCATTTTGTTGCAATTACTGGATAAATAAATCCACATATCCCATTCTTTGCATTTAGGTATCATTTATTGTTTTATTTCTTGAAATCCATAATATTTATGAATAATGATTAGTTAATTTTTGTTATATGATGAAGTGGTATGTTATACCCAATTAGTAGTATCAAAAGTTCAGTGTTTTATTTCTTTGCTTAAAGTTAAATGTTTAAGGGGATTTCTAAAGGGTCGATAAGATGGGGTACAATTTTTTTAGAGGGATTCTAACCAAAATAGAATTTTTAAGGTGAAGACATGATGGGAAAGATTTTAACTTGAATAATTTACTATTTTACACTCCTTAAACAAATTTGGTAACATACCATGAATATTTGAAAGAAAAACGACATGAATTTGCCGATGTAAAGAAAAATGGCATGGGATCGCCGATACAAAACTATGGTAGAGGCCCATTGAAATTTACCAAAAAATGTGGCAGGAGTCTCCCTTTTAAATTTATATGCCTGTAGAAAGAGGACAACTATGTGGTTATGTTTATATTTTTCATGTGGGATTGGATTTTTAGGTACCCTTAATAATATTAAAAATATTAAAAAAATGATCCTTATATCTAAAACAATAATCCCTTTAGCAATCCTTATGTGTAAATACTCGCTGTTTAATCTTTTTATCTCTAGGCCTAACTAGTGAGTGAATCAAATATGATTCAACCTATGAATTACTTGATTCAAGTCAAATCCACTCCTCCATTGGTCAAGTCCGAAATGGGTGGAAGTCCCATTTTCATCCGACCCTTGCATCAATTGCGGGTAGGTTAGATTGAGATGAATTAAAGGAACATGTTAGTAGGTCAAAACCAATTTTGTCGATTTAAGAAATCTATTTACTAATTTTCAATTAACAAAATATATTATATTATTGGTAAAACTGCAATTTAAATTTTGAAAACCAATTTAATGTAATATACATTTATGGACGTATTCGTTATTAATAAATGTTTCTTTGTAAGAACAAAATAATCAATAAGGATGTTAGAAATTTGTTTATTTACAATGAGTGTTCAAAATTTCAATTGTAAGTGTTTATACTCATAGTTCAATTTAAATAAGTGATATTCTCTTGTTTATTACAATTTTTGAATGATGAATGACAAGTGTTTCCAATTATAACCGTAGATGAATTTCTAATTTATAACTTCTTGAGTAGTGGATTATATTAGATATTTCTTTTCTTACTGGTATTTTCATCTACTCATCACATTTTTATTTTTAAATTCCAAAGAATTATCCTCATCTTTCTGTACTTTACTAATTATTTTAAAGGAAACTACTAAGATTTTGTTTACCAAAAAAATTAATCGCGTTTAATTTGATCAAAATTCATAATAGTTTTCTATATTTTATCAAGATGCAGTTTACTTTTTGATCATTTAATTCACATGTGATCGTATCCTTTTAAGAAAGATGTCGTTTATTCATAAATTTGGAGGGGTAATATTGTCGTAATTATTTTTTGGTTTAATAACAGAAAGTCCATTCAAAACTTAAATAGGAAGTAAACAAACAACTACATTAATGTTTAATACTCAACATTCAACAATCATCATTCAATATTAGGCAATCAACATTGTAAACAACTACATCTTAAGTTATTTTAACCGGTTATACGATCAACTTATACCATGTTTGATTGAAGATAAAAAATGTATAATTTAATTTAATTTTTTTACTTTCTATAGTAAGATGTTTATCAAACAAATAGTTATAATATGCTTAAGTCCATTAAATATAGTAAGTTAATCCATACGTTGGATTAATAAAACCCAAATTATTAAAGCATTTGCATTTAAAATAGCAACTTTGCCTTAGTAGAGATGTTCTTTATTAAATAAAAGCAATATGATTGTTTTGGAAAAAATTGCTATAACGATTTGAAAATTTCAGGATCCGCGTTTGAGTTGTTATCTTAAATCAGCTTAAATATGCCATATCAAGCCATTTTATGACAATTTGCTTGTTGGTCGCAAACATTTTAATCCATTTAATTTTATACGTTAAATCAATTATGATTTAGATTAAATCTATAACCAGCTAATACATAAACATATATTTACATTATAGATGGTTTAGATGATTACCAATAAATCTTTTTTTGGTAATTTAATTGATTAAACTAATTTAGATTTGTTTCTATTTTGTATCTTAGAAATTATTAAAGTAATATATGCATTACAATAATAGAGAACGATAATTGAAGTAAACCAAATAAAAAAGGTTATATGAATGGTTCGTAAAATTGAAGCATAATATTGCTGAAAATTAACATAAAAAAGCAATGATAACCTTGTTCAATTAAATGTCATATATTTGACTTTGTTCATGACTAGTTGACTAATATTTTTCTTTGTCTTTTTATTGCAACTCTTCCGGCTATGGTATCATGTTTATGGCATATAACACATCAATATATGCATTTAAAGAATGAATGTGAAGCATGAGATAAAGTTCAATTCTAGCACTTTTAGCAAGAACATTCTTCTTTTAGTTTTTTATTTTATCTTTTCGAATTTCAACTGTTATTTTTCGTTCTGGACAAACAATATTTGGTTTCATCTATAATTATTGATGACAATAGAATGACACTTAGCTATGCAGTCAAGGATGTTGAGTTTAATCCTCCAAATATAATAATAGCCAAGTTCAAAATAAGGAAAAAATTAAAGAGTAAACGACACCTACTGATATTGAACCTTTACCTGTCATGTTAATAATAAAAGAAAATTTAATTGAAATATTCTAAATGGTAATTAAAGAAAAAGAAGAAGGGAGAAATAAATTTTGATGGATAAAATGAGCTTTGTTAATAATATTACTGCTATTCACCCGTATCTATCTCAAAAGTTCAAAAATTCCAAATCACAATTCAAATTAAAAATTTAATGCTTTTACATCCGTGTTCAAAAAATATTTTAGTTATTTTTTTTCTTTTTTAATAATATTAAGAAATTAATTGACTTTTGATCAATGGATAAATTTGTTACTAAGGACCTATATAGTTAATATCACATAATATTAATGATCTATAACAAATATATCATATAGGATTCTCAGCAATTTCTCTCTCGAAATATCAATCAAAAATATATTTGTGATATATCAATAATGTATCAATAATTTTCGCTGATATATCGATGATATTTGTTAATATATCAATAGTATTAGAATGGTATTTTTAACTGAAAGATGTTCGCTATATGATATGCTTGTACATGAAAATCAACTTGAATGAGTTGTTTTGTTAAACACCTTTCATATGTTTCCAAATTCACTCCGCCCTTTCCTAAAAGCGGATCTTACGAAAAACTCTTAAAATGATTTTCAGCGAAAATATACAATTTCTACTGCAAATATTTAGAGTACATATCGTAAATATTTGTTTTACAAAAAGGTGCAATTAGAACTGCAAATATTTGTTGTTATAACCACAAATATTTATAGTGTCGACTGCATATTTTCGATTTGAAAATAATTACAGAGGTGTTTCATGGAACCTGTTTTTGCGAAGGGGTTTTAGATATTAAGTTTGAAAATAAGCAGCGATCCAGATTTTCAATTCTATATATACATATGATTGAAGGGCTTTTAACTATTAATGTGATTGCTGCTCTTGCAAGAAAAATTGGAAAGAAAAGAAAACCTGTAACTTATTCATTTGTTTATAAACTGGTTATATTTATTGGTCTACTCTAACAATAGCAACCACAATAGTTGAGAGAGAGCATTTTTTTACAATGAAAAATGCTAATGATCGATTATGCAATTATATGAAATATGATTGGTTTATTGCTTGTTTGATTACATAAGTTGAGTAAGAAGTTCTTGAAAAATCGACAATGAAATCATTATGCAATGTTTGCAATCAGTGAAGTCTCACTAGAAGCACATGTAACTGAAATTGACCATCACTGTGACTTTGTTGTAACATTTTAACTTTGATTATTTATGAATTTTTGGTTATTATCATCAGCTTTTTTAGTTTAAGCTCTTGGATTCTTCACCCTGTTAATGTGTTTACCAATTTAAAACTCTTTTGGTTAATTTTGTGCTTAGCAATACATTTGCTTATAGGGAGTGTATGAATCCCATCATTTTACCGAGACGGAGAAAGATGGTGACGTTAAAATAAACTAATGAGGTAATTTATATTGTCACAACCATAATTGAAGAAATTCTAAAGGTAATAATAGCTATAATTCGAGTACACCCTTACATATTGCATCATCCACCCTAGTGTTTTCGAGCATCAAACAACAGAAAGGTAAGAAAACCAACAAAATGAATATTGTAATATTGGTTTTTTTATAAAAGGTAAACTTACAAAAAGGTAAGAAAAGAGATTTTGTGCTAAGCACACACCTTACCTAATACCGTAATAATATTTTATTATTTCAACAATTAATCATAGAACAACTAAATATATACAAAATTTAAATCCATCATGTTTTTTTAACCGAATGGAAGAACATTGCAGATGGGATTTAACATCATTTGGTATAAAATTATAATCACTCAACAATTTCTATCTTCTTTTTAAAAAAAATGAAGCAATTCAACCATGATTTCTATTTGAATGTTTATTTAATCACATCATCTTTGAAACTAGAACTTCAGAAAATTACAAAAAATTTTGAAAAGTTATTTATTTATTTAAATTTCAAATTTTTTTGGGAAAAACTTTCTTGTACAAAAACACATGTATTAATTCAAGGATGCTTCGAAGCACCTTATTTGTGATATTGACTACATTGACTTATTAGCGATTAAGTAGATAGATATAGTTGACAAACTTTTATATAGTTTTTCTAATACTAGTAAATTTTATAGTTATTACATCCACTAAATTATTGATGTTTATGTAGTAGAGATTAAATGAAGAAAAGTAAATGAAAAATAAGGAAATAAACAAGACACGATCGTTTATAGTGATTTGGCAAAGCAAGGCCTACGTCCGCTTTGAAGTTTTTTTGCTTATTTCTGATTTGAAAGTAGAAGTTCTTTGGGATTTATAAAACTCCGACATAGAATTTCCAAATTGTAAGAATATGAGAAATAATGGAACTCCAGCCCAAAAGATCCTGAGAAATGAGCCCTACCTTTCTATTTATATAGGTAGGGTGCCTATAATCTCATTTAAAATATCTTCAAACCGTTGTGCATGAATTTAACCAATTTCCCCAAAATAATAGGCACTACCTCAACAAAAGCTGGGAGTTGATACCGATCCTTAAGTGGGAGTGGTATCCCCAAGATTTCCATATTTGGCATCTTAAATCCCTCACCTTGAATCGTCAGTTAGTTAGCTTCTCCATTCCACGGTTGTTTGTACTTGTTTTAGCTTGTTTCTAATCCCAAATGATAGAGTTGAAGGAGAAGAAAGTTGTATTTTCAAGTGTCCATGGAGTTTGATGGAGAAATGCATTGAATCAACAAACCAACTTTGGAAATCGGCTTTTGGCACCGAAATAAGCATGTAAGCAGAAGATGAGATCCACCCAAGTTGTATTTGGGAGTCGGTACCGATCCCCAGCTTAGGGGATCCCACTATCTTGTTGTCTTCTATGGTTTTGGCTTTGACTTCTCGTGGCTTTGTCTGTGTTCTGGACTCCTGGGCTATCTCTTCGGCCTTTCCGCCTTGATAATTATAAGTTCTGTATGTCCAGTTTGTCCGGATTCTGCCTTGTCAAAAGGCAGGATAACACTTTCCCCCCAAAGTACATCTTATTTCCATTGTGATGTGCTTTGAATCGGGACAAGTTTGGATTTTTATGAAGGATTCCACTTTGTGCTTTAAATGGTCGCTATCCTTTGGCGAATCGATTTCGTGAATTGTCATATCCATAATGATCCGTTGCGGCATTCTGCCAACATCCGAGACTATAAATCTGGAACGTGATTATGTGATCTTCTATTCCAAGTCTAATGATTTTAGAGTAATTCTACCCATGATTTCCTAGGTATAAGTCTAACTTTCCCTTAAATTTAGTCGATAAGTACTGGGTATATACACACGTGGCTCATCACACGTGCATAGGAATTCACATATATACACATAAACCATACGTATGCTTGTACATGCATGTTTTTTTTTTAATTTAGGACTCGATACTGATTCCACACTTGGAATATCTTCCAAGTTCATGTGAGAACGCGGGCTGTTGGTACTATATAACTCACCTTCTCCATTCTACTTTCCCACTTTACCTTTACCGACCCAAAAGAACTTGAACTCCTGCCTTTGAAAAACCTTCAATCCTTGAACCAATCTTCGCCTTTGCTTGAACTTGAGACCACTACCTCTCATCGTTGTTGGCACCTAACATCTCCCAGTCCGCTGTGTCCTTGCCTCGAAATCTTGAACTGCCCGTACACCAATCTAAACTCTAGCTTTGAGAACGCACCAAACTCCGCCTTTAACCCTAACAGGTAGGTGAATAATTGATTTGAACATGGATATGGAGGTGCAGGAGAGAGGACATAGACGAGAATGGATGTTAGAGGCCACGATTATGGAGTCGGTAGAGATGGAGAAGGAAAGGGAAAAACTTCCATGGTCGGAGAGGTCGGTGAGACTCCTATACTTAAGGCAAATTTTGTCGTTGTTCCAAGTTTGCTATGAAAACATTGCCTTGTCGATTTGTGCTGAATTCCTCTTCCCCCTTGAAACATCTCTGAATAACATAAAGCTAGTTAGGACGGTCATGTTGAGTGATGCCCAGACTTTTAAAGATAAACTGTCACTCCAAACAACTAATTAATTCCAAAAATCTAAACCATACTACACTGCACTATACTGCACTAGAATCCACTTTAGCATAGAGGTATGGTTTGTAGTTAATCTTCTAATGTTGATTATCTGCCGAGTTTTTTTTATAGAAATGGACCAGTGATGTTCCAAACTTCTGGCTGTTCAGACTACAGGTACTTCAGCTTCAAAATATATTGAGTCTGATGTAGAGTCAAGCTCAGCCACAACTTCATAGGCACAGCAAACTCCTAGCCAACAAGAGAAACGACCAAACATTCCACGTGTTGACCAACAAAATCTAGAGAATCCCGTAGTAGAGCAACAAAAACTTGAAAATCTGGTTGAACCGGTAGATGGGCCTTAAATAGATCCAACACTCGATACTCTTAAGGATGCTGTAAAGCTGAATAACCCGACCAATTTTGTTCCCTCCAAAGTCGATGAAGGATCTCTTTGGAGGATATGCAATAAGCATGGAATCCCATTTGATGATGTTCTAGAACCATCTCTTGACTAGAGACCTCATGATCCTCCAAAAGGATACATAGCTTGCAACAGATATATGTAACTGGTGGGTTGTGTCCTGCCATTTAATCAATTCATCCATTGAGTCCTAAACTTTATAAGACTGGCTCCTACACTGCTGCATCCAAATAGCTACGCTTTCTTCTTAACACTTGTCTAGAGTTCTCTGAGCATTTGAATTGAGTGCCTAGCGATGAAGAAATCCGATACATCTATATCTTTAAGACACGCAAAGGAAATCCATCTCTAATTTATTTAGAGTCGATGAGGGGTTGTAGAATAGTTACCGGGGCTTGGAACAAGCGGAGTTATTTTAAGGCTGAATGGTTTTATGTACGTTGTCTACCAGGGTTCGTTCGTAGATGGATAGCTGGACGTAAGTTTTATTTCAAACGCCATTCGTGTATTTTCCTTGTAGCATGCATGCTTAATTTATCTTTCACCATTGTATAAATGTTCCAACGACACCCAGTGACATATCACTTTCAAATACCGTTAGTGCTCTTATGGCAGTCCCAGCCAAGGATAGGTATATAAGAACTCTATTGAAGGACGAGAATCTTCTCGCTCTTGGTTTGTTAGAGGAAAGCCATAGCACTGGCATAGTTGTAGTTATCAACATCAAGGATGATGATGATAATGATGGTAACAATCTGCCTGCATGAGACGAAGTCGATCCTGAAGTGCCTCTAGCCTCAAGTCCTAGGATCAGAGCAATAGAAAACATAGAACTAGAACACGAGGGTGCTGAGGAAGGCAAACTTATTGAGAAGGATGTTAAGGCTGGCCAAAGTAACATTGAAGTGGGCCACGGATCTCAGACCGAACAAACCAAAGATGACCCACTGCCTGGTCCTAAAAAGAGATTGATTGTGAAATTTTTGAAGATGCAAACTTCCATTCAGTCTCCACTAGTCACAAGTGCAGAGAAGACTCCATCTATTCTCTCAACGGGCACGATCATCGATTTAGGATCTATCTCCGTGGAGTTTAGCTCTTTCAATGTTGGGAACATCAGCATCAGTGACATCGGTTCTCCGATCCGCTTTGAGAAGGACACTATTCCAACCGATGCAGGAGAGGTTACTCCCAGGAGTAAAACTCCAGTACATGGTTCGTCGGCGGGACGCTAGGACACACACGCACACACATGCATAATAAGACACTCGTACTTGACCCGTGTCTTTTCCCGTTTTATCTAACTCATTCTTGTTTTCTTTACAGGCTCGATAGATAAGAGAAAGCATTCATTCCGATCCTTGGAAGAGAAGGCATATCATGTCCAACGCCCCCGATCGAGCTCATACCATCAAGGGAGTGGTCGAGACTATGATTCAAGTTATCGCTCTAGTCGCGATAGAGACGACTGGGATATGAGTAGTTACGACAGGGACCATTCTTCTCATGATTCCACTTCTAAGTGCCGACCTAGATCCACACGCCTCCTTCTAGAGGACCGGATAGGCAACCAGATCGTCGCGATGATATTCCACCGGTTGACTCTTCTTGAGCTCCACCACCTACCTCTATCCCTTTACAATCCACGACATTATCTCACTTTAGTCGGTCTTCTGAGC
The DNA here is from genome assembly GCA_030737815.1 of Allium fistulosum. Taxonomy (NCBI): domain Eukaryota; kingdom Viridiplantae; phylum Streptophyta; class Magnoliopsida; order Asparagales; family Amaryllidaceae; genus Allium; species Allium fistulosum. Next base: position 860,719,258 of record CM060905.1, on the reverse strand, counting down.
GCAAACATCATGAGAGTGGCTCAGATAATTTTCATCAAAGGTCAGGCAAAGGAAGCGTTGTTGCTCCGACCATTACAAAGGACAGCGGGTAGATACTACGGGGTGAATGGATGAGCTTAATAACGAATTTCCCATAAAAAAAATCGATGGAGTTATGTCCTTGCCAAATTTAATGAGAATTCGTGATGAATTCCAATATAGGGCCATCGACTGCATGATCGATGTCCATAATCAATACAACGAATGGGTGAAGCTAGCCAAAATAATTTCAAAAGTTCCAAAAGGAAGGCTGCGAGAGATAAAGAATCAAAAACTCATTGTGGCCAAGAATAATAAAATCATAGCTGCTCGCGACGCCGAACTCAAGAATTCAAGAAAATCCTAAGCCGAAGTGGGAAGATGGTCGAGGAGGCCATTAAAGCACTTGCAGCAAAAAGATCTAAGCATTTGAACGAAATCGAGCAAGCACATCATCGGAACCACGATTGTAATGGAAAGGGATGCTTCCAAGAAGAATACGGCTGAATTGAAAACCAAGCTTGAGCGTGAGGCCAAGGAGAAAGATAAAGAGCGGAAAATTGATCAGGATACATGTGAAGAGCTGGTCGCTGTCAGGATAGAGAGAGACAATGGGCTCGAAAATGTTAGGGACATTGATGCTCTCATCAAGAGAGAAGTTGAAGCCACGGTAAAATAGGTTGAGGAGCGGGTAGAAGAGAAGATGGTGAAAAAGTTTGAGCCACTGATCACTTAATACAATGCCAATGTGCTCAAATTTCAAAATCTAGAATGGTTTAGGGAAGATTACTCTTTGATGCTTGCCTATGACTAGGAATAGGTTGTCGAGGAAGAGAAAGAATTTCTTAATAGTGATAATATTACTATGGAGAAGATGGGAAAATAGATTGTGAAGGGAGATGAGCCCAAAATCCTATATGACAACCAGCATCTTATTCACTTAGAACTTAATGCAACCACTCAAAAAGAATTAGGCAAAGGTTTCGGCTCTACACATCATAAGGTTACAACTGGTCAAACTCCTAGGACACAAGCTGCTCTTAATTCCACCGTTGATTTTTCTACCGAAGCGGATTATAATCCAGAGAAGCCGCAACTTCAAAAATCCACTATTCTCTCCATATTCCCAAGGGAACTCCCGACTACACTCCAACTCACAAGGAAGTTCAAACTGAAGAAGGTATCTCATTGAGTTCTCCTGTTTTCCAGAGAGATGACGTGTCGTCGATCAGCGTCACTAATTTCCCTCTTTGTATTTCTTTAGCTACAGGTCAACCTGCAATTGCTCCCCTTCCTCCCAAGGATTCTCAATTAGGGCCATAATTATCGACGATGGAGTCCGTAAACCGTCACGACTTTGACAATAATTCCTAGCATCCCAGTTGAGGAGACCTCGTGCCTTGACTAGCGCATGATAGGCGCTTTGTTGGAAGAAGGAAACGATGAGAATCAGAGGACTCAAGTTGATGAGGATGTTATCATTACTTGGGTCTCCTAGCCCATGTCGGGTCCTTCCATGCATGAGCTTGAGCAAAAACTTAAGACGTTTGTCTTCCTTGCTAGTCACACCAAGTGGGAGCAAATAGAAGTTTTCCCTCCTCCGTTGTCGATCTCTTTTCCCAGGCAAATCATTTTCAGTCCAGTTTACATTCCTCCACCCGCAAGTGCTCAAAGTACGTCGACGGTATTTTCATAAAGCATTCCGGCCTCCATTTCTCTATCTAGGAGCAGCCAGAGTCCGACTTCTAGATCTTTGCAAAGCACTCCCTCCAAAGGCCAAGGCGGTAGAGGAAGAGGTGGAAAGAGGCAAGGAGAGAGCTCGAGTGAAGTCTCCCCTAATTCTAAGAAGAAGAAATCAAAGAAGTAGTTGCTACCATATTTCTCCATTGGTAGACTCCTTTATTTGTTGGCCGGCTTTGTATGGGTTTGGCCCCTATTACTGCACTTTTGCTTTTGGTGTGAACCACTTGTACTTAGCTTTCCTGATTTAATGTTAATAACAAAGACTTTTTGTTTTGAACAATCTTTGTTCAAATTTGTCCAAGTACTTAAGAAACATGTTTTCCATTCGATGTACTTGCGATTAATTTCTTTTAGTTATCATTTTCCAATCAAGTCCTTAATCCATTTTATGATTTTCCAACCGCATCATTCTAGCAAATGTAAAGCAATCCTTAGGGTAAACCAATTAAAATAGTGGCTCGAGTATCCTTTTCCAAGATAATAAGTCCCAACTGAACCAAACTCCGGGCACGAGTTGAAGTTAACTACTTAGAATCATAGTCAGTGTTGTTAGTCCCTGAGAAGTTGGTTTTGATGACAACAACCTTAGGACTTGTTATAAAATATAAATACTAACACTATAGTTTAGATATATATGTATATGCAGGATATAAACATGCAGGTACTGAGAATGAAGACTGTACAGTATAGAGACTCAAGATCAAAGACATCAAGATTCAAGACTCATGAGTATCAAGATATCAAGAGTACAAGATTTCAATAGTACAAGACAAGTATCGAGTCTAGAATTATGGTAAACTCCTAGAAAAGCATTGACATCTTAAAATCCATTTTATTCGTGGAATGGAATCCACTTCGAGCCTGTTAAAGGGATAGAAACCTAAGTAGGATGGAACCTACGAAAAATCTAGTGGAATTATATCTAGTTTTCAAATGATTTCAAAATATTCCTTTTTTAAATCAAAAACATCTATCCTGGTTTTAAATACTTTTAGCCTCAAAATAATCTTTATTTTGATTATCAAAACTATACTTGGTTTTAAACTATCTTTAATTATAATGTACTTAACTTTTAATATTTATATTTAAGATTTAAATATGAAATTATAGTAAAATTTTATATATACCAAAATATTATTCTCTATACTTATTTATGTATTTTAACTATAGTAAAGTATATTTATAAAGTTTAAAATAGTGTTAATACAAGATAAAAGTTATTTTCAAAGAAAAAATATATCAAAAATTCCTTAGGCATGTCGACAACACCTAGGGACCCTTGTTGACATGGTGTCAATTAACTTCAAAAGTTTGAATTTCAAAAGAAGTGTCTATTCGTCATAATCTTTTACGAATGGACATGGTTGTTGTTCTACTATAAATAGGGGATGTTTTAAACGAATTTATATTCATAATTTTCTGATTTCACTTCTCTTCTTCTTCCACATTTCTTTATATACATTTTTACTATTACTCTGCCGAAATCTCCATTGAATCTAACTAGATCATCTCTGGTTTGATTCTCTATCACTATCTCAACAAGATCCCAGTGCAATTCAGAGTTATAGGCTTCTTTGTAATCAATCGAGCGAGAAAAGGTGTGATTGTAGCTTGGAAAATCAATCTAGTGAGAAAAGGTGTGATTGTAGCCTAGGAAATCAATTGGGTGAACTTGTTGCCCATAAAATCAAGTATCTCTACCCAGAGGATTGTGAATCTGGAGTGGTGTACCTCGTGGCCTTGAAATCGAGGGTGTAATTGTAAGAATTGATTTTGAAAGGAAATCCGTACTTGTGTTGCGGGACTGGATGTAGGGTAACTCCGAACTAGTATAAAATCCGGTGTGTTCTTTCCTTTATTGCTTTTACTTTATATCTGCATCTGTGTTTGATTCTGTGATCATATCTGTGTCTAAATATTGCATACATTTGTGTTCAAATTAATATAAACTCAAAAAGAATTAGTAATTCCTTAAAACACTATTCACCCCCTTTAGTGTTAATTCTAGCCTTAAGATCCGTAATCCGCATTTCTCGCATTTGGTATCAGAGCAAAGTTTTCAAAGTTTCATAATCTGAATTTTGAAAATTTTCAAAATGGCTACCAACACTGGTACTGCTGTTACTACCAACACTAGTTCATTTGTAGAAGGTCAGTCTACTGCCATACCACCACTTTTTAATGGCAGTAACTATGCATATTGGGGATGTAGGATGAAAATATATTTACAATCAGTAGGACTAGATACTTGGAATATCACACAGACTGAATATCTTGAACCCACAACTGATTTTGCACAGTGGACTGTTGAGCAAAAGACAGTCGCACAAAATAACTCTAAAGCTATGAATATTCTATTTTGTTCACTTGATAGGAATGAATTTAATAGAGTGCCAGTATGTAAGTCTGCATATGAAATCTGGAAAACTTTGCAAGTTACTCACGAAGGAACAAACAAAGTTAAACAGACCAAAATTTCCATGCTCACAAATCAGTTTCAATTATTTAAAATGAATACTAATGAGTCTATTTCAGATATGTATAGTAGATTTCAAGATATTGTACATTCACTCATATCCTTGGGAAAGGTATTTTCGGAAGAAGATCTAGTCAGAAAAATCTCACTACGCCATAGATTGCATACTGCAACACCCAAGAAGTGATGCAGGAAGTGCCAAAAAATGTTGCTATATGCTAAAAAAGGGCAAAGGCAACACTTTCTCGGTGATGCATTTTGCCGCGTTGCCCTAGAGTCGAAGGCAACATCTTTGCGGCCCTATGGCAACATCGGTTCTGTTGTTGCCACAGGTACCAAATTTACTAAAAAGTGGGCCCCACAATCTGGGCCCCAACATGTGGGCCCACATTATGGGGCCCACTAATTCTGTGGCCCACCTTTACGGAACCCTGCTGTGGGGCCCATATTCATTAATCTATGGTAACACTTTTACCATCCAATGACAACACTTTGCCAGTTTATTACCACATTTAACATCATATACTGCAACATTATATCATATCTATGGCAACACCTTTTGCAATTTAAATTGGAAATGTACTGCAACATTATACTACTGCAACATTATATCATATCTATGGCAACATTATACTGCAACATTATATCATATCTAATGACAACATTACACTGCAACAAAGAACTTTTCATTTCAGAATAACTAGCAACACAAGTTTTACTTAGTCAAGTACAAAATAACAAACATACTTAAAAACATAGCCAGTGTATTCATAGTTACAGCCAGTACATACTAAATTCTACTTATTAACAGTACATTCATATTTGCGAGCCTCCAGTGCCATCAGTGCTTCTAGTGCCTCCAGTGCCTCCAGTGCCATCACTGCAAACGGTCACACAAAGATCCCCAACATCAATTTGCATGTCAGGGTTTGCTTCGCCTAATTTCTTAAGCACCCATGTCAAGTTCTCCCGAACTTTTTGGTTCACCTTTGCATCAAATTCATTTTGGACCTTCTTGTTCACCTTTGCTTTGACTTCGTCAGCTATATTTTCCCTTATCTTCGCTACCAGCTCCTGTATGTATGTGCTTGTTGTTGGGGCATATTTTGAAACTTCTGCAGACTTTGTGTGTCGTCCTATAAGCCAAGATGGACCGTGCGACTTTCCATCAGAAATCATTTCTTGAACAACTCCATCACTTCCTCCTTCACCTATTGCTTTTTCAATCTTATCCTGCAAAATAAAGCAGTTTCAAAATGTGACATTAAATAAAATTAACAATTTTGAAACAAGTTTCTTAAACAAGAATTGTTTTGCAATATCTATTAACAGTTTTAAAATGGATTCAGAAAATATCCTGCTATAGGTTTCAACAAAACAGGATCTAATTCTACAAAAATGTCGATGTGCAAAATGAAGCATTTTTTTGACATCTGATTGAAGAGAAAATAAAATTCTTACAATTCTGTACTTCATTACTGAAGTATCGGTCTTATACACCTTTCCTTCTTTCCGCTTGCGAGTTTTAACATTAAGTTCTCCATCTGATTCGTTGGACTGATACAAATTAAATGAAAAAAGTTAGACGGCAAAAGGATATCAAACCAATTTTTCCAAAACATATATCACTAATCAATTCAGAAATTATACTCAAAGTCAAAGCAAAACTAAGTTAAATATGATCGCCTTTACATAAAAACAAATCTCGGTTCAAATGAAGAACAGAAACCACAAGTGCACACAAGCTAAAAGTCTCGAGCAACTCACAGATGCAAAAATGGAGCAACAATAAGTTCTCAAGCAGCTTACAAGTGCAAAAATAAAGAAACAACAAGTATAAAATCACAACATATGTAGCAACAATATCAGAGCTTTTTCAAGCATAGTATCAAGTGATGTATCAGTTTTGCAAAATTCAAGGCTGAGCTAAGGAAAATTTGCATAGTAAATATCCCATATGTCTATGTTTTCAAATTATTAACTATAAGCACAGAGATATCAAATATCCCATGATTCATCTTAGATTCTGATGCAAAACTAAGATTACCCCGTGATTAACCCATGAGCCATGAACATATATATAATACTAAAACAATTTAAGCTTAGCAAGGCAGTAAAGCCATCAACATACAGCAGACAAAAGACAGGCATCAACTTGACATCCATATGCTTAAGAGTTAAGAGTGTATCCAATAGTTTACAAATTACTTAATTTCCATAGAGATGGATTAGACTCATATTTAATGTTTAATATGCATCTAACTTGCAGACGTATATTGACCAAATGCGTACAAATGCATGAGCATGATGGACACTGGTTTGGAAAAGAAGAATTGAGTTTTCTATGCCAAAGGGGGCAAAGAAAGGCTCATTTATATTTTTATAGATTTTATGTACTTTTTTAGCAAATGTTATTAATAGCTATTGAGTCATAAATTAATGTGAAAATGCAAAAATAATAAACAGATACAATAAAAATTAATACATTAAAATTGAAATAAAAACATTTGCTGGATGATTAATGTGACAGATCAGATTATATAGCCTATTTGTTATTCTTTTAGTTACAAACTTCTATATCATAAACAGAACATATATCACTAATATTTATTTTTCTTATTTGTTTGAGTGAGGTGATATTTTATTTTGGAACATATATGTAATTATTTTTATTTTTATTTTGGAACATATATCGCTTTGCTAAATAAGGAGAGGAATTTCAGATAAAATAAAATGCATACCTCCAGCCAACCATTAAAATAAGCAAAATACATACCATCTTATGCCGAATTTGGGAAAAAAGTTTTGGACCAGCAGTGTGTGTGTTTGTATATGATTTCCGACTTGCAAAATTTGTAAGGGCCTTGGACTACAAAAACATGAAATAAAGATGTTTATCTGCCTGATTTGAATGAATAAAAATGGAAAAAAATTCTGTGATAAAACTTAAAATTATACCTGAATTTTTTCATCTCCCTAATACATCAAGAGTACTCTGAAATCCGCAAGTGGAATTTCGTCCGGCCTATTTTCAAGCCTCTCTTCATCAGTTTCATAAGCCGTATAATGTGCCTTTTTAATATGACTCTTGTACCCCCTCCAAGAGTCACGAATTGACTTCAAAACCCAATATTCACATTCATCCGGAATAATATACCGTTGCTTAAATATAAATCAAACATTAAAAAGAACAGTCATGCTACTTTTGTGACAAGTTTCATATATTTAAGTAAAATTCAGCTAAGTTTGCAAAGTACCTTGACATAGTTCCACAGCGTGCCTTTCAAACTTGAAGGAACATCAAACCAAGACTTGTAAGTAAGTGGAGCACTCCTCTTCAGTGTTCCTAAAAAAGCACTCAGTTCAGACATTACTTGGTCATCGTCTGAAACAGGTTGGCCCCGATGATTCATTTGGATTAGAACTCTTTTGTCATATGACCTTGAATGAACTTTATCCATCTTTGTTTTTCCCCTGAACCTTCTGGGAGCTCCCACTACTGTTACAAAGTACATACAATAGTAATGAGAAGGCTAGACATAACATAAATGAGAACTTAAACTATTAAAATCAGAACTCAATTAGATAATACCTTCAGCTTCTTCTACTTCATCTTCTTCGTTTTCAATATTTGTCGAGACATTTCTGACAATAGCCTTCTTCCTTGAACTTCCACTACTGTTATTCTTCTGGTGTTCTCGCATAGCCAAATAAGCAGCCATTGTTCCTATTCCTTCATTATGTGGTAACTCAACGCTACATGGTGGATCAACAGTTTGTGCAGGAACTGGATTTTCACCTGCCTTCGGAGTTGCATTCTTATCAGTTGCAGATTCAACAATGGCCCGTGAACGAGTTGTTGGTCCATACCGAGGCTTTGTAATCGTAACCTTTTTGGTTCTCTAAAATATGCACACAAAAACAATAAAATAAAAAAATAAGGAAGCTAGTCTATAATTACCAACATAAAATTAAATCTTCAGCTATAACACACCTTTACTAGATTTTTTGAAGTATCATCTTCACTAGGTTCCTCTTGTTCTGGAGCATAATCTTCGCTTTCAGCTGGCATCTTTGATTTTCCTTTATTTTTTCAAATTCATTTATCAGTCTAGTAACTAATGTAGGCATCCCAAGAGCTTCAAAAACACTATTCTTCTGCGACACATGTTTAGCTCTCTCCCTTTCGTATTCTGTAAGCAGTGGAAGTGGCGGAGGTGGTAGATCATCATCCTGAAAGTAATTTAACAAGACATTATTGTAAATATAAGCAAAATATGTAGAACATCATATTAGAAGATCAGATTGTAGTCTTCTTACTAGAATCTCATTTTCATCCATATTTTCCTCTTCATCTGGAGGATTATAGAAATCCAATTTACTCCTGACACTTGCTGAGTTGATATTCAAAGTTGCATCGCTGACTTCAGTTGGATTTTTCTTCTCTGGTGTCTTCGTAGAACTACTGACTTCATTTGGATTTTTCTCTGGAAAGTACGTAGACCTACCGACTCCAGTTGACTTCTTGCTGATCACCTTTTTCCTGTCCATGCATGGACTCATAGCAGCTTCGCTCACTTGTGGATTGTTTCGCCGTGCCAACTTTCTAGGACTAAAGACTTGATCAGCTGCGTCTCGTAGGTAAGTGGATTGTTTAGGTGTGCCGATTTTCTAGGACTAAAGACTTGATCAGTCTGCATCTCGTCGGTAAGTGGATTGTTTAGCCGTGCCGACTTTCGAATCGGAGTAAAGACTTCAGTCTGCTTCTTGTTTTTTGCTGCCTATTGCAGATGGTGAGTGGTGACAAATTGCTGTTTCTGTGATTTCACAGTTGCAAACATACAACGACATAAAAGTCAAGTTTATCATGTCATAAACATAATTATTTAAACTTAATTAAAGAAATTAAGACTTGATCATGTACACTAATATTCCAGTTCCTTTATTATTCTACTAACTGCACTAAAAATCAAACAAGTCCTAATATTCAACAAAAATGCACAAAAAATTTATGTACACTAAAAGAAGCAAAATGAAAAACAAATTCAGCCATGCGAGAACCAAATTCATCAAAATAGTACAAATGAGAAGATATTTTTATCTTCTTCCAGTCAAAAAGCTAACTATTTACAGTTTTTATCACTTACTTTGAACGAGCTTCTATATGATTTATTTATGAATTTTCGAATCGGATGCTCAAAATTGGATCTTTGTTTAAATTCATTTGAAAGTAATCATAAATAGGTTGTTTCATCGTTAGTTTTCTTATGACCAAATTCATCAAAATAGTATAAATGAGAAGATATTTTTATACCTGGAGACAGCAGATTCTTCCTTGGGCGTATGATGACATGTGGCTGCATTTGTTTCATTGACTCAATTTTATCATCGACCACGGTGTCGACATAGAAATCAATGTAATCACCATTATTTTTTATTTGCATCAATTCCCACAGATCTGCATCACTGGTCACCAATTTCCACCCACTCATTGGACCTTTCCATGAATATACTCCTCCAATTTCAGTGTACTTTAGCTCATCCCTGACATACTCCATCAGTACTGTGTAAGAAAACATATCCAGATCAACGCCCATGACAGAAGTCTCTTCTCCACCAACATATCCATTATTCTCAAATTTTCCCTTGTGATGGAATTTAAGATTTGCCTCCATCCTACACAAAATGAAGGAATTAACATTAGAATGACATAATTACAAATTAAAATAAACCAACAGCATTATAAAATAAAACAGTCACTTCACTAAAATGTAATAAAGGAAGAAACACTAAAAAAGAGACAAAAAAAGCCATAAATATGATACATCAGTTACAACATTTAATCAAGGCAGAAACAACATTTTCTTTCTTAAATTTGGTACATTAGTTACTTAATTAAATATGATAGTGATACACAGAAATTAAAAAGCATTTTCTTTCACTCTGCTAGGTGGAAGGTGGATTCGTCTTATTGGGACATCATCTCTACACCAACAAACATCAAAATCTTGATTTCCTATTCCATAAGCAGGCTGGATATCATTCAAATCTTCATTTGCATCTTCACTTTCGATTTCACACCAGTCTCTCGGCAATTTCTTGATAACATTGTGGCACATCTTATCAATTGGATCTTCTATATAAAACACCTGTTGTACTTGTGAAGCCATAACATAAGGATTAGATTTCTGGCACAATCGATTAAAATTGACACGAGTTAGCCCATATAAATCTTTCTCTTCTTGGTACCAACAACACTTAAATAAAACCACACTAATTCTCCCCAATAATCTAGTTCTAATATTTCCTCAATTGATCCATAGTAATTAACTTCACCAACCAATGGATTTTGATCTTTCGAACTTGCAAAGCTAGTAGTCAAGGCTGTCAAAAATACACCACTGTTTTGTGTTGTACATTTGGCATCTCTAAACCTTGTATAAAATCTGTATCCATTGATAACATATCCAGTAAACCTCTTAGCTGTTGGAAGAGGGCCCATTGCAAGCAGTTGTACTTCTTTTGAAATGTCCTCCTTTTTCCCAACCTCTTCCTTTAACCACTTCCAAAATTCTTCACTGTGTTCTCTCTCTCTTTTATATTTTTTTGATAATGCATGACCATCAATTAAAGCTCGATGTTCCCTAGAATAAAGACCTGGTTAATAAAAGATAGAAACAAAATTTCTAATTCTTCAATAATTACTAAAATAAAAATAAAACTTAAAAACTTACTCAAGTAAACTCTCTATTTCCTTATTACCACAATTGAATAGAATGTAACAGTGACATGCCGTCCATTGAGAATCTTTAAGATGAATACCTTTTCCATCTTTGTTTCTTCTTGTGCCAATAGGATATTCCAGATTCTGTGGACAGGTTTCAAATTTCATTTTTCCTGCTCCATCGCCACCTAAGAACCTTGAACAGAATATCAAACATTCTTCTGCAAGATAACCTTCAGCAATGGACGCCTCAGGTTTACTTTTGTTGCGAACATATGATTTCAGTTTACAAAGATAACGCTCAATAGGAAACATACAACGAAGATGTGCAGGTCCACCATATTCAATTTCCTTGCATAAATGAACTAGCAAGTGCACAATTATATCGAAGAAAGCATTTGGGAATATCATCTCAAATTGACAAAGAATTTCCACAATTTCCTTTTGTAGCCTCTTGAGATCAGCCAAATTGATAATTTTACTCCAAAGACTTCTTAGAAATGCACCTAATCTTATCATAGGTAATGCAACTTCAGGTTTTACAGATTTCTTCACAGCAAATTGCAGCAAGTAGTAGAGAAGAAAATGAGCATCGTGGCTCTTACACCCTGCAATTTTCCTCTCTTTCTTGTTTACATACCGGCTGATATTAGTTGCACAACCATAAGGCAGTTTAGCATTCTCCAACACCGAGCAAAATATTTCTTTCTCCTTGTTCGTCATTGCAAATATGGCAGCCCTGATCTTAAGGTAATTCCCATCAGCAGATAGAACCAGATGAAGGACCTCCCTGATGCCTATCTCTTGTAAATCATACCGAGCACTTAAATGGTCTTTCGACTTTCCATCAATATTTAGTAAAGTACCAAGTATGTTATCACAAATGTTTTTCTCTATGTGCATAACATCAAGGTTATGTCGACATACATTGTGACTCCAATATGGTAAATTAAAAAAAATATTGACTTCTTTTTAAAAGGGGATTCATTTTTATGCTTGTTGACCTCTTTTTGCCCAAAAATATTTTCATAACCAGCCAACAATTCTTCAATGTCTGTCTCGGATAAAATTCTCGGAGATGTTCCCATTTCAATTTCACCATTGAACCTTTTCTTATCAAACCTCCACTTGTGTTCCGGATCTAAAAATTTCCTATGATTCATGTAGCACATTTTTTACTATGTTTCAAGTAAGTTGAAGAAGTCTCGAAATGGCATACGGGACAAGCAAAATAACCCTTTGTGCTCCAGCCGGATAACATTGCATAGCCCGGAAATTCGTTGATCATCCATAACACGCTTGCACGTAACGTGAAATTAGCATAAGTTAAGGCATCATAAGTTTTTATGCCAAGACCCCATAATTCTTTCAATTTTGCGATAAGGGGCTGCATGTAGACATCAATGCTATTCTTAGGAGACTGTGGACTAGGGATAAGGGTTCAAAGTATCAAATTTTCTGGCTTCATGCATAACCAAGGTGGAAGGTTATAATTTACCAATATGATTGGCCATGTGCTGTGAGCTGTAGTCATTGTACGAAAAGGACTGAATCCATCAGCTGCTACTCCTAACTGATATTTCTATTTTCAGATGAAAAATGAGGATATTTGGCATCCATCGTCTTCCAAACCTCGCCATCAGCTGGATGTCGAAGTCTGCCATCATTTTTTCGTCCCACTGCATGCCATATCATAAGTTCTGCATACTCCTTGGACATGAAAATCCTTTGCAGCCTTGGTTTTAATGGAAAATAACGTATCACTTTTGCTGGTACTTTGTGAATCCGCTGCTCCGGATCATTGTCAACACCCACTTTCTTTTCCGGTATAGCCCACCTTGAAAAACCATAAGTTTTGCAGTTATTTTCCTTTTCATTTTCTGCCCAATATAGCATGCAGTTATTTGGACATGCATGTATTCTTTGGTAATCGAGGCCTAAATCTTTAATGATATATTTGGTAGCATTGAAAGATAAAGGGATGTGGGCTTGTGGAAAAGCTTATTTTAGCAACTCTAATAAATCGATAAATGCAGACTCGGTGATTCCATGTAGGCATTTTAAAGAATAAAGCCTGACGATGAAACTTAATTGCAAAAATTTAGTACACCCGGGAAATAATGGCTGCTTTCCCTCTTCAACACGATGATGAAATTTTCTAGCATCGACATCTACTCCATTTGCTCCATCAGAAGATCCACCTTCATTGTTCTGCATATTTCCACAAGTACGATGCAACATCTCATCGAGATTATCTCCAAAATTTATTCCCGCTTCACGATCCATATCGTTACCGCTCCTTTCAGGTTCTAGACAGGAAACCTCACAAATCCATTTCACATACAATTCAGATGGACCATTCCAAATCAGATGGTTGTAGACTACCTCTTGACGATGCCACTTGCGATTATGACACTTTTTGCAAGGGCGTGTAATTTCATCACCTACCGCGAATCTAGAAAAAGTATTTTGAATAAAACGTTTCACTCCACTGATATATCCTTCACTGAACTTAGGAAGTTCTGCCCATATTTTTTCCTCGTCGTTCATCACTAATCTACACACAAATAACATACAAAGACAAACACAATAATAAAATCAGGAATATGATTACACCTGAACTCACAAGTAACTCAGTAAATTAGGCAACACAACAATCAAATCAGGAAAAACTTGAAATATACATAGAGTGATACCTTAAGCAGCAGATTAAATCAAAGCCCTAACTGAAATTCGAAACCCAAACGAACCCCAATTGAAGACCTAATTGAAACACCGAAGCCCTAATTGAACTTGAACTCAAACTTGCCCTAATCGAACCCCAATTAAGCTTGTAAACTTAGAACTTTTAGCCCTAATTGAAATCGCAGAGTGTTTGAGTGTTTGAGAGGTTGAGCGGCGGAGTACGTATTTTGTTAAGTGTTTGAGTGAAACCCTTCAATATTTTGTTAACTTTTGCCACTTTGTTTTTGCTTCCCGCATTAAAAATTATTTCAACCCGCTTTTTTTCAGCCCGCACTCATTTTTTTATAATATTTTTATAAGTCTATAGCTACTGCAACATAGTGTTGATATCTATGCTAACATCCTGAAGCTAATGCTGTAATAGACAAAAATCAGCATAGCTATCATTACATTGTAGCTAGCAACATCTTGTATTTTCGTTGCAATAGGCCATCTATGGCGTAGTGTCTTAAATTCTCTTACTCCAGAATGGGATAAAAAGACACTTGCGATTGAATAGGCAAATGACACCAGTACCTTAAAGATAGAAGAATTAATTGGAAATCTAATGTCGTTTGAAGTTCAAATGATTGGGAGAAGAGAAAGCAAAGCATCTGAAAAGAAATCAATTGCATTTAATGCATTGACCGATGGATCAGACTCAAACAGCGATAATGATGAAGAGATAGCCTTTATGACCAAGAACTTTCGGAAATTTCTGAAATACAGAAAGATGAATAATCTCAAGAGAAACAACTATAAGAACTCTGGTAATCAGAATGTAGTGCCAAACTATATCAAATGTTTCAACTGTGACGAACCGGGCCATATCAAAAGAGACTTTCCGCATCCAAATAAGCAAAATCTTCCTATAAACAATGAATCCGCAAAGAAACGAAACCGTGCATTTACCGCCACTCTAGATGACTCAGACTTATCCTCGAGCGATGATGATCAGAAGACATATAATTCAAATATGTGTTTCACGGCAGTTCACGACTCCGATGAATTCAGAAAAACGGACTCAGAAAAAGTACACGTTTACAATACATTGGTTGAAATTGCATGCTTAGGATTGAATGATTGATTGATTGATTTTGAATTGGTGTGTCATTTGAATTATAAATTTTTATTATTATTTTATTATATTATTATATTTTTACTATTATTTTATTATTACTTTATTATTATTATTATTTTGTATCATAACATTATGTAATATACTATAATTCTAGTAATATTCCAGATATATATATATATATTAAAAATAATGAATATATATATATATATTAGAATTCTTAAAAGAAATAAAGCATGAAAATTCAAGGACACCTGTCGACATGGTCCCCTCCATGTTGTCGACAAGGGTACAGAAGTTTGAAATTCAAATTTGAATTCAAATGTTTGAATATCCCTCAATCTTTTCACTTCTTTCAAAACTCTGAAAAGCTAACTTTTGACCAGAGAACCCGTAACAACCCGCATATTTTATGATTTTATATTTAAATATTTTATTTAAATATTGCGTCATTAATCGGATTAAAGTCTGAAAAGCTACTTTTTGCAAACGATCGAATTAGGACTCGGGACCACTTCCATTGAGTCCAAAATGGCGTTTGCGACATTTTTTAGTATAAGCTTCGGTATGTTTGGAGTGAGTTGAATTTTTCTATTTTCTGTTGGGCTTTTGGGTTTGGGTTTCAGCCCACTAACCCTACTTATTACTCCAACTCTTTAACTCTTCATCCATTCACTCTCCAAACACTCTAGCACAGCTGAAAATGGGGGAAGAGAAAAGGAATTAGAAATTCCAAGCCCTAGATTCATTTGCAAACTCCATTTCTTGCTCCAAAATCAAGGAGAAGCTTAGGTAAGCCTACTTTTCACCTTCTCCATCTATCTCTCTCTCCAATTTCAGAAAATTCCTAAACCCTAATTTAGGAAATACTTGTTTTGATCTTAGATTGAAGCTTGTAGAGTTGAAGTGAAGAGTGATTGATCTTTTCCTTGTTTTTGAGCTTCTTATCTTTGTTTTTGAGTTAAAAAGGTGAGTTTTGAACTCACATCTACTTCTCTTGATATCATTGATGTTAGGTATGAATTCCTAACACTTATTCATGTTCATTTGCTTTTGGTTTGAATTGATTTGGTGAACATTTCAATTTTTGGTGTTTTGAAGTCAAAAACTCTAAAAATCCTAGCTTTGATGTATGAACATGTTTTTGGAGGTGTATTGAAGAGCCAATAGGGCTGGGTTGTCGATTGGCATAAACCCCTAGCGCCCATTGCTCGTCTGATCGCAAATTGGAAGAGTTTGCTCTTCATTTTGATAGGCTGAAAAACAGTTTCAGTGCCAGTCAGTCGACTGGCCTCTGCAGTCAGTCGACTGACCTACTTGTTTTTGCCTATTCTTGCCTATTTTGCATGGTTTCCAATTTTAATCGATTCGTGTCGATTCCAATTAGTTGTTATTGCATATTTGACTTTGATGATTCCTTTTTGATTTCATACACGGGTTTTTATAAAATGATCTTTTCAAATTATATTAAAAGCTCGTTTCTCCAATTTATAATTTCTATATAAAACACACACAATTTTGCACTTCGAGCAAAGAGGGAGGAGAATTAAATGATTAAATAAAACGCATGCTATGAACACGTGGGTTTATCTTTTCAGTTAATTCCTAATCTATTCGTTTGACCGTTTTGACCTTTGGGTCTGGTTACCGATGAGATGAGGTGAACTTTGTACTGCTTTGAGTGTGAAATTGACTAACGGTTAGTAAACCGTTTAGTGCGAACGTGGGGTATGGGACTCACGTTAACATTTTCCGGGTTCCTTTCTGAGAGTTGTGACACATTCTACCAGTTAGTGGTGTCCAGTACTGGGTCTCCGGACCTTCACCACTACGGTTTGTTGCCTTCGGGTGTTGCCTTCGGGCGTGTGGATCCTTGTTATACAATATTGAGCTCGAGCAACTTTTGTTTCTTTGACAATTATATTTCCCTAGTGTATCGTCTTTCGGGGTAGGTTCTTTGAACCACACGATATATAGCGATTACCTTATGGAAACTTGTGTTACCTTTATTGGTATTTGTTATTTGCCTTTTGGCTTGTTTGGGATATGATATCCTTTGTTATTTGAGTTGCCGATGATATGAGGCTTGTTATGATTCATCTTATGTGAGATGATTTGGTTATCTCCTTTGGAGATAATTATGGTACTTTATGATCTTGTATGTTCATTATCATTTAGTTTATCTAACTGATTTGTTTAGCTAAACTGACCCGTGTATTTTATACTCGGGTCAGATCGAGATGTTTCAGGTTAGGTACATTGGACTTAGCCTATTTTGCTTCCGCATGGACTATTCTGCCTGTTCCTTTTTGTTATAGCTTTTTCTGTAGTCCTTTTTGGCCGTAACTCTGATATGTATTCTTTTGACTCGCCTGTATATTGTGGCTTGCTACCACTTGACATGTATCATTTTGTAAACTCTGTAATGTATCTGTATATGTGTAAATGTATGTGATGATCCACTGTTCTATGATGTGTATTACATTTGAGTTGTTATATCTGATAGATCCTTCAGCCACCTATGGTTTTGTATTAAGTATTTATTGGATATGTTGATCCACTTGAGAAAGAAAGAAAAATGTATGGCAATTGTCGGCGAATTCAATAGATAATTAAGACAAGGCTATAGATGGTCGCTCCTATCCAGCTCTATTCTCCGTATTAGCAGACGGTATTACCTAGTAATACTCTTTGCTAATGTGGGTCTCGGAGTGGGGCATTACAGAACCTGTCCTTTGAGAATCTATTTATTTACTATTTCTTATTACAACTTTTCACTTTCATTTTCAATTTCAAACTCTTATTTCAAAATATCAAACTCTCTACTCTAATGGCTTCTTCAAGCAACCCCTCCACAATGAGACTTTCCAGAAACATGAAAGAGCAACTCTTGAATGATCCGGAGGCTATAAAAGCATATATCAACTATGCTAACTATAGAAAAGTCCATCCCGTAAAGTTTGCTATATTTCAAGATTTCTCTTCTTATGAAATTGATTCTCTTTTTGCAAACAACCAAATTCTGCTTCACAAAATGATTTTGTGTGTTATCCAAATCTTGTTAAAATTTTCTATGCAAATCTCAACCGTGGATTTTATAATGGAAATGATGATGAAATTTGAAGTAGTGTCAAAGGCACTAGAATCATTTTAAATTGTGATATTTTGGGTACCATTCTCAATTGCAAAAGCACGGGAATGGATCTTTCTAATTTTAAAATCGATGAAAATGATCGTGAGACATTTCATCACATTTTTGAAGGAAATGAAAACTTTGAATTCAAAAATCGAAACTTTCGACCTAAAGCAAGAATTGTTAATCTTCTTTTACAACATACTTTGACCCCAAGATCGGGAAGTTTTAACAATCCAACTTCAAAAGTTTGCAAAGCACTTTTTGCTATTTTTGGAAAATATGATATTAATTGGACACAAGTTATTTTGGATGAACTTCATCCCAAAAATCTTGAAATGGGTGAGAATACTTTGTATCATGGAATCTATCTCACTCGGATTTTTAACTATTTTGGAGTAGATTTCAAAGGAGAAGAATTTGTTTTAAGTAAAGTTTTTAATCTCTCAAACATTTCTCTTATGAAAATTCCATATGTTTTCCAACCATATGAGACTCTTGCTGAAAAGGAAGAGCGTTTGACTCATGAGGAGATGGAAGAAGAAGAAGAAGAAGGGGATGAAATGGAAATAGAAGAAGAAGAAGAAGGTGAAACATCCTTGGAAAGTATTGATTATCCCTCTAATCCAACCAACAAAACCTTACTCAAAAATCAAAATACTATGGTTGAGAATCAACGAATTCTTAAAAGATCCGTTAGTAAGAAATTGGATAAAATGTCATCCAAGATGAACAAGTTTTTCTCCAAAGTCAGCAAGAAACTTGGATTATCTTCATCCTCATCATCCTCTAACTAGTTCTACCTATTGTTGTATTTGTTTTAGTTTGTTTCCAATTTGAATGTTCTAGTGTTTCTTAATGTTTAATCATTGTATCGATCTACTATGAAATGAAATTGACTTACAGTTCTGTTATCTAGCTTATCTTATCGTCAGAATAAATGTTAGTATATTATAGAAATATATATACATATACACAATTATTTACAAAATCAAAATAAGTCATAAAATTGAACTGACCCCTGTCGACAACCCCATATACCCCATGTCGACATACACTGGTCAAAAATGACTTCTCATTTTAAATTTGAAATTTGAATAACTACCTTATGTCTATTCATTTCAAACGAATTCCTACATCTATAAATACATATTTCTTCCATAATTCGTCACTCAAAATCATTTCTTATCTACTCTATCTATACTTCTTCTCACAAATTCAAAAATGGCCAATCCAATTCATAATTTGACTGAAAATCTTGAAGAAACCCTTAATGCTTTCAAGAATGTTCTTTCATTTATTCTCCGAAATCAGCGGCACTTAGAGTTGAGTCAAATGCAGATGATCAAGGAACAAGAAAAGCATTTCGATGCGATTCGATGGATGATTTCCTCCCTACACAAAGATGATAATGAAGCACATCCTTCAGTCTCTCTCACTAATGACAATGAAAATTGGGATGCCATTAAAGCAGATCCAATATTTGGAGAAGAAGGATGGCTGGAAGTTCCTTGTAATGTTTGATTTTACTTGTTTGAGTTGTTTTAAAAATTGATTGCTTGGATTGTTTTGATTTGATTTGATTTGGTGTGGATTGATGTGAAAAACATAATATGTATATATATATATTATATGATCTTTGATTAGTTATCATGTCTAATAAGTATAAATAATTCTTAATCTATCTATTATATACTTCACCAAATATTTTATGCAGGTACTTTAGTATAAGAATAAGGGGGAGTTATATGGTCAGAAGTTAGTTTTTTGTTGATGACAAAGGGGGAGAAGTATAAAATAGGATAGTTAGGCATAGATTAAGGGAGAGTTATTAGTTTTAGGGGGAGTTATTAGGATAGAAGTGATATTTTATAAACAATGGTTGTCATCATAAAAAAGGGGGAGATTGTTAGTCCCTGAGAAGTTGGTTTTGATGACAACAACCTTAGGACTTGTTATAAAATATAAATACTAACACTATAGTTTAGATATATATGTAAATGTAGGATATAAACATGCAGGTACTGAGAATGAAGACTGTACAGTATAGAGACTCAAGATCAAATACATCAAGATTCAAGACTCATGAGTATCAAGATATCAAGAGTTCAAGATTTCAATAGTACAAGACAAGTATCGAGTCTAGAATTATGTTAAAACTTCTAGAAAAGATCTGACATCTTAAAATCCATTTTATTCGTGGAATGGAATCCACTTCGAGCCTGTTAAAGGGATGGAACCCTAAGTAGGATGGAACCTATGAAAAATCTAGTGAAACATTGTTTTGTATCCACTGACTTTTATTCAAATGTTTTACAAAATTATATCTTGTTTTCAAATGATTTCAAAATCTTCCTTTTTAAATCAAAAACATCTATCCTGGTTTTAAATACTTTTAGCCTCAAAATAATCTTTATTTTCATTATCAAAACTATACTTGGTTTTAAACTATCTTTAATTATAATGTACTTAACTTTTAATATTTATATTTAAGATTTAAATATGAAATTATAGTAAAATTTTATATATACCAAAATATTATTCTCTATACTTATTTATGTATTTTAACTATAGTAAAGTATATTTATAAAGTTTAAAATAGTGTTAATACAAGATAAAAGTTATTTTCAAAGAAAAACAATTATCAAAAATTCCTTAGGCATGTCGACAACCCCTAGGGACCCTTGTCGACATGGTGTTAGTTAACTTCAAAAGTTTGAATTGCAAAAGAAGTGTCTATTCGTCATAACCTTTTACGAATGGATATAGCTGTTGTTCTACTATAAATAGGGGATGTTTTAAACGAATTTATATTCATAATTTTCTGATTTCACTTCTCTTCTTCTTCCACATTTCTTTATATACATTTTTATTATTACTCTGCCGAAATCTCCATTGAATCTAACTAGATCATCTATGGTTTGATTCTCTATCACTATATCAACAAGATCCCAATGCTATTCAGAGTTACAGGCTTCTTTGTAATCAATCGAGCAAGAAAATGTGTGATTGTAGCCTGGAAAATCAATCAAGTGAGAAAAGGTGTGATTGTAGCCTAGGAAATCAATTGGGTGAACTTGTTGCCCGTAAAATCAAGTATCTCTACCCAGAGGATTGTGAATCTGGAGTGGTGTACCTCGTGGCCTTGAAATCGAGGGTATAATTGTAAGAACTGATTTTGAAAGGAAATCCGTACTTGTGTTGCGGGACTGGATGTAGGGTACCTCCGAACCAGTATAAAATCTGGTGTGTTCTTTTCTTTATTGCTTTTACTTTATATCTGCATCTGTGTTTGATTCTGTGATCATATCTGTGTCTGAATATTGCATACATTTGTGTCCAAATTAATATAAACTCAAAAAGAATTAGTAATTCCTTAAAACACTATTCACCCCCCCTCTAGTGTTAATTCTAGCCTTAAGATCTGTAATCCGCATTTCTCACACGTGCATCCTCATTCATATGTTAGCATTCGATCATGCCTAACTCTGGACATTGACTGAAGGCTTAAAAATTGGATCTACTTTGGGTAAGATGTTAAAGGTTAGACAGACTTGTCATGCCTATTTTCATTTATACTCCTGCCCCTAGTCCGAGGACGAGAGTCGAGTGAGCGGATGGTCGTATCTCACTCTTTTTGATTTATACTCCTACACTCCATCCGAGGATAAGAGTTGGCGTGCAAACAGTTATGTCACGTCCGGTTTTAAGTTTGTGCTCTTACTCCCAATCTGAAGGCAAGAGTCAGTTTGCAGATGATTGTGTTTTACTCGGATTAAGTTTATACTTCAGCTCCTACTCCAGGAGCGATAGTTAGGGTACGGATGCTCGAATCGGCTATAGTTTGGTTTATACTCATACCTTTAATCTGAAGGCAAGAGTAGGGATGTGGACAGTCATATCATGTCCAGCTTATGTTTATACTCTTGCCCCCAATCCGAGGGAAAGAGTAAGCTGATGTCGATCTTAGGACATCAAGAGGGACTTCATGGGCCCGATTATGGACCATAGAAATTTGATCGGCATCTATCTCCAGGTACCTACACACCTGAATTATTCATATGAAAATTCATTTGAATCGGTCGAGTCATAGCTCTTAAGAAATGGAGAGATAGAATTTCTGGCTTGTAAGTCCGTTTTATTTTATTAAAGATGGAAGCTGACAAAATTCTGTCTTATTACACAACTCTAGCTAGTTATTTACAAATTTATTCTTTAAGTAAAATAGCGTCATAGATGCTCGCTATTCCACGCCCTTGGGAGCAAAATCTGTCAACAGTTATCAGCTTGAAAGTGCCATCTCCAAAGTTTTCCTCTATAACATACAGACCTTCCCAAACAGGGCCCAAGTTCTAACGGTCAGGGAAGATTCATTTGAGGACTAAGTCGTTGACTTCAAAGGTTAGACTCCTGACTTTAGTGTTATAATATCGTGTGACTTGGTGTTTGTGCATAGCTGCTCTCGATTCAGCTTTAGTCTGCTTCTCATCGATCATATCAAAAGACTCCAGAAGGAGTTGCTCATTTGTCTATTGATCATAGTGGGTAACTCGATAAGAAGGTACTTACAGTTCGACCGGAATCATAGCCTATGTTCTGTATGCCAAGGAAAATGGAGAATGGCAAGTCGCGGGCTTGTGGGTGGTTTGATAAGCCTAAAGTGTTAATGAGAGTTCATCGACCCACCTACCTTTGGCCTTTTGCAATCGCTTCTTAAGAATGTACTTAATAATCTTGTTTACAGCTTCAACTTATCCATTCGCCAGAGGATGTACCACCATTGCAAATCTCTTCTCTATGCAGTATCGGCGACAGAAATCTTTAAACTCCGTACTATCGAATTGGGCCCCATTATCGATAATGATCGCTTGTCAAACTCCAAAACGGCAGATGATATTTCAAACAACAAAGTCAATTATTTTCTTTGTGGTAATGGTGGCCAATGGCTCTACCTCAGCCCATTTAATAAAGTAATCAACTACCGTGATGACATATTTCGCACCACCTTTAAATATCGATAATACATTAATAATATCAATACTCCAAACTGCAAATGGCCAAGGACTGACCATTTGAGTAATTTCCGACAATGGGGCCCTTGGAATTTAGCAAATCTCTGGCACTTGTCACATCTTTGGGTGTAGTCGGCCATGTCTCGATTAACAGTTGGCCAGACGTATCCGTATCAAAGAATCTTCTTCACTAAAGTTTGCCCTCCAGTGTGGTTGCCACAAGCCCCTTCATGGACTTCTCTCAAAACTCATTTGACCACGTCATAAGCGACAGACCGAAGCATGAGGGACAGGAAAACCCTTTCTATACAGTATTCCTTCTTGCATGATATATCTCGAAGCTTGGCGAAGGATTTTTCACCATTCATTCATTCTCTCTGAAAGGATCCCTCTTTGCAAATAATCCTGAATCGGAGTCATCCATGATTCCCGTTCAGGCTCAGTTTCTAAGATCCAATTGACATTCTGGTCGAAATTCAGAGCTGAAAGTACTTCCATTGAAACTAGGCCTATTAGCTGTGCATCTTCGGAACTAACCAACTTAGCAAGCGAGTTGGCTTTCTCATTTTCCTCTCTAGGAATATGAGTGATCGTGCAATATTCAAAGTCATTAAGCAACTCAAGAACCCAGTTTAGATAGGGAGCTAGCCTTGCTTCTTTCGCTTGATACTCTTTTCGAACTTGGCATACCACTAGCTGGGAGTCACAAAAAATGTGTAAAGTCTTTATTCCCAGTTCCTTAATGATCTTAAGTCCTACAACCAAGGCTTTGTATTCAGTTTCATTGTTTGTTGTTGGCAAATCAAGTTTCAAGGCATAGAATATGGAGTGTTCTTCGAGAGTGACAAGCAAGCACCAGAACATCGATCATTGGATGCACCATCCATATACATCATCCATCCAACTTCCTTCCTTTACTGTTCTCTGATGAATCGTCTCGTGCAGTGAATTCAGCTATGAAATTCGCCAAAGCCTGACCTTGGATTGCTCTTCGAAGGTGATAAGTGATATCATATTGACTCGATTCAATGTCCTATTTTAGCAACCTTCCGGAAGTCTCGGGTCATTGTAGGACTTGTCGTAAAACATATCAGTAAGGACATTGCTTGGATGTGCCTGGAAGTAGGGGCAGAGCTTTCTTGAAGCGATCAACAAACAATATGCAAGGTTTTCTGGTTATGGGTAATTTCTCTCTGCTCATGTTACCCGCTTGCTAATGTAGTAGACTGGTTGTTAGATGCGAGTTTCCTTGCATACAAGTGCAGCAGTCAGAGCATGTACCGACATTGTTAGGTATAAGAACAAATCCTCATCATTCACCAGTTTTGAGAGAATAAGAGGTCTCTCCATGTGATCCACTAGAGCCTGGAATGGTTTTTTGCAATCTTGATTCCACTCGAAGTTTCTCTTTCCCTTCTTGATTACCTCGAAGAAAGGAATGCATTTTTCAATGGCTTTGGAAATGAATCGACTCAAGGCGGCGACTTTCCCATTCATGCTTTGGACCTCCTTTATTGTCTTTGGGGCTTCGATCTCTCTCAAAGCCTTGATCTTCTTTGGATTGGCTTTAATTCCATGAGAATTCATAATGAAGCCAAGAACTTTCCTAACGCAACACCGAAATAGCGTTTCAAGGGATTGAGCTTAATCTCATACTGTCGGAGGACATCAAACATCTCAGCTGGATCATCAACGTGATTTCTCGAACGATGTGACTTTACAAGCATATCACCCACACAAACTTCCATTGATCATCCGATCTGGTTCTTAAACATCTGGTTCATAAGTCTCGAGTAAGTCACTCCTACGTTCTTTAATTTGGAGGGCATGACTAGATAGCAGTAGAGTCCGAGGTCGGTGATGAAACTGGTGTGTTCCTGATCTGGGACGTGCATTAGGATTTGATCATATCTGGAGTACGCATTCATGAATGAAAGTAGTTTATGTCCAGTTGTTAAGTCCACCAACTGATCTATCCTCTGCAGCGGGAAGCTATCCTTCGAGCATGCCTTATTCAAGTTTGAATAGTCGATGCATGTCCTCCACTTCTCGTTAGCTTTCTTCACCAAAATAGGGTTAGTTACTTTATCCAGATATAGTGCATCGCAGATAAAACCATTATCCTTTAGCTTATCCACTTCATTCTTAAGTGTAGCGGATCTCTCTGGACCCAGGCTGCGACATTTCTATTTCATAGGAACGCATTTGATATTTACGTTTAATGCATGGCTCGCTAAACCGAGCGAGATCCCACACATATCTGAGTGTGTCTAGGCAAACAAATCTAGGTGTGCCTAGAGAAAACCGGCCAACTCCCTCATCACACTAGTACCGAGCTGAGATCAAACCTTCAGTACTTTACTCAGGTCATCCCTACTGACGAGAACAGTGATTGTCAACTCGATAGGAACCGCTCGTCTGCCCTCTAGCTCTTTTCGTCGGTCCATGTCATCGTAGAGCTGACTAGTTTGCCCAAGCCGAGGCTCAGGTGGTAGTTTTTATGTGTCAAAAGCCTTTATGCAGAGAACCCCCTTTACACTCTTTCCATTCTCCTTTACGCCTTGCTTCTTTCAGTTCAGCGACACAGCACTCGCGGCCAGCCACCTAATCTCTATGCACGATCCCCACTCCAGTGTCGGTAAATAATTTCATTGTTAAACACCTGCGAGCGATGGCCGCTCTTAATTTAGCTAAGGCTGGTCAACCCAAGGATGCATTATAAGAAAAATAGATATCCAACACTAAAAAGGCACGACCACACTCGCCTGCGGTCGTCCTCACCAAGTTCCACCGGTAATTTGACAAATCCTATGGCTTCAATAGCCAACCGTTGAACCCTATATACGAGATCTACAAGGCTTCAATTCTCTCTCCTTCAACATCATTTGGTCGTAAGCTTTTTTGAACAAAATATTGGTTGAACTCCCATAGTCAACAAGCACCTTTCATACAACAGCAGGACCAATCGTGGATGAGATCATGAGTGGGTCAATTGTCGGAGCCTCCACTCCATTAGCATCCCTGCTCCAGAAAACAATATTGTCTATTATAGTTCGAGATTGTTTTGTCGGAGCTCCATCCTCGACAACATAGAAATTTTCATTATCAGCATGCTTCAAGGCTCCGATATATCTATCCATTTCCGCAAAGCTCTTACCGACAGGATGGGGCTCACCGATGATTGTGTCTATCACTAATCGTTTTTATGGCCACCTGAATGCATCATCACCAGGCTTAGCTTGCCCCGTCGGAAAGACGACCCTGGGCTTTCACATATTGTTGCAATCTCTTTTTTCTTATTAATTCTTCAATCATGTCGTGCAAGTGCCTGCACTCATTAGTATTATGACTGTGAGTCTCATGTAATCTACAGAACTTGCCTGACTTCCTCTCCTTTTCAGTTGACTCCCTAGGAGACGGCTTCCTATATGGTTCAGTATAATTGTCATTCTTGGGACCTCTGAAATGACTCATGTTATATGGCTTTCCCTTCTTTGCCCCATCATTGTTTTGTTTTCCTCCTTTGTTTTGATTACCAACTTTCACATCAACAATCGTAGTGCTTCCTCTATATTATTTTATAGCAATATTACTCTAGATTGGCTCATTTGAACTTCCAGCATCTATCCTCCGTGGATGCTTACGCGTATCCTCCCGACGCAAATACTCATTAGCTTTCCTATAGAAAGCTTCCATTATCGATGGTTGCTTTCTTTCTCTATTCAATTCCCAAAATCCGAGTCAGGATGAACTCCTCTACAAAGTACCATCAACACCATATCTTCCTTTGGATCTGTTATTTCCATTACAGCAGTGTGGAACTGATTTAAATAGTCCCGTAGCGACTCTCCTTCAGCCCGATATACACTAAACAATGACATCACGTGTTTCGGACGTGAGGTGTGCAAACAGAATTGCTTCATGAATTTCCATGACAATTCGGCAAAAGATGATATGGACCTCGGCGGAAGCCGAGTGAACCACATCGTAGCCACTCCTTCTAAGAAAATTGGAAAACAACGGCACTTCACATTATCCAAAGCCTTGGTTGAATCCATATGCCATTCATATCTAAATAAGTGTTGCCTAGGTTCCATCATTTCTCCATACAATGGCATCGTTGGCATGTTTAATCACTGAGGGTATCTCACGTGAAGGAGGTCCTCTGTAAACGGGGTCTGACTAGCATAAGTTCTCCAATCATCATTTGTTTTTGATCTATTTTCATTAACCAATCTCCTAACCATGTCATCCAAATAGTCCGAATTAAAAGGTTCAACTGAATGGCAGTGATCGTGTGCTGACCCAAGTGTTCAGTCCGACGAACGCTCTTAGGAAGATGCCTGATACCTAAGCTCCCCAAACATCGAGGGACCCATTCGTCTAGCATTCCCCCTATTTGATTATAAGCAGGATCATCCGCAATATTGCAATTTTCTAGTTTCAGAACTTCAATGGCACGTCCATGGATGACATCCATGCCGCCTTCCAAAGGATGGACTCTAGGCCTACCATTTTGGGGGCGGTACCGAGTCTCAAGTGTGGTTCGGTACCGAGGCCTGAATTTGAGCCTGGGGCTTGTCCTCTTCCTTGTGCAGATGTCCCAGCAGTGTATTCAGTTTTCTTCTGCCTTCTTACCCTCCGTCTTCGCTCGAATGAAGAAGAACTCTTTGATTCTGAGTTGGAATCCCTTTTACTCTGTTTGCGGCTGTTTTGAGTCAGCTCATTCAACAACCTCAAGCACTGTTGCAACGTGTGCTTCATCTCATGTTGGCTAGCCTGGAATCTGTCTTCCATCTGCTTCATCATCATATCCATCTCCATTTCTATCACGACGTTAGTTGGAGTCTAGATCTCGGGTTGAGTTGGTTAGACAACTCCATCTCCTTACCGAGGATTCTGATTTTCAACTTCAGTAGTAGCTCTGAAAACGGTAAGACGATCTCTTCTTGATGGGGCCATGGTAGAAAGCTTTCAGTAGATTTGTAGGAAATCTAAGTTATAGAATCAAAAGATAGAGAAATTGGATCTATCTCTTGGATATAGAAAACCTAATAAAAGATAATGATCCAATGGCCTGAGAATGTCTTAGTGAATGCACCAAAATGTTTGGATAAAAATGGCACAAACACCCAAAAGTTTATGTAGTAGAAATAGAAAAGTAAATGAAAAATGAGGAAATAAACAAAACACAATCGTTTATAGTGGTTCGACAAAGCAAGGCTTACGTCCACTTTGAAGTTTTATTGCTTATTTATGATTTGGAAGCAGAAGTTCTTGGGGTCGGTACAACTCGAATAGTTAGAATTGCAGTTACAAAATTATGCGAAATAATGGAACTCTAGCCCAAAAGATCCTGAGAAATGAGCCATACCTTCCTATTTATAGAGGTCGAGAGCCTAAAATCTCATCTAAAATATCTCTAAACCATTATGCACGAATTTGACCAATTCTTCGAAAATAATAAGCGCCACCTCAGCAAAAACTAGAAGTCGGTACCGATCCCTAAGTGGAAGTCGGTACCGATCCCTAAAATTTTCATACTTGGCGTCTTTAATCCCTCACCTCAAATCGTCTTGTAGTTAGCTTCTCGATTCCACAATTGTTTGTAATTGTTTTAGCTTGTTTCTGAGTCCAAATAATGGAGTTGAAGAAGAACAAAGTTGTATTTTCAAGGGTACGTAGAGTTCGATGGAGAAATGCTTTGAATAAACAAACCCACTTTGAAAATAGGCTTTTGGCGTCGAAATAAGCATGTAGGCAGAAGATGGGATCCATCCAAATTGTATTTCGAAGTTGGTACCGATCTCCAACTTGGAGGATCCCGCTATCTTGTTTTCTTTTATGGTTTTGGCTTTGACTTCATTGCTCTGTCTATCCTTGGTTGCTGTACACCTGGACTATCTTTCTGGATTTTCCTCCTTGATAACTATCTGTCCGTCCAATTTGTCCGGATTCTGCTTGGTTAATAAGAGGATAACATACTAAGTTCAGATGATAGATCTATCATCATTATTTCAAATTCAACAACATAGCGATCGAAAGTAACACATCCATTGTTCCCTTAAAACACATCCATTGTTGCCTTACCACTTAGCAGTATATTCAAACCCACAACAATACTAACAATTCCATATTCGCACTCATCTTTATTTTAGGTATCACTGGAATCACAGATATGATGCAAGCAGTACACCGGCAGAGTTTTTACTGGTAATTATCA
This sequence comes from Allium fistulosum, assembly GCA_030737815.1. NCBI lineage: Eukaryota > Viridiplantae > Streptophyta > Magnoliopsida > Asparagales > Amaryllidaceae > Allium > Allium fistulosum. Next base: position 860,690,127 of record CM060905.1, on the reverse strand, counting down.
AGCATGAAGAAAAATTAAAGAAAGGAGGAAGGAGAGAATTGAAGGAAAGAAAAGACTGTTAATTCATTGCATGCCTTTTACACAGGTGGTACCTCTCATATATAGAGCATTCTTCTTCCACAACAAGACAAATTGTTATAACTAACCCACTCATTTTATGACAACTCATACCATATAAAACAAAAGCATAACTAATTATATCATTAGTTCTCTCTAGAAGCTTCTCACTCTTGGAATCTTATGGGTCTGGTGGTAATCCTCTTGGGCCTTGTCTTCATGTGATCGGTGGTGCAATCCTTGTGCCTGTTCAGGTGTCCCTGTGTGTGCTGAGGTGCATCACTACTCCCTTCTTCGAGACTAACCTTGTCCTCAAGGTTGCAGTGTGGAAAACTTTTTGCTATTTGCTCTCTCATTTCCCATGTTGCTTCAGATGGTGCTAGGCCTTTCCACTGGATGAGAATTTCAGTATTGTTTGGGGTTGGTTGGCATATTGCAAGTATCTTTTCTGGTTCATAAAGGGGTTGGCCGTCATTGTTTGTTGGTGGTAGTGGGGTTGTTATAGAGTCTTGGGGTTTTGGGCATTGTTTGAGCATGGAAATGTGGAAGACAAGGTGGATTTTGGCGGTGGGGGGAAGTTGTAATTTATATGCCACTGCACCAATTTTATCGATAATTGGATATGGTCCAAAATATCGTTTGGAGAGCTTATGGAAGGACTTGCTCAAGGAAAGTTGACGATATGGTTGTAGACGTATAAAGACCCAATCGCCTATAGCGAATTCCTTGTCCGTTCGATGTTGGTTGGCATGGTTTTTCATTCTTGTTTGAGCACGTTCAAGGTTGGCTTTGAGTTGTTGAAGAAGTTGGTGTCGAGAGGTGAGCCATTCGTCAAGGTCGTTGATATTGGTGGTATTGGGGGAATAGTCTAAGAGGATTGGTGGTGGCCTACCGTATACGGCTTGGAATGGGGACATGCCTATGGATGAGTGACGATTGGTGTTATACCACCATTCGGCCCAAGGCAACATTGTGCTCCATTTATTTGGTGTGTTGCCAACCATTGCTCTTAAGTAAGTTTCAAGACATCGGTTTACCACTTCGGTTTGACCGTCCGTTTGAGGATGGTAAGCACTACTCATCTTCAAATCTGTTCCATGTAAACGGAAGAGTTCCTTCCAAAAGTGGCTAATGAAGAGGCAGTCTCGGTCGGAGATAATGGAACGAGGGAACCCATGCAAACGAACATATTCTTGAACAAAGTGTGAGGCTAATTGTGAGGCCGAAAAGGAGGTAGGTAGTGCAATGAAATGAGCATATTTGGAGAGGCGGTCGACGATGACCCAAATGGTGGTTTTGGTGAGTGATGGAGGAAGGTGTGTGATGAAGTCCATGGAAATATCTTCCCAAATGCGTAGTGGAATCGGTATTGGTTGTAACAATCCTTTGGGTGCTATGTTTTCCGGTTTAGATTGTAAACAGGTCGAGCAATTGTTGACAAATTCTTTAATATCTAAAGACATCTTTGGCCAATAAAAATTAGCGGAAATGCGAAGTAATGTGGAGTTGATACCTGAATGGCCGCCAACCAGAGAGCAATGGAAGGTGCGTATAATTTCGTCGCGAAGGTTGTTGCAGTTCGGAACAAAAATGCGGTTTCCTTGAAGTAGCAGTCCTCCTCTAAAGTGAAAATGATATTGATCTAGTGTGCTTATGTACTGCTGCGCCTCCTGGTCGGATTGGGTTGCTAATTGTAGTCTAGTGAGTAGGTCGTAGCTAGGGCTAGAGATAGCTATAAGCTCGGCTGTTGGAGGAGGTGTGGTGTTAGGTCTGGTTGTGGTTGTGAGGTCGTGGGAAGATGCGGCAGTTATGTAGAGGGGAGTTGGAGCAGTTCGGTCGAAAGTGGTGAGGATGGCGGTGGATTCAGATGGTGAGCTGAGGGCGATTGACGGAGATGGGGCCTGCGTTGGTGGTAGATTGTTTGGTGGTGTCGGTGGTGGTAAATTCGAGGTTGGGGCTGATGTAACTGAGTGGAGGGGTGGTGAATTGAAAACTGGGAATGGTGATTTAGTAGATGACACTGGTAATTGTTGGTGAGAAGGGGGTGGGTTGGCTTTTGGGAATGAAGGAGAGGTAATTTGTGAAGTGGCAGAGAGAATACATGCTGAAGAAGGGGGTCTGGATAAAGCATCAGCAACTAAATTAGTTGGACCGGGCTGATATTGGATCTGAAAATCAAATCCAAGTAGCTTCGTAAGCCAACGTTGTTGTTCTGGTGTTTGGATGGTTTGAGTCATCAATTGACGCAGACTTTGGTGGTCGGTGAAGATGATGAATGGTCTTCCAAGGAGATAGTGACGCCAACGTTTGACGGCGGACGTTATGGCGTACATTTCACGGCTATAAGTCGATGCTTTTTGGAGAAGTGCGGGGAGAGTTTTACTAAAAAAAGCGATGGGATGTTTGTTTTGGGAGAGGACGGCGCCAATTGCTAATATTGATGCATCGGTGTGGATGTGAAAGGTTAAGTCGAAGTTGGGTAATGCGAGGATTGGGGTTTGTGTCACGGCTTGTTTGAGGAGGGTGAATGCGGCGGTGGCATCGGTGTTCCAAGTGAAGGCATTTCTTTTTAGAAGAATGGTGAGGGGATTAGCGATGGAAGCATAGTGACGAATGAATTTACGGTAATAGCCCGTTAAGCCCAAGAAACCACGAAGTTCGGTAATGTTGGTTGGTATCGGCCAATCTATCATGGCTTGTATTTTTTTGGGATCTACTTTGACGCCTTGTGCCGAAATTAAATGGCCCAAATATTCTATTTCGGTTAAGGCAAAAGCACACTAGGATAGGTTAATGAAAAATTTGTGGTGGGCTAGGATTGAGAGAGTGGTTTGTAAATGGGAAATGTGAGAGGTAAGTGAAGGGCTATATATGAGTATGTCATCGAAAAAAACCAATATAAAGTGGCAGAGATGGGATTGAAAAATAGTGTTCATGGTTGCTTGGAAAGTGGAGGGAGCATTCGTTAAACCAAATGGCATAACGACAAATTCATAATGACCTTCATGAGTGCGGAAAGCTGTTTTGTGAATATCGGGGGGGGGGGGGGGGGTGAACGCGGATCTGAAAGTAACCACTTTTTAGATCCAATTTAGTAAAATATTTGGCACCGTGAAGTTCATCCAAAAGTTCATCAACAGTAGGGATTGGAAAACGGTCTTTAATGGTGATGGTATTTAGTGCCCGGTAATCGACACAAAATCTCCATGTGCCATCTTTCTTTTTTACTAGGAGTACGGGGGAGGAAAAGGGACTAGTGGAAGGTCTAATAAGTTTAGTATGAAGCATATCACGGACTTGTTTTTCAGTTTCGTGTTTTTGAAAGTGAGGGTATCGGTATGGTTTCACATTGATAGGCGTGGCGTTAGGTTGAAGGTTAATATGGTGGTCGAGTTGGCGATGTGGCGGATGTTCGGTGGGTGGAGAAAATAAGGTGAAGTGATTGTCGATGAGGGTTTTAATTTGTGGGTGGAGGATAGAGGTGGGTGGGGTATGCATGTGGTTAGTAGTGTCGAGTTGAAGGTGGAGGCAATACGCAATGGCGTCGGTTGTGTGGAGACGTTTGAGTTGGTGGAGTGAAATTTCAGTTGGGCTAAAAGGGGGTTGCAGGCCGGTTAAAGTGACGGGTTTGTTATTATGGTAGAAACTCATGGTTAAGGATTTGTGGTTAATGAGGATTGGGCCTAGCGTTTCTAACCACTGAATGCCCAAAATGACATCAGCTCCAGTAAATTCCAATAAGTGAAAATCAATAGCAAAAGAAACCTGTTCAATTTCTACTTCAATGCTTTTGCAAACTCCAGAACTCCAAATTCGTGCTCCATTGCCCACTGTTACTCCAAATTTTTTTGATTTATCAATTTCCAACCCCAGAAATTTGCCAATCCTTGGCTGCAAATAATTATGCGTGCTCCCACTATCGATTAGTGCTGAAGCCTGCATGCCTTTTATTTTCACCAAAACCCGCAATGCTCTAGGGTTTGCTGTTCCAACCAGCGTGTGCAAGCAAGGTTCGTCGGCTGGCCAAGGAGGTTCGTTGTCGGTTTCTCGTGGAGGTTGGTCAGCTAGTTCGGCTCCGGAAGTAGGTTCAGTGTCGGTAGGATGGTCGTGGCAGTTATCGGTGATGAGTAGTAGGGTTTTTCGATTTGGGCAATTGTGATTTGGGCTATACGTTTCATCGCAATTGAAACAGAGGCCTTGAGCACGGCGTTGTTGCATCTCGGTCGCTGTAAGTTTTTTGATTTGCGTGGTGGTGGAAGAGTTTGTTGGTTTTGGTGGTGGTATAGGTGGAAGAGCAAGTAATGGAGGGTTATTTCGGAGTGAAGGTTGTTTGGATGGAAAGGGACGGTAAACGGTGAGTTTGCTTTCGATTAGTTTAGCTAGATCGATGGCTTCGGACAATGATGTGGGTTTGAGGATATGGAGTTCGTGTTGTATCGGAGCTTTGAGGCCGGAAAGGAAACAGTGGAGAAGAGCATCAAGTGGTAATGTGGTAATACGGTTGCTAATCGTTTCGAACATGGATTGATACTCGTCAACGGAGCCGGTTTGGCGGAGTTTGAATAACGTGGCTTGTGGGTTAAGAAATGTCGAAGGTCCGAATCGCTTCTCCAATGACGTAGTAAGGCTATGCCATGAAGTTAGTTGGTGATTCCTATACATCCATTGGAACCATGTGAGAGCTTGACCGGTCATGTAGAAGCTTGCTAGCTCAATGCGTTGTTCTTCCGGTGTGGAATGGTAGGTGAAAAATCTTTCGGCTTGAAAGATCCAGTCAAGAGGGTTGGAGCCGTCGAAGCGGGTGAGTTCGCATTTCGGGGTACGGATGGTAATGGGGCTGTGGTGGGAAGATGTATGAAGGGGAGTAGTTAGAAGGGGTGGTGGTGGTCTATTAGGAGATAGTGGAGAAGGCGAGTGGGAAGGTATCTTGAGGTGTAGATCGGCAATGGATTGTGTTAAGTTTTGAAGAGCGGATTTGATGTCAGATAGTTCGGTCTGTTGAGAGTCTAAGGTGGAGGAAATGGTGTTGATGGAATTTTGGTGTTGTTGGAGGGTGTCGTCGATTTGGCGGTTGCGGGTAGCTTGAGTTTCAACCATCGTACGGAGATGAATGAAAGCACCAAAATGATGCAAGCAGTACACTGGCAGAGTTTTTACTGGTAATTATCAAGCATGAAGAAAAATTAAAGAAAGGAGGAAGGAGAGAATTGAAAGAAAGAAAAGACTGTTAATTCATTGCATGCCTTTTACACAGGTGGTACCGCTCATATATAGAGCATTCTTCTTCCACAACAAGACAAATGGTTATAACTAACCCACTCATTTTATGACAACTCATACCATATAAAACAAAAGCATAACTAATTATATCATTAGTTCTCTCTAGAAGCTTCTCACTCTTGGAATCTTATGGGTCTGGTGGTAATCCTCTTGGGCCTTGTCTTCATGTGATCGGTGGTGCAATCCTTGTGCCTGTTCAGGTGTCCCTATGTGTGTTGAGGTGCATCACTGATCTCCAACTTGGAGGATCCCGCTATCTTGTTTTCTTTTATGGTTTTGGCTTTGACTTCGTTGCTCTGTCTATGCTTGGTTGCTGTACACCTGGACTATCTTTCTGGATTTTCCTCCTTGATAACTATCTGTCCGTCCAATTTGTCCGGATTCTGCTTGGTTAATAGGAGGATAACATACTAAGTTCAGATGATAGATCTATCATCATTATTTCAAATTCAACAACATAGCGATCGAAAGTAACACGTCCATTGTTCCCTTAAAACACATCCATCGTTGCCTTACCACTTAGCAGTATATTCAAACCCACAACAATACTAACAATTCCATATTCGCACTCATCTTTATTTTAGGTATCACTGGAATCACAGATACGTCTCGATAGCTCAAATAGAAATGTTGTTAGAGATTCCTTTTCCTATAATCCCACCTTCGCTCGTTGGATATAGCAAGGAATAGGGAACATTAACAGGCCCTGCTCTATTCTTCAAACTCTTATAATTATTACGCTTCTTAATATTATTCGCAGCCACAGAAAGTCTTGCACCAAACCTTTTATATGTGTCAATTGCTTTTTGATCATTAGTATATTCAGCTGAGTCACGTGTTCCAAGATACACCTCGTTTGAAGCATGAGTCGATAGAATCTCAATTAGTGAAATACCAATAATGCTTTGTAGTTGAGTAGTGATTGTATTAAGAATCGCCCATTCCGGATTTGTTTTTAGTAATTCATAGTCGGATGTTCCTGCTTTTGGCATGAGCCTGCAACTGATAGACTATAGTAGGGCAATTTGGAATGTAGGCGGTGAAAGTGTACTGGCCAAAATTGACAGCGGCGTGGAGAGCAGTGGCTATCCAAAATTGTGCATGACTGTGTTAAGTCTTCGACTATTTGCATTTTTGGCCACCATGTCCTTTTTTTAAGTTTCCATGGCCAACTTCTCGGACTTCGTTCCAAAATGCTTGGAGTTTAGTATCAGCTTGGACCGAGGCATCAGTTGTGTAATAAATTTTTCTTTGACCTATGCCTTGATTGTTGACCAAAATTTCAAGTCCATCTACTGCGTATGAATAATCTTTGATTATTAGGTTGAGTTTGTGTGGGCTTGATTCGTCGTGGACTGCTACCCCTCTGTAAGTTACAAAAACTAAATTATGGCTTTTTAATCAAATTAAATGTTCATGATTACAGATTGTTTATAATAATTAATACCTTTTGAGGAGATCTGTGGGCAGAGCTTTGTTTCATGAAATTCCAGTCTTTGTAAATCTTTTTAGGCATTTCCATGATATATTTATTTGGGAGTGCTATAGATTCAAGAATTCCACTATCGCTTTTAAGAGCTTGGTGAGCTAATGCATTAATATTCATGGTGTCATGATAATGTGGGACTAAAAGTTTGTTAATTGGATGCAATGCACTCAAGTGTCTGTTTGTTGCAAGGATAAATTGCTCTTTCATTGCTTGTGTTATAAGCCTGCAAATTTTGTACTGTGTATGTAAATTTAGGCCGGTTATCTTGTTATAGTAGTTAAGAATATCTGCATATCAGTGACTACTGATTTCATGGACTCCATAGTCATTGACTCCAACATATGCTTTTGCTAATTCCTAGATCTTCCCCTGAACTCCAGTCAATTCTGCAGGAGTGAAAACTTCATTGACTGTGCCATGTTGTTCTCCATCTGGATGAGGCAAACTGAGTTCAATGGCTAATGGCTTTATGGTACTATCTTGGTTCAAGAATAGAACAGATCTTGTTGCATAAACCTTATCGTTGGTAGTATTGATTCTATTCAAGTATGGTATCAATGCGTCATGGTGATCCAAAATGAAGAGTCTGCTATAGTGACTGAAAATCTCTAATTTTTCAGTACATATGCACATAAATTTTAGCAAACAGAGACTCTACACATGATAAGAGGACACTAACCTGTTGAACACTTAGGCCATTTAAGTTTTTCTCTACATCTGCTGCTGTACTTGAGCTAATTTGATTACCATATTTGCCAGAGTCAAGGGTGCTTGATGGAGGAAATTCCTGCAACAGAATAAAATTACTTCATTTAATTTCTTTTCTGAAGGAAAACATGTAAGCCAAGTCAATCGCTGTTCTGAATTTTACCTCGAGCAAACGGATGATATGTGGATTCACACCTGCCAACATCTCTCGTGCAAATTCTTCATCACTTCTCCAAGCATACTTATCATCTGAAAATAGGCCAAGTATATCAACTACCATTATTGATACAATTGTCGAATGAACATAATTTATGCTAGCACAGACCTTGAATAAGTTGAGGAATTGGGTACTTAAGAAAGCTTTGCCCGTTTTGAGTGCTAATTGCTGCCTTGATCATTGGAAAAGGAATGGCTTGTTTGATTGAATCCAGAAGTGGAACACTTGGAATTGGTAATCCACCTCTGAAGAGACGATGCACATCTTCGTACGAGTCATACTCGTTTGGTGTCAAATCGAATATTGATTTTAGGACAGGAATAAATGCATTTGATAGTGTTTTTATACTGTAACCAAGAAAGTCTGACATTTTAAGATGTCCGAACCTTTCATCTCTAGGAAAATATATGCCAGAGCTCGTTCTGCTCTCTGTTTTGGAATCTGAGGTATCAGAAAAATACTTGCCATTACTTCTTGTTAGATTGAAATTGTTTTTATGTCAGTGTATCAGTATGTGCTCTTTTATTGAACCATGTAAATACTTTCTAACCAATTTGTGCATGACTTGGTTAGTTTCAGTTCTCAATTGTTTCTCGATTTCTTCTTCTTCAGTATTCACCTATTTCACTTTGTTTAAAATGATTTCGTTGAGGTTGGTTTTATTTTTTATTTATTTTTTGGTTTTCGATTTGTAGTTTTGTGTTTTGCTTTGATAATCATTTTCGTTTGCTTTCTAATGAGTTACTGTACCTTGGAAAGTTCTTATGGATGCAGCGGGAGTTGTATTTTCTAGTTTATAACAATTTAGTATGTTATTTTGTTTGAATTGTGCTACATAGAGATTGAATGAAATGAATATTGCAGCTACTGTTTAAATGCTATTATGTAGTATCTTTTTACTGTTTTTTAGTTTTTTTTTAAAGCAGCTTTTGCAATTGATAAATAATGTTTATGTCATTAGTTGAAAATAACATAGCCATGGCAACTGTTTATGTTAATTTATAGGCTTTTTATTATTACCAATTATAGTGCGAGTTACTTTATCTTTTTGCTGATAGAATGTCTGATGCTATTATGTAGTACCTTTTTGCTGTTATTTATGTTATATACTTTTTTATTGTGATTTTAATTTTGGTTTGATTTTCTGCTTTGTGCAGTGATAGAAAAAGTCTCCTTGTGATGTTCTTGTTGAATGGAAATAGTTTTAGTGCTCGCCTTAGTAGGGATGTTTTATTTTGAGATGTCAAAGACTAAGGAACTGTTTGGTATGAGCTTAGAGCTTTTTTTTTGTACGTTTTCAATATGTATTTTAAAAAGAGTAGGATCTGATAAGTGGGTGGAAAATCCTAGCCATTACAGTAAAGGGGAAAAGAGAAAGAGAAAAAATAATTTTACGTATTTTTGATATTTCACAAAAGAGGTGAAATAAAAAAGTCATTGCCAACTTAGTATGTTAAAACTACTTTCAAATTGGCCGTTTTAGAAATCTAATGCATTTCAGTTGTTATATAAACCAAAAACTGAAATCTTCAAATCAAACAAGGCTTAAATTTGTGATAATTAGTCTAATATTACTCTTTTATCTATAGCGGCTACTTATGTGCTTGAGAGTAAAGTTATAAATGTTGATATTGATTCGGATTTTGAAAGTTTTGTATGTTTTCAACTACATAAAAGGAGCAATGTTTCACGGTTAAGACGGACAAATGTCAATCTAGGAACAAGTGCCCATAGTATGTGTGCATTGTTTCAAATCTTGCACATCTAGAACGGTATCTCGAGGAGAAATTTTAGCAAAATAAAACACAAAATTTTAGCGAATATCTCATTTTTCGTACATCGTTGAGATCTCAGTATTCCGACCGTTATCTCAGTTGAGATTAAATTTCGATATCTCGGCTGATATTAAGATATATGTGATAACTTGAATTTTATTGAAAATTAAAATTGTACGATAAATAGCATAATAAATATTTATATATGAATATGTCCAGTCGAAATGGGGTTTTTTGAAATCAATAAAACAACGAAGCAAGTTAAATCACATGTTTTAATATATGAATAGTTGCACAAAATCTAATTTCGAGATTTGCACAAATTTGTCCAGTTGCATCCCGGTATAAGTAGGATCACTTGAAATATTTTGAGGGGAAATGGTTTTTGTCTCAAAGGGATTCAAAATTCAACTTCGAGACCAAAATTGCACATGCCATAAATACCTCATTCCCTAAATTTATGTCTTATTTGTCTTTTTCCAAGAGAACTATATAGTAGGATGAATAGTTATATAAAGAGGAGAAGAGAAAAGAGTATTCAAACCTAAAATCGATTGAGAGATACCGACGAGTAAACCCCTTGCTCAATCCCTCTCATCCATGATTAGATGTTATTTTCCTATTATACTTTAACATGATAAATGTTATTGGTGTATGATAAATTACGAAAATAGGAGATGGCTAGATTCGATTAAGGGATGACTATATTCAATTCGAAGATGACTAGATTCGATAAGAAAGAGATTTAATTGTGATTTCATGTTGATTTGATTTGTTAGAGTATAAGGAAACTTTACTGCATGTAATTTGACTGTAATTTGGTAAAAAAGATTCAATTTATAAAATTCAGTTTTATGTATTTAGTCTGATTTTGGATCCTGAGATAATTTAAATGAAGTGGAAATTAAATTGGATGATATGGAGCAGAAATAATGGAAAAAAAAAAATCAAGTGAAAGTAACTAGCTTTATGGTAGTACTAGTCATGCATGCAAATCAAATTTAGAGATAACATATACCTCGAAATGTTCCTAAAATGAACTTTATAATCCGAGATGGATGCATGAGGTGCACTCTTTTCATTCGAGGCCTCCCATAATACGAGATCAAGTCTCCTAGAATTCTTGAGACGAAACGTGATCGAAATCCGGGATTTTAAAAACTTATATGTGTATGGCATGCATATGCTTTCCCCGAATTTACAAGTGAAGATTAATTCTTTTGGTAATGAAAAGAAAAAATACTATCAATTGGAATTTGATGTTGGTAGTAAAGTTTGACTTGTTCTAATCGCTATACTAGTTTGAGTTGTAGCATTTCTTTAGATTTTGATCCAAATGTTCATTGTAGTTTTTATTTGAAGGATATGTTGACAATGGAATCTAAATTTGTGTATGTTATACATAATTCCGGAGAGAGAGCACAAGTACGCAACAGTAAGTGGTTAAGCATGCCAAAGCAATCATCTCACCAGCTACATGTTAAGAGGAACATAGTGTAGACCCATTAAAAAGGAAATCAAGTAGGAGTTTAGGTGTCAACCATCCATGGCGTGCATAGCAACACCTGCCTTAAGGAAGTTTCATTTGAATTTCAATTTGCTAAATCAAACCATTTCAGCAATCCCTCAAAAACATGGTATAAATAGAAAGGTGTTGTAATGGAGAAAGGGATCCTCTTACTTTCCTAAAGTTATACCAAATATTTAGAATATCAACACTAAAAGAAATGACATCAACTGTAGATGTACTCTCAAATGGAATAAATTAAATTATTTTTTGTCTATGGATGTAGGAACATTCCGAACTGCGCAACATTTATTTTTTCAGTATATTTAGTTATAATACGAACTATTTTTTATGATCCTAATTGTTTCGTTTTCATTACTCAATTAGTTCACACATTTAAGCAAACGCTTTGTTTGTTCACCACATATTTACAACTACATTAACTTCACGAGTACTTCTTGCGAAGTATTGCAAGAATGAAAATCCTCACAAACTTTTTTTGATGCTAGAAGAAGAGTCACCATATCCAGTTTATCTACTTTTATGATCTCCCATCGAATTTTCTTCAAGTCTCAAAATCCCAAATCACTTCCTCAAACACTGAGCTATGTTATTCCTCCAAACATTGAATGCCTCCATGCAGATTCTAAAAAAGGATAAAAACTGATGAAACTTCTAGGAGCCTATTTGAAATTTTGCCTGTTTTCGCCTCAGACCGTTTGGTTGATGATGTCCCCTTACTAGGAACACTTCAACAGTTGTTCCAACGATTGAACCAAATATAAATGGATTAAAAAAACGTAGTGACTCAAACCCAATTGGAAAACAGATTATGTTTCGGTAGACCTTAAGCTCGTCACCACTAAACCATATTGGTTTAAACCATATTGGTTTATTTTATTAGTATTAATCAGTGGTGTCGATATGTAGATATTTATTGGTAACATTAATATCAAAATGTCTAATTTACAGTATTGGAAATAACATACAACATGTATTTAATAATGTCAGCATGTTCAAAATCTTAATAAGAATTTAGTGGTGCACGATATAGACAAAACAAAGTAATATGTGAAAGTTATTATCCATTTCAACTAATCTCCATCTCTGAAATTTGTCTTTGTAATTGTTCTCATGAATCCTCAAATTACGCTCATTCTAGATGTGGTAAATGCTTGTCACAATACAGCAGCACGACAGACCTTGCACTTGATCATTGGATGTGAAATTATTCGCCAAAGCAGCGAGCACGTTATCCAATATAATCGGACCAGTCATCGGAAGACCCAGCTTCAACTTGCTTCGTGTCCAAATATACGCAGAATACGAATAGTCGGAAAAAGATGATTTCCGTTTTCCTGAGTTTCATTGCAAAGAACAAAAATAGGACTTGTATCATACCCCCATTCAACGATCTTATCTTCAGTGCTCAATCTGTTTAAATATGCTTTATATGCACATAAAGACATCTTTGGGCTGTTGCATTTATTCCAAATGATTTTACTCAAAATAACTTTAGGATAATGAGTTCTAGATAGATTCCAAGCCGAGAAAAATGAGAAACCTTTTGGATCGTTATTTCATTCCCAATAGTCATTAGATGATGTATGTTGAATGTTCACCTGATTAATTTGCTCCAAAATAATTCTAGTAAAAGGAAATTTATCAGTGATAAACTTCCCATTAAGGATAATACTATTAACAGTTAAGTCATCACCACCATATAACACAAATTGTCCCAACCAAGCAAATTGACTAAAATATCACTATGTATCCATGGGTCAAACCATAAAAGAGTGTTATGTCCATCTACAATACATCGCTGAATATGTTGTAACCCCTTTTGTCCATTCTAGGAATAGCCTTCCAAGTACAAGAACTGTTATTATCTACCTCCATAGTCAAAAAATGCCTATTTGAGCAATATCTACCATTCATCCACTTTTTCCGGATTGTATTACCAGGGATAAAATGTCAAAGTAATTTCAACATAGTAGTAGTTTTGATGTTCCTGAAGTTTCTAAGTCATATACCTCCCTCATTCTTGGGTGATCAAAGAGCCTCCCAAGCTATTTTATGTTTTTTACCAGCCCATACAAAGTTAGCACAAAGTTTATTAACTTTTTCTATGGTAGCACATGGTAATTGATAAATTAACAACCAGTGCATAACCATAGGAGTGATCACATAATGAACAAGCTCAATTTTACCTGCCAAAGATAGAAGTCTACAGTCCCAACTATCCGTTCTCCCCCTAATTTTATAGAATAAATTTCCACGGTTCGAAAAATGATGATATTATTAGAAAGTGGGACTCCTAAATACCTAACAGGGAGTTTACCTTCTTTAGTATTCAAAACATTGAGAATCTGTTGGAAGTATTTACTATTTACGCATGTTATGTCAATTGAATAATTGCTGTCAGTAGTTTATTGTTTAGATGTCCTAGTTTTTTGGTGTTTTACCTGGTCAGTAGGAGAACTGCTAGCACGTTTTGTAGTGCCTAGTTTTATGCAAGTAGCTGTTGATGTATTGCCTATGTAAGGCTGTTCTGTTAATGAATAAAGAAGCCCGTTTTTCTCTTCCTCCATTTTAATAACACACCATTTTTAACAGTGGTATCGGAGCGAGGTTAATCAAAACTGAGTACGAATGGCAGAAAATTTTGTTCAGCCATCTATCCCGCGGTTCGACGGTCACTATGATCATTGGAGCATGCTCATGGAAAACTTCCTGAGGTCTAAAGAATACTGGAATGTAGTTGAGTCCGGTGTAACAGAACCAGCAGCTGGTGTGGCACTTACAAACACACAAAAAGGCGAATTGGAGCAACAAAAGTTAAAGGATTTGAAGGCAAAAAATTATCTGTTCCAGGCCATTGATCGATCTATCTTGGAAACCATTCTTAGCAAAGAAACTTCCAAGCAAATATGGGATTCTATGAAAAAGAAATTCCAAGGCTCGGCACGAGCAAGAAGGCAACAACTTCAAACACTTCGTACAGAGTTTGAAATTCTCAGAATGAAATCTGAAGAATCTGTTTCTGATTTCTTCTCAAGGACAATGGCAATCATCAACAAGATGCGGGTATATGGCGAGAAAATTGAAGATGTGACAGCAGTCGAAAAAATCCTTCGATCAATGACGCCAAAGTTTAATTATGTGGTGTGTACAATTGAAGAGTCAAAGGATCTTGATCAGCTTTCAATTGATGAACTGCAAGGTTCATTACTAGTTCATGAACAGAAGTTGATTCAACAAGACAAAGAGGAGCAAGCCCTAAAAGCCTCGACAAACAGCAATGCTTTAGCAGCAACTCAATTAACAAATCGAGGTAGAGGTCGAGGAGGTCCTGGCAATAGAAGTAGAGGAAGAGGAAGAGGAAGAGGAAGAGGCCATCGAGATGGAGGCAGAGGAAGTACAGACCATGGAGATCAACACCAAAACACTCAATTTCAAGGAAGAGGACGAAGAAGGCAAGCAAATCACTACCAAAATGCTTACAGACCTATGTCAGTAGACAAGTCCAACGTTGAGTGTTTCCGATGTCATAGATATGGTCATTATCAATCAGAATGTCATACAGATTTGACTAAAGGGCGTAATGAAAAATCTCACTTTGTAAAGGAGGTCGAGGAAGAAGAAATCTCTTTGCTGATGACATGTTATGCCAGGGAGGAAGCAAATCAAAACCTATGGTATTTAGACACAGGGTGCAGCAATCACATGTGCGGTGATAAATTAGCATTCTCAGAGTTAGACGAGTCATTTCGTGATAGTGTGAAGTTTGGAGACAATTCAAAAATTGACGTTATGGGGAAGGGTAATATCACAATTCGAACCAGAGAAAACTCCTTTCGAAATATTGCTGATGTACTATTTGTACCAAAACTAAAAACAAAGCTGCTTAGCATTGGTCAGTTACAGGAGAAAGGGTATGAAGTTTCTATCAAAGGGGGAGTCTGTAGAATATTTGATGAAAAATTGGGTCTAATTGCTCAGGTTAATATGACTGCAAATCGCATGTTTCCGCTGCATCTTAACACCACTTCACATACATGCTTCTCTGCAAACCTAAGTGATGACGCATGGTTGTGGCATTTCCGCTATGGACATCTGAATTTTGGTGGGTTAAAAGCATTACAGACGAACAACATGGTAGATGGACTACCACACATTGTTGCACCTTCCCGAGTTTGTGAGGAATGTATTGTCAGCAAACAAACTCGTAATCCATTTCCGAAAGGAAAATCACATAGAGCTAAGAAAGTGCTGGAACTAGTGCATTCAGACTTATGTGGGCCTATTACACCAATGTCAAATGGAGGTAGACGATATTTTATTTCATTTATTGATGATTATAGTCGTAAAATTTGGATTTATTTTCTTCATGAAAAATCTGAAGCTCTCACAGCTTTTAAAAGCTTCAAAGCATTGGTTGAAAAGGAAGCAGATACTCCTATAAATGTATTACGGACTGACCGTGGTGGAGAATACAATTCAGAAGAATTTCGCAATTTCTGTGATAAGCAAGGAATAAGAAGGCAACTGACTGCAGCCTATACGCCACAGCAGAATGGTGTTTGCGAGAGAAAAAATCGCACAATTATGAATATGGTGCGAAGTCTTTTGACAAAAAGTGGTGTTCCAAGAAGTTTCTGGCCAGAGGCTATCAATTGGAGTTCTCATTTATTAAATAGAAGTCCTACCTTTGCTGTTCAAAATATGACACCAGAGGAAGCTTGGAGCAATCGCAAACCATCGGTTGACCATTTTAGAATCTTCGGATGTGTTGCTTATGCTCATATCCCAGATGTGAAGAGAAGAAAGCTTGATGACAAAGGAGAAAAATGTATTTTTCTTGGTGTTAGTGATCATTCAAAAGCATATAAACTATATAATCCTATCACCAAGAAGATTATAATTAGTCGTGATGTTATTTTTGACGAAGAAAAAACTTGGATTTGGAGTTGTAACACTAAGGAACAGCAAATTTCTGCAGATTTTGATGGTGGAAATGAAGAAAATAAACAGCAGGACTTGCATCAATGAATTACAGCAGCAGATGTACCAGAAAATCCATCTAACGAAGCATGTACAGGTGCTGAAAACTCACCACCAAGAGTAGAATCTAATGAATTTGTTGATGCTGCAGCAGGATCACACCCTCATCGTGTTAGAAGGAGGCCTGCTTGGATGCAAGACTATGAGGTAACTAGTGTTAACTTGTCTGAAAATTCTATACATTATGCTCTTTTTTCAGACTACGATCCTACAACATTTGAAATGGCTGTAAAAGAATCAAAATGGCGCAAGGCTATGGATGATGAAATTGATGCAATAGAAAAAAATCATACTTGGGAGCTGACAGATCTTCCAAAGGGACAAAAAACCATCGGCGTCAAATGGATTTACAAAACAAAATTAAATGAGAATGGCAAAGTTGAAAAGTATAAGGCACGTTTAGTGGCTAAAGGATATAAACAAGAATTTGGTGTAGATTACAGAGAGGTTTTTGCTCCTGTTGTAAGGCATGACACAATCAGAACAGTGATTGCATTGGCAGCTCAAAACTCATGGTCTATCTTTCAATTAGATGTTAAATCTGCATTTTTGCACGGCGATTTGGAAGAACAGGTATATGTCGATCAACCTTCTGGTTATATTAAATTTGGAAATGAAAATAAAGTATACAGGTTAAAAAAGGCACTATATGGACTTAAACAAGCTCCACGAGCTTGGTACAGTCGTATAGATGCTTATTTTTTAAAGAAAGGTTTCAAAAAATGTCCATATGAGTATGCACTTTATGTCAAAATTGGAGATGGAGGAAAGATGATCATCGTATGCTTGTATGTAGATGATCTCATATTCACTGGAAACGATAGTCGAATGTGTGATGATTTTAAGAAATCTATGATGACAGAATTTGACATGTCTGATCTTGGAATAATGCATTATTTTCTTGGCCTTGAAGTGAAGCAATCTGCTGCCAGCATTTTTGTCTCCCAAAAGAAATACGTGCAGGATATTTTAGACAGGTTTGGAATGAAGAATTGTAATTCTGTGAATACACCAATAGAATGTGGATTGAAGTTAAGCAAGCACATGAAAGGAAAGAAGGTTGATAATACTTTTTTCAAACAAATTGTAGGAAGTTTAATCTATTTGACAGCAACAAGGCCAGATATAACATATTCAGTGAGTCTCATAAGTAGATATATGGAGGATCCAAAGGAGATGCATCTTCTCGCTGCAAAGAGAATATTACGCTACCTGAAAGGAACCATGGAGTTTGGCTTACTATACAAGAAAAGAGAAGCAAAAGGATTGGTAGGCTTCACTGATAGTGATTTTGCAGGGGACCAAGATGATAGAAAAAGGTACATCGGGCTATGCCTTCATGCTGGGTTCAACGGCTATTTCATGGTCTTCTAAAAAGCAGTCAATAGTTACATTATCTACTACCGAAGCTGAATTTGTTGCGGCAACCTCGTGTGCATGTCAAGCCGTTTGGTTGAGAAAAATTCTTGAAGAGTTGCAATGCAAGCAAGAAGTAGCAACTGCAATTTACTGTGACAACAGTTCAGCAATCAAGCTCTCAAAAAATCCTGTTCTGCATGGACGAAGTAAACACATAGATGTGAAGTATCATTATTTGAGAGAACTTGCAGGTGATGGAGTCATTAAATTAATTTATTGCAGAAGCGAAGATCAAATTGCAGACATTTTAACGAAGCCCCTCAAATTTTCTGCATTCCAAAGCTTAAGGAGGCAGCTTGGAGTCTGTGATTCAGTTGAAGCAGCTCAAGTAGCAGGTTTTTCTGAATTCTAACTCCGATTAAACTGTATGGTATATGTGGAACATCAGTTTAAGGGAGGGATTGTTGGAAGTATTTACTATTTACGCATGTTATGTCAATTGAATAATTGCTGTCAGTAGTTTATTGTTTAGATGTCCTAGTTTTTTGGTGTTTTACCTGGTCAGTAGGAGAACTGCTAGCACGTTTTGTAGTGCCTAGTTTTATGCAAGTAGCTGTTGATGTATTGCCTATGTAAGGCTGTTCTGTTAATGAATAAAGAAGCCCGTTTTTCTCTTCCTCCATTTTAATAACACACCATTTTTAACAGAATCTGGGTCTTGTAAATCATACCTCTACCAAAATATGCTTTTGATTTAGTATTGTTTATTCTAAGGCCCACAACTTCATTCAAAAGCCCTAAAATCCTTTTAATCTCCTTCACACTCTTAAGCTTAGCTTTTAGAAAAATCACTAAGTCGTCGGCATATATCAAATGTGTGATAAATGGCTCAATATTATAAATAGGCTGGATAAGACCAGTTTTGTGCGCTTTATATATGAGAATAGAAAAATATTCCATAGCCACACAAAAAAGTAAGGAAATAGGGATCACCTTGTTTAATCCCTCAATTACTTTTTAATAAAACCTTTAGGGCTAGCTTGCATAAGAATAGAAAAAGTAGGAGTCGTAATACATGTCTTAATGATCCTAACAGGGAAATTAGGGAAACCCATCACGTGGAGCATGTGACATATAAAATTTCTATCCATCATGTCATAAGCCTTTTAAAGATAAATTTTAAGGCAAAGTTTGCCACTACCTTTATTATTAAATTACCTAATTTGCCCATGTGCTAATAAGATATTTTCACCACTGATTCTACCAGAAATGAAAATCGATTGATTTTCAGAAATTAAAAGGGGGAGATGAGGCTTAATTCTATTATAAATAATATTGGAAATAATCTTATAAATCACATTACAACACGAGATAGGTCTATAATTTGAAATTCTGCTAGGCTTGTCTACTTTAGGCACAAGAGTAATGAAAGTATGATTTATACCTTTCGCAAGCTTGCCTGTTTTGAAGACTTCTTGAATCTGATCGAAAAGTATAAATTTAAGATCTTCCTAGTGATGTTTACAAAATTTTGCAGTGAATCCATCCGGACCAGGACTTGTATCATTAGGAATTGAGAGAATAGCTTTGTGGACCTCCTCCAAATTAATACTAGTAGATAAGTGTTCTTTTCCTCTATCATTGATATAATTCATGCATTGAATTTCTGGAAAATTGTGTACATCAGGCTTATTAGAATTGAAAATATCAGTGGAATAAGTAATGGCCTCCTCTTCTATTTTCCCAGCATTTTGAATAATTTCTCCATTGCTACAAATTATTTGACACCAATTGTTTACATGCCTACGAAAGAAAATTTTAGCATGAAAAAACTTACTGCACGAATCACCTTCAGTCAGCTGACTTATCTTTGCTATTTTTCTTGCATTATAAAGCTCGACTAGATTTTTCTCCTTCTAGTTATTATAGGCCCGGTAAAGGTTATCATAAAGAGTAACATCTGTAGGATTATTATTAACCTCTTTTAGCAAATATAGATAATTCTTCTCACATAACTTAAGCACTTTCCCATCATTAACTCAATTGTAATTCCACCATTTGATAAGCTATTTTCAATATTTGAGAAAACCCTAACACCTGAAAATTTTAGATATATGAACTTCATTGTTGTGGCATTCAAATATTTCCATAGCCCTGTTAAAACAATCTTTATACCCTTCCAAATCAGTCCAAGTATTGATGAATCTAAATCGACTATTTTTATTGGCTAAACCAACTTCATTATTCAATTTAACAAACATAGGTATATGATCATTGATAGGATTAGCTACACCAAAAACAATAAGATCATGGAAAGCATCAATGACATAGAGTTTTATCAATTTTAGTAGCTAAACCTCTTTTTCTCCATGTAACGGCCCGTAAATTTTAATAGTTTTAATAATATATTTAACTGGAATTTTATGAAATTTTAAACAATTAAATTCAGAAATAAAAATTTAATATTTGGAATACGTCTATTTAAACATAGCAAATGGTAAATTTTCATCTGATGATATTGAAGTTTATTTTCTTGTGTAATTTTATTTCAATTTAAATCAGTTAATATTAGATGGTAATAAAATGTTTTCCAAACCCTAAATATTTTATACAGAAAATTTGTAAATCATCTTCTAAGTGAGACGTTATATTTCGTTTCGCCCAATTTGGACTGTTATTGCTCCGTTTATCTTATTTTCGACAAATTAGCAGCATTTCTGGTACCGAATATTGACTTTTGATCGGATGATCGTACCACTGATATTTATATACCGTTTTGATTATCTCATCTTGCTGATCTCCATGGCATAATCATTTGTCTGTTTCGGCATCCGGGGGACGGCGAAATCTTCGGAACGATTTCCGTATCAGTACCAAATTCTGGAATCTTTGGATTTTCTGTCTCTCCATTTTTATAGTGTAAATTTATTGGCCAGTAGCTTTTATTATTTGTTGAATTTCTAGTCCAGGCTTTTGTGATTCCACCTTTTCAGTTTTTCATTGGCTATTTCATTTATTATATCCGGTAGCCTCTTCATATCACTTTTCTCTATCCAATACATCTTGAGTTCGGCCTGTTCGTTTCTTCCCTGACCTGCTCTTCATTTTCATGGCCGAGACTTTGTTTCTTCCTTCTCTAAAAAAAATTATGATTTTCAAAGTCATTTCTTTAGCCTGTTGCCTGTCTTCCTTGCTCATTGCTTTCGGCCTTCCTTCCTACCTCGCAAACTCCCCTGCCACAATCTTTTCTCTCCGACCACAAACCCACGTTGTCAGCCTCCAAACCCCAGCTTCATCCGAAGCCAAGTATTGTAGATCTCACCTTGCTCGCTTTTCTTCGACAGCGCACAAACCCGGATCCGCCATCATTCTATCTTCCTTTCGCCCGCTCCTCCAAGCGTCGCCATCACATGGTCCTATGCTGTAGCCTACCCTCGAGACCAACTATTTGTATGTATGTTGTTTGATATATATATATAGGTTTGTATATATGTTACTGTATGTTGAGTAATCTTCTAAATTTTATATACTACTAAGTTTACTGTTTACTGTTTTACTTATTTACTTATTTATATATATTTTGTTTTTCAAAATAATACGCATATTGGGTTGCGTGTATATATCTATTGCTATTTCAATATCTACTTGTTGTGTATGCATATCATGAGATGAAAGTAAATATATTTGTCACTATATATTTATTCTTTTTAGTGTATAATGGCAAGTAGGTTTAACTGTCATAGGAAACAAGATTGTTGTTCATGATAAGACTATATACATTTGTTTAAATTATATAGTTTGTATATTTTCCCACAGCTGCATGTATATCTAACTTATAGTTTATATATGAAAACTTATAAGAGTATAATATATATTACTTTATTCGTTTGCTCTGTTTATAAATATATGCGTCAGTTATATTTTACTAGATATATAATATGTAGTATAGGTTGGACAGTATATATGTTTATCTTTTTCATTGGTTACAGCATGGGTTGGGTTTTATATTGTTTTATTAATATTGGTTTTAATGTATGTAGCTTATAAATTAGTCGATATATATAGTATAGGTGAGTTCTATATTGAATGCATGTATATTTTGGTAGGAGATAAGTGTGTTCAAAGATTTATGATTTTAAAGATTTTATTGTATGCATTTGGTTTCTGAATATATAATTTATTTTAGAAGTGTTAAAGTTAAAATATCGATTTGAAAATTATATATATATATATATATGCCTTATTTTATTTTAATGTATATGAGTTTGTTTATGTTTATATACTTATTTATATGGAGATAAGTATACATAAGTTTGGGTTTTATTAAATGGACTGAGATTTATTTATTGGTGTTTAGATTTAGTATTTATTTGAAAATGTATATATATTATTTTAAATTTAATATTGGTTTAAGTAAATATAAACTAAAATATATTTTGTTTCAGTCTATATCAAGCAGATTCTGATTTATTTCATCAATTTCTTATCTATCAGCTTTGCCAAATTCGTGCCAATCTAGCTTTGCTTTGGAATTCGTGCTTGGATTCGTAACTTGTCTCATTCTCATTCATCTCTAGCCTCGAAAGGTG
This sequence comes from Allium fistulosum, assembly GCA_030737815.1. NCBI lineage: Eukaryota > Viridiplantae > Streptophyta > Magnoliopsida > Asparagales > Amaryllidaceae > Allium > Allium fistulosum. The sequence continues at coordinate 860,668,082 of CM060905.1, read as the reverse complement.
AGCAATCACTCACGATTAATGTTCTTATATCTATTAAATTTGATTTCAATTGAAACGACAATTGAAATATGTTGCTGTAGTTATTTACATTGTTATATATATGTTATTATCTGTATCTGTTCACATGTGACATTTGACACCATTATCTGTTGTTTATCACTGATGATATATGCCTGTTACTGTTGTTATATTATTATCATATCTGTTATTATTCTTCAAGTTCCCTGTTAGCATAGAATTCACTATGGTTTGAAATGATACATACCCGAACGATATGTAGAATAGGACGAAATCGTTATGGGTTGAAATGATAAACCCAAGCGATTTTCAATTGAATTGAATTTGGGATTGCGGGTTGAAAAGATATATACCCGTATATATTTAAATTACGGATTGAAATGATAAATATCTATATCACTTGACCATAGGGTAGAGAATTATATACAGACATCGTTGGTCTATATATAAATATTTTGAAAATGATTTCTATGGTTTTGAAAAGAAATATATGGTTTTAATAAATATTGATTTTAGAGATTTATTAAAGTTGATTTAATAAAGTCAATCTAATCAATATAAAATATGTTTAAGTAATTATGTAAAATTTATATTTTTAAATATAGAGTTTATAATGTTTCAGGTTGAAAGATAAATTTGAAATTGATTTGGAATTTTAATTATTTAAGATTATACTTAAATAAGTTTAATTTGAAATTTATTAAATTTGAAATTTTAAGATATGTTTTATAACTTGAATTTGATTAAAGGTGACTTAAATGAATATTTCAAACTTATATAAATTTAAATGGGATATTTCGTTTATTTAAATTTGTAAATTTAAGTTGTATTTAGATGTTATTGAAATGATTAAATAAATATTCCAGAAACTAAATGTAATGAAATTAAATTGAGATATAAATGGAATTATCAAATTCAGTTTTGGAAATGTGGAATATTTAAAGCTTTGAAATATATTGAAATTTAATGGTTTATTTTGTGTTTCAAATCGGTATTTGAAATCGATATAATTTGAAATGTTTAATTGAATTGAAATTGAAATTGATGACTTGAGATTGGATTAAATTTGAATTTGAAATTTGAGTTGATTTGAATCGATTTGTGAATTTGTGGACACTATCTTTATTATATAAAGTATTTTAAATTATATTTAAAACTATTTTTATATTATAAACTATTTTAATATAACTATTTTAATATAAACTATTTTAATAAACTATTTTAATTATACTAATTATTTTAATATATATTGTTTTAACTTTTAACTATTTTATATAAATTATTTTATTTTATAAACTATTTTATTATATATACTATTATTGATATCTAAACGGTTTAGGGAAATGCTATAATTTCAAAAGTGTTATGATTTCCAAAATGCTATAATTTCAAAGTGTTATGATTTCCAAAGTAATGAATTACAAAGTATTATGATTTCCAAAGTATTATTATTTCAAACTATTTTGGTTTCGAAAGTATTGTATCTTTGAAAGTACTATGATTTTGGAAGTGAATATTTTTGAAATGGAAATGATATCGTATTGATATGTTTTTGAAATGAAAATGATATTTTGGTTTTGAAGTATAAACTACTTTGAAATTTATAACCATGGGTTATAATAACGATTGGTTGTTAAAGAGACCGGGATCAGATATGGGCATACTCTCTGTCGATACCGAAAACCACTTTAACAACTGTGTACGCGGTGGAGATTCTAGAATGAAGTAGGATGGCGGCGACGATCTTATATGAGGTATATACGTGGACTCGACTCCCGTGAGTTGGCATAAGATGGATAAAACAGGAGCAATTGACGGGTTAATGAGGTTGCTCCTCTGATCGGACACACTCCATCGTATGCCATTCTATTACTTTGTGATTGATTAGGCGCACACCCTTGATTCGGGAGTGTGGCTCGAGGTGGGCGATTTATACGGCTCTGCGTTACCACCGACCCGGAAGTGTAATTGGTATATCTACCCTGGCATTGCCTAGTTGTGCCGTGTCACCTACCCTAGCGTGCTTTACTACGAGTTTGATTTGTGTCGTACCTATGGAGTATCCTCTGGTAGCTCCAGTTTACGGGGTATTACGGTACTGTATAGACTATTGGCACACTTAAAAATGTGTTAAGGTGCAAAATGTAAAGCCTTAATGCTATTTTTAAATAGTATACTTTACTGTAGACATTATTATAATAGCGTATATTACTATATAGTAGATAGTTTAACGGATCCTTAGAGGATGGTTATCCCAAACATCCTTTAAGTTACTTGTATTTCAGTTGATATTTCACTTGAGTTGGATTTATTAATATAAGAATGTTAATCCTGACTCGAGTGTTTTGTGTTTTGCTATACGCTCGGGTCAGACTGAGTGATACAGCATTTGAGACTCACCTTTGGTGTTGGAGCTTCACTTGGAGGTCCAGCCATCTATCCAGCTTTCGGTTATTCAGTTGATTCCAGTGATGTATTCTGATCTTGTATTTGACTACTGTATTGAGACATCTATGTATTCGTGACTTCTGTTGTATCTTGTTTAACTCTGTTATATATATATATAGTAGCTTCACGAACTACTATTCTTTTGTTTCCGCTGCGTTATTGTTATATTACTCTATGTCTATGATTCTGTGATTATTTTATTTACTGTATATGCTGAGTTTTGCCAAATTTTAAATTAACAATCTGATATTTTGAGCAATTCAAATCCGACATGTATGGATGCGAATGGTTGAAAATTTCAGGATGTTACAGTTGGTATTAGAGCTCTGGTTTTAGGTAAATCTTAGCATATGTAGTAAATTTGATTACAGAATCACTTTCGTTCGAGCTTGAATTCCTTTTCTTCGATCCGGTTTCCTTTGAATTTTGGGAATGTTCCCCTCGATTCCAAAGTCCACTCTTGTCTCTCCCTATTCGTGTTTTCTTAATTCCGGAGCATCCCATAGCTCCACTGAATGATTTGTAAAAGAGTGAAGCTCTTTTACAATCTGCATTGGTTCACCAGAGATTCTGTATCTTCGGTTTACGATGTTGCTATCTTTTTCTATACTCGAATTCTATCTCTGGCGATCGAATGTCGATTTGATCCAGAATTCTACCTCGATCTTATTTTGAAGTCACGGTTGACCCGGTTAAGGTTGCCCGTGATTTATATAAGTTTATTCATCTTATCTATTTTGTTATTTAATTATCTTACCTTCGTCTCGAGCCTATCTTCCTTGTTTGAATTCTATTGGTTAGGGTCCCTCTAATTTGAATCTCTATCCCTATTTTGGAATTCCTTCTTAAATTATCGAGTGAGGGAGTGTATTTGAAATTTATATAAAGTGTTTATATTGTGTTGTTTGAGTTGTTGATGTTGATTTGGATTTTCGATCGATTCATATGATCAACGCTATCGATAGGATCTCCAAAACACTTGAACAGAACAAACTGACACAATATTATTTTAAAATTTGGTAAATGAAATTGATTTGCATGATTATATTATAAATATATAAGTAAGTTTTCTAGAATTTAATAAGGTAATTAAATTGGTTGTTTGAAATGATAATATTTGATTATCATTATTGTTCTAAATGAATTTATAAACATGGTTTGTAAATTGATTTGGAATTGAAATGAATTTAAATCAGGAATTTGAGAATTTAATTTCCTATAATTTCGAACTCTGGTTTTAAAGCTTTAAAATGCATATTATTTAAAGTACTTTCAAATAGAAATCGTTTCAAAGGATTTTAAAATGTTGAAATCAGTGCTCTTTCCTTTTGTCGCTGGAAAATAGTTTCGGTGATGGCGGCCGCATCATCGACATTCATTTTCGAGTTTCGAGGTGGAGAGACCATTCCGTAGCTTTGCTACACTTTTATTTTGGGAATTAAATTGATTTGAATTTCTAAAGTATGACTTGATTTACATATGTATATTATATATAAGTGTATGATTATAAATTTGATTTAATATATAGTGTATATATATATATATTTATCTCTAAATAGTTTGAAATGAAATTGAAAATTTAATTCTTAAAAATTTGGTTAAAAGATGATTTCAATTATAAATGAAACCAAAATTTTGAATTAATATTTAAACTTGAATAATTGAATTGGGAAAATTTTGCTTGTATAATACTCAATTGCATTCCATTATAACTTACCAAAATTATTCAGAAGTTGAATATGTAATTGAATAATATACAATATAAAATGGTTTTTATAAATAAAATTTGAGTGGTTTTAATAAATGTTTTATACTTAATTTTATAATTATAAAATGTTAACAGGGATGAATAGAATAATAAGTTGATTGAATAGTAAATGAGAGAAATTAAATAAAATTTTAATTTGAAAGAAACCTTTTTGTATCAAATATTGATAAATTTAAATTAATTAAAATTAATGGAATACCTTGAATTTAAAATCAATTATTGAATATTGATTAATTTAAATTGAAATATATATGGTTTAAATTAATTGTTTTATTTTTTCAATCTAGTTTCTTCTGGTTGTTTCTATTCTCCTACCTCCTTCCTTTTCGGGGACGAAAAGTTTTGAGTGGAGGAGAGTGTAACGACCCGTAAATTTTAATAGTTTTAATAATATATTTAACTAGAATTTTGTGAAATTTTAAACAATTAAATTCAGAAATAAAAATTTAATATTTGGAATACGTCTATTTAAACATAGCAAATGGTAAATTTTCATCTGATGATATTGAAGTTTATTTTCTTGTGTAATTTTATTTCAATTTAAATCATCTAATATTAGATGGTAATAAAATGCTTTCCAAACCTGAATATTTTATACAGAAAATTTGTAAATCATCTTCTGAGTGAGACGTCATATTTCGTTTCGCCCAATTTGGACTGTTATTGCTCCGTTTATCTTATTTTCGACAAATTAGCAGCATTTCTTGTACCGAATATTAACCTTTGATCGGATGATCGTACCACTGATATTTGTATACCGTTTTGATTATCTCGCTTGCTGATCTCCATGGCATAATCGTTTGTCTGTTTCGACATTCTGGGGATGACGAAATCTTCGGAACGATTTCCGTATCAGTACCAAATTCTGGAATCTTTTGATTTTCTGTCTCTCCATTTTTACCGTGTAAATTTATTGGTCAGTAGCTTTTATTATTTGTTGAATTTCTAGTCCAGGCTTTTTTTATTCCACCTTTTCAATTTTTCATTGGCTATTTCATTTATTATATCCGGTAGCCTCTTCATATCACTTTTCTCTATCCAATACATCTGGAGTTCGACCTGTTCGTTTCTCCCTGACCTGCTCTTCATTTTCATGGCCGAGACTTTGTTTCTTCCTTCTCTAAAAAAATAAAAATTATAATTTTCAAAGTCATTTCTTTAGCCTGTTGCCTGTCTTCCTTGCTCATTTCTTTCGACCTTCCTTCCTACCTCGCAAACTCCCCTACCACCATCTTTTCTCTCTGACCCCAAACCCATGTTGTCAGCCTCCAAATCCCAGTTTCATCCGAAGCCAAGTATTGTAGATCTCACCTTGCTCGCTTTTCTCCGACGGCGCACAAACCCGGATCCGCCATCATTCTATCTTCCTTTCACCTGCTCCTCCAAGCGTCGCCATCACATGGTCCTATGCTGCAGCCTACCCTCGAGACCAACTATTTGTATGTATATTGTTTGATATATATATATATATAGGTTAGTATATATGTTACTGTATGTTGAGTAATCTTCTAAATTTTATATACTACTAAGTTTACTATTTACTGTTTTACTTATTTACTTATTTATATTTTTTTTTGTTTTTCAAAATAATACACATATTGGGTTGCGTGTATATATCTATTGCTATTTCAATATCTACTTGTTGTGTATGCAAATCATGAGCTGAAAGTAAATATATTTGTCACTATATATTTATTCTTTTTAATGTATAAAGGCAAGTAGGTTTAACTGTCATAAGAAACAAGATTGTTGTTCATGATAAGACTATATACATTTGTTTAAATTATACAGCCTGTATATTTTCCCACAGCTGCATGTATATCTAACTTATAGTTTATATATGAAAACTTATAAGAGTATAATATATATTACTTTATTCGTTTGCTCTGTTTATAAATATATGCGTCGGTTATATTTTACTAGATATATAATATGTAGTATAGGTTGGACAGTATATATATATGTTTATCTTTTTTGTTGGTTACAGCATGGGTTGGGTTTTATATTGTTTTATTAATATTGGTTTTAATGTACGTAGCTTATAAATTAGTTGATATATATAGTATACGTTAGTTCTATATTGAATGCATGTATATTTTGGTAGGAGATAAGTGTGTTCAAAGATTTATGACTTTAAAGATTTTATTGTATGCATTTGGTTTCTGAATATATATTTTATTTTAGAAGTGTTAAAGATAAAATATTGATTTGAAAATTTTATATATATATATATATATATGTCTTATTTTATTTTAATGTATATGAGTTTGTTTATGTTTATATACTTATTTATATGGAGATAAGTATACTTAAGTTTGGGTTTTATTAAATGGACTGAGATTTATTTATTGGTGTTTAGATTTAGTATTTATTTGAAAATGTATATATATTATTTTCAATTTAATATTGGTTTAAGAAATTATAAACTAAAATATATTTCGTTTCAATATATATCAAGCAGATTCTGATTTATTTCATCAATTTCTTATCTATCAGCTTTGCCAAATTCGTGCCAATCTAGATTTGCTTTGGAATTCGTGCTTGGATTCGTAACTTGTCTTATTCTCGTTCATCTCTAGCCTCGAAAGGTGAGCAATCACTCACGATTAATGTTCTTATATCTATTAAATTTGATTTCAATTGAAACGATAATTGAAATATGCTGCTGTAGTTATTTACATTGCTATATATATGTTATTATCTATATCTATTCACATGTGACATTTGACACCATTATCTGATGTTTATCACTGATGATATATGCCTGTTACTGTTGTTATATTATTATCATATATGTTATCATTCTGCAAGTTCCTTGTTAGCATAGAATTCACTATGGGTTGAAATGATACATACCCGAACGATCTGTAGAATATGACGAAATTGTTATGGGTTGAAATGATAAACCCAAGCGATTTTCAATTGAATTGAATTTGGGATTGCGGGTTGAAAAGATATATACCCGTATATATTTAAATTACGGATTGAAATGATAAATATCTGTATCACTTGACCATAGGGTAGAGAATTATATACAGACACCGTTGGTCTATATATAAATATTTTGAAAATGATTTCTATGGTTTTGAAAAGAAATATATGGTTTTAATAAATATTTATTTTAGAGATTTAATAAAGTTGATTTAATAAAGTCGATCTAATCAATATAAAATATGTTTAAGTAATTATGTAAAATTTATATTTTTAAATATAGAGTTTATAATGTTTCAGGTTGAAAGATAAATTTGAAATTGATTTGGAATTTTAATTATTTAAGAATTATACTTAAATAAGTTTGATTTGAAATTTATTAAATTTGAAATTCTAAGATATGTTTTATAACTTGAATTTGATTAAAGGTGACTTAAATGAATATTTCAAACTTATATAAATTTAAATGGGATATTTCGTTTATTTAAATTTGTAAATTTAAGTTGTATATAGATGTTATTGAAATGATTAAATAAATATTCTAGAAACTAAATGTAATGAAATTAAATTGAGATATAAATGGAATTATCAAATTCAGTTTTGGAAATGTGGAATATTTAAAGCTTTGAAATATATTAAAATTTAATGGTTTATTTTGTGTTTCAAATCGGTATTTGAAATCGATATAATTTGAAATGTTTAATTGAATTGAAATTGAGGACTTGAGATTGGATTAAATTTGAATTTGAAATTCGAGTTGATTTGAATTGATTTGTGAATTTGTGGATACTATCTTTATTATATAAAGTATTTTAAATTATATTTAAAACTATTTTTATATTATAAACTATTTTAATATAACTATTTTAAGATAAACTATTTTAATTATACTAATTATTTTAATATATATTGTTTTAACTTATAACTATTTTATATAAATTATTTTATTTTATAAACTATTTTATTATATATGCTATTATTGATATCTAAATGGTTTAAGGGAAATGCTATAATTTCAAAAGTGTTATGATTTCCGAAATGCTATAATTTCAAAGTGTTATGATTTCCAAAATAATGAATTTCAAAGTATTATGATTTCCAAAGTATTATTATTTCAAATTGTTTTGGTTTCGAAAGTATTGTATCTTTGAAAGTACTATGATTTTGGAAGTGAAATTTTTTGAAATGGAAATGATATCGTATTGATATGTTTTTGAAACAAAAATGATATTTTGGTTTTGAAGTATAAACTACTTTGAAATTTATAACCATGGGTTATAATAACGATTGGTTGTTAAAGAGACCGGGATCGGATATGGGCATACTCTCTGTCGATACCGAAAACCACTTTAACAACTGTGTACGCGGTGGAGACTCCAGAATGAAGTAGGATGGTGGCGACGATCTTATATGAAGTATATACATGGACCCGACTCCCGTGAGTTGGCATAAGATGGCTAAAACTGGAGCAATTGATGGGTTAATGAGGTAGCTCCTCTGATCGGACACACTCCATCGTATGCCATTCTATTACTTTGTGATTGATTTGGTGTGCACCCTTGATTCGGGAGTGTGGCTCGAGGTGGGCGATTGATGCGGCTCTGCGTTACCACCGACCCGGAAGTGTAATTGGTATATCTACCCTGGCATTGCCTAGTTGTACCGTGTCACCTACCCTAGCGTGCTTTACTACGAGTTTGATTTGTGTCGTACCTATGGAGTATCCTCTAGTAGCTCCAGTTTACGGGGTATTACGGTACTGTATAGACTATTGGCACACCTAAAAATGTGTTAAGGTGGAAAATGTAAAGGCTTAACGCTATTTTTAAATAGTATACTTTACTGTAGACATTATAATAATAGCGTATATTACTACATAGTAGATAGTTTAACGGATCCTTAGAGGATGGTGTTGGAGCCAAAATTGGTCACAAACACCCAATAGTCGTTGAAAGCACCAGTTCGCAATCACAATTCACAGATAACAAATATGTAGAGAAATAAAAATGAAGAACACTCTGAAAATTGAAAAGAGCAGCAGTTAAGAACACAGATTTTATAGTGGTTCGGCGATCTTGCCTACGTCCACTCTGAAGCTTATGATTTTATTGATTCACTTGATAACTTCAATCTGTTACAGTGGATTACAATTGATGATTGCTCTGAAGTTCGAATACAACAGTGATCATAAGACGTAGAATTGAATCTGGCAGAGTCTGGGCGCTTTAGAATCCCGATCCCCTTTTCTGAATGACCCGGGGCTCTATTTATAGGTGTAGGAGGCTGATATTTCGTCTAAAATTAGGGAGACTACTTCTGGCATGTGTGGGGGCCCATGCGCCCGCGTCCAGAAAATCTGGGCCCGCTTCGGGATCGATTCGAGCTTCATTCGAATCGATCAAGAATTCATCTGATGGAGCTAAAATTTGATGTGGACATTCTTCAACATGTGCTCAAGCTTCTGTGAAAATTTCATAGCATTTGGACTTATAGATCTCAAGTTATGATCGATTCAAGATTGCATTTCCGGTGTACCAGCCTGGTTCGAATCGATCCCCTTTGAATCGATAGGGTCGAATCGATGGTTTGCGCGTGTGAATGGTGACGTGTCGCGCGCTTCTCGGGTTGATCCAGCTTTTTCTCCGAGTTTACTGGGTCGACTCCATGTTTTTCGCTGCTTCGACTTGGTGGATTCGAGGGAAAGGATTCGAGGCAAGGTGCGTTCGTATCGATCATGGCCTATAACGGTTGATCGATACGAAGCCGTCTCAACCGGATGGATTCGAAGTATAGTGGCTTCGTGGATTCGAAGCGCTCCGAATGACTTTGGTCTCATCGATTCGAAGGGCTTTAATCTGATGGATACGAGCCAATGACCCCTGATGGATACGAGCCAAAGGATACGAACAGAGGCCGATCGATTCGAACGTAGGCCTGGCTTATGGATTCGAATAGAAGCTCTGCCTATGGATTCGAACTTAGGGTCACCTCCTCCAACTTGCATCGATGATATCTTGAGCGTACGAACTCGGATTGACTTGAAACTTGGAATGTTGCTTTTCCTGACCTTGCTTGATGTGTCTTATCAATTGTAGCCCGATCCGGACTCGAGTAAAATTCATCGATATCCTTTTGGTGTCAGGGCCTTGCCAAAAGGCGGGATAACATTTGCCTCCCGAAACATGCCTTGCGATAGGAAGGTGTGTTTTGTAGTTCCATAAGCTGGATGTTCATATCCTGTTGATGACCTTTCGAGGTCGGATGCCGTTCGCGGCAAATAACGAAATGGGACCGTTCGTGGTCGGATGTCGTTCGCAGACAAATAAATAAATGGGACCGTTCGCGGTCGGATGCCGTTCGCGGCAAATAAAGAAATGGGACCGTTCGCGGTCGGGTGTCGTACGAGGCAGATTGTGACCTTTCGAGGTTGGGTGCCGCACGAGGCAGAGTGTGATTGTTCGCGATCGAATGTTATACTAGATGAAGTGTGACCGTTCGTGGTCGGGTGCCATTCGAGGCAAACGGTGACCGTTCAAGGTCGGGTGTCGTTCGAGGCAAACGGTGACCGTTTGAGGTCGGGTGCCGTTCGAGGCGAATGAGTGTACCCGGGGGGGGACTTAGTATTATCGATGTCAGGTTCACGTTCGGGTGAATTTCTGAATCAGCGATCATGGCGGTTCGTCGCCATACAAGGTGTGCTTGTGGACCGTTCGCGATCCAAAGCATACGCGAGTAACTTCTTCTACACAATTGTAAATATCAAATTAACGTTCACATGAATTCCATAACAGAGATGTCCAAACAAGCAAAGTCAAAATGTCCAAATCAACATAGAATAAAACCAAAGCAAGGATGTCAAAGTGTAAATTCTCACTACGAGACGGTCAATAATCATTCAGAGCATGCCTGTGGATCGTTCGCGATCTCATACATGTGTAAATGGTGTGATGGTGTTAGTGAGAAGTTTACGACTTGTTCATCGTTATTTAAATCAACTGATAACCAAACGGTGCCCCGACTCGGGGTTACCCCTAGTTGATATAGATGGTGGCCGCTCTGGTTCCACCGTTGGAGCTCGCCTTCTCACATACTGAAGTAGCCTACCGTTTCTGATATGCCCTTCTACCTCATCCTTCAGGTGCCTACAGTCATTTTTGCTATGACCGTTCAGCTCGTGGAATAAACAATATTTGTCTGACTTTCTCTCGTCGGTAGTCGGATCCCGTCGCATTGGTCTACGATAGGCAACTTGCTCTCGGGTGTCTTGGTAGATTCGCTCCAATCCCTCGTTCAGTTCTGAATAGGTGGTAAATCGCGGCTCCCTCCATTGCCGCTTTGACCTGTCATCATTTTCTTCAGCCTTTCGCTTCCCTTTACCAGTCTCTGCACCTTTTCCAAGTGAATTACCGCCTTTAACTGCGTAAACATCGATTTCTTCTTCTCTCTCCGTACGAGCGTCCTCTAATCGCAAAAACTTTTCGGCTTCATGATAGAACTCTCCCAAGTTCGTAGGTGGATCCTTAGTTAGTGAATTCTTGAACTCCGTGCCATCAGATATTCCAGATACAGCTGCCATCATGACCATAGATGGATCTGGTCGATCCACTAATGCTGCTGCCGCATTAAATCGTGTTAGAAAACTCCTCAAAGATTCCCCGGCCTTTTGTTTTAGAGTCGCCAAACTCATCACGTTCTTGGGTCTCGAAATATGGACCCTGAATTGTCTCATAAACCTTTCTGTCAAATCTGTCCAAGTCCCAATGGAGCCACTCACCAGTTGTCTAAACCATAGCGCTGCAATGTCCGTCAAATACAATGGAAAGCACCGGGCCATGACTTCTTGTGATGCCCCCAGCACTTCCATGTGCCTCATATACTTCGTCAGATGGACCGCTGGATCCGTCCGCCCATCATACATTTCCACCGATGGTAGCTTGAAGTCTGGTGGATTCCTGGCCTGCCTGATCATAGGAGTAATGGGACTCCTATGTACATCCTCCAGATCTCTATTGACTAGTCCGCCTCTCATGGCCCGTCTGACCATCTCTGCCAACCTGTCGTTGTCGTCAGGCTGTGATCTTTGAGTGTCACCTTCGTTCTGCCCCCCTGGCTGAGCGTTCACCCCTCCATTGCCACCAGGTTGCTCGGATGTCCCTGAATCTCTTCCCGGGATTGGATCAACATGCTCTAAGTGTGTGCCCCCCAGCTCCAGCGCTGCGCCAGATGGTCCTGCTCCGTTCTGGACTCTGGTTGCTCCTTGATTTTGAACTCCAAGTTGTCCAATCTGTTGAAGCAAATTTGGATCATTTCCTCCTGTCTCTTCATCATCGTTTCCATCTCATCCCTGGTGATGAAGATCGATGCTTGGTTTGCCCCCGAGGAAGCCTCTTGACTCCCTCCATGCTGACTTTGCTCTGGCCTTTGTCTCTTACTAGTTTGCCTTGTCATGATTCTTCCGATCTAAATCTCTTAGCCTTCTGATTCAACTTTCAAATGATTGAACTCCTGAATTAGCGTTCTCAGTGAAAGCACCAAAATGTTGGCGCCAAAATTGGTCACAAACACCCAATAGTCGTTGAAAGCACCGGTTCGCAATCACAATTCACAGATAACAAATATGTAGAGAAATAAAAATGAAGAACACTCAGAAAATTGAAAAGAGCAGTAGTTAACAACACAGATTTTATAGTGGTTCGGCGATCTTGCCTACATCCACTCTGAAGCTTATGATTTTATTGATTCACTTAATAACTTCAATCTGTTACAGTGGATTACAGTTGATGATTGCTCTGAAGTTCGAATACAACAGTGATCATAACACGTAGAATTGAATCTGGCAGAGTCTGGGCGCTTCAGAATCCCGATCCCCTTTTCTGAATGACCTGGGGCTCTATTTATAGGTGTAGGAGGCTGATATTTCACCTAAAATTAGGGAGACTACTTCTGGCACGTGTAGGGGCCCATGCGCCCGCGTCCAGAAAATCTGGGCCCGCTTCGGGATCGATTCGAGCTTCATTCGAATCGATTAAGAATTCATCTGATGGAGCTGAAATTTGGTGTGGACATTCTTCAACATGTGCTCAAGCTTCTGTGAAAATTTCATAGCATTTGGACTTATAGATCTCAAGTTATGACCGATTCAAGATTGAATTTTAGGTGTACCAGCCTGGTTCGAATCGATCCCCTTTGAATCGATAGGGTCGAATCGATGGTTTGCGCGTGTGAATGGTGGCGTGTCGCGCGCTTCTCGGGTTGATCCAGCTTTTTCTCCGAGTTTACTGGGTCGACTCCACATTTTTCGCTGCTTTGACTTGGTGGATTCGAGGGAAAGGATTCGAGGCAAGGTGCGTTCGTATCAATCGTGGCCTGTAACGGTTGATCGATACGAAGCCGTCTCAACCGGATGGATTCGAAGTATAGTGGCTTCGTGGATTCGAAGCGCTCTGAATGACTTTGGTCTCATCGATTCGAAGGGCTTTAATCTGATGGATACGAGCCAATGACCCCTGATGGATACGAGCCAAAGGATACGAATAGAGGCCGATCGATTCGAACATAGGCCTGGCTTATGGATTCGAATAGAAGCTCTGCCTATGGATTCGAACTTAGGGTCACCTCCTCCAACTTGCATCGATGATATCTTGAGCGTACGAACTCGGATTGACTTGAAACTTGGAACGTTGCTTTTCCTGACCTTGCTTGATGTGTCTTATCAATTGTAGCCCGATCCGGACTCGAGTAAAATTCATCGATATCCATGGTGAAACAGTGTATAGCGAACTTTTACGACGGACTGTCTTTAGTTTTCCAGTCAACTTTTTGGTGTCACGGCCTTGCCAAAAGGCGGGATAACAGATGGTTATCCCAAACATCCTTTAAGTTACTTGTATTTCAGTTGGTATTTCACTTGAGTTGGATTTATTGATATAAGAATGTTAATCATGACTCGAGTGTTTTGTGTTTTGCTGTACGCTCGGGTTAGATTGAGTGATACAACATTTGAGACTCACCTTTGGTGTTGGAGCTTCACTTGGAGGTCCAGCCATCTATCCAGCTTTCGGTTATTCAGTTGATTCCAGTGATGTATTATGATCTTGTATTTGACTATTGTATTGACACATCTATGTATTCGTGACTTCTGTTGTATCTTGTTTAACTCTGTTATATATATAGTAGCTTCACGAACTACTATTCTTTTGTTTCCGCTGCATTATTATTATATTACTCTGTATCTGTGATTCTATAATTATTTTATTTACTGTATATGATGAGTTTTGCCAAATTTTAAATTAACAATATGATATTTTGTGCAATTCAAATCCGACATGTATGGATGCGAATGGTTGAAAATTTCAGGATGTTACACTCCATGTGTGTTTGAAACCAGAAATTGGCAGCTCCATAAGCACAGAAGATGAAATACAATTAAGAAAACCAGAAATTTATCTAAAAGGGACAACACTGCCTCCTATTTTATATGAAGAAGATAAAATGTTATTAAACTCTCTAATAACCAACCATGGTAAGCACACTTTACTTGCTTCAGAAATTATTTTGTAACCAAAGCTTTTCCCTCTCCTGAAGAAAATTACTCGCATAAACAAACGTCAATCTACATTTCCAACCACCAAAATTATCAGAAAAGATAGAAATATGCTGGTATGAATTTTTATCTACAACAATACTCCACACATTAGTATCCCATAAGATCAAAATACGGGCTTTACACCTATAATCATCATTATCTAAGAATGCCCAATTATTACTTAGGCGTTTAGTCATCTCCATTTTACTAATATCACCTAATTTATTTCTCAAGTAAGCCAACAATAGATGGCTTATATTTTGAATATTTCCAATTGTTTATTTGGAGCATTCAAACCCCTAACATGCCATGCTATTATATTCATGTTAACAAGAAATCTTGTCAACATGCCAATGTATAGTTAAAGGATAAGGTTTATCTCTTTTGGTTTCCTTTAAATAAATGAAGGAGAGTAGGATGTGTATGTCCTCTTTGGTTACCCTTTCAAATAGGTTGTTGTAGCGAAAACTTGTCCAGATCAACTTTTCGACCCAGTCGAAATGGTTAGTTTCTTTACTTATCATCCTTTCGAGCTTCTTGAAATGATATGGATGTCCCTTCGAAAGCCTTCCTTTTGAAGCGGTTACAGAACACTAAAGGATAACTCTAAGGATTCGAGATTAAGACTTAATTTGGTGGGTTTTGACCCTGTCGAAAGCTAGGTTGTTTAGTGGTTAAGACTTGATTTAGGAATCTGGGATGGAGGATTTGACCCTGTCGAAAACTGTAGCCTTAAGTGTCATGGGTTTGGATTGGGAACAAAGGGTTTGAGTGGATTGGGATAAGGTTTCGACCTTGTCCAAAGTAGAAGTCTTATAGAAGGTGGTCTAAAGTCTGTCACTAGAGTTATTTGAATATATTATGGTTTCGATTAGGTCGGAAGAGCTTTTCAATGTGATCAACACCTAGAAAAATACAATTAGTTCTGATAATAATACTTTAAAACAACTAAGTAATCAAATGCAAATTAGGGTTTCACAGCTTTTGGAATTAGAAAGTACAATTTTAGTAGACTGAGTTCAAATCCCTTAAACCAGGCCCCTTGGGTCTTATTTATAGATGCGAGTCAGCACCTTTCGACCCTAATGCTTTCGACCTGGTCGAAAGGTGGCTGTTGTATTGTCTTTAGATTGCTTCCGCCTTTGTCGAAAGGGACGGTTGTGTCTTTCTTCTCTATGTTGCTTTGTAGGAGCTTTGGAGTCTGTCGATAAGCTTTAACCAGTGGTTTTGAAGGTGTTGCAATATTGGTGGTTTCGACTCTATTATCCACTTCTAAACTTCTGTCTGTGACCTTATGCTAACCTCCCTAGATAATAATGGCTTCGACCGGTTTGAAAGTCATAGTTTGGCTTTCGAAAGGGTTGCTTTGGCCAATGCATGTTTTTGAGTGGTTTGAGTGAAGACGAAACCTTTGGTTTCGAAAGGTTTGGCGCATATATGTAAGGTTGTCATTCCTTCTCTTCGAAAGGTGTAGTTTTGACTCATTCGAAAGGTCTTCATGCATGTGGAATCATCTGCTTTGAAAGGTGGTCACTAAAGCAGAAAGGTACTTTCGACCCCTTCGAAAAGTTGAGAATCTTCTAGACCTTAACTGTAGCATCCTTTCGACCTCTTCGAAAGGCTCTAAAGCTTTTGGACTTTTGTTGTAGCATCCCTTTGATTCCTTCGAAAGGTCTAGCTGGAGCCTTCTCTGCTTGTTCTTCTCTGTCTTCTGCTCAAATTGGTTTCGACTTGATCGAAAGGAATTTTAGTAGTAACATTTGCCCCCTCTTAGAAGGGATGCTCTTGACGTTCCAAGTCAATCATGTCGAAACCCAAAATCTTCCCGCCTTTGGGTATTCCCGCGTGAATCTGGACCGTTTATTTGAATCTGATCGAACGGCTTACCGTCCTTTCTGACTTTACATATAAATTACATCTTCCTCTTCATTTTTCATTCACCTGCAATCAAATTTTCTTCAAGCAAAAAATCACAGTTCTTAAATCCTCAAATAATTTTTATCTAAAATAATTAATGTTTCAGATCTTAAGTAAGTTGGTACTTATCTCGTTTTTGGAATTTCATTTCTTCTTTCTTCTTTTTTATTATTATTTCATAGCGGATCTAAATTTCAAATTTTATATAATTGGGATTTCATTTTTTGATTTTGATTTTCCTGAAACTACTTAAGTTTTAAGGTTTTATCCACCTAAAAGCATTCTACGATTCAATTTCATGAATCTATCAGACTTATTTCTCATCAATTTTTGTTTTGAACTCAATTTCAGATTTCATGATATTGTTACTTTTTTTTAGAAAATTGGAATTCTTATCTTAAAGATTTCGAAATTTAAATTGTTAATTCATGTTTAAATCTGTTGGTTTAATGGTTTTTAAGAGTTTCTGGGTTGGAATCAGGTTTGGGAAGAAAGGATTTCCTGTTTCTTCCCTCGGAGGCTTTGAATTGTACGAATTAAAAATTGGCGTCATAAATTTACCTTTCTACCCCTTCGAAAGGGATTAAGGCGACAACTTTTATTTTGCTTTCTTAGCATCTTTCGATGGGGTTGAAAGGTAATGTAGCGCTAATTTGCTTGACCTCGTCGAAAGGTTATTCAATTCATACGAAATCGACCTCTTCGAAAGTAATCTTATGCTTTCAGGTCTAATACCTTTCAAAAATGTTGATCATTGCATCGTAACCCACATATTCGAAAGTGTAGATTTTGTTTCATGGGTTTCGTAATCAGTCATATAACTTGTTTAAATTTGTTTGTTTAAGTTTGAGATTGATATATTTTATACACCGTGCAAAATTCATGAATCAAGCCAAACATTTCAACTTAGTCGAAACCTTCTGTACTGATTGAAATTTTGTTTTTAGCATGCTTTCGAAACCATGATGTCTTTTCAACCCTATCGAAACCTTCTGTAACTGATGAGTCGAAGAATTTCTCCAATATTGTCAAAATTTTCTAAGTTCTTTTATTTTTATCAATATGATTTTAATTTAGGACCTTTCGACTCAATGGGTATATAAGGTTTTGACGGCATCCATATTCCCTTAGAAAAACTTAAATCATGGGTTTCGACGGTGTCGAAGGGTTTTGTTATCTTATTTATTGAATATTAGTAGTGTATATTTTGTGCAAACTCTTAAGTTGGTTTTAACTATTTCTTTATAAAAACATAGTTCCTATTGATCTTTCGGCCTTATTGAAAAGTGCCAGTTGGACACATGCTTCAGCCCTCCCTTTCGACCTAGTCGAAAGCTCGGTAGATTTTTATGTCTAGGTTTTCGACATTGTCGAAAGGTGTTTGTAAAGTATTAAGTTTTTCTTCTGTTTGACTCTATCAAAAGCTCAACATATCTCATTTTCAAGTTCAACATTCTTTCAAGAACTTGAAGCTTTACTATTTGATGTTTAAATTGATGTAGTAGGTTTTTTCTAATCCTTGAAAGAATGTTAACTTCATAATAAACTGTAAATTCTAACTGAAACATTTTCACTTGGTAGAACCATGAGTTTTCCAAAGAAAGTCAAAGCCACTTTAAAGCATTCTTTGAAATCTACACAGGATGAAGTGGATGCCATTCTCAATGACTATGGAATCTTCGGAGTGGAAGCCATTCCACCTGTAGAAACTGACACCATCAGCAGCCCTCCTGAAGGGTTCTTCGCATACACCGCAATACACTTATGGCATGGAGGGTTTCTTCCATTCCCGGACTTCTTATCTAGGTTTCTATCTTATCTCGAAATCGCTCCAATCCAGCTGTCTTCGAATGTATACACTATCTCCTATCTTTGGAGTTAATGGCTCTAGAATCCAAGATCCCTTCTCTGAATGCTGAAGTATTAAACCACCTCGTTTGATTAGTCAAGCTCAGCAATCTTAACCACCAAATCTTCAGGGCAAACCCTTCGAAGAAACTGATATCAGAGGGAGTCAACAAGTTTAGAGACTGGGAAAATCAGTTCTTCGTCGGATGCTTCCCAAATATCAGTGTGACTTTCTCTACTCCTCGTAAGCTCGAATTTCATTATTTTCTTTCCATCCAGTTACTTTTCTTTTCTGATCCTTGCCTTATGTCAGATGCTCCTACTAAAGAACTGAATGAGGCGGATAAGAGAATGGTGGAGTCTTTAGTTGTAGCTTCTGGTAGGATCGGAAGTCAGCTGAAGCTGTTGAACCCTTCGAATTTGAGGAAGCACTCTCTCCTCCCTTCTAGTTAGAGGATTCTAGGGCAACATCCTCTAATCTAGCACACGTCAAAAAGCAAGTATTTCCTTTCCCTGGGAGATCCAGCAAATTTCTCTCCTATGTCATCTATTTGCTCCAACCATACCGGTAAGTTATAGACATGGCATTTGTTTTCTATTTCTGTGTTACTTTCCAAATTATTCTGCTAACTTATAATATGTTTGAACTCTCTTCAGCTGCTCTTCAGCTTGAAAAACCTGCTAGAAGTCCGGCTCCTCCACCTGAGTTTCACGTGCGCCATCCTTTGCTCAATCTCTTGCTACAACTAAGATGGTTGTTAAGAGAAAGTTGGAGAAATCAAATGTGGTGGAGCCAACCGTAAAAGTAGCTAAAGTAGTCGAAGTTCCCGAATCTGAGGAGGAGGAGTCTTTAACTCCTGATAAAGCTTCGGAGAGTCCAATTTTTGAAGCTCCTCATGACCAATGCAAGAAGACTCTTTCTGCAATCGATCCTCTCTCTCGCATCACTATTTCAAGCTCTCCAGGTGCACTTGAGCAGATGCGAATAGCTTTGGATATGACCCCTTCACAAAAATACATTCCACCTAGGCCATCATCCTCTTTACCTTCCACTAATTTTGAAGAGATAGTCCAGTTTATCATAAACTCCGCATCCTTCGCTTCTATCCACATGCCTCCCTCCGTTCCTGACTAGGCGAGTCAATAATGTTCTCTGATAGAAAAAAAAATCTTGGTTAGTTTCTCTTCACTTGACTTTATCATTGCTATTCTTCTTTATGTCTCTGTTTTACGTTGTGTTTTCTCTTTCAGATCTCCAAGAGATGGTTATCTCTATAGGAGCATGCATCTCAATCTTCTGCTGAATCCTCTAAACTTCAGGAGGAAATCTCTGCTTTAAAGAATCAAGTCTCTTCCTTGTCTGTAGAAAAAGATGAGGCCATCCGAACTGGAGCGATTGAGAGCATCTCTCGCTCAGTCGGAATCACCTATATTAGAGGAAAGGAAAGCCCGACAACTCCTCATTGAAGAAAACTTGGCAATGCAAACGACCCTAAAAGAATCCGACGAGTAGAAGGTTCGAATGGCGGTAAAGAATGCCTCTTTGAAGGAAAAGTCAAAGGAAAACAAGGCTTCTTTGAAACCGGCAGTCGATACTATTTCAGATGCAAAACGCCGAGTGTCATAGTTTCTCGATACTACACTCGATGAAATCATGATGAATTCTTTCGAAGAAGCTCTGATGCTCACTTACGGTGACAACATCCACAAGTGACTAAGCTAAGCTTTCCTTCACTCGACTCCGCCCTCGTTGATAGAGTTATGGGCAAGATTAATCAAATGAAGCAGGGAATTAAGGCTGCTGAAAAGGAGGAGATTGATGCCTCCAAGATTCTTTCTTTTGAATTCCCCTACTTCAAAGCCGAATCTAACTCAGAAGATGAAGGCGACAAAGATGATGCTACTGAAGAAGAAGGGGACAACGATAACAATGACAACGACAATGATAATGATGACGATGATAACATCCACGGTGGTCCAGTTTCAGGTGGTGACGGGGATGGGCATATTGAAGCTTCTGAGAAAGATGAGGATGATAATACAAGGTCTACCGAAAAATATTTGTCTCCCCACAATGCGATTCCGCTTAAGTCTCCCGCCCCTTTTGGCACACAAGAAGAATCTAGTCCTATTGATGTTGAAGCGCCAAAAGAAAGGGAGCAGGCTTCTCAAGCACCGATCCCAGTATCTCAAGTATGGGTTTCTCTATTTAAACATCTTTTGCTTCGAAAATAATTATAGTGTAAATTGTCTATTTTAGATGAGGAAGAAAATTGTTCACCCCTATAAGACTAAGCTTGAAAGAAAACAAGCAGAGATAAATAGGTTATATAGGGAGTTAGATAAGTAGTTGAGGGAGCACAATATACTTTGTAACAAATATCACAGACTTAATAGAAGCGCAGCAGTGTTAGCTTCCTTTAAGCATCAAGAAATTTCCCTATGGCTGAGGAGAGCGCGCCTCCGTTATGATGGTCTTCTTAAAGAAAATCATGAATTAATCACCCTCTTTTGGATGTTGATCGAGGAAAAATATATTTTAGTTAATTTCTTATACATGTCCTATTGTAGACACTCAATCGTTGATTTCTCTTATTTAGGTGATTTTAGCGGGCATTTACTTAGGCATTTGCATAAAAGGTACTTGGATGAATTTGGATCTAACCCGCATGCCGGAGCATGTTGGAACCTGCCTCGAGTCAGATCAATTCCCCAAGACCTTCCTCTTGAAAAACTCAAGTTTTATAAGGATAAATTTATTCCAGAATTCTTTACAAAATCTATTTTGTATGAACCAGATGAATAATTGTAATTGTGTAATAATAATGATTTATGAATATTCATTTTAATTTTTCCTCTATATTTAGCTGTATTTTGTTGCCTTATTACAAAGTAAAAGTCCCTCTAGCAACTTTGTTTCTAGGGATTATCTAAGTCAATATGTTAGACTAAGAGGAGATTACACTGAGAAGGCATCGATTCTAAAATCTTCAAAATTAGTGAAATATCGTTTTCTTAGAGATTTACAGAAACTTTACATGAAACACCCTCTCCTTCACTTTGATTTCGTTGGTGATGAGAAATAAAAGCTTCTTAAGGAGATCCGAACATATCATACGAAACTAATTTGTGGTCGCGAGTCCTCCAGCTGGGGAGTGGGACTATAGTAAATATCCCCAGTGATTACTCCAAAGGGACTAAACATTACTTTTGACTCAACAATTATTCTTTCTGCCAATTCATTAAATAAGTTAGAGATGTTGTTTCTCATCTTTAGATATAAAACAAATGTTTATTGTATCTTTTAATCTCATTATCATTTGAATTATACTTTTTATCGTAATAATA
This sequence comes from Allium fistulosum, assembly GCA_030737815.1. Classification (NCBI taxonomy): domain Eukaryota; kingdom Viridiplantae; phylum Streptophyta; class Magnoliopsida; order Asparagales; family Amaryllidaceae; genus Allium; species Allium fistulosum. Next base: position 860,646,219 of record CM060905.1, on the reverse strand, counting down.
AATAAATTTATCATTTTGGTTTTGACTTCCTTCTATTTCTTTTTATTTAAATAGGAGTTACAGTTATCCTCACCTCCTCTCTCACTTGATTCAGTGTCATGCTTTATTAGTCTTAGAGATAAGCTATTAACGGAACTCGAAAAGAGTAAACTCCTCAAAGATTCCTTACTTGCTCGCTTTCACGACAATACCGAAGCTGTAAAATGGTATAAAAGATTCTTACTTTAGAAAACGCTTGTCAAAAATCTTAAGGATCAAATTGCCAGTTTAGAAGCCGATGTTAAAAGTAAAAATGAAACGATCTCTGCTTTGAAGCGTCAAGTTAAATCGAACCCTACAACTGACTTTGATCACAAAATGTCAGAACTCCTTCAACATATAAGTGATTTGGAGATGAAATTGAAGGATAGCCAAGCTCAATGTGAATCGTTGGAATATATTATGGGAGATAACATTACAAGTATCGATTTACCAGCTCCCCATGTGGCTCCTTCTATTACCAGACCTATAAGGTCTACTTCCCTCGCTGCTCAGAAATTCCCCACAATGACTAACCTTCTTCTGGCTTAGACGAGAAGGTAGTGGGCGAATGGTGTAGGAAAGTTAAACTTGAAGTGGCAAAGTATTTCGACAAATAGAAAAATGCTGAATATTCGCAGAGCATAAATGAGTATGCTGCCAGAATTCAGGAACTTGAACGTGACAACTACTTCCTTCAGAAGCGCATCACCGAATTGGAAAGGGAAAATAAAACCCTTAGAGGTGCAAATAGAGCTTTTAATCATGCTCTAAAGACTAACATCGATGCAATCGATAATGCAGATAGGATAAGGAAGAAAGGGAAGAAACTCAAAGAGGTCCTCTGCATCGCAATTCGTCACATTGTAGATCCTTAAGGCTTAAATTGCTGAGATCTTGAACAAGGCTACTCAGGATTTATGATAGATTTATATTCATGAAATGCATATACTTGATCTATATACTGTAAATAATTTCATAAGTTATATAAATCATGTAAATTTTGTAAATATCACCTAATTTTTGGTCCTTTCCTGTAATGTTATTTCTGAAGCATACATTTGATAGCTTATACCATAACTTCTGTGTTTGCTGAATCTTTCATTCTTCTTTGTTGTTTTGATTTCCTTTAAAAGTCTGAAGCAAACAACATTTCTTATTATTAGCTTGAAATTTGCGTATAAGTCTATGCATATCATTTATGAAGATTAACAAATTATCGTGCTAATCATATGAAATGTGGTTTATATTTAGTCAAAATGTCTAAATCCCATCTTGGGTCATGATGAGAAATTTTAATCATATTGCTGGAATATCCAAAGTTTTTCGGTGGAAAATCCTATCCCGAAGCAGGGGTATAAATATTAGAGAGTCATCCTGTGGAGATAGTTAATAAAGAGCTAAATATGAAAATGTCCAAAAATTATTATCTAAATATTTGTAGTAGAAATCAAATGACCCATACTCGGGTATTAATGAAAATTTAAAGCTTAGAAGTCTGAAACCCAGATTCAAGTATTCATGATCTTCTTAATAAAAGTCTTTGACCTAGATTCGGGCATTAGTAGTGGATAATCAAAATTTCATAATAGAAATTCTCAAGCCCAAATTAAGGCATTAGTGGTGTATAATCAGAAATCCACAATAGAAATCTCAATCCCAGAATAAGTAATATTTTCGGAACCAAGTTCGGGTATGATAAAGGCAGTAAGTGATTGATAAAGACCCGAGACCCAGATTCGTGTATTAGTAATTGAAGTTTAGAAATGAAAGTCCGAAAACTTAGAGTCGGGTATTAATGAGTGGAGTTCTATTCTGCTCCTTTGATTCTGTCTTCTTCGACATGTATGAACCCGTTAGGTCTTATAGGCAATTGTAATTTTATCGGTTTCCCCTTGAGCTTGGATGTCTTAGTCCATAATTTGATATGCCGCTTCTTGGGCCTAAACATCTTAGTCCTTTAAAGATATGCAGTTTCTCAGGCTTGGACATCTTAGTCCTTTGGAGATATGTCATTTATTCGGCTTGGACATCTTAGTCCATTGTTTGATGAGCCCCTTCTTGGGCTTGGACGTCTTAGTCCATTGTTGTCTGGTGCTCTTGGTTAGCTCATTCTTGAAGGCTGGAACCAAGAACCTACCTAACTTCCCTCTAGGAGGCGCCTTGACCTGACCAGAGGCGCTGCCAAGGGCTTGTCCGGTGCTTTAACCTGGCCATAGCGTGACATGGATAAAGGTTTACTCCGACCTCCCTCCAGGAGGCGCCCTGCCCTGGCCATAGCATGGCACGGATAGGGGCTTGTTCTGTGCTTTATCCTGGCAATAACATGATGCAGATAACGGCTTACTCTATCCTCCCTCTAGGAGGTGTCTTGGCCCGACCAGAGGCATAACTAAGGGCTTGTCTAGTGCTTTATCCTGGCCATAGCGTGGTGCGGATAAAGCTTACTCCGACCTCCCTCCAGGATGCGATCTACCCTGGCCAACTCGGCGTGGACATGGGCTTTCTACCATCTTAGGTAGTGTCCAAATAATAGGAGCATTTCACTCCTAACCATGTAGATTCTCTTTAGAAAAATAACTCTTTATTGATCTCATTCGGTATTTCTTTACAAATTCGTTAATCTTTCCTTGACGGGCGAAGTTGATTATCATCCCTTCTAGGGCCCTACAATGATTAGTCTTATGTCCATTCATCATGTGATAATGGCGGTAGGATCCCCCTAAATTCCTTTCATGTTTTGTCTTCTTTTTCTGCGATGACCAATAATTGAGCTCATCCTTGGTTAACAAGTAGATATTCTATATGGATGTTGTTAAGTTGCATTCTTTAGGAAGTCTAGACTTGAAACTTGTTTCTTGAGGATGGCTTTTAGATTTCTTGTTTCTTGGCCTTGTAGTTTCACATTCTTTGATTTCTTTTCTTTTTGACTCCCTTTGAAGTTCTCGTGTCGAAAGTGTTTCTATTGCAGTTTTTTGCCATTTATGTGCAAAGGCATTATTGTCAGCCATTATCTCTTCTTCAAAGATTGTGCCTTTGGAATACTATTGAATAGTTTTCCTCATTTGGTTGAACAAATTGTCGCTTCCATTTTTCCTTTTTCCTAAGGAAAAAATAAGGGTGGGGCCAATATGAAAGGGGTTCAAACTCCATTTCTCTGGATCATATGATTCCACTTTTTTCTTGTTCATAATTCTTAGAGCTTCTAATCTTAGCCTTTGCTCTTCATATTGGTTGGAATCCTTGTTGGTTCTTGGGGAGAATCCTATCAAATGTGGTTCGAAAGATCCTTGCTTAGATCTTTTGATTCCACTAGCCATGATAATATTAGACTAAAGTAGATAAGCTTGAAATTGAGTTGAGTTAGAGACAAGCGGTGTTGGGTGTTCAACCAAGTTGGAGGTTCGAGCTCTCCTTCTAGCGCCAAAATGTTAACAAGAAATCTTGTCAACACCCCAATGTATAGTTAAAGGATAAGGTTTATCTCTTTTGGTTTCCTTTAGATAAATGGAGGAGAGTAGGATGTGTATATCCTCTTTGGTTACCCTTTCGAATAGGTTGCTATAGCGAAAACTTGTCCAGATCAACCTTTCAATCTAGTCAAAATGATTAGTTTCTTTACTTCATCCTTTCGAGCTTACTGAAATGATATGGATATCCCTTTGAAAGCCTTTCTTTCGAAGTGGTTACAGAACACTGAAGGATAACTCTAAGGATTTGAGATTAAGACTTGATTTAGTGGGTTTCGACCCTGTCGAAAGCTAGGTTGTTTAGTGGTTAAGACTTGATTTAGGAATCTGGGATGTAGGTTTCGACCCTGTCGAAAACTATAACCTTAAGTGTCTTGGGTTTGGATTGGGAACCAAGGGTTTGAGTGGATTGGGATAAATTTTCGACCTTGTCGAAAGTAGAAGTCTTATAGCATGTGGCATAAAGTCTATCACTACAGTTATTTGAATATATTATGTTTTCGATCAGGTCGGAAGAGCTTTTCGATATGGTCAACACCTGGAAAAACACAATTAGTTCTGATAATAATACTTTAAAACAACTAAGTAATCAAAATGCAAAGATCTTCCCCTTTTTCGGCATAAAGAAGCCTTTATTACTTAATTTCCCCAAATCAATTTACAAATCAGGGTTTCACAGCTTTTAGAATTAAGAAAGTACAAGTTTAGTATGACTGAGTTTAGATCCCTTAAACCAAACCACTTGGGTCTTATTTATAGATGCGGGTCAGCACCTTTCGACCCTACTGCTTTCGACCTGGTCGAAAGGTCGCTGCTGTATTGTCTTTAGATTGCTTCCGCCTTTGTCGAAAGGGATGGTTGCATCTTTTTACTCTATGTTGCTTTGTAGGAGCTTTGGACTCTGTCGATATTAACCAGTGGTTTTGAAGGTGTTGCAATACTGGTGGTTTCGACTCTGTTAGTCGCTTCTAATCATCTATCCGTGACCAGATGTGGAACCTCCATGGATAATAATGGCTTCGACCGGTTCGAAAGGCTTGGTTTGGCTTTCAAAAGGGCTTCTCTGGCCAATGCATGTTTCTGAATGGCTTGAGTGAAGGCGAAATGTTTGGTTTCAAAAGGTTTGGCGCATATATGAAGGGTTGTCATTCCCTGTCTTCGAAAGGTGTAGCTTTGACTCATTCGAAAGGTCTTCATGCATGTGGAATCATCTACTTCGAATGGTGGTCACTGAAGCGGAAGGGTGCTTTTGACCTCTTCGACCCTTTCGAAAGGTTGAGTGTCTTCTAGACCTTGACTATAGCATCCTTTCGACCTCTTCGAAAGGCTCTAAAGCTTTTGGACTTTTATTGTAGCATCCCTTCGACTCCTTTGAAAGGCCTAGCTGGAGCCTTTTCCGCTTGTTCTTCTTTGCCTTTTGCTCAAATTAGTTTCAACTAGATCGAAAGGAATTTTAATAGTAACAATTCATTTAATTTTACTTTGGCTCCTTGTCGAAACATCAGGAGGAGCAAAAGTAGTATTTTCTGACTTATTTTTTTCCTATGCTGCCTGTTAAAATTGTCTATATCCCCAAAGAATGATTGAATTTTTTCAACGTGATTAGGGACGTCTTCTACTATTTCAGTTCGAACCGGAGCTGTTACATTTAATTAAAGATTTTCAATAAGATTATCCTCCGAGTCTGTGACAACCTCATCAATTCCTTCAATAAATTCTTGCTGATCTCCATTATTTACCTTAACTATAGAGCCATCGAAAGTTTCATTTTGATTATGATCATCCTGTCTATAAGCAAACATTTCATTATTAGCAGCACCAATATCAAATTTTTTATCAACTACAGGAGCATCACTCTCAAACCTGGTTCATACCACAATAGCTTCATTAATTTGATCATTAGGATTTACCGCTGATGTATTAGCCGACTCCAAAATATATTTAAAATTAATATTAATTTTATTGGCTTGTAATAATGGGTTATCAGAACCCACTTCCACATGTATTGAATTATTCGCTTGAGAAACTGACTGAACTGATTAAGTAAACTCATCCATTTCATTAAATACACCTATTTGAGACACACTATTATTAAAACCAGGCACTTCATTATTCACTACATTGGATAAATTATTGTCACTTATGATATTATCATTTTCCTTAGAAAATCTTGAGTCGTTATTAGAATTCCCCACTGCAGCATTATCAATGTTGTTAACATTTATATTATCCTCATTATTTGTATGCTTATATTCATTGTTCTAGACTTTACTACTAGTTTCCTTAGGAACCCATGCTTCTTTTGGTTTTGATTTACATTGAGTGGTTGAATGCCCAAACACTTCACAAAAAGAGCAACTCAATGGCCTATAAAGATATTCAACATTAACTATCAACTCTTCCCTATATGAGTGACAACCTCAACTTGATTTGGAAAATCTAGACTAGCTTCCATTTCAATAAAAAAAATTCGCAAACGCCACTGTAGATTCATCGGCTGTGATTTTATCCATCTTTATTGGCAGCTTATTTTATCCATCTTTATTGGTCTACCCAGTACACTGGCTATAGCACTCATAGCTTCCTTATCCCACATTTCAAGTTCTAAATTTTTGTGTTTCACCCAAAGAGGCAATGTAGATAATAAATCCTTCCTACATCTTATGCCCAAATGCCACTTTTTCAGAATAATAATCTTGTTATCGAAAAGATAAGGTCCACCTTTTAAAACATTATCACAATCTGTAACATCAAAAAATCTAATAATGAAAAAACCGTTCTCTTTAGATAGTGATTAAAATTTTCCTTTTAGTTTCCAGTTTCTTTCAATGTAATTTTTAAGGTAAAGGTGATACGGTTTGGCACCATAAACATAAAAAATAATTTAATTTCCCCACTTTCCTTCAGCTCTCTTTGCTAACCCTTCAGATAGGCATGCTTTTCTTTTATTTTTGATTACCAATGGAGTAATAAAATTCAAATACAGAAACTCATCCACTTGATGCCCAATTCCACCACTAGCAACATAAATCCATGACCTAGTGTTACCATTTTGAACTTCTTGTTGTATCGTCTTCCAATTATTCTCATAATAAGATCCACTCAATTGACTCACGCGATGGACCCTTTGATCTTCCTATTTAGTTCTGGCATTCGCCCTCCCCCCCCGTCAAACCGTAATTTCTAGGTTGACGAACTACATAATTTGTAGTTTTTCGGATTTTCGAAGACATCCCATCAAACTCCAGGCCATTTTATCGTGACCGCCACCACCTTGTAGATTGATATCACTTCCACTCGAAAGCCTAGATCTCTCCTTCGCAAATGACGAATGATTATGCTTTCCTATGAATAAGGTTGCGGGCTCTATTCCTAGCCGCCAACATGGAGGCCGGCCTTTATCATGCTCTTCCTCCAAATTTTGTATTCTTTCAACTGCCAGTTAATAATCGATATATTTTGATTATATGAAAATAAATTAAGTAATTATTATGTAAACATATCGTAACACTCCACCTTTATATCCATGCTACCAAATAGTACTACTAGTTAATACCGTCTAATAATATGGAGAATAAGGCGACGTTGAGCTGTCACACATGAATATTCCCTTCGGCTAGTACTGGTAAGTATTCAAAAATCAAATAAAAAACTCATCTACACATACTAAATATCGACACAAAGCAATAAACACGTGTGTTTGCAGGTTAGAACAATACACAATATAAAATAAATAATAAAAAACAGAGTCATCAACGCATCGATAACATATGATATAAAGTATACACAAGTCAAGTGGGTCTACAGAAATAGTTAAATGCTCACTACCATCAAAAAAGTATAGTGTATAAATCCAATACATACATCTCAACATCATCAATATACATAAGGCTACATAAATAGATAATGCTACACTAGTCAACTAATAAACTAGCCTCCGCCTACGCCCAACAATAACATTATGATCTCTTCATCCCTAAACATGTAATGTCTCAGACTGACTTGAGTATTATATAAATAATGCACAGGTTAGACTATATATAGAATGTAGGTGTCAAAAGATATCAACAACTATATATCCTAATATTGGCGGCATACAACTCAATATATGTATGACACATACCACATACCATGTACATCTCATCACTCAATTATTAAATAATTGAATATTACATCATGAAGTATAATATCAGAATAGGTGAAATATCAAACACATCCAACAATCATCAATACACAAAACCATCAAGTGCCATATAGGAAAGCACACAGCTATGCTCAAGGTTATCTCTCAGATAATCATAAAGTAGACATATCCAGGGTCTGTCTTACTCAACATATATAAAAACACATAACAATCACCCAAATTGAACGTATACAAAATATGAATATAGCACACCCTTGGTAGCCAGGTGTAACACCCCGTGATTTTTAACAATTGAATATTTAAATGATTAATTTAAATATTTAATTGTTAAGTAATGGAACACCTCTTATACTTAATTTTTACAAATGAGCAAATTAGGACTCGATACAACTGCGGTTGGGTTTTCTTTTTCAACTCTAGTAAAACAAGTATAAACTTGATTATTTTTAGAGACGGTGAGAATTTGGAGTGAATAGTGATTTTTGAGTGGAGTGAAATGAATTGGGCTAAGCCCGTTACTTAGCCTATAAGTGGATAACTCTTCCTAATCTTCATTCCACTTTCATTTCATGTTTCGTTTCTACCTCTTCTCTAATCACTTTCCCTAATTACTCCTTAATCCTCTAACCATAAATCTCTTAATCCAAGCCCAAACAAATTCCTTAAAATAAACTAAAAATAACCATAATTCCTCTTTATTCATCCTCCACAAAACCCGCGAAAGAATTAGCTTGATTCGGGATGCAGATGTTGATTTCAAAATTTAAAGAAAGAATAGTGATGGTTTCGGTGATTAGAGCTTGGCTTTGGTTTAATAAGGTGAGTGGGATGATTCTCCTATTTAATTTAAGTGTTTTACTTCATTAATTTGTTTATGAATGACTATGAAGTAATATAGAATGGTTTGAAGATTTCTATGGTATGGCTTAGGCTTATGTACATGTAGTAATCATGACTATATTTGCTAATTAATTGTTTGAACCCTTAATCACCGTGTTTGGAAAAGTTAGTAATCTTAAAAGTTGATTTTGGGTTAATTGAAAGATTATAGGTGTTGTTGTGATAAATTAAAGACTAATCACATGATATATTTAAGTGGACGCTATTAGTTAGTAAGAATAAAACTAAGTTAAGAGGTTTTATAAAATGTTAGTAAGCAAATTGAGAGTGTTTTAGGCTCTAAACTTATGTTTGAAGCGATTAGAGGCCCAATGAACCTTAATTATTATTTATAAACCGAGTTTATGATTTTATAAATGAAGTGTATATATTATAAAATAGATATGAGATTTTATAAAAGAGAACAATGAACACTTGATTTTAAATTAAGTGATTAAGTATTTTATAGGCTATTAAGGTATTTATAAGTTAGTATGATATTCTGTAAAATGCTATGAGATTTCCAAAAATGGTTTGACGTGATATTTACTTTTATTGAAAAGATTAGTAAGTAAAAGCAATATTTGATCCAGTAATGGTTGATTGGCTTACTTAAATGTATGAGTGCGTGTATGTGCACAAGCGGGTATACGTATATGTGCATTTGGAGCTAAGCGATTATTAAAACCACTATTGTGTTGTACTTATAATTGTTGTGTTTTTGGTTGATTTTATACATTTGCAATGGTTCGATTATATAGAAATATATTTGAGTACAAGTCCGTTGCGGGCATCTCATGTAGCGACTATCGGGTGCGCTAAGTTGCGTGGGAGAGTATCAGGTCAAGTAATCTCCCCAATGAAGCTCGAAATGTAATTTGTGTTAAGATGTGTGTTTGTGCATATGTGTGTGCAAAAGGCGTGCATAAATGAGTGTATCAACACACATATAAGCTGGGCACAAGGCAAGGAGGTCGGGTATGTCAGTTTGGCATGTCAGAGGAAGCCAGGTCACTATTAGTGCCTATTGAACTCTACTCATGCAAAGAGTGGATTTTGGTATTGAAATCGGTTTCCATATACTTAAGAAGCCACTTTTAGAACATAGATAAATGAACCCTGGTAGATGTACGATGGGATGGAGGCAGGCTCTAGTAGCTAGGCGACTCATCGAGCGAAGCGTCAAAGGAAATGGCATGCGAATTGGCGATCGTTTGGCGGGATTTGCCCCTGCCCAGGCTCACTGTCTAGAACCTGTCAGTTCATTCGAGTGAATAAGTCCATTCAGTCAACTGGTCGAGAGGAAACAGGTCATCTCTGCCCTGGTTTAGTCGACTGAATGGAACTCCAGTCGACTGACCTGCTATGTATTGTGCAAACTTCAAAACACGATAACTTTCGCATATGAAGTCAGATCGAGGTGAGGTTTGGACCAAATTTTAGCATTATTTAAAGCTACAACATGTGAAATTTTGGTAGGTTCCGCAAATTTTAAGGTAGGCTGGGAGGGTATATTGGAGTAGTATATGACATTGAAGTTATGCGTTCCATTTGGAATGCAATTTGGGTTAGTATGAGGCTTTGATAGAGTTGTTCGGTGGGTTTTTAGGCCATGACGACTAGAGCCATGCATGGCGATTCCATTTTTTATATACAGAGTGAGTCCATACTCTAAGATTTTGACCATAGAGTAATATGCAATTTATTTGGTGTTCACTTGTTGTGACACACTAAGGGTAAAGACTTATGTGACCTATCCTAAGGTATAGACTTATGTGACCTACCTAGGTATCAACCTTGTTGTGGTGTACCTAGAGTGTTGTTGATGGTTATGACACACTTGACATGGTCTTTTCAAATCATGAATAGCTCTATCTTATTGTTATTTCTAGGACATTTTTGGGACCTACGTTTGTAATCTTACGAACATTTGGTTTTAGTAGTAGTGACCATATGCATTGTGGCGTACCTATTTGGTCATAGCAGTACTGACCATACACATTGTGGCATACCTATTCAGTCTTAGTAGTAGTGACCGTACGCGTTGGAGCGTATCTTATCGATCTTAGCTGTAGCGATCGTTATTTTGGGATCACGGTTTGATCATGGTATATTTGTAGTATATTATTAGTAGTTTTTAGGCTAGTGTAGTGCAATAGAAGATATTGTGCTAACTTGTTACAGGAGAAGAGAAGGTTACGGTATGATCCCTTACTTTTGAGATGGATTTGCTATACCTGTTTACAGCAGTCCAGATTATCCTTGAGCCACGTTTGTGGAGAGGGCTGACTGTGATTTAGTAGTTCATGTTTATATGTATATAGATTTAATATACAGTATTTTGATATAGTTCCCCTCACACCATACTTTATGTCTGACCAGCGTTCTGCCTTTATCTGCTTATGTCATGACAACTCTTGGGTACTCGATTGAGTAGTTCGGCAATCAGGTGCTTTTGGGGTACGCTATCAGAGTGCGCAACTAGAGCATTTTATAGGCATGTCATCGATATTTGGAGATATATACTTGTTATTTCATTTTCACACGACAAACCTATTATTTGTATATGAGAATGTTGTATCAAATATTCATTAAGAACTCCGTGCTTTTGGGAGTTGATGTATTCTGATTTTTCGTACTTATATTTATCAGTTTGTTGTTTCCGCTAGTGAGGTCTCTTATATATTGTTATTTTATCTGTTCATGCATATTCAGTATATTATATGTTGTCATTCTGTTGTGAGATCTTATCGATGTCTTGGTTTAGTGTTTTGTTCTAATTTTGCCTCAACGACCTGTCTGTTGTGGTATTCAAAAGTCGTGCGATGATGTAACGCGCTGATTTTCGGATATTACGAGGGGAGGGTTGTTGCACCATGGTCATCTCTTAGATAACCATATAAAAGATAGGTACATGGTCCAAATCAATGCCTTCAGCACCTCTAGCTAACCTCGATAGTAGTATAATCAATATGTACGGAGGTTACACACTTCACAGACTCACGGCCACATAAATAATCCAAAAGATCAATAATCATATACCAATCATCTGGACTTTCAACCTCATAGTAATCGACTTGGCTCTCAACCAATGAAATCAACTTACGGTTTCTCAGACCCCTAATAATCCATTCAACTCTCGGTATCATGGATAGTCATCTGGAATCTCGGTCCTACACGGCCTCAGCATCATAAATAACTATTTCGGCATCGATCAAAACAAATGACCTTATTGGCTCATAGACGTAAACAAAATGATCTCATATAGGTGAATAATTATGTGTCTATAGCATCACATCAATAATAACTAAACGGAGACTAATAGCTCTCAGCTAGCTCTAGGAGCCTTCCTTACATGCTCTCAGCGCTACTCCTACAATCGTAGTTACCTCGACATCTGTGTAGTTAAAGCCCCTCTAAAGCCATGCAAAATCCTTGTTATAGCACATAGCACTTTTCGACTACTATGATTTTTCAATATAGAGTTATTAAATAGTAGATCTGATTTAAGCCTCGCTATTTTCTACTGCATCCACAAAATTAAGGCTTTTTGGCACTCGCTTTGGCAATATTAATATAGAAAGGTTGGTTTAACCAGTTCTCTTTTGAACCAAGTCAACAATGTTAGGGTAAAGACCTAATTTTAAGGAATAAGCATTAAATATAAATTAGAAAATCTATTGTAGTCACAAAATATGGACTGCATAAATTATGATATTTTTCAGTTTTGTTATATAAGATTAAACAATATATTTTTTCTACACAAATGATGTAAGAATGAGAATAAATTAACACTAAATATTTTATTTTATATTTAGTAAAGCTTTTTGCACCTCCGTTATTTTTTGTTATATCATTGCTATAAATTTTTGCAACTCCACTACTATGTAACCAATAAGCACTTTAACTGCATAGCTCGACAACCATCGTGACCCAATATCCATCAAGTGTAAGACTACACTCTGCGATGGTCACAACCCTTCAAGTGCCCCTAATAGTAAAAGACTACATGTCTATGTGACGTATGGCATTGGGTCTCAAGCTTGGCTCTCAACCATACACATCAAAAAGGTGTGTCACAAATTCGAGGAGCGACTCCGTAATCAGGTCGCTAGGATGGGTACTAGCCTAATTTAGTTATCCATGTCGTATAATAGGAGTATACACATAATAGATAGACACACTTATGGATCTCGACCAGCTCATTCTCAGTTTACATCACCATAAATATAATACCCGTATACTCGACCATGTACAGTGACATCTACTTATAGAAAGTAATCGAACAAACATTAACTCAGGTGTTCCATACCACTTTGTGTCACTTGCTCGTTTCATCGATGCTTGTAAATTACACTCATCATCACACAATTATTCTATATGACGAGTCAAAGGAGTAATTAGAAAAATATTGTCGAACTTCCCATACCACTCGGTATTACTAATCAGTTTACTCATAATTCTCATGATATAGAATTTTCAAGCAATCATACAATTCAAATATTTATTGATTCAAAAGGGTTTTACAATACAAATCTTCAACTTAATTTAGAAAAGAACAATATTAATTTCCAATGAGATTTAAATAATAAAAACTTATTTTTTTTCCTAATATCCTTATTTAAAAACCTCTTATACAATTATAAGGAAATTTACATTTTAAATGTTTATTTAATTTAAAATTCTTGATCACCTTTTAAAAATAATTCATATCTTTGAAATTTTTCTTTAAAAATTTAAAACAATAAAACCAACAAAGTTTTGTGATTTATAATTTTCTTTAAAGTGCAAAATTTAAATAATTCCATATTCCAATCAAAATAATTTTCAAAAGTCATAATATGAGATTTCATAACCAATGTGTTTAAAACCCATGGTTACAATTCAAAACCCTTGTAATTAATATAGAAAAATAATTTATCAAACTAAAGTTCTCTTTTATATAACCACTTCTAAATATTGAACATTAAAATATAGATCTTTATAATTTACTTGTATGACAAAATCTCAAAATTTTACTTTTCAAAATAGTTTAATTCAGACCCTTTGTAAATATTTCTAAAGGAATTTAAATCTATTCCCCTCTGTTTCAAAATAATCAATACAATATAGATACTTCCAAAAATTATACTAAACCATATATGTAATAAATTTCCAATACTAATATCCCCATTTATTTAATAATCACATTTAAAGTTATTATTATTAAATAATATTATTTTATAAAACATCAAAATTATTTAATTACAAAAAAAATAAAATAAACTCTTCATCTTAGAATACAATTTTTTTGTAAAATCCTAGAAATAACTTAATAGTCGTAGATAAATGAGAATATATATACACATAAGTAAACTTATTCAAACAATACCAAAGTCACCACTTTTAAATATATTTTTATTAATAATAATATTTTTCAGTATTAATTAACATTTGTTCCAAAAACCCATATTTATATCTAATATAATTTTTTTCATTCTAAACTTCCAATTATAATTTATTCTTCCCCTTCCAATTAATTTTAAATGTTGCTTCCAGCTACTTATAATCATTTATTTTGTGTGCAATAACTTATAAGGTAATTGTGCTCAATAATCAACCAAAATCTCATCACAACACAACTAAAAGAAGATATGCAACTCAATTTAAATTCATATCAACCAAAATTTAACACTCAACAACCAAGGAAAAGCATAGATAAATAGATCTAGACATAGATGTGAGTTACAAAGATAACTCACCTCAACTGACTACTACCAAGATTGACGCACACATTCAGGAATGCACACACTCACCTTCACCGCGCATACACGGAAACACACCAAATTCTTCAAAATGCACACATTTTGAAACCGCCAGTGCTCCTGCCCCCACCTTCACAGCGATAGATCTCCAATCACACTGTCATGGCCGCAACCTCATCCATGTCGTTGTTGAACACTATGCCTTCACGTTTTAAATCATAGTGACTGGCCTAGTTGCCGACACCGACTATGGATAGCCACTATGTGCCTCCTTTATCGAAGTGGATGTCGTTCTCTTTTAAAGGGCACATGACTTTTTTTCTCTGGTATTTATTTTGATTTATATTTCTAGGGAAATTTGGAGACAAGGAGGATTAGGTTTTGATTTTGGGGAATGGGTATTTGTAGAGAGAAGGAATAGTCTAGAATGAAACAGAGTAAAGGGAATTGGGCTTGGGCTGGTAATTTTTTGGGCTATTTTTAATTAATTTACTTTAACCATTTTCTTCTTCCTTTTCTTTTAAATAACTCTTCTGTTTATTTGTAAATAAATTTCCTATCTAATTAATTTGATTTACACTTCATTATCCAGAGTATATTTCAATAACTGTTCAATTTCATCCATTTCAACATTTCCTTTATTTCTATTTAATTATTCACTGCATAATGACATAAATAAATGTATTTTCCAACTATTTTGTTCATATAAAAATTATTTACAGTTCAAATATTTTATATGGATTAAAATATTTTATCCAATTTCAACATATTATTCGAAAAGAAATTATCAATTTAATTCACTTTATTGAAGCAAAATATTTTATTAAATAGAATTTAATTAACTACTCAATCCTCTGTGCAGCTTTCTCCTTTGTTTAACTCATTTTATGCCATATTTTAAATAGACTCATCCATTGATTTCCTTCTTTTGCATACAATAAAATTTTGTGAAAATTTTTCAAAATGTGAGATTTTTCGAATTTTTTTGGCAGAGTCTCCTTTATATGAAGAGCATTCTAAAAAATCAAAACACAATATATCATAATAAATATATATCTAAACAAGAGGCATCTCGAAACATGAAGAAATAATATAATATCACATCATATATCAATATAGCATAAAAACATACCTTTTTGTTAGCATTTAAAGCAAATTTCCTTGCTATTATATGAGCAAAAGCAAGCCATCTCTGCCTATTAGTACAACTGGTCCACTTGAACACTTATTCTTAACTTGATTTAAACATTAGTCGCATATAATAAAAGATAGGATAAGAATGCATTCAGGTAAAAAAGGTTAAAAAACACAACCTACATGTTTAACCACTTCCGTCAA
Organism: Allium fistulosum; assembly: GCA_030737815.1. NCBI lineage: Eukaryota > Viridiplantae > Streptophyta > Magnoliopsida > Asparagales > Amaryllidaceae > Allium > Allium fistulosum. The sequence continues at coordinate 860,630,626 of CM060905.1, read as the reverse complement.
AATTTTAAAGGTCGAAAATGTCAAATCAAGTTATGGTTTCAAATAATAAATTGTTGCATGGCATACTAGCTTCCCAAAACAACTTTTGGATTGCAAAAAGGTCAAATACATCATGAGTTATAGTGTTTTTCATAAGAAGGTTAAAACTGAAATTGTGTTACAAGTGCCGGCCCACTTAGAAAACAAGTATTTTTGGCTTAGAAAACATCAAAATTTTGCAAAAAACTTAAAAAAAGGTTATTGCTTATGTTCTTATCTTTCCAGAATGGGAAAGATCGTCAAAATTGGATAAACCATTCAAAAGTTATGGCTAAGACATATAGGCAAAAAAAATTGGAAATAAATACAGGTCAATTTTTTTAATTCAATTTCAAACTATCTTTACCACCAATGGACCTGATGAACACAAAATTTATTCCATATCAAAATATCCTTCAAATGGAAGAAGGTTGATCAAAATTCATCCAAAATAGTAAAAGTTATTAATGTATTAACACGACACTTGAACAAGAGGTTTTTCAATTCTATGTCCATATATAGGAAACCAAGAATTAAAACAAACTTCTTGCACTTTGATTTAGCAGTAATGTCATATAGCACTAGGTTTTTATTTTAAGTAAAACTTAGTCATATTTTCCTTGTTAACCACTATACAACATTGGATATATGTAGTGATAAAGACAAGAACTGTTTAATAAATTCCAAAAACTTTTCAAAGTTTACTTCAACTTGTACATTTCATACCACTTGGGTGTTTTCCAATCAAGATGAGTAACAGTATAGGAATGATAAAGTAAATAGTTAAACTTAAAGTGAAAAAGCAATTCTAAGGGAAAAAATGTGGATATGATAATATGATGTAACCAAATTTTGGCATGAGAGTACTTTCTAGACAGGAAAGATGGATATTCATGAATAAGAGGGTTCACCACTTTCTTCGCTATGGTAAAAAGAAGGGAAAAGACTATAGGGTCCATGGATAACAATAATTCAAACACTAGTCAGCAGTTACCAAAGCATTAAAGTAAACAAATGTAGCAAACAGATGCACTATTTCAATTAGTCATCATATATTAAAAGCTTTGAAGTATATAAATGTTAAAACCCAATGCATAGAGGTTATCGAATCATATATTACATATACAATAGAAATAAAATGATACTAATGGTTTTAGTGGTAATAAATTAAGAGATTCTACACTAATAAATTACTATTGTACAACTATTTCTCACATTAATTCCCACTGATTGATTTAGCAGTGGAAATAGGATCAAGGAAAATACTTCACATACTAACCATATATAACAACACGATACACTTTTATGGTTAAGTTAAATCATCCATCAAGGTTCATAATTGTATTTATTTCAACCAAATCAATTGTTTTTTTCATCTACTTAACGACCCATTTTATATTTCAAACTAAAATCCAATTACTGCATGGTTTTGAAATTCATAATGTACATAGATATACATTGAATATTATTTGCATCAAAAATGGCACAAACACACAATGAAGTAATAAATATGAAAATTATCAAGAAAAAGTAAGAAACGACAAAGAAGAATACACATTTTTTATAGTGGCTCGGCAAATACTTCGGCCTACGTCCACTTAAACTTTGCTAGTCAATTTCTGTGATTCTTTACAAACTATGATTTTATGGATTGATAATTTCAGATTGGTGGAGATCCAACAGGAATCTACGACAAAGTCCAAAAATTCAGAAAAGAAGAAGAGAAAAAGGTCCCCTTTTTAGTATGTTCCACCTCAATTTATAGGGGAAAATCTCTAAGAGAACTTCCAAAAATTGGTCCACACGTCCATCACGTCATGCATGTTCTTCCACAAAAATCTCGGGGTCAACCGATCCAAGAAATCTCACATCGGTATCGATCCATGAGCTTCAAACCAGTATTGATTTTAAGTCGCACTTCGAGCACAACTATGTATTGCTTTGGGACACACAAAGGCCAACTTGAGGTTGAATTTCATCTGTTTTTTCCACTTGCTTCAGGTTGATCCTTATATTGCTTCATGTTGCGCTTTAGGCCAATTTGAGGTTGAATTTCCCTTGTGTTTTCCTAGTTGCTTTAGGCCGATCGTTGGTTTGCTTCACATCGTGTTTCAGGCCAACTCAGTATTGACTTGAGGACCTCGATCCAAAAATGCGACTTTCCAATTTTTCAACTATTTTTTAATATTTCCTTTTCCTTGCCTTTTTATGATGTTTCCCAAGTCCCTAAGTCATTTCTTCGTCATTTGTGTTGGAACTAGACAAGCTCCCGGTAGAGTTAAATATTAAATTTCAAAAAAAATCCACTTGGAATCTATTGGGCCTATGAAGCCTAAAGAGAATTTAGATCCAATCTAAAAGGTGTTTTAAATAAAATCCTTTATTTTATTTTATTCGTTCAAAATATTTGAATTTGATATAAATTTAAATGAATGAGTATATCAAATACACTCATGTGTGTAGCAGTTACTTATTAAAATTAATTTGAGAAGAAAACCTTTTGTTTCCTTCTCTAATACGTTGCAATCAATTGAGCGAAATAAACAACATTAATTGGAGAGAGAGAAACCTTTCATTTCTCTCTCTGATTAGATTGATAATTTTTTAAATGTCATTGATGATCAATTTAAACATGGTATGAAATGTGAGCATATCCAAATATACTCTAATCTCCACACCCAATCCTTGCAAGAGATGGATGGTTCACTTGTGTTTTATTTTATTTGATTTTTTTTAGAATTTGGAGTTGAAAGATTTTAGAAACCTTTTTTGTTTGCATTCTTCCATGGAAGGTTAGGAGGAGAGGAGAAAAAATGAATGAGAAAGAATGAATTGTTTGTAGAAAATGAATTAGTGGGTATATTTTAATTGAAAGAATGAAATCTTTTCCATTCTTTAATTAAAACTTCCTTAATTATTTCCCTTAATTATCTCTCTCTCCACTACTCTCTGTTCACATGGTATGACTGGAATTATATGCCATCAAATGACATGAAGTTTCCATAATTCACTTCATGCAAATATATTTTATTTAAATGCGTTTAAAATTACATTGATATCGATATTAATGTGCATAAATATAACTTTTATAAATGCATTCAAATAATTACAAACAACTCCCAAACATCAACTAAATTAAATAATTTTCTTAAATATTAATTAACATAATTAATTTATAATATTTTATATATTAGTCAAATCATGTGGTTTTTTGAAGAACTTATCATTATAGTTGTACGACTTAAAGGTATAAATTCATTCAGCAGATAATATCAAACAATTCGAATATTAATCGAATATTAAAGTTCACACATCACCTTAGCTAGTGGTGTGACATTTTGGCTCGATTTATCGCTTACACAACTTTAGCTAAAATCTAATTTTACTTATTATAAACGGTACCTGATAATGATGATTATTTGCACCAATTATCTTCATCAAAATTGTATCACTTTGGACTTATGGAATCTAGTAATGGTCAAAATTTCAATATTGTCCATATTCAACTTTATAGTCCAAACACAAAGTCATTGGTTTAATAATAACAATTATTATTAAATGGAACCACTTTGGCCAGAGATTTTGACTTTGAGTTGACTACAGTTGACTGTGATATAAACCCTATATAATATAGGAAATGAATCCTCTCTTGAATAGTATTTCACTTCCAATACTTCCACTTGACTCAACTATAGTCGTTTGATGGATGTTGTGCGATGATTTAACTACAATCAAGTTGCAGCTTTCATATTGAAGATCAACGGTATTCTCAAGTCAAGAGAACTGCGTAATTTTGTCGTTAAAATATTTTTTGTTTGATCCTAGTTATATTAACCAACATAAAACTATCGAGTGAGTCATTCCATAGTTATTCAATAACTATCAGTATGTAACCCCTTGGTGCTATTAGTAGCCATGAGTATTACACTACCTAATATTTGGAAAGCGTTACATACTCTAGCCGCAATTGATGCATCAATGCCTAGTCTCGATACATCTTGACTAGGAATATTTAAAATGCGATGCTCATCATATTTTAATATAGTACTAATGGTTACAACCAATTGTAACTACTATCCAAAACATATCATTTATGGACTTTCTAACTTGTATACTTAAATTAACTAATTATTTATTTATAACATTTTATAACAAGTATATAATAGGAAGGAACACATTTTATTTTGAACAGGATTGGTCGGTGAGTTAGATTTATGTAACAAACTATATAATTACCCCTAAGGCATACCCTTGCTCTATCAATCTCCCACTTGCACTTGAGGCAGTTATGGAACCTTATTCCAACTTCTCCAATCAGTTTCTTCAAAACCAATCATAATAGTTCCTCAATAAATGGGTGTGCTATTATGTTTCTACAACGACCCGGAATTTCACTAGTTTCATTTGCGAATATTTAATTAATTTTAAATATTCAAATAATATGTTTTGTAATCAAAATAAAACTCTTTTAAAAGATAAATAGTAATAGTGAAATAGTTTTCAAATCTAGTTTACAAAAATATATAGTTCGATGAAAAACAGAAAATATGACCGGAAACCATTTTTCCGAATTTTGGACGTTTCATCATATAGAAGTAATTTGAAATGTTATGCACTCATTTATAAATGTATATTCACATATATTCAAAGATTATGAACATATATTAGTAAATTAGATAGGGTTAAGTATAATTAAATTAAGTTAAGTAAGTTAAATAAATATATACATATATATAAATGCCACATCAGGGGAGACATGATTAAACTTAATGGCAACTAAAGGATATTTGGCCATCTTTTCTTGTTTTTCATGATAATTGAGAAATTAAGAAAGGGGGAGACAAGGAGTCATGGCATGGTGAGGTGGCGTAAGGAGGAGAGGGCAAAGTACGAGGGGTAGTTTGGTAATTAAACATGTTAACATAATATATAAACTAATTTTCCTAATTTTTATTTCACTTTCTCATTCTCATTTCCATTTGCAAAACTTTCCTAAGCTTGGAAGCAAAACTTCCATGGCTTCTCTATTTAGTTTTTAGGTTTTAAGTTTTTTAAAAATCAAATTCTTACTTTAAAAACTTTTAAAAACTTAGTTTTAAATCACACGTTTTAAGCTCCACTTTCTCCATTTTTACCCCAAATTCACCCGACCAGAACGTCTTCTAAAATTCTCCAAATTGAGTTTTTCTTTTTTTTTCGAACTATGTCAAATTTCAGTGGCTACAACATTTATGTAGACCACTTTTTCAAATTTGGGTCTAACTATATCGAAATCTTGTTTATTTGCAAAGTGTTTTTGGACTCAGAAATCCAAGTCTGAAAATGGTCCTTCTTATTTCGACCATGTCTTCCTATAAATAACTAAAACTGAGTGTTTCTTTTTTTCAAATTGTAGAAGAGGAAAGAATTTCCTAAAACATTCCTTTTGACCACTTTTCCAATATCCAAGTATTACATGTCCAAAAATCGAGGGAAAATTGACCAATTTTCGAGTAGATTTTGTGATTTTCCAAGGTTTTCGAATTCCAAAATGTTTTAAGTTTTCAAAAGATTTCGGTGACTTAATGTAACGATCGGGTTTTCAACCTTGAAAATCGACACTAATACAGCATCTATATTATATGCCGAGCAACCGAATATCGGAAAAACCCGATTGTTAGGGAAAGAAGAAAGAAGATAAGAAGAAAAACTCAACAACATAGAATCTCACACTGGAACGAATAATCTATAATATACGACAAATCTTTACACAAAAGTCAAACTGTAATATATGTATATAAAGACACCAATCAGACTAACCTATTTCAGCTTGGACAGTTATAACAGTCTGTCCTCACAATTGCTGATAACACAAAAATGAGTACAGTGGAAAAATATTCATCTACGTGAATACGTCTCTAGGCCTCCAACTGGTCTCTTGAAGCTCCAAGCATCCAAACTAATCTGTAATATGCTTGGTCTGACCCGAGCATTATAATAAAATAACTCCCAAGTCGGTCTGGAAAAGCAGCATGTAAAAACGCACCCAATGGATTTTAAAGTTATATAAATCCTCTGAAACTAAAAGTATCTCATAAGACCATGCCGCACATAAACACAGATAAGTTTTTACCTTACAATTACCAAAACATTTTTAAAGAAAATCCATTTATATTATAATAATGCCTATGGGTCAAAGTAAAATATGAATATAGCTGAAATGCTTGCATCTCACATTCCAACATATTTGGTATACAACTAAAACCATAAAGCTCGTATTGGAGAATGGATTCCATACTATGAAAAGATAAGGGACTACCTTCCGAAGGTACATCTCTAGATAAATGCAACGGGGTCTGACAAGAACATCTTGTACCCCTGCCATACAGGACTGGCCTAGCGCTTGACTAGTAGTACCGAATATGATCATCCCTCCATTGATGGGCCCCAAAGCATACAAATGAGTGATAATAACCGATCTAGATTTGGAATGACCATACCCTACTTGGGAGCTACCCACTTGGCCCTGCCGCATGCCCTATTTTTTTCATTTCCCGGTTGATGAAGATTGAGGTTACGATTACCTTTCAAGAACATTTACATTTAGAATGCTCCTTGCCCTCCAATGACAATGTGCTAATAGCATTCACCCATACAAGTCCGTTCTGGGTCTGAATGAAACTGAAGGAACTATTCCTACTACATCCATTTTGGAGTCACTCTTAGGATTAGTAGCGATTAGCCCTTTCACTTCACATCTCTATCTTCGATTCCATGCTTTTCATGATGTCTTCACTTCAAAATGCATTCGTTAGATCGAAGTAGTTTTCGGATAACATATCTGATCCTGTTCTCTTCGAAACAACGTTGGATAATTTATGATAAACTCAACCCTGGTACTTTAGGAAATAAACAGTCAAAGATAAGATCGAAGGTCACCTCCTAGCCGTTAGTGGATGGATTTCCTTATCATTGTCATAGGAGAACGAAATGAGATTTATACGTACAATACAACATCATCAGAGATGACTGTGCCATATAACTCACGTGTATCTCCTAGATATTCCCAAAGTTACGTTTGTGTCTAATTTCGATATTCGATTATTTAACTATCGAATGATAACATTCAGTGAAGGATTTTTTTAGGGAAAACCAACATTGGTTAAGCATATAAGCAATCACTAGCCTCCTTTTATAAATCCTTTATAAATAAAATCACTTTGTAAATTACTTGCACAAACATACCTTTATACAGGTACACCCACCAATTCCTATATTTCCAATACTTAGAAAATATCCATATACTTATCTCAATGGTATAAGTATATATACAAATTGAGAAAGATCCTCTTTCATTCGATTCTAAAATCATTTATAAATTTCCATACAATTCTCTAGAACCATTTATAACCCATTTTATAAACCTCCGAAAACCATTTATAATCCCTTTATAAAAATTCAATCCCTTATAAGCTTATTAAAATTTTCAAAAATCACTTATAAACCCATTATGAATCCATAAACCATTTATAAAAAATTCTTTTATAAATTTATAAACCCGTTTCTAAAATTCATTTATAAAATCTAACAATTTATAAACTCTTTAACCTTGTAAATAATCTTTCCTTAAGTCTTCAATCCATTTTATAATTTCCTTTGTAAAATGTAAGTCTTACAACTCTCTTCATGGTTTCAGAAACATTTATAAATAATTAAAATCATTTACTTCAAAACATCATTATATAATAATAATTATTAACAATGAACATTATAAATAAACAGAAATTATTAAATTTAAAATATCTTAAAAAATAATTAATCATTCCAAAATATTGTTTAAGGAATAATAATAATTAATCTTTATCATTTTATAAATAATAATAATTTATTTCAAAACCTATTAATAAATCCTTATTATTAATTCCAAACCATAATTATTCTTAAGTAATTAATATTTCAATTTATTAACCTTTTTATAAATTCTTAAAATATATTAACTATAAACAAATAACTTTTAAGCAATATTAAAATAATTAAATAACTTTAAAATAACATTAATATGATTATATAACTTAAAAAACAATTTCAATATAATTAAATAACTTTAAAAGAATATTATTATAACTAAATAACCTTAATTTAATATTATTATAATTAAATAACTTAAAAACAATATTAATATAATTAGTAAAATCAAAAACAATATTAATATAATTAATTAACTAAAAAATATTAATCTATTTAATTAGATAATCCTTAAACAAAATGTTTCCGAACCCAATTTCGGATCTTAAAATCGTTTCTTGTCTCAAAAATCAATTCTGACTTAAACGACAATTTATAGTATGTTTAAAATACTAATTTGGGGCCAATAACCATCCAACACTAAACCATTATCAATATCGATTTTCTATCACTACTGGGTTTTATTTTCTAACATATAACGATTTTATAATCACAGTATCCATAATCATATTTATTATTCAATAATCCATATAAAGGAAATATTATTGAAACAATTCGATAATAGCGAGGAATCCCGTTGGATCCCTCCAACCTGTTTCCCCCTACATCATAAATGTTATATAATCATAAAATATAAATCAACCGCTTTAAAGCGGGATTCGTATACAAAGGGTCATCTGATCTTCCATGGGAACGTAATAGGGTCTTATCTGCTCTAATAGATGGGAATATATCCAAACCAATAATATAAATATAATAATTCATCCAAACAGTCAATAATTTTTATCAACTATATATCATGCTAGTAATCCAAAAAGGTAAGTTTTACTCACCGAAATTATCAACTATAATTAATAAAGGATTAATTAGTGTTTAATTATTTATTTAATAATTAATTATTGTTTAATCATTTATTTTAAGTTTTAATTATTTCTTAATTTATTTATCTAATTAAATTAAGTTCAAATTCAATAAAGATTAATTATGATTTTATAAGAGTTTAATTAATCATTTTATAATGGAGTTTTAAGTTTTAATCATTGTTTTCCAAGGATCAAATTATTTTAAAGGGAACTTCTTTCCAAAAATGATTTTGAACACAAGGGATTCAAATGTCGATACCATTAATTAGACAAATGACTGTAAATGAGTTATATGTGATTTGTTTGTGTTTGTGTGGACAACTATTAGAAGAATAAAACTCTGTTCTACCATAAATTGATTGTTTGATTATGTTGACATCTGATAACAGAATAAATTCTCGTTCTGCTATAAATTGATTGAATTATTTGGACATCTATTTAGCAGGACAAATCACCATCCTGCTATTATGTTATTTGGACATATTTATACTGGTTAGTTTATATTGACATGTTATTTCCTGATTTGGATATGAAGTGTATTTACATATATGTTGACTTATGTAAATAAATTGTTGAATGACTTGAAAATGGAATTGAAATTAAATGGTAACTTAAACTAGTGCTATTGGGATTGCTAAGCCTCTTTTTGGATTTATGAAGTATGATTTTGAATTAACTTCAATTCTTTCATCAGTTTGGGGTTTTAAAGTTTATAAATGATTTTCAGGTTTTATAATTATTTTATAAAGGTATTTACAAATAATAACTTGTTTTAATAAAAAGGGTTTTACTAAATATAAGGGTTTATTTAAAGTGATTTAAAAATAAGATTTTGTAAATGATATTTTGTAATGTCAAAGATATTTTATAAAGGAATTTTATAAAGAGTATTATACATGGAAGAGATTTTATAAATCATTCTCGAGATTTTAAAAAGAAGTTTAAACTTATTTTGAAGACTTATAAGGAGGGTTGAAATATGAAATGAACTTATAAAAAGAAACTTTATAAGGGATAAGTGAATGAGTATTATAAAGTGAATGGGTTTTATAGTAAGTGATGTTTTGAAAAGGGAATTTCTTGGCCATTTAATATGGAATTTGAGAAAAGAGAATTATCCAAATGTTTTTGGTAAATACTTATATTTTGGAGATTGGTAAAAATGTTTCCCAAGTATAAAAGGGAAGTACAAGATTTTGCAAATAGTGTTTTAAAAAGATCTTTCGATCAAGTTTTGCAAAGTGTTTTTATTAATTAAAGATTAATTAATAAAGGCTTAGTGGATCCCACAACATCAATAGCACAGAGGGATAACTTCCTAATGAAACTTGCTATCTTTAGTTAATTTTTTAGTTAGCACGACTAAAAATTACGCATTATACACGCTATACGTTTGCTTCTAACCCAAAACGATAAAAATGTTCGCGCTGAAAATTTTGATCTCCCTCTCATTTCCTATTCCAGCATTTAGTATGAAATCCCTTTTCATCGTCTCCACTAATCCAATTCTGAAACCCTAAGTTCCTCCTACTAAAATCACTATTCTTCGCTGATCCCTCTGGAATCCTGACCTATTCAGTTCTCTTAATCCAATTTTTAACACTAACGCACCTCCCTTCATCGCCTCTATAGGAAAACCCTAGTTTTCTCATTTCTTCGCCAATCTAATCTCTAATTATTGCATTTGAACTATCTTCGGCTTTAAATCATCACTGGTATTCTGGTCGCATGTATAATTATTACATCTGAAGTAATATTATTCGTCTACTCTACAATTTCGATCGCTTTTATCTAATGTGGTTCTTCGTCGTCCGTCTCAGATGATTGATTAGACGTAGCGCAAATTTGACCAAATCTTGTGGACCTTAAAACTTTGAAGTAGACCTAGTTCACATTCAGGTACTACCCATATGCCTTTAGATTACGGTGATGTATAGATTATACCAATTTTTTGTATTGATTGTAATTATTGTGGGACTAGACAAATGCAACCCGTTTTAAAGATTTAATCGTTATTTGGTACATGGATCGGGTTAGATTTGTTCATTGCCAAGCTTTTTTTAGGTACGAGTCTATGACATTTTGATTGATTTATTTTGGAGTATTTTTGACCCTAAGTTATAATCAACATGCTACTATGATTTTCATACTAACTACTACCATATTTAATGTCATGCTTTAAGTAATAATCCGTTTTAGTCTTAGATTGAGATTATTGGTAGATAATATTGCAAGTGTTTTAGCATTTTCATTTGTTCACTTCTTTGATATTTTTAAATTTATAAACTTCAATTTTGTATATCTGCATAGCCATAATTCCCATTACGCGTTAGCCATTCAGAAGAAAGGGCTTAAATTAAAAATTCAAATATGTTGAACCTGAAACTGTTTTTGTGTTTTTATTATTCTAGTAATTCACTTAGGTGACATTGTTGATTGAATTTAATTGGTTGTTAGTGTATTATTTTTATGTTAATATTTACATATGCACTGAATATGGTATATCTTGTAACTAATTATGAAACTGTTTATGTGTCTTTAATGTCCGCGATCACTACTTTTGCACTGTGGAACAGAAAAGCTTTGCTGTTACTTCTCATATACCCATTGCTCCACCTGTAAGGTTGTTAGTAAGCATTATATTAAGACTTGAAGACTGTAGGGACGGTATAATTAAGCAGCAAATCTTACTTATAAACTGTAAATTGAAGTATAGTTGAAATTTTTAAGCAAGTAGCTTGTATGGTATCATAAATGAAGGTGCCCTTAACTTGCTTGAATTCTTAAATTAAGCAAGAGTTTTTGATATTTTACATAAATTCAAATAGTTTAGTATTATGCTCTTAACTTGTTCTTAGGAATAATAATTCATAAGACGGCTTTAATTGTTTTTTATCCATGCAATATCCTAGTTCATAACGAAGCCTGAGTTCCAATTAATTAACTTTCGCCCATCAAAGTTTATAGGGCTGTTTAGATGTGTCTTTTAAGTGTTGGGAATTCAAAATAATAGAAGACAAAAACTAATACAGTGGAAAAGAAAAAGGGCAGACTGCGAAATGGGTTAATGGTTATTCAGATCTTTTTTGTTGGTCAAATATTTGAGGCGCATGGGTATTTTAAAGAATTAAGTACTTCGGAGAGAGAACAAAGTACTTTTAACTTCGTTTTTCTTAAATACCTCTATTTTTTTAATTTAAAGAAAGAGCAGTTGAGTTGAGTTACTGTATTTTTGATTCTAACCACATCATATTTGTATATTTAGACTATTAATGGCATTTTGTGAATACATGTTGTCATAGTAACAATATATGTTCAGTTTGCAGCAAACATATAGTTAATTAATCAAATGGGAATTGATCTGAAATGTTCTATTTGCAGCTCGTTATCTTGCCTTTTCCTGGTGCTGCGTTCAAGTAGGTCTGTAGAGAAAAGCTCGTTATCTTGCCTTTTCCTTCTCTTGTCCAGCCTGCCAAAGCTCGATTACTCCACCTCGCTTAAGCTCAATCCCTCCAACTCGTTGAAGCTCGATTCCTCCACCTCACTTAAGCTTGATTCTCAATTTCGTTGAAGCACGATTCGTCAACTTAGTCGAAGCGTTGAGTGGTACTGAACTCGACACTTTAGGTATATTTTTCAATTTTGCTTTTTTTATGGAGCGTTGTGTTCCTTTTAGGACGTTATCTATTACTAGACAAAACTGAATGCGCGAATTACATACCATATTATTAAATACACACTTTGCATTTGTATTATTATTATTGAAGGAGATAAGATTGCTAAGATTTATTCCAGCAATTTTTTCTTTTATGATAATTTTAAGAAGAATTTGCCATTAATACTTAGTCTTGATTTAGTGAAGTTACCGTACGCACTTGCGATTAAAGTGTTTTTTTTGATAATTTTCAAAAGAATTTTCCAATATTAAGACAAAGTCCAAAATAATGTTATAGTACACACTTGCGATTCCTTAACTGCACTGAAGCATTTGCTGAAGAATGTTTTTATTTTTTGCATTTGCTTCTTCGGTGTGGCTTCCATATTCTAGATGGTAGAAATGAAAATTTAAGTTTATTTTTTTGTGAGTTAGAAAGAGTGAATGCAGATATGTATTTAAAGTTTATATTTGTAAGGTATATTTATCAAGATTATCATAAGTACCATTTCAAACTGAATGCATTTCGCTATAAATCAACACTTAGATTGTTTTTTGGTATGTACAAATCTAGATCATATTTGTTGTGATGATAAAGTGGTTGTATGAGGCATGATATTTGAAATATGGTATAACTTCGACTATTTTGTATCTATTTTATTCTGATTTTATAAGATTTTTTTGTTATTTCATTCTATGAGCCACCAATGCTATGTTTTGCTGAATGATAATCATCATGATGTATTTTTAATCTTTATGAAATTAATTTAGTTTTTTGAACACTTCATGGTTGAGATTCTGCATTTATTTGTATATACAAGTAGTTCTGAAACATATATATTTTATGCAGTTACCTTGACCATTTAAGTTAAAATAGGTGCTATTTGAATATTCACTCCTTTTTCCTGGATGATGGTCTTGGTATAAAAAATTAATACAGCTACATCAAAGAAAAATATGTGAGGGTAGTATAAGGAAGAATAATGAATATTATAGTATTTTGAATGTATGCATTTAACAAAAATTAAGATGATTTATTAATATATAGGACTTAAGATTATGAGTTTAATATCCTGTAAAATGCCAAACAATGTATAGACTAAGGTGACCTGTAACATAACACAAAAAGTCAATATATTTTAATGAACCTGCCAAAATTCTTATTATACAAGAAACCTATGTTTAACACACAACTTATTAATAGAAAAATAAATAATATTGAGAAAAAAGTCTAGGAATAAATAATACTGAGCGTGAATCTTCAAGGTAGTTTTCATTTGATTTTTTAAAACCATTTGATTGAGTTACATTCACCGAACCAAAGTAAAAGATAACTTTTATACATATTACGTTAAGAGTTTCAAAATATAACTTTTATGTCATGTCAGGGTTCCAAAATTAGAAAATATCAGCTCCAAAATTAGAAAATATAGCTAATAAACATGAGAATAGCTCCAATGAAAGGAGATGTTATTAGAAAGAAGAAGACCTAAAATAGCATTATTTTGAAACAAACAATACAAGTAAACTACATATGAATCGTATGACATACCAGAATTATTTTAAAATTAAGTTTAAGTTATAATTTATAAAATTTTGATTTTAAATCAAGTCTAAGTTAGTTTTATATAATTAAATTAAGCTTACTTTACATGTTTTGATTTAGCTTAATCATAATTGAATCTTAATTTTGAAGTTCTATATTAAAATTTTAAATTGAATTTGAAGTTTTCTGTTAAAATTTTAACCTAAAATTTAAAAATGCAGTTTTTGTTTTTTTAAATGTAATTTAAAACAAAATTAAAATGCAGTTTTCTTTTAAATACAGTTTCTGTTTTTTTTAAATGCAGTTTTTTAGTGCAGTTTCTGTTTTTTTTTAAATGCAGTTTTTTAAAGTGATCAAAAGTTTATGGAATTTCAAAAATTTATTTAAGACTAAGTACTGATGTTGCGGTTTCTTTATTTTAAGTATGTTTTTTTTGTTTGTAGACGTGAATTGAACGCCTTATTGCCTTCTTAATTGAGTTTATGATGATCGTATGTTAATTTATTCTCAATATTCCAAAAAAGCCTAAGGCGTCAAAAAGCGTGAATATGCAATTTATTTAACATGAAAACAACTCAGTTTACAATTCAGTCGAATCATTGCCAAAATAGCAACTTAGTTGACAACTAAACCCTGCTGCAGAATGCTATTTTATTATGAATTTGAAGTAAACTCAGTTGACATAGTATGCTAAACTCAGTTGACATAAGAAATAATATTTAACTTTTGTTTTTTTTAGAAAATTTTCCCTCTAATTTGATAGATTGTGCATCGGTAATAAAGTCTTCCTCACATATTGTGCTTCTGTTTTTTAGAAATTTGCTTGTTGCAATATTATATATGGCGATGGAAAAAGATTGGGTGCATTTGCATAGGTAAGAATACAATATTTGGATTAATATTTAACTTGGAAATTAATATTAAAATTTTATTTTTTATATCAATAACTTTGTTTTTTAATTTTAATTTTAATTTAGAACTATTAGGGAGTACGAGCAAGGAGCATGGAATTTTGTGCATGCCGCTAAGAGAAATTTAGGAAATATGAAAAAAAATTGTGTCCTTGCTTAGATTGTCGAAATCTTACTCATCAATATGATAACATTGTTGTTGAGCATTTGATTATTAGAGGAATGGATCCTTTATACAAGTGCAGTAAGTGGTATAGTCACGGTGAGCAAATAAATGTAGCTAAAAAAGTGAAATTGGATGACAAATATGAGTTACTTCAAGCCATTCACTTTGAAGATGAAGAGTTTGTCAACCATACCTTTTTCTCCGAGAATAAAAATGATGATGATGCACAAAAGCGAACAGATGATTTCCTTAAAAATTTGGAAGATGCAAAAACTCAACTGTATCCTGATTGCGTAGATCAAACAAAATTATCTGCTATCACTGCGTTGTATAATTTGAAATGTGAAACCGGATTATCTGATACTGGTTTTGATAAGCTTCTAAGCGTGCGGCAATTGTTATTACCCAAAAATAATGTCCTTCCGAAGACTTTATATGAACTAAAGAAGTTCCTCAAAGTATTCGATATGGGATTTGAGAAGATTCATGCTTGCAAAAATGATTGTTGTCTTTTCAGAAAAGAATACAAAGATTTGACTAGTTGTCCCAAATGCGGTTCTTCGAGATGGAAGATAAATGAGCGGACGAAAGAGGTAATGAAAGGTATTCCAGTCAAAGTGTTGAGATATTTTCCAATTATTCCAAGATTTAAAAGAATGTTTAGATCTGAGAAGATGGCAGAAGATCTAAGGTGGCATTTTAGTAATAAAAGTAATGATGATAAAATGCGTCATCCTGTGGATTCTTTGACATGGAGCATGGTGGATGATAAATGGAAATCATTTTCAAGTGATCCACGCAACCTTCGACTTGGTCTTACTACTGATGGTTTCAACCCATTTGACATTAAGGGTTCCAAGTATAGTTGCTGGCCAGTGATGCTTGTGACATATAATCTCTCGCCTGTACTATGTATGAAAAATGAGAATATTATGTTAACATTATTAATTCCCGGCCCTAAGCAACCTGGAAATGATATTGATGTATATTTAGCTCCTTTGGTAGAAGATTTGCAGTACTTATGGAGTAACGGAGTGGAGATTTATGATGCATTTAGCAAGACATTGTTTAACTTAAAAGCAATCTTGTTATGGACCATAAACGATTTTCCAGCTTATGGAAATCTTGCTGGATGTTGTGTAAAAGGCAAACAAGGTTGTCCATTATGTGGTATTAATACTCACCATCGATGGCTAAATCATAGTCGAAAAAATGTCTATATGGGACACAGAAGATTTCTACCTTCATCCGATCCATTAAGAAAACAAAATGCTTGGTTTGATAATACTGTGGAGAAAGGTAACAAGCCTAGAATTCTTACAGGTAGAGATATTTCTGTTATTTTGAAAGATTTTTCAAATGATTTTGGAAAATTTAAAAATGAAGAAATAGAAAAAAACAAGAAGAGAAAGAATAAGAAGAAGCTAAATAAGAAGCAAATTATAACGATTACGAGTAAGAAAAGAAAATGTACTGACAATAAAGAAGGTGAAAACGATCCTACAAAAAGAGAGCTATCACGGTGGAAAAAAAATCTATTTTCTTTGAATTACCATACTGGGAGGTTAGTATTCAAAATTTATCTTATTCATAAAAATATAACTGTAAATTTTATAACGTTTAATTGTCATATTATTGATGTTTATAGGAACTTCCACTCCGCCACAATTTAGATGTG
The DNA here is from genome assembly GCA_030737815.1 of Allium fistulosum. Classification (NCBI taxonomy): domain Eukaryota; kingdom Viridiplantae; phylum Streptophyta; class Magnoliopsida; order Asparagales; family Amaryllidaceae; genus Allium; species Allium fistulosum. Next base: position 860,613,845 of record CM060905.1, on the reverse strand, counting down.
ATGCATGTTGAGAAAAACGTTGGTGAAAGTTTACTCAGCACAATGTTGCATGATAGCAAATCAAAAGATGACATTAATTCTAGAAAAGACTTAGAGCATTGGGGAATTCGACATGCTTTATATGCGCAACCTTGTGGGAAAAAAACATATCTTCCACCGACTCCGTATACTTTGTCTAGTTCTGAAAAAAAAAAAATTTGTAGAAGATTGTATGATTTTAAGGGGCCTGATGGTTATTGCTCAAATTTCAAAAGATGTGTGTCATTGGAGGATTGCAAAGTTAGTGGATTGAAGTCGCATGATTATCATGTTTTGATGCAACAGATGCTATCGGTTGCAATTAGAGGATTGCTTCCAAAGAGGCCAAGGAAAGTAATAACTCGTTTATGTGCATTTTTTAATAATCTATGTCAGCGTGTTCTTGATAGAGAAAAGCTACAACAAATGGATGATGAGATTGTCATAATTATATGTGACCTTGAAAGATATTTTCCACCTTCATTTTTCGACATAATGATACATTTAACAATTCAACTTGGAAAAGTAGCTCGATTATGTGGACCGGTTCATTTTCGTTGGATGTATCCTTTCGAAAGGTATATGAAAACACTTAAGGATTATGTAAGGTACTATTCAAGACCTGAAGGATGCATTGCAGAGAATTATCTCGCCGAAGAATCTATGAGATTCTTTGGTGATTTTGTAAAGAAATCATCACAATTATGGGAGAAAGAAGGTAGAAACAAAGATTATGAGAATGATGATGCAATACTCGAAGGACGTCCGATATCAACATGCAAAACATTTACATTGACGGCTAATGAGAAGGAAGTTGCTCATTTGGCTGTGCTAATGAATATGGCTATAACCGAGCCATTTTTAGAGTAAGCACATATTGTTTCTTTTTATTGTCTTAATATATGTGTATTTATAAATGTGACTTAGCACCTTTTATATTATGATAGTATGCATTTGGAAGAGCTACAAAGTTCGGATAAGCGCTTGGAAAGAAATGCTACATTGCTATGGAAAATTCACATAAAAAACTTTGCTGAATGGATTAAAAAGAAGGTTGATCAAATCTTTTAAATTTTGTTTTTAGCTTTGAAAATATATATTTTTGACTCTATATTGAATGGATTGAATTTTTTCAGATATCTTAAAACTCAAATGAACATGATGATTTGCTAAAATGGATTGCTTATGGTCCAAGTAGTACTGCTTTGTCCTGCAAAGGATATATAATTAATGGGTTACGTTTTCACACAAAAGATGTTGAGAGAGAAACTCAAAATTCTGGAGTGACTTATGATGCTACTACCATGTGTAGAGCAAGTGCGAAAGATGTTTCTCAAATAGTTGATGTAGTCACTTATTATGGGATTTTGACTGACATAATCCTGTTAGACTATCATAAATTTTATATTCCAATTTTTAAGTGTCATTGGGCAAACATTGGAAACGGAGTGAAAGTTGAAGATGGATTTACTCTTGTTAATTTACATCAAAATCAAGCTTCATTTTCGAGGGATCCGTATATCCTTGCATCTCAGGCGAAACAAATTTTTTATTCAAGAGAGAATGACTCTTCTAATTGGTATGTTGTAATGAAGGCACCACCAAGAGGTTTTCATGAATTAGAAACAATCGATTATATTGAGGGCACAAGCTATGTTGTACAAGATTGTGAAGAAAACGAGATGGTTGTTGATTATGTGGAAGATGCTAGCTATGTTAGGGAGGATTGTGAAGGCATACTTGAAAAAAGTTTTCCAAATCATCATTGATTATGCTTGGATTAGTTTGCTGCTGTATGTAAATATACATTCGTAGAAAATATAAGCACAAGCGACATTTTTTATATTATCAACAAATCCTTTGATATCATGACTTGATGAGTATGATTATGTTCACATTTAATTATATTATCTCCTTTAACCTGATAGATGCAACCATTTGTCTATAGTACAGTGCTGCAAATATAGTTAAAACCGGCATTCTTATTTTTAAGGTGAGTAGGAATGCATTGGATTTGCAAAATGATAGGATATTCTTCATATATTAGTTCTTACCACCACCTAACCTATCTCTATGTTGTACATAATTAAGCAATAATGTATTATAATATTCTTTCTAAATTTAAGTATTTAACAGTATAATTCTTAAGAGTTGAATCAAGAATCTTGCTCTTTTAAGTAGTGGCTCAATTTTGTATTTATTATCTTTGGTTATTTTCAGAAACAGGATATAGAAACATAGAACTGACAAAATCGAGACATGAACGATGTATTTTCAGAATTCTTGTTATATGTATATAGGTACATCAGTTACAATTTATGCATGCATGTATGTCATAACAAATAGAACACCTGCAATTTATTTTGACACTCACTATGCATGCGTATAATTCTGACACTCACTACTTGTTCATCGCTGGATAATACAAGTGATACTAGTCATATTTCCATGAGCTATGTTATTGTTAGCAATCTAGTACTTAAAAGACCAGCAATCTAGTACTTAAAAGACCAGGTTTTGTATCTACATGTGTCATTAAGTTGGCTAAATTCAAGTTAGGAATTTGTTTGCATGTGAAAACACACTGCAAAAAAATAGTTCAGGCCAGAAATGTTTTGTCTAAGCAAATAAAGTATGGTTTTTTGTATAGTTCAGGCTGAAAACACACTGCATGATAATACCACACATTTTAAATTTGATATACATGCTTTTGGGGCATAGTTTCGTATATCATTTTGTAAGTACTTAATCAATTTTGTAAGTACTTAATCCAATAAATCACATGCTTCTACTTAATCAATTCAGGAGCAGGTTGATAATTTCCAATGACTAAAAGGAAGAGGGCTGCTCTAAAATGGCTAAAAGCAGTCAGTGAAATTCATACCGAAGACAACTCGCAAGAAAGTGAAAACCGAGTCATACAAACGGAAGAGAACAACGATGCTCAAATCAAAGACAACGCTAAAGCAGGTGATGAAGATACAATGCAAGAAAATTTTGAAGATGTTAATGAGGGAACTACTAGAGATGCTGCTGCAATTTCGACTGCGAAGCGCAAATATAGGGGTCCAACCAAAGTGAAAAGACTTCTAGCGAATCTTGAGAATCGTATTGAAGTCGAATTTGATGCGGATGGCAAACCAATAGGATATGGATCTGTTAAACTGTCTTCATATTTAGGTCCGCTAGTAAGGGAACATGTTCCCGTTACACTTGATAAGTGGAAGGAACTAAGTAACGAATTACAAGTTGCTTTGTGGGGATGCATTCAGGTATAAACTGTTTTTATATTTACTAATTAGTTATACAGTTGCATGTTATGATATAATGATTGTACTGCAAATAGCGTTTGGATTTAAAAAGAAAAGGAACAAGGCCTAATACATATTTTAATTTAAATATAATGATATTTTTTTTAATATAACTGGTGCGTCCTTACTATGAATAATAAATATGCATATTATATGAAGCATCTTTAGACTGAATTATATGCAGCAATATAAAGTTATTTTGAAATAAACAAATTTTCTTTCGCATTACTATTCCATATATGTCCTGAGATATATTTAAGAATTGTAGTACTTAACTTTTTTTGTGAGTCCGGCTTTTTTACAAAGTGGAAGCACATCAAAATTCATTTAATGGAAGTGCTAGAACACTTGTAATTTTTATACAGCTAAAGCAGCTCCCAAATGATATTTTTCAAAGCTCATAGTGGAAACAAATTCCTTTTTCTTAATGAAGACAGAGTGCTTTGTTAATTTTTTTCTCCCTATTTTTATTTTAGAGATCCAAAACAAAATTGTTAACAAATGAGATAAGTTATAGAAGAGAAGAAAACTGCACTTTTGAAATGAAATTAAGATACTTGCCAATAGTAAAATACAACAATAACTTATTATCAAAACAAAATGCTGGTGCAACTAATTAGGAGGAGGTGTCATTGATTGTCCAGAAGAGGACAGCCTTTCACGTCGTGCTCTCTCTGCTTTCTCCATGTAATCTTCATGAGACTGCTGCTTTGATCCTGTACAATATCAGTGATGCATTTAGTATGAAAAAATAAAATTGAATGTTAAATTTTACATTTAGTAAATATTTAAAAAATAGTTTCACATCAATGGATATGATATCTATAAATAAAACAATGTTGTGCCATTCATGCATCATCTATTGATCTTCCATTCTTTTGTTTGCAAATTTGTAGATCTCACGGCTTCTCATTTTTTATGTTGTTGCTCACAATTTTTTGGCATTAATTTCAAATGTACACTTATTCAACATCAACTTTGCTAATGTGTTGTGTTGCAGGTTAGATTTAAATTGGATGAGCAATGGCAAAAGGAGTGCATATTTCAGCAAATGGGGTGCATTTTTAGAGCTTCAAAAGCTAGATTAGTTCGCAAAATAGCAATTACAAGGAATGAAGAAGAAAGAAATCAGTTGAAACCCGACAACCTAAGCATGAATGAGTGGAAGAAGTTTGTCAAGTCCAAAACAACTCCAGAGTTTAAGGTAAAGTCATATAAGCAATATTATCCATATAAGCAATATTATAATTATTATCCATATAAGCAATATTATAAGATAATCGACCAAGTATAATAAATAATTAACTCGCTATTTTTTATCCATTAATCAGCTAAATCCTAGCTATTAGATTCTACTGGTATCGGTAACCCATGTACTTGAATTCAACTAGAGTAATTCATCTAAAATAAATAATTAAGAGCTTCATTGAATAGGTAAGCAGATTTTAATCCTTGAGTTAACTGTATAGGATATTTTTGGGTTTGTTTTGCAAATTACCTGTTTATTACGAAAGAGTAATCTACAGTTGTTTAGTTCATATTATTTATGGAGAAGAATGACTTTCTTAAACCTTCACTTTGTCGAATATTAAATTCCTTCCTGATTTCTCTTTATAAAGTTCTGTCCGCTTTTCATCTTACTTCAGATGTCTCAGTGCTGTTTTGGCAGTGTACTTGATGTTATATTTGATGCTCTTTTTAGTTGCAATTACAAAACTTTTATTCCCAAAATATATTACTAAAGATTAATAGTAATATAACCAGTCCTTTTTTAGGATGTAAGATTTCATACTGTTGTTACCAGTTAGAACATGGGATTTCATCACCAACAGATGATAGTCTTTTCCGCATAGTTAGGTTACAAACTAAAAATCTGACTGTTTATGCCTTTTCATCAAAGAATATTACACACAAAATAACACATAATTAATATATACCCTATAAGATAGAATCATGTGTATTCATGAATTTATCCATTTTCATAACTAATTTATTAGTTTCGGCTATGAATAACATTACTGATGTAAGTCTTATTTACAATGTGTTACTGTTATAAGCTTCATTCTCCTTCAAGAGTAAGGATGCACATTTTCCTTCAGTTACTATACCTGTATCAGTATGGGCTGCAGTCAAAATCAGTTCATTTTTATAGTATTTATTACCTTTGCCAATTCATTACAATGTAAGAACAAATATTTCGTACAAAATTAAACTTTTACTGCCACAGGTATTTATTGTTGCATCAAAAATTAGTTTGTTCATTGCGTTATAAAATTAGTGCTCCCATTTAGACCATACTATAACAGTAAGCGAACACAACATTTTGAATAAGAGATTTCAACTGTAAACAGTACGGTTCGAACATTAAATCAAAATGACACATCAATACAAAAAGCAACAAGCACAAATGAAAAATGTGATGGAAAAAATATGCACAACCATAGGTACTGAAAGTGAGTTATTTTTGTTTTATTTCACGTTAATGTCTGTTTAGTTAAACTGATGTGCTGGCGGTCTATTTAGTTAAAATGATGTACTAACAGTCTGTATCTTTTTTATTATGAAAAATTATATAACTTGCGGATGATGTTTGGATTTGAAAAATAACTTATGTGCTTCGTTTTGACAGGTGTTGTATGATGATACCGGGGTTACTACAAGCTGGAAGGAAGGAAAAATTATTTTGCTGCATTCATTCTCTTTCAAATCGGTCATGCTTGGATTAACGTATTTTGTATTGACGTTCATATATCTTTGCTTTTAGTATGTATCGTTTTGGTCAGCTATGGTTGTATATATTGTTCTTTTTTAAGATCACAAATATTTGAAACTTTGTGTACGAAATATTATGGATATATATTTAAATATATATTGTGGTTTGGCTTATGTCTTCATTTGATTACGTACATCATTATGTGATAATTGTGTTTTTTGAAATTTTATAATATATTAGTAGAATTGTAAGCTTGGATGTACCTAGTAAAAAAACCGCAGGGATAAAAATTTATAGCGTTTTAACTGTGCTATGGAAAGGTTGTATTTTCCAGTTTTATATACTACAGCATTAAGATAGTGCTATAAACAATTTTCATAACAAAAAAACAACGCAATAAAAGATGGCAAACCGCTATAGAAAGTATTTGTACTTATACATACAATGTACTATTGCAGCAGATAACGCTGCAAAATATTATGTTCTATAGCGTCTATAGATGCTGTTGTATATTTCATATGTGTGCCAGCCTATTTTTACATAGCAGTCAAGAAAACGCTATAGTTTCACTTCATAGCGACTTTCCAAGGCTATTAAAAGTCATGTTTACAGCACTCATAAAACGCTATGAAATGTCCTTGTCCATAGCGTCTCTTATAGCGTTTTGTATGTTGCTGTTATAGGTCACTAACCTATTACAACATGTTAATATACAACGTAAGAAAAAATGCTATAATAGCTTCTGATAGCATTTTTTAAACGCTATTAAAGGGTCTTTTTGTTGTAGTGGGAATTGAATCAATATTGAATGATTGTTTATTTGATAGTTAAATAACTAACTATCAAATATGAACCTAAATTTAACTTCGAAAATATCTAGAAGAAACACGTGAGTTATATGACACAATCATCCCTAATGATGTTGTACTGTGCATATAAACCTCGTTTCGTTCTTCTAGGATAAATGATAAGGAAATATGTCTAATAACGGTTAGGAGGTGAACTTCGTTCTTATCTTTGTTTGTTTATTTCCTAAAGAACTGGGTGAGTTTGCCGGAAATTATCGAAAGTTGTTGCGAAGAAACGGGATCAGATATGTTATCCGAAAACAATTTCCGTTCAACTTAAGCGTTTCGAACTGAAGACATCTTGATGAATACGGAATCGAAGATGGAGCATTGAAGTGCAAGAGCTGCTTGCTACTAGTCCCGGTGGTGATTCCAAAATGGATGTAGTAGAAGTAGTGCCTTCGGTTTGTCCTTATCCTAAACAACTTGTATGGATGAATGCTGGCATTGCATTATTGCCTGGAAGGCGGTGTTAGAATTTCAAGTGGATTGCTATTTAAAAGGTAAGCGTAGCCTCAAGCCTCATCAACCGGGAATGACTAAAATACGGGGAGATGCAGCAAGGCTAAGTGGGTCGCTCCCATTAGGGTGTGTCATCACCTTTCTAGATACATCAACATATTTATGGATTGGTTGTGCATGGGATCTCAAATAAAAAGGGTTGCATAGAAACCGGGGTGATGACATATTCGTTACTATCCAGTCAGGGGTAGGCCGGTCTTGTGTTGGCAGGGGATCCCGACGAGGTCGTCAGTACATTTTCTAGACGTGTACTGTGATAGGTGGTACCCCGGTTTTGATTGTAGAACCTAGTATGCTGGAATTTAATAATGGTAACAATTTCGGCTATTTTCATATATTTATTTTGAACGCTTAGACATTATTATAATATCACTGAATTTTCTATAAAAAGTGTTTTGGTTATCGTAAGGTAAAAATTCGTTCGTGTTTTTGTGCGGCATGGTCTTACGAGATACCTTTAATATTATTAAGGCTTTAAACATAATAACTCAGTTGTTTGAGTTTACTCACACCAGACCCATGTCTGAACCGGATTTTTCTTTTCTTTTCCTAAAACTCTTGGGTGCTCAAATTTTTATGGGCAGCTAAGTAGTTCAGGGTTTTCACACGGATGCATTTTAGAGGAGCTTGGAGCAGGAGGCTTCATTGATATATAGTTATTATCTTGTTTCGGCTGTATCATATGTATCTTGTATCAGTAAAATAGGGACAGGATGTTATAACTGTCCAATGGTTGAATTTGTATTAGTATGACTCTGATGTATCATTTTTGAAATGACTCTATAAAGAATTATGTTGATTAATATATGTTATTCCATTGCGTTATGAGATTCTGTGATTGTTTAGTTTCTTCTATCTTCTATCTCCTTTCTTTCCCATAACAATTTGTCTTTCCAGCACTTAGCTGTTCAGTATGTGAATACCGTGGGTGTATTAGTCTCGATTTCTATTGTTTGTAAAGGCGTGTCATTACATTTGGTATCAGAGCGCAAGGTTAAGCGAGAATCTTGGCTTTGGTGGGGCAACTCATTATGAGATAAGGTAATGGAATGCCTTATTATGAGTTTGAGTGTGCGTATATATAAGAGTGTGTATTTATTAGTGACATAAAATGTTTTATATTGTGTTGATTTATATGTTGAGTGGCTTAAGAATTCTGGTCGAGACGTGGGATGCCACGGTGTCGATAGCAGTTCCTAAACACTTGAACAAGGCAAACTAACACAGTATTGTTTTGAAATTGGGTAAATGAAATAATTTTACCCAGGATATATTTTATATATAAAGAATGATTTTCAAAAATTGTATAGTATAATATTTTGAGGTATTGTTGTTAGGAAATGATAGTATTTTATTATTATCATTTAGGGTTTGTTTAGTCATGCTTGTCCAGTTGAGCATTGACTATTTTTAGTGTGTATAGATAGTTTTCGTTTTTAAGATTTGAGTTGGGTAAGTAGAAATAGGGAAAACATTGAAGCGAACACCTTGTGAGTTAAGTTTAACAATTTGACTATAAGGCGTTCGATGTAAATGTTGGGGTAAAAATTGATTTAAGGAAAGATGTTTATTTAAAAGCTAGAATATTTGAAATAAATATTGGGAAATGTTTTTTAAAAAGTTGATCTTATAAAATGATTTTATAGAAGGAGCCTTTTAATAAAAAAGAATTTAAGTTGAAACTTGAGGACTAAAATCCTGGGACTTTTGAAAAATGTATTTCAAGGATTGGAAAAATAATAATAGTATTATTTGAAAATATTTTTGGTTCAAGTATAAGATTTTGGGAATGAAAAGGTTAAGTAAGAAGTGCTTTCTTTGTGTTAGTTTGGGAGAATGAGTCTTGATTGTTTTGTGATGATGTGAATAATCTTTTAAGTGACGATCAGATGTTTTCCTAGAAGAACGTTGTGGTGTACTTAGTAAATTATTCTCTTTATCGTTGTATAATTGAAACAAGTTCAACCTGAACGAACCCAAATCAAGTTGATGATAAATGTTTTGTTGGAAATATGAGAAGTATCATTTCAAATATGGAGTTTTGAAATAAAAGTAATATTCTTAGGTTAACTAGTTTGAGTGGCTCGAAAATAACTTAAAATTGGGGAAGGGATGTGTTCGGATGGTAAGCACTTCTCTTGAGTATTACCGTTCTTAGTAAGGGAGATATATGATACTATTTGGTAATACCCGGTTCCTTAGTATCATTTTGGAGTTACTCGAGTTATATATATATTTGTATGATTTAAACTATAGAGTTTTATTTCGAATTTAAAAAAAAAAATAAAAGATTGGTATTTGCATCTTGAGTTTTCTTAGGGAGATAAATCAAAATGGAATAGTGGAATCAGATAGGGTTATGTACTCTTAGGCTGTAGTGAAGTATTATCCAAACTGAAACTAAGAGTTGTTTATGAAAAGTTTTCATAAACGATTTAGTGGGAATAGAATTGTTATTAGGGAGAACCAATTAAGTAAGTGCGTAGGTTGGACATAGATTATTTCTCGTTTCATATTGTTATGATCTAAGGTTCAAGTACATGGCTTTGAGGTGATTCACATCATTCTAAATAAGGATCTATTACTCGATTTTTTACGACAAGCACTTGATGAGGGTTTTTGATATGGGATAAATGTTTTCTATCATAGTTACAACTATGTAAGGAGAATAGAGGTTCCTAATCAGGGAGCCTGATCGGAGTTCGCACTAGAAAATCAGGTAAGCGATACTAGTTCGAAAGGGAAGTTATGTATTCGAGAAGTGATCAAATCAGACTTTGTTTATGAATGATCTATATACATCATACTAACTGATGTATAGTGCTAAGTGTTTTCTAGGTTAGTTTGAGGTGTAATTTCGGGGACGAAATTCTTTTAGGGGGGAGAGTGTAACGACCCAAAATTTCACTAGTTTCATTTGCGAATATTTAATTAATTTTAATATTCAAATAATATGTTTTTTAATCAAAATAAAACTCTTTTAAATGATAAATAGTAGTGGTGAAATAGTTTCAAAATTTAGTTTATATAGATATATAGTTCGATGAAAAACAGAAAATTTGAGTGGAAACCATTTTTTGAATTTTCGAAATTTCATCATATAAAAGTTAATTGAAATGTTGTGTACTCACATGTAATGTGTATTCATATATATGCAAAGATTATGAATATATATTAGTAAATTAGTTAGGGTTAAGTATATTAAATTAAGTTAAGTAGGTTATATATATATATATATATGTCACATCAGGGGAGACATGGTTAGACTTAATGGCAACTAACTGACATTTGGCCATTTTTCTTGTTTTTTATGATAACTGAGAAATTAAGAAAGGAAGAAAGGGGAAGACATGGAGTCATGGCATGGTAAGGTGGCGTAAAGAGGAGGAGGGAAAAGTACGAGGGGTAGTTTGGTAATTAAATATGTTAACATAATATATGAACTAATTTTCCTAATTTTTTTCACTTTCTCATTTTCATTTCCATTTGCAAAACTTTTCTAATCTTGGAAGCTAAACTTCCATGACTTCTCTATTTATTTTTTAGATTTTAAAGTTTTTAAAAATCAAATTCTTGCTTTAAAAACTTAGTTTTAAATCACTTGTTTTAAGCTCCACTTTCTCCATTTTTACCCCAAATTCACCCAACCAGAAAGTCTTCTAAAATTCTCGAAATCAAGATTTTCCATTTTTCAAACCATGTCAAATTTTAGTGGCTACAACTTTTATGTGTACCACTTTTTCAAATTTTAGGTCCAACTATGTCGAAATCTCGTTCATTTGCAAAGTGTTTTTGGACTCAGAAATCCAAGTCCGAAAATGGTCCTTCTTAACCATATCTTCCTCATAAATAGCTAAAATTGAGTGTTTCATTTTTTAATTGTAGAGGAAAGAATTTCCTAAAACATTCCTTTTGACCAATTTTCCAATATCCGAGAATTACATGTCCAAAAATCGATGGGAAGTTGACCTATTTTCAATTAGATTTTGTGATTTTCCAAGCTTTCCAAATTCAAAAATGTTTCATGTTTTCAAAAGATTTCGGTGAGTAAACTTCTTAATTTTTGGGAAATTTTTTTACTTTGTATGTAATGACTAATTGATGGTAAAATAAGTTGATTGTTTCGTTGGATTATTGTGTGGTTTGAATATATGTATGGGTTGCTAGTTGTGGTTTAGATTTTGACTTGTGAATCGAAGCCTTAAGTGGTGTATTTGGTTATAAAGATGTGATATTTGATTGTGCTATGATGGTGATATGTTTATGGATGGTTAGACATGTGTATGTGATGTATGCTAAAAAATTAACACTTGATCTTTTTAAGTGGTATGGAGATTCCTTGGGTTCAAACTTGTTTTAGTCACCTTGTTTTAACAAAAAGTTTTATAATGTTTTTCTAACTTTAGTCTTGCTCCAAAAAACTTTATGCTAAGTTAGTAAAGTAATTCAAAGTAAAGGTAAGAGTTTTAAAGGATATTTGAGACATAAAACAAGTTTGAAAATTATGGTATTCGAAGCGATAGTCGCTATGGATGTAATTTCGCTTAAAAATCTAATTTGTGCAAAAATTGGTCTTATTAACTTAAAGTGTTTTGAAAGTGTTTTATAAACTTAATAATGATGTTTTATAAAGTTAATTAAATTTTTAAATGATTAAATTTTTATTTAAATAACTAATAATTAATTAAGATTAAACAGGGTTTATTAATTATAATTAAGTAAAGGTTAGTTATTTATTAATTATATTTTAAGGATAAGATTAATTTTAATTAATTATTAATTATGCAATATTAATTTTTAATACAATTTAAGTATATGGTTTATTTTTAATTAATTATTAATTAAGTATAAGGTTAACTATTTAAATAAACCAATTATTTAAATTATTTTTAATTAATTAAGGTTTTAATTTAAAATAAATTATTTATTTAATATTAATTTATTATTTAAGTATTAATATATTATTTAAGAATTAATTAAATATTACTTAATTGAGATTAATTAATATTAAATTGTTAATTACGGTTTAATAATAATAATTAATAAAGGATTAATTAGTGTTTAATTATTTATTTAATAATTAATTATTGTTTAATCATTTATTTAAAATTTTAATTATTTCTTACTTTGTTTATTTAATTAAATTAAGTTCATATTCAATAAAGATTAATTATGATTTAATAAGAGTTTAACTTATAATTAATCATTTTAAAATGGAGTTTAAAGTTTTAATCATTGTTTTCAAGGATCAAATTGTTTTAAAGGGAACTTCTTTTCAAAGATGATTTTGAACACAAGGGATTCAAATGTCGATACCATTAAGTAGACAGATGACTGTGAATGAGTTATATGTGATTTGTTTGTGTTTGTGTGGACAACTATTAGAAGAATAAAACCCTGTTCTACCATAAATTGATTGTTTGATTGTGTGGACATCTGATATCAGAATAAATTCTCATTCTACTATAAATTGATTGAATTGTTTAGACATCTATTTAGCAGGACAAATCTCCATCCTGCTATTATGTTATTTGGACATATTTATACTGCTTAGTTTATATTGACATGTTATTTCCTTATTTGGATATGAAGTGTATTTACATATGTGTTGACTTATGTAAATAAATTGTTGAATGACTTGAAAATGGAACTGAAATTAAATGGTAACTTAAATTAGTGCTATTGGGATTGCCAATCCTCCTTTTGAATTTATGAAGTATGGTCTTGAATTAGATTCAATTTTTTTATCAGTTTGGGGTTTTAAAGTTTATAAATGATTTTCATGTTATATAATTATTTTATAAAGGTATTTATAAATAATAACTTGTTTTAATAAAAAGAGTTTTCCTAAATAAAAGGGTTTATTTAAAGTGATTTAAAAATAAGATTCATAAATGATATTTTGTAATGTCAAAGATATTTTATAAAAGATATTTTATAAAGATTTTTATACATGGAAGAGATTTTATAAATCATTTTAGAAATTTTAAAAAGAAGTTTAAATCTATTTTAAAGACTTATAAGGAGGGTTGAAATATGAATTGAACGTATAAAAAGAATCTTTATAAGGGATAAGTGAATGAGTTTTACAAAGCGAATGGGTTTGTAGTAAGTGATGTTTTGAAAAGGGAATTTCTTGGCCATTTAATATGGAATTTGAGAAAAGGGAATTTTCCAAATGTTTTTGGTAAATATTTATATTTTTGAGATAAGTAAAAATGTTTCTCAAGTATAAAAAGGAAGTAAAGGGTTTTGGAAATAGTGTTTTAATAAGATCTTTCGATCAAGTTTTGCAAAGTGTTTTTATTAATTAAAGATTAATTAATAAAGGTTTAGTGGATCCCATATGGAATTAAATCAATATTGAATGATGTTTATTTGATAGTTAAATAACTAACTATCAAATCCGAACCAAAATGTAACTTTGGAAATATCTAGGAGAAACACGTGAGTTATATGACACAATCATCCCCAATGATGTTGTACTGTGCGTATAAACCTCGTTTCGTTCTTCTAGGATAAATGATACGGAAATCTGTCTAGGAGGTGAACTTCGTTCTTATCTTTATTTGTTTATTTCCTAAAGAACCGGGGTTGACTTTACTAGAAATTATCGAACGTTGTTTCAAAGAGACCGGGATTGGATATGTTATCCGAAAACCACTTCGATCTAACTCAAGTGTTCGAACTGAAGACATCTTGAAGAATACAAAATCGAAGATGGAGCATTAAAGTGCAAGGCCTGCTTGCTAGTAGTCCTAAGGGTGGTTCCAAAATGGATGTAGTAGAAGTATCGCCTTCCGTTTGTCCTTATCCTGGACAACATGTATGGATGAATGCTGGCACTACATTGCCGCCTGGAAGGCAATGTTAGCATTCCAAGTGGGATTGCTATTCAAAAGGTAAGTGTATCCTCAAGCCTCATCAACCAGGAATGATTAAAATCAGGGGAGATGCAGCAAGGCTAAGTGGGTCGCTCCTATTAGGGTGTGTCATACCTTTCTAGATACATCTACATATTTATGGATTAGTTATGCATGAGATCTCAAATAAAAAGGGTTGTAAAGCAACTGAGGTGATGACATATTCAGTACTATCTAGTCAGGGGTAGGTCGGTCTTGTGTTGGCAGAGGATCCCATCGAGGTCCTCGGTACATTATCTAGACGTGTACCGTGATAGTTGGTACCCCGGTGCCTTGTTATAGTATAGAATCCAATCTCCAATACGTGCCTTTACGGTTTTGATTGTAGAACCCAATATGTTGGAATTTAATAATGGTAACAATTTCGGCTATTTTCATATATTTATTTTGAATGCTTAGACATTATTATAATATCACTAGATATTCTATAAAAAGTGTTTTGGTTATCGTAAGGTAAAAATCCATCCGTGTTTATGGGCGTCCTGGTCTTACGAGATACCTTTGATTTTGAAAGGGTTTTAAACATAATAATTCAGATGTTTGAGTTTACTCACACCAGACCCATGTCCGACCCGGAGTTTTATTTTCTTTTCTTAAAACTCTTGGGTGCTTAAATTTTTATGGGCATCCAAGTAGTTCATGTTTTTCCCATGGATGCATTTTAGAGGTGTTTGGTGCAAGAGGCTTCATCAATAGCTAGTTATTATCTTGTTTCCGCTGTATTATATGTATCTTGTATTAGTTAGACAGGGACAGGCTGTTATAATTGTCCAAGGGATAGAATTTGTATTAGTATGACTCTGATGTATCATTTTTGGAATGACTCTGTAAAGGATTGTGTTGATTAATATATGTTATTCCATTGCGTTGTGAGATTCGGTAATTATTTAGTTTCGTCTATCTTCTATCTCCTTTCTTTCCCCTAACAATCTGTCTTTCCGGCACTTATTTGTTCGACACGTGATTACCGTGGATGTTTAAGTGTCGACTTCTAGGTTCGAAAAGGCGGGTCGTTATAGTTTCAATTATTTAATATGACAATCAACTCTCTTCGACATTGATAAACTGCCCTAATCATGTTAAACAGTTCAACTAATGTCTCTTGACCTCCAGTAAGTTCTAAGTTCTGAAATGAACTATATCAAGACGATGTTATAAGATTATCAAAATTTGAAATCACCCTTCAACACGGTTATAAATTTGTGCATTTACAATGTATATACATTGCTTTTACTATAGTGCTATTCAAGACGATATACTTGGTCTTTTATTGATTCATCCACAATCTCTCATTTGGAACATTTCCAACTTAAAACTTCTTAACCAAGCTACGAATATGAATTTTATATAAACATACCATAGTCAGTATCACATATGAAGTTGGAGTCTGAATACTACTTCAAAAGGAGCTTGTGGTTTCTATAAACATTTCTCCTGTATTTCGTAATACATGAGAACACACTAAACTACCATTTAGTGACCTTAATTTGGATTTGATATTTGCTTCATGTATCAAATACATAAGAAAATCATGATATTGTAGACAACATAACATGTATGGTAATTCCTATTGCCAATGCACAAGGAACCCACCTTACATGTTTCTTATCAAACATTTTAATAAGATGTTTCTGCATATTTTTTATGACATTCCCAATATCCTTTATACTCACTATAAATGACATCATTTACAAATCTAACATCGAGTATTAAAATAACTAAAAGTTGATTTTTAACATAAGTACATCGTTAATAATTAGCAGTGTGTTATTTTCCTATGTTTAGAAATATCAATGTACCTTCAACGTTCTTTCTTATGGATGCATGCTTCATATCAGTTCTTGGATCATACCCAAAACCACAAACTCATATCGCTCCTACTAACTTCTAGACACTTTGGTTTTTATGTGCAAACAGTCTAGTCTAAATATTTATTTTGAATTTTCTGTTTCAATACATATGCCAAAACATAAAGCTATAATAGGTGATAATTTTTTGAGTAAATCCGAATCAGCTTGAGCACATCGAATGGCGAATCTATTACGCTATTTTCAATGATTAAAATTTGCAACATTATACTTATCAATATAGCTCACTATATTCCAATTGCATTTTCTCTTAAAGACGTATTTATGACCATTGATCATATCTCTTTGGGTACAACTATCAAAATCATATTTTGGTAATGTACTTGGAATCCATTTTGGATTTTTGTATCGTCACATATCAATCGAGTCAATACTCTTCATGGTTTAATTAAATAAGGAAGAATCACTTATTCTTGACATTGATAAGAAACTCATACTTTCTCTTTGACATGCAGGAATACTCATTAAACATTCTAACGTGTTATTTTCATTTAGGTTTAGTTAATTTCACTTCATCTCCAGCAATCAGTTTTAACCTTGGATCGCATCCATATCCATTTTACTATCAATAATTTCTCAAAAAAGTTTCTTCACTATGAAGTTAGTAGTTCTTGAAATAATAATTGTTTCTCAATGCAATGGAATGGGCATTCGTAAATATTTTATGAATTGCATTATATAAAAATGATTTGGTATTAGTTCAGAATATTTATGTTCATAACATAAATTAGTCATCCAGTGACTATCGTTTTCTAAATTCTTTTGCTGTGATTCACACAAGATCCTTTGTACAATTATTATATGCAATCTTTCGACTCACACAACCTGCCAACTCCTTGGTTTAGGACATGATGGTGTTTCTTATAAACTATATCTTGTATGGTTTTATGGACTATTCTTTGGATGATATTAATCTTAACCTTGTGTACTACTCTTAAGTACACACCTTATAGAAATAATTTAACTCAACTTCACCCATCATAATCATGTTTTGTCCAACAAAGTTCGATTACTCTTTATTAATACATCATAATGTATTATAGAAAGGAGCGACTCTTGAGATTAAATCTTTATTCATTTAGGTACATTTGGAGCCCTTTCCAACATGTCCACCTATTCGATCAAATTGAATCATTTTATTGCGTGTTATTTTATTTACTTCAATTTTATATTATATGAGCTTATCATAATGCTACATGTATATGGAATACACATGTCCATGTTGGTGATAACTCGTTGAATATTATGAAGTATATGGAATTATTCTGGTATTAATAAACTTGTGATTGCATACATCTATAATTATCAATCCAAAGAGTTCATCAAATCTTACGATCGCTCCCACAGAATGGTGCATGCTTTTTATTGTTTGAGGTATAATTCACTAGTAGCATATGATTCATAATTATAAAATCAAATAATTATTTCTTCAAACTTTGGCTTAGTCCATAATTCCAAATCAGTTGCAAATAATTTAGATATTTCTTTATTTTCCAATGCATCATGAATACCACTATTATAATTATAACGAATGTTCATAATATTCGTATTGAAGTAAAACTATGCCTATATTTCAGTTAACACTGAAAAATAGTTGTTATTTCATATATAATATTTGGTATGTTGTACGAAAATAATTTTCGTAATTTGATGCGTCTGATAAGTGCTATATGGCATGCTCCCACTATTTCCACCATTAATATGATAACATATGAAATACAAAGCTCCACTTTACCACTTAACATAGGCTATTTATTTCATTTACTGTAACTGGTTTACAGTCAAGAATTTTTAGATAAAATATCTTAAATTCAAAGAAATAAATCTCACAGAAAATAATTTTCTAGTTGAAAATATATTTTGGAATAGAAATCATATTTCTTATCCAATGTTAAATATCAACTATTATTTTACAGTTCTCATTTCTGATGTTTATTTATGAAGTAGAAGTGACCATTACTTCTCTTCATCCTAATCGAGCCTTAGATTACATCCACTCTTATAAATTTGATTTTTTTTCCCAAAATGATCGAGCCATTCAAAGGAAATCCTTACTACCATACCATAACAAATTCTTTACGAAAGTGCATTTGTCATCCTTACCTTATAAGGATATCAAATAAATTGCACTTTATGTAGACTAATCAAACTGACATTTCGGTGATGAATTCTTAGATCTATCTTGTAACCTTTAGTCTGGTGTTACATTTAACACAACAAGATCATTATCGTAATCAATCATATTGAATACACGATCTCACACTATAGTTTACTTGCTTATTTCAGTGAACTAATTTTGTTGAGATTTCATAAATTACGAATAGTGAATGTTCACCATATTAAATGTATGTGTGATCATATATGAATCAAATATCTGTATTGCTTTTAGAGTTCAAAACTCACTGAAGACAAAACATAGTCTCAGACAAGTAAACTCGTAAATCGTGCAGTTAAAGCACTTAGCGGATCCATGGCAGTGGAGAGGCAAAATGTTATAGCTGGGATAAAATGGGAATATAGCGGAAAACAACAGAGGCGGAAAAGTTTCATTGGATATAAAACCAAATATTTAAAGTTAATTTTCGCTTATCTTCGCATCATTTTGTAGGAAAAAGAAATATTATTTAATATTTTATAATAAATATATATGCAGTATAGATTTGGTGACCACACTAGATTTCTGACATATATTAAGTGCTTTTGCCTCAAAATTAGGTATTTACCCTAACTTTTTTGATCTGATTTAAAAGAAAACTAGTCAAATCAACCTTTTTATGTCAATATTTCTAAAATCTAAAATAGATGATACAAATCCTTGATTTAGTGGGTGTAGCAAAAAATAGCGGGGATTAAAGCGAATCTACTGTTTAATAGCGCTATATTGAAAAAGCGTAGCGATCGAAGAGCGTTACGTGCTATAGCGGAGATTTTGCTGGCTTAGCAGGGCTTTAGTGGAGCTTTAACTACTTAGCTTGTAAGTGACCAAGTTACAAATGTATTTAGCGGATGGAAAACTGAGCACTTGCATGGGTCAACATGCAACAATATATTGGTAAGTATATTTTCAATTTCTATTTGCCAATACTAATTCAGTCCATTTGTATATTTTAATTGATTAACTTTTATCCATCACATTAAATGCACAAATTTTATCAATGTAGATTATTATAACATTATATAACTAATGTTCTTAGAATATTAGAAAGTTTTACCATTTCATTTTTCTAATAAGGCTCTCATTGGTCTTTTATGTTTCTCTAAACCCTAATACGAAACATAAAAGTCTTTCAACTACACTAGTATGACCTTGAGTTTGCTCAATAAGTCATAGCCCCGCAAATGATGTATAACTCCTTATCGGTTGTATCACATACAACTCCTAACCTATGGTTCCTTGTCCTATTCTCATTTCGACCTTGAGTTTGCTTAACAAATTGAAAGAAATTATTCACTCGTACCTACCATTTCGTGATGGCCTAAGAACACTGGCTTCAGTTTTATCAACAAATGCATAAAGTTATCTTACCTCGTCTAGTCAATATATTAATAATACTACGCATAACATCTCTAGCTTGAGTTTGCTCGATAACCGGAGAGTATGCACGTAATTTATTAATATAAAAATGGTAGAGGATAACATTTATATTAAAGATTCATAATCGTTAATATACTTAATTAAGTGATATCAACTTCTACAATAATGTATTTTTTTATGAAATACCATGATTCAAGTGTTGGACACATCAGAAATCATAGTATATGTACTTTATGTATGTATTATTCCTTAAGTCTAAATGGGTTTCTTACTACCCTACTTTTATTTTATACATTTATACTATATAAGTTTTATTGTTATATAAGTTTTATACTTTATTTAACTTATATAACATTTTAATGCATAATATTATATTAATTAAATCTTATTTAATTAATTTAATTAATTAAAACTTTAATTAATTATTATATTATTTAATTATAACATAATATATTGAATATACATAATATAAGTTTTATAGTAATAAACATATATCTTATTTGTATGTATTTTTAGTTAAATTATTTACCTTTAATTAATTAATTAACTAACTAATTAGCCTTTAATTTATTTACTTAATTAATTAACCTTTAATTAATTTATTTAGTTAAACAAATTTAATTAATTTATATTAATTTCAAAATTTTATTTTAAATGCATGCATACTTATGTTATCTTAACCATTTTAAAATAACATAACATATATTAATATATATAATTCATCCATATATTTATTAATTAATTAACTTATTTAATTTATTTATTATATAAATTTTATTAATAAATTTTGAATTTTAAATTTTGAAATTAGTATAAACATCTTGAAAATAGCATTATCTTTTCAAACATTTAGAAAACTTATGTTGTATTATAACTTTTATATTAAACATGTTTTTATTTTGAATTTAACTTTTAAATTTAAAATCTTTTATTTGATTTTCAAAACAATTTTGAAAATTAGCCCAAGGCCCAATTCAAATTGGGATTTTCTACTAGCGACAACCTTTGGGCTCACTTTAGTTTTCAGGTCAGGCCAGTAACCAAGTAGGTTAGGGTACTTGATTATCTAATTCCAATTCTAGACATTACCTTTCTAGACACGGTATTAAGTGGGCAAGCTTAATTACTTAAGAATAACATGACTAATTTAAACCGCATATGCAATTGGGCTCTGATACCATTGTTTGAACTGAGCCAACCCGCGGTGGAGTTAAAGGGTATATTTCAGAAATTCCACTTTGAATATATTGGGCCTATGAAGTCTAAAGAGATTTTCGATCCAATCTAAAAGGTGCTTTAAATAAAATCCTTTATTTTATTTGATTAGTTTGAAAGAGTTTGAAATTGATACAAATTTAAACGAATGAGTGTGTCAAATATACCCATGTTGTATTAAAATTAATTTGAGAAAGCAACCTTTTGTTTCGTTCTCCAATATTCATGCAATCAATTAAGGGAATAAACAATACTAATTTGAGAGAGAAACCTTTCATTCCCCTCTCTCTGATTTGATTGATGATGTAACGACCCGTAAATTAATTGCTTTGTATTTGAATATTTAAATCATTTTTAAATATTTAAATAATGGATTTTAATAACTAAATAAACCTATTTTAAATATTAATCAATGATATTAAAATCATTTTTAGATTCTGTTTACCAAAATAATTAGTTCAAATAAAAATAGAAAATGTGACCGAAAAACTTTTTCCAAAATTTTGACTTTTGGGTATCGAAAAGTCATCGAAAACATCATGCATATTTTGTATAACTCATATAAACATGCACACATATGCATATATATCATGTGATAAGTTAATGATAGTGTTAAAATAAATATACCATGCTTAGATTAAAATAAAACAAATTTGACTTTAAAAAATATATAAAATAAAACCAAAATAACCTAAGGAAGTACATTACCATAACCTAAGCTACCAAGGTTAGTATACAAGGCATAGTGGAGGGTGGTTAGAAGGAGGGTGCGTGTGCACCTAGAGAGATAGGGAAGGCATGGAAGCATGCACATGAAAAAAATTAATATATTTTAAATATTAAAGTTAGTTCAAATTATTACTCCATTTCTTTTGCCTATAAATACCCACCATCTCCACAATTCTCACTTTACATCTTCATTTTTACGTTCACTTCTCTTCTCTTCATGTTCAAGAATATCCATGGCTACCAAATCAATGTCTAAAGTTGGCAAAATATAGCATTTTCACTTTAAAATTCCATATATTCATCTACCAAACACTCCTCCACCAAGACAAAATCCATTTCCACCTCAGAAATCCAAGGTCAAGCCTAATATTGCCCAGTTGAACCCAAACCCAGCCCATTAAGTCCAAGCTAAGGTGTAGCGAAGGTCGTTTGTGAGTGCGACAACTTGTTGTGGCGATCCGGTTAAGTTAGAAGTGTTTTTATAATTTAAGCTTCCACCTTTGAACCATAAATTTTAAACTATGTTCATGCTCATATTTATAGCTATTGAATGCTTATTGTATAATTGTAATAATGGTTAGGTTGTTGGATTGGTTTGTTGCTTTGAAAATTAGTCGCTTTGGAAAGTTAGTAAGCGAATCATAAGTTATATGAAAATCTAGTAGTTAAACTAATTCTGTTGTTAAAAAAAGTTTGTTACATGTTGAATCATTGTAAACTACCATGTATGTATGTTTATCCTCTTGCTTTCTGATGGTTGGTTGTATTGAAAATGTCATATACTTGAATTTTGAACTGCCCGTATAGCGATAGTCGCTATATCGGCACTTTCGGAAAATTGCCTTTTATCGAAACCGTTTGGTTTCATTATCTACTTAGAATTATTTTACAATTTAGGCAAGTTTTTAATTAATTATGTTTTCAATAATAATTAATTATTTAATAATGATTATTAAATTAATTAATTAATTATTTAATTAATAAGGATTAAGGTTAACTAATTAACTTATTAATGATGTGTTTTAAATTTAACGAATTACTTAGTTAATGAGGTTTTTAAATTTAATTAATCATTTTATTTAATAATGTTTAAGGCTAATTAATCTTTTGGTAATGATGGATTAAGATTTATTAATTTATTAATTAATGATGTTTTTAAGATTAATTAATTAATGACTTTTAAAGGTTAATCAATTTGTTTAAACTTAATTAATCTTTCCTTAAATAAATTTTAAATTAACTAATCACTTTTAAATAATGATATTAATTACTATTTGATTAATTTAATTAATTATATTATTAATTAATTGAATTAATGATGTTTTAGATGTGATTTACCCTTTTTAATTAAAGGTTATTGAAGTAAATTAATCAGCTTAGTTAACAAAGTTAAAGTTGATTTGTCAATGAAATAAGAATATTTTAAGTTGTTAAATTCTTTTTATAATGATGTTTCAGAGTCAGTAAACTCTTTTAACGAAGTGATTTAAAGCTAATACTTATAATGTGAAGCCAAGTACAAATTCGGGTTTCTAAAAGAAAAAGATTTATTCGTTTATGGAAATGAATTAAATTCCGTAAAGCGATTCATATATAGGGAAACAATTTATTTGTATAATTAGCACTAAACATCAAAGAAGTAGACTTGTCGCTATTTCAAAAATTAAGAATAATCATGAGACGTGACTTGAGGTAACACTACCTTGACTTGTCCGGTATTATTGTTAACCAAGAAATATTAGCATTGCCTCACTATTGATCTCAACTTCACACTAATATTTCAATAGCCGCATACATTATTTAAAATATATACAAATCGAGATAAATAATATTTTTGCTCTCCAAATAATATTTTATTCTACAAAACAATATATAATTCTTGAGTAAAATATTTCTTATATCATTCTAAAATATCATGTCATTTTTGGCCTGTTTAAGCATTTAGGAATCCCTATTAAATAAGTTGCATCTGCATCGATCAGAATTCTTAGAGCACTAGATGGACAAAGTAACACCAAATTAAACTATCAAAACATTTTCAATCACTCTATAAAATGATATTCCTATTTTAATAAATCATATGCTAGTTTGAATAAAAATGTTTACTTCCAAAATTCGTATATACATTCAATTCAGCAATAATTAAAACCATCACACATCAGTCATCCACAATATTAAACGAGTAGTATATAACAATACATACATTTTCAAACAAACAAACAAACACCTCCAACGAAAAACTATCAATCAATTTCTGCTTACTGGATCTTCTTACTCATCTCGGCTTATCACAACTTCGATTTTTGAAGTATTCAATATGAGAATCGAATTAGGTCTTTTACAACTTCCCTAACCGAACAAGTACATTCTTACTTCAAAGCCACATAAAGGTCTAAGATTCAGCATTAATATTGACACTACTGGCCGGACTAACTACTTTTACCTTCACAACCTCATCAGTTTCTCTACATCACATACAGAAAGGTAGAAAAAATATATTATTATATATATAATAAGAAAAATAAAAATACTTCCTCAAATGATTACTCCAGTAATCATCGTATACTCCTACTATAACTTAAGTATAAACAATAATCTATCACACATCCTTGGGGTTGGGGACTCTAAGTCTAATCTAAGGCAAAGACTAATGTCTCTTTTGCTCCGTATTGTTCTAAACATGCTTTGGTAGCTAGTAAAAAATAGGTCATTTGATTTAGTTGTTTAACCCCTATGGCTTCGGTTCAACGACCGAAGCAAATGAAGATAATGCAAAAGACTAACATTTGTTGCTTCGGTTGTTGAACCAAAGCAAATAACGTCTTTTGCTTCGGATTTTTAGTAACGACCGAAGCAAATGGCGCTTTTTTTATTCAACCATTTGTACCAACCGAAGCAAATATTAGCTGAAGCAAAAAAACATTAATACCGTTTCAAGTTTTGAAAACTGAAACGGTATCAAATTGCATTTAAGAAATTCGTCAATACAATATAACTAAAAATATTGCCGAACAAACAGTATAATTATATTATTTATCAACTTAGTTCATGTTTACTACAATTCTTTTAGAATACATTACCCAATTAACAGCCCACCCTTTTAGAATACTAAACACCAAGAAAACAATTCTTGAGGACAGAAACTCATCACTAACTACATCACCATTCCCCCATCGATAGTGAACACTTGCAATTTTCCAATAATTTTTTTATAGCAAATATTTGATTTATTTTCAATCGGCTTTTTCCATGAAATACATGTATTTATACTTTTCATAAAACTAAATCAATAATATTGATAAAATTCATGTCCTGTAAAATAACTTGAAGCGGGAGAGAGAGAGCAAGAAACTCCATTAACATAGCAACCTCTTTAGGTTTTCCAACCTCTTTATAAAATGGGAACACCATTTAAGAATGACAATAACTTTATATTCGTTTCAAAATATCATGACATGAGAATCAAAAAGAAAATTAGCCTACTAGCTAAATATTTGACATTACCATGCAAGTTTGGCTTTGAACTTCTAAGAATACAAAATAAGAATTTCAGCATGTAGAGTAAGTGTCTAAACAAGCTTAAACCAAGTATAAGTAACTCTAGTCTACATAATTTTTTAAACCTGTCTATGCCAATATATATAGTGTATACACACACATACATACATATTACTTTTGAGTTAGTTTAACTATAAAAAAATTTACGAATATGAGTGACCAGTTAGCTTGAAGTTTATACAGAACAAAAAAAATTCAAAATAACACAACTAGCTAGAAGTAAATTCAATGTATATTATTGATAATAGACTTTTTATTACCTCATGGGTAACCCAAACACATAGCCCAATGAGCTCTGCTAAGCCTCAACAAACAAATTTTCTAACGTCAAAAAATACACATAGAACACGTGTGCATTACATTATATATCTTTATTGTAATTATAATAACTGAAATTAAAAAAAAATTAGAGTGAAGAATTAATCGGTTATTGTACTTGTACCATTGCTTCCATTGCAAGCCATATGTCCCTCAGCTTTGCAAAAGGCTTAGGATGAGAAGGAGCTTGAGATTGAGAAGAAGACAATCCACCTTGCTTCTTCTTCTTGGATGGAGGAAATCTAGACTTGCGGAAATGAAACTTCTTCTTGTCCTAAGAAGAACAAAGGTTCTCGTACAGGGAATCTTAATGTAGCAGCTTCTAGTGATGCGATTCAGCCGAAAGGTACTTTTTCTTCTATTCTTGAAGGTTCCATTCTTTTTCATGATCGATCGATTAGAGTGCTCTTTGATACGGGTGCACCACACTCATTCGTGTCAAAGGAACTCGTGGATGCTTGTTCTTTGGATGTTTCAAGCTTGCTTACTTCTTTACGGATTGCCGTCAAATTCTTTTCAATTTGTAATGCATTTGCTAAAGTTCATTGCTGCAAATTTTCATCGAGTTTTGACTCCGTTTGGACCTTCTTTTTTGCTGTCAAATGTGAAAATCCGAGAGGAAATATGCATAGAAAATTCCATTGGCTGAATAGTATTTTCGGCATAACTTTTGCGTTTCTAGTCGGAATTTCGAAACCTTGGATGTTCTGAAATCCTTGTGAAATATGTCACAGCTTGGTATCCCATATCAAATACATATATCACATCCCGTAAATCATTAAACATAGAAATCTATAAATTTATAGATAGAAAGCAAAAGGAATGCTGACATGTAAAATTTATAGATAGAAGAAGTTACAATGCTAAGATGTACACTTGTAAGTGCTTACTGACTTTACAGATTACATTTAATTTTGATTGAAATGCTTTCTACCATCGTAATCTTCAGGATATTGGATTTAAGATGATTTAATCTTGCCTATCCGCATAGAAAAAACATAGAAACCTATAAATCAGTATCTACGTGGCTTGTAAACAAAAAAAATCATCTGCTATTAACTAGCAGTGATCTGAATACAGTGCTCCATAATCAAAACTTATCTATATCCATAAAGAAAATATAACAAGATTTGAGTCGATAAAACATGATCAATTTGCATGTTTACTTATCAGTTACTAGAGTGGCTTTAACTATATGGCAGGCTTCTAACTTTAGCATTACTGACTAATGCAGAATTCAGTCACCAATTAGCAACCGCCCTCTCAACAATTGCCTTGTCTTCTTCCACTTCCATAGTAGAAAACTTATGCTCTATAATTCCTAAAGGCTCGGGTTGCAGAACATTGATTACAATCTCCACATCCTTCTCCAATTGCCTATTTCCAGTCACTACAAGAAAATATTGTATTAATAGCAAGTGAGGATTGCATGAAAACTTGACTTGCTATGGTTGGTATGTTAGGGGTCATTTAGATTAAAAGATAGCTTGAGTTTGCGCTATCTTTAAACAACGACGAAAATTTTGGCGGTCCAATTCTACGTTTCCCTCCTCCTTATTCATGTGTCGCCAAACATTACTTCTTTTCACTTCACTTCCAAATTCCAAAATAACCTCTTCACTGACGAATCACCTCTCCACTCACGAATCCTCTTCAATCGCGAATCCCTCCTCACTTTGAAAGCTCGATTCCGCAACCCACTCTATTCTTCAAAGCTCGTTGTGCGGTTCCTCAATGAAGCAGATTCCTCTATGAGGCTGAAACGCGAATCTCAACGAAGGCGAAGCGTGATTCTTCAAGGCAGCTTAAGTACGATTCTGCAACGAAGCTCGAATCCTCAACCAAGCTCGATTTCTCAACTAAGCTGAAGCGCAATTTCAACTTCGGAACTTGACTTTAGGTATATTTTTCAATTTCTGTTTTTTTAATTGTACGTTTAATGCTTGGATTAAAGTTTTTCTGAATGGTTTTGGAAATTTTGGTGAAGAGAGTATTATTTATAAGTTCCGATTTTGACTTGGCTTGTGATTATTTTCCATGTTTGCAGATTAAATAATGTTGTTTAGTTGATTATTCTCTTTTCTGTTAACTACATATATGAGTCATGTTCGAGTATGTTTATATTCATTACCTGCTATTACGTTGGATAATGTGAATCTTTGATACATCCTTAAATATGTTTATTATGTCAGTTGTTTCTCACTGGCTTAGTATGACTGTCTACAAATTAGTTTTCTTTTGAAGCAAAGGCTTGAAATTGTTACCCTAGTTTTTCTTATACAAACAACACTACACGTTTGCTCTTTCCAAAGTAAGTGAAATTTGTAAAAGAAGGAGAAGTGCACTTTATTTTTGGGCTCCTTAGCAATTACAATTGTTAACTACTGTAAATCTGTAATGTTGTATATTTGTCATCCTTTTAAGCTTTTTTGTGCCTAAGAAAACTGCACACCTAAAAGAACCTTTCAATTGATATAATATATAGTTTAAATAATAACATCATAGGTTTTAAAAAATGCGGTGACAATAAAGTTTAAATAAATGCTGGGGTAAGGATAACTAAAAATGCATTGGCCTATTTTATATTATTCGATGGCTATTTATTTACATTGAAAATCTAAATTTTATGAATAAATGATTTTAAAATCCCTAGAAAAATGCGACAAACTCCATGATGATTTGGTTCGAACTAAATGTGTCTGTGGAATAACTTTAACTGATGGGATCAATATGTTGATTACTGGTTTAAGTCATAAACGTTATAATAATCTAAATGAAAAACAGTATAATCCCCAAGTTATTATTCTAATTACCAAGAGGAAATGCCATCTCTTTGCCTCCTAGTTATAGAAACTAGTTTATTGAAATAGATAGTTGATGAGATATGATTTATGTGGAATTAAAAGATATAAGTGTCGGTTGTAAAATATGAATGTTTGCATTTGAACTTAAGAAACTTTTATAAACTTTCACTGCAATGAACTAGTATTTTCTGAACATAATTAATTAGTGCCAACATATTGTCAAATTTGAAGCCCAAAATCAGTCACATATGGTCTCCAAGTTCGTGGAATCAACCAACTACATACGAAATATGGGTAAGAGATTGAGAGAAAAGACATTCAGGCAAATTATGCATTTGTTAATATATCACAGACTAGGACAAACACATATTATACACATGATTTTCATCAAAGAAGTTATCTAGCAATGTAATCAGTGATTTTTAAGTTATCAGATGTCAAAACTTGATCACACATTATTTTTCTTCTTTTGTTTAACACTTTAGAATATTCTTTAGTCTAAAAGATTTTGCTGAAATTTAATAGGGCCAAGTCGTGGTGTACACATTGAGAGGATTTTTTTATTTCGAAAAGGTCATAGTTTAAGACCTTAACAGTCCTCGAGAGACAGATAAAATTTTGCATGATTTCAATGTCATTATCAAAGATTTTACTCATTAACAATATGTTGAAAAACTTGCTTAACATGCTATTGTCTTCGAACAAGTTATTAAATTTGCAAAAGTGTACCATATTTTTGTAACTTAAGTAGTAAATATTTTGATTATAAGTAGAGAAAAGGAAAACGAATATGACTACCGAAAGTTTAGTTCTACTGCTCCTAACTTTGGACCGATGTGTTGGGTTCAAGTTTGTTGATGGGGAAGTTTTTGGTTTAATATTTACATTAATATAACCTCATGTGTCCCTTACGTATGAATTTCAATATTTACTTTAATTTTAACTTAGCTTTTAGGATGTTCATTATAAAAACAAAATGAAATTGTATTCCAAACAAAAACTTATGAAAAGTTAAATTCTTTCTTTTGTATAAACATTCAAGTTTTATTTGCAGACAATACTGACTAATTTCAGAATTGTTCAAATTCATTTTTTTAGAATTTTACGTTAAAATATAAAATACGTTGAATTTCAAAATTAGAAATAAATATTAACATTTACTCAAACTTTAAAAATTCATGAAATGCTTGACTAAAAATAGTAAAATAACGACAAACTACGAATATATGGGTTGAAGTGATTTTTTAATTTTCCATCTTGCTTAGTGTAAACGTCAAAATAAATTATGCAAGATATTAAAATTTTAAATATTTACTTATTAAAATTTAACAAGGTCAATTAACCACAAACTGTTTTTAAAAAGAAAACAATTGTTCAAGAATATAGAGATTTCAATAAGTTCAGTACCAGATAAGAATGTAAAATTAAAAAAATTAAGAATTATAGAGATTTCAATAAGCTCTACTATTTTTTGTTTTATTATCAGTGGCTTGTATACAAATATATTTATCACTGTAATTTTGTATGTTATCCAACATTGTTTATTGTTCCAGGCCATCCAACATTTTTTTTGTCAATTTTAACTTGTTATACAATCAAGATTATAAGATCCTAGTACTGCATATGGATGTGGATACTATACTATATCATTGACATGCATTTTTGTTTCAGTTATCTATTTCTTGTTTTTAGGCCTTAAGTATTTGTATCAGTTGAGTTAAAGTGTAATGGCATTTCAGTTTTCTTTTAATGAAAAGCTTGTTTTGTGGGTAATGGACTACATTGTACACCTTGTGACGACGGTCATTGTTCAATAAATAGCTACTAACAATAGCAGGCCTATATGTATTTGACGTTCTCACTGAATATAGTTCACATATGTTCTTAGGTTATTATGTGAACAATAAATTAATAATTGCATATCTGAGGAAAAAAAGGAAAAAAATGAAATAATTCACCCGATACTTTTCTGTACAACATAATACGCCTGAAAAATACAGTTTAAGCCACAAATGCAGCTTTACAGTGTTTAATTTCTAGAGTGCATCGGTCTATTAAGAAATTAACTAATACTCACTCATTCTTGCATCTGTTGAACAAAGTAGTATAGGTACAGGGCCAACTTCAAGCATATAACATATTATTCAAGGTAATAGTATAAGTATTTCATATAGCAAACTTCAAGCTTAATTCAATACATTTTTCTTCTTACCAATCCAAAAGTATATCATAAAGTTCAATATAGCGCATATATGTTATATTCAGTACATTTTCAAATACGCTGCTTATATTACATAGAGACACTGATTAATTGAAAAATAACATTTATTTATTACATATATGCTATATATACCTATTATCCAACAAAGACACTTGCACAGCTAAAGCAAAATAATCCAAGTCATGCTCTCCTGTGAAGTTGTGAACATTAACTAACTTTGACGTGTTTTTGCCACACCACTATAGCTAGTTAGTATTTTAGCTACAGAGTTACTTAGGATGTCTGAAGATTATCATATAATTTGATGCTTTTAGATGCCATATTGATACTAACAGAGTGGCTCTTGTAAGTCTCAAAAAGCATGTAAAGTAAATATATATACCTTTCAGTTTCTATAGGCATGACTAAAATCTAGAGAAAATCAAAGTTGTCAAGGCGCGTCTATGCGCCAGAAAGGCATAGGCGCATGTGCCGTGCCTTTTCTGGTGTAGAGGCGCCTTCGCTACTGAAGGCGCACAAACAGCGTGCTAACCGAGCTTTTTTAGGAATCAACGAGGTGCAACAAAGCGCACCGTGATTTCAGGCCTTGTCAGGATTTGTATATTAGTAGAAAATATGGATTAAAATGATAACTGAACTATTTTTTGGATTAATTGCAGGTTGAACAATGGTTGCCAAAATATTCTACAATCTTGAAGTTGACTTTCAAAGGTGAGCTTCTTACATTTTTTTCCTCAAATCTTTTAAATGCCTGTAATTAATTTATTGTCTACAAAGTGTATGTTGATCTATTAATATTAATATAAGGTATACATGTGCTTCTACTATACAACTCGTCCACGTTTGCAATATAGATTTATGCTCTTTATTTAGTTTGAATTCAAGTTTGAATGTTTGAAGAAGTTCAGTTCCAATTGAAGTTCTTTCCATTGAGACATCTTCTTTAAATTGGCTACTAAAAAGATTTCACAAATGATTTTTGACATTATCCACTGCCAAATTTATCATGGTGGTACTATGTTTCATATTTGTATTCTGCATATCAAATAGGAAATTAATTTGAATTCTATTTGATTCACTCAATATATGACTAATTATTACATAATTACTTGTACAAAGAGGGAGATTTGGTTCATCTGCTCTACATTTCTCATTATTTCTTGCATTTTCAGTTTATAAATCATGCAAAAAAAAGCAAAGAGACCCGACTAATATTGATGAACAAATTGAATTTGATTACTGCATATATCAACCATCAATCATGAATTATTGATTCATTATCCTATACAGTAAACAAAGAAATGAAGAAGACATTGTGAAGGAGACATGCATCAAATTGATAAGTATGATTCAACTAATATTGATGACCATATATATTTTTTACTATGTTTTGCTTATATACATGTTAGTATGGCTGCATTTTTTATAACTGTGTTTCTTCCTCAAGAGTTATATTGAATGTTTTTAGTAAATAATTTACTTGTTTTATATGATCAAAAACCTTAAAACGACAGTTTGGACTTAAAGAAATAAACAAATAAAGGAGATGTCTTGGTTGTTATATATATTCACATTTTATAATATAAGGACCATGTTCATTTCTTGCCTCTAAACAAAAACCATGTTTATTTCTTTTATCCATGGTGCTTTTTAGCCTATAGTTGTATGGACTTTCTAGTGTGGTTTGCACAAAATTGTTCCTTTTAAACCTTAAATTGATGTACTATTTTGAAATACAGGATGACAATCTTGTGACCATGTACCGAAAGATCCATCAAGGCGACTTCAATGCATTTCATCTTGGACTGCTGCTTCTGATAGCAAGCAAACAGCTGCTGCATAGCACATAGATTGAGAGGTATGGATATGAATTATTACTGTCATTGGATGCATTTTGAAACTGCTATTGTTTAATTGTACAATGATTGAATAGGATAATTCTGTTTCTATTGATTTTGCCCCTATTTTCTTTTTCTGAATGATTTTTGTTTAGTTATTTGTTGCACGTGTTAGAGGGAAAATGTGAGAATCTAGGGTGGATTAAGACTTTAGATCAGGGATTGAGGATGAGCAAGTAAATGTTGATCAACATTAGTTAGGCAAAAGTATAGAATGGCCAGAATATATCAAACATACCGGACCATTGACAACTTTTCAAAATCTATAATTTTCAACTATTAAACAGACCACCATAATGCCTACCTGCATCCAACCTTGGTGACAATGACATTTAAGTTCATACACATGTAATCACACATTTGAATAAACACATGCACAGATTTTGCTCCCGATGTATTAACTTGTGACCTAAAGCTCACTAGAAAACTATGAGTTTAAATAACCCGTTACATGTGAGGTAAGCAGAATACCCATCTTTGTTATAAAATTAGACTTTTATCGTTCTTTCTTTTTTCTTTTTCTGCAGCATTGTGTGACCCAAATGCCACAGTATTGTCTGATTGATCCAGTTAGTTGAAGTACGGCCAGACCATGGTCCGTATTTTAAACTTCTTCAATCAGTTTAAACCAAGTGGTCCCTTTACGTTTGAAGAACGGAAGGTCACAGAAGAAAACCAAACCATACTAAATATTATGTACTTTATACTAACTTTATCAAAGCAATCATGTGAGAATATGTTGTCTTTTTTCCTATTTTAAACAATCAACTATGATAATAGTAAGGTTATCTTACACGTAGTTGGTAAATATTAGAATCTGAAATAGATATTTTAAAAGCAAATTGTACTCCAACATTTTTACTTGTCTTGGAGGTACACCCTACTTGACATGGGAGGTACACCCTACGTAGTTTGGAACCATGGGAGGGAAGTTTCTGGAGGGATCCAACCCAGCTTTCCAAAGATTTCAGGTGCAATGGCACCAGCCGCCCCAAGCATCGCATAACGACCGTTGATGACTTCACCGTATGCTAGCCATTTGGGCTCGATGAACCCTCCGGTTCCTTCTGGGTCCGAAAGGCCCAATGGATCGAATCCAAAATCTCCTGGCAAGCTATATTTATAAAAAGGTATCAAACTATCAATCAATATTTCAAGCCGAAATTTACTTAACATGCACCATATTATATAACAAATTAGTATACATCAAATTTACATTATTATTTCCCACTAAAATCATGCATTATTTTCCCTCTTTTTATCTAGAACACATTGACACAAAAAACATTAGAAGCTTCCTATGCTTAATCAAGTTGAAATTCAACAAAGAATTGTAACTGATTTGATTATTTTCAAAAAGAAAAATTATTTCATCAATAGCCATTCTGGTTTTCCAAATGGAATGATTGGATAAGTTTGATATCAAAAAATTCATTCACTTCATTGCCAATATACGATGATTTGAAGTAAATTCATTAACTTTTATGTTGGCAATAGACATTAACACAAAGAATAACAATTTAGTCATAAACATTTTTTTTATAAAAAGAACAGTAGAGGTTATGTGATTCATGGTATTACCACTAGTACAGTAGTAAAACTTTAGTTCATAGATCTAGCAATTCAGCTGATCCAACATGAACGTGTACTTTTTTGTGTGTGGACAACTCTTTCCCAACAGATTATATGTGAGTTACTATTTTGATTTCAATAAAAGGCTTTTGTTCAATTTTAAGCTATTTTCATTTCATTTGTATATATTTTAAATACCGGGGTGCATCTCTTTGACACTTCAAGTGGTTTGACATTATTCATAATGTTATATTTTATATGTATTGCAGGTTAAACAGATAACACAAATATAAATATTCCTAACAACACTACATTCATACCGGATTTGCTACAAAATTCCAAGAAAGTGGAAGTGCAGGTAACTGCATGATTGATTTTGTTTTAACATTTATTAGTTATCATAACAATGGGTATGATGTTGATGTTGCAGGGTGAGAAGATAAGAAGGCATGGTGATTGGTTTGTGATTGATTGTTTGGTTTGTGAAGTATTGTGTGGTTCAGTTTGCTGGATTCGAGAGGTGGTCGGGGTGACGAACTATGTCTGGTTGTTGGTGGTGAAGTGATGAAATGTTGAGGTGTTTGGGTTGATACAGTGAGGTTTTGAAGCAGTGGATGGAGTGGAATGCAAAATAGAACTGAGAAAACATGAAACTTTGTGAAAAAAATAGAGTTGGAGTTTGTGTTGCAATTCAGGTTGACAATGGAAAGGAGAGGCTTGAGTGTTTGGGATTGTGGTTGGATGGTGATGTTTGTTGGCTGTAGGAGATGTAGGTGCTGGTGGTTGAGGTAGTTTTTGAATAGAGAATGGTTTTGATCGAAGCAGGTGATGGTTGTAGCAGTCTGAAGTGGTGGGTGAAGTTGAAGTCTAAAGCAGGTGATGGTTTTGACCAAAATAACCATAAGTAAAAATAGAAACATATTACTGAAGTAATATTTCGTTATGGTTCAAACAAACATTTCTTCCGATCCTGTTTTGTATTGCTTGTTAGGAGAGTCATATTATTCTTCTATTTGCATGATCAAAATTTTGATTTTGATTTTTCTTTCTTTTTTTCGACTAAAGTATTCTCAGCTCATTTAGTAGGCTGAGTTCATGAGCTCAATCAGCTCATATACAGTCCTTATCTTTTTTTGTTATGAAAAATTATATAACTTGCGGATGATGTTTAGGTTGAAAAATAACCTATGTGCTTCGTTTTGACAGGTGCTGTATGATGATACCGGGGTTACTACAAGTTGCAAGGGAGGAAAAATTATTTTGCTGCATTCATTCTCTTTCAAATCGGTCTAAAGCTTGGATTAATGTATTTTGTATTGACGTATATCTTTGCTTTTAGTATGTATCATTTTGGTTAGCTACGGTTGTTATTGTTTTTTTTGAGATCACAAATATTTAATGTTTGAAACTTTGTTTACGAAATATTATGGATATATATATATATATATATTGTGGTTTGGCTTATGTCTCCATTTGATTACGGACATCACAATGTGATAATTTATGCATTATGATATAATATACTACAGCATTATGATAGTGCTATAAACAGTTTTCATAGCAAATAAACAATGCTATAAAAGACAGCTAAACGCTATAAAAAGTAGTTGTATTTATGCATACAATTTACGATTGCAGCCCAAAACGCTGTTGAATTTTGTTTTGTATAGCGTTTTTGGACGCTATTGTATATTTCGTATGTATGGCAACTTATTGTTATATAGCATTCATAAAAACGCTATAGTTTTACTTCATAGCGATTTTTCAAGGCTATTACAAATCATGTTTATAGCACTTTTAAACCGCTATGAAAAGTCCTTGTCCATAGCGTCTCTTATAGCGTTTTTTATGTTGCTATTATAGGTCACTGACCTATAACAACATGTTAATATACAGCGTACCAAAACACGCTATAGTAGCCTATAATAGCGTTTTTTCAACGCTATTAAAGGGTGTTTTTGTTGTAGTGAGTACAAACATGTATATAGGAGTAAGTTACACTACAAGAAAATCCACCTTTGCATTATTTGGCAGCGTTTGATTGGTAAATGCAACTAATAATACTTCACTCTATATTATAAAAGGAAACCAAATCTATCCCATCTTGTAAACAATTCATGGCCTAAAAAAATTCACATATGGTTTCTCTACCTTAGGCGGGATGTGAAAAATAAGGAGGTCACGTTTATTCTGGTAAAATTTATTTCCTTCGTACACTTTTATTAACCTTCTGCTTTTGCTTTAAATTTCTCCTCCATTCCCAACTTTCTCCATTTTTCAAAATCTTGTAAAATTACAAAACGTAAATTTGTTCCGCTTTACCTCAGATTTTCCACATCGATTTTAATTTCTGCTCCAATTAGGGTTAGTATTCATCTCAATTTCCATCTTTCAAAACAACTATGTCCGCTTTAGTGTTAATTTCCAACAACCTCTTGTCATTGTCCTTCACCAAATATGGAAAATCCAAGTTTACTTTTCCCCTGTTAAGATTTTTAGTTTTTGCAAAGATGGCAAGGGAGTTACCGACAAGAGTAGACAAATCTTTCAGACATTTAAGCATGCATCGCTTTATTTTCTTTATGAAATCATCAGTGACACCGCTGATGGCATTGTCGCTTTAAGCCTATTTTTAACTAAACAAAAGGATGTCAAGCCCACACCCAAAGCTCAATATCGTTGCATTGATCAATGGAGAGTTACCGAGTTGAAAGTGAAACTTCGAAGCTATGGCCTAAAACTAAGTGGAAACAAGGAGGAACTTGTGATGCTTTTGGCTAGCACGCTTGAAGAACTAAAATATAAGGAGAATACTGATGTTGGAGTAGATCCTAGTGACAATTCTGAAGCAAACAAAGTAGATGGAGGTGAATTAGTCGAAGCTGTTGAAACTACTGAAGCTGACAAAGTACATGTAGAGCACAATATGCACTAGAAAAAGTAAAAATTTGAAAAGAAGTATTCAAATCAAGGACCAGCAAAATAAATTCAATACTCTGTACTTTATTGAATGACCATACTTGGCTTTAAATAGAGCCTTTACAACTCATCGAAACCCTAAGAAATAGAAGCAAACAAATAGCAAATAACATGACTAAATCAAAGTACTTTAAATAGACCTGGAGACTTGGTCTTTATTCCTAATAGCCTGAATCTTTATTCCTAATAACCTGGACAAACCTAAACTGATTCTAACAATCCCTCCCTTGAACTTATTGCCTTAACAAACAATTAGTTCAAATCTGGAGCAGCACACACTCCCAATTCTTCACGTAGTTTCTTGAAAGTTTCAAACTTAAGAGGCTTTGTCATTAGGTCTGCAAGCTGATCTTGTGAACCACAAAATAACATTTGAATAACACTTTCTTTAGTAAGATCTCGAAGAAAATGGTATCGAACTCTGATGTGTTTGGTGCGACCGTGAAAAACTGAATTCTTTGACAACTTTATGGCTGATGTATTGTCACACATAATCACTGTTCCTCCTGTTTGATCATGATCGATTTCCCGAAGAATTTTTCTCATCCATACTGAAGCACATGAAACAGCTGCAACAAACTCGGCCTCGGTAGATGATAAAGTTACAATAGGCTGTTTTTTCGATGACCAAGCTACTGCCCCACCACTCATCATAAACACATACCCCTAAGTGCTTTTACTGTCCTCGACATCTCCAGCATAATCGCTGTCTGTGAAACCAACCAGATTACTTATACCATCCCTCTTGTAAAATACACCGAAATCCACTGTACCTCGTAGATACCTTAAGATTCTTTTTGCTGCTGCAAGATGTAGTTGTGTAGGATTCCCCGTGTAACGACTAATGAGGCACACAACAAACATAATATCAGGTCGAGTGGCTGTAAGATACATTAGGCTTCCCACCATTTGTTTAAAGAGTGTTCCATCCACTTTCGAACCATTTTTATCACTGCAAATTTTCTGCCCTGGAACAATAGGATTTCTGACTTAGTTGCTCTCTGCCATCTCAAAGCGTTTTAGAATTTCATTTGCATACTTCCTTTGACATATAAAAATGCCGTCAGATTTTTGCAAAACTTCAATTCCAAGAAAGTATTTTAATTCTCCTAAGTCAGTCATCTCAAACTCCTTCTTCATTGAGCACTTGAATTCACTTAACATTTCATCATCATTGCTAGTAGCCATCAAATCATCAACATAAATACTAACAATGAGAATTTTATCTCTGTTCCTTTTGACAAAAAGCATTTGTTCACTAGGACTGCATTTGAAAACTTCCTTGACAAAATAAGATTCGATACGACTAAACCAAGCTCTAGGTGCTTGCTTCAATCCGTATAACGCCTTCATAAGCTTGTACACTTTCTGCTCACTTTCTTTCTTCTCATACCCCTTTGGTTGTTCTATGTAAACCACCTCCTTTAATTCCCCGTATAGGAATGCTGATTTGACGTCCAATTGGTGGAGTTTCCAGCCCCTCTGAGCTGCTAGAGCTATGATCATCCTCACGGTATCCATTCTAGCTACAGGTGCATACACTTCCGAGTAGTCAATTCCCTCCACTTGAGAATAACCCTTCACCACGAGCCTGGCTTTACATTTGCTAACTTCTCCTAATTCATTAATTTTGGTTTTGTATATCCACTTTACCTCTATTTTCTTAGCTCCTGTAGGTAGATCTACCAGCTTCTAGGTCTGATTTTTCTCTATAGACTTGATTTCTTCATCCATTGCTAGCCGCCACTTTGAACTCTGAATTGCTTCTTCAAAGGTTGTTGGATCTTCAGTGACCATTAATGCCAAATTTGCTTGTTCTTCCTCCGATAAGCCTTCTCCAGAAGCATAGTCATCCATCCATATGGGAGCTGTTCGAATTCGACCTTTTGTTACTTCAAAATTCTCTTCTCTTGTAGGTGCAGCAACTTCATTTTCAGATGTTTCTTCTCCATCTTCTTCTTCGTCTATTTCTGGTTCATTTTTATCTCCCCATTCAAGCTCCTCCAATGTTTCTTTCTTATCAGTTTTACTCCAATCCCATTTGAGATCTTCTTCAAAAATCACATCACGACTAATAATGACTTTATCACCAACTAGATCATACATCTTGTATCCTTTTGACTTTTCGCTGAAACCAAGCATCACACAACACACACTTTTGTCGTCAAGTTTGATTCTTTTAGGATCTGGAATGTGCACATAACCCACACATCCAAACACTTTAAAATACGCGACTGACGGTTTTTCTCCACTCTAAGCTTCCTCCGGGGTCATGTCCTTTACCGCTACTGTGGGTGAGCGATTTAGGATATGTACACACCATTGACATGCTTCCGGCCAGAATGACTTGTGAACTTTCTTCTTTGACATCATAGCTCTCACCATGTTCATTATCGTCCGATTCTTTCGCTCGGCCACTTCATTTTGTTGTGGAGTGTAAAGCCGTGGTCAGTTGTCTTTTCACCCCTTGTTGTTTACAGTAATCATTGAACTCTATAGAATTAAACTCTCCTCCTCTATCTGTTCTCAAGCATTTGATAGGCAAACCAATTTCTTTTTCCACAAGTTTCTTAAAACATTTAAAGTGGTAAAATGCTTCTGACTTCTCCAACAAAAAATATACCCAAGCTTTTCTAGAAAAGTCGTCTATGAAACATAACACATACCTCTTCTTGCCGCTTGAAATTGGATTGATGGGACCACATATATTAGCATGAATCAACTGTAGTCGTTTTGTCGCTCTCCAGTTACTTAATTTAGGAATAGGAATCCTATGTTGCTTTCCTCTCATACAAGCTTCACATAAAGTGTTTGACGGTGTAACTTGTGGCAGACCTAGTACCATGTTGTTTGATTTCAAAATGCACAGGCTTTTGTAACTAAGATGCCCATATCTATGATGCCAAAGCTTGGATTGATCTGCAGTGCTAACTTGGAGACACATTCCTTCTACAATAGCCGCAATTGATGGTTCAGCTAGTAAGATGAACATTATATTTGCACTCATTATAGATTCAGCCATTTTACCCTTTTGTGAGTGATACAAACTGCATACACCATCTTGAAATAACACAGCTACTCCTTTTTCTTGAAGTTGTCCCACACTCAGCAAATTGTTCTTTAGCTCCGGTACACAATACACATCAGCCATAGCATAATGAATACCATTTAACACTAACTTCACAACCCCCTTTCCGGTGACCTTTATTTTAGTATTATTTCCAAGTTTAACATAATGAGTGAAATTTGTGTCCAAACTTGTAAACATGTCGGGATTTCCACACATATGATTTGAACAACCGGAGTCGACAAACCAAGCATCTTTTCTCTTTGCTTCATGTAACTCCACATATGCCATTAACAATAGCTCATCCTCCTCTTCTAACTCAGCATAGTTGGCCTCCTTATTCCATCTAGGGCATTCATATTGAAAATGCCCTAAATTGTGACACTTGTAACATTCCAAAGTTGCTTTTGAGAAATTTGTTCTGCCACGTCCACATCCCCTACCTCTATAAACTGATGCTCTCCCTCTGCCTCTAGCTCCGAACCGATCCTCTATCTTCAGTACTTGATCTTCACTTTCATTACTCATCCTTCGAAATTTCTGTTCATGAACAACCAGAGTACTTTGCAATTCCTCAACGGTCATATTGTCAGTGTTTTTTGTTAGTCCTTGAGATGATGGTTTTGATGATAACAACCTTAGAATAAGATTATAAAATATAAATACTAACATTATAGTTGAGATAAATATGTATATGCAGGATTTAACCATGTAGGTACTAAGAATGAAGACTGTACAATATAGAGATTCAAGATATCAAGATTGATGACTCATGAGTATCAAGATTATCAAGAGTTCAAGATAAGTATTGAGTCTAGAATTATGTTAAAACTTCACAATAGCACTGAAATCTTCACTCCATTTTTCTTTTGGGATGGAACCCATTTCTACCTTTTTAGTGGCTTACAAACCCACGACAAGTAGCTTACAAACCTACGACAAGTGGTTTACAAACCCACGAACATCCTGGTTTTGTACAAGTTCTCAAGTCCTGACATGATGAGATATTCTGCAGGAAGAAGCTTGCAAAACTACTTCAAAATGTTTTTCAAAACAACTTCGGAATGATTTTCAAAATTGCTTTTCAAAATGTTTTAGCCTTAAAAATTATCTTTTCAAATGATTTTCAAAAAGATGTTTTAGCCTTAAATATTCTTGTTTTTAAACTTCGTTTGTTTTAAACTATCTTTTAATTATAATATATTTATACTTAGATTTAAATATAAAATTATAGTAAAATTATATGTATATTGTTCTCTATATTTATCTATGTATTTTATCTATAGTCAAGTATATTTATAAAGTTTAAAATAGTTTTAATATAAGATAAAGGTTATTTTCAAAGAAAATCAAAACATCAAAATTTCCTTTGGGATGTCGACATGCCCTAGTACCCCATGTCGACATAGTGTCAGTTAGTTTCAAAATTTGAATTTCAAAAGAAGTGTCTATTCACCATAACCTTTCACGAATGGACATGACCGTTGTTCTTCTATAAATAGGGGTTAGTTTCAACGAATTTTATATCAGATTTTCTAGTTTTTCACTTCTCTTCTTCTTCCACATTTTCTTATTCAAAATCCTATCATCACTCTACCGAAATCAACATTGAATCTAACTAGATCATCTCTGGTTTGATTCTCTATCACTATTTCAACAAGATCCAAGTGCTATTCAGAGTTATAGGCTTCTTTGTAATCTATCTAGCGAGAAAAGGTGTGATTGTAGCATTGGAAATCAATCAAGCGAGAAAAGGTGTGATTGTAGCCTTGGAAATCAATTGGGTGAATTTGTTGCCCCGGAAATCAAGTATCTCTACCTAGAGGATTGTGATTATGGAGGGTGTACCTCGTAGCCTTGAAACCGAGGGTTGTAATTGTTGAATGGCTTTTGAAAGGAAATCCGTACTTAGTTGTGTGGGACTGGATGTAGGGTAACCCCGAACCAGTATAAAATCCGATTTGTTCTTTCCTTTACTGCATTTACTTTATTTCTGCACCTGTGTTTGTTTCTATGATTATATTTGTGTTTGAATTTTACATACATCTGTGTACAAATTAACATAAACTCAAAAAGATTTAGTAATTTCTTATAAACACTATTCACCCCTCCTCTAGTGTTATTCCTAGCCTTAAGATCTGTAATCCGCATTCCTCACATTTGGTATCAGAGCAAGGTTTTCAAAAGTTTCATAATCTGATTTTTTAAAAAAGTTTTTTTTAAATGGCTATGTTTAAGAAATTTGTTAATGCATGTTTAGAAATATTCAGATCATCATTGTCTCTTGAGTCTGCATATAATCAATATTCAAATACAAGTTATCTACTACGATTGTTTGATGTACAGGAATCATGCTTTATGGGAGTTGAGGAATCAATCCAGAACAGACAAACTGTGGAGATCTAAAAGGACAAATGGATACTCGATAGTGGATGTTCTAGACACATGACTGGGAATCCAGATATGCTGAATGATATAATATACAAAAACGGAGGACTGGTTAACTTTGGAGACAATTCAAAAGGTTATGTGATCGGCATCGGCAAAGTCGGTAACTCTAAAACTCCTATTATTACTAATGTTTTGCTAGTTAAGAATCTGAAACACAATCTACTAAGTATAAGTCAACTATGCGATAAAGGATATAAAATTAAATTTGAAAAAGATAAGTGTCACATTGAAGACAATAATTCAACCATAATATTTGAGGGAATTAGGAAAAAGAATATTTATATTCTTAGTATGAAAATTTCAAATGATAACTTGTGTCTTTTGGCAAATGCAAGTGACCCTTGGATTTTGCATAAGAGATTTGGGCATTTGAATTTCAAACTCTTATCTAGACTGTCAAAACATGATCTAGTAAGAGGTCTCCCTAAAATGAATTTTAAAGTAGATAGTATATGTGATGCGTGTCAACTAGGAAAACTTAGAAAAAGTTCCTTTAAATTAAAAGATTTGATTTCAACTTCAAAACCTCTTGAATTATTTCATCTTGATTTATTTGGTCCATCTCAAATTCAGTCATTAAATCACAGTAAATATGTTTTTGTAATTGTAGATGATTATTCTAGATTTACATGGACAATATTTTTAAAACATAAAAGTGATACTTTTGAATATTTTAAGAATTTTTCAAAAAGGGTTCAAAATCAATTTTCTAAAAAAAATTATAACCATTCGTAGTGATCACGGTGGTGAATTTGAAAATGAAAAGTTTGAAGAATTCTGCAATAAAAAGGGAATAATTCATAATTTTTCATTTCCAAGAACTCCACAACAAAACGGAGTAGTAGAACGTAAAAATAGGACGATTCAAGAGTGTGCGAGAACTAAGCTTTCTGATAGTAATTTACCAAAGTATTTTTGGGCAGAAGAAGTTGCTACCGCCTGTTGTATTTTAAATAGAATTTTAATTAGACCTTTAACTGATAAGACATCTTATGAACTTATTTACTCAAAGAAACCTAAGGTATCTAATTTTAGAATTTTTGGAAGTAAATGTTTTATTTTAAATACAAAAGATAACTTAGATAAATTTGATCCTAAATCCAACAAAGGTATCTTTATCGGATATTCTAATAGAAGTAAAGCATACAGAGTATTTAATTTAAGAACTAATACCATCGAAGAAACAATGCATGTTTCATTTGATGAAAATTTCAAAGATTTTGAAGAAATAAATGATGAAGAAGATTTAATCACTCAAAACCAAGAGTCAACTGAAACTAATAATGAATTAAAACATCCTAATAAAAGGATTAAACTTTTAAAAGATTATCCTATAGAAAATATACTTGGAGATATGCAATCTGTTGTTAAAACTAGAAACCAACTAAGTCAAATGAGTAATGTAGCTTTTATATCAACTATTGAACCTAAAAATCCAGAAGAAGCATCAACTGATGGTTCATGGATTTTGGCTATGCAAGAAGAATTAAATCAATTCACTAGAAATGATGTTTGGGAACTTGTTCCTAGACCTGAAAATAAAACAATAATTGGAAGAAAATGGATTTATAAAAATAAA
Source organism: Allium fistulosum (assembly GCA_030737815.1). Taxonomy (NCBI): domain Eukaryota; kingdom Viridiplantae; phylum Streptophyta; class Magnoliopsida; order Asparagales; family Amaryllidaceae; genus Allium; species Allium fistulosum. The sequence continues at coordinate 860,569,716 of CM060905.1, read as the reverse complement.
ATGAATGAACAAGGAGAGGTTGTTAGAAATAAAGTCCGATTAGTCGCTCAAGGTTATTGTCAAGAAGAAGGAATAGATTTTGATGAAACCTTTGCCCCCGTAACGTTTAATTTGATTACTTACTTTGTTTGAATTGATTGCTTTGATTGAAATTGTTTGTTTTGATTGATTTGATTAACACTTGTTGTGGTTTGATGATTATATAAATATACATTGATATATTTATAATCGTTGATTGAATATCATGTCTATAAGTATAGTTAATTCTTAATATACTCCATTATATAGTTTATTAATGCAGGTACTTGAGTACAAGAATGAAGGGGAGTTATATAGAGTTAGTTTGTTTTTGTTGATGACAAAGGGGGAGAAATATAAAATAGGGTAGTTAGGCATAGATTAAGGGGGAGTTATTAGATTTAAGGGGAGTGAATAGGATAGAAGTAATATTTTATAAACAAAGGTTGTCATCATCAAAAGGGGGAGATTGTTAGTCCTTGAGATGATGGTTTTGATGACAACAACCTTAGAATAAGATTATAAAATATAAATACTAAATTTATAGTTTAGATATATATGTATATGCAGGATTTAACCATGCAGGTACCAAGAATGAAGACTGTACAGTATATAGATTCAAGATATCAAGATTGAAGACTCATGAGTATCAAGATTATCAAGAGTTCAAGAGTTCAAGATAAGTATTGAGTCTAGAATTATGTTAAAACTTCACACTGAAATCTTCACTCCATTTTTCTTTTGGGATGGAACTCATTTCTACCTTTTTAGTGGCTTACAAACCCACGACAAGTAGCTTACAAACCTACGACAAGTGGCTTACAAACCCACGAACATCCTGGTTTTGTACAAGTTCTCGAGTCCTGACATGATGAGATATTCTGCACGAAGAAGCTTGCAAAACTACTTCAAAATGTTTTTCAAAACAACTTCGGAATGATTTTCAAAATTGTTTTTCAAAATGTTTTAGCCTTAAAAATTATCTTTTCAAATGATTTTCAAAAGGATGTTTTAGCCTTAAATATTCTTGTTTTTAAACTTCATTTGTCTTAAACTATCTTTTAATTATAATATATTTACACTTAGATTTAAATATAAAATTATAGTAAAATTATATATATATTGTTCTCTATATTTATCTATGTATTTTATCTATAGTCAAGTATATTTATAAAGTTTAAAATAGTTTTAATATAAGATAAAAGTTATTTTCAAAGAAAATCAAAACATCAAAATTTCCTTTGGGATGTCGACATGCCCTAGTACCCCATGTCGACATAGTATCAGTTAGTTTCAAAATTTGAATTTCAAAGGAAGTGTCTATTCGCCATAACCTTTCACGAATGGACATGACCGTTGTTCTTCTATAAATAGGGGTTAGTTTCAACGAATTTTATATCAGATTTTCTGGTTTTTCACTTCTCTTCTTCTTCCACATTTTCTTATTCAAAATCCTATCATCACTCTACCGAAATCAACATTGAATCTAACTAGATCATCTCTGGTTTGATTCTCTACCACTATCTCAACAAGATCCAAGTGCTATTCAGAGTTATAGGCTTCTTTGTAATCTATCTAGCGAGAAAAGGTGTGATTGTAGCCTTGGAAATCAATCAAGCGAGAAAAGGTGTGATTGTAGCCTTGGAAATCAATTGGGTGAACTTGTTGCCTCGGAAATCAAGTATCTCTACCCAGAGGATTGTGATTCTGGAGGGTGTACCTCGTAGCCTTGAAACCGAGGGTTGTAATTGCTGAATTGCTTTTGAAAGGAAATCCGTACTTAGTTGTGCGGGACTGGATGTAGGGTAACCCCGAACCAGTATAAAATCCAGTGTGTTTTTTCCTTTACTGCATTTTCTTTATTTCTGCATCTGTGTTTGTTTCTGTGATTATATCTGTGTCTGAATTTTACATACATCTGTGTACAAATTAACATAAACTCAAAAAATTTAGTAATTTCTTATAAACACTATTCACCCCCTCTAGTGTTATTCCTAGCCTTAAGATCCGTAATCCGCATTCCTCACATTTTTTGCTTCTTCTATGGACACTACAACATACGTGAACCTCTCTGTTAGAGTTCGTAATATCTTCTCAACGATCTTTGAGTCTGCCATGACTTCTCCATTGTTACTCATCTGGTTAGCAACAATCATAACTCTCGCAAAGTATTCTGTGATTGTCTCATCATTCTTCATAGCCAGAACCTCAAATTCTCTCCTTAACGAATTAAGAAGAGACTTCTTCACCTTAACATTTCCTCCAAATTTCAGCTTCAACGAATCCCAAACAATTTTGGCTGTGCTACGATCCAATATTTGTTGGAAAACGGAGCGATCGATGGCCTGAAAGAGGTAGTGCTTGACCTGGTGATCCTTGATCCTTGCATCTTCAAGCTTTGCTAGGTTCGCCACATCCAAACTTGCTATATCTTCTGGCTCCTCAAAAATATTCTCCACACAACTCCAAAGACCCTTTGCCCTAAGCAAATTTTCCATTAACTCACTCCAGTGATCATAATGACCATCGAAGTGAGGGATCTTTGTTAGAGTTTTGTCTTCACTAATTCTTACAGTATATGATCACTCAACAAAATTGTTGCTTCTTGGCTTTGATACCAAATGAAAAGAAGTATTCAAATCAAGAACCAGCAAAATAAACTCAATACTCTGTACTTTATTGAATGACCATACTTGGCTTTAAATAGAGCCTTTACAACTCATCGAAACCCTAAGAAATAGAAGCAAACAAATAGCAAATAACATGACTAAATCAAAGTACTTTAAATAGACCTGTAGACATGGTCTTTATTCCTAATAGCCTGGATCTTTATTCCCAATAACCTGGACAAACCTAAACTGATTCTAACAAAATTAGCGCTGAACCACTTCAAGTTAATGTTGAGCAATCTTCAAAAATTGTATTTGAAAACAGCGTTGAGACTTACAAGCTGATAGAGTAGTGCATCACCTTACAGATATGGCCGATCAAAATGATGTTATCAGGGTTGATAATATTGATCAAGAGGAGAAAGAAAGACAAGAAACTGGTTTTGATGCAAAGAATGATAGTGGCACTGATATTAAACTTAGTCTTAATGAAAATATAACCGATGTAAGGGCTAAGGACCCATAAGCTTCCGTTGAAGATGAAAAGAATGGCGATCTACTTGAAAGTCAAGTTGGCATCGAACAAAATTCAGATACTAGCATCAAACAGAATCCAGAGACTGGAGTAGGAATATACATGGACTCTAATATCTCAATTTTAGGATAGAAAAGCTATAATCTTGTCCAGATCTGTTACTTGTAAGCATGTATTACTAACAGCTTTAATTGGTTTATTTTTTAGGGGAAATCTTCAGGAGATAGTAGGAAAATCTTACTGGAAAGGTAAAATTTGCTGAAAATGCAATAAAATTGATACATTGGTGAATACATACGGTTTGTTCATGAACCAAGACATTATTAAAATGCACCAAATTAAATCATTTAAACCAAAAACAAAATTAGTGAGTCAATTGAACCCCAAACAAAATCAGTGAATCAATTCATTTATTTACAGTGATGTTACTGTAGATGGTTTTTTCTTCATCTGCAACAATTTATGGCCAATCGGAAAAAAATCCCATGTGTTGAAGATTTTGATCTAAAGGCTATGAACCCTTATGGTCGAACAAAGGTAACTAATATAATGTTTTACGTTGGTTACTGCACCGTTAAAAGTGAGAATTCGTGAAAATGACATTGCAAAATTTTGATGGTTTAGCTTTTCCATGAAGAAATAGCCGGAGATATTCATAGGCAGATCCATAATGGGGAATAATTCTGTTAAGGTATTTCAATTCAGTTGGAGCTCATGAAAATGGTCACATTTGTGAAGATCAGATAGGATTTCCTAATAATTTGATGCCTTTTAACCAACAAGTGGCAATAGGCAGATTGCCCGAGTTAAATGTGTATGGAGATGACTATACAACAAAGGATGGCAGTGCAGTAAGAACTTAATTGTTGCATTTACATACCTTAGGCATTATGCTTTTATTTTCTCTATGTTGTAAATTTTTTTTAAAAAAATCAGATTCGAGATTATATTCATGTCATGGACTTAGCCAATGGCCATGTAGCAGCTCCGAGAAAGCTTTTCACAACGTAAAACGTAGGTTCTTTTACTTTACAATCTTTCTTCTTTCCATACTTGGAGTTTTAGTATAGAGCTCTTAAGAGGTTAACATCTTTCAGGTTGTGTTGCTTACAATTCAGGTACCGGATGTAGCACATCTATGCTTCAAATGGTTGCTACCTTTGCAAAGGCATCTGGGAAGGTGACAAGCTATTTACTATATCGATTAGAACTGAAAATTAGGCTAATATTGCTGCTGCCCAGTCAACAGGCTATCAAAAGGTGTCGATATCTCGCCTCACTTTAAAGTCTAGAAAGGTATAGAACTATATTCATTTGAGTTGTAGCTGCATGTTTCTGGGACCTAAAAGTTAATGCACTTAATTACATGTTACATATTGATAAAACAATAATGATATTTGGCTTAGAAGTATATTATAACGAAACAGAGAATGCATTACAAAAATCCATACTCGTATTGCTTGTTTTGGTTGTAGGTTGTTTGGGTGATGCATGCGATAGTGGATGTGAGGTTGTAGTGAGATGTTGGTTGTGAATAGTGGTGCTGGTTTTGGATGATGGTTTCAGGCAGTGGGCGGCGATCTCTGGTTTGCTGAAGAAGTGTGCTGGAGGTTGGTGATAGAGGCAGGGAGATGGAGTTTGGTGGTTTGGTTATGCAGGTCGGTGAATTTGCTGTTTTGTGTGGTAAAGGAGGAAGGGAGATTCAGGGAGGAAGTGTGGGTATTGTTGCTGGTGCAAGTTTAGCTTGTGGGAGTATTTGTCGTGACGTTGTTGTTTGGATGATGCGCAGATTGTTGAGATGGTTCGGAATGTGACATGAACACGCTGACATGAACGAGGAACTGGCTGAAGCATATAACATGTTGTAATGAGATCACTTGAGCTGAAAAGAGTACTTAAACAGGTATGTTCTGAGCGAAGGTATTGCTGTTTCTTGAAACATGCACAGGATCCGGACCAAAAGCACGCATAAAATCTAAAATACTAAATTGAAATGGACCGGCAAGACATGACATGAAAGTGATATGAAAATGTTGTTCATTGCTTTTGTACTTGGGTTTGGTACATGCAAGTGCAAGGTCTTAAGTATGAGAAGTGCGTGATTATGGTGCTTCAAGGTATCTACTTATTTTTTTAAATAGTGCTGAAAGCAATTATCGTATTTTGTATTAAATTCTTTGTATATCGCATTTCATAAAAAATATATTTAAAAAGCCAACGACTAGTTTTAATATATTTTATATTAAATTGTTTGTATATCATATTTTATTATGTGATTAATGTATTTTTTGGTTGTTTGAATGCGATAATTATAAGTGATTGTTAGTTTCATATCGAAATATACGTTGTGATCAAAATGAAGTGGACACTGAATAAGCTACCACAGCGAGGGAAATCTTCACAAAAAACCAATAATTTTTTGGAGCATTTAATAAATGCTACCTAAATATATATGATGTCAGACAAAAAATGTTCCGTCAATAATACTTTTTGGTAGCGTTTATATAATGCTACGATAAAAAATATTGATTGTGTTTGCAGAATGGTGCAATATGTTGCTTTTCGTCAGCGTTTATGAAAATGCAACAGAAAGTCCTAAATTTTTAGTTACATGTTTTTTAGCGGCGTTCTCTAAAATGTTACGGCAAGTTATGGTAGCGTATTTTGTGCTCCATCAAAAATACTTTTTGGTGTAGTGTTACAGACATCATCGTTTCTTTTATCCGTTATCAAAAGCTAAAACTTACTTGAAAATTTGAGGGAGGCGCATTATTGGAGGTGGCTGAGGAATGTAAATAGCATTGTTGATATTCTAATATCTTAATGTGAAATAAATAAAGTAATTATACATAGATTTGCAAAAACTTTGATCCTTGTATATATATTCACAAACAAGTGACTGTCGAGATCGACCAAACTAAAAAAAATTACAATGGAGCGAATATCAGTGCAAATAGTTATCAACCAAATCACTAATATCCAAGGAAGAACTAAATTGGTAGATAGTAGATTTTTTGATTTTAAGACTACTTAAGAATGATTACCCTATAAATAATGATTCTAGACAATACGAATATCTCTACTGTATCTTTGTCATCAGTGTTGAAATGCTTATTCCATGTTTATATCTTTTATTTTAAGACATTTCAGACTGTTACTTCTCTCACACAAAATACCATGCTTACCTTGAGCATGCTAAAACACTTATGTCATTATATTTATTGCTAGTCATTGTCGACTTGATGCTTATAGATGAAACTGTTGGATTAATATGCAACCAATGTACACACTCCTCTAATTCATGAAACTAATCTGCCATTTATCATCATCCTTTCATTACAAGTAATACCATATTGAAATTTTAAGACAACAAAGAATCATTGAAATGAAAACACTTCCTTATTTCACCAAGTCCTCTACCAAGTGATCGGTGAATCAAAATCCCTGATTGTAGAAACAAATTTTAGAAACATACAAATATACTTCCTTTAAAAGCACAAGTATCACAAGTGATCATCAACTCATAAATCAAACCTTTCAATTGAAATAAGAATCGATATAGTTATTCATAAACAGAAGCTTGCCTTCACAAGTATCACAAGTATAGACCTTCGGCGCATAAATAACAAAGCAAACATCTCTGTCAAGCGAAGTTGAATTGGTGCCTAGGCACAAGAGCATGGCATCATTGATCTTCCATCTCTAGAAAAATCTCGAGCCCAAAGAACAACATCACCATTAGATCCCTGACTTGAACATCTCCAAGTCATCAAGAAAATTTAGACGCGTCAATCTCTAGTTGTCATCTCAGAAAATCTGAGGCAGAACGCATCGCGAAACCCAAAACCAAAAGCCAGCTATAGGACGTCGACCAGAAAACTCATAACCTACGTGACAACCTCATCTCAAACTCAAAGCATCTACTTCAAATTTTTCTAGCATGAGCATCAAAGAACAACGACCCGACTCATGGCCGCACTTTTTTTCACCCGCAGCAACTTCGAATCTACCAGTTAAGGCAGTGATTTGTCTTGAAGTGGCTTCGAGGTTGGAAGTAGTGGAACGCACAATTAATTAACAAGGCAGCAAGTATGGGAAGAACATGGCTGAATTGAAGCCTTCGGTTCTAAAAAAATTCACTTTTTCCTCGACAGTGAAAAGGGGTAATTTTTTGAGAGAGGTCGAACAGTGAAGAACGTTGCTTCGGATTTGAGCGAACTAAGGATTTAGGATTTGAGATCTTGGGTAGATTGCTAAAATAAAGAAGGTGACTAATGAAAATTGGAAGCAGGAAAAATAATCGGATTTGAGCAGATGAAGGTTTTAGGATTTGAGATCTTGGGTTGATTACAAAATAAGGAAGGCGGCTAATGAAAATTAAAAGCGGGAAAGGTAATCGGATTTGAGCGGAAACCAAAAAAAGGAAAATCAATTGCCTTCGGTCCCTAAGAAAGAATCAAAGCAAATAATATGCATTTGCTTCGGTTCTAAACGATAACTGAAGCAATTGTATTTTTTTATTTTTTTACATGTACCAATTGCTTTAGATGTTAAGCTACGACCGAAGCAAATGATATTATTTGCTTCAGTTGCTAACACCATTAAAGCAAATAAGACGAAGCAACAAGCATATTGTGTACTAGTGAGTACCAAAAACAACACCCCACCTCTATACCCAAACTACCAAAGAGTATTACTTACTAATACTGTCTGATAATACGGAGAATGAGACAATATTAAGCTTCATACATGAATATTCCCTTGGGCTAATAGTGGTACATATTCAAAAATTGAATATACAAATTGCCCATACGTACTCAATATATGCACAAAGCAATAAATAAGTGTGTTTTCATGATAGAATAATACATACTATAAAATAAATCATAGAGAACACAGCGTCATCAATGCAGCGATAACATATAATATAAAATATACACAATTCAAGTGGGTCGATGAAAATAGTCAATTGCCACTATCGTCAAAAATATACAATGTATAAATCCAATACATACATCTCAACATATTGATATACATGAGCCTCCAAAAACAGATAATGGTACATTAATCAACTAGTATATTAGCCTCTGTCTACACCCAACAATAACCATCTGGTCTCCTCATCCCTGAACCTCTAATATATTGGAGTGGCCCGAGTATTATATAAATAACATAAGGGCCAGACTATATCTAGAATGTATGTGTCAAAAGATAGCAAAAATTATATATCCCAATATGGCATGTAGACAACTCAATATATGTATGACACCATACCACATACCATGCACATCTCATCACTCAATTATTAGATAACCGAATATCACATCATGAAGTATAATATCAAAATGGGTGAAATATCAAACACATCTAACAATCTTCAATACACAAAATCATAAAGTACCATATGGGCAGGCACATAGCTATGCCCAAGATTATCTCTTAGATAATTGTAAACTAGCTATACTCAGGGGTCTGTTTTACTCAACATATACAAAACCCATAACAATCTTCCAAATCGAACATACATGAAATATAAATATGTCATACCCTCGGTAGCCCGGGTTATCACTCAGATAACTGTATAAAAGATAGGTACAAGGTCCAACTCAATGCTTTCAGCACGTTTAGCTATCGTCGATAGTGGTATAATCAATGTGTATGGGGTTACACACTTCATAGACCCGCAGCCTCATGAATAATCCAAGAGATCGATAATCACATAATAATCATCTATACTTTTAACCTCATAATAATCGACTTGGCTCTCAGCCAATGTATTTAACGTATGGTCTCTCAAACCCCTAGTAATCCACTCAACTCTCGGTATCATGGATAATCATCTGGACTCTCAGTCCTATATTCTTTTAGCATCATAATAACTATTTCAGCGTTAGTCACAACAAATGATCTGATTGGCTCTCAGCCGTAAACACAATGATCTCATATAGGTGAATAAGTATGTGTCTATAGCATCATACCAATAATAACCAGATGGAGACTGACAACTCTCAGCTTTGCTTTAAGAGCCTTCCTTATATACTCTCAATACTACTTCTATAGTCTTAGTTACCTCAACGACCATCGTGACCTAATATCCATCCAATGCAAGACTACGATATGAGATGGTCACGACCCTACAAGTACCCCTAATGGTAATAAACTATCGGCCTATGTGATACAGAGGCAGTGGCTCTCGGGCTTGGCTCTTAGCCATACACGTTAAAAAGGCATGTCACAGATTCGAGGAGAGACCCTGTATAAGGCCATTAGGAAGGATACTAGCGCAATATAGTCTACTCCACATCATATAATTGGAGTGTACAAGCAACAGATAGACATACTTATGGCTCTCAGCCTGCTCTCTCTCAGTTCGCATCACCATAAATATAATACCACGTGTACTCAACTATATTACAGTGACATATACTAACAGAAAGTAATCGAGCAAATATCAGCTCAGGCGTCCCATGTCATCCAGTGTTACTCGCATATTTACTTCGTAAATTACACTCATCATCACACAATTACTCTATACGATGAATCAAACGAGTAATCAGAAAAATATTATCGAACATCTCATACTGCTTGGTATTACTAATCCATTTACTCAGAATTCCCATGATATAGAATTTTCAAGCAATCGTAGAAAAGAACAATATTAATTTCCAAAGAGATTTAAATAATAAAATCTTATTCTTTTCTAAAATGCTTATTTAAAACCTCTTATATAATAACAAGGAAATCTATATTTTTAACGTTTGTTCAATTTCAATTCCCTTAATCTCCTTTTAAAAATCATTCATAACTTTGAAATTTTTCTTTAATAATCTAAAATAATAATACCAACAAAGTTTTATAATTTATAATTTGCTTTGAACAACAAACTTAAATAATTCCATATTCCAATCAAATTGCTTTTCAAAAGCCATAACATGAGATTCCATTACTAATGTGTTTAAAATCCATGGTTACAATTCAAAACCCTTTTAAATTGCAATAGAATATAATTTATCAAACCATAGTTCTCTTTTATATCAACACTTCTAAATATTCAACAATAAAATTTGGATCTACAAAATTTACTTATATAACAAAATTTCAAACTTTCACTTTTCAATATAATTTAATTCAAACCCTTTTATAATTTTTTTTGAAAATGCAACCCTTTGTAAATATTTCTAAAGGAATTTAAATCTATTTCCCTTTATTTTATAATAATCAGATACAAAATAGATACTTCCAAAAGTTATACTTAAAGATATACGTAATAAATTTCCAATACTAATATTTTCTATTCAATAAACAATCACATTCAAATTTATTATTATTACAAAAATATTATTTTATAAAACATCACATTTATTCAATTACAAAAAAAATTCTTCATTTCAAAATATTTTTTATAAAATCCTACAAATACCTTAATACCGTAGATAAATGAGAATATATATATATATATATATATATATATATATATATATATAGACACACACATAAGTCCACTTATTCAAACAATACCAAAAATTACCACTTTTAAATATCTTTTTATTAATAATAAAATTTTTCACTATTAGTTACAACTTGTTCCAAAAACCCATGTTTATATTTAGTATAATTTATTTCATTCAGAACTTCCAATTTTAATTAATTCATCCCATTTCGATTAATTTCAAATGTTATTTCCAGCTACTTACAATCATTTATTTTGTGTGCAATAATGTATAAGTTAATCAACAATCAACCAAAATCTCATCACAACATAAGTAAACGAGGATATGCAACTCAATTTCAATCCATATCAACCAAAATTTAACACTTAACAATCAAGGAAAAGCATAGATAAATAGAACTAGACATAGATGTTTTACAAAGATAACTCCCTCAAGCTTCAGCATTCACCTTCACCGCAAACATTCAGGACTGCACACATTCACCTTCACCGCAAACATACAAAAACACACCAAATTCTTCAAAGCGCATACATTCTGGAACCGCCAACGCTCCTACCCCAACTTCACCGTGATGGACCTCCAACCACCATTGCCATGGCCACAACCTCATCCACGTTGCCATCGAACACTACGCCTTCAAGCTATAAATCAGGGCGACCGACCTCGTTATCGACATCGGCTATGGATAACCACCGCGTGCCTCCTCCTTTGTCGAAGTCGTCGTCGTTCGCTTTGCAAGGTCGAGCAACTTTTGTTTTCCTCAAGCCGCGATTTTGATTTAGGTTTCTAAGGCAATTTGGAGACCAGAGGGATCGAGATTTTGATTTTGGGGAACGGGCAGTGATAGTGAGAAGGAATAATCTGGAATGAAATAGAGTAAGGAGAAGTGGGCTTGGGCTTGTAATTTTTTGGGTTAGTTTTAATAGATTTACTTTTCCCATTTTCTTTTCTTGCTTTTCTTTTAAATTAGTTTTTATTCATTTGGAAATAAATTTTCAATCTAACTTAATTCGATTTACACTTCATTATCCAGAGCATATTTCGATAACTACCCAATTTCATCAATTTCAATATTTTTTTATTCATTGTATCATTACAAAAATAAATTTATTTTCCAATTATTTACACTTCAAAATATTTTATATTGATTAAAACATTTTATCCTATTGCATAATATTATTCGGAAAAGAATTTACCAAACTAATTCAATTTATAAAAAAAAAATCTTTTATTAAATAGAATTTAATTAAATATAAATTTATTTTTAAAATATTAATCATCACTAATCAAATTCAACCACTTTTATTTTAATTAAATTTATTTATTTATGCGATGTAGAGAGCAGGGTTGTTACACATACATTATGCAATATACATGATTTTCAAGGGTTTTCTTGTAAATCATCAAACCTAAATTCGATCACTTTCCTCATCTTTGTCCAAATTCTCCAACACCTCCTACCATGAGACATCGCGTCATCTACATCACTACATCAAGCTCATCGGGTCGACTTCCTCCAAATCGTCGCTTCTTCCCTTAATTTGAAACCCTAAATCGAATATTGTTATCGCCACAACCAATTTCAAAGCACTACGTCACCACTGTTGCAATCCCCTACCTACAACAAGCAAGCGCGTAATGGTCTCGTCTTCTTTGGTGAAAAATGGTCCTTGGTCAAACCAGATCCAACATCTCAACGAGCATCCAATTACATATTTCATCTCGTCGAGATAAAAATTTTGATATCTTGTTTAATAATATATGACAGGTTTTATGCAAACTTTGTATTTGTTAGTAGGTGGTTACTTGTCAGATCTTACCGATCGATTACACATAGAACCCTCGCCATTGCTGTAACCTCCTCCATTCTGAGCCCCAAAACTAACTGCTACGGATGCTGCAGTCATCCATAGTTATTAATTCTTGGCAACAAAATGTGGCTATATTAATCATAACAATAATCAGAAGCATATGAATATTTAAAAATTTCAGGCACAGTTTAATAACAAATTTTCACATTTGATATTTCATATCTATTACATAGTCTCATTCGTAATCCCACATTCAAAGAAAATATAATTATTATAAAATACTCCAAGAGCGACATATGAAGAGGCCCCCTTGGTTGATCAGAGTCAAATACTTGGTAATTATACAACTTTGCCATTACATCCAAATAGACAAAACCAAACTGCGGAAATAGATATAGTTCCTAATAGCTAGGTTTCCTCCTACATATCTCCAGAAGTTTATTTGTCTAACTGGAACCTAAAAGCCCTTACACCTGACCTACTCAAATGGGTGTCCGAGAGTTTAAGGGAAAAAAAATTAGGGTCAGACAACAGTCTGGTGTGAATAATAACATACCATCTCAAACCAAATAGATATTTAGTAAGACCGCGTTGATGAGCGGAACGGGTTTTCCCCTCACTAGTATATTGACTAAAAGATAACAACCGGATACTGTGCTCCTGCAACAACAATGGTTAAAATATAGAAAATGGCATTTATAATAATGCAACATATATTGGATTACCCATCCCAATTCATTAGATTATCTATCTTAATTTCAAATGACTACCCATCACAATTTAAATTGACTACCCGTCTTATTTTAATCTGACTATCTGTCTTATAATTATGTGGACTACCCATCTCACATATTAGCATATTCAAAATTATGTGGACTCTCCATCTCACATGTAATTATTACTTGGATTACCCATCCCCTACCATATTGACTAACCATCGCATATGGTTTAATTATTTAAAATTATGTCGATTATTCATCACACATATTCCATTTAACTTAAAATGATGTGGACTATCCATCACACATCCCATAGTTTTCCTAGGATTATTATGAACCCTTCATTATCCTCATAGAGACTATCCATCTCCAACATGATGTAGACTATACATCTCACATCCCATAATTTTCCTAGAATGACTATGAACCAATCATTTACAATTTAGTTCATGTTACCCACATGTTTTACATACGTCTATTGGTGTCCCCAGTTAGGTTATATCCTCTTAAAGTTATAACATTTCAAAGTGGCATACATCGGTATCCCCAATTAATCAATGTCGAACTCATTTAAGAAAATGCATTGGTATCCTCAATGATAAAGCCTCATTTATAAAATATTTAGTTTGTCGAAATTCATCTACTTTGGTACCCTACAATGATGATGTCGGCGTCTATAATTAAAATAGCATTGGTATCCCTAATTTGATTGAAATCATAAAACAATAGGCTCACCGCCCTTATTAGGTTAATATAGATCAATGTCGAAGTTCATCTACATTGGTGTCCCCAATGACAGTGTCAAAGTTTAGAATTTAAAATGGCATTGGAATCCCCAATGACTTCATTGAAATAGAAAACATAAGGCTCTCCAACTTTAATGCAGATATGCGACATCCAAGCCACTCTATACCTCATCGACCCTCCACCCAAGGTGAAACCAAACTTAAGTTCTATTTAAGTATAAATTCATGTCAAAATTGATGTTATCGACTTCCTTAAACTATAGGCTATCCACATAATAAAAAAAACTTAAAACATTTATAAGTTATATGGCTAACTACCGAAGATATAGGGTCTTTGATCCTCTTGAAACATAGGCATTTTCGCCCCTTTAAAGCATTTTCAACTTATATAAAAAGAAGCCTCTTCGGCATTAAAAGATAAGGTGCGATGTCATTAGCATGCGGCATCGACATTAAGGCAAAATATATAAGGTCGTCGACCTTGATGCGTAGCGGCATCAAGTGCCTCGATGTCATTATAAAACCCTTTAAATTTTAGTTTACTTCGGCTACTATGCTGCTTGGTTCGAAGACATAATATGCGGCATTACTGCCTAAGTATTGAAAACAGTCGAAGTGATTAGGTGTGGCATCATTTAAAACAACGGTGAAAACATGCAACATCGTTGACATTGACATTAAGCTTTTAAAACGCTTAGATGAATCATGAAGACACCATTGCCATCGATACTATATTGTCGACGAGGTCGACTTTGGCCTACTTGGAAACATTACATAGCTACCAAAGTAACTATCTTATGCTTCCTTTCACTTCGACATCGACACTCATTGATGCGACCTTGTCTTAGGCTCGATGACATTACGGTGGTATGGAACTGTCGTAATTCATGTGAAAACTATTTTATTACTACTTTATGTAAAAACTTATCATTAAAATTTTAACGAAATTTTCTTTAAAAATAAACATTTTGAAATATTGATTTGAATTAAAAGTGTAATAATTTTTGTGAAACGAAAAAATTTTACATTTCGTTACATATGTTTTACATCCGCTCTTAACTTATATTAAACAATCAAATTAATTTTGGTAATAGCTATTTAAATTTTTGGTTTAAATGATACGTTATTTATTTAAAGAAACGTTATTTAAAAAAAAAAAGAATCAAATCATAAATTGTTCGTTACTTTGGGCATTACATTTTATACGTTCGGTTGTTGTTTTCTTGTCTATTTGATTTTTATTACGTTAACAATGCAACGTTCTTCAGCCGCATATATTCTCTTTGGAGAATTCAAATCTTGCCTTAAATCATTTTCGTGTGTGAGTTATTCCATTCCTTTGGCCTTCCATACGTGTCCATCAATTAATAAAATTAATTTCCTTTGTTTCCTCTACCGTTTCAAAAACCTTTTATTCTT
Source organism: Allium fistulosum (assembly GCA_030737815.1). Lineage (NCBI taxonomy): Eukaryota > Viridiplantae > Streptophyta > Magnoliopsida > Asparagales > Amaryllidaceae > Allium > Allium fistulosum. Next base: position 860,554,408 of record CM060905.1, on the reverse strand, counting down.
GCCTAATTTTCTCTAACCGTTCAAGACCATTTCCTTTTTGCCTTCTCTACAAATCAGTGAATAGCTATTGACAGTCCTCGTTCACAAACAAAAAAAAAATTCAATACCACAAATCATTTTCAATTTCGTGAGCTTCTTCCTGCAGGTAAGACAGCATGCTTTTTTTTTCCATTGTGTTTTGATTATTCTCCGTCCCTGCCTTCTTTTCATTTTGTTATTTCAATTGCTTTTCTGTACGTGCCTTGTTATTCTGATGCCACCTCATGCTCCTCCCATTCACCATGTTCACCGACCCCAGGCTAGTCCCCACGTCACCACTACTCCATGCTAGACCACCGACCCCAGCCTAAACCATCAAGCAAAACCCATGCCGTGATCCAGACCACCCACGCCTTGTATTATTTCCACCGAGCCCTGTTTTGAAAGAAAAAAAAAATGCTTTTGTCACCTGTATTTGTAACTTTAGTTTATATTTTCACTGACCTTTGTTTTGAAAAAAAAAGGGAATGAACAAAATCTGTTTTTGTCACTGTTGTATTTTGATATTCCAGTCTATGTTCCTCTGGCCTTGGATCTGAAAATATAAATGAACATAATTTGCCTCTGCCTTGTTTGTCACCTTGTATTTGGTAGTAGAGTTTCCCAGAGCCTTGTATTTTGAAGTTGTAAATTTATATTTCCTCTGGCCCTGGTAGTGGAATCAGAAAACAGAAATTGCTTTGAGCCTTTGTATTTTGTGGTACCTTAGTTATATTTTTGCCTCTGGCTTTGAAAAAAAAAGAATGAGAACAAAAGTGTTTTTGTTTTGAAGTTGTTAGTTATTTTTTTCAGCTAAGCCCTGCCACTTGAAAAAGAATGTGAAATGAACAGTAAAAGTGGTCGAGCCATTTCCTTCTATTTTAATTTTTTCAACTTGATTTATTTTTCGTTCGTTTGCTTCAATTTGGAAAATTTGTTATTCGTGCATTTTAGATTTGTCTATTTATTCGCTTTATTCTTTTGACTTTAGATTTGAATCTAGTTGGCGCATCCGCTAACAGCTGATCGTGCTTTCCGCGTGCGTTTGATAGACTTCGTATTTCTTTTTTCGAATCTCCAACTCCGTAGAGGTGAGTAAATCTCACACGAATATTCATACTTATATGATTGTGAAACGACCGCAACTGAATGTGTAGAAATAAATAAATAAATAAATGATGTTATAACTACCTGTGATTTATTTATAGTTGATGTTAATTGTTAAAAACTGCATATCGTATCATCTGTTATATTCTGTTCTTATTTTACTGTATTCTATTCTGTTAAATCACACTACAAGTTCCTTGTAGAATAGAATCACTATGGGTTGAAATGATACATACCCGAATGGACTTTAGAATAAGGGAAGATCGTTATGGGCTGAAATGATAGACCTGAACGATTTTCAATTAAATTTTATTTACTTGGGATTGCGGGTTTGAAATGATAAAACCCGAATTTTTCTTTGTAAATTACGGATTGAAATGATATAGTATCCGTATCACTTGACTTAGGCTAGAAAATATTATACAGACCCGTGGTTATTTTTCTGTATTTTCTGGATACTTTTAAATAATTTAAATATTGTAATAATATTAAATTGATTTAAATCGAAATTTTAAGTGATTTATTTAGAATAGAAATGATTTTTCTATGTGATAAATATAAATAAATGGAGGAATATTGATTTTAAAACGAAACTTAAATTTGAAATTTTGATTAAAAGAAAAGATGGAAACTTAAGTTAATTAAATTGAAATGAAAATTTAGTTTTAAATTGGTGGAAAAATGGAGTTTAATTTTAAATGTTGAAATGAATGTAATAAGCAAATTTGTAAGTTGGTTTTAACTTGTAAAATTTCTCTTTAAAATAAATTAGTTAAAGGATCGAAATGAACATTTTTAATGTATGATTTTATAAGCTCTGAACTAGGTAGAATCTGTAGCACTTGTTAAGTGTTGTGGATTATATAAGTGAACCAAAAGACTAAAATGAACTAAGGCTATGATAGTACTTGGTAAGTGCTGTTGTAGCAGAAACTAAAATTGAACCTGAACTAATAAAAGGGCTACTGTAGCACTTGTTAAGGACTGCAGTAGGCTGAAATATGATTTTTGTTTAAAACTGAACTGTTATAGCAGTTTATAAATGTTGTTTTGTTGAATAAAAATTGTTTTCAAATATAACTTACCACCACACTTTTTAAGTGCCGTGAAAGCTGGAAATTCTAACGCTATTGTTTTTAAGTGAATAAATAAACTCCTAAAGGCTAAACTTTGGGAATTTAAGATTTGATTTAAAAGAATAATGACTTTGTTTTAAATGGTTTAATTCGAAGTATATTTGATAAATTGTTTTAAATCTATAACCACGGGTTATAATAACGATTGGTTGGCAAAGAGACCGGGATCGGATATGGACATACTCTCTGTCAATACCGAAAACCACTTTGACAACCGTGTACGCGGTGGAGATTCCAGAATGAAGTAGGATGGTGACGACGTTCTTAAGGTATGTTACATGGACCCAACTCCCGTGAGTTGGCATAAGTTGGCTAAAACAGGAGCGATCTCGGACCAGTGAGGTAGCACCTCTTCTCGGACACATTTCTTCGATATTATACTCTTACTTGTGATTTGACTAGATGGCCATCCTCCGATTTGGGAATGTTGTTCGAGGTGGACGATAGTGGCTGCTATGCGCTCCATCAGTCCGTGTGCGTAATTGGTACATCTACCCTGGCATTGCCTAGTTGTGCCGTGTCACCTACCATATCGAGCTTTACTACGATTATGATTTTTAAGATCCGACCGCGTTAAGGTTCTCCATCCCCTTAACGCTATTTTCTGATATGATTATACTTTACTTATTTAGACACTATTGTAATAGCGAATATTACTACATAGTAGATATTTTAACGGATCCTTAGAGGATGGGCGGTCCCAAGCATCTTCTAAGTTACTTGTACCTTTACTACAGTTCACTTGAGTTGGTTTACACTGTATAAGTATGTATATCCTGACTCGAGTGTTTATGTTTTATTTTACGCTCGGGTCAGCCTGAGTATCAGTTGGACTTCATCTTCACAGAGCTTGGACTACTGGAGATCATCTTTATCAAGCTGCTATCTATTTTGCTATTCAGTCTTTTATTTTAGTTTATGTAATTGAGACAAATGAATTTGGGATTTTCTATGGTTATTCAAACTGTATTGGTTTTAGACTATGTAATTTGTACTTGTTTTGAGACTATGTATTCTAGTGGCTTCATGAACCACTATGGTTATTTTTAAATTCCGCTGCGAGTTATTCTGATATTTCTGTGTCTGTGATTCTGTGAATGATTTTATTTGCTCCAAATTTATTACAATCTGTTATTTTGCATTATTCAAGTCTGACATGTGTGGATTATTGTCGATTTGATTGGTCCAAAATAAGGGGTCGTTACATTTGGTATCAGAGCCAGGTTTTAGGCAAACCTTAGCCTATGGAGCAAAAACTGAGATAGGGTAGAAATACCCTAGAATGAGTGAAATCAAACTCAGAATCTTTTCCTTGTGAGTGAACGTATTTTCAAAGTATAAAATGATTTCTCAAACGATTTTTCAAAGATTATTTTGATATAAAGTTTTCTTGTTTTAAGAAGAAATTTTCTAAACTTCCTTCTTTCCGTATCTACCTTGTTAGAAATTTTGTTATTAGGATATTCACCCAAGTGATCTTATCGTGTCTTATCTTAACTTATCTTTGCCTTCTCTGTACTTTGTCCTAAAGTTTATTCTTGATTATTTCCAGGATGAATCGTGGAAATGCTAGAGGTAGGGGTCGTGGTATTGCCCCAGTTCCTCCACCTGTTGCACCAGTTAAGTTCACTGTTCTTTGCAAGGAATTCTCTCAGCTCGGTGGCACCAAGTTCACCGGTTCAGAGAGTATTATCGAAGCCCAGCAATGGCTACGAAGTTTGGAGAGAATTTTTACTGGTCTAGAGATCACTGATGCCCAGAAGCGTCAGTTAGCAGCATGGCAGCTGCAAGAGTCTGCCCTAGATTGGTGGGAGTCTGTTACGACTCACACTAACGAAGGTGATCTTTCGTGGGAGCAGTTCAGGTATCCTTTGTGTTAACTTGAATTTTTCCCATTTCCTTTCCTTTTGAATCTATCTTAAGTTCGGTTCTGTATCTTCTTTTCAGGGAGGCTTTTGTGGCAAAATGGATGCCCGAAGCTGGGAAATCTCAGCTGTATCATGAATTCATGGATCTTAAGCAGGGTACCATGTCTTTTTCTGAGTATGAGCGGAAGTTCAATGAACTTTCCAAATTTGGACCTGGTCTTATCGACACTCAGCTAAAGAAGAATGAGAAGTTCATTTCTGGAGCTCGCCCAGAGTTCTACGATCGCCTTATTTCACATGTTCATGGCACATTTACTAAGCTCATGGATATGGCTATTCGCTATGAGAACCCTACTTCCAAGGGTCCTGCTACTTCTGGTGTTCATGTCTCACAATCTTCCTCTGCAAATTCCAAGAAGAGAAAGCCCAACTTCCACCAGCAGAAGAAGAATTGGATCAAGCATGCGGGCTTGGGATCTTCAGCATCTGCTCCTTCCCAGAGACACCCTATTGATCTTTCCTCCATTACTTGCTTCAAATGTGACCAGAAGGGACACTATGCCAATAGTTGCCCTACATCGGTTAGTGCTGCTGTTCCTCCACCCCAGGTTACCAGGAACGATCTTTGTCATGTTTGTCTTCAGCCGGGTCATTTTAGGAAGGACTGTCCTTTATATCAGAAGGGAAAGCCATCTGGTGTATTTGCTGTCACGTCTGCTTCATCTCCTGCTGCACCTGCTCCTGCTCCTAGCGATGGTCAAGGTACTCTTCAAAGCACCTTTACTTTATTTCATCATCCTGTTCGTGTTTTATTTGATACTGGAGCTTCGCATAGTTTTATTTCTGATGATCTGTGTAACAAGTTTGAACATCTCCTTTCTCCTGAGTATGCTTATGTTCCCCTATGTGTTTCGAATCCTATTGGTGGTCCCGCAAATCTTAATAAGATTTGTAAACATGTGAAACTCCACCATTCCGATCATCGTTTTAGTGGTGATTTCTATATTCTTGGTTTTGATACTTTTGATTTGCTGCTTGGAGATGATTGGTTAAAGAATCATGATGCCCATATCTCTTGTAAATCCCGAATTGTTTCTCTTAAGGATGATCGAGGTAATTCTTTGGTTATTCAGTGTAGTCTGCCTCATGATTGTGCTGGTAGCTTTATCTACTCATTGGATGCTTCTCCTGTTGATCTTCAGTCGACTCGGGTAGTCAATCACTACCCAGATGTATTTGGTGAAGTTACTGCTTTACCTCCCAAGCGGGAAATTGATTTCCGCATTGATCTCATTCCTGGAGCTCGACCTGTAGTCCTTCCTCCTAGAAGAATGACACCCCGCGAGAAGGTTGAGTTAAGGGAACAAATTGAGGACCTATCTTCCAAGGGTCTGATCAGACCTAGTTTTTCTGAATGGGGAGCTGCGGTGGTTTTCATCACCAAGTCCGATGGTTCTCTCCGGATGTGTGTTGATTATAGAGAGTTGAACAAGCTCACTATGAAAAATAGATATCCAATGCCTCGCATCAATGACATGTTTGATCAGCTTTATGGTGCTACTGTTTTCTCTCAGCTTGATCTTGCCACAGGTTTTCACCAACTCAGAGTTGCCGAGGAAAGTATTCCCAAGACTGCTTTCCGTACTGAATGGTTTCTTTGAATGGTTAGTCATGCCTTTTGGTTTGACTAATGCTCCTGCTTTCTTTGTTGACCTTATGAATCGTGTTTTCCGTGATGTGCTTAATAAATTTGTTCTAGTCTTTGTGGATGATATCCTCATTTTCTCTAAGTCTGAAGAAGAACATGAGTCACATTTGAAATCTGTTCTTGAGACTCTTCGGAATCATCAGTTAAAAGCTAAATTTTCCAAATGCCATTTCTGGAAGGATGAAGTCCGATTTCTCGGGCATATTGTTTCTAGTAATGGAGTTTCAGTTGATCCAGTCAAGATCGCTGCGATCAATGTAAGTTTTTCTTTCTTTCTCTTTCCTTGTTTCATTCAATTTACTCTATCTTTCCTATTATCCTTCTTTTTCCCTATTCTGTGCAGGATTGGGAAACTCCTAAGACTCCTACTGATATCCGTAGTTTTCTGGGCCTCGCCGGTTATTACAGGAGATTCATTGAGAATTTCGCTCGGATTGCTGCACCTCTCACGGCTTTAACTCGGAAGAATGCTAAGTTTATTTGGAATAATAAGTGTGAGGCCGCATTCAATGAGTTAACAGACAAGCTTACTTCCGCACCTGTTCTTACCGTTCTAAATGGAAATGAGGGATTAACGGTATACACTGATGCTTGTCGAGAAGGTTTGGGAGCTGTTCTGATGCAGGATGGTAGAGTCATTGCTTATGCTAGTCGACAGTTGAAGACCCATGAAGTAAATTATGCTGCCCGTGATCTAGAGTTGCTCGCTGTTGTTTTCGCTTTGAAGCTTTGGAGACATCATCTGTTGGGTACCAAGTTCGAGCTTTTCACAGATCATCAGTCTTTGAGGTATATTTTCTCTCAGAAGGATTTGAATCAGAGACAAGTTAGGTGGTTAGAGTTCCTTGCTTCTTATGACCTCGACATCAACTATACACCGGGAAAGGCTAATGTAGTGGCAGATGCTTTGAGTAGGAAGAAAGCTTTGTTGTGTCAGATTGTTGTTTCTTCACCTCTTGTGGATCGTATTATGGCTAGACAGGATGAGGATCAGATGCTTAGATTGATTAAGGAGAGTGTTTGAAGCAGAGTTGGAGGTAGTAGTCCTGATGGTAATGGAGCTCAGATTGACGATAAGGGTGTATTGAGGATTAATAATAGGATTTGTGTCCCGAATGTTGATGGATTGAGACAGGAGTTACTTTGGGAGAATCATCAGTCCAGACTTTCTATTCATCCAGGCGTGACCAAGATGTATCAGGACATGAAGAAGTTATATTGGTGGAAAGGTATGAAGCGAGATATTTCCATTTTCGTTAATAGGTGTGCGACTTGTCAGCAAGTCAAGGCAGATCATCAGAAGACCCCTGGTTTATTGCAGCCTCTTGAGATTCCCAATTGGAAGTGGGAACAAGTTTCTATGGATTTCATTGATGGTTTACCGAGGACTAGGAAGGGTAACGAGAGTATCTGGGTTATTGTGGATAGATTGACCAAATCAGCTCATTTCATTCCGGTCAAGTCTACCCGTTCAGCTTCTAGTTTGTCTGAGATTTACATGAGGGAGATTGTTCGTCTCCATGGTGTTCCTCTCAGTATCGTTTGTGACCGTGATCCTATCTTTACTAGTAGGTTTTGGAAAGCCTTTCAGGATTCTTTGGGTACTCATCTAAATCTGAGCACTGCTTACCATCCACAGACCGACGGTCAAACGGAAAGGGTGAATCAGATTTTAGAAGATCTTCTTCGTGCTTGTGTGCTTGATTATGGAGGATCTTCGGAAGATCATCTCCATCTTGTCGAATTCACTTATAACAATAGTTATCAGGCCAGTATTGAGACATCTCCGTTTTCTGCTCTTTACGGACGACCTTGTAGATCTCCTTCTTGTTGGATTGAATCCGGTAATCGTTTGGTTCTTGGTCCTGAGATGGTTTTGGAAGCTTCAGAGAGAGTTGAAGAGATTAAGAGGAAAATGAGGTTTGCTCAAGATAGACAGAAGAAGTACGCTGATCGTTAAAGACGGAGTTTAGAGTTTGCTGTTGGTGATTTGGTTTTCCTTAAGGTCTCTCCCTTAAGGAATGTTATTCGTTTTGGTCGTAGAGGAAAGCTTTCTCCTAGATTTGTAGGTCCTTTCCACATTTTGGAAAGAATTGGCTCTCTTGCTTATCGTCTGGATTTACCCGAGAAATTTTCTGGAATACACAATGTCTTTCATGTATCTCATCTTCGTCGCTATCTACATGATCCATGTCTTATTATTCAGCCTTCTGCTCTTGATAGTTTGGATATTGAGCCAAATCTGACCGTTGAGAGGAAGCCACTTCGTATCGTCGATCGAGGTACGAAGCAGCTAAGAAGAAAATCTATCAACCTGGTCAAAGTGCAGTAGAGCACTGATGAACGGGATTGCACCTAGGAGACGGAGGAGAGCATTCGTGCTTCGAATCCGGAATTGTTTATTTCAGGTACTTTGGCTCTTCTGTCTTATTTTTCTTTGTTTTCCTTTTTCGTTTCTTTTCGGGGACGAAAAGCTTTGAGTGGGGGAGAGTGTAACAGCCCAAAAATTTTAACGAAATTTTCTTTAAAAATAAACATTTTGAAATATTGATTTGAATTAAAAGTGTAATAATTTTTGTGAAACGAAATTTTTTTACGTTTCGTTACATATGTTTTACATCCGCTCTTAACTTATATTAAACAATCAAATTAATTTTGGTAATAGCTATTTAAATTTTTGGTTTAAATGATACGTTATTTATTTAAAGAAACGTTATTTAAAAAAAAAAGAATCAAATCATAAATTGTTCGTTACTTTGGGCATTACATTTTATACGTTCGGTTGTTGTTTTCTTGTCTATTTGATTTTTATTACGTTAACAATGCAACGTTCTTCAGCCGCATATATTCTCTTTGGAGAATTCAAATCTTGCCTTAAATCATTTTCGTGTGTGAGTTATTCCATTCCTTTGGCCTTCCATACGTGTCCATCAATTAATAAAATTAATTTTCCTTTGTTTCCTCTACCGTTTCAAAAACCTTTTATTCTTGCCTAATTTTCTCTAACCGTTCAAGACCATTTCCTTTTTGCCTTCTCTACAAATAAGTGAATAGCTATTGACAGTCCTCGTTCACAAACAAAAAAAAAATTCAATACCACAAATCATTTTCAATTTCGTGAGCTTCTTCCTGCAGGTAAGACATCATGCTTTTTTTCCATTGTGTTTTGATTATTCTCCGTCCCTGCCTTCTTTTCATTTTGTTATTTCAATTGCTTTTCTGTACGTGCCGTGTTATTCTGATGCCACCTCATGCTCCTCCCATTCACCATGTTCACCGACCCCAGGCTAGTCCCCACGTCACCACTACTCCATGCTAGACCACCGACCCCAGCCTAAACCATCAAGCAAAACCCATGCCGTGATCCAGACCACCCACGCCTTGTATTATTTCCACCGAGCCCTGTTTTGAAAGAAAAAAAAATGCTTTTGTCACCTGTATTTGTAACTTTAGTTTATATTTTCACTGACCTTTGTTTTGAAAAAAAAAGGGAATGAACAAAATCTGTTTTTGTCACTATTGTATTTTGATATTCCAGTCTATGTTCCTCTGGCCTTGGATCTGAAAATATAAATGAACATAATTTGCCTCTGCCTTGTTTGTCACCTTGTATTTGGTAGTAGAGTTTCCCAGAGCCTTGTATTTTGAAGTTGTAAATTTATATTTCCTCTGGCCCTGGTAGTAGAATCAGAAAAGAGAAATTGCTTTGAGCCTTTGTATTTTGTGGTACCTTAGTTATATTTTTGCCTCTGGCTTTGAAAAAAAAAGAATGAGAACAAAAGTGTTTTTGTTTTGAAGTTGTTAGTTATTTTTTTCGGCTGAGCCCTGCCACTTGAAAAAGAATGTGAAATGAACAGTAAAAGTGGTCGAGCCATTTCCTTCTATTTTAATTTTTTCAACTTGATTTATTTTTCGTTCGTTTGCTTCAATTTGGAAATTTTGTTATTCGTGCATTTTAGATTTGTCTATTTATTCGCTTTATTCTTTTGACTTTAGATTTGAATCTAGTTGGCGCATCCGCTAACAGCTGATCGTGCTTTCCGCGTGCGTTTGATAGACTTCGTATTTCTTTTTCCGAATCTCCAACTCCGTAGAGGTGAGTAAATCTCACACGAAGATTCATACTTATATGATTGTGAAACGACCGCAACTGAATGTGTAGAAATAAATAAATAAATAAATGATGTTATAACTACCTGTGATTTATTTATAGTTGATGTTAATTGTTAAAAACTGCATATCGTATCATCTGTTATATTCTGTTCTTATTTTACTGTATTCTATTCTGTTAAATCACACTGCAAGTTCCCTGTAGAATAGAATCACTATGGGTTGAAATGATACATACCCGAACGGACTTTAGAATAAGGAAAGATCGTTATGGGCTGAAATGATAGGCCTGAACGATTTTCAATTAAATTTTATTTACTTGGGATTGCGGGTTTGAAATGATAAAACTCGGATTTTTCTTTGTAAATTACGGATTGAAATGATATAGTATCCGTATCACTTGACTTAGGCTAGAAAATATTATACAGACCCGTGGTTATTTTTCTGTATTTTCTGGATACTTTTAAATAATTTAAATATTGTAATAATATTAAATTGATTTAAATCGAAATTTTAAGTGATTTATTTAGAATAGAAATGATTTTTCTATGTGATAAATATAAATAAATGGAGGAATATTGATTTTAAAACGAAACTTAAATTTGAAATTTTGATTAAAAGAAAAGATGGAAACTTAAGTTAATTAAATTGAAATGAAAATTTAGTTTTAAATTGGTGGAAAAATGGAGTTTAATTTTAAATGTTGAAATGAATGTAATAAGCAAATTTGTAAGTTGGTTTTAACTTGTAAAATTTCTCTTTAAAATAAATTAGTTAAAGGATCGAAATGAACATTTTTAATGTATGATTTTATAAGCTCTGAACTAGGTAGAATCTGTAGCACTTGTTAAGTGTTGTGGATTATATAAGTGAACCAAAAGACTAAAATGAACTAAGGCTATGATAGTACTTGGTAAGTGTTGTTGTAGCAGAAACTAAAATTGAACCTGAACTAATAAAAGGGCTACTGTAGCACTTGTTAAGGACTGCAGTAGGCTGAAATATGATTTTTGTTTAAAACTGAACTGTTATAGCAGTTTATAAATGTTGTTTTGTTGAATAAAAATTGTTTTCAAATATAACTTACCGCCACACTTTTTAAGTGCCGTGAAAGCTGGAAATTTTAACGCTATTGTTTTTAAGTGAATAAATAAACTCCGAAAGGCTAAACTTTGGGAATTTAAGATTTGATTTAAAAGAATAATGACTTTGTTTTAAATGGTTTAATTCGAAGTATATTTGATAAATTGTTTTAAATCTATAACCATGGGTTATAATAACGATTGGTTGGCAAAGAGACCGAGATCGGATATGGACATACTCTCTGTCGATACCGAAAACCACTTTGACAACCGTGTACGCGGTGGAGATTCCAGAATGAAGTAGGATGGTGACGACGTTCTTAAGGTATGTTACGTGGACCCAACTCCCGTGAGTTGGCATAAGGTGGCTAAAACCGGAGCAATCTCGGACCAGTGAGGTAGCACCTCTTCTCGGACACATTTCTTCGATATTATACTCTTACTTGTGATTTGACTAGATGGCCATCCTCCGATTTGGGAATGTTGTTCGAGGTGGACGATAGTGGCTGCTATGCGCTCCATCAGTCCGTGTGCGTAATTGGTACATCTACCCTGGCATTGCCTAGTTGTGCCGTGTCACCTACCATATCAAGCTTTACTACGATTATGATTTTTAAGATCCGACCGCGTTAAGGTTCTCCATCCCCTTAACGCTATTTTCTGATATGATTATACTTTACTTATTTAGACACTATTGTAATAGCGAATATTACTACATAGTAGATATTTTAACGGATCCTTAGAGGATGGGCGGTCCCAAGCATCTTCTAAGTTACTTGTACCTTTACTACAGTTCACTTGAGTTGGTTTACACTGTATAAGTATGTATATCCTGACTCGAGTGTTTATGTTTTATTTTACGCTCGGGTCAGCCTGAGTATCAGTTGGACTTCATCTTCACGGAGCTTGGACTACTGGAGATCATCTTTATCAAGCTGCTATCTATTTTGCTATTCAGTCTTTTATTTTAGTTTATGTAATTGAGACAAATGAATTTGGGATTTTCTATGGTTATTCAAACTGTATTGGTTTTAGACTATGTAATTTGTACTTGTTTTGAGACTATGTATTCTAGTGGCTTCATGAACCACTATGGTTATTTTTAAATTCCGCTGCGAGTTATTCTGATATTTCTGTGTCTGTGATTCTGTGAATGATTTTATTTGCTACAAATTTATTGCAATCTGTTATTTTGCATTATTCAAGTCTGACATGTGTGGATTATTGTCGATTTGAATGGTCCAAAATAAGGGGTCGTTACAAAATCTTTACAAATTCTTTTCAGAATTACCGCCGCACTAAATTTTCAAGTTCCAAAACACATTTAAAATAATCATTTAACACCTTTAATTAATTATCCTTTTAAATGCTTAGCTAGCATAATAAATTCATGATAAATTAAAATCCCTTGGGAAAAATCCCAAAAATTCACAAAAATTAGAGAATATCCTTCTATTTACCGTATAAAAATTTCAAAGCCAAAAACCATATTTAATTATTTTAAATAATTAAAATCTGAAATTAAGCTATTTCTTCCTTAGGAAATTTATAAAATATTCAATTTAATTTGGAAAATAATGGAATTAAAAACACATTTTCGAAATAATGTTTTATACAACATATCAGAAAATCAAAGCACTTGGAGATTAAAATCTTAGGTTTTACCCTTAAAACCCATTTAAACAATTTCATAAAAATTCCAATAACCATTATTTTATCCAAACAATGATTAAACAACCATATCTTAGCAAAAAAAACATCAAGCATTCGGGTATTATCCATAACCGAATTCAAAAGCAAAAATAGAGATGGAACACTTATTAGTCACCTTAGATTAATTGTTGGAGTTGAGATTTAATATAGCTCTTGAATCCCTAAGCTTGGATTTGCGAAACTCCTTTGATTTCACCCTCCCTCGGTTGATTAATGGCCGGCCTTCTTATATTTTTCTTTTGATTGTTTTTGTATGAATAATGTGAGAATTATATGAGGGGAAGAGGGTTTAAGGCAAAGAAGAGGCCTATTTCCTAAATTACCTCTCTCATATATTCTCTTACATGTTAATTTTAAGCAATCTTACTTAATTAATTAAGTATGGCACGACCTTATTAAGTTTCAAATCTCATTCTCTTTAACCCTTTACATTATTCTATTTAATCTAAATTAAATGTCATGAATAATGTTTAACTAAAAATAGGGGTGTCACAATCGTCTTTCAAAGAACTCGTTCTCCAATTCAATTATTGGTGTGCAAAGCCATCAATTAAAGTTTTAACTCAATGGTGGAATAATTCTGTGTTACAAAATGGTGGTTCCGCGGTTCTATTTCTAACATTATATAATAAAGATATCTTCTTAGTATATTTCTACAAGCTAGATTTTATTTATTAGTTAGGTCCAACAATCCAATTAAACAATAAATCATTTAGCTATTGTCAATATGACTAGCCCTATAACTCTTAATCAATATTTATAATTTCGTCTACCATGCAATATTTATTATTTAATAAATATATTTTTAGCTTTTATATATAGTTAAATAAATATAATAATCGTATAATTTATGAATTAAAACAATTATATTAAAATTTCTACCATAAGTTTTAACATTTGTAAATTATTTTATTTGAGTCAACTTTGGATGCATGTTGAAAGGTATGGTTATATAACTTTTAAGTGTAAACTCAGCCCTTGGTAATATTTAAATATTAAATTCTGTACAAATTTTACTAAAGCACAATAGTGAAAAAAGTTCATTTGTTTACTGATCATCTAGGTGAAATCCAGTTTCTTAACTTGTAAAGCGATTCCCTTAAGCAATGATACTATCATTCATGTTTCTCCACATCATCACTATATCACTTAGATATCTAAATTTTGGCCAATGATCAAAAATCTAATAATATATGTAGTTAATAGCATAGCACAACATTGAAGTCCATGGTTCAATCCAATAACATTTATCGATTAGTGGATCTACTTTGGCCAACAACTTTGACTTTAAGTTGACTATCGATTAGGGTGATACTAACCTTATATTGAAAGGAAACGAATTCTTCTTTGAATAGTATTTCACTTTAAGTGTTGCAACTTATATCCAACGATGGACTTATAAAATCATGGTTGTCATGTGATTTATCATAATCAAAATATAGTTTAGACACTTTAGATTAACATTATTCTCAAGTCAATAGACATATAAAATCTTCTATTTGATTTTTAACCTATTGAAGATTCTCGGTGATTCATAAAATATATAATAGAAAATAAAACCAAAGGCTTATTTATTTAGAACAAGAGTCTTTATATGAGTTAAAATATATAATTAAATTACGTTATTATCCCTAGAGAATATCCACAAGTCTATCAATCTCCCACTTCCACTTGGGACCAATTATTGTGTCTCATAACTAGGGTTGTTAATGAGTACTAGAATAATCTAAAATCCATCAATACCCATATTAGAAAATATGAAAAATATCTGATATCTGAAAAGAGGATATGGATATTCGATATTCCGAAAGCTTTCTGGATACGAATACAGATATGGAAGTATTCGTATCCGAAAAATATCCATCTGCTATGGAACTAAATTTCATATTTTTATTTTCAGATTACACTTAATTTAATTCTTTAACAATTATAAAACCAAAGTTAGTATTCATAATACCACTTATTATTTCTAGCTATTAGGTTTATATTAGCAAGACCCTATGTTTCATATTTTCATCTACACTTCTTTATACCAGACCCAAAAACTAATAACTATCCCATCGCCCAATATAGGCTACAACCGCCTTATTTCTATTTTCTTCGGTTGGTTACAACACTTTCTTTAAGAGTTGTGGAGGTGCGGATCTTTTGATTTTCTTCATGTCTTCTCCAGCTCCACGTGCTTTGAGCCCCCACTATGATTTCCTCTCTTCTTCGAGCCATAGTTGAGGAGGCCACTTCATGTCATAGCCATTGATACTTTGTGTCGACAACCACCGATTCATGAGTTCGAGCCAGAGCTAATGATACTTCGAATTATTTCAATCGAGATCTACGGTGATGACGACAACAAGTTCTGATCTACTTTAAGCCAGTGGTATGATTTTAAATCAATTATTTATTTAGTAATTAGTACTAATTGTTTTATTAGTAATAAAATTGGTATGGAAATTTGATTATCTATTATTCCAGATAATTATTTGTTAAACCTTTACTGTAGTTGCTAATTTTATAAACTGTTAAGGGCGTGTTTGCGACGTATGAAAGCGGGACATTTGAGCAGAGTATTTGAGCGTGGTATTTGAGCATGGAATATTGTTGAACTGGGTATGCATTGCGGCTAAGAGCGGGGCGTTTGAGCGGAGTATTTTAATTTGCAATTTTTAATTTAATTGATTTATAGTTAATTAATTATTTGTTTTTTTTGTATAATATGCGTTTAATTAAAATGAAATAATAGTACAGAAATTGAAATACATGCAAATTATACAATACTAGTAAATATACATAAAATTATGCAATCAATCAATGCAGTCCTGCTGGAACCATTTCATCTCTTATGGGTCTCGAATTGCTGTCATTTCATTTTTTACATATCGTTAAACCTGTTCAATTGCTCTGTTTATTGCATTTCTCATACTACAATATTCATCTAGGTATTTCTCTAGAATAAAATCAGGATCATCATCATAAGCCATAAAATCTGGATCACCATTATTGTATTTGTGTATGAAATTGTGAATAGTCATGGTAGATACAACAACTTTTACTTGAGTTTTGAATGAGTATGCCGGCATATTCTTCAAAATGACAAATTTTTTCTTTCATATTACAATGGTTCTTTCAATTGCCATACGTAAACTCGAATGGTAGAAAATAAAATTTTCATTTATCATTTTTGGTTGATTTGCGGTTTCATGAAAATGAGGAATATAATATCCAACGTTACAATATGGTGGTAAATAATCAATTTGAAGTGGAAAACCTGAATCAACTACATGATACTGTCCAGGTGGAGGATGGGAGAAATTATAAGTTCTATCATGTACAATTGAATTAAAAATTCTACTATCATGCGCAGTACCTTTCCAACCAGCCACAACATAAACTATAAATCGAATGAGCGCACTGCTAAGATATTCTATGTAGCATAACCTTTTCATCATATATAAGGAACAACTCGATCTTGAGATAAGTGTGCCATTACGTGTGTACCATCTATAGCACCAACACGGTTTCTAATATATGAGTAGTAGTAGTTTGAAGTTCTAATATGATATGAAACACTATTAGCTTGATAATGTCTGTAACGAGTCATTGTACAGCATCTAAAACAACATGAAAATAAACTGAACTTGTGCTACATGCCTTTGAAATATTTCGTTCATTTGTCGATTTAAGAGCGCTGCAGCTATAATATATATGAATATGACAACCATTTCTCGGACACCAACATTTTCCGTTGTGGTCAGACCATAATTTTGCAGTCTATCACATAACGAGAGAAAACAAAGTCTTTTCATTCGAAAATTTCTTTGATAACGCTCTTGATTATCATTCAATATGTCTTCTACCCACATTAAATCAGTATATTCTGACATGTGAATCTGGACGATATCGCTCCTTCCTTTATGTAAATACGTTGTTATAACAGCCACATCTATTGCATCTTCATAGTCAGAATCTGATTTCGAAACATTCATTGTTGGTGTTGATCGAAATGTGTAAAGTATAGAGGTGGATATGAGATGAAAGGGGAAGAAGATCGGAAGAGGAGATGAAAGAGGACGGTGGAAGGGGGAAGGATTTGTAGGGTTGGAAGCTACTGTTGGCATCAGATGCGTCAGACGCATCAGACGCCAACGATTCCTTTGCCTCCAACCAACCAACAAGGCTGAGGGAGGAGTTAGCACCGTCGGGGCGTCCAACGCGTCAGACGCGTCGCCAACGGAAACGTGCCTAGAATTGACTGCCAATGGCACCTAACTATTTATTAACCTTATTATTGTTGCTACTTTAGTGTAATAACTAAATAACTAACATGTTATTTATTTTAGTAATTGATAAGCATTTCTTAAACCCTACCATTGTTGCTAACTAATTGCGCTGATTAAAATGATATGATTAATGGTATTTCCTTATAATTGGTAAACTTTTTTTAAATAGTAATTCCTTATAATGGTAATTTATTATAATATGGGTTTGACCAGATGAAATTTCTTTTATCAACATATCAATGTGAAGATAGTAAACAAAATTGGTACGAAGATGACAAATGCTACAGTAATTGTTTGATTAGTGTTGTTATACTGGTGGTGTGATTGACTGTACTAATTATATTACTAGTAAGAATCTAAGAATGATTAAAATTTTAGTTTTTATTACCAATCATTTATATATATTTATTGTGTTATTGTAGATACCTGAAAATGAAAACACATCACTACAACAAATATATAGTTAGTAGCGCTTAGAAAAGGCTACCATAACTTATAATAGCGTTTTAGAGAACCCCGTTATACGACATGCAACTAAAAGTACAGGACTTTCTGTACGTTTTCATAAAGCTACCAAAAAGAAACATATTGTAGCGTGCTACAAACACAACCAATTTTTTTTATAGTAACGCTGTATAAACGCCACTAAAAAGTATTGTTGGCGCTCTTGCAAAATATTATAGTAGCATTTTGGTCCGATACCATATATATTTTAGAAGCATTTAACAAACGCTGCTAAAATTTATTGATTTTTTATGCAGATTTTCCTCGCTATGGTAGCCCGTTCAGTTTCCTCTTCATTTTTTTCACAACATGTATTATATAATAATAAGCATATTTCAGTATGAAACAAATAATCACTCATATAAGTATCATATTTAAACAACCAAAAAAACATTAATCACATAATAAAATATGATGTGCAAACAATCTGATACAAAATATTTTAAACAAAATAATCATGTTCACAATGGTCCCATTAATCCAAACTCACAATGTTAGTGCAATATTAGCGTTTTATACAAATTTCAGCAATTCCATCAGCTCCGTCTTCATAGTTGCCGCCCGTGACTCCATTATTTGTTTATATATCCTGAAACTGAATCAACTTGAGCTAAAAGCTCTCCAGCACACTCCTGTGTTTCAGGATTTGTCTCCTTTATAGCATCTTGAAGCACCTTTTCAAAGCTCTGAGTTACAAATTAAGGGTTCGTCATTACAGTTAGTAATCACAAATTTACATTAAGAATAAAAAGGCAATGGATACCTTTAAGAACTCTTATGCCAGCTTTTCAACCGAATTCAAATCTAGTTCTTCTCATTGCATGCTCTTCCTGCAAACCTTTAGCATCAACTGCACATTAAGGAGGGAAACTATCAATTTCTTTATATATCAAACTCATCCGAGCTTTACCTTGAAATAAGTTATTGTATAAATTCTTCAGAAAAATGGTAAATACCAACTTATCCAGTCAAAAGTTCAAGATTGATGTCTGCACAATATAGATTAATACCCACCTTTAATGTGCTATGATTGACGCAGCAATACAAAATCTTTTAAATAAGGGGCATACAAAAAATCTTGCGATTATTGATTAAAAAAATAACCTGATTTGTAAATTTGCGATCTGGGCTTCCAAAAATGGATGCTAAACAAAAGCCTGCAAGCTTAATTTGGTCATTCGCAGCAATAAGCAAATTGTTCGGTTTCATATCTCTGAAATAAAACAAAACTTGCTTGAACTAACATTGTCAGATGAACAAAATATGCCAGGTATTTATAAGATGTTTGATATGGATATGTCAAATAATAGTACCTGTGCAGAACCCACTTTTTGTGGCAAACGGCTAAGGCTTTAATGTCATTTGCATGTATGATATTATACCAGCTGGAGAAAGAAGAATGTTCCGGTCACGTATAACAACTTCCAAGTCGGTTTCCAGGAATTCAAATACAAGGTGCAAGTTACCCTTATGAGGGAAAGCATCAACCAACTCGATAATACTTGGATCCTTCAGCTCTTCGAGTAGTTTAATCTTCCTCAAAGCTGTAAAATTTACTCCTTCCTTATACCTACCAAGGCGGATTTTCTTAACTGCAACTGTTTGTCCTGTCTGAAAATGTTATTTCATATATAAGGACTTTAAAATTATACGATAAATAGAATAGAGAGGAAGTCCTAATGGCAATTTTCTTTTTAAAAAATGATGTGTGACAGATAAGTGTACGGGAGAAGCTAACAAGGCTAAAATAAAATTTCATTTGCCATATCACACTGTTACTTCCTCTTAAAAACAAAATCTTTATGAATTCAAATTTTAAGGTAGAGCTTAACTCTAAACATATAATCCATGTCACAACAGTTACCTTTTATTTCTGAACCCTTTAAATTTTTTTAACATCCCTTATTTCTACTACAAACTCTAGCTAATTTATTAAGGACATATAAATCTGCATGTATTTGTTGAAGGTTAAAGTCAGTCAATATATGTGATGAACTTAAATAATAATGAAGAGCAACGGGAGGTAGCTGAAATAATTAAACTAATCATATAAAGATATGAGGATATAGTATATTTAGAGTATAAAGTAGGGGTGGGCGTGAGTCGGTTTGGTGCGGTTTGAAATCCAAACCGCTTCCGCACCGCATCAAACGGTTAATCAAAAATACAAACCATTATACTAATCTTTTAAACGGTTCGGTTTCGGTCCGGGTTGAATGTAATACGGTTCGGTTTCGGTCCGGTCTGGTTTGAACCCATATTAAATATGAAATAAGAGAACAGGAAATTATTGTCAAGGACAAAATTTCTCAGCATTTTAGCCTCAAGGACAGATCTTCAGTATTTTAACTTGAAGGACAACTTCTTTTAGGTATCAGTTTTTACAGTTTTTAGATATCAGTTTGTAGTTATCGGTAGCAATTTTTGAGGTATCAGATTTTAGATCGGTATCAGTTTTGGAAGAATGTTTGTCCTTATGAATAATTTTGAAAGAATGTTTGTCCTTATGAATAATTTTTAGAAGAATGTTTGTCCTTGTGGTTAAAATATTGAGGTCGTGTCCTGGAGACTAAAAATATACAAATTTTTGTCCTTTAAATTAATTCCCCCATAAGAGAATTACTTCCATCAACAATCAATTTACGAAGGCAACTGTATGAAACTTTTACACTTAAAGGTTAAAACATACAATGTTTTAGTTCTTAATTGTATGAATATTTCAATTTGAGATTTACCTAGAAGTGATATTTTTTTTGTAGATTAACCAAACATCAACATTAATCAATGCATAATCATTAAAGAAAATGACTAGAATAAGATTATAATTAGCATTTATCCAAAAAAATGAGATGAAAAATATTATACCAAAACTATAACTTCTTCCTTTATGATAGCGATTATTATTAATATAACAACAACATACGCTAAAAATAGAATGTACATTGTTAGAATCTAAAATAAGATAGGAGTGGCTTATATTTTTATCATAAGATTACTAGTGTAAATTTTCGGTCCGGTTTAATATGGTTCGTTCAATCGTCTAAACCGCAACCGAACTGTATCGATGCGGGTCAGTCCGGTTTGGGTATCTGCTTTGGTTAGAAGATTCGATGCAGGTTTCCGCACCGTTTTTGCGGTCCGGTGCGGGCGGTTTCCGTATAGCGGTGCGGTTTTTGCCCACCCCTAGTATAAAGTGGAATAAAGCTAATCTTTGAATAAAACGAGTACAATGTAGGGAAAAAATGATGCTTTGAATAAAAGTGTTTTAAAGAAGATGAGATAATTTTGCTATGAAAATAGTATTTCATTCGAATAATCATCAATAAGTTTGTACAGCAGTATTTATACTGTTCTCATATACACTGAGTTATTTGAAATAATGGTAATGGGCTGAGTATCAGGCCCGGCCTGCAACTAATTATAAGATACAGGATAATAATCATTCTCGAACCATTTTATATCTCTAACTCCCCCCTTCAATTCCATCTAGTTTTCTTTTCTTCCTTCGACTTTCCGCCACTACCTCCAATTTTAAGTTCCTCCTTTAATCTGATGAAATTTTTAGTTGATAGCGGCTTCGTAAGAATGTCTGCTCTTTGATAAAAGGCTGAAACGTGATTCACTTTCAGTCTCCCGTTTAAAACTCTCTCACGAACAAAGTGTAAATCAATCTTAATATGCTTTGTTCATGAGTGTAAGACTGAATTGGCGACAAAGATACTGAGCTAAGGTTATCGCACCAGATAATCGAAGCGTTTTTTAGATCAATTTTAGTTTCATGCAGAAGAGACTCGATCCAAGTGATTTCTGCTGCAGTGCTAGCTATTGATCTATATTCTGCTTCAGTGCTGGAGCGTGAAACTGTAGCTTGTTTCTTGGAGCTCCAGTAAACAGGGTTACTACCCAAATAGATGCAAAACCCTGATGTCGACTTTCTGTCATCGGGGTCGGTAGCCCAGTTCGCATCTGAGTAAGCTTGTATGTTTGATTCTTTTGTGTTATTGAAGTGCAGACCATGATTTAATATTCCTTTCAAGTAACGTAAAATACGTTTTACAGCTCTCCAATGGTCACTAAGTGGTTTATGCATGTATTGACAAACTTTGTTTACACTGTAGCACACATCTGGTCTGGTTATAGTAATGTATTGCAGAGCACCAACGATGCTTCTATATTGTCTTTCATTAGCAATAGCTTCACCTTTGTCTTTTGAGAGTCGAAGGTTGCTAGTCATAGGGGTAGGTAAAGATTTGGCTTGATCCATCTTGCTCTTTTTAGTATGTCAAGTATATACTTTTTCTAACATAGAAACAACTCTGAATTTGATTTGCGTATAACTTCTATGTCAAGAAAGTAATGTAGATCACCTAGGTCCTTTATAGAGAAAGCTTGATTAAGGTGAATGATGGTCTAATCTATGATTTTATTGTCATTCCCAGCGATAATAATATCATCAACATATATCAACATATATGTGATTTTGTCTTGTTTGTATTGAATATATAAAGAATTGTCTGATTGTGTTGGTGCAAACCCTAGTTCCATCAAGGTCGACTTGAGCTTTTCATTCCAGACACGAGGACCTTGTTTCAATCCATATATAGCTTTGTGTAGTTTACATACCAACCTGCCATTGACTCCTTTCTTATATCCTTCAGGCTGTTCCATGAATACATCCTCTTTTAGATCTCTATTGAGAAATGCATTGTTAACATCCAACTGTTTGATTCTCCATTTCTTATGCAGTGCAATAGTTAAAATAACTCTTATTGTAGTTGGTTTGATCACATGAGAGAATGTTTCATTAAAGTCAAAACCATATTGTTGATTATATCCTTTGGCCACTAATCTTGCTTTATATTTGGATATGCTACCATCTGGGTTTCTTTTGATTTTGTAAGTCCAATTACACCCAACTACATTGCTGTCCTTTGGTATAGATACAAGGCTCCATGTCTTATTTTTGGTAAGTGCTCTATATTCTTCATCCATTGCATGTTTCCAATTGTTGTTTGTACTGGCTTCTTCATAACTACTTGGTTCTGTTTGATTCAACTGTGCATTATATACTTTAGGCTTGAAAATTCCACTATTTGATCTTGTGATCATATGATGTCATGTCCTTGCAGGAGATGAGTCATGACTACTATTGTTGTCATCAGTGTGTTGAGACTTGGAGGGAGATGAATCTCCTTGCTCTGGGTTGTTATCATCATTCTGGCATGTGTCATTAAAATTGTTGGAGATCTCTTGAGAACCATGACCTGATCCAGTTCCTTACCTAGATAAAGTGAGTTGTGGTTCCTTGCTTTTCTGCACCTCTTCATCAATAGGGTTAGTGTCTCTGCCAGAAACAACAAGTATTGAGGGTATGAATGTATTGCCTTTGTCATACACTTTCTTTGTTGTTTCGACACTTTTATCTGCAAATGAAAAAATACTTTTATTAAATACAATATGCCTTGAAATAAATATCCTACCACTACTACTCAAACATCTGTATCCCTTCTGATTACTTGCATAACCTAGAAAAGTACATGGAGTTGACTTGAGACTTAATTTGTAATTATTGTAAGGTCTAAGACATGGAAAACATAGACATCCAAATGTCTTTAGATCATGATAGTTGGGTTTGACTCCAAATAGTACTTCAATGGGATTCGTATGTTTGAGTACTTTTCTAGGAAGTCTGTTAATAGTATACACTGCTGTGTTAAAGGCCTCTAGCCAAAATTTCATAGGTAGGGAGGCTTGTGCTAACAAAGTTAGACCAGTCTCCACTATATGCCTGTGCTTTCTTTCAACAAGCCCATTTTGTTCTGATGTATAAGGACAAGTTGTTCTGTGAACAATACCCTTTTTCAGAAAAAATTCTTGTAATGACTTATATTCTCCACCTCCATCTGTCTGCAATATTTTGAGTTCTCTATTTGTTTGTTTCTCAGCTTGTGTTATGAATTGTATAACTGCCTTATGTGCATCTGACTTTGACTTTAAGAAATATAACCAAGTATATCTAGAATAGGCATCAACAAAAGATATATAGTACCTGAAACCATAGTCAAATTTTACTGGTGCTGGCCCCCATAGGTCTATGGCTACCAGTTCTAGTGGTTTACTAATAATAGTGTTATAATCAGCAAATTGAAATTTGTGACTTTTGCCTAGTTGACAGTAAGTGCAAACATATGGTAAAGATACATCAAAAGGAATATTATTGTTCTTAAGAACTTGTTTTACAACATTTACACTAGCATGACTAAGTTTACAGTACCATAGATCAAAAGCTTCTTTGCCATTCTTTATACATGATTCAGAACTATTACACCACATATTTCTAATTTTGCTTTTTCTTGTATTTCCAAAGTTGAACTGGTACAAACCCTTGCCCAATTTACCCTGTAGCAATATATCTTGACTCGGTAAGTCTTTTACTACATAAAATTTAGGGTGAAACTCAAAATACACATTGTTGTCATTAGCAAACTGAGATACACTCATTAAATTCCTTTTAATTTGAGGAACTCTTAACAAATTATTAAGGTAAAGATGTCTTTTACCTTGAATACTACTAGTTCCAACATGTGTAATATTTATGGTTTCACCATTTCCCATATGCATAGTATGCATACCTGTATATTTCTTATTGCCAAGATTGAGATTTTGAAGATTATTTGTGAGATCATTGGTGGCACCTAAATCTAGATACCAATCTTCACTTGTTATGTCCTCTAGTCTGGTAAGTCCTTCTGAATTTAGGTGTTGCATTCTTGTGCCTTCTGTCTGATTGTTTGATCTTTGGTCCATGTGTGCCATGTTTGCACTAGAACCATAGTTTCTTTGATTTCCTTGACTTTTCTGACTTGGGTAATACTCAGTATTGAGTCTAAAATAACACTGTCTTGCTGTGTGTCTAGGCTTTTCATAAATTTGACATTTTGTTCTGTTGTTGTTCCATCTATTATTTCTGCCTCTTCCTCTCTGACTGGTACCACCTCTTTGATTGTATAATTCTTGTCTGATATTTGGATTTTCTTGTCTTCTTCCTTGAGTCTTGTTTTTAGAACTTGAAGCATAGTTTATTGACA
The DNA here is from genome assembly GCA_030737815.1 of Allium fistulosum. Classification (NCBI taxonomy): domain Eukaryota; kingdom Viridiplantae; phylum Streptophyta; class Magnoliopsida; order Asparagales; family Amaryllidaceae; genus Allium; species Allium fistulosum. The sequence continues at coordinate 860,529,797 of CM060905.1, read as the reverse complement.
GTTCTATATTACATTCTTTCCTTTACTCTACCCTCCCTTCATGTGATAAGAGAATTGAATAAACATACTGTATGTTGGGTAGATTTTGTTGAGATGAAATGATTGCAACAACAGATTCATATTCTGTATCAAGACATTTAGTATAGTGAGAATTTGCTCAGTCTCTAACACTGTATGATCAGCAGTGTCAAGAAGATCACAATATGATTTTATCTTGGTTAAGTACTCTCTCATTGTCATATTGTTCTTCTTTAAGTTCTGCAGTTGACGCTGGTAATACATGATTATTGCTACTGATTGTGTGTTGAATATTTGTTGTATTGCAGTCCATATCTCATAGGAGGTTTTACATCCAACAATTTGTGACAACAAGCTTGAACTAATGGATGATAGTAGCTATGCTGCCAGTAGACTATCTTGTCCCTGGTAGTTGATGAACTCCTTTTTGATGACTCTCTCTCCTTTGTTGTTTGTGATCATTCTTGCAGGTGTAATAACAGTGCTATACAGATAATCTTCTAGCCCATAACCTTTTATGCTGGTTTCGACTTGATATTTCCATAATATAAAGTTGTTTTCATCTAATGCAGTGGTGACTAAATGATTCTTTGGTTTAATAATGTTGCAGTAGTTCATTTAAGGCTCAGGTGGTTCTTGATTTCTTGGTCTTGACCATTCCTGATTCTTGTTTCCACTTGATGTTGTAGATGAAACATCATCGTCTTCGGCCATGATGGATTAACAGGAAGTGATGTTGAGATTCTTGATGGGACTCACTCATTGTGCAGTCAGACCTACAAATCTTGAAGCAAGATTCTTGGTGAGGCACTTTTGATGGGGTTTCTTGATGACTGATACGGTGAGAATGATGATACTACAATCTTAAATGATGAGAATGCAAAAAAACTGAGAGCATACGAAGGTGGTGGAAGATGATCTTGATTTGACACCCCATCAGGACGGCTCAATGATGCTGCAAACTATTCTCTGATGAGATTACTGTCGTTTGACAGTTTTATGGCTCTGATACCATAAAAGTGTTTTAAAGAAGATGGGATAATTTTGCATTGAAAATAGTATTTCATTCGAATAATCATCAATAAGTTTGTACAGCAGTATTTATACTATTCTCATATAAACTGAGTTATTTGAAATAATGGTAATAGGCTGAGTATCAGGTGAACTAGTTATAAGATACAGGATAATAATCATTATCGAACCATTTTATTTTTCTAACTTTGAAATATAATGAACTAAAATGAAAAGTAAAAATAAGCTTTTGAACTAAGTATAGCGCAAAAACCAAAAAGACGGAGATAAGCTAAGGAACATATTCATGGTAATTTAAAATGTTCTTTAAATTAGGGTTGTACTCATAGTTGTTGAAGTAGTTCCACTGCACTGTCGTATTAAAGGTATAAGAAGGAATGAGATCATTCAACTGTGCTTGCCTTGAGAAAGAGCTATGAATTAGAAAAGAGGTTGCCTTGAGAAAGAGCTATAAATTAGAAAAGGGATTGGTAAAATACGTAAGTACGCATGTCATAGGTTAAAGAACATTATCCCACTTGAAAATGAGATACTTTAAATGTATTTTATGTATCTTAATTGGCACCTTTTATACATTTGACTCGTTGTACTTTCATCTGTAAGCATTTCGTCATATAAATCAATACAGGAAATTGTTACCCAGTTACTTGTCTTGGGTACGAGATACTGATTATCGGCCTAAACGCACCGTTCGGCATCCTTCAATCGACCATCAACGCTCGACTAGGATGGCTCGGCACTTGGTCGTTCGGCATAAATGCTTTAGTCGTGTACCGCTCGGCCATAAAGAGACAGTTGCGTGGCTCGGTAAGGAAGGCTGCATGGTTCGGTGACCTCTCACTCGGTCTTGGAGAGGGAGTAGTCGCTCGACTAATATCGCTCGGCTAACTTCGCTCGGCAATCGCCGTTCAGCCAATAAAGTTAAGGGTGATATGGCTCGGTCTGGATGCTTGGGAAAGACGGCTCGGCATGGCTCGGCTAACTTCACTCGGTGCATTCCAGAGAAATTGTTAGGCTATCGGGGCTACAACAAAGTGAGGCGATCGACATGGTTTTACTTCGAATCAACCCACCATTTGCTTCGAGTACTTTGAGGTTTTACTTCGAGTCACTATTTCAATGACCAAATAATTCTCGACCGGCATTCCTCGTTCGGCATCCCTGGCTCGGTGTGCAGGAGTCACCCACTATAGGCCGAAGTACTTTGTTTTTGGGCTTATGAAGGAAGTTCAGCCTATCTTCGCCTATAAATAGAGGAGCAGGGGCATAGTGAAAAGGGACCTTTTTTCGTGAACTCCGAGAAGACTCTGCCATTTTGAAGACTCATTTCTTTTCTGTGAGAACTTGTATTCAGGTTGTTGGTGTACGGATTGTATCTGTATTTAATTATTTGAAAAAGCAATAATGATTAAACTCAAAGTGGACGTAGGCAGTTACGCCGAACCACTATAATTCCGGTGTTCTCGTTTTCTACATTTAGTTTTGCATACATTCCTTAATTTTAATTATCTATCTTCATTAATCTCTCTACACAAATCTTTCTTTGGGTGTTAGTGACCAATTTTGGTGCTAACATTTTTGTGCTTTCACTGAGAACTCATTCTTAGGTTATTAGGATCTACTTTGTAGCTACTGGATTAAAGAGATCTCCCGAAGGAGATCCAAGTCATTCACAGGAAGTCCGTTGATTCTACTCAGAGTTTCTACCAATAACTCTATAATGGGAAGACCATGTACCAGGTCAGCCTCACACAATGCGGACGTAAACGAGACTGCTAGCGTCCAGGGAATAGGACCCAACAATCAATAAGTTAATCCGGGCACAGGAACTGTCTCCGCCCAAAACCAAATGGAAGCTGTCACTACGACAAAGTTCAACGAGCTGATGAGAGAACTCATGGAAAGCAGGAGACAACTTAGCAAACAGATCCAAGCTAACGCCAACCTTATGACTCAGCATACTCGACAATAGCATCAGAATGCTGGAGGAAGCCCCGCACCTTACTCCTCATCCGATAGCTCTTCTTCGTCCGATGAACCTCCCCAACGTAGACGTTTGTAGAACAGAAACAACGCAAGCAGGTGCTGCTGATCGATCAACCAGGGACGGTCCGGGTTCCCTACCTGGAGTAATGGCCCCTTACTTACACCAAGAAAATCACACCCAAGCTGGAACGGGAAACTTAGGATATGGAGTACGAGTGGAAGCTGGACGGCCGGCTCACCAAGGTCCTAATGATGCTGGTCCCCAGGATACACACTTGGTAGATCGCCAACAGAGGAGACACCAACCAGGACGGTCTCGCAGGACAGACGCCAACTTGCCATCTTCCATACAAACCCCAGACCTATCGCTATGGTCAGACAGCCGATGAGAGAGAATCAAGGCTTATCAAATGATGATTGGGGGATAACCAGGAGTCATATTCCATTCACAGATGCTATCTTACAGGCCGAGTACCCCAAGAAGTTTAACATGCCGACTATTCCGACCTACGAAGGAAAGACTGATCCCCGGCAGCATGTGATGAGATATGAATGGATGATGGACTCAGCTAGAGCGAACGATGCAACTAAGTGTAGATGCTTCCCAATAACTTTATCTGGAATCGCTACCATATGGTTCACCCGACTTCCTCCGTGGACTATCTCCAACTTTGATGAGTTAGCGACGAAATTTATGGAACAGTTCAGGATTCATGTCACTCGTCCCAAGGATGTGATGTCCTTGTCCAGTGTGATTCAGGCTCCAGGGGAGTCGTTAAAAGAATACTTACAAAGATTCCACATTGCCGCAACTGAAGTTAGCAACCCCAACGACCATGCTATTTTAATGGACGTGATGCGAGGAGTAAATCCGGATTCGGAGTTTTGTGATTGGCTGGCGGGAAAGCCTCCGACTACACTGGAATGTTTTTATTCAAAGGCACACCAATTTATAAGAAGGGAGGAAGCTAGGTGGACGAGGCGAGACAATGCACCAGTGCCTAGCAAGGAGACTATGCAGAGCAACATTGCTGTAAAACAATCCGGTGACAACTCTGGAAAAGTACAAGTCAATGTTCAAAACAAGCATGAACAATCTAAAGGATCTGGTAGGGGAAATCCTGGAAAGAAAAGGGAAGCCGGAAAGTGGAAATCAAGGATCCCAACTTACAACGAATACACTCCTTTGAACGCATCTCTGGAGAATACTTACTTGTCGACTTGTAATACTTTCCAGTATCGAAAGCCACGACCAAAAGAGTCCACCGAGGAGCAAAAGCGGACTGGGAAGTATTGCCGCTTCCACGAGACTTACAGGCACAATACTGAGGAGTGTAGACACCTCCACGACGCTATAGAAAAGTTGATTCGACAGAAGAAGTTGCAGGAATTTGTCAAGACTCCACCGGAGGTTGGACAAGGAGCATCAGACCCCGGTCGCGAGCAAGCTCCACGCCATCCTGAGGAACCAGCTCAGATCGTAGGAAGACTAGTCATAAACACGATAGTCGGAGGGCCTCACCCGGCAGATAAGAGTTGACAAGAGATGGAACGTTATGCTAGTTCCCTAAAGCATGCAGATTTCGAATGTTATACAAACACGGAAGATGGTACCCCAGCTAAACAACGGCGAATGATAATGAATGATATAGTGTTTAGAAGTAGAGATGCCGATCAGGTGGAGGCACCTACCATTGACCCAATGGTCATCTTGGCCACTATCGGGCCAGCGTTTGTGAGAAGAATACCGATTGACTGTGGAAGTTCTGTTGATATCATCTTCAAAAAGGCATATGATCAGATGAAGATGGAGACAAAGGACCTAAAACAACCTAAAGCCTATATTCATGGCTTTAATGGTGCGGCTACCGATGCAGTGGGCTTTGTTGAATTGCCGGTTGAACTTGGGGAAGGTGAACGTAGGAGGGTGCGGATCCTACCGTTCATAGTTTTGGATGTCGATTCCCCGTACAATGTTTTTCTGGGCCGACCGGCCCTGGTGGAGTTTCAGGCAGCTTTGGCCCCATGGTGTTTGACTTTGAAGTTTCCGACGGATAAAGGAGTCGGTGTGGTACATGGCGATCAGGCGACAGGTCGTGCATGTTATCTGGCTGAGCTGAGAGAGGCCCAGCGAAGAGAGAAGGAAAAGGTTGTGGACAACACTGTCCACATCCCGGTAGAGCAAAATTGACAAGTAGCGCCCGAGCCTTGGCTCGGGCAGCACGATCGGATCTACAAAGACATAGATCCAAGAGATAACGATGAAGAGACTAAGGGGTCTAAGGTTGCACCGGCTGAATTGACAATTGACATTCCAGTCAGCTATGATGATCCATCGCGAGTACTTAAGATTGGATCACAACTTGACCCCTCGATGATCGAGGATCTTACTGATTTTCTCCGAGCAAATCTGGATGTTTTCGCTTAGACACATTCTGATATGTGCGGGATTTCTCCCGCCATTGCGAGTCATATGTTGAACATAGAGAGGGATGGACCCAAAGATGTCCGCCGCTCTTAGATAGGAGGTGGACAAACTCAAAGCCAATGGGTTCGTCCGCAACGCCCTCTACCCTGAATGGGTATCTAACCCCGTGCTAGTGAGAAAAGCGAATGGGAAATGGAGGACCTATGTTGATTACTCAGACTTGAATAAGGCTTGCCCTAAGGATAGTTTCCCTTTACCCAGAATTGACCGGTTGGTCGATTCAACTGCCGGGCATGAGTTATTGTCATTTATGGACGCGTACTCGGGATACAATCAAATCCCAATGCACATTCCGGATCAGGAGCACACTAGCTTTGTCACGGATGTCGGACTGTATTGTTATGCGGTGATGCCTTTTGGGCTGAAGAACGCAGGAGCGACTTATCAGCGCTTGGTGAATCAGATGTTTAAAGACCAAATTGGTAGAACAATGGAAGTCTATGTGGATGACATGCTCGTGAAGTCACGGTAGTCAAACGACCACATTCGAGACTTGGCGGAAATGTTTGATATACTCAGATGCTATGGGATGAAGATCAATCCATTAAAATGTTCCTTTGGCGTTGCGCCATGAAAGTTCTTGGGTTTCATTGTTAATGCATGAGGAATTGAAGCTAACCTAGAAAATATTCAGGCTATTCGAGACATTCAAGTGCCTAGAACTATAAAGCAAGTGCAAAGCTTGAACGGAAAAGTGGCCGCGCTGAGTCGATTCATATCCAGAGCGACCAACAAGTGCATTCCTTTCTTCGATGTAATAAAGAAAGGGAAGAGAAATTTTGAATGGACGCCCAACTGCGAGGATGCATTCCGAGCTCTGGTAATACATTTGGAAAGTCCCCCGGTGCTGTCGAAGCCTATAGACCACGAAGTGTTATATGTGTACTTGGCCGTATCGCAACATGCCATTAGTACGGCTTTGGTTCGCGAGGAAGACCGAGTTCAAAAGCCGGTGTACTATGTCAGTAAACGTTTAACGGGGGCAGAATGAAATTATCCTAAAATTGAGAAGCTAGCCTACTGCTTGGTGATTGCATCATGCAAGCTTCGTCCGTATTTTCAGGCACATCCGATCAGTGTTTACACCGATCAACCTTTGCGACAGGTGCTCCAACGTCCAGAAACCTCAGGAAGGTTATTGAAATGGAATATTGAGTTGAGTCAATTCGATATCACCTACCTACCACGAAGGGCCATACAAGGGCAAGCGCTAGCAGACTTCATCACGGAATTTACCGCATCCGACGAACCAGACAGAGATGGTGTTATACCCACTATTCGATGGAAACTATACATCGATGGGGCATCCAACAACCGTTGCTCTGGAGCTTGAGTCATTCTAGTAACCCCTGAAAACCGATCTATTTGTTATGCTTTGAAGCTTGATTTTCCAGCTACGAATAATGAAGCAGAGTATGAAGCATTGCTCATTGGCTTAAAACTTGTCAGGGAGCTCGGAATAAAAATGGTTGAAATTTTTTGTGACTCTCAGTTGGTGGTGTACCAAGTGCGAGGAGATTATCAAGCAAAGGGAAGAGGTTTGCTCCATACCTCGCTTAGGTTCAAGAACTTTTGGCAGACCTTGAATATTACGATATTTCGCATGTCCCACGTGAACAAAACAGGGAAGCCGATTCATTAGCAAAATTCACAAGTACTGGCGATGCACAACAGATGGGCTTGGTTCCTGTTGAAGTTTTGCAATTTCCAAGTATAAACGAGATGGAAATAGACTTTCTACTAGAAGCAGAAATTGAAAAGGAGTCATGGATGACCCCATTCAAACAATACATACTTTATGGGGCTTTGCCTGATATAAAGAACGAAAGACGACAGGTCATTCATAAAGTTTCACGATATATAATGCAAGATGGAATAATGTATCAGAAGGGATTCTCGGTTCCCTTACTCCAGTGCATCGCACATGATGAGATAAAACGAGTCTTGAAGGAAGTTCATGAAGGGGAATGTAGCGACCATACTGGGGGGCAGACACTGGCAAAAAAGATCCTCCGCTATGGATACTATCGGCCCACTGTAAGTCGGGATGCTGCAGACTACCTAAGAAAATGCGACAAATGTCAAAAGTTTGCAAAAATCCCGAGAGCTCCGCCAGCGGAACTCACACAAATGGTTAGTCCCTGGCCATTTGCGATTTGGGGGATCGATATAATCGGTTCCTTACCGATTTCCAGAGGTGGTGCAAAGTATGCAATTGTTGCGGTTGATTACTTTACTAAGTGGGCAGAAGCAGAGCCTTTAGCTATGATCACCACCAAAAAAGTAATTAATTTCGTTGTACGAAACATCATATGCCGTTTTGGCCTCCCACGAACTATCATCACAGACAATGGAACTCAATTTGAAAGTAGAGAGTTCAAAGAATTTTGCCAAAAATATCACATTGAGAAAAGAATTTCGGCGGTCGCTTACCCTAAAGCGAATGGACAAGTGGAAGTTGTAAATAAAATAATCAAGTCCATATTAAAGAAACAATTGGAAAAGGCTAGAGGCAAGTGGGTGGATGAGCTTCCGACAACGCTCTGGGCTTACAGAACCACCCACAAGTCCGCGACTGGTCATACTCTATTCACCTTGGCATACGGCACTGAAGCTGTGATACCCATGGAACTTGAAGTTCCTTCTCATCGGGTAACTTATTATGATCCCAAGATGAATCAGAACCTCCTATTGGAATCACTGGACTTTGTTGACGAAAAATGTGAAGAAGCTGATTTAAGAGCAGCTGCACACAGGCACAAAGTTGCTCGATATTATAATGAAAATGTTCGACCGAGAATTTTCAATGTGGGTGATCTCGTTTTGAAGCGAGTTTTTCCGACCCCATCACATCTGAATCCTACATTGGAAGGTCCATATGTCATCGAACGGGGGCTTGGAGAAGGAACTTTCAAGCTAGCGATCGTAAATGGCGTGACACTTCCTCGCGCATGGAATAGCGAGCATTTGCGTCGTTAGTACACCTAGTCTATTTTCTTTCGCATTGTAGTTGCAATTATTTCCAATGGATGTTCATTTTATTGTTTTTAGTTTTTGGCATGTAACAAGACATTCCAGTTTGTTCCCATTTATTATAATCAATAAAGGCTCGAAGCCATTTTTTTCGTTAACTATTGATGTTTCCGTATGCTGCAATTTCGTAACAAAAAATTAAGTTACATTAATCTGTCTGGCGTATGAACACACACACCGACTTGAAAAAATCTCTAAGTCCCCAGAGTGCGGACTAGAGTACTCTGAGTCCCCAGAGTGCGGAATAGAGTATAAACGACTTGAAAAAATCTCTAAGTCCCCAGAGTGCGGACTAGAGTACTCTGAGTCCCCAGAGTGCGGACTAGAGTATAAACGACTTGAAAAAATCTCCAAGTCCCCAGAGTGCGGACTAGAGTATAAACGACTCGAAAAAATCTCTAAGTCCTCAGAGTGCGGACTAGAGTACTCTGAGTCCCCAGAGTGCGGACTAGAGTATAAACGACTTGAAAAAAATCTCTAAGTCCCCAGAGTGCGGACTAGAGTACTATGAGTCCACAGAGTGCGGACTAGAGTATAAACGACTTGAAAAAATCTCTAAGTCCCTAGAGTGCGGACTAGAGTATAAACGACTTGAAAAAATCTCTAAGTCCCCAGAGTGCGGACTAGAGTACTCTGAGTCCCTAAAGTGCGGACTAGAGTATAAACGACTTGAAAAAATCTCTAAGTCCCCAAAGTGCGGACTAGAGTACTTTGAGTCCCCAGAGTGCGGACTAGAGTATAAACGACTTGAAAAAATCTCTAAGTCCCCAGAGCGCGGACTAAAATTGAAGCAATTCAGAAAACTCCGAGTCACGTGGAAGTGAGCAAGTACTTGCCTGACCCACATAACTTTGGATTTCAAACACAAGACGGATGGCGAAGCTAATCATCGAACATCATCAGAAAAACAAAAATTTTATTCACTAATCCCAAAATAGAGTTCCACTACAATTCCTCCTAAACTCGGAGTTAAAAGTCTATTAACATCGACTACGAAAAAAATAGAAATAATTACATAATCCGGGCTTATTCACGTTAGACGAAGCATGATAGCTACTTCTTCGACTTCTTCTCCTTCTTCAGTTTCTCTGAAGACTCCTCCCCTACGCGTTTTTTCTTGGCCGTTTTACTCGCTAGAGAAGGGATGTCAGAGGAAGGAGGAGGAACTTCTAACGACATGGTCCCACCAGGAAGAATAACATTTAAAGGCATGTTCAGTGGGTCATCGAGTTCAACCACTTGAGGCTCAGCCTTAATTTTGGTTTTCTTTTTCCCCTCTTTGATGATCTGTTCCTCCATGCTCAGCTTTGAAGTATGTTTGGAGGCGCCTGTAATTTCAACTTCATAATGTTCTTCTAAAGGAGAAGGGTTTTCACACTTGTCTTCATCGAGCGCCTCGATCACTTGAGCGCCAGGTCCAGGAGTCTCTTCGGTTTGAATAGCCTCTCCCATTTTCTCCTCTCTCTCCGTGGCGACATCGCTCCTTGGAGTAGGTTCAGGATCAGGATGGCCTACACGAATTCATAAGAAACAAATGTTAGAATACATTTATCACTTACTGAAAACGAGAACCCTTTGAACTTCGGAGGAAAAGTTATGTACCAGTCTTTGGTTGATTCTCAACTGTTCGGGGAGTTTCGCCTTATGGATAGGAGATAGAACGTGAATATTAAGTCCAGGGTCCTCTGGGTCATAGCCAATATGTTGCTCGAAGGGGTCGAGTGATGGGCAACTAGACGGCTGAGTAGGGGGAGGAACCGGAGACTCGGTTCCGGACGGACCGGCAATGACATCTTTTCCTTTTGATAAAGGGGAGTCTCTGCTGTAAAGAGCCTTTGCCGCAGACAAGTCCGAAGGCTCATTCCCCCGAAGAAATTCCTTCACTAAAGCTCCTTCGTCAATCTCTTTTGTTCCCGACTCAACCTTTTTGATTTTGATTAAAGTGTCCCATGCTTCGGCCAAAGATTCGAGGTAACCCTCACCGAGGAATGTTAAGTCGCGATGCATGAAAACTCGAGCATTATATTTGGCTATGAGCGGATCAAACATACACTTGATTCCTCCCTACCAGCCTCAGTAGCCGCCTCAAGGCGAGAATCAATTCCTGATAGTGCTATTCTTTTACCCTCCTCACAAGCTTCATCCTTCAGTGCTTCGACTTTGGAGAGTTCTTCATCGAGCTTTGTTTTCAGGAGTCGCGTAGCAACAATTTTGTCGCAACATCGTTGCGAATCCTCCTGAGCAGCCATCTTTTCTTCTTTCTCTTTGAGAAGTAGCTCTTCCAACTCTTTCACTCATTGAGCGAACGCATCCCTCTCCTTTTGAACGGAGTCTTTCTCTAAAGCTAAAGCGCCACAGCGTTGGACAGCTTCATCGATCTCCTTTTTGTGTGTGGCCTCCAGGCGACTGACTGCCTCAGCAGTATCTTTAGCGTTCCTCTGGGTGGCCTCAAGTTGAGATTTATACGTGGAAAGCTCTTTATCTTGGGCTCTAATGATGTCTTTGTCATGGATGGCCTCGAGCTTCAGACGATCGATTTCATGTTGGCGCTCCATAGAAACTTCAGAAACTTTTTTGCCAAGTGAACGAATGCGTCATGTTGGACATAAACATCATTGTTGCAAGCAAGGGCACTCTGTTTAACATGCCTCGGAATATGATGGATGGCTGGAAGAAATTTTAGTCCGTCAAAGCATATTTTTGGGAATGTGGCTTTAAGCTCGGCAAGTTTCTCCGCTATCGACGGATCATGTGCAGGAGTAGAGGAGGTTTGTTTAGTCGAAACCACAGACTTCTTGAGAGCCTCTCGAGATTGCCTAGTACTTGAGGAACCCGAGTATTAGTCGCGAGGAGTTTCAGATTGTGATCCCCTTTGACCTGATTTCTCTCTGCCTTGTTCCGGTGGAGGATCGTTGGAGTACGATGAGTGACTGTGAATTTTCCTTCGAGAAGATGAATCTCGGGGGCGATAATCTCTATCATTGTCGTCATCTCTATCCCGGCGTTTGCCATATCCAGAGTTTCGGCCGGAATGATGGAAAATAGAAGAGCCGCGAAGGCGGTTGGGTCCATGTGAGCGTCCCATATCACCTGCGCAGAAGTTAAGTGATGACAAGTTAGCAAAAATGGCATGATGGCTGAAGTTTAAGTGCAAGGTGAAGTGTGAGTGTTCGTGTGTGTCCTAGTGTTTCCCCCTGACAGACTAGTTTTTTTAGCTTTACTTATCAGAGTTTTTTTTCCTTGGTGGTGGGCTTGAACGCCTTCACTACCTCTCGCGGGCGAATGAAGTTTTATGGCTTCCGGGTCGTCAAAACCGTAGTTGAGCAAGTCATCAGGAATTGTAAGGTCAGACAAGCCTTTCAATGAACCCTCTAAGTGTTGTGGAGACGGCTCTTTCTCCATTGGAGTAATTGTCACTTTCGAAGTTCCGCCCACTACCTTCTTCCTCGGCTTGTAAGCTAGTTTCTTTTTTCCTTTTGAGGGGGGAGGTGGTTCATCAGTGCCATGTGCTTCAACTGCTGGTTCCGAGGCAGGACTTACACTCTCACCTGGAGCTTCAGCCTCCTTTATTTCACCTTCCTCAAATACATCTGGAGGTTCTCTTGTCAAAGGCACCAAAGGCCCAGCTTGCCTTTTGCCTTTATCCAAGGCAGGTCGGGTTGTGGTGGCACTATGAGGAAGACTTATTCGACGACCTTCCGCCAACAATCCAAATCTTGAAAGCAATTCATTGGAAATGATGAATTTGATGTCCCGGTCTCCCGCGGGAGCAGCTCGAATAGCTTCGACGACCTCAGAGTACCCGGAGCCTTCGGGACGTGGGCTAATACATGTAAAAATCGAAAAAAGGTTTAAAAAGAATGCACTTCCTGCCACGTACAACTATTGATCTAGAAAAGGAACTTACTCCCTTCCAGCCATCTCCTCGCAAAGCCGGTGGGCAGCGCACATAAAACCATTCCTGCTTGTATAGGGCAAATTTGCTCCATGCCCCTGTTAAGATTTGGCACTTGGAGTGTGGCTCGAGGAATATGAAGGATGGGCTATCGGACTGTCTCTTGAAACGATAGATATATCGGATATCCCCGAGTGTGGGAGTCTGAACAAAACACTCATGAAAAGAATACACGTGCCGTAGAGGAATGCATGACTATTGGGATGTAATTGTGCTGGGGCGATCTCCATATACTGCAGCACTTCACGAAGGAAGGAGCTGAAAGGTGGCACACTACCAACCCAACACATGAATTTGTTGCAAGCCGTATACCCGGTTGGGGGCAGGTGGGGACGATCTTGTCCTGATGGAACCAGCACGTTTGATTTGCTGGGATTATGTGGATTAAGCATAGTCGGCGAAGAGCGTTTTCGTTAATTCTCGAAGCTTGAGAATCAACCGGATTGTCTAGGATAATTGCTGTATCTATGGCATCAGGAGCTAAGTCAATAGTCGCAGTCGTTGGACTCGGGATATTTTGTGCAGGAGTCGTCGATGGTTTCGAAGTTTCCACTACTTCCTGTCGAGAACTCGGCCCGGGTTTATCTGAAACTGTGGCAGAGCTTGACTTTCTAGACATCTTCAATGAATGTTGAATTTGATTAAACACCTGTTTGAACTATACTTGAAAGACAATCAATATTAGGCATAAGGACAAAAATATTCCCTCCATGTGGTGTGTGGACTAGTGCAATCGTTCGAGTATAAGTGTAAAAGAATTAAAAGTCATGAAGCTGATAAAGTAAAGTTAAACTTTGAACTATCATCTTCGAAGACCGTCATTACTAACCGTCTCCGAGAGCTTGTCGTATGATGGTTTCAGTTTTGAACTCGGACATTAGCACTATAAGTCGAAGGCTACTATTTGTTTTAATCGAGTTAAACTCAGGTTTATAGTTGTTGAAACTGAGGAGTTATCAGTCCGGATTAGTTCGATATGCTTGTTTGCTTAAGTACTTACCCTTGTTTATTTTCATATGATTAGGCATGGGAAATAAGTGAATTTGACATAAGTTGTGTTTAATTTGGAGTGATTTTGACTGATGTTGCCTACTTCAAGGCTTAATGCCGAGTGACATTCAAAACATGCGACCAAACGGCCACCTAAACAAGACACGCCGACCCACTCTTTCCCTCTCTCTCTCTCTATCTCTCTCTCTCCTTAGACCGAACGACGCCCCATCCCTCTACCTCCCTAACATTACTCTCACATGAAGACTACCGAGCCACCTACTTCATAGTTGACCGGCTTCCACCCAAAAAGCAAATGCTGACCTGTTCACACTCACTTCTCCCTCGCTCCTTGGTTACCGAACGACCTCAATCACCAACTTAGTTCCACTTCCACAACCTAACGGCTCAGCATTAACATTCAGCCAACACCTCTTGAACTCACTAACTCCTACTGACCGCTACTACTTCCTCCCCCCTCACTTGGTGGCCCAAAAGGAACCAACATCCTAGGAACCGCCGGTTCCAAACTAAAACACGATCTAACCTCGGGTTCGACTTCATCACCTACGCAACTCCTACCGTATGTAACCTGAAGAAAACTCGCGGAACCGAATTTTGTACAAAACCCCTAGCTTGAGAAGGTTGGTCATATGGAAGATTCATACCTAAGAGAACGAGTCGAGGCTTGGAGAATTGGAAGATTAGAGACGGAGTTCATCTCGATTTGTTATTAGGGGAAGTTGCGGAGTAGACGCACTGGATTTAGGATGAGAGAGGAAGATTAAGTGGTAGCTGAAATTCGGTTGAAGATAGGTTAAAAGGTCCTGTGGTGTTGAAGTGAGAATGAAGAGAGGAAAAGGGGAAGTGTTAGTTTTTATATGAGAAAGGGGAGGTCGGCAGGCGTTAACCAGTGGACCCGGTCAAAGTATTTCACTGGTTCGATGAATAATGGTACCGAGCGGCAATAAGTGTACCGAACGAGTGGCTCGACATGTGTACGTCGACTGGACCACATTGGAGATGGCAACGCGATAGAGAAACAGATTCCGCCCAATAAGTGAAGGAGAGTGGGATACATGGCCTGCTTGAGATTCAAAGCGTATCATGACTAACTCTCATGATATGCTTTGGGGGGCAAATGTTACTCAGTTACTTGTCTTGGGTACGAGATACTGATTATCGTCCTAAACGCACCGTTCGACATCCTTCAATCGACCATCAACGCTCGGCTAGGATGGCTCGGCACTTGGTCGTTCGGCATAAATGCTTTAGTCGCGTATCGCTCGGCCATAAAGAGACAGTTACGTGGCTCGGTAAGGAAGGCCGCGTGGTTCGGTGACCTCTCACTCGGTCTTGGAGAGGGAGTAGTCGCTCAACTAATATCGCTCGGCTAACTTCGCTCGGCAATCGCCGTTCAGCCAATAAAGTTAAGGGTGATACGGCTCGGTCTGGATGCTCGGGAAAGACGGCTCGGCATGGCTCAGCTAACTTCGTTCGGTGCATTCCAGAGAAATTGTTGTGCTATCTGGGCTACAACAAAGTGAGGCAATCGGCATGGTTTTACTTCGAATCAACCCACCATTTGCTTCGAGTACTTTGAGGTTTTACTTCGAGTCACTATTTCAACGACCAGATAATTCTCAACCGGCATTCCTCATTCGGCATTCCTCGTTCGGCATCCTAGGCTCGATGTGCAGGAGTCACCCACTATGGGCCGAAGAGGAGCATGGGCACAACGAAAAGGGACCTTTTTTCGTGAACTCCGGGGAGACTCTGCCATTTTGAAGATTCATTTCTTTTCTGTGAGAACTTGTATTCAAGTTGTTGGTGTACGGATTGTATCTGTATTCAATTATTTGAAAAAACAATAAAGATTAAACTCAAAATGGACGTAGGCAGTTACGCCGAACCACTATAATTCCGGTGTTCTCGTTTTTTTACATTTAGTTTTGCATACATTCCTCTATTTTAATTTTCTATCTTCATTAATCTCTCTACACAAATCTTTCTTTGGGTGTTAGTGGCCAATTTTGGTACTAACAGAAATGAAGGTGTAAAATGTACATATATTCTTCCAATAACCCAACTTTACTTATTAAGTGCGTTGTTATAGCATATAGCATGTTTAACGTTCAACTTCCTAATTGAGTAGAAACATTCCACAAATCTCCTAAAATGTTTGGCCATCGTTGTACCTACGTCATAAATTATTTTCATCTTGCTTCATCCAAATGACACTCGAAATTAGTAGATATTTGAAAAGGAGAATAATAAGATTATACCCAATCAGCCACTAAACTAGTTAGTTCACAACTTCAAAGTGTTATTATCACCATCATCAAATAACAACAACTTCAAGCATAAGCCAAGGATCAATACACTATTCACATAAATGTATTATCTGAAAGAAATTTATCTGTCAATCGCACTCAATATTATAGCTTGTTCATACATAATCACATACCTTTACTCACTTACTATACAATGTGTTTTATTCCTTTCAAAATACTCAAGACACACTTTAGCACAAAAAACCTCACCTATCAATTGGAGCTTATATATTATGCTCACAGTTCCAACTGATTACGTGGGTTCAAACTTCAATGGATTGAAACACAATTTGGATTGACCAAAATAATCGCTAACACAACATGGTTTAAAGCATATATTTCAAAGTACAATTTACTTCAATATGTCATGTCTAACAGCAAAAACACTACAAATATCTCATATGTGTAGTGTCAATGGATCCACAATACACATTCCATCTGCACAACATTCAATATCATATGCCACTTTATAAAAAATTGAAATCCAGGGTTTCCTCTCAGCCATGGAGGAAAATCAATTTCCTCACCAAATCCTCTCAAATCTCTCCCAATCTTCTTCTCTATTCAGACCACCTGAGGTTTCTCACATCAGAAAGCCATCAGGGGTTAACAGCACAGATGAGGAAGGGTTCAAATTGGTTCAATCGAAACAACAAAGAAGAAAGGAGGCCAAAAAAGTTCAGGAGTCACCATCAGTTCCTCAATTTGACAACCGTAAAGGCAGAGTTGGTCAGATTGCAACCAACCAGGGCGAAAAGAGGAATGTAATGTTGTCAAATCAGAGAAAACCAATAGCCATCTCACTGAACAGAGATCAAGGCCGGAAGTCTTGGGCAGACATTTTTGCCGATCAACCTCAAGAACCCAATGTTGAAGAAAGCAGTCTTGAGCATTTTGCACCAATCAGAATAAATAACAAGAAGTACGGTTTGGTTAAGGAAGAGGTATGTAAAAGAGCCACTGAATCTTGGAATAATTCTGTTCTTGTTTATGTAGTGGGCACCAAACCTTACTACTTGTTTTTCAAATCTTACATACAAAGAGTATGGAAACCGATTGGTGAATTTGAAATCTTTACTAGAGAGAATGGGTTCTTTCTAGTAAAGTTTATGGAATCTCAAGACTGTAACTCAGTTTTAAAAAATGGACCATATTTCTATAATGGCAAACTCATCATAATGAGAAAGTGGTCTGACTCTTTGAAGATGGACAGAGACTTATTACCGTCTATGTCGATCTGGGTAAGGTTACCCTGTGTTAATCTGAAGCTATGGGACAGAGAGGCTTTCAGTGTTATGGCAAGTATCATAGGTAAACCCATAAAAATGGATGCAACCACAACGTTGAAGACGAGATTGAATTACGCTCGCCTTCTTGTCGAAGTGTCTGTAGAGGATGAGCTTCCTAATGAGATCTTTCTTTCTTTGTATAATGGTGAAAAAGTTACTTAGAAAGTTGAATATGAGTGGGTCCCGCCAAAATGTAATGTATGCAAATGTTTTGGGCACACTAGAGATCAGTGTAACCCAAAACACGCATGGGTACCCAAGAATCATAATCAAGAAATGCAAGAAAAAGAAACCTCATATCCAAATTCAAGAAACAATTTAGTGTCACAAAAACAAGTTATGCTATCAGAAGATAATGATCGGATCAATCAAACAAATGTCATCTCCGATCACAGAAAGAAAGATATAGTGCTCTTTGATCAAGACGATCAAGTCATAGCAGAGGAAGCTCATCAAACTAATTCAGAAATCATAAACGAAAATCAGCAGAGCAACATGGTGGGTGAAAAAAATACAAAGGTCTTAGAATCTGTAACCCCACTAGTTACAGATCCTTGTATAATTACAGACAAGATTGATACAAATAACAACAATGACAGTGAAGAACTTCTGCAGTATGCAATCTCGAATTTGGATAAGCCTCCTGAATCAGCCCCTCCACCTGAACAGGCTGCAGTGGCTGAGAATTCTGACTCAGCCATGCCTCGCCATGCTGTTCCATTTGATATCTCAACTATTGTAATCCCAGAAGGTATTAATAACTCTGGAAATGAAATGGAAGTGGTGGATGCTGGAGATCAGTTTAATATATCTGAACTGCATATACCAAAAGCAAGGGTTACAGGTAAGAATAAGGGTAGTAAAGAGAAGAAAGCTTTTACACAAAAGTACATTTCTCTAAACCCAGAATGGGATGAACTGTCTACTAGACTAAAAGCAAAAAGTGTTGAAAACAAGAGAAGAGGTAAGAGTGCTCTGGTATCAGGTACTATCTAAACCCATTATTTAATTATCTGATTATGTCTATTTTTGCATGGAATGTAAGAGGTATGAATTCCTCTTCTAAACAATCTGATATATTACATATGTTTAGTATCTATAAACCTTCTGTTATGGCTCTAATTGAGAATAAGATGAATGAGGAGAATTTTGAAAAATTCTGTTTTAAACTTCCTAGAAATTGGAAAGCCATAAATAATAATGATTGTGGATGTAAAGGCAGAATCATTGTTATATGGGATTCTGATGTTTGGAAAATGTTAAACAGTAACAAAGATAAATAATTTCTAGACTGTCATTTTGAAAATGCTGGTGGTTTTTTTCTTCAAATAACAAGTATTTATGGCAGTAATTTGGAAAATGAAAGGAATAGTTTGTGGAGTAGGTTAAAAGCCTTAAACTTGAGATATAATTTCCCTTGGCTAATCCTAGGGGATTTTAACACTGTTTTTCATGCATCTGAAAAATATGGAGGCATTAAAATCCCTCAGAGCAAGTTATTTAAACTCAATAAATTCTTATTAGAAACTGGATTAATAGAACCAAGTACCAGTGGTAACAAATTCACTTGGAAATCTGGTTAGAAAAGAATATTCATTGTAAATTAGATAGAGCTTTGATTAATAAAGAATTCTCTAGTGTTTTTCCTAATTTTATTTGTTCTACATTAGAGCAAAATACTAGTGATCATTCTCCAATATTAGTTTCCCTGTTTAATGATTTAACTCATGGGAATAAAATTTCTCCTTTTAGATTTAAGAATGGTTGGATTTTAGAGGAGAACTATAAAAACATTATGGAAAATTGTTTCAATTTTTCTTGCAAAGGTACTAAACAATTCCAGTTTAATATGTTTTTGAAAAATACTAAGCATAATCTTAAATACTGGAATAGAAATAATCTAGTTAAATCCAAAAAACTGGAAGTATTAAGACGGGAGGGTAAATTGTTGCAAGAAACAGTAGATAAAAATCCTGGGGATGTAAATACAATCAAAGAATTTTTTTCCAATCAACAAAATTTAGCTAATGAACTATATATAAATACTGTGAATGCTAAACAAAAAGCTAAGGTTGACTGGTTAACTATGAGGGATGATTGTACAAAATTTTTTCATGCTAAAATGAGCTGCAGGAGGCATATGAATAACATAGGGAATATTATTGACAAAACTGGTAATCTTATTAATGCTTATGACAAAGTAGCTAAAGAAGCTGTAGAATATTATGAAAGTTTATTTTTCTTTGACTCCAATAATAAAGACTTTCCTCATATTATATGTAAAAATATTTTAAATGAAAATGCTTCTGATATTCTACTCTCTCCAGTTGCTTTGGAAGAAATTAAAAATGTTGTTTTCATGGCTGGTGACAATAAGAGTCCTGGCCCTGATGGTTTTAATGCTAAATTTTACAAAACTCATTGGGATAACATGAAAGATCAAGTTTTAGGCTTAGTAAATGAATTTTTTGAAAAAGGTAAAATTCTTAAAAGTATAAACCATACTTTTATAACTTTAATTCCTAAAACTAAAAATCTCAATTGCATTGGTGATTATAGACCTATTTCATGCTGCAATTTTATTTATAAAATTATTGCCAGTGTTTTAAGTAATAGGATTAAAAACTTTTTGCCATTTATCATCTCTGAGAATCAGAGTGCTTTTGTTCCTGGTAGGCTCATTTATGAAAATTCCCTTTTAGCCCACGAGTTGGTCAGAAACTTTAATTCTAAAAGTGCAGGTAATGTCTGTATTAAGGTAGATTTGCAGAAGGCTTATGATAGAGTAAATAGACATTTCATTTATCATATTATGAAATGTATGGGCTTTCCCATTAAGTTATGTAACTTGGTTTTTGAATGCATAAATTCCCCTACTTTTTTTATTCTCATTCAAGGCAAATCAGAAGGTTTTATTAGGAGTAATAGGGGTATTAGGCAAGGGGATCCATTATCCCCCTATCTATTTACTATGGTTATGGAATATTTTTCTATTTTAATGGAAAATGAAGCTTTTAAAGGTAATATTACTTCTATGAATAAAGTCCAGCCCTATATTAATCATCTTATATATGCTGATGATTTAATGGTTTTTGTCAAAGCTAATAAAACCAATGTTGATGCTATTAAATTTTTTTTGGCAAATTGCTTAAGTATGCTGGTTTACAACTAAATGAACACAAAAGTAAAGCATACTTTAGTAAAAACTATAGAGATAAAAATGAGATTTTAGATTCTCTAAATATTTTAGAAGGCAATCTGCCTATAAAATACCTAGCTCTTCCCTTATCTATTAATCAGATAAGAGATTCTGATTGCTCTATTCTTATAGATAAAATTCAAGATAAAATGGAAACTTGGTCTTGTAAACTTCTTTCAATAGCAGGCAGAATGGAGCTTATTAAAACTGTTATATATGCAATTATTCTTTATTGGATTCAAACTTTTCATATCCCTGCTACCTCAATTAAAAAGATTGAAAGTAGATGTGCTGATTTTTTATGGAGAGGTAAATATCATAAAATCAGTTGGGATAAAGTGTGCAGGCCAAAAAAAGAAGGGGGATTAGGTATTAGAAATATGAAGGATCTCATTATTACATGTCACTTAAAATTATTTTGGAGATTTGTGAATGCAGATTCTCTTTGGGCCAAATGGATGAGATCCAAATACCTTAAGAATGATAATTTTTGGACAGTCTTACCTAAAAATAATCAGTCTTATACATGGAAAAGAATTCTTGACTGCAGAAATATTGGTAAGTCTTATCTGGAAAGAAGATTTAATTCAGGAGATCAAACCAGTCTTTGGTTTGACCCCTGGTTTAAAAATGATTCCTTTGTGAATAAAGTGGGTTGGGATAGTCTAGTTATTTGTAGGGGGGGTTAATGACACTATGGCAATGATTATTAAAGACAATCAATGGCAGCCACAGATGCATCCTATCACATATCCTCATAAAAATATTATTTGTCAAATTCCTATTGATGTTCATGCAGACAGTGATTATTGGGAGTGGATAGCTAATACCAGAGGGAAGTTTTCTTTTAAAATTACATGGGAAAGCATTAGAAATAAACTTCCTAATGTTGACTGGTACAATTGCATATGGAACAAAGTGAATTGTCCCAAAATGGCTTTTTGTACTTATTTTACAGTCAACAATAGATTGCCAACTTGGGATAGAATTAATAAATAGGGAAAATCCAATAATTCACTATGTTCCCTATGCAATCTAGTAAATGAAGATGCTAATCATTTGTTTTTTGAATGCAGCTACTCTTATTACATCTGGAATAACATACAGAACATACTGCAAATAACTAACAATGGTCAGATGGATCTAATTCAAGCCATACAGCATATCAACAACAATTTCAAAGATAAAAGTAGCGATTGAGATTATGCGAACATACTGTTAACTACTGCGGTGTTTCATATCTGGAAAGAAAGGAACTGCAGAACTCATAATAAAAGTAGTATGAAAAAAGAGCAGAAATGGATACTTATCGAGACAGAGAGCAGAGTTATTCTTCAGAAATCAAAGAAGAAAATTAGGGATCAAACCAAATTTAGTTTCCTCGCTGATGAATGGAGCCACGAAGATGGCAGCAAACATCTGGAATTATTTCTCGCTCATGCTAAAAATTCTTATGGCAAGCAGCAGTATAATGATACTAATGTTCCTCACCAGAGCTCAGTAGCTACTAACAGAAACTTCAATCAACAAACTAGCGAGATTTACTGGCGGAGCTGGAACCATAATTCTGGCGAAGAGACGACTACAGGGAAGAAACTAACAGATCTGAGTTGTATCGAACTCAGATCTGCTAGTACACACAGGATTGATCTTCATCGGAGAAACGAACAAGGGATGCGTGGATGCTTCAACGGCAGCCTTTCGTATTAGGAGCATGGAGAGTCGAGCAGAGCTAAGTATGGAGGAAGAGAGACTTAGCGGAGAGTTTCTCGACCGCCATTTATTTGTTTTTTGAGAGCTTTTGGAAATATCGAGATATGTCGGCAACCCTAGATCTGGGTTTGTGTTTTAAGTTGGCTTTCGGGTGATATTGTATTAGGTTACCCGAACTCTTTGTACTTGGGCCTAGGCCTGTTTATCTTAATTCAAAAAAAACATTCAATATCATTTTAAGAGAAATGTTGAATGCACAACTCTAGTTTAAAATTGCTTTAGAATAATACCACATCCACAGACATCAAATTGCCAAAGTGTTGTCAACATAAAATTTAAGTCAATCGGGAATGTAGATTCGATCAAGAAGATAACAATCAATTGTTAGTCCATTGAACAACAAAATACCAATCGATGTGACAAATATATTGCTTAGCATAATGGGAGTACCAAAATCCTTCATGATTTAATTTTTAAATCATGTATTTAAATAGTTGAGATGCTCACACTGTGTATTTTATTGTATTTAAATTGTACTATAACTTGGCAATAAGCAAAAAAAAGACGTCAACATGAAAAATCGCTCATCAAAATATATCAGCAAACTCATTTTTTACCAAGAAATTCCACCAATCTAGTCCTAAAGAAAAACAGTTTTCTAAATTCTGTAGTTTCCATATAGCCATATCGGTTAAGAGATATGTATTATATGTTAAGAAATAAACTAAGGATATTTCAATATCCAGGCTTTCCCTTATTAGAATAGTTTTCTTATTGTGAATTATATAACATCGTCAAATTGTAATAAAACATTTGAGGCGTTAATCTCAACCTTTCTGTTATAAATTTTTTTCTCTTTCTTTCCCTTTTCCCCTTGTTTACTTTCACCATCACAAACTCTACAAACATCACAACTCCACCACTCCCAAATTATATTATCAAACCACCGCTTTGATTATACTTCCACTCTCAGATCCATTATCAACAACCCGTTGCAATCAAATCTGACATTTACACTAAAGAATTCCAACCAAATACACTATCTCCAACCTACAGCTTTACCAAAATACCAGATCCAAATCTGATGCAGCGCAAATCCAGAATCGCGAAACCCTAGGTCGCGAACAAGCTACCTTAAATCGCGAAGCTACCTTAAGTCGTGACCATTAAGCTGTAAATCACGAGCGACATACCTTAAGCCGAAGCTCCAGAATTCATTAGGTCGTGATCGCTCCCGAATTCCTTAGGTCGCAAGTCGCTCCTCCTTATGTCGCTCCAACCCTAGGTCGTTCCAGTAGATCGTGAGTTTCCTGAATCGCGCCTCCAGTTAGGTCGCGAACTTTCTTTATGTCGCTGATTGGATGCCGAAGCTCCATAGGTCGTGAATCCCTTAGGTCGTTCCTCCATAGGTCGCGAACGACATACCTAGGTCGCGGACGACATACCAGTAAGTCGCGAGCAGATCCAACAGAATTTTTAAGTCGCTGATTGTTAGGTCGCTGCCAAATTCTTTATGTCGCGGACAGAATTATTATGTCGCAAAGCCTAGGCGCTGAAGATTCCTAGGTCGCTAAAATCCCTTATGTCACTGCAGTGTTGTACTTGCTTAAGTCGCTACTTGCTTAAGTCATTGTTTGCTTATGCCGTTAAGATGTACATTGTTGTTAAGTCGTATAATGTTGTTATGTTATATGATGTTGTAACTTGTTAAGTCGTTTGTATTTTGTTTTGTTAAGTCGTTTGTGTTGTAATGTGTTGTTATGTCGCATATGTTAAGTCGAGTATGTGTTGTAATTTCCTATAAATAGGGGTGTGTTGTCATTTGTAAGGGAGTTGATTTTTGAATAAAAATTGGTTTGTGCTTTGTGCCACCATTAAAATTGGAAGTTGAGTGTTATCTCCTTTCTCCATCTTCGGATATTCGAGTGCGCTCGAATCAACGATTTTGAAGCCGATTCATGGAATCTCGTGTGCGAGATCAACATCGAAGAATCATAGATCTTCTAACGCGGTATCGTACGCGATCAACGTGTTGAAGATAGCTAGAATCCGATATCTCGAGAGATCAACGGATTTGGGCACTTGGGTATCTTCAATTCATCGATTCATTTTGTTTCATCGATTCATTTTCCGCGAATTCATCAATTCGTGAGTTGTGTGATCCTATAGGCTGCGTCAATTGGTATCAAAGCTAGAAGCGAGCTTGTTCAAGTTTGTGCAAGATTTGTTCAAGTCATGAGCTAGGAGTTTGTGCGTAGATTCTGCATCATTGAAAGTTGCGCTAGTTGAAGTGTTTGGATTTATTGAAGATTTGACAATGCCTCCAAGAAGAGTTAATCGTCATCAGAATGTTACAGATGTGTATCGAAGAGGTGATGCTGAACAGATGGAGCAACGAATTAGTGATAAATTGAATGAGAAGTTTGATGAGGGAATTTGTAGATTGGAAAGGCTCATGATGGATATGAATCAAACTCGACAAAGAGCATCACCAGGTTCAAATCAAGGTGGACATAGAATTTCGCCGTCAAATTCCGAGAGGAGAAGAATGTCACCACCATCGGATCGGGAAAGAAGAGAACCGTCTCTTTCGGGAGAAAGAGACGTGCGTGGTAGCAGAAATGTTGATGGTTAGAATCGACATCGACATACGTCATATTTGGAGGAATCCAGTGATGGTAGTAGTAGCTCTTGTCGAAACCATGGCCAAGGGCGAAATCGAAATAGAGATTCCGAAGATGATCGTCGATGGGAGTCGGGGATGAAAACAGAGATTCCAGAATTCAAAGGGGGAATGCTAGCGGAAGAGTTTCTGGATTGGTTATCAAATGTTGAAGAAATTTTTGACTTCAAGGAAGTACCCGAGCATCGTAGAGTTAAGTTGGTTGCTACACGATTGAGGGGAAGAGCTATGGCATGGTGGCAACAAACTAAACTTACACGGGAAAGAATGGGAAAGTCGAAGATTGTTTCATGGGAAAAGATGAAGAAGTTGATGAAGGCTACTTTCTTGCCTTATAATTATCAATCTCTTATGTATCAGCGCTTACAGAATTTGAGACAAGGGACAAAGTCGGTAAATGATTATGCAGATGAGTTTTATCAACTGATTGCTAGAAACGATATCATGGAAACGGAGGAACAGTTGACATCCAGATTTGTTGGAGGATTAAGAATGCAAATTCAGGATATGGTAAATATGTTTGATTCGAGATCCGTTGCTGAAGCACACCAGAAGGCTCTACCTTAGGAGAAGCAAGGTAGAAGAGGAGGTGGTGCGTTTACAAGTTCGAGCAATCAGGTGAAAGGGGCTAGTAGCAATACTAATGTTTCCATGGCTGTTAGTAAACCGGTTGTCAATGAAGCTGCTAGGACCAAGGTCAACAACAATTTCAAGTGTTATAACTGTCAGGAGTTTGGTCATAAGAGCAATGAATGCCCGAAGCCTAAGAAGCGAGCGATGGTTGCTGAGGTTGAGGATGAGGATGTAGAAGTAGAATGTTCCAATTCACCACAGGTTGAGGAGGAAGAAGAATTATTGACGGGAGATGAGGGATATTCTTTAATAATGAGGAGATCTTGCTTGACGCCAAAGCAGGAAGAAGAGACTAGTTGTTAAGGAGTAATATTTTTCAGTCGACATGAACTATTTTGGGAAAAGTTTGTAAGTTTGTTATCGATGCAGGGAGTTGTGATAACATCATCTCTACAGAAGCCGTAAAGAAGTTGGCGTTAAAGACAGAGAAGCATCCCAAACCCTACAAATTGGCTTGGCTGAGGAAAGGTGGGGAAGTGAAGGTTGGTCGAAGAGCTTGTGTAACTTTTTCCATCGGAAAGAAGTATAAGGATGAAATTTGGTGTGACGTGGTGGATATGGATGTATGTCATTTGTTGTTGGGAAGACCGTGGCAGTTCGATAGAGGCGTGCAACACGACGGTAGGACTAACTGCTATAGTTTCATGTTCGATGGCACTAGAATCACTTTAGTTCCTAAAAGGCGACAACAAAGTGAAAGCAAGTTGGAGGAAATCAAGGAACTAAAGACTCTGTTATCTTTGAAGGAATTTGTCAAAGAAGTAGAGGATAGCCCTGAAGTATTTATGTTGATTGGACGTGAAAGTAGTGAAGCGGTTGAAATTCCTGAGGAAGTTAAACCAATGTTAGAAGAGTTTGAAGAGGTCGGTCCTACGGAATCGTTCAAAGAATTACCACCAAAGTTTGACAACGAAGATGAAGAGGTTGAGTTAGAGAACGATGAATGTAATTTGTTGATGGAATTTTATTCAACATCAAAGTATGTTGATGTAGAAGTTGATTACTCTTCACCGCCAAAGATTGATGTCGATAGTTTGGAAGAAGAAATTGTGTTCGGAGTTGAGGGAAATAACTTGATGATGGAGGATTCTTGCTTAACACCTGAGCTTATGGGTGAGAGCCAGCCAAGTGTAAATTCCTTAGTTTCCGAGAAGCCCGAACAAAGTGAAAGTGAGACAGAAGAGAAGGCAGAATCATATAGTTTATTATCTCTGAAAGAGTTCATCAATAAAATGAAAGATAGCGAGGAATTATCAATGTTGATTGAATATGGAGAAAGTTCTGATTTTAAGAATCCTGAAGAGGTTGAAATATTTGAAGAGTTTGAAGATGAGATTTTTGAGGAACTGCCGGAAGAAACTAGTCTTGTATTTTTGAAAGAGTCTGTTGAAAAGGTGAAAAATAGTAATGAATTATTTGTGTTGACCGAGCAAGGAACGAGTAAAGATCTTGAAGTTTTTGAGGAAGTTGGATCAGAATTCGATGAGTCTGAAGTCGAATATCCTGAGGAATTACCCGAAGAGTTACCACCACTACAGGACATTCAGCATCAGACTGAACTTGTACCAGATGCTATTTTACTGCGGGGATCGTATGAACTTGTGAATCTGAAAGAACAGGAAGAGATGATAAGACAGGAGGAAGAGAATGATTGTCAGGTGGAGTCGCCTGATCATGTCCGCACTGCTGACGTTGTCAACGTCAACTGCTTGGAACCGTTTCATGAAAATAAACATGTCAAAGAAGAAGCGAGTGGGAATTCATCTCAAACAGGGGAAATTGTTGCAACACATCAAGGGAAGGTTCTAAATGATTTTACCCCTAAACGAGATAAGGAAAGACAAGAATCTGGGCATGAGTCATCACACTTCTTCAGTCGTAACTTCCTAAGTCGCTCCGCGATTTTAAACTTCCTTATATCGTCTCGCATTTTCGTCACAATTTGGTTCTATATCACACCTTCCTATTGGCACAAGCATCATGAGGCCTTCTCCCTCAGATCACTTCCTTATGCCGCCTGCCTAATGCCACGTCTGCTTTATGCCATGCGTTCCTTATGTCGAACCGCATCTTCAAAGGGTCAAGACAAGATCAATCTCAAGAGTGGTTATCACCAGAGCCGCATCAGACCAGATAATGAATGGAAGACAACGTCTCGAAGAAGGAAAAAGTGTGAATTTGGGACAAATTCTTTTCAAACAGGGGAGGATGATGCAGCGCAAATCCAAAATCGCGAAACCCTAGGTCGCGAACAAGCTACCTTAAATCGCGAAGCTACCTTAAGTCGTGACCATCAAGCTGTAAATCGCGAGCGACATACCTTAAGCCGAAGCTCCAGAATTCATTAGGTCGTGATCGCTCCCGAATTCCTTAGGTCGCAAGTCGCTCCTCCTTATGTCGCTCCAACCCTAGGTCGTTCCAAATAAATTGATTGTATTTTTATATATTTAAATTAATAATTAATTGTATTTTTAAATAAAAATAGTAAAATAAATTGATTAAAGTGATGCGAGTTTCCCCGAAAACAAATAAAAAGTATAAAATAAATACGTTGGATAAATTTAACAACATAAACTAAATCTAGAAGTTTAACTATATTTCAAAATAAATATAAAATGATATAAACAAATGCACTTATAAAATAAATATATATATATAGAAATATAAGTATTAAAGTAAAATTTATAATAGAAGTTTATCTATATTGTAAAGTAATATTACAAAACATAAGTGTAGAATAAACATATACCTTCAAACAAATGAACTAAGTATAGGCTGGTAAGCCAAAGCAAAACAAATATATGTGTTAGCTTGCAAAGGAAGCCAAAGAAAATCATCTTCATTTTTGTACAGCCGAAGGAAATAAGAAAAAGTTGATATTGTACAAAACATTAAATGCTAGCCATAATACATTTCATATCAGCCTCCATTTAGCCAAAGAAAATCTGCATGGTCGAATGAAGCAAGGGAAAAATATCACTGCTAAGTTGTACAATACTTGATATCCTGTCTACCTTCTTCTCCTTATATTCCTGTCTTCTTCCTTTATTTGTATCTCAGCCTTTTCATACGAATTAAAGATCTAAAGTAAACTATTTCAAACTCAAACAAATATTCACCATCAACAAGTAACCCAGCAAGGCAAGAAGATCAAAGTGGAAAACATTTTCCAGTTTTTCAAGTTCAAACTGTTTCAACATGGGTGCTCTGTTCTTTTTCATAAAGCTGGTGAGTAACAATTGTTTCCGTTAAACATAAGTACATGGTTGAATTACATGATCATCTCCAGATATAAATATGCATGTGAATATGTTTTGTTTCTGTGAACATATTATGTAATACTTTGAGTATGGTGTGGATGTTTACTGGTTTCAGATTCTAAACCTATGCATAAATCAAACACTCAAGGTTTAATCTTCATTGGTGACTGAGTTTAGAGTAATATAGGATGTTATATCTTGGAATACAAACTGGTTTAAGTTAAACAATTTGAGTTGCATCTGGAAAATAAGAAAATACAGAGCACCACTTAAAACAAGTCAAAATCCAAGTGTTTAAAATCCTTATATTCAGTTATATAAATCGATTTCTTATACAAAAATAGGATTTTTAACATAAAAATCTAAATTTTTAGTGATTGAATTCGAGAGCAGTTATGGGTTGATCGAAAAATGGGTTTCGATCAAGTTCAGGTGATTGGATGCTCTATCGAGGTTGGGCCTTCGCGTAGGGGTAGAAGAGTGATCGGCGCTACTGGGAAAAATAATGGGATGGTGGTCAGACCATGGTGGTGGTGGCGGCAAGTGTTTAAAATCCGTAAACCTAGTTTTGCCGTGGTTTGGTATTTGGTGTCGTTCATCGTCTGGAGATGATCGAGCGTCGTAAGGCTCTGGGAGGTGGTAGAGGAGACATTGGTGATTGAGTGACCGAAGTTTGGAGTCGCCTAGTGGTCGGAGCGCCGAGAACTTGGCGTTGACAGGTTCGAGAGGGGAAGTGAGCTCGTGTTTCCAGGTTTGCATTTGAAGTTCTCGATTTCGTTTCGAGGTGGCGCAGCGGGTTTTGGAGATTGCGAGTTGGTCGTGGGACGATGGGTGATAGGTGGTGATGCTGGTCGATGGCCGGAAGTGGCTGGAGGCGTGGTGCACGTGCACGTGTGCATCTGCGTATCTGGTATGATGGGGGAGGACGAAGTTGTTCTCGAGTGTTTACTCGAGATTTTTGAGGGTCGAACTCGAAGGAGATTGCGAACAAAATAAGGAAGGAGGGAAACTCGAGAAAAATTGGGATGAACTCGAAGTCCAACCCGAGTTATTTGGGAAATTCGCTCAAATATGAACGTGAACAGTTTTAAACAGGAACCTGTTTTTGGTCTTTATAAATTTAAACTGAAAAACTTTAAATCCTAAAGCAAGGGTGATTTAGGTTTTAGAATCAAAAGTTGAAATCAACATTTTTAAACCTGGACTTGAGTTTAAATTTGAAATCAAGATTTTGAAATAAAATAAGTTTATGAATTTAAATGTTTAAATAAGTTTAAAATGTCTAAGTATACTTTGATATGTGAATTCAAAGAGAAATTGAAGCTGAATTCTTTTAAACTTCTTTTATAACAAAAGAATCATTTAAACTTCATTTAAGTGCAATTGGTATTTATTTTGAATTTAAAATGAAATATGAAAAATAAATTTGAAAACAAATTGTTTAAATTTGCTTTGTGATGATAGTTAAAACATTAGTTAGAAAATGTTTTAAATTTGAATTAGTGAAGATAAAATGATATGCACTCATTAAATTAGTTCAAGTGAATAATTGATTAATTTATTTAATCAAGAAATTAAGATTTAAGTTAAATTAATTAAGGTAAATTAATTTGTAAATAAGATTCATTAGTTTAATAAGAGTGTCTTTTAAACAAATGATTAAGGTTATTTAATCAAGTAATTAAGAATTATTAAGTTACAGTTTAGAACTTAATAAATTAAATAATTAGTGATTAAATCTATGATTTTAAAGGTTAATCAAATGATAATTAACAATAATTAAATTGAGTTTAATTACTTAAGAATAGAAATTAAATAATTTTGAATAGTTAATGAGGATCATTTACTTGAAATTTAGTTGATAATAAATGTGAAAAGAATTATTCATAGAAATTTAATCTGATTTAAATTTATCAGATAATTTATTGACCTTACTTATGGATGATTGGATTTGACTAAATGATTGATTTTTTTTTGATATCCTTGATATATGATGCTCTGTGATATACCCTGATTATGTTGTGATCTGTAATTTACTTATCTGTGATATATATCTGTGATTTGTAAATGAACGATAAGCGTTATAGTTATATCGCTTATCAACTATATCCTGTATTTTGATCTGTGATGATTCATCGTGTTGCACTATTGTGTTAAACCCCTGGACTACACCTTTACACACACAAATATGGATTTCACGTGGAAATCAGTTAAGTCACAGATAATGTAAATCTGATGTTTTTGAAATTGAAATTTTAATTTCAATTGATTTTGAAATTGGAAATTTGGGTTTAAAGTGAAAAGCTTTTGAAATAGAATTTCAAAGATAAAAGTTATTTTGAATAACTTAATCGAGTTTTGAAATTTAAATAATTTGATTTAAATTTGAATTCAATTGATTTTGAAATTGAATTCTATGATTTGAAATTAGGGATTAAAGATGATATAAATGTGTTTATATAAAGTTAAACCATTTAAAAGTAAAATTTTGAGAATTTGGATTTAACCCAAAGATTTTAACTTGTATAAATGGATCAGATTTCCGAAATGAAAACAGTTTGTTTTCAAAAGATAAAAGCTTTCAGATAAGAAATGAAATTCCAATTTAGTTAAAGGAATTTCAAAGTTTGAATTGAAAAATGTTTTTCCAAGTTATGAATGAATTCTCTTTTTGAAAGCTATGAATTAAATCTGTCTATTTTTAACAGATTTAAAATGATGATTTATTTAAACCATTCGAAATGAAATTGTTTTGAAAACTATGAGTTAAATCTTTGATTTAAAGATTTAACGAATTAATCAAATTGAAAGGGAAATTGATTTGGAAAATCTATGAATGAATCTTTGTGAAATTAAGTGAACTTTGTGAATTGAATCTTTTTGTTTAAAAGATTAAAATGGTAATTTGTTAAACCATTTGAAAAGAAAGTTTGGGTAATAAGTTGTGACTTAATTGAAATCCCATTATCCATTTGTTTTTGAATATTGCGCTCACTATTCGGGTTAGCCGGGAAAAGACAATTGTGTCATATAACCCATTCCGAATAGTGATACGTCGTATATGGATCGCATTTGCTATATTACAGCATGATAGGGGGTTCTCGCTTCGCGGTTTGGTGGCGAACGGGAGACTCTTACCCCTACATGTCCCTGAGAGGGATGGGTTGGTTAGGCAGATGCCGTGACAGTCGAGAGGCTGGCCGTAAAAGTAAATGCGAGGTGCCAATGTAAGCCACGGTGGGACTAAGATGGTTGCAAAGCCTACCGGTGGCCGCTGTCTTGGTATCGTTACATGTGGTATCAGAGCTAAGGTTGAACTTTAGCTCAGGAGTGTAACACATTAAGTAGCTCATTAGAGATAGAGTGAAGTAAACTCTAGAATGAGTAATCTCTCAGATATCCGTCTGAACGTCTCAGTAAATTCTCTTGCTATCCACTGATAGTGAGTATGAGTGCAAGAAGAGGACGAGATAGGGGACAGGGGAATACGACTATAAATGGTCAATACTCTGTAACAACAAGGAAACAATCTTTTCTCTATCAGTCTCTTTTGTTCGTCATCTTTTCTCAATTCTTCGATAGTTTCTGGTAGATCCAGGAAGGAATTCGACATATTAATATGGGACATAAACTCCAGATAGGCCAGACTTGTTTGTTTGGATGAATTGTTTGTTTTGGTTGCTATGGTTGATAGGTATACTTTAGTTTCTAAACTAAAAATTTTTGAAATTGTATCCATATATCTATCTATTCTTTTGGGTCCCAGTATATTCTACGAATGGTTAGTTATCCTTCGAACTAACCGATGCCACTACATATTTCGTAGATCTGGATAACCCGAGTATCTTCTGAAGTGTTAAGACAGATTCGTTCGTGTATCTGTTATTAATATTCTGAATTGGTGAACCAAATGCAGAATAAATGTTCAGTTTGAGTTGATGAAATATTTTTATCATCTATCTTTTTGTCTCCTTGGTAATTTCAAGGACGAAATTCTTTTAAGGGGGGAAGTCTGTAACGACCCCAAAATTTCTATATATTTAAATTAATAATTAATTGTATTTTTAAATAAAAATAGTAAAATAAATTGATTAAAGTGATGCGAGTTTCCCCGAAAACAAATAAAAAGTATAAAATAAATACGTTGGATAAATTTAACAACATAAACTAAATCTAGAAGTTTAACTATATTTCAAAATAAATATAAAATGATATAAACAAATGCACTTATAAAATAAATATATATATATAGAAATATAAGTATTAAAGTAAAATTTATAATAGAAGTTTATCTATATTGTAAAGTAATATTACAAAACATAAGTGTAGAATAAACATATACCTTCAAACAAATGAACTAAGTATAGGCTGGTAAGCCAAAGCAAAACAAATATATGTGTTAGCTTGCAAAGGAAGCCAAAGAAAATCATCTTCATTTTTGTACAGCCGAAGGAAATAAGAAAAAGTTGATATTGTACAAAACATTAAATGCTAGCCATAATACATTTCATATCAGCCTCCATTTAGCCAAAGAAAATCTGCATGGTCGAATGAAGCAAGGGAAAAATATCACTGCTAAGTTGTACAATACTTGATATCCTGTCTACCTTCTTCTCCTTATATTCCTGTCTTCTTCCTTTATTTGTATCTCAGCCTTTTCATACGAATTAAAGATCTAAAGTAAACTATTTCAAACTCAAACAAATATTCACCATCAACAAGTAACCCAGCAAGGCAAGAAGATCAAAGTGGAAAACATTTTCCAGTTTTTCAAGTTCAAACTGTTTCAACATGGGTGCTCTGTTCTTTTTCATAAAGCTGGTGAGTAACAATTGTTTCCGTTAAACATAAGTACATGGTTGAATTACATGATCATCTCCAGATATAAATATGCATGTGAATATGTTTTGTTTCTGTGAACATATTATGTAATACTTTGAGTATGGTGTGGATGTTTACTGGTTTCAGATTCTAAACCTATGCATAAATCAAACACTCAAGGTTTAATCTTCATTGGTGACTGAGTTTAGAGTAATATAGGATGTTATATCTTGGAATACAAACTGGTTTAAGTTAAACAATTTGAGTTGCATTTGGAAAATAAGAAAATACAGAGCACCACTTAAAACAAGTCAAAATCCAAGTGTTTAAAATCCTTATATTCAGTTATATAAATCGATTTCTTATACAAAAATAGGATTTTTAACATAAAAATCTAAATTTTTAGTGATTGAATTCGAGAGCAGTTATGGGTTGATCGAAAAATGGGTTTCGATCAAGTTCAGGTGATTGGATGCTCTATCGAGGTTGGGCCTTCGCGTAGGGGTAGAAGAGTGATCGGCGCTACTGGGAAAAATAATGGGATGGTGGTCAGACCATGGTGGTGGTGGCGGCAAGTGTTTAAAATCCGTAAACCTAGTTTTGCCGTGGTTTGGTATTTGGTGTCGTTCATCGTCTGGAGATGATCGAGCGTCGCAAGGCTCTGGGAGGTGGTAGAGGAGACATTGGTGATTGAGTGGCCGAAGTTTGGAGTCGCCTAGTGGTCGGAGCGCCGAGAACTTGGCGTTGACAGGTTCGAGAGGGGAAGTGAGCTCGTGTTTCCAGGTTTGCATTTGAAGTTCTCGATTTCGTTTCGAGGTGGCGCAGCGGGTTTTGGAGATTGCGAGTTGGTCGTGGGACGATGGGTGATAGGTGGTGATGCTGGTCGATGGCCGGAAGTGGCTGGAGGCGTGGTGCACGTGCACGTGTGCATCTGCGTATCTGGTATGATGGGGGAGGACGAAGTTGTTCTCGAGTGTTTACTCGAGATTTTTGAGGGTCGAACTCGAAGGAGATTGCGAACAAAATAAGGAAGGAGGGAAACTCGAGAAAAATTGGGATGAACTCGAAGTCCAACCCGAGTTATTTGGGAAATTCGCTCAAATATGAACGTGAACAGTTTTAAACAGGAACCTGTTTTTGGTCTTTATAAATTTAAACTGAAAAACTTTAAATCCTAAAGCAAGGGTGATTTAGGTTTTAGAATCAAAAGTTGAAATCAACATTTTTAAACCTGGACTTGAGTTTAAATTTGAAATCAAGATTTTGAAATAAAATAAGTTTATGAATTTAAATGTTTAAATAAGTTTAAAATGTCTAAGTATACTTTGATATGTGAATTCAAAGAGAAATTGAAGCTGAATTCTTTTAAACTTCTTTTATAACAAAAGAATCATTTAAACTTCATTTAAGTGCAATTGGTATTTATTTTGAATTTAAAATGAAATATGAAAAATAAATTTGAAAACAAATTGTTTAAATTTGCTTTGTGATGATAGTTAAAACATTAGTTAGAAAATGTTTTAAATTTGAATTAGTGAAGATAAAATGATATGCACTCATTAAATTAGTTCAAGTGAATAATTGATTAATTTATTTAATCAAGAAATTAAGATTTAAGTTAAATTAATTAAGGTAAATTAATTTGTAAATAAGATTCATTAGTTTAATAAGAGTGTCTTTTAAACAAATGATTAAGGTTATTTAATCAAGTAATTAAGAATTATTAAGTTACAGTTTAGAACTTAATAAATTAAATAATTAGTGATTAAATCTATGATTTTAAAGGTTAATCAAATGATAATTAACAATAATTAAATTGAGTTTAATTACTTAAGAATAGAAATTAAATAATTTTGAATAGTTAATGAGGATCATTTAATTGAAATTTAGTTGATAATAAATGTGAAAAGAATTATTCATAGAAATTTAATCTGATTTAAATTTATCAGATAATTTATTGACCTTACTTATGGATGATTGGATTTGACTAAATGATTGATTTTTTTTTTGATATCCCTGATATATGATGCTCTGTGATATACCCTGATTATGTTGTGATCTGTAATTTACTTATCTGTGATATATCTGTGATTTGTAAATGAACGATAAGCGTTATAGTTATATCGCTTATCAACTATATCCTGTATTTTGATCTGTGATGATTCATCGTGTTGCACTATTGTGTTAAACCCCTGGACTACACCTTTACACACACAAATATGGATTTCACGTGGAAATCAGTTAAGTCACAGATAATGTAAATCTGATGTTTTTGAAATTGAAATTTTAATTTCAATTGATTTTGAAATTGGAAATTTGGGTTTAAAGTGAAAAGCTTTTGAAATAGAATTTCAAAGATAAAAGTTATTTTGAATAACTTAATCGAGTTTTAAAATTTAAATAATTTGATTTAAATTTGAATTCAATTGATTTTGAAATTGAATTCTATGATTTGAAATTAGGGATTAAAGATGATATAAATGTGTTTATATAAAGTTAAACCATTTAAAAGTAAAATTTTGAGAATTTGGATTTAACCCAAAGATTTTAACTTGTATAAATGGATCAGATTTCCGAAATGAAAACAGTTTGTTTTCAAAAGATAAAAGCTTTCAGATAAGAAATGAAATTCCAATTTAGTTAAAGGAATTTCAAAGTTTGAATTGAAAAATGTTTTTCCAAGTTATGAATGAATTCTCTTTTTGAAAGCTATGAATTAAATCTGTCTATTTTTAACAGATTTAAAATGATGATTTATTTAAACCATTCGAAATGAAATTGTTTTGAAAACTATGAGTTAAATCTTTGATTTAAAGATTTAACGAATTAATCAAATTGAAAGGGAAATTGATTTGGAAAATCTATGAATGAATCTTTGTGAAATTAAGTGAACTTTGTGAATTGAATCTTTTTGTTTAAAAGATTAAAATGGTAATTTGTTAAACCATTTGAAAAGAAAGTTTGGGTAATAAGTTGTGACTTAATTGAAATCCCATTATCCATTTGTTTTTGAATATTGCGCTCACTATTCGGGTTAGCTGGGAAAAGACAATTGTGTCATATAACCCATTCCGAATAGTGATACGTCGTATATGGATAGCATTTGAAGACCGGTGTTGAAGACCGGATATTTTTCGAAAAATGAAAGGACAACCTGTCGAATGTCTCTGCACTGAGTTGCTCCGGTATAGAGATTTATATCACTCTTTTTGTGACGGGAAGTCCGGACGTGATTGGAAATTATCCGGATTTGCAAGGGCTTCGTGAGAAGTGCCTTCGGTTCTGTTCGAACCCGGAATAGACTTATATGGTTACATGTCTGACATTACACTTTGAGATATAAAGCCGATTTCTTTCAAATACATTTCTGTTGGTGGCGGAGAATTTATTCTCTTAGCTTAACACCCTTCTCTAAGACGTACGAGCTCAGAGGTTATGTAGTTGAAATTTATCAGCGATATATCCCAATTTGGTAATGTGGCATGCTGAGTGTTGTTGTGTGATGATCAATGTTTGATCATTTGTGATATGATCTTTTGTTTGATCATTTATCTTTGTGATCATAGGTTGATCATCTGTTGACCCAAAGCGTGGCTTTTTGAAAAAGCGTAGATTTGTGGACGAGACTTCGTCGAGCCTCACAACCCGGTAATGGTCGAAACAGGAATTGTGCGGCAAGGTTTTCAGGGGTAGCTCCCCTAGGGTATGACCATTCCTTCTGGAAAAGGGTAGTATCATGGTATGGAGCCCAGATACTTACTCATGTGGATACACTTTCTTTATGATGTGTGATGTTGGTTTTCGAGCGCTCGGATAAAGGTCCCAAAGGACCGGGGGTGGCATATCTGAGGTTTCTTTTATCCCTTGGGAAAAGGGGTTGCCGGCCTTGTTTGGCAGAGAACAGTTGGTTCTCGGAACGTCCCGCCAGAGGCGTTTCTTTCGTGGAATAGGAAGTTCCTTAGCCTGACCATTTGTTGGAAATCCAAACAAAACAATACGAGCCCTGTACGGTTTTAGTTGTATTACCTGCCATGGAATGTGGTGGTAACCTGCTATTGAACATGGTAGCTATAGTAGGTATAAGTGCGAAATGTCTATGCTGGCTAAGATTTATATTCTACTTTTGAAATTGTTTTCTACACTATGCACTAGTAATAATATCAAATGATTTGATTTTGCGTAGTAAGCATCTTTGACTATCATAAGAAGAAATCTCCTCCAATTCTGCGTTTGCATTGTGTGTGTGGTGGGAGGTCTTATGGTAGTTTCATTTTCCAAAAGCATTGCGAATTGACTTTAAAAATCTCTGCTATTTGTTTTAAAGATAAACTGTTTTTGTTGCTAACACCAGTCCCATGACTGATCCAGAGTTTATTGTTTCTTTCCTAAACTCTGGATGCTCAAAATTTTTCTACACGAGCAGTCTAGAGTTTGGTTTTTCAGATATTCAGATTTAGTAGATTATCTGGAGCTAGTTCAGTCTTTGGATCAGACTGCACTTGCTTATCTTTGTGCCTCGTTATTGGGAGTTCAAGCTATTTCTGGATTAGTGCTTTGAAGATGGAGATTATCCGCTGCTGATGTTATCGTTTTCTTTCCGCTGCTATTTGTTGTATCATATCTCTGATGTATATAGATATTCATTGTATCATCATTGTATCTGGATATTGTATCAGATATTGTATATCAATGTATTATTCTTTTTCTTCCGCTGTGTTGTTATACTTAATTGTGTTATAAGCTCCAGCGAATCGGATTTGGACGGTCGAATCTGCGGCATTCTAGTACAATGTGAAGTATGGATGTCGATTTTCGAGCGGCAAAACCCGATACGTTACATTCACGGAATCTCGTGCGCGAGATCAACGTCGAAGAATCGTAGATCTTCTAACGCGGTATCGTGCACGATCAACGTGTTGAAGATAGCTAGAATCCGGTATCTCGAGAGATCAACGAATTTGGGCACTTGGGTATCTTCAATTCATCGATTCATTTTGTTTCATCAATTCATTTTCCACGAATTCATCAATTCGTGAGTCGTGTGATCCTGTAGGCTGCGTCAAAATCCATTTTAGGCAACTCATTAAAACGAACGTTCGCAAACTGGCTCTGCATCTACTACTCGACGCCTGCCTCCATGATTTTCAAACTCCATCTTTATTTTCAGGTTGTGTTTGCTAATCTATATTATTTTGTTTAGAAGAGGGTATTATTATTTTATTTTTTGAAAATAAAAGAGAAGGAAAAAAAAGAGAAAAAGGAAAAAAAAGAGAGAAAAAAAAGGAAAAATAATAATGGAATTTTGGGGTGCTGAATTGAAACCCAAGCAAATTCTTAAATGTGAACGAGGAGTTGATAAATATTTACATCTTCCACCGTCTACGCTCATAGAATCAAAGAATGCAGCTGATAATGTTGTTTTATTCATAATACTTGACAATCAGAATATTGTTATTGTAACCTTTCAGCAGAAAAATGTATTCAGATATGTCATAGTCTAATATTTGAAAAGGAGTTTCAATTGTCCCACAATTTCTCAAGTGCAATTGCTTATTTTATTGGCTACAAGTTTTTTTCAGAATTATCATTCTCTACAGCCACATGTTACGTCTGCCTCTTCATTTTTAGGTCAAATACATAATAACTCCTTAGGTAAGTCATATGGGTCTTGAACTCTGTTGCTTCTTACTATATGTCTCGAGACGCTTCATTTTTATTACTTTGTCATCTCATCCTCCATTTCTATTATTACTGCCAATGGCACTCCTATGCCTTTATCGAGAGTTGATTCTGCTATTACTTCCAACTTATCTC
Source organism: Allium fistulosum (assembly GCA_030737815.1). NCBI lineage: Eukaryota > Viridiplantae > Streptophyta > Magnoliopsida > Asparagales > Amaryllidaceae > Allium > Allium fistulosum. Next base: position 860,490,550 of record CM060905.1, on the reverse strand, counting down.
TTTCCAATGTCTATCATATCCCGAATCTCACATTAAACCTTATATATGTTGGTCAGTTATGCGACTCTGGTAATATAGTAATGTTTACTTCTGATTCTTGTTTTGCCCATGATTTACAATCTCAAAAACTGATTGGGACATGCTATAGGAAATGGGGACTACATATTTTGAATGAATCTAAAGGTTCCAGTTAGAGCTGATACTAGTATTGATTTATCTTCTTTTCGTTTGTGTCCTTCTTCCTCTAGTTTTAATTTATGGTGTTATTGTTTCAGTCATGTTTCTTCTTCTCATTTGAGATTTTTAGCATCCACAAGTGCATTAGAAATTTACAAACTCGTGATATTTTTTACTGTAGTCGATATAAACTAGTAAAGTTTTCCGCTTTACCCTTGAACAATAGCATCTATGTTTCTTCTGCTTCATTTGATTCGATTCATTCAAATGTGTGGGGATCATCTCCAGTTCCTACTAAAGGAGGGTTTCGATATTATGTCCTTTATTGATGACTATACACACTACTATTGGGTCTATTTAGTGAAACATCATTCTAATTTTTTTTAAATGTACAAAAACTTTAGAGCACTTATAAAGACACAATATCTGCCTGTTATAAAATATTTTATGTGTGATTTAGATGGAGAATAAATCTTTAATAAATTTTGTGAATTGCTTTCTTTGAATGAAACTATTCAACAAACCTCATGAACTGATATTCCTCAACAAAATGAAGTTGTAGAGAGAAAACATAGATATATCCTCGAAACTGCTCGATCTATATTACTTTCTACTTCTATTTCTAGGGAATTTTGGGATGAAGGTGTTCTCACGACTATTAAACTAATTAACACTATTCCTTCTTCTCACATTTCAAGTATTTCTCCTTTTGAAAAAGGACAATTTTTTGATCAAGACTTCCCAGAGTAACCAATTATCAAAACAAGCACTATCAAAAACTAATTAGCAAAATAGGCCTGGTTTTCATTTGTACTTGCGCAAAAATGGAATGCGCAAAGCCATTTTTTTTATACGGAGCTTGCGCAAGCTTTATTTTTATGCTTGTGCAAATATGGAATGCGCAAGCTCTTTTTCGGGCATCAAAAGGACAGAGAGCTGATTCTGGGGTCATTCCTCAACCCTACCCCTTTCTTCCCAAAACCCTCCCCATTTCCAACTTCAAACCCATTTCAAATCCAATATTCTTAAGTCAAAATCATTTTTCCTCATCTATTTCTTCAAACAAACACTCTATTGCCCATAAAATGGAAGCTAGCTCTTCATCTACGTTGATTAGAGGTAATTATAATTCCTTTTTTTGAAAATTAAGATGTAATTTTTGTTGAAAATGAAGAGTTATTGGTGGTGATGGTGTTAATTATTAGACAATGATGTTGTTGTTGAATTAGTTGTTAGTGTTTGATGAATTGAGAAACCCTATTTAAATAGTAGTAAATTAAAAACCCTAATTTACACCTTAATTGTTTATTGTTTATGATGACGGTAGACATTAATGATTGGGAGATAGACGACGAAACTTTGATGAAACATTTTGATGAGCTTGAAGAGAAAATCGGAGTTGCAAGTTCAAGTCATATTGACTTTGATGTCGATCATGTTCCGGAAACACAGTTTGAACCAGTACCGCGTAAATTTCATTCTGGATCATCAACCTTACATGGCCGTTTATGTGAAGTTGTTTCTGCGGAAATGCCCGGCCATCAACATAGAGTTGGTGGGAATTTGTTGACGCCTATACATCCTGTTGGTCCATCCGTGCCTAGGGGGCAACGATCATATCCAACTTGTTATTGCGGAGTAATGTGTGTAGTGGTTGTTTGCAGAAAGGAAAAGAATGCTGGACGAAGGTTTTTCGGGTGCAGTTCGTACAACGAACATAGATTGAATCCTCGTGAATATGATTGTTGCAATTATTTTAAATGGATTGATCAACCCCTGTGCGAAAGGGGACTTGAGTATGCCCACGAATTGCAAGCCGAAATAAGTCGTTTGAAAATTATGAATGAAGAATTAAGGACGAACATTGGAAGACCTAGAATGTGGTAGATGTTTGTGGCTTGGTTAAGTTGTAATATTTGGATTTTATGTTGTACCGTTGGATTTGTATTAAGTTGTTGCGAAATGTTTGTATCTGTTGTAACCCATATTGTGAGCATGGTGGAAAGTTTATTATGTTTTTGAAATTCATGTGATAGTGTTGATTTCAATGACAACATATATTTGTTGTATTATTATATTGATTTGCTTGTTTTTGTTTTTTTAAAGATTGAGCTGACTGCTTTTGGTTGAAGATTGCATGCGGAAGAAAAATCTACTTTGAAAAAATAGGTAATAATTCATCAAATTGATGTTTATACTTATGTCAGTGAACAAAAACTATAAATGTAGTATTGGAACTTATTTTGCAGATAATGTCAAAGGTTCCGACTATATTTTACTTTGATGGCGAATTGTTGGTTGATGATGAAGGTAAACCTAGATATGTGGGCGGGAGGCAAAAAGGATCGACAATAAAGAATCATTGTAGTTTCGAAGAGCTTAAACAGAGGGCATTTGAAGTGACAAAAGCAAATCCTGTGATATATGATTTAAAATTAGCGGTGAAATGGGTTCGCGATGATGGTGCATCCGCTATTGATTTGGAAGACGACGACGATTTGAACTCCACTTTTTCAGTTGGAATGAGAGTGATAGAAATATACGTTGTGAGAGTGGAACATGAAAATGTGGTTGAAACACAAGCGGCAGTAATATCTGGGGATGAGTATATGCACACTACACAGTTACAAGAAACACAATGTTCGGCGTATCCGTCGTATTTTCCAAGCCATCAAGGTGGAGAGTTTACAAATTTACTTCAAAGGTACAGCGGAGTGGTTGGAGTCTCTTCTAGTCAGGAACAACATATAATGCTGAACGCTATAAATCCAAATCAGTCGCAGGCGTTTGAAAAGTGAGTACTATTATAAGTTTGCACTTGTATTTTGACTTACGTTAATGCTAAATATATGACCTTTGTTTTTTGTATTCCTAGTGTAGAAGATGAATTTACTGGTTGTGACGACGATGGTGCCGATGATCATGTTCTTACTCCACACGAGATTTGTGGACAATTGGATAGCATGGAAGTAGCTTGTGCAGATGATGAGGATAGAACTTGGATCCATCAAATGCAAGTTAACAATGATGCAATCATATATGCAGACATTGAGGAGGCTGATGATGTAAATGCGGAAGAAGAACAAATCACATATGAAGAGGCTCTAGCCGATGATTTATGCACGGCATCAATGATGGCGAAATCGATAATGCAAAATTGTCATCAAGACGTGGAAGTTTTTGGAAGAGAATGTGCGGAGAACGGTCCACGAGTTGGGTTAATTTTTGAAAGTAAGCAGAAGCTTGTTGAACAGTTATGTGAATGGTCGATCAAATGTTCAGTTTCGTTCCAAGTTCTGAAATCGCGTGCAAATCAATACACAGTCCGTTGTGCTATGGAAGAAACATGCCCTTGGCGAGTTCATGCAAGCCTTTCGATAAGAAAAAATTCAAACTGGTGGAAGATAACCACATATGGCGGCGATCACACTTGTTTAAATGCAACCATCAACTCAAACCATCGACAGGCAACTGCTAAGTTTATATGCAGCAAAATACTTCCGTTGATTAAAGCTGAAACAAACATGACTGCAAGAACTGTTCAAGAGACAATGTCCAACATGTTTCATATTAAAGTGAGTTATTACCGAGCCTGGCACGGACTATAGAAAGCTATTGCAATGATTTATGGCGATTGGGAATCGTCGTACGCAGAATTGCCGAAATATCTTAGAGCCCTACAACATACCAACCCCGGAACCGTATATGATGTTATTCATAGTCATGGTGTTTTTGATGGTGCTTTTTGGGCTTTCGGACCTTCTATTCAAGGCTTCGACCACTGTCGACCCATATTGTCTATTGATGGCACTCATTTATACGAGAAGTATCTGGGTACGTTATTAGTAGCAACTGGAGTAGATGGAAATCAAGGGTTATTTCCTTTAGCTTTTGCTATTGTGCAAACAGAGTCGTGGCAAACGTGGAGTTGGTTTGTTCGTTGCATATGGAATTATATTCCATCCGTACGTACCAGATGTATCACCTTTGTCTCGGATCGTATGAAAGGAATTCCACGTGCGCTTAGAGAAGGTTGGCCAGTTGAACATCATCATCGTTTTTGTATCCGTCATATTAAAGCAAATTTTAAGAAAGCGGGGTTTGGCACGGATGAGCTACAAAATTTATTACACGCATGTGCCACGGCATCGGAGGTCGTAAAATATAATGATTTTCGAAAACAGTTGAAGGATGTAAATCGAGACGCCGATGCGTGGATTGAAAGAAGTTTGAAAGACCAGGAATCAAGCTGGACTCTTTGTCACGACGGGGAGTGTACGCAACCAACTTCCTTGCCGACTTTTTAAGGATATAACGACGAGTAATTCGCCAATACCAATACTCGTACTCGCTCAAAGGTGTCAGAGGGTCGCGTGCTTGTTCGGCACGATCAATTCTTGATTCCCAAATAGCAATACTTTCTTGCAAAAATGCCATCCAGCTAGTGGGTTCTGGGTCAAGGGGGACGACAGGATCGAGAATGTGCTGATAATCAAAGGAAAACTGTCTCATCACCCGATCGGGTGCATACAACTCAAAGTCCAGAAATAGAATCAGTCGGCTCTTAGCAATCCAACCGGCGAATGAATACTCAATATCCGGATGTCCAAATTTATACACTAATGAATATGGTTCCCATGTAACCGCATCATCCGCCATCAAATCCAACTCATTACGGTAAAACTGTACATTTCTTAGCGTCTCACGCCAACTTCTAGCACAGTTCCACCTAGCCCCGAATGGAAGATACGGATCTAAGTCGGTAGGAATTCTAATAGACGGCCGTCCAATGACAATATGCGACCACGACCATAGTTGCAACAACGTTGCAGAACCCCCTAAAACTTTTCGACGTTGCAAGGCAACATTCGATAACTCACTATACAAATAGCATAGAACAGCACTACCCCAAGAATGATAACCACAGTCAGCCAAATCATCCAAAAATGGTAAAAATTTCAAACTTAATCTCCCTTTTGAATGATCGGGAAATAATCGGCAACTCAAAAAATACAATATCACGGCACGAGTGCGGCGAAGTATATCTAAATCGGTCGCCCCTTCGGGTAGTGGTTCAGAAAATTCGCTTTTAAACCAAGTCATTGACAAATCACTTTTAGACTTAATCGCCTCTCTTGGCAGAAAAATACCAAGCAAGTCATGAGCCAATTCCATGTAATCGATATCTAAATTTTGCACACATACCGGACGATCGTCTCCTTTAAGACCGAAAAGAAAATGCACATCCGCTAGAGTCACTGTCATCTCCCCGATTCTCATATGAAACGTATTTGTTTCCGGCCTCCATCTATCGCACAAAGCGGTAAGAAGGTGATGATCGAGCCGAATGTACTCGATTTGCATAGCTTTCCAAAATCTGGAGATTCGTAGATTCGGCTCCAATCTTGGATCTTTAAAATCGATCTCCTTGAGCTTGCTCGAATGATCGCATATCTTCACAGTTTCAACACCCTGCAATATATAAACAAATTATAATTAGGACTTCATATTTGACTTCCCCGGTTTACCAATATCGAACATTTACCTCCATTAATGTGTCGTTTTGGCTCCTATGGTGTTCTTGAAGATAGAGAACACTTCTATCTTCGGGCCCAGGAGACAATTCTACAAACAACAACAACCGTTTATCAATACAAAAACAATGTACAAAGTTAGGGTTTTTGCTATATTACTACTTCAAATCCTTTTGCATTGTCATCAAAGAAACCAACAATGTGAGTACATCCACATCAACATCACCAACACTACCTCTTCCGCAAACAACAACAATCATTTCTAAAGTAGCATCTTAATTTTCAAAAAAAGGAATTATAATTACCTCTAATCAACGTAGATGAAGAGCTAGCTTCCATTTTATGGGCAACAGAGTGTTTGTTTGAAGAAATAGATGAGGAAAAATGATTTTGACTTAAGAATATTGGATTTGAAATGGGTTTGAAGTTGGAAATGGGGAGGGTTTTGGGAAGAAAGGGGTAGGGTTGAGGAATGACCCCAGAATCAGCTCTCTATCCTTTTGATGCCCGAAAAAGAGCTTGCGCATTCCATATTTGTGCAAGCATAAAAATAAAGCTTGCGCAAAAATGGAATGCGCAAGCTCCGTATAAAAAAATGGCTTTGCGCATTCCATTTTTGCGCAAGTACAAATGAAAACCAGGCCTATTTTGCTAATTAGTTTTTGATAGTGCTTATTTTGATAATTGGTTACTCTGGGAAGTCTTGATCAAAAAATTGTCCTTTGAAAAATCGTATGGACATGCACCTTATTATTCTACTTTTAAAGTGTTTTGATGTACTTGTTTTGTTCTTCTTCCTCATGTAGAACATAACAAAATATCTTTTCGATCTGCTGTTTGTGTTTTTCTTGGCTATGGTGAAGGTAAAAAGGGTTATGGATATTTTGATCCAGCCACTCAAAAACTTTATTTGTCTAGAGATATTGTTTTTTTTAAACATATACCATTTTACTGTATTACATTAAATACTCATGGTTTAACCAAAGCTGATTTAATTCATATTGATCCCTTTTTCTATGGAAAATAATAATAATACCAACAGCCCTACAGAAACTGAAACAATTGGAAACCCTGAAGCTACGTCCTCCTTCTCTATGGCCCCTTAATCTGTAACTGAGCCTGTAGATCCACCTCTCCATTATTCCACACGCATTCATAAATCTACAAAATTACCTGATTTTGCTTATTCTTGTTACTCTTCATTTTTTCTCTTCGTTCTTAACCTCTATTCATAAACTTTCTGAGCCTACTTCTTATAAAGATACAGTTGTTAATCTTTATTGGCAAAAGGCTATGGGTGAATGTAATAACCTACATTTTCGATCCTCAGAAGTCGACACTAATACATGCACGGTATTTACATACCGAACATCCAAATGCCGAAAGACATATCGTTAGGGTGAAAGAAAGACAGAACTAAATTTCATAATGTAACGAGTAATATATAATATATAATAGGTCTTTACAAAAAGGAAAAGGCTTTAGTATAAATATTAACATCAGAGCAAGACTAATCTATCATCAAACTTGACGGTTATAACAACCTGTCCTTACAAATGCTGATAAATACAACAAGAACAAAATAACTGAAGATAAAATATGGGAGTATGTCTCAATGGATGCAGCTCGTCTCCTAAGGCTCCAAAGTGTCCAGCTAAATCTAGAAAACATACTTGGGATGACCCGAGCATTATAAGAAAAATAACGTCTGAATTAGTCTGATAAAACCAGCATGTGATAAACAATCAAATGAATTACGTAATGTTATAAAAACCTTTCAAAATAAAGGTCTCTCGTAAGGCCACGCAACACATAAACACAGACGGGTTTTTACCTTGCGATAACCAAAACATTTTTATTTGAAAATTTTAGTGATATTTTAATAACGTCTAGGGTTTAAAATAAATATTAATCATAGCCAAAATGGTTACATTAATTGAATTCCAACATAATAGGTATATAGCTAAATCTGTAAGGGCACGTATTGGAGATTGGATTTCCATCAATGATAAGGCTATTGGGGTACCGCCTGCTATAGTACAGCTATAGAAAATGTACCGAATGCCTCACATGGACCACTTGCCAACACAGAGCCGGCTACCCCTTTAACATGACATACCAGATTACATCATTCCCCGGGTACCAAGGCTACAAAACAACGTGCACTAGCTCTGGCCCTACTTTTTCCAGGCACACGCATACCAAATTCATAAATACCGACTCTAGATTAAGGAATGACTGCTCCTAATAGTAGCAAACTACATAACTTTGCTGCTTATGACATGTAGTCATTAACAGGTTGTGAGGCTTGTGAGGTTACAATTACTTTCTTTCACTCTTAGCAAATCTCACTTGGAATGCTAACGCTGCCTTCCAAGCACAATGCAATGCCAACATTCATCCGTATAAGTTATTTAGGATAAGAACAAACCAAAGCCACTACTTCTACCACATCCATTTTGTAATCATCCTTAGAATTAGTATCAAGTAGCCCTTGCACTTCAAAGAACTTCGTTTTCGATCCCACTATCTTTGAGATTTTTTCCAAAGCATCGAATATGTATATGGTTTTGGAGTGGTTACGGTTTCGAGTCATCTCATATAAGTACTCTCCCGCGCTTACTGGTCGTTCCAAAACCAATCGATATTTTCAGTAAACTCAACTTCAGTTCTTTAGAAATAATCAAACAATAGATAAGAACGTAGATCACCTCCTAACCATTTTAGCAGACAGATTTCCTTATCATTTGTCCTGGGAGAACAAAACGAGATTTATATGTACAGTACAACATCATCGGAGATGACTATACCATATAACTCCCGATTTCCCCTAGATATTTCCAAAGTTATATTTAGGCCAAGATTTTTATAGTAGGTTATTTAACTATCAAATAAACGATCAATCAATTCAGAGATTTAATTCTATGTGGGATCCACTAAGCCTCTATAAATTAACCTTCCATTAATTAAATCTCTTTCAATTATTTGATTCAAAATATCTTCACAAAAGATATATATACACAAACCCCTTACATTCCTTCAATACTTGGAAAAACATTAATATACCTATCTCACTGGTATAAGTATATCAACAAAACATTATTCTTTTAATGCTTAGAAAATATATCCATATACTTATCTCAATGGTATAAATAGATTAACAAAATATAAGGAAGATTTCCTCTTCCCAAATTCATATTTAAATGGGCCAAAAACAAATATCATTTAAAACATTTCTTGCTATAAACTAAACAACCCATCCTTCGGTGTTAAGTATGAAAATAATATTTTAGTTCCATCAAAATTAAGAAGGAATAATTATCAAAATCAAATCTCATTCCTTTTATAAGAGTCTCTTTTTAAGCCCATTTCATATTTACATATCCTTTTAAAAATCTCTAAATTTATTTATAAAACTTCAATTATAAATATCTAAAATGATTTACAAACCCCTTATAAAACTCTTTTACCAAATATCATTTATAATCTCCTTTACGAAATATCATTTATAAAACTCTTTTACAAAATATCATTTGTAAATCTCCTTAAATAAATCCATTTTACTAAGTGCAATCCTTTTTATAAAACAATTTATCATTTATAAATATCTTTATTCAATTACTAATTGCTTTTAAACATCATAAATAAATAATTTATCTAACCTAAAAACATCATTAGTAAAACAAATAATTAACTTTTAAACACATCATTAATGAAATAATCAATTAACTTTAAACAAAACTAAACCAATTAACAAATTAAAACAACATTAATAATATAATTAAATAACTTAAAATAACATTAATAATATAATTAAATAACTTTGAAAATATTTAGTAAAATAATTAATTACTTACTTTAAAACATCATTTATAACCACTTAATCTCAAATTGTTATAAAATTGAAGTTATTTTAAATCCATAACTTCCAAAATTGCAAAGAGGCTTAGCGACCATAATCGTACTAAATCAAGTTACCATATAATTCAATTTGACTTTTCAAGTCACATAACTGGTATTTACATAAGCAACATGTATGTAAATAAAATCCATAATTAACCATCAATAGTTTGCACATCCCTTTCCCCAATATTAATTAATCCGCATATTAATTAACTGGCATATGAATAAATGTCTTAATTAATATAATAGCAGAACGAGAATTTATTTTTCTAAATATATGTCATTAATAATCTACATAATTTATTTTATAGCAAAACGGTGTATTATTCTGCTTAATAAATGTCCAAAATAATATATTCAATTTAATTAACAGATCGTTGTTTTATTTGATCAAATGGATACCACCAATGGAGTATAACTAAACTAACCATGCTATTATTTAAAATAACGTAATTAAATTCAATCCTTATCATTCAATTATAAAACTGTACTTTATTTAAACTACCAACTATTTATACTATAGTGTTGTATTAAATCATACGAATATAATGCAAAAACTCAAGGGTCAAACATATTTTATATTCAAGGATTACTTATTTTCAAAGCTAGGGTTATAATTAACTAGTTAATTAAATTTAATAAACCAAGATTCCTCACCAAAACTCAAACGAGACAAGCCCATCTAGAAAATACCAAAACCATCCCACCTAACTACTTCTTCCCTTCTAAACAATTCGTAATCCCCAAATGACATTCCAGCGCACGCGACACGGCCACCGCTGGCCCCGATCTATGATCCATATTCACCCACAAGCTCCACTAACCTTGCTCATCGGGTTGCTACCATTGCCTCCGTGCCTAGAACCTCCAATCAAAATTCGACTTAAAGAACCAAAACAAAAATCGCCTACAACATGAAACAAGCATGATTAAACCACCTTGCCGACACCATGCTCAACAATAGCCTATGCCGCCACCACCAGAAGCTCTGCCATCCCAGACGCAACTCCGATCGCCTCCAAGTTGAACTCGACCTTCCTGTTCACTGCCACCATCCATAGATTCGCACCCACGAAAACAGCCACCGAAACCCTAATTGACATATTCACACCTCCTCCTACCACCAGAGCATCTGCAGTCACCTCTTACGCTTCGGCCTTAACCCCACGTTGCCTCAAGCATCACCGCTCCTCTCCTAGACAATTCTGATGTCGGAATTTCAAACACGAACTGAAATAGTTCATCTAACCACCACGTCACATCCCGACCACCTAAAATCACGTGACAAGCCTTAAAAATCATGATTCTCAAAGATGAATGCGACTATGCTCCCTGTTCGACGATTTGTGCTCTTCGAGAAACTGTCGTTGTTTTGACCATCATTGTAATGACAGATTTTAACAACCTATTCGATGAAAATGACTAAGATTATTTTTAAAAAAATACTAGACACTAGGATGAAAAACTTTATAGTTGACCGCATTTGCTAATTCCCTACGGTTTGAGAGATAATGATTTGAATAAGGAATGGGTGTGATTATTTCTTTATACAGAGAACTGGAGGACGTGATTTTATAGTGAGCAGTGTATGTTTTCTTTAAATAGAGAACAATGTATGTTTTCTTTTATAGCGAGCATCATTTTTCAAAGCAAATTATTAAAAAAGCGTGATTTTCATCCAATTACATAAGCACGAGTATCATATTTAAATCAAGCTACTAACATAATATTCAATATTCATTCCACAAAATATTTAACCAAGATAAAAGATGTATTGTTCTCATCTTCCTAATTTGTAGAAACCCAAACCCAAGCTTTAAATTTTTCTCTTTGAATGAAGTAAAAATGGTTTAAGCTAAAAAAATGTGATTTTTACAAAAATTAAAAAGTTAAGAGTATGAGGGTGGAAAAGATGAAGTTAAGAAGGTAAAGAATGAAATGAAAGGTAGAATGAAAAAATAAGGTAAATGTTTATTTTTATAAACTCAGAAACTAATGACCTTAATGCCCTTACACCCAATTTTCAATTTTGCCATCATATTAAAGCCACCGAGATGTCAAGCACATAAAATATATTGGATATCTGAAGGGTTTATATGCCTTTGTTAAGTTAAATACTTAACTAATCTTTGAATTTCACAACCATCTTATCATTTAAATTCAAAAATAATTTATATTTATTATCCTTATTATTATTATTATTTTATTCGTTTGTACTTTTCAAAATAAAAATGGTTTCATTAAACATTAAAATGTTATTTTAGAGTATAAGCAAGGGTAAACAACTTTTTATAACTTGTCGTTCGACAAAAAGCTGAAAATCCAAAGAAAAGGTTTCTGTCACATTTATCGTTTTTCATCGAACTACCTATTTTTGTAAATAAAATTCAAAAATGAATTTTCCATCATTAGTTAAAAATTCAAAGAATGTTTATTTAATTTTTAAAACCATTAATTGAATATTTAAAATAAATTAAATATTCACAAACTAAAGCGATAAATTTCTGGGTCATTACATTCCCCCCCTCCCAAAAGAATTGCGACCCTGAAATTTCATTTCAGACAAAAAAAGAAAGAAACCAGTTATCACAAAAACTTGACCAATTTACTTCCCATAACTACTTATGAAAATAATTTGATAAAACCCAACTTAAGTTCAGAAACTTGTATTATACAATACTATATCCTAAGGGTACATACGACTTATCTGATTCAAACTTTTTATTTTAAACTTATTTTCCTTATGTAAACTCAAGATTCAAATACTCGATTTTTATTCCAAAACCCTTTCTGAAATGATATTATATATTTTAACCATAGAAACTATACATATAATTCGAGTAATCCTAAAATGATACTAAGAAACTTGGTACTACCAAATAATATCATACATTCCCTTACCAAGAAGGGTAATACTAAAGATGAGTGCTTGCCATCCGAACACACCACTTTCTCATTTTTAGTTATTTTCGGGCCACTCGAACTAGTTATCATAAAAATGCTCCATTTATTTTCAAAATTCCCTTTTTGAAACAATACTGTACATATTTCCTTACAGATAGTTTTAACAAAATATCAATTACCAACTTGATTTGGGTTCATTCGGACTCGACTTGTTTCAATTGTACAATGATAAAGAGAATAATTTACTAAGTGCACTACAACGTTCACCTAGGAAAACATCTGATCGTCACTTAGAAGATTATTCTGGTCATCACAAAACAAATTAAGACTTATTTCCTGAACCAATCCAAAGAAAATACTTCTTACTTAAAATTTTCTTTCCAAAATATTTATACTTTCAAGTAAAATTATTACTTCTTTTTTTACAAATCATTTGAAATCTTAATATTCATATTTCCTTTTGTAAATCAAATCATGCTTTTAGATCAAATCAAAACCTGCTTTATCAAAATAATTCTAAAGCAAATTGGCATGGTTACATTTTCCCATTTATAAACTCAAAAAAACACCGATGATGCTATAGTCGTCATCGGAATTATTTTCCAGCAATAGAAGTGAGTTCAGTGCTTTTTATCTCCTTTAAAATCGTTAGAAATATTACTATTCATAAGTACTTTCAAATAATACTATTATTATTTTCTTCCAAAACTTTAGAAAAACAATTTTCAAAATGCCCGAATTTTAAGTTCTCAACTTCTCAATAAATCTTTTTAATACGAGTATATATGCACGCCCAAGTGGGCCTGCATTTAATCACAATGTCATGCATTTATAGTTGTACCCATGGAAGTAGATTTGGCAGTACCGTTGTAAGCATAAACTAAACCTGAAGCAACGCCCGAAAAGACGGAGATAATTGAAGAATATTCATGGGACCAGTAACTTGAAAGCATTCATGGTTTTATCATTCGTTTCTTTTGTTTTACTTTATTTTATACTATTGGAAATGGAAATAATACTTGTACTTTTACATGCATATGCTTTTTAGTTAATGGGGCTGTGAGCAAAAATGTATCTGAATACATCAGTGATTAATTGTTTCTTTACCACTTTTTTGTACATTTCTATTTTTTATGCTTACAAATTACTATTTTATTTAATAATTAGAAATATTTAGAATAAGTTGTACGTACAGTGCAGGTTTCTAGGACTCGAACCCGCGATCTCAAGGAACTTTGTTCCATGATCGCTAGGCAGCCCTGTTCAACTAAGTTGTGCATGCAAACAAAATTATATTAAATATATTATTATGCATTTAATGCATATTGACTATTCAAACTGTTTATTATCATTGTATGTGTTGATTTTGAGTACTTTAATAATCAATGCGATTAGAAAAAAAATATTAAATCAAAAAAATTTATTTATGTTTCTTGATTTATCGATTTTTAGCAAATATGCTAATTCGTTCGTATCCATGAATATTTGATAACCGAAAATGATTTCAGATGCGGTTATGACACTATCCACCTTCGAAAGTATCCGTTTACATGCTATTACCCCAAAAAAATTCCTATGTTGCATATGTCTTTCGGTTTTAGTTTCCCATCATGAACTAATAAATCATGGACCTTAAAATAAAGTTCATACGGCAAAATCAGAAACATGCATGCTCAATTAGAACATCAATGCCTTGTTCATTTCAGAAAAATAATTTATTTATTGTTAATAAGTGTAGTGATCATTTTCACTATTTCAAATATTCTTAAGGACCTTAACAATGTAGCTTGCCACATCAACATCATTTTTTGTATAATTAAAGAGTATATTCAAACAAAACAACTGAATCCAAATAATAAACCAATAGATTTCACATCAATTTTTGAACCAATCGGTATCACTAAAATACCAATTATGTTAGAACTACAATAGTTTTTTGAGCTTGATTAGTCAAAGTTGTAATAAATGATGGAGAACTTAGACATCTCTAACTACTCATGCTAGTAAAATTCTCGGTTATCTTTTAAAATGAACCAATTTCCAGTTAACTTATCTTTATCAAGTTCACAAATCGATGGCCCTTACATGGCTCAATCACACACACACGCTAATGCTAGCAAACAAATTATAGTCAAAACATAAAGAATATCTAGATATATTTAGATCCCGGTTGGTTTGTCAATTTTATTTTTGGTTTTCATCCAAGAAAATGCACATGATATATGTATTTTTTGAAAAACAACCAATTTGAAAAATGAAGTTAAAATTTTAAAGTGTTGTTTTCCATGCATTGGGATCTGTTGATTAGTGGTTGGAAAAAGGATTGCGGTGAAGATTGTAAACCAATGGTGGGATTCCGTTAATGGATGAGGGTATTTTTGGAATTTCAAAAGGACACCATGGAAATTTTATTCATTGAATTTTTTTTTATTAATAGTAGAAATATATTGTAGTGTATCCAAGCTACCAGAATACCTTTGTGTTTTTCATCGGGCAACCCAACTATATCATATTCTCATACTTTGCAAATTTATGGAATATAAACATACCCAAAATTTTAGAGATATGTTGAAAACAGATGCATATTAGTCAATTTTTACAGCATTCACATTAGTGATCACAAATTCAATTTGCTAAATAAACTTTTTTGAATCTTGATACACTTTCAAATAAGAGTAATCAATATGAAAAAAGATTAAAAGCTCAGCAATTATTTAAGAAAATATGCACTGCTAACACTACAGGAAACACCAAATTTCGGAAAAAATGAACAATTAATTTCATATTGAACATTTATATTGTTCCGTTTGAATTAATAAACAATGCTCACATTCCACAAATCAATCACTAATTTAAATCCAGTACGCCTCAAAAACACAAATATACTAAACATTGTTCACACAAAATTACCTAATACAATACACTTTCAATTGAGTGCTTAAAATAATTCTTGTTGATTAATCTATGTTCAAGGACCACTGCTATGCAATTGCGATTAGAAATCCACAACATTTCCAAACTGCAAAGCTAGTTCCTTGTTGATGATAATATGCAGTAAGATTTTATATATTTAGTACTATGTGATTTTGTGTGTCGGGCATGACCTTTAATGAGGCTGGAAAATAAGGTACAACAGCCTGTGCCGATGCCATAACTCATTGGACCATGAAAATCATGGATTGGAGGAAAAGAATTTCTTACGGAACATAACAGGAAGTAGTAAATAATATGATCATATACCTCTTTATTCTTTAATTAAATATTTTGACAAAGGATAAATAAGTTATCAATTAATTTTGGTGAGCAGGAGTGGTCCAATGGATATGCATCATTCTCGGTGATTGCTGATGTCAGAAGATAACTTACGAAACATACAAAAGTAGTTAGGTAATATCAATAGGAATGGAATGAAAACATCGAAAGCTTAGTAAACATATAACAGCCATTTCGAAAGTATTGAAATCAGATAGAACATCATTACAGCAATATGTACCAGGATAGTTAATAAATGGAAGACCTCTCATTGGATATGGTAAAGAACGGATCAAATTAGCATAAAAACGAAGAATATGAAAAAGGCTGAGTACAAAAGATCATGATTTTAGTTGAAGTAGGAAGAATATAGTGATGAAGTGTAATCATAAAACTTCAGTAATAGTTGAATTTTCAGTAAGAAGGCCTGTTTATAACGAAAAACGCTTTCTACTGTTTTTTTTAATACGTAAAGTTTTAGATTAAGTCAAGTAACAAAAGAAATGCAAAATGGCAAAATTGCAAAATCATCATTTGAAGAATCATTAGGTTTTTAGGTCATGGTATTTGGCTAGTACCTTTTATAAAGCCATGCTTTGATTTGCGCATGCTGCATCAGCACAAAATTCATACAATAATATCAATATTTACCTTCCTATCCTAATATCAATAAACTTGGCAGGCTCCTATCAGTTTTTACCCTACTAAACGTATCTACATATCAAAATATAAATGAAGGATAGCCCAGCTAGCATTATAAAACAATCAAAATATGAAATGCCATATGCTGATTTAAAACTATGGGTGCTTAACTGTTATAAAACACAAATATAATCTATTATTACATGCCATGGCAGTGAAAAAAGACACGAATGGAAGGGAAAGGCTACACTGCTGAAATTTCAATTTCAGTAAAAAGCTTGCTAAGGTGCACACATGACATGTCACATAATCTGTTCCTAACTTTCCATGAATAGACACAAATGAATTTAAAAGCCATGGTTTTTCACATAAAATATACAAATTCAAACACTCACATTTCCTTTTGAGAATAGCGAACATACTCACTTCCCAACATATCAACAACTGCTTCATCAAATTTCTCCAAGTCGCCACAACTTTGCATTTTAGGATACAAATGAGCAATACTGATTACAGTGTATTCAACAATTTCCCACTGGCCTTGCTTGATAGCATAAGGTATTAACTGTGCTGATGCTTTTTGATCAAAGTCTAAGGAAGCAAAAATAGTACTCAATCACTTGTTTTTAATACTACTAATAGCCATTGTTCGGCCAGTGAAGAAAGCTCTACAATATAATATTCTCTAAATCTGATCCGAGGAGGGTAGAGTGAATGAAACAATATTTGAACCTTACAAAATTAATTAGAATGTTTTGTGGCCTACTGAAGCAAAAGACAAAAACAAATTAAGCTAAATTATTAAAAGATCACATGGTTGTATATTGAAATGAAAACAAATTAGGAAAACAGAAAACCAACCCCGATTGGATTTTATTGTTTGGATCCCAGATCATTGGGTCATGAATATGAGCATCTCAATTCCTGTCATTGAAAAAAATAAATTAAATGATCTATGGATAAGATCAATGACCATGAAAAGCAGAGAACAAACCTGTACAGTCATTTCTTTTCCTGTC
Organism: Allium fistulosum; assembly: GCA_030737815.1. Classification (NCBI taxonomy): domain Eukaryota; kingdom Viridiplantae; phylum Streptophyta; class Magnoliopsida; order Asparagales; family Amaryllidaceae; genus Allium; species Allium fistulosum. The sequence continues at coordinate 860,473,119 of CM060905.1, read as the reverse complement.
ACTTCTTTTCCAGTTTAATCACTTAATACCAACAGGTATGAAGAACCATTTTGATACTGGTATTGATATAATGCTATAAAATAAAATAAGAATTAATAATCATGGATAACATCTTAAGTTGTACATAAGGTAGTGAAAAAATGTATAACCGCTAGCAATCTGTAAAAGCATAGTGAATACAGTGAATAGCTTATGTGCATAGTTATGTTTCCTATGTTTCTCATTTGGTTTGAATGGTTTCTTAAATCTCTCTCTGCAAATTCAGCAATGTGACCCAAGCAATGTGACCCATGTTTGAATTTTTGTGGCATGTATAATAAGTAGCTTATGCAAGTACATTCCTTATCCCTAAAGTGCATTAACAACTATATACATTCAAGAGCAGTAATTATAAGTACAACATGAACATCTCATGTCGATTCAAATACATCATAATATACTATAACTCAACTGTACAAAAATTCATTGCAACTCGGCTATATTGGTCTATTTTTCTGATTATAGGAATTTCAAAGATTGCATAGCTTCCTATGTTTGGATAATTTCACATGGATATGGACGTGAACCATTACTACTCACAATTTATACTTCAATTGTCCCATCTGATATATTTTTAAAATACTTCTGCCCACTTGCATAAAATCTAGTATTTTTTTCTAAGCATCTAGTGGATACTACTGCCTATACTATTATGTGGATATTGCTGCCTATACTGTTATGTAGTGGGAAAGGCCATTGGATAACCTATAAATTTTGGAGTTAAATTAATATATAATTGATCGAAAATTATTAACATATAAAAGAATTGACTACGTATTTAGTTGGATCGATCAAAAGCATGGTGACTAACTATGTATTGAAAGTTGAAGTCCAACTCTTATGCTGCATTATAGCATTATCTTCTCCAAATCCAAACTCAAAACATAAATTCACTATTTATCTTTGTTATAGAAAATAAATCAATTTATATAAATTAAATAATGGATACCTGAGCTGTCATTTCCACAAAATAGTGTTTGTATTAGACTACAGATCCACCCTTATTTCATCATCCTGATGCCACATTTTTATAGTTTGTTAGTTGTTTGTTGCATTTCATGAGCATTGCCATACATAAGAAATTTGTTTCCGTTCCATCTGACTTTTCCTAACGTACTGTGTTATGTGTAGCTAAAGAAAAAAAGTCCATGCAGGCTGCATTCTATTTTACCATATTCTAGTCGGCAAACTAAATTAGTTGATCAAAATCATCAAATGAAAGCTTCCTCTTTGCAAAAGAAAATATAGCATGATATTTCAAGTTGTGAGGGTCGATTAGTAAAATTGTGCCATAACAATTATGATTAAAATCTCTGTCCCACACACAATAAATAATCACCACCTATAAAGTTAATGTAACATAATAATATTCCAATGATTCGTCGATGTAACCAACAGTTGTATAAAAATAATTCATTATATTGTGACTCAATCCTGTTATGTAGTCTCTTGGCTAACCTATAAGTATTAGCAAAACTAATGTTTCTAGTCAATTTGTCTCACCATCGCATAGAAGCCGTCTAGACATAACACTATAAATATATATAAATCATAAGAGTGTGTCTGTGTGTATTGTAAACGCCAAGTTCAAAAAGATGCTTTACTTCTTTCATTAAATTCGGTCAAGGCAAGTAAATTATACTTACATATTTGCGTACATGCTAATGAAAATACCCTACAAAATTCCTCCCAACTCAAAATTGAATAGCTTATTGATGTCTAAATCTAAGTAAAACAACTTTAGAAATAATTTATATTCCAAAAGGGATGGGTGCATCAATGGCTGTTGTAAAAAGTTAACGAACATTATCAAAATGTGAAGTAAAGCATGCAGAAAGTTAAAGAATCATATTTTTCCTTTCTAAAGCTTAGGGACACCAAACATCTATCTGTCTTCCTAATCAAAACCGTAAATTAAAGAATCTAATTCTGCATTATGTACCATTTGAAGCTCTACCTAGACTTACACATAAAATCAACAAAAATATTTTTATCTTGAAATTGATGGGGAAATGAAAGGGACATATTTGCTAAATTTGTAAATCATAGTCTATTGATTAAATTTCTTTTATTAGTAGTAAAGATTAGTACTGGCTTCTATATGTCGCATGGAAACAGAATATAAGACCGATTGTCGTCAACATATCCGGTAAGCAATTTATCCTAATTCATTCATTGTGTTTCTGCTCCTGGAGGCTCCTTGTAACTATATCTCATAATTACTGAATCATGTACTATCATTATTTAGCATGAAATTCTAAAAGACATAATGGTAGAAATAGTACAGAATTTTGCTTCACAAATCACTGTAATGAAGTTAATAATTGCTTAATGTTCAAAAATTAATAATATGCAGAGTCTAATTAACTACTATTCAAAAATGAATCATGTTAATAATGCACAGTTGGATTCATTACTAATCAAGAATGCAAGATTTATTTTTAAAAAAATTTGCCATCCAAAAACCGATGACGACTATTACCAATTTGACAGTCATGGTGCTACCACACATAGTAATACACAATGGAAGCAAGCTTTCTAGCGAGACAAAATACAAACTCATAAAACAACAATAACAATCTTAAATTTGAAATGTTAGATAAAATTACAAGTACACTAATACCTGAATCAGCGTGAGTTCATTGTTAGTAATACTTTCATTTCTGTCAAGAATAGTATCCTCTGGGAATTTCCTTGCAACTTTTTTGGCTTCACTGCAGCAACAAAGTATTTCCCATTAACAGCAACAAAGAACTATATCAAGTTATTAATGGTAATTTGCAATCCTGAAATCTATTACACCATGCTAAAAAAACCCAATGATTATTTATTTATTTATTTTAATTTACACCATGCTCAACCCTGAAATTTATTTTTGAGAGATAATGTCATTAAAAAATCCTCTGGTGATGTAGAAATATAAATGATTAGTTAGTTTAAAGTTAGCTCCCTTTACATCGATAGATAAACATTTGAAGCTTGAGTGGTAACATTATAATATTTATTTTATGGCTCATTATAGTCGGTATAAATAATACTTTATGTATGGGAATAGCTACACAACGCCAACAATATTTCTAAAATTAAGTCATGCATAACAATCCTGTAAAAAAATCTAAAATAAAGAAAAAACAATGTAACACTGAATTGGTCATTCAGATGTTATATAAATAGTAGTGTAGAGGTAACAACAAAAATTTAATTCGAATTAGTTAGGTCTAACGACGTCCTTGGTAAAAATGCATATAGTTGAACTGTGTTCTACAACAAATATATAGGTACATCCAGTATGTCATACAGATTAAAGTTGATTTACATATTCAATTAGTCAAACAGGGGTAAAAGTATTCTTTAATGATAACCATACAGCTTTTCACATAATTCAAACTGAAATGAGTTATATTGTACAATATAGCATACTTGGATTGGTTTCCAAGGTTCAAATTAGCTATAGTATAATGATGCTGTTAATTAACCAAATGATCGGTGCTCCACTCACCCAAGCCTACAGCTTGATGAAATTCCACTCTTATGTCAAAAAATGAGTTATATTGTACAAATGGTGAAGTTTCTTTGTTCCGAAGAAGTGGATATGAATTTATTGGATCTTTTACATTTTTGTGTTTCTTTTGAGTGTTTTTTGTTCAAAATTGTTTCGTCAAAATTAGCTGCAACTGATCGGAAAAAGCAACAATAAACTAAAATATATTAAAGGTTAGTTTGGTAATTCAACCTACACTAACATGATTCACATAAAAGGTCCATTATTCTTTTAGCCAAAATAATATTTTCCTTCAACAACTCTGTGCAAACGAATAGTTTATAACAGTCTGATTTATTTTATTTTTCTGCTGCACCTAAGAAGAACACTAACTTTGCAACAATTTTAAAATCTGCAAATGAATCTTGCAATCAAATTTTATTAGATTGGTTTTAATACTTGTTTCTCAAAGGTCTGCATAAACGATGCACGATCTTTAGGACATAATTTTTATGGACCAAAATCATATTTCATAGTTAAAAAAAGTTAACACAAAGTAGATAATTTCAAAGCAGGCGTCCATCAATCTATGGGAAATAGTTAACACAAAGTAGATTCAAATTAGCCAAACACATGTGGGAAATAGTTGTAGCAACATAAAAAAAAGTCAGTGAAAGACTTTTCCTATAGGACACAAAATAAACGATAATGGAAATAGTAAGGATAAATATACATACAGTAATGGTTGAGCAGCATGAACTTTTGCTGCAGCCCAGTTATCTCACCTGGAATACCCCTTGTTTTTTATCCAGTAATATTTGGAGAGGATTGTACATTAGATATCTGGTGATCATATTGTACTTCTTAATTGAAGATATCTAGTAATCTTGTATGGAAATGTATAATGCATACTTGCCAAATATGTATGAGTTTTCTTCAAGGAATGCTACTATTAAATCCATATTTTCTCTCAATAAAACAAAATTTTCTAGACTCATATCAGATTGTTATGTATTCCTCTGACTATATACATCCCAATGAAAACAAATGAACAATAAAAATTTTGAAATTTGTTTAGACGGACGAATCTTGTTTGTCCTTGTTAAAATATGAATAACTTTTCTTTCTTTATCGCTCATTAGAATACTTGACCAATAAATCCAAATTCAGTGGAAATACGCAACCATAACTTTCAACTGCAACCCTTAATTACCTTTTTAGTCAAAAAATTACACCCCAGATTTGAATAATCGTAAAATAAAAGACAATAGTTTAGGTAGGGTTAGTATGCTGAGTAGAAATTTTGTTGTCCTACCAAACTGTCTTTTCACATTTTCAATTCTTAAGTAATAATTAATGTTAGGTTTAAAGTATATGAATAGAGATGCTCTGATTATTATTCTAAGAATGCACTCAGTACCATGGTAGTGTAAGAGTTGAGGAAAATGTACAAACAAATGGAGGTACATGCATTCCCAATTAGCTCTAGTATCTAAAAATATTTGATCCGAAAAACTCATGCTTAAAACAAAATTATCAATAATCCAAGAATTCGTAATTGTGCATAACCTGTCATATTTCATAGTGTCAGCTGGATTTAACTTACTTTTGAAATCCATATGCCAAGTGCTTAAATAACATCGTACGAAATTTGCAGCATTGTTATGTGCATGACTGCATTTAACACTACGAAAACAGACATTAACTTATTTTCATAATTTTTCTGGGTAGTTATATCTCAAAAGCTGAGCGATGCAACATCAAAAGAATAGCCAAAAAACAGAAGAATTATCATCCAAAGTAGAAAAGAAGACAGTAAAAAAAGATAGAATCGTTCCTAAAGCAGACGGAGGAGAAGGAGAATCACCTCAAACCAAAACCACGGTACACAATCGTAAATGGATAGACAATAGCATCCCACCAAACATTGTTTCTTACTTTCTTTCCAAACTAAGGTTGAGAAAATATGAGATTAGTATAATTTTTGTTGATTAAGATAAACTGGAAAATTTTATACATTGAAAAAAGCATCGATGGTCATACTGGGGATTCAGTCATACACATAACAATGCTTATAACAATGCACATAACAAAATGCAAAGCAAAAAATCAAGGTGTCAAACATTTAATTGAGGAAAAATGTTCGGCAGTAAGCAACAAAGGGATGTAGGCATCATAAATTCCAACAGCAAGCAACAAAGGCAGTAACGGTCTATTGGGTGATAAATGTAATCGTAGCAGTATCAAAGTGATCCCAACAATTAAAATAATTAGAGTAAAGTGGAATATAAAATCAGGTGTAAAACAGACTTTAGTTAAATTTGCAAAAAACCATACGAACTGAGTTCGAATCGACAATAGAAAATATCAATATAGTAGGAAACAAAAAAATCCAGAGGAGTTCATGAAAACATCGAATGCTTACCTGAAAATCGAAAATCGAAGTTTAATAAACTAACCCTAATCGCAGTGTAACGATTTAGGAATCAAAAATCAGGTGAATCAAAAATCAACGTTGTAGATTCATAATTCAGAGCAGAATAAAAATTAATGTATGTTCACCATTCACATCACAGATCAAGGAAAACCAAAAATAAAGAAATATACCTTCAATTCAAAGAAGACAGTGATAAGATATCTCTGGCGGCCATCAAATCGCTAGACGCGGATGCAATATCTCTGGGGATGTTGGCATCAGTGAGTCGTAAGCGGGAGAAACCGATTTTTGGAGATCGGATGAATTCAAGACCGTAGTTGAATTTGGGAGGAACACAGATTGGTTGAGGGAGAATGGGAGCAGAAGGAACGAAGGAGTTGGGAGGGATGACTGCTTGGGTCCTGACGTAAAAAGGTATAAGGGTATTTTTGTCTTTTCAAAAAGACACGGTTGAAATTAGTTCGCGGAACTTTCATTATTAGTAGTAAAGATATAAACCACATTATTATAATCAATTTTATAAAATCATCTTCTTATATAAAATCATTTCTAAATATTTATCCTAAAATATTCTAGCTTTCCTTTAACAACATCTTTATTAAAATCCAATCTTAATCCAACATAACATTGAATGCCTTATAGGAAAATTGTGAAACTTAATTAACAATATGTTTGTTTCAATGTTCCCTCCAATTACTATCTACCTAACCTATGTTTTAAAAAGGGAAAATTGCAGATAAATTAGCCAAAACTAGTCAATGCCCAAAACTGGACGAGCATGGCTAATCAAACCCTAAATGATAATAATTGAATATTATCATTTCCTTCAAACAAATAAGCGGATCAAACATAACTATATTAAATTTTCTGAAAATCATTCTTTTATATGTAAAACATACTCCTAGGTAAAATTACTTCATTTACCAATTTCAAAACAATACTGCGTTGGTTGACCTTATTTAAGTGTTTAGAGATCCCTATCAATAGCGTTAGCCACTTGTATTGACCAGAATCCATAAACCACTCAACAGATCGATTAACACAATATAAACTTTTATATAGCACTAACAAATACGCGCTCTCATATACACACACACACACACACACATACACTCTTAAACTCATTCTAGGGTGGTTACTAATCATATCTCTAATGAGTTTACCTCACTAAGGCCAAGGTTCTCGCTTAACCTGGCTCTGATACCAACTGTAACAACCTGCCTTTTCGATCCTCCGAAGTCAATACTAATACATCCACAGTATTCGCATGCCGAACATCCAAGTGTCGAAAATACAGATTGTTGGAGCGAAATAAAGAAATAAAGAAAAAACAAAATCTCACAACGTGACGAGTAATATATAAAATATAACATGTCTTTACAAAAAGGAAAGAGCTTTAATATACATAATAACATCAAGCAAAACTGACCTATCATCCGACTAGACAGTTATAATAATTGTTCTTACAAATGCTGATAAATACAACAAGAACAAAACAATGGAAGATAAAATACAGGAATACATCTTGAAGGATCTTGCTTATCTCTGGAAGTTCCAAAGCGTCCAGCTAAATCTGGAAAACATGCTCATGCTGACCCGAGCATTATAAGAAAATAACGCTCGTATAAGTCTGGTAAAACCAGCATGAGAAACACAATCAAATGTATTACTTAATGTTATGAGAACATTTCAAAATAAAGGTCTCTCATAAGACCACGTCGCATATAAACACAGACAGATTTTTGCCTTATGATAACCAAAACATTTTTATTTGAAAAATACAGGGATATTATTATAATGTCTAGCGTTTAAAATAAATATTAATCATAGCTGAAATGGTTAAATTAATTACATTCCAGCATAATAGGTATATAACTAAATTCATAAGAGCACGTATTGGAGATTAGATTACCATCAATGAGAAGACTATTGAGGTACCGACTGCTATAGTATACCTCTAGAAAATTGTATCGAGGGCCTCACAAGGACCCCCACCAACACAAAGTCGGTTGCCCCATTAACATGGCATACCGGATTACATCATTCCCTGGGTACCAGGGCTTCAAAATAATGTGCACCAGCCCTGGCCCCACTTTTCCTATGCGCATGCATACCAAATTCATAAATACCGATTCTAGATCGGGGAATGACTGCTTCTAATGGTAGCGAACCACATAGCTTTGCTGCATATCCCCTATTTTAGTCATTACCGGGTTGTGAGTCTTGTGAGTCACGATTACATTTTTCTTCTCTTAGCAAATCCCACTTAAAATGCTAACATTGCCTTCAGGCGCAATGCAATGCTGCATTTATCCATACAAGTTGTTCAGGATAAAAACAAATCGAAGGCACTAGTTCTACTACATTCATTTTGGAATTGCCCTTAGGATTAGTAGCATGTAGCCCTTGCACTTCAAAAAACTCCATCTTCGATCCCACTATCTTCGAGACGTCTTCCAAAGCATCGAATACGTATATGGTTTTGGAGTGGTTACGGTTTCGAGTCATCCCATATAAGTACACTCCTCCGCTTACCAATCGCTCCAAAACCAATTGATATTTTTAGTAAACTCAACTCTGGTTTTTTTGAAATAATCAAACAACACATAAGAGCGAAGATCACCTCCTATCTATTCAAGCGGACGGATTTCCTTATCGTTTGTCCTAAGAGAATAAGATGAGATTTATATGCACAGTATAGCATCATCGGAGATAACCGTGCCATATAACTTCCGTGTTTACCTTAGGTATTTCTAGAGTTATATTTTGGCCAAGATTTTGATAGTCGGTTATTTAACAATCAAATAAACAATCTTTCAATTTAGAGATTTAATTCCATATGGGATCCACTAAGCCCCTATAAATTAATCTTCCATTAATTAAATCCCTTTCAATTATTTGATTCAAAATATCTTCACAAAAGATATATACACACAAACCTCTTATATTCCTTCAATACTTAGAAAAACATTCATATACTTATCTCACCGATATAAATATATCAACAAAACATTATTCTTTTAATACTTTGAAACAATATCCATATATATATATATATCTCAATGGTATAAGTATATTAACAAAACTTAAGGAAGATTCCCTCTTCCCAAATTCATATTTAAGTGGGCGAAAAATGAATATCATTTAAAACATTTCTTACTATAAATCAAACCACCTACCCTTCGATGATAAGTATAGAAAGAATATTTCCATACCAACACTGTTAAGAAGGATTAATCATCAAAATCAAATATCATTCCTTTTATAAAATTATCTTTTTATAAGCCTATTTCATATCACAAGTCCTTTTAAAAATCTAAAACTTTATTTATAAAACTTCTTGTATAAATCTCTAAAATGATTTATAAACTCCTAATAAAACTCCTTTACCAAATATCATTTATAATCTTCTTTACAAAATATCATTTTTAAAACCCCTTTACAACATATCATTTGTAAATCTCCTTAAATAAATCCTTTTTATTAAGTACAATCCTTTTTATTAAACAATTTATCATTTATAAATGTCTTTATTCAATTAATTAATTACTTTTAAACGTCAAAAATAAATAACTAACTAACTTAAAAACATCATTAGTAAAATAAATAATTAGCTTTAAACACATCATTAATAAAATAATTAATTAACTTTAAACAAATCTAAACCAATAACAACTTAGAACAACATTAACAATATAATTAAATAACATAAAATATCATAAATAATATAGTTAAATAACTTTGAAAATCTTTAATAAAACAATTAACTACTTACTTTAAAACATCATTTATAACCACTTAACCTCAAAATTTATAAAATTGAAGTTACACTACGTCATAAATGGCCTTCTGCAACACAAAAAAAATGTTGGCTCAGGACCGAAAAATGTTGCCATAGGTCTATGGCAACACTTTTAGGGTGATGCAATTTTTGCCGTTGCCTTAGACCTCAAAGGCAACATTTTGACTATCTAAGGCAACATAAGTAATATTGTTGCAATAGAACCCTATTTGGGTCTATGGCAACACCCATAGGTATCTGTAGCAACATTCCAAAAATGTTGCTATAGGGTATTAAATTTCTGAAGTTGTGGGGCCCGCATATTGTGGGGCCCACAATGTGGGTCCCACGACCCAACTGGGTCCATCCCTATGGCAACACCTTGAATGACTATTGCAACATTATTTTAAGCAACATTTATAACCCAGTGGCAACACTATTATGAAGCTACTGCAACACTATTCAAAAGCCTACTACAACACTATTCTGAAGCTACTGCAACACTATACTGAAGCTACTGCAACACTATACTGAAGAGATACTAAGAGCTCATAGAACAGTACAATATCACATAGAACACTTGCATAATACACAGTACAATATCACATAAAACACTTGCATAATACACAGCATAATACACAGTACAGATAACAATTCATACAGCAGTACACATCACAATTCATGTCAGTTACCCCAAAATACTACAAAGCTACCCCAAAATACTACAAAGCTACCCCAAAATATCCAGTACACATAACAATTCATAAATGAGACTTAAGAGCTGGTGCCTCCAGTCAGATTATCAGTCTCACTGGACATGATTGCGGAAGTTAGATCCTCTACATTGATGTTCATCTCTGGGTTGGCATCACCTAATTTCTTAAGCACCCTAGCCAAATTCTCTTGTACCTTCTGATTTACCTTGGATTCTAGTTGTGCTTCAATTTCTTCGACAAGCCTTTGCCTTAAGTCATGTACGTAAGCATTTGTTAGAGCCTCGGTTGATTGTTTTGCACACTTTGCACGCCTCCCTATAAGCAAAGGACGACCCTGTGATTTTCAATTCGAAATTACTGTTTCGACAGTATTTCCTCCTTCTCCACCGGCCATTGCCTTTTGAACTAAGTCCTACAAAATAAAACCACATCAAAATTACCCTACAGTAAATGCAGAGAATGCAGCAAATGCTTATATATGGATTGTGTACAGCAAATGCAGAGAAAGCCACATTTTGGAAAACAATTTGTTTATGTGCATGTAATTAGAAAACAATTTGTAACATATATACTAGTAAAAACTGGAAAACAATTCCGTCGACAGCCAGCTATGGCTTCGTCATCTGGATTCTGAGGCTTCAAACGACCATTCATTTTATTTATGCACATATGTGTATTACTATAGACATATATTTTTATATAAACCAAGTTAGTAATCCCTTTAACCAAATTCATTTCTTCGTTTCCAGTTTTTGTGTCATTTCTAGCCAAACGCAAAAGCAAGTCCTCTTCATTCGACTAGAAAAGGGAAAAAATGGCTGAGGGTTCAAAATTCTTAATCTCACAATATACTCAATTACAATTTCCAAAGCAAACATCTATGCCATTAGTACGTTTGCGAAACTCTGGTTCAACAAGTGTTTCAAGGACAGTTTCAAGGACATGAGCATACATGCACATGAGCAAGACATAAACAATGTGCAGCATGTGCAAAACAGAACAAAATTATTACAAAATAGAATTATTACTTACAAGTTTGTACTTCATTACTTGAGGATTAGACACGTACTCACGCCCATCTGTTCTCTTACGACTTTTAAGAAAAAGTGCTGCATCGGATGGTGTCTCCTGATACAAGTTCAATAGATAGTTTAGCATACACTCTCTTCAGTCAAAAATGTAAAGTATCACATACCATCTTATGACGAAGCTGGGCGAACGACTTTGGACCAGCGGTGTGTGTGTCTTGATACGACTTACGACTATCAGAATTTTTCAGTGCTTTTTGCTAAAAAATACACAAAAAACAAAGTACTCGTTTATCTCACAAAAAAAAGTACTCGTTTATCTTGCGAAATAAATAATATGTACGTATACCTGAATCTCATCATCTGCCCAATACCTCAAGAGCACTTTAAAATCCTCCACTGGGATGTTGTCCGGCTTGTTTTCTAGCCTCTCCTCATCAGTCTTATAAGCTTTATAATGAGCAGTTTTTATGCGACTCTTGTACCCCCTCCAACAGTCACGAATAGACTTCAACACCCAGTTTTCACATTCATCCGGAATAATATACCGTTGCTTAAATATAAATCAAATATAAAAAAGAATAAATAAATCAAAATTCAGCTACATTATAGTTAATAGATCAATATTACTTATTAAAGTAAAATTCAGCAACATTATAGTTAATAATAGATTACCTTAACATAATCCCATAGAGATTTCTTCAACTTTTCAGGAACATCCGACCAAGATTTATACGTAAGTGGCACAGACCTTTTCAATGTTCCTAAAAAGTTGCTCAGTTCAGATATTACTTTGTCATCATCTGAAATAGGTTGGAACCACTGGTTCATCATAATTACAACTCTTTTGTCATTCGCCCTTGTATGAACATTAAACATCTTTGTGTGACCTCTGAGTCTTTTAGGAACTTTACCTTTAATTAAAATGAAAAGTCCCGTCAAATAATAACATAAATCATAATGTAAATTCGGTACTTAAATATTAATCCTACTGTGATATTAAATATTATTATCACATCAATTCAGTACCTGCTTCAACTTCTTCATTTTCAATGTCTGGCAAGACATTCTCCGCAACATACTTATTTGCCATACCACTTGCACTAGCTTTTGCAGCATTTTTCTTTTGTCGTTCCCGCAGAGCCAAATAATCAGCCATTGTTCCTTTTCCTTCAGCATCCTTCTCAGTTGAACTTACTACCAGGCTTGGGCTTGGGCTTGTGCTTCTCAACTTTTCCTTTTCCTTTGCGATACCACTAGCTGAACGAGTTTGTGGTCCACTAACAGGCTTGGGCTTCTCAACTTTTTTAGTTCTCTAAATTGTATATATAAGTAGGAAATAAGATTGGATTTTATAGTTATTATCTTCATAAGCAGAAAAAATAAGATATGTAGCTATCACACACCTTTCTTGGACTTTGTAAAGTATCATTTTCACTATGCTCCTCATGGTCCGGATTATATTCCTGATCACTATCCACATCCTCTTGCATTTTTGCTTTTCCTTTAACTTTTTTTTGGTTTACATTTCTCAGTTCAGCTGAAATTGCAGGCACACCTAGAGAAGCAAGAACTTCGTTGTTCCTCATCACATTAACAGCTCTATGTACTTCAGAATCTTTTAGGTTCACCATCAACTTAGCAGCTCTCTGTACTTCATAATCTTGTAGAGATAGTGGAGGTGTAGAATACTCATTTGGAGGTGGTGGAGGTGGTAGATGAACATCCTGCAAGTATATAATAAACAGGAACATCATAGTAAGTATGCTGCAAGAGTGGTACAAAATATTCAAATTACAATAAGATCATCATAATAAGAATTCTTCAAACCTGCATGCCATTTTCATTCATATCTTCTTCTTCCGATGTTGGTAAACGTGATTCCAACTTCCTCTTAACACTTGATGAGTTCAGATTCACTGTTGAATCGCTGATTTTTGGTTTTTTTTTCTGTGTCATCTTCTGAGGATTTACCTGATCAGCTAACTTTAGATTCTCGGTTGCATTGCTGGGTTCTGGATTATTCAGCCGTGCCGACTTCCGAGGACTTTTCACCTCAGCTAACTTTAGATTCACGGTTGCATCGTTGGGTTCTGGATTAATCAGCCGTGTCGACTGCCGAGGACTGTTCACCTCACCTAACTTTAGATTCACAGTTGCATTGCTATTCAGCCGTGCTGACTTCCGAGGACTATTGACTTCAGCTAACTTCTTGTTTTTTTGGTTCTGTTTTAGTTGATGAGCCATCACGTACTGTCGTTTCACTGGTTTTGTAGCTGCAACAATACAATGATATTATAATCATAATCTTTAAATGTTATAATCAAAATATCACAATAAATTTTTTTTTTGCTATATCAAAATATCACAATCTGTAAATGATATTAACTATCCATTTATATATACCTGTAACCAGATTCTGCCTTGGCCGCATGATTACATGCGGCTGCATTTGCTTCAATGGCTCAATTGCAGTATCGACAACGTTGTCGATATAAAAATCCAAGTTGCCACCAGTGTTAACTCCTTTGACTAATTCGGAGAGGTCCGCATCATTCGTCACTAACTTCCACCCACCCTTCTCACCATTTCTCATATAAATTCCTCCTATTTCGGTGTATTGAAGTTCATCCTTCACAAACTCCATGAGCACTATGTACGAGAAGTAGTCAGGATCAACCCTCTTTACCACAGTATCGGTTCCACCAACATATTGTGCCTTCTGAAATGCACCCTTGTGATGAAATGTGAGCTGCATGAGTTCCCCCATCCTATACAAAATGGATACAGAATGGTGAGTTTACATTGGAAGCAAGATATGAAATAATAAAATGGGTAGGTATATTAAGTACATATGTGTATGCAGGTATATAAAGCACTAGAAACAACAAGGGAACACATAAAATCAGAATAACTTACAAGCAGTCAAGTAATTAAAAAGTAGTAAATTAATTATGAAAATCAATAGATACAGAAGTCGTCCCTTAATTAAGAACTAATACATAAATAGAAGTCACTTGATATTGCTACATAGAAATCAAGAGGAAGTTTCCTCTATGCTAGGCGGAATGAGGATTTGTGTTGCCGGGACGTCATCTCTATACCACCTAACATCACTAACTTGATTTCCTATTCCATTACCACATTGAATATCATGTAAAACTGGATCATCTTCATTTCCATTTTCATTTTCGACATCACACCAGTCCCTCGGCAATTTCTTGACAACGTTATAAAGTGCCGTATCAGTTGGATCTTGTATATAAAATACTTGTTGTACTTGTGAAGCCATAACATACGGATCAGATTTCTGGCACAATCTATTAAAATTAACTCGAGTCATCCCATACAAATCTTTCTCTTCTTGGTACCAGCAACACTTAAATAAAACCACTGAAATTTCTCCCCAATAATCAATTTCTAGTATTTCTTCAATTGCTCCGTAGTAACTAACATTACCAACCAATGGATTTTGATCTTTTGAACTTGCAAAGCTAGTGGTCAAGGCAGTCAAGAATACACCACTATTCTGTGTTTTACACTTAGCATCTCTATATTTTGTATGGAATCTGTATCCATTAATAACATATCCACTAAATTTCCTAGCTGTCCGATTAGGGCCCATTGCAAGCACTTCTAGCTCTTTCGAAATGTCCTCTTTCTTCCCAACCTCATCCTTCAGCCATTTCCAGAATTCTTCAGTATGTGCTCTCTCTCTTTTATATCTTCTCGATATTGCATGACCATCAATTAAAGCTCGATGTTCCCTATAATAATTATGATGGTATTAATATCAATAAAGAAATATTCTAATTCTTTAGTACTTGCTAGAATAAATTAGAACATAAAAACTTACTCTTTTAAATTATCTATTTCCTCGTTACCACAATTGAATAGAATGTACCGATGACATGCCATCCACTCAGATTCTTTTAGATGAATAGCTTTTCCGTCTTTATTTCCTCTTGTACCAATAGCATATTCCATATTTTGTGGACAACTTTCAAATTTAGGTACTGCATCACCACCGCTTAAGAATCTTGAGCAGAATGTCAAGCATTCTTCTGCCAAGTAACCTTCGGCGATGGAACCCTCCGGTTTAGATCTGTTGCGCACATAAGATTTGAGTTTAGCTAGATAACGCTCAATCGGAAACATACATCGAACGTGCACAGGTCCACCGTATTCAACTTCCTTGCACAAGTGAACCGTCAAGTGAACCATTATGTCAAAGAAAGCCGGTGGAAATATCATTTCAAATTGGCAAAGAATTTCGACAATTTCTTGTTGTTGCCTCTTCACATCTTCCAAATCAATTACTTTGCTCCAAAGACCTCTTAAGAATGCACCAAATCTTATCAGAGGCAATGCAACCTCAGGCTTCAGTGTTTTTTTCACAGCAAATTGCAACAAGTAGTGAAGTAGAAAATGAGCATCATGCGTCTTGTACCCTGAGATTTTCCTTTCCTTCGTGTGAACATACCGACTGATATTGGCTGCACAACCGTATGGCAATTTAACATTCTCCAGTACTGAGCAAAATATTTCTTTTTCTTTATTCGTCATGTCAAATATGGAAGCCCTAATTTCAAAGTGTTTGCCGTCATTTGATAAAACGGGATGCAGGACCTTCCTGATGCCCATTTCCTGTAAATCAAAACGAGCATTCAAATGGTCTTTTGACTTGCCACTAATATTTAGCAAAGTACCGAGTATGTTGTCGCATATGTTTTTCTCTATATGCATAACATCAAGGTTATGTCGCAATAAATTGTGGCTCCAATACGGTAAATTGAAAAATATTGACTTCTTTTTGAAAGGGGAATCCTTTTTCTTCCCAAAATTATTTTCAAAGTCACGCAACAGTTCTTCAATGTCTGTTCCTGATAAATTTCCCGGAATTTGTCCTATTTCAACTTCACCATTGAACCTCCTCTTATCAAACCTCCACTTGTGTTTCGGATCCAGAAATTTTCTATGATTCATGTAGCACATTTTTTTACTATGTTTCAAGTACATTGAAGAAGTCTCATAATGGCATACAGGACAACCCAATTTACCCTTTGTGCTCCAACCGGATAACATTGCATACCCCGGAAAATCGCTAATGGTCCACAACACACTTGCACGTAACATGAATTTTTGATCAGTAAAAGCATCATAAGTTTCTATGCCTAGATCCCATATTTCTTTCAACTCTTCAATTAGAGGCTGCATATATACATCAATTTTATTCTTTGGAGACTCTGGACCGGAGATGAGTGTTGAAAGAATTAGATTTTCGGGCTTCATGCACAACCAAGGTGGAAGGTTGTAGTTAACTAATACAATTGGCCATGTACTGTAAGTTGTACTCATTGTACGAAAAGGATTGAATCCATCAGAGGCTACACCCAATCTAATATTTCTATTTTCTGATGAAAAATCAGGATACATAGCATCCATCGCCTTCCAAGTCTCGCTATCAGCTGGATGTCTAAGTTTTCCGTCTTTTTTTTGGCCCACAGAATGCCATCTCATAAGTTGTGAATACTCCTTGCATATAAACAGCCTTTGCAGCCTTGGTTTTAGCGGAAAGTAATGCATCACTTTTGCCGGGACTTTGTGAATCAACTTCTCTGGATCATTGTCACGGGTGCCTTTCTTTTCCTCTTCCCACCTCGAAATACCACAAGAGTTACAGACATCTTTATCTTCATTTTCTGCCCAATAGAGCATGCAATCGTTTGGACATGCGTGTATTTTTTTGTAATCAAGACCTAAATCTTTAATGATTTTCTTCGCGGCTCTAAAAGATAAAGGTATGTGGGCCTGTGGAAAAGCCTCTCTCATCAACTCTAGTATATCCCCAACTGCAGACTCTGTAATTCCATGTACACATTTTAAAGAATAAAGCCTGATGATAAAACTTAATCTCGAAAATTTTGAACAGCCAGGATATAATGGCTGCTTTCCATCTTCGACAAGGCGATAAAATCTTTTAGCATCGGCATTTGGTGCATCAGAATTCTCATCTTCACAGTTCTGCATATTTCCACGAGTACGGTGCAACATTTCATTTAGATTATCTCCAAAATCACCAGCATCACAGTCTATATCTTTATCACTGCTTCCAAAATTTGGGTGAGAAACCTCACAAATCCATTTCACATACAATGGAGATGGACCATTGCAGATGAGATGATCATAAATTATATCTGGATGACGCCACTTACTATTTTTACAATTCTTGCATGGGCACGTCATTTCATCGCCTACGGCGAATTTAGAAAACCCGTTTTGTATAAAGGCTCTTATCCCGCTAATATATCCTTCACTAAACTTCGGAAGTTCTATCCAAATGTTTTCGCTGTCCATCACTACAATTATGAATATGAGTATTTTAACATAAAAAGATAAAATTTGTGTGTGTGTCCAACAAGAGGAAACCTAGACAAGTCGAATTGTTAATTCCGGCCGAATTAAGAATTTATAAGTAGTTTAAATCGAAACCCTAAAGTGATGGGAGAGAGTGTTATACCTCAAAATCAAAATTGAAGCCCTAAAGTGATGTGAACAATGCTTGAACCCCCAAATCGAAGCGAAATCACTGAACAAAGCTTGAACCCCCAAATCGAAGCCCTAATCGAACCGAAATCGCTTGAAACTTTGTAAGAAGACAGAGAAGAATGAAAATAAAAAGTTATTTGCAGGGACTTTTTTTCTTCGCGGCTCTAAAAGATCAAGGAGTGGTGTTCGGATTGCTGAGGTGTCACGTTCTCCAACGTAGGATTTGCCTTGGTAGATTGGCGCGGATCGGTGCGAAAGATATGCAAAGGTCTGCTATAGCAACACTATAAAAAAATGTTGCATCAATTACACTTGTTTAGCTAGAGCAACACATTTTTATGGCTAAGGCAACATCAAAAATTCAACGTTGCAGTAGGACCAAAATTGTATAGCTATCGCAACATTTTACCTGGCAACACCTTGCAAAAATGTTGCAGAAGGCCATTTATGGCGTAGTGTTATTTTAATTCCATAACATTCAACATTGCAAAGAGGCTTAGCGACCACAATGGTACTAAATCAAGTTACCATTTAGTTCAATTTGACTTTTCAAGTCACATAACTGGTATTTACATAAGCAACATGTATGTAAATAAAAGACATAATTAACCATCAATAGTTCACACATCACTTTCCCCAATATTAATTAATCTGTATATTAATTAACTGGCATATGAATAAATGTCTAAATTAATATAATAGCAGAAACGAGAATTTATTCCGCTAAACAGATATCATCAATAATCAACATAATTTGTTTTATACCTGAACGGTCTTTTATTCTGCTCAATAGATGTCCAAAATAGTATATTCAATTTAATTTAACAAATCGCTGTTTTATTTGGTCAAATGGATACCACCAATGAAGTATAACTAAATTAACCATGCTATTATTTAAAATAATGTAATTAACTTCAATCCTTCTTATTAAATCATAAAACTATACTTTATTTAAACTACCAACTATTTATACTACAGTGTTGTACTAGATCATATGAATCTAGTGGAAAACCCACGGGTCAAATAGATTTCATATTAATGAATTACTTATTTTCAAAGATAGGGTTATAATTAACTAATTAAACAAATTTTATAAACCAAGATTCCTCACCAAAACTCAAACGCGCCAAGCCCATCTAGCAAATACCAAACCACCCTGCTTAACTCCTTCCCTTCCAAACAATTTGAAATCCCCAAATGACATTCCAGTGCATGCGTGCATGCGACACGGTCACCGCCACCACTTATCAACGATCCAACCTCAACCATAAGCTCCACTAACCTTGCTCGTCATGTTGCTACCATCGCCTCCATGTCTAGAACCTCCGATCAAAATTCGACGAATAGAACCCAAACAAAAACTGCCTACAACATGAAACGAGCATGATCAAACCACCTTGTCGACACCTCGCTCAACAATAGCCTCTGGCACCTCCACTAGAAGCTTCGCCATCCTTAGACGCAACTTCGGTCACCTCTGAGTCAAACTCGACCTTCCCATTTGCTGCCACCATCCAAAGGTTCGCACGTATGAAAAACAGCCACCGAAACCCTAATTGATCTATTCCTACCTCCTCCGATCACCAGACCACCTACTATCACCTCCCATGCTTCGGCCTTGATCCCACGCTGCCTCCAACATCACTGCTCCTCTCCAAGACAACCGCAATGCCATAATTTCAAAAATAAACCGAAATAGTTCATCTAATCACCACATCACATCCCGCCCATCTAAAATACCGTAACAAGGCTTACAAATCATGATTCTTAGAGATGAATGTGACCATACTCCCCTTCATTGATTTGTGCTCGTCAAAAATTGTCATTGTTTCGACCATCACTGTAATTTATAGATATCTAATACCATACTCGACGAAATTGACTAGAACTATTTTTAAAAATAACTAGACATTAAGATGAACAACTTTTTAGCTGATCGCATTTGCTAATTCTTAAGGTTTGAGAGATAATGATTTTTGAACAAGGAATGGGTGTGATTATTTCTTTTAACAGAGAATAGGAGGACATGATTTTTATAGTGAGCAGTGTATGTTTTCTTTAAACAGAGAACAGAGAATAGTGTATGTTTTCTTTTACACTGAGCATATCCATCATTTTTCAAAGGAAATTATCAACAAAACATGGTTTTTAACCAATTACATAAGCATGAGTATCATTTTTAAATCTAGCTACTAATATAATATACATTTCACAAAATATTTGACCAAGATAAAAGTTGTAGTATTCTCGGCTTCCTAATTTGTTGAAACCGAAACCCAAGCTTTATGTTTTTCTCTTTGAATGAAGTAAAAATGGTTTAAGCTAAAAATGTGACTTCTACAAAAACAAAAAGGTTAAGAGTATGAGGGTGGAAAAGATAAAGTTAAGAAGGTAAAAGTGAAAATGAAAATGAAAGATAGAATGAAAAATGGGGTAAATGTTTATTTTTACAAACTAAAAAACTAATGACCATAATTCCCTTACTTCCAATTTTCAACTTTGCCATCATACCAAAGCCACCAAGGTGTCAAGCACATAAAAAAGGTTGGATATTTGAAGGGTTCATGTGCCTTTGTTAATTTAAATACTTAAGGAATCTTTGAATTTCACATCCATCTTTTCATTTTAAATTTATGTATAATTTATAATTATTATCTTTATTATTATTATTTTATTTAGTCTTACTTTTCAAAATAAAAATGGTTTATTTAAACAATAAATGTTGTTTTAATGTATAAGCAAGGGTAACCAACTTTCTATAACTTGTCGTTCGATAAAAAACTGAAAATCCGAAAAACGGGTTTTGGTTACATTTCCCCTTTTCATTGAACTGCTTATTTTTATAAACAAAATTCAAAATAAATTTTCCATGATTAGTTATGAATTAAAAGAAGGTTTATTTAATTTTTAAAACCATTAATTGAATGTTTAAAATAAATTAAATATCCATAAATTAAAATGATAAAATTCCGGATCATTACAATGAAGAACTTTCTGTCTTACAAAGGGCATTACTTGGGATTTGGTTCCTCTACTTATTGTAAGAGCATTGTTGGTTGTCGTTAGGTGTATAAAATAAAAACCAAATCTAATGGATTAATTGAAAGATATAAAGCTAAATTGGTTGCAAAAGGTTACTCTCAATAGTATGGCATGGATTATGAAGAGACATTTGATCTGGTTGCAAAGATGACTACCATTTGTACTCACATTACTGTAGCTTCCGTTCGAAAATGGTCCATTTCACAACTTGATGTTAAAATGCATCCTTGAATGGCAATCTTCAAGAAGAAGTTTATATGGAACCTCATCCAGGTGTTCCACATGAATCTGGATATGTTTTCCAGCTTAAAAAAGCATTGTATGACTTAAACAAGCACCTTGTGCTTGGTTTGAGAAAATTTCTATTGTGATTAAATCTCTTGATTTCGTCTCTAGTTTTTATGATAATTCCTTTTTTGTTAAAAACAATAATGAAAGACACATCATACCGTCATTATATGTTGATGATATAATTATCATAAGAGATGATATGCATGGCATTCCTTCCTTAAAAAAGAAGTTAGCTAAAAAAGTTGAAATGTAAGATTTGGGTTCTCTAAAATATTTCTTAGGAATTGTGATAGCATATTCACCAAAAGGTTATGTTCTTTCTCAGTCAAAATATGTAACTGACGTTCTTGATAAAGCTAAATTTACTGGTAATAAGATCGATTATACACCTATTAAAGTTAATGAAAAATACTCTTTTTCGGATGGTATACAGCTGCCAGATCCTACTTTATACCATACCATTGTTGGAAGCTTGGTTTATCTTACCATCACTCGTTCAGATATATCATACTCTTTTCAAGTTGTTAGTCAATTTGTAGCTTCCCCTGCTACATTTCAGTGGGCACCTGTCCTTCCTATTTTATGGTATCTTCGACATATCCATAACTTTCTATTTTCATCCACCTCATCCTTGGAATTGCATGCCTACTCTGATACTGATTACGGTAGTGATTCTTCAGATCATAGGTCGATTATTGGCTTTTGTATCTTTCTTGGTGATTCTCTTATATCTTGGGAGAGTACGAAGCAATATGTTTCTCATTCTTCAACTGAAGCAGAATATCATGTTATGACACATACTACCAAAGAGATTGTTTGATTGCATAAGTTACTTGTAGATATGAGGGTGCCTCTTTCTAAACCTACTTCTATGTATTATGATAATAAGAGTGCTGTTCAGATTTCTTGGAACTTGGTTTTTCATGAGCGGACAAAACATATTAAGATTGATTGTCACGTCTCACGTCATCATCTTGAGAATGTCGTTATTACTTTGTCTTTCGTTTCCTCTTCCATGTAGATTGCAGACATCTTTACCAAGTCACATTCAATTTTGCATTTTCGATTTTTATTTAGCAAACTCTCAATGCTTATGGCCGCCCCATCGTGAGTTTGGGGGGGGATGTTAAGAGATATGTATTATTTGTTAAGAAATAAACCAAGGATATTTCAATATCTAGGCTTTCACTTAGTACGATAGTTTTCAAATTTTACTATTACTTAGGCTCTAAGTAATAAGGCTATAAATAGTTCATTATGAATTGTATAACATCATCAAGTGATAATAAAGCATTCCTCTATTCAATAAATCGGTTCTTATCTTCAACAATATCTTCAATTGACCTTTTCGAAAAAAAAACCCAATCATTCTAGACTTTCAAACATATAGAAATTTCACAAAATCCATAACGATTTCTTGCAAACTAAATTCATGAATCATTCACTAAACTAGTGCTTACTTTAAAGTAGATTTTTAGAGGAACTAAAAGAACCGAGAACATTAATCATAAACAACCGGTAGTATTTTCTATTATTAACTAGAAATTAGGAGCACAATTTTATCTGAAAACCTGATAGTGTTTAAGCAACTGAGGTCGTTTCTTCTTATATGTAGGAGTAAGCAATTCACATGCCATGTCAAATGGCATCAGATCAAGATGAAAGGCCTTTATGAACTCAAAACATTTCAGTTAAACAAAGTAAACATATAAACAATAATTTCAAAACTCTTAGACTTCATAGCAAGCGAAAGCATTGTCTACAAAGACATGCCTTTTTCCCTTTCTAATTTTCTCTATATCTCCAAGAATATTTTCTTTTGCCTTTTGATTTTTGCATAACGACTCAAAATCTCCACTTTTACCATTCTCTACAGCCCACTGATCAACTGTTTCTTGATTTGGGTTAATAACAACAATAAGAAAAAATGATTTAGATTGTGACCATTTCAGACTGGAAATAGGGCTGTCTACCGTATATTTGGATTGTGACTATCACATGCTAGAATTTCGATCTAGTTCCTCGTCGTGCTTTTCTACCGTGGAACGATGCTGAAGAACCTTTAAATTGAGGAAGATAGAAATGACACAAATTGGGTTGAAGAGAATTCCTTTTAAGATTTTTCTACAATTGAGGGGTGAAGGATAATAAAATGATTTAAGCGTTACGTGAGAATTTTGAGTGGCCTAAATTTTTTTATTTGAAATTTCATGAAACCATTGGCCGAGTCACTCACCAGCTTTTATTTATTTGTTTTTGCTGTTTTAAATGACTAGTAGTATCATTTAGCATTGAAACGCTACCAATTAATGCAACTAACAACAACTTTGCTTACAGTGCATCTTCAAGTTGTAGTAGCAAATTTATTCCATGTGCTTTCAATGCAAGTGACATAGATAATTTAATTAAATCCATTATGTAAGAAACCCAAAATTTAGACACAAGTTTGCAATAAAATTAAGTACTTTCAATAACTTTGGATAAACTAGCACCTCAAAATGCAAAAGCTTTGAAATATGAAGTTTGAAAAAAAATTCATACAGAGGTATTATTAGAAGGTGGTATTAAGGAAATTTATATATTAAGTTAAGTTTGGTAAGTATTGAAATACTTGCAATCCAATTATGACTATTGGTATGGTATTTGATCCTCGATATTGGATGACTTATATTGAATTTTTCTTTGATTTGATTTATAGTGAAGACTAGCAATTTCATGTTAGGAAAATATATGATTCTTTAAAAAATCATCTTTCGTTATACAAAAAATCACTTCCTCTACAAAAGTCTCTACCACCACTTCTTGTAATATCTTGGATTCTTTTAATAGTTGTAACATCCTGTATCTGTAGGCCAAAAGTTAAGCGCTACAGATGATGCAGTCATATATAGTATTAACTTCTAGCGACAAAATACAACAATGCTAATGGTATTCATAATATCAGAAGCACTTGAATATGAACAAAATCACAGATTTTCAAAAATAACATTTTACTTATTACATTTCAAACAAATTCATTTTCAAATTACATAATCCCATGTCTGTTTCCAAGGTAAAGGTCAATTATAATCATTACAAAACTACGCCAAGAGCAACATATGACGATACTCCCTTGGTTGATCAAAGAAATATAGTCATATATGACTTAATATACACAAAGGAAAAATAAATAGAATAATCTATATTCCAATTAGCTATCCGTCAACCACCTGCTCGTCTTCGAAAGATTTATTCGCCAAAATTTCGAAAACCTAAAAACCTTATCCCTTAGTCTACTCAAATCAATTTTGAGCACCTCAGAGTTTAAGGGGAACAAAAACTTCGAATTAGACATAAAGCATGGTGTGAATAATTCTATTACATCTCAGTTTACTGATATTAAATGAGACCATGCCGCTTAGCAGAACGGGTTTCCCCTCACTAATTCCTTTTCAAAACGTATATATTTTACAAATCCTTTCCTGCAACCAAGCTGGTTAATCAAAATGATTATAACAAAATAGCAATATCCTTTATGCTAATAAATGGACAATCTGTCTATAAAACAAGTAATATGTGAACTATTTGTCCACAATAAAACAGCAAGGTCTGTTATGCTACAATGGACTATCTGTTCATATAACTAGGCTAATTGCCCACAAACTGGACCAACTGTCTGAAATCTAGGCTGATTACTTGCAAACTGGTCTAACTGTCTGAATCAAAATGGACTAACCATCTGAATCATTTTCTTAGGGTTAACCACCCTTTAAATTTTCCTTGAAAAAATTTTCAAAATGATTTTGCCCTTCAAATCATATATATACAAGGAAAATATATCTTTAGCTTTACTCTAAGCCATTTTGCCATGTTATATATACTTTACTCAAAATAATGTTGATAAATTTTAATAAGGATTGGCTACCTTTCCAAAACAAGTTAAAACTCATTTTAGCTTGAAAATACTTGGGCTATACTGCCTATTCAATACATTCGAAACCTTTGTTTAAAACCTTTAAACAACCCTTTTTAAACCCTTGAAGGTAACCCCTTCGAAACCATTGAAAGTGACCCTTTAGAAACCATTAAAAGCCTTTCCTTTGGAAGCATCAAAACAATAGACATCTCTCTTTAAAACCTTTAAATATTGCCTTTCGAAAACGTAGGAAAAACCATTCCTTTCATCTCTTTCGAAACCTTGGGGAACCACCCCTTTCAAAACCATTCATTACAACCTTTCAAAACAGTCAAAACTCAATCCTTTCGAAAGCACTTTGGGTTCAACTTAAAACATGTGGAAACCTTTCGAAACCATTCAAAATTTCATTCCTTCGAAATCATTGAAAATTTTCTTGGTGGAAACCATTTGGACTCTGCCTTCAAGTATAGCAAAAGGATTAGAGACCCATTAAAGTCGAAAGCATCTATTGCGAAACCATTTAAAACTATCTCTTTCGAAACCATTTGGGTTTTACTTCAAACATAGAAAAAGGGTCCTAAAAACATATAAGTCGAAAGCATCTGCTTCGAAACCATTTCCTAAGTAAAGAAGTGATGGTGTCGAAACCATCTCTTCGAAAGCATTGGAGAAGTGGTCATATTTCAAAAAAACAAAAAGAACCCCTTCGAAACCATCTGGATCGAAAGGTAGGAAGCAATATCTAAAGGTTTCAACTCGATCGAAAGCAGACATTCAAAAACAAAGGCGCAACCCAATCGAAACCATTCTTTTAAACCATTTGACCTAGTCGAAAGCTCACTAAGTTGAAAGCATCTTAGTCGAAAGCAAGCAGGCGCATTTTTTTTAAATCAAAGCAAAACTTCAACCCCTTTGATACCCCCTGATTTCGACCCTATATCTTTCGCCTATATCCAATTCATTACGTACCAGTTGCCTGATACCATATGCATTAGTTTCGACCGTGTTGGAGGCGATAATATTGAGGCGGAACCTGGTGCCGAAAGAGACGAAACAATGAAAGACCTATTTAATTGTACTTTTAACTATTCTTTTGTACCTAACTTGCCTTGTTTTTCTAAATATGATTGGTTGCAATGTTTTTCTTTTCAAAAGTGCTACCGACTTTCCAGATTTAATAATTTAAACATTTTTCAAAAACCCCTTCTCCTCCTTTAATCATATAAAACATTTAAGTCACATACCTTAAATAATTTTATATAACCATTAAAATAGTTAGTAAAAATCTAGAAAAATTCCAAAAAATCACATTATATATGTTTTCTAACATATAAAAATTTCAGACACAAACAATTAATTATTTACCCGTAATTATTTTATAACCCAAAATACCATTTTCTTTACTAGAAAATTCATATTAATTCCACAAAAATTCAAAAGAATTTGAAAATTGAAACCCATCTCTAAAGTAATATTTATGATCTTCATAAAAATTCGCAAGGCATTTGGATGTCATTTAAAAGGGTTTTCACCTTAAAACATATCATAAATTCAATGTGAATAACCATAATTCATCAACAAGTATATATATTCATTCCATCATTCAAAAACATGGCAAATCATTGCAAAATATTCGGAATTCATACTAAAACTGAAGACACAATCAAAAATGAGATGTAAACATTATTCATCTTAGCTTTAGAGATTAAGGAGCTTGATATTTGGATGAATTTGATTTGAATTAGCTTTACCTTTAGCTTTTCCTACTCTTCTTCCCCTTTTCCTTACTAATGGTGGTTGGCCTCTTGTTTTAAAAAATTTCAAAACGAAATGAACGTTTATTCTAATACACGGCCAAGGTTTGGAGGATAGAGGAATGGCATTTTCCTATTTTACCCCTCCTTTATTTCAATTAAATCTTATTTTAATTAATTGTTAAATGCCATGGCTACACCTTAATTGAAACCAAATCTCAATTCCCTAGTCAACACATTATTTTATTTAATTTAGCTAATTAAATATCCTAAATAATGTTACCAAAAATCCGGGGTGTTACAAACTCCCCTCCTTAAAGAATTTCGTCCTCGAAATTACGATAAGGCGCACAATAAATCAAACAAGAAGGTAAAACAAACCATCAAACAAGTCAAAATAAGTATCTCTAATCCTGCTCTCAATCTCCCAAGTACAGTCCCTGTCCTCGTTGCTTCACTTGACTTTGACTAATTTGACCATCATGGTTCTAAGCCTTTTCTCATCTCTCGCAACAATACGAATAAGCTTTCCTACAATAGTCAAATCTAGTTCTACAACTAAGTCCTCTAGCATAGTTGGTGCACTAGTAGTCTCCGAGTCTCTAACACACTTTCTGAGATGAGAAACATGGAAAACATCGTGGACTCCTGCCAAACTGCTCGGTGACTCAACTCTATATGCAAGTTTCCTGATCCTCTCAACAATAGGAAAAGGTCCAACGAACCTCGGTGCCAACTTCCCCGATTTTCCCAACCTAATCACACCCTTCATCGGTGCCACTTTGACAAAAATTTGATCTCCAACTGAGAACTCTAGATCTTTACATCTCTTATTTGTATAACTTTTCTACCTAGACCGAGCCTCCTACATTCCAGCCCGAATGATCTCAATCTTTTCTACAGCTTCCCTGAAAAAATCTAGACAAAGAACCAACCTATCCCCGGTCTATAGCCAACATACGGGAGATTTGCATTGCCTTCCATACAAAGCTTCAAACGGTGTCATCCCAATACTAGTCTAATAACTGTTGTTATATGAAAACTCAACTAAATGTAGATGGTCTTCCCATGATCCTCCAAAATCTAGAACACAAGCTCTTAACAAATCCTCCAAGATTTTGTTAACCCTTTCCGTTTGTTGATCTGTCTAAGGATGGTAAGCGGTACTCATCTTGAGCTTGGTTCCCAAGACTTCCTGCATACTTTTCCAGAACTCGTTAGTAAATAAAGGATCTCTATCACTTATTATGCTACTGAGAACTCCATGCAGTCTAACCTCATTCCTCATAAACAACTTTGTCAAAACAGGTGCCGTTCTGATTGACTTAGCTGGAATGAAATGGGCACTCTTGGTCAATCTGTCCACTATGACCCATATACTATCATTTCCCCTGTTCGACCTTAGCAACCCATTAATAAAATCCATGGATGTAGAATCCCACTTCCATACCGAAATATCTAACGACTGAAGCAACCTACTTGGCTTTTGGTGTTCGGCCTTTGCCTGCTGGAAATTCAAGCACTGCTTTACACACAGACCAATATACCACTTCATACCTTCCTAGAAGAAACTCCTCTTCATATCCTGATACATCTTAGTACCTCCTGGAGGAATGATGAATGGTGAACTTCAAATGATGGCATTCCTCCAAGACTCCTTTCCTTATGTTTCCTACACTCGGGACATATAATCTTCCTTTCTTTCTCAACCACCCAATCTAGTCAAGACAGAAATCTTTCAAGTCACCACTCCCAGTTCCTTCTCTTACCTTCCTGATCCGTTCGGCTAACACCAAATCCTCCATCTATTTAGAAGCAATCTTTTCGATTAACGGTGGTCAAACTTCCAAACAAGATAACACAACTGTATCTCCACTAGACCCAGCATTGGATCTCCACTGCACTCTCTGTTAGTACTTCCAAATCCTTCCACTTAGCAATCATCACCAAAACTACATTCTGATGTTTTCTGCTAAGTGCATCTGCAACCTTGTTGCCTTTCCCCGGTGTGTACTCAATCCAAAAATCATAAGCTGCACTAAACTCTAACCACCTTTGCTGTCTCATGTTCAACTCCTTCCGAGAGAAAAAAAAATACTTCAACGACTTATAATCTGTATATAACTCAAAGCTTCCTCCCAAGAGGTAATGTCTCCACACCTTCAAAGCAAAAATAACTGCAGCAAATTCTAAATCATGTGTCGGATACCTGACTTCATGCGGTCTAAGCTGTTTAGAAGCATAGGCAATCACTTTACCTCTCTGCATCAGCACAACTCCTAGTCCTATTCCACACGCATCAGTATAAACCACCAAATCCTGATTCCCTTCTGGAACAACCAACACAGGTGCATGGGTCAAGAAGTGTTTCAAACTCTGGAATGCTTCCTCATACTTATTAGTCCACACAAACTTCACATCCTTTCTTATTAGCTTAGTCATCGGTGCCCCTATCCGTGAAAAATCCTTAATGAACCTCCGATAATAACCATCCCACCCAAGGAAACTCTTTATCTCGATAGTTGTCTCGGGTCTCTTCCAACTATTGACTGCCTCAATCTTAGCCGGATCAACTGACAACCCTTCCTCTAAGAGAACATGACCAAGAAACTTCACTTCTTTCTTCCAGAAGTGGCACTTCAAAAACTTCGCTTTCAGCTGATGCTACCTCGGTGTCTCAATCACCATTCTAAGATGAACTTCATGCTCTCTTTCATCCTTAGAGTATATCAAGATATCATCTATGAAAACCAATACGAACCAATCCAAGTGCTCTCGAAAAACCAAGTTCATCAAACCTACAAAGAAAGCCAGCGCATTAGTTAGTCCGAACGGAATGAGTAACCATTTGTACGACTCATAACTGGTCCGAAACACCGTCAAAGGTATACTATCCTCTGCTACTCTGAGCTGATGGAAACCTATCACTAAATCGAACTGTGAAAATACCATGGCTCCACTCAACTGGTCGAACAAATCGTCAATCCTTGGCAATGGATATCCATTCTTTATCGTCCTCTCATTCAACTTACGATAATCGATACATAGCCTTAACGATCCGTCCGGCTTCTTAGCAAACACTACGGCTGCTCCCTAAGGCGAACTACTCGGCTTGATAAAACTCTTGCCTTCTAAATCCACTAACTGCACCTTCAACTCCCTCATCTCTGAAGGGGTCAACCTGCTTGGCGGTCTACTCACTAGTTCTGCTCCCGGAACCACTATCAGAAACTCAAGGGCTCGTTTCAGTGGCAATCAAACTACATGCTCAAACACATCTGTAAATTCTCTAACCATGAAAACTCGACTCAACTCATCTTTCGACTCCATAGCACCCAACAATGCATACATCTCACCGCAAGAACCTTCTACGGTATAAATAATCCTGTCACTACAATATGGGTGTCTAAACGATATTTTCCTATCCTGGCAAAATATCCTAGCATCGAACACACTTAAACAATCCATACCAAAAACAATTTTGAACCACACAAAATCAAACACATGCAAACAAAAGCATGACCGAACAAGTTGAACTCAAACTGGTCACATCTCAATCCTAGAGTTGAATACCCTCCTATTGGATTCCCAACCCATAAGGAAGTAACTAAATATGTGGGTTCTAGGTTAAGCTTATCTATCAAACATCTAGATATAAAAGAGTGCGATGCACCGGTATCAAATTGAATGCTAATAGACATACCATGAATTTGAAGCGTACCTCCCAAAACTGCATTTCCCTTCTCCTAAGCTGTTGGCTTCGAAGTAGCAGGCTCCAATGCATACACTTTTCCCTTCCATCCTTAGTGGGCTCCTTGCACTGGCTTTTATAGTGGCCTATCTGGTTATAGTTGAAGCACCTAACATTCTTCTTTCCAGCCAGTTCCTTTGCCTTCCCAGCACGACACTCATTAGCAAAGTGCCTCTTCTTGTCGCACTTGAAACAGACAATCACAGACTTCCCTTTCTTAGCTGCTCCACCCTTCTGAGCACCTTTCTTAGGAAAGAACTTCCTCTTCTGACCCTACCCAACCGGTACTTCTTTAGCCTTACCCTTCTCTAGAGTCATGTAACTCCTCATGCCTTAAGGCCGTCTCCACTACAAAATCAAAAGGTTCTCTAATATGTGGTAATGTAGCCCTAGCTAACTCAGGCTTCAACCACTTGATAAAATTCTCGATCCTCTTCATCGCTGTATCCCCTAAAGCATACCCATATCGGCCAAATCCTCGAACCTCCTAGCATACTCTAGAACAGCATCTCTCCCTGCTCTAATTCAGCAAACTTTTTGATTAGAGCCGACTGTGCCATTGCAGACATGAGCCTCACCTGGAACCTTCCCTTGGAATCTTTCCAGGTCATTGTCTCCTCATCCACTGCCACAGTCACACTATTCCACCAGAACAAAGCAGCTCCTTGAAGCTATATAGATGCCAATCTCCTCTTCTGCTCATCATCGAGCCCCAAATCTGCAGAAATCCTTTCACAGTGCAACAACCAATTTTCTACCTCAATGGCTTTCTTCGTTCCAAAAAACGTCTTCCCTCCAAGCTTAATGTAGTCCCCACTCAACTTAGCATAACCATTGACAACTGGAGCTTCCAGAACTCCTCCTCCAACTATTCCAGCAGCAACTCCTGCTTGCACCATATTCACGAAGAACTTATACATAGCTTCCATTCTAACTTGCGGGACTCCAGCACCCACATTCTCAACTTGTGCCCGACCTTGACCTCTTCTCACATTAGACCTGGCATTTCCATTGGTGTCTTCCCCTTATGGGTTAACTCTTCCTCTTCTTCCTTCCACATTTGTATTAAAACCTCATGAGGTACAGAAAATAACCTAACAAAGATAGGAGACTGGAGATAAAGCGTATACTTATATATAGCAAATACAAGTATGTTACTATAGCATTATCCCATACCCCAACCTTACTCTACTGCTTTAGGATTATGTTTTAAAAAGCATTTTCAGTTAAAGTTTTTTTATAAATCTATGCTATGATACCAAGTTGTAACATCCCGTATTTGGAGGCCAAAAGCTAAGCACTACAGATGTTGCAGTCATCTATAGTATTAACTTTTGATGACAAAATACGACAATGCTAATGGTATTCATGATATCAGAAGCACTTGAATATGAACAAAATCACAAATTTCCAAAAATTACATTTTACTGATTACATTTCAAACAAATTCATATTCAAATTACATAATCCCATGTCTGTTTCCTAGGTAAAAGTCAATTATAATCATTACAAAACTACGCCAAGAGTGACATATGATGATGCCCCCTTGGTTGATCAGAGAAATATAGTCATATCTGACTTAATATACACAACGAAAAAATAAACAGAATAATTTGTATTCCAAATTAGCTATCCGCCAACCACCTGCTCGTCTTCGGAAGCATTATTCGCCAAAATTTCGAAAACCTAAAAACCTTACCCTTAGCCTACTCAAATCAATTTTGAGCACCCGAGAGTTTAAGGGGAAACAAAAACTTCGAGTCAGGCATAAAGCCTAGTGTGAATAATTCTGTTACATCTCAATTTACTGATATTAAGTGAGACCATGCCGCTTAGCGGAACGGGTTTCCCCTCACTAATATCCTTTTAAAGATATATATATATATATATATATATATTGCAAATCCTTTCCTACAACCAAACTGGTTAATCAAACTGATTATATCAAAATAGTAATACCCTTTATGCTAATAAATGGGCTATCTGTCCATAAAACAGGTAATGTATGAACTATATGTCCACAATAAAAGAGCAAGGTCTGTTATGCTACAAATGGACTATTTGTCCATATAACTGGGCAAACTGCCCGCAAACTGGACTAACTATCTAAAATTTAGGTTGACTGCCTGCAAACTGGGCTAACTGTTTGAATCAAAATGGACTAGCTATCCGAATCATCTTCTTAGGGTTAACTACCCATTAAATTTTCCTTAAAAACCTTTTCAAAATGATTTAGACCTTAAAATCATATATGTACAAGAAATATATATCTTTAGATTTACACTAAGCCATTTTGCCATGTTATATATACTTTACTCAAAATAATGTTGACGAATTTTAATAAGGATTGACTATCCTTCCAAAACAAGTTAAAACCCATTTTAGCTTGAAAATACCTAGGCTATATTGCCTATTCAATACATTCGAAATCTCTGTTTAAAACCTTTAAACAACCCTTTCGAAACCCTTAAAGGTAACCCCATCGAAACCATTGAAAGTTACCCTTTGAAACCATTAAAAGCCTTTCCTTTGAAAGCTTTAAAACATTAGACATCCCTCTTCAAAACCTTTAAATATTTCCTTTCGAAAACATAGGAAAAACCATTCATTTCATCTCTTTCGAAACCCTGGGGAACCACCTCTTTCGAAACCATTCATTACGGCCTTTAGAAATAGTCAAAACTCAATCCTTTCTAAAGCACTTTGGGTTCAATATAAAACGTGTCGAAACCTTTCGGAACCATTCAAAATTTCATTCGTTCAAAACCATTGAAAATCATCTTGGTCGAAACCATTTGGACTCTGCCTTCAAGGAGAGCAAAAGGATCAGAGACCTTTAAAGTCGAAAGTATCTGTTTCGAAACCATTTAAAACTATCTCTTTCAAAACCATTTGGGTTTTACTTCAAACATAGAAAAAGGGTCTTCAAAACATTTAAGTTGAAAGCATCTGCTACGAAACTATTTCCTAAATAAAGAAGTGATGGTGTCGAAAGCATTGGAGAAGTGGCCGTATTTTAGAAAACAAAAGGAACCCCTTCAAAACCATCTGGATCGAAAGGTAGGAAGCAGTATCTAAAGGTTTCGACTCATTCGAAAGTAGACATTTAAAAACAAAGGCGCCACCCAATCGAAACCATTCTTTTAAACCATTTGACTTAGTCGAAAGCCTACTAAGTCGAAAGCATCTTAGTCGAACGCAAGCAGGCGCATGTTCTTTAAAATAAAAGCAAAGTTTCAACCCCTTCGATACCCCCTGATTTCGACCCTATACCTTTCTCCCACATCCAATACATTGCGTAACAGTTGCTTGATACCACATGCATTAGTTTTGACTTGGTCGTTGGCGATAGTATGGAGGCGGAACCTGGTGCCGAAAGAGACGAAACAGTGAAAAACCTATTTATTTGTACTTTTAAACTATTCTTTTGTACCTAACCTGCCTTGTTTGTCTAAATCTGATTAGCTGCAAGGTTTCTCTTTTCAAAAGTGCTACCGACTTTCCAGATTTAACAATTTAAACATTTTTCAAAAAGCCCATCATCCTCTTTTAGTTATATAAAACATTTAAGTCTTGTACCTTCAATAATTTTATATAACCATTATAACACTTAGGAGAAATCTAGAAAAATTCCAGAAAATTGTATTATGTATGTTTTCTAACATATAAAAATTCCAGACCCAAACAATTAATCATTTACTCGTAATTAATTTATAACCCAAAATACCATTTTCTTTACTAGAAAATTCATATCAATTCCACGAAAATTTAGAAAAATCTGAAAATTGAAACCCTTCTCTAAAATAATATTTATAATCCTCATAAAATTACGCAAGGCATTTGGATGTCATTTAATAGGTTTTTCACCTTAAAACATATCATAAATTCAATATGAATAACCATAATTCATCAACAAGTATATATATATTCATTTCATCATTCAAAAACATGGCAAATCATTGCAAAATATTTGGAATTCATCTTAAAACCGAAGATACAATCAAAAATGAGATGTAAACATTATTCACCTTAGCATTAGAGATTATGGAGCTTGATATTTGGATGAATTTGATTTGAATTAGCTTTACCTTCAGCTTTTCTTACTCTTCTTCCCATTTTCCTTGTTAATGGTGGCCGACCTCTTGTTTTAGAAAATTTCGAAATGAAATGAATGTGTATTCTAATACAAGGCCAAAGTTTGGAGGATATAGAAATGACCCCTTTCCTATTTTACCACTCCTCTATTTCAATGTAACTCTTATTTTAAGTCACTGTTAAATGGCATGTCTACACCTTAATTAAAACCAAATTTCAATCCCCTAATCAACACATTATTTTATTGAATTTAGCTAATTAAAAATCCTAAACAATGTTACCAAAAATCTGGGGTGTTACATACTCCCCTCCTTAAAGAATTTCATCCTTAAAATTACGATAAGGCATACGATAAATCAAACAAGAAGGTAAAACATACCATCAAACAAGTCAGGATAAGTATCTCTAATCCTGCTCCTAATCTCCCAAGTACAATTTATATCATCGTTGCTCCACTTGACTTTGACTAATCTGACCGTCTTGGTTCAAAGCTTTTCTCATCTCTCGCAACAATACGAATAGGCTTTCTCACAATAGTCAAATCTGGTTCTACTACTAAGTTCTCTAGCACAGTTGGTGCAATAGTAGTCTTTGGGTCTCTAACACTTTATAATATGAGAAACATGGAAAACATCGTGGACTCCTGCTAAACTGCTCGGTAACTTAACTCTATATGTGAGTTTCCCGATCCTCTCAACAATAGGAAAAGGTCCAACGAACCTCGGTGAAAACTTCCCTGATTTTCCAAACCTAATCACACCCTTCATCGATGCCACTTTAATGAAAACTTGATCTCCAACTGAGAACTCTAGATCTTTCCATCTCTTATTTGCATAACTTTTCTGCCTAGACTGAGCCTCCTTCATTCTAGCTCGAATGACCTCAATCTTTTCTACAGCTTCCATAAACAAATCTGGACCAAGAACCAACCTAACCCCGGTCTCTAACCAACATACGAGATATTTGCATGGCCTTCTATACAAAGCTTCAAATGGTGCCATCCCGATACTAGTCCGATACTTGTTGTTATACGAAAAATCGACTAAATGCAGATGGTCTTTCCATGATCCCCCGAAATCTAGAACACAAGCTCTAAACAAATCCTCCAAGATTTTGTTAACCCTTTCCATTTGCCCATCTGTCTGCAGATGGTAGGCGGTACTCATCTTGAGCTTGGTTCCCAAAACTTCCTGCAGACTCTTCCAGAACTCGCTAGTGAATAAGGGATCTCAATCATTTACTATGCTACTAGGAATTCCATGCAGTCTAACCACATTCCTTATAAACAACTTTGTCAAAACAGGTGCCGTTCTGATTGACTTAACTGGAATGAAATGGGCACTCTTGGTCAATCTTTCCACTATGATCTATATACTATCATTTCCCTTGTTCAACCTTGGCAACCCGTCAATAAAGTCCATGGATATAGAATCCCACTTCCATACCGGAATATCTAACGACAGAAGCAACCCACTTGGCTTCTGGTGTTCGACCTTTGCCTGTTGGCAATTCAAGTACTGCTTTACACACAAACCAATATCCCGCTTCATACCTTCCCAAAAGAAACTCCTCTTCATATCCCGATACCTCTTAGTACCTCCTGGATGAATGATGAACTTCTAACGATGGCATTCCTTCAAGACTTCTTTCCTTATATTTCCTACATCGGAACACATAATCTTCCTTTCTTTCTCAACCACCCATTCTGGTCAAGATTGAAATCTTTCAAGTCATCACTCTCAATTCCTTCTCTTAGCTTCCTGATCTGTTCGGCTAACACCGGATCCTCCATCTGTTTAGAAGCAATCTTTTCGATCAACATTGGTCGAACTTCCAAACAAGATAATACAACTGTATCTCCACTAGACCCAGCTTTCGATCTCCACTGCACTCTATAATATGCTAATGCTTCGAAATCCTTCCACTTAGAAATCATCGCCAAAACTGCATTCTGATGTTTCTTGCTAAGTGCATCTACAACCTTGTTGCCTTTGCCTGGTCTGTACTCAATCCCAAAATCATAAGCTGCAATAAACTCTAACCACCTTTATTGTCTCATGTTCAACTCCTTTTGAGAGAACAAATACTTCAGCGACTTATGATCTGTATATAACTCAAACCTTTCTCCCAAAACGTAATGTCTCCACACCTTCAAAGAAAAAATAACTGTAGCCAATTCAAAATGCTTTACAGTCTAAGCTGTCTAGAAGCATAGGCAATCACTTTACCTCTCTACATCAGCACAGCTCATAGTCCTATTCCACACGCATCGATATAAACCACCAAATCTTGATTCCCTTCTGGAACAACCAACACAGGTGCATGGGTCGAGAAGTGTTTCAAACTCTGGAATGCTTCCTCACACTTATCAGTCAACACAAACTTCACATCCTTTCTTGCTAGCTTAGTCATCGATGGCGCTATCCATGAAAAATCCTTAATGAACCTCCAATAATAACCAGCCAACCTAAGGAAACTCTTTATCTCGGTCACTGTCTCAGGTCTCTTTCAACTATTTACTGCCTCAACCTTAGTCGAATCTATTGACAACCCTTCCTCTAAGACTGCACGACCAAGAAACTTCGCTTTCAGCTGATGCTGCCTTAGCGTCTTAAGCACCACTCAAAGATTAAATTCATGCTCTCTTTCATCCTTAGAGTATATCAAGATATCATCTATAAAAACCAATACGAACCTATGCAAGTGCTCTTGAAAAACCCAATTCATCAAATCCATAAAGAAAGCTGGCGCATT
Source organism: Allium fistulosum (assembly GCA_030737815.1). Taxonomy (NCBI): domain Eukaryota; kingdom Viridiplantae; phylum Streptophyta; class Magnoliopsida; order Asparagales; family Amaryllidaceae; genus Allium; species Allium fistulosum. The sequence continues at coordinate 860,435,503 of CM060905.1, read as the reverse complement.
AGTTAGTATGAACGACATGACTAACCATTCGTACGACCCATACCTGGTCCTAAACACCGTTAAAGGTATACTATCCTCTGCTACTATGAGCTAATGGAAACCTGTCGCTAAATCCAACTGCAAAAATACCTTTGCTTCACTCAATTGGTAAAATAAATCGTCAATCTTCGGCAATGGATATCGATTCTTTATCGTCCTCTTATTCAACTTACGATAATCGATACATAGCCTTAACGATCCATCCAGCTTCTTAGCAAACACTACGGCTGCTCCCCAAGGCGAACTACTCGGCCTGATAAAACTCTTGCCCTCTAAATCCACCAACTGCACCTTCAACTCCCTCATCTCTGAAGGGGTCATCCTTCTTGGTGGCTTACCCGCTGGTTCTGCTTCAGGAACCAAATCTATCTGAAACTCAATGGCTCGTTTCGGTGGAAATCCAACTACATGCTCAAACACATCTGCAATTTCTCTAACCATGAAAACTTGACTCAACTCATCTTCTGACTCCATAGCACCCAACAAGGCATACATCTCACAGCAAGAACCTTCTACGGTATAAATAGTCCTATTACTACAATCTGGGTGTCGAAGCGATATTATCCTATCCTGGCAAAATATCCGAGCATCGAACTCACTCAACCAATCCATACCAAGATTGATTTTGAACCCCACAAAATCAAACACGTGCAAACTACAAACAAAAGCATGAACTAACAAGTCAAACTCTAACTAGTCACATCTTAACCCTAGAGTTGCATACCATCCTATTGGATTCACAACCCGTAAGGAAATAACTAAATATGTGGGTTCTAGGTTAAGCTTATCTATCAAACATCTAGATATAAAAGAATGTGATGCACCATTACCAAATAGAACGCTAACAGACATACCATGAATCTGAAGCGTACCACCTAAAAATGCTTTTCCCTTCTCATGAGCTGTTGGCTTCGAAGTAGCAGGCTCCAATGCATACACTTTGCCCTTTCCATTCTTAGCGGGCTCCTTGCACTGGCTCTTATAGTGGCCTATCTGGTCACAGTTGAAGCACCTGTCATTCTTCCTCCCAGCCACTTCCTTTGCCTTCCCAGCACGACACTCATTGGCAAAGTGCTCCTTCTTGTCGCACTTGAAACCGACAATCTCAGACTCCCTTTCTTAGCTGCTCCACCCTTCTGAGCATCTTTCTTAGGAAAGAACTTCCACTTCTGACCCATCCCAACCGGGATTTCTTTAGCCTTACCCTTCTCTAGAGAATCAACCAACTCCTCATGCTTTAAGGCCATCTCCACTACAAAATCTGAAGGGTCTCTAATATGAGGTAATGTAGCCCTGGCTAACTCAGGCTTCAACCCTTTGTTAAACTTCTCGTTCCTCTTCATCACTGTATCCACTAAAGCATACCAATATCTAGCCAACTCCTCGAACCTCCTAGCATACTCCAGAACATACATCTCTCCCTGCTCTAATTCAGCAAACTTTCTGATTAGAGCTGACTATGCCATTGCAGACATGAACGTCTCTTGGAACCTTCCCTTGAAATCTTCCCAGGTTATAGTCTCCTCATCCACTACCACAGTCACATTATTCCACTAGAACAAAGCACCTCCCTGAAGCTATCTAGATGCCAAACTCCTCTTCTGCTCATCATCGAGCCCCAAATCTGCAAAAATCCTATCGTAGTGCAAAAACCAATTTTCTACCTCAATGGCATCCTCCGTTCCAAAAAAACAGCTTCCCTCCAAGCTTAATGTAGTCCCCACTCAACTTAGCATAGTCGTTGACAACTGAAGCTCTCGGAACTCCTCCTCCCACTACTCCAGCAACAACACCTGCCAACACTATATTCACGAAGAACTGATATATAGCTTCCATTCCAACTTGTGGGACTCCAGCACCCACATTCTCTGGTTGTGCCCGACCCTGAGCTCTTCTCGCATTATACCTAGCATGTCCATCAGTGCCTTCCCCTCTTGGGTTAACTCTTCTTCCTTCCATATCTGTATTCAAACCTCATGCGATATAGAAAACAACCTAATAAAGATAGGAGACTAGAGATCCCATATCCCAACCTTACTCTACTTCTTTAGGATTATGTTTTAAAAAGAATTTTTAGTTAAAGTTTTTCATAAACGTATGCTCTAATATCAAGTTATAACATCTCGTATCTGGAGGCCAAAAGCTAAGCGCTGCAGATGTTGCAGTCATCTATAGTATTAACTTCTGGTGATAAAGTATGGTAATACTAATGGTATTGAAAATATCAGAAGCTACATAATCCCATGTCCATTTCCTAAGTAAAGATCAATTATAATTCTTACAAAACTATGCCAAGAGCGACATATGACGATGCCACCTTGGTTGATTAGAGAAATATAGTCATATCTGACTTAATATGCACAACAGTAAAATAAACATAATAATCCATATTCATAATAAGCTATCCATCGGCCACCTGCTCGTCTTCGGAAGCTTTATTCGCCAAAATTTAAAAAACCTAAAAACCCTAACCCTAAGCCTACCCATATCAATTTTGAGCACCTGAGAGTTTAAGGGGAAACAAAAACTTCGAGTCGGACTAAAGCCTGGTGTGGATAATTCTGTTACATCTTGGTTTACTGATACTAAGTGAGACCACGCCGCTTAGTGGAACGGGTTTCCCCTCACTAATATCCTTTTCAAAACATATATATTTTGTAAATCCTTTCCTGCAGCCAAACTGGTTAATCAAGCTGATTATATAAAAATAGCAATACCCTTTATGCTAATAAATTGACTATCTGTCCGTAAAAAAGGTAATATGTGAACTATCTGTCCACAACAAAATAGCAAGGTCCGTTACGCTACAAACGGATTATTTGTCCATATAACTGGGCTGACTGCCCGCAAACTGGACTAACTGTTCGAAATCTAGGCCGACTGCCTATAAACTGGACTAACTGTCTGAATCAAAATGGACTTAACTGTCCGAATCATTTTCTTAGGGTTAATTATCTTTTAAATTTTCCTTGTAAACCCTTTCAAAATGATTTGGTCCTTCAAATCATATATATACAAGGAAATTATCTTTAGCTTTACTCTAAGCCATTTTGCCATGTTATATATACTTTATTCAAAATAATGTTGATGAATTTTAATAAGGATTTGCTATCCTTCCAAAACAAGTTAAAATCCTTTTTTAACTTGATAAACTTAGGCTATATTGCCTATTCAATACATTCGAAACCTTTGTTTAGAACCATCAAACAACCCTTTCGAAACCATAGAAGGTAACCCCTTCGAAACCATTGAAAGTGACCCTTTAGAAATCATTAGAAGCCTTTCCTTTAAAAGCTTCAAAAAAATAGACATCCCTCTTTAAAATCTTTAAATATTGCCTTTCGAAAACATAGGAAAAACCATTCCTTTCATCTCTTTCGAAACCCTTGGGAACCATCCCTTTCGAAACCATTCATTACAACCTTTTGAAACAGTCAAAACTCAATCCTTTCGAAAGCACTTTAGGTTCAACTTAAAACATGTGGAAACCTTTTGAAACAATTCAAAATTTCATTCCTTCGAAACCATTGAAAATCGTCTTGGTCGAAATCATTTGGACTCTGCCTTCAAGTAGAGCAAAAGGATCAAAGACCCATTAATGTCGAAAGCAACTGTTTTGAAACCATTTAAAACTATCTCTTTTGAAACCATTTGAGTTTTACTTCAAACATAGAAAAAGGGTCTTAAAAACATTTAAGTCGAAAGCATCTGCTTTGAAACCATTTCCTAAGTAAAGAAGTGATAGTGATGAACCCATCCCTTCGAAAGCATTGGAGAAGTGGCCATATTTTAGAAAACAAAAGGAACCCCTTCGAAACCATCTGGATCGAAAGGTAGAAAGCGACAGCTAAAGGTTTCGACTCAGTCAAAAGCAGACATTTAAAAACAAAGGCTCAACCCAATCATAACCATTCTTTTAAACCATTTGACCTAGTCGAAAGCCCACTAAGTCGAAAGAATCTTAGTTGAAAGCAAGCAGGCGCATTTTCTTTAAAGTCAAAGCAAAGCTTCAACTCCTTCGATACCCCTTGATTTCAACCCTATACCTTTCGCCCACATCCAATTCATTACATACCAGTTGCCTGATACCATATGCATTAGTTTCGACTGTGTCGGAGGTGATAGTATGGAGGCAGAACCTGGTGTCAAAATGGACGAAATAGTGAAAAACCTATTTATTTGTACTTTTAAACTATTCTTTTGTACCTAACCTGCCTTATTTGTCTAAATCTGATTGGTTGCAAGGTTTCTCTTTTCAAAAGTGCTGCCGACTTTCCAAATTTAACAATTTAAACATTTTTCAGAAAGCCTCTTCTCCTCCTTTAATTATATAAAACATTTAAGTTCCACACCTTAAATAATTTTATATAACCATTAAAACACTTAGGAAAAATCTAGAAAAATTCTAGAAAATCACATTATATATGTTTTCTAACATATAAAAGTTTCAAACCAAAATAATTAATTATTTACCCGTAATTAATTTATAACCCAAAATACCATTTTCTTTACTCGAAAATTCATATCAATTCCATGAAAATTCAGAAAAATCTGAAAATTGAAACTCATCTCCAAAATAATATTTATGATTCATAAAAATTCGCAAGGCATTTGGATGTCATTTTATAGGTTTTCACTTTAAAACATATCATAAATTCAATATGAATAACAATAATTCATCAACAAGCATATATATTCATTCCATCATTCAGAAACATGGAAAATCATTGCAAATATTCGAAATTTATCTTAAAACCGAAGACACAATAAAAAATGAGATGTAAACAGTATTCATCTTAGCTTTAGAGATTAAGGAGCTTGAGATTTGGATGAATGTGATTTGAATTTGCTTTTCCTTTAGCTTTTCTTACTCTTCTTTGCCTTTTCCTTATTAATGGTGGCCGGCCACTTGTTTTAAAAAATTTCAAAATAAAATGAATGTGTATTCTAATACACGGCCAAGGTTTGGGGGATATAGGAACGGCCACTTTCCTATTTTACCCCTCCTCTATTTCAATTTAACTCTTATTTTAATTCATTATTAAATGGCATGGCTACACCTTAATTAAAATAAAATCTCAATCCCCTAATCAACACATTTTTTTATTTAATTTAGCTAATTAAATATCCTAAATAATGTTACCAAAAATCTGGGGTGTTACAATAGTGGTCCTAAAAAAGGAACAAAAATCGATATAAAGTGGAGAAACTACGTTGAGAAAAAAGTTGGAAGCTCGCAAGTTTTAAAGATGGAACTTGATAAGTACTAAGAAGATGAATTGTTGCCAATGGGTTAAGATAAGGATAAATTTAATATTTTAACATAGTGGAAAACCAATAGCCATACTTTTTCAGTTCTTCCTAGAATTGCTTTAGATATCTTGGAAGTTCTAGTATTAACTATAGATTTAGTTGAATTGCTTACTTGCATAAAGGGTTGGCTACAATTAGATATTGGTTAGGGTTTGTAAACGTTTAATCCAGATGTTTGTTTGAATAAATTGATTGTTTTGTATATATAATAAATTTATTCTTTGAATATGAATTTGAGTTTTTCCATGACACTTTAGCTTCCTTTCATGTAAACCAAGGTATGTCTTTTGCATTTTGATATAAGTTATGCTAATAGTAATTCAATCCCGTATCTTAATGCAATTATGTTAACATTTAATATAACTTGTATGTTGTGTCTCCTTCCTTTTGTCTTCTCAATGATAGAAACAATAGGTTGCTTCTTATTGTTGAAATAAGTTAGAGAAGTATACTTTGTCTGGAAATGAAGGATTTTGTATTTAGTTATATATCATATAGATTTAATGCTATAATCTTTCATTTAGGTAAATGAAATACGAACCCCACACTGTTACGCCCGTTCTCACCGTGAACTATAACAAAAGGAAACATATGGTGTTTAAAGCCAGAGAAGCTATTCTCATAACAATGTGACTTGACAGAGAATAGACTTGAGATCACGACACTTAATTAGATCTGAACCCTTTTTAGCAAGGGAAGGCTATAAAGAACATATGCCGCATACTTCAAGAAAACAGAGTAGAATATTTAGGCTACATCCAGAAATAAAAGCCATATGGAATAATGAGCTAAGGTAATAAAACTAGAAAATGGGGTTTAGAGTTAACTATACTCACATTCTGTCAAACGTCTATAGGAACAGGTTTACACAAGCATACACCAGGGCAACATAGATAGTGCCATGCAGAGCCAGGAGTGCTCCAAAGGAGCTATATACGGGGTCGTCGAAGATATGCTTCAATGCAAGTTCAACCTTATAGACAAATGAAAATGACATAAACCCAACCAGCATTCAGAACAAAATGGGAAGAGCTACTCCATTCCGACTCGATATGGCGACTAATAAAACCAAGAAAATAGAGGCGGCAAAGGGGCAGTATGGTTTGGACACCGGAAGACATCCACCATCAGATCTGTTCTCATACATCAGCAATGTAGTAAAGCCTCGAGGTAGTTTCCTGTCTTTCCTCTTAGAGTAACTAACAATAATAAGAGAGAGTAGGCTGGTCTATGCAGACCTGGGCTTCCCACCTAAATTTTCAAGCACTCCGCTTCAAATTTTGAAGATCCTGCCAGTATTAAGATTTCCCATCAAAAACCCATCATCAATCTAGGCACAAAGTATAAGCATCATAGATAAGCAACAGGTAGCAAAATTCAAGGGCAGAGATTAAAGAAAAACAGGAAAGACGATTACAACCTCCAACGGCACACTTTTCATAAAATAAAAGGAAAGGCATAAGGGAAAAGGGAGGATCTTCTTTCTTAACTTCTTCTCCATCGTATATAAAAGCAAAATATTGTACGCCCCTGGGCCATTGTAATCTCTTGTACAGAAAATATAAAAATATAGTGGATCACCCCATGGACGTTGGATTAACAACAGTCCGAACCACATAAAAATCTCCGTGTCCTTTACATTCCTGTTATTTACTTTTAGTTGCTCTTTTGTTCATTGACCCATCTTGACATTTCAACAAAGAGTTGAAGTGCGACCACAATGCTATGTAAGCATTTAATAACACAGTCGCTTTCAAAGGTGAATTTAACTAAGCTTAAATTCACTGATTCTTAATCGTAAGGACAACTAGCCATAAGGTTACCTCACGATCAAGTTAAGTGTGGTGAATCTGGAAATTTTCTCTAACATTTTTGATTTTAGAGGGACGGCTAGAACCTCTGTCCCTTCGTCCCTTTGTACCTTCACTCCTCTTCTCTCAATATCCAACAAAACTCCAATTCCGATTTCCACTTCCTTATCATCTATGGCTCGCCTCCTTTCTTATATGCTGCATGTTTCATATATCAGATAAATGATTATGAAACCCTCTAGAAGGAGGACGATGAAGTCAACTACCGCTACTTGATAGGATAACACAATAATCCATGGTGTATGGAATCCCATTTAATGGCATTTACCAGCTGTCCATCGCTCTCCCGTGTCGATCAACGACTATCGAGGAAATGTAGATGCGCATGTATTTGTTGATCTAGTAAGTAATTCAGATTATAACATGGAATCCAAAACCAGAATTCAAGAACCCAAGTCACAATAACACATGATTACATTACTATAGCCTATAACACATATCTCAATCACTACGGCATGCAACAAGCCAAAGTGATTGAAATGCACATGGATTTGAAAGATTAACCGCCACCCCTCATCATTAGAGCCAAATCCAAATGCTCGCACATGGATTTCTTATGCTTCCCTACCCATACCGAGGAAGAAGATAGGTCGGACAAAGAGTCGAGAGCTGGCTTGGAATGAATTCAAATCCCGAGGGAGAAGCTGGAGTTGGGGCAGCAACTACAAAGACGAGTAACCAATACTACACTAAAGAGCCCAAGCCAACAGCAAAGTGACATGCGCTACTTATGAGGCATACTTTGCAAAAATAAAGTGATGAATATGTAGTGATATATCAAACTGATCATAGAGGTATTAGACAGTCCGAACCAGTATAAAAATCTCTATAAAATTTCTTGTTATGAAAGGTATATATATGCCTTCACAGTTTACCGTAAATATTCGTTGATTAAGCTTAACGCACAATCAGTAAAACAACACTCTCAACACTGAGAATGGTTATACAGCTGCATACACTTGGACTTGCATTAATGCGAGTCCGGCTTCTTAGCCAAAATATCTTCACTGGATAGGATGAAAAATTTCCCTGATCTGGTATAAATTTTTCTATGATGACAATCACAAAGACTAGTCGTAGGGATATTAGACTACCTGAGCCAGTATAAAAATTGTTTATGTCAGTTAATTCGACATACCACACTGAACATATAGATATTAAACGGCCTGAACCAAAACAAAAAAACCATGCACATGTGATAATGGGTTGTACATACATGACTTGACTTCTCAGTTAATTCCATTCCTTTAATGGGAAAGACCGTGCCAAGAGCATAACAACTTACTCTTCCTAGCTCACTGCCATAGTTCAAAGGTACGATTTCACCTATGAACAGCGGTGACAATCTCAGAAGTGAGAGCGGTGATGCTAGAGAAGAATGCAACTTAACATACATACGGAATTACACCTCCAAAAAAAAGGCAGGTCGTACAAAGCTCGTAGCTAAGGACAGTTCGCCCTTAGAACAAAGGGTAAGTCAAAACAAACATACAACCATGCATATGGGAAAGGATGTTATACCTCCAAAAAAGGGATAGGTCATAACGGATATGCGGCCAATTATATGGCTATAAACTAAGATCAGCTCATTCTCAACCCATGGTCAACTCAATAATAGGTGTTGCACTCCTGAATAAAGGGGCATGATGTGCTATGCATATGATCAGGCTAGTACGGACTGGTACACCCAGGCAGACGAGCGAGATCTTACCACATGCAGACATTGCGACTTCAAAGGCTAAGGTCAGAAGGCATATGATAATCCAAAAGCATATCTTAGGCGAATGCGAGCGAGTACACTACGTGGAACACACTAACAAATAAGGTACAAATCCCGACACTGCTCAAAGATCGCTAGGTATACACCAAAAACTGAGTGATTAATACTTAATTACAAATCTTACATGAATTTTACATATCCTCATGTAACCTACAAAACATTACAACACTAAGTCAAATTACAAAAAAGCATTCCTTGAAAATTAAATTATGAATTCGGTGCAAAACTAAGCATGATCGCTTCATGTCAAGATGCGTTACTGTGAAGGAAATTAGCTCTCCATCTCAGTAATCACCACTGATGATTGAGAATGAGAGACTCCACCACAGGCCGATCTGTGGTGTGCAAGACGAGGATCGTAGTTAGCAACGACCAAGATGTTTTCGTAATCTATGGATCTATACTCATAATCAGCCTGATTATACAAAAAGGACAAGCCAAGTCCACGCCAAAAGCATTTGAAAATGTCAATCGTATGTTGTCGATTGATTTCTGCTATTTTGGCCTTCACTTTTTCCTTATGAAGCTTTTCCAAAGGGATGCCTTATCCACCTTGCCTTGGGAAACTGCGACAGAGTCCAATTGGGCCTCACATTCCAAACCATATATTTTATTTTCTAAGGCATTTATTCTCCTCATAGCCATTTTTCTAATCATTTCATTTTCACGCAAGAGTTATTCCTTAGACTTTTTAACATCTCTAGAGAAGGGACTAAAGAATTCATCCTTATTGGACAAGAATAAGGAAACTCGAGTATCTAGTGTCCTTTATTCTCCCTAGAAGTAATTCTCTAACTCTCTAATCTTAGCCTCATAGTGAGCTTTCACATCATTCTTCCACTTAAATCTCAAATGGATCTACCCTATATGAAAGCATAAAGACTGCATCCAACCTCAGTAAAACCTGGAAAGCTAGAATTATGGGTGAAATTTCCTATGCGCTCATACGTAGCATCATCTCCATATCCATCTCTACAATCCTTTTTTAGTTTGATAATCTCTTATCTGTATACGGTCTATATATACTCTAAGCAATTTTTAATAAATCTTCCAACTCCCTTATTCTGAGCTGAGAAGAACGCAACTTCTTTTGCAATATGACTACCTCTAAATCTTAAAAGAAATAAAGAAGCTAGAGAAGGATGAGTAAGTCCACCAATACCAAAATTGAATTACAATATAAAATAAATAAAGTGGGACTACTAAAAAGATTTGCATATTTTCCACAAAGAAGTATTAGATAGAAATCTAATCTCCTGGTCAAATCAAGTGCTGCAAAAAGTGTTTTCCTTATGCTAAAAGTCTTAACAATAAAATGTTAAATTTGAGTAGTGTTAGGAGAGGTGGAGCCACGTTAGTAACAAAGGTCTATCGGGGTCATAACGAGCTCTTGCCCAAGGATCCTCAACCAGATCAACTCTCACTTCAAAACCCTCTTTGTCATTCAGAAAGCTTTGATCCAATAGTGGATAGAAAAATTCCAGAATGTGTCATCATCGCTGAAGTAATGCATTAGCCTTCTTGCTTTTAATTTTTTCCTACTTGACCTTATCCAAGTAAGAAGCAACTCTATCCTGAGAAGCCAACAATGCACTCTCGAGATCATACACTTTTAATGCTGCCTTTCTTTTTATGTTAGTTAAAGTCTTTATTTGTTAAGCCTTTGTCTTCTTATCCTCGTTTGAAGAATCGCTAAATAATCTCATAGCAATAACTTTCCAACCATCACCATGAAGAAAAGAAGATTATGAATTCATAAGAGGAATAGAAGAAATGTCTAATTTAGATACCTTAAACAACCTCCTATGTTTAGCAGCCTCATGTTCACCAAACAGTCTAGCAATCTCAGCAGAGATGTCCTCCGCTTGTTTCTTATACTTAGCAATTTCTTCCATGTATATTATGCCCTAAAGCTCTTCGTGCACCTATACGGTCTACTATATCCCTTCTAGCTTAAATGCAGCATCTCCCAACCGCGCAATCTCCAATTGTAGAAATACTAATGCTTGAGAGCACTTTTTGACTTGGCAAGCTCTTTGCGATTAAACTTTAGCTCTGTTTCGAGCCTCTCTACATCATATTTGAGCTGAGAATGTCATCCTCAAAAGCATCTTAGTGATGGATACAGTTAGTACTGAACAGAGCATAAGGGAGGTTGAGTCAAAGCATCATCAAAATAAAATTTAGTTACTTAATCAAAGCATAACATATTAAGTCTTGATATCAAAATGTTTGTTACATCGTATCTACTTAGTCACATGTTAGAAAATTACATAAAAATTAACGAAGACATAGGAAGACTATTCGTCAATCAAAGATCTAGACTAAAGCCTAAACTACTCTAGATTAGGACTATCAGGCGGGAAAGAACCACTCTCTAACATGTGATGTCATCTATGCAAAATGAAATTGCAAAGAACCTCCTTCTCTCAAACTACTTGATTTACTCGGGCTAATAACTCCACAATCTCGTTCCTAGGGTCCGAGCAAGTCTTGTATTATTCCTTTTCATGCCTAACTATGGCTGCTGTACTAAACCTAAGATGATTTAATGTGTATTTTTCAAGCCTTGCCTCAGTTTCCCTCAACAGTTTTGCAAACACATTTTCCCCAGAATACTAAACAAAATAATAAGGAGAACACAATCATTTGAAACATAAAATTACCATGTCATATTACAAACAACAAACAAAACTTCATGATTTAAAGTGCAACAAGAACAAAAATGGATGTCTGGGATTAATCATCTAAATTTATCAGGGAAGGTGAGTTAACCTTGTTCGCAAGTTGGTCTTGCTCATCAAGTTTCAGGTTCTCTTGATCTACATCAGCCTTTTTCTTCTCTTGCTGAGAAAGGCACTCAAAATGGCTTGAGTCAACATCCTCTCCCTCAGTCTCTTCCGCATTCCACTTATTTTTGCAAAATGCAAAAATCGAGTCCGCTATAGATACATCTTTCACAAAGTCAGGCTTAACTTCTACCCGGTATTGATGCCTAGCTAAAGCATAAAAGCCATAAGTTACATCTGAAGTGATAGTGTCGAATTCTTTATTGGAATTTGTCAGCTCCTTTTTAACATTGGCCAAAACTTTGTCCTTTTGCTTCAGCTCATGCTCCTTTGTATCTCGAGCATCCTCAATGGCCTTAACCTCCCACCCGGTCTCATCAACCTGCTTATGAAGCATTTTGGCCTCTTCCTCTGCCTTGACCTTAACATAAGCCAGTGCAGTATTGGTTAAGGCAAGATCAGCTTCAAGCTTAGCTACCCGACTCGAAAGCAGCGCCTGCACACTCCCTGATTCACACATTGTTATCCCACCTTTTGGCAAGGTCGTGATATCATCAACTGGGCTAGAAACGGATGGTTACCGGCCTTGAGAATCAGTTGTATACGATACTAAGGACGATGGTTGAATAGATCTAGACCGAGACCCAATCGAGGTGTAATTAGAACGAAGTGACAAGCATAGCCCCACGAAGCTATATTTCGAATTTCAAGATGATTGGATTTCATATGCTCGAGTTACGGACATAGCAAGGATTTATGTGATCAGGAACGGTCCATAAAATAGCTCAAATCAACGATGACCGATCAATATCTCAAAATCCATAAGGCTCGATTCATTTGAAACTTTCAAGGCATTTATATATTGAAGGATGGAGCCCACAAAAACGATCGTAGGTCAAAACTCTAAGGCTCGAGAAGTGCCGATCGTTTTATGCCTAACCTTTTATGTCGATCCTTCCTAATGATCAGTGTAACTCAACAAGCGATCTAGAGGCAATAAAGATTGAGCCATATCCCATAACCCACAACTCAGAATGACTTCGTATTTTAGGAGCAAGGCATAGAGGCATGTACGACCCTCCACAAACGATCGCATGGCAATCAGAGGCAAAAATAACATTCGGTATAATTTATACCGATTATTCAAAAACAACAAGTTATGTTCACTGATCGTTATGGTGGGCCCTTATTGACCTAGAGAGCCTTCTAGAGAAATTTTAGCGAAATATCTTATCATCTCACCCTATAAATACAGACCTATTGGTTCATTTTTAGGATTTTTACACTGCTAGTTACTCTAGACTTTATTTTAATCAAGTGCTAGCTTTGTTCTACTGTTCTAATCAGATTCACAAGAGAGTAATAAAGGATAATCTTCAAAGTGGACGTAGGCATACAACGCCGAACCACTATAAACCTCTGTGCCTTTGATTACTTCTTATTCTCTACTGCTTACTTGTTCTTTTACTCGGTTTAATTTTACTTTTCTTCATTTACTTCTCTATAAAAAATATTCTTGGGTATTTGTAACCATTTTTGGTGCAAACATTTTGGTGCTTTCATTGAGAGCCTTGATTCTCAGCTTAATGGATCCCTTCATTGCGACTGGACTGCATAAATCCCCTAAATGAGATCCATAGTTACCTTCAGGAAGTTTGCTCATTCTACTCAGATTTCCTAAAATTTAAGCAAATCCATCAACAATGGTGAAGAACATTAGATATACTTCTTAGAACATGAAACGAAATGAAAACGCTAATATCCAGCAAGGAGGCCTGAGCAATCAACCAATGAATGTGAATGTTAAACTAGTTGAAGTCCAGAATCTAACTTATTCTAATATGAGAGCTAAATCCCAAAATCTGATGAGAGAGCTAATGAATAGCCATCAAAAATTAAATCAGCAGATTCAAGCCAATATCAATCTAATGAACCAACTCAGTCTACAACAGCAAGGAAAAGCTAGAAAGGACCCTACCCCTTACTCGGCATCGGAGAGTTCTAGTTTATCGGATGAGTATCACAGGTATAGGCATCGCAGATCCGATGGATACCATGTAGAAACTTTGGGGTGTCAATAGGTAGACCATCGTGGTCTGCCAGGAACAATTAGTACTTATCCCTTTACTAGAGAAAGGAACTTACCTATGCATGCTGGGATTCAAATTGGAGCTTCTAAGGCTGATTTAGATGATGGAGTTTAGGTAAATATTGACCAAATGCTTCCCTGGAATGATGATGAAGTGAATTTACGAGATACACATCGAGAAGGTGTTGAACCAAGAAGACGTGGAATAGCTCGTAGACATCGACCAGATCATTCATGTGAGGTGGAACACGACCACCACTTAGCGCCGACTATCCAAACGACGGACTTGTCGGCTATGGTTAAACAGCTAGTGAGAGAAAGCCAAGGCTTGACCAATGATGACCGGGGAATCTCGAGAATCCATACTCCGTTCACTGATAATGTACTGCATACAAAATATCCAAGGATGTTCAATATGCCGTCAATGTCTGCCTTTAAGAGAAAAACCGACCCCAGGCAGCACATCATGAAATATGAATGACTGATAAATTCTGCATGAGCAGATGATGCAACCAAGTGTAAATGTTTTCCTATAACTCTCTCTGGAATAACAACGATGTAGTTTATAAGGCTACCCCCACCATCAATCTCTAGACTCGATGATTGGACAAAAAAGTTTATGCAGTAGTTTCGAATGCATGCAACTCGCCCCAAGGATGTAATGTCCCTGTCCAGCGTGATCCAGGCTCCAGGTGAATCATTGAAAGATTATTTGGAGAGATTCCACATGGCTGATACAAAAATTAGTAATCCGAATGACCATGCAATATTGATGGCCATGATAAGAGAGATTGATCCAGAATCTGATTGTGGCGATTGGTTAGCTGGCAAACCACCCGCAACATTGGAACACTTTTACGCATAGGCAGCTCAATATTTAAGAAAGGAGGAAACCAGATACTCTAGGAAGAAGAACGTCGCAGGACCAAGTGGAGAGATAGTACAGAGTAATATTACAGCAAAGAAGTTTGATGAATGCTCTGCAAAAGTTCAAGTGAATGTCCAGAACAAACCAAATCAACAAAAGAAAGGCGGGGATAGGAGCCAAGAACGAAAGAGGTTCTAGAAGAAGATAACCATGGATTTCGATGTACAACACTCACATGCCACTGAATACATCCCTGGAGAATATCTATTTATCTACCTGCAATACTATGTAGTACGAGAAGCCGCCTCCAAAAGAATCAACAGAGAAGCAGAAACAAACTGGGAAATATTCTCGGTTCCACGAATGTTATGGGCATAACACCAATGAATGTAGGCATCTCCAGGATATTATCGAAAAGTTGATTCGAGAAAGGAAGTTACAGCAGTTCGTAAAAACCCCACAGGGCAGGGGACATTCGGCCCCAACCGAGGACATACATCACACAGGGCTAAGGAACCTGTGTGGACTAGTGGAAGATTAGTTATCAATACAATAGTCGAAGGACCACATCTGGCTGATAAAAGTTGGAATAAGATGGAGCACTATGCTAGTGCGATTAAGCATGTGGATTTTGAATGTTATTCAAATACAGAGGATGGAGCTCCAGCAAAACAGCAACGAGCAAAGGAAAATGATATCATATTTAGAATTAGAGATGCATATAAGGTGAGGCTCCAACGATCGACCCAATGGTCATTTCGACCATGATTGGCCCCACTTTTGTGAGAAGGATATAGGTTGACTGTGGAAGTTCTGTAAACATAATTTTCAAGAAAACTTATGCTCAGATGAGGATGGAAGTAAAGGAATTGAAACCATCTAAAGTCCGCATTCATGGCTTTAATGGTGCTGCAACCGAAATTGTCGGTTATGTTGATTTACCTGTAGAGCTGGGAGAAGGTGATCGTAGGAGAGTGTGGATTTTGCCTTTTGTAGTTTTGGATGTTGACTCTCCATACAATACTTTTTTGGGCCGACCGACCCTAGCTGAGTTTCAGACAGCTCTTTCCCCATGGTGTTTGACTTTGAAGTTCCCAACAGGTAATAGTGTTGGATTTATTCATGGTGATCAGGCGAATGGACATGCCTGTTATGTAGCTTTGTTGAGGGACGCTCAACGGGGGGAGGAAGGTAAGAGTGTTGACAAGTCAGTCTGCATCTAAGCTATAGATGATTAATAACTAGCACCTGAGCCTTGGCTTGGGTGCCGCAGTCGGTTCTATAGAGATATAGATTCGAGAGATAATGAGAAGGAGTCCAAAAAGACCAAGGTTGCACTGCATGAGCTGACGATTGACATTACAGTTAGCATGATGACCCGTCACAAGTCCTAAAGATCGGATCACAACTTAATCCTTCGATGATAAAAGAACTTACGGGATTTCTCCGAGCGAATCTTGACATGTTTGCTTGGACTCACTCATACATATGTGGGATCTCGCCTGCCATTGTGAGCCATGCATTAATATCAACCCGAGGTATGTTTGAAGAGATCTGCTTCTCTTAAAGAGGAGGTGGATAGACTCAAAAACAATGAGTTTATTCATGACGTCCTCTACTCTAAATGGGTATCTAATCCTGTATTTGGGAGAAAGGCAAATAGGAAATGGATAACATGTTTTGATTACTCGAACTTGAACAAGGCATGCCCAAAAGACAGTTTCACCTTCTAAGGATCGACCAGCTAGTATACTCGACTGCGGACACGAATTGCTATCTTTTGTGGATGCCTACTCAGGATATAACCAAATTCTAATGCACATTCCCAATCAAGAGCACACTAGCTTTATTACGGATGTTGGATTATATTGCTATGTGGTGGTGCCGTTTTGGGCTAAAGAATGCAAAGGCGACCTATCAATGCCTAGTTAATAGAATGTTTAAAGATCAAATCAGAAAAACGATGTAGGTATATGTGGATGATATGCTCATGAAGTCAAGACAATCTGCGACCACATTAGGGACTTGGCATAAATGGTCGACATCCTCTGACATTATAAAATGAAGATTAGTCCTCTAAAACATTCTTTAGCATTGCATCAGGAAAGTTCTTGGCTTTCATCATTAATTCCCACGGAATCGAAGTTAATCACGAGAAGGTCCAAGCTATTTGCAATATCCAAGTGCCAAAGACTATCAAACAAGTACAGAGCCTGAATAGGAAGGTCATTGCCTTAACCCGATTCATTTCCAAAGCTACCAATAAATGCATTCCTTTCTTTCACTTGATTAGGAGAGGAAAAAGGAATTTTGAATGCACACAGGATTGTAAAGATGCATTTCAAGCTTTGGTGAACCACTTTGAGAAACTTCCCATCATATCAAAGTCGGTGGACCATGAAGATTTATATGTCTACTCAACCAAGTCGGTGCACGCTAAGTGCCACGTTACTTCACGAAGAGAATCGAATTCAGAGGTCGGTCTATTATGTTAGCAAGCGATTGACAGCGGCTGAAAGGAACTATCCGAAGATAGAAAAAATGGCATACTGCTTGCGGATTGCATCACGAAAGCTTCGCCCCTACTTTCAGGCACATCCTATTAATGTTTACACCAACCAGCCGTTACGATAGGTCTTGCAGTGACCTAAGACGTCTGGAAGGTTACTCAAGTGGAATATCGAACTTAGCCAATTCGATATCACTTATCTTCCTCGGAGGACTATCTAGGGTCTGACACTAGCAAATTTTGTAGCATAATTTACTGCACAGGATGATTTCCCAAAGAGCAGTGAAATCCCTACCATACAGTGGAAGTTGTATACAAATGGAGCATCCAACGTTCGTTGTTATAGAGCCGGGATTGTGCTTGTAACACTCGAAAATTGGTCAATTTGCTATGCTTTAAATCTTAATTTACCTGCAATAAACAACAAAGCCGAGTACGAGGCTCTGATTGCTAGACTTAAACTCGCCAAAGAACTGGGAATAAAGTCTCTTGAAATCTTTTGCGACTCACAATTGGTAGTATACCAAGTTAGGGGAGATTATCAAGCTAAAAGTAAACGACTAGCTCCATACCTTACCCAAGTCCAAGAGATGTTGACTAACTTAGAGTATTATGACATTACGCACATTCCTCGAGATTAAAATAGAGAGGTTGATTCATTAGCAAAGTTTGCTAGCACCAGGGATGCACAACGGATGGGCTTGGTCCCAGTCGAGGTATTAAGTGCTCCGAGTATAAGCTTGATGGAAATTGATCGGGTATTAGAGATGGAACCTGAGAAGGAATGTAACGACCCGTAAATTTTAGTGGTTTTATTAATATATTTAATTGAAATTTTGTGAAATTTTAAACAATAAAATTTTAAAATAAAAATTTGATATTTGAAATGCATCTAGTTAAACATAGAAAATGGTAAATTTTCATCAAATAATATTGAAGTTTATTTTATCGTGTAGTTTTATTTAAATTAAAATCAGTTAATATTTGATGATAATAAAATGTTTTCCAAACCTGAATATTTTTCCATAGAAAATTTGTTAATCATCTTCTGAGTGAGACGCCATATTTCGTTTCTTCAAATTTGGACTGCTATTGCTCCGTTTATCTTATTTTCAACAAATTGGCAGCATTTTCAGTGCCGATTATCGACTTTTGATCGGATGATCATACCACTAATATCTGTATTCCGTTTTGATCGTCTCGTCATGCTGATATCCGTAGCATATTCATATGTGTGTCTCGAAGCCCGGTACGTGGAAGAATCTGCGAAAATGATAACAGTATCGGCACCGGTTCCGTGCCTTTTGGTTCTTGTGACCTTTCATCTATCTATCTATTGAAACCAGATGGCCATTGGTATTATTTCCACCAATTCACGCATTTAGCTTTTGTGTTCCATGGCTTTTATAATTCCAAATTTTATTTTTCATTTCCCACTTGCACTCTCTGTCTTCCCTTTCTTTTCTTTCTGTTCTATAAAAAAAATGTTATTGCCTGGAAACATCACGCAAGCCTAACCGCCTCCTAGGTAGCAACTTCCTTTTTTCCTGCCGAACGTTCCAATTTGCCCTTAGCTCCGACCCCGCGTCCAACCCACCATCACAAGACCCGCCTACCCACCAGTGCCGACAGCCCCACCTAATAATCTTCGGCCTTGCTTTCATCTCCCCCTACTATCCACCCTATCTCCTCCAGTAGCCACCATAGCAGCCGTCGCACCAAAAAAAAGAAAGCGATATATATATATCTGTGTGTGTGTGTGTGAGGCATGCATGTATGGGTCTTCTGTTGTTTCATTTTGCCTGTGATACTCCTATCAGCCTCGCTTCCTTCTTTTATATGAAACCAGGTATTTTTCATTCTACTAAGGTTCTGTTTGCAATTGTCAGTTTGCATCTAGCTTTATTCGGCACTTTTGTTATGTTTTCTAATAAACAAAATTTTAGGTATATGATAAATATGTTACTATAATATATGTTATATATATACTGTTTATGTAAGTTATGATAAAGTAAGTTATATTTGAAAGTTCTTTTATCTTTTATTATCTTAATATTTTATGCATATGAGTTATAAAGGTTTATACAGTATATATATATATATATTAACATGGCATCGTTTTATATATGCAATATACTTATATTTTGGAAAAAGAATATATATATAAGTTTATATATTGAATCTGTTGTTTATAAATGTGTATGAGTATATATATATGGTTTATATAAGCTTGTATCAGAGCTGCGTGGTCTGTTGTTCAAAATAAAAGTTTACTTAAGTTATATAAAATATATATATGTTTTTAATATCAGATTTTTATTTAAGTTATTGTTTAACATAAAATATAAGTTATTAAATCTATTAGACCCTGTATATATATATATAGTATATATATAAGTATAATCTAGTTTGGGTTATATATATGTCTGTTAATGTATGTGTACCTTAGTTAAATAATATGGTTGCAATTTGAGGTTGTATATCCAGATTTGTACTTTATATATATAGCCAGTTGTTTGTAAAGTATGAGTTTTATATATTATGTTCTATAAATATAGATTTACGCAAGTTACATTATACGTCAGCTATATGTTATAATAGTATTGATGAAAAATATACATATATGTTTTGATTTTAAATATTTTAATATTGACCCTTTTAGTTAAAAATATAGGTATATACGTTCTGATTTAAAATATATGTGTGAACCAAGTAATGACATTGTAATATAATACATATAGATTTTTCCGTAGATAGATTTGAATTAAGTATTGATATTAATAGATATAAAGAAATGGTTTTGACATGTGTTTTAATTTAAAAAAATAATTTTGAAATACATATATATTTAACTTAATATGTGTTTGAAATTTAGAATATAATTTTATATAAATAGTTATATATAGTTATATATATATATGTTCACTTATAATATTTAGCATCATCGATCCAGTTTTGATTTGATTTTGCCAATTCCTTATCTATCAGCTTGTCCATCGAATCTGTATCCATCTAGCTTTGATTTGGAATTCGTGCTTGGATTCGTAACTCATCTCAGTCTCGTTCATCTCTAGCCTCGAAAGGTGATCAATCACTCATGATTAACGTTCTTATATTTACTAAATTTGATTTCAATTGAAACGACAATTGAAATATGATGTTGTTAGTTATTTAAATTTCTATATATATGCTGTTATCTGTATCTTTTCACCTGTGACATCTGACACCATTATCTGTTATATATATCGATGATATATGCCAGTTATATTATTATCATATCTGTTATCACTCTGCAAGTTCCCTGTTAGTATAGAATTCCCTATGGGTTGAAATGATACACACCCGAAGGATCTGTAGAATAGGAGGAAATTGTTATGGGTTGAAATGAAAAACCCAAGCGATTTTCATTTAATTGAATATGAGATTGCGGATTGAAAAGATATATACCCGTATATATTTAAATTACGGATTGAAATGATAAATATCTGTATCACTTGACCATAGGATAGAAAATTATATACAGACACCGTTGGTCTATATATAAATAGTTTGGAAATGGTTTCTAATAGTTTTGGAAAGAAATATATGGTTTAATAAATATTGATTTCAAGATAATATGTATAAATTAGTTTTACTATAAGATAAGTTTGATAATAAGATTTAGTTTAATAAAGTTTGATTTAATTTATATATAATATATTTAAAATTTTATTTTCAAATATAGAGTTTATAATAATCTTTAATAAATTAAGATTGGGAAGATAGATTTGAAATTTATTTGAAAGGGTATTTAATTAAGAATTTTATTTAATTAAATCGATTTGAAACTCATTAAATTTGAGATTTGTAAAGGATATGATTTTATAACTTGATTTTGGTTTAAGGTGAATAAATGAATATTTCAAGTTTAAATAAATTGAAGGAAATACTTAATTTATTTGTAATTTGCTGTTTTATTTAAATGATATTTGATTTATTAAGTGAATATTTCAAAATTAAATAATAATGAAGTTAAATTAAGATATATATGAAATTATCAAGTTTAGTTTTGAAATTGTGGAATATTTAAAGCTTTGAAATATATTGAAATTGAAATGGTTTATTTTTTGGTTCAAATATGTATTTGAAATCGATATAATTTGAAATGGTTTATTGAGAAACTGAATTGAATTGAAATTGATGATTTGAGATTGGATTAAATTTGAATTTTGGAATTCGGGTTGATTGGAATCGATTTGTGAAATTTGAGGAAGCTATTTTATTATATAAAGTATTTTTAAATTATATTTAAAATTATTTATATATTTTATTTTATAATTTTTTTTAATATAATTTTTTTAAATATAAATCATTTAATATAATCTATTTTAACTTATAACTTTTTATATAAACTATTTTATTTTATAAACTATTTTTTTTATAAACTATTTTTTTATATAAACTATTTTTAATATAAACTATTTTAAATAAAACTATTTTTAATATATTAATTACCTTAATATAAATTATTTAATTTATAACTATTTTATATACAAATTATTTTAATACAAACTATTTTATTTTAAAACTATCTTATTATATATATACTATTATTAATATCTAAACTATTTAAGAGGAAAGTCTTATGAATTTCAAAATGTTATGATTTCAAAGTGTTATAATTTCAAAGTGTTATGATTTCGAAGTATTTTGGTTTCGAAAGTGTTATAATTTTGAAAGTACTTTGATTTTGGATGTGAATATATTTGAAATGGAAATGATATTTTGGTTTTGAAATATAAACTATTTTGAAATGACCGCGGTGTTATAATAACGTTTGGTTGTTAAGGAGACCGGGATCGAATATTGTCATACTCTCTGCCAATACCAAAAACCACTTTAACAACTGTGTACGTGGTGGAGATTCCATAATGAAGTAGGATGGTGGCGACGTTCTTGAGGTATATACGTGGACCTAACTCCCGTGAGTTATCATAAGGTGGCTAAAACAGGAGCAATTGATGGGCCAAGCGAGGTAGCTCCTCCGATCGGACACACTCCTTCGATACCATTCTATTACTTTGCGATTGATTGGGTGAACCCCTCGGATTTTTGGGAGTGTGGCTCGAGGTGGGCGGTAGTGGCAGCTATGCGTTACCACCAGCCCGGAAGTGTAATTGGTATACCTACCCTGGCATTGCCTAGTTGTGCCGTGTCACCTACCTTAGCGAGACCTCTACGAGTTTGTTTTGTAACATACCTATGGAGTGCCCTCTAATAAGCCCAGTTTACGGGAAGTTACTGTACTGTATAGACTATGGGAATATATAAAATGTGTTAAGGTGGAAAATGTAAAGCCTTAACGCTATTTAAATAGTTTACTTTACTTTAGACATATTATAATAGCGTATATTACTACCTAGTAGATAGTTTAACGGATTCTTAGAGGATGGTTATCCCAAACATCCTTTGAGTTACTTGTATTTCAGTTGATATTTCACTTGAGTTGGATTTATTGATATAAGAATGTTAATCCTGATTCGAGTATTTTGTGTTTTGCTTTATGCTCGGGTCAGACTGAGTGTCACAACATTAGACTCACCTTTGGAGTTGGAGCTTCGCTTGGAGATCCATCTATATCTATTCAGCCTCCAGTTATTCAGTTGACTCCAGTGATGTATTCGGATTATTGTTCTTTGACTATTGTACTGAGACTTCTATGTATTCCAGACTTCTGTTGTATCTTGTTAACTCTGTTATATATATATATGTGTGTGTGTGTGTGTGTGTGTGTGTGTGTTTGTGTGTGTGTGTGTGTGTGTATAGTAGCTTCATGAACTACTATTCATTTGTTTCTGCTGCTTATTTTTATATTACTCTGTGCCTGTGATTCTGTGATTGATTTATTTATTGTATATGCTGAGTTTTGCCAAATATAAATTAACAATCTGATATTTTGAGCAATTCAAGTTCGACATGTGTGTCTGCCTATGCACTTGGCGGGTGCAGCATGACAGGGGGTTCTCGCATTTGGTTTGGTAGCAAGCGGATGACTCTTTTTCTTACATGTCCCTGCGGGGTTGGTGCAATCGAGAGGCTGGCCGTAAAGGCAGAACATAGGTACCAATGTATGCTACGGTGGACGTTACCCCACTTCCATGCGGGATGTTACATGTGGTATCAGAGCTCTGCTTTTAGGCAAAACTTAGCATATGTAGTAAATTTGATTACAGAATCACTTTCGGTCGAGCTTGAATTTCTTCCTTTTGATTCAGTTGCCTTTGAGTTTTGGAATGTTCTCCTCGGTTCCAAAATTCATTTTCTCCCCCTATTCGTGTTTCTTTGATCCTGGAGCATCCCATAGCTCCACTATATAATTGTAAAGGGGTGAAACTCCTTTACAATAAGCATTGATTCATCGGAGATTTCTGTATCCCCGGTTAGATGCTGCAATCTCTTGCTATACCCTAACCGTTCTCTAATAGACGACCAGGGTAATTTCTCTTGCGATCGAATGACGATTTGCCTCAGAATTCTGCATCGGTCTTATTCTTGAAGTCTCGGTTGACCGATTAATGTCACCCGCGATTTATATAAGTCTATCCATCCTATCTATTTTGTTATTTAAGTATCTTACCTTCGTCTGGAGCCTATCTCCCTTGTTTGAATTCTTTTGGTTAGGGTCCCTCTAATTTGAATCTCTATCCCTGTTTTGAAATCTCTTCTTGTATCATCGAGTGAGAGAGTTTATTTGTAATTAATATTAAATTGTTTTATATATTGTGTTGTTTGAGTTGTTGACGTCGATTTGGGTTTCGATCGATTCGTCTGATTAACGTTATCGATAGAAATTTCAAAACACTTGAACAGAGCAAACTGACACAATATTATTTTCAAATTTGATAGATGAAATAATTTTGTATAATTATATTATATATAAAAATATAATTTTCCTAAAATTAAAAAGATAACTGAATTGGTTGTTTAAAATGATAATATTTGATTTTCATTCAATAAACCAATGATTATTGTCCCATAATAAATAAATGAAATTATAAACTGATTTAGAATTTGAAATGAATTTAAATTAAGAATTTGAGAATTTTATTTCCGATGATTTCGAGCTATGGTTTTAAAGTTTTAAAATGCATATTATTTAAAGTATTTTCGAATAGAAATTTGTTTCCAAAGAATTTTAAATGTTTAAATCAGTGCTCTCCTCTTTTGTCGCTGGAAAATAATTTCGGTGATGACGGCCGCATCATCGACATTCATTTTCGAGTTTTAGAGTGAAGAGACCATTCTGTAGCTTTGCTACAGTTTTGTTTTGGAAATTAAATTAATTTAAATTTCTAAGTATGGCTTGATTTATAATATATATATTGGTATATGATTATTTAGATATATAATATATATGTATATAATTATCTTTAAGTTGTTTGAAGTGAATCAGATATTTAATTCTTAAATTTATGTTAAAGGATGACTTTAAATAAAGCCAAAATTTTGAATAAATATTTAAACTTGAAATAAATTGAATAAGGAAAAGTTCACTTATATAATACCCAATTTCATTCTAATATAACTTACCTAAATTATTCAGAAGTTGAATATGTAATTGGATAATATACAATACAAAATGTAAATAAAATTTGAGTGGTTATAATAAATGTTATACACTTAATTTTAATTATAAAATTGTTAATAGAGATAAATAGAATAATAAGTTAGTTGAATAATAAATGAGATAAATTAAATAAAATTGTTTGAAATAAATTTTGTAACAAACAACAATAGTATTTAAATTAAATCAACTTAATGAAATACCTTGAATTTAAATCAAATTTTGGATATTAATTAATTTAAATTGAAATTTATATGGTTTGAATTAATTTTTGTATTTTGTATTTCAATCTATTTTTTTCTGGTTGTTTCTATTCTCCTACCTCCTTCCTTTTCGGGGACGAAAAGTTTTGAGTGGGGGAGAGTGTAACGACCCGTAAATTTTAGTGGTTTTATTAATATATTTATTTGAAATTTTGTGAAATTTTAAACAATAAAATTTTGAAATAAAAATTTGATATTTGAAATGCTTTTAGTTAAACATAGCAAATGGTAAATTTTCATCAAATAATATTGAAGTTTATTTTATTGTGTAGTTTTAATTAAATTTAAATCAATTAATATTTGATGATAATAAAATGTTTTCCAAACCTGAATATTTTTCCATAGAAAATTTGTAAATCATCTTCTGAGTGAGACGCCATATTTCGTTTCTTCAAATTTGGACTGCTATTGCTCCGTTTATCTTATTTTCAATAAGTTGGCAGCATTTTTGGTATCGATTATCGACTTTTGATCGGATGATCGTACCACTAATATATGTATACCGTTTTGATCGTCCCGTCCTGCTGATCTCCGTAGCATATTCATATGTGTGTCTCGGAGCCCGGTACGTGGCAGAATCTACGAAAATGATAACAGTATCGGCAACGGTTCCGTGCCTTTTGGTTCTTGTGACCTTTCATCTATCTATCTATTGAAACCAGATGGCCATTGGTATTATTTCCATCAATTCACGCATTTAGCTTCTGTGTTCCGTGACTTTTATAATTCCAAATTTTATTTTTCATTTCCCACTTGCGCTCTCTGTCTTCCCCTTCTTTTCTTTCTATTCTATAAATAAATAATAATGTTATTGCCTGGAAACATCACGCAAGCCTAACCGCCTTTTAGGCAGCAACTTCCTTTTTGCCTACTGAAGGTGCCCATTTTCCCTTAGCTCCGACCTCGCCTCCAACCCACCATCACAAGACACGCCTACCCACCAGTGCCGACAGCCCCACCTAAAAATCTTCGGCCTTGCTTTCATCTCTCCCTACTCTCCACCATATCTCCTCCAGTAGCCACCATAGCAGCCGTCGCACCTAAAAAAAGCGATATATATATATGTGTGTGTGTGAGAGGCATGCATGTATGGGTCTTCTGTTGTTCCATTTTGCCTGTGATACTCCTATCAGCCTCGCTTCCATCTTTTATATGGAACCAGGTATTTGTTATTCTACTAAGGTTCTGTTTTGCAATTGTCAGTTTGCATTTAGCTTTATTCAGGACTTCTGTTATGTTTTCTAATCAACAAAATTTTAGGTATATGATATATATGTTACTATAATATATGTTATATATATACTATTTATGTAAGTTATGATAAAGTAAGTTATATTTGAAAGTTCTTTTATCTTTTATTATCTTAATATTTTACGCATATGAGTTATAAAGGTTTATAAAGTATATATATATTAACCTGCCTTCGTTTTATATATGTAATATACTTATATTCTAGAAAAAGAAAATATATATAAGTTTATATATTGAATCTGTTGTTTCTAAATGAGTAGGAGTGTATATATATATATGTGGTTTATATAATCTTGTATCAGAGCTGCGTGGTCTGTTGTTCAAAATAAAAGTTTACTTAAGTTATATAAAATGTATATGTTTTATAATATCATATTTTTATTTAAGTTATTGTTTAACATAAAATATAAGTTATTAAATCTGTTAGTCCCTGTATATATATATATAAGTATAATCTAGTTTGGTTTATATATATGTCTGTTAATGTATGTGTACCTTAGTTAAATAATATGGTTGCAATTTGAGTTTGTATATCCAGACTTGTACTTTATATATATAGCCATTTGTTTGTAAGGTATGAGTTTTATATATTATGTTCTATAAATATAGATTTACGCAAGTTACATTATACGTCAGCTATATGTTATAATAGTATTGATGAAAAATATACATATATGTTTTGATTTTAAATATTTT
Organism: Allium fistulosum; assembly: GCA_030737815.1. Taxonomy (NCBI): domain Eukaryota; kingdom Viridiplantae; phylum Streptophyta; class Magnoliopsida; order Asparagales; family Amaryllidaceae; genus Allium; species Allium fistulosum. The sequence continues at coordinate 860,408,432 of CM060905.1, read as the reverse complement.
AATATTGACCATTTTAGTTAAAAATATAGGTATATACGTTCTGATTTAAAATATATGTGTGAACCAAGTAATGACATTGTAATATAATACATATAGATTTTTCCGTAGATAGATTTGAATTAAGTATTGATATTAATAGATATAAAGAAATGGTTTTGACATGTGTTTTAATTTAAAACAATAATTTTGAAATACATATATATTTAACTTAATATGTGTTTGAAATTTAGAATATAATTTTATATAAATAGTTATATATAGTTATATATATGTTCACTTATAATATTTATCATCATCGATCCTGTTTTGATTTGATTTCGTCAATTCCTTATCTATCAGCTTGTCCGTCGAATCCGTATCCATTTAGCTTTGATTTGGAATTCATGCTTGGATTCGTAACTCATCTTAGTCTCGTTCATCTCTAACCTCGAAAGGTGAGCAATCACTCACGATTAACGTTCTTATATTTACTAAATTTGATTTCAATTGAAACGACAATTGATGCTGCTGTTAGTTATTTAAATTGCTATATATATGCTATTATTTGTATCTGTTCACCTGTAACATCTGATACCATTATCTGTTATTTATATTGATGATATATGCATGTTATAATATTATCATATCTTTTATCACTCTGCAAGTTACCTGTTTGTATAGAATTCCCTATGGGTTGAAATGATACACACCCGAACGATCTGGAGAATAGAAGGAAATCGTTATGGGTTGAAATGATAAACCCAAGCGATTTTCATTTAATTGAATATGAGATTGCGGGTTGAAAAGATATACACCCGTATATATTTAAATTATGGATTGAAATGATATATCCATATCACTTGACCTTAGGATATAAAATTATATACAGACACTGTTGGTCTATATATAAATATTTTGGAAATGGTTTCTATAGTTTTGGAAAGAAATATATGGTTTAATAAATATTGATTTCAAGATTATATGTATAAATTAGTTTTATTATAAGATAAGTTTGATAATAAGATTTAGTTTAATAAAGTTTGATTTAATTTATATATAATATATTCAAAATTTTATTTTCAAATATAGAGTTTATAATAATCTTTAATAAATTAAGATTGGGAAGATAGATTTGAAATTTATTTGAAAGTGTATTTAATTAAGAATTTTATTTAATTAAATCGATTTGAAACTCATTAAATTTGAGATTTGTAAAGGATATGATTTTATAACTTGATTTTGGTTTAAGGTGAATAAATGAATGTTTCAAGTTTAAATAAATTGAACGAAATACTTAACTTATTTGTAATTTGGGTTTTATTTAAATGATATTGGATTTATTAAGTGAATATTTCAAAACTAGATAATAATGAAGTTAAATTAAGATATATATGAAATTATCAAATTTAGTTTTGAAATTGTGGAATATTTAAAGCTTTGAAATATATTGAAATTGAAATGGTTTATTTTGTGGTTCAAATCTGTATTTGAAATCGATATAATTTGAAATGGTTTATTAAGAAACTTAATTGAATTGAAATTGATGATCTGAGATTGGATTAAATTTGAATTTTGGAATTCGAGTTGATTGGAATCGATTTGTGAAATTTGAGGAAACTATTTTGTTATATAAAGTATTTTTAAATTATATTTAAAACTATTTATATATTTTATTTTATAATTTTTTTTAAATAATTTAATGTAATCTATTTTAACTTATAACTATTTATATAAACTATTTTATTTTATAAACTATTTTAATTTATAAACTATTTTTATATAAACTATTTTTAATATAAACTATTTTAAATAAAACTATTTTTAATATATTAATTACCTTAATATAAATTATTTAATTTATAACTATTTTATATACAAATTATTTTAATACAAACTATTTTATTTTAAAACTATCTTATTATATATATACTATTATTAATATCTAAACTATTTAAGAGGAAAATGTTATGAATTTCAAAATGTTATGATTCCAAAGTGTTTTGATTTCGAAATATTTTGGTTTCGAAAGTGTTATAATTTTGAAAGTACTATGATTTTGGAAGTGAATATATTTGAAATGGAATTGATATTTTGGTTCTGAAATATAAACTATTTTGAAATGACCGCGGTGTTATAATAACGTTTTGTTGTTAAAGAGACCGGGATCGGATATTGTCAAACTCTATGCCAATACTGAAAACGACTTTAACAACTGTGTACGTGGTGGAGATTCCGTAATGAAGTAGGATGGTGGCAACATTCTTGAGGTATATACGTGGACCTAACTCCCGTAAGTTAGCATAAGGTGGCTAAAACAAGAGCAATTGACGGGCCAAGTGAGGTAGCTCCTCCGATCGGACACACTCCTTCGATACCATTCTATTACTTTGTGATTGATTGGGTGCACCCTTCGGATTTTTGGGAGTGTGGCTCGAGGTGGGCGTTAGTGGCTGCTATGCGTTACCACCAGCCCAGAAGTTTAATTGGTATATCTACCCTGGTATTGCCTAGTTGTGCCATGTCACCTACCTTAGCGAAACCTCTACGAGCTTGTTTTGTACCATACCTATGGAGTGCCCTCTGATAAGCCCAGTTTACGGGAAGTTACGGTACTGTATAGACTATGAGAATATATAAAATGTGTTAAGGTGGAAAATGTAAAGCCTTAACGCTATTTTAATAGTTTACTTTACTTTAGACATATTATAATAATGTATATTACTACATAGTAGATAGTTTAACGGATCCTTAGAGGATGGTTATCCCAAACATTCTTTGAGTTACTTGTATTTCAGTTGATATTTCACTTGAGTTGGATTTATTGATATAAGAATGTTAATCCTGACTCGAGTGTTTTGTGTTTTGCTTTACGCTCGGGTCAGACTAAGTGTCATAGCATTAGACTCACCTTTAGAGTTGGAGCTTCGCTTGGAGATCCATCTATATCTATTCAGCCTCCAGTTATTCAGTTGACTCCAGTGATGTATTTGGATTATTGTTATTTGACTATTGTACTGAGACTTCTATGTATTCCAGACTTCTGTTGTATCTTGTTAACTCTATTATATATATAGTAGCTTCATGAACTACTATTCATTTGTTTCCGCTGCTTATTTTTATATTACTTTGTGTCCGTGATTCTGTGATTGATTTATTTACTGTATATGCTGAGTTTTGCCAAATATAAATTAACAATCTGATATTTTGAGCTTCCATGAACTATTGTAACAGACAATGAGACTCTATTCATCAGTACTGAATTTAAAGATTTCTACCCCCGGTATCGTATTGAAAAGAGGTTGCGGCAGTCGCTCACCCCTCAAGAATGGACAAGTTGAAGCTGTGAATAAAATCATAAAATTCATTCTGAAAAAGCGATTGGAAAGAGCTAGAGGCAAGTGGGTGGATGAATTCCCGACATCACTATGGGCTTACAGGACCACCGACAAGTTTGTGACTAGCCATACTCCATTTTCCCTGGCTTATGGCTCCAAGGCTATTATTCCTATTGAGCTCGAAGTTCCTTCTCATTGATGAATTTATTACAATCCCAGAATAAACAAAGATATCCATTGGAATCTCTAGACTTTATTGATAAGAAGCATAAGGAAAATGATTTGAGGGCAGCTGCACACTGACACCAAGTCACCCGATATTACAGCACTAAAGTTCGACCTAGAACCTTTGAAGCCGGCGATCTTATTTTAAAATGGGATTTTCCTATCCCATCGCATATGAATCCAACTTGGGAAAAATCGTATGTCATTGAGCAGAGGCTTGGAGAGGGAACATTCAAGCTAGCGACCACTGATGGCATCACACTCCCAAGGGCGTGGAATAGCAAGCATTGACGATGCAATTTCACTTAGTTTTTCTTTTTCATTCAGTTGTATTCAATTTCAGGATTTTCTTTAGCATTTGGTTTTTCAAATATGTAATAAGACAAATTATGTCATTTCTTTCCATTCAACAATAGAGCTTTGGATTTTCCATCATATCAGTGACCTTCCATTGTAGTACATGTTAGTTGCAATATACGACCGACTAAATCCCACTGTTCAATGAGATTGACATAATTCGAGAGTGATTAAGATTCAACCAGTCACTGGATGAGTCAAACCCCATATTTGAGGGCAAAACAACTGACCGAAGAGATCTAAACTCGATGATTTTCCGAATAACTCACGTCCCTAGAGTGTAGATATGAATATAAATGCTAAGTGGGTGTGACTGATCACCTATGAAATAACTCGTATCCCTAGAGTGTGGATATGAGTATAGATGCTAAAAGGGTGTGATCCGACTGCCCATTAACTAAATCTTATTCCTAAAGTGTGGATATGAGTATAAACAAATAGATGAGTGTGGTTCAAACACTCACTATTCCATAAACTCTGGCCTGAAACCGACATGAGGAGTATAAACTCACTAAGGATGGAGTTCAACTATCTACTATGTTACTCTGCTAACTTGAGACAGGGGGTCGGAGTATAATTACCCAAACCACTAAATTCGATGGTGTAACACTAAGGATCGAGCCTGGTGTTTGATACGACTTAAGGCCACGACCTCAGGGAGGCCATAGGATGGATAAGTCGGATCGATATCCGACCCAACGAGCAATAAATCACAAATAAATTAGATGGAAAATGTAATAGCTCGATCATTTAAACAAGCATGTGTGAGAATTCTACACAAAAATAAAAGACTTCTGGTTCATACTAAACATGCTGTTAACAATACAAATTCATCCAACATGAGAAATAAAAGCGGGGATAGTACCAGAATAAGCACGACTAACAAAAAGAAAAGGCAGCCATCCAAACTATTTACACATCTCATCAACCCAATGATTATTTCTTGGATTTCTTATCTTTCTTTTATTTCTTGGGAGTAGCTCCATTCGAACTGCCACTCGGTCCTCTCTTTAATCCTTTTCCGCCTCGGCTTTTCTTCAAAGATACATCTTCTGTTATGCGGATCAAGGCGGCATCATCTTTAAAAGTGGAAGGGATCGAGGCACTCTCAACACCGGAAGCTGGGGGGACCTCATCTTGGGGAATTATGCGCCAAGAGGGTCATCTAGAGTGGGATAGGAATCGGCTCATTGAAATCCATATCAACATGCTCAGCTTTCACCTTCTTTTCAACAATACTTCCTTCTCAATGCACTCTTTCATGCTGAGCTCATCGGTAAGGTTGGAAGAACCAATGATTACGACATCCTCATCAAAAGGTATTTCATAGTGTGGGTCGCCTCCTTCCTTGGATAGTGCCTCCACCAATCGATCATCGATTATGAAGGTTTCTTAAGCACCCTGAGCAGCGGCTGAAGTTGTAACCTTAATGGATTCTATCACAGTCGCTTGCAATTCCAGTTGAAGCTCTTGTGAAGGAGGATGAATGACACCTGACATATTTAAAGCTGAGAAAAAATGGGCAAAAAGATTAGAAATATCAACTGATAACACCCTAAATTTTTAAAAGACAAAAGATGTCGATGAAATACCATCTTCAGTGTGGCTCCCAAGTTGAGCCAAAATACCCTCAGAACTGCATTCCGGAATTGGAGAAAGCCGAGGCTTGTCCAGATCTTACTCGAGGATGGTTGAAGAATCTGACATGGAACTAGGGATAGCCTGGGATGCTAGGGGAAATTCAGTTGTAACCTCAAGTTGTGCCAACCAGATCCTTCACCTACTTCATGTAAAGAGGCAGCAACAGATTCTTTCTGAAGTGTAAGCTGAATACCATGTAATGTTTTGGATTCATCGCCCAATAGCATTTCACCTTGAAGCCTAGAAAGGTCAATTTCCTCAGTATTAAGGAGTCTATTTTCCTCTACAAGAATAAATTCCCACACATGCCAGAGTTGATAGGGGTAATCATCGCCAAGCCATGTTAGATTTCTATGATTGAAAACGTTGGCATTGTAAAAAATAAGAAGACGGTCGAGCTCGTTCATTATCTTTTCCCTAACCTTATCCTTGGTAGCCTCTACTTCGCGTTGAATGAGTGCATCAACATCTTTGTCCATTTCAACTGCCGTATCTCTCTCAAGTCTAAAACTCACCAACTCTTCACAAGAATCTCGAGCGATTATCTGAGCATCATCTTTCTCCTTGTTTGCATACTCGAGCTTAGCCTTGAGTTTCGCTATCTCCTTCAAGGCTGCAGATTCATTATTTCGAGTTGTATCTCTCTCTCGAGTGCAATTTCTTGATTTTGGATGATGTAACACCTAGACCATATCTAGATGACTAGACTGCATCTCCTCCATAGGTTTAACAACAACATTAGCTTTACCCTTGGACTCTACTTGAGAGGTCCCAAACGCCTCTAACTCGTTTGTCAAGATATCAATAATTCTTTTATTTTGAGCTTCTTAGCGTTTTAACTTTACAATTTCTGTTGCACGGTCGAAAGATACTTTTGACATTTTCTCCGCTGCTTTCATCCATTCACGATACTTCTTGTGGATATCAATAATGCAATCGATAGTCATTTTTCGGACATGGTCTAGGACCCTTTTAAGATTAGGAGGGAAAAAACCCTTCAAAGCATAGATTTGGAAACTCTTCTCGAAGTTATGCCATGCGAGCAACTAGATTGATCATAAGATCTTTAGAGCGATTTCAACCTCAGTACTTGCTTGCTGGGCCTATGAGCAGCAACTTGGCGATGACAATCACTTGATCGTTGAGAGTGAGAAGGAACTAAAGGATGTGGAGGAATAGAAATGGGAGGGGACTGCGAAAGGTAGATAGGTGGGTCTCGACGATTAGTTGGCTTATCAAAACCCTTTGGAGGAGGGGACCTAGATCTTGATCGATGTTTATCTTGAGAGGGTTTATCCCTATTACACCTATCTTGATGACCACGGTCCCGACCAAAGCGGTAACTAGGATCATAATACTGTCGACTACCACCTTGACGGTATAAACTAGAGCGTGAACCAAAGGATTGGTGGTGTACATCCCGAAGGGAATCTAAAATGTTCCTTTTCTCCATTGTTTATGCAAAGGAAAACAGAAGTTAATTGACTTTAAGCATTAATAGGCACAAGTAAAGCATAATGCAATATTGAGGAGTGCAAGTGTATGCAAGTGTCCTCGTGTTACCCCATGGAAAACTAGGTGCAGGAGCTTTGCTCATTGGAGTAACTTCCCCTTTAGAAGTTGAAATTTCAGCGCTGGCTTTAGTGGGAGATTTTGACCCATTAATACTCACATCAGTGAAGTGGAAAGCGTCAAGGTCATGCAGTATTTCATTGGAGTAACTTCCCCTTTAGAAGTTGAAATTTCAGCGCTGGCTTTAGTGGGAGATTTTGACCCATTAATACTCACATCAGTGAAGTGGAAAGCGTCAAGGTCATGCAGTATTGGCAGACCAGACAATGGATCAAGCGGCAGACTTGAATGCTTTGACGATTGAGAAGAAGATTCATCTTGAACAACTTTAGAAGCCATCGATGACTTGAGTTCATCAAAAAGGTGAATTTTGGGAAATTTATAAACAAATATTTTGTTTTTTCTTCTATCAGGAGCCAAAGGCTGTGAGGTTTACGACGATCTGACCTTGATTCCAAGAATAGATTCGTCATTATTGCGACCAGGCACATTGATTTTATCTCCTTCGACATCAATACCGATGAATTCTTGAGCAACCACTCTTGGAGGATGACAAGATCGATTTGATTGCCCCTTTGACCGGCTACCACCCATGGTCTTACCCCTACAGTTTGAGCAACTTTTGTTAGCCCTATGCTGAGGCCCTCATATATCAAACAAAAAGTGACAAGGTGTTCGTCCATAAGAAGATATTCGATGTTCCTATCTTTAGGCGATGCATTTTTGAGAGTCGTGACCACCTCCTCATAAAGATCACCATTAGGTCCTGTGACAGTGCCTGTAAAAAAGTTAGTCAGGAATACGGCTTGAACATCATTTTTCCACGCTAATTTAAAGATGGTGGATAATACTTACGTCATTCCATCCATTGTCGAGCAAAACCGAAAGGACATCGAACAAAGAACCACTCGCTTTTAAAAGCTCTTAATTTATTCCATGCCCTAGTTAGAATCTGACACTTCTTCGCTGACTCAAGAAATGTAAATGAAAGACACCATGTTCGTCGTTTGAAAGAGAATATGAACTGAATGTTATCGATGGTCAGAGGATGATGCAAGAACTCCATAAATACCATATAAATACGATTGAGAAGAGCGTAGCCATTCGGATGAAGCTGTGCTGGAGCTATCCTCGGATTATGGAGAACTCCCCAGATGTATGAACTAAATGGCGGGATGCATCCGACCTAGCACATGAATTTGTCGCACGCCGTATATCCTTCTAGAGGTCTATGATTCCTATCATCCTACAATGAAACCAATATATCATCAAAGGAAATTCCATGTCTTATGCAGATTCGGCGAAGAGCATCTTCCTTAATTTTAGAGGCTACGGAATCAGCAGGATTCTCTAGAATAACTGCATTGTCTAGAGTGTCGGGAGCAGGATCAACAACCTTAGGTGGAAAAATAGGAACTGCATCAAAAAAATTAAACCGTGGGCCTGGGCTTTCCGGTTGTTTTGAGCGATGGCTAGAGGACAGACTCGGATTCAGTTGCAGAACTTAATCCCACATTAGGATTATCCTACTGAGAAGATGATCCTGGTGGCATAGCAGCAAGACGCCCAGAACGTCTAGAATCCATTGCTATTAAACTCGATAAAAATCATGATTATATAAAGTAACCTGTACCCCCAGTGCATAGTGAGTGCCAGTGTGGTGCGGTAAAGTGCTATACAATACAGTAATAAGTCGTATAGAATTAAAAATGGAAAAGAAGACATGACTTCGAGGTTCGACCGGAGAGGCAGTCATTCCTGACCGTCTCAACCGTTTCTCTATGTCATTGGGGAATGATGCAGTTTGAATTTCATGATCGATTATCAGCAAGTGAAAGTACAATTTTTAGACTCAAGACACTGATGAGCCCCAAGAGGGCAGTCAAAGGCATTGGTTCATGTCAAAGTTCAAATGTCATATATTTTCGAATATGTAGTTCAAGTCCTACACAAGTCATATGAGTTCACTTGAATGTGCAAGGCCGAATCTCATCATTCGGTTCAAGTCTATTTAATCAGGTTCCAATTTTAAGGTTCATGTGCAGACAATCGATCATTCATTTTAGCATCACTGATCGTTCCCTATGCCTCACTATCGGTCGTTTGACTTAACTCTTAAACCTATCATTCGAGCTTCACCCCAACCGATCGTTCCTAATTGATTCATTCCCACCGATCATTCTCCTTAGCCTTCTAAACCGATCGTTGTCTCTACTCCATCCATATGATCGTTCAGCCAATTGATCCCATCGCTTAAAAATTTACTAAGTCCAAAAGCTCAACCGCTACTCTAAATCCTCCAACTCCAAAGCACCACCGATCGTTCAAAGACAATTGTTAAACACCCAAATGATAATATCACTCCATAACGATTGGTACAACAATACCATTACGCACTCTAAAGTCATCTAAGTCCAAAGCTCTACTGTGACGACCGCCCATGACCCCTGCACCGAACCTAGAGATAGTGCGCTGTAAAGTGTGCCAGGCGACCATGGACGATTGCCAGGGTAAATTTAAACAACAGAATCTATCGTATTACTCAAAGCGCATGGACAAAATACAATAAAATATATATATATAGTGAAGCTTCACAGAATAGAATCTCATCAATAAAAATTCATAATAGTTGAATACAAACATCTGAACATTCAATACATCAAGCCTCACTACATAACACTCAGAGAATATACAAGCAGCGGAACATCCAATACATATAGTAAGAAGATAATATGCAAGCCTCCAGCTCGTCTTCGACATCAGCACCGTGGAAAGCAAGAACAGCACCTGTCACCTGCTACCTAGTCTGCCCGTCCCAAAATGGACGAACAGCCCAAGGCAATAAGAGTTAAAACATAAAGCCTTGAGTCAGACAACAGTCTTAGTGAGCGGTAAATTAACTAACAATATACCAAAAGAGCATAAAGGAAAAAGGAATAGGAATCCAACCCTCCCACTCCACCTCTTTCTACAGTGATAGCCCCTAGACACACACTAAGCAGAAGCAACCATAGCAAACATAGCAAAGCATACAACTTAAAATAAAGCAATTATCACTCGAGTCAAGGGCGATGCTTTCCAAGTACAAACCCCTAAGGCCTAAACCAAGATCAGATAAGCACCCAGAAAATACCGCTCTTGAGACCGAATGACGATACAACCAAACATCCATGACTCTTGCTATCACTGTTATCATTGCTTCGATATCATCGTTAATTGAATGACCGGCTCTTTATTTCATCCGTCCGTCAAGGGCTAATGGAAACCCCGGTTCTAGACATAACTCCGCACGTCATCGTGACCCGTGCCTAGGACTATCGAATCTTCCCAGAGTACTTGACTACCAATCAGTAGCCTTCAGGGACTATCGAATCTGCCCAACGTACTCTTGCTTTGAGCAAGCTAGAACCTTCAACAACGTTGATATCTCAGCCTTCTAGTCATCCTCCTCGACGACTATTTCCATACTAGCTCAAGCGCCTCTCGAGCAAACCATTATCCTCAAACCCGAACCATATCACCGAGTTATCAATCTGCTTGGAATGATCCCGTCTGGATTAGACCAAGGCTATCTCATATCATACTTCGCCTCATCATCATCATAGCAAAGCTTCATCTCAACATCATCATCCAATCTATCCATATGAGCTTCATCATCCGCTACATATGCCACGAGCAGCTTTTCCAATTCAAGAGCCTTTCCCTTAGCTTTTGAACCATCTTCGGTCTAAATCAAATCATCAATCATCTAATTCATAGCAATCAATCAAATCAAACATTAATCCAACTAAACAAGCATTCAAATATGATCTAAATAGACAATTATAACAATAATGGCAATTTCGTAATTAAAGAGTCAAAAGTCTAACAAGCATGAAAACATGAGCAATATCTATAATCTTGATGAATGAACTTGCATAGGTTAACATGTAGTAAAATGGATGCCAAATCATTATGAACAATGGATCTATATGGATCTATACTTAGGATTAGGAAAATGCATGGAAATCTCTACTTTAGCACAAAATCAAGCCAACGATCCGATATACTCCTTTGGATCCGTGTGAGAGATAATCACCACTCACCAAATCACCTAAACACCTTAAAAGAAACCCACTTCAGATCTGGACATCGAAGGATCTAACTCGATCTATCACCAATCCGCTTCAAACGATGAAATCTCTCTTCAAAGGATGTAGATCTTCAATCTAAGCTCTTGAATCTTCAATTTGATCTTCGATTTGGATGGAAGGAATCACTAGATTAGAGTGGAGAAAAAGAAGTCAAGAAGTGTAGAAGTCGAGCTCTCAAAATGGCAGCACTTCGTCGCTTCGAAATCCGGATCCAAAAAGTGAAGTAAAACCCACCTATTTATAGGCAGTTTTCATAGGTCGTCCGCCTCCTTAGGTCGCCCACGACCTAACTCTCGCGACCTACGACCTAAGAAACCCCACGACCTAAGTCTTAGCGACCTAAGCCTATGCGCATCCACGACCCAACGATTCTGCGCTTCTACGACCTAAAAACACTACGACCTACACTGCGCGCGACCTAACAGATAGCATAAGCGCGCAACCTAACAGCTTAGCCCCTACGCGACCTAACAACTCACGCGACCTACAACTCACGCGACCTACAACTCACGCGACTTAGCTAGGTTACGACCTAACAAAGATGCGACTTAGCGACCTAACAAAGTCGCGACCTAACTATACTCAATACCTATGCGACTTAACTAGGTTACGACCTAACACCTCGCGACCTAATACTTCACGACCTAACTCCTAAGCCGTTTATGACTTAACTTCCTTAGGTCACCCACTGCTACCACCAGCTTTTTAGGTCGTTGCCGACCTAACTTCCTTTAGTCGCTAACCTGCTTATCTCCTAGGTCGTTAACTTGCTAACTCCTATACCGCTAACCCTTAGGTCGCCGCTTCTTTAGGTTGCCTATTTCTTAAGTCGCTTACCTCGTCCAGTCTACTAGGTCGCCAACTTCTATTAGTCGTCAACTCTTAGGTCGCTCGACCGACCTAAACTATCATACGACCTAACCACCTCACGACCTAACTATCACACGACCTAACTTCTTAGGTCGTTCCAATCCTTAGGTCGCTCCACTTCACTAAGTCGTCTACCCCTTAACTCGCCCACTTCCTTAGGTCGCTCCAAACCTTCATACGACCTAAGACTTAGACTCTGGACGTCTTATCAACAATGCGACCAAATGTCAACTGTTTTACGATGTTTCGATCCGTAAAAATACAGGTCGTTACATTCTCTCCCCCTTAGGAATTTCGCTTCCGAAATTCCAAACAAACAGAGCAATCAAAGACTATTCTGCATGCCTACCATCCATAGCAATCAACAAACCATGCATCCAATTCTAGCTTAGCATGCAGAATTATAAAACTTTGAACAAGTTACAATATCGTGAGATGACACGACACCTTAGGGCCATACCTTGAAGAGTTCAGGATGAGCTGCCTTCATCCTCTCTTCCACCTCCCACGTACAGTCGTTATCATCATCACTCCATTGTATCTTGAGCAACTTAACTACCTTCCTCCTAAGCTGTTTCGTGTCGGTTTCCACAACACGAAGCGGCTTATGAGGTCTTCTATCGACTGGATCAACTTCGAAATCTTCACAGCTATCAGCAGAAACCACCGTATTCGAGTCGTGCACATACTTCCGTAGATATGATACGTGAAAAACATTGTGCACACCCGACATCTTCTCAGGTAACTCCAATCTATAGGCGAGCTTTCCAATTCGCTCGGTGATCGGGAATGGTCCAACAAATCTCGGAGTCAATTTTCCTTTCTTCCTGAATCGAATAACATTCTTCAGAGGAGAAATCTTCACAAAAACCATATCACCTACGTCGAATTCCAAATCCTTACGACGCTTATCGGCATAACTTTTCTGACGGTCTTGGGCTGCCTTCATTCGTTGCCGAATGATCTCTATGCAATCTGAAGTCTGTCGAAACATCTCTGGCCCAAGTATCAACTTTTCTCCTGTCTCTAACCAACATGTCGGAGAGTTACACGGTCTTCCGTACAATGCCTCATACGGTGCCATACCAATGCTTGACTGGTAACTGTTGTTATACGAAAATTCCACCAAATGAAGGTGATCTTCCCATGATCCTCCAAAATCCAAAACACAAGCTCTAAGAAGATCTTCCAAAACTCGGTTGACTCTCTCGGTCTGACCATCTGTTTGAGGATGATAAGCTGTACTCAAACACAACTCGGTTCCCAAAACTTCCTGGAAGCTCTTCCAAAATCCACTAGTGAACAATGGGTCTCAATCGCTCACTATACTCTTCGGAATACCATGGAATCGAACTATCCACATAACATACAACTCAGCCAACTTTGATGCAGTCCTAGTCGATCGAAAAGGAATGAATCTTGCACACTTAGTCAAACGATCTACAATGACCCAAATCCCTTCATTTCCCGTTCTTGTTCTAGGTAACCCATCAATAAAATCCATCGATACTTGCTCCCACTTCCATGTAGGAACTTCTAACGGCTAAAGCAATCCACTTGGCTTCTTCTGTTCGGCTTTTACCAACTGGTAGTTCATGCACTTGGAAATAAAATTTCCAACATCCTTCTTCATGCCTTCCCAGTAATAGGTTCTCTTCATATCCCGATACATCTTATTTCCACCTGGATGAATTGTCAACTTCGAGTGATGACTTTCCCTCAAAACTTCATTCCTCAATTCATCGATATCAGAAACAACTAGTCGTCCTTGCTTCCGAAGCCAACCCTCTCGATCGACCTCGAATCCTTTTTCCTTTTCTGGGTCCAATCCAAATTCCAAATCACGGATAATCTTGACAAGCTTATCGTCTCGCTTTTGGCTCTCGCCAATCCTTTCCACAAGAGTAGGTCTTATCGATAAGTTTGCCAACATCTCAGGTTCCAATTCACATCTAGGCCTGAAGTCAAATCCAGCTAAATACTCGAGATTCTTCCATTCTGAAAACATGGCTCCCAATCCTGCATGTCTTCGACCTAACGCATCTTCCACTGCGTTACCCTTTCCCGGAGTATAAGCTATACCAAATTCATATGATGCTAAAAACTCTAGCCACCGTTGCTGCCGAAGATTCAAATCCTTTTGGGAGAAAAGATACTTCAACGACTTATGATCTGTAAACAACTCAAATCGAACTCCCAATAGATAATGTCTCCACATCTTCAGAGCAAAAACAATCGCCGCTAACTCCAAATCATGAGTCGGGTAATTCCTTTCATGCGGCTTCAGTTGTCGACTGGCATACGCAACAACTTTATCCCTCTACATCAGCACTGCTCCAAGTCCAGTACCACATGCGTCGGTGTAAACCACCATCTCATCATTCCCACTAGGAACAGTCAAAACAGGAGCGCTTGTCAGTCGCTCTTTCAGGATTCTGAAAGCTTGCTCACACTTATCATCCCATCTGAACACTTGGTTCTTTTTCGTCAATCCTGTCAACGGTGCAGCTACCTTGGAGAAGTCTTTGATAAACCATCGATAATATCCTGCTAATCGAAGAAAACTTCTCACATCAGATGCATTCTTAGGTCTAACCCAATCCTGGATTGCTGCTACCTTAGCGGGATCAACCGCTATTCCATTTCCAGAAATAATATGGCCTAAGAACCTCACTTCATTCTTCCAGAAGTGACACTTTGAAAACTTAGCCTTCAGCTGATGTTTCCGTAAGATTTCCAAAACAATACGCAAGTGCGTCTTGTGCTCTTCTTCAGTTCTGGAATAAATCAGAATATCATGAACACTAGCACGAACTTGCTCAACTGATCTCTGAACACTCTATTCATAAGATCCACAAAATATGCTGGCGCATTAGTCAATCCAAACGGCATTACCAACCACTCAAAGAAACCGGATGGTGTCCTAAAAGCAGTCTTTGGCACACTATCCTTAGCCACTCTTAACTGGTGAAATCCCGTTGCCAAATCCATCTGAGAAAACACCTTAGCTTCGTGAAGCTGATCAAACAAGTCATCGATTCTCGGCAATGGATACTTGTTCTTCTTAGTCACCTTATTCAGCTCACGATAATCCACGCACAACCTCAACGATCCATCTGCTTTGGTTGCGAACACCACTGGTGCACCCCATTCGAACACACTACGCCGAATGAATTCTTTCTACAAAAGATCATCAACCTGCACCCTCAACTCTTGCTGCTCCCTAGGCGCCATCCGCCTAAGAGGCATCACAACAGGTCTGGCTCCTTTAACTAGATCTATACGAAACTCGATCTCTCTATGCGGCGGTAACCCTTTGACCTCGTCAAAGACATCCTCAAATCCATTAGCGATTGGCACAGATGACAGTCCATCCCGTGGAACAACCAGCGAATACATGAAGCTCATGAAGACGCCTTCTTCATGCTTACATCGTATCACAATCTTTCGCCCCTACACATTCTCGACTGTCACCTCCAACCTTTCACAATCAACCTTTGCCGCATACTTCCTAAGCCAGTCCATACCCAAAATAATTCCGAACCCCGCAAAGTTTAGAACAAAACAATCACAAACAAAAGAGCAATCATGACTCGATACAATCAGACCACGGCATAGCATACACAAACAAGACGAACCCCCAACTGGATTAGTCACAACCAATGGCCTATCAACAATATCCGGTTCTAAACCCAACCGGCCTACAAGTTCATTACAAACAAAAGAATGCGACGCCCCAGTATCAAATAACACTCTAACTGGAACACCACAAATGGAGAGAGTACCCTGAACCACCACACTCTTTCCCTTCTCTTCAGCGGTAGGAGCTTTTGAAGATGATGGAACAGCTCCTAAAGCATAAGCTTGCACAATCTGCTTGTCCTTCCGCGGTTCTGGACAATTCTTCCTGATATGCCCCGGCTTGTCACAGTTGTGGCACTTCATCGGCACCTTCGGATTCTTGCAATCCCTGGAGAAATGGCCCTTCTGCTGACAATTGAAGCAAGTCACTTCACCCTTCGGCTTCTTCTGGCCATCCTTACCCTTTTGTTGCTACTGCTTCCTCTTCTTGTTTCCACCCTGCTGTGGTCTAGACTCCTCCTTGGTCACAGCAACAACAGATCCCTCTTTAGGAAACAGATTCTCATGCCTGAGAGCTTTCTCCACAAGCTTCTCAAATGGATCGTCCAAATGATCCACCAACTGCCTCCCAAGATAACTGTCCAAGCTTGTCACAAACTTCTCATTTTTCTGATACGAAGACTCAATATACGACCGGGCATACTTGGACAAAGCTTCAAACTCAGAAACATACTCAAGAACTGGTCTTCCACCTTGCTTGAGCTCCACAAACTTCTTGAACAGAACATACTTCTGAGCTGTAGAAATGAACTTAGCTTCAAATCTGGCTTGGAATTGCTCCCAAGTAATCTCTTCCTCCAGAGTATCAATAGTGATAGAGTTCCACCAATCAGAGGCTCTCCCTTGAAGCTGTCTTGATGCTAACTTCCTCTTAGTCGCATCCTCAATTCCCAAATCACAAAAGATCCTTCTACAAGCATCTATCCACCTCTGGACTTCAATGGTTGATTCTATTCTCAAGAAAACCTTTCCTCCAAGAGCAGAATAATCCTTACACAACTTAGAAAAATCCACCGGCTTTGGAGTTTGGACTTGAACTCCAACATCCACCGATGGCCCCGGAGCTGGCATCCTTCTCATGATCGAAGTCATCATAGCTTCGAACATAGCAGCATAATCAACAGCCCCTTCAGTAGCACGGCCTTCCCTAGCAACTGGTCTCCCTCTTCGACTCATTCTCAATATCTATAAAAAGGAATGATTAGCACAGCTAGAAAAACAACTGCATAAAGGGCTCAAACTCTACTAAGCTACTATATTATATATAGTAATCATCCATCAAAATACAATTACGTCTCTCATACGTAGTTACGTCAGCGAGCGTTGGGTAAAATCGATTAACCAAAGCTCTGATACCAAATGTGACGACCGCCCATGACCCCTGCACCGAACCTAGAGATAGTGCGCTGTAAAGTGTGCCAGGCGACCATGGACGATTGCCAGGGTAAATTTAAACAACAGAATCTATCGTATTACTCACAGCGCATGGACAAAATACAATAGAATATATATATATATATATATATATAGTGAAGCTTCACAGAATAGAATCTCATCAATAAAACTTCATAATAGTTGAATACAAACATCTGAACATTCAATACATCAAGCCTCACTACATAACACTCAGAGAATATACAAGCAGCGGAACATCCAGTACATATAGTAAGAAGATAATATGCAAGCCTTCAGCTCGTCTTCGACATCAGCACCGTGGAAAGCAAGAACAGCACCTGTCACCTGCTACCTAGTCTGCCCGTCCCAAAATGGACGAACAGCCCAAGGCAATAAGAGTTAAAACATAAAGCCTTGAGTCAGACAACAGTCTTAGTGAGCGGTAAATTAACTAACAACATACCAAAAGAGAATAAAGGAAAAAGGAATAGGAATCCAACCCTCCCACTCCACCTCTTTCTACAGTGATATCCCCCAGACACACACTAAGCAGAAGCAACCATAGCAAACATAGCAAAGCATACAACTTAAAATAAAGCAATTATCACTCAAGTCAAGGGCGATGCTTTCCAAGTACAAACCCCCAAGGCTAAACCAAGATCAGATAAGTACCCAGAAAATACCGCTCTTGAGACCGAATGACGATACAACCAAACATCCATGACTCTGGCTATCACTGTTATCATTGCTTCGATATCATCGTTAATTGAATGACCGGCTCTTTATTTCATCCGTCCATCAAGGGCTAATGGAAACCCCGGTTCTAGACATAACTCCGCACGTCATCGTGACCCGTGCCTAGGACTATCGAATCTGCCCAAAGTACTTGACTACCAATCAGTAGCCTTCAGGGACTATCGAATCTGCCCAACGTACTCTTACTTTGAGCATGCTAGAACCTTCAACAACGATGATATCTCAGCCTTCTAGTCATCCTTCTCGACGACTATTTCCATACTAGCTCAAGCGCCTCTCGAGCAAACCATTATCCTCAAACCCAAACCATATCACCGAGTTATCAATCTGCTTGGAATGATCCCGTCTGGATTAGACCAAGGCTATCTCATATCATACTTCGCCTCATCATCATCATAGCAAAGCTTCATCTCAACATCATCATCCAATCTATCCATATGAGCTTCATCATCCGCTACATATGCCACGAGCAGCTTTTCCAATTCAAGAGCCTTTCCCTTAGATTTTGAACCATCTTCAGTCTAAATCAAATCATCAATCATCTAATTCATAGCAATCAATCAAATCAAACATTAATCCAAGTAAACAAGCATTCAAATATGATCTAAATAGACAATTATAACAATAATGGCAATTTCGTAATTAAAGAGTCAAAAGTCTAACAAGCATGAAAACATGAGCAATATCTCTATAATCTTGATGAATGAACTTGCATAGGTTAACATGTAGTAAAATGGATGCCAAATCATTATGAACAATGGATCTATATGGATCTATACTTAGGATTAGGAAAATGCATGGAAATCTCTACTTTAGCACAAAATCAAGCCAACGATCCGATATACTCCTTTGGATCCGTGTGAGAGATAATAACCACTCACCAAATCACCTAAACACCTTAAAAGAAACCCACTTCAGATCTGGACAGCGAAGGATCTAACTCGATCTATCACCAATCCGCTTCAAACGATGAAATCTCTCTTCAAAGGATGTAAATCTTCAATCTAAGCTCTTGAATCTTCAATTTGATCTTCGATTTGGATGGAAGGAATCACTAGATTAGAGTGGAGAAAAAGAAGTGAAGAAGTGTAGAAGTCGAGCTCTCAAAATGGCAGCACTTCGTCGCTTCGAAATCCGGATCCAAAAAGTGAAGAAAACCCACCTATTTATAGGCAGTTTTCATAGGTCGTCCGCCTCCTTAGGTCGCCCACGACTTAACTCTCGCGACCTACGACCTAAGAAACCCCACGACCTAAGTCTTAGCGACCTAAGCCTATGCGCATCCACGACCCAACGATTCTGCGCTTCTACGACCTAAAAACACTACGACCTACACTGTGCGCGACCTAACAGATAGCATAAGCGCGCAACCTAACAGCTTAGCCCCTACGCGACCTAACAACTCACGTGACCTACAACTCACGCGACCTACAACTCACGCGACTTAGCTAGGTTACGACCTAACAAAGATGCGACTTAGCGACCTAAAAAAGTCGCGACCTAACTATACTCAATATCTATGCGACTTAACTAGGTTACGACCTAACACCTCGCGACCTAATACTTCACGACCTAACTCCTAAGCCGTTTACGACTTAACTTCCTTAGGTCACCCACTGCTACCACCAGCTTTTTAGGTCGTTGCCAACCTAACTTCCTTTAGTCGCTAACCTGCTTATCTCCTAGGTCGTTAACTTGCTAACTCCTATACCGCTAACCCTTAGGTCGTCGCTTCTTTAGGTCGCCTATTTCTTAGGTCGCTTACCTCGTCCAGTCTACTAGGTCGCCAACTTCTATAAGTCGTCAACTCTTAGGTCGCTCGACCGACCTAAACTACCATACGACCTAACCACCTCACGACCTAACTATCACACGACCTAACTTCTTAGGTCGTTCCAATCCTTAGGTCGCTCCACTTCACTAAGTCGTCTACCCCTTAACTCGCCCACTTCCTTAGGTCGCTCCAAACCTTCATACGACCTAAGACTTAGACTCTGGACGTCTTATCAACAATGCGACCAAATGTCAACTGTTTTACGATGTTTCGATCCGTAAAAATACGGGTCATTACATCTACCGATCGTCCAAGGACGATCATTATGCGTCGATCTACATCATTTCGCACACTCAGCTACTCCATCTTTCTCAATTCCCATTCTCTCCAACTTGATTTAGATTGAACGACTCCACCAACTAAACTAACTAAAACAAGATTTAAGGCACTCGAAGCCTCGTCCTTGAATCATAAAGTGAGTCCAAGTCATCCACCTAAGTGTGAGATATGAGGGGAAAAGGTAGACTTGAATTCGATTCAAAGTGAGATCTGAAGCAACAGCAATGGATAAGAGAAGAATATGATCGACTAGAGCTTGAATGAAGAAAAGATGTTTCTTAGTTGTAGAATTTTGATCATTATTTGAAGTGATGAAAGAAAAGAGGGAGAACAATTCGTTCTTTTTCTTTTTTGGTTGAAAGTTTGAACGATACGAAAGTGAGAAGTGGAGATGGAAGTTGCTAAGTAAAATACTTTTATATGGATGGTTTTGCCGATCCTTCGTAGTCAAGAAATTACACCGACCATTCTAAAACGATCCAAAATTCTCCAAGCCCAGAAATGATTGGGCAAAATTATAAAAAATGGTTAAGGATGAAAGTTTTATAGGAAGAGCATATAACGATTGTTTAACCCATGAGATATACCGATCGTTCAAACTAGAATTCCTACCGATCATTCCACCATAAGAACGATCTGAAAACTCCTTTATGTGAACTAACAATCGACAACGATCATAAAATATATATATATAGAAGATGACAATGATCGTAAATAGATGGGTACAAAAATCCATTCAGAGATAATGATTAGCCTTGGTCATTATTTTTTATTAAAAATACGATCGTACAAAAGGCAATCCAACTTTCCAATAAATGAATAACGATCGACCATGGATGTTCACACAAGACAAGGAATAACTTTGAAACTTGACAATGACCTGTGGACGTGCAATCGTGATCGGGTGTCTGGTATGGACACGTATATGAACCAATATATGTTTTAAAGTTCAATTTTTTGAAATCGACAGAAATTGAACCTATAATCAACCAAAGGAAGATCAAAAACCAAATTATTGTGACTTAATAATCACTAGAAAAACAACAAGATGGTCATTGATAAGCAGTGATCTAGTATTTATACTATTTGAAATCGACCAATAGTCATAATAGGTGAAAGAAGACATGACCCTCAATAAGAAAGCGACTCAACAAAAGGATAACGACCATTCAACGAACTAAATGGAATCCTTTTTTGAGGATTGAAGTTTGCGACTTTTCAAAGCACATCATGTTCGAACAAGACGTACTTTGGGAGGAAAATGTTATCCCACCTTTTGGCAAGGTCGTGATATCATCAACTTAGGTAGAAATGGATGGTTACCAGCCTTAAGAATCAGTTGTATCTGATACTGTGGACGATGGTCGAGCAGATCTGGACCGGGACCCAATCGAGGTGCAATCAGTATAGAGTGACAGGCATAGCCCCATAAAGCTGTATTCCAAGTTTCAAGCCAATCAGAGTTCATATGCTCGAGTTTCGGACAAAGAAATGATTTATATGGATCGATCGAGAATGATCCATAAAGCAGCTCAAATCAGCGAATATCGATATCTCAAAATCTGTAAGGCCAAGTCACTTGAAACTATCAAGGCATATATATATTGAAAGATGGAGCCCATAAAAATGATCGCAGGTCAAATCTCTAGGGTTCAAAAAGTGTCGATCGTTTCATGCCAATCCTTCCTAACAATCGATGTAACTCGACAAGCAATCCAGATGCAACAAAGATTGATCAATATCTCGCAATCTACAACTCGAAATGACTTCATATTTTAGGAGCTAGGCATAAATGCATTTGGGATCCCCAACAAACAATTGCACGGCAATCAGAGGCAAAAATAACGATCGGTATAATTTATACCGATCGTTCCAAAACAACAAGTTATGTTCACCGATTGTTATGGTAGGCTCATATAGACCTGGAGAGCCTTTCGCCAAAATTTTAATGGAATATCTCATCATTTTACTCTATAAATACAGAACTATCAGTTCATTTTCAGGATCTTTGTGCTGCTTGTTACTCTAGACTCCATTATAATCAAGTGCTATCTTTCTTCTACTATTGTAATTAAATTCACAAGAGAGTAATAAAAGGATAATCTTCAAAGTGGACGTAGGCATACAATGTCGAACCACTATAAACCTCTGTGTCTTTGATTACTATTTATTCTCTATTGATTACTTGTTTTTTAGTCAGTTTATTTTTTTTTCCTTCATTTACTACTCTACAAAAACAATTCTTGGGTGTTTGTAAACATTTTTGGTGCAAACACACATCTTACAAAACACGAAATAACATGAGTCACAAACCAATGCAATGTAAAAGAGAAAAGGAAAAGAAAACATGATCACTCACATAAGACCAGAGCTTCTCAAAATTCCAACAAAATAACAGAGGAAGACATCTTGGAAGCCAAGGCAGAAAGAACAACAGGACCTTATGTAGACTTCCCGACCTTCTCCATCAAAGTAGAGGTGAGAACTTTGGATGAGGCTAAGCCACATATGTTTGGGGCATATTCACTCCTATAAGAAAAGCCAATCAGCCTAGAAGGTGCATGAACTGGAGAAGGAGAAACTCTTACACTAAAAGAGGATGGAACCTCGGACGAGGGAGAAACGACCATTTCTTGAAAGGAGCAAGAGGATCATCAGACCCTCCAAGCGGCCTCTTCGAAACCTTCTTTTTCTTCTCCTCCCTCTCCGCCTTTAAAGCCTTATGAATCATAGCAACAACATCCTTATCCATGTTATCTACAAAAAGAAAGATAATGATGTTAAAATCACAAGTATGGCAACCCTAAAATGTGTTACAAGCTACTTATACCCCTAATTTCAAATAGGGAGGAGTAGGCTTAAATCTTCTTCTACAAAGTATATGGCGAGGACATAGTAACCATGAGCTTTCAGCTTTGATTCACAAAACAACTTCGTTATTTGCCTACCCTCTACAGGCAAATTTTGAATCTGATGCCTATGGGATTCACATAATTGCTTATTCATCTCCAAATAATTAGTATGGATGGAATAATGTTGAGGAAAAGAACGGAATCCATTGTAATTTAGGATAAAGAAGTAAAACTTGATGCATTTTCCGGTCCTACTAAGGATGCCTATCAAAAATGAATCTTTTAGCCTGAATATAAAAGAAACCCTTATTTCCCTCTGCAGGACTTCTTTTAACCTCGAAAAGAAATTGAAGTTCCTCACTAGTAAGATTAATGCCATTTTCAACATAAAGGATAAAGGAGGCTAAAGCAAAGGTATACGAATTAAGAGCACACTGAACCAGCGCAACACCTAAGGTAGCTAGCCATTCGCGGATTATCGAATGCATTAGAGAAATAACCCACATCGAATATGCTTAGGAGTAATAGCGATGTAATTCTCCGACGGAGTATCCATACATCCATGAGATTTTGGAACTCTAGGCGCATACCCAAAGAATCTGAATTGCCTAAGGACACCAATGGCATCCTCCACGAGTAATTTTAGAAGGGGAAGCAAAAAAGAGGAAGTAGAGGAATCCATTTCAAAACCTTACATGTTATATCAAAGAAGGGTCGAGCAAGAATAAAAATTGCTTACCTTACTCTTAATCTTTGAAATTACCCTAAAATATGGAACTAATCCAACTGTGATTCTTTGCAAGCAAAAAGAGAAAAGAAATTTTGGGAAATATGAAGAAAGAAAATACGCACCTGAGTTTGAATTATAGCCACAGAATTGTAATGATCAAGGAATCTGAGAAGCTTAGAGTTGTTGTAGAAAATAATGAGTGTAAAAGGCTTATGGAAATCTACCTAGAAAAATGAAAAGGTAGATTAAACAACTATTAAAATGATGGTCCAATAAAACGATGACACATGTGTTAGAGCATTAAATGCATGCATATTTGAAAAGACTTATTCCCAGTACCGAAATGATAGATTAGATAGGACCTAGTGGAAGTATAGATCGAGTGTATAAGACAACAAGTCTACCCCGACCTATAGTCTCCGTAGACTTGGAAGGCAAGAGTTACACCCATTCTCACCACGAACCATAATAAAAGGAAACAGATTGTGTTTTAAGTCAGAGAAGCTATTCTTTTAACAATGGGATTGGACAGAGAACACACCCGAGATCACAACACTTAATCAAACCTAAACCCTTTTAGCAAGGGGAAGGCTATAAAGAACATGCGATGCATGCTTCAGGAAATCAGAGTAGAATACATTAGCTACATCTAGAAACAAAGGCCGGTCTAGAATAACGAGTTAAGGCATAAAAACTAGCAGATGGAGTTTGGAGTTAACTATTCTCACATTCTGTCAAATGTCTACAGGGACAGGTCTACACTAGCACACACTAGAGGCAATCTAGACAGCGCCATATAAAGCAGGATCACTCCAAAGAAGCTGTATATAAGGCCTCCAAAAATATGCTTCAACATAAGCTTAACCTTACAGACAAAGGACAATGACACATACCCAACCAGCCTTCGAAACAAAATGGGAAGAGCTGCTCCATTTTGACCTGATATAGCTACTAATAAAGCCAAGAAAATGAAGGTAGCAACGGGGCATTCCAGTTTGGACACCAGAAGATATCCACCATTGTACCTGTTCTCATGCATCTACAATGTAATAAAGCTACGGGGCAGTTTCCTACTTTTCCTCTTAGATTAGCTAACAATGTTAAGAGAGAGGAGGCTGGCCTATGAAGACCTATGCTTCCCGCCCAAATTTTTAAGCACCCCACTCCAAATTCCCAAGATCCCGCCAATATCAAGATTTCCCACTAAAATCCCTTTATCGATCCTACACAAAGGATAAGCATCATTGATAAGCGACAGGTGGTAAAATCCAAGGGTAGAGATTAAAGGAAAATGGAACAGATGATTGCAACCTCCCACAACATACTTTCCATACTATACAAGAAAGGCATAAGGATAAAAAAGGGTCTTCTTTCTGAACTTCTTCTCCATTGTATAAAAAAGTCAAAATATTGTGTGCTCCTAGGCCATTGTAATCTCTCGTATGAAAAATAGTAAAATATAGTGGATTACCCCGTGGACATAGGATTAAAAATGATCTGAACCACGTAAAAATCTCTATGTCCTTTACATTCCTGCTATTTTCTTTTAATTGCTCTTTTGTTCATTGACCCATCTCGACATTTCAACAAATAGTTGAAGTTTGACTACATGACTGTGTAAGCATTCGGCAACACGGCTGCTTCCAAAGGAGAATTTAACTAAGCTTAAATTCACTAATTCCTAAACGCGAGGACAACTAGCCATAAGGCTTCCCCATGATCAAGTCGAGTGTGGTGAAGCCAAAAAAATTCACCAACACAATGCCAAACTTTCCTCTCCATGCACTAATCTCCAGCCTTATCACCTGCTTACTTATCCTCCTACGAAGGGGGAAAAAGAAAGGGAAGGAGAGGATCCAACAAAAATTTGGTGAATTTCACTAGACTTTTGTTAGGTGAATGAGTTACATCATTAATATATGGTGATCACATGCAATTAACTTCATTAATACGCTATGTGACCTGGAGTATTCCACTTGTATTTGTGAACTACTTACTAAAGCAGGTTCCATTAACCTAAGGGGTATAGTTCTAAACACATCCATACCAACATCTTGTGTAGGTTCACTTAGAATTAAACAACTAATTGAACCTTAAAATAACTATTCGACTAATAACAACCGGAACAATTCCAACATAGGATCACCTATAATATCCTAAACCTGATTTAATTCATTTTGATTAGAAACTTGCTTATGAAATTGTAAGAAATTTAAATTTGAAACATCAGAGATTTTAGATTGACAAAGTATGGTTCATTATTTATTGTAATGATAAATTGACAAAGAACGATCATTAACAATAATTAAATGAAAGAAAAAAAGGATAAAACCTAAGACATTCTACACTTTCAGGTCTTATAGTGGAAAGTGGGAAAATATAAATACAGAAAATAGTCATCTTAAAAAACATCACAGAAAACACAGTCTCAAAAACATACGTAGACATAATCCAAAGTTTGTAGAAATACAATAAATAGTCTGATAAATACTAAGTATTATAAATAGTTACATGGAGAGTAGTAGAAAATAATATGCAACTCCAATGCCAAGCTTGCCTCTCCACGTACTAATCTTTGGGCCTATCATATATCCCAAAAGTCGGCCTAGGCTTTGTATTGGTGTATCAGGAGATGTGGGTTGTCAAAAAAGTGTATTGAGTAATGCTTGTATTTCTTGTAAGTGGATGTCGTTTAAAGAAGAAGAAAGAATGTGAAAATCTAAAGAAGGCAGCTTTTGCTCTTATTTCTATTTGTTGTATAAGTAATGTAATATGTTGTATTTTTCATCATAAAATACTTCTGAGAAAATTGGCTAAATAAGGTTTGTGTCACTATGTCTTGGTACTTATTCGTGATACTCATCATAATGGTGCTTATTTTGTTCATTACTAGTGGTATAATTAAATTACTACTACAATTATCATAATAGAAAATCATGTTTGAAAGGAAAAATAGGTATAGATATTTTCGAATATCTAAAAATATCCACATCCGCTTCTACGGATATGGTTTTATTCAAAAATATCCACAGATGTAGATACAAATGTTCTTTCTAAAGCATCCATGGATAGCAGATATAGATACGGATGCAAATTTTATATTTTAAATATGGATACAAATACAGCACTAGCTGTATTCATTTACAGCCCTACTTGTAACCATACTTTTGATTAGTTTTCCTAGATAAAACCAAGAAAGGGCCTTGGTGAGTGGATTTGCAATATTATTATTTCATATACTTTTTCTATTATACCTCTACATCACTGAAAATTGTTTTATCACATGGTAATTACAAGGAATATATCTCATTCTCTTATTGATATTTCAGTTCCTGTTGCAATTTATATTGTATCATTATTGTCACAATACATTATTAGATTCTCAATGGTGGGAACCATTTCTAGCTTTCTTATAGTTTTGTGCACATTTATCACTTCCATTGTAGCGTTATTTAGGGTGATGTATTTAGTTTTAATATTTGAATCTACCATAACCACTCGTTTGAAACATTTCTAAATTAAAACCCCTTTATTAACGGTAAACATGATTTTATTGACTTACTATTTTTGATGTCACTTATAAAGTTCGAGTTTGAATACTCCTTCATGAGGAGGTTGTGTTTTCCATAAACAATTCTCTAGTATTTCTTAATTACTCAAGAATAATCTTAACTACTATTTTGTTATTTTAACTTGGATTAGACATTTGATCACTGCACTAAGTGCATAAGCAAATTCTAATCTAGTACATAACATAGCATATATGATGGTTCCTACTGCCAATGCAATAGGAATCTATCTCATGTTACCAGGTTAAACATTGTAATATGGTGTTTGTGTAGGCAAAACTATTTGATTTCTTTGTCAATATACTTGCTCAACCTTTAGATGCTTGTTTAAGACCATATCATAAAGTCCACAAGCTTTGTTATCGCTTCCACTTGCTTTGAGACACTTTGGCTATGTTGGGCAAACATTATCCTTTAAATCATTATTTAAAAGTCTTATTTCAACGTTGATGTGCCAAAACTCATAGTCATATCGTATAATAATTTGCAAGTAGAATCCGAAGGGACTTGAGCATGACGATTGGCCAAATCGCTTCAATAACTTCAACATTTGAAATTGATGAGGTCATTTCTCATCAACTTTGCTTTATACATTTCTAACCGTATTGATATTCTTCTTGAAGACTCACTTATGGCCAATGGATCATATTCTTTCGGGTATAATTTTCAAAATCAAAATTTATCAATGTACTTAGAATCAATTTCGAATTTAAAGCATTATGCTATATGGATTTAATGCATCACGTCATATGAATTATTCGATATTAATCACTGACTGGTTTTACACATTTGACACGCATAACCGAAATGATGAATACTTTAAATGAACCATATGATTTAATTTATTTATAATTGTTGTAAATTAATAAAACTAACTAATATTTATGAATTATGAATTATTAATTTTTATTTAATTTGTTTGAATATCATTAGTATTTAATAAAGTGCATATATATAAGCTATAAATGCGCATAGAGATATATGATATCGGTAGAACATTTAAATTGGATTTAATTGGGATTATTGCTAATAGGATTATAAAAATTTTGAGGGCTCATGTGGCACCATCTACGGTAGGCCATGCATGTAGAATAGGAAGATGATTTTATTGAGATTTAATAAAGAACTAAAGAGGAGAGAGTTTAAGGAAGGAATATGAAAGGTTTCCATCATTCCTTTAAAACAAATCTTTTTCATTTCTTTCATTCTTTCCTGATAAAAAATTTCTCTCTTCCTCCCATCTAGTTATAGCCTGATCTTCATAGTGATATAGGCATAAAAATTCCAAAATCAAACATAAATTAAATCAAAAAATTATAAGGTGGTTGTTGTCTCTTCTTCCTTGCAAGATCTAGAGATTAATTCAATTGAGTTTGGGAGCTTTGTTCACCATTCAAGGTGCAAATCATTAGCTTCATTTTTAGGTAATTTTAATTTTATTTAATTGTATATTCATCATGTTTACAGGGTTTAGATTCTCTGCATGTTACACCTCTTTTATTTTGTATATTCATCTTGTAATATAACTTAGATCCCCTTTCGTCCATCTCAATCAATTATATGATCATCATGTTAGACTTAATTTAGATCTCATTTGTTCTACATCTTCATTGACTGTATGTTTATTATGATTGACATATTTCATATCTTTTATCTCCTTTAATTATTTGTCATGTTCTTTGTATAGTTAGATCTAAATTCTCTTGCAACGAATCTGTATATCATTATGTTGTCCGACTACTTTTGTCATTGTTTTGAATTATCGTTTTAAAAGAAATTTGAATGTAAAACTATTTTATAATGTTATATAAAATTTTGTAACATTTGTATACATAAACAAAAATAAACTGTATTTGTTGATTGTTTAAACTTGCTTAGAAAATTGGTTTCTTGTGTTATATGGTTATTTTCTATATAATAATTATTTTGGTTATCATCTTCATAAAAGTAAGAGTTTTCTTTTATTCTAGATGTCATAATTGGTCTTTAGTGTAAAGTTATAAACTTTTATTTCTTACCTAAGTTAAAAGAGTGAATTAAATTTTTTAACATTAAATTTAAACATATATGTTAATTAAATTACAATCTTTATACATACATATATTATTGTAACTTTAAAACCTAACTTACAATTATATATATATGGATATACATGTGTTTACGTTATTTTAACTTAAATCGAAATGGACTTTTGTGTAAAATTATAAAATTTATTTTCAAACTCTCTCCTAATTGAAACCAGTATTATAATTGTTAATTCTTGATTCGAAAACATACAATATTAGGAAACTTATTTTAATTGGTACATATATAAACTTCTCTATTATTATACACATACATTTTAAAGTAAAAATTTTGAACAACAAACGCATATACGAGGACAAATGATATAACCGGTGTAAATCCTAGCACTACAAGAAATTCTATGTTTAGATGTATTTATTGGTAGCGTTTGCCTTGGTAATAGCAAGGCTCCTCTTTACTTTGTCAATAGGGATCCCCTCCACTTCGTCTATCTGCTCCCTCCTCTTTCTTCACAAGCGATCGATTCCTCTTCATTTTGCCACATGCAGCCTTACTATTTATTTCCCTTGAATCGCCAGATCTATGTAATCCCGATGCTCATTTACTTTTTTTTTTCTTTTTTTTAGTTCGATGTTTGAATTGAAAATGCGATATTCCATATTGATATTGGTATCTTGAATTGAAAACGCGATATTTTTTTATTTTGTTTCAGTATCGATAATAGTTTAATTTACAGTAATGGTTCAGTCATAATAGTTTAATTGTAAGATTTTTGATTTTTTGTTGGATTTGTGAAATAATTGAAAAACTTTTATTGACTTGATATATCGTCAATTGTCCAAATAAGCAAAAGGTTTAACTTTGTTAATGGAGTGATGCTGTTAAAATTAATATTAGGCCATTTATACATCACGCTTAGATCGATATGTTTGTCCACCATAGCAAACCGAACCGATTATAACTCTGGAACAAATAGTACATTATAACTAATTTACAGTTAAAGGATTTTTTTATCAATACGATGGTTTCTACTGTTAACATAGCATCCAACTGGCAAAAGTTGCATTTGAAAATGAAGTTAACTTTGGCAACTGTGGTAGGAATAAACACATATTTGCACCAAGTTAACAAATTGATGTGCCTGAATAACTCTTTCATTGCAATCTTTCCTTTATTATAGTCTAAACATTTTCATTTTCTGTTTATTTTAAGTTAGGTTTTATGAGAATTGTAACAAATATGAAAAGAAATGATATTTGTCTTTATTTCAGAAAATACAATACAATTGAAATGTAGAACAGACAGATTATTTATACAAGTATTCTTGGGCCTAATATAATAGAGCCCAGGATCCGAAAATAAAGAAACAAGAGATGACAGCCCTTGGATGGCTTGAATGGCTGAGATGAAACAGATTGTAGTGATGCGGATTGCAATATATCCAACGCAAAGTAAAGCACACGTCTTATTATCTTTTACTCCCCCCCTCAAACCCAATTAGGTTTAGGGTTTGCGAGAAGAGATAAAGATATGGCGGCGCCTTCTTTGAGAGAGATGCGACTCGGCGATTTGGAGGTACAGACATTATTCTGGTATGAAAACAACTCTTTGAGATCTCTGGTGTGGATCGACAGTATCAACGTTGAGCTCCTCTCTGAGTCTCGAGAAGTTGAATTTCGTCAAAGGTTTAGTAAGTATGTCTGCCTTTTGGTGAGTAGACGGTATGTACCCGACTTTAAGCTTTTCTTTGATCACCTGCTCTCTTATGAAGTATAGATCCAGTTCTATATGTTTTGTTTTAGAGTGAAGAACTGGGTTAGATGATAAAGATATAGTGCTCACGTTATCACACCAGATTGTTGCCTTTTTGTTAGAAACAATGTTTAGCTCACTTAAAAGTGATTCTACCCACATCACTTCCGCTGTTGCGCTAGCCACACTGCGAAATTCAGCTTCAGTGCTGGATCTCGATACAGTGCTTTGCTTCTTTGCACTCCATGATATAGGGTTTTTCCCTAAGTAAATGCAATAGCCTGAGGTAGATTTGCGGTCATCAGTGTCTGTGCCCCAATCTGCATCAGCGTATGCATTTATGTTGAATGATTGACTTGATTTTAGGATGAGTCCATGATTGATAGTACCCTTGAGATATCTGAGTATCCTTTTAACAGCTTTCCAGTGATTGTCTAGGGGATTTTGCATATACTGACTGACTTTGTTGACGCTAAATGAAATGTCAGGTCTTGTGATGGTCACATATTGGAGTGCACCAACTATACTCCTGTACTGCTTTATATTTTGAATTGCTTCCCCCTTATATTTTGATAGTTGATGATTTGTAATCATAGGAGTTGGTAGTGTGTTAGCCTTATCCATTTTTGCTCTTGAAAGTATGTCTGCAATGTATTTTCTTTGATTGAGATGCAACTCTGATGTTCCATATCTCTGTACTTCAATTCCCAGAAAGTAGTTCAGGTCACCTAGATCTTTAATAGAAAATTCTGAATTGAGCATTGCAGTAACTTTCTTAATTTCTAATTCACTACTTCCTGTAATGATAAAATCATCAACATAGATCAGAATATAAGTGGTAGCAATATCATTAATTTTAGTAAATATGGAGTTGTCAGATTTCAGAGATTTGTAGCCAAATTTTACTAGAGTTGATTTGAGTTTTTCAAACCAGACTCTTGGTGCTTGCTTTAACCCATAGATGGCCTTGTTGAGTTTGCACACCATTTCTTTGCTTGAACTGTGAGTAAATCCTTCTGGTTGCTCCATAAAAACTTCTTCCTGTAATACACCATTTAAAAAGGCATTATTCACATCTAATTGCCTGATGCTCCAATTTCTACTTAAAGCAATTGTTAGTATAATCCTGATGGATGAAGGCTTCACAACAGGGGAAAATGTTTCAGAAAAATCAAACCCATACTGTTGTGAATATCCCTTTGCAACTAACCTTGCTTTATGTTTAGAAATTGAACCATCAGCATTTTTCTTTAATTTGAATGTCCATCTACACCCAACAATGTTTTTGTTTTCTGGTCTTTTGACAAGAACCCAGGTTCCCTTGTTAACTAGAGCATTATATTCCTTTTGCATAGCAGCTCTCCATTTGTTATTTTGAGCAGCTTCTATGTAAGAGGATGGTTCTTCTTGATTTATGGTGGTGTTGATGACTTTTGGTTTATGTATACCACACTTTGCTCTAGTTAGCATTGGATGTATATTGTCATTATTTCTGATAATGTTGTCTGAATTATTTTCAGAGTTGTTATGAGCTGTAGATCCACTGCTGGTATCTTGATTGTTGCTAATCTCCTGATTATCATCCTTGCTGCTGATCTCCTGACCTTGAGTACTTTGACTGTTGTTGTCACCTTCCCAGTTATCTTGCCCTTGACCTGGTTCCCTAGTGGGCATGGTGAGTTGAGGGCTGATGGTTGTGCCTTTACTTGTAGGCTGAGTTGAGGGTGCAACTTTGATCTCATCAGGTAGATCAGGTATAGTAACCTTTGCATTTCTTACTTTTTCAGTAGTTTTAATATCAGTGTTGCTATATGGATATACATGTTCATTAAATCTTACATGTCTGGAAATATATATCTTCCCTTTATTGTCAAGACATCTGTATCCTTTCTGGTTGTTACAGTAGCCTAAGAAAGTACATGATTTAGATTTGAAATCTAATTTGTGAGTATTATAAGGTCTTAAGCATGGAAAACATTGACAACCAAACACCTTTAGGTGTTTATAATCTGGTTTGACCTTAGTTAGCACCTCTTGTGGACATTTGAACTTGAGATTCTTAGTTGGTAGTAGATTTATCAAATGTACAGCAGTATTAAATGCTTCTGGCCAGAATTTTAAAGGCATAGAGGCCTGTGCTAATAAGGTCAGACCAGTTTCGACAATATGTCTGTGTTTCCTTTCAATGATTCCATTTTGTTCTGAAGTATATGGACATGTAGTCCTGTGATTAATCCCTTTTTTTTTCAAAGAAGATTTTTAGTGGTAAAAATTCCTTTCCACCATCAGATTGAAAGGTACAGACATGATTTCCAGTCATGTTTTCAACTTTATTAATAAATTGCATAACTATATTACTAGCTTCTGATTTTGATTTTAGCATGTAAATCCATACAAATCTAGAGTAGGCATCTATAAAAGATATATAATATTTGTAGCCATAGTCAGAACTGATAGAAGCTGGACCCCATAGATCACTAGCAATTAATTCAAGAGGTTTTGTGTAGTTAGTATGTGAATCTGGAAATGCAAGTTTATGACTTTTTCCCAATTGGCAAGAAGCACATATATATGAGTCAGAAATATTACTAAAAGGAATGTTATTACTAGTCATAACATGTTTTACAATCTTAGCACTGGGATGTCCCAGTTTATAGTGCCATAGATCAAAAATACTATTGTTCATGACATTCATTATACAGTAATTCTCTTTGTTTTCAGAAATGTTAGAATTACAGAAATCAAATTTATACAACCCGTTGTTTTCTTTACCCTGCAAAATGATTTCTCGAGTTAGTATATCTTTAACTATGCAATTATTAGGATAGAATTCAAAAAAGACATTGTTGTCTTTTGCGAATTGGGAAACACTCATTAAATTTCTTTTAATTGAAGGAACCCTCAATAGGTTTTTTAGAAATAATTTCTTGGGTCCATTTATGCTTGCATTTCCAGTGTGTGTAATGTGCACAGTTTTACCATTACCAACAAGAAGATTTTGTGTACCTTTATATTCCTTGTTGCCCAAGTTTAAGTTGCTGAGATTGTTGGTCACGTGATTGGTTGCTCCTGAGTCTGGGTACCAGCAATCATCATCATCTGCTGTGGCAGTCTCAGTGTTATGAATCTCTACTTGACCATTGTTGTTGTCTTTGGGCCTATCTACAGTATTGATGTTTGTATTGCTATTTTGTTGTGATGGAGTAAAGTTCTTGTTGAATCTAAAATAGCATTTATTTGCTCCATGGCCATATCTTTCACAAATTTGACACCTTATTTTATTGTTGTTGTTGTTGCTCCTGCCACCTCTTCTTCCTCTGTTGGATGGTCCCCCTCTCTGATGGCTGTTGAACTGACCTCTTCCTTGGCCTTGTTTGCCTTTGTTGTAAGTATAGTTGACAGATATGTCTGAACTTACTGTTTTTCCATGTTCTATTCTACCTTCATGTGATAAGAGAGTAGAATAGACGAATTGTATTGAGGGAGTAGGTTCCATGGTAGATATGATTGCCACAACAGCTTCGTATTCGCTATCTAGACCACTGATTATGTATAAAACATGTTCTGAATCAGAGATTTTGTGTCCTGCAGAGGCTAGTTGATCACATAAATTTTTGACTTTGAGTAGATATTCATTCATAGTCATTTCATTCTTCCTAATGCTCTGTAATTGCCTTCTATGATGCATGATTCTTGCAGATGACTGAGATGTGAAATTTCTTTCAATAGTTTCCCATACTTCTTGAGCAGTTTTACAGCCAATAAGCTGTGGTAAGATGGATGCACTTACAGATGACATCATCCAGGCACAGACGAGACTATCTTGTCTCTGGTGTGCAGTAAATTCTTGATTTAACACCAATTTGTCTTCATTGTCTTTGACAAATTTTGGTGGTGTGTTTTTAGTACCAAGAATATAGTCCTCTAATCCATAACCTCTAATAGATGTCTCTACTTGTAATTTCCAGATCAAGAAGTTGGTTTCATCCAGTTGGATGGAGAGCAGTTGGCTCTGAGGTTTGATGGTGGTTTTCATCAGATTATCTACAGGATCTGATTGAGTTCGACTGGGAGAAACTCTTGTGCTGGACATTTGAGGGCTTGTGGCTTCATCTTGACTCATGATGAAAGATGACTGTTGTCAAAAAAAACAGGTATAATGATTCAAACCTGAGAATCTTGAATTAGGAATAAAAGAAAAAGTTATGAAGTTGAATCTTGATGTTGTCTTTAGAGCTTAAGTGATGATTCAGACTCTCTGATGAGTTTTCTTGATGCACTTGTATTCAACTGAAACTTTTTCTTGAATTTCTTGATCGGTTTTCAGTAGTTTGAGATCTTTATACCACCAAGCTTTTGGTGGAGTTCAGATGCAGCCAGATAGAATAACTGGCGAGGCACTGATCTCTGGTGATTGCAGCAACTCTCAAATGAAAAGATGCTGAATCTTTGATGAGAGGAATCCAAATGATGATGCTTAATCTGATGGATGAAATTCTCTGATTATCTGGTGCAGTTAGCACAGAATAATTGCTCTGATACCAAGTTAGGTTTTATGAGAATTGTAACAAATATGAAAAGAAATGATATTTGTCTTTATTTCAGAAAATACAATACAATTGAAATGTAGAACAGACAGATTATTTATACAAGTATTCTTGGGCCTAATATAATAGAGCCCAGGATCCGAAAATAAAGAAACAAGAGATGACAGCCCTTGGATGGCTTGAATGGCTGAGATGAAACAGATTGTAGTGATGCGGATTGCAATATATCCAACGCAAAGTAAAGCACACGTCTTATTATCTTTTACTTTTTACATGTCTGTCATAATTTTATACCGACCACTATATTGTTGATGCCTATTATTCAAAGCTTGGGTTACTTCCTCTTCCCTTCATTCATATTCTTTTTGTATTGCTATTTTCAATAGCTTGATTACTACCATTAATTAATTACCTCGCATTTCAATAACTGTGGGTAGTACATGGTAACAATAATATGTATTTTCTGTAATTAAATGGTATCAACTATTATTCTCACAGTATTCAACCATCTGAATTTTAGAAAATACAAATTATATGATAGTAAATATTAGATTGCTATGTGGATTTACTCTATTTACATATTCTTTTCCCCCACCTTAAACATTTTTTCAATGATTTTATTTAGTATAATTAAAAGTAAGGATGATCGTGCACCTGTGGATGTGTTGATGCTTTGTTTAAGAATTTTTTTTATAATACCCAAATCAGTTCAACATATCATAGTCAAACAATTTACAACATACACTCAAGATCGAACCACATATTTAAAGAGAAGCTATTTACATTTTTAATCCTCAAAAATATTTACTTTTACAACATAGTAACCATAAACCACTTGTTTAGATAAACTGAAACCTTTACAAATCTTATTTAAACATAATATATACATGTAAACTAATACAATTATTATTTGTCAAATATTTGAGATAGTTAAATTAATTTTTATAACTTTATTTCGAAATGAATATTCTCTAAATAAATTTTTAAATATGTATTTCAATTGTTAAACTCATTTTCTTTATGACATAAAGTACTCTGAAATAACGGTAAAATTAATTTTTTATGATAAGAATATAAGTTGTAAAATAAAACCATTTATACTCTATTTCTAATTTTTTTAGCATTAGCCTAAAGCTAAAGCTCCAAACAGCTCACTGATTAACCAGTTGGACACGATCAGTTGATTAGCCAAGCATCAACTATCGATTGGCTAGGGTCTGGATGGTCAACCGATGATGTGCCTGGAGTTGTTTGCTCTAGGTTTTTTGGTCAAACTTTACCTATTTTTCCTAATCGACTATGGCTCAATTCTGGCTAATTATTGTAGCATTTGAATAAAAAAATAGCATGCAAGCAATCAAATGATTATTATAACAACATACAATGGAAATTTTGGCAGCATTGGGTTTGAAAATGAGGAGTTTTCTATTAGACAACAAATCAATTTAATAGAAAACATAAATTTAATAACATCACTTGCGTAATTTCATAATTTCAACCAAATTCTGTTTATAAGCATTATATCATCACTATAAATTCATATATCATAACATGCAAGAGAGACTAGGATATTACACTCACATAAACAGTAGTTTGAAGCTTGATCTCTATGCATCCTTGCTCCAAATCCAAAAATACACTCCTATGCTCTTTGACCTGATTCAAACATAATATAAACATACATTTCTAAAGCAAAAACAAAGTAATACATGGTTAGGAACAATTTAGGAGCTCATACCATTGATTCCACTCCCTTTTACACTAGAATATTCTCAAAATTTTCATTTTAATTGAAGTTGGTTGTAGAGGGTTACCATGGATATTAGTTTCTTAATTTTAGAATGTGGAAATGGAGAGAAAATTTCTCTTTGACTGTAATAATAAGAGATAGTGAAATTTGGATGAGTTTACTAACCCATCAAGCCCATTATCACTTGAAAATAAAATTTATCTATATTTACTCTTTGCACAATATTTTTAGTTTGTTTTAATCAAATTTTCATGCTTCAATCTTAGAAATGTTTATCTTTTATAATATATGCTTCTAAAGAGTATTTAAAGCCTATTTTTGAAAATTTAAAACCAAGAAAATATTTTTAAAAGAATATAATCTTGTTTAAATTTAATAAAGAAAGAATATACTCATCCATAAAGTTGAAAGATAAAACTGTCGCT
This sequence comes from Allium fistulosum, assembly GCA_030737815.1. NCBI lineage: Eukaryota > Viridiplantae > Streptophyta > Magnoliopsida > Asparagales > Amaryllidaceae > Allium > Allium fistulosum. The sequence goes on along the minus strand of CM060905.1, from coordinate 860,370,764 downwards.
GCATTGGATAACAGTTGGTTGCATCATTCATGTTCAAGTTTTTCTTTGATAGCTTATGCAATGTTGTATAAGGCTTCTCTACGTTTAAACATATAAAATGGAATAAAACATATAAAATGGATGAAGTGAAAATGGATGAATCACTTTCAACTTCGTATTGTGATGCATGAAGTGAAAATGGATGAATCACTTTCAACTTCATATTATGATGCATGAAGTGAAAATGGATGGAATCTTTTCAAATTTGCAAAACAACCATTACTGATATATTGATTTCTATGTTTGACGTTGTTGTGCTTTTTTCTATGTTTGTGCTTAAATTCTCAGTGGCTTTGAATACTGTGTGGATGAGCTTCCTCAAACATATTTTCTATCTGTTACACTAACCTTTGTCAGCCCCTTCAATAGCAACACTTCACCATATTTGAACAGCCTCAATTTATAACTTTCGGAATGTATAGTTGAACATTTAAATCACCAGGCTTTTGAATATCCAGACAGCATTTTAAATTTTCCAACCACTTGCTCTTATCAATATAGACAGTTATGTTTTTATCTCACCTGTCAATTCGCACGAAGTATCCATGACTGGTCCCTTTAGCCTTACTCTATCCTTTCTCAAGGCTTTTTCTTCCCTATTCGTATTTATCTATTCACTATTCTTGTTGTGCATGTATGCCGCATGCTTTGCTGACACATTCATTATTAGAATTATAATCTTTTATGACCTGACTATCTTCATCTGAACCGACTATGTTATTTAGCCTTTCCTCATCAATATCTTCTACACAGCTTAGTGTATCAACACTGTTTGATACAATAACCCCGCATCTTACATCATTGGTCTATTAGCTAAGTGTTTGATAACTAGGGTATACAAGTCATCTTCATTGCCAATTACCACATCAGTATTTCGCAATTTACTATCTCCAACAATAACCGCATCATCAATATTGCTTTTTTTATTTTTCATAGACTCCATCTTCATCACTATAGGGTCATATAACATTAGATCTGGAAACAAATTCAAGGAATTTTCCATCCTTATATCAGTCAAGAAAATATCATCTGCTTCACTTAAGTAATCTTTTCTTTCCCAATAATCTGACCGCTTCTTGATACATACAATATCATAATTCTACCTTTAATCGGACTCCCAAACTTTTTCCCAAAGTTTTCACCAATGTTGACTGAATTGATAAAATCAAAACGTGTAAACAATTCCTCCAATAATATGATTCCCTCCAATTTTTTTATCCAAAGATGATCAAGTAGAATTCCTTTTAAGTTTCATGATTTTCAACACAAAAAGAAAACTGTTATAATAAGCGAATGGATTTGAGAAAGGAGAAAAGGATGATCGGTTTTCAAGAATATTAAGAGACACCATTTTATATTAATTGACTAATGTCTTTTTTAAATGAAATGGTCATCATATATGATTATAATAACATTCAAAATATGATGTTATCAAATCTTAAGCTTGTGAAATGCACCTTGACTTAGATCTGATCGAACGAACCACCTTAAGAAGTTGCAGCAAACTAGAGATGAACACCACACTTTGTTTAAATTTATAGCAGGCAAACTAGAGATATAATTTATAGCAGGCAAAGGCCTTTTGTTTCTTGATTAATATATTGATTTCTCTGTGAACATTTGTTTAATATTGTAACTATAACTAGCTAGCTCTGCCTAATACTATGTTTGGTCCTTTACATATTATTCTTCTTGCAATTAGTTGTCCTTATCCACTAAAAACACAAGGACATGATCACTTTCCAGATTTTGTTCCTTAATACAAAAAAAGAGATGTAAAGCATTCTTCACATTACCAAATAATAGATGCAAAAATAGTAGTGGATTACATAAAAAGAAAGTCAAATTTGTGTCTGGAATTATAGATGGAATCATAGATTGATTTTAAGTATTTTGTTGTTTGATTATAACAGAAAATCAAATTCTACACCAAAGTTTGGAAACTTATTTGATTGCCTATATTGCCGATGGAAAAAGATTGGGTGTATTTAAACAGGTGACTATATAATGCTTAACTTAAAATGTATTTTGAGAATTAACACAAATATGTTAATATTAAAAATTATTTTTTAAATGTTTTTAATTTTTGTCATAGGACTAGTACAAAGTGCCGGCAATGAGCTTTGAATTTCGTGCATGTGGCAGAAAGAAATCTAAGAAATGTGGAGAAAATTTTGTGCCCATGTATAGATCGTCGAAATCTTAGTCGGCACGATGACCACATCATCGTTGAGCATTTAATTATAAAAGGAATGAATTCTAAATATAAGAGTAGTAGATGGTACTGCCATGGCAAGCACATAAATATAGATAAAAAAACAAAGTTGCTTGACACATATGACTTATTTAAGATGATTCACTATGAAGATGAAGATTTTACGAATCATGATTTTTTTGCCGATGATAAGGATAATGATGATTCTCAAAGAAGAGAGGATGTACTACCTAAGAATTTAGGAGATGCAGAAATCCATTGTATCCCGAATGCACAGACCATACAAAATTATCCGTCATCACCGTCTTATATAATCTTAAATGTGAGACCGGCATGTCCTATAGTGGGTTTGACAAGCTGTTAAACGTGCAACAATCGTTTTTGCTGAAGGATAACGTACTTCCCAAAATTTTATATGAAGTAAAAAATTTCTCAAAGCATTTAACTTGGGTTTTGAAAAGATATATGCTTGTGAGAATGACTGTATTCTTTTTAGAAAAGAATACAAAGATTTAGAAACTTGTCCAAAATGTGGTTCTTCAAGATGGAAGATAAATCAAGATACCAAGGAGATTATAAAATGCATTCCAATTAAAGTGTTGAAATATTTTCCAATAATTCAAACATTTAGAAGAATGCTTAGATCTCAGAAGATGGCCGAAGGTTTAAGATGGCATTTCGATAATAAAAACAATGATGGAAAAATACGTCATCTAGTGGATTTTATGGCATGGAATATGGTGGATAAACGATGGAAATATTTTTCAGCCGATCCACGGAATCTTAGACTTGATCTTATTACAGATGGATTCAATTCATTTTTTATGTTGAGTTCCAAATATAGTTGTTGGCCGGTAATGCTTGTGACATACAATCTCTCACCCATGTTGTGTATGAAGAAAAAAATATTTTATTAACATTACTTATTCCCGGTCACAAGCAGCCTGGGAACGATATTGATGTATATTTGGCACCTTTGATCAAAGACTTGCGTTATTTGTGGAGTAATGGAGTTGATGCTTATAATGCATTTAGTAAAACATTATTTAAAATGAAAGCAATTATGTGGTGTTAATACTCATCACCGTTGGTTGAATTATATATATATATAATTATATATAATTATATGTTACATTATTGATTTTTAGAGGAACTGCCGTTACGTCATAATTTAGATATAGTGCATGTGGGGAAAAACATTGGTGAAAGCATATTAGGCACAATGTTGCATGATAACAAATCAAAGATGGAACCAACTCCAGAAAGGATTTAGACGATTGGGGAATTCGGCATGAGCTCCATGCACAACCTCGTGGGAAGAAAACACATCTTCCGCTGGTTCCTTATACGTTGTCAAATTTCGAAAAAAAAATATTTTGCAAAAGATTGTACGATTTCAAAGGACCCGATGGCTACTGTTCAAATTTGAAAAATCGTATATCGTTGGAGGACTGTAAATTAGTGGCTTGAAATCACATGATCACCATGTTTTAATTCAACACTTGTTGCCGGTAGCAATAAGAGGGCTATTGTCAAAGAAGGCAAGAAAAGCAATAATTCGTTTATGTTCATTTTTTAACAAATTATGTCAGCGTGTCCTTGACAGAGAGAAGTTGGAGCAAATCAACGTTGAGATTATTGAAATTTTGTGTGAGCTTGAAAAATATTTTCCGCCATCATTTTTTGACATAATGGTACACTTGTCAATTCATCTCGGTAGAGAAGCACTAATATGTGGTCCGGTTCAATTTCGTTGGATGTACCCATTTGAAAGATATATGAAGACGCTTAAAGATTATGTAAGAAACTATTCACGATCCGAGGGATGTATTGTAGAATCTGATCTCGTAGACAAATGTATTTGGTTTTTTAGTGAATTTTAATAAAAATCAGGACATGTTGATGAGACAGCAGCTCGAAATGAAGATTATGAAAGCAGTGTGATACTTGAAGGACGTTCAATTTCAACGTCTAAGATAGTTACACTATCCTCCCATGAGAAAGAAAGTGTTGATTTAGCCGTGTTAATGAATATGCCCGTGGTGAAACCATTTTAGAGTAAGTATACGTTACATTATTTTCCAATTATTTGGATGTGTTTGTACTAATAAATATAATTTTGCATGCCTTGTTTTGTACTAGTTTTTATTTGGAGGAATCACAAAATTCAAGTAAGCGTATGGAAAGAAATTCAACCTTACTTTGGGAAACGCATACAAAAAATTTTGCTGATTAGATTAAGAAAAAAGTTAAATGATTTTTTAAATATACTCTCATTTGCCTAAGAATATTACTCTAAAATATCTATTGCCAATGAAATTTTTTATAGATACCTATTAACTCTAACTGTCACAATGAAATGTTGAAGTGGATTGCATACGGTCCGAAGGATGATGCGTTATCTTACAAAGGATATATCATCGATGATCAATGGTTTCATATAAAAGATGTAAGAAGAGAAACTCAAAATAGCGGAGTGACTTATGGTGTGACTACTATGTGTAGAGCAAGTGTAAAAGATATTTCTCAACTAGTTGATGTGGTAACCTATTATGGAATATATTGAGTGATATAATTTTATTGTATTATCATGTGTCTTATATTCCTCTTTTTAAGTGTTATTGGGCACATATAGGAAATGGAGTAAAAGTTGATGAAGATGGTTTCACTCTTGTCAATTTACATCAAAATCAAGCATCATTTTCTAAAGATCCATACATCCTTGCATCTCAAGCGAAACAAGTATTTTATTCAAGAGAAAATGATTTGTCGAGTTGGTATGTTGTAATGAAAGAACCACCAAGAGGTTTTCATAATTTACAGACAAATGATTATAAAGAAGAAGCTATCAATGTCGTGGAATATTGCGATGTAATCGATATGGATGTTGAAGATGTTAGTTATGTTAGGGAGGACTACGAAGGCATACTTGGGTAGTTTAAGTATTTTGTTTGATTATGAGAATTGTTTTCGAGTACATGGACATGTCATTCTTATTTGTTTTTCCATTGTTTGCTCATAAGATTAATGATTATTGTGTAAGAAATGATGTTGCAATTAAGGTAATAAATGTGATTATTATTTGTGTCTAAATTAGGCAAATGTAATTAATATGTTTGATAACTAATTAATATTTCACGTATGCAGGTATTGAGTTATTGATTTATCATAGAGATCTACATATGTGAAGGCATACTTGATCTTCATCATAAAGTTATCCATGTTGTCTTTTATTTTATTTTAGAATTTTAGAAATTGCATAGGTGTTGATGTTTTTAATAAATTCTCCAATTGCATATGTTCCTATATATTAACTATGCTTAAGAATATATTTACTATGTTTACGAATATATTAACTATACTTCTGTTTACTCTTCAGAATTCACGCCTTCAAAATTCATAGCTTATAAACTAAAGTTTGATTAACAAACAACTTTTTCTAACTATGTTCAGGATAAGAAAAACATGTTCATAGCCATTTCATATCATGAAACCTCATTTTTTCTAATTGTATTTCTTTAATTTTTTGTAGTTCCCTTAGCATTTTGTTTCTTTTCGGTTATAGTAACATGCTTAACAATTTATCGCTGCTTTACATTTGTATGTAGATATGTATCTTTATCTCTCATGCCTTGCTGTTTTTTCTTTCCTGATGCTGCAATGACAAGTTCTGTCATTGGAAAGCAATTGCTGCAATGTTTCTTCATTTTGGTTGTCCTCTTACGTATTGCTTTTGTACTGTTATTTCCATTCAAATTTGCCCCAGTTACGATTTAAAATTTCATTCAAATCCTGAAGTACATAAATGAAGAATTACTCCATGTTTATGCATTAACAGTATGATTCAATTTGTGTAATTAATTACTTGGAATCCATCGATTGGAAACATAAAAGGCAAAACCAAATAAAACACACTTATTAAATGAAATTTGTTCCAACGCTAAAAATGGGGCCTCCAACATGTCCTGCTTTGTGAGTTACGATTATTTTTGCATGTTCGATGATAATTTTTCCTAAAAATAATACCTCTTTCATAGATTTAAAAATTGCAGATGCATTAGATCTTGCGTTAGTTTATGTGCAATAGGTTTATAAATGTTATAGTGTTTTGGTTTAATCTACCAGATCATACAACTGATATTTCAAATTTTAGTTTCAAAAAAAATAGCCAAACAATCTGAAAATGATGTACAACAGACAATGTTTCTATGAAAAATATATTTACCTTTGAACACGCTAGCAGTGCTGAAATAAAAGTTAGTTAGAAGTCACAATGAAATTTCTAGTAATCAACAGTAGACTACGTAATACAGTTTTGAACACAAAATAAATCATTCTAATGAAGTAATTATAGTATAAGTCAGATTAAAAAATAAATATAATAAATCTGAGTTTGAGAAAAAAAAGGGCTACTCGTATATTTGTAACCACAATTAGTAAGTGTTAAATGCATCAGAATTAGGCAAACAAACATTTCAAAATTATCCTGCAATTCACAGTTTAATCCTGGTCATGAAAATATGGGATAGACCAAAAAGAAATATACATATATAATTAGAAAATACTAATATAAATAGTAATGAGTAAAAACACAAGTCATCAATATCTGTATATGTATCAACATTTACGGAATTTGTTATGCGATGACTAAAAGGTGAAAAGTTGATTTCAGTTGAACAATGGATTTAATCTCGATGAAATAAAAAATGTAACGACCTGGCATTTCAAACCATTCAAATCGACAATAATCCATACATGTCAGACTTGAATTACTCAAAACAACATATTGTTAATTTTTATATTGGCAAAACTTAGCCTATACAGTAAATAAATCAATCACAGAATCACAGACACAGAGTAATATAACCATATGCAGTGGAAAAAGATAAGTAGTAGTTCATGAAGCTACTACATAAACATCAGAGTTTGAAAAAAATACAACAGAAATCCAATAGATAGAAGTCTCAATACATAAGCAAATGACCAGTCTGAACATAAACAACGGGAAACAACTAAAATGACTGAAAACTGAATAGAAAACTCCAAGCAAGTCTCAAAGCTCCAAAGGTGAGTCTCAAATGTTGTGACACTTAGTCTGACCTGAGAATAAAGCAAAACACAAAATACTCGAGTCATGATTAACATTCTTATGCAAGTAAATCAACCTGAGTGAAATGTCCAAATAAAATGCAATATAACTTAAATGATGTTTGGGATTCCCATCCTTTAAGGATCTGTTAAACTATCTACATATATACTACAATACGCTACATAGATAATGTCTACAATAAAGTAAAATATTAAAATAGCGTTAAGGCGTTACCTATATCCTTCTTAACACATTTTTATATATTCCCATAGTCTATACAGATATTGTAAGCTCCACCAAACCGGTGGGATACTTAAGGAGCACTCCATAGGTATGGTACAAACCAAACTCATAGAGGGCGCAATAAGGCATGTGACAAGGTACGCGAGGCAATGATAGAGTAGGATTCTACCGTTTGCACTCCTGGACTGGTGGTAACGCATAGCAGCTACTACCTCCCACCTCGAGACGCACTCCCAAATCAAAGGTGCACCCAATCAAATCACAAAGTAATAGATATGGTATCGAAGAAATGTGCCCAATAGGGGGAGCGACCCCACTTGGCCCGGTATAGCTCCTCTTTTAGCCACATCAAGCTGACTCAAAGGGAGTCAAGGCTGCATTCATACCTCATATAGACGTTCGCCAAACCATCCTACTTCATTCTGGAATCTCTACCATGTGTACAGTTGTTAAAGTGGTTTTCAGTATTGGCAGAGAGTACGACAATATCCGATCCCAGTGTCTATAACAACCAAACGCTTATTTCATACCGTGGCCACTTTCATTATAACCAGTTCATACTTCATATCAAAATTTCATATTTATTTTAAAAATCATATCACTTCGAAATCATATTCACTTTCAAAATCATATCATTTCCAAAATCATAACCATAAAATAATTTATATATTAAAAAAGTTTATATATTAAAATAGTTTATATATTAAAATAGTTTATAGATTTAAAAGAGTTTATATCAAAATAGTTTCAAATTAGAATTGTTTCTTCCAATTTCACAAATCCATTCAAATCAACTTAAGTTCCAAAATTCAATTTAAATTAATCTCAGTTCAACAATTTCAATTAAAAGACTAAAGGTTCAATTCAAAATTCTTATTAAAACCATTTTTTATATAACTACTTCTAATTCAATAAGTTTCAAAGTTTAAATGTTCAAACAATTTACAATAACTCAATTTGATATATTTCATTTATATTTCAAAATTCAACTTTAACTTTATTTAAATTTGAAAATATTCACTTAATCATTTTTAATAACATTTAAAATCTTAAATTACAAATTTTAATAAAATCAATAATTAAACATTCAACTTTATTTAAATTTGAAAATATTCATTTATTCACCTTTAATCAAAATCAAGTAATCAAGTTATAAAATCATATCTTTAAAACCTCAAATTACTAAGTTTTCAAATCAATTTTATTTAGATTCGATTCTTAAATAATTTAAATTACAAATCAACCTTAATTTATCTTTCCCTCTTTTATTTATTAAAGTTATTACAAAATCTATTTTCAAAATATTAATATATATTTTAAATAAATACTTAAACATATTATATATATTAATTAAATTAAATCTTATTAAATTATATTATATTATATTATATTAAACTTATTATTAAATTTATTTTCATATTAAATCTTATTTTAAAACAATAAAATTATAAGTAAAATCTTAAAATTAAATTTTAAAAACTTAACTTATAAATTTAAAGTTTCCAAACATATAATTTAAAAATCTAAATTTTTACGTATATTAAAATAAAATCTATATATTGTATTTAAATCAATATTTATTTAAACCCATATATTTCCTTTCAAAACTCTGGAATCATTTTTCAAAAATAGACCAACGGTGTCCGTATATAATTTTCTATCCTATGGTCGAGTGATACAGATATTTATATTTTAATCCGCAATAATTTAATATTTACGGGTATATATCATTTAAACCCGCAATCCCAAAATTCAAATTTTAATAAAATCGCTTGGGTTTATCATTTCAACCCATAACGACTTTTCGCTAATCTATAATATCGTTTGGGTATGTATCATTTCAACCCATAGGGATTTCCTAACTAATAGGGAACTTGCAGAGTGAGAACAATATAATAATAATATATCATAACATATCAATTACAAGCATGGATCATAACTAACAATTTAAATATAATATATATACAACGGGTTATGGTATCATATGTCAATTAACATCGGTTAGAAATTTTAAAAATAATAACATATCATATGTAACAATTAGATAACTAACAATTCAAATTTAACAACATATTTCAATCGTCATTTCATGTGAAATCAATTTACTAAGTATAAGAATGTTAATCGTGAGTGATCGCTCACCTTTCGAGGCTAGAGAAAATGGATAACACAACGAGCTATGATTTGAAGAACAAACTCGACAATCGACCAATCCAGACGACAATTTCAAAAACAGAGCAAGGTGGACGAACTTGGATTTGATGAAGATACAATAAATATATTATATCCTTTTTCTAAAATCAAAATTTAAAACGCATATTTAAAATAAAAATCCTCATATTATATATTTAAAAAAATCAATATTTAATTAAAAAACATATTAAAAATAAAAATCTTCATATTATATTTAACAATTTATATTTATTAAAACACATATATAAAATCAATTTGAATATAAACAAGTAATTATAAAAATCTATATATATTTAAAAAAATCAAAATATCTATATTTTATAACTTAAAAATCAATTCTTAAAAAAATCAATATATTTTTATAGTAAACAAAGAATATATATAATACTCCTTTCCAATAAGATATACACTTTAAACATATGATTAATACTTTAAACAAGACCAATATATATATATAAGCTTTTGAAAAAAAATTATAAAGAAGGAGGAGAAGAGCGGACTACACGACAGTGGCAAGGAGGAGGACTGGGAAGGTGAGACAAGGTCGACTACGACAGTTGCATAGGGAAGTAGAGAACAGTAGGTTATCAGAGCAGGCTATCGGATGGAGGTTGCGGGTGTGTGTTGCGGCAAGTGGTGATGGGTTTGCTTTGTCTAGAGATGGCAAATCCGAGGGAGGCTTGGTTGCAAGGGTAGCCGCTTGGGTTCTAGGCGGTGGAGCATGGCAGTGGGTAGGCTGTGGTGGCGGATTCAGGCATGGAGAGGCCAGAGGGTGTGTGGATGAGGAATGGGTTCAAGGAGGTGGTGGAAAAATATGGCAAAGAGATCGGCTGAGGTGATGGAGGCAAGGGTCGGAGGTGAAGCATGGAGATGGTGGCGGTGGGAACACATGGATGAAGTGGAAGGGAGAGAGGAAGACATGGTTCGAATGGAAGAGGACGATCCAGTTACAGTCGAGGCAAACATGAATGCAGGCTTTGAAATACATATGCTTTTATATATTTTATTTTAAGATGCAAGAGTCAGAACTAAATAGAAAGGAAAGAGAAGTGGCTGAACCATTATCTATATAAAAGTAAACAATGGGAATTATAAAAGTCATAACTTAAATTTATGGAAATAATAAAAGCAATGGCTGCTTGTTTCCAACCAGTATATAGCTGAAAGGGCACAGAGAAAGCCAAAAGCTTAAAACGAGTACCGAAACAGCTATCCGTTTTGCAGATGTACCGGACACCGAACTACACTAGTGAATATACTGCGGAGATCAGCACAACGAGACGAACAAAACGGTACACATATATGAGTGATATGACTATCCTATCAAAACTCGATTTTCATTGCCAAAACTGCTGCTAAAACGTCAAAATAAGATAAACGGAGCTAGAACATTCCAAATTTGGCAAAACGAAATACGGCGTCTCACTCAGAAAATGGTTAACATTTATTTTATAAAAAATATTTAGATTTCGAAAATATTTTATTTACATCAATTAACTGATATTAAATTGAAATTGAAAATCACACAACATAACTAACTTTCATATTTTCTGATAAAAATCTGCCAATTGCTATGTTAAATTAGACGTATTCCAAATATCAAATTTTCAGTGTTAAATTTAATTGTTTTATATTCAAGAAAAATTCAGTTAGTTGCGTTAAAAAAATCATTAAAATTTCCAAGTCGTTAAACTATCCCTCACTCAAAACTTTTCGTCCCCAAAAAGGAACGAGATAGGAGAATAGAAGCAATAGAAAGGAAAGATAGATTCGAAATACATATTACCAGATACAACAATTAATTCAAACCATATAAATTTTATTTTTGGACATCTTATTACTTACAATTTATATTGTATACTATTCAATTACATGCTCTCCTTACATTCAAACTTTTCCCAGGTTAGATTTATAAATATTTTCGAGTGTAATTGAGCACTATACAAATCTACCTCTTATTTACAACATTTCTATTAAGCAAAATTTGGTTTGAACGTCTTATTACTTAAGTTTTCTGTTGCATAACCTTCAATTGCATATTCATATTAACATTTTAACTCTTTGAATATTTTAGGTGAGTTATATATGTTTTTGAATGCAATTGAGTATTATACAAATAAATTTTATCCTAGTTCAACTGTTTCAAGTTGTTTCAATTTCATCTCATTTTAGACACTCCAATTATTCAAAAAATTGCTTCATTTCAATAATTGAAAAGCATCACTTAAGATAAAACTTAAGAGTTAAATTTTTGGTTTCACTTCAAACCATTATGAGATATATATATATATATATATATATATATATATACATATTATACATCAAATCATACTCAAGAAATTCAAATCAAAACCATTTTCCAAAACAAAAGTGTAGCAAAGCTACTAAGTGGTCTCTCCACTTTGAGACTCGAAAATGAATGTCGATGATGTTGCAGATATCTCCGAAATCATTTTCCAGCAACAAAAGTAGAGAGTATTGACTTACTTCTTTAAAATTCTTTAGGAACAATTTCCATTCGAAAACACTTTCAAATAATATATTTTTCCAAAACTTTGAAAACCAAATTTTTGAAAAGCACCGGAAATTAAATTCTCAAATCTTTAATTTAAATTCATTTCATTTGCAAATCAGATTTATAAACCATGTTTTAAAAATTTTATCTCCTTATGCAACAATAGTTAATGGTTTAGAAATGTTGACAAAACAGTAAATGAAAATCTAGCACTATCATTTCTAACAACCAATTCATTTAACTATCTAATTTTAGAAAATTAGACCTTTATATATATATATAATATAATCATACATAGAATTATTACATTTACCAATTTTGAAAACAATATTATGTCAGATTGCTCTGTTCAAGTGTTTTGGAATTCCTATCGATAACGTTGGCCAGACGAATCGATCGAAACCCAAAATTCAAACTTAACAACTCAAACAACACAATATAAAACATTTTTATATCAATTACAAATACGTTCTCTCATAGGATGATTCAAGAATGGATCCCAGAACAAGGATAGAGATTCAAATTTAGAGGGACCCTAATCAAAAGAATTCTAACATTGAAGATAGGCTCGAAAGGAAGATAAGATAATTAATTACAAAAGAGGAAAGATGGATAGACTCATATTAATCACGGTGACCTTAATCGGGTCAACCGAGACTTAGAAAAGATGAGAATGTCATCACGAAATAGGGACAAACTTGCTGAGAACATCATGGAAGACGCAATTCATGAGATCGACGAAGAAGGCAGGAGCATTGGTTAATCCAAAGGGCATGACTAACCATTCATAGAAACCATTCCTTGGGAGGAAGGACAATAGGTTGAGCTCCAGAAATAAGATCGATGCGGAATTCAATTTCCCGCTTGGGAAGAAGAGAAGTGAGTTCACCAAAACATCAGGATAATCCCTGACTATCGGGATGGAGTCAAGATCACTAGGCTTGAGAATCAAGCGAGAAGATAAAACTATCTGCATAATCCTGAGGCATTCGATCTCAAGAGAATTACTTCGGTCGTCTACTAGAGAAACAGTTTGGGGCTTTGCAAGAAATGACAGCATCAAAACCAAGGACGTAGAAATCTCCGGTGAAAATCATACCAAGGTTAGCGGGACCGCCGATGGGATTAGTCACACACAAGGATGAAGTTGCCAAATGAGGTTGCCAAATGTGCTCATATTTATTACAGAGATCCACGGAAAATAGAGCTATGGGATGCTCCATAATCAAGAAGAACAAGAAAAGACAAGGATGGATTTTAGAACAAAGGGAAAATTTCAAAATTCAAAAGAAATCCTAATCAAGGAGGATCCTAGCAATGAATTTCAAGTTCGAACGAAGATGATTCTGTAATTAATTGTACTCATTCTAGGGTATTGCTACCCTATGACTAATGAGTCTTTACTCCATATGCTAAGTTTTGCCTAAACCAGAGCTCTGATACCACTAGTAACAACCTGGCATTTCGAACCATTCAAATCGACAATAATCCACACATGTCAGACTTGAATTGCTTAAAACAACAGATTGTTAATTTTTATATTGGCAAAACTTAGCATATACAGAAAATAAATCAATCATAGAATCACGGACATAGAGTAATATAACCATAAGCAGCAGAAATAGATACATAGTAGTTCATGAAGCTACTACATAAACATCAGAGTCTAAAACAAAATACAACATAAATCTAATAGATAGAAGTCTCAATACATAAGCAAATGACCAATCTGAACATAAACAACTGGAAACAACTAAAATGACTGAAACTGAATAGATAAGTCCAAGCAAATCTCAAAGCTCCAAAGGTGAGTCTCAAATGGTATGACACTCAATCTGACCCGAGCATAAAGCAAAACACAGAACACTCGAGTCAGGATTAACATTCTTATGCAAGTAGATCGACCAAAGTGAAATGTCCAAATGAAATGCAATATAACTTAAAGGATATTTGGGATTCCTATCCTTTAAGGATCCGTTAAAATATCTACATATATAGTACAATACGCTATATAGATAATGTCTACAGTAAAGTAAAATATTAAAATAGAATTAAAGCGTTACCCATATCCCTATTAACACATTTTTTATATATTCTCGTAGTCTATACGGATGCTGTAAGATCCACCAAGCCGATGGGATACTCAGGGAGCACTCCATGGGTACGGTACAAACCAAACTCATAGAGGGCGCGATAAAGCATGTGACAAGGCACGCAAGGCCATGCCAGGGTAGGATTCACCATTTGCACTCCTGAACTACTGGTAATGCATAGCAGCTACTACCGTCCACCTCGAGACACACCTCCCAAATCATAGGTACACCCAATCAAATAACAAAGTAATAGATATGGTATGGAAGAAATGTGCCCGATAGGGGGAGCGACCCCACTTTGCCCGGTATAGCTCCTGTTTTAGCCACATCAAGCTGACTCGAGGGAGTCAGGGCTGCGTTCATACCTCATATAGACGTTCGCCAATCCATCCTACTTTGATTTGGGAATCTCCACCATGTGCATAGTTGTTAAAGTGGTTTTCGGTATTGGCAGAGAATATGACAATATCCGATCTCGGTCTCTTTAACAACCAAACGCTTATTTCACACCGTGGTCACTTTCATTACAACCAGTTCATATTCATTTTAAAAATCATATTACTTTCGAAATCATATTCACTTTCGAAATCATATCAATTCCAAAATCATAACCACAAAATAGTTTATATATTAAAATAGTTTATATATTAAAATAGTTTATATACAAAATAGTTTATATATTTAAAAGAGTTTATATCAAAATAGTTTCAAATTAGAATTGCTTCTTCCAATTTCACAAATTCATTCAAATCAACTTAAGTTCCAAAATTCAATTTAAATCAATCTCAGTTCAACAATTTCAATTAAAAGGTTAAAGGTTCAATTCAAAATTCTCATTAAAACCACTTTCATTTATATAACTACTTCCAATTCAATAGGTTTCAAATTTTAAATGTTCAAACAATTTACAATAACTCAATTTGATAAATTTCATTTATATTACAAAATTCAACTTTAATTTTATTTAAATTTGAAAATATTCACTTAATCATTTTTAATAACATTTATAATCAAATAACAAATTTAAATAAAATCAATAATTAAATATTCAACTTTATTTAAATTTGAAAATATTCATTTATTCACCTTTAATCAAAATCAAGTCATCAAGTTATAAAATCATATCTTTAAAACCGTCAAATTAATAAGTTTTCAAATCAATTTTATTTAGATTCGATTCTTAAATAATTTAAATTACAAATTAACCTTAATTTATCTTTCCCTCTTTTATTTATTTAAGTTATTACAAAATCTATTTTCAAAATATTAATATAAATTTTAAATAAATACCGAAACATATTATATATATTAATTAAATTAAATCTTATTAAATTATATTATATTAAATTAAATTAAAACTTATTATTAAATTTATTTTCATATTAAATCCTATTTTAAAATAACAAAATTATAAGTAAAAGCTTAAAATTAAATATTCAAAACTTAACTTGAAAATTTAAAGTTTCCAAACATATAATTTAAAAATCTAAATTTTTACATATATTAAAATAAAATCTATATATTATATGTAAAATCAGTATTTATTAAAACCCATATATTTCCTTTCAAAACTCTGGAAATCATTTTTCAAAAATAGAACAATGGTGTCCGTATATAATTTTCTATCCTATGGTCAAGTGATACGGATATTTATCATTTTAATCCGCAATAATTTAATATTTATGAGTATATATCATTTCAACCCGCAATCCCAAAATTCAAAATTTAATAAAATCGTTGGGTTTATCATTTCAACCCTTAACGATTTTTCCCTAATCTATAATATCGTTCAGGTATGTATCATTGAACCCATAGGGATTTCCTAACTAATAGGGAACTTGCAGAGTGAGAAGAATATAATAATAATATATCATAACATATCAATTACAAGCATGGATCATAACTAATAACTTAAATATAATATATATACAATGGGTTATGGTGTCATATGTCAATTAACATTGGTTAACAATTTAAAAAATAATAACATATCATATTTTACAATTAAATAACTAACAATTCAAATTTAACAACATATTTCAATCATCATTTCATGTGAAATCAATTTACTAAGAATAAGAATGTTAATCGTGAGTGATCGCTCACCTTTCAAGGCTAGAGAAAATGGATAACACAACGAGCTACGACTTGAAGAACAAACTCGACAATCGACCAATCTAGACGACAATTTCGAAAACAGAGCAAGGTGGACGAACTTGGATTTGATGAAGATACAATATATATATATATATCCTTTTTCTAAAATCAAAATTTAAAACACATATTTAAATAAAAATCCTCATATTATATATTTTAAAAAAATCAATATTTAATTAAAAACACATATTAAAAATAAAAATCTTCATATTATATTTAACAATTTATATTTATTAAAAAACATATATAAAATCAATTCAAATATAAATAAGTAATTGTAAAAATCTATATATATTTTAAAAACAATCAAAATATCTATATTTTATAACTTAAAAATCAATACTTAAAAGAAAATCAATATATTTTTAGAGCAAACAAAGAATATATAATGCTCCTTTCCAATAAGATATATACTTTAAACATATGATAAAAAACTTTAAACTAGACCAATATATATATAAATATATAAAAGCTTTTGAAATTTTTTTTATATAAAGAAGTAGGAGAAGAGCGGACTACACGGTAGTGGCAAGGAGGAGGACTGGGAAGGTGAGACAAGGTCGACTGCGGCAGTTGCATAAGGAAGTAGAGCACAGCCGCTGTGCTATGTGCTGACAGTGGCGGAGGGTTTGAGGCATTAGCTAATGGCTGGGGAAACATGGGCGATGGCGGATCTAGGTTGTTGAACGCTGATAGTGGGTTATCGGAGCGGGCTATCGGCTAGAGGTTGCGGGGGTGTGCTACGGTAAGTGGTGATGGGTTTGCTTTGTCTGGAGATGGCGGATCCGAGGGAGGCTTAGTTGCAAGGGTAGCAGCTTGGGTTCCAGGCAGCGGAGCATGGCAGTGGGTAGGCTGTGGTGGCGGATTCAGGCATGGAGAGGCCAGAGGGTGTGTGGAGGAGGAATGGGTTCAAGGAGGTGGTGGAAAAACATGGCAGAGAGATCGGCCGAGGTGATGGAGGCAAGGGTCGGAGATGAAGCATGGAGATGATGGTGGTGGAAACACGTGGATGAAGTGGAAGGGAGAGAGGAAGACACGGTTCGAATGGAAGAGGACGATCCAATAACAGTCGAGGCAAACATGAATGCAGGCTTCGAAATACATATGATTTTATGTATTTTTATTTTAAGATGCAAGAGTCAGAACTAAATAGAAAGGAAAGAGAAGAGGCTGAACCATTATCTATATAAGAGTAAAAAATGGGAATTGTAAAAGTCATAACTTAAATTTATGGAAATAATGAAAGCAATGACTGCTTGTTTCCAATCGGTATATAGCTGAAAGGGCACAGAGAAAATCAAAAGCTTAAAACGGGTGCAGAAACGGTTATCCGTTTCGCACATGTACCGGACACCGAACTACACAAGTGAGTATATTGCGGAGATCAGAACGATGAGATGAACAGTACAGTACACAGATATGAGAGATACCACTATCTTATCAAAACTCGATTTTCGTTGTCAAAACTACTGCTAAAACGCCGAAAATAAGATAAACTGAGCTAGAACAATCCAAATTTGGCGAAACAAAATACGGCGTCTCACTCAGAAAATTATTTACATTATTTTATAAAAAAATATATTCAGATTTCAAAAATATTTTATTTACATCAATTAATTTAAATTAAATTGAAAATCACACAACAGAACAAATTTTCATATTTTCTGATAAAAATCTGCCAAATTGATATGTTAAAATAGACGTATTCCAAATATCAAATTTTTATTTTTAAATTTAATTGTTTTATTTTCAAGAAAAATTCAGTTAATTACGTTAAAAAATCGTTAAAATTTTTGGATCGTTAAAAAAAATAGTATTCAAGAACAAATTTGATTAAAAAAATGCACATCAATACCATTTTATTATATTTAACCCTGTACTACGTAGCATTGGTTGTAACCAAAGTAAATAGTTTACTAAAGTACATATGTATTAACTCATAACCAAATAATGGATAAAAAAATGTTTGCATGAGCATTGCAGCAGAAAAAACTTATTCATGAATTTCCAACCTTAATCACCAAACATGGAATGCATCAGATGAATGAAAAGTTCACAGATTTTCCTTCAACCCACATCTTAAACCTAATCATGAAAATATGAAGTAAAAAAAGGAAAGCGAATTGATTCAAAAGTTATAGATATAAATATATGTGAATAAAAACTAAAGTCACTGAAGTCATTGTTATCACGCCTTTTGTCAAGGCCATGACACCAAGGAATTGACTAATAACCAATGACGGTCCGTCCTAGAAATCAGTTATACACAAGCTCACTATGGATATCGACGAATTTTGTCCGAGTCCGGATCAAGCTTAAATTGGTTTGACACATTAAGCGAAGCTATGAGAGCCAACGTTCCAAATCTCAAGTCAATCCGAGTTCGTACGCTCAAGTTATGACCGATGCAAAATTGATTAAAAACAGCCTCGCGTTCGACTCGCTCCGTTCGAATCCATCGGAAGAGCCTTCTTCGACTCGCTCAGTTCGCGTCCCTCAGAAATGCCCACTTCGACTCGTTCCATTCAAATTCATCTGGGAAGCCTACTTCAACTCGCTCCACTTCGACTTGCTCCGCTGCACATCCATCAGGAGTGCCACTTCGACTCACTCCACATCCTTCAGAAAACAATACATCGACTCCTTCACAAAACCATTGT
Source organism: Allium fistulosum (assembly GCA_030737815.1). Taxonomy (NCBI): domain Eukaryota; kingdom Viridiplantae; phylum Streptophyta; class Magnoliopsida; order Asparagales; family Amaryllidaceae; genus Allium; species Allium fistulosum. Next base: position 860,351,560 of record CM060905.1, on the reverse strand, counting down.
TCGACTCCATCTAGTTCGACTCCATCAGAGAACCTCATTTCGACTCGCTCCACTTCGCATCCATCCGGAGACTTCTACTTCGTGTCCATCACTACGAAGCGAGGCACAACAGTCAATACGAATGAACGCCACGTCACTGAGTCAACAGAACCGAGTCGAACAAAGAGCGAGTCGAAACAAGAGCGAGTCGAACGAAACAGCCAACCAAGAATCTCATTTCGTATTGATCATATCTCCTAATCTACAAGTCCAAATGCTATGAAATTTTCACAGAAGACTACGTGCATGCTAAAGAATGTCCACGCCAAATTTCGACTCCATTGGATGAAATCTTGATCGATACGAAATTTGTTCGTATCGATCACGGATCGGACCGAAACTTCACGGGCTTGGGCATGCGGGCCCGGTCACGTGCCGAAGAGGGTCTCCCGAGATCTGAGCGAAATACCAGCCTCCTACACCTATAAATAGACCCCCAAAGCCAACAGAAAAGGGGTTCTTCTTCTTCTTGGAGATCTCCAACGCCCGGACTCTGCTAGATACGGATCTAAACTCCATAGCTGCTGTTGCAAACGAATTTCACTGCTGTTGTACTCAAGTTTCAGAACTATAACTCACTACAATCCATTGTAATCAATTATAATCGACAAGTGAACATCAATAAAGTCATTAACTTCAAAGTGGATGTAGGCCAGATCACCGAACCACTATAAATCCTGTGTCTTTGTCTATCTCTTTCCATTTTAAATTCATTATTCTTCACTTTTTATCCTCTACAATACTTAGATCTGAGATCTATGATTATATACTGCTGCTTCGTGTTCACACACTGGTGCTTTCACAATATTTGGGGTTTGTGACCAATTTTGGCGCAAACACTTTGGTGCTTTCACTGAGAATAGAACTCATGATTCTATCATTTGGAAATTGAATTTGAAGGCTTAGAGAATTCAGATCTGAAAAGCTATGACAAGACAATCAAATCGAAGACAAAGGGCAGAGAGTGGTCAGCATGAAGGGAGTCAAGAGGCTTTCTCAGGTGCAAATCAGACATCAATCTTCATCACCAGGGATGAGATAGCGACAATGATGAAAAGACAAGAGGAAATGATCCAGAACTTGCTTCTTCAGATTGGGCAACTTGGTGCGCAAAATCAAGGAGCAACCAGAGTTCAGAACGAAGCAAGACCATCTGGCACAACCCCAGGACTAGGGGGCGCTTACCCAGAGCATGATGACCTGATCCCAGGAGCAGTACTGTAACGACCTCGGATTTTAATTAAATTTAAATTGATATTTATTGAATTTTTGAATTAAAATTGTGAAATTAATCAATAAAGTGATGCAAGTTTCCCCGAACCCGAATATATTTTGTATGAATCATTTAAATTTAAAAATATTGTAAATATTGTATATATGTGAATATATATGTATTTGGGCATATATGAGTAAATTTGAATATATACGTATATATTTGATTTGAATTTAAGTCTTAAATAAATGGTTTAAATATTAAATATAAAATGTTAGCTGAATTTTGAATTACTTGAGAAATGTATTTGAAACTGAATTCGAATTGGGTTTTGTAAAAATAATGAATGAATGCAAATGTAACAAAGATAAAACAAAATAAATAATAAGTAAGTAATTAAATGTTAGATGGTTAAACTTTAAAAGAACTAAAAAAATAATATTAAAATAAATACATTAGAGAAATTATAACAACATATTAAAATTAGAATTCAATTTTGTTACAAAGCAACAAGACTAAAGACCAGAAACAAAAATATAAAGTGAATACAAAAGATAAAAATATAGTCAAGTATGTACACTTGCAAAATGAAGAAAATAAGGTATAAGTATGAAAACATAAATATCTTTGAACTTGCATAGAAGCCACATCAAATTTTCTTCAACTTGTACAGCCGAAATGAGGTAAAAGAAAAAATATAAATCTCAGTTTATACAAGTAATAAATGCAAATATCCTTAGTACATGAGGGAAACATCACCAGCCACCGAAATGAAGAAAAAAATATTCATTTGTACATGTCAATTAATGAAGCCATCACGTTCAAGTATTTCAGCCTCCTTAGTACACAACCCTATTCTATCAGCCACCAAGCAAAAGAAAAAATCTCTGGTATTTGTACAAACAAATATTAATAACCCTGTACAACAAAATTTTTACCTGTACAAAGACATATCCTTGTGATATTTCTTTTATACATATCAACTTCACCTCAGCTTCTTCATTCGAAACTGAGAAAATCTAAAGTAGCATCATCTCAAAGCTTAAACAATAAGAAGTATTATCAGAAAGGAATGCTGTTCAACAACAAAACAAAGCAAGTTACTAAAGGAAAATAAAAACTGCAGTTTTCAACACAATTTCTCTCTGTTCATTTTTTTAGGATTCAGGTGAGCAAACTACTTTGTTAAAGCTTAAAATCTGATTTAATCTTGCAAGTATGCTGCTGTGATAATCTCTGGTATAAATGTGAATATACTTGTATGTATATAAATTTAGGTGTGCATGTTTGAGTTACAGGCATATTTGCCTCTATCATTTCCAGGTTTTCAAAAACCTGTTTAAAAATTGATTTCTCTTCCCCTAGATCTTGTTAAACTTTATAATCTAAACAGAAATTATTTGTTTAAACATGTTTTAAGTTTTAAAATTAAATTAGAGCAAAAACAATTAAAGTTTTCTTTTGGAAATTTGAAATTACAGGCAAACTCAAACATGTTGAAAATTTAATTATCATGATTCCTGATCTCAAGTATATAAATCGAAATGTTTTTGAAATTGATGATTTTTAAAAGCAAGATCAAGATTTTTAATGAACTGTCGATCGAGAAAATCAAAGTTGAACGGAAAGTCCATTTTGAGGCTTTTCTGGCGATTGAGGCACTCGGGGTAGTCGGGGTTTTGCCGGGAGGTGGAGGAAGACTAGGGGATCCTCAGAAAAATGCTTTGATATTTTTCTAATGGCCGAGGTGATCGGAATCGAGTGTAGTAGGGTTCGACTCGTGGTTGGCATAGCTGAGAAAGAATTGATTGCCGCAACTTCATCTGAGCATTGGAACGGTTCCCATGGTGATGGGTCGATGCATCACGATATGGTGAAGATTTGGACATGGTGGCGTGAGTTCAGGCGAACTCTGGTGGCGGCACGTGAAGTTGTTTGTCGACCAGGCTGTGATTTGGGTGTAGCTCGAATTATCAAATTCGATTTTCAGGCTCGAATCATCGAACTGGGCATCTGGGTCGGTCGGAAGTAATGTCGATGACTTGTTGAAGGGGCTGGCATTGGTCGAAGGTGGTCAGAATGATCGTGCACGTGCATGCGTGTATGTATGGTATCTGGTGTTGTGCTTTGTTGAGTTTGGGAAGATGAAGGTGGCTCGGGTAACAGCTCAAAGTCAGGGCGTGTTTTTCTCGAAGGAGTGGAAGAAATGAGTAGCTCGGAGTTGAGCTCGGGTTTATCGCGGGGGTTGCTCGTGTCTGGGAATTTTTGGGGTAATAACAAGTTTTTAAATTGTAAACTTGGAATAGTTTAAACAATTTTTACCCAACTTAAAGGTCTTAAGTTAATTAATAAAAGTGATAAAAAGATAATTTTTTTAAGTTTATTTAAACTTAAAAATTCATATGTTGAAAATTATGGTTTATCTTAAATTAATTATGGGATAATTATTTACTTAATGATTAAAGGTTAATTTATGGAAGTAATTAAGGAAAATTAATTACTTAAAGATAATTACTTAATGAAAGTAATTAAGGATAATTTATTAATGATTAAAGATTGATAAATCAAATGATTAAAGAATAATTAATTAAAGGAAAAATTAACGTATGTGATAAATTAATTAAGGTAATTAATTTGAGGATAATTAATTAATTAAAGGTTAATTAATTAATGAAAGTTATTAAGGGATGATTTATTAATTAAGGGTTAATTAATTAACGTAATTAATTAGGAATAATTAATTAATGATTAAAAGATAATTAATTAAAATGGTTTACAATTAATTAATGATTAATTAACCAAGATTTGTAGTTTATTCATAAGTAATTAACCTGGTATAAATTAATTATAATAAGATATTAATTGATCTTACTTATGGCTATTTGGATTCTATTGGATGATTTGATTGTTTGATATCCCTGATATATGATGTTTTGTGATACATCCTGATTTGTGTTATGGTCTGTAATTTATTTATCTGGGATGAATGTAATTGATTATCCGCGATATATATATCTATGATCTGTGAATGAACGATAAGCGTTATAATTTATATCGCTTATCAACTATATTTCTGTATTTTGATCTATGATGATTTATTGATGTTGCACTATTGTGTGAAACCCCTGGACTACACCATACACACACAAATATGGATTTCACGTGGAAATCGGTTAAGTCACAGATGATTTAAAATTAATGTTTTGAAATTGAAATTTTAATTTCAATTGATTTTGAAATTGGAAATTTGGGTTTAAAGTGAAAAGCTTTTGAAATGAGTTTCAAAGATAAAAGTTATTTTGAATAACTTAATCGAGTTTTGAAAATTTAAATAATTTGTTTTAAATTTGAATTCAAGTTTGAAATTGAATTCTTTGATTTGAAACTAGGGATTAAAGATGCTGTACAAGTTATATATGGGTTAAACCATTTTAAAGGTATTGATTTGGGAATTTGAATTTAATTCAAGGGTTTTAACTCGTGTAGATATAACTGGATTTTTTTCTCAAACGAAACTATTTGTTTTCAAATAGTAAACGCTTTCACATAAGTAATGAATTTCTAAATTGTGTTGAAAGGTTTCAAGTTTGAAATGGAATTGAAATGTTTTGAAAACTATGAAATGAGTCTTTGATTTCAAAGACCGGATGAGTTAATCTAACTGGAAATAGAATTGTTTTGAAAGACTATGAATGAATCTTTGGAAACAAGTTTTGGAAGCTATAAGTTAAATCTTGATTTAAAGATTTAACGAGTTTATTCAATTGAAATGGAAATTGTTTTGAAATCCATAAATGAATCTATGTGAACGGGGTGAACTTTGTGAATTGAATCTTTTTGTTTAAAAGATTAAAAGTGTGGAAATTGTTTAAACCATTGAAGGTTTTTTGAAATGAATCTTTTTGTTTAAAAGATTGGAAATGGTAATTTGTTTTAACCATTTGAATGAAAAGTTTTGGGCTTTAAGCTGTGATTTAACTAAGACCCCAGTATACATATGATTTTTAATTGCGCTCGTTATTCGGTTTAGCCGGGGAAGGACCTTTGTGTCATATAACCCATTCTGAATAATGATACGTCGTATATGGATAGCATTTGAAGATCGATGGTGAAGACCGGATATTTTCGAAAACGAAAGGACAACTCGTCGAATGTCTCTACACCGCCTAGTCCCCGGTATAGAGATTTTATCATCCTTTGTGATGGGAAGTCCGGACGTGATTAGAAATTATCCGGATTTGCAAGGGCTTCTTTGGAAGTGCCTTCGGTTCCGTTCGATCCCGTAACAGACTTGTATGGATGTGTGTCTGACGTTACACTTTGAGATGTAAAGCTGGTTTCTATCAAATACATTTCTGTTGGTAGCGGAGAATTTATTCTCTTAGCTTAACACCCTTCTCTGAGACGTACGAGCTTAGAGGTTATGTAGTTGATGGTTACTAGTGATACATTCCCAATTTGGTAATGTGGCATACGAAGTGTTGTTGATCATTGTTGGTCAAAGCGTGGCTCTGTGAAAAAGCGAGGCTCTGTAAAAAAGCGTGGCTTTGTGAAAAAGCGTGGCTTTGTGAAAAAGCGTGGCTTTGTGAAAAAGCGTGGCTTTGTGGACGAGACTTCGTCGAGCCTCACCACCCGGTAATGGTCGAAATAGGAATGTTGCGACAAAGGTTTGTAGGGGTAGCGCCCCTAGGGTATGTCATTTCCTTCTGGATAAAAGGTGGTATCATGGTATGGAGCCCAGATACTTACTCATGTGGACACACTTTATTTATTACTGTGTGATGTTGCTTTGTGATCGAGACGTCTCGGATAAAGGTCGGTAACGACCGGGGGATGACATAACTCGTGTGTTAGTTACCTAGTTACAGCTTGGTTAAAGCGTGAGGTAACGTCGGCCTTGTGTTTGTAGAGATCCGGTTAGGTTCTCGGGGCGTCTTTCCAGAGGCGTTTCCATTTCGGTAAGGAAGTTCCTTTGCCTGATCATTTGTTGGAAATCCAAAGAAACAATACGAACCTTGTACGGTTTTAGTTGTATTACCTGCTATGGAATGTGGTGGTAACCTGCTATTAAACATAGTAGCTATAGTAGGCATACAATAATGGTTGTATGCTGGCTAAGATTTATATTATATTTTCGAAATGGCTTTCTACACTATGCACTAATAATAATAATCCAACGATTTTGCATAGTAAGCATGTTTGACTATCATAAGAAGAAATCTCCTCCAAGTCTGCAATTGCATTGTGTGTGTGTTGGGAGGTCTTATGGTAGTTTCATTTTCCAAAAGCATTGCGAGTTTCAATGTTTAAAAGCCTTTTGTTGTTGTTTAAAGATAAAATGTTTTTGTTTGCTCATACCAGTCCCATGACTGACCTGGAGTTTATTGTTCCCTTCCTAAACTCTGAGTGCCCACCATTTTCCACACGGGCAGTCTAGAGTTGGGTTTCTCAGATATTCAGGTTGAGTAGATTATCTGGAGCTGGTTCAGTTCTTGGAGTTCAGGACTGCACTTGCTTCTCTCTGTGTTTCGAGTTTGATGTTGGAGAAGTTGGATTCATTCTCTTTTGTAGATCATTTGGAGTTATCACTTCTGTTATTTCCGCTGTATCATTATTTATCTCTGATATTGTTGTATCATATTGATATCATGTTGTATATCATTCTGGATATTGTATTCATTGGATTGTATATGATATCGTTGATTTCTTCATTCCGTTGTGTTGTTATACTTAATGGTGTTATAAGCTCCGGTGAACTAGATTCGGTGTTTGAATCTACGGCATTTTGAGTACAAGTGACGTACATGTGCCGATTTTCGAAGGCCGATTTCAGGGTACAACATTTGGTATCAGAGCTAAGGTTGAACTTTAGCTCAGGAGTATAACACGTTAAGTAGCTCATTAGAGATAGGGTGAAGTATACCCTAGAATGAGTATTCCTCATATATCCGTTCGAATGCCTTAGTAAATTATTATACTATCCACTAATAATAAGTATGAGTGCAAGAAGAGGATGAGATAGGGGACAGGGAAATACGACTATAATTGGTCAATACTCTGTAACAACAAGGAAACAATCTTTTCTCTATCAATCTCTTTTGTTCAGCATCTTCTTCTCAATTCTTCGATAGTTTCTGGTAGATCCAGGAAGGAGATTCGATATATTAATATGGGACATAAACTCCAACCGGGTCAGAAATTGTTGTTTGGATGTATTGGTTGCTTTGATTGCTATGGTTGATAGGTATACTTTAGTTCTAAACTAAAAGTTTTGAAATTGTATCCACATATTTATCTATTTTTTTGGGTCCGGATATATTCTACGAATGGTTAGTTATCCTTTCAAACTAACCGATGCCACTGCATATTTCGTAGATCTGGATAACTCGAGTATTTTGTGAAGTGTTAAATAGATTCGTTCTTGTTTCTGTTATTGATATTCTGATTTGGTAAGCCAAATGCAGAATAGATGTTCAGTTTGAGTTGATGAAATATTCTTCATCTATCTTTGTGTCTCCTTGGCAATTTCGAGGACGAAATTCTTTTAAGGGGGGAAGTCTGTAACGACCCCGGATTTTAATTAAATTTAAATTGATAATTTATTGAATTTTTGAATTAAAATTGTGAAATTAATCAATAAAGTGATGCGAGTTTCCCCGAATCCAAATATATTTTGTATGAATCATTTAAATTTAAAAATATTGTAAATATTGTATATATGTGAATATATATGTATTTGGGTATATATGAGTAAATTTGAATATATACGTATATATTTGATTTGAATTTAAGTCTTAAATAAATGGTTAAATATTAAATATAAAATGTTAGTTGAATTTTGAATTACTTGAGAAATGTATTTGAAACTGAATTCGAATTGGGTTTTGTAAAAATAATGAATGAATGCAAATGTAACAAAGATAAAACAAAATAAATAATAAGTAAGTAATTAAATGTTAGATGGTTAAACTTTAAAAGAACTAAAAAAATAATATTAAAACAAATACATTAGAGAAATTATAATAACATATTAAAATTAGAATTCAATTTTGTTACAAAGCAACAAGACAAAAGACCAGAAACAAAAATATAAAGTGAATACAAAAGATAAAAATATAGTCAAGTATGTACACTTGCAAAATGAAGACAATAAGATATAAGTATGAAAACATAAATATCTTTGAACTTGCATAGAAGCCACATCAAATTTTCTTCAACTTGTACAGCTGAAATGAGGTAAAAGAAAAAATATAAATCTCAGTTTGTACAAGTAATAAATGCAAATATCCTTAGTACATGAGGGAAACATCACCAGCCACCGAAATGAAGAAAAAAATATTCATTTGTACATGTCAATTAATGAAGCCATCACGTTCAAGTATTTCAGCCTCCTTAGTACACAACCTTATTCTATCAGCCACCAAGCAAAGGAAAAAGTCTCTGGTATTTGTACAAACAAATATTAATAACCCTGTACAACAATATTTTTACATGTACAAAGACATATCCTTGTGATATTTCTTTTATACATATCAACTTCACCTCAGCTTCTTCATTCGAAACTGAGAAAATCTAAAGTAGCATCATCTCAAAGCTTAAACAATAAGAAGTATTATCAGAAAGGAATGCTGTTCAACAACAAAACAAAGCAAGTTTCTAAAGGAAAATAAAAACTGCAGTTTTCAACACAATTTCTCTCTGTTCATTTTTTTGGGATTCAGGTGAGCAAACTACTTTGTTAAAGCTTAAAATCTGATTTAATCTTGCAAGTATGCTGCTGTGATAATCTCTGGTATAAATGTGAATATACTTGTATGTATATAAATTTAGGTGTGCATGTTTGAGTTACAGGCATATTTGCCTCTGTCATTTCCAGGTTTTCAAAAACCTATTTAAAAATTGATTTCTCTTCCCCTAGGTCTTGTTAAACTTTATAATCTAAACAGAAATTATTTGTTTAAACATGTTTTAAGTTTTAAAAATAAATTAGAGCAAAAACAATTAAAGTTTTCTTTTGGAAATTTGAAATTACAGGCATACTCAAACATGTTGAAAATTTAATTATCGTGATTCCTGATCTCAAGTATATAAATCGAAACGTTTTTGAAATTGATGATTTTTAAAAGCAAGATCAAGATTATTAATGAACTGTCGATCGAGAAAATCAAAGTTGAACGGAAAGTCCATTTTGAGGCTTTTCTAGCGATTGAGGCACTCGGGGTTTTGCCGGGAGGTGGAGGAAGACTAGGGGATCCTCAGAAAAATGCTTTGATATTTTTCTAATGGCCGAGGTGATCGGAATCGAGTGTAGTAGGGTTTCGACTCGTGGTTGGCATAGCTGAGAAAGAATTGATTGCCGCAACTTCATCTGAGCATTGGAATGGTTCGCATGGTGATGGGTCGATGCGTCACGATATGGTGAAGATTTGGACATGGTGGCGTGAGTTCAGGCGAACTCTGGTGGCGGCACGTGAAGTTGTTTGTCAACCAGGCTGTGATTTGGGTGTAGCTCGAATTATCAAATTCGATTTTCAGGCTCGAATCATCAAACTGGGCATCTGGGTCGGTCGGAAGTAATGTCGATGACTTGTTGAAGGGGCTGACGTTGGTCGATGGTGGTCAGAACGATCGTGCACGTGCACGCGTGTATGTATGGTATCTGGTGTTGTGCTTTGTTGAGTTTGGGAAGGTGAAGGTGGCTCGGGTCACAGCTCGAAGTCAGGGTGTGTTTTTCTCGAAGGAGTGGAAGAAATGAGTAGCTCGGAGTTGAGCTCGGGTTTATCGCGGGGGTTGCTCGGGTCTGGGAATTTTTGGGGTAATAACAAGTTTTTAAATTGTAAACTTGGAACAGCTTAAACAATTTTTACCCAACTTAAAGGTCTTAAGTTAATTAATAAAAGTGATAAAAAGATAATTTTTTTAAGTTTATTTAAACTTAAAAATTCATATGTTGAAAATTATGGTTTATCTTAAATTAATTATGGGATAATTATTTACTTAATGATTAAAGGTTAATTTATGGAAGTAATTAAGGAAAATTAATTACTTAAAGATAATTACTTAATGAAAGTAATTAAGGATAATTTATTAATGATTAAAGATTGATAAATCAAATGATTAAAGAATAATTAATTAAAGGAAAAATTAACGTATGTGATAAATTAATTAAGGTAATTAATTTGAGGATAATTAATTAATTAAAGGTTAATTAATTAATGAAAGTTATTAAGGGATGATTTATTAATTAAGGGTTAATTAATTAACGTAATTAATTAGGAATAATTAATTAATGATTAAAAGATAATTAATTAAAATGGTTTACAATTAATTAATGATTAATTAACCAAGATTTGTAGTTTATTCATAAGTAATTAACCTGGTATAAATTAATTATAATAAGATATTAATTGATCTTACTTATGGCTATTTGGATTCTATTGGATGATTTGATTGTTTGATATCCCTGATATATGATGTTTTGTGATACATCCTGATTTGTGTTATGGTCTGTAATTTATTTATCTGGGATGAATGTAATTGATTATCCGCGATATATATATCTGTGATCTGTGAATGAACGATAAGCGTTATAATTTATATCGCTTATCAACTATATTTCTGTATTTTGATCTATGATGATTTATTGATGTTGCACTATTATGTGAAACCCCTGGACTACACCATACACACACAAATATGGATTTCACGTGGAAATCGGTTAAGTCACAGATGATTTAAAATTAATGTTTTGAAATTGAAATTTTAATTTCAATTGATTTTGAAATTGGAAATTTGGGTTTAAAGTGAAAAGCTTTTGAAATGAGTTTCAAAGATAAAAGTTATTTTGAATAACATAATCGAGTTTTGAAAATTTAAATAATTTGTTTTAAATTTGAATTCAAGTTTGAAATTGAATTCTTTGATTTGAAACTAGGGATTAAAGATGTTGTACAAGTTATATATGGGTTAAACCGTTTTAAAGGTATTGATTTGGGAATTTGAATTTAATTCAAGGGTTTTAACTCGTGTAGATATAACTGGATTTTTTTCTGAAACGAAACTATTTGTTTTCAAATAGTAAACGCTTTCACATAAGTAATGAATTTCTAAATTGTGTTGAAAGGTTTCAAGTTTGAAATGGAATTGAAATGTTTTGAAAACTATGAAATGAGTCTTTGATTTCAAAGACCGGATAAGTTAATCTAACTGGAAATAGAATTGTTTTGAAAGACTATGAATGAATCTTTGGAAACAAGTTTTGGAAGCTATAAGTTAAATCTTGATTTAAAGATTTAACGAGTTAATTCAATTGAAATGGAAATTGTTTTGAAATCCATAAATGAATCTTTGTGAACGGGGTGAACTTTGTGAATTAAATCTTTTTGTTTAAAAGATTAAAAGTGTGGAAATTGTTTAAACCATTGAAGGTTTTTTGAAATGAATCTTTTTGTTTAAAAGATTGGAAATGGTAATTTGTTTTAACCATTCGAATGAAAAGTTTTGGGCTTTAAGCTGTGATTTAACTGAGACCCCAGTATCCATATGATTTTTAATTGCGCTCGTTATTCGATTTAGCCGGGGAAGGACCTTTGTGTCATATAACCCATTCCGAAGAATGATACGTCGTATATGGATAGCATTTGAAGACCGGTGGTGAAGACCGGATATTTTCGAAAACGAAAGGACAACTCGTCGAATGTCTCTGCACCGACTGGTCCCCGGTATAGAGATTTTATCATCCTTTGTGATGGGAAGTCCGGACGTGATTAGAAATTATCCGGATTTGCAAGGGCTTCTTTGGAAGTGCTTTCGGTTCCGTTCGATCCCGTAACGGACTTGTATGGATGTGTGTCTGACGTTACACTTTGAGATGTAAAGCTGGTTTCTATCAAATACATTTCTGTTGGTGGCGGAGAATTATTCTCTTAGCTTAACACCCTTCTCTGAGACGTACGAGCTCAGAGGTTATGTAGTTGATGGTTACCAGTGATACATTCCCAATTTGGTAATGTGGCATACGAAGTGCTGTTGATCATTGTTGGTCAAAGCGTGGCTTTGTGAAAGAGCGTGGCTTTGTGAAAAAGCGTGGCTTTGTGAAAAAGCGTAACTTTGTGGACGAGACTTCGTCGAGCCTCACAACCCGGTAATGGTCGAAACAGGAATGTTGCGACAAAGGTTTGTAGGGGTAGCGCCCCTAGGGTATGTCATTTCATTCTGGATAAAAGGTGGTATCATGGTATGGAGCCCAGATACTTACTCATGTGGACACACTTTATTTATTACTGTGTGATGTTGCTTTGTGATCGAGACGTCTCGGATAAAGGTCGGTAACGACCGGGGGATGACATAACTCGTGTGTTAGTTACCTAGTTACAGCTTGGTTAAAGCGTGAGGTAACGTCGGCCTTGTGTTTGTAGAGATCCGGTTAGGTTCTCGGGGCGTCTTTCCAGAGGCGTTTCCATTTCGGTATGGAAGTTCCGTTGCCTGATCATTTGTTGGAAATCCAAAGAAACAATACAAACCTTGGACGGTTTTAGTTGTATTACCTGCTATGGAATGTGGCGGTAACCTGCTATTGAACTTAGTAGTTATAGTAGGCATACAATAATGGTTGTATGCTGGCTAAGATTTATATTATATTTCGAAATGGCTTTCTACACTATGCACTAATAATAATAATCCAACGATTTTGCGTAGTAAGCATGTTTGACTATCATAAGAAGGAATCTCCCCCAAGTCCGCGATTGCATTGTGTGTGTGGTGGGAGGTCTTATGGTAGTTTCATTTTCCAAAAGCATTGCGAGTTTCAATGTTTAAAAGCCTTTTTGTTGTTGTTTAAAGATAAACTGTTTTTGTTTTCTCATACCAGTCCCATGATTGACCTGGAGTTTATTGTTCCCTTCCTAAACTCTGGGTGCCCACCATTTTCCACACGGGCAGTCTAGAGTTGGGTTTCTCAGATATTCAGGTTGAGTAGATTATCTGGAGCTGGTTCAGTTCTTGGAGTTCAGGACTGCACTTGCTTCTCTCTGTGTTTCGAGTTTGATGTTGGAGAAGTTGGATTCATTCTCTTTTGTAGATCATTTGGAGTTATCACTTCTGTTATTTCCGCTGTATCATTATTTATCTCTGATATTGTTGTATCATATTGATATCATGTTGTATATCATTCTGGATATTGTATTCATTGGATTGTATATGATATCGTTGATTTCTTCATTTCGTTGTGTTGTTATACTTAATGGTGTTATAAGCTCCGGTGAACTAGATTCGGTGTTTGAATCTACGGCATTTTGAGTACAAGTGACATACGGGTGCCGATTTTCGAAGGCCGATTTCAGGGTCATCACAAGTACCAGGAGGAGCTGCGCAGCGCGGTGTTGATAGAGAAGCAAATGCTCGTTCAGGAGAGCAGACTCCAGGAATCCCTCATGAACTCGGGGGGAAAATCGGAAGCAACGGACAAGGACTACAACTTGAAGATAATGACAGATTGACGAAGATGGTCAGACGAGCCATGAGAGGCGGACTAGTGAATAGATATCTGGAGGATGTGAATAGGAGTCCCTTTGCTCCTACGATCAGGCAAGCCAGGAACCCACCAGAATTCAAGCTACCAACATTAGAGACGTACGATGGAAGGACAGATCCTGCAGTACATCTGACACGATACATGAGGCATATGGAGGTGTTGGGGGTATCGGAGGAGGTCATGGCCCGGTGCTTCCCATTGTATTTGACAGACATCGCAGCACTATGGTTTAGACAATTAGAGAGTGGCTCCATAGGAACATGGACCGTTCTGACTGAGAGGTTTATGAGGCAATTCAGAGTTCACATTTCAAGCCCTAAGAATGTGATGAGTCTGGCAGCACTGAAGCAAAGAACCAGGGAGTCTTTGAGGAACTTTCTGACGCGATTCAATGCAGCGGCAGCATCAGTGGATCGACCCAATCCATCCATGGTTTTGATGGCAGCTGTATCTGGCATAGCTGATGGCATAGAATTCAAGAATTCATTGACAAGGGATCCACCCATGGATCTGGGAGAATTTTATCATGAGGCTGAAGGATTTTTACGATTAGAGGATGCAAATACTAAAGAGAGGAAGGAGAAGGAGTTGTTGTTTATGCAGTCAAGAGTGAAAACCCTCCCAAAAAAGATTCAGGCAACGATAAAGGGAAACGAAAAGCTGAGGATAATGGCGATGGACAAGCGCGACCACGAAAGGAACCGAGATTCACCTCTTATACGGAGTTGAATGAGACTTTGGAGCGTATCTACCAGGATACTAAGGGGCAGATTCCCTATCGAAGGCCAATGAGAAGGGATCCGACCAACAATGAAAGAAGATCTGATAAGTATTGCTTATTCCACAAGCTGAATGGTCATAACACGAATGACTGCAGACACTTGAAGGATGAGGTTGAGGGACATATCCGGAATGGTATGCTATCGCAGTATGTAAGAAGGGGAACGACAACGGTGGAACGGGAGCGACCACCACCTGTACCTACGGGGGGCGGCTCAGGATCGAGGCGTCAGCTTGTCATCAATTGATTGGAATAAAGACGAATAAGTAGCAAACTCCACACCAACTTGATGAAGTCATTTACACATGTACAAGACCGCGAACGATCCTCAAGCATGCTCTGATACGACTACTAATCGCAACGGTGTGGGTGTTTGCACTTTGACGTCCCTATTTTCCTTTTATTTTCCATTTTTAATGTTTGAATCCGATTTTGTTGAACATTTCTGTTGAAAAACTCATTTTGAATAAAAGTATGCCATTTTTGATGCCATAGCGGCCAAGCCACTTACACATGTAAGGGATCGCAAACGGTCCTCAAGCATGCTCTGAGATGGCGATAAACCGCCACCACAAACAGTTCAGAAACTCACCCGAACGTGAAATCTGACATTGATAATACTAAGTCCCCCCCCCCCCCGGCACACAAAATTCGCCTCGAACGACACCCGACCGCGAACGGTCACAACTCGCCTCGAACGGCACCCGACCGCGAACGGTCACAATTCGCTTCGAACGGCACCCGACCGTGAACGGTCACAACTCGCCTCGAACGGCACCCGACCGCGAACGGTCACAATTCGCCTCGAACGGCACCCGATCGCGAACGATCACAAATCGCCTCGAACGGCACCTCGACCGCGAACGGTCACCATTCGCCGCGAACGGCATCCGACCGCGAACGGTCACATATCACCTCGAATGACATATGATCCCGAACGATCGTCATTCGTGGTCAAATAAAACTATCAATTTCTTTGCAGGTCATCAACAGGATATGAACATCCAGCTTATGGCATTACAAAACACACCTTCTTATCACAAGGCATGTTTTGGGGGGTAAATGTTATCGTGCCTTTTGGCAAGGCCGTGACACCAAGGAATTGACTAATAACCAATGACGGTCCGTCCTACAAATCAGTTATACACAAGCTCACTATGGATATCGACGAATTTTGTCCGAGTCCGAATCAAGCTTAAATTGGTTTGACACAACAAGCGAAGCTATGAGAGCCAACGCTCCAAATCTCAAGTCAATCCGAGTTCGTACGCTCAAGTTACGACCGATGCAAAATTGATTAAAAATAGCCTCGCATTTGACTCGCTCTGTTCGAATCCATCGGAAGAGCCTTCTTCGACTCGCTCAGTTCGCGTCCCTCGGAAATGTCCACTTCGACTCGCTCCGTTCGAATTCATCTGGGAAGCCTACTTCGACTAGATCCACTTCGACTCACTCCGCTGCGCATCCATCAGGAGTGCCTACTCCGACTCGCTCCATATCCTTCAGAAAACAACAGTTCGACTCCGTCTACATCGACTCCTTCACAAAACCATTGTTCGACTCCATCTAGTTCGACTCCATCAGAGAACCCTATTTCGACTCACTCCACTTCGCATCCATCCGGAGACTTTTACTTCGTGTCCATCAATACGAAGCGAGGCACAGCAGTCAATACGAATGAACGCCACGTCACCGAGTCAATAGAACCGAGTCGAACATAGAGCGAGTCGAAACAAGAGCGAGTCGAACGAAACAGCCAACCGAGAATCTCATTTCGTATCGATCATATCTCCTAATCTACAAGTCCAAATGCTATGAAATTTTCATAGAAGACTACGTGCATGCTAAAGAATGTCCATGCCAAATTTCGACTCCATTGGATGAAATCTTGATCGATACGAAATTTGTTTGTATCGATCACGGATCGGACCGAAACTTCACGGGCTTGGGCGTGCGGGCCCAGTCACGTGCCGAAGAGGGTCTCCCGAGATCTGAGCGAAATACCAGCCTCCTACAGCTATAAATAGACCCCCAAAGCCAACAGAAAAAGGGTTCTTCTTCTTCTTGGAGATCTCCAACGCCCGGACTCTGCTAGATACGGATCTAAACTCCATAGTTGTTGCTGCAAGCGAATTTCACTGCTGTTGTACTCAAGTTTCAGAACTATAACTCACTACAATCCATTGTAATCAATTGTAATCGACAAGTGAACATCAATAAAGCCATTAACTTCAAAGTGGATGTAGGCCAGATCGCCGAACCACTATAAATCATGTGTCTCTGTCTATCTCTTTCCATTTTAAATTCATTATTCTTCACTTTTTATCCTCTATAATACTTAGATCTAAGATCTATGATTATATAGTGCTGATTTGTGTTCACACACTGGTGCTTTCACGATATTTGGGGTTTGTGACCAATTTTGGCGCAAATAGTCATCAATCACTATTTATGTATCAGTATGCATGAAAGTTATTATGAGATAAATTGAAGGTTAAAAGGTTGATTTCAGCCAAATAATGAACTTAATCAACATAACATTAGAAATATATATATATATATAATGTCACGCCAACCTAGATAAGCTATGTTAACGATAATACCATTTTATTTTTCTCTTACCCAACATAATTAATTTGACTGAAATAAACATTGTTAGTTGCGCCAAAAATGTATGTAAGCCTATATGTATATTAATTTATGTAGGAGGAGATTAAAAAAATTGATAATGCAAGACAGTCCGACTTGACAAATAATGTCAAAGAAGATGCAGTTGTACAAGTATTGGTGCACGATAAACCAGGACGCTTAAGAGCACTAGGAAGGGGCTACACCTTAACCAAGCTAACATTGTTACAATGTAGAGAAAAGCAAATAACTCAATGTTAGAAAAGAATTTCAGAAATGGAGAGTATGGTACACATGCTAATGAACAAGCTAGAAAATCTACCTCAGAAGGTTCACTTATTGCACGTTGATTTTTCATAAATTTCTTTAAATTTAAAATTTTAAACGTTTAACTATTAGTGCTGCTATTTCTTGCTTTGACATGTTTTAGAATGTTCAAAAGAAGGGAGCTCACTTGAAATGGTAGAAATCACTTCTATTACTGATATAAACTCATTTGTAGTTTAGTTTTAATCCAATAATCAATATATTTTTTATTTAGAATTTCAGAATTAAACCTTTAAACGTTGTTGTTGCTATATTCGCTTTGACAGGGTAAAAAAATTTCAAAAAAGGGAGCAGAATTGAAATGGTAAAAATCACTTATGTTAGTAATATAACATCAGTTTTAGTTTAATTTTCAAACCAATAATTAATATAATTTTTGGTTGAATAATTGTAGGGCAATGACAACGTATGCGAGTTATAGAATTGGGATGGAACCGATGAAATTATTGCCGAAGGGAGAGTAGTGTCCATTGATCCTAATGAGGTTATCAATGACATTCGTATTGGACAAAATGCTATGAAAGTTATTATAGATTGCGTAAAGAAAGCAGATGTTTATTTATAGAGGCCTACACTAAGTTGTCACTATTAGGAGAAGCCAAGAATAAGTTGGTATCATGGCCTGCTAATTGTGTTGTTGCACTACGAGTATACTTGGAGGAAGACATTATGGTAAATTTTATAATTCACGGTAACTATTTGTAATTGCATACATATCTTTTCCCATTAAATTTATTGTTCTTTTTAGAGTAAAACTAGTAGCACAAACAAAAAATGCAAGCTTTATGATTGGAATAAGGGTGAAGTGTTAGTTGTCGAAGGAAGACTTTGCTCCAGTGATTCAAAAATGACTGAAAATGGTATTCTGCTTGGTCCGTTAGCCATTGTGGTTTGGGTAGACTATGCCAACAAAGTAGATGCTTTCTTATGGCGACCCACAACTGATATGTCATGCATTAAAGAGGCCGTTAGTAGTATAATAGCATGGCCAAAATCAAAAGTTGTAGTTGAAAAAGCATGTGTTGTGACTACTCCTTGCAAGGCTAGAGCAAGCATTGTGTCTTCTCCTTGTAAGGCTTCACCAACTCCTCAGGTAACTTTGTTGCCCCTTTTAGTGTTTCTAGATTCCTAATATAATATAATTACCCAAAAATACGATAATTCATGCATTTTTGCTTACCCAATAGAGTGCAAATCTGGTAGCACATAATAAATGCAAGTTGATTGATGTCGGTGAAACGGGACGAGTAGTGGATGAAGGAACTATCATTTCAACAGATCCAACATCGATGGTTCACTTTGTTCCATTGGGAAAAGATGCGGTAAAAGTTTGGGTAAAGTTTGTGAAAGTCAATAACGCATTGCTATGGAGAACTACATCAGAGTGTATGTACATGGAAGATGCATTTGGTACTACTGTAGCTTGGTCGACCGCATATTTCATTGGGGAATCAAGTTCTAGTAAGTATTAGTTGGTACTTGTATGCGTCTCTTATATAGATACTCATACACAAATTCTAGGTCTGGTTGGTAATCGATCGCCCTGATTCTAGTATGAGTGGGTTTGTTATGTTGTTAATGACTTTGATGACTTTAACAGCTTAGTTTGATAGTTTGTTTAATAATTATACCAACTTAATCATAAGGGGGCAACATGTGCTACTATCACCTGTCAACAGGTTGCAGGAACATGTAGATAGGTTGTGGTCTATAAACCAGTTTTTAGTCTTCTTCTCTAATCATTTATTAGTCTGTCAACATTAGGTACAACCTGTCAATAGTAGGTACCACCTGTCACCTGCTAGCACCACCACCCGCTGTTACGCCACTTGCTCCTATTCTTGGATTGTTGAACCATGATCCGACCTTATCTTGCATATTCATTCATGAAATTTTATTTAGGGTATGTTTGGACAGCATACAAAATGTATATTTTGATTAAAATATAACTTTTAATAATATTTCAACCCTATTTGAATGAAAATATCTAAAAACTAAACTAAGTATATTCTTGTTTTAACTTATTAGGCCCTGTTTGGTTTGCATGTTTCAATCTTGCTTTCTGTCGCTAAATATACCTTTTAACAGGTAGGGTAACTTAATAAGCATTTTTTTGCTCCATACCTTTTGGAGAGCCATATGGAATCTTATGTAGAAGACTATCCATCTTGATAGAACTTGGCTTAATTTTGTCCTTGTCATTCATCTCTTTCATTCTTCTTTTAATCTCTTTAAGCGTGAATTGAGATGAATGTCTATGTTCTGCATGTTGTTTGTTTGGTTTCAAAATAACTATCAAGTAGACTTTTAGGTGAAGTCCCTGTTATTCGTGTTTGATTAACAGTTCATCTTTGATGCTTAATGTCGCGAACATAGTTCCATGTTCCACGCAATCAGATTAACTGCACCTAGCTAGCAGCATACGCGTCTACGTAGGTTAATTAACCGACCTTTATTTTGGTTGATGTGTGGTGTGTGTGTGTGTGTGTGCACGCACACACACACGTTAACTTACTGCCATATATACAAATTACCTAACCGACAGCACTAACTTCACATGGAAGAGAGTAGAGATCTCCATCGCCAAAAAACGACATAACTTCTGACTAGTCAGAACCTACATTTTCTCTCCATCTGTCCGATAATGATATGTCCTCTGATTTTAGACACTGTAACTACCACTTAAATGTTGCTCCATCCACTATTTATTATTTATGTTAGGTGGTCTTCACTTTCTGTGCTTCTTATTTAGTGGCCATGTTTCTATACGTTCATGTGTATTTTATCCCTTAACTTTCCAACTTGAAATCTTTACTTCTGATTATTGTACGTAGGTCATCTATTGCTTGCAACAATGGCAATTTATTAAATTCACTCAATATTTTGAGTTAAAATTCATCTGGTCTTGCTTTTAATTACAAGCATCCTACTTTCAACCATGCTTTACTTATGATCGGTTATAACTTATAACTAATAAGTATTGAGTTGCCACCTTTGGCAAAAGTTGAATTTAATGCAAGTTAATTAGACAGACTAACCTATCCTGAATAGAAAATTCTTCTGCTTCATTGAAAATACGTTATGCATGTGATTTTTCTTCTACGTGATAATGTAAATTACTGGGAATTTTCCAAGGGTATCTCCATATTGTCTAAATTTATTACTGTCAGTATTCTCTTCTTTGCACAAATCGACCATGACTTGTTACTATCTTGGTTTTGCTTTATTTTTGAATACTAAATGACCTGTTACTGTCCATTGGTACTGGAATATATAGTCAAGAAAAACATTTAGACATTTGGACATGATCAAGTAATAGGAAGAGTTTTATAGACATTCTGAATGTAATCAAGTATTCAGAATGCTGACAGTAATAAATTATAGACATGATCAAGTAACAGTTCCATTGTTACTGTCTATTTGTACAATAACATGTTGGAAATAATCAAGTATTCTGAATGCTTTATTTTTTCCAGACATTTAGACATGAACTTACATCTATTAGTACTAGTATATATATAGTAAATTATCAGGACTTGCATGTAATTCTAACTGTCGACGGTTATACTTGCGTATAGGTAGTTAGCATTTCTGAAGTGAAGAACAGCCGCATCAAAGAATTGTCGGTAATTAAGCCATGAACAAGACTTCAACTATTAAATATTATAATATTTTGTTCACACTAGTTGTGTAGACTTGTTTGTAAACGGTTACGGTATGTGGATTCGCTTATTTTGTCGGAATACTATTATTGAAATGATTATGAATATTATACTTGATTATGCGATTGACGTGTTTTTTCAATTATTTGAATATGATGATTGTCGATGTTGGATTGAAAATGATAATTATGTGATTTATTGTTGGTTTTAATATGGCTATTATATATAAGTGATTGTCGGAAATGATACAAGCCATTAACAGTAAATAGCGGTGATTAAAATGTGTTGTACATCAATTAATAACTTTTAGTAGCATTTCAAAAGTGCTATGGGAAAAATGCAATTTACAAAAAATATATTGTAGCGGAACTAAAATGCAACAAAAAATGTATAGTAGGAAAAATGAAACACTACAAAAATATTAAAGTAGCATAAAAAACGCTAAGAAAGAAAGGGTGCAAGTAACATTTTGGTTGCATTTCGAAGACGCTGCAAAAAAAACTTTTGTAGGGTTTCATAAACGGTACAATATGTTTGATTTTGGTAACGTTTACTACAACGCAACTAAAAATTTTGGACTTTTAGTTGTATGTCGTGTCGCAGCGTTTATCAAAACGCCACTAAAAGTTTTGGTAGCATTTTTCCTGTGCTAGAAAGGCCTTTTCTGGTGTAGTGTAGCATTTATATAGTTGCATTAACCATTTACAGTACTTAGTTGTTACGCTTACACAATATTCACTAAAGTATATATGGATATACTCATATTTTATGCTATGTATAAATTGCTTATTGATGACATTTATTAAATCGATTAATTTAATTAGAGAGAGATGAAAGGTTTCTCTCTCTGAATAAAAATAAAATCCTCCCTCAATTAATTACATAAGTTTTAAAGAGAGAAACGAAAGTGTTCCTTCTCTAAATTAACTTTAATAAGTAGCTGTCACACATATTGGTGTAAACGATTTATTTAAAACTTTATTAGATTAGACATAATATATCTTTAGACTTTATAGGTCCAAAAGATCCAAAATAGAAAAAAAGATGAAATCCACCTATTTCGCCCGCTTCTAATTGGCCTAGATCCAACAACTTGTACCCACCATTTCGTGATGACCTAAATATAATGCGTATACCTTGAGGAAAGCTTAACAAATACATGCATGTATCTTAACCCATTTAGTCAATAAATTAATAATACTACGTATAACGTCTCTAACATGAGGAAAGCTCAACAAATAAAGAGTATGAAAGTAATATATTAATACATAAATGGTAGAGGACAACTTATATATCAACGATTCGTAACCTTTTAATGTGTACTTTTAATTGAGAGATGCTGATTTATGGAACAATGTATCTCTTATGAAGTACCATCGTCACTCAAGTGTCGGACATATCTGAAATCATGGTATACATACGATACGCATGTACCCGTTCCATAAATCTAAGTTGGATTTCTTGTAGTTCCACTTAAGATTGTACACTCATATTATATAAGTTCACTTCATTTATAATTATTTATAATCTAGCTACCTTATATAATATTCTCATGTGTATATTAATTAAATCATAGTTAATTAATTATAATTCTTATTAATTAAATAATATTAATTAATTTAATTTAATATAAAATTCCCAAAAATTTTCTATTACTCATCTTAAACTATTTAAGATTGCTTATCGACTATAACATTTATAGTTTGTTTATGTGTATATGTCATCATATGTATACATACTAATTAATTAACTTTTAATATATTTTATTTAATTTGAAACATTAATTTAATTTACTATAAATAATTTTATGGTAAATACATAACTACAAAAAGTATAGTTATGCACATATATCAATATATATGTATTAATTTTTTAACCTTTGATTAATTATTATTTTTAATTTAATATTCATATTAATTTAAATTTAAATTTCAAAATTAATTATTTAATTTCTTAAAACAATTTCGAAAATTTTGAATGCAATTTATAACTTTTATAAAATTTCCCTTTTATATTTTAAGCTTAAAATTTAAATTTAAAATATATTTAAGTTATCAAATCTAAATTTTAAAATCAGCCTAAACCCAAAATCAGTTCGGACATTTATATCAGAGATAACTTTTGGGCTTACTTTATCCTTGGAGTCAGGCTACTAGCCATGCAGGGCATAGTACTTGTTACCCAAACCCAACTTCAGACACTACTTTTATATACACCATTCTAAATGTGTAGGCTTTAATTAGTTAGCCATAATATTGCCAATTTGGGCTGCATGGATCATTGGGCTTTGATACCATTGAAGGAACCAGGCCAGTCTAAAGCGAGTGAAATAGATAAATTTCAAAAAAAATCCCTATTTGGACCTATTGGGCATATGAAGTCCAAATAAGATTTTAGATCCAATCTAAAATATTTTAAACAAAATCTTTATTTTATTTATTTGTTTTAAAATTTTCTTTTCTTTTTATAAGTGTACCAAATACACTATCTATGTATAGTGCACATGTTCAGATATAAACACTACAAGAAAAAACACATTTTACAACATGAGTTTTGCAACAGTTGATAAGATTGTTGTAGATGAAATAGGTCATTTACAACATTTGTTATAAAAACATTGTAAATAACTTTTTGCTACAACGATTTTTAAACAAATGTTAAAATAAAATTGTTTCCACAACATCTCCAAAAATAGTTGTAAATAATAGTCTTCAACAACATTTATCTTATATTGTGATGATTTATAATGTTTAATGCATGTTGTGAAGTGCATAAATTAAACAATGTCTTTTGGATTTTGTAAAAGTATCAAATTTCAATAGTTTCTGTTATGTGTTGCAAGCTTATGCTAGGTAACAACCTCATCTGAATATTGTAGAAGTGAAGTTATTTTATAACACACGTACAACTTTTTTATGGATTAAAAATTACGACAATTTTTTGAAATACGTAAACAGTGTTAAGTGTGGCTCACATTTTATTAGTATCGGCTCATGAATTCAATTATGATGAGTCTCACGTCGTAAGATTCTTAAGGGAGATGATATATACGATATCTATCTGACTAACACCATTGTTCCAATGGTAAGACGCTTCGACTTAGGTGTGAGATGTCACAGGTTTGAAACTTCCGTAGCATGATTCGAACCATTGGATATATTGATATGTAGTATGTTGTATACTACCTAAGATCTAGTAATGAAGATCATCCTTCAATGATCTCGCCCTATGACACACAAAGAAATGCGGGGATATGTAGATGCAAGGGGGTGTCGAAACTTCAACATGGTTTCAAAGTGATGACTTATTTCATAAACTTTCAAATTCTCATACTTACATACCTCGAATTCAAAATTCAAAATTCAAAATTTCAATTTTTAAATTAGTATAACATCAATTTCAAACTATAATTTTGAATGAAAAATCCAAATTTAATTTTTCTGACCAAATTTCAAAATTTTGTATTTAATTGTTTCAAATTGTGATAACCCTGATTTTTGTGAGCAATTTCATGATTTAAATTAGTATGTGTTTGTTTAAAAATTGCATTGAGAAAAATAGAAAAGGAAACTGATTACAAATGTATGGCTTAAGCATGTACATGTGCACAAGACAGTGCACACACATGCACACATTTTTCTGTGTGATAAAATAGGCAACAGTTAATATATATATATATATATATATATATATATATATATGCAGAAATAGTAAATACATGCAGAAAATATAAGATAGTTAAAAATTATTTAAAGAAAGAAAAATAATTAAAAGACTTAGGCCAAAAATAGGCATACCTATGTTATACATGTACACAGGCAAGCATTGTAGGAAAAAAAAGAAGAGAGAAAAACAAAGCTTGCATGGAAATGGTATGAACCCCTAAATAAACACTTTATCCATTTCCAGCAATTCTTTTGCTTAGGAAAAATTAAAGTCATGCATATAACATGACCCGGGGTAAGATTAAAAGAATAAGGCTTATTTTCTAGAAAAATATAACAAGAACCACATACCCTTTTCTTTTTATGAATCAAGTGTAAGGCAGATCATATTATGGGGTAAAACTGACATTGGGTAATTTCATAAAACCCTAGTAACAGCTAGGGTTTATATAAGGGAGGCTTAGTGTAGTGAGATAATACACATTTGCTCTTCATAACCTAAAGGAAAAATAAAAACATAAGCCAGAGAAAATAAGGAGCACCGGCCATTAGAGTTAAAGGAAGGCAGAGGATCAAAAGAAAAGAAAGGTTTAGGAAAAAGGAATTAATGTGAGTAACCTCACTGAAAACTTTGGCATTAAGTCCTGAGTATTGAGGCAGCCTATTTGAATTAATAATTCACTTTTGCAAGTTATGTTCATTTTAAGGTTTGATGACTTTGGTTTGTTAATGATCTGTTCAAGTGTAAAACCCTTCATAGTGATTTACCAAAAAATAAGAGTCGTGGATTTCATGTTTAAAATGTTTATCTATGCTGTGAATTAACTTTGAGATGGAGTGATTTATTTTTATGGGTTTTCTTCATAAAGTTATTTATTAAATCCCAGGGTTCATGTTGTAGATATATGGTTTGAAAATGGAAGGAAATATGGGGCTGCAACATTGTGTTGTTGCTTATGTCTCATGTTAACTGAAACAAAGGAAAATGTAGAAGTGCAATGTTATACATGTGTTGAGCTTCTATGTTTTATGAACTACCCAAATCAAAGTATATACTTATGGTTTAGCCAGATCTTCAAGATTAATAAGGATCTGATTGAACCAGAGGTAAGAGGGGAATACCCGTAAACTATTTATGACCATATGTTTATAACTTGATCCATTGAAACCCATAGGAAAAATAATATGCTAAGAAATCACATCTGTTTTCATGATTAAATGTTTGCTTCTGAGAACATGACTTACCGATCTCTGGATGAATACATGTTGGTTGAATTGTTTATTTTTCTCTGATTGAAAAGTGAGATGTAGAGGGGATTAGCACAATTATGCAAAAGGAAATAACACTTAGTAATTTAACTAAGGACTTTGGATCTTAGGGCTACAAAATATAGCTTGGCAAGGTGAACATTGCAAGCTCACACATGGTATGTTTATACCTAGGGGCCTGAGTGTGCTGGGTTAACAGAGAGATGTCCCAAACAGTGTGTGGTTTAACAAGAGAAAGTAGCTAAAGACCATATAACACTTGATAGTGAACGATAGAAATAGGTTCAGGTGAGGCTTGGGTGAAGTCCCTAATGGCCAGTAAATTTGTAAAGGAGGCTTGATGACTGAATTGATGATTGCATTGGTTGGTTTATGATGTTTTATTGGTAAATTTTATGATTGTTTTCTCTGAACTAAACCACTTGGATCATACATAATTTGTTTTGCACTGATATGAATGCACATGCCTCACAAAAACATGCACAAAGATGATACTGAGTTTCTTAATTCATTCAAAGTATTTGAATATAAATAAAAGTCATATAAAATCATGTTTCCAGGTAGATTACTCATACCAGACATTAGTCTGACCCTTGTGTGTTTATGCACCATTGGGTGTCTCATATTTGTATGAGGCAGTTCATGGTGATTGTGCAGGAAAATAGGAATTTCATTGATCAAGCTTTGGATGAGTTAGCTGCATAGGGAATTGGATGCAATATTTACAGATTTGCTGAAGTTAAAATAGATGTTTATCCCAAATTTATGTTAAGCTATGTTGTTTAAGTTGATTAGAAAAACCAATGTATTGTTATTTACTGTTTTGTAAGCATTGGACTTAAATGGGTGTTTCAGTTGAAACTTATGGGTTTTATTTTGGAAATGTTTCACTAAGTAATGAAGTTTTTAGCTTTCTGATTAATTAATTTGTAATGATAGGAAACCTGAGATTGTAAGGATTTATTAACTAAATGAATAACTAGGTATTTAGCATGAGAAATTCATGTGTACAGATGACAGAAAATCTGGCAAATAAAGGCTTTGAGTCACTTTAGAAAGAAAACAGAATAACATGTATTTTGTTAAGAAACAGTGCAAACTGAAGATGGCTAACATAACCATTTTATTGAGCCTAGGTTAAGCTAGCACTAAAGAGCTTTTAAACTAAACTTTCAGTCATGTTTTTACAACCCATATACAGGGTAGACTCAGTCTCTTTTGATAACAAGAAGAAGAAAAAAATTTAAAACACTTAAGGCTTCCACTGACACACACATGCACACACACATGCATAAGCAAAAGCACTGTTCATACAGTAATAAAATTATGGAAATACCTGTAAAATGCCAAGTCTTTATACATGAAACCAATGGTCATGAATTAATCTATGGATATTTAGAAGATCTGGTTTGTTAAGCATAATTGCTATGTAGGGATTATTTCTTTAAAATGATCCCCAAACAGATTTGTTCTTCCAAACTTTTGTACTCTGATTCAGGTAGGATGTAGCTTATATATCCTCATATATATAAGTTTAAGATGATTTAAGCAAACCAATATTCTTATTGGCATAAAGATCCTGGATAGAAGAAAATACTAGAGTATAATATTTTCTTGATTAAATGGCCACTGTACAAAAAAAAAAAATTTTAGAAATAAAAGGTGGGTCATTTCACAAATTTAGAACTAAAATTTGCAAATTTAAAATTCACATGTTTAAAATTCAAATTCAAATTACAAAAATTGAAAGTTTGAGTTTTCAAAGTTTCAAATTAAAATTTCAAATATATAATTAAAATTTTCAAAATTTGATAATTGAAAGTCAAAATATTATAAATTTTATATAAACCTTTTCCCTAAATGAAGAAGGTTCGCCGATTATATATTTTACTTTCCAA
This sequence comes from Allium fistulosum, assembly GCA_030737815.1. NCBI lineage: Eukaryota > Viridiplantae > Streptophyta > Magnoliopsida > Asparagales > Amaryllidaceae > Allium > Allium fistulosum. Next base: position 860,323,546 of record CM060905.1, on the reverse strand, counting down.
AAAATCAAATTTTGAAAGAAAAAAAATCAAATTTTAGAACATGACTTTTCAAATTCAGTTTCATATTCAGATTTTGTCATTAACTTAAAATTTAAAATGTCAAATTCAAATCTTGTAATTTCAAAATTTCGAATTCAAGATTGAAATTTGATTTCCAAATTTTGTGATTTGGAATTCAAATTTCAATCTTGGGTTTTTCAATTAAAATTTTAGATTTGAATTTCAATGTTTAAACCTAAAATTTGTATTCTCAAAATTTTAATTTTTAAGTTCAAATCAAAAATTCTAAAACTTTTCCAATGGTAAGTTTACTCACTATACGGTTGTTCTGTTAAATTATATATTTAGTTGTCTTTCCTTTTGTTTTTAATTCCAAATATCCTACACCATCAAAACTAATGGGTGATGTCATTAATCCATGTCATACTCTTTAATTTCGTACTAAAACAACACAACTGACATGGATTGCGAATATTGGCCTTTGGATATTATCTAGCGGTACGTATTAGTTCAGAACAAATTCACCTGCGAGGGAAGCGACCAATTCATCATTTCTATTTTACTTTCCTCTTCTTCTCCAGATTTCCTTATACAAAACCCTAATCCAGCAATCAAATTCTTAATGGTTTTCATTTCCTTCGATCCAATTAATTCTTCATCAAATTTTCCAAGTCTCGTCTCCATCAAGTGTTGGATACATGTGCAGTGTATAGATTTGTGTAGTTTTCAGATATTACAATCGGTCAACTGGAGGGATTTTTGGGGGTGAAGGAGCGAAGGCGGCTTGAATTTCACCGATAGATGAGCTGCTAGTGAAGTTGTACAGAGAAGAGTGTCATTAATAGTGTTACGAATCAGGTATCATACATGTTTTGAATGGGTATTAATTTATGCAAGTTGATTTTTTTGTTAACTTATTCAATCATCAATTCATTTTGGTTGACTTTTGTGGCTGAATTGTAACAGATTTTCTTCCTTTTTTATGATTTTGTTGACACCGTATGACAAACTATATAAAAGTTTTGTTCTCAAACAAGAACCGGTTGGATTTTTAGCTTCTACTTTTGGTAAACGTCATTTATAATTTGCAAAGTTTCATATTTCATACTCTGATTTGACCGATTAACACCAGTAGTTCAATATTTTAATAACTTAATATTTTCTATGTTTATATTCCCTTTCTCGAATTACATGCTACACATAAGACAATTCTTTTTTATATGGATATCATGTTTCATCCAAACCTACATCTGAAATTGCATAGTTATGTTTGGTTATAATTAATTCATGGTTATGTTTTCTTAGAAGTTACTTCAGAATTCAAGTGGTCTTATTAATAAACTTGTCTATCATGATGTTTTACAACGTTAAGTGGTTGCATAATGAATAAAAAACTTGTAAGTTACACATTAATTTCATTGACCAGCCATTGAAACCATTGCTTATTTCGATATATAGTACGCTGAAAGCATCACTGTACTACCGACCAGCATGCAGTACCAATTTCAAAGCCAATATTATCTTGCTTCGGTCTCTTATTTATCTTCTCATGTCACAATAGTGGTATGCTTGCTATGTTATCTCCAATAGCTTCTAACTTGTGTTTTTCTTCTTTCTCATCAACAAGTGCCTACATTTAATAAACACTCCTGTTTGCAAATTCAAGCTTCAAAAGAAAAAAATTGAACACTTAAAAAAATCCCATGTCAACTACTTTTTTAGTTGCAATTGACTGAGATGCAATTCTACTGTAACTAAGTTGTTGCAACTCGTTGCAGCGAGTGAGCTATAACTGATTGCAATGAGTTGGTTGTAACTGGTTGCAAGATTCAGCCACCGCCGAATCCAGTCGCAATTGAGTTCAGGTCAAATAGATCTTTTATCGTATGGATTCAGAGTACCAGGGGTTCATGGAGATTTATTTACGGATAATAATATTCTTTATCATATCTAACATTATATTACTATCAACCCTATGATTTCTACTTAACGGTCAACCGTGTAAGAACATATAAATATAATCTTTATGCTTAAGATTCCAACATGTAAACAAATAACTGGATTAATAACCACCTAAACTATATATACTACACCATAAGGTATTAGCGTTTTTATTGCAAGAGCCGTCGATTATACTTGTAGGAAATATGTATGCATGCATTCTTGCTCATAAACATCATGCCTTTCCTTGTAGAGAAGAGAAAGTGTTTTCCTTCCTTGAAAATGCGTTAATGTAATGCAAAATACTATAAGAGGAGAACCAATGAAACCAGTGACCATATATAAAAGATGATTTCCATGTGGATTATTGAAATTTAAATTTGCCTTTATAAATCCTTTGTTCTAACCAAGTATGATTTGCGTCAGAACAAAATAGGTGTACCATCATTTAAGTACATCATACTTAAATAAGGTAAATTCCAATTAATTTAAAATGTTGAGCAAATAAGATAGATCCTACAAACCAAAAATTAAATCAAGCTAAAAGACATTTGTCTTAATAATTTGAAATTAATTTAATGATGATAAGATATAAGGACAGAACATTCAGTATATCCTTTGTAGCCTACCTGCATAATATGGAAAGTGACATAAATGGAATAAATTTAATAGCATACGTGCACTTATGTAGTTTGAAAGGAGATCTATGCTCAGTTGCAACTCAAAGGTTGCAATTGGTTCATGGCTACCGCTCATCCATCTACACGCCCATACACCATATTTAGTATACCAAAAGTTTGGTTATATCTTTTTGAGTTTGGTTGATTTTCTGATTTATGGATTTTCCCTTTTTGATTTCTGTTAATAAATTAACAAATATAGAAATAAGGTTATTACCCTGCATGATTCAAATATATTTTTTAATGTAAATAAGCTAATAAATTTTTTCAGTTGCAGTCTTTGTGCAATTATGGTAACTGATTGAATGTTTTATAGTTTGCTTTAATTATCATTACCGTAGCCCGCTTTAAAATTCTATGTAACATAAGTTTTATATGTCAATTTATCTTTCACATAAGGAATGCTTATCATTTGAACACATCTGGGATTCTTTCTAATGCCAAATCTTGAAAATCTCGCTATTTAATATTTAATAAATGTACGTATTTTCTTAAGGTAAATACACAAATAATTTTATTTTATTTTTCATTTGTTAATTTCAAAGTAGTTACTAAAATATGGTCTTTAACATATGTGTTTTCATTAGTAATTAAGTAATAAGGAACACAATGAAGAATAACTTATTTTCCTTTCACTACACTTTTTCTATCATAATAGGAAGATATACATTACTCATCTTTGAATCAATTGTTTTTAACATGCTTTGCGTTATTTGCAATGAAAAATTGTTCTCAAAGATTAACCTGATAATAAATTTATTTAAACTTTTGAAATTAATACGGTGTTAATTTCCTTATTTTGCAATTACACCTTTTTTTTATGTGATTAGTTAGTTTCCTTCTACCATGAACATGCATACACCTACCTAAAAAGAACTACAAAGATATTAGGAAAAATATAACGAATCACAAATTTGACAAAAATATGTACTTTCCCGCATTATTCTTCAAGTTTATCACTCCATTTATGCTTTGTTATAGTTTTGAATTTGCATTAATTAATTTAATTTGTCTTTCTTATTTAAGCACCAATTAATTGGTTGTTAGATATGGCAGTCGATATATTGCTACCTTTAATTCCATCAATGCGATTTTTGTTAATCTATTTTTCTTCCCAACCAATGAAACATTTTAGAATAACAATTATTTCTAAGGTTGGAGTACTAAAAGGAACATTTTCAACTATATATCTCATACACTATGTATTTTTTATTGTACTTGTATAATAATGACTGGTCTGAATTTTCATTATAGTCATTTATCACAATCTGGTAGTGCATAAAATATCATGGTAATAGATAAGTTGCCAAAGAACGTCTAGTAATAATTGGTAATTATTTAATATGGGTAATCACAACTTTGGGTGATATTTCATAGCATCTATATATGTTGAATATTCTCATAACTATCTATTTAAAACTGTGGAATGTTTATATTAAATGTAAGAACCAACAGTCAGATCTTCTAAATCAACTCTTTAATTTGTAAAATATTATTTTGAGAAATTCTAAATCAATAATATTAACAACATAAACAAGTAATGTGTTTTTTTAGGTATATGTTCGATGAAAGGTTATGCTGTGCATCCCACAATGACATAAATTTAGTGATTGTAATCATTTATAACTAAGATTTCTGTACTAAATTATATTTCTTTAATTTATAAAACCCATGGCACATAGTTTGTCCTTTACTTTAATGACCGAATATTAAACAGGTCATGTGGTATAACCAATTCATTTAGAATAATCCATTCTGTAGTAAACAAGAAAATATAGCAAACAATATAAAGTACCTGCTAGAAAAACAATAGTTGATAGGGCAAATGGACACATGTTTATTGAAACTTCTAAAGGCAAAGCATTTATTAAAAAATAACATATTATTGCCAAAATTAAAATGGAGGAAATAAATAATCTCATGTGGATAAACTAATTGAATTTTATAATTTTAAAAATTAAATATACTATTTTCTTGGGTGGATTAAGAAGAGACTAAAAAGATGGATAAAATTAAAATTACCTTTTTTCACATGTTTCAGTTAAATTTAAAAAAATGCAAATCTATGCTATCTTATACAAATAAGAATAAGAATATATCGTAAAGTAGCATAGATAATCCCATGTGGATAAAGTAATAGAATATTATAATTTCAAAAGTTAAATATACTATTTTCTTGGGTGGAGTAAGAAGAGATTTAAAAGATTGGGAAAGAAAAATTACCTTTTACCTCAGTTAAGAAATTATAAAAATAAATGAATGTTATCTTATACAAATAAGAATACGAATATATCATAAAGGAGCATAGTAATCACAACCTTCTTCCACACCTTTTGTCTTGCTACCTCTTCAGACAAATTTGTGATTTCTGTCTTTGAAGCAAATGATGATGAGGTGAGGTCAGTCAGTCTTCGTCTGCAATTGTTAGGCTTTGCACTCACCATCTCCACCATTGCGATTCATGCTTGCTTTGACCATTTATAGGGTACTTGCTTGTTAAATAATTTATTTTGAGATTGGTCAAATAAATGGTTTATGGAATTTTGAGTTTGAAAAAAAGGGGTTAGAACAAGAATAAAGAACAATAATATGGAGATAAAACTGAACAACAATGTAAACTCAAATCCTTTCTATGAGTTTTTTATCGAGCCGCCATTGTGATATGAAAATGGGGATCACTAAAACAATGAAGAGTGTTGGGACTAGGGTTAGAAAAATAAAATTGATAAATTATCATTCTAAATATTTGCAATTCCATCAAGCTTGCCAGCAAAAGCATTAGAAAGTAATCAACGTATGTAACAAAAAGTACATCACATTTTCTTTTATTAGTAATGGATTATGAATTTTTGCAACAATTTCTACGTGTTACTAAGTAGAATAAATGTTACTAACTGGAAGACTATATGTGCTGGTAAATCAAGATTTGGAAGTAGTGATATGAGCATTAAAGTATAAAACTCGGATGTTGTATGTTGTTTCATAAATTTTAGTTTACGATTTCAAACATATTTTAAAAGTGGATGTACGACTCGCAGTAAGAAATGGTTTTTTCACTAATGCAAGGATTGCTAATAAACAATATTTTGAGCCACTGGAAATGCATCATGTGGCTTTTATATATCCATTAAAATTGCAGGTTTACCTTGTTGTCCATGATAAAGTAGCAAAACTCACAATTAGCACGAGCCTTTTGATATATCTTCATATTAAAGACTAAATACTATATTCTATTAAGAGATCCTCTCTGATGCAAGTATTCTTAGGTATCCATTTTTCATATGTTTGCTTTTGAATTTGAGTGGAAGTTTCATATATTTTCTATGATCTAAAAATTCTAATATTGATTATTGGAATTACTTCGTTGCCTGGATTAAAATACGATTTAGTGAGAAGCAAATGCTACAATATAATAATAAAGAATATTTGGCTTTGGCGACACCAAGTTCCTCAAAATAATTTTAAAAATCAAAATATATAGATGAAAGTTTATTGCCCAAGTGTACAACTGTACATGACTTTGCATATTATACATGATAAATTTGATTATGACACAATTTGAAAGTTTGATTGTTATGTACTCATCAGCATATATTTGTGGACAATGAATATATTTTACATCTCCACAGGACCAACATTTGGTTGTGAATTACCTACAATTTATAAGAATAATAACACATTTAATCTTCCATGCAAAATGAGTTCCGAGAAGTGCGAAGATCTATGCTTAAGGACTGGAATAAATAAATATAGATGCTGAAGCATGTCTTACACCAGATATTTCAAAAAACAAGTCAATATAAGGCTGTACTGATACAATCATGGAGTACAATGGTTTTGTTATTGGTACACTAACTTTTTACTTTAATAGTTGAAATTTCAATCACCAAATTATAAAATAAATAAATAAATGACCTATCATCCTTAATAATAATATTGCATCAACTTGATTTTATTAAAGTTGCTGAACAAAGAACTGATTATGCAAACATTACAATACAAGTACATAATTTTTTATATAATTTAAAGATCAAAATATACTATATTGTTTCCTTTCAAGGTTTCTTCTTTATACTATCGTTTTCATTGCCAATGATGATCGCAAATTGTGGAAGCAAATTGAAACGAACATCATTTTTTTGTGTGATCCAATGGTAGGAAATTAGAGCACTTGTATAAATGAGTAGTCCAAATTTTGACGCTTTAGTCCTACATCAGCTGTAAAATTATAACCCATACTGAACTACCTATATAAACAACATCAGCTTGCCAACTTATTCAGAGTCATATCTCATTTCTCTGCTTAGTTAGCCAGACAGGTGAAAGAATGGGCTGAAAAGCTCATATAATTTTAATTGACTTGTATATATATTGGCCTTTTAAAACTAGTTAGTAATGAAATATTTTGATGAAATATAAGTACTAAAATGATTTGAAATTGTAAGTCAGCCTAGGTGGACCCAGGTACTTGCTCAGCAATTAAATCACTTAGAATAGGTTCTTAGCCACATAGGGAAAGTGGAAGGTCCCACCTAATGCTTAGGTGCTGCCTAGGCCGTTTCTTATAATCCTAGCTTGAAATACTTCAAATTTTCCTGTAATAATCAAGTGCTTTTGAGAAACTTATACATGGTTAGGTTCTAAAGTGTACGAAAAAGTTGCAAGAAATTGAGTTTCTGTCTATGAAAAACCCTACATTATACGAACAATATCCAAGATAAACAAACTATGTTCACATATTACCTTTGTTTATCTTACCAAACAATAATTAATATTACATTTTTTTTTTCCAAACTTGCTATGTTTACAAACAGAAAGGACGAGAGAACATCAACTGCAACAACTTGACAATTGTACTCATGATTGTTGTCTATTTTAATTATGATTGCAACCGTTATCCTTTATGCTAGGCTATAACTACTTTATGTGGTCTTTAACACAAGATCGTAAATGGAGAACATTGTTTTCATTTTACGAGACTCTATGATCTTGATGAGGTATTTGTATGGCTAAATATGAACTTGCATACAATGGTTCGGTTTTGTTATTTTAGATAACTTGGTTGAATTTATCTTTTATACCTTTTAATTAGTAAAAATGATTATAATAAATGATTACGTGTGTAGATACAAACTACTTTATTTTACATTAGTTGTTCAATGAACTTGGCAATCACAAAGGGAAGACGGTTTGGTGAGATGTTTACAGCATATAAATTCGCAAGGCAATCTAAACTTTTATTAAATAAAACTAACAATTGAATTCTATCTGTATGTTGTGATATTAACATGTTTATGCTCATCGTATATGTATTATTTAGAACATAGGTGTACTTTTTTAAAATGATGAAATATTTTTTTTCTCAGGAACAATGAAAGGAGCTACTTTTGCTATTTTGGACATCTTGATGTTTCACAGGTTGTTCAAGCATGGGCTATTTCTATTTTACAAAAGCTCTTATCTTAGTTAATGTGGGCAGCCAAATCTTTTAATAGGAAATCAAGTGTATACCATGTTTGATGTAATAGTTTATTACCATGTTCATGTAATATAACTTGTTTTTATGAAATAAAAATGTTCTTATTTATGCTGTATTGATGATAATTTTTATAACGACCGTAATATGTGATGATTTATAGTTAAACACATTACTTCATTTCTTTGTATTATATCAGCATTTATACGAATATTAATAAAAATGCAATTTGTAGTGTTTATATGATGTTCTCTAAACTTATTTAGAATATTTGCAAATCATTATTATTATCCTGTTTACAACATACGCAAAATGCAGTGAATAATGACATTAATAATGTTTTGCAAACATCGTTGAACTAAATGATGCAACGTCTTAAGAAAGTAGCACAAACAACTACTTTAAATTATTGTCTAACGATTATATATTATATTTTCTTGACGTTGCATATAACGGTGCAACAACAAAATAGAAATGTAGCCAAATCTATGCATTACAACACTTAAATAGTATTATAATAAAGTTGGTCATCATTTTATAGATTTTCACAACATTTATGAAGTGTGCTAGAAAAGACTTTTACAACATTTTTAACAACCTTTTTACAAATGTTTTTAAAAAAGTCAACCCTTTTACAACTATGGATGTAACAACGTTATGAAAAACGTTTTAAAAGTATTTTAACAACATTATTTATTAGTTGTTAAACTAGTTTTTTCTTGTAGTGAAAGTGTATATGTATAATGTTGTCGTATGTAGGTGCTTGGATTTATACTGTAACAGACCCATTTGTCACTTTATATATGTCTTTGTTGTCCACAGTTTATATTTAATATATATATATATATGTGTGTGTGTGTGTATGTGCATGTGTCTACATATATAATGATAGATATATAATTGAGGAAAAGTTTAAAACTGAATTTTATAACACAAAAGTCCACGGTCTAATTTTAAGTTAAAATAACATACATATACACATGTCCTTATATAAATAATTATAAAATACGCTTTAATGTTAAAAATAATATATGTATGTAAAGGCTACAATCTGATAATTACATATAAATTTAAAGTAAACACATCCAACTTTCAACTTAGGGAAGAACCAAATGATTTAAGAATTTACATAAAATTCCACTTACGTGTTTTTGAATCAAACTAACTTTTACGCTTATGTAACCAAACTGTAACAACCCGAAAATTCATCACTTCAGGAAAATTTTGAAATATTCAAATATAAGATATTTTAACATAAATGTTAATGTTTTGAATAATAAATAATATTGGTAATCTTATTTCGAATAAATATTTATAAAAATATATACTTTGGAAAATATATCGGTAAAATAAACGAAAATCATTTTATTAATAAACAGCTCTTTGACCATCCGATATCAGGAATGGAGCTGGATATATACACTCATTTATCTATACAAGTGAGATTATGTAATAAAATAATTTTTTTTATTTTGGAAAATTAAAAGTATATATGGCATCATTAATAATGTCGTTATTTTCGAATAATTGATTTTGAGCTTAAATTGAGTTTAAGATTTAATAACTATTTTAGTTATTAATAAGCTCTTTTAATTATTATATAATGATAGAATATTATTATAAAATTTTGTTCACAAATATATGTATATTAACTAAGAAGATAAAATATGATCAGAAATCGGAATTCGTAACGATTCAACGTGTAGAAGTTGTGAAACGTAATTGATTATATATGACATACATATGCACATATACATGTACACACACATGAAGACATTCACATGCACATGGATACATACATATATACATATACATTTTAATATAAAATAACCAAAAATATCAAGATATTTTCTCACTTTCCTTAATACTTAAGTCTTCCAAAGTCAACACTTACGCACACAAGTACATGCACATGGCCAAGCACATAGAAGGAGGGTTTCTGCCGAAGCTTGGCGATGATGGAGGGAGGTGGTTGATGATGATAGTTGATGCAAAGGTGGAGATAACATCCTGATATTTTGCTCCTTTCATTTGCCTATAGTACCCACCAACCTTCTTCACTTCCATTCATTTCTTCTTCTTCATTTTCCTAAGCTTTCCTCTCTATTTCATGGCTTCCACACTTGGCAAAATATAGTTCAAAAATAAATTAAATTATATAATACACACACACACACACACACACACACACATATATATATATCAAAACACTTCAAAACTCAAAGCAAACTCCTCTTCTCTCCCGTTAAATCCTATGGCAACCACCCTATAACCAAGGTCGAGCCTTCCACCCCTTTTAACCTAGTCTATGAGCACCTCCAAGCTCCAAAGGTCAAGCTCGAGCCTTCTAAAGGCAAAAGTCCTAGAGTTTGTGAGCTTAAAGTTCAAGTTAGCGAAGCTATAGTCATTTTCTAGTAAATTGTTTAACTCCAAGGTGAGAAATTCTATTTATAATATGATATATTAGATTATATATATGTATGGTTATGCTTGGTTGTGATAATTGTTTATCAAGTTTGGATGTTGATTATATGTTTATTTATATTGAAACAAGTCACGTTTAATACACGTCAAAATATCACAATGGAAATCACTTTCCTTTAATAAATGAAATTGTATATATGAGATTGTTAAACCTCTTGAATATGTTTTATAAATGTTTTATAAACACTAAAATCCAATTTGGTGAAGTTTTGACAGGTTATGAAAATTGAGTCAAAAACAGGCACGTCGCGTAATGGTAGTTCGCGATTTCACGCTGTAGAAAGTTTAATCCATTTATATGATGGATTCGAAGTCAAAATCCTTGTAATAAGATTTTCCGAGCTCTTATAATCATAGTTTTCCAACAAAGAAAGAAAATCGAGATTTCGTTTAGTAGATTTTGAAATATGAACAAAACAAGTTTTCAAAATAGTCGCGGTTCGGTAGTTCGGAAATCAAAGCGACAACTTCTTTAAAAATTGTATCCTTAGTCCTTTAAAAGTATGAAATAAATTCTATAAATCTTTTAAAATGTTTTAAAAGAGATTTTAGTTATGAAAATGGATTTTAAATGATCAAAAGTTGTTTTGACCAAATAAGCCTTAAAAACACTATTCGCAGCAAATAACTTTGAAATATAGATTTAAACTTAATAATTATTATACAAATCTTTTATAAATGTTTTCAAATGAACAATTAAGTTTTTTAATAATGATTTGGAGGTTTTATAGTTTATTTGAAAGAGTTTAAATAAATGATTTGAAGAAAAGCTGTTATAATAAAGTGATTTAATCTTGGCTCTAAAGCCGACGAGTAGACTAGATTTTTCTATTCGTGAGATCTGAGTGTGGGGTGCTTAAACTAAGGTGATGTTAAGGAGCAACCAGTGTGCTGGCTCACCTGGCCTCTTTCTTGGGCGAGGGATAGCTAAGGTCGAAATGTTGGAAAAATGAGAAGTATAAAAGATTCAAATTTATAAATTTAATTGATACAACCTGGATTGTATGGAGATAATCTTCTTATACCTTGTATTAAATTCCAAGGAGGGAGCTCGTAATAGCCACATGAATTTAAAAGGTGATTTCACCTTTATTCGACGGATAGTACTTGTTGAATACAGAAATTAATGTTGAGTAGAATTAGCATAATTTCTATCAACCCTTTTTTAACTCTATAATGTTTTCCAATATGAGTTATGGAAATGATTTGGTATTTCCAAAGTTAAAGAGAGGTTTAATAATTCCGTATTACCGAAAAGAAATATATATATATATATATCTAGAATATATTTTTGATAAAAAGAAAGTAATTAATCAAATGATAAGCACCTATTTACTTAATTTCTTTTTATCGATGGTTGGTTCAAAGGAACTGGGGGTCGGATTTGAGTGATTCTTATGCGGAAACCACTTCGAACCAATTTATGTATTCGAAGTGAAGACTTGGAATGATAATAAATGAATGAATGGCTGGTTGTCACTGACCCTCGAGGGAAATTTCCCATATCATATATATGTGGCAGTAGTATCTTTATTTAATCTTTGATGCAAGGGTTGCTCGCTACTAATCCTAGGGATGATTCCCGACAAGATGTGGTAGGAGAGTTCCTTTGGTTTGTCCGGTTCCTGGACAACTTGTATGGGCGAATGTCTGACATTGCATTTCAAATCACATTGAATGATCTCTGTAAACGTATCCTCTGTTTGGTGGCAGAGAAAGCAACTTCTCTTAGCTTAACACCATTTTCTAAGACATACAAGCTTGGGAGTTATACCTTTGTAGAAATCAGTTGTGTGATCATGGAATGGTAGTGTGAAATTCAAAGTAGAATCTGTGCTATATGAAAGGTAATCGTTACCTCAGGCCTTTCCAATCGGGAATGGTTAAAACAGGGTTGCTTCAGGACTATGTAGGTCGCTCCCATAAGGGTATGGTCATCACCTTTCTAGATTACTCTATATATGTCAAGTATGTTGTGTATGCTATGGGATCCCAGATCGGTTGGTTATGACCGAGGTGATGTCATTTTCGGTCCTATCCGCCATAAGATGGGTCTGCAGGTAGGTCGGTTCTGATTCATAGAGGTTTCAAAGATGTCAATCCTTGGTACATTCCTCTAGAGATGTATTGTATGGAGGTAGTCCCTTACCTTACCATTGTATGGAAATCCGTTCTCCAATAAGTGCCTTCGAACTTGATTGTAGAGCCTAGTGTGCTGAATTTAGTGATGTAACAATATTGGCTAAGATTATGTATATTTACTCAAAAAGTGTTTTCGAAAGAATGTCATTAAAAATAATATCTCCAAACTTTTATGTAGCAAATTTTTTGGTTATCATAAGGTAAAAACTCATTCCGTATTTATGTACGGCACGGTCTTATGAGACACCTTTGTTTTCAAAAAAATATGTATTTGAGTTTCTCACACCAGTCCCATGACTGACCCGGAGTTTATTTCTTTTCTTCTTAAACTTTGGGTGCCCTGTTTTTCGGGCATCCAAGTAGTTAGATTATTTGGAGCATGGAACATTTTAGGTTCTTTGTAGAAGTTATCTATCATTTTCCACTGTGTCTATATTTTGTATTATGTATTACCAGCTCTTGTAAGGATAGATCGTTATAATTGTCCCTGGCTGGATAAGTAATTACTAGAACTCTGATGGAACAGTTTAGAGTAATTATATGTACTACTCATAAGTATAATTATGTGTCGAATACGATGTGAAATTTTATTGTCATGTCTTCTATCTTTATTTTCTTTGCCCCATGATAATCAGCCTCTCCGGCACTTGGATTTACGACATGTGAACACCAAGGATGTATTAGTGTCGATCTTTGAGAGTCGAGGAGGTGGGTCGTCACATTTGGTATCAAAGCTTATGGTGGAGTGAATACCTAAGCTTGGTTAAGGCAACTCATTAGAGATAGAGTTAGCAATACCCTAGAATGAGTTTAGTTTAAGAGAGCGCGTAATTGAATTTTATCTGAATAAGTATATTAAGTTTTATTCCCATTTCCCTAAGATAATCTCGTCTAAAATTCTAAAGATATTTCCTTACTATATGTAGATAGTAGGAGCCGAGTAATAGAAGAGGACGAAAAAGAAGGGGTGGAAACAGTACTGTTTGCGCCAAAATTGGTCACAAACCCCAGAAGTAGCGAAAGCACCAATGTATAAACACAGACCCTAATATCCAGACACAGATCTCAGATCCAGATTAAGTAGAGAACGAAAAATGAAGAAATAGCCAAATTAAAATGAAAGAAAGCAAGAAAGAACACAACGTTTATAGTGGTTCGGCTATCTTCGGCCTACGTCCACTTTGAATTGATCCTTTTATTCCTTTTATATTGAGATTACAGTTACAAGCCTTCGAAATCAATAACCAAAATGATAGAGTTTTGCCCAGCTAAGAAGAAGAACAAACAGATCCATTTCTAGTTGCCATAGGACTGCTATTTATAGGTGTAAACCCGAAAATATCCGCCTCAAATCTTGGAAGACCTCTTCTCACATATGGATGGGCCCGCATGATCGATATGGAGTCGTTTGGGATCGATCCATGTACAATTCGTATCGATCCAAATTGGCTCCAATCAAGCCGAGATCGGTCACGAACCATCATGAGTGCATAAGGAAGCTCTTGTGAAAATTTCATAGAATTTGGACTTGTAGAATGAGAGTTATGATCGATCCAAGTTTTCATTTTCCAATGTCAGCTGTCATCTTCGTATCGATCGTCTTGATTACCTTCGTATCCATCATCCAAGTATCCATCGGTCCCCATATCCATAATCGTAGCCTTTGCATCGATCTGAACTTCACGCGCTCCGATCCACATCCTTCGTTCCATCTCGACCGATTCCTTAGTATCCATCGATACGAAGTACAGAGCCTTCGTATCCATCACATTCTGTTGCCTCGATTCCATCCTTTCGTATCGGTCCAAGTCATGTTCATACCCATACTCTTCGTATCGATCGAGCTTCGTTCCTTAATATCCATCGGTCGCTCCCCTGTTCGTATCGATCCTCTGCATATGTCCTTCATATCGATCCAATACCCGATCGATACAAGGTGCTCTTCCAAACTCCTGCTCGTTCTTCGTATCGATCCCAGCCTTGATCGATACGAAAGCCTGCCATACCGATGCCGAGTCCAACCAAATTGATGTGCATTGCATTGATACGAAACCATCGATCCGAAACCATCGATATGAAGCATGTTCCATTTCCATCCTGATCGCTCCGAAACATCGATACGAACCTGCTTTCCTTGAATTTTGATCCATCCATATCTCGAGCATACAAACTCCGATTGACCTGAAATTTGAAACGCAGCCTTTCCTTGCCTTGTTCATCATTCCCAATCGATCCTGTCTTGATTGGAGTTCGGTCAAATTTTGACAGTATCGATCATAGCCTTGTTTCCAATCGATCTCCAATCCTGATATCCATCCTCTCCAGCCAATTTGTTGATACCTCGGCCTTGACCAAAAGGCGGGGTAATATTTTCCCCCCAAACAATGCCTTATGGTAAGAAGGCGTGTTTTGAATAGCTTCGAATTCGACATCCGAAGTCCATATTCCATCCATAGCCATTCCATCCGATCCATAATCCAATCTATCACCAAACCATCCTATCAAGTGTCGTAGCCGTATCCGAATCTGAATCCGCGACTATTCCGAGCCGATACCCGATTCTGAATCCAGTAGCCAATTCCTTAGCCAATTTCATATTCATTTGAACCCGACAACCGAATTCTAATCCATCCATATCTAATAACCAATAATCGAATCCGAGACCTCTCCGGGTCGATATCCAAATCTGGGACCACTCCGAGTTCATAGATAAATCCTCAGCTGTTCATAGCCAATATCTGAATCCGTAACCTCTCCGGGTTCTTGTCAAGCGCAACCCGCACTCGATGACCTGTGTTGAGTAATGCCTTGGTGTTCCTGGTTCAGTGTCCCTGAACGTTGAGTAATGTCGTGGCTTAAGTCCTAAGCTGAATCCTGGTCGCTCCGGACCATTGCCGAGCATAGTCCATACTTGACGACCTGAAATAGTAACTGATAGATAATATGGGGCCTAAGTCCTAGGCCGAATCCTGGTCTCTCCGGACCCTTGTTGAGCATAGTCCATACTTGATGACCTGAATAAGCCGATTCGCTATGTTCGAACGAAGCGACTTACCCCTTGCCAGGTATAATCTATACCCGACGACCATTTACTAAAAACCAAATAAAAATCCAATCAAAATCCAATTCGAAATCCAGATTAAATCAGAAAACCAAAAATCCATACCAGAAATCCAAATCAATATCCAAACCAGAAAACAAGCATCCAAACCAGAAAACAAACAAAACCAGGAGTTCAAACCAAACTCCGAAACAAAACCGGAAAAAAAAGAAAATGTCCAAACCAGAAAAAAAACGCAGGTTTCACAAACTAGAGCGTCGCGGTTTATCATCATCTCAAAGCATGCCTAGGGGCTATCTCCGTCCCCATACATGAGTAAGTGGCTTAGCCGTTTGCCCAGAGTTTGCTACTTATTCCATATCAACCCTGTCAGTCGATAACCAATCGACCATCATTCCTGGGCGTCGTGCTATCGTCGTTTGAGGTAGACATTAGCTACTCATGTTCCATCGCCGCATTACGAGTTCCGATATATTGCCGCAACTGACCACTCCTTACATGCTCCTCGATTATATCCTTTAGATGCCTGCAGCTATTGGTATCATGCTTGTCCAGATCATGAAAGAGACAGTGCCTTCCTGATGCTCTCTCACGTTCCGAGGGTTCTCTCCTTGTCGGCCTTCGGTAGGGAAGGCGATCCCGGGTTTCCATGTATATCCGCTCCAATGTTTCGTTCAATCCTGTGTAAGTGGAGAATTTTGGCTCTCCCCAACGTTTCCTTGCCCTGCCAGAGTTGTCATCTAACTTCCTCTTTCCTTTATCCTTATCCTTACCCGAGCTTTCGTTGAATGTTTCTCCATCCTTGACTGCGTTTGCTTCCTTTATCTTCATATCCGAACATGAATCTTCCTGTCGAAGTAATCTTTCGGCCTCATGAAAGAACTCCCCAAGATCCATTGGTGGATCTCATATCAACGATATCTTGAAATCCAAGTTGTCCCTGACTCCTGAAACTGCCGCCATTAGAACCATTGATGGATCTGGCCGATCCACCGAAGCAACTGCCGCATTGAACCGAGTTAAGAAAGTCCTGAGCGATTCCCCTGATTTTTGCTTTACCGACGTTAGTGTCGTTACATTTTTCGGCCTCTTGATATGAACCAGAAACTACTTCAAAAACCTGTCCACCAATTCCGTCCATGTCCTGATAGATCCATCTTCCAACTGTCGGAACCACATAGCAGCTATATCCATCAAGTACAGAGGGAAACACCAGGCTATAACTTACTCCGATGCCCCCAGTACTTCCATGTGTCTCGTGTATCAAATCAAGTGATCGGTAGGATCAGCCCTGCCATTGTATACCTCCAGAGTAGGTAGCTTGAACTCTGGTGGATTCCGAGCCATTCTGATGTCATGGGTAAATTGACTCCTGTTTACTCCTTCGAGATCTTTGTTTGCTAAACCTCCACACATAGTTCGCCTGATAATCTCAGCTAATCCAATGTTTTCCACCAAGGGTTGCCCCCAAGTCCTCGTGGGAATTCTGGTACGTACTCTTCATCACGCGCTCCTGCATTCCTATCAGCTCCATGTTGTGCAGTGTCACCTGGAATCCCTCCATGAATTAATTTATCATTGCATGGTGGTGTGCCCCCGAGTCCGGATCCATCCAAATTGGTAACTGTGTGCTGGTTGGGGGCTGCACCTTGTTGAGCTGGTCCATCCGATTGCCTGTTGGGTCCTTTTGTTCCAGCTCCGTGGATCTGAACTCCTGAAGCTCCAACTGTTCCTGCCTGTCCAAACTGTCTGAGGAGGTTCTGCATCAATTCCTCTTTCCTTTTCAACAATTCTTCCTGCATAGCTCTCATCATCATCTCCATCTCATCTCTAGTGATGAAAACTGAGGCCTGATTCGCTCCTGAGGAAGCCTCTTGACTCCCCTCTTGATGGCTCCTTTCTGGTAGTATCTTTCTAGCTGATTGCCTAACCATGGTTCCTTTTAGATCTGATCCGTTAGCTTTCCAAATCTGAACTCCAAATCTGATGTAGCGGGCGCTAGTCGTTCTCAGTGAAAGCACCCAAGTGTTTGCGCCAAAATTGGTCACAAACTCCAGAAGCGAAAGCACCAATGTATAAACACAGATCCCAATATACAGACACAGATCCAGATTAAGTAGAGAACAAAAAATGAAGAAATAGCCAAATTAAAATGAAAGAAAGCAAGAAAGAACACAACGTTTATAGTGGTTCAGCAATCTCCGGCCTACATCCACTTTGAATTGATCCTTTTATTCCTTTTATATCGAGATTAGAGTTACAAGCCTTTGAAATCAACAACCAAAATGACAGAGTTTTGCCCAGTCAAGAAGAAGAAGAAGCAGATCCATTTCTAGTTGCCATAGGACTGCTATTTATAGGTGTAAACCCGAAAATATCCGCCTCAAATCTTGGAAGACCTCTTCTCACACGTGGATGGGCCCGCATGATCGATCTGGAGTCGTTTGGGATCGATCCATGTACAATTTGTATCGATCCAAATTGGCACCAATCAAGCCGAGATCGATCACGAACCTTCATGAGTGCATAAGGAAGCTCTTGTGAAAATTTCATAGAATTTGGACTTGTAGAACGAGAGTTATGATCGATCCAAGTTTGCATTCTCCAATGTCAGTTGTCATCTTCGTATCGATCGTCTCGATGACCTTCGTATCCATTCAAAAATGCATAGTTCTGTATTAACAAAGTTTTAAATACAAACTTTCGTGTACATTCAAAAATGAGATATGTACTTCACATGTACATACAACTCAGTATTCATTATAATGTGCATGTCTTCATTTGCTAAGACAACAGGTTTCAACAGATTCAAGTTTTGGCATATACAATTTCAAAATATATGAAAGTTTCAAAGATATATAATTAATCAATTTTGAAAATGTAATTTTAAAAGTAAAATCATAAAATTTGGTTTCAAGATTCAGGTCTATACGGTTCCATAATATGATCAGCTTTTGAATATATGCAGTTTTATACATACTTTTACTCCAAATACAGAGTCTAAAAATAAAGTGATTTTGAAAGTACAAAGTTTCAGGTTCATATTTGATATTGAAAATTTATTAAGTGTCATATACAATTTTTTTTACCGCATACTTCTAAATCTGCAAGTTTCAAGTGAACTACAGATTTTGAGAATGTAAAACTTTGGAGGTGTACCATCAGATTTCAAAAACAAAAATTTTGGGTTCGGACCATCAGATTTCAAAAACAAAAACGCATATCATTAAGTCTGATATATATATACATATATATATATATATATCATACTATATATGTAGATATATATAGAATTGTGCATATCCAAATTCGAATGTTGTCATTTTCATACAAATTGATTTGGAATGTTGTAAGCTTTGTACATTGATATCATAAAATATCATATTTGTATTAATTGACTGCGAAAAACATCATTTTTCTACACATATATATATTTGTATATATTACAGATGAATTAAATCAGTTTCATAAATGCACAGTTCTGTATAACCAAAGTTTTAAAAACACACTGTCCTGTACCTTCAAAAATGTGATATGTATTTCATATGTATATACAACTAAGTTTTTAGATAACAATATTTGGAGATTTTTAATAAAAAGCCTTTTATATAGTTTCACGTGCACTCAAATTTGGTTTTAGATACATGATTACGTATTTTAGCTATACTAGCTTTCACATACATGAGTACCTATTTTACTCTTTTATATATTTCTCTTCATTTACCTCATTTTGCTACCTATTACTACTGCCTACCTTTCATGAATTATTACTTTAACCTGATTCCATAACCTCCCTAAATAGAACTACAATGTTCATAAAAATTATTAAAATTTTACTTCTACTAATCCCTCAATAAATTCTTCATTTACATTTGCGAAATATCTTTTTACATACCACTTCAAAGTAAATCAAATTGGAATACAGTTATCGTTTCTAAACTAATTAAATTACGCAATCAGCCATTAATTTTGTAACTTATGGCTATATGTACGTTCAGTTTGAATTGCTTGATGCACCTTTCACTCACAAGTTGCGACATGTTTGCCTAATTGCGAAATCATAAGCAGTTTTACAATTGGTAACCGAAGTAATTGTTGGACTATCTATTTCACAATTTACTGCCACATCCACCTTCACTTTTTCGCTATTTCCATAATTTTCTCTACATTTTTCCCATTCACCTTCATCCTTCTATTTCAATATATGTTTTATTTATCTGATTTTAGATGCGTCTGTAGGAACTGCACCATCTAAAAATTAGCAAGTTATAGAACCTCTGCCACCTTTTTCCACCACTCACAATTGCGGTCGAAACTTTATCGCAATCAATGCTCTTCGTAATCACCTACTGCCAGAACACATATACTGCTCATTTTGTGCAGCCAAAAAGTTATATGCTGAAACTTCACAAAACTGTTGTTACAATGGAAATATTACCATCTGCCGACCCACTACTCCACAACAATTAATTAACTTATTTATGGACCAAGGATAAGTTGGTACGCATTACAAAACCAACATCAGAACTTATAATAATGCATTTTCTTTTACATTGATGGGTGCACATATAGATCAAAACCTAGCAAATGCAACGACTGGAATTTATTCCACGTGCACAAGGTTCTATATATCATCGTATTGGAAGCGTTTTACCTACAGTTGAAAGTAGACCAAGATATTTACAACTTTATATATATGACACAGACCATGAGATTCAAAATTGACAACTCGATAATGAGGCACTGAGATCGAATGTACTTCTTCGTTTACAGCACAATTTAGATACCTACAACCCTTACGTATCCATCTTCCATCAACTTGGGCAATGTGATGATATTCAAATTTGTAGAATTAAAATAAAGAAGATTATAGTAAACCGACATCTTCACGAATTACCAACTTCATCACAAGTAGCTGCGATAGTTGTAGGAGACGAAGCAGATGACTTGCACGGTAGGGATATCGTAGTTGAAACAAGAAGTGGAAATCTTCAATGAGTACCAGATACAGCCGAATTTTATGACCCACTACAATATCCTCTCTTACTCCTATATGGTAAACTTGGGTGGGATTTGAACGTTCACGATAATGGAAACAATCACATTAGATGCGCATCTTACTACTCCCACCTTATACAAGTACAAATGCTATGATATCAATTATCAATATACTAAGGAATCTTCACCTCGCATCACAATAACTCTGCCTTTATTTTTACCTACACAAACATCCTATGTTCCAAACACAAATACCAATATTTTAGCATATTTAAAATATATCATTTAATCTACAAATATTTTCTACCTCCTATACTGTTATCCTTTACATCATGTTTTACTATTAAAATGGCATTCTAACATATTATTATCGCCTTAGATTCGACCAGGAGATAGATCGCTTATTTTGCTCGGTGGATGTCTATTTCAACAATATGCGGTTGACATGTTTGTGAAAATAGAAACCATGCGCCTTAGATTTCTTCGTAATAACAAAGATACCATTAGAGCTAATCTATATCAGGGTTTACAAGATGCTCTCACCATGGGAGAGACATCGACTAGTAAGTTCTTCACATTCACCACGTCATATTAAGTAGTTACTACTTACTCCCTACGACCTTTATTTCTAACTAACTCAAACACTCATCCATTCAGATAATATTGGTGTCAGAAAAATTCTTCCATCCTCTCATACTGGTAGTCCACGTGATATGCACCAGCGTTACCAAGATGCAATGGCAGTAGTGCAAAGGTATGGAAAACCTGATTTATTTATTATTGTAACCTGTAATGCCAAATGGGTTGAAATTACTAATGAACTCCTTCCCGGTCAACAACCACCCGATAGACTAGATTTAAATTTTTCGTGCTAAATTAGAACAGTTAAAACATGATTTATTTGATAAAGGCATTTTAGCTAAAGTCATCGCTCATGTGCATGTCGTTGAATTTCAAAAAAGAGGACTACCACACTCACGTATTTTACTTATTTTAGCTGAAAATGATAAGATCAGTAATGCCGATGAATACGATGCTTTAGTTAGACCTGAAATTCCCAACAAAGATGGTGAACCTGATTTGTATATTGCTATCATGATACACATGATTCATCGTCCATGTGGTCGCTTTAACCCTACCGCCGTTTGTATGAAAAATGGCATGTGTAAGAAAGGGTTTCCTAAAGCTTTCGCTCCCGTCACTTTACAAGGAAATGACTCATACTCAATTTACAAACGCCTCGATAATGAGATTCATAGTCAAACAGCTGAACAGATAATTAACAACCGTTGGGTAGTTCCTTATAATCCCTATTTACTTTTGAAATATGATTGTCATATAATTGTCGAAATTTGCCCAAGTATTAAACCCATAAAATATATTTACAAGTATGTGGATAAGGGGCTAGACCGTGTGTCAGTTACTGTATCTACTGCACCAGTTGATAATGACGATGAAATTTCGAAATTCAGTAATGCACGATGGGTCTGTGCTCTGGAGGCCTTATGGAGAATATTTAAATTTTCGCTCAGTAATATTTCAACCTCTATTATTGGTTTACAAATACACCTACCAAACAGAGAGTCCATACAGTTTTCCACAACCGAACAGTTACAACATGTTCTGAACGATTAGAACGGATCAAAAACAATGCTTACTGAATTCTTTCATACAAATGTTAACTATGCAGATGCACGACAATACTTTTATCATGAGTTTTCAGAGAAATATTTGTGGGACTGTCAAAAGGAGTGGATTCAAAGACGAAATAATCATATGTTAATAGGCAGAATGTATACGGTATCCCCCTTAGAAGGCGATCGTTATTTTTTTAAGACTGTTGTTAACGCATGTTAAGGGACCATTATCCTTTAATGATTTACTTACCATTGGTGGAATACAGTATCATACATTCAAAGAAGCGGCTTAACATAGAGATTTATTAGAAAATGATGATAGTATGAAAGATTGTTTGATGGATACTTCAAACACACATATGTCTGCTGCACTACGAAGGTTATTCGTTACGATTTTGGTATACTGTGAACCAAGTCATGTGCAATAGTTGTGGGAAGAGTTTTCTCCATATTTAATTGAAGATTATCAGCATCCTTCTACTTCCACAGCAAATAATGCCCATTTACTACTTCATTGTCTTTCCGATCTTAATAACCTACTCAACCAATACAATAAATCAGTTTTGGATTATGACTTACCGCATGATACTCTTAATTACTCTACCGATTATAGTACCTCAAGCATTATTTTACAAGAAAAATCGGTCGAAATACCACTACACGACATAGAATCCATAAATCAGTTCAATTTACGAAAGAAAGAGGCATTTGATATGATAATAAATTTAATAAACTTCAAAACAAATTCAATTTACTTCGTAGACAGTCCAGGTGGAACTGGAAAAACATATTTATATCAAGCAATTTTAGCTCATTCAAGGGGTCGGGGACTCAATGCAATTGCAGTTGCCACTTCAGGAATTGCTTCTATAGCTTTACCTGGTAGTTGAACTGCACATTCTCGATTTAAAATACTAATAAATCTTGATTCCTCCTCCACTTGTTACATTCCCAAACAATCCGATACAGCTAAATTATTATGCAAGTCAACTGTTATACTATGGGATGAAGCTAAAATGGCTCATCGTCGTGCATTTGAGGTAGTGGACAGAACGTTAAGAGATCTAACCAATACCGATAAACTATCTTGTGGTAAAGTTGTCATTTTAGGAGGTGATTTCTGTCAAATTTTGCCCATCGTTAGTAAAGGTACTAGGGCTCAAATAGTTGATGCATGCATAGTACGGTCATTCTTATAGTCGTGCATTTACGTCATACAGTTAACAAAAAATATGCGTGCTAGAAATGATCGTTCATACGCTGGTTTTCTTTTACCTATTGGAAATGCGGACAAACCCTATGTACACGATGACATGATCAAACTCTCAAATGATATTGTTACAAATTGGATTAACTCAAACTCCATTCACTCTTTGATTAACTCTATTTTCCCCAACCTCGCTACTAGATTGTAAGATATTGATTTTATAATGAATAGAGCCATATTAACACCAACAAATGAGATGGTTGATGAAATCAATAGTAATGTAATAACCATGTTCCCAGGCATTGAGCACATTTGTTACTTCTTTGATTCAATTGAAGATGATACGAATAATTTGTACCAACCAGAATTCTTGCATTCTCTCGCTCCAGGTGGATTACCACCTCATAAACTAACTCTTAAAGTAGGATCCCCAATAATGCTGCTTAGGAATATTACCCCTAAAATTGGATTATGTAATGGAGTCCGATTAATATGTTGTATTTTCCATAGAAATCTTATAGATGCTGAGATCACAGTTGGCCATTTTCATGGTACAAGAGTGTTTATCCCCCACATACCATTAAAAGCTTCAGAAAATGTCAACATGGCTTTCTCCTTGATTCGAAAACAATTCCCAATTAAATTAGCTTTTGCAATAACAATTAACAAGTCCCAAGGCCAAACAATTCCAAACGTTGGCATCTATCTTTCACAACATGTTTTCACTCATGGTCAACTGTACATAGCTTTATCCCGAGGTATCGGCCATCCAACAACAAAGGTATTAGTAAAAAATGGAAAAATTCAAAGGAAAAAAGGAACTTATACTAGAAATGTAGTTTACACAGATGTTTTACTCACATGTACCCAAAACATGATTCAATCATCATAAACTTATTGCATGCATTTACTTTTTCTCTACTAATAAACCTACTGTATGTTTTTCCCCTCTTACTCAAAAATGAGGACTGCACTACAAAGTTGAGTACCGCTTCCTCCTCAAAGTTCCCTCTGATACATATACAGGGGCAGTTCATTCTCGACAGTCCAACCATTTCTGTGCATGCCATAACCTGACAATTCACACCCCGATCAGCAAGTACGTGCAAAGCTGCTTTGCATTTACTATCTCCTTTCCTACTCTATATTTACAGTTTATTTACACACTGTATATCTAACGGTTTACATTACTCAACTTCAATTACTCTCACACATTCTCAACTATCAATTTTTTGTCAGCATTTGATGTTCTCACTAACCATACAATCCTTTGAACCCAAATGTTTATGGAATAAAAACGGATGTACTTGACCGTTTTTTGTACATAATATCTTCTTCTTCTTCAATTATATATAGAAATTGAAATATTTGAAAATTAGGAACTTATCGTACCTCCGCAACTTTTTACCGCTAATCGTAATTGTAGTTGAAAATATACATACCTTTGCAATGACGAATTGGGCATCAAACAACAAACATAGTAGTACAAACTGGAAAAATTCAAATAAAAAATGGTACACATACTATAACTGTATTTTTTATTTAGTTTTTTTGGTTTTTGCTCAGTTCACAGCTGATAACTATGACATTTTCATTTGCAGGACAAATCACTTTCCACTGTCTTGCGCACCACAAACCTACAGAAAATGTATGCTTCATCGATGATAACATTGATGTTTCCTCATTGCACTCATCAAATTACAACACTGCCTTATACCACGTGCTCCATATGTACCAAGATTAAGGCTGACTATCTTTCCTCCTCACAGTTTCCGTTCATATATAGTCCATCTTTTACATACATATTTTCTGCTATAAGCAGTTTTTGTGTAACTGATATTTAGTCCTAAAACTATAATGTATGTTTTTTAACCTGACCACTGACTGCATAACTTTGTTAGCCTGTTTACAACATTTTGGTTTCCTCTCCGTGGTTGCATGTAATTACTGTTGACAAAATTATTTGCTTTTCTCAAACTATCGGAATCCGTGTATGTAATCTTTAACTCAGTCAAATCATTTCACAAACAACATATTAGGTGACTATAGTTTAAAGGTTTGATAATCTATGCTGCTTCCTGCCTTTCATCTTCAACAAATGCATTTGTAACACACGGAAGTCAACCTCTATACTGCAGCTTTCGGTATGCGCTGTCACAGTACACCGTTGCATGAAGAATAAAAAACTTTTTTTTTGAAATTTGATAAAATAGGGCCCGGCCCAAAGTTTTACAAAATAATTCGGGTACAAAGCATCAAACCTGAAAGCCAATACAATACAAACCCATCTAACCCTAATCTATACGAAGCAAACGCGCCTCCATCACCTCCATCAAAATAGAAATGTCGAATCTTTCGAGAGGCTCAGGAATGAAAGAAAAAATGGAGAAAACAAACTCCAAGGCTCAAGGAGGTCTCAGATCCTCTTTGTTGTTCGAAATATAGAGGTGGTTGAACTTATCCTGCTCTCTCCTGCTAAACTTGCTATTATTCGCCAGATTGGTGTTGACGTCCATTGGGTAGCTGAGAATTGTTGATTTAGCTTTCGCCCATTTTCTCGTTACATTACTATTCTCCAGATCCACTGGGTAGCTGAGAATTGTTGATTTAGCTTTCGCCCCTTTTCTCATTACATTACTATTCTCCAGATCCTCTGCAGAATAGTAATGTGTAGTTGATTTGTCGTCTTTTTGAGTAATGGTTGCGGATGATTTGCTGCTTTCACCTTTACTCCAGCAAGATAAGTTATAAACCTTATTATTTAATAAGCTCTTGTAGAAAAAACCTTCCTTTTTGCCGACTTTAACTTTTGAATGTTTGTAATCTTCAATAGACATCATCGTTAGATTCTTGGAAACGCTGTTGGATGTGCGGTAGTTCCTCAGATCTGCACAAGGTAATAAACGACTATTACTGTTTGCAATATTAAATGGGTTTGAATTAGAATTTACGTTTTCATGTCTCCTTCCCTTGCAGGTGATATCCTTTGCATCAGTAGAATGGCCACCTCCAAGAAGATGGTCCAAGGGGATGCTGTCTTGTCTGAGCGAGATATTAACCATGCCAGTTGCATGTAGTTGACAATGGCAGACTCTATGACTTCTACAAGGGATATGCGTAGCGTATTTCCCTCTGAGTAAGAAGTCTTCAACTCTATTCTCATAGTCTTCGACTTTATTTGCAGTAAATAATTCTGTATCATTGTGAGTATTCTGTTTGTTGGCTTTTTTATTGAGAATCTGAAAGTCAGAAAATATATTGTTCCAAATTTGAACACTGCCAATCTCTCTTTTGTGGTGAAGTCTTTGGTTTCTTTCTTTCCAAATATGGTAAATGGCAGTAGTTAGCATAATTGAAGCTCTTTTAAACTCTGTAGACTTGGGTTTGAAGCAGTGTTGAATGTATTTGATGCTTTCACTTATGCTTTGTATTGATTGATGTTGATTAAAACCCAGAGCATTTTTTGCAATAAACCAAATATGTTTTGAAAATGCACAGTCAAAGAAGAGATGATCTACATTTTCCACTCCATTTTTGCATAAAAGACAGTTTTTATCAGCATTCTTATTCCACTTTGCACATCTTTCTAATGTGGGAAGTCTATTGAGTATGGCAAAATAGGAACAATGAGCCATTTTTGGGCAGTTTGATTTGCACCAAATAACTTTATTCCAATAAACTTCAGTTTCTTCACCTTTCACAAAATTCCATACCTTTTTAAAGGAAAAAGCATCTTTTGTACAAAGCTTCCAAATCCAAGTGTCTCTTTGAATATTGCTGTCAATTGTCACTTTTTCAATAGCAGTTCTGAATATAGTAGCAGCTTGATGTGTGTTTACATTCCAGTTCTGATTATAAATAATGCTCTGAACTTTATCATTAGCACCACCAAGAATAAACAAGTTATTCCAGCCAAGTAGTTCAATAAGAGATTTTCCAAATATCCATGGGTCAAACCATAAGCTAGTAGAGCTACCATCTTTCTATAAGCTTTTTTCCATTCTCCCTGCAGTTTAAAATATTTTTCCAAGCATAAGAATGATAGTTTTAGGCTTTAATGGTCCAAAAGTTTTTGTTTTTAAGGTATTTATCTCTCATCCATCTAGCCCATAGAGATTTACCATCTAAAAATTTCCAAAATAACTTATATTTAGCTGCTTCTCTCAAGTCTCTAATGTTTCTAATTCCTAATCCACCAGCATTTTTAGTCATGCATACTTTATCCCAAGCAATTTTGTGCTGTTTGCCTTGCTAGATAAAGTTAGCACACATTTTTTCAATTTTGCAAATAGCCTGGACTGGTATATTATGAGCTTGAATCCAATATAGAATAATTGCAGTGATGACAGTATGGGTGAGTTCTAGCCTACCAGCTAGAGATAGCAATTTGCTAGACCATCCTTCTAGTTTATTTTGAATAATCTCATAAAGCCCTGAGCAGTCCCTATCATTCAGTTGATTTATACTTAGAGGCAAGCCTAAATACTTGACTGAAAAATTTCCTTCATTAAAATTGAGAATGTTTAAAATTTCTTTCCTGCAATTGCATCCTTTGCTGAAATAAATTTTACTTTTGCATTCATTAACTTTTAGCCCAACAAATAATTCAAGCTTTTTAAAAAATTTAGCAATAGAATTAGCATTATTCGTATCAGCTTTGATAAATAAAAGCAAGTCATCAGCATATAAAAGATGAGTAATAGATGGTTTGACTTTATTAATGGCTTTTATATTTCCCTTGCTTTGTTCAGAATCAATTAGGATTGTAAAATATTCCATCACAATAGTAAATAGATAGGGAGAAAGGGGATCCCCTTGTCTAATTCCTCTATTGTTATGGATATAACCAGTAAGGGAGCCATTAATCATCACAAAGTATGATACATTGCTAATACATTCTTTGATAAGATCACAATTTTTTTTATTAAAACCCATAGTACTCATCATATGAATTATGAAATTTCTATTTATTTTATCAAAAGCTTTGTGCAAATCAATTTTGATGCACATGAAACTTTTGTTTTTTATATTAAAATTTCTAATTAGCTCATGAGCAAGTAAAGTGTTGTCAGTAATAAGCCTCCCCGGAATAAAAGCACACTGGTTTTCTGAAATTAAAAACACTACGCCATAAATGGCCTGCTGCAACACAAAAAAAATGTTGGCTCAAGCCCGAAAAATGTTGCCATAGGTCTATGGCAACACTTTTAGGGTGATGCAATTTTTGCCGTTGCCTTAGACCTCAAAGGCAACATTTTGACTATCTAAGGCAACATAAGTAATATTGTTGCAATAGAACCCTATTTGGGTCTATGGCAACACCCATAGGTATCTGTAGCAACATTCCAAAATGTTGCTATAGATATGAACTTTTTGAATTTGTGGGGCCCACAATGTAGAGCATATTTGATTTTTTAATAAAAATAAATATTTATTTAATAAAATGCTATTACACAGAATTTGATATTTAAACAGTAATTTATTTAAATAAATATTTTATTTCAACATTTGAAATTGTACAAATTCCTGACTCCACTATTTTACAGTACAATGATATATAACACTGATATTCACATATACAGATATTCCTCACTACATCACTCAGTTCACTCATTACATATGCAGTTTCAATTTATACATACACTGACACTGACAAATATATGCCGAGCCGAAGGCGAGCCGAGTGCCGAGCCGAAGGCGAGCCGAGAAGCGGGTCCAGGCGCAGCGCCGGCGGGGGTCCGGGGCACCGCAGCCCCGGCGGGGATCGAGCCTTCTTTGAAATGACGTAAAATGATGCACAAATGAAGACTGAGCTTAATTCCTATCCTCCATCTCCTCGCCTAAATCTGCTTGAATCCCCTACGGCCAAACACCAAAACTCTACTGCAAACTCTTCAATTTCCAATCACCACATTAGCTTCTCTCCGTAACCAATACACAACAGGACTCTACCATTGTCAAACTCCAAACTCCGTCTACATCTCTCTGCCAACATTCAGGCATCACACTGCCAACTAAAACTCCTCTGCATCACCAACTTCCACCATCACTTCCATAACTTACCAAACCAACCAACCAACCTTCAACCAATACAACTACATCCAGATTCAATGGTGAACCAACCAACCAGATTATGAACTTGTGATGGACTTGCGATGGAGGCACAGGGCATCCAGAAGCAGTACATACCCAGCCAGATTCTGAAACATTAACAAGTGTTAAAGGAGCATTTGCACAAACATATGGGGGGCATACTATCTTATTGAAATTACCAGTACCAAGTGAAGCAACCGCAATCATAGGGGAAAGTACGAAGAGATCAGCCTGGGATCTGCTCTGAACTTGCGATGGAAAGTACGAAGTGAACCAAAATCTCGAGGGCAGCAGTTCGGGTTTTGGGAGAAATTAAGGCGCTAGAAGGGTTTTCAGGTGAAGTGGTCTAAAGGAGAAAGGTAGAGGGGTTGGTGGCGAGCAGGTCTTCTGTTGGAGGCGAGAGCTGATGGCGACGACAGCGGTGGCAAAAGGGGTTTGAATGGAAAACTTTGTTTGGCTTCGGGTTTTGGTGTCGTGACAGGGCTCTGGTTGGAGCTAGATGGTCGCGATGGTTAGGGGGTAGCTGGGAGGAGGCGACTGGGAGGAGGCGACTAGGAGGAGGCGAATGGGAGGAGGCGACTGGGAGGAGGCGAATGGGAGGAGGCGACTGGGAGGAGGCGAATGGGAGGAGGCGACTGGGAGGAGGCGACTGGGAGGAGGCGAATGGGAGGAGACGAATTGAAATGAAAACCAAAAGGGGATCTGAACTAGTTTAGGCGGGAAAACGAAATTTTGGGCCAAATTGCAGTGGTGATCCATTTTAACAACCAGATTAAATGTAGATCGTTGGATCGTATTCACGCGGATTGCTAATTTTATTAATTTTTTAATCTGAATACATCTATTGCAACACTATATAAAAATGTTGCATCGTGTTACACTTGTTTAGCTAGAGCAACACATTTTTATGGCTAAGGTAACACCAAAAATGCAACGTTGCAGTAGGACCAAAATTTTATAGCTGTCGCAACATTTTAGCTGGCAACACCTTGCAAAAGTGTTGCAGAAGGTCATTTATGGCGTAGTGAAATTTTAAAAACAATTTAATTCTGTTGCAAAGAATAGTAGAGATAATTTTATAGATAAAGTTGCAACAAGAGATTGGTCTATAGTCTTCCATTCCATTAGGATTATTTATTTTTGGGACAAGAGTTATGAAAGTATGATTGAAAGATTTTAAAAGTTTACTTGTCTTAAAAAATTCTGAAATGACTTCAAAAATATTAGAATTTATATCAGACCAATGAGCTTTATAGAATTATGCACCCAATCCATCAGGACCAGGGCTTTTATCATTGTTAGCATTGAAAACAATATTTTTAATATCCATTAAATTAACAGGGGCTAGCAATATTTCCTGACTAACTTCTTTTAAGGAGAATTTAACATTGATGAAAGGAAAGGAAGCCTTATGATTATTAGTATTAAATAACACTGTGAAGTAATTAATGGCTTCTCTCTCAATATCAGTTAGATTCTTTAAAGCAATACCATCTGCATCAATAAGTTTACCAATAATATTTCTATTTTTTCTATTAGTCATTTTCGCATAGAAAAATCTGCTAGCTTCATCCCCATTTGTAAGCCAGTCAACTTTAGCCTTTTGCCTCATATTAACTGAATGGATATGAAGAGAATTAATGAGATTATTTTGAGCCTGAAAAAAATTATTGGTAACATTACTGTCTGAGCAATTATTATCAATAGCATTTTTCAGATTTTCACACTCATCTCTAGCAAGTTTAAGCTCATTTTTATTTCTGCTCTTGTTCCAGTTTTTTATATGTCCCTTGGCAACTTGCAAGAATTTAAAGAATTTATATTGGGTAGTGCCCTGTATTTTATATGACAAGCATTTATGGAAGACATTTTTATAATTTTCATCATAGACCCATCCATTCATAAATCTAAATGGAATATTTTTCTTGCATTCATTATTTTCTATAAGAAGAATTTGAATAGGGGTGTGGTCGCTAGTAGCTTGGGGTAGTGTACAGCATTTGTAATGAGGAAATGTATAAGCAAAATTTTGATTTATTAAAATCCTATCCAGTTTGCAATGTATGTTTCTAAATTTACCAGATTTCCAGGTAAATTTGTTTCCTACTATATTA
The DNA here is from genome assembly GCA_030737815.1 of Allium fistulosum. Taxonomy (NCBI): domain Eukaryota; kingdom Viridiplantae; phylum Streptophyta; class Magnoliopsida; order Asparagales; family Amaryllidaceae; genus Allium; species Allium fistulosum. The sequence continues at coordinate 860,291,713 of CM060905.1, read as the reverse complement.
GCTTCAATAATACTAGTCCTTAAGAAGAATTTATTAATAAACTCTAATTTTCTGAAAGGGACTGGTATACCACCTCTTTTATCATATGAATGCATGATTGTGTTGAAATCTCCCATTATGATCCAAGGATGAAACATTTTTCTATTCAAATTCTCAATATGATTCCATAAATCAATTCTATCATTTTCAAAGTTTGAAGCATATATGAATGTTACTTCTAAAACAAGACCACCTTTATTAGAAAATAAGCAGTGAATATATTGGAGGTTTAATATATGACTATCTAAACTCCAAATATTATGGTCCCATAAAACTAGAATTCTACCATTACCCCCATTTTGGTTATTGTTTACACTGCTCCAATTGGAGAAATGTCTGAAGTGGTATTCTGAAATTTTATCATTGTCTAATTTATGTTCCAATAGACCTATTATACTAGGTTTTTTTAGTCATAATTAAATTAGAAACATCCAATTTTCTAATTGCAGAATTTAGACCTCTCACATTCCATGAAATTATAGACATTAATAAAAATATGAAGTAAACTAAATAAGGATACTTAAAGGATATGTGGTTAGTCACAGTGAATCACTGTAACTATCTTCATCCTCTTGCACTTCTAGCTTCTTTCCCTTTTTTTGCATGCTGAGTCATTTTTAACTTTTAGAAGCTTGTCCCATTTATCATTTTTGAAGATGTATTTTTCTCTGAATTCTTTGTCTTTATCATCTTCTACTTGCTCTGAAGAGGGAATGTCACTTAGGCTTTTAATTCTGGTTCTAGCTTTCTTTCTCTTTTTCCTTTTATTTGTAGGTGATAAGGAAGTAACAGCATTTACAGCTGCCTGAATAGCTTTCCCAGATAGAGGTTTTTTCTTTAATGGGGTGAATGAATCTGAAAGGAAAGATAAAGCAATGCTTTTTGGAGGTTCAGTCAAATCTGAAAGGGATATTTTGGAAGAGATTTGCTCAACATTCATTGTGTCTCCTTCCTCATTTGCCTGGACAAAGGCTTTTATACTTTCAGTTTCCACCACTGAAGCATTTGAAATATCTACCTTATCTACAATGGCTCTTTGAGGGGGGGTAACTGTTATTGGATTGCATATTTTCTTGGTTGTCTGCATAAGCATTATTACAAGCATCCATTATCACATCCTGAGTTTCCAAACCATTAAAACCACTTGACTTTAGAGTATTGTCAAATTGGGGCACCACTTCTTTTGTAATTCCATCACAAGCATTCTGCATATTTATATTCATTTCTACATTGTTGTTATCCACTTCATTGGTTACAACTACAGTATCCTTCTCTCTGCATTTTTCTTTCCAAACTTTTTTAACAGTGCAATTTTCATCTGCATGCCCAAAGCATTTACAAGATTTACATCTTGATGGGTCCATTCATATTCAATTTTTTGCACTATATTGTCACCATCATGCATTGTGATGTTAGCTTCGTTCGGTAACTCTGCATCCGCTTTTATTTCAACAAGAATTCTTGCATAACTCAATCTTGTCTCCTTAGCTGTTGGTTCATCTAACTTTAATGGTATACCCACCACACTTGCAATAGCACTAAAAGCATCTTTATCCCATAATCTTAGGCTTAATTCAGGTAGCCTAATCCAAACTGGCATAGTAGATAAAAGATCCCTGTCGAAATTAAATTTCTTGCTCCATTTTTTCAGGATAATCAACTTGCCATTTATAAAATATGGCCCTCCATTTAGAATTTTTTCACAATCTTCAACTTTGGTAAATCTTATAATAAAGAAACCATTATCCCTAGTATAGATTTCAAAACTTCCTGAAGGATTCCAATTTCGAGTAATATAAGTCTTGAAATGATGATAAGGAGGACGAGGACCATATACATAAGCAATATCAGAAGATCTCCACTTATTCTCCATGCGCTTATCAATATCTTCTTTCACAGTAACAAATTTTATATTGTTTATATTAATAGGAGCAACATAATTCAAGTCAAATTCAGAATCTAACCCTTCTTTCTTGAGAATATCAGCCCAAGAAGAGGCTTTCTGCATCATCTGAGCAGTTTCTACATTGGTTGAAGCCTTTGGTTGGATTCAGAATATGCTTGTTCACGTTTCTTGGTTGCGAATTGAATTTTCTTGGATCTGATTTCCCTGAATTAGGGGGATTTGGAACATTATCTGGTTTTCTTAGAATGTTTCTCTGAAAATCAGGTACAGAATTCTTTCAGTTCGCCTTTCTATTATAGACTACTTTCTAAAATCTATCATCATCCACTATTGCATTGCTCAAAATTGGGGGGTTATCTATGGACTTGATTTGCTATGAAAGAGGAAGAGTGATAGGCAATGGAGGAGGAGAAGATGGAGATGAAGAAGAAACTCCATTCTGATCAAGACTAACAAATATATGATTATTTTGTATTTTCATAAGATCCGCCATTTTTTCATTGTAGAGCTTTTTTATAGAATAAAAAACTTAAATTTGCTACCTTATATGTCAAACATTGTATCCGCTTTTTACTTTAATTTGTCGCCTTTTACAATTTTTCACTTATACAACTAACTTTCACGTGTATACCAGTTGCACAATTATTACTTTCACATTGTACAAGTTATCGATATTTATAAACCACTTTTGCAGTACTAAAATTATAACACAGAAGATATATTTGTGATACACAACCACATACACGTGCATGTATGTTTATGTGCATTTAACACTATTTCATATTTTTATTCACACAAAAATCACTACCACGTGATTTCTTTGCTAGACAGAATGAATGCTCGATTTTCTACGGTTTTTTTCTACCATGAATTTTAATTTTATTTCACAACTAACACATAATTTTTACCACGCAGCGCAAATTTTTCCTACACAATAAAGACATTATACCATCCATTTTCACAGAGAAACTCGAACGTAAGAACACACGTCTAACAAAGCAGGTTCACTCATTTGCCGATGATAAGGTAGGAGCTTCAAACACCGTTGAAAAACACACTATTCCTTCTTCTCAATCGGAAAATGATAACAACCGGAACAACAATGTTCATCTTCCACTTCATCCACTTACTGAAAAAACCATGGAAAAAAATGACAATTATTTTTCACTTTTACGACGGTGATGTACAAGTGCCACTAAATGTTGAACTGCAACTTCTTCCTCAATGTTCTAACACTGATAACCGGGATACTTTTTTTTACTCCTAAAGTGGTATGCTACAATATATGTACTTCTGCATTCATTACTACATACATTGATATATATATATATATATATATATATATACATATGTGTACATATGTGTGTGTGTGTTTGTATACCTATATATACATATATGTTTTCATATGTCTATATATACGCATGTGCCTCATCGTACTTATTCCTATTACACCTATTATAATTTTTATTCCTCTTGCAGATTGAACAATGTGATAAGATTGTTGATCGTTTTCTCGCGGACCGTTCGTGCTAAGGCTCCTACCGCATGCACCTTTTTTACGTTCTTTCTCCCCGCTTTTTATCCGCTTACATAAGTTTGTTTGCCATTGCAATGTTATGTATTTTTTTTTCCACTTAACCACTGTAATTTTTTTCACTCCTTACTGAAATTTATGATTTGCTTTCCACATTTTTGTTCCATGTACTACAAATTTAGAAACCTTGCTTTGACCACTTGTTCACCTTCATACAATGCAATTACATCATGTTTTTATATCATTCCCTGTCTTTACCTTAACAATTATCCCTACTTAAACACATTTCGGGTATGTGAATTCTAATACATTAACTTACACCAGTACGGCTCCAGATATATGAACTTTCTCCCTAAATCAACTTTGGATAACATATATGTACTAACTTTGCTTAGTTTCAAACTACATACGGATATTCGTACATATTCAAACTGCAGTACACATCTGTGTGCATCAACTTTGGCATCTGCGCAAATCTTAAATGTTCATGTTCTTAGTGCAAAGAAGTTTTTCTTTTGAAAATAGTTCAAACTATTTACGTTTTTAACCTGTACACTATTGATAACTACGTTTTTTGTAACTTTGAAATTTACATGTGCAGCCTCCGGATACATACAGTTTTCATACTACATGCAGTTTCAAACGAACATCTAATATCCATTTGGATTTTGTCACCTTGTACTCTTTTAACACATGAGTCAGCTTCTGAAATAAACAAGCTTCCTTTAAATATGATCCCATGTTACTGTCATCTGACTTTGAAATAACTGACTTATATATCACCGAGTTCCAACTATTTACACATACGAAATATTTGAGTTTTTAATTTTATAAGTTTGACTGCAGTAGGCCTTGATTGTGTGTATATATCATCATATTCCACAGTCATACTGCCTCAAACATACACATTTCGTATGTACACGATACAACACTGGTTGAATATCTGAATATAGCACTCTAATATACTTTGGAATTTTTATGAAATATCATTAATGCTGACGTACAAATGCACATGACTTCTCTGTCATAAGGACTGTGAGCATATATCTACCACCAGATATACAATGCTATCAGCTATGTACTACATATTGAAACCAAGAATTTCACATCAACCTATGGTAGGTCCCAATGGGGAAGTGCACATAAGGCCTTCATTACATACGGACAAAGCATGTGCATACGCAAAACATGTAAATAATAATTTTTTTTAACAATATTGCGTACTACATGTATTACACTTTCATGCATACCGGTCTACCAATTTTATTTCTACAGGCTGCGCAAGTTTGACGTAAAACAACTTTATATTTGACTATACATCGCACGTGCGTGCATTTAACAGCTACGCATATTTAGTTTCTATTTACTAAAAAATTTAAACGATGGATATGTGCTGCAACTGCAAAATCTTTGGTGATCACAACGGTTTTATTTCCAGTGGTTGGCGGTGGTATTGCTTCCAAACTTATAGCGAGATCCGTCGATGGATGGTCGGGCAGAGAATGGTAGTTCACATAGTAAACCAATTGTGAAATTGAAGAAGGTATTTTACGAATTTCAAAAAGACATCACCAAACCTCTATTCATTGATTCTTATTTGTGACAAGTGTAGATGGGTAAAATAATGACCAGTGTCAAGCTGGAGAAAGATACCTGCTAATTGAACTGAGGTAGTTGCCTTACTTCATTCCCCACATCAATTTCCGATAAAAAATTGATAAAATATGTAGACTGGACAGCAAAATGAATTCACGCAGTAATATTCTTTCCACGGTACACATTCCACATAGTTCTCTTCGCACACAACCAATTTTATACCTGTTTGCCTTACTCACGTCCATCAGACGTGCCTTCATACTTGTTATTTTAAAAGGAAACTATTAAGCCTTTGTTTGCTAAGAAAATTAATCATATTTAATTTGATCAACATTCATAATAGATTTTATACATTTTGTCAAAATGTTGTTTACTTTTTGATCATTCGATTCATATTTGATAGAATCAAGATGTTATTTATTCATAGATATGGATGGGTAACATTGTCATAATTATTCTTTAATTTAATAACAAAAAGTCCATTTAGAACTTAAAAAGGAGGTAAATAAACAACTACATCAACATTCAACATTGTAAACAAATGCATCCTAAGTTATTTTAACTGATTATAGCATCAATCCATATTATATTTGATTGAGGATATGAAAATTTATAGTTTGATTTTTTTTTCTATAGTAAGATGATATCAAACTAAGATATTATATGCTTGAGTCCGTTAAACATAGTAAGTTAATCCATAAGTTGGATAGTTAAAACCCAAATCATTAAAGAATTTGCATTCAAAGTAGCAACTTTGATTTAATAGTAATATGATTATTTTGGAAACAACTGCTATAGTGATTTGAAAAATTCAAGATCTATTGACTTCTTGTCCTAAATAAGCTTAAATATGCAATATCAAGTCATTTAATGGCAATATGATCGTTGGTCGTAAACATTTTAATCCGTTTATTTTTATACCTTAAATAAATTATGATTTAGATTGATGTTATAACTAGCTAATAAATAAACATATATTTATATTACAATTGATTTGGATGATTACCAATAACATTTCTTTTGGACAACTTATATTACAATTATAGGGAACAATAATTGAAGTAAACCAATTAAAAAAGATTACATAAATATTACATAAAATTGAAGCATAATATTGCCAAAAATAAACATAAAAAAGACAATGATAACTTTGTTGAATTAAATGTCACATATTTAACTTTATTCATGACTAGTTGAATAATATTTTCCTTCGTCTTCTTATTGCAACTCTTCCGGTTATGGTATCATGTTTGCTAGCATACAACACATCAATGTATGCATTTAAAGAATGAATATAATGCATGAGACAAAGTTCAATTCTAGCATTTTTAGCAAGATCATTCTTCTTTAGTTTTGTATTTTCTCTTTTCCAATTTCAATTGTTATTTGTCATTCTACACAAACAATATCCGCTATCATCAATAACTATTGACGATAGCAGTAAGACGCTTAGCTATAAAGCTAAAAGATGTTGAGTTCAATCCCCTAGATATAATAATGGCCAAGTTCAAACTAAGAAAAAAAGAAAGGGAAGAGAAAACAATAACTGCTAATTTTAAACATTTACCGGTCATATTAATAATAAAAGAAAATTTAATTAAAATATTGTAAATAGTAACTAAAGAAAAAAAGAAGGGAGAAATAGATGCTATTGGATGAAATGTTGTGGTATATACATTATTTTTGTGTCTTTTTTATGAGTAAACATATTTAGTTCACGGACTAGGATAGATTTGGTTCGATGGTTTAACTCGGTTCGACTCATAGGTTCAAATTGGGCTGGATTGTAGGTTAAATGATTCATGGATGAAAAATTGGTTGGGTTAGGCGAGTTGAAAGCACCAATCTAGTCAACCATACTTGATTTGTAGATTGTTGATCAATGTTTGGGTTGCTGACTCATCCACTCGAGTCAGGTTGGGTTGACTGACTATCGATTTGGGCTGCTAGTCACCCTTATCTATATCAAAAGTTCAAAATTCTAAATCACGATTCAAATTAAATATTCACTGGCTTACTGCCCTTACATCCGTGTTTAAAAAAATATTTTGGCTATTTTTTCTCTTTGTTAATAATGGTAAGAAATTAATTGATTTTTGATCAATGGATGAATTTTTTACTAGAGAAGTATGTGGCTAATATCACATAATATCAATGATATATGACTGATACATCATACAGGATTTTAAGCAATTTTTTTCTCAGAATATCGATGAAAAATATATTTATGATATATCAATGATACATCAATGATTTTTTCTTATATATCAATGATATTTGCTGATATATCAACGAAATTAGATTGATATTTTCACCCAAAAGACGTTCGCCGTACCATATGATAGTACATGAAAATCAACTTGAATTGTATATATGCATATGATATAAGGGCTTTTAACTATATGATTGGTGTTCTTACAAGAAAAATAGCAGAAAAAAGAAAATGTGTAACTTATTCATTTGTTTTTAAATTTCTTATATTTATTGGTTGACTCTACAAATAGTAACCACAATTGTTGAGAGAGCATTTTCTACAATGAAAATTGCTAACAATAAATTACATAATTATATGAAATACGATTGGGTTAATGCTTGTTTGATTACATACGTTGAGTAAGATATTCTTGAAAAAATCGATAATGAAATTATTATGCAATGTTTTTAATCAATGAAATCTCATTGGGGCCACATGTAAATGAAATTGATCATCGTTATGATTTTGTTGGAACATTGTAAATTCAATTATTTATGGATTTTTTTGTGATTATCATCTACTTTTTTTAGTTTAAGCTCTTGGATTCTTTCCCTTACTTGTGTGTTTACCCGTTTAAAACTTTTTGAGTTAATTTTGTTCTTAGCACTATTTGGTTGTAGGGAGTGTGTGAACCCCATCATTATACCGAGACGGAGAAAGATGATGACGTTAAAATAGGCTAATGAAGTAATTCATATTATCACAACCATAATTGAAGAAATTCTAAAGGTAATAATAGCTATAATTCGAACTACACCCGTACATATCGCATCAAACAACAAAAAGGTAAGAAAATCGACAAAAATGAATGTTGTTATTTTGGTTTTTTTAGTGTAGAGTAAACCAACAAAAAGGTAAGAAAAGAGATTTTGACATCTTTCCTAATATTTTATTATTTCAACAATTAATCACAGAACAACAAAATATAACAATGCAAAATTGAAATTCATCATATATTTTTTTGTTGAATGGAAGAACATTGGAGATGAGATTTAACATCATTTGGTATAAAATTTTATTAGTCAACAATTTCCATGTTTATTTTTCAAAAAAAAAATATATATGAAGAAATTCAACCATGACTTCTATCTGAATTTTCATTTAATCACGTCATCTTTGAAACTAGAACTTTTGAAATAACAATTTTTTTGGAAAAGTTATTTAAATTTCAAAATTTCTTTGGAAGAACTTTCTTGTATAAAAACACATTCGTTGATTCAGGGATGCTTCGAAGTACCTTATTTAGCACCTTATTTGTGATCTTGACTGCATTGACTTATTAGCGATTGAGTAGATGGATATAGTTAACAAACATTTATAAAGTTTTTTTAGTACTAATAAATTTTTACAAAGTATTGGTATCCCCTAGATTATTGATGTTATTATGAAGTATGGTATACAATTTTTTTGGCATTTTCTAGACATGATATTAGTAAGAGGAAACCGATCTGCTTTTAGCAACGTATTTTTTTTATTTTTTATATGTAACTTTATTCGATGATAGATCTCATGATCATTATTTCAAATACAATATAGCGATAGAAATTAAAACACATCCATCATTACCTTACCACTTAAGACAGCATACTCAAACCCACAACAATCCCAAGAATACCTTATTGGCACTCGTCTTTATTTTAGGTATCACTAGTATCACAGATACGACTCAGTAGCTCAAATAGAAATGCTATTAGGGATTCCTTTTGCTGTAATCCCGGCTTCGCTGGTTGGATATAACAAGAAGTAGGGAACATTAACAGGCCCTGCTCTATTCTTCAAACTCTTATCATTGTTACGCTTCTCAATATTATCCGCAACCACCGAAAGTCTTGCACCAAAGCTTTTAAATGCGTCAATTGCTTTCTGATCATTAGTCCATTCAGCTGAATCACGTGTTCCAAGATACACCTCATCGGAGGCATGACTCGACAGAATCTCCATTAGAGAAATACCGATAATGCTCTGTAGTTGAGTAGTGATTGTTTTGAGAATTGCCTTTTCGGGATTTGTTTTTAGTAATTCATAGTCGGATGTTCCTTCTTTTGGCATGAACCTGCGACTGATAGTAGGGCGATTCGGAAAGTAGCTAGTGAAAGTGTACTGGCCAAAATTGACAGCGGCGTGAAGGGCAGAGGCTATCCAAATGATGATAGTGCATGACTGAGTCAAGTCTTCAACTGTTTGCATTTTTGGCCACCACGTCCTGTCTTTTAAGTCTCCATGGCCAACTTCTCGCACTTCTTTCCAAAACGCTTGAAGTTCAGTATCAGCTTGGACTGAGGCATCGGTCGGGTAATAAATTGCACAATATTCTTTGACCCATGTCTCTATTGCTGACCAGATTTCCAGTCCGTCCACCGCATATGGATAATCCTTGATTAGTAGGCGGAGTTTGTGTGGGCTTGATTCGTCCTTCACTGCTACCCCTCTGTGAATTACCAAAATAAATTTATGACCTTTTAATCAAAGTAAACGTTCATGACTGCAGATTGTTTAGAATAATTAATACCTTTTGAGGAGATCTGTGGGCAGAGCTTCTTCCATGAAATTCCAGTCTTTGTAAATCTTCGCAGACATTTCCATGGCATATTTATTTGGGAATACTATAGTTTCAAGAATCCCACCACCGCTAATAAGAGCTTGGCGAGCTAATGCATTAATATTCATGGTGTCACGATAATGTGGGACCAAAAGTTTGTTAATTGGATGCAATGCACTCAAGTGTCTGTTTGTTGCAAGGATAAATGGCTCTGTCACTGCGTGTGTTTTAAGCCTGCAAGTTTTATTCCGAGTATGTAAATTTAGGCCGGTTATCATGTTAATGTAGTCAAGAATATCTGCTTACCAGTGACTAATGATTTCATGGACTCCATAGTCATTGACCCCAACATATGCTTTCGCTAATTCCCAAATCGTCCCCTGAACTCCAGTCAATTCTGCAGGAGTGAAAACTTCATTGACTGCGCCATGTTGTTCTCCATCTGGATGAGGCAAACTGAGCTCAATGGCTAATGGCTTCAAGGTACTGTCTTCATTTAAAAATAAAACAGTTCTTGTTGCGTAAGCCTTATTGTCGGTTGTATTGATTCTGTTCAAGTATGGTATCACTGCGTCATGGTGATCCAAAATGAAGAGTCTTTTCTGTTCCAGTGCCTGAAAATTCTCAAATTTTCAGTACATATGCACGTTAATTTTGGTAAAAACAAAGTTCACTGATAATACGAGGACAGCAACCTGTTGAACACTAAGGCCATTTAAGTTTTTCTCTACATCTGCTGCTGTAATCGAGCTTATTTGATTACCATATTTGCTAGAATCCAGAGAACTTGATGGAGGAAATTCCTGCGACAAAATAAAATTATTTCATTAAATTTCTTTTCTGAAGGAAAACATTTTTATCCTAATTAATCGCAGTTTTGAACTTTACCTCAAGCAAACGGATGATATGTGGGTTCACACCTGCCAACATCTCTCTTGCAAATTCTTCATCACTTCTCCAAGCATACTTATCATCTGAAAATAGAACAAGTATATAAACTACCATTATCAATACAATTGTTGAATGAAAACAAGTTATGCTAGCACAGACCTTGAATAAGTTGAGGAATCGGGTACTTAAGAAAGCTTTGCCCATTTTGAGTGGTAATTGCTGCCTTGATCATTGGAAAAGGAATGGCTTGTTTGATCGAATCCAAAAGTGGAACACTAGGAATTGGTAATCCACCTCTGAAGAGGCGATGCACTTCTTCGTACGAGTCATACTCGTTTGGTGTCAAATCGAATATTGATTTTAGGACAGGAATAAATGCATTTGATAGTGTTTTTAGACTGTAACCAAGAAAGTCTGACATTTTAAGATGTCCGAACTTTTCATCTCTAGGAACATATATGCCAGAGCTCGTTCTGCTCTCTGTTTTGGAATCTGTGGTATCAGAAAAATACTTGCCATTACTTCTTGTTAGATTGAAATTGTTTCTATGTCAGTGTATCAGTATGTGCTCCTTTATTGAACCATGTAAATACTTTCTAACCAATACGTGCATACGTTTTGGTTGTGGTTTTGTCTCATTCGATGAAATAACAATGTTAGCATATATAAAATAATGAGACATTTGACTTTACGTAGCAATGTATAAAATTTCCTACAGCAGGAATACACAAGTCCTATTTTAAAATTTGATGCAACCAACACCTGTCATAAGAACAATTATGTCTGATCTAATTTATTGGTCTGAAATGATCAAAACAAGTTGAACTCTTTTTTTCAGGCGTTGATACTCATGCCTAACCTCTCAGTCATCCATGCAAAACAATATGAACACTGAAAAACTGGATAAAACATCTCATTTTCAAATTAACCTGTCCTTGAAGGTGGTCGATTAGTCTTTCCCCTACGTGGATACGGGTATTCCTCAGAACCTCCAAGTACCGGACGGATAGTTCCAGAGTCAGGGTTACCAAGGTCATTGTAATAAGCATAGTTGTACACTCGGTCCCACTCTTCTAGCTGTCTAGTTACGTCATCGCCTCTCAAGTGAAGGAGCTCTTCTTCTCTGTATGGTTTCAGAGCAGCTGGTGTCTTATTTGGGAGGTATACCTGACAGGAATATTTTACAACCATTATTAATTGCATCATAGACCCTACACTTCATTTTTCGTCAGCCATATTGTGCGACCTTGCATCAACTTTTTAATGATTGCCATGACTTCAAGCTCATCTCGTTATGTGTACTTTTTTTAATTAGATGTGCAAATCAGTGTTTTATTTATGCCTTAAATTATTCTACTGGATTAGGATATCTTATAACTTCACCAGCAACATGAAGACACACACACGTACATACACACTTCCTTACTTTTGTTGTATATATTTATTGTAATTTTACTTGATTATGTTTCATTTTGCTAGCAACAATTGATATGGATATACAAAATAGACAAAGAAGTTAACTGAAAGTAAAACTTACGTCGTTGGCAAAGAAGATCCTGTCATAACTGTACTTGTTGACATTGTAAACCCACGAATTACACACAAAGTGAATCCGACCCTTTCCAGGATAATCTTCAATGGTGATGCTCTTGAGGAAGAATTGCTCAAGATGGTTGTTCCTCACAATAATAGCTCCAGGAATTCCAACATTTTCCTGGTATTTGAAATGAACAGTGAACGCAGACTCGCCTGCAACAATTGATGGCAAATTGAGGATGCTCTGTTCCAGGTAGGCTTTCTCCCCTATCACTCCTCTGTTTCCATTGTCTTCAAAAAAAAAATGAAAATGAAGTTGTAACTATGTTGTTATTACTAGGACATAACAGTCAAATTACTAAGTCACCCTTGGTCCACTGATACAAGAATGTAATGAAAACGAGAAAAGTAGTCTGGCACTCACTGGAGTTGCCATTAGTGGAACTGACAAGCTGAAATGATATGGATTGCCCTAAAAACTCTTGCACCTCGTCGAGTACTGTTCCAGAGAAATCTGTTAGATCAAGTACATTCTTTTTCATTAATATGACCTTAGCTTTTATTTTCGGAGCACCTCCTCCAGTTAAACCTCCTACGATCCCCCCCACTACTCCTCCGATTGTTCCACTAAGCATTTTTACTTAATATTTGTTTAAAATATATAGATAGAGTTATAATATGAGTGAGCTGAAAATGAAGAAGGTGAGTGAGATTGCAAATGACTTGGGTGGTATTTATAATGTATCATGTGCACATGCTATATGTCAATATGTATAGAAGTCCCTACAAAACTTTAACCATTATAATCGTTTAAGCCTTAGGTGGGTATGAACATGACTCTATGTTTCTTTTCGGGTCATCCAATTTTTAACCGTAATCTCGTACAACTTCACTGGTGAAAATTTATCGTAAAGTTTTTTTTTTCAAGTAAAACCTAATATGCATCCCGTACATAATAGTTAGTCGGACATCATAAGTCCGATTAAACATTTTTACCATATTACATCTTCTCATCCACTACCAACCGATACGTAATAAAACGGTACAGAAAAATCGGTAATCAATTTGGTTGGTACGGTTTAACGAACCATGTTAAATACGCGGTATAATAATGACAATAAAACTTTAGTATGGTAATTAGCACACGGTACCAGTTTCTATTCGTATATTTCATAACACATATCTAATTTGTATAATCACACAACGTCAAAATATAAACGGTGGCGATCTACTGAAAAGTTCATTATGTTTGTGGATTGTATGTACTTCTTGAAGTAAGTAAGTAGGTAATAAAAAATTAAAAAATTAAAAAAAAAATCTTTCGCAGCAGCATAGTTGTATGTTTAAGCACATAGAATTAAATTGATACATAATTAGATGATAAAAAATAATGATTTTTGTATTTGACCCATTTTACATGAAATATTGCAAATAAAATGTCTATTATACTTTTAAACAGTAAAAGCTCGTTAACAACTGCTTGTAAACCAAACCAAAGTATCGCTTACCACTTGCTTTGGTTGATAACAATTTAATTTTTCTATTACCGGTCTTAAATATACCCAGTGGTACTATTCAGAACCCATCCTTTATCATAAATATTTTTGTATGTATACTAATTTTATGTGTTGGATTTTGAAGCTTTTCTTTGCGTGTTAAGTGTGTGAATCAGTGAGTGGGGATGATTTTATGTGTTGCAGAAACGAACAAGGGGATACGCGGCAGAAAAAAATTTGCTACTCAGATTATGTGGATTTTTGTAATAGTAAGTTTAAGTAAGTTTATAGTAATATTTATTGTTTATTATATTATTTTAATAAATTATAAAAAATAGGCAATACATTTTATTATTTTAATGTTTGATTTAGTTTATATTACTATAAAAATAAAATAAATATCAAACAAAAGAAAGAATACACAGAATAGAAAAATTATTATTAAGTAAACAAAATGTGGAGAGAAATTTAAAAGGGATATAGGATTTCTATGACATTCGGACGTCAAAATATATTTTTATTAAAAAATTAAAAGCATAGGAAAATAACTACGTCAATGGTTGGGTGCACGGAAGACATCTGAGATTATTTGCGTCAATGGTTGGGTGCACGGAAGACATCTGAGATTATTTGCGTCAATGGTTGGGTGTATTTTTTCATGAACAAATTAAAGGTGTAGGAAAATACCCGTCTTTCATTTGACGTAGGGAATGCATAAGACACTCTATATCATTTGGACTCCATGATTATTTTCATTAAAAAATCTAAAGATCCGGGGAAGGCATAGCAAAATATAAAGACATGGGACATTTTTCACATATTTCCAATGCCCAAGGTTTCCTATGTTCGATTTAAGCCCCACCTGCTCCTTGGAAGTCGAGCATAATTAACTAGAGTAGCGATTTTACGACATTTTCTAATAGTGAAGTGGAAGAGCTTAAAAGAATAGATATAGAGGACTTGAATTTGGAACTTCAATTATTGATATAAGTTTAAAAGACAAAAAACATTTACCTTTACGGAGAATTAGCGAGGAGGACAAACTTTGAAGAAGAAAAATTAGACTAAAAGACTATAACGACTCCGGATTTTAATTAAATTTAAATTGATAATTAATTGAATTTTTGAATTGAAATTGTAAAATTAACTGTAGATTGATTCGAGTTTCGCCGAGTTCAGATAAAATGTGTGTTAAATTTAAATATTGTATATATATGTGAATATGTATGTATGGGATTTGAATTAAATTTTTAATATATGGTTTATGTTAGAAATTAAAATAAATAAATAAATAGAAATATAAGACAATAAATATTAAAATAAAACAATAGTAATAAATTAAATTAGAAATAGAAATCAATATATAAAAGATAAATTATAATAAAAATATAAAGGAAAACATTAGCTCAAATTTTAACAACAAATTAAAATCTAGAAATTCATCTATATTACGAAATAAATAAATAAATAAATATATATATATATATATAGTTTTATTCAATATAAAGTTAATATATAAATCTTAAGAAATCAATACAAAATAATACACATAAAAACAAACAAAAATAATAAAAGAAACATAAAATAAAGTAAAAATAGAAGTCATTTACATTATAAAATAATGAGATAAGGCTAAAGCAAAGCAATATGACTAAAGAAAGAAAACCATACAAAGTAATAAGATAAGGAAAGAAAACAAAAATATATATTCAAGAATGAAACACAGTCTAAGTCAAAAAGAAAAAATGATGATAAGTATGAACAAAATGGAAATATAAATATATAGGGAGGCTTATCAAACAAGCCAAGCAATTAATGAAGCCACCACAAGATCTCATCAGCCGCCCAAAACAAAAGAAATATCCCTGACCTATTGTAGATACAAATTTTATCACACTGCAAAAATCTTATACCAGCAAACAAATACAATACCCTGTAAACTTCATTTTCATATATACATCATCTTTCTTTTCATTAGTTCGTTCCATTCGAAACTAAGAAAATCTGAAGCAAGTATTTTTTTTAAAAAAACTCAAACAAAACAACAACACATATCAATACAAACCAGAGATCAACGAAGATTCAACTTACCAGTTTTACAATCTGTTTCAACATAAAAGAAAGCTCTGTTCTTTCTTCTGGAAAATCAAAGTGAGCAAACTTTTAATTTAAAACTTTAAAATTATATATAGATCTTGATGTGTAAATTAGGAAT
The DNA here is from genome assembly GCA_030737815.1 of Allium fistulosum. Classification (NCBI taxonomy): domain Eukaryota; kingdom Viridiplantae; phylum Streptophyta; class Magnoliopsida; order Asparagales; family Amaryllidaceae; genus Allium; species Allium fistulosum. The sequence goes on along the minus strand of CM060905.1, from coordinate 860,275,707 downwards.
TTAAGTTGCTTGTAGAAATGTCAATATGCCTGCATGTTTGTGTATGAATGTAGATTGTGTGTAAGCATATTTGTACACTTCTCTGTTCTTAGTTTACAAGCTACCAAACCTATTCAAAATTCAAAATCAAATTCCCCAATCCCTTTTAGGCTTTGATTTCTGAAAGGAAAATGTTAGTATCAACTAGATTTAAATTTTAAAATTCGTTTCAGGTAGAAATATGTAGTGAATACTTTGGAAACTAAAATTTTACAGTAAAAATATATAAGGTCAGAAAGATCAAAGATTTCAATTTCAAGTTTTGGTTATGGGAATGAATTCGCATGTGGAAATGACGAATTTAGGTAATAATTTCATGATTTTTAAACTTGGGAACGACGAGATATTTTGAGTTGATCGATAATTGCATTTTGGTCAATTGCCGTCGATCGGCAAGGCTATGGTCATCGAGATTAAGGTGGGAGGAGGCCTGAATGGCGACGAACTCAGGAAAAATAGTAGAAGCATTTATAGATGGTCGTAGCGGCGACACATCGTTGAACTAGGGTTCGACTGCTAGTTTTATAGGTGGGTTTGTCAATGCAAGTTCGTCGTCGTTATGGAACCGGGGTGGATCGGACCTAGGGGGATCGAAGTAGGGGAATTTGACGAAGCTCCAATCGAAGTTGCGTGGTCATGGGTAGTCAGATCGTCGGCGTCGAGGAAATTTCTGGACAATGGTTTGGTTCCAGTTTTTCAATCGAACAGTTAAATTTCGAATCCTAGTCGGAATCAAACTTCTGAGTGTTTGCCTGAGGCGAGGTGATCACGTCGACTTGTGAGTGGTCGCGGTAGTGACCAGAGGTGATCGTGGCGATGGTACACGTGCACGTACATGTTTTGTCTCTGAAGATATTCGAGTTTGGGAAGACGAATGTGACTCAGGACTGGGTTCGGGAAGATGATGGTGGGGCTCGGAGTTGACCTCGGGCTCGTTTGGTTAGATATCAGGTTTTAAATTTTAACAGGTTTTAAAATTAATTAAAAGGAAGAAAATGGCTCGGGTGCTTAATCGGGTTTTCTGGTGTTGGGCTCGGGTTTCTTTCACTTAATAATTTAACATGTTTTGAAGTTATAAAGGATTAAGTTTTAAAAAAAATTAAAACAAAAATTTTAAGAAATATAAACTAAGTTTCCAAAAGTAAAGTATTAAGCAAGCTTTCAAGGATTTAAATTTTAAGGTTAAATTGTTTTAAACTTGTTTGTTTTATGTAATTTTGTATTAAGTTAATTATCTTACTAAATCTTTGATTGTTTTCAAATATAATTAAATGAAGGATTAATTACTTAATGCATTAAAGGATGATAAATTAAATGGATAATTTATCAAGGTGATTAATTTATTAATGTAATTAATTAATTAAGGTGATTAATTAAAGGTTAATTTGTTAATATGATTAATTAATTAATGAAAGTAATTAAGGGTAATTAATTAACGATTAAAGTTGATTAATCAAGTGATTAAAGAAGAATAAATTAAAGAATAATTAATTTATGTGATTAATTAATTAAGGTAACTAATATAAGAATAATTAATTAATTAAAGGTTAATTACTTAATGAAAGTGATTAAGGGATGATTTGTTAATGAAGAATTAATTAATTAATATAATTAATTAAGGATTATTAATTAAAGGATAATTAAATAATTAAAGGTTAATTATTTAATGATTAAAGGTTAATTGATTTATTAATTAAGGTTGATTAATTAATAATTAAAAATTAATTAATTAATTATTAAAGGTTAATTGATAAATGGTTAAAGGATAGTTAATCAAAATGATTTGTAATTAATTAATGTTAATTAACCAGGATTAGTAATTTATTCATAAGTAATTAATCTGGTTTAAAAAAAATTTAATCAAGTGATTAGTTGATCTTACTTATGGATGATTGAATTGTATTAAACGCCTTGAATTGTTGATATTCCCTGATTTGTGATGCTGTGTGATATATTCTGATTTGTGTGTGATCTGTACTGTAGTTTATTTATCTGGGATAAATACTAACGTTATGATTTAGATATATATGTATATGCAGAATATAAACATGCAGGTACCAAGAATGAAGACTGTACAGTATAGAGATATGAGGATTGATGAATTTAAAGATCGAAGATACCAAGATTGAAGACTCATGAGTATTAAGAAATCAAGTTATCAAGAGTTCAAGATTTCAAACAGTACAAGATAATGTAGTTAGTCTAGAATTATGTTAAAACTTCTTGAAAGCACTTATATCTTTATTCAAAATTTATTCGTGGAATGGAATCCACTTCGAGCCTGTTAAAGGGATGAAACCCTAGTGGGATGGAACACACGACAATATCTAGTGGAACATATAGTGGTCCTATTTTGATATCCACTAATTTTATAAAAATGTTTTTCAAAAATATATCTCTTGTTTTTTAAAAATGTTTTCAAAACTTTATTTTCAAAAAGACATCTCTCTTGTTTGAAATGTTTTAGCCTCAAAACTATTTTTATCATTTTTAATATTTTGATTTCAAAATTGTCCTTGTTTTTAAACCATCTCTTGTTTTAAATATTTAGCTTTAAAATATTTATATACTCAGATTTTAAATCACTTTATAGATTAAGATTATATATGTATTAAAAATTATTTTCTAAACTCTTTTATATGTTTAAACTATATTCAAATATATTTACAAAGTTTAGAAATTGTTTTGACAAATTATAGAAACCAATTTTAATAAGAAAATCAAAACATCAATTTTGCCTTGAGCATGTCGACATCCCTCAACCCCCATGTCGACATGGTGTCCGTTATTTTCAAATTTCAATTTTCAAAAGAAGTGTATATTCGTCGTATCCTTTCATAAATAAATATTGCTGTTGCTCTACTATAAATACAGTAAGTTCTAAACGATTTTTACCAGATTTCATTTATTTTCTCTCCTCTTCATCTTCCACATTTATTCTAAAGAATCATAAACAATACCCTGCCAAAATACCAAGTGAATCAAACTTGGTTATCTTTTGTTTGATTCTCTGCCACTCTCTCCATAAGATCTCAGTGCTATTCAGAGTTATAGAATCTTTTGTAAATCAAACTATTGAGTAAAAGGTGCAGTTAAACCTTGAAATCAATTGGATGTGATTGTAGCCCCGGAAATCAATTAGGTGATCTTGTAGCCTGGTTAAATCAAGTGAGTTTGCCATGGACTCGAATACAGGAGGGTGTACCTCGTAGCCTTGAAACCGAGGGTGTAATCTGAGAGATTATTTTGATAAGAAATCCATACGATTGTACGGGACTGGATGTCGGGTAACTCTAAACCAGTATAAAATCCTGGTGTATTCTTTCCTTTACTGCTTTTATTTAGTAATTGCATATGTGTCTGATTCTGTGATTATATCTGTGTTTGTGAATTGCATTTGTTGGTGTTTAAATTGAATAAAATTCAAAAAGATTTAAAAAATCCATAAAACACTATTCACCTCCTCTCTAGTGTTATTCTATCCTTAAGATCCGTACTCTGCATTTCTCACATTTATTAATATATTATTTAAAACCAAAAATCAATTAAATTTTTTTTGTCTGGTCGAGAGCACCAGCAACATATATATATATATATATACACACACACACACACACACACACACACACATTACAAGGAGAACAGTGATTTCCGACGGCTGAAAACTGTCGGCGGCCGTCGGAAACCGTCGGCGGCCGTCGGAAAAAGCTGTCGGAACATACGTCGTCGGGGAGCAGTACTTCCGACGGCTTCCGACGGAAGTCGCCGTACATATTCCCGACGGCTTCCGACGGATTCCGACTCGTCGGAATCCGTCAGAAAAAAAGTCCTATAGGCTGTCGGAAGCCGTCGGAAGCCGTCGAAAATTGGCACCCTGTAAACTGTCGGAAGCCGTCGGAAATTGGCACCCTGTAAACTGTCGGAAGCCGTCGGAAATCGTCAGAAATCTGCTGTTTTTTTATACTGCTGCAAATATAGCATCCCATCCACATTTTTTTTCCAAAAACTATTACACCAATATTGCACAATGCAATATACAATATACCAACCAAATATCAAAACCCAAAGTACATAAATTAATCAAACACACAAATTTATCAAATAACATCAAAATAAAATACATAATATACATAATCATTCCAACAACTCCAACAAAACCAAGTGTATCAAAAATAATCATACAAAACTAAAAAAATAATACCTGAAAAAGCAAGAAAGCAATGAATTAATCTCCTCCAAATCTAGAGCCAACCGAGGAAGGGAAGCGGCCACCAAACTGCTGCATGTACTCTAACAACTGTGTGGTCTGCATGGCCTGTTGGCGGTTCTGCTCCTCCATCATCGTCGTCAACTTCAACCATAGAAAACATTGATCGTGCTGCATCTTCGACCATATTTTCTATACGGGTCGTCCTAACTATTTCGTTAACGACACTTTCAGACTCTACAGAAGTATTTGCTACAACTTCTCCATGCCGATCCCAAACATAATACTCGGGTACGAAACCGTTTTTGCACAAATGAACTTTCACAATATCTGGTAACAAATACTTCAAATGTCTACATCTACTACACGGACAACGAATTTCTGGATCGTTTCCGTTATTACTTAAAGCGAATTCAACAAACACGTTTATATCATTATAAAAATCTTCTTTTATTGAGCCCCTCAGTCCTTTTCTTTGGTACATCCATCTCCTCTGATCAACAAAATAATCAATCATTTTTCCTATTTGAGAAAATTAGAAGTTTAAAATTTAATATTTATTTTCAAGAATACAAATTCGAAAAAGATTATTTTCATGGTCGTATAATATTTGAATTTAAAGAACAACTTCACAAATTTAAAAATATTTTCAAATAGGGCACATTTTATTTTTTAACGTATTGATATAAAAAATTGTATAATTTTTTTTTCCATGGACAGACATCCTACTTCCCATTACAAACACAGTAAGCATTTACATTTCGTATATTACTTCGCCTCAAACGATTCAACAAAATTTCGGCAGCATTTTCCTTGTGTTCCCTGCTTTGTTCACAAATGCGTGTACGCAGGAAACAAAAAAGAAAAGTTAGGCCGAAATTTTATGAACCGTTTGAGACGAAGTAGTATACAAAATGTAAATGCTTACTGTGTTCATAACTTGTCAAATACATGGACAAATCCAATAAACATTGTACGAGATGAATATAATTGGTCGTTTTTTGAAAAAAAACGACTATTTATATAACGATCATGTACAACACTCGTCAGACGGGGCCAAAAACTGTCTAAGGGACATTAGTTAATTAAATGTGCGCATTTTACGAAAAAATACAGTTTTACTAACTATTCACATTTACAAAAATATATTTTTGATTTAATCCATTTATTCGACGTATTCCATCAACATAAGGCTCGTTCGACGCGTTTTTTTGTTGTTGCATAAGTCAATACATGCACAATATAATATTTCTAGCTCGTGCATTCATTTTATCTTAGTCCAACTAACACAATACAATAATAGCATCGCTACACACATATACAATGGTACAACCAAGGCATACACAACAATTTCCATATACACGAACAACCCCAAATTATACGTGTTTTTCACAATTTCACGATAAAAGATGAAATAGGTATATCATGGAATGCTAGAAACTATTATAACACAATTGGAAACAATTTCAATCAGCAATTAACCCTAATTTATCAATTTATGCAAATCTAGAATTAGGATAAAAACTCAATTTTTGTCGAAAATAAGAGATTATACCTTAGCTGGAGAGCAAGAGATGTTGAATTCGCAGCGGGAGGAGGAAAAAGCACGAAATCAGCGATTGAAGGTCGAAAATGGTGATTTGGGTTTTTTTTCGAAATTTTGAGGTGGCTGGAAAATGAGGAAGAAAAGCTCGGCTGGGAGCTGTATTTCAATATTTTTCGACGGCTTCCGACGCCCGCCGACGGTCCGTCGGAAGCCATCGCTCCCACCCGTCGGTATTTGACCTTTTTCTAGTAGTGATATATATATATATATATATATATATATATATATATATATATATATATATATAAATATAAAATCTGCAGTTCCCATATATATATATATAATCTGCAGTTCCCATGAAGACCTCCAAATGTTGCCCCACCTAATAAACTCCTGACGTCGACCACTAAATCGAAGGGGAAAGGAAGTCTTCTCGCATTGCTGTCCCTAAACTCGATGATGTTATTCACGATGCTTCTTCTTCACGTGGCATTGTGCCTTCCCGCTCCGCCACTTATCTTGATGGGTCTTTGGGCTGACATATTCCTACTGAAGGAGTGTGTCGCATTAGAATCAATCATTGTATTGATTCAAGTCTGTAGGAGCGTGGATTTTAGAGATAGTTGGATAGGGGAAAAGGAAAATTAGATGCGGGAATTAATTAGGCTCCCAGTAATTCATAGAATTTGAACAATACCAGATTCATCAAGAAAAACACAGGAAGTGGTTTAATTGGTACTAGTTTTGAACTGAATAATAAAAGGACGTGGGCTGACGTGGCAAAAGGGATAAAAACAAATTCTCAAGACGGTCAAGTAGAGGGAGATAAAGGACGTAAAAAATTAACTTACGTTAAGCCAACATATAAATGAGATAACTTCCAGAAGCCTTTAATTCATGAACATATCTTTAATAGATCAGAACAGAAATGGGGCAAATCTATAGCAATGTATGTTTTTGGGTCGAGGCCGTATTACCTAGGGCTGCATACAACCCATATCCAACCCGACCCAACCCACCAACCAGACCCAACCCACATAAACCCAACCCAACCCATCCTAGTTTGGATCGGATATGGGTTATAATTTGTAACCCATATTATATATGGGTCGGGTGTGTTATTTTGTTCAACCCAACCCTACTTTAATCCAACCCAACCCTATATTAAAAACCTAATTTAACAATACACTTAAAATTAGAATAGTCTAATCCTAGAACAATGTTTATGTATTCTACAGTAAATATACGAAAAATCATATTTTATGTCAACCCAAACAAGATAGAATTTGGCAAAGATATTCCAAAGGGCATTTTAATGTATTTTAAAATGAAACACTTGTTCTACTATGTAGTGAACTAATTTCATATGATGTGTTTTACAATGAAATTTTAATAAAATATATGTTATAATGAATTAGTTAGTTTAAGTGCGTTATGCTAGCTAAAATCTAATATATTATGTTGAACATTTTAATGTTATTTTTTGAAAATATTTCCTTATATTCTCATTTTTTATTAGATTCATGCAACCCAACCCAACCTTACTAAACCCGACCCAACTCATACTTCGATCCAACCCATATCCAACCTCATATAGGGTCGGATACGGGTTGAGCTACCTTAAACCCATACCTATGTGGGTCGGATGAAATATTTGGTCTGACCCGACTCAACCCATACTTTGTGCAGCCCTAGTATTACCTACACTTTAGAGCTTACATAAACTGAGTATGGAAATTGAAAATTAGATATGAATTGTTTGCTAGACAGAATTGATTTTCTATTGCAATTTGAAGAAATAAATGGTTGTGAAAGAATTCTGGATAAGGATCCTTATTTATTTGACTCTAGAATTATAATAATAAAAAAACGGAGCCCTGGTCTTAAATTCGATAGGGTTATTCTCATTCTGATTCCTGTGGTTGGTAAAATTATTACATCTAGATCTTGAATTTTGAGATGTTGAGGCGATTAGTATCATTACTAGTGCTCTAGTGAACCCTGTTGAACTAGATGAAATTACATCTAAATAATCGAGTTTCTCATTTGCTTGTGTTTTAGTAGAAATGAATGCATCATCTGAATTTCCCAATGAAATAGAGGTAGTATTATTCAAAGATGAGGAGATTTCGATTAAAGTGGACTATGAGTTCAAACCGAGTCGATGTAATGTACGTAAAGTTTGTGGGCACGTTAATTCTCAATGTAAGAGAAAAGAAACCCAAGTTTGGCAGCCAAAATTAACCCCTACAGATACTGATAAGGAAATAGTCTTAATAAGGAAATCATAGAAACAGTTGATGATATTTTTCTGGAATGTGTTCAAAGAATATTGGCTGATAAAATTATTGAAGACAATAACCTTCCGAATAACAAAGAGACAAATTCTAGAGTTGGCGATTCGACAGAAGGCAAAAATCAGTTTGTTGAGCCGACATCTATAGAGACGGATTTAGAAACCAAAATAATTTTTTCTAAAGTCCCAACGGAAAATTATGATAGTCAAAAAAATGTCTAGGATATATGCAGGGTGTAGGCGTTCATAGTGATGTTTTTTAGGGTGACATTGGTGATAAAACAAGGCAAAGAATCTCATATTATGGAGGACTGAATGACATTCATATGGTTCAATTGTTCAGATAAAGATATCTAGTGTACATGGACATGCACAAAGAGAACCACTACAAGATTGCAGCAACAATCAAAGAAAAAAGGCTTCAGGTGATGTAGCATGTGCTGACAATCTATCAGATATGGGGATCAGAAAAGTGGGGCTTCAGACGAAGTAGAGATGGTAGTTGGTGAATTGCAAGTCAAAGTGGAGGATCATGGTTCAGTTTATTAGACAGAGTTAGCTAGTACACCAGGATATGCATAGAGAAATAGTGTCAACCCAGAACCATTTCATGAATGCAGTAAAAATATGATGAATGCGGATTCAGTTGAATTGGTATGTGTAGGCTTTCAATCAAAAATGGGGTTTCAAAATTGTGGGGTTTCAGATGACGTGGTGACTGCTGGTGGTGGATTGCAAGATGCTGGTAAACTTAGTAATGCATATGAATATAATATGTTACAAGACTTCAAGGACAATCAGGAATTAGTGGCTTCCAAAAAAGGCATGTGCCGAAGAATTTTGTTACAAGGAGATTAAGAATTATGAGGCTTCAATTGACGTGGACAATGAGGTAGGTTATATGCAAGGCTTTGGTAAACTAAAGAAGACTCGATTTAATAAAGTTGATGAACATAGACATGCATAAAATAAGGTAGATCAACTACTGGACATGGCTTGCATAAATTCATAGAGGATGTTTCCTTCCCTTAATGACGTGGTAATGGTAGGTGGTCCCAGTATTCTCATAACTGAAGAAATAGAAGATGCAACTGCTTGTGATGCGAAGGTAATGTTCTTGGTGTTGCTGCATACAGAGTAGTAGTGAATCCCAAGACTTCCACAAAAGTTGGAGCTCAGAATTCTTATACGACTGAAGGGGGCAAAAAATTGTAAAAGCAAAGGTTTATTTTCTGACAACTCTGATTCTTCACATAGTCTTGATGAATCCGAAGATGAAATTAATACTTTTGATGAGGATGGTATATTATTGAAAATATTGCTAATGTCATTGAAGATAATCCCTAAGTCAGCCAGTCAATGATTTTTCAGGATATGTTAGTGATAACTAGGGTTATAAAGTTGGAAAATCGAAAAGGGGGAAGAAAGAAAAAAAAAACTATTAAAATTGCTCCTCCTAAAAGAGATAACTTAAGGAGCAGTATTAAAATTAAATGACAATTCTAAGCTAGAACGTTTGGGGTATAAACTCAGTTAATAGATATAATGATGTTATGAAACTCCTAACGTACATAAATTTAATATAATTAGTCTATTAGAAAATAAACTAACTATTAAAGGTGTAGAAAAGCTCCGACGACCAGCTAATTGAAGATTAATACATAACAATGATACTAGGGCGAAAGGTAGAGTCTTAATTTGCTAGGAGCCACTTGTTTAGGAGTCTCAAATTTGTTCAAAAAGTAAACAACATATTAGTTGCACAGTGTCTCATAATGGAGGGTGCGAATTTTGTATTTCATTTATCTATGCAAGCAATTTTTTGGAAGATAGTAAAATGTTGTGAGATTGCTTAAGTAAAACTTAAAGAGATCAATTTGACTGACAAACCTATAATTCTTATGGGTGACTTTAATAATGCCTTTCATACTAATGATAAAAAGGATGGTCTAGCAATTCTTTTTAGTCATTTAACAGGTTTTCATAATCTTCTAATGGCATCTGGTTTACTAGATATGAAACTACAGGGATTTAAGTTTACATAAAGAAAACGGGGAATGGCTACTAAGATAGATAGAGTTTTAACGAATGATTTATTCCTTAATCTTTGCCCCCAATTAGTTTCGATTCCTCTTTCAAACTACGCTAGTTACCATAATCCTATTTTGGTCAAATTTCAACCTTCTAACAAAAACATAATTTGAATACTAAAATTGGGGTACTGTTGAACATAATTTGATTCATAAGTTGTGGCATGCCAAGAAGGAACTTAAAAAGCGAAACAAATTTAGAGAGAAGGAGAATCTGAATCTAATTAATAGTAACCTGAAATTTCAACTAGCATTGAAGGGGTCAAATGATGACCCTGAAATTTGACCTTATTTGATGATCTTCTTCAATTTAATAGTAACACGAAATTACATTTGAAAGTTTTTCATGATAATGCTAAACAATAGTATGAAATTTCAAGGCTAAAAGAAGGGGACACTAATTCAAGATTCTTTCATGCTAAAATGTCAATCAGAAGGCATATAAATAGTTTATTCACTCTTCTTAATGAATAAAGGAAACTGATCTATAATGCTGAAAATATTGAAAAGGATGCTATTAAATTTATTTTGATCTCTTCAATGATGAAGAAAATAAAATCATCGTTTTCCAATAAGTAGGCGAAAGATAAATGAAAAGGTAGAAAATTTCTTTCTGAAGTTGTATCTATGGAAGAAATAAAGGAAGTGGTTTTCTCTACATCAGATGATATGAGTCCAAGTCCTAGTGGATTTATAACTAAATTTCTCAAAATTCATTGGGAAAAAATCAAAGATATTTTATATAAGGCTAATAAAGAAGTGTTTGAAACATGCAAATTGGCTAAGGGAGTTAACCATGCTTTTATAACAACTTGTCCCAAAGAAAGATAAGTCTATTCTATTTTTGATTATCATCTAATATCTTGTTGTAATATATATTACAAAATTATTTCAAAATAATTAGTTATAGTATTAAATGTCTTCTTCCTTTGTTAATTTTAGGAAATCAATCGACATTCTTCCAAGGAAGATATATTGCAAAAAATATTTTGTTGGCACATGAACTTCTCAGGAGCTTCAAGGGAAAGGGCTTAGATCTTTGCATGAAAATTGGTTTACAAAAAGCTTATGACCGGGTTAACATATTTTTCATTTGTCATATGCTTCAAATGATGGGTTTTCCATTAAAATTGATTAATCTTATCAGAGAATGTATCGCTGCCCCATCGTTCTCTATGCAAATTCAAGTGATACAGGTTTCTTTACTAGCAATTGTGGAATCGGATAAGGAGGTCCTCTCTCCCCATGCATTTCTATATATCTATGGAATACTATTCTATTCTCGCAGAAAAGTGTATTAATGATGGAAAAATAATTCCAATAAACAAAATCTCCCTTACCATTTCTCATTTACTTTATGCAGTCGATTTGATGATATTTTGTAAAGCAAATGAGAAATCTGCAAACAATTTACCAGATATTTTGAACCTCCTTGAATCTAAAGTAGGGTTGTGTATTTATCAGAATAAATCCAAATTATATTTTAGCAATGGTTATAGGAATAGAATTATGATTAAAAGTATGTTGAGAGTAGAAGAAGATTCTTTTCGAGTTATATACTTAGGATTTCCTTTACCTTCTAATTATTTATACCACTCCGATTATAGGAATCTCTTATACAAAATAAAATAAAGAATGGATAACTAGGACAACATATTACTGTCAATTGCTGGGAGAGGAGAACTTATTCATTCACTCATTACCCCCTTGATTCTGTATTGGTTGATGATATATCAAATCCGTATGGCTTCAATTAGAAAAATCAACAAAATGTGTGCAAACTTTTTCTAGGGACGGAAACATCATAAAACAGCATGGGATGTGATATGTAGACCAAAGAAGAAGGGTGACACGTGTTTGAAAAATATAACTGAGCTTAGAAAAGCTATTGGTATGAAACCTATGGCATTTCTTGACTAAACCTAATATGTGGTCTAAATGGCGTAATAAATACTGCTTAAAAAATTTTGGGCTATGAACGTTGATAATAATAGCTCTTTCACTTGGAAAACTATTCTCAAAGCTAAAGATAAAGGTAAGCTTTACATCAAGAGAATTATGTTAAATGGAGAGACAACCTCAATATGGTTTGACCCCTGGATATATGACAAATTGATGGTTGATCTATTTAGGTGGGATAGGGTGGACACTAGCAAATTAGTAGACAATAAAGGAGTAGTATTACAAGAAATGATCAACTGGACCCATCAATTTTTTCTGAAACAAGAGAACTTGAAGCTTCAATTAAACAAATTGGTATATGTACTAATAGCAGAGAGGATTTTGGAGAACGGGATGAAGGAAAATTCTCACTTAAAGATGCTTGGTAAAAATTAAGAGCACATCATGATATGCAATCCTGGGCAAATGTTATGAGGCATAATATTATTAGCCGTAAAATGACTTTTTGCGCTTTTCAAGCTTTTAGGGGCAGACCTAACACTAACGACAAATTATCTCTAAGAGATAATTCTATTGATCCTAATTGCGGTCTTTGTGATTTAGAAAATGAAATCATAGAACATCTCTTTTTTAAATGTAATTTTAGTGCTTTCATTTGGGTCTCAATTCGTTTTAAACTCAAACTCGCTCTACATAGCTCTCTAAATATGTTGGATGAACATAATGAGATAAACAGTCATTTCAAACTAAAAGATCAAATCTAAGATCTAGCTAGATGTAGTTTTGATACTTTTATTTTTTATATCTGGCAAGAATAGAATTCACGTATCTTTGACAGGTGTAAAAATGATAAATTCTTACTAGAAGAATTATTGTTGATGTTAATTATCAAGTAATGACTTCAACTAGAAGAATAGAAAGTAATGCTTTCTACAGTGAAATCTTAAATGGGTGGGGTATTGATTTAAAAGATGAAGGATGGATTAAAAGTCTTTCGCATGCTAAACTCTCATCCGTCTGAGATTGATGAGAATTGTATAATTCCAAAACACAGCTAGTCGGTGCGTTAATCTTGCATTTATTAACTATGGAGGGGGGGGGAGGTTTCTAAACTATAGTTAATAAATGAACATGATTAGAGATTTTGGCTGCGAACTTACATAGTGCAAGCATTGGAAGAGAGAAAAAGAAGTTTTTTTGGAACAGTAGCATGGAATATTATGTTTCCTTTTTCTTTTATGCTATCATGTATTTGCTTGCTTTTGTACATATTATTGGTATGTACCGATTGTAAGCACTTTTATTTTGAAACCACGGCCTTTTTCCCTATATAGTACTACTTTGGTATTGTACTGGTTTTTAATGAGGCGGTAGTACCAATACACACACACACACACATATATATATATATGTGTGTGTGTGTGTGTGTGTGTGTAATTTTCAAATATATATATATATATATATTAGTTGTTTATATATATATATCATTAGTTACATGTTTATATGTAAAATGTATGTAAATTATATTTTTAAATGTAAATAAATAATTTTATTTTGGATTTCATATATTAAAAAAATTAATATTTTAAATAATTTTATAATTTAATCATATATATATATACATGAATATGTATGTTTTATAAAAACTTTGTGTAATTAATTTATAATCAATATTTTATAATAATTATATAATTATACTTTTCCATGTATTTGACACACACATACACACATATCAAGACAATCTATGTGTATATATGAAGGGCTAATGTCATTTACATTGTATCCCAACATATATGCACATGCATACCAAACCATTTACATATTATCCTGTTGCATATGCACGTACACACATATGTGTATATGATACACATATATAAAATATAATATAAAATAAAACTTCATTTATAAAATTAAATAAAATATGGATTTTACTTAAAAGAAATTTAGAAAAGTTCTAAATGAATTTAGACTACATAGACCCATTAAAGATCCAATAATGGAAAACAATTGAATTTACCCAATCAGTCCACTACGGGATGACCCATTTCCAATAATGGTATCAGAACCAAATAGCCTATGCGGTCAAAATTAACAATATTAAAGCTAACTTATTAAAGCCTACCCATATAGTAGGGTGTCTAGAAAAGTAGTGTCTAAAGTTGGGTTTGGGTAATCAAGTTCTTTGCCCTATCTCACAACACCAAAATTGACATTTCGTAACGGTTATAACTATTGTAAATCAAATTCCCAACGGTTATAACCGTTGGTAATAGGTATGTGATAAATTTTGCAACACATTTTTCAACGTTTATGACCGTTGGGAATTTCCTTATTTCCAATGGTTATAACCATTGGAAAAGTACTTAATTCCAATGGTTATAACCATTGTAAATAAGGAAATTCCCAATGGCTATAACAGTTGGAATTAAGTACTTTTCCAAGGTTGTAACCGTTGGAAATAAGGAAATTCCCAACGGTTATAACGGTTGGAAATTCCTTACACGCATAGGTAAATACCAAAATTACCAACACTTATAAGTGTTGTAAATTTGGTATAGCTGAACCATATCCCATTAAGGATCTTATAGTATAATCACATATTATTTCATTCAACTATACAAATTTAAATTTATAGCAATAACGAACATGTAACTAAATATCAAAACTAACATATCATCAAATTTTAAAAATAACATCATACTAATTAGTTCATATCAAATTTTATAAAGTTCATTGTGACAACTTCAAATTTCACTACTACAAAATATTTTGAAGCTTACAAACAACGAATGCGTCACTCCGGCCAAACTACAAAACCACCATTAACCAACTCAGACAATGTATAACGACCATTTTGAGGTGCATTAAAAAGTGGCTCGTCTGGATCGAGAACATCCTCCACCCGAATAACTTTTTCCCCATCTCCAACCTTCCTACCATAACAAATCTTTTGCATTCCAAGATGTCCTTTAGCTACCACTTCCAATTTTCATGACAATAATTGCACTGCTTGTCTTCCAACCGTAGATGATCCAATAATATCAATGGGTGGAGCAGGACTAAGGTTGGGATGGTGCTAGGTATGAAAATCGATATCTGTTCTTGGTGTCATCGAATTTGTTCCAATCTGACTAACAAGTTGCCTTATACAATATTGTAAATCAGCTAGAGTCAAGTTCATTGTTCTACTTTCTTCATGCATTTGATCAATCTTGTGTTGCATCTCCATTTTCATTGTAATTGATAATTGCTTTTGAATCTTGAGTGAGTTTTACGTGTTGTACATTAGATGTAGAACTAATTACACGATAATAACTTCCTTTTTTATCATTTCCAAAAACTTCAGCAATAACATCTCTTTTGAAATCTTCCAAACTAATTACTCCTTCATTACCATTAACACTAGCTTCTGATTTTTTCTTTTCTTCTGCAGCTTCTATTAAAGCCTGAATATTCAAAAACAACGCTTAAATTAAAAACTAAATGGAAAAAAACACTAGTCAAGCTCAGCTTTGAAATCGAACCCAGTTGCTTACTTCGGACAAACCGAGTCGGGATCAGTTCAGGCGAACGGAGCCTGGCTCGGTTCTTGGAACCGAGCCTGGCTCAGTCCCTCTAGGAACTGAGACTGGCTCAGTTCCTGGAACTGAGCCTGACTCAGTTTCCCGGAACTGATTAATTTCAAAATACTAATTAATTTCGATTAAAACAGAAGGCAAAGAGATTCATTATACTATCACATGTAGTATCAGTTTCATTTTAATTAAATAACACATAATCCAGCACATTAAAGTCCCTATTCAACATAACAGTTAACAGACAATTTGATCAATCCACATCAACAACATCCACTCCCACTTATAAATGCTACAAATAATCATTTCAGCAAAACATCACTCTCTTAGAAACAATAATAGTTTTTTTAACTAGAAATTAATAATTATTTTTGGGATCCAGATCTGCTGGTTAATTATTTCTATACACAAAGCATGGGGGAATCAGAATTTAAATGGTGGGTTACCGTTAGAGATTGGAAACTTTACTAATTTAGTAATGTTGGAACCTTAGGAAGCTTGAAAGTTTACTATTATGACAGAAAAGTTTAGTTGGTTCCATTCCTAATGAGATTGGCAACTATGAAGTGTTGAGCTTAATGGATTTATCTCTGAATCATATATCTGGTTCCATTCCTAATTCTATAGGCAAACTCTCAAAACAACACCAGCTTCATTTGAGTACTAATTCGTATTTTTAGTAATTGTAATTATTCAAATTTACTTCAAGCTTTATATTGATTATATTATTGTATTGCAAAATTTTAATAATCAATATTTCAGTAATAGTAAAAGGTAACATTTTTTTCAGTTAAAAATGATTTTTAATTCACTCCATTTTTTCTGTAAGAAAATACACAAATCGGAAAATTTAAAATTAGATTATGAACCGACTTAAAATTATTTGTTCATTTGATGTGATCATTAACTATAGAACTCTCAAATCCTAGATTTTTACCATATCACTCAAGCTTAAAACACGAACATTAGGTTCAAATTAATTTGACAATGGAAGTCAATTGACAATGGTTTTAATTTAAACAAAATATTTTGGATGGTAACTCATTACCGACTAACTACTTTTCCCTATGCTTTTTTATAGTTTTTTTAGAGTTTAAGTGGGGTTTTTAATGAGGTTACCTACTTTTTTGTTAATTTCCATAAAAACCTAAGAAAACAAAGTAACAACGTAATTCTTTCCAAAAGGTAATATGCATTACAATTTATTTGTAGTGGCGGACTTACATATTTTTCTGCTGTGCATGGAAGCACCTCTACGGTTTTCTTACTTGTGTGTGCTACATTCCACGCCAGTGCTCATGTAAGCTTACATTCCGGATTCTTCGCTTCCTACATGAATAGATATGAATTAATTTGTAAATTATGCATACAATTAAGTTTACATATACAATGATTAGTATATACCAATTCTTCATAAAGTCGAGTATATTATTTTCTTCCCAAAGAATGAGGTATTGTATTTTTTCCTTTATTTTCAGCGTTCATTTTGCATTATTTTCTTTTCTTATCACTGTACTCGATATCAACAAATTTCTCCCACTGGACTTTATCAATATCTTTTGGACGGTTATCAATCGCAATACGTCTAGGTAATAACTCTTTATCTTTCTTCAAAAATTTGTCTCGTAGCTTTGATTTTACTGTTCTGAAATATTGTGAAAAACCTCTCTCCAAAATAGGTCGAGCAATAGGTGGATCTAGATTCATGTAAAACTCCTTCTATAAAAAAAAGCAAAAAAATCAAAACAATTGTTGATAAGAACACTCAAGTTAAAAATATGTACCGAACTTTGATCGATGAGTGATCTGATTTAGTATCCTACATGAATTTTAAATTTAGTATCCCAAATCAATGAGTAATCTGATTCTCTATATATGTACCTAACTTTGGTAAAATTTTGCATTCAGGAAGCATAGAAAAAGATAGACTAATGGAGTTTCAAATATTCATTTGACTCTAGTAACCATTCTATAATTAATATCAACATGTGTTTAGCAGAAGACTAAAAGTAACATAAAATTTCAATAGAATTACTTTACCACTTTAACTTACTATGATTAAAAGATCGATCTCTATTGGACCAAATAAAACATCAAAAAATGCGCAAGGTGGATATTTAAATGGATTTGACAGAAATCCAAGAGGATTTAGCAATATTTCCATCAATATAATGTGGTTTTTATAAATGTACGGTAAAGTAAAATACCATGGGTGCTTTCCATAAATTATCCATATAAAAGTCGTCTACTTTCCTCTAATCATCATAACTACCTGGAATGAGCCCACGAATCAAAACCCCGCAACGAGAACTCCATTTCCTGCATCTCTGCCTTTAGCGCCCTCCATGTCAGCAATTATTGAGTATTTTTTATCTAATGGTGGAGGAGGAACATCTTCTTCAGTGCTTTCTTGATGTTGTGATTCACTGTTGCTACTAATTGATATTTTGCAATATACAAATTTAACCAATTCAATTAGAACAATGGGAGTTTGAATAAAGGCAGATCTTTCAATTGTTTTTACTTTAAAATCAAGTAATCATAACATAAAAGGATGGGTAGTGTTTAATATATAACTATAAAAAAGAAAATTACCTACAGTGCAAAGATGAAAATTAATATGGAAACAACTAAGAATTAAGCATTAAATAGAGGGTAAACTTGCCAAACAAATTTAAACCACATAAAATTCTGAAAAAACATGTTTTACTACCCCTGTAGAAATTTGATGTCAACATAGATTAAATACATCAAACAAAAAATAAACAAAACATCACTAGTACTATCATATTTGTCTACTTAGATTCCATGCATTTCAACAATGTTAAGTTGTGTTGCTCATTTAAATTGGAGTGGAAGTTTGTTGGCATCTCATAATCATCTATGCCATCAGTCAAGTGCTTAGGCGAACATCGTACAATGGACCAATCAGGATTTTGTATGTCTTTTATGTAAAAGATTTAGCTTGCTTCAGACGCTAGAATGGAGGGCTCATCATATTCTCCATTGCTACTTTTAAGCTTCTTTAGATTCGCCATCGGTAATAAGAGTTTGGACAAATCTTACACCCATCTGTTTTGTCGACAATATTTACCCAGTCGTAATAGAATACCACATGTTGAAAATCATAATAATTAACATCAACGATCTCCTTGATATACCAAGTAGTATCATCATCCATAGGATTTAAATCTTTTACACTTGTGATAAATGTTGTAATTGCATCCATGCAAACACCACTATCTTGTGTTGAATGAGTGTTGTCGTAGCATTGGGGGAAAATACATAGCCATTGATCCTATATTTGAGATGAGTTTTGGCTTCCCATGTTGGCCCATTAACATAATACCATAATAGTGAACTCATGCATTTTTCTTCCATTTACTGTTAAAACCACTAAAATATATTAAATAAAGTCGTATTTTTATAATCAAACTATTCTTTTGTATAAGCCTAACAAACCTTGTTGTGCAACCAATCAATGAATTCAGATTGTACTACAACTTCTGCTTTTGTTTGAAGTCTTTTTTATTACGGTGAGCATCTTCGAATGACAATCGATACTCGCTACAAAGTAAACATGTTATATTTTAAGTAAATAGAAAGTTATTTTATAATTTGTAAAAAAAACACAAAACGATAATAATCATCTAGATCTGGTATGTACATTCTAAAAAGTATCCACCTTCGAATTTGTATGTGTTGTACGCCACTTAGCTTGATAGAATTACCCTCAATAATGGAATGTTCATATGTATCATTACCATTCTCATCTAAGAATGGTGCTTGTTTAGAGCTATGATTACCAACACGTGGATCTGGCATATACTTCATTGCATATCGAACAGATTCTGAAAGAAGATATGCTTCGGGAAATCGACCCTTGCACATATCGTTTATTGCTTGGTATGTCCTTACACTCCTTCATAGCTCTAAGAAAACATAAAATAATGCATGTTTTTATATTATTAGTGAAAAATAATTCACATAATAATTATTAAAAGAATCTCTCACATTTCAAATGGATACATCCACGTATAATTAACTGGTCCGCAGAGTAGTGCTTGATCAGCTAAATGCACCATTAGATGTATACGTATATCAAAAACTGAGCGGGAATATAATGGACCAACACACATAACACCTCAACAATCATATCTTTGGCGGCTTTGACATGCTCTCGAATCAAAACTTTTGAAAAAATAATATTAAAGTACAAGCATACTTGTAAAATCACATGCCTCAATTCAAGAAACTTTGGAAATGCATGTTAAACCATGACAGGCAGAAAATGTTGGATAGTAATATGATAATCATATGAATTTCTAATATTCAAACTAGGAGGTTGAATAATTACTAAGTTGCCTAATTTAGTTCCAAAGCACGACGAAAGTTTTACATCTTTTAGAATTTGACAACATTGGATCTTGTAAGCTTTATCAAATGCAAATTTAGAGGATTGTTTGGTTTTATCGAATAACAAATTCATAAAATGCTCTGCCACATTCTTCTCAGTATGCATCATGTCTATTGTATGTCGCATTTTATGACCACTCTAATACTCTAAGGAAAAAAGAATCGACTTTTTATACCTTGCTGGTCTTACACAATCGTCATTCTCATTTACAAGGTGTTCTTCATCACAATCAACATCATCTCCCATGCGCTTCTTTTTCCTAATCGATCTACTGGGTGTGTATTTCATATGAGCAATCTTCTCCAAAAGAGCCGATCCTGTCAGTCGTGTTGGAGGTTCCTTATACTCTATATCTTTATACCATCCATGTTTTGGTGCTCTAAATGGATGACCATTCTTCAGAAATCTTTTGTACTTCGTATAAACAATCTTATTACCAACGTGTTCCGCCTCGGTCTCTGTAGCACAAATAGGGCACGCTTCATAACCATGAGTCACACAACCCGAAAGATTCCAAAATGTAGGTAGATCATGAATTCCCCATAATAGCATTTCTCTCAATGTGAAATACTCTTTCTTGTTCATGTCAAATGCAAGCACTCCTATCGTCCAAAGTTGTTTCAACTCATCCATAATGGGTTCTAAATATACATCAATATCTTGACTCGGTGCTTTAGGTCTAGGAATTAATAAACACAACATTTGAAATTCTGATTTCATACATAACGAAGGAGGTAAGTTATAAGGAACCATATACATGGGCCAACAACTATAACTGTTTTACTGAATTGTATTAGGATTAAACCCATCGGTAGCAATTCCAAGCCAAATATTTCGAGCATTATTAGCAAACTCTAGCCACTTATTCTTAACCGATCTCCATTCAGCTGAGTCAATAGAATGATGCATGGAATTCCAATAAGTTTTTGCTTCACTATGCCATGACATTTTTTGAGCTATCCATGGTATAGTGTAAAGTCTAGTTAATCTAGGAATTATTGGAAAATATTTTAAAACTTTTCTTGGTTGTTTTGTAACTTTTACAATTTCACCTTCATCTTTAACTTTAAATCTCGATGTATGGCAACGAGGACATTCAACGACATCTTTATTCTCCTTCCAAAATAATATGCAATCATTTTCGCAAGAATGTATGCACTCTACATTCATTTCCAAATCCTTTAACATTTGTTTCATTGTGGGATATTTATCCGGTAGTGTATTTTCCTTCGGAAGCCACTTTTTCATTCTCTTCAACAATGCGATCACACTGTTTCCTGACTAACTGAATTCCTTTTTCAATATATAGCTCTATAAGGACACTTAACGTTGTAAGACTGTCTTCATAAGAAGAATATAGTTTTTCATTTGCTTTTCTTTTGTACTTAGTGTACCTTCTTCCTTGATAACCATAACCGATATCGTGTATGCTATCATACACACCATATTCATTGTTAACAAGGTTTCCAAGAGCACCTTCTACATGGTTTTCCTCTCGAATTTGATGAGAGATGCAATCCTCATTGGCGGCAACATTTGGTGTAGGATTGAGTACTGCGTCTATGTTGTTCCTCTCAGTATGAAAAAATCACTCATCATATGATGGATCCATACCATAAATGATCAAGTGTTTCTTGACTGCTTTAAAGGATATTTTTTTGAATTCCTACACTTTTTGTAGGGACAAACTGCACATTTCAAAATCAGGTGGTGAATGATGCTTTGCGAAGTTTATAAAATGTCGAACCCCATGTATGTACTCATCGGTGTTCCTACGTCGACATCTAATCCACTCTCTCGAAGTTGCTAACGACATTAGCAAGAACTTCTATCTATTCCTATCAATTCATTAAACAAAAAATGAACTTGTGTAAATATAATAATAACATAATTACAGATTGATTGAAATAAATAACAGAAAAGAGAAAAGATTCAAAATCCCAACTAAGATTAGCTCCTAAAAAGTGAAATAAATAAGGGATGATGATTGGTTGAAATGTAATTAGATTGTTATAATATAATTAAAAAATCATGCCTCGCACATGGATTGAAAGAAAAAATAAACATACGGTTTATTCCTAAATACTGGCTTTGAACAACCTTTTTATTCTGAAGTGTATTCTTATTTATACTAGTGTAAATTACACGTACGTGCATCTAATAGTAAAAAATATTTAAATTTTTTATTTAATAAAAAATTTTATGGACAGATGTGTGCTTATAAGTGCAAAAACTTTGTTTGTCACAACATTTTTATTGGAAGCAAATTGACTGAAATTACGTTGATTGATGTAGAATTTTTTCAAAAATTCAAAAAGACACCGTGAAGATCTTATTCATTGATTTCCCTTTATTAGCAGTAGAAATGTGCCACGTCATCTTAGCATGGAACCATCGTGCCAATTTATTACCACGTTTGCAAAACTATCACCTGGAGATATAAATATATATTTTCTACGTACATTTTATAGCCTTCACACCCATGCTTTCAAATTTAACATGGTGTGAAGCTTGTACATATTTTCCTTCACGTTTGCAAAACTTATATACATTTATAGCCTTCATGCCTAGTTATACTTCGTGTTCATTTTATGGCCACGTATACAGTTATGCATACCCAGTTATACTTTGCGTAACTAATTAAGGCTATAATTTTTTCTTTCACGTAATCATATATATGTAATATGTCCCTTTATATATATTTTGTGAGTGTTGCTATAGGTGTGTGTATATATTTTCGCATGTATTTGATCGTTTGTTTATTGCAAGTAACGTGTGTCCAAGTACAAAATATTTATATACTTGCCTTCGTGTCAGTATTGCCCGGCTTTGTACATTCGCATATATAGATTTACATGTGAAAATATAGGCATGTATATATGTTTTTTTGCAACACATTTTCATGCAGTATTGCCTGGCCTCCATGTGCACTAGTTTAGCCTATCGAGAATAGTAATTTGCACGAGATGAAATGAAATGCGTTAGGAAATGAGATTAGGGTAAAAGGTATTATCGGAAATCCCAAAAGACACGGTTGATTGTAGTTCATTGAATTATTGTTATTAATAGTAAAGATTATAAGATATTTCTTCTCTGCATACTATTTATCACTTGGAAATTATGAACAATACAGAGCATATAAACAATGCAAAATTTAGTTACCCTTCTCAAACAAGATATTATACTCTAGTCAATTTCTTAATTGTCTATAATATATATACTGATATATATACCTAATGGTCATATCACCCAGATCCAATCAAAATACGAAAGAATCGTGTTATTAATTAATTTGATTTCATAATGTTGTTTATGATACAACCTCTAGTTCGTATCACTAAGTGTAATTTTTGATTAAAAGATAATCTTATTCTAGATAGAATATTTGTCACATCTGAAATAGGATTATGGAACATACCTATTGGTAACAGAAGCAATGAAGAGGGCATGCGAACATGGATTTGTGTGGCAAATTGGAAATTTCAGCCGAGGAACTACATACTGTAGACAAATCTTCTTCATTTGATAGATATCTTACATCGAGAAAATGGGAAGAAAGATCTCCATCCCCCTCAAAGGCAGTTGCTAGCCAGTATCTTAATAGTCTTTATTTTGGTTTTTAATCTCATGTACTGTTATATTTATGTTTGTATGATGTTTTACAATTTATTAATGTTTTTTCACAAATTATGTTAACTTTACTATTTCAACCATAATGAGAATCCATACTTCTGAAGTTAAAATTAGGACATCCTATAAGCTATGATTTTCCTCTCTATAGTTTCTTTTTTAATTCTCATTTTCAGCTTCATTAATCTCTTAATAGATCATCGGTCAGAAATGAAATATTATCTCAACTGATATTGTTGCCACTTGCCTTAATTTGTAGGATTTCAAGCTACAACTGTTTCATTGCTTTTCCTGCTTCTATCTAATTTTGGTAGAATGGTTGTTTAATTTATTTACTCATTCAGCATCATATTAACTGTAGAACAAGGTTATTGGTTTTATTGCTCTTAATATTTGTTTTATGTTTGTACACTTTTAGCCTCAGTTTGGTACTTATATGTCATAAGAAATGTCAATGCATCAACTAAGATTTGGTTATTACAAAATGTAATGTATGAAATTCTCATTTTCAGGTTCCCCTTCAGTTGAAACGACTAGTGTTAGCATAGGATGATCATATATAAAACGGAGCATGGAGACATCTAGTATGCAAGTATTCTTTTTCTCTTGTTTATTTTTTACACTTCGTAATAGATCATATAGTACCGTAAGTTTGTCGAAATCTAACATGAAGCTACTTAAAAATATATTCTGATAACTGCAGTAATAATGAACCATGTTAAAAAAATAAAAAGATAGTTAATTTTAGCTGACCATATCCTCTAATTCATTCATTCCATTTCTTCCTCTAATTCATTCATTCCATTTCTTATCTAAACTATACTTTAAGATAAAGCCAAATGTAAGTTTGTTTAATTAATGAAAATATTAACTAACTAATGATTTTTCCTTTTTAGACGTTAAGAGTAAAATTTGTTGCATAAATAAACGATGGTGCTGTCTGAATGAGCTGACTGAATACAATTTCAATGGACAATGTTTCTATGCTAAAAAATTATACAAAATACTCTTTGGAATTTTGTTAAGAGGAAAGAAAAGATGGAAATTTTTGGTTTGAAAGTGAGTTTAGACGTAATGCATCCATCAACTGTAAAACTGCTGCAATAAGAAAATTTGGCCTGCGTGATCCAATTGGTTTTGAAAAGGATAATAAAAAATATCTATAAAACAAATGATTAATTAACATTTTCATGTGAGTGATTGAGGAATAATGTATGGCATTCTCAACCAGTAGTCGGTGACTCATTGGCTTTTGATAACGACCCGATATTTTCAACCATTCGCATCCGCACATGTCAGACTTGAATTGCTCAAGATACCGCGTTGTAAATAAAAATTTGGCAAAATCATCATATTTAGTAAATAAATAATCACAGACACAGAGTAATATAATGCAGCGGAAACAGAGAAATAGTAGTTCATGAAGCTACTATATAAATACATCAGAGTTAAGTAAGATACAATAGGAATACCAAGATACAACAGGAGTAACAGTATGAAAATCGGGTACAACTCAGAATACAACTGGAATCAACTGGATAACAAAAGAATAGATATCTGGATCTTCAAAGCAAAACTCCAGCTCCAAAGGTGAGTCTCTAATGCTGTATCACTCAGTCTGACCCAAGCGTAAAGCAAAACACAAAACACTCGAGTCAGGACATACATACTTATACAATGTAAACCAACTCAAGTGAACTGTAATAAACGTACAAGTAACTTAAAGAATGCTTGGGATCGCCCATTCTTTAAGGATCCGTTAAACTATCTACTATGTAGTAATATTCGCTATTATAATAATGTCTAATCATAAAATAAACATACTTTAAAATAGCATTAAGGAGTGACCCAATATTCCTCTTAACACGAATAATGCCAATAGTCTATACAGTACCTGCATACCCCGAGAGGCTACGAGAAGATACTCCATAGGTACGACACAAATAGAAACTCGTAGTAAAGCTCGATATGGTAGGTGACACGACACACAAGGCAATGCCAGGGTAGATATACCAATTACGCACACGGACTGATGGAAACGCATAGCAGCCACTACCGCTCCACCTCGAACAACACTCCCAAATCAAGGGGTGCACCCAAACAATCACAAAGTAATAGAATGGTATCGAAGAAGTGCGTCCGATAAGAGGTGCTACCTCACTGGCCCGAGATCGCTCCTGTTTTAGCCACCTTATGCCAACTCATGGGAGTTGGATCCACGTATATACCTTAGGATCATCGCCACCATCCTACTTCATTCTGGAAACTCCACCGCGTACACAGTTGTTAAAGTGGTTTTCGGTATCGACAGAGAGTATGTCCATATCCGATCCCGGTCTCTTTAACAACCAATCGTTATTATAACCCGTGGTTATAATTTTAAAATAATATTTTATACTTCAAAATAGAATATCATTTCAAATCCAAATCTTTATCAAAATAAAGATTTAATCAATTCCAAACTATTTCAATATATTTAAAATATCATATCATTTCAAAACTTCATTTCAAATCATTTCAATATATCAAAATATCATATCTTTCCAAAACTTCATTTCAAATCATTTAATATATCAAAATATCATATCTTTTCAAAACTTCATTATCAAATCATCATTTGAGTTCAAATCCAAATATTCAACTTTAAATACCTTTTAAATTCAAAGATATCATTCATTTATTATCATTTCAAGTCACATTTTAAATAGTTTATATTTCAATCAAAATAATTCATCTAAACCATTTAAAAGTGTAATTATTATACTTTCCAATCAAGTATTCAATTTCCAAAGTTTTAAACTATTCTGAGTTCATTTACTAAGTTAAAAACCATAAACATTGAAAATTTCAGCCTTCACGGCATTCAAAAAAAGCTGTTATAAGTTATTCTTGAAAACATTTTAATTCGGCAAAACGGCATTTTAAAACTGCTGTTAAGTCTCAGTTTAGTTGAAATTTAGTTTAAAACAGTAAAGACAGCATTTCCAGAAATGCTGTAATAGCTCAGGTTTCAAAATAAGGGTTTTAAATTTATTCAACAAAGACAGCAGACCACTACAGCAGTTACAGAACTGCTGTAATAGACCTGAGTCAAGTTTTAGTCTATTTAGTTCAACTACAGCAACTACAGCATTTCAGAAATGCTGTAATAGCTCTTTTATTCAATTTTAGTTCAAATCAGAAATCATAGCATTTCTAAATGCTATTAAAGTAATTTCCAGATTTTAGTGTATTTCCAGCAAATAATAAAATTCATTTTTAAACCCTTTTAACATTATCTAATCATGTTTTTAACATTCAAAAATGTTCATTTAAATAATCTTTTTTTACTTATGATTTTTAGAAAGTAAACTTTACAATAAAATCCAATTTTCCAATAATTCTACTTAACAAATTCAAATGTACAATTTTCCCATTTTACCTTTTACAATTTATTAACACTTACATTTTAAAATTACCATTTCACAAATTAAACTAAATTTCCAATTTATTTAATTAATTTAAACCTTTAATTAAAACCAAATTTCCCATTTCCAAGTCAAGTTATATTTCAAAATTTCACATTTAAGCATTCATTCATTTAACCATTTTAATTCATAGAAAAATCAATAATACTTTATTAAATCATTTAAATTCAAATTTAAAACAAATTATCATATTTTCCATTTCCAAATATAATTAAATTCCATTTTATTCATAACTTAAATATCATTTAAACCAAAATCCAAATTTCCAAACTTAAGTTATATTTCAAAATTCAATTTAATCATTCATGTATTCAACATTTTTAACTTATAGAAATATCATAAATTCTTTATTCAAACCATTTAAAATCTATTTAAATCAAATTTTCATAAATTTATATTTTAAAATACTTGAAAATATTCAAAAACACTTTATACAATAACCACGGGCCTGTATATAGTTTTCTAACCTAGGTCAAGTGATACGGATATGTATCATTTCAATCCGCAGTTTACAAAGAAAAACCCGGGTTCTATCATTTCAAACCCGCAATCCCAAGTCAAAATAAATTAAATAAAAACCGTTCAGGCCTATCATTTCAGCCCATAATGATTTTTCCCTATTCTAAAGTCCGTTTGGGTATGTATCATTTCCACCCATAGTGATTTCTATACTAACAGGGAACTTGCAGTGTGATAAACAGATATAAATGAACAGTTAACAACATATATCAGTAACAGATGATATGACAGATAAATAAACAGGTTTAACATCATATAATATATAACATAAGCAGGTATAACATAACATAATATTCTACACATTCAATTGTTGTCAATTCACATTTGCATAAGTATAAAATGTCGTGTAAGATTTACTCACCTTTTTGGCTGGAGATTGCAAATCAAAATACACAGATAAATGCAGAAAGCACGATATAGTACGACTTTTGATTTGAATGAATAGAGAGCCTTGATATTGATCTTGTAAACAAAAAAAAACAAGACAATATACACATAAATATTCAACACGAAACAATATTGAAACAATTTTAAATAAGGAGCAACAAAGAAATAGATGACTTGACCTTGCCTCAACCATTCAAGTGCTTCGCCATGACATCATTTGGCTCAGCCATGATCAGGTCTAGACCTGAATGCTCATCCAATGGTCAGCAAAAAGAAGGTAAAACGATGGGATGTGAAGAGGTAGGAGTTACAACATCAAGAATGCAAAGGGACAAGGCAAAAGAGAAGGGTTTTGGTGCATTTTTGGCTCGGTTATGACTACATATAGGTTCGGCCATGGGGTCTTCAAATCTGGACAGAGGTAGGAGGTGATGGTTAGGGGTGTGTCAAGGTGGTGGTGGAGCAATAGAAGGCGGCCAAGGCAATCTATGGTGATGGTAGTGCAATAGTGATCGGCTAGCATGGTTTGGAAGGGTTTTTGCAATGTTTTGAGGTGTTTGTCTTTATTTAAAGGCCATGGCCTGATCTGGTCAGAGGGGAAGAGAGGGGTTTGAAGCCATGGAAGGGAAGGAGGAAGGTGGTGGAGGCTATGGTGGAGATGGTGGAGCATGGCAAGGAGAAGTCATGGCCAAAACATTAAAATTTCAAAAGGGAAAATGAAGAAAAAGTAGAAGAAAAGAGGAGGCCATTACCCAAATGCTTTTGCTGTGAAAATGGAGTGAGAAGGAAGGTTTTTCACGTGAATTACACATAAAAACTCACGGCTATTAAAAATTATACGGCCAAACAAAGCAAGCAAGTGAAAAGTTAAGAAAATGAAAAGGTTTGGTAAATGAAAAGTCTTGAGTTTTAAAGTTAAGTCTCTTCAAATTTCCTTTTCTTTTAAATCAAATAAAACAAATAAAAATAAGTAAATGAATTACAGAACTGAAAACAAAACAAAATAAAAATAAATAAATAAATAAATAAATTTAGGAAAATAGGAAAAGAATTAAAGAAATTTCTTAAATAGTGAAAACAGGGTCCAGAAATTACAAATAAATCACCATTGGCTTTGGAAAAATATCTACTTCATTTTAAAAATGTTCTAAAACAAAACTTTGAAATAAATAATTCATTTATCATTTCTAAAGTGAAATATATAATTAAATTTAGAGAAAATAGAAAAAGAATAAAGAAATAGTTTATTTAATTTAAACAAGGCTTAAAATTACAAATAAAACATCACTAGCTTTATAAAATTTCTATTTCACTTTAAAACAAATAAAAAGTCAAATAAGTAAAATAAATGATGAACAAAATAAAGTGGAGATTAAATAAAAATGTTTTAAAACCAAAATATATACATAACAAGTTATTTTACCCATATAAACATAAATTAGAACTTTACATGACCAAATAAAATATTATTTATATAATTTAAAATAAATAATTTTGTTAAATACAACAAATTACACACAATATTCAAAAGGGCATAACTTTCACATTATAAATCAGAATTCAACGAAACGAAAAGCAGTATTCTTAAAATTTTATTTACTTTCATAATAAAAGATAAAATTCAAAATTTCAACATTTTAAATTTTTAAATTAAAAGTCAAAGTTTGACCATATTGACCAAAATTCACATTTCTGGAAAATATCTTATTTATACATTTTTGGAATTCTAATTCATATCAATAATAAAAACTTATATTTAAATAACAAAATTATTATAAATAAATAAAATAAAGTTTTTTTTTAAATCAGGGAATTAAATTAAAGTAATTAAAATAATCATAAAATACAGGGTTGTTACAATTTTTTATATAAATAGACAAATCAATACGATGACAATGTTCGAAATATGATGCGCCCTGTTTCTTAATATTATATAACTATTTGTATAGTAAATAAAATAAGGTTTTTTTTCTAAAGTTAGTCATTTCTACCTAGTTGTTCGATATACTTAATCCAGCTTAGCTTCAAATATCAAAATCTACAAATTCATATTTGTACTTGCAATAATCTAAATTATTAAGTTCTTAATTGAATTGATTTGTAATTTGATGATTTGTCTTATAATATTTCAGTTCTAATGCAAAATTTAACGAGAATGGTGATAAATATAAAGATGTTTATATTGTAAGTGTTTTTTAAAATAAATCCCAGAAGACTGCAGATAATTTAAAACATACCTAATCTTACAATATCTTGATTTAGTTGTTAAATTTTGTGATTCTTATCATTATTCATATAAATTTCAACGATGTTTACAATTAATAATATATTATTATTATATTATTTTTTACTATAATATCTTGACAATGCTTTTTTTCACAAATCTTAGTAACCACCGGTTTACAGCTATAGTGTAGCAACATTAACGAAAATATTGTTAAATTCTAAACACTATTTTGTTTAAGTAAAATGCTTTATGTTGTAGTGTATGTTTAATTAGGAGGAGGAAAACATGATCATGCCTATTTTGTTAAGTGTCAGTGCCAGGCTTATTGTGGATAATACTCTCCTTGCTCATGAGCTTATTAGAAACTTTAATACTAATAATAGAAATCTTATGTGTG
This sequence comes from Allium fistulosum, assembly GCA_030737815.1. Taxonomy (NCBI): domain Eukaryota; kingdom Viridiplantae; phylum Streptophyta; class Magnoliopsida; order Asparagales; family Amaryllidaceae; genus Allium; species Allium fistulosum. Next base: position 860,245,008 of record CM060905.1, on the reverse strand, counting down.
TCAAGATTGATTTACACAAAGCCTTTGATAAAATTAATAGGCATTTTATTATTTATATGATGCAACAAATGGGGTTTGATAAAAAATTCTGTGCTCTTATTCTTGAATGTATCAACAATGTCTCCTACTCAATTCTGGTTAATGGTTCTCCTAAGGGTTTTATTCATAGTAATAGGGGTATTAGACAAGGGGATCCTCTCTCTCCCTATTTATTCACTATTGCTATGGAATATTTCTCTATTCTTATGGAATCTGAGTCCATTAAGGGAAATATAAAACCCATTAATAGAATCAAACCATCTATTACTCATCTGCTATATGCAGATGATCTTCTTTTATTTTTACATGCAGACATTAATAGTGCTAAAGCTATCTCTAAGATTTTTAAAAATTTGGAAGAGCATGCGGGTCTGAAAGTTAATGAATTTAAAAGTAAAATTTACTTCAGTAAAGGTTGTAACAATAAAAATGAAATTCTTAATATCCTTAAATTTAAAGAGGGCAATCTACCAGTAAAATACTTGGGCCTGCCTTTGAGTGTTAATCAAATCAATGATATAGGCTGCACTAGACTTTTGGACATTATTCAAAAGAAATTTGAAGGTTGGGCTTGTAAGCTTCTGTCCCTAGCTGGTAGGGTTGAATTAACACATACTGTCATCAAAGCAATCATAATGTATTGGATTCAAGCCCATAATATCCCAGTTAAGGCTACACATAAATTAGAAAAAGCTTGTGCTAATTTCATTTGGAAAGGAAAACAACATAAGATAACATGGGATATGGTCTGTAAACCAAAGAAATCCGGTGACCTTGGTCTTAGGAATATTAATGATCTGAGAGAAGTCTGTAAGCTTAAACTTTTTTGGAAATTTGTTAATGGGAATTCATTATGGGCTAGATGGATGAAAGCAAAATACCTTAAAAATAAGAATTTTTGGACTGCAAAAGCTGAAAATCATCACTCTTTCTCTTGGAAAAACATACTGGGTTGCAGGGACATTGGTCTAAAACTTTTGGATAGGAAATTTAAGGATGGTAACAAGACCAGCTTATGGTTTGACCCATGGATTTATGGGAAATCTCTGGTTAGTCTTGTGGGTTGGGAAAATTTACTTAGGTTTGGTGGGACATTTGATAAAGTTAGCACCATTATTCAAAATAATTCTTGGACTACATTAATCACCCAGCTACTTCCATTTTTAATGAAGCCATTAAAAATATTACTATTAACCCAAATTCTCATAATGACATATGGGAATGGAGGCTTACAAAAAAAGGGAATTTTTCTTTTAAACAAACTTGGAAGTTTATTCGAGGACATGAAAGCGATGTAGAGTGGTATAATGTTATCTGGAATAAATCGAATTGCCCAAAAATGTCACATTGTGCTTTCTTTGCTGTTATTAACAGATTACCTACTAGGGACAGGTGCTTGAAATGGAATAAAAATGGTGAAACAATCTGTCTACTTTGCAAGCAGGAGGCTGAAAGCATAAAACATTTATTCTTTGATTGTGTCTTTTCAAAGCATATTTGGTTTATAGCCAAGACAAAACTTAAAATAAATCAGCATCAAGCTGTGCAAAGCATCAGAGAGAGCATCAAATACATTCAGGATAATTTCAAAGAAAAATCAAAGGATTTCAGATATGCTAGCATCATACTCACAACAACCATATTTCACATTTGGAAAGAAAGAAATCAAAGACTCCATACTCAAAAGGAAACAGAAAGCATTCATATATGGAAAACAATAGATATGGAGAGTCAAATTCTCCTCAAAAAATTCGAAAGTAGGCATAAATACTCTGATAATCTCAATCATAAATTATGGAGAACAGATAGCTATGAAAAAGAGTTAGAATCTTTCTTACAAAACGAGAAACATGATTCAGCCTTTCCTGGAGGCAAAATTCTTCACCGCAGTGGCTATCACTGGATGAAGAAGTCTAGTAGCCTCAATAGATTCAAATCGAAGCTTGTGCATAATGATGGCGGCCACCTCTACCATCAAACCAATTCCTACAATAGGCATGGAAAGGGGAGTAAATTTATCAATAACCAAGATATTCACAATTATAATAATATTCATACTGATGGTTTTTCTTACTTAACCGGTAGGGGCGGAGGTTACCGCACACTCAAGCACAAGGAAAAATCCGAGCATCTCCTGCATAAAGACAGGTCATTGCAACTGGACATGAATAATCAGAAAGTCTCGATTGAATTCCGCAAAAGCAAGACCAATAATCATGACTATCACTTATCTGATTGGGACAAAGTAAATCGTGATTCACTCGACATCAATGGAGGCGGCCATTCCAGAGCTGCTAACAATCTTAATACCTGCAAGGGAAGCGTACACAATTCTACAAGTAATATTAACATTAATTCATATTGTATTATGAATAATGATACTGGGCATTTACCTATCACAGCTCAAAGGAGCGACCGCGCGTCCAGCATCGTACATAAGGAGACATTGTTGCTGTCCAAGGAAGATTACATCAATTCAAAAATCAGAGACAACCAAAGTAATTGCATATATTACAAAAGCATGCTTAACAACAAAGTTTATCACTTATCTTGCTGGTGTAAAGGGGAAAGTAGCAAGACTGCAGATGAAATTGCTCAATTCAACTGCAATCCTCCCAATCGCTGCTATTCCACAGATAATCTGGAAAATAGCAACGATATCTTGAAGAAAAGCAAGGAATTGGAGAATAGTAGCAAGCTTTGGAAGAGAGAGAGACATATCATCTCTGTCTCTCAACTCCGCAGTAAAAAGCTCCATAATAGTAACGAGAATGAAGACAATAGAGAGATCGTAAAGCTCTGGAAGCCTCCATGAGGAGCTCGATTGATGTTTTGGGAGGATCGATTGTTGTTTTGGGAGGAAAGGTCTGGAGATGGTCGCCATTTTTTATCGAGAAGGAAAAGCTTTGTTGAGTTTCTGTGTTATGCGGCAACCCTAGTTAGGGTTTGTTTTGTTGTTGGTTTGTATCAGGTGTGATACAATTTTCATACCCGAATTATCAGTTCTTGGGCTTGGCCCGTTTAATCATTTTCAAAAAAAAAATATGATAAACTTATTGAAAGATCCAAGTTATGAACTTCATCTGCGTAGTTAAGAAGGTTATATGCCTGGGAAAATTATAGTATACTAATTTCTTCTTATAATTTCACCACTTTGACTTTTAACATTATAACTACCATGTACATTTATCTGAGACAACAAGAGAAATGCTGTATTTTTATATTGACCAAAGCCTTCATATAAAAATTAACAGTGATTTGAAATTTATATATACATGTTTATTATAAGAAATGATGACATTGTTTGTTTGCTTTTTCCATGACATATGTTGCTCCATTTGCTTGATTACAGAAGTTAATATCCCAAATTTTATTAGTAGTAAATTCTCTGTGATTCTCTTCTGAATTGTTTGATGACCTTATTTGTTTGGATATTGCAAACAAATTATGATAATATACAGTTGTTTTACTCACTTTTTCGGCAAATAACAGTAGATGAATTTAGGTTTTTTGGATGCATAGAAAACGTGATGATTTATTTTCCAAACTTTTTTACTACTTGATACCTTTAGCAATAAGTTATATGTAAACAAGGGAAGGACTAGATGAGGGAAGGGCTGAACATCTTAAACAAAACTCAAACATAAATTGCATGTAAAAAAACGTATGGCAGAGCATGACATCCTCTTCTGATTTTATTTTGACTTTCCTTTAAGATTTTTGGTAATTTTCATAGTAGTCTTTTCTAATTGCTTCAAGAATCGCATAAAAATGTAGCAATGTGACACATATTATTATAAAAAAGAAAAATAATCGAGAATGTAAACTTGGACTAGATATTGTTATCGGTTGTTAAAATCCACTCCCAGTTTAACCTTTATCAAATACCCTTTACTACATGCGGTGGCCCATCCAAAATAAATATTAAATGCACTGTACTTTTTTTCTATCTATATCTCTACTTCTCTACTACTAATAATAAGAATACAATGAATAGAAAATTAACCGTGTCTTTTCGGAATACCCATAATACCCCTCTTATAATTTTCGTATCTGCCTTACCAAAACTAAATTTTTTTCCCTAATTGTCCTTCCTCGCTCAAACACATAAGTCGATTTCGTCAACTCTGCAGTTTCGCAACCACAAACTAGGATTTGTTCACTGCGATTCCACATATAGCATCTTCTTCACCTTCTGAAAAGATTACCGATCATCGATTGGCCGATTATCGACTAAGCTTTGTCTGTAAAATTATTGTTAGTGAGATATCGTCTTCTCAAACTTCAATTATCGACTAAGCACAGAATTAACTTGGATTTGATGATTCAATGTCGGTAAAGAATTGCGCTAATTCATCCTTAATACGACATCCATTAAACTTTGAATTAAGGTAATTATTCATTGATTTTCATTAGTTCCTTCGAATTTTGATTAGTATTGGGATTCCTTAATGATTTGTGTATCATAGTTTAGTTCAAGGTTATTTTTATTAGCTAAACCATTGATATCAATCTCTATCGATATTGATTGATAACTCCGGGTATTTTTATTTAATTTTGTTTAGATCTATCTGGAGGGATGACTTCTACTGCGCTATATTTCATTTTTGTTTCTCTAAGTGCTGTTACATTTGTTAGTTAAGAATAGATTCATTCAATAGACCAAACAATTGCCTGCTTTGAAATATTTCATCCCATTTAGTTACATGTGCATGTAGTAGGTTACTTGAGTACTGAAATCTGATTTTTCTCTTAGTTTACATGTGCATGCACATAAGTTGTTCACTGTATCTGTTGCAGTTCAACACTCGATTTTATTTTTGATTGTGGTACTGAAATACAAACTGGGCTACATTTAAATGATTACTAAAGCCGAGTCCAATTCTCTCGATACAATCTAAAGCTGTTTTGGGTTTGACTATGTATATTGTTGATTTTTAAAAATCATGTTTACAATTCAGGTTTCATTGCATTACTTTGCTGCCATGTACTGCAATTTTAGGTAATGGCTTATGTTTATGGTATTAACCACCCATTCCACCACTAATGTCAATTTATCATATCTAACTTCCTCCTCCCCTTGGGTTAGGTATTTTTTCATTGTAAAAAAATATAGTATTTAGTTTTTTTATTGGTTTTATATTCATCATTTATATACTAATACATGGCTATTTGAGATGTGAATCTAATGACATGTGAGGCAAAAAAGCCCGCGACTCGATTTGTAAAATTTCTGTAATCCACTGTTACTGGTTTTTTTAGGTTTTTCTTGTAGGTTGTATAATTATATTTGTTTGGAATGACCGTGACTCAACTTCTTCCATGGCGAACTCAACCATCCTTAACCCACTGATCGATTCCCCTAGGCACTTCTTTCCGTCAAGGTAGAAGAGGGTTTTCTTCACTTCTTTTAAATAATTTACTTCGGATTTTTCACGTTAATACTTCATACTCGATCTACCTTACATTGTCCTTAAGAGGGAGTTAATTTCCAGTTTTGCGTTTTAGGCCTTGCTTCTACCTGACCTGCTTAGTCCATTACTATATACTAGGATAAGTTGCGCATAGTAAGTTGATTGCTCTATACGAGATGGTAGATCGGTTCAAACTAGGATAAGTTTTGAAATTTAGCATGAAGATCAGTTTAAATTTGGATAAATTCAATTTGTTTTGATATTGCTTTAGGTTTAAACTTTTAGCCCAATTATTATGTGTCAACTTTGGAGCTGATCTTATTTTACATATGCTCATGAAATACAGCTATGAAAATTGATATTGCTTTAGGCCATTCATGAAACAAGTTAATTATATTTCATTTTACACATCTTTATATAATTCTAATAAAAATTAATTCTTCTCAGGCAAAATCTGAAACAAACCAATGTTTTCCCTAAGATGGCGGAACATGGAACGAGTTGGAGTAATTAATTTGGTTTTAGGCTATATTGGTGCTTTGGCAGTCATTCCTGTTGCATTGGGGAAAAAATTCTTATGAGGTAAACTATGTCTATAATTATATATTAATATTTAAGGAAGTGAAATACAAAATAAATTCCAATGGATAAATGCATTACTCATCTTTATTTTAGTTTTTAAAAGTTTTGATGACATTGAATGTGCAAAATGAACCACTTCACTCTATCATGATAAAACCTTGAGAAAAAACACCAAAACTTATACCTGTAATAAGTGATTTTGGCATTCTATTCCGAAATATAACCATAAATTATCAAAATAAGATGGCTCAATGATCAAACTTATAGTAGAGTTCTATTTCGTATGTATCATTGGGGTTAGATTGTTGCTAGATTGACCACAAGGAAGAAATATGGTGCGTACAAAAATTATTATTTCCCATTGTTTGCATTTGGGATTCAATTATACGTAGTAGTTAGAGGACTTTGGTGGATCCTTGATTGTAATGTGTCAACAATATCTTCTAAACCCGGGTAATTATTTTGATGCAATATTGTATTCTGTATCGGCAAAGGTAAGCAATTTCAATTTATTTAAATCCGTATGGACCAATGCAAATATGGATTTATACCTACCGACAAGTTTTTCCAGAATTTAGTAAATAAATATAGACTTTAGTCAAAGAGAATGGTGATAGAATATTATGAGACAATAAATTTAATGTGGCTAAAATTTGTTTTACATGCATCCTTTTCTTTATTACCAGTCAACTGTCAAGAACTTTTGATTTTCATAAGAGAATCTTCAGTTGTCAATCCTTATATATAGTGCGACCCTTTTATATCATTCACATTTCACAGTATATGTTTTTTTATACATGATATCACCTTGATTAGTCTTCCGCACTTAGAATATTCTTAGTGTGAATATTGCTATAGTTTCATAATATCACGATTATTACCCAATATATCACACACCGACTTTACAAAATGTACTAGATTTTTTATTCCCACTTATTTCTCCAAGTTCATGAAGAATATGACATGCCAATTCCTTGGTACAGCTCTATGTCCTTTTGAAAAGCTATTCATATTGATACTTATTATTTAAATAGTTTTCACGTCTGACAACATATATAATACTCATTATTTGTACTTAGTGGCGTGAAATGTGAAATGTAAATGTGTAAAACCATATAGGTTTTAGATGCATATTTTTTATCACCAAAAAACCACATCCAGTAATGAATATTTCATTATTTTTTATTTCTAGAAGTCTTATAGCATTGCATTACTTTGCAATTAGTAGTATGTCGAAGTTTCCACTTTCCCGATGAAGTAAATTGTTTCATTCATATTTAAAATTCTTGGATTTTACTCTTACAGTTGGGGTGATAGCTAATATTGTCACAAGTGCTATTTTTCCATCGTTTGTACCAATTTAACCTTCATGAATAATGTTGGTAAGTTGTATATGTATATTAGATTAAATATGCATTCGTAGTGAAGTTGTATTGCAAAGTGTACTAATTAACATATAATCGCTTTGTTATTAATAATTACCTTTTTCTTTAGGATTCATGTATATGTGTATATTGTATATCATACAAAAAAATAATGTATTACACATTTTGCATTCTTTTATACATTTGTTTAATACAAGGATAGTTCTTGGGAAGTCAATGAAAGATGTAATTGCTTGGCCATGTGAGTTATATATTTTTAACACTTAATTACTTACTGATTTCATATTTTTATTGCAGCTGACATTGAAGTATTCACAATTGAAAATAGGTTTAACGTTGGATAGCTATACATTTGCTAGGTTGTTCATGCAATGTTGGTTAATAAATTTATTAACAATAGTCAGGGGCAGAGGCAATGAAGGCATTGTGCACTGTGGGCAGTGCCCTATCTGAAATTTTATAATCCTTCCATAAAAAAATAGTTTTCACTTTTTGGCTATCTGAAACTAGAAACTTGCCATTAATGTTGTTTACAAGCCAATTTAATTATATTTTCATTCCAAAATCGGTTATCTAATTGCAATTCTAACTTTTTTTAATCTTTGGTTGTCTTATGCAAATGAGATACATGTCTAAGTGCATATACTGCTCAAGTATGTTATATGGAAAATATGTTGCCCTGGCTAAAATCACAGGCAAGCTCAGCCACTAAATATTGTAATATTTCAGCTAAATTCTGTAGTTCTATTAACCAGTATTTGAGTTGAGATGAAAGACGTCAAATGGATAGAGATTTTGTATGTCAAAGTACATTTATTTTGGTTAACCAATATTTGGAAATTTAAGTTATTTAGGTTCTATCTTTCAATGTGTAGAGATTTGGTTACATGGTTTTGAGATACACATGCATATTTCAATTGATGTTCAATTATGCCACCGTACGTACGTTATATAGTGTGTGGTAACACTACAAAAGCATGTTGTTGAATTACTACACGCACATTGTGATTGGATGCAGGTCCAATTGGACGTGCAAATACACTCGTATTACATAAAAGAAAATATGTTACAGGTAGCTAAATATTGTTTTGTCGCAATGTTTGCATAACATACGCCTCTTATCTCGGTGTAGCTAAGATTTTGCGAGATAACGAACATGATAATATAATGGATGGAGGGGATGTTTCAAGAAAATGAATAAAGGAAATTGAGTGATTGTTGGATTCTTCTTTACCTTCTTTTTTTTTCTTTTTTCTTTTCCTCCAATTTCTTAATTTTGTTGGTATAAAACAAAAAGGAAAATAGGTAAAGGAACAAACTTTAAAAAAATTAAACTGAAGTACAGCACATTTATTTTTTGACTGAATTACAATGCTAGTTACAACTAGCATTTTGTATAGTGTGAAGCTAAGTATAATGCTAGTTATAAATAGCATTTTTTACAGTGTAAATGTTGAATATAATACTAAATATAACTAGCATTTGTCCTTCGACCTAAATATAAAACTTAATGTCCTTCTGCCTTATTGTTTTCCCTAGTTCCCCTCATAAACAAACAGAGAGAAAATGAATTTGCATTTTCTTTTAACAAAACAAGATATAAATATAATGGGATGCAGCCTACTTCATAAACCCATTTACTAGGCCGTTAAGATACCGCCAGGAATGAAAGCGCATTGATTTTCAGAAATTAAGAATTTTAAGAAAATTTTAATTCTATTGCATAAAATGTTAGCAATGATTTTATAAATAAAGTTACAGCAGGCAATAGGTCTGTAATCATCCAGGCTTTTTGGAATTTGGACTTTTGGAATTAAAGTGATAAATGTGTGATTGAGTTTTTTTAAAAGCTTACCAGTTCTAAAAAATTCAGTAATAGAATCAAATAAAAAACACTTTATATCTTCCCAGTGATTTTTATAAAATTTTGCACCAAACCCATCAGGGTTAGGGCTTTTATCATTATTAGCTTGAAAGATAATGTTTTTAATATCCTCTAAGCAAATGGGGGCAAGAAGAATGCCTTGACTATTAGAATTCAGATTATATTTAGATTCAATGATAGGAAAATTCTTAGAGTAGCTATTAGTATTGTATAGATTAGTAAAATAGTTAATAGCTTCATTCTCAATGCTAGCTACTTCAATAATTACATTGCCATTAATATATATAATTTTACCAATATCATTTCTAAATTTTCTACTGGACATCTTGGCATAAATTTTTTTACTGGCTTCATCACCATGAGTGAGCCAGTCTACTTTAGCTTTCTGCCTCAAATTTATAAACTGCACTTGTAAGGACATGATTAAATTGTTTTGGGCTTCAAAAAAATTGTTGACATTTTCAATGTCTGAGCAATCAATGTCCAAGAGATTCCGCCTTAACTTAAATTCCTCTCTAAAATGAGATACATCATTTTTATTTCTAAGTTTGTTCCAGTTTTTCAAGTTTCCTTTAGCAATTTGAAGAATATTACAAAATTTGTACTGGGCAGTGCCCTGTACCGTAAAAGACATACTATTTTTAATGATATCTTTGTAATTGTTTTCATATACCCACCCATTAACAAATCTGAAAGGGGAATTTTTCTTTGAAAAACAATTTTGAGTGAGAAAAATTTGAATTGGGGTGTGATCATTAGAGGCTTGAGGAAGAGTGTAACATTTAAAGTCTTTAAAACAATTAGTGAATCTAAGATTAAGTAAAATTCTATCTAGTTTGCAGTGAATGTTTCTGAATTTTCCAGATTTCCAAGTATATTTGTTACCAATAATAAATGGTTCATATAGACCAGTTTTAAGTAGGAAATTGTTTAAGAAATCCAGTTTTTTTTGAAGGAAAGGGTAACCCCCCTCTTTTTTCATGAGCATGCATAATAGTATTAAAATCACCTATAATAATCCATGGGGAATGCATATTGGAATTAATTTGATCAAGATTTTTCCAAAGATTAAACCTTTCAAGCTCACTATTTGATGCATATACAAAGGTAATCTCAATTTGGAAACCACCTTTATTTGTACATTTGCAGTGTATAAACTGAAAATTAACAAAGTGTTGGGTGATATCCCAAATATTGGGATCCCACATGACCATTATTCTACCATTTCCCCCTATCTGATTATTATTAACAATATTCCAATTATTTAAGCTTTTGATATGATAGTATTTTATCTTATGATTATCTAATTTGTGTTCAAGTAAACCAACCATACTTGGGTTTTCAGTTTTAAGAAGATAAGGCAGGTCCAATCTTCTTTCAGAAGAATTGAGACCTCTGATATTCCAAGAGATTATAGACATTATAAAGTATAAGGATACATAAAGGATACATGAAGCAGCACCAGTTAAGCACGGTGGATTCTCTCTTCTTTAAAGGTTTCTATCCTTTTCCCTTTCTTCTTGTGTGTGATTTTACTGATTGCTTTTAATTGATCTTCCCATTTGAGATTTTTGGAGATGTATTTCTTTCTGAATTCACTATCTTCTGAATTTTTAGGATTTCCATTGTCAACTATTTCTTTGATACTTTTCATTTTGCCTTTCTTCTTATCCTTGCTGTATTTTTTGTTCTTCCTTGAGACTGAGACAGAATTTGCAATCAGACTAACTACCTTTTGGATATTGCCTTCTGAATTTGGATTTGAATTTTTGATAACTGGGGAGAGATGTGAGGAAAGTTGACTAATATTGGGGTTATTAGATGGTTCTTTATTTAAGATGCTATTAATGTAAGGACCCTCATCTAAAATCATAACCTCAGTAGCAGTTGAATTCTCCTTTGCTTGCAAATTTGTGGTTTTAACTTGGGTAATTTCAATGCTTTTCTCTGGAGTAACATATGTTTCAGAAATGATTTCAGTTTCTTTACCTTTATTTGTCAGAACTTTGAAGCCTTCTTGTGAACCATTTACCGGGGGGAAGTTTTGAATGATAAGGAATTCTTCAATATTTATATTTTCCCCTGTATTAACATCTGAATTCTTTTTGTTGAAAAGATCTGCTAATGAATTTCCAACAGTAACATTTCCCTCCACTGCATTGCAGTTTGCTTCATTATTTACTTGATTGTTTTGCTTTGCTTCCAAACCAGATTAGTTTCACAACTATCTATTGTATGTTCAAAGCAAGAGCATTTTTTACATCCGGGGGGAACCCATTCATACTCGATGTTTTGAATTAAATTTTTTCCATCGTGCATAGAAATAGTAACGCCATTTTGTAGCACTGTGTCTGCATTAATTTCAACCAGAATTCTAGCAAAAGAAAGTCTAGATTCTCTTACTGTGTGTTCATCCAATTTGAGAGGAGCACCCACCACACTGGCAATAGCACTTATAATTTCACTGTCCCACAATCTGAGATTTAATCCATGCAATTTAATCCATATAGGCATGGTAGAGAGTAAATCCCTTTCAAGATTGATTTTACTGCTCCATTTTTTCATGATAATAAGCTTTCCATTAATGAAGAATGGACCTCCATTAATTGCATTATTACAATCTGTAGCATTAGAGAATCTAATTAGGAAGAAACCATTATTGCGGGTGAAGATGTCGAAATTTCCAGTGGGGTTACATGATCTTACAATAACTGCCTTGAAATGATGATAAGCAGGTCTATTGCCGAATACATAGGCAAGAACAGAGAAACTCCACTTACTCTCAGTAATGAATAAACGAAGTGACACAAACATTTCTTAAAAAATTTATTTTAACAAAATTTGCATTGATATGGAGGATGTAATGTATAAATAGCATACTATATTCAAAATAGCTACTTATGTAAATGACTGTTACAAATGTTACAAAATAAACAGAGGAATCAAGTTTGGAAAAATGAAATTAAAAAACATAATAAGTGAACATAGTGCAGAGCAAACCTTAAAGCAATTAGAAAAAGGCTAAAGAAAAAATTACCTAAAATCTTAAAGCAAAGTCAAAATGAAATCTGAAGAGAATGTAAAAAATTAAAATTTTTTACAGGAGGTGTTTGTGGCCATATGTAGGGCATGAATGTTTTTTGTAAACCGACTGAGTGTGTGAGAGAGAACTGAAGACGAACGAGTAGCAAATCATTATTATTATTTTTACCATATTTAGAAAGTTTTAAGTGCCAAATAATTAAAATTGACATACAACATTTTAAACATTCCTGCTTATTTAATTTTGCAGTAACAGTGCTAGTTTCATGTGCAAGTACCTATATATATGAAATTTTATGTTGAGGTTTTTACACATACGTAAATATACGTACAAAGAAGAAGAATAAAGATTGCAGCCTTTAAAAGGGCTTGGAGAATAACTATTTAGATAATAGTGCAGCTGTACAGCTTATTATTTATTTATATGGTATATAAAGAGAGTGCTTTAAAAAATTTATGTAAACATGATATATTAACATGAGATGGATGTAAATGAATACATAGGTCTGATATCAATTTATGTTAGTGAATCTATATATTTAGAATACTTTCAATAATACTGGATCAGAAGCTCAACATGCATATATCAACTCAAATTTTGTTTCATGTTTGAATACACACACACACACTTGAACTTCAAGTGCATCATAGGTCCTTCAATTACATCCATATGCTATACTTGAATAACATCTGATAAGATTATGGCAGACAATACCCGTGTTTTTCATCCCCCTGTGATTTAGTTTCATCGAGTATATGCATTTATAGGTTTATTAAGATCTATTTTAATCAGTGTGTTATATCTTCTTATGTTGAAACAATAAATTTGAAACATTGTCATATCTAAAATTATCTTGTTATCATATTTGTGCATTCAAATATGTTATATCATGTGTCAGATGTATAATTTAGAAGTCACTAAACTTTGAACATACGAACACATGAAATTTTTCGTTACCAATAGGAGAGTTGAATCTACAGACATGTAGAAATTGTGTGTATCTTTAGCACACTAGTGTATCATTGTAAGAAAATGTTTGGTAATAAATAATAAAGAAATTTGTATATTTACATTATTTGTTAAACTTAACAATATATTTTCAACCTGTTCAATAATAAAGAAAATTTGAACTCTGGTTACTTTTCAAAGAACTCTTCCAGTAATCAGTTTCATGTTTGATTTCTACCATATGAACTTTAATAATGTTGAGCTTTGGTTGTGAAAATTAAAAGTGGGGCAACTGCAAAACAAAAAAATCGAGTCTTCAATAATGCTAAAAAAATCAAGTCTTTTGAATTGACAGAAAACAACTATCTAATACAGGAAAAAAAAATTCAAAATCAAATTGAAATCTTTAGCTATTTGGTACACAAAATAAAATTCAAAATCAAAGCCTATGCATAAAATGAAATTTTAAACTATTCGATACATGAAACCAAATTCGACCTTGAATTAGAACTGGAACCAAAATTGAAAATCAAATTTATAATAAAACTACAATTTACAAATAGAAAAGTGAAAAATACCTGAAAGATCGAAGAGGCAAGGACGGTTACCTTAGGCGAGGTGATGGCGGGTGGTTTTAGGCAATGGCGATTACTAATTTCATATGGAAACCATACCTGCGGATCTTAGATGCAACCTCATATTGACTGACCAAATCGACGTTCTTCAAGCAACGACATCCAAATATATATCAAACTCCAGATTTGATGGACCATGAAATTGACAGCAGATCGGGATTGCAAACGTTAGATCCGAGGTAGATTTGGCCGCTAAAGACTTAGGGCTCAGATCTGTGGACAAGGCAGCAACCCTGGATTGAAAGTAGGAAGGAGGAAGTATAAAAGCGTTCAAGCGTTAGAATTGTGGTAGGTAAGAATATGGAGGGAATGACAAGTCTGCCCACTATACTTTCACGTAATTATGAAATTACCTAGATTTATCATGGTAATAACCGTTATAATTGATTGCAACGGGAATATTTGTTATAATTTATAATGGTAATAACCTTACAAATTAAAGGGAAACAAGTGTTACAAAATGACATGTTTGGTGTAGTGGTTACTAACGCTATCTCTAATGAGTTACTCATCCTAGTGCATTGCTAAGCCAATCTTTGATGAGACTTTACCCCTATCAGGCTCCAGTATTGGCTCAACGTAAGGTCTGATACCAAATGTGACGACCCACCTCCTCGACCCTTAGAAATCGACACTAATACATCCTCTGTATTCACGTATCGCAAATCCAAGTGCCAGAGAGGTAGATTATCATGAAGTAAAAAATAGAGACAGAACGGAATCTTACACAAATGGAATAACATATATTATTTCAATATATATATATATATATCTTTACAACGCTAATTTTAAATACATTTATCAGAGTCTATCTTATAAATCAGTCTGGATAGTTATAAATCGGTGTCCTTATAAATGCTGAATACAATCAGTAAGCTAATGCAACATGAATGGAAATGGAGGAACATCTTAAGCTCCAGATTTCAATCTCCATCAAAATGCCCAAGTTAAATGTAACAACCATGGTTTTGTGATTACCTAGAAATAAAATCAAATAATAATTTTAATTTGGTAATTTGATAATAAATTGAATTTGGAGAGATAGATATACATATTTATTAAACTTGTTTATTTTGAATAAACAAGGTGAAGAAATTGATAAATAATAATCTATGTTATTTTGGTTGAATTAACGACCAATTATTGTAATTTCTTTTAAACAAGGGAAATAAAAGAATTAAATTTCCAAAATATAATTTTGGAATATGTTTACATTAAAAAGAAATGAATTAGTCTTAAGCCTATATTATGTTAGTTTTTGTGTTAAAAGAACAACAAAGGATTTTAATTTGGAAAAGAGCAATAGTTTTGTTAATTATTGCTACACAGTGATTTTTGTTATTTTAAAAGCATGTTTAAATCTAATTGTTTTAATTACGAGAAGTAAACATGTAAAATATTATTAAAAATTGATTTATAAAGTGTGTAATTATTTTTATAATCCTTTGTTACGTTAATATGGACAAAAAGATGAATTTTAAGTAATTTTTGGAATTAATTATGTCATTTCATTAAATAAAACATAATTAAAAACGTTTGATTAAAAATGATAATTTTTGATAATAATATATTTATATTTTTGTCCCAATGTATGTTTCATGTTGAAACATTTATGTTGATGTTTAATAACATTTTATTGATTAAAACATACAAAAAGTTGTAAATAAATAGGTTAATTAGGCTAAAACATATATTAATTGGTGTACTTAGAATTAAATAAGGGTGTTTAGGCTATTGGGTAGGGTTGAGAAACTAAACCCATACCCATTAGTGAAAATAAGAGAGGAATAAATGTACCGACTTCTTTCGGTACGTACATTTTTCCTCTCCGTCCTCTTCTTCTTCTTTTCCAGAAACTCCATTCCCCTTTCCCTCTTCAAATTGCAAATAAAATCCCAAAATCAAATCAAAGTTAAGATAAAAACTAAAGAATCTTGAGAGATCTTGAGAGATTTTAACAGGTAATCATCTCAAAACCTGAAACATTTCATTATGAATCAAGAAAAAAATATATTCTTACTGTAACTTTCTTTTTTTGGGTCTACATCTATGTTTTCTTCCTATTCCAGGTTCTAGAGGCCAAAAGTGAAGTTAGAGCTTACCAATTTCATTGTAACCTTCATCTATCTTTGCTGTAAGGTGAGTTTACCCACATTCTTTCTTGAATAGTCAATGCATTTTTGTGAAGTTCTATATGTTCCTATACTGTAAATTTGCTTGAGAAATGGTTACAGTATATTTCCTGTCTTGTGTTGATTTTTCTTGAGCTTTTGAATTTTGTAATTTCTTGGCCTGAAAATGAAACGGCCATATCTTTTGATCTATATATCTGTAGGTGATTCTTTTTCTGACATTGAGCTAAAGTAACCATCTTTAACTTTTATGTTTTGAGTTTTATCATATTTTGAGGTTTAAAGGGTTGAAATGGCTCTTTAAGCTGCAGCCCTATCAATTTTCAAAATACTCAGAGTTTTGTAATTTCATGGCCTGAAAATGAAACGGCCATATTTTTTTATCCGTACTTCAGAAATAGGTGATTCTTTTTCTAACTTCGAGCTAATATAACCATCTTTAACTTCTATGTCTAGAGTTTTACCAGATTTTGGGTTTTAAAAGGTCTAATTGGCTCTTTAATCCGCAGCCCCGCCAATTTTCTAATTATTCAGAGTTTTGTAATTTTATGTCTCGATAATGAAATTGCCATAACTTTTGGTCCATAAGTCCGATTTAAATGATTCTTTTTCTAACTTTGACCTAAAACAATCATATTCAACTTTTTTATTTTATGCTTTATCAGATTTTTATTTTTAAAGGGACTAATTGGCTCTTTAACCGTAGCCTTATCAATTTTCTAATTATTCAGAGTTTTGTAGTTTTATGTCCTGATAATGAAATTTCCATAACTTTTGATCGTAAGTCTTAATTAGGTGACTCTTTTCTAATTTCAAGCCAAGGCAATCAACTTCAACTTTTATGTTTTATGTTTTATTAGATTTTGGGTTTTAAAGGGCGAAATGGCTAAATAAGCCGCGGTCCTGAGTTCTATTGCTAAGTTTTGTATAGTTTTCATTGCTGTTTCGTGACCATTTCTTTATGAATTCATAAGCTAAGTATTATTAACATTTTAAGCTATGAATTTATGGTTTTTCATAAGCATTTGTTGTAAACTATTTGGATTGAATTTCTCTTGAATTCGATGTTTTCGTGCACGTGTTTTGGAAACGATTTCTTAAGTAAATTTTCAATTAAAAGCTAGTTTTGAATTAATATTTTTCCAAAGAATATTATATGTATTTATAAATATATATTTCTCAATAATAAAGAGATTTTGAAAGAAATGAATTTCTATAATGTTTTGAAAAATTTATGGTAGAGATTTGTTTATTTAGTAGAGAAAAGAGGAAGAATAATACACACTAATTTTTACTGTAGAATTATGGCGACGGCTGAATAAGAGATTAGGTTTAGGTTAGATGGTTTATTTATAGATTGTTTAAGTGAATATAATCCATTAGATTATTTCAAATTAAATCTGGTTCTTCCATACACTCAATGGTTATCCATTCTAGTCCATACACATGTAACGACTCGTAAATTTTAAATGGATATAATAACGTAACTAATTGAAATTTTGTGAAATTTTAAATAATTGAATTTGGAAATAAAAAATTTGATATTTGAAATACGTCTACTTAGCAAATGGTAAATTTTCATCTGATAATCTGGAAGTTTATTTTATTATGTAATTTTATTTCAATTTAAAATCAGTTAATATTTGATGGTAATAAAATATTTTCAACCCTGAATATTTTTATATAATAAATTTGTAAATCATCTTCTGAGTGAGACGTCATCTTCCGTTTCATCAAATTTGAACTGCTATTGCTCCGTTTATCTTATTTTCGGCGTTTTAGCAGCATTTTCGGTACCAGTTATTGACTTTTGATTGGATGATCGTACCACTGATATCTGCATACCGTTTTGAATGCCTCGTCGTGCTGATCTCCGTAGTATATTCATTTGAGTGTTTCGGCGTCCGGTGCACGACGAAATCTATGAAACAGTTAGCTGCACCAGTACCTATTTTGAGCCTTTTATTATTCTACGTCTTTTCAATTGTTCAGACGTGAGATAGTGAATGGTCACAACTTTTATAATTCCCAGTAATTAATTTGTGACTTTTGCTTTTCCCTGGTTCCAATAAAATTTTCTGGTTCGTCTCCTTGTTTCTCTTCCCATTTCAATATTTTAACAATCGTTCTGCTCTTCTTCTTCTTTTGAAAAATTAGTAATAATATATTTGTAACGCCCCACTCCGAGACCCACATTAGCAAAGAGTATTAGAAGGTAACACCGTCTGCTAATACGGAGAATAGAGCTGGTTAGGAGCGACAATCTATTGCCTTGTCTTAATTATCTATTGACTACAACGACAATTACCATTCATTCTCAAAAAGATCGACATATCCAATAAATACTCAACACAAAGCCATAGGTGGCTGGAGGATCTACCAGAATAAAATATAACAACTCAAATGTAATACACATCACAGAACAGTAGATCATCACATACATTTACACATATACAGAAACATTACAGAGTATACAAAATGATACATGTCAAGTGATAAAGTAAACCACAATATACAGACGAGTCAAAGGAATATATATCAGAGTTACAGGCAAAAAAAAGGACTACACAAAAAGCTATAACAAAACGGAGCTAGCAGAATAGTCCATGCGGAAGCAAAATAGGCTAAGTCTAATGTACCTAACCTAAAACATCTCGGTCTGACCCGAGTATAAAATACACGGGTCAGTCTAGCTAAACAAATCAGTTAGATCAACTAAATGATAATGAACATACAAGGTCATAAAGTACCACAAATATCTCCAAAAGAGATAACCAAATCATCTAACAAAAGATGAATCATAACAAGCCTCATATCATCGGCAACTCAAATAGACAAAGGATATCACATCCCAAAACAAGCCAAAAGGAAAATAACAAATACCAATAAAGGTAACACAAGTTTCCACAAGGTAATCGCTATATATCGTGTGGTTCAAAGAACCTACCTCGAAAGGCGATACACTAGGGAAATATAATTGTCAAAGAAACAAAAGATGCTCGAGCTCAGTACTGTATAACAAGGATCCACAAACCCGAAGGCAACAAACCCAATATCACTCGAGGGGTGACGATGGACCAACCCAAAAGTGATACTATAGGGCAACAAACTCGAAGGCACAAACCTGAAGGTACAAACCCGAAGGCAACATACCCGAAGGCAACAAACCCAATATCACTCGAGCGGTGACGATGGACCAACTCCAAAAGTGATACTATAGGGTAACAAACCGTAGTGGTGAAGGTCCGAAGGCCCAGTACTGGACACCACTAATTGGCGGAATTTGTCACAACTCTCAGAAAGGAACCCAAAAATTGTTACGTGAGTCCCATACCACACATTCGCACTAAACGGTTTACTAACCGTTAGTTAATTTCACACTCAAAGCAGTACAAAGTTCACCTCATATCATCAGTAAACCAAACCCAAAGGTCAAGATGGTCAAACGAATAGATTAGGAATTAACTGAAAAGATAAACACACGTGTTCATAGCACGCGTTTTATTTAATCATTTAATTCTCCACCCTCTTCGCTCGAAGTGCAAAATTGTGTGCATGTTTTAAATAGAAATTTTAAATTGGAGAAAACGAGCTTTTAATACAATTAAAAAGATCATTTTATAAACCCATGTACGAAATCAAAAAGGAATCATCAAAGTCAAATAAGCAATAACAACTAATTGGAATCGGCACGAATCGATTAAAATTGGAATCCCACACAAAATAGGCAAATTGGGCTGAGACAAGCAGATTCAGACGTCTGAATTGTATATTTCAGACGTCTGAAACTGGAGCTCAGGCAATACTTTGCCTAGGCCAATGATGGCCAAATCATATCGGAAGAAATTGGATGAGTGACGATGGCTAGGGGTTTACGCCAAACGACTACCCAACCTTAAAGACTCACCAATACACTCCGACCAACATGCCCAAACAACCATATAAGGATTTTCATAGATTTTGACTTCAAATGCCAAAAATTGGAATATTCCTCAAACCAATTCAATTCAAAAGCAAATGGACAAGGAATATATGTTAGGAATTGCTACCTAACACTATCAAAGATATAGACGTAGATGTGAGATAAAAATCTCACCTTTTAAACCCAAACACGAATGATAAGCTTTAGAACAAGCAATAGGTTAATCTCTCTTCAACAATACCTCAAGAACTTCAATCTATAATCAAAGATGAAGTTTCCTCAAAGTTTAAGGTTTAGGAATTTCTGAGAATTTGAAGAGAGATTGAGATGGAGAAGAAGAAGAGAAGGCTTACCTAAGCTTCACTTTGAATTTTGGAGCTAGAACTTGAATTTGCAAAGGAACTAGGGTTTTGAATTTTAATTTCCCATTCCTCTCCCCATTACTACTGAAGCTAGAATGTTAGGAAAATAAGAATGAAGTGAAGAGGAGAGGTGGACCGAGTTAGGGTAATAATAAGGTTGATGGGCTGAACCCAAACCCAAAAGCCCAAAAAGAAATTAGCAAAATTCAACTCGCTCCAAACATATCGAAGCTTATACTCAAAAATTCGCAAACACCATTTTGAACTCAATGGAAGTGGTCTCGAGTCCAAAATGTTGATTCTCAATTTCATTCCTCATTCAGACGTCTGAAATTTCCAAACTAGACGTCTGAATCTGGAAAAATATGAGTTTCCAAACTTCATACAGACGTCTGAACTGAACGATTCAGACGTCTAAATCTAGAAAAACAGAAGTTGTCAAGACCAATATTCAGACGTCTGAATCGTCCATTTCAGAAGTCTGAAATGGCAAAATTTTCCTATTTCCTTTCTGGTTTGATTCAAACAATTTCAGACGTCTGAACGATTCATTTTCAGACGTCTGAATCCCTGATTGACAGTTTTTCCCCAAATAGACACCTCCGAATCACGATCCACAATGACTCTTCACTAATTCGATTGTTCTTTTACAAATAGTGACTTTTTCGGACTAAAATCCGACTAACGGTGCTATTTTCAAATTAAACAATAAAAATATACGAACCGTAAATATGCGAGTTGTTACAGATCTCCCCTCCTTAACAAAATTGCATCCGCGCAATTCCTAGAGAAGAATTTGTAACAACTACATACTTAGATCACCCAAAAAGGAAAGAAAATAAGCTTTAGATAAAGTGATATTCTCACCATTGCTAAGCAAAGATAGATAACCCGGATAGGAATGCTCGATAAACTCTCTGGTTTCCTAAGTACAGTCATTGAGATTAACAAACCATTGAACTTTAATGAGCGGCACGTCCTTGTTTTGAAGGTGTTTCACCTCCGAGGCAAGTACGCGAAGAGGCTGCTGCATAATAGATAAGTCTGGTGAGATCTCAAGCTCATGCAAATCAGCAGAGTCGATAACAGAATCCGATTCTCGAAGACACTTCCGAAGCTGAGAGACATGAAACACGTCATGAACACCGGATAGATGAGCTGGAAGTGAAACTCTATAAACCACAGGGCCAATACGTTCAGTAATTGGAAATGGTCCTACATAGCAATGAGCCAATTTCCCTGTCGTACTGAAGCGCATAACCCCTTTCAAAGGAGAAACATGAATAAAGACGAGATCATCAACCGAGAACTCGAGAGGCTTCCTACGGTTATCCGCGTAGGATTTCTAGCGGCTATGTGCCTCTTTCATTCTCTGACGAATAAGATCAATCTTCTCAGAAGAATCATGAACAAACTCTAGGCCAAGAATAAGCTTCTCCCCATATTCCAACCAACATGAAGGTGATCGACACGACCTTCCATATAAGGCTTCAAAAGGAGCCATAACGATACTGGACTGAAAACTATTGTTGTAGGAGAACTCTACAAGGGATAGATGATCCTCCCAATCACCTCCGAAATCAAGAATACAAATACGGAGGAGATTCTCTAAGATACGATTCACCCGTTCAGTCTGTCCATCAGACTGTGAATGATAAGCTATTCTGAAATTAAGCTTTGTTCCCAAAGCTTGCTGAACACTCTTTAAGAAATGACTTGTGAATAAAGGATCACGGTCACTCACTATCGAGCTAGGAACACCGTGAAGTCTCATGATTTCCTTGATATATAACTTAGCCAAAAGAGAAGAAGTCCTATTAGATTTAATAGGAACAAAATGAGCAGACTTAGTGAGGCGATCAACAATAATCCAAATGCTAGAATGGACCGATCTCGTACGAGGTAGGCCATTAATGAAATCCATCGAAATCTGATCCCATTTCCACAATGGAATCTCTAGAGGCTGAAGGAGACCAGAAGGGCACTGATGTTCGGCTTTAATACGTTGATAAGTCATGCAATTACTCACATAACTCACCACATCGTGCTTCATGCCTTCCCAATAATAAAGGCGATGCATATCGACATACATCTTACTACTGCCAGGATGAATGGTATACTTAGAATGATGGCAGTCATCAAGAATGTCATGCCTAAGTGCAGAATTAGAAGGCACAACAAGACGGTTCTTCTTGCGAAGACACCCATGAAAATCAATGCTGAAATCCCGCAACGCCTCATCACGGGATTCAGTCTCACAAAGCTGAAGAAGATGCACAAGATCAGAATCACGCCGCTGAGCTTCGGCAATACGATCCAATAGAGAGGGTCGAGCTTCCAAACTGAATAATACTATCGGAGAATCAGAGGATGGAGCTCGATCACGAATATCATAAAAAGATAGTCTCAAGAATATCCCATTCGGCAAGTATCATAGAAACGACAACCGAATGTCTGCGACTAAGCGCATCAGCAACACGATTACCCTTACCAGGGGTATACATGATATCAAAGTCATAGGAGGCAAGAAACTCAAGCCAACGCTGTTGCCTCATATTGAGTTCCTTCTGAGTGAACAGATACTTTAAGGATTTATGATCGGTATAGAGAATGAAGAGCTCGCCTAATAAATAGTGTCGCCAAATCTTCAAGGAGAAGACAATGGCGGCTAACTCAAGATCATGAGTGGCATAGCGAACTTCATTCAGATGCAGTTGCCTAGAAGCATAAGCAACTACCCGATCCTTCTGCATAAGCACGGCACCGAGACCACTACTACAAGCATCGGTGTAGACAACAAGATCATGATTTCCCTCGGGAACCACAAGAATAGGAGCATTGGTGAGAAGTTCCTTTAATGTCTGAAAGGAAGCTTCACACTTATCGGACCAAATATAACGAATGCTTTTCCGAGAAAGGCTGGTGAGAGGAAGCACAACATGGGAAAAATCCTTAATGAACAGACGGTAATAACCCGCCAATCCAAGGAAACTACGAATCTCATGAACATTCTCAGGCCTCTTCCAATTCTGAATAGCTTCGATCTTTGAGGGATCGACATAAATGCCGTCGGAAGATACAACATGGCCTAAGAACTTAACCTTATTCTCCCAAAAATGGCACTTGTAGAATTTGGCTTTAAGCTGATGGTGACGAAGAGTACTCAAGACAATTCTCAAGTGATTAGCATGCTCGGCTTCAGACTTAGAATAAACAAGAATGTCGTCAATGAACACAAGGACGAACTTATCGAGATATTCCCGGAATACTCGATTCATAAGATCAACCAAGAAAGCAGGGGCGTTTGTCAAACCGAACGGCATAACGAGCCACTCGAAAGAACCATATCGTGTGCGGAAAGCTGTAAGAGGTATGCTATCTTCCGCGACTCGGAGCTGGTGAAAGCCAGTGGCAAGGTCGAGCTAAGAGAAGACCTTAGCGCCACTCAATAGATCGAACATATCATCGATCCTAGGCAATGGATACCTATTCCTGACGGTCAACTCGTTAAGCTTGCGATAGCGATGCAGAGCCTAAGAGTTCCATCGGACTTCTTCACAAAGACGACAGCGGTACCCCACGGTGAAAAACTTGACTGAATCAACTGTTTGGACTCAAGCTCTAAAAGCTACTTCTTTAGTTCCTCATTTTCCTTTGTAGACATCCTCGTAGGAGGACGGCCAACTGGCTGCGCGCCTGGAATGAGATCAATGCGGAACTCGATCGCCCGCTTGGGTGGCAAACCCAAAACTGGCTCAAAAACATCAGAGAAGTCACAAACAATAGGAATACGAGATATATCATCATCATCTCGTGAGTCAAGAGAACATAAAGCCAATTCGGAATTATCCACATTCCGAAGAACAAGTGATAGCTGAGTAGACGAATCCGGATGTCGAAGATATAAAATTCTTTCAGAACAAATAATCCTGGCATCATATCTCACTAGCCAGTCCATACCCAAATTCATATCAAATCCCAAATAAGAAATAACATGCAGATTCGCACGAAAAGAAAAGCTATATAAAACAATCTCAACATCATCACAAAGCATGTTAAGGGTTGCAGATCCCCCAATAGGATTTGCAATCCTCAACGAAGTAACCATACAAGAAACATCAAAAGACAAATCATCGACGAGCGTCTTCGATATGAATGAATGCGAAGCACCCGTATCGAAAAGAACTCGAATACTACGGTCATGAAATAAAATAGAACCTTCCAAAATAGATGGAGATATACCTCTGGGCTGAGAAGAACCTCCAGAAGCCTTAGCAACATAAAGCTTGCCAGACTTGGCATTAGTAGGAACAGTAGGACAGGAGGAAACATGATGACCTACCTTCTTGCAATAACGGTAGAAGAGAGGCTTAGGACAAGCTCGAATCATATGATCGGGAGAACAACAATTGAAACACTTCCGAATGGAAGGTGTTCCAGCAGATTGAGAGTTAGAACCAAATTCAATGGGCTTTTTCTTCTTGGAAGGGAGAAATCCCTGCTTATGAAATGGAAACTTCTTCTTATTGGGATTCTTGCGAACCTCAACATCATCACCACATTCACACTCCTTCTCGATGGCTTCGAGATAAAGTGCCGAATCAACCAATTCCTCAAAAGAAAGCTTAAGCGGAAGCATTAAAGACTTCTTAAGATATTTCTTAAGACCTGAGACAAACTTCATATTCTTCTTATACGAAGTGCTAATGAATTCAAGACCATACTTAGATAAGGCCTCGAATGATGCAACATATTCAGAGACGGAGGACTTCCCTTGCTTCAACTCAAGAAAGCGACGGGCTATAAAACTTTCTCAGATTCAGGAATGAATTTGAGTTCAAATCGTTCCCGAAACTGAGTCCAAGAAAGAGTAGACTCATCAAATTCAGCTACAAGAAGTTCGTACCAATCAAGGGCACGCTCTTGCAATAAGCTAGAAGCTACAAGAACTCGATCGTGGTCAGAAAAACCCATACGAGAGAAGATACGCTTGCATGTGCGAATCCAAGCTTGGACCTCAAGAACGGACTCAGAGCCTTTGAATGGCTTTCCACCAAGATGAGAAAAATCACTACACAGACATGCAAAGGCAGACTTGCGTGGAGGAGATGCTCGAATAGGAGCTAGAGGCTGAGTGCTCCTAAATAACTCCAAGAACTGATCGGCAGACATATAAACGCCGTCCGGATGCGAGCCACTGGATTGCCCAGCATCCGTGCGTCATCCTCGGCCTCTTCCAACCATTAGCTGAAAGTTACGATAAGATAAAGATTAATCATAGGGTAGATATCATTAATTCAAATATGTAATATTATGGAATAAAATGCATTCCTAGACGTATTCCCAAAATTCTATCTACCCCAAAGCACGGAAAGAATAAAAGGCACGATGATTCAAAGATTCGTACCATTCATACTACACTTAGATGTACCATAATATGTGTCTCTGTTCTATGTTTATCCTATTTTGTTCTGAACTCAGCTCCGATACCAAGCTGTAATGCCCCACTTAGAAACCAACATTAGCAAAGAGTATTACAAGGTAACACCGTCTACTAATATGGAGAATAGAGCTGGTTAGGAGCGACCATCTATAGCCTTGTCTTAATTATCTATTGACTATGCCGACAATTACCATTCATTCTCAAATGGATCGACATATCCAATAAATACTCAACACAAAGCCATAGGTGGCTGGAGGATCTATCAGAATAAAATATAACAACTCAAATGTAATACACATCATAGAACAGTAGATCATCACATACATTTACACATATACAGATACATTACAGAGTATTCAAAATGATACATGTCAAGTGGTAAAGTAAACCACAATATACAGATGAGTCAAAAGAATATATTAGAGTTACAGCCAAAAAAAAGGACTACACAAAAAGCTATAACAAAAAGGAGCTAGCAGAATAGTCCATGCGGAAGCAAAATAGGCTAAGTCCAATGTACCTAACCTGAAACATCTCGGTCTGACCCGAGTATAAAATACACAGGTCAATCTAGCTAAACAAATCAGTTAGATAAACTAAATGATAATGAACATACAAGGTCATAAAGTACCACAAATATCTCCAAAATAGATAACCAAATCATCTAACAAAAGATGAATCATAACAAGCCTCATATCATCGGCAACTCAAATAGACAAAGGATATCATATCCCAAAACAAGCCAAAAGGCAAATAACAAATACCAATTAAGGTAACACAAGTTTCCACAAGGTAATCGATATATATCGTGTGGTTCAAAGAACCTATCCCGAAAGGCGATACACCAGGGAAATATAATTGTCAAAGAGACAAAAGATGCTCGAGCTCAATACTGTATAACAAGGATCCACAAACCCGAAGGCAAAAAACCCAATATCACTCGAGCAGTGACGATGGACCAACTCCAAAAGCGATACTATAGAGCAACAAACCCGAAGGCATAAACCTGAAGGTACCAACCCGAAGGCAACATACCCGAAGGCAACAAACCCAATATCACTCGAGCGGTGACGATGGACCAACTCCAAAAGTGATACTATAGGGCAACAAACCGTAGTGGTGAAGGTCCGAAGGCCCAGTACTGGACACCACTAACTGGCGGAATGTGTCACAACTCTCAGAAAGGAACCCGAAAAACGTTAACGTGAGTCCCATACCACACGTTCGCACTAAATGGTTTACTAACCGTTAGTCAATTTCACACTCAAAGCAGAACAAAGTTCACCTCATATCATCGGTAAACCAAACCCAAAGGTCAAAACGGTTAAACAAATAGATTAGGAATTAACTGAAAAGATAAACACACGTGTTCATAGCATGCGTTTTATTTAATCATTTAATTCTCCTCCCTCTTTGCTCGAAGTGCAAAATTGTGTGCGTGTTTTAAATAGAAATTATAAATGGGAGAAAACGAGCTTTTAATACAATTAAAAAGATCATTTTATAAACCCGTGTACGAAATCAAAAAGGAATCATCAAAGTCAAATATGCAATAACAACTAATTGGAATCAGCACGAATCGATTAAAATTGGAATCCCACACAAAATAGTCAAATTGGGCTGAGACAAGCAGATTCAGACGTATGAATTGTATATTTCAAACGTTTGAAACTGGAGCTCAGGCAATACTTTGCCTAGGCCAATGATGCCCAAATCATATCAGAAGCAATCAGATGAGTGACGATGGCTAGGGGTTTACGCCAAACGACTACCCAACCTTAAAGACTCACCAATACACTCCGACCAACATGCCCAAACAACCATATAAGGATTTTCATAGATTTTGACTTTAAACGCCAAAAATTGGAATATTTCTCAAACCAATTCAATTCAAAAGCAAATGGACAAGGAATATATGTTAGGAATTGCTACCTAACACTGTCAAAGATATAGACGTAGATGTGAGATAAAAATTTCACCTTTTAAACCCAAACACGAATGATAAGCTTTAGAACAAGCAAAAGGTTAATCTCTCTTCAACAATACCTCAAGAACTTCAATCTATAATCAAAGATGAAGTTTCCTCAAAGTTTAGGGTTTAGGAATTTCTGAGAATTTGAAGAGGGATTGAGATGGAGAAGAAGAAGAGAAGGCTTACCTAAGCTTCACTTTGAATTTTGGAGCTAGAACTTGAAATTGCAAAAGAACTAGGGTTTTGAATTTTAATTTCCTATTCCTCTCCCCATTACTACTGAAGCTAGAATGTTAGGAAAATAAGAATGAAGTGAAGAGGAGAGGTGGACTGAGGTAATAAGAAGGTTGATGGGTTGAACCCAAACCCAAAAGCACAAAAAGAAATTAGCAAAATTCAACTCGCTCCAAACATATCGAAGCTTATACTCAAAAAAGTCGCAAACACCATTTTGAACTCAATGGAAGTGGTCTCGAGTCCAAAATGTTGATTCTCAATTTCATTCCTCATTCAGACGTCTGAAATTTCCAAACTAGACGTCTGAATCTGGAAAAATACGAGTTTCCAAACTTCATTCAGACGTCTGAACTGAATGATTCAGATGTCTGAATATGGAAAAACAGAAGTTGTCAAGAATAATATTCAGACGTCTGAATCGTCCATTTCAGACATCTGAAAATGCCAATTTTTGCCTATTTCCTTTCTGGTTTGATTTGAACAATTTCAGACGTCTGAACGATTCATTTTAGACGTCTGAATCCCTAAATGACAGTTTTTCCCCAAATAGACACCTTCGAATCACGATCCACAATGACTCTTCAGTAATTTGATTGTTCTTTTACGAATAGTGACTTTTTCGGACTAAAATCCGACTAACGGTGCTATTTTCAAATTAAACAATAAAAATATACGAACCGTAAATATGCGGGTTGTTACAATATTAATATAAAGTTAAACTTGCTTGAAGCAGCTTCATTTTCACATGAACCTATTTTCTCGACCACATCCATCTTCAATCTAGTGTCGTGACCACCCAACCTCATCTCTCTTTTCTCCACCATCTACACTCCGCCTCCGTGCTCCGAGCCACCATTCGCCTGCCCCACTTCCAACCAAACTCACGCCTTCTCGATCCTCCGAGCCATCTCCAGCAACCGCCTGCGCTGACCCCCACCACTGTCCTCCGGTCCTCCGCCCTCGGTAGCAGCGCCGCACCCAGCAAGCTGCCCCTCACCTTTATTTGCGTGACCATCCTGTCTCCTGTTGCCTTGTTTTACATATAAAAAGGCTCAGTTGTTTTTTTTGATTTATTCTTTGAATTTATGAAGGATCCCTTTCTTAGTATACTTCGCAACTAATTACCTTATATGCTTATGGAATTAGATTTTCAATATGTATATAATGAGGGTTTGTATATTATAAAGGTTTACTTTACGTGTTTTGATATATGTGATATAGATATGGATGTTTTGTTTGTTTTTAAACTATTGTTTTATATGTATTACGAAATATTAGTCTATATATGTTAGTTATATATCTGATCCGTGTATATATGTTTATACTGCATTTAACTTGTTATCTTTATATATTAGTGTATAGCCTGGTTATGTATACACAAGTGTATATAAGTTTACTATACAATATGTAAAATATTTACTTAAGTTATATTGTATTTTTGAAACAGTTTTAATAATAATATATATATAATGTATATCTGTTAGCTTATGTATATATGTTATAGTACATCATTTGTCAAAGAAGTATTATATATTATATTATAAAGTTGTTTATATATATGTTTTATGTTTAGTTACTGTAAGTTATATAACCAGTTAGTTATAAATATCGGTTATATATAAAAGTGGGTTGTATGTTAACTTGTTTATATATATATATTATTTTATATTGATCTGAAATGAAGTATTGTATGGGTTTTATTATATATGTTATATATATATGCGCATGTTTGTTGCATATGAAGTTTATATGTTTCAAAATATGTATATAATATAGTGACAGGTTTATGTATTTTATATAGAAAAGAGAATGGGTAAGTTTTAAACTGTATAAATGAAAGTTAGTTATCTTTATATTTAGGCTGTGAGTTAGATAGTTATATATATATATATATATATATGTTACAGGTCAGTTTATATTCTAGTTAAATATATATGTGTTTACAATAACTATATGTTTATAGTAAATTTTGATGTGTTTAAAATATATGGGTTTAATAATAGTGATTTTATACAGTGACTGTATAAGCTTATAAATATATTTACCTACTGGTTTGCATAGTTTGAGTAAATTGTATAATATGTTATACATAGATATTAAAATTTTCCATTTACAGTTTCAGTTTTATATATATATATATATGTGTTGTTTTAAAATATAACTTGAATGTAAGTTTTAATGGTTTACATATATATATTTAATATAGCAGCCTTATATATAGTCTGATAGCTTAATATATATTTTTGTTTTATAAAATGCTGATTTTTAAATTTGTTTATATAATATAAGTGTGTTCATTGAATGGTTATACTTGTTGTAATCAAGCTTTTATAAGTTTTGATTTTAAATATAATAATAATGTACATTTTCAGTTATATCAAAAATGATGGATTTTTTTCTCATTGATTCCTATCTATCAGCTTTGCTCATCAAATTCGCATTCAATCTTGCTTTGTTTTGGAATTCATGCTTGGATTCGTAACTCATCTCATTCTCGTTCATCTCTAGCCTCGAAAGGTGAGCAATCACTCACAATTAACGTTCTTATATTTATTAAATTTGATTTCATTAGAAACGACAATTGAAATATGCTGCTATTAGTTATTTACATTGCTATATATATATGCTATTATCTGTATCTGCTCACCTGTGACATCTGACACCATTATCTGTTATTTATAATGATGATATATGCATGTTATATTATTATCATATCTATTATCACTCTGCAAGTTCCCTGTCAGTATAGAATTCCCTATGGGTTGAAATAATACATACCCGAACGATTTGTAGAATAAGAGAAAATTTTTATGGGTTGAAATGATATATACCTGTAGATATTTAAATTGTGGATTGAAATGATAAATATCCATATCACTTGACCACAGGATAGAAAATTTTATATAGACACCCTTGGTATATATATATATTTTAAAAATGATTTCCAAGGTTTTGAAAAGAAATATATGTGGTTTAATAAATATTGATTTTAAGATATTATATTTTTAGTATAGATTTTTATAATAATTTTATTAAATTAAGTTGGAAAGAGAAATAGAAATTTATTTGAATTTTACTTAAATAAAACCGATTTGAAACTTATTAAATTTGAGATTTTAAAGATATTATTTATAACTTGATTTTGATTTAAAGTGATTAAATGAATATTTCAAGTAAATAAATTGAAGGGAATATTTAGTTTACATAAATTGTAATTTAAGGTTTTATTTAAATGATATTGGATTGACTAAGTGAATTTTTCAATATTAAATAGGGGGAATTAATCTAAAGGACAAAAATTTGTATATTATTAGCCTCAAGGACACGACCTCAATATTTTACCCATAAGGACAAACATTCTTCTAAAATTTATTCATAAGGACAAGCATTCTTTCAAAATTATTCATAAGGACAAACATTTTTCCAAAACTGCTACCAAACTAAAAACTGATACCTATAAACTATTACCGATAACTACAAACTGCTATCTAAAAACTTAAAAACTGATACTTAAAGAAAGTTGTCCTTTAGGTTAAAATACTAAAGGTCTGTCCTTGAGACTAAAATGTTGAGAAATTTTGTCCTTGACAATAATTTCCTGTATTAAATAATGGTAAGGTTGAATTTGAAATATAAATGAATTTAAGCTTTGAAATCTATTAAAATTGAAATGGTTTAAATTGTAGTTTATATATGTATTTGAAATTAATATAAATTTAAATGGTTTTGAACTGAATTTAAATCGGTGAATTCAGATTAAATTGAATTGAATTTTAGAATTCGAGTTGATCTGGATCGATTTGTAAAATTTGAGGAAACTATTTTTATTTTATATAAAGTATTTTAATATATAAAAATATTTTTACTTTATGAATTATTTTTATATAAACTATTTTAATATAAAACTATTTTAATATACTAATTATTTTAATATACAACTATTTTATTATATAAACTATTTTTATTTTTTAATCTATTTTATTACATATACTATTTTCTATATCTAAACTGTTTGAGTGGAAAGTATGATGATTTCAAAGTGTTATGATTTCCAAGTGTTATGATTTCCAAGTGTTATGATTTCCTAAGTGTTATGATGTCAAAATGTTATAATTTTGGAAAGTGTTATGATTTTGGAAATGAATATTATTTTAAGTGAATAATGATATCGTATTGATGAGGTTTTGAAATAGATATGATATTTTGGTTGTGAAATATGGTTTGAAATGAAATGACCGCGGTGTTATAATAACGGTTGGTTGTTAAAGAGACCGGGATCAGATATTGTCATACTCTCTGCCAATACCGAAAACCACTTTAACAACTGTGTACGTGGTGGAGATTCCAGAATGAAGTAGGATAGTTTGGTGGCGATTCTATATGGTATTTACGTAGCCCTGACTCCCGTGAGTCAGCTTGATGCGGCTAAAACAGGAGCCACGCCGGGCCAAGTGAGGTCATTCCTCCTACCAGACACATTTCTTCGATACCATTCTATTACTTTTGTGATTTGATTGGATGCACCCTTTGATTTGGGAGTGTGTCATGAGGTGGGCGGTAGTAGCTGCTATGCGTTACCACCAGTCCGGATCCGCAAACGGTATATCTACCCTGGCATTGCCTCGAGTGCCTTGTCGCATGCCCTATCATGTCTTCTACGAGTTTGTTTTGTACTGTACCTATGCGATGTCCTCTGGGTAAACCTCCAGTTTACGGAGGAGCGTACGACATTGTATAGACTACGGGAATATATAAAATGTGCTAAGGGGGATATGGGTAACGCGTTAACGCTATTTTAATAGTTTACTTTATTATAGACATATTATAATAGCGTATTTTACTACATAGTAGATAGTTCCACGGATCCTTAGAGGATGGTTATCCCAAACATCCTTTGAGTTACTTGTATTTCAGTTGATATTTCACTTGAGATGGATTTGTTGATATAAGAATGTTAATCCTGACTCTAGTGTTTTGTGTTTTTGCTTTACACTCAGTTCAGACTGAGTGTCGCAGCATTTGAGACTCACCTTTGGAGTTGGAGCATCACTTGAAGATCCATCTATCTATTCAGCTGGCAGTTATTCAGTCGACTCCTATGTTATATTCTGATCCTTGTATTTGACAATTGTATTGAGACCTCTATGTATTCGAGACTTCTGTTGTATCTTTTTTTAGTCTGTTAAATATAGTAGCTTCATGAACTACTATTCTTTTGTTTCCGCTGCTTATTGTTACATTACTCCGTGTCTGTGATTCTGTGATTATTTTATTTACTGTATATGCTGAGTTTTGCCAAATATATATTAATAATCTAATATTTTGAGCAATTCAAGTCTGACATGTGCGGATGCGAATGGTTGAAAATATCGGGTCGTTACAACACATCACTCAACCAATAAAATTTAGCCATCTCATCCTATTACATCACTGGACCAAATGGGAAGCCGCTACATGTCAGAAACAACACTAAAATACGTAGGAAAATGGCCAAAAATGAACCAGCTAAAAAAAACATCGCTCAATATTTTGGGCGACAACAGGACTTGATCACTGGTCACTAAGAAAGTCAACATGCGCCTTTACCACTGTACCAAATGCACTTTTAATTTCTTTTTAATTATATTTCCCATAAAATATCGGGGTGTTACATTCTCCCCCCTTAAAGGACTTCTTCCCCGAAATCTCCAAAGATGGAAGAACGTAATTAACAACCTGCATCCAAGAACTACATCCATCTACTCAACCATCATCCATTTCTACCATTGTCCTTATTTTTAACTAATGCAATTTATGATTTATGAAAAGTGAAATGCATATGAACTTACCTAATTCGAAAAGGTAGTCGATCTACTAATTCAGTTGACCTCCTGTAATGCAAGTATGCTTATGCCATGCAACCAAATGTTTGCGGTTACCATAGTATAATTGATAATTCTATATGTATGTTTCAATCATTCAGCCAAATGCACCATCCATATGCAACATCCATTTATATATACACAAATATATATATATATATATATACAACCATGTGAAAATTCAATAGATAACAGGCATGCATATGCAGGTGTGTGTACCTAATTGGCAGATTATCCTAATAAATATCTATCTAGTGCATGCAATGCATCCATTTGCAAACATTGACATCCACTTGCAATCATTTTCATCCATCAAACATAACATGCCCTAATGACATGTTTACAACCAAGCTACCAACCATAGGTTTCACCTAAAGATTATCGAAAAGACCCTAACTAAGGAAAGATCAAAGATAGGATATTTAAAGTGTACCTTCAAATAGAAAATGATAAGAAGTTCAAATTCTCTCCTCAGATTCCCATGTGCACTCCTTGGGGTCATCTCCCCACTAAACCTTCACTAGATGAACTTCCTTGTTGCGTAATCTCTTGACACTGTGTTCCAATATACAGGTGGGTGTACAATACATAAGTGATTCATGCTCTACCTCCACTTCCCTTAGCTGATCGGGTTCTACTACTACTGCGGAATCATGTAGACACTTCCTTAGATGTGAAACTTGAAAAACATCGTGAACTCCCGCCAATTTATTTGGAAGATCAACTATGTATGCCACTTTTCCAATCCGTGCGATAATAGGGAAGGGTCCTACAAATCTCGATGCCAACTTACCCACTGAGCCAAATCTCATAATGCTTCTCAAAGGAGAAACCTTGACAAAAACCATATCTCCAACCTTAAACTCCAAATCTGAATGTTTTCTATCGGCATATGACTTTTGTCTATCTTGTGCAGTCTTCAATCTCTTGCGATTCAAATCCACCTTCTCGGAAATTTCCCTCACCAAGTCTGATCCAAGCAAGATCTTATCGGTGGTATCCCACCAACAGGCTGGTGATTTACATGGTTTGCCATAGAGGGCCTCGAACGGTGCCATCCCAATGCTTGCTTGATAACTATTATTATACGCGAACTCCACCAAAGGTTGGTGGTCTTCCCAAGAGCCTCTGAAGTCAATGATGCACAATCTAAGAAAATCTTCCAAAACCCTATTTACCCTCTCAGTCTGTCCATCTGTCTAAGGGTGATATGCCGTGCTCAGATTCAATTCCATTCCCAAGGCTTGCTGAAGACTCCTCTAAAACTCACTAGTGAATAATGGATCTCTGTCGCTCACAATGCTGGCGGGAACTCCATGAAGCCTAACTATCTCCCTTACATAAAGAGTCGCCAAAGAAGCTGTCATCATATTACTCTTAATGGGTATAAAATGAGCACTTTTCATCATTCTATCCACAACGACCCAAATGCTCGTGTTTCCTCTCCGTGACCTTGGTAATCTATCCACGAAGTCCATAGAGATGCTCTCCTATTTCCATAATGGAATATCAAATGGCTGCAACAGTCCTCCAGGTTCTTCTGTTCTGCCTTTACCCTTTGGCAAGTTATGCACCTCGATACATACTCTGCTACCCTCTTCTTCATTCCGGGCCAATAGAATATCCTCTTCACATTCCTGTACATCTTATCACCACCGGAGTGCACTATCATCCTAAAATGATGTGACTTGGCCAACACCGCATCTACTAAATCCTCACTACGGGGAACACAAAGTCGACCATCCCTTCTAAGCCATCCCCTAGTTTTCCTAGTATAGCGCCAAAGATGTGGTGATGACTCTCCTCTACCAAGCTTATCTAAAATGTCCTTTAACTCTTCGTCCTCACCTTTCCTTGCTCCAATCTGCTCCATCAAAGTATGCTAGACATCGAGCGCTGCTAATAATCCCGGAGCTAAATCCGATGGAGGTCCAAAATCAAAGGTAGCAATGTACTCCAAATGCTTCCATTTTAAAAATAGAAAACTTAAAACCACTTTGTGTCTACTCAACACATCTGCCACTACATTACCCTTGCCAAGGGTATAGGAAATCTCAAAGTCATAAGAGGCTAAAAATTCCATCCATCTTTGCTGTCTCAAATTCAAGACTTTCTGAGAGAATAGATACTTTAAAGACTTATGATCCGTGAAAAGCTCAAATCTTTCTCCTAAGAGATAGTGCCTCCAAGACTTGAGAGCAAAAACTATAGTTGCCAACTCAAGATTATGCGTCGGGTAGTTCTTCTCATGCGTTTTCAATTGTCTACTCGCATGGCATACTACCCTACCCTTTTGCATCAGTACCTCCCCAAGCCCCATACCACAAGCATCCATATAAATTGAGAAAGTCTTGGTTCTATCTGGTAATACCAATACGGGCACGGTAGTGAAAGCTTCCTTCAATTGACCAAAGGCATCCTTGCAATTGGCATCCCAAACAAAAGCTGGGTTTTTTTGGTAAGGCGGGTAAGTGGAGCTGATATCCTAGTGAAGTCCTTAATGACTTC
Source organism: Allium fistulosum (assembly GCA_030737815.1). Taxonomy (NCBI): domain Eukaryota; kingdom Viridiplantae; phylum Streptophyta; class Magnoliopsida; order Asparagales; family Amaryllidaceae; genus Allium; species Allium fistulosum. Next base: position 860,208,640 of record CM060905.1, on the reverse strand, counting down.
CTATAGTAGCCCGCAAGACCAAGGAAACTCCTTCTGTCCGTAGCATTCTTAGGGGTCTGCCAATCCTGTATTACTGCCACTTTCGTCGGATCTACTGCAAGTCCATCCTCCGAAACGATGTGTCCCAAAAAGCAAACCTCATCGCTCCAAAAGTGGCACTTGGAGAACTTTTCCTTCAACTTATGTGCTCGCAGGGTCCTAAGCACTTCTTCCAAGTAAACAATATGCTCCTCCTTGCTTCGCGAATAAACCAAAATGTCATCGACGAACACCACCACAAACTTGTTCAATGATTCACGAAATACTCGATTCATCAGGTCCACAAAATATGCCGGAGCATTGGTTAGCCCAAATGGCATGACTAACTACTCAAATAACCCATCCAGAGTCGTAAACGCAGTTTTCTCGATGCTATCCTCCGCCACATGCAACTGATGAAATCCCGTGGCCAAATTAAGCTGCGAAAATACCTTGGCTCCTACTAGCTGGTCGAAGAGATCGTCTATACGGGGAAGAGGAAAACGATTATTCTTCGTCAGCTTATTAAGCTCCCTATAATCCACGCAAAGTCTGAGACAGCCATCCGCCTTAGTAGCAAAGACGATGGGTGCATCCCACTCAGAAATGCTCCTAAGAATGAAGCCCTTCTCCAAAAGCTCTCCAATCTGCTTTCTCAACTCATGACGTTCCTTAGGAGCCATATGCCTTACCAGTAAAGCAATCGGTTTGGCATTATCGACAACATAAATCTTGAGCTTGATCTCTCTTTAAGGTGGAAGGCCAGCAACCTCCTCGAACACATCTGGAAAGTCTCGAACAATGGGTACCGAATTCAAACTATCGGGCGATAAGTCAAGAGAATAAAGGTAGCTCAACATGACCAATCCTCTAGGATCACAAGATACCTCCAAGGTACGTCCACTACAAGTGCCTAACCTCACTACCCCCTTATCGCAATCACGAACAGCACCTTACATGGATAGTCAATCCATACCAAGAATCAACCTGAACCCGAAAAAGCCCAATACAAAGGCACTACAGTCAAACTCAACCCTTTAAATAAACAATTTCAAATCCCAACATAACATGGACAAATAGGCCAATCCTCCGGGATTTGATACTACTACCGGGTCGGTCACTAAGCAAGCATCAAGACCAAGGCTCTCTACAAAAGTACTAGATATAAAAGAGTGCGAAGCTCCAGAATCAAATAGGGTACGAACAGAAAAATCAGAGATAGATAACACACCTTCGATGATCACCTTCTTTCCCTTGTCCATGACCGGACAAGTACTAGAGGAAGGAGCTGCCTCTAAAGCATAAGCCTGAGCAGGCTGTGAAGGTGTCTATGAACTATCCTTGGGCTTCGATGGATAGTCCTTCTTCATATGCCCCACTTGATCGCAAAGATAGCACCTCGGTCTTGGTCGCTCTCCTTCCCCTCTACAATCCTTAGCAAGATGACCTGGTTTCCCACAAGTATTACACTTCCAGTTCTTTATTGGAACTTTCCTTTTTCCACCTGACCCTCCTCCTCCTCTCCTCTTTCCTTTCCACTGCTTCTTCCCATCACTCTTCTGCACCACATCTCCTTTCTTCATAGTATCAGCAAGTAAAGCCATCTCTACCAATCCCTCAAAAGTGGCTCCCATCAGAATGTGGCTCACCGCCAAACTCTGTAGTGGCTGACTCAGACCCTTAGCAAACTTCAGCGCCTTCTTGTGAGGAGTATTGATCAGGTCTAGTCCAAATCTGGCAAGCTCATTGAATTGATTAACATATTCCTTAACTGTCATATTCCCTTGCTTGAGCTGTATAAATTTCTCTAGCTGCACTCTCTCTTCAGCCTGCGATAAGAATTTCCTCTTGAACCTAGTACGAAAATCTGCCCAAGTCAAATTATCAGCTTCAGCCTCCACAATCTCCCACCAACAAAGAGCCTCATCCTACAACTTCCATGAAGCCAACTGCCTCCGAGCCAAGTCCTCAAATCCCATAAGTCCAAATATTCGCTCACAACTATGGATCCAATCTATCTCCTTAGTATATGACTCGGTGCCAAGAAACGGCTTGCCTCGTAAGTTGGTGTAGTCCTTGCATAACTTGGGAAAATCGGGAATGCCTGACGGACGGGCTAGAGCCCCTTCCATCGGAGCAGCATCCCTAGCTGGTGGCTCTGCTCGTGCAGTAGCCTGCAAATAACATCTTAACCAAGCAAGCATATTAAGGCCTGGAACTTCAGGGATATCTTACGGTTCAGACATTTCTATCTGTGGATATTAAAAAGATGGGATTAGGTACTCCACAAATAGTTCAATACATAGGGAGGAAGAGATACGAAGGACCCATTTCTAAAATTTCTTATCTTTTCAAAATATATACATATACTTTTAAAAGTATTATTTGGAATACCCTTTAAAAATTATTCGAAAACCTTTATATTTTTAAAATATTTTTAGAATTACCGAAACCTTAGCTCTGATACCAATTGAGACACCCTGCACCTCTAGGCACCCCAAAGTTCGGATATGACTAGAAGCACGGGTGGTCAGGTGAAATAAAAATCCATAACATAGCATAGAGACTAAGACAACATCATATAATGATTAAAATATTACAACGGAAGAAAACTTTCACTAATTATAAATTAATAAAAAATAGCTTTATTGAAAACAACATTATCCTAAATTTATTTCTGAAACCAAAAGTACCAAGTAGTCTCCACCAAAACATAACAAAGTTCACAATATAGGACCCCATATACAGATTAAAGTACGGAAAAGAGAAACGAAGTAAATGAAACAAAAGCTGAAGATAACAACTGCTCCAATGACCCTCCAAGCTGCAAAGAACTGAAACCTAGACCTGTCCTCCTGTGATTTGGGAAAAGTAGGAAAAATAGGAATGGGTCAGACATAAGGTCTGGTGAATAAGAAATAAAATGAAGCAGAAAGAATAAACAGTTTAATTCCAGGTCTTTCTCGGATATAACAGAGGGTGAATAATATAATGCAGCGAATCCTTCATTTATACAGTTCCTAAGAAGCCAAAATTCATGGTCACTCTAGGGAAGTCAACCATGCAGTAATACTAAACGTCAATAGGCCTATCAGACCTGTCGTCCTTACCTATCCATGTGCTATAGCATGAAAGTCATGCTCTTCACCAGTGTACTATGACTAAATACCTCTTACGTCTGACCGGCGCCGACTCAAACAACCTAGCAGGACCCTGAAGTTGCGTTCAGGCTCCGCCAAACTGGACGCCTATCCTCCTTTCCTCGGTCACCAACATGGACTTGCCCCTATCCAAAGTGTCGGTCCTCCGAAAGAGCGCCCGCAACTGGATCGGCTGCGTAAAATCTCCAATGATCTGCTTAAAGAAGCCTACGTCGGAGCACACTTGTCATGTTCTGTCCGCGTCGATCTGCCTGAAGAAGCCTACGATTGCGGATGCTATCTATCCTACGTACTAGAAACTTATGAAAGGTAACAAACATCCTTGCGAACCTACTTGCCCGCTCCTACGTATAGCCAAAACTATATTTTGGTCTTAATTGCATGAAACACCTATCCAGACCTCTACAAGGTCTGCCTACCAAATCGCTTCCAGATTAATTAATTTTACCGTTACAGTTTACATATTGTTTATTTCCATTAATCTGCTTTAGGCCATTTTTACATTCGATTTGGTTATTTCATAATTTTCTTTTTTCTTACATAAATGGTGTTTCAATTTCACGTCCGTTCAGTCAGTATGGTTTGTCTGTAATTTTTACACCATTTTGTTACATATTTACACTAGCCTTTAGGGACCATTTAATTTACATATTTTTCCACCCAAATTTACGTTCTCCTTTTAGAGATTTAATCTGTACAATTTTTTTTATCAAATAGCCACAAACATTTAATTACACAAGATTCCACTTTTACATTTTTAGGCCACGTATGAAACAAACAATTATACCAATTAGACTTACCAATTTTGTTCCAAAACCATATTCAAAATTATGTAATTATATCAATCAAAACCACAATTTTATTCAAGTAACATATTCTGAATTTATTCAACTAACCTATTCTACCATTAGAAATTGAATAATAATTCTAATTCAATTTAATTAAACCAATCTTATTTACACCATGAAACGTGAATAAAAATTTGTTTGTTCCAAATTTCAACCCAAACATGAATTAGAATTAAGAAGTGGTAGAAGGAGAAGATACAATAATTTACATAAATTTCAATCCTATCTATGCCATAAAACGTGAATAGATAATTTGTTTGTCCCATATTTTAAAAAAACATGAATTAGATTTGAGAAGTGAAAGAAGAAGAAGTTGTAATAATTTACATCTATTCTCAATTAATAACAGAAATTAATTCATATTAACATGCCAGAAAAGAACTGAAATTGAACCACTTTATTTTTCTATTTCATATTAATTCCCACTCATCTAGCACTTGAGCTTGTATAAATTTGAAAAAGCTTTGCTTTAATCTTTCTCCCTTTGATTCTTCGAAATTCCCCAAATTGCTTGAATATATATATATATATATTTATTTAATTTGGTAGAGATTTGTTTATTTAGCAGAGAAAAGGAGGAAGAATAATATACACTAATTTTTACTGTAGAATTATGGCGACGGCTGAATAAGAGATAAGGTTTAGTTTATATGGTTTGTTTAAAGATGGTTTGAGTGAATATAATCCATTAGATTATTTTAAATTAAATCTGGTTCTTCCATACACTTAATGGTTATCCATTCTAGCCCATACACATCACTCATCCAATAAAATTTAGCAATCTCATCCAATTACATCACTGGAGCGAATGGGAAGCCGCCAGATGTCAGAAACAATGCTGAAATACGTAGGAAAATCGCTGAAAACGAACCAGCTAAAAAAACATCGCTCAAGATTTTGGGCAACAACGGGACTTGAACCTTGGTCACTAAGAAAGTCAACATGCACCTTTACCACTGTACCAAATGCGCTTTTAATTTCTTTTTAATTATATTTCCCGTAAAATATCGGGGTGTTACATATATCTGACTTAAAATCTGGGCCCAAAAATGCACTGCGAGGAAATGAGATTTAGGTATATCTAACCTCAAAATGGGAAGAAGTGGTACACATAAAATTTGTAGCTATTGAATTTTACATGGTTTGAAAAATAGAATTTCTCCATTTGGTTCGGTTTTGAAGAAGTTATGATAGAATGAAAAAGATGGAAAAGTGGTGGATAATTTAGCCAAAGGAAGTGATGAAAATATCTAGATATTTTCACCCCCATACATCACCATTTTACTCTTCCTTTACCTCACCACTTTTAGCCGAACTGGCCCCCCTCATGTGATGTTCTCAAGTGCATGTTGCGTTGCTTAAGTATTAAGGGGATGGAAAATACCATAGATATTTTCATATGTATATGTATTTATATGTGTGTAAATGTATATTTGTATGTTTATATATGTTCATGTGACATATACATATTTGTACATGTATGTGTACAAGAGAATAAATAATGTTGCTCTAACTGTGAACAACTTTCGTTCATTAAACCGTTGAAAATTGGAAAGCTGATTCCCAGTCACATTTTCACTTATAAATTAAATTAAATATAAATATAAACAAAATTTGAAAACTAATTTCCCATCTTTTTCAATTAATTAAAGTGATCACATTTGATTTACAAAACCATATAAATAAATATTAAACAATTGTTTACAAAAAGTGCTATTATATCGACAAAGCGATACGAATTTTCTTATATTTTTAAATCAATTATATATCTTTATAAACTATTATAAGTGATCTATTATCACTTCATAACTAATTAAAATGAAATAATATCATTTAAAAATAATTATTTGAATGATTATAATAATTATTAAATCATTAAATCTTAATTTAAAATCATAACTCAATTATTAAATATGATGCCATTATCGATGATGTCATAAATACATTTTATTTCCAAAAAATAAAATAAAATATTTTATTTCATATTCTTGTTTAAACTGATAAATAAGTGTATGTATCTAGCTCCATGCATGACTTCTGATAATTATAGAGCCGTTTATTGATAAAACGGTTTTCGACCATTTTATCAATATTTTTCCAAAATATATATTTTTGTAAATACTTATTCAAAATAAGATTACCATCATTATTTAATATTCAAGACAACATAGTCTATGTTAAAAAACTTATATTTGAATATTTTAAAAATAAATATATTTATCAAAGTGAAAAATTCGCGGGTCGTTATATTTACATTTTATCAACAATTGCTCAACCAATTGTAATTCACTGGTATTTATCTTTTCAACTTCAGAAATTAAATTTTCTCTTATTCTTTATAAAGAAAGAGATAACATACCTTTTCATTAATTTTAGCAACAAATTTTGTTATCCTGGTAATTGATGCTTTCCCTTGAAGCGGTTTAAGTTTGTATATGAAAGTATCTTTCATCCTGTTATTTTAAGGCACATTAAAACAATTATGCTCTTTTAAAGTAATTCAAATGTATTCAATTAATTACTTACTAAACAGATTTAAGTTTATTCCTCTACTTAATTCTTAAACTTAACTTTCAGATTAGGCATAAAACCCGAAATGCACGCTATGTTAATTGTTTTGTATCTCCTTTATCTAATATTCGTTTCTGACATTTTATATATGAATTTAGGGTAGAAAAATGTAATTGATCCAGTGGAAAAATTAGATTCTTCCATTTGCAGAAAATCTAGAGTCTTAGTTTTATGTAAAATTACCAAAATGTCCTTTTGAATTAATTATATATTTTTGTTAAAATTATGGGGTGTTAAATTCTCTCCATTCCCCCTCCTCCCGAAAAGAATTTTGTCCTTGAAACTCCAAGAGGTAGAAATTGCAACTCGTGGACTCAACCATACAATAACAACCATGTCTATGTGCAATACGTACATTCAAACCACACCACACACAAAGCACGAAACAAAACATCCAAACAATTCATATCAAAGATATGATATCAATATGGATACCAACTATAATCTGAATCCAGGTAATATGTAGTAATGGCTAAGTAGGCGTAAATAAATAGTAATAACAATGGTAAAATAATTGCAAATGACAATGCACATCCATCAATTAATATATGTCAAGAATATGACATGTGAATAATGCGTAATACTAATGCAACTCATATATGAATGCAAGATCTTAACATCTAAGCATGGATGCAAAACATCCTAAAATATATGTATGCAGTGCGATATATAATGAGTTAAGTCGTATCTAAAACATAAGCCATGCAACAAAGAAGAACACACCATCTAATTTCCTAAATTTATAGTAAAAATCTATTACAATCATTCGTCCATACCTAACTAAACTAATCATCCTAACAAACAAGCAAATGGAAAGATTCTTCGGTGAAGGGTTGAAATAAAAAGATCGGTTCTCTCCTCCACTTTCCAAGTACTCTCAACTTGATTGTTCTTCTAACCTTAACTTGTTGACCTTCCTACTGATATATGAACTCAATCCAAATCACTTACATGCATAAGTAAACACATGCAATCCATATTATTAACCTAGATAAATTGATGCTGACATGTACAGAACTAGTAACCTTAGCATAATAAGCCCTAACTCAATATTTTTCCTCATGCAACCCTCGATGCACATACACAATACCATATATCATCTCAGTAGCATACCGATCACTTTATCCTTTGCATACTAGGACATGACAACTTGAAAGTGAACGGTGTCTTACCTAGCATCAAATAACCTGAATCGCTTACTATTTCGTAGTTTCACCTAAGAACATCAAAATTTGATGGACTTAAATTAGCAAAAATAGAATAACTCCTCTTCCAATTCAATTTAACTTAACCTGTATCATTTCACTTATGATATCGCTCCTTCAATCCTCTAACAATTATGATAACAAAGCACATATTTCTAGTTTGCAAGAATTTTATCCTAAGTTCTATAGTATATAAGTAGTGGAGATCAAAGCATTCAAGTAAGGCAATCATACTTTATTTACCTATTCAAACATAGCAACCAAAATCCTAAGTCTAGATGTAGTCCTAAATTGAAGTGAAATCCTAGCTTAAATTTGTTTTAGTATTAAAAGTAACCGGCTATGCGGTACATCGCTCAGACACAACTGTTATGCAGCACAACTATATACTCTTTAGCCAATATTTCATGATAGCTTTTTAAATAAATAATCTAATTTCAATCTAAGGCATGATTGAATAGAATCCCACTATCCTCTTACCAAAATCTTATGAAAACCTCAAAATATCATTTACCACCAAAATTGCCTCCTGATTCTCAATGTGTGCAAAATAGTAATATCTTTTATTTAATGGGAACCCAAAATCTTGAATTAACCATTCATTATGTAATCTTAGTTCCAACTTCATCTAGGATATGTTTTGCAATTTGAACTTCCAAAATTTACCATTCCTTAATGCAATCCCATTAATGGGATCTTTTCAAAACTTAACTTCTCAACTTTATACTTCAATCGTTGTATGGTCGAGACAACGTATGTTGGAATCATGTCATGCCATTTAATCCAATAGGTGTAATATTCAATACTTAAATAGCATCGTACCTAAGAACTCATCTAGGAACATTTGAAATGGATGATGTTCTAGCCAAGTGAACATGATATGAAACTCATGTCACGTCATCCTCAAACAATGTACTTGTAGTTACAACAACAACTCAAGCATCAATACTTTAAGGGCTTCCATAAACAACTAAAACCACTTCCAAGACTTATGGGCAAAATAATAGTTTTCATCTCAAGTTATAGGCTGGGTAATTCTTTTTGTCTACTTTTAATTGTTAAGTAGTATAACAAACAACTTTACCCTCCTGTATCAAAACAGCACCCCGTCATATATCGTAAGCATCGGTATATATAGAAAATTCCTTCGAACCATCAGGGAGCACTAAAATAGGTGTACTAGTCGATAACTCCTTTAGCTTAATAAAAGCATGTTCATATTCCAAGTTCCATGAGAAAACAAAATTCTTCTTAGTAAGCCGCAACAATAGCATAGAAATCATTACAAGGTTTTTAATTAGTTCCTGTAATAGTCAACCAAACCAGTGATACTTCTTACCTCTGTAGCATTCTTTAGTATAGTAATCTGTCTTATACTGTAGCAGCTTTACTTAACATTAAATAGTCCTTAGATAAATCACATCTCCAAACCTTCTTGCACTAAGATTCGACAAGTTAAACTAAATTTGGGTAGAAAAACACAAATTGGTGTCCACCCTTTATTATTACAAAAAATTCCGGTATTCTATGTAGGAAATGTTGTAATACTAGTGTGAATGAATCTCAAGACTACTTTAACACTAGAGAGGATGGGGTGAATAGTGTTTTATAACTTATATGAAACTTTCTATATTATTTCAAGATTTAAATTCAAACATTGGTAATCAACACGGCTATATATTAATAGGCAGTCACAAATATATATATATATATATATATATATATATATAATATATATAAATGAAGTAAAACTAAAGTAAAAGCAGGAGAAATGACAACAAGAGTTTTATACTGGTTTGGATTAACCAATCCTACATCTAGTCCTGTACACTACATATACAGATTTCCTTCCAAATGCCCACTTTAAATAGGTAGTAAACAAAACAGAATACAGTCTTGATTTCAAGACAACGAGATACACCCTCCTGACTTTCCAAGCTCGGGGTAGATTCACTTGATTTAATTGGGCAACAAGCACACCCACTTGATTTGATCGGGCAATAAGCACACTCAGTTGATTTGAATAGGCGACAATCACACCCACTTGATTTGAATGGGCAACAAGCACATCCAAACAAATAATAATAGAGAGTTGTTGAATCTAAATACAAATAGTTGTACTTTAAATATAGAATATCCTATAGCACTTTGATCTTTGAATCGATGGGAGAATACTTGCAAATCACCGAATAGATCACGTAGAGAATAAATGTAGTAAAGTAGTCATTGAATTTGAGTGAATTTAAAGAGTATAGAAAGTTGAATTTGTGAAATATATAATGATAATTTTGAGTAAGAAGAAAATAGAGAAAGTAGTTAATAAAATTCATTATCCAGTCCCTTTTATATAGTGTTCGAAGGGACATGTCTATTCATAAAGATATGTAACCACAAATCACAACTATTCAAAATTCAAAAGACACCTTTTCAACGGTACATATGTCGACATACATATGTAGCCTATGTCGACATATCCTTGTTAATTTTGAAAAACAATAATCTATTTAAACTGTCTATAAAATTCTTATAATTTGTAAAACTTTAAACATAGTTTGTAAATACCTTTTATATATTTATAAAATATTTGTAGAAATATATTTTAAAATAAATAAGTCTTTAGATAATAAAATAAATAACTTGGTATGAGAGTTTACGAAGAATAGAAATTTGCTATTCAAGGTCTTTAACAAATTAATCTATTGTCTATTAACTATAAAGTATCGTCTTGAACTCTCCTTTTCTTTGTTTCTCATGAGTCTTCAATATCTGATCATCTTTGAATTTTGATCTCTATCTCTTTTACTGATCAGTCTTCAAACTTAATTATCCCCTACTTCTATAAACTTGTATAATATCCTGCAAAATATTCTTTACAATTTGGAAAATCATTAGTATGTATATTTATATTATTTTTATTGTTATCAAAATCAATATCTATCATATAAACAATCTCCCCCATTTCGATAATGACAACCATGAAAATATATTTATTATAAAATATAATGCAACTCCCTCTAAATTGGTTAACTCCCCAAATTTTATATAACTCCCCCTTAGTATATGCATATATTATATTTTATATTTTCTCCCCCTTTGTCATCAACAAAAATGGATAAAGAAAAATAAACTCTCCCTAAATGTGACATATATTAAAATTATTAAATGTTATAATATTGTAGATGGAATTAAAATCAATATTAAGTGCAAAACAATATTTCTGAAAAAATATATACAATTATAACTACATATGTTTTTAACCATACATCAATTTTTTTACATCTATACATATTTATACAATTAATTACATTAAAAAGTACAAATAATATAATCGAAGTTAATTATACAGATGTAACATCCTAGAAAAATATAAATAACTTATATTCAAATATAGGATTATTTAAATATTTGAATTGTGAATTAAATATTAATTAAATGGATTTAATAGCCTTATTTAACTTCTTTTAATTAACAAATAATAGATGGTGTAATCATTTTGTAAATTTGTTTACAATAATAAATGGTTTGAATAAATAACAAGAAAATCAATTGTTAATAAAATGACTTGATTTTATTAGTGTGTTTTTAAATGAATTTATAGGATTTTCCATAATTTTTAACATGAAAAATATTTAAATTTTCGTTTAATGTATATAAGGAAAACTATTTTATTTTTAAAATTTTACAGAATAAGATAATCAGTGTATTTTATTGTTGTTTTGGGATCGTGTTGCATTTTTATGCACGATCGTATTTTTGTTTTGTGGTTTGCGACTCATATGGCGAACAAAATGCTATGTAATGACGTGCCAAAAATTGCAATATAAACAAGCTACTACCCTAAGACAATTCAACACCATTGACTTTTCTTTCCCTTTTTTTTCATTTCCTATAAACATAAGAAAGTAAACTTCTTCCTTTCAAAAATCAAAGTCAAGAGTTATACACCACTAAAAATTACAAAGGTCGATTATTTGAGTTTGTAATGGAGTGATCTTCGAATACATATGGGTTTGGTAATGTGCGGTTGAGTTTTGGCATATTCGACATGGATTAAGTGAGCCTAGGTTTTGGATTGCTTGAGATTTAAGTAGAGTTAGGCCTCAACATTCGTTGCATCGCATTTTTCATGAGAACGAGCTAAGATGGTGGGAGTTTGGAGGTGTGCAGTCCTCTGGAGTGGAAAATGACATTTTTGGGGCTGTCGAAGCCAAGCCCAGGTCGCTTTTTGGTTGAGGCATGCAAGGTTTGAACGGAGAGGGAATGCGGAGAGGAGGTGAAGCATGGTTCGTCGAAGGAGATGGATTTGGATTTCGTAGAGGGATGGTCGATTGGGAGCATTTTTGCATGACATTGGTGCATGCACAGGGTATCTTGTGCATGGCTTTGGTATGGGAAGAGGATTAAGGGTTGCTAACTAAATTAAGTAAAGTGATTAAGTTATTTAATTAATTTAATTTAATCCCAAACTTATAAATTGAATAACTATCTTATACGTGGTCCAATCGAGATGCACTCTTTTGCATTGCGCTCGTAGGAGTGATATCTACACATTGGTGTAGGAGTCGTTTATTTTGGAGCTAGTAGAATTTTGAGCTTGATTTTAGATCGAATCAGAAAGCGAAAGCGTCAACTGGAATTTTAGTGAGTTTCCTCACCTTTAAATAAACTATATGATATCTATGTTGCTATAGATTATTATTGAATATTTGGATGATAGTTTATATATTGTTATTTGATTGTTTGTTTGGATTTGATTCCTGCTTGAAAGGTGGATGGCATAAATAACCATTGTTTTATAGGGGACTTTTGCAGAGAGACCCTAAAGGGTTTCTCACCATTATTAATTTACCGTTATATGCATTTTACTTTTAATCTTATGTGGCTTATATTGATATTTGGTTGGACTATTTATGACATACTGTTTAATTTGTGTAAGTATTGCTATAGTGATTATCGTTGTACCATCACTTATGAAATATTGTCTCTATAAATCTTTGGACGTGTTGAACTTGTGCTTGTAGTTTTACCAAAAAATGGTTTGGTTGCCTTTTTTGCACTTTGAAAGTTGTTTAAACTATATTTTCAAGTATTATGAGAATTTTGAAATAAAGGATAAGTGTTGTTTAAAATTTATAAAAAAGACTATAAATTTGATTTATTATTTTTCGGGATAATTAATGTTTTTCCAGATTTATAAAAAGATTATAATTTGATTTATTATATTTTAGGATAATCAATGTTATTTTAAACTTATAAAAAGACTATAAATTTGATTTATTATCTTTCGAGATAGTTAATGTTATTTTGAATTTATAAAAAGATTATAAATTTGATTAATCATCTATGGGATTTTTGCTGTTGTTTTAAATTTATAGAAAGATTATAAATTTGATTTATTATCTTTTGGGATAATTAATGTTGTCTTAAATTTATAAAAAGATTATAAATTTGATTAATTATCTTTCAAAATTATTAACATTGTTTTAAATTTATAAAGACATTTTAAAGTGATTTATTATCTTTTGGGCTAATAAATGTAGTTTTAAAGTTATAAATGATAGTTAATAATAAATAAAAATTTAAAAAGGAATGTTTAAAAAATATATTTTCATGGTATCCACTCTTATTCAATATCACTAGAATCCTTGAAATTATTCATATACTTCGATTCTACGTTATTAGCTTCCTTTTAAATCTTCACACACATACATATTCTTGAGGATTTGATTATAGGAAAGTTGTACTATCAAAAGACAATCAGTGTTATTTAGAACACATTCGTCAACAAACATTTTGTATTAAGTTGAAGTCCTCTTCGGTTGTTGAGGCGGAAAAATTCCTGTTCGGCTGCTCAGGTGTCGTATACCTATTCCTCCGGGTTAAGTGAGGGGTTTAGTTTAAATCCAGAGGGTATTCTGGGACTGGACGTAGAACGGAAAGTTCGAACCAGTATAAAAATTCCTGGTGTGCTTACTTTAATTTTTACTTTACTGTTATTATCAGTTTCCGCATTAATATTCCATATTACACGATCCTTAGTACTGCACGTACACTTTCATTTGGTATCAGAGCAAGGTCATCTTATAACCATCACAAAGTTATTTGATATTTACTTATTTTTAGTAATATGGCAACCACACAAATTAACGATGTTAACACTCACACTAATTCTAGTTTCACAGAAGGTCAATCGACTTCACGACCTCCACTTTTCAATGGTATAAATTATAATTATTGGTCAACTAGAATGAGAATCTATATGCAATCAAGTGGGTTTGATATCTGGAATATTATACAAAGAGAATACACAATTCCTACTGGAGAATACTCGACTTGGAGTAACACAAAAAAACTAGATGCTACATCAAATGCTAAGGCTATGAATATTTTATTTTGTGCACTAGATAGAAATGAATTCAATAGAGTTAGTATGTGTACTTCCGGCTATGAAATTTGGAGAACTCTTAAAGTTTCACATGAAGGAACGAACAAAGTTAAATTGAGCAAAATTTCTATGCTGAAACATCAATTTGAAAACTTTAAAATGAGGCCAAATGAATCTATAAATGACATGTACTCTAGATTTCAGGATATTTATCATGCTCTATTATCTCTAGAACAAAAGTTTACTGATTTTGATGTTGTTACAAAAATCTTGAATTCTTTAACGGACGAATGGGAACGAAAAGTCCTAGCTATTGAAGAAGCAACTGATTTGTCAACATTAAAACCAGAAGAATTGATAGGTAATTTAATGTCCTACGAAGTAAATTTGCAGGCAAAACGAAATGGAGCACAAGAAAAGAAAAATGTAGCATTCCAAGCAGAAAAAGATGATTCCGACTCAGATAATGAAGATATGGCAATGATCGCTAAAAATTTCAAAAAGTTTTTGAAATTCAACAGAAACAAATTCAAGGGAAACAAAAATAATTCCAACAACAATTCTAATAGCAGCAAACCATCATCTTCAACAATGGAATGTTATGAATGTCACAAGAAAGGACACATGAAGAAAGATTGTCCAGATCGTAAAAAGAATAATTTGAAGAAGGACAAAACCAAACGAAAAGCTTTTTCAGTCACTTGGGACGACACTGACTCATCATCCTCATCAGAGAGTAAAAGTGATAATGAACAAGCAAATGTATGCTTTATGGCTTCGTCAGACGATGTAAGTAATTTTACCTTTGAAGATTTAATTGAAATAAATTCTGAATTAGTAAATTTAACAAAACAACTTAAAAAGAAAAATAAGGAGTTGCAAAGAAAGTTAGATAGAACAGTTTTAGAAGTAGATATGTTAAAAGATGAGAAGGTAATATTGGAAGAAGAACTTGAAATCTCTCAACAATCGAATTCTAACTTATCTTCTCAAATTACGTCAATATCTGAGGAACTAGAAATTCAGAAAAATAAAAATGATATTTTACTTTTTGAAAATAATGATTTAATATCTAAAATTAAGGATTTAGAGTTAGAAAAATCTAGTCTTAAAATAAAATTTGATGATATTTCTAAAAATGTTTCTAATTTCAATAAAGGAAGAGAAAATCTTTCTAGTATACTAGAAAACTCTCAAACTTCCAACAATAAATCTGGACTAGGATTTAAGAAACAAAATAATTATGCTAAAAGTAAAATTAATAATAAAATTAAGAAAGATATTAGGAAAACAGTTTATTCAAATACTAAAACTATTAAGATATGGATTCCAAAAACCAATAATACATTGATAAGGAATAAACATATCAAAAGTTTTATGGAAACTGTTCATAATAACAAGAATTATGTTTATAAAGGGAATTCTGAACCCGTATGGGTTTGGCTTCCTAAGATCTAACTCTTAGGACCCTAAAAAGATTGGGTACCAACTTTTTATAATTTTTTGCAGGTACCACATAAGAAGAGAGGAAAATGGATTTTAGATAGCGGTTGCTCAAAACACATGACTGGAAACAAAGAAATGTTATCAAACATTATATACTCAAATGGAGGAGCAGTCACCTTTGGAGATAACTCAAAAGGGTATATCATCGGCAAAGGCAATGTCAATAGAAACGGTACATCTAATTTACCTCTCATTACTGATGTTTTATTAGTTAAAAATTTAAAACATAATTTATTAAGTATTAGTCAACTATGCGACAAAGGTTTTAATATAACTTTTTCAGAAAATAAATGTAACATTTTTGATAAAAATCACAACATTATTTTCGAAGGAAATAGAGATAAAAATATTTATATCCTAAATATGAATGTTAATAATGATTCAAATTTGTGTCTAGTAGCTAAAGAGAATGATTCTTGCCTTTGGCACAAAAGATTTTGTCACATAAATTTTAATACCATCAACAAACTTGCTAAAAATAAATTAGTTAAAGGGTTACCCGATATAAAATTCAAAACTAACATATTTTGTGATGCATGTAAATTAGGAAAATTAACAAAATCTTCTTTTAAATCAAAGAAAGTAATATCTACAGAACAACCACTTGAACTTTTACACATGGATCTTTTTGGTCCAACTCAAGTGCAATCTATTAATCATAATAGATATGTTTTTGTTATTGTAGATGATTTCTCTAGATATACTTGGATTTTCTTTTTGAAAAATAAAAGTGATACTTTTGATAATTTTAAAGTTTTTGTTAAAAGAATTCAAAATAATAAAACTTTGAAAATTAAAAATATAAGAAGTGATCATGGAGGCGAATTTGAAAATGAAGTTTTTGAACAATTTTGTAACAAAAAAGGTATTAACCATAATTTCTCTTTTCCTAGAACACCACAACAAAATGGAGTTGTAGAAAGGAAAAATAGAACGTTACAAGAATGTGCAAGAACTTTACTAAATGGAACAACTTTATCGAAACAATTTTGGGCAGAAGCTGTAGCTAATGCTTGTTACGTACTGAATCGCGTTTCTATTCGACCATTAACTAAAAATACACCATATGAACTTCTAAATGGAAGAAAACCAAATATTTCATATCTAAAAGTTTTTGGTTCCAAATGTTTTATTTTAAATACTAAAGATCAACTAGGCAAATTCGATCCAAAATCCGATGAAGGTATATTTGTTGGATATTCGGAACGAAGCAAGGCCTATCGAATTTATAATAAACGAACTCAAATTATTGAAGAAAGTTTACATGTTTCTTTCAACGAAAATTTTAAAAATATAAATCCGAGTGTTACTATTGATTCTGATGATGAATCCACTCAGAATGAGAATATTAGTACAAATGAAAATCTTGATATTCATGAAACCAATACAAATGTAACTTCTAATTTAATAAAATCTCCACCTAGAATTTTAAAAGATCATCCTGTGCAAAATATAATTGGAGAAGTTAATACGAATGTTAAAACCAGACATCAATTAAATCAAGCTGGTCATGTTGCTTTTCTTTCTAACTAAAACCAAAGCTTTCGGACTATTTTATCCGAAAGAATGTCCTTTTGAATTAGTTTCCTACAGTGATGCTGATTTTGGAGGAAGTCGGACGGATCGAAAAAGTACGAGCGGAACGTGTCACTTTATTGGACGTTCCTTAGTCTCTTGGTTTAGTAAGAAACAAAATTGTGTTTCTTTATCAACATGTGAAGCAGAATATATATCTGCTGCTTTGGCATGTGCACAAGTCGTATATATGCAACAGACATTACAAGATTTTAATTGTCATCTTGAAAAATCAATAATTTATTGTGATAATACCAGTGCAATAAACCTTTCAAAAAATCCGGTCAATCATTCCCGAACAAAACACATTGATATTCGTCATCATTTTCTTCGTGATTGTTTGGAAAAAGGATTAATAAATCTAGAATTTATCAACACTGAAAATCAAATAGCTGACATTTTTACTAAACCACTAAATGAAATTTCTTTTATAAAACTAAGACGAGATTTAGGTATAATGTCATTTAAAGACTTATGAATAAAAAATATATATATATATATATAAAATGATGAAAAATATAAAATTATCTTTCTGACAAAAGCGGTACTCGAACTCATGACTTCTGACTTATATGTTAGATGTTGTAGTATAGCCACTTGGGCTATGGGTGTTTCTTGTTCCAGCTCTGTTTCTAATTTGCATCATTAAAACTTAATTTTAGAATATACTTTTTTTTGACTCTAAAGCATTGTATGTCATTCATTTGTAAACAGTTTTTGTTTAAAGAATTCTGTGATTAAAACTAAAATTTGATTTTAGACCACTATTTTTTTAGAAAATATGGTTATATATATACATACATATGCTTATTGAATAGAACATAAAATACAAAAGAAAAAATTTCTTAACAAAACTTGAAACAAAAATGTCTTCTAACAATGATGTCTACAATTCTGAAAATTCTCATCTCTCTTATACATCCCGGACGACGACTATTCTGATCGTATCCCCGAAGGTGGTCCTTATCCTACTTTTCCAATGCCTAATCGTGTTTTAGAATTTCCCTCTCCAGATAATGACCCCCGACACAGGTGGAAACCATGGGAAGACTCCCATACAGGTTATACACCTGATAAAAAGAAAGGGAAAAAGGAAATGGTAGTAACTCCATCAACCAAACAAAAGATTGATGAAATTCATCACTACCAACAACAACAGATGAATATGCAAAGGGAACTTTATTACGAACAGAAAGTCACGGCAAGACGTTTAAGCTTCCTTGAAAAGATTGCCATGAAATTTTGTTCATCTAAGAAGGATGATGTTGCTGAACCTTCTTACAGAACTCCATCTCCCTCTAACCATGTTCAATCTCCAATAGCTCCAATATGGTCACCGGTAGAAAACGTTCCATCTCCAAATTCATGGGAACGTCGATGCTAATTCATCATGGCTATATTTTAGTATATATATGTTATTTTTTAATAAGTTGTATAGATAAATATGATGTAATAATATGATTATATTTCTATAATTCTTATTTGAAAAAACAACATGAAAATGTCTATTGACATGCTTTCGGTCGACCGAAATGCCTGAACCGGTCAACTGAAGCTGTCCCGAGAAGTTTTTAAAAACAGATTTCTTCCAAGTCGGTCGACCGAAATACCTGACTCGGTCAGCCGAACGTATTTCCCGAATGACATTAGAATATTTTTTAACTCGGTCAACCGAATTCCCTGCACCAGTCGACCGAAGCTTTTCCCGAAAGTTTCAGCACTGTTTTGAACCTCAACTCGGTCGACCGACCCAGGTCCTTCAGTCGACCGAACGTGTTATTCTGCTGAAATTGCCTTCAATTTTTAACCCAACCCTTCACCTTTTTATCTCACCTCTTCACTTTACTCTCCCACAACAGATTTGAACCCTAGCCCCCATTACAACCTTCCTAAATTTCTTCAAATTCTTCAAGAAAAATGGCTCCCAAAAAGAAATCTAAGACTACCGCTGGCCAATCTTCCTCAACTCCTGTAGATTCTCAAATTGCTTCTTGGTTAGTAAGTGAAAAAGCTTTATAAAGATGGATAAGGCTTCAAGATGCAAAAATCTTTGAGGAGTCTTTTGTAAGTTATCCTGATTTTACCGCCTACGGTGTTGAAAATGCCGCTCTTGAAAGTGGTCTTGATGCTTTTCTTGACCATAGGAAAAACAACTTGAAGATTAATCATATAATGGTCAAGTTATTCTTAGCAAATCTCAATCTTGTCAATCCACCAAGAAACACTGAAAATTGTGTTTGGACATCGGTTTGTGGCACTTCGATGTTTCTCTCCATTGATTGAATGAATCATATTTTAAATGCTCGACCGGGTGGAATCTCATTACATGATGTAGATTGTAATCCATCAACTCGTGACCGCCTAAGTCACTTATTCTTTGAAGATGATGCTACCGACTTAAGGCAAACTTCATCTCTTCGACCTAAAGCACGACTTTTTCATCGATTCATGATGAAGTCTATTGTTCCAAGAGGAGGGTCGTACCACTTAGTATATCCCGAAAACTTCAAGGCGTTATATGCTATGTGTGGAAACATTCGGGTAAATTGGACACAACTTCTTATGGATGAATTCCTTACATTCAACCAAGGAAAAATGCTCCATATTTACTATGGAGAATACATAATGCGGTTGATTAACAACTTTGTCACTCATGCACCGGAATCCGAAACATCCAAAGTTCGTACCTTTGACTCACGAACAATAAAATTGATGAAGTTACCCGATGCACCATCCCAAATTACAACCTTTCAGCAATGGCGTACCATTCCACGAGAACAACTACGTCGTAGCTATTCTACTCCTCAACCCTCCACTCATTCTACAGAACGTATAACTCGTCAAACCTCTATCCAAAGACCACCTCCCGGTACTAGCACAGCGGCTGCCATTGATATTTTAGCCCAAAATCAACTAGCTTTGGATTCTCGCCTTCGAAAACTTGATGGGCGTTTCAAGAAGATTAAAGGCTTCTTCGTAAATTTGTGGGATGCCTTATCATGCTCTTCTGAAGCCGGTGCTTCATTTGTTGCCCCTGGAAAAAGACCAGCACCTAATTTCTCTTGGTCTACATCCGATAACACAAGTTCCAGCACTTCGGCAACTCCCGCACCTACTACTCAAAGACGGGGTAAGGAACCGGCTCCTCTCGATGAAAATCTTCATCCAGAACAGTGGGATACCGACGATGATGAGGAGTAATTGTAGTATTTTTAAATTTATTTTACTTTCAAGAATCTCTTGTACTTTATTTGTTTCTTAATTAATTGTTATGTTATGTTCTAAGCAAACATCTTTAAATTATTTCTAATTAAGCTCAAAGAATGTACCATGTAAATTTAAATGTTTTTGCATTACTTTAATCTGTTATAAGTATTCCTTTTTGTCGATGACAAAGGGGGAGAAATGTATGCAAATTAACGAATTTTTGCAGAAAAGTCGCCATATATTCAGGGGGAGAACTATAATATATATGTCAATATTACTTCGTCACATAAGTATTGTCATCAATCAAAAAGGGGGAGAATGTTGATTCATGAGTTTTGATTCATGACACAAGCTTCAGAGATCATACGACGAGAATGCTATATGAAAGCGACAAAAAGAGAATAAGTGCATACCGTGCACTACAAAGAAGATAATCTTACAATTCAGAGATTAGTATGGATATTTTATTTTATTTGAGTCTTAGAACAATGTTAAAATCATTCCTCAAATAATCACACACGCACACAAAACATTTTATAGCAAAAACTATGTTCACTGTGCATATAACACCAGGTCGGCCGACCGACCCTGTATCATGTGCACAGTGACTTTCTGTTTTGTATACGTTTTTCAACTCAGCTGACCGGCCAGGTTTTCCGGTCGACCGACCAGAGAAAAACGGCTAGTTTTCTAAAGAGACGCGATCTTTTCATGAAGAGTAATGTCCTCTATTTCAAGAGGTATGGACACTACTGTTGACTAAAACTCTTCATGATAGATTACAACTCTTCTACAACTATATAAACATATTCAATTCACTTCTACAATCACCGATTCTTGTTTATATTTCTGAAATCTAATCTGTTTTCATTTCTGCAAATAAAAGCATTCACTCTTATTCAATATCACTAGAATCCTTGAAATTATTCATATACTTCGATTCTACCTGATTAGCTTCCTTTAAATCTTCACACACATACATATTCTTGAGGATTTGATTATAGGAAAGTTGTACTATCAAAAGACAATCAGTGTTATTTAGAACACATTCATCAACAAACATTTTGTATTAAGTTGAAGTCCTCTTCGGTTGTTGAGGCGGAAAAATTCCTGTTCGGCTGCTCAGGTGTCGTATACCTATTCCTCCGGGTTAAGTGAGGGGTTTAGTTTAAATCCAGAGGGTATTCTGGGACTGGACGTAGAACGGAAAGTTCGAACCAGTATAAAAATTCCTGGTGTGCTTACTTTAATTTTTACTTTACTGTTATTATCAGTTTCCGCATTAATATACCATATTACACGATCCTTAGTACTGCACGTACACTTTCAATTATATAATTAGTTTGATATTGAAATGATTCACTTTTAATACACGTCAAATATCACAAAGGAAATCACTTTCCCTTAATAAATGAAATGGTTTATTTGAGATTGTTAAACCTCTTTAAAATGGTTTAAAAAGATTTATAAACACTAAAATCCAATTTGCTAAAGTTCTGACAAGTTATAAAAATTGAACCAAAAATAGGCGCGTTGCGTAACGGAAGTTCGCGATTTCGCACCATAGAAAAATAAATCTATTTATATGATGGATTCGGAGTTAGAATTCTTTGTAATAAGAATTTTTTGAACTCTTATAATCATAGTTTTTAAACAAAAGAAAATGATTGAGATTTCATTTAGTATATTTTGAAATATGAACAAATCAAGTTTTCAAAATAGTTGCGGTTTGGCAGTTCGGAACCAAAGTGACAACTTCTTTAAAGTTGATATTTTTAATTCTTTAAAAATATGGAATAAATTCTATAAATATTTTAAAATGTTATAAAAGGATTTGAGTTATAAAAATGGATTTCAAAATGATTAAAAGTTGCTTTGATCAAATAAGTATTAAAAGCACTATTCGTAGCACTTTTTGTAGCGCTTTTAATAACTTTTGAAATATGACTTTAAACTAAAGTATTCTTTTCCAAATGTTTTCAAATATATAATTAAGTATTTTAAAGATGATTTGGAGGTTTTATAATTTATTCAAAAGAGTTTAAATAAATGATTTAAAGAAAACCTGTTATAATCAAATGACTAAGTCTTGGCTATAAAAGCCGATGAGTAGACTGGATTTTTCTATTCGTGATATTCGGATGTGAGGTGCTTAAACTAAGGAGTTATTCAAGAGCAACTAGTGCCCTGGCTTACTTGGCCTTTTTCCTAGACGAGGAATAGATAAGGTCGAAAATGTCGAAAAGGAGGCAAGTATAAAAGATTCACTTTTTCCAGATTTAATACAACTTTGATTGTATAGAGATAATCTTCTTATACTTGGTATTAAATTCCAAGGAGGAAATCCATACTATCCGTATGAATTTAAAAGGTGATTTCATCATTATTCGACGGATAGTAAGGGTTGAATAAAGAAATTGATGTTGAGTAGAATTAGTATAATTTCTATTGACCTTTTTTACTCAATAAGGTTTTGCAATATGATTTATGAGAATTGATTTTGATTTGGTATTTCCAAACTTAAAGAGAGATGATTCCGTATATACCGAAAAGAAATGTTTAAAGACATATATCTCTAGAAGATATTTCTGATAAAAAGAAACTAATTAATCAAATGATAAGCACCTATTTACTTAACATCTTTTTATCGATGATTGGTTCGAAATAACCGGGATCGAATTGAGTAATTCCTATCCAAAAACCACTTCAAACCAATTTACGTATTCGAAGTATAGACTTGGAATGATAATAATTTGAATGATGGGCTGCTTGTCACTGACCTCGAGGGAAATTTCCCATATCATATATATATATATATATATATATATATATGGCAGTAGTATCTTTATTTGATCTTTGATGCGATGGCTGCTCGCTACTGATCCTAGGGATGATTCCCGATAGGATGTGGTAGGAGAGTTTCTTCAGTTTGTCCTATTCTTGAACAACTTATAAGGACAAATGTACGACATTGCATTTCCAACATACACGTAAATTGATTTTTGTGAACGTACATCTATTTGGGGGTGTAGGAAGCAACTCTCTTATACTTAACACCCTTCTCTGAGACGTACGAGCTCAGAGATTGCACATTTGTAGAAATCAATAGTGTGTGATAGAATTGGCAATGTGGCATTCAAAGTGGAGTGTGCTATGTGAATGGTAATCATTACTTCGGGCCTCATCACCCGAAAAAGGCTTAAACAAGGCATGTCATAAGGCTATGTGGTTCGCAACCATTAAGGTATGGTCAACACCTTTTTAGATTACTCTATATATATCGAGTATGTTGTGTATGCTATGGGATCCCTAATAGGTGGTTACGATCAGCGTGATGTCAAATTCAATTCTATCCGCCACCAAATGGGTCTGCGTATAAGCCAGTTTCGCCAGGTGCAGTGGTTTCAAAATTGTTGATCCTCGGTACATCCTTATAGAGATATATTGTACAGAAGGTAGTTCCTTACTTACCATTGTATGAAAATCCATTCTCCAATAAGTGCCTTCGGACTTGATTGTATAACCTATTATGTTGGAATTTAATCAATGTAACAATTTCAACTAAGATTATATAAGTTTACTTAAAATGTATTTTCAAAAGAAAGTCATTCAAAATAATATCCCTAGATATTGCATAGCAAATGATTTGGCTATCATAAGGTAAAAACGTATTTCGTGTTTATGTGTGGCGTGGTCTTATGGGATACCCTTTGTTTTTTAAAATTTTATATTTGAGCTTCTCACACCAGTCCTATGAATGACACGGAATTTATTTTCTTTTCCCCTTAAACTCTGGATGCCCTAGGCAGACAAGTAGTTAGGTAGCATGGAGAAATTCAAGAAGAAGCATTGAGCATTTTGGGTCCTTCATAGAAAGTTATCTATTAGTTCCGTACGGTATTTTGTATGATGTATCTACCAGTACTTGTGAGGATAGATAGTTATAACTATCCTAACTAGGTTAGTACTTTCTAGAACTTTGGTGGAGCAATTCGGAGTAATTGCATGTACTACTCATATGTTTAATTAAATGTTAAATACAATGTGAGACTCTATTTTGTTGTCTTCTATCTTTATTTTCTTTACCCCATGATAATATACCTCTCCCGCACTTGGATATGCGGCATGCGAATACCCAGGATGTATTAGTGTCGATTTTTAAGGATCGAGGAGGTGGGTTGTCACATTTGGTATCAAAGCTTATTGTTCAACGAATACCTAAGCCTGAAAGGGGTCAACTCATTAAAGATATGGATAGTAATACCCTAGAATGAGTTTAGTCAGAGAGAGCGCATATTCAAATTTCTACCGAATAAGTATATTCGAGTTTATACCCATTTCCTAAGATAATTTCGACTAAAATTCTAAAGATGTTTTTCTTACTAGTTGCAGATAGTAGAAGATGAGTAATAGAAGAGGAAACAGAGGGGAGGTAGCAACACTACGGCCACCAACGGTCGATTAAATGCCACAGTAATTGAGGAAGTGGTAATCCCTATGCAACCTCAAATTAACTTTGCTACTCCATGCAAGAATTACACCAGTTTGGGTGGCAAACCATTTAAAGGAACGGAGTCCATTATTGAAGTTTATGCTTGGATCCGCTCTTGTGAAAGAATTTTTTAAGGGATTGAATATCGGGAATGAGCAGAAAAGATTCTTAGCTTCTTAGTAGTTACAAGAAGGGGCTCTAGCATAGTGGGAGTCCATAAATCTGAATGATTTAGAAGATAATTTATCATGGGAATAGTTCAAGGAAGTCTTGAAAGAACAATATATTCCAGCTGCAGTAAAATCCCGCCTTTATCGAAGTTTTATCGATTTAAAGCAAGGAGAGATGTTTCTAGAGGAATATTCCAACAAGTTCAATGAATTGTCCCGTTTTAGGCTAGGTTTGATAGACGCTCCTTTAAAGAAAAACGAAATGTTTATCACTAGGATGAAGGGGCAATACTAGGACAGGATGACCAGGAATGTAAAGGGGACCTTTTTAGATTTAGTAGACTTGGGTTTTTGATATGAAACTCTGGACAAAAAGAATCCGCCCATAACTCAAAGCAGCAACAATAACTAGAAGAAGAGGAAGTTCAACCGTTATGGGAAGAAGCCATGGCAAGGCAAGCCGGAAGAAGGTCCATAAGAAAATAATCTGAAGGATATTACTTATTATAATTGCCAATAGAAGGGACATTTTGCCACCAATAGTAAGATCTTAAGGCTCGGGATAGGAATTACTACAATTATCACAAACCAGAGCACTAGAAGAAGGATTGCCTACTAATAAAGAAAGGAGAACAAGTCAGAGTTTTTGTCATCAAAGATGAACCCTCATCTTTGACTGATGTGAAGGGAAAGAGAGTTCTAGAAGGTAATATCTGAATTAATGAAAATCTAGTTAGAGTATTATTTAATATTGGGGCTTCCCATAGTTTTATTTCTAAAGAATTAGTTGATAAACTGAAACTTACCATAAAGATATTTGATACCCCTATCAATATCTCTATCCCCATAGGTGGTAAAAACTAATCTCGGTATAGTTTGTGAAAAAGTACAAGTTTCCTACCTATCCTAAAAAATTTCATATGACCTAATAGTCCTCGATTTTATTGGACTCATTATACTCGGTATGGATTGGTTGTCTGAATATAAGGATATACTTGATTGTGTTAAAAGGATGGTGCATTTGGAAAATAAAAGAAGTGAACCTTTTAGAATAACGTATGAAGAATCTAGTCCAGTAATGGATAGTTTTATGTATACCCTAAATTCATTTCAAGAACGTCTAGAAGAAATACCAATTGTTAAGGAATTTTTGGATGTTTTTGAGGAAGTAAAAAGTTTACCCACTTATAGGAAAATTGAGTTTCTAATCGACTTGATTTCCGATCCGAGGTCTGTTTTTCATTTTTCTCAAAGAATGGCCCAAAAGGAAGTAAATGAATTAAGGAATTAAACGGATGAATTATAAAAGAAAGGACTTATTAGACCAAGTCGCCCAAATTGGAGGTCGGCAGTAATTTTTGTTGTAAAGTCAGACGGTTCCATAAGACTTTGTGTTAGGCTATCGAGACCTAAATAAGCAAAAGATTAAGAACAAGTATCCTCTACCCCATATTGATGACTTCTTCGATCGACTTTACGGTGCTCGAATATTCTCCAAAATGGACCTAGCTATAGGATTCCATTAATTAAGGATAACAAAAGATTGCATTCTTTTAATTACATTCAGAGGACCAAATGATTTCTGTGGTTGGTTATGCCTTTTTGGGCTAATCAATGCTCCCGCTTATTTTGTGTACCTTATGAATAGAGTATTCAGAGATTCACTCCACAAATTCGTGTTAGTTTTTATTGTTGATATTCTTTTATATTCGAAGACTAAAGAAGAACACGAAAGGCATTAGAGATTGTACTAAAAATATTGAAAAGGAATGTGCTCAAGGCTAAGTTCTTAAAATGCCACTTCTAGGAAGAAAAAGTAAGGTTCCTTTGGCAAGTTGTGTTAAGGGAAGGAATCTCAGTTGATCCTGGAAAAAGTGCAGTCATTTCAGATTGGAATCAACCACAAACTCCAAAGGACATTCGTAGCTTCTTAGGATTGGTAGGATACTACAAGAGATTTATTCAAGACTTCTCCATGGTTTCTCATCGCTTCAAAAAGTTGACTATGAAGGATGTTAAATTTGAATGGATGCCGAAATGTGAAGAAGAATTCTAGGAACTTAAGAAAAGGTTAAATATTGCTCTAGTCATGACTATCATTGATGAAAGTGGCGATTTAACCATTTATACTGATGTTTGTGGTGAAGGAGTGGGCACGGTATTGATGCAACATGGGAAGGTTATTGCATATGCTTGTAGGTAATTAAAGACGCATGAGCGAAATTATTGTAACATCCCTAATTTTTGATAACATTATTCAGGAGATTTAATTAGATAAATTAAATAGAATAATGTAAGAATTAGAATGATAAGGAGATTGAGATTTGAATAAACAATTAGAAGGTCATGCTTAATAAATTAAATGGGCTTAAGAATGGTTTGTAAGTTAATTAAATTACACAAGGGTATTAGGGTAATTGTCACACCATATTTCCATCACCCTTATATTCTCGTGCCCTAACCATTCACGTTCATTTTGACAAAATATAAAAAACATAAAATATAAGAGGAGCCGGCCATTGCTAAGGAAGAGAAGAAGATAAATTCAATCTAAAGCTAAGGATTCAAGCTAGGGGAAGTTAGTCTCAATCCAATCTCCTTATCCTAATCAAGGTGAATAATAATTTATACCATCTCTATTTTGTTCTATGATCATATGTTTCAGGTTTAAGATTAAATTCATTTTTATAATGATTTGGATGATGATATGCTTGGATTTATAATATGTTTGATTTAAATCAAATTGGTTAAAATGGATTTATATGGTTTTAGGGTAAAACCGATTGCTAATAATTTTCGAATAACATGGAAAAATTATATGTTATGTAAAATATGATTTTGGAGATGGTTCGATTTTTGTAATTTTCCAAGCTATGGAAAATTTAATATGAATTTTCAAAGGAAAATATGTATAATTGGGTTTGGAATTTTATTTCGATTATGTCAGCAAGAATATGGGTCTAAAGTTTTAATATGTTAGATAACAAGTTGAAAGTGAATTTCTGTGATTTTTGGGGATTTTTCATAAGTGATTTACTAAGGAATAAATTAGTTTAGAAAGAATGACCTATTTGCATTATTGGTTTTGCTTAAGGGAAGGCTTATTTGTTAAATTAATCTATGATTTAGATCTAAAATTAGGCGGCTATTAATTTGGTAAAGAATTTTAAAAGTTTAGGCAACCAATTAAATGCTTACAACTAAGCAGGTTAGTTACAAAAACTTTACTTTAATTAGCATTAGTTCAATTTTGCCCAGAAATTTGGATTCCGCCTCCTTTAGAAGCACCTTTCGACTCATATGCTCCTGCTTCGACTCAGTCGAAACCAACCTAGTTAGAACCTACTAAAGCCGGAACTAATACACAAGGTATCACATTGATGGTACATAGTGGATTGGAAGAAAGCGGAAGGCATAGTGTCGAAACCATAGCTTCCGATGGGGACGAAACCTTTGCTTTGTTTTCAAATGACAAGCGTCCACTTTGTTTTATTAAAAGCTTTCGAAGGAGTCAAAATATATGCTTTGGAAAGGGTTTTCTAACTAGCTTTCGAAGAGGGTTGCCATCTTTCATTTTTAAGTAAGAGCTTTTGAATGAGTTCCTTTAATTATGAAAACAAAGCTTTCGAAAGAAGTGGTTTCGATCAAGTCGAAACCTTGCTGTCGTTCTTTTGCCTTTCGAGTGTATTGAAGTCATCAATGCTTTCGAAGGGTGGCCTTTATTTTAAACTCGTACTAAGCCACTTCCTAAATGCTTTCAAAGGGTTCAAGGCTTCGAAGGCGATGGGGTCGAAAGGGGGTTTCGATGCAAACCTTCAATGTTTTACTTAAGTGTTTTGAAGCTTTCGAAAGGATGGTGCCGACTCCATCAAACATACCCCAGACAATTTTATATGAAGATTAAAGGTTTCGAAAGAGATACTTTTGTACATATTCACTTTGACCCAAAAGATGTTTTAAAGAAAAACTCAATGGTTTCGAAAGGGATGCTTTCATATGGTTTCGAAGGGGAGATACCTCAATGTTTTCGAAAGGTCTTTAATGAAGGTTTCGAAGGGAGTTATCCCAATGTTTTCGAAAGGTATGTTTAAGGTGTTTTGAAAAGAAGATTTTATAGATTTCGAAGGAGGTTATCTAATGGTTTCAAAAGCCTAGTTTTCGAAACAAAGAACCCAATCTCAATTTTTAAAGGAAAACCATAGCTTAAATAAAGGAGTTTTGAAATAGTTTTTAAGTATAAAGTTTTTGAAGAATCTTTCCTTGCTAAAGTAATAGGTTAAAGGGATTAACCATGTTTTATATGAAAATGTTTTCAAGGATATTAACCCACATGAGTTGGTATTATTATGTTATTATGTTTGCTTCTTCATATACATATTCACATCAAAATGGACACATAACTGTATTTTGGGGAGAAATGGTAGAATAACCAGCCAGGTTGACCCAGTAGTGAATATAAATTGAAAAACTCCTGAATGAGTAGAATTGCATCCAGGAGGTCAAATAGACCAGAATATAGGATGTCTAATTATTGATTAAAGAAGTTGTCAGATAGACAGGTTCATTGTGCACCCATGAAAACTATGCTTAGGAAAAGTTATTGGCAGTGGCCAATAGGTTCATAGTACACCCATGAAAACTATATATAGGAGAAGCTATTGGTAGGGGCCAATAGGTTCATAGTAAACCCATGAAAACTATAATTAGATAGAGTTATTGGCGGGGGCCAATAGGTTTGTAATGAACCCATGAATACTATATCTGGATTAAGTTATTGGCAAAAGTCAATAGGTTCCTAGTCAACCCATGAAAACTAGGATATGAAGGAAGTTATTAGAGATACCAATAGGTTCAGAAAGTACCCAGGAAACAATAAAGTTATTGGCAGAGGCCAATAGGTTCTTAATGATTCCATGAAAACTATTATACTGGGCGGGGAGTCCATAAACTTAAATCAGGTTCTTAGTAATCCCATGAAAACTATGAAATCATACAGGGAGTCCATAAATATTAAACAGGTTATTAGTAAGCCTATGAAAACTAATAGGTTAATATTGACCTAGAAACTATAAATGAGACGGTTAGTCAAAATGAATAAGGATGAGAAATCAAGAATTGATTTATTTGTTTGCATATCATTATATTATTTTGATGCTATGTTTTAACCATTGTGGATGCAGGAGCACAGTATATGATTTTATAAAGTTTTTAGGGTACTAGTGAGGGGAAGACCCATTCCGCTAAGCGGCGTGTTCTCACTAGATATCTAAATGGTTTGAGATGATAGATTATTATTCATACTGGGCTTTACGTCTGCCCGAAGTTTATGTTTTCCCTTTTAACTCTTGGGTGCTTAATTTATTTTAAGTAGTTTGAGGTTTAAGGTTTTCAGGTTCTCTTTTAGATGAATAAAGCTTTCGGAGATGTGCAAGAGACAAGCTAGTTAATAAGAGATTTTTTTATTCTGCTGTGTTTTGGTTGTAATGGCAAAGTTGTTTATTTGCCTAATTATATACTCTGATCATTCAAAGGGGCATCTTCATATGTCTCTCATGGCGTATGTGTAGTAATTATATTTTTCTTAATGTGGATACGATTGTGGGATTATGTAATGAATCTGAAATATGGATTTGAAATTTAATGAAAAAGTTGTTTTGAAATCTGTGTTTTATTTCATATCCATGTGTTTCTATTGTATCAATGAATCTAGCATTACCGTATTTTGTCACCAGAAGTTAATACTATGGATGGTTGCAGCATCTGTAGCGCTTAGCTTGTGGCTTCAAGATAGGGGATGTCACAATTATGCAACACACGACTAAGAACCATTAGCCATTATGTTCGCACTAACGATTTGAAGACATTATTTATTGGATAAGAATTTCTCATAGTTTATTTCGATAAACTTTATTTGAACTTGGTAAATAATATTCCTTTAAATAGGTGAGAAGTTCAAACTCTTCACAGATCACAAGTCTTTGAAGTATCATTTCACTCAAAAGGACTTAAATGTGAGACAATAGTGTTGGCTAGAATTTCTCGCATCATATGATTTGGATATCCTAAATATGCCTGGGAAAGTCAATGTGGTAGCATATAGAGTATAAAAGAAATTAAATTGTAAGTTTCTATTATTGATTTATTCTATTGTTTTAGTATAAAATAAGCTGAGTTTGGATTCTACATACAAGTTTGTTGATTTGATTTTGGATATTGGATTTATGTTATATTTTCTAATATGGAAATGAGACTTGTATAATTTTGAAGATTTAACATGAAAATGCTAGTCTAGGTTGTAATCTCTGCACACTTAGAAATTTACAAGGTGCTTGCTTATATATATAAATTAGCGTAAATAACGTATAATTATAATGTATTAATTGTGTAGTTAATCAGTTACTTATTATCATAAACTCCCACTTTGGAAAGAAATTAAATTTGTAAATGTGTGATAAAGGTTTCCATATAAAGCTTTATTTTGGAATACAGTGAGGTGTGTGATAATATATTAAGAGATTATGGTAAACTATGATTAAGTTATAGGGATGCGAGGTCGGTCAAAAGCATACAAAAGTCTACCCAGCTAATCTGGCAATCAGTAGTGTGACTTTGAGGCTGATATGTGGCATCGTCTATAATAAGTAACCATGTAGGATACAAGGTTAGTCCCAAAATTCTATAGGGTAAACCTATCAGTTTAATCTGGCTACCAGTACCTATGAATAATCGGACTAATTTGAGATGTCACCGTGGGGCATGGTCATAATGCGAAGGACTTGCTTTAGGGATTGAAGGTATTAAATGGTTATTTGAGGGCCTACCTCTCCCCTATGCAGGAATTATTAAATGGTCAGGGTTAGTGGTCAGGAATGGTAGAAGGTATCTCGGAGAGAGTCCGCTTCGGGTGAGGTATTAAGTGACTGTCGGAAGGTCCACCTCTCCCATAAAAAGAAGTATTAAGTAGCTTGGAGAGATCAGTGTAATGTCAGTACCAGAGAGGAGTCTCCCTTGGGGATAGGTAGTAAATGATGAGGGCCTATCTCAATTGAGGTCTTAAATGGTCAGAGTGTGCCAATTTTTCATAAAAAAGTATTAAGTGGCTTGAATACTGTCTCTTACATTGATAAGACATTATTGATGATAGCTATGGGCTATTGGGATGATAAAGCCTTAGGGCTTATAATTGGAAAGGTTAGCAACTTAATTAGAAACCATTAGACATATTCTTATTTAAATTATACTGCCCAAGTACTATTATAGGAAGGCTTGATATTTTTATTCACCGACATCGTTATTCCGACTCCTTCCTCATTACAACACAAGTTCGAGAAAAGGATGACTGATCAATTGATGATGGCAATGAGGAAGCTTGTGGCAATAGTCTATTTATCTACTTATGTTATTTCCTTTATTATCTGATGTACCCATGAAATAATTAAGTACGAGTGGTTAGCGATGCCATTCGGATTGACTAATGCGCCCGCTTTCTTTGTGGATTTGATGTACCAGATTTTCTGAGAGCACTTGGAGAGGTTTGTATTGGCGTTCTTTGATGACATTCTGATATATTCTAAGGATAAAGAGATCATGAGATTCATCTTAGAATAGTGCTTGAGACGTTGAGGTAGCATCAACTTAAAACGAACATTTTAAAATGTCATTTTTGAAAGAAAGAAGTGAAGTATTTTGGTTAGTTTCAAAGAAAAGGTTATCAGTCGATCCAGCCAAGATCGAATCTATTAACAGTTGAAAAGACCCAAGACAGTGATCGAGTTAAGAAATTTTCTTTGACTGGCTGGCTATTACCGAAGATTCATTAAGGATTTATCGCGGATAGCAGTGCCTTTGACTAAGCTAATGAAAAAGGACCAAGTTCATTTGCTCTGATAAATGTGATGAAGCATTCCTTGAGTTGAAGCATTTGATGACCAATGTGCCCATGTTAGTGGTTCCAAATGGGAATCAAGATTTGGTGGTGTATTCAGATGTGTTTGGAATAGGATTAGGAGTTGTATTGATGTAGAGGAGTAAAGTGATTGAGTATGCTTCTTGACAGCTCAGGCCATATGGAGTTAGATAACCGACTCATGATTTAAAGTTGGCAGCAGTGATTTTTGCTTTGAAAGTGTAGGGACACTACCACTTAGGAGAATGATTCAAGTTGTATACGGATCGTAAGTCTTTGAAGTATTTATTCTCTTAAAAAGAGTTGAATATGTGAAATGGAGATGGCTGGAGTTTTAAGCTGCTTATGATTTTGGTATTGAGTGTACATCAGGGAAAGGAAATAAAGTTGCAGATGCACTTAGCAGAAAACATCAAAATGCGGTGTTGGCTATGCTGGCTGAATGGAAGGATTTAGAGCATTGACTACTTTTAGTGCATAGTTAAGATCGACTGCTAGTTTTAGTCAAAGTATGGCCCTATTATCCTGCTTGGAGGTTCGACCAAAGTTGATTGAAAGGATTGCATCTAAGCAAGCGATTATCCAGTATTAGCCAAATGGATTAGAAGACTGAAAAATGGAAATGAGATTGATGATCTAAAAGATTTTAGTTTTGACCAAAGGGTATGGTTGAGAAGGAAGGGACGATTGTGCGTTCCAGATATTGAAAAACTAATGAGGGAAATTCTTAGGGAGTGTCATTGGTCGAAGTTTACGATTCATCCTGAGGGAACCAAGATGTATCAGGATATGAAAAGAAGTTTCTTCTGGGAAGGTATGAAGAGGGGTGTAGGCTTATGGTTGAAGTAATGTGCAAATTGCCAACAAGTTAAAGCCGAACATCAGAAGCCAAGTGGATTGCTTCAGCCTTTAGACATACCAGTTTGGAAATGGGATTCGATATCCATGGATTTCATAGATGGGTTGCCATGATCAAGTAGAGGAAATGAAAGTATATGGGCCATAGTGGACAGACTAACCAATAGTGCTCATTTCATTCCCGTTAAGTCTACCAGGACGGTGCCTGTATTGGCTAAGTTGTTTATGAAGAACATAGTTAGACCGCATGGTATTCCTAGTAGTAGTCAGTGATAGGGATGCATTATTCACTAGTGAATTCTGGAAGAGTCTATAGGAAATATTAGGTACCAAGCTTAAGATGAGTATTGTTTATCACCCATTTATGGATGGGCAGACAGAGAGAGTCAATAAGGTACTTGAAGATTTGTTGAGAGCTTGTGTACTAGATTTTGGTGGGCCGTTGGAAGACCATTTACACTTGGTTTAGTTTTCCTATAATAATAGTTATCAGACTAATATAGGTATAGCGCCTTTTGAAGCTTTGTATGGAAGGCCGTGGAAATCAATAGCATGTTGGTTAAAGACTGAAGACAGATTGTTCTTGGTCCAGTATAGTAAGGAAGCCACAGAGAAGATTAAGTTAATTTGAGGTAGGATGAGAGAAGCTCAGTCTAGGCAGAAAAGTTACGCAAATAAAAGGCGTAAAGATTTACAGTTCCCAGTTGGAGATCATGTTTTTATTAAGGTATCACTAATGAAGGGTGTTGTATGATTTGCAAATTCAGTAAAACTAGCACCGAGATATGTTGGACCGTTCCTTATTATAGAAAGGGTCGAAAAACTCATGTACCGAGTAGAGTTACAGAGTAGTTTGGCAAGTGTCCATAATGCGTTCCATGTTTCTCATCTTAGGATGTATGCGCATGATCCAGAGACTACTATTACTCCGACAGCATTGGTTGATTTAGTAGTAGAACTAAATCTAATTTTTGTGAGGCAACCAATTCGAGTTGTAGCAAGAAATGAGAAGATGTTAAGAAAGAAGACAGTTAGATTAGTGAAAGTCCAGTGGAGGGACAACGAGAAAGATTGTACTTGGGAGACAGAAGACGGGATTACGGATACTTATCCTGAGCCGTTGTAGTGGTATGTTCTATATCTGTTGTATATAAACTATATAGCTGGTAGGATATACTAGCATTGTTTGCATGTTTGATACGCTTGTTTTGTAGTCCTTATTGAATTTCAGGGATGAATTTCTTTAAGGAGGGGAGCCTGTAACACCCTTATTTTTAATTAAACATTATTTAGGACATTTAATTGGATAGATTAAATAGAATAATATAAATGGTTAAGGAGAATGAGATTTGATAACTTAATAGGGTCATGTCATAATTAAGTAAGATTGTTTAAACCTAGCACATAAGAGAATACATAAGAGGGGCAATTTAGGAAATAGACTTATTTGTTGCCTTAAACCATCTCCCCCTTATATCATTCTCACTTTAGTCATACAAAAACAATCAAAAGGAAATTATAAGGGGGCCGGCCATTAATCAACCTAGGGAGGGCAAAATCAAAGAAGATTCACAAATTCAAGCTTAAGGTTTCAAGAGCTAAATCAAATCTCGACTCTAACAAGTACTTTTAAGGTGAATAAAAAGTGTTCTATCTCTATTTTTCTTTTGAATTTGGTTATGGAAAATATCTGAATGATTGATATTTTTTTTGCCCAGATATGGTTGTTTAATTATTGGTTGTATAGAATAATGGTTATTGGAATTTTTATGAAATTTTTTAAATAGGTTTTGAGGGTAAAACCTAATATTTTAATCTCCAAATGCTTTGATTTTCTGATATGTTATATAAAATATTACTTTGGAGATGGTTTTTTAATTTTATAATTTTCCAAGTTATATATCGTATTTTATGAATTTCCTAAGAAGGAAGTAGTATCATTTCGAATTTTAATTATTCAAAATAATTAACTATGGTTTTTGGTTTTGAAATTTTTATATGATAAAGGGTACGATATTCTCTTAT
Source organism: Allium fistulosum (assembly GCA_030737815.1). Lineage (NCBI taxonomy): Eukaryota > Viridiplantae > Streptophyta > Magnoliopsida > Asparagales > Amaryllidaceae > Allium > Allium fistulosum. The sequence goes on along the minus strand of CM060905.1, from coordinate 860,172,713 downwards.
TTCTATGAATTTTTGAGAATTTTTCAAAGTGATTTCAATTTATTGTGACTTTATTATGCTAGATAAGCATTTAAAAAGGATATTGATTAATTATTATAAATATTTTTTGGAGCTTGAAAATTTAGTGGACAGTAATTCTAAGAAGGATTTGTAAAGAAATTTTTTTATCGAATAGAAATTGGACAAGGAAAAAGATTTGGTGAAAAGTTTTTGCTAAAAGCAATAATAAAACAGTTTTCACATGAATTACGATAGTGCCATATCGCCCTAAAGTCGTCGAGCCTAAGACAAGGTCTCATAAATGAATGTTGACGTTGAAGTGAATGGAAGCATAAGATGGTTGCTTAGGTAGCTATATAATGTTTCCAGGTAGGCCGAAGTTGACCTCGTCTACAATATAGTATTAGTGGCAACGGTGTCTTCGTGATTCATCTGAGCATTTTAAAAGCTTAATGTCGACGTCGACGACGCCACATGTTTTCACCACTATTTTCAATAATGCCGCTCCTAATTACTTTGACCTTATAAAGATAATAAATGGCATTGTTGCCAAAGTGGGTCTAATTTAAAGGTTTTTATTATCACGTCGAGGGTCTTGGGGTTGGTGCGCATCAAGGTGGGCGACCATACGTTTTAGAGTCGATGCCTCATGTTCACGAGATCGCACTTCATCATTAAGGCCAAAGAGACCAGTTTGATTATAAATTGAAAACGTTTAAAGGGGTGAAGAGGCCTATTTTTTAAGAGGGTTGATGACTCTATATCTTTGGTAGTTAGCCATATAACTTATAAAGGTTTTAAGTTTTGTTTAATAGGTGGATAGTCTATAGTTTTTGGAAGTCGACAACGTTACCTTCGACGTGAATTTATACATAAAAGAACTTATGTTTGGTTTACCTTCGGTAGAGGGTCGATGAGGTTTAGTACGGATTGAATTTTGCCTATCTTCATCAAAGGCGGAGAACCTTATGTTTTCCATTTTGACGTCGTCGTTGTGTATACCTATGTCGTTTTTAAAATTGTAAACTTTGACAGTATCATCAAGGGAACCAAAGTAGAATAGTTCCGATAAACTAAATGTTTTATAAATGAGACTTTATCGTTGATACCAATGCATTTTATTAAATAAGTTCGACATTGATATTTTTGGGGATACCAATGTATGTCACTTTAAAATGTTATAACTTTAAGGGGAAATAACCTAATTGGGAACAAAAATAGACATAGATTAAAAATACGGGTAACATGAGTTAAATTGTTAATTGATGGGTTCATAGTAATTCTAGGAAAGCTATGTGATGTAAGATGGATAGTCCACATTATGCTCGAGATGGATAGTCTCTATGAGGATAATAAAAGGTTCATAGCATCCTTGGAAAACTATGGGATGTGTGATGGGTAGTCCACATCATTTTAATTTAAATAGAATATGTGTGATGGATAGTCAACATAATTTTAAATAATTAAACCATATGTGATGGGTAGTCAATATGGCAGGGAATGGGTAATCCAAGTAATAAATACATGTGAAATGGATAGTCCACATAATTCTAAATATGCTTATACGTGAGATGGATAGTCCACATAATTGTGAATATGCTTATATGTGAGATGGGTAGTCCACATAATTATAAGATGGGTAGTCAGATTAAAATTAGATTGGTAGTTAATTAAAATTATGATGGGTAGTCATTTGAAATTGAGATGGATAATCTAATGAATTGGGATGGGTAATCCAATATATGTTGCATGATTATAAATGTTACTTTATATGTTCTAACCATTGTGGTTGCAATAGCACAGTATATGGTTGTTATATTTTAGTTAAGATACTACTGTGTGGAAATCCCATTCCGCTCAATGGCATGGTCTCATTAGATATCTATTTTGGTATGAAATAGTAGGTTATTATTCATACCAGGTTGTTGTCTGATCCGAAGTTTTTTTCCCCTTAAATTCTCGATTACTCATTTGAGTAGGTCAGGACTAAAGGATTTAAGTTTTCCAGTTAGATGAATAAGCTTTCGAAGACGTGTAGGAGGCAATCTAGTTATTAAGAACTTATCTATTTTCGCTGTATAGTTTGGTTTTGTCTATTTGGATGTAATGTCAAGGTTGTATAATTGCCAAGTATTTGACTCTGATCAACCAAAAGGGGGCATCTTCATATATCGCTCTACAAGTATTTTATAATATATTTTCTCTGAACGTAAGATTACGAATGAGATTATGTAATGAATATGAAATATCATTTGTGAAATGAGATATGAAAATTTGTTATTAAACCATGTTGAAAATTTTTCATACTCATGTGCTTATGATTATTGATACTACTAACATAGCCACATTTTATCGTCGAGAATTAATAACTACAGATGACTATAGCATCCGTAAAAGTTAGTTTTAGGCCTTAGAATGAGGGATGTTACAGCTTATAATTGGAAAGGTTTGCGGCATAATTCGAAATCGTAAGACATATTCTTATTTAAATTATACTGCCCAAGTACTATTATAGGAAGGCTCGAGATTTTTATTCACCGAACATTATAGTTCTGACTACCTCCTCATTACAACACAGGTTGGGGAAGAGGATGATAGTTCAGATGATGATAGCGATGAGGAAGCTTGTGGCAGTAGTCTATTTATCTATTTATGTTATTTGCTTTATTTTTTGATGTACCCATGAAATGAATGATGTTGTAACTATGGAATATTGTACTCTGGCTATTTTGGTGGTGTTGTACTTGGTTTTTATGACATTGAAAATTTTAAATAAATGGGTACTATTCTGATATTATATTTTATCCTTCCACTGTGAGCTTTTGAATATTTAGATAAATAGCTCTGTGTATTTTTCTTTATACCAACCAACAGCCAGCTTTGGAATGGGTTTAAATTTCGATGGGTATTTTCTAGGTCAAAATTTAGGTCTGTTTCGGGCATATAAAGTTATACATTAGAATTTGTAGGTGGCAACCAGGTGGTAAACTTATAAACACAAGACTAGCTAAGGAGGTGTTCAAAATGCTTTGGCCAAAGGAATGATAAGGAAGGTGGCTCGTGGACAAACTATAGCCACAATACTGAAAAACGCTGATCGGATAGCGAAAACCACAAGATGAGTCTTCAATAGCCCCCTCAAAGGAAGAATGAACAGGAGTCGAATAATGAGCAGTGACAATAATAGGAGGAGCCTCAACATGTTGAGTAATTGGGGAAATGGAATAGGAAATACCAAATAGCATGTAGTAGCCTTAGGAGGAGTACACTAGGAACTCATAACATCAACAAAATGAGGAATTTGGTGAAGGAGAAAGTGTGGTTAGAGAAGTAGTGGCTTTGGTCTATAAACCTAGTTCATTCTCAAGGGTAGGAACAATCTCATCTAATTTTCTTTTCTTAGCTGCATTAGCATTAGTAGGCTCCTGTCATTAGAATGTTTTCTTAGTTTATTTTGTTGTTTGCTTCCATTAAAACGCCTGAAGCGACCACAACTATTGAGGCAAGTTGGGGATCTTCAATTATAGTTTCCATAGGAGCGGAGGCTTCGATAGAAATCTTCTTAGAATATGAATTTTTAGAACTTACCATTTTGAACCCCTCGAAAAGAGGAGCATGTACTAAGATGACATCTTAAGAGAGTTCAAAAATAGTAAATGAAATGGTGAAATGGAAGAAAATAAATATGGTGATAAAAACTAGAAGAGTAGCTAGGACTATCAGAGGTAACTCGTAATCGTGTTATAGAAAGTGAACTTGTCAGCCTCCTTCAAACTAAGATGCAAATTTCCAAGGTAGTTCTTTTTCATAAATGGAGGCTCACCTAATACTCGAAATGACGGATGGATCAAATGATATCAGCATAGCCTCTCTTCTGCTAGGAGTTTTAGCTTGATATATGAGTATTCCTTCAGCTCTCCATAGTTATTTTTCTTGGCCAAACATTAAGGATCAATGTTCTTTGCCTCGGAACCTAAGGATGATGATTGGACATGATAATATTAGAGACAGATATAGAATTAAAAAAATTTAAGAGAAAAGAAATATAATTGAAGCTTTGACATCTCTAGTGATCTCTAAAGAAGAGCTTCAAAAAAAGGAATTGGCTATATCGGTAGCTGGTCTTATTAATGTCGTAAGTAATAAGATTCTTATGAGCTGGTGCAAGATGAAACGTAGTATCAATCGATTGGTTTTTAGTCTTTATAATATCTGTAAAAGAAAAGAGTATCTTATTATCTATATTGTAAAGTTGGAGCTCTTTGAACAAAATGTATGCAAAGTATCTCTATCAAAAATGCATTCAATGAGAGAGAAAACAAATGCCAAATATGAATAGCCGAGCTTGCGAAAAAGAACTCTAGTGGGATGTTGATTCCATTAGAGGAAGAAGGTGCCTTAGTCTCAATTCTAGAGGTCCCAATCTTATGAACGATTTGATCAATTTTGATCACGAATTGTGACCTATGAAGCAATATTGATACCAATTCTCTCTTCTAGTTTGCTGGGAACCTTTTTAGGCTATTCAAAAGAGGATGGTGTCTTGGTGGAAAATTTCTCTTGCTTCATTTTTTTCTTCCTAGGGTAAAGCAATAAAAAAATGTTACATGGATAAATGACCAACAAATTTATATAAATATATTAAACCTTATAACAATTCTAGAAACATACTTTAAAATGTTCAATAGCAAGGAGAGAAAATTTTAATTAATTACGAGAAAAAATATAATACTTTGTAAAAAAACCGATTTCTCAATTAAAGTCGTGATTTAAATTAAAAACTCCTTGGCTATAATGAATAAATGAGATGAAGTAATCTAAAATGTGAAATATTTTTAAATTAAAATGATTTAAATTAAAAACTCTTGCACTTTTAGTGATATTTGTTATGCTTTCATTCGGCAATTTTGGTAGGATGTTTCTAATTTCCATCCACCATGTTGCTATCTCATGACTGGTTTCTGGCAGCTTGGTCTTTGAAAGTGGGGTTTTCCTTTGTGTGCATTGTTGTACACTTATGGCCAGGAAATATTTCGTTGGTTATCTTTGGTTGTTGTTTGATTCTGGGATGTGAGCTTTGCTATATCAGGATGTTGGAGGATATTATTTACATTGGCAATTTATGGCCATGTTTTTTTATGTTAGTACCATAGAATTGTTTTGTATTTCCTAGAAATGTGATCATGTTTGTGTATTTGTGAGTGGTGTAAGTATGTTGTATAGCAATTGTAATGAAAGATTACCTAAACCAACCATGATGAGTGATTATGCTATAAGGTGTATCTACGGAAGTTGTTGATGTGTATTTGCCTCACACTTGATTTATCTTTTATAAAACAGTGAACGGGCCACATTAAAAATGGAATTACCTCTCCAAACAAAATGTCAAAAATTAAAGCTATCAGAAGCATGAATTTTCAAGCTATCGAAACTATTGATTTAAGAGTTATCGAAAACATAGGGTTGTCAAGCTCGAAAACATGGGCTTAAGAGTTATCGAAAACATAAGATTTTTAAAAGCTATCAAAAGTATAAGTTTTCAAGATATCAAAAATATGGATTTGAGAGATATAAAAAACATGAATTTTCAAGCTATCAGAAAGGTAGGTTTATGGGATATCAAAATCATGAGTTTTCAAGCTATCAAAAATATGGATTTAAGCATTATAGTAAACACAAAATTTCAAGCTATCAAAAACATAGGGCCTTCAAGCTATCAAAAAATATGGGTTTAAGAGTTATAATTTTAAGCTATGAAAACACAGGTTTTTCAAGCAATCAAAAATATAAGGTTAGGAGTTATCGAAAACATAATTTTTTTTAAAGCCATTGAAAATATAAGATTTCCAAGTTATTGTAAAAATTGATTTATAGGTTATCAATACCATGAGATTTTAGGTTATCAGAAATATGAATTTAAAATTTATAAATAAATATAAGGTTTCTAAATCTATCAAAAACATAAGTTTTCAAGCTATCAAAAATATGGATTCAAAAGGTACTGAAAACATAGGATTTCAAATTATTGAAAATATGGATTTGATACCTATCGAAACATGTTTTTTCAAGCTATCAAAAATATGGATTTGAAAGTTATCAAAAACATTAATTTTTCAAGCTTATCAAGCCATTGAAAATATGGGTTCAGGAGGTATCGAAAACATGACAGTTCAAGCTATCAAAAATATGGACTTAAGAGATATAAAAACATGAGTTTTCAAACTGTCAAAAATATGGATTTAAGCACTATAGAAAACATGAGTTTTTCAAGCTATTCAAAACATAGGTTTAATAGTTATAAAAAACATGAGTTTTTTAAGAAAAGAAAACATAGGTTTTTCAAGCTACCAAAACTATGGAGTTAAGAGTTACTAAAAACATAATTTTTTTCTGAAATATATAGAAAATATATGATTTCTAAGTTAGTAACAAATGGATTCAAAGCTTGTTGAAATCATGATATTTCAAGTTATCAAAAATATGGATTTACGATTTATGAAAAAAAAAATGTAAGGTTTTTAAAATTATCAAAAACTTAAGCTTTTAAGCTATTGAAAATATGGATTTAAGAGGTACCTTAAACATTGGTTTTCCAGCTATTAAAAATATGCATTTAAGAGTTATCGGGTTTTCAAGCTATCAAAAATATAAATTAAAAGTCATCAAAAAGCAAGTGTTATAAAAAACATGGGATTTTCAAGCTATTAAAAGTGATTGATTCAAATGTTATAGATAACATAAGTTTCAAGCTACTGAAAAAGTATCAAAAACTTGAGTTTTCAAGCAATCAGAAATATGGATTTAAGAGTAATCGTAAACGTGAGTTTCTCAAGATGTTGTAAACATGAGTTATTCAAGTTATCAAACACACAAGTATTTAAGCTATTGAAAATATGGATTCAAAGGTTGTCAAAAACAGTTTTTCAAGCATCAAAAATATATGATCTTCTTGCTATTGAAAATACGAGATTTTAAAGCTATCAAAAATATGAAATCTTAATGGTATAGAGAATATGAGATAATTAAAGTTACTAAAAATATGAATTTTTAACTTATCAAAGATGCAATTTTGAGGGCTATTAGGAAAAATAACACATAAACAAATATTTACAAACATGTATCGAATAATAAAAATGATGATTTTTGAGTATAAATCTACCAGCTTAGGTAGTAGACAATTTGAAATCTACTTAAATCAGAAGATAATCAAGGAAAAATCCAAGCAAAATCGACTGTGATGAGTTGAATTACCAAGTAAAATCCAGTAAGTTGGAAACTAAATTAACTATAATGAAGTATAATAGTATATTCTATTATTTCATGGTTTTCCAGGAGTGAAGAAGTGGAATGAAGGACAGAGGCATGAGTATTTTTTGCCCAATTTAGGGATGGAATTGTAATCGTGGATAGATGAATAAAGAAATCTGATAGATATGAGGAATAGTAATAGCCATGCAATAATTTTGTAAAAGCGAGAAAATTCTTGAGACACTGATTTTCAGATATGCTGGTAATAAAAGAGTTTCCTTTAAGATAAAGCTTAAGAAAAAACATGAGGAGTAAATGTTATATACAAATTTGTAGTCTATAGGTATCGTAAACATGAAGGAAAAGGTTATCAGGATTATGTAGGCAAAGGTATCAAAAATATGAAGGTAAAAACTATTGGAAATATAAAGACAATGCAATCAAAAATATGAAATAAGGAGCCATCAAAACTATGAAATAAAGAGCTATCGAAATTATGAGTTAAAGAGCCATCAAAAGCATGAGTTAAAGAGCTATTTAAAGTAGTTCAAGAGTTATTAACGGAATGAGTTCACAAGCTATCCAAAGTATGAGTCCAAGAGCTATAAAAAGACGAGTTGAAGAGCTATATAAAGTATGAGTTCAACGACTATTGAAAGTATGAGTTACAGTGCTGTTATAAAAGTGAATATAAGTTACTACATATAAGGAATAGTAATAGCCATGAAGTTATTTTTCAAAAGCGCGAAAATTCTTAAGACATTGGTTTTAGATGTTTTGTCGATAAAAGAGTTTCCTTCAAGCAAAAGCTTCAGAAAATCTTTGGGAGTAAATGTTATAAAAAAATTATAATCTATAGCTATCGAAAACACGAAGAGGAAAGCTACCATAATTATATAGACAAAGCTACTAAAAATATGAAAGTAAAAGCTATTGGAAATACAAAGACAAAGAAACAAAAAATATGAAATAAAGGGCTACCAAAAGTGCGAAAGTATGAGTTAAAGAGCTATCGAAAGTATGAGTTTAGTAGCTATTGAAAGAATGAGTTAGAGAGCCATTGAAAGTATTAGTCCAAGATCTATAAAAATACGAGTTAAAGAGATATCAGAAGAATAAGTTAAAGGGCTACCGAAAGTACGAGCTTAACGGCTATCGAATGTCTGAGTTAAAATGTTATTGTAAAAGTGAAATATAAGCTATCAAAAGTCTAAGTTAACAAGAATACGAAATATGATTTCTATTCATGATATGTTTTTCCTAAAGAAGATTATCTCCTATAAGATATATTTCTTAGAGTGTTAAATACTAGATCTGAAACTCTTGATTGAAAGTTGGTTGTAATAGAATAAAAAGAAAACCAATGTATGAGATTCAATAATGCTTTGTGTCACAAATGTTGTATTTTAGCAATTGAAGTAGTGGAAGCACACCATATAACGCTTTTTCATGGATGCATCTAAATTTTAACTAATTATTTTCATGTATAATAAATTTTATTTAAAGTAATAACCATTTTCAAATCTGATATAAATTATCGCAGTTTTGTTTTATATATGAACATTATGAATCCCAGTTATTGTATAAACCTATTTTAGTATTTCGATGATAGTATTTGCTTTTTGAATGATAATGATGTGTTATATAAAGATACTGGTGGAAAGTACACATTTACAATCTTGACTTTTCTCGGGTGGCAATGTACACCTTTCCTCTTGACTTTCTTCGGGTGGAAAGAACATCTTTCATCTTTACAAATAGCAATAGAATATAGCAAGTAGTTTTATCTGCAAGAATCATCTTCAATATAGATTCCTGCAGATTTAGTATAATGATCCTATAAACCTCCATTTGTAGTATAGCATTGAAATCTTTGAGGAGTATGATGAGACCAAAGAGAAGGATTGAGAAATTAAGTAAAAATTCTATAATATTATGTGGTTTGTAAACCTTCGAAAAATTAGAGTAAAAGAGCATGAAGAGACGTGAAGTTTGGAGAAAGGATGAAGTGAAGTGTCCATTTGTTTAAATTTGAAAATCTATCCAACGGCTAGTATATCAACTATGATTTCAGAGTATGTTGACCTATCCATCTCAATGTTGACATATAATTTTAGGATATGTTGACATATCCTAGTCAGTTTTGAAAATCATTTTACAAAAAAATGTTTTATTCTTTATAACTTCAAAAACTATTATCCTATTTTTATAAAATGATACTAGAGAGAAAAATAAAGTTTAGTAAAAGAGAGATATCAAATATATTTGCTATGGGTTCTTAACATAAATTCTAAGACTCGAACAGACTTATTAAACGCTTCAAATATCTCTACCTATAAAGTATTCGTGTTCCATTTGCCTTGAGTTAGTTTTGGGCTTCTATTTATTCTGAATAATCGTTATATATATAATTCATTTACTTCCACTTAGGATTTTTACCTCCGTAAAATACCTCCATAATATATCCGAAAATACTACAAAACTCAAAGAAACGTTAATAGTATTATTTATATGGTTATTGTCATCAATATCGATACTCTAGGCATTAACATATGCGATTCTAATTCCTTAAAAGGAAATTTCTAGTGAACTGGCCGATTTCAGGCCTATAGCCCTCATTAACTGTTCCTTTAAAATAATTACTAAAGTGCTCACAAATAGATTGAAAAGTAAAATGAACTGTTTAATCAAAAAATCGGATATGATTTTTATTCAAGGGAGAAACATTATGGATGGTGTATTAGCAACACAATAATTTATTAATTATTGTATGAAAAATAAAAACATGTGTGATTCTAAAGTTAGATTTTGCCAAAGCATTTGACTCAGTTGATCATAATTTCCTGTTGTAGTCATTACAAACTAGAGGATTCGAGGTCAAATGGATCTCATGGATTGACATATTCTACAAAGTAGCATTTTTTTCATTTAAGTTAGTGGGGTGAAAGGTAATAAAATTCAAACTGGATGGGATTTCATCAAGACGATCCTCTTTCACCCTTTCTATTTGATTTAGTGATGGACATTTTCAATAAAGTTATTAAACTTGCAACAAATAACATATCCTACTAGACTTAGGAATGAGATTGTTTTGGGTGGTATTTCTACACTCAATATGTTGACAACACTCTTCTCTTTTGCTCATATTTACCCTACCATATTGCTCCGTTAAAACTAATTTTAGATAACTTTGAAATTTTACTAAGACAAAGCATATATTTTCATAAAAGCTCAATTATGGTCGTAAATGATAATCAGAAAAAACACAAATAAAGTAGCAAACAATTAAATTGTAATACGATGTAATCACCTATAAACTGTGTAGAAATTTCTATTAGACCAACAAAACCAATAAAAGAAGATTGGTATCTCATTATAGACAAGCTTGTAACAACCCGCCCTTCGTAATACCCAAAAATCATCATCTCACATCGACGACTTACTTTCGAATAACACAAAAGACATATAACCAGGGAAAATTAGAACGAAACACTAAAGCTAGACATCGATAGGATCTCACAATGGAATGATAACACATAATATACAGAATAAACATGAATATAATAGGATGAACAAGATCTATATATGTATGCATGTATGTGTAGCGAAAACAACTGATAAATAAATATCATACAGAAAATCAGAATATAACAACTCCCAACAAGGTGGAATTCTAAATAATATCTGATACAATAGGTTTCATATACATAATACATGTTTATCACATACTACTAAAATAACAAGTATAAATACCCATAATATCGATGATGTCTCTAAAATGCTCAAACTGTACACCTTGATACGTATTTCTAAAAGAACCCTACTCCCAAACTACTCAACCGAATACTCGAGAGTTGTCATGACAAAAACAGAAAAAGATAAACGTAGGTCAGACTTAGCACTTGGTGTGTGGGGAACTATCTCAAAATACTGTATATCAAACAATATACGAATAAATAGGAAATAACCAAATCACAGTCGACCCTCTCCATAAACGTGGCTTATGGATATTCAAACTATCCATAAACAAGTACGATATACCTATAGCAAATATATAGAATCATACCATAACCAGCTCTTCTCCTATAATCAATGGATCAACACAACAAATATAATGTGACTGCCATGTAATAATATACTATGATATAAGTAAATCCTAATATATAAGTGTAGAAGTGATAAAAGTCTGATAGTCTAAGTCTATACCGAGATATACACAAAGATAATATCAATCGACTAGTATAAAGCAAGCACAATATAACAATGATGTCAAATTGAGAAAATCTACCATAGTCCCTAAAGAATGAAATATAAATGGAGCAACTACACCTTATGTGATCTTGGTTTTATATACATTCTTACCCCCTGAGAGTCAACGAATGGAACTGTGTGTCCCTATACGACCTTTTTTATGTACAGTTGCCCCCATACAAACCTAGACCACTCCCTTGGAAACAATGAAAATCCTACCACTACAGTACTCTCTAGCGTTTATATCTATACTACTGCTATTAGGTATAAGTACCACTTAAGCCTTGCATCGGGCCCTCCCGAAAACTTGGTCCGAAACCATAAAACAATGTACAAACGAATACATAGCACTAAAACAACACTATGATCCTAATATAATCGTCTACTCCATGATTGCCTCACCGTGTACTTGCTTTGACCCCGATAGCTCACTAAAGCACAACATCGTTTTGAACCATGGAGTCTGTGCTAACCATCTGTCTACACGTCTGCCCGACCTAGTACTGATCGTTGACGTCGTGTGCTTGCACTTCTGCTTGAGTCTGGAACCGGCTCTTTTCCTTTATATGCTCCCTCCAATCCTATATGTTTATTGTATGTGATTGTGAAACCGATCATGTCCTGATCTCATATCTGATTGGCTCTCGATCACCATCTCGATCGCTTACTATTCCTATGTACGGATAGTCTATCCTGCACCCTCGCCTTGATTGCTTCCTAGATCGCTTGCCCTAACACATTATTGATCATTATCGATCATTTATGCATCGACTTGCATCCTCATCCATTTCCTATGCTTCACCATGCATCCCACTTTCCAAAGTTTCCAAAAGCGTCCCTAAAGTCATGCCAAAGCCTCACGAAGAACCATGCTCAAAACGGGGATGAAATCCTCGATATACTGGCATCTGACCTGAGCTTACTGCCCAGGTCCGAGCACCATTAGTCCATTGGTGGTCTACCATCGATCCACCAGTACTAGCCTATCCCAGGCAATAAGCCTAGGGTAGGTGCATCCAACCCATTCGGCCATCGGTTCGCACGCGGTTTCCTCCGTCGCTTCGCCCGATGAGCCGCCTTGCTTCCCAAGCCTTCCTCTACCCCATCAGACCTTCTTCGAAGCTTCTTGGTTGATGTTTTGGAAGTGGTTCCTTATGTGTTTGAAAACCGACTTCGACATGAAATCCATGCTTTTTATGCATAGAGTTCAATGGGCGACTGACACGACTTCCTCTAATCATGACAAAATGCACTCGACCGGCTATCTAGTTTCATGTGATGTCTACATGTGCTAGCATACTCATTCGTGCACATTCATACATAGATACACAAATACACTACAACAAAAATCATGTTTTGGACTTTACTGGAGTGATTACTTGACCTGGTATATTATCATGCAACTTAGCGCACACTATGCTTGCTATGGCTACGTGAAATGCCCTCAACACTGTAATACACAAAGGTATTTACACACACACACACACACACACACACACATATATATATATTCACATAAATGCACGCATATATTCAAACAAACGTACACAACAATTCTAATTACAATATGCAAATTATCATGATTGTTATATATCTTCAAATGCACATATACATATACTTACCCATATATATATATATATACACACACACATGCACGTATATTTAAACAAGTAAATCATTTATTACTTTATCAAATGTTACTTTTATTTACTAAATCTTTTCAATAAAAATCTAATATAATTTCATGCTATTTTATCAAATCATAAAGCTATTATATAAAATATATCATTAGCTTATTAATCATTTTTTAAGCCTTTAAATACTTAATTGCCACATTAAAATTAAGTATACATAATATTACTATTTTATAAATCTCATTTCCATTTTATAAAATATATACTTCATTTATAAAATCATATAACCATTTTATAAATACTAATTAGGCTTCATTCATGCTATTTTATAAAATATCATTTTTATAAAATACCTCTTTTACTTATAAAGTCGTTTCATTACTTAAATAATATTTATAAGTAAATTATTCATTAATAAAGATTGTTTCTTTATTTTTTTAATAACATTCACAAGTGCAAACTAAGCTCCATTAATCCTCCAATCTCTTTAATAGTAAGTGTAGAGTTCAAAACTCACTTAATCATCTTACTAGCTTTTCTAAAACATTTCAAGTTAGTTTCGATATTACTAACTAATGAAATGCACTTAATTATGTCATGTAATTTGTCTATATTCTATCACATATCACATATAATCATTCAAATAACCCAAAACCCAATTATTGTTGATTCATGAGTTTTGATTCATGACACAAGCTTCAATATCATATGACGAGAATAGTATATGAAAGCGACAAAAAGGAGAATAACCGTATATTGTGCACTACAAAGGAGACAAGACTACATTCCAGATATTAGTATGAATATTTTATTTTATTGAGTCTTAGAATATTGTTAAAAGCATTCCTCAAGTAGTCACACACACACACAAATTGATTTATACAAAAATAAGTGTGCACTGTGCAAATAACAGCAGGTCGGCCGACTGGCCGAAACTTCGGTCGACCGACTCTGTGTCAAGTGCACAGATATGCACTGTTTTATTCACGACTGTAAACTCAGCTGACCGGCCCAGGTTTCTCGGTCAACCGATCAGAACATAACGGCTAGTTTTCTGAAGAGATGCGATCGTTCATGAAGAGGAATGTCCTTTAATCCAAGAGATTCGGACATAACTTTTGATTGAAACTCTTCATGAAAGATTGCAACTATCCTATAACTATATAAACATATTCAATTCACTTCTACAATCACTGATTCTTGTTTTATAATTCTGAAACCTATTCTCTTTTAATTTCTGCAAATAAAAGTATTCATTCTTATTCAATATCACCAGAATCCTTGAATTAATTCATATACTTCGATTCTACGTGATTATCATCCTTCTAAATCTTCACACACATATATACTCTTGAGGATTCGATTATAGGAAAGTTGTACTATCAAAAGACAATCAGTGTTATTTAGAACACATTCGTCAACAAACTATTTGTATTAAGTAGAAGTCCTCTTCGGCTGTTGAGGCGGAAAAATTCCTGTTCGGCTGCTCAGGTGTCGTATACCTATTCCTCCGGGTTAAGTGAGGGGTTTAGTTTAAATCCAGAGGATATTTTGAGACTGGACGTAGAACGGGAAGTTCGAACCAGTATAAAAATTCCTGGTGTGCTTACTCTAATTTTTATTTTACTACTAGTATTAGTTTCCGCATTTATATATCATATTACACGATCCTTAGTACTACACGTACACTTTCATTTGGTATCAGAGCAAGGAAATCCTATAACCGTCACAAAGTTATTTGATATTTACTTCTAAGTAATATGGCAACCACACAAACTAACGATGTTAGCTCTAACACTAATTCTAGTTTCATAGAAGGTCAATCGACTTCACGACCTCCACTTTTTAATGGTATAAATTATAATTATTGGTCAACTAGAATGAGAATCTATATGCAATCTAGTGGATTTGATATCTGGAATATTATACAAAGAGAGTACACAACTCCTACTGAAGAATACTCAACTTGGAGTAACACACAAAAACTAGATGCTACTTCAAATGCAAAGGCTATGAATATTTTATTTTGTGCATTAGATAGAAATGAATTCAATAGAGTTAGCATGTGCACTTCCGGTTATGAAATTTGGAGAACTCTTAAAGTGTCGCATGAAGGAACGAATAAAGTTAAATTAAGCAAAATCTCTATGTTGAAAAATCAATTTGAAAACTTTAAAATGAGGCCAAATGAATCTATAAATGACATGTACTCTAGATTCCAGGATATTTATCATGCTTTATTATCATTAGAACAGAAGTTTACTGATTTTGATGTTGTTACAAAAATCTTAAATTCTTTAACGGACGAATGGGAAAGAAAAGTCCTAGCTATTGAAGAAGAAACTGATTTATCAACATTAAAACCAGAAGAATTGATAGGTAATTTAATGTCCTACGAAGTAAATTTGCAGGCAAAAAGAAATGGAGCACAAGAAAAGAAAAATGTGGCATTCCAAGCAGAAAAAGATGATTCTGACTCAGATAATGAAGATATGGCAATGATCGCTAAAATTTTCAAAAAGTTTTTGAAATTCAACAGAAACAAATTCAAGGGAAACAAAAATAATTCCAACAACAATTCCAATAGCAACAAACCATCATCTTCAGCAATGGAATGTTATGAATGTCATAAGAAAGGACACATGAAGAAGGATTGTCCAATAATTCCAAGAAGGACAAAATCAAACGAAAAGCTTTTTCAGTCACTTGGGACGACACTGACTCATCATCTTCATCAGAGAGTGAAAGTGATAATGAACAAGCAAATGTGTGCTTCATGGCTTCGTCAGACGATGTAAGTGACCTTACTTTTGAAGATTTAATTGAGATTAATTCTGAATTAGTAAATTTAGCAAAACAATTTAAAAAGAAAAATAAGGAGCTACAAAGAAAGTTAGATAGAACAGTCTTAGAAGTAGATATGCTAAAAGATGAGAAGAAAATATTAGAAGAAGAACTTGAAATCTCTCAACAATCAAATTCTAATTTATCTTCTCAAATTTCGTCAATATCTGAAGAACTAGAAATTCAGAAAAGCAAAAATGATGTTTTATTTTTTGAAAATAATAGTTTAAATTCTAAGATTAAAGATTTAGAGTTAGAAAAATCTAGTCTTAAAATAAAATTTGATGATATTTCTAAAAATATATCTAATTTCAATAAACGAAGAGAGAATCTTTCTAGAATTCTTGAAAATTCTCAATCTTCTAACAATAAATCTGGACTAGGATTTAAAAACAAAATAATTTTGCTAAAAATAGGATTAATAATAATATTAAGAAGGACATTAAGAAAACAGTTTTCCCAAACACTAAAACCATCAAGATATGGATTCCAAAAACAAATAATATTTTGATAAGGAATAAGCATATCAAAATGTTTATGGAAACTGTTCATAATAACAAGAATTATGTTTATAAAGGGAATTCTGAACCCGTATGGGTTTGGCTTCCTAAGATCTAACTCTTAGGACCCTAAAAAGATTGGGTACCAACTTTTTATAAACTTTTTGTAGGTATCACATAAGAAGAGAGGAAAATGGATTTTAGATAGCGGTTGCTCAAAACACATGACTGGAAACAAAGAAATGTTGTCAAACATCATATACTCAAATGGAGGAGCAGTAACCTTTGGAGATAACTCAAAAGGATATATCATCGGCAAAGACGATGTCAGTAGCAACGGTACATCTAATTTACCTCTCATTACTGATGTTTTATTAGTTAAAAATTTAAAACACAATTTATTAAGTATTAGTCAGCTATGCGATAAAGGTTTTAATATAACTTTTTCAGAAAATAATTGTAATATTTTCGATAAAAATCATAACACTATTTTCGAAGGAAAAAGAGAAAAAAACATTTATATCTTAAATATGAATGTTAATAATGATTCAAACTTGTGTTTAGTAGCTAAAGAAAACGATTCTTGTCTTTGGCACAAAAGATTTTGTCACATAAATTTTAATACTATCAACAAACTAGCTAAAAATAAATTAGTTAAAGGATTACTCAATATAAAATTCAAAACTAATATATTTTGTGATGCATGTAAATTAGGAAAATTAACAAAATCTTCTTTTAAATCTAAAAAGGTAATATCTACAGAACAACCACTTGAACTTTTACACATGGATCTTTTTGGTCCAACTCAAGTGCAGTTTATTAATCATAATAGATATGTATTCGTTATTGTAGATGATTTTTCTAAATATACTTGGATTTTCTTCTTGAAAAATAAAAGCGATACTTTTGATAATTTTAAAGTTTTTGTTAAAAGAATCCAAAATATTAAAAATTTGAAAATTAAAAATATAAGAAGTGATCATGGAGGAGAATTTGAAAACGAAGCTTTTGAACAATTTTGTAACAAGAAAGGTATTAATCATAATTTTTCGTTTCCTAGAACACCACAACAAAATGGAGTTGTAGAAAGGAAAAATAGAACGTTACAAGAATGTGCAAGAACTTTGTTAAATGGAACCACTTTATCGAAACACTTTTGGACAGAAGCTGTAGCTACTGCTTGTTATGTATTGAATCGTGTTTCTATTTGACCGTTAACTAAGAATACTCCATATGAACTTCTAAATGGAAGAAAACCAAACATTTCATATCTTAAAATTTTTGGGTCTAAATGTTTTATATTAAATACTAAAGATCAACTAGGCAAATTCGATCCAAAATCCGATGAAGGAATATTCGTTGGATATTTGGAACGAAGCAAAGCTTATCGAATTTATAATAAAAGAACTCAAATTATTGAAGAAAGTTTACATGTTTCATTTGACGAAAATTTTAAAATTATAAATCCAAATATTACTATCGATTCTGATGATGAATCTACTCAGAATGAAAATAGTAATACAAATGAAAATTTTGATATTAATGAAAGTAATGAAAATACAAACATTACTCCTAATATAATAAAATCTCCACCTAGAATTTTACGGGATCATCCTGTACAAAACATAATTGGAGAAGTAAATACGAACGTTTAAACCAGACATCAATTAAATCAAGTTGGTCATGTAGCTTTATCTCTAACATAGAACCTAAGAATATAAAAGAAGCCTCAACTGATGACTACTGGATTCTTGCCATGCAAGAAGAACTAAATCAATTCGAACGAAACGAAGTTTGGGAACTCGTTCCTAGACCTAGTGATCAATCAGTCATTGATACTAAATGGGTTTTCAAAAACAAAGCAGATGAACTAGGAAATATAACTAGAAATAAAGCTAGGTTAGTTGCACAAGGATATAATCAAGAAGAGGGAATAGACTACGAAGAAACGTTTGCTCCTGTCGCCCGACTTGAAGCAATACGAATCTTATTGGCTTTCGCGTGTTTTCATAAATTTAAACTTTATCAAATGGATGTTAAAAGTGCTTTTTTAAATGGTTATATAAAAGAAAATGTTTTTGTTGAACAACCACCACTTTTCAATCATGAAAAATATCCAGATCATGTTTATAAACTCAAAAAAGCATTATACGGTTTAAAACAAGCACCACGTGCTTGGTATGATCGTCTTAAAAGCTATTTATTAGAATCTGGTTTTGAAATTGGTAAGGTAGATCAAACGCTTTTTATTAAGAAAACTAAGAAAGATATTTTAATAATTCAAATATATGTTGACGATATTATTTTTGGCTCGACAAATGAAAAACTATGTCAGGAATTTTCGACTATAATGACAAATGAATTTGAAATGTCTCATATGGGAAAATTGTCATATTTTCTAGGATTACAAATTAAACAAATTGAAAATGGAATTTTTATTAATCAAGAAAAATATTGTTATAATTTAATTAAACGATTCGGTCTGAAAAACACTGCTGCCAAACCAACTCCTATGAGCACAACGATTCATCTCGATAGAGATGAGGATGGCAAAAGTGTTGATCAGAAACTATATCGTAGTATGATTGGTTCTTTATTATATTTAACAACGAGTCGACCCGATATAATGATGAGTGTTTGTTTATGTGCTCGATTTCAAGCAAATCCAAAGAATCACATATGCGAGCAGTTAAACGTATTATTCGTTATCTAACTAAAACCAAAGATTTTGGGCTATTTTATCCGAAAGAATGTCCTTTCGAATTAGTCTCCTATAGCGATGCAGATTTTGGAGGAAGTCGGACGGATCGAAAAAGTACTAGCGGAACGTGTCATTTCATTGGATGTTCCTTAGTTTCCTGGTTTAGTAAGAAACAAAACCGCGTTTCTTTATCGACATGTGAAGCAGAATATATATTTGCTGCTTTGGCTTGTGCACAAGTCATATACATGCAACAAACACTACAGGATTTTAATTGTCATCTTGAAAAATCTATAATTTACTGTGATAATACTAGTGCAATAAATCTTTCTAAAAATCCGGTAAATCACTCACGAACAAAACACATTGATATACGTCATCACTTTCTTCGTGATCGTTTGGAAAAAGGATTAATAAATTTAGAATTTATTAATACTGAAAATCAAATTGCTGACATTTTTACTAAACCACTAAATGAAAATAATTTTGTAAAACTTAGACGTGACTTAGGAATAATGTCTTTAAAAGATTTATAAATAAAAATATGAAAAAAAATTATTGAAAAACAAAAATTGTTTTATTTCTAACCAAAGTGGAACTCGAACTCATGACCTCTGACTTGCTTGTTATATGTTGTGTTATAGCTACTTGAGCTATGGGTGTTTCTTGTTTCAGTTTTCTTTACAATTTGTTTTATTTATTTTGATTTCAGAATAACTATTTTTAGTTCTAAAACTTATAAATCATACATTTACGAACAGTTTTATGGTTAAAAATCTATGATTATAGTTAAAACTATTCTCTATCCACAAATTTTTAGGCAAACAGATACTTATATATACTTTGCTTATACTTCAAAATATATACTAAGAAAATTTTTAGAATCAAAACTTGAAAATGTCTTCAAACAACGACTACTATAATTCCGAAAACTCTCATCTATCATACACATCTCCAGACGATGATGTTTCTGACCGAATTCTTGAAAATGGCCCCTATCCTACTTTTCCCATGCCTAAACGTATTCTTGACTTCTCTTCTTCGGATAAAGACCCTTGACATGGATGGAAACCATGGGAAGACTCCCATACAGGCTATACACCAGATAAGAAAAAGGAAAGAATACAATGGTAGTGTCTCCATCGACTAAACAAAAAATTGATGAAATACATCACTACCAACAACAACAAATGGATATGCAACGGGAACTCTACTATGAACAAAAAGTCACGGCAAGACGTTTAAGTTTTCTTGAAAAGATTGCCATGAAAGTTTGTTCATCAAAGAAGAATGATGTTGCTGAACCTTCTTACAGACCCTCATCACCTTCAAATCCTGTTCAAACTCCGATAGCTCCAAGATGGTCACCTATAGAAGATGTTCCATCTCCAAACTCATGGGAACGTAGATTTTAACAAACGGTGGCTAAATTTTTTTTTTATATATATATGTATGTTGTTGATTTTACAAATAAGATGTATAAATATAGTGCATTGATAATAAAATATATTTCAACATTTTTATATATATAAAACTGTCAAAATACGCACTTCTAATAGGGTCGGTCGACCGAAAACCCTGAACCGGTCAACCGAACCCTTCCCGAGAATTTCAAACAAACATTTCCAACAGGGTCGGTCGACCGCAAACCCTGAGTCGGTCAGCCGAACCCTATCCGAGAGTTTCAGCATCTTTCAAATTACCAGATCGGTCAGCCGCCCCAGAGTTTCGGTCGACCGAACGTAGAAATCTGCTTTTTATATTCCTCTTTAACAACCCATCCATTCACTTTTTAACCTACCTCTTCACTCTTACTTTCCCAAATTACAGTTTTTTTTACCCTAGCCTCCATTAAAACTTCTCAAATTTTGTTACTTTTCTTTCAAAACAATGGCTCCCAAGAAGAAATCAAAAACTACCAATGCTTCATCTTCATCTACTCCAGTGGATACTCAAATTGCTTCATGGCTAGTCAATGATATAGCTCTTCAAAGATGGATTCAACTTCAAGGCGCAAAAATCTTTGAAGAATCATTTGTAAGCTACTCTGATTTCACTTCCTACGGTATTGAAAATGCCGCTATTGAGAGTGGACTTGATACATTTCTTGATCATAGGAAAAATAAATTGAAAATCAATCATATTATGATCAAGTTATTTCTAGCAAACCTTAATCTCGTTGATCCACCAAGAAACACTGATAATTGTGTTTGGACATCGGTTTGTGGAACTTCATTTTTTCTCTCCATTGATCGAATTAACCACATTTTACATGCTCGATCGGGTGGAATTTCGTTACATGATGTAGATTGTAATATATCAACTCGTGACCGGATAAGCCATCTATTTTTTGAAGATGACGCTACTAATTTAAGACAAACTTCATCCCTTCGACCTAAAGCCAGACTATTTCATCGATTCATGATGAAATCTATAGTTCCTAGAGGCGGCTCATATCACTTAGTATATCCCGAAAACTTCAAAGCATTGTATGCTATTTGCGGAAATATACGAGTAAATTGGGCACAACTTCTTATGGATGAATTTCTCTCTTTCAACCAAGGAAAGATGCTCCATATTTATTATGGAGAATACATAACGAGGTTGATTAATAGCTTCGTCACCCATGCTCCAGAATCCGAAACATCCAAAGTTCATTCTTTTGACTCACGAACCATAAAACTAATGAAGTTGCCCGATGTACCTTCCAAAATTTCAACTTTTCACCAATGGCGTACTACTCCTCGAGAACAACTACGCCGTAGCTTTTCCACACCGCAACCATCAACTCATTCTACGGAACGTCTAACTCGCCAACATTCAATTCAAAGACCAACTCCCGGAACTAGTACGGAGGCGGCCATTGATATTTTGGCTCGAAATCAACTAGCTTTGGATGCCCGGCTACGAAAAATTAATGGTCGTTTCAAGAAAATCAAGGGCTTCTTTGTGAATTTATGGGATGCCTTATCATGTACTTCCGAAGTCGGTGCTTCGTTTGTTGCTCCCGGAAAAAGACCAGCGCCAAATTTCTCTTGGTCTACTTCAGACAACACAAGTTCCAGCACATCGGCAACTCACGTTCCTCACACTCAAAGACATGGTAAGGAACCAGCTCCTCCGGAAGAAAATATTCGCCCAGAATTTTGGGATTCCGATGATGATGAAGAGTAACCATATTTTTTTTCAGTTTAATTTCAAGTATTATTTATGAACAATATGACTACTGTTAGATGTTGTGTAACTAAGAAAATATTCCTATCTTGTTTAACTATGTAATATTTAAAACTTGATCGTTTCTTACTTGTGTTACATGTTTCATATTTTTTATATAATACATCTAATAAGTATTCCTTTTTGTCGATGACAAAGGGGGAGAAATATATGAAAACTAACAAATTCTTTGCAGAAAAGTCGCCATATATTCAGGGGGAGAATTATAATACTATTTCGTCACATAAGTATTGTCATCAATCAAAAAGGGGAGAATGTTGATTCATGAGTTTTGATTCATGACACAAGCTTCAATATCATATAACGAGAATACTATATGAAAGCGACAAAAAGGAGAATAACCGTATATTGTGCACTACAAAGGAGACAAGACTACATTCCAGATATTAGTATGAATATTTTATTTTATTGAGTCTTAGAATATTGTTAAAATCATTCCTCAAGTAGTCACACACACACACAAATTGATTTATACAAAAATAAGTGTGCACTGTGCAAATAACAGCAGGTCGGCCGACCGGCCAGAAACTTCGGTCGACCGACTCTGTGTCAAGTCCATAGATATGCACTGTTTTATTCACGACTGTAAACTCAGCTGACCGGCCCAGGTTTCTCGGTCAACCGACCAGAACGTAACGGCTAGTTTTCTGAAGAGGTGCGATCGTTCATGAAGAGGAATGTCCTTTAATCCAAGAGATTCGGACACAACTTTTGATTGAAACTCTTCATGAAAGATTGCAACTATCCTATAACTATATAAACATATTCAATTCACTTCTACAATCACCGATTCTTGTTTTATAATTCTGAAATCTATTCTCTTTTAATTTCTGCAAATAAAAGTATTCATTCTTATTCAATATCACCAGAATCCTTGAATTAATTCATATACTTCGATTCTACGTGATTATCATCCTTCTAAATCTTCACACACATAAATACTCTTGAGGATTCGATTATAGGAAAGTTGTACTATCAAAAGACAATCAGTGTTATTCAGAACACATTCGTCAACAAACTATTTGTATTAAGTTGAAGTCCTCTTCGGCTGTTGAGGCAGAAAAATTCCTGTTCGGCTGCTCAGGTGTCGTATACCTATTCCTCTGGGTTAAGTGAGGGGTTTAGTTTAAATCCAGAGGATATTCTAGGACTGGACGTAGAACGGGAAGTTCGAACCAGTATAAAAATTCCTGGTGTGCTTACTCTAATTTTTATTTTACTACTAGTATTAGTTTCTGCATTTATATATCATATTACACGATCCTTAGTACTACACGTACACTTTCAATTATTAGCTTACTAACTATTTCGAATATAGTAATTAAGGTCGTAAACAAATAATGAGTTAATATAAGCATGTTTATAACGTGAATATAAGTCTAAATCAACCTAAACAATCTCTAAACCACTTCATATAATTCCATATTAATCAATAAATGAAAATATGAAGATTAACATGTAAATATAGATAAAGAATCATTCCACTCACCTTCTTCTTCACCAAATCAAGCTCTAATCCCCCAAAACTCATTCCATACCCTCTTTAAAGTTAAGATCTTGCTCCAAACTCCACCTTATGTTAATTCCTTCGCTAGTTATGTAAGGAATGAGTATAAAGGAATTATGGTTATTTTTTTTAAATTTAGGAATTTCATTTAAGCAAGATTTGGTTGATGTAGGGCTAGGCTTAAGAAAGTGATTAAGGAAAAATGAGATGGAAATGAAAAGTAACATATAATGAAAAGTGAATGATTGTCGCTTATAGGAAAAGTTAATGGGTCTTAGCCTAAAATTCATTTCATCCACTAAAAACACTATTTACTCCAAAAACTAATCAACTCCAAACATAGCCAAGTTTATACTAATTTTTCACATGATGGAATAGAGGTCTCAACTATGGGTGTTTCGAATCTCAATTCATCCATCTTTGAAAATTCAAGTATAATGGACGTCCCGATAATTAGCGATTAAATATTTAAATATATTATTTAAATATTTGGTTGTTACAATTGCATGGTGTTACAAGGCTAGTAAAAGATAAACACAATGGAAGGGTAACTGTCTCTCAATTGTCATAAGAATTGTCATTATTAATTTGATGCTTTCTTTGATTCTCATCTACTGGCTATCCTATTATAAATTCCGTACTCGGTTGATCATAAAATCGATAGGATTAGATGGAAATTTCTTTGGAAAGGGGAATTTAAAGCTCTAGCTTAAACTACATGATTAACTGGAATCAAATTTGTAAACCAAAAATCCATGAACGTTATGGATTAATTTAAGATTTAACAGTGGTCATTACAATGACAATGATATTACAGATGATTCACCTAATAACCTTCTATATGTGTTCAAAACAAGGATGTCCATCATGTATATGGAAGGGGTTTAAAGGTTTCGCTATAGCTAAAAGTTCCAATCTATCTAAGGAAAATATGCTTCTCAATGTGATGAATTAATAAATCTTGTTAGATACAAACAAATGATTATTCTTTCATTTGGTCATGTCAATCTCTTGGTAGATCCAATTTTTTATATTAATATTCGTTATTAAACAACAAGATCAAAGAAGAAAATCTCAATGGTGAGCTCGGAAAACAATTAGAGGACTGGTTCAAAAATGTAAGAATGATATGTTATATATTTTTAGTCTATACTATATTCATTGGATAATATGGATAAATTAGATCAATATTTTGATGGGAAAGGAATTAACGGATACGTAATGCAAGAAACTTTCATTTGGTCCATTTTTTAGTTGTAGAAGTTATGTTTATG
The DNA here is from genome assembly GCA_030737815.1 of Allium fistulosum. Taxonomy (NCBI): domain Eukaryota; kingdom Viridiplantae; phylum Streptophyta; class Magnoliopsida; order Asparagales; family Amaryllidaceae; genus Allium; species Allium fistulosum. Next base: position 860,147,520 of record CM060905.1, on the reverse strand, counting down.
AATGGGTTTAAATTTTACATAGAAGAATAAAGGAAAATTTTCATTTTAGGCTTAAAGAAAAAAACTTATTTCAAATTTAGGCTTGGTTCAAAACTATTGTAAAAATAGGTCTGGTTTCATATAGCTTGCGCATTTATTAAATGCAAAACCTATATAAAAGAAAATAAATTGTGTTTTTGCATTTTTGAAATATACAAATACAAATATAAATAGGTATAAAAAGGGGGATGACTGGTTATTTCAGCCCTGAAAATGTATTTGTGCATTTCAAAAATGCGCAAATACAATATATAGCTTGTGCATTTTTGGAATGCGCAAGGTATATAATTTTCTAAAGACAAAAATATAGCTTGCGCATTCCACAAATGCGCAAAACCAAGCCCATTTTATAATTAGTTTAAACCAGGCCTAAATTTGAAATAAGTTTTTTTCTTAAGCCTAAAATTTTTTCCTAAAAATAATTATTAACAGTGGAGTTTATATTGAAAGTACCAATGATAATGATGACAAACAATTATTACGGAGGATTATAAAAAATAATGGAGTTAACTTGGAAGTTATTGCACAGTTTTTTCACAGGTAGTTTGCAGACCAATTGATGACAGTCTGGCTCAATCAAAGCCAACACAAATAATATGTCACGGATGCGCAAAGGCCGACACAAGCCCATGTTTGTCACGAACCAACCTTTCTATTCAGCAAAGTGCCAAGATGAGGCTTGACCATCTCATCTCAAAGCAACCTTCATACTCAGACAAGATCTGAACTAGGTCTAGCTCGGTCTCGACCAGTTTCTTTATATTAGACTACTTCCAGTAGCAGCTAAAAGCCCACCTAATTCATTTGATATTTCATCAGCCGATGGCTGGCTTCAATCTTAGTTGCCCCTAGTAGACTGCACATCAAGCAAGAAAGGCCTAGCATGGCCCGTCTTTAGTGTGGCTTCAGTACAGCCAGCTCCAACCGGCATCAGTCCTCCCTTCCAGCTACCTCATGCCCGGTCATTGACCATCTTTCCCACATGATCCTCTATAAGATTTCAAGTCTCTTCCATGTTGCCAATAGTCGGTCGGTCAGCTTAGCCATGTGAACACTCAAGTAAACAACAAAGTCATTTATCCATCCTTCCTAAGCATCATAGTTAGGGCTGAACTAATGTTGCTCATTTAAATGCGCATTTAATGCAAGCTCATGCTTGGTACAAAGAGGTAATGTACATTCTCATCAACCACACAACTTCTAGCACACTTTACAGCCGTCGACCATCCACCCCTACAATCAAATCAACAGTCAAGCACTTTTCCCGCCAGCTCTATGGCGCGATCTCAACCGTCTGCCATCCACTTCATCTGCTATAAATACAAACTGCTTTGCGACTTCAAAGAGGTTGAACATTGGTTGAAAAATTTAAGAATCTTGAATACTATTCATAATTCAACACTCTTAATACTGCATAAGTCCTTAAAATTACATAGCTTTGTTAGTCTTAAGAGCCACTTTTTTTTCTTACAGTTCTCTTATAATTCCCTGTAACTGTAAGAGAAATATTTAGTAAGAGAACTTAACAGTGGACGTATGTAGCATTGTTGAACCACTCTATATCTTGTGTTATTTACCTTTCAGTCACTTATTTAACTCCTCTTTTCTTTTCTTCTTTAAGTATAGTGTCTAGCAACTAACCTTTTCTTTTCTCAATGCACTCGTATCATTCCTAGACTAGCTAGAAAACTAGCCAATATTTTAATGTTAGAAGGATGGCATTCCCTTAAAAGCTCTCTCATTTTCACACCTCTTAACTTCACATGACCTAATTCGACTTGTTACTATGGAAAATCCTGCATTGTTCGAAGGTAACAACTATAACAACCATTAAACCAATGGAAATGCTCTTCCTAGTGCTGCGTAGCCTAATCTTGGCTCCCACGAAGAAACATGGTGTATTGTACTGCTACAGTTATCAAATTTGGGTCAGTTAGCCCACAAAGTGAATGTCTTAAGAATGAAAATGGATGCTCAAGCCATGGTGAACCGTGTCCCACCAGCTCCTTCGACGGTCTATCTGGTCGACCTGTCACTCGTAGGCCAATGCCTTCCGGTGGTTATGATCTTCTGAACACTACCGAGGCACAAGTGAGGGTGGTGCAAAAAACTCCACTGGTGGACATCCTCATCTATCCTGGAAGGTATGGCGCGTGCATGCCTAGCCGAATTGATCTCATCCTGGATATGGCTTCACCTGTAAAACCAACCCATCGTTGTTCCCCTTCAACAGAACGACTGCCAGCTTTTAATAGTTCGCAAACTTCTACATTTGACCATCTCAATGGAGGTCTCCCTACTGTTAGTAGGGCGTGCATGGCTCCTCAGTGCACTCTCGATCCAATAGGGATGTGGTTGAGAACAACCAAAGAGGAGAGTGAGCCATGCATTCTAGATCCCCATCAGTGCATCGGTGGAGATCTCCAGCTCATCCTCGTTGTTCTCCCCTCATCACCAATCTCCTAGTCCACCATAGCACAGCTGAGCCATCAACCTGTGGTTAGCCAGAACATCCCACAACAGGCCAATGCCATGCTTAGGGAAGAAATGCACGTCCGCCGTCGATAGCTCAATAGAATGCAATCTCGCAATGTTGGAGACAAGGCATTCTTAGTGACAAGAATGGGGAACCATTCTCTAATAAAATTCAGGACACTTACATCCATCGATGGTATGCCTTCCGTCAATTGACAAGTATGATTGGAGTATAGGCTCATCCGTCCACATCACGACATTCAATTCAATCACCTGTGCCGTACATTTCTTCAGCTTAGCAAAGTGCTTTCTCTTCCCCTCCACCAATACAGAACCAGCCTTCCATTGTTTCTTGCACCCACGATCAGGCAATATCGACATTTGGGCCAAACCGTGTGTGAACTTCAAGACTCATTTCTTTAAGTCTCGTACCTATATCATGTTAGCCAACAAGCTAGGGAATATCAAGCAGGGTCCTTTAGAAAGCTTGTGGTCATATATTAGCTGCTTTAATAAAGAGTCCACCTGGGCTAGGGCTGTTAACTGTTGGAACTAGGCCAGCCCGCTATGGAAGTTATGAGTGAATTTCAAAAAAATCCCTTATTGAATCTTTAATGAGCCCCTGAAGTCTAATTCATTTTGAGCACTTCTAAATATTATATAAGTAAAATCTTTTTTTATTTAAATTTATAAATTATATAGTTTTATTTAATTTATATATTGATATGTATGTACGTACGTACGTAATATAAACATGTGTGTGTGCATACATAATATGTCAGCCCGTGCAAGGTATAACATGCCAGTGTATAGATGTTGGGATTTACATCGCAATGATACGTTAGCTCATCCGATATGTAATGTACGTTGTCCAAATACATACATACATACATACATATGTATGTATGTATGTATGTATGTAAACTTATTACTCATATATAAATATTCTAAATAATATATATATATATATAAATGTTTATGTTAATTTTGTTTAAATAATTAAATATAAATGAAAGATATTTAAATATATGTATATATAAAATTTATAAATAAAATATTATTAATACATATGCTATTATTGTAGTATATCTATTAAATATAAGTAAGTTGTTTGAATATTAAAATAATTTATATATAATATTTTTTTAAACCATGAATAATATATGTACCAATATATAATTATAAAATAATATTTTATTTAAAAATGAGATACATACATACATACATATATATAGTATATAAATATATATTAATTAATAAATTAGTTTTTTAAATTCCAAATCGTATTCACAATACTAAACAATTTTATTGCTAATTCTTATTATTTTAAGATATATTTTTATTAAATATTGATTTGAAATTACATAAATATTAATAAAAATTATTTTTGGAACATTTTTCCAAATTTTAAATTTCGAGTAAATCATATGATATTTGAAGTTTGAAAAAAATTTCTATATTTTTTTCTAGTCAAATTTTAATTTTTATTAATTTATTGATTTTCGACCAATTATAATAATAATTATTAAAAATAGTGAAGATAATTTTTAAATTTGTATTTTCTGGCCAATAGCTTATCTTATCATAAATAATTTTAAACTTTTAAAAATAATTTTCTTAACGTATTTGATTTTATTAGATTTGTTTTTGTAATATATTAATTAAAATAATATTAAATGTTAATAAGTAATTATAAAAATTAATTTCTTACTGTCAAAAATTACTATTGCAATAAAGTTATATACATAATTGTATGACCAATCTTAACCATATATGATATTGTAATTAAATATAAACCATATAAATTGAAAGATATATAAATATAAAATAACATATTAATTAATATATATAAATTAGGCGGTTGTACAGATCTGATTTTTATATAAAAAATTGATTTTTTATTTATTTATATGTATATACGTACATATGACCAAACTACTTGTGACAACATTAATACATTTTAGAATTGTCGCCTAAGTAACAATATAATAATAATATATACATAATATAATATTATTCATAAAATTGTAAACTATTATTTGATAAAAACATACCTAAGTACCAAAGCTTTGAAGCATACTTTGAAAGGATGGACTCTTCCTTTGAAACCTTTTCGATTCAACAGATTGCTAGTCCTTTAGACATTGACCTTTGACTATTGGATATCGATTGACTTTGAGTTGATTTAAGCTTGATATAATAAAGCACCTCTTGTGTATTTTCGGCCAGCAATGGAAATATGAAGTGGCATTAAAAGATCATTTGTAATTAGGGTTAGGGATGTTAAATAGTGGATAGAAGAAAGAAAATAGTGGATCTCATCTCATGCCAATTCTCCCTCAATCTGAGCCATCTAAAATCTAATATCTCTACCCTATTTTGAGCCGTCCCATATGTCCATATTGCACTCAAAAAGCTCACCCACTATGATGGGCCAAATTTCCATATAAGCATAAAGAAAATATTATTTAATTAAATCCAATTCAATTGTTTGTCAATATCGTATATCTATTAATATATTTATAATTATTATAAATATATTTAATAATATTTATTATTCAAATCATAATTAATATTTTATAATTAATTTCTCATAAATATTAATTAGTTTAATTGATTTATAACACTTATAAACTAATTAAATCATTTGGTCAAAGGAGAATTCATCTTTTTAGTTATGTGACTCGTAAGGTGTAAATTTGACCAACGATTAATATCGAACTATTCGGATATTAACGTTCACACTCACTTAGCAGGTAGTGTGACATTTGGGCCAAATTTATCACTTACATGGTTTTGTAAATTCTAATTTCATTTTGTTAAGCATTAGCCGGTTATGACTTTTATTCACACCAATTGTGGTCGTCAGAACTATATTACCTTGGACATATGGAATTTGCTAATGGTCAAAATTCCAATATCGGCCATATTTAGCTCTATAGTCCAAACACAAAGTCCTTAGTTCAATAATAAAAATTATTATTAACCAAACTGCTCTAGCCAGAGACTTTAACTTCGAGTTAGCTTGAGCCGACTATGATACTAACCCCATATAACTTAGAAGACAAATTATCTCTTGAATAGTACTTCACTTTCAATACTTCCACTCGACCCAATTATAGTCATTCGATGGACGTCGTGCCATGATTTGAATATAATCAAAGTGGAGCTTTCATATTGAAGATCCATAGTAGTATCAAGTTGAGAGAACTATGTAAATTAGTCACATCGATATTTTTTGTTTGATCTTAATTATATTAACCAATAGAAAACTATTGAGTGAGTCATTCTATAGTTATCCAATAACTATCAATACCTAACTCCTAGGTGCCCTGTAGTCATGAGTAATATACTACCCAACTTTTGGAGAGCATTACATACTCTATGATATATCGATATCCAGTCTCGATGCATCTTGAGTAGGAACATTTAGAATCGTATATTTATTTTTGATAAATTACTCACAGTTACAACACTTTGTAACTATTATCACAAAATATACCATTTATGGATTTTCTATTAATTACTTTTAATTAAATTAATTAATTAATATAACACATTATATCAAATATATAATACAAAGAAACACATTTTATTTCAAACAAGGTTGGTTATTGAGTTAGATATATGTGGCAAATTACACAATTGCCCTTAAGGCATACCCTTGACTCTATCAATCTCCCACTTGCACTTGGGGTTCATTATGGAACCATATTCCAACTTCTCCAATCGATTTTCTCTAAACAAATTGGTTCGGTCCCTCAGTAAACAGGTATGCTATTATGTTTAGTTATCTACTCTATCAATCGATTCCTCCTTAATAAACTGTGTTTACCATATGGAACAATTCGGAGTATGTCTCTTGACCTTTAGTGAGCTCTAAGTTCTGACATGAACTATATCGTAACATTGTTATCATATACCAATATTATGGTATTCTCATCATTTGGAAGTATCCCCGGCTCAGTTATAAATTTGTGCATTTATATTCATATACATTGCTTTATTACGGTACTATGCAATGCGATGTACTTAGCCTTTTTAATCGAATCGGCCATAGTCTTTCATTTAGAACATTTCCCACTTAAATATTTTTATCTTAAATATATTAATGACATAATATATTCAATATTACTTGTGAAGTTTAGGTCTGAACACTCTTTCATAAGGAGTTTGTTGTTTCTATAAATAGTTCTCTAGTATTCGCAAATACACAAGAACACTCCAAACTATCGTTTTGTGATATCAATTTGGATTTGATATTTGCTGCATATATCAAATACCTAAACAAATCATGGTATCATTGACAACATAACATGTGTGATAATTCCTATTACCAATGCATAAGGATTCTATCTTACATGTTCTTTATTAAACATTTTAATAAGGCATCCTTGCATATCGTTTTGGGACATTCCCAATAACTTTTATACTTACTATAAAAGATATTATTTATAGATCCAACATTGAGTATTAAAACAACTAAAACTGATTTTAACACAAGTACATCGTTGATAATTAGTAGTGTGTTGTTTACTTATGTTTTAGAAATATCTATGCACCTTTTAATGTTCTGTTGTGAAGCTGTGTAGTCTGGTTTGTCTCTGCTGATGGTTTTGTTACATGCTTGTACACGTTTATTCGTCTTGCGTTTTACTTTTCTTTCTTTTGTAATCTTTTAGTTCTTTTGGGCTTGAATGTTATCAGCCCAATTCTATTTGTATATAAGGCGTATGGTATGGAATAAGAAGTTAAGTTTTTTGGCTCTCATCTTCATTGTGTATTCATCTGAAATAACATGGTATCAGAGCCACGAAAATCTCAAATTCAAATTTAACAAAATCACAAAATCTATCAAAATTCAATCAAGATGGGAGATAGTACTGCAGAGAGTACCGTAAGAAGTGGAGAAAACAAAATCGCGATGGATGCAATGCAATTGATGCCTAAAATCACAGATCATAAATTGAATAACACGAATTTTCTGAATTGGAGAAAGACGATTCGATTATATCTTCGAAGTATAGACAAGGATAACCATCTTATTGAAGATCCACCTGCTTCAGATTCAAAGGATGAAAAGGACTTGTTGTGGCTTAGATCTGATGCTCGTCTATTCTTACAAATCAGAAATTCAATTGATAACGAGGTAATTGGATTAGTTAATCACTGTGAATTTGTTAAAGAACTGATGGATTACTTAGAATTCTTATATTCTGGAAAGGGAAATTTAACAAGAATGTATGAAGTGTGCAAATCATTTTATCGGGCTGAAAAAAAGGATCAAACACTTATGAATTATTTTATGAATTTTAAGAAGACTTATGAGGAATTCAATATGCTTCTTCCAATAAGTTCAGATGTTAAAATTCAGCATCAACAAAGAGAACAAATGGCAAGCATGAGTTTTCTAGCTGGTTTAACCCCTGATTTTGAAGTTGCTAAGTCTCAAATTTTATCTGGTTCAGAAATTCCTTCTTTACAAGAAGTTTTTAGTAGAATTCTTAGATCTGACACTGCTCATGTACAGTCACCAAATACAAAAGTAGAAAGTGCATTGATAAGTAACAACAAGGGTAATACTCAGGGGAACCAGAGTTATAGTAATCAATTTGAATCTAAATCTCCATGGAGTAATCCATCAAGGCCAAATTACAATTCACCACGGCCAAATACACCAGAGTTTAAACCTTCAAATCAGGGAAAATTCTGTACGTACTGTAAGAAACCAGGGCATATGAAGTTTGAGTGTAGAAAACTCCGATACAAGAATTCACAGTTGAATAAGGATATGAAATTTGTTCTAATGTCAGTAGAAGATTATGATCAGTATATGAAGTTTCAGGAATTGTTGAAGAAGGAATCAACTGATAAAAGTTCAACATCATCTGTTTCAACTATTGCTAATTCAACGAGCCAGTCTAAGTGGATCATAGATTCTGGAGCTACTGATCATATGACAGGTAATAGTAGTTTAATTTTAGATATACAATATACAAATTCAACTCGGGCTGTCACATTAGCAGATGGATCACAAGCTTTTGTTCAAGGAACTGGGAACATGAGAATGAACTCAAATTTTAAATTAAGCTCAGTTTTACACTTGCCAAATCTATCATTTAATTTGATCTCTGTGAGTCAAATTACTAAAAATTTGAACTGTTGCATATCCTTTTTCCCTGATCATTGTGAGTTTCAGGATCTAACAACGAGGCAGATTATTGGTAGAGGTGTAGAATGTGGAGGTTTATATGTTCTTAATAATGTGCTGCCCAAATCTGTAAGTTGTTCGAGTGTTACTTCATCTGCTTTTCAAATGCATTGTCAGCTGGGTCATCCATCCTTGCCCCTGCTCAAGAAGCTATGTCCATAGTTTAATTCCTTATCAACATTACATTGTGAGTCTTGTCAATATGCAAAGCACCATCGTGTTAGTCTATATCCAAGGGTGAATAAAAGAGCTAGTTCAATCTTTGAAATTGTACATTCAGATATTTGGGGTCCATCAACAGTTGTGTCTAAACAAGAGTATAGATATTTTGTTACATTTGTTGATGATTACTCACGTGTAACTTGGTTGTTTTTAATGAAAAATAGATCGGAGTTGTTTTCTATATTTTGTATTTTTTGTGCTGAAATACAAAATCAATTCAATACTTCTATTAAAATATTAAGGAGTGATAATGCAAAGGAGTACACAAGAAATCAATTCAACTCGTACATGGCACAGCATGGTATTATTCATGAATCATCATGTGTGGACACAGCAGCTCAAAATGGAGTAGTTGAGAGAAAGAACAGACATTTACTTGAAACTGCTAGGGCTCTCCTTTTTCAAATGAATGTTCCAAAAAGCTTCTGGGCTGATGCAGTGAGTACTTCATGTTTCTTAATTAATAGAATGCCCTCTACTGTGTTGAATTATGAAGTACCTTATCAAGTTTTATGTCCAAACAAACAAGTCTACCCAATAAAACCCAGAATCTTTGGTTGTACTTGTTTTGTGAGAGATGTCAACCCACAATTAACAAAGTTAGATCCAAAATCCCTAAAGTGCATATTTGTTGGCTATTCGAGACAACAAAAAGGTTATAAGTGTTTTTGTCCCAGTCTTCACAAGTATATTGTATCAATTGATGTTAGTTTTGTTGAAAATGAGCCCTTTTATTCATCAAAAACAATCCCTTCAATTCAAGAGTCATCTGAAGAACTGTTAGTAGAAAATGAAGATGATGAATTTTTGATATATCCTAATGTTTCCACACAAGATAGTGGTAAGCAAGATATTCAGTTACCAATGTCTGATACTTCATCTTTGTCTGATCCTGATCAACAAGATATTCAACAACCAATTCCAAATCTTGACCTACCTATTGCACTAAGGAAAGAAAAGAGAAAGTGTACTTATCCTATATCTTCTGTTGTAAAATACAACAATTTATCACCAGAATCTTATACTTGCATTTCCACACTAGATTCAATTTCCATCCCAAAAACAGTTGAAGAAGCTTTATCAAGGGCAGAGTGGTACAGGGCTATGCTAGAGGAAATAGATGCATTGAAACAGAATGATACATGGAATCTAGTCCATTTACCTGAAAATAAGAAGGCAATAGGTTGTAAGTGGGTATATTCAGTCAAGTTAAATTCAGATGGATCACTTGAAAGGTTGAAAGCTCGTTTAGTTGCAAAAGGGTTTGCACAAACATATGGAATTGACTACTCTTAAACATTCTCACCAGTAGCTAAAATGACTTCAATACGAATATTCATTTCATTGGCAACACAACACAATTGGAGACTACATCAACTGGATATCAAGAATGCATTTCTTCATGGGGATCTAGCTGAAGAGGTTTATATGGAGCAACCACCTGGGTTTGTTGGTCAGGGGGAGCAAGGAAAGGTGTGCAAATTAAATAAAAGCTTGTATGGTTTGAAGCAAAGCCCTAGAGCTTGGTTTGGTAAATTTAGTCAAGCAATTATCAAATTTGGCCTATCACAAAGCAAAGCTGATCACTCGGTATTCTACAGGAACATGAAAGGTACATTAATTCTGTTAATTGTGTATGTAGATGATATTATACTCACTGGTAATGATGAAAAGGGAATTTCTGATCTAAAAGCATATATCCATTCACAGTTCCATACAAAAGATTTGGGAAATTTGAAATATTTTTTAGGTATTGAAGTCATTAGAAATAAAGATAGAACATGCTTATCACAGAGAAAATATGTTCTTGATTTGTTGAAAGAAACTGGGATGATGGGTGCTAAACCTTGTAATGTACCCCATGTCTGTTAATACATCACTTACAAAAGAAGGGGATTTATTTGAAGACCCTGAAAGATACAGGAGATTGGTAGGTAAACTGAATTATTTAGTCATGACAAGACCTGATATTGCTTATCCAGTTAGTGTTGTTAGTCAATTCATGGAGTCACCTACTGTGAATCATCGGAATGCATTGAGGCAAATATTGTGCTACTTGAAAGGTTCTGTTGGACAGTGCATAGTTTACACAAATCAAAGACATGGCAGAGTTGAAGCATTTGCAGATGCTGATTGGGCTGGTTCAAAATTAGATAGAAGATCGACTTCAGGGTTTTGTGTATTGTTGGGTGGTAATCTGATTTCATGGAAAAGCAAAAAACAAAATGTGGTGGCTCGATCAAGTGCTGAGTCAGAGTATAGAGCAATGGCTAACACAGTTTGTGAGTTGATATGGGTTAGTCAATTTATGGATGAAATTGGGTTGCAATGTGACAAGCCTATGAAGTTATGGTGTGATAACAAGGCTGCTCTACACATAGCACATAATCCTGTATTTCACGAAAGAACCAAACACATTGAGGTGGATTGTCATCTCATACGAGAGAAGATACAACAAGGAATTATCTGCACTGGTCATGTGAATTCAGAGGAGCAACTAGCAGACCTTCTAACCAAATCATTATCTGGAAACAGAATTGGTTTCTTATGCAACAAGCTAGGCATGAACAATTTGTATGCACCAAATTGAGGGGGAGTGTTGTGAAGCTGTGTAGTCTGGTTTGTCTCTGCTGATGGTTTTGTTACATGCTTGTACACGTTTATTCGTCTTGCGTTTTACTTTTCTTTCTTTTGTAATCTTTTAGTTCTTTTGGGCTTGAATGTTATCAGCCCAATTCTATTTGTATACAAGGCGTATGGAATACGAAGTTAAGTTTTTTGGCTCTCATCTTCATTGTGTATTCATCTGAAATAACATTTCTTATATACAAATGCTTCCTCTGCATTATGACTGATGATTAAACTATTTGATACATCTATCAAAACACTTGTTTGATTTTGAAGCTTTTCAGAATGATACTTTCATATCCGTTCTTGCATCATACCCGAGAACCCACAAACTTAATACTGCTCCCACTGACTTCGAGAAACTTTGGTTGTTATGTGAAAACAAACTAGTCTAAATCTATATTTAGAACTTTCTGTTTCAACACATATATACCAAAACATAAAGTCATATAAGGTAATAATTTTGTAAATAAAATCCAAACCAAGTTGAGCACATAGAAGGGTGAATCTGTTATGTGAATTTCAACAATTGAAATTCATGGTAATATCCTTATCAATGTGGCTCACTATATTCCAACTACATTTGTCCTTCTCATAAAGACACATTTGCGACAAGTGGAACATATCCCTTTAAATACAACTATCAAAATCGTATTTTGATAATGTATTTGGAATCTATTTCGGATTAGCGAATCACACTGTATTATAGAGTCAATACTCTTAATGGTTTAATTAAAAAATTGAGAATTGTTTATTCTTGACATTGATAAAAAAACTCACAATTTCTCTTTAATGTACAAGAATACTCATTAGATGTTCTAATGTATTTATAATCATTTAGGTTTGGTCAATTTCATTTTATTCCATATAATCGGTTTTATTATTGGATCGCATCCAAATTCATTTTATACCAATAATTTCTTTATAAAAATTCCTTCACTATGTCGTTGGTATTTCTTGAAACAACAGTTGTTTCTCATTGCTACGGAATGGGCATTCATGAACATTTTATAAATTGTCTTATATAAAAATGATTTTGCATTAGTTCACAATATATTTATGTTCACAATACAAATCAGTCATCATAATGACTATCATTCATAAAATTCTCTTGGGACGATTCATATAAGATCCCTTAAGCATAATTATTACGTGTAGTTTTTCTACTTACACAACCTCCCAACTCCTTGGCTTAGGATATGTAGGGGTTTCTTATAAATCCTTATCTCGTATGGTTCTGTAAATTAATCTTTGGATGATCTTAATTTTAACCTTGTGCATTATTATTAAGTGCACACCTTATAGATAGTATTTAACTCAAGTTCACTCATCATTAATCATGATTTATCCAACAAAGTTTGATTACTCTTTATAAATAAATCATTATGTATTATAGGGAGGAAGGACTTTTGAGTTTGAATCTTTTATTCATTTTTAAGTATGTTCAGGACTCTTTCTAATATACTAACCCATTCGATAAAATAAACTCATTTTTGTCTCATGTTACCTTATTTACTTCCGTTTTATATTCTATGAGCTTATCATGGACTAAAACATCCATATCAAATACACATGTCCATGTCTGTGATAACTAATTGGTAAATATGATGAAGTATATGGAACTATTTGGTATTAATACTTACTATTTCATACATCTATATGTATCAATTCGAAGTGTTCATCAAATCTTATGGTGCTCCTACTAAATAGGTGCTTATCCCTTAATTGTTTGTGATATAATTAACTAGTATCATATGATTCACAATCATATAATAAAATTATTTCTCAAAACTACTGCTTAGTCTTTAGTTCCAAAATAATTATAAATAACTTTAGATACTTTGGTATTTTCCAATGTATCACTTTTACAAATACCACGATATGGTTTTATTTCATAACGAATATTCATAATATTTATATTGAAATATAACTGTATCTATTTTTCAGTCAACACTGAAACATAGTCATTACTTCATAAATAATGTTCGATATGTTTAACGAAAATAATTTTTGTACTTGATGCATTCAACAAGTACTAAATGGCATGCTCCCGCTATTTCCTCCATTATTATAATAGCATGCTAAATTTAGAGGTCCATCACTCATTTAATATAAATTATTTATTCCATAAACTGCAATTAGTTTACAACGGAGAGTTCTTTGATCAGTATCTTGAACTCAAAGAAATAAATCTCATAGAAATAATTTTCTATATGAAAATATATTTTGGAATTGAAATCTTATTTTTCATTCCAATGTTAAGTATCATTTATTATATTACTATTACAATTCTCGTTTTTGACATTTCCTTATGAAATAGAAGTGACTATTCACTCTCTTCATCCCAACTATACCTTAAATTACATCTACACTCGTAAACTGATTTTCCTTTATATACGGTCAAACAATTCAAAAGAAATCACTTGCTACAATATCATAATGAACTCTCTACAAAACCGCACTCGATTATCCTTAACATTTAAGGACACCAAAAATGTTGCACTTTGCGTAAACTGATTAAACTAATGTTTCTGATTGAGTTCTTAGATCTATATTGTAGTTTTAATCTTGTATTACATTTAACACAATGTGATCCTTTTGTAATCAATCAAATTGAATACTCGATCACGCAATATTGTTTATTAGCTTATTTCGAATGAACTAACTTCATCGAAGTATCGTACATTATGAACTCTGACCATTCCCCATATAGCATTTACATGAAATAGTAAATGGATCAAATATATATAGTCTTGTATTGCTTTAGAATTCAAAACTCATATAATGTAATACATGGTTTCGACCAAATAAATGTGTAAGCGACCAAATTACAAACGTATTTAGAAGTTGTAAAATCAGGCATTTGCATGGTTACTGAAACACTAACATGCAAGAAGCATTTATTTGTAAGTATATATTATATATCGATCTGTCAATCTTTAACTCGGTTCGATTGTATATTTGTAACACCTTGTAAAATTTATGTTAATTAATAAATAACCAAGAAAGCTCCAAAAATGGAATTTGAGCAAACATTGGGATTTTGGCACGAAACTTGCACCATTACGTTCATGGTGATTTTTTTAGAAACTTTCGTATGTGGAGTTTCACGATCAGAGCCCAAACGAAATGTTATTAGCATTTGAAGTTTCGAGAGTGAAAATAATTTAAAAAAAATATAGTAATAAATACCGTTAATATTTGGGACCCCATCAGTCGACCCCAACTATGGGTCGGTCGATCGCTAGCGATCGACCTCTTATAGGGGTGCTGTACCAATTAGAGTGTGACGATTAGGGTTTGAACCTTGGCCAACAGTCTGGATTTAATTATCTTAATTTAACGGTTAGGATTGATTCGTGCGCCTATAAATAAAATCCTAACCCCTTACTTCTTTTCTCATATTTTCTTATCCAAGCAACGAAACTTTGTCATTATCTCTTCTCCACTACTTCTAAAATTATAAAATATTATATATAAATATATAATCAGAGAATGGTAAAAAATAAAAGAGAAGAAGAGAAGAAGCGAATCAATACTACAGAAAAAGTTAATTTTTATTATTATAAATCTATTTTCCCCTAAACCTAAAATCTCTTCCTAGATCTATAATTCTAATGTATGTATATACCTTGTTATATGTATCCTTTTGGATTAGAGAGGAAAAGGAGTCAAGTAAATGATTAGATTTAGATTTAGAGATTTGAAAAGCTTAAAAGGTGAGTGAGAAATTATATAATTTATATACAACATTGAAATTTATCTCTTTGAATCCTTATTTAATTATTATGCCTAAATAATATCTGACAAATTATAAGCTTACTACAAACATATATGATTATTGCCTAAATATTCAACAATATAGGTAATTAGAATAGGAATAGTACATACAACTTGATTTGGAAATTTGAAATCAGCCTCAAATATATATTTATAGAATGTTAGTGAAGTTGTAAAATTATTCCAGATCTATTATTAGGTTGTAAATTAGGTTGCCCTTGGAATGTGAATTTCTATGTTTTGATTTATTTGGAGTGGTTTTCGTGTAATTTCCATAAATTAACCAATTCCAAAATATGTATAAAAATGCGGAGTTTGAATTAACAAGGAATATACCAAAAAGGGAAAGAGATATGTAAAGTATGGATATTATTCTCAATGGTTTACACTGTGTATTTCAATAAAAGGAAAGAAATAATTTCTTATAATTTCAAATAAAGCAAAGATCTCACTTTGGTTAATTTATGGAAAGTTATAACGGTGATCTTTTTAGAAGGATTGTCTTAATAAATTAAAATATGGAGTTCTAGTTTAGAAATTAGTAATTAGAAATAAATACACACACACGTATAAACGTGCTTAACATTCAAGCACACACACACACATGCACATATATATATATATACATATATATTGAAAATGATAATACGCATTAGTTATTTAGCACAATGTACGACTATATATGCATTAGTTATTAAAAGTGTAATAATTAACGGATTAGGATTTATGGATATTAACTACAAATTTAACGGCCATAGATTTGTAATTAATGAGAATAAAAAAGGAATCAAATAAGGGACTGGTTAGAGAGATCAATATGGCATTTATGAGGGAATTGAATGGGTATAATAGATAGATTTTCAAATTGGTAAATAGATTAAAGGAATTAAACGAGGATTGATTAAAGATTGTCTAATTTTGACATTAGCGATTATTAATACGGGCAATAGATATTTATTAGACATCAAAATAAACTAAAGCCTAAGCAGATAAATTAGGAATAATAATGCAGCGAACAAGTAAGTATTAACATTATTAATTATACATATAAAGTAATATAATTTTCATAGTAGGAAATTATACGGCTTCAATTATACATTTAGGACAAACGTTAATTGGTGGGCTTAGCCTAACACTTAGGCTTTGGGTGATAAGTTTGGTTTAGTGGGTTAGGATACAAGGTTGGTAGAGTTACACAACAGAAGTCTGCCCTTCAATGAGTGGTTACCAAAAGTTGTGTACATGTACTACTGATGTGGGACATCTCCAACTATAGGACCCGTGGGAAAGGGATATGCGTTGCGGATAGGTAGGGGAAATATGCCTGAGGGTTCGTCTTGGATTTGATGTATTACATGGCCTAAGTACTTTTAAGGAAATGGGGTCTGCTTTAGTTCCGATAAGAGGTATAAGTAACTGAAACTGGCATTTTCCTTGACTTACTTAGGTTAGTCTAAATGGGATTTCGGTCGTGGGAGGTCAGTGGGCTATGTCAGTGTTATTGTTGGACTGATATTTAGTAGTAAGGCTGACATATATGCTTTTACCACCATAGGTCCTACGCGGTCGTTAGCAAAGACTCGGGTTATCCCTTGATGGATTTCGCTTTCTACGAGTGTAGATCTGTATGGGATATGCAAAGGCCTCGAAGTTTTGTTTAACTGTTTGTTTGTTGTTTGTTTGGCAGAGGTGGGCTATTTAACATTTAGATGGGCCTTTGAGTTGTGTTAGTGGTACAACAATTAAATTATATAGTATATAAAGCCGTAGAAGTCATCAACCTCTATAGCTACAGCCAATTGACTAGCGTTTACATTGCTTAGGCCTGCTTCGGGGACTTGGGATAGTAAATGACTGAGGAGTCTGCCTACTCCCCATTTAAGAAGTATTAAGTGGTCGGTGTTTTGGGTAAATAGGGTTAGATATATATATATATATATATGTTATAGGCATATATAAATATAATGATACCTTGGAGAAGGTTAGGTTAAACATATCATACGTGCACATAAAATTTAACGGATTAACCGTAAACAATAGACATAACATTTAAATGGAAATCAATCGACATAAATTAATGGGATGAGTAAAGTATGTAAATTTCCAATCACCATAAAGTTGTTCTGACCTCCTCCTCATAACTGCCCTCATGTTAGATTTAGAAGGATTGGATGCTGAAGAAAGATGGGAATGGTAGATGATGAAGTCTTCTTATTCATGCTCGGTGCTGACAAGGCAATTAAATACCCAAGGAATAATATTCCAAGGTAGTATCCTTAGTCAATACGTATTTTATATTATATTTTTCTTCTGCCATGAGTTTATATTTATCGCACTTTGATATAATTGTGTTTATTACAGGTTACCAAAATCAACGGTCTTTGTCCTAATGGACTTGGGTTTCAATTAGTCGAAATTCGCCCTCATTAAAATGCGCGTTGTTACATTATCTTAATTGATCAACATTTTATCAATCATATTAAATGCACAAATTTATCGATATAGATTATTATAACATTATATAACATATATTTTTGTAATATTAGGAAGGTTAAATATTATCATTTCATTTTTCTAATAAGGCTCCCGCTAGTCTTTTATGTTTCACCAAAGCATAAGTCAAAAAATAGAAGTCTTTCGACCTCACTAGTGGGTGTTGGGACTCATCCATTTTTAAATTCTGACCTTGAGTTTGCTCAACAAGTCATAGCTCCATGGACGATGGATAACTCCTTATCGGTTGTATCACAAACAACTCCTAAACCATATTCCTTGTCCTAATCTCATATCGACCTTGAATTTGCTTAACAAATCAAAACAAAATTATTCACTCGCACCTACCATATCATGATGGCCTAAGTATTGTATATGCACCTTGAGTTTGCTACCTCGTCTATTCAATATATTAATAATATTAAACATAACATCCGTAGCTTGAGTTCGCTCGATAACTAAAGAGTATGCAAGTAATTTATTAATATATATATATATATGGTGCAAGACAACATTATATTAAGACTTCAATATATTATACTGAGTGATATCGACTTATGGAATAATGTATTTCTTATGAAATACTCTCGTGATTCAAGTATCGGACACATCAGAAATCATGGTATAGGTACATTTACATATGTATCTATTCCTTAAGTCTATTTAGGGTTTTTTTAATGTCCCACCTTCAATTTATACATTCATAAATTATAAGTTTTATTGTTAAATAACTTTTATATTTCATACTACTTATATAATATTCTTATGTATAATATTATATTAATTAAATCTTATTTAATAATTAACATTTTAATTAATTTTATATTATTTTAATATAACATTTATATTAAATATTTATTACATATTATAACATTTATATTACTATACATATATCTTACATATGTGCATATTCATTTAATTAATTAACATTTAATTAATTAATTTAACTAATAACCTTTTAATTAATTTATTTAATTGAACTGTTTTAATTAAATTATATTAATTTCAAAATTCATTTCACATACATATATATATACCTATATTATTTCAAACATTTTAAAACTATATACATATATCATAATATATAATACATGTATATATTTATTAATTAATTGACTTATTTAGTTAATTTATTTTATTAATATTATTAATAAATTTTGAAATTAATATTTATATTCAAACATTTTGAAAAAAAAATTATTATATGATAATTTTTATAATATTTACATATCTTATTTTAAATTTAACGTTTAAAATTTAAAATCTAATATTTTAATTTTTAAACTTTTAAAATTTAGCCTAAAGCCTACTTCAAATTTGGGCTTTTTCTATTATAGACAACTTTTAGGTTGTCAGATTAATAGTTAACCCTAACATGACTAATTTAGACTGCATGGACTACTGTATTCTGATACTGTTGTTGGAACTGGGCCAGCATGCGGCAGAAGTTATGGGGAATTTCAAAAAAAATTCCCTTATTGGATCTTTATTTGGCCTAAGAAATCTAATTCATTTAGAACATTTATAAATAGTATTTAAATAAGATATTTTATTTTATTTAAATTTATAAATTATATAGTTTTATCTAATTATATATATATATGTCGATATGTATGCATATATGTATGCATGTATCATATACATATATATATATGTGTGTGTGTGTGCATGTGTAACATGTCAGCCCATGCAATGTATAACATACCCGAGTATAAATGTTATGATTTACATTGCCACGGACACGTTAGCTCATCTGATATGTAATGTTTGTTGTTCAAATATATGTATGTACATAAACTTATTACTTATATACAAATATTATATATATATATATATATATATATATATAAATGTATGTGTTCATTTTATTCAAATAATTATATGTAAATTAAAGATATTTAAATATGTATATATAAAGTTTATAAAATAAAATATTAATAATATATATGCATATCATTATAAGAAAATACTTTAATTTTCTACATTAAATTTCCAGCACCTTTCTTACGGTAGGTAGGTGGAGCGTAGAAAAGTCATAGGGAAAGCGTAGGAAACGCTAAAGGCATAGAAAAGGCGTAGGCACTTGCCTATGCCTTTCCTCTGGCTTAGAAACGCGCAAATAATTTGATATGCGTTGCATATGCCTAAAAAATTTAGTCTCGCCTCTCACCTGTCCAAAACCCCTAATTTTCAATTACACAAGCAAAAAAAGAAATACTCTCTTAATATACCCATAAAAACCCTACTTCTCCTTCATACGCTTCAACCTCTTCGTCACCCTAGTTCTCGATCGCCTCTGCTTCACCATTGCTACGTCCTCTTCATTCACCAAGCTCTACTTCACTATCACATATAAGATATTTAAAGCATTAACGAATAAAGCATGAACGCATATGCATCGATTAAATGACATTCAAAATCTCTATCTTGTTTTCCTAATTTTGAAACGACGGCCTCTAGCCAAGTGTTTGGGATTTTTTCAAATCGAAACCAAATTAGGTCGAATATGATTTGCTTTAAGAGGATATATAGAATGCCATGGAGAACAAACCTTACATGTCAACAAGCAATTCACTAATATTATATACAATGATAAAAAGTTGTTAGATGTTTGCACCAATATAGAGCATTGATTTTTTTAGGGGGAATTCAGATATCTATTTATGTAATATAAATTTAAAGGTATAAAGTAGGAATATATTAGATGTTTGCATCAATCATTTTATTGTATAAAATAAGTATAAAAAGAGGTTAGTTCTGTGATAAAAAGCTTGAGTTTTCTTTAAATGTTAGTTCGAAAAGAACCTTTTCTATTAGCTAGACATTTAAAATCTAACATCTTACACATTATGCTACCTTTAAACTATTGCAAATTGTTGATCGAACTCTTGGTATTTTTCTAATCTCCCATATTATCCCTCGAACTATTATGATTTTTGGATCAATATTTAATAATATTTCATAATGTCGCCTATAACTGCCCACATCATCCTCGTTTTCTTACTTTTACCATTTGTAAAAGAAGAACTAACTATAGCCATTGAAACTTCCAGTTTTAAACTCTAACTTATAACCGTTCTCAATTTCTGAATATAAAGTATGATTTTTGTCTTCTTCTTGTTTAATTTGATTTATTTATGTTAAATTTACTTCGAGTTTATCTGATATGATTCATAACTTTGTTTTTTATTAGTTGGCATTTTGCCTTGGAACTGAACTTAGTTAATTTGATGTTTAGTTTATGGTAAATCTAAATAATTAGAAACACAATATTAGATTAATCATCTATGAAGACTATTGAGTTTTACAATAAATTCGTCAGTTTCTACCATTTCCTCTTGCTTTGATATGAAATTGTAAGGTTTATAACAGGTGCAAAATGTTTGTGGTAATCTATCAAGCTTGAAATTTCAATGAAATCTATATCCACTGCACCATTAGCATTTACTCATACTCATTAGCTACAACTTTGTAGTTTTGTCAACCTTAAACTACAAAAATATATATTTAGCAAAGTTACCATATATGAAATAAAAGGTTCTTATACCTCAATGTGTAAACATTGTGACATAACAATGCACCATGATAATGAAGAGCATCTATACAAAAATATTAAAAAAAATTCAGTATGTATATGAGTTGATATATTGTATAAACTGTTATACCTTAAAGAAACATATTCCTTAGAAATTTTGGCCTCGTTTGGCATGTATTGTGTTTGATCGATATCTAGATATTCATTTTTACTATGAAACGAATATCGATATTCATCTAATACAATATTTGTTGGATTTGTCCTAGTATTGGAAAAGTTACAAACATAATAATATTTACATTTCGTAGATCATTTATTCTTAAACGTTTCATAAAATTTCGATTGTACTTCCTTTTTATTTCCCAAGTACGTGCATTTACATATAATACGGGAAATAAAGAGAAGTGCTGCCAAAATTTTGTAGAAACTTTTGAAGTGAAATGATTTGCGAAATGTAAATATTTATGTGATTGCAATGGGAAGTACAATGACCGACCTTTAAAGAGTACATCAAAATAAAATATAATGCTACCAAAATGAACTATATCAATGATAAGCAGAAACATTCTTGCAAGTACTTGTGCCCATATTGGTACCATCATGTTTTTATTCACCTTCTTCATATTATATATTTTCTGTAAACTAAAATTTATTCACAAAAAGATGTGTATTGATGGATCGTAATAAATTATAATTATAATTAAACACAAAAAGTGTGTATTGATGGATTATAAACAAAAAGCTGTGCCAATATTTGTTTAATGTTTTTATTCACAAAAAGTGTGTATTGATGGATTGTAATAATATTTCATAAGATCTGCCAAAACCGATACTCAGCTGTTCCAATTGGATCCATCGGTTTTGGCAGATCTTATGAAATATTATTACAATCCATCAATACACACTTTTTGTGTTTAATTATAATTATAATTATATTATATTAATCAAATGTGCACTCATGGATTAATGCAAAATCAACTAAAACACATAATTAATAATACAGAAATCCAACTATATGAAGTTGTATATATCAAATTATTTGAGGGAGATTCTTCTTCGAATGAACTTGAGTTTTGGCGTGTTCTTCAATAAAATCCTGTCCAACTATAGATAATTGTTTCTTAGAAAAGACGTTGAGTTTAATAATAACATTATAGCATATTAATTATCTATTATGAGAAAATAATAATTACAGTATTAACATAATACTACTTGTTCACAATTTTGCTAGTAAACAATATTGATTGACTTGAAACATTTATGATCGGTTAGAAATACTTTGAGTTGCATTTCAATATATTTTCTAGTAAAACGCTTCTGAAATATGTGTTGTAGTGAATTAATTTTATTTGATATATTTTATAGTTTGTGATGTTGGAATTGAAATTTTAAATTAATTATTGTCAATCATGTAGTATGTGCTGTTGAGTTTGATGTGGTACTGTTGACTTCTTCCTACATGGTTATTCTATCTTAGGAATCCATATGGTAAATCTATTCACATATATTTGATGGGCCTGGTTGGGCATTAAACAAAGTCCACTCATCTGGAACTAAAATGAATGCTATTAATATAGTATAAACTAGTGCGGATATGAATTCACCTACAGTGAAACATCTTTGACCATCCATGAAGGAATTTTAGCATGAGTAAATGAATATTGGCCCACATTTACATCAATCCCCGATCCGATTAAGGATGTGATGTTAGATGAGTTTTAGGTAAATTAAGTTTTGTTTCACAAGTAACCTTTTCTTATTTCCTATCTTTCTTTATAATGTATTTAATCACATATACGGAGTCGATTTCGATGGAGAGATGATGTTTCACCAGCAATTGTGTGAAAGTTGTGAAATGTGAAAGGTAATTTGAAATATCGAGATTAGGTATCTCAAATGAAAGAAACTAAGAAGAAACCCTGTGTCTCCCTTAAGAGATACTCAATCAATTCTTGACATATTGGGAGCTTCTGAATGTTCAACAACTTTCGAAGAAAAACTCCAAATGAAGGAGCAAGAACCCAAAATTACATCGTAGGAGTTCGAGATCCACTGTGGATTATCGAAATGATTTGGTGTGTGTTTATTAAACTTATTTAACATTTGAATTAATTCATAATTAATTTATGACAATATAAATCTTTTTTTCAGTTTGATGAGTATCATAGACAACTGACCTCATGGGAGGTGCATGTTAGGACTCGTAGACTTGAGTTAGGAAATAGCTCGACCAATGATTGAAGGGTTGATAATGCTTTAGTTGAATTTATGGTAAGTGTGTATGATGTAAAATTTGATTTATATATACATATATACAAGTGCTAATAAATATGAAACATACATTATAGGAGAAGTGTCAAGCTAAAATAGATGAGCTGCTTGGTCAAGCATTGAAATAACATATGACATTGAAGAAGAAGTTTGTAGCGCTCTTAGTTGATTTTAAGCTAATTTAATTGAAATCAATTTGAAATAAGCTGATTTTAAGCTAAATTATTCATACGATGGAATTAGGACCTGGAACCTGTTCCATTGAGTTTAAAATTATCGAAAACATCTATTTTGATATATGGGATGACCTGGTTTCGTTTCGGGGTCAGAACGGGCTTTCATGGTCGCGTAGTTGTTTCGGTTAATCCAATCTGTTCCATTTCATTTTTTTTGATCTGCCTATAAATAGCCTGTTATAAACCCTAACTATTTCTTATTCCATTTATCTGTACGTACGATTCTATCTGCTCCTCTCTTTCCAATGGTAGACAATCCAAAACCAATTCCAAATTCAATTGCAAATCAAAATCAAATAAAAAATTCAAACTTGTCCAAACCCTAGCATATTATATATCATTTCGAAGCTCTCGACAAGCTTAATCCACTGGTGCAATTCGTTTTTCGATTCGAACCACCGTTTGTCCAGAATTTGCTAATCAACTTCGGCCGTCCATTTTTTGGTTTCGGTGATCCAACGGTGGATCTTCGCCCGATCGACGATCGGAAGGCGGCGTTGGGAAGGGGGCATCGAGCAGGTCTAGGGGATAGTGTTCGTGCATTCCTAGGTGGTCGTAGTTCAACAGAAAACGGCGACAAAGGCCGGTGGCGGTGGCGGCGATCTGGACAGTTGGAGTTGGCCGCAACCTAGGAGTGTGGTCAGCTTGAGGAGGCGAGCAGCATGGAGGCGTTGGATCTGGTCGACGTTGATCATGCGGGCGGCGATTTCGTGTTTGTATCGGCGGCTTAGGGTATGATCGAAGCTTGGGTTTCGCATGTCTGTAACGCGAGAATGAAGGTGACGTGTAGCGTTCCTATTCGCCTATAATATTTTATTTAATTTTTGAATTTCAAACTTCTAATGTGCATAACTTTGGCTTACGAGGTTCGTTTCATGCGCGGTTTGCTCCACTGCGATCGTATTAAAATTCCAGACATTTTGACGCTAGTTTGGACGAATTCTAAGACTGTTGAATTTTGGGGCTATAATTGGATTTTTAATTCGATTTAAAATCGAAGGTGAGTGTTTTGATCCACTCACAATTACTAAACTATCTTATGTTAGTTAAATTAAATTTATGATGTGATTAGAAATTTATTGATTGGTGTTTGATATGATAAATTGTCATTCTGGTTAAATTTGACATTTATTGCATTTAATCATCATTTAATTTAATATTAAATTTTAATTTGTCAATTTAATACCTATTATTAATTATTAGTTATCTATTGATGTTTATGAATTGATTTGGATGATGATTGTGATGTATGTTTGAATGTTGATACTGGATGATTGGATGTTATATTTTATATTATTATAACACTGCTAGTTTCCTATGGGTTGAAAATATACATACCCGAACGATCCATAGATTAGGGAAAAATCGTTATGGGTTGAAATAATAGACTCAAGCGATTTTATGGATTTTATTTAATTCGGAATTGCGGTTTGAAATGATATATAACCGTAAAATTGTAAATTGCGCATTGAAATGATAAATATCTATATCACTTGACCCGAGGGTAGAAAATTATATACGGACACCGGATTGGTTAAATTTAAAGATTTTTTCCCTTAAATTTTGAATCCAGTTAACTGGCATTTTGAAATAGAAATTGGTTTATATAAACTAAATTAGTCGATAATCCAACGTAAGTGTTGAAATTGGAATTGATTTAACGATTTGTTCAAAGGATTTGAATTGGAATTTCAAAGTTGAAGTGGCAAAAATAAATGAATCTATCGGAATTGAGTTATTGAAATGTTTTGGATGTAACTTTGAAATCTATTTAAACCAATTTAAACTATTTCCATTAAATTAACTATTTTAATCAATTTAAACTATTTTAATTTATATTAATCCATTATAACCTATTTAATCCAATTTAATCTATTTTACCAATTCTAAACAAATTAAATTTATTTAATCTATTTAATATAATTTAAATCTATTTAATCTATTTAACCTATTAAAAATCTATTTAATATCATTTAAATCTATCAAATCTATTTTAAATCTATATAGATCATTTTAAAAATCTAATTAAATCAAATTTAAATCTATTTAAACTATTTTTACTATTTAAACTATTTTAAATATATTTAAACTATTTTTACTATTTAAACTATTTTAAATCTATTTAAACTATTTTAAATCTATTTAAACTATTTTAAAACTATATAAACTATTTATAATTACCTAAACTATTTTCTAAAATCTCAGACTGTGTAAAGTTGAAGTATTTATATCTAAATCCTTGATGATGATACAACCTAAGTTGGAATTTGGAATTGACACCTTTTGTGAAATGACATATTTGAGTGAATAAGATGATTTTGAAATGAAGAATTAATTTACACAACTTATCAATAATTTCAAAATGAATATGATTGGAAGTGAATATGATTTTGAAAGTGAATATAGTTTGAAAGTGAATATGATTTCGAAAGGGATATGATTTGAAATTGAACATGATATTTTGATATAAACTGTGAAATATAAAAGAACCATCCGGTCTGAAATAAGCGTTTGCTTGTTAAAGAGACCGGGATCGGATATTGTCGTACTCTCTGCCAATACCGAAAACCACTTTAACAACTGTGTACGTAGTGGAGATTCCAGAAATGTAGTAGGATGGTTTGGCAAACAATTCTGTATGAGGTATTTACGTGGCCCTGACTCCCGTGAATCGGCTTGATGTGGCTAAAACAGGAACTATACCGGGCCAAGTGAGGTCATTCCCCCGATCGGGCACATTTCTTTGATACTATATTTTGACTTTGTGATTGATTTGGTGGCCACTCTTGATTTTGATTTGGGAGTGTGTTCCAAGGTGGGCGGTAGTAACTGCTATGCGTTACCACCAATCCGGGAGTGCAATTGGTATATCTACCCTGGCATTGCCTCGAGTGTCGTGTTGACGTGCCCTATCGCGCCTTATACGAGTTTGTTTTGTACCATACCTATGGAGTGCCCTCTGATAGCCTCCAGTTTACGGAGGAGTTACGGTACTGTATAGACTATGAGAATATATAAAATGTATTAAGGGGGATATGGGTAACGCCTTAACGTTATTTTAATACTTTACTTCACTGTAGACATATTATAATACGTATTGTACTACATAGTAGATAGTTTAAGGGATCCTTAGGAGATGGTAATCCCGAACATCTCTTAAGTTACTGCACTCACGTTAGACACTGGATAAGAGATGCCAAACCCCGTAAACATCTTTGACGCCGTTCCACTCATATTTATTTACCGTTGATTTAACTTACATAAGATCTTTTAGTTCTGACTCGAGTGTTTTTTCTTTTAATTCGTTCGGGTCAGCCTGAGCATTTCAGGGTTGAAGACCTTATTTCTGGAGGATGAAGACAAAGATTTGTACTATTACTATTTATTATATTTTATTCCACTACATCATGCTGTTCCGCTGCATTTATTTATTATTATTTCTTGTTGTATGTAACTCTGATCTAGTTCTAAAGGTTTAATCAATGTTATTTGTAAGCAGCTTCATGAACTGTTTATTTGATTATTATATTTTATCATTCCGCTGCGAGATTCTGTATTTGTTTTCTTTCTCTGCTTTTCTTATTTACCCCATAACAATCTGCCCTTTTGAATGGTTTGAGTCTGACATGTGTGCCTACTTAAAACGTCCAAAAAGGCAGGTCGTTACATCTGTCCTCCATTTCTTTCTCTACATGTGTTTAGTTTACCAGTGCATATAAGTAATAGAGCTCGTGTGCATATCAGTATATATAATAGATGTATGTACGTGGTGGCTATGTTCATGTGTATAAATGGGCCTACATATCTTTATATTATGTTATGTCAATGTTCATATTTCAAGTGATAGATTTTGCATTGTTCTGTGCTTTAATGTCTTGATCCTGTTAGCTCAACCATTTGGATGCGTAAAGGTGCTGCTAAATTATACTTTGTGCAAACTTGTTAAATCGATGAAAAACATATTTATAAGTTTAAATTATTAAATATGAGTTGGTTTAAATGCTGGAAAGTGATGCACTAATTTCTAAAAGAACACATTTAAAGATTTGACTTCATTTTACAAAATTGCATAATATTTCAATCCATATCTTTTCTATATTAAAGCTGTTAAAAATTTACAACTCTATGCTGTAAAATGTCTGTTGGCATTTGTTTTTCATTGCTCATTTGTAATACTTTTGTCGAACACACCCATTGTCTCATGTTTGAGATGCTAATCTGACTGTGCACCTATAACATTTGACCTACCATGACTAATTTTTTCTGCATTAAACTGTGCATGAAAATCTTATGCGTATGGTTTTAACTGAGGACCAAATTACCAAACTAAACCCATAGTTGATCGCAAAAATAAAAATAAAAATCAGCAATCAAATTCGAACCTCGGTCTCCAAATAAATAACTTTATGTACCCGCCACGATAACATTGATTTGTTCTGGTAGAAGATGCTAATAAATAAGGATAGCCACAAATTAAATATAGGGAAATCTTTTAAATTAAATACAAAATTAATTATGTCAGCTGAAACAACTTTATTTCACTAGAAGATGCCAATAGATACTGGTTGCCACCAATTAGAGAATAACGTATGATGCTTGCATAATTAATTAGTTAAGATGTGCACTATATATGTAAAGTATTGCATACCTTAATTTACAGCATACAACATTCAAGTTTTGGTGTCTTGTCTTATCTTATCTTCATTAATGCTTAGTACTATGCATATCTGTAAACATTATCATGTTTTACCAAGATATTATCAAAGCAAAGTTATCCAAATCAAAAGAATGTAGATGTTAATTTATAAAACTAATTGAATTTACCCTAAGATTATCATGTTTTTTAGCATCAGTTGATTAAATTGTATGTTGGTTCCATGTTGTTGATAGTTCAAGAAATTCACATCATAATTTTTTTTCCAACACAAACCAGGCCTTTTGAGATTTACTACAAACATTCTAAGTTTTTAGGTATACTTTAGTTTTATAAAAATACATTAGCATGGCCAGCTGTCTGAGAATAAATGATGCTATTTTGTGTTTAGAACTTTAACAAGATTCTTGTTTAATATAAAGTTTAATCAAATGCAAAGATATAGAGACGTTACTTGTAGCATAAGTGAAATTGATGCATGGGAAAGAACTAAGTTGGAGGAAGAACTAAAGCACGCTAAAGAAGAGTACTTATAGCGTAAGCAAAATTAATGCATGGGAAAGAACTAAGTTGAATGAAGAATTAAAGCACGCTAAAGATGAGCTTTAATCAAATGGACAAGCACCATTGTGACGCCCCACCTCGAGACCCACATTAGCAAAGAGTATTACAAGGTAACACTGTCTGCTAATGCGGAGAATAGAGCTGGTTAGGATTGACCAACTATAGCCTTGTCTTAATTATCTATTGACTACGCCGACAATTACTATTCATTCTCAAATGGATCGACATATCCAATAAATACTCAACACAAAGCCATAGGTGGCTGGAGGATCTACCAGAATAAAATATAACAACTCAAATGTTATACACATCACAGAACAGTAGATCATAACATACATTTACACATATACAGATACATTACAGAGTATACAAAATGATACATGTCAAGTGGTAAAGTAAACCACAATATACAGACGAGTCAAACAATATATATCAGAGTTACAGCCAAAAAGGACTACACAAAAAGTTATAACAAAAAGGAGCTAGCAGAATAGTCCATGCGGAAGCAAAATAGGCTAAGTCCAATATACCTAACCTAAAACATCTCGGTCTGACCCGAGTATAAAATACACGAGTCAATCTAGCTAAACAAATCAGTCAGATAAACTAAATGATGATGAACATACAAGATCATAAAGTACCACAAATATCTCCAAAAGAGATAACCAAATCATCTAACCAAAGATGAATCAACACAAGCCTCATACCATCGGCAATCCCAATAAACAAAGGATATCATATCCCAAAACAAGCCAAAAGGCAAATGACAAATACCAATAAAGGTAACACAAGTTTCCACAAGGTAATCGCTATATATCGTGTGGTTCAAAGAACCTACCCCGAAAAGCAATACACTAGGGAAATATAATTGTCAAAGAAACAAAAGATGCTCGAGCTCAGTACTATAACAAAGATCCATACGCCCGAAGGCAACGCCCGAAGGCAACGCCCAAAGGCAACAAACCGTAGTGGTGGTACTGGATACCACTGTCCAGCAGAATGTGTCACAACTCTCAGAAAGGAACCCGGAAAATGTTAAAGTGAGTCCTATACCCCACGTTCGCACTAAACAGTTTACTAACCGTTAGTCAATTTCACACTCAAAGCAGTACAAAGTTCACCTCATCTCATCGGTAAACCAGACCCAAAGGTCAAAATGGTCAAACGAATAGATTAGGAATTAACTGAAAAGATAAACGTATGTGTTCATAGCATGCGTTTTATTTAATCATTTGATTCTCCTCCCTCTTCGCTCGAAGTGCAAAATTGTGTGTGTGTTTTAAATAGAAATTATAAATTGGAGGAATGAGATTTTAATACCATTAAAAAGATCATTTTATAAACCCGTGTACGAAATCAAAAAGGAATCATCAAGTCAATAATAATTGATAACAACAAATCGGATAATCACAAATCGATAAAAATTGGAATCCCACACAAAATAGGCAAATTGGGCCGAGACAAGCAGATTCAGACGTCTGAATTGTATATTTCAGACGTCTGAATTGTATATTTCAGACGTCTGAAACTGGAGCTCAGGCAATACTTTGCCTAGGCTAGTGATGGCCAAATCATATCGGAAGCAATCAGATGAGTAATGATAGCTAGGGGTTTACGCCAAACGACTACCCAACCTTAAAGACTCACCAATACACTCCGACCAACATGCCCAAACAACCATATAAGGATTTTCATAGATTTTGACTTCAAACGCTAAAAATTGGAATATTCGTCAAACCAATTCAATTCAAAAGCAAATAGACAAGGAATATATGTTAGGAATTGCTACCTAACACTATCAAAGATATAGACATAGATGTGAGATAAAAATCTCACCTTTTAAACCCAAACACGAATGATAAGCTTTAGAACAAGCAATAGGTTAATCTCTCTTCAACAATACCTCAAGAACTTCAATCTATAATCAAAGATGAAGTTTCCTTAAAGTTTAGAGTTTAGGAATTTCTTAGAATTTGAAGAGGGAATGAGATGGAGAAGAAGAAGAGAAGGCTTACTTAAGCTTCACTTTGAATTTTGGAGCTTGAACTTGAATTTGCAAAGAAACTAGGGTTTTGAATTTTAATTTCCCATTCCTCTCCCCATTACTACCGAAGCTAGAATGTTAGGAAAATAAGAATGAAGTGAAGAGGAGAGGTGGACTGAGTTAGGGTAATAAGAAGGTTGATGGGCTGAAACCCAAACTCAAAAGCCCAAAAAGAAATTAGCAAAATTCAACTCGCTCCAAACATATCGAAGCTTATACTCAAAAAAGTCGCAAACACCATTTTGAACTCAATGGAAGTGGTCTCGAGTCCAAAATGTTGATTCTCAATTTCATTCCTCATTCAGACGTTTGAAATTTCCAAACCAGACGTCTGAATCTAGAAAAATATGAGTTTCCAAACTTCATTCAGACGTCTAAACTGAACGATTCAGACGTCTAAATCTGGAAAAACAGAAGTTGTCAAGAACAATATTCAGACGTCTAAATCATCCATTTCAAACGTCTAAAAATAGCAATTTTTGCCTATTTCCTCTCTGGTTTGATTTGAGCAATTTCAGACGTCTGAACGATTCATTTCAGACATCTGAATCCCTGATTGACAGTTTTCCCCAAAAAGACACCTCCGAAACTCGATCCACAATGACTCTTCACTAATTCGATTGTTCTTTTACGAATAATGACTTTTTCGGACTAAAATCCGACCAACGGTGCTATTTTCAAATTAAAAAATAAAAATACTAATCGTAAATATGCGGGTTGTTATAGATCTTCCCTCCTTAACAAAATTGCGTCCGCGCAATTCCTAGAGAAGAATTTGTAACCACTACATACTTAGATCACCCAAAAAGGAAAGAAAATAAGCTTGAGATAAAGAGATATTCTCACCATTGCTAAACAAAGATAGAAAACCCGGATAGGATCGCTCGATATACTCTCTGGTTTCCCAAGTACAGTTATTGGGATTAACGGACCATTGAACTTTAATGAGAGGCACGTCCTTGTTTCGAAGGTGTCTCACCTCCGAGGCAAGTACGCGAATAGGCTGCTGTACAATAGATAAGTCTGGTGAGATCTCAAGCTCTTGCAAATCATGAGAGTCGATAACAGAATCCGATTCTCGAAGACACTTCCAAAGCTGAGAGACGTGAAACACGTCGTGAACACTAGATAGATGAGCTGGAAGTGAAACTCTATAAGCCACAAGGCCAATACATTAAGTAATTGGAAATGGTCCTACATAGCAAGGAGCCAATTTCCCTGTCGTACTGAAGCGCATAACCCCTTTCAAAGGAGAAACACGAATAAAGACGAGATCATCAACTGAGAACTCGAGAGGCTTCCTGCGGTTATCCGCGTAGGATTTCTGGCGGCTCTATGCCTCTTTCATTCTCTGACGAATAAGATCAATCTTCTCAGAAGAATCATGAACAAACTCTGGGCCAAGAATAAGCTTCTCCCTAGATTCCAACCAGCATGAAGGTGATCGACACGGCCTTCCGTATAAGGCTTCGAAAGGAGCCATACCGACACTGGACTGAAAACTATTGTTGTAGGAGAACTCTACAAGGGATAGATGATCCTCCCAACCACCTCCAAAATCAAGAATACAAATACGGAGGAGATCCTTTAAAATACGATTCACTCATTCAGTCTGTCCATCAGACTGTGGATGATAAGCTGTGCTAAAATTAAGCTTTATTCCCAAAGCTTGCTGAAGACTCTTCCAGAAATGACTTGTGAATAAAGGATCACGGTCACTCACAATCGAGCTAGGAACACCGTGAAGTCTCACGATTTCCTTGATATATAACTTACCCAAAAGAGAAGCAGTCCTATTAGATTTAATAGGAACAAAATGAGCAGACTTAGTGAGGAGATCAACAATAACCCAAATGCTAGAATGGCCCGATCTCGTACGAGGTAGGCCATCAATGAAATCCATCGAAATCTAATCCCATTTCCACAATGGAATCTCTAGAGGCTGAAGGAGACCAGAAGGGCGCTGATGTTCGGTTTTAATACGTTGGCAAGTCATGCAATTACTCACATAACTCGCCACATCGCGCTTCATGCCTTCCCAATAATAAAGGTGATGCATATCGACATACATCTTACTACTGCCAGGATGAATGGTATACTTAGAATGATGGCAGTTATCAATAATGTCATGCCTAAGTGCAGAATCAGAAGGCACAACAAGACGGTTCTTCTTGCGAAGACACCCATGAAAATCAATGCTGAAATCTCGCAATGCTTCATCATGGGATTCAGTCTCACAAAGCTGAAGAAGATGCACAAGATCAGAATCACGCCATTGAGCTTCGGCAATATAATCCAATAGAGAGGGTCGAGCTTCCAAACTAAATAATACTATCGGAGAATCAAAGGATGGAGCTCGATCACGAATATCACAAAAAGATAGAGTCTCAAGAGTATCCCATTCGGCAAGCATCATAGAAACGACAGCCGAATGTTTACGACTAAGCGCATTAGCAACACGATTATCCTTACCAGGGGTATACTGGATATCAAAGTCATAGGAGGCAAGAAACTCGAGCCAACGATGTTGCCTCATATTGAGTTCCTTCTGAGTGAACAGATACTTCAAGGATTTATGATCGGTATAGAGAATGAAGCGCTCGCCTAATAAATAGTGTTGCCAAATCTTCAAGGCGAAGACAATGGCGGCTACCTCAAGATCATGAGTGGCATAGCGAACTTCATTCGAACGCAGTTGCCTAGAAGCATAAGCAACTACCCGATCTTTTTGCATAAACACGGCACCGAGACCACTACCACAAGCATCGGTGTAGACAACAAGGTCATGATTCCCCTCGGGAACCACAAGAATAAAAGCAACGGAAAAGAGTTCCTTTAATCGATACTCTTTCCCGAAAAGCTAGGACTTTCAAAATTATAATTAACTTTATGTAATCATCTTTTTAGAAAAATTTACTTATTACAAGTCAATTTTACTGTGTCTGACTATCTCATCATAGCGTTTAGGAGATTCCTATCGATAACGTTGATCAAGCGCATCGACCAGAATTCTTAAAGCACTCAATGGGCAAAATAACACAAAATCATCTTCTATATGATAAACAAATCTCTTAAAAAAATTTACAAATATTCTTTGCTCGTTTTAAGAACAAAATTCCAATCATACTTATAAATATCTTATTAAAAAGATTTGCAAATTTTAATTTGTTATTTTTATCCATAATCAATAAATACAAGGATAAACTCATTGAGATATTCGTAGAATACTCGATTTACAAAATGGATGAAATAAGGTAGAAGGTTCGTCATACCGAATGACATAACGAACCAAACACAAAAATCACAACGAGTGCGGAATGCGGTAAGAGGATACTACCTTTCGCAACTCGTAGCTGATGAAAACCGGTGGCATGGTCGAACTACAAAGACCTTAGCACCCCTCATAAGATTGCTTAGGTGATAATCCTAAGACAAATCTCAAAAATACTGGAAAATTCACAAACTACTTGAATGAGAGAAATAACACTTTCATGATCAAGTGGGTTTAAAGAATAGAATGATATCACCGAATTTGGAAATCAAAATCATTAAGAACAAATCTACTTAATAGATTGAGAATGTCGAAGATGAATAGTCCACATTGGACATAGGATATAGGCTTCATAATGATTAAGCCAATCCTTTCCCAAAAATCAATTTTGAAGCCTAAGTATGCAAATCGGCTCGAAAAGAATAATCACAAAAAAAAATCTCGACATTTTCACAAAGTAAACTGAGTGTTGCGGATCCACCAACCGGATTCGCAATTCTCAAAGAAGTCATCAAGCCTAAAATATTTAAAGATAAAGAGCCAACAAGTTCTTCTGATATAATCACAAGGTAGATATCATTAATTCAAATATGGGATACTACGGAATAAATGCATTCCTATACGTATTCCTAATATTCTATCTACCCAAAAGGCACGGAAAGAATAAAAGGCACGATGATTCAAAGATTCGTAACATTCGTACTACACTTTGATGTACCGTAATATGTGTCTCTGTTCTATGTTTATCATATTTTGTTCTGAACTCAGCTCTGATACCAAGCTGTGACGCCCCACTTTGAGATCCACATAAGCAAAGAGTATTACAAGGTAACACCGTCTGCTAATGCGGAGAATAGAGCTGGTTAGGAGCGACCATCTATAGCCTTGTCTTAATTATCTATTGACTACGCCGACAATTACCATTCATTCTCAAATGGATCGACATATCCAATAAATACTTAACACAAAGCCATAGGTGGCTGGAGGATCTATCAGAATAAAATATAATAAATCAAATGTAATACACATCACAGAATAGTAGATCATCACATACATTTACACATATACAGATATATTACAGGGTATACAAAATGATACATGTCAAGTGGTAAAGTAAACCACAATATACAGATGAGTCAAAAGAATATATATCAGAGTTGCAGCCAAAAAAGACTACACAAAAAGTTATAACAAAATGGAGCTAGCATAATAGTCCATGCAGAAGAAAAATAGGCTAAGTCCAATGTACCTAACCTGAAACATCTCGGTCTGACCCGAGTATAAAATACACGGGTCAGTCTAGCTAAACAAATCAGTCAGATAAACTAAATGATGATGAACATACAAGATCATAAAGTGCCACAAATATCTCCAAAAGAAATAACCAAATCATCTAACCAAAGATGAATCAAAACAAGCCTCATACCATCGACAATCCCAATAAACAAAGGATATCATATCCTAAAACAAGCCAAAAGGAAAATGACAAATACCAATAAAGGTAACACAAGTTTCCATAAGGTAATCGCTATATATCGTGTGGTTCAAAGAAACTACCCCAAAAGGTGATACACTAGGGAAATATAATTGTCAAAGAAACAAAAGATACTCGAGCTCAGTACTGTAACAAGGATCCATACGCCCGAAGGCAACGCCAAAAGGCAACGCCCGAAGGCAACAAACCGTAGTGGCGGTACTGGACACCACTGTCCGGCGGAATGTGTCACAACTCTCAGAAAGTAACCCGGAAAATGTTAACGTGAGTCCCATACCCCACGTTCGCACTAAACGGTTTACTAACCGTTAGTCAATTTCACACTCAAAGCAGTACAAAGTTCACCTCATCTCATCGGTAAACCAGACCCAAAGGTCAAAATGGTCAAACGAATTGATTAGGAATTAACTGAAAATATAAACGCATGTGTTCATAGCACGCGTTTTATTTAATCATTTGATTCTCCTCCCTCTTTGCTCGAAGTGCAAAATTGTGTGTGTGTTTTAAATAGAAATTGTAAATTGGAGGAACAAGCTTTTAATACCATTAAAAGGATCATTTTGTAAACCCGTGTACGAAATCAAAAAGGAATCATCAAGTCAATAATAATTGATAACAACAAATCGGATAATCACGAATCGATAAAAATTGGAATCCCACACAAAATAGGCAAATTGGGCTAAGACAGGCAGATTCAGACGTCTGAATTGTATATTTCAGACGTCTGAAACTGGAGCTCAGGCAATACTTTGCCTAGGCCAATGATGGCCAAATCATATCGGAAGCAATCGGATGAGTGACGATAGCTAGGGGTTTACGCCAAACGACTACCCAACCTTAAAGACTCACCAATACACTTCGACCAACATGCCCAAACAACCATATAAGGATTTTCATAGATTTTGACTTCAAACGCTAAAAATTGGAATATTCATCAAACCAATTCAATTCAAAAGCAAATGGACAAGGAATATATGTTAGGAATCGCTACCTAACACTATCAAAGATATAGACATAAATGTGAGATAAAAATCTCACCTTTTAAACCCAAACACGAATGATAAGCTTTAGAACAAGCAATAGGTTAATCTCTCTTCAACAATACCTCAAGAACTTCAATCTATAATCAAAGATGAAGTTTCCTCAAAGTTTAAGGTTTAGGAATTTCTGAGAATTTAAAGAGGGATTGAGATGGAGAAGAAGAAGAGAAGGCTTACCTAAGCTTCACTTTGAATTTTGGAGCTAGAACTTGAATTTGCAAAGGAACTAGGGTTTTGAATTTTAATTTCCCATTCCTCTCCCCATTACTACTGAAGCTAGAATGTTAGGAAAATAAGAATGAAGTGAAGAGGAGAGGTGGACTGAGTTAGAGTAATAAGAAGGTTGATGGGCTGAAACCCAAACCCAAAAGCCCAAAAAGAAATTAGCAAAATCAACTCGCTCCAAACATATCGAAGCTTATACTCAAAAAAGTCGCAAACACCATTTTGAACTCAATGGAAGTGGTCTCAAGTCCAAAATGTTGATTCCCAATTTCATTCCTCATTCAAACGTCTGAAATTTCCAAACCAGACGTCTGAATTTGGAAAAATATGAGTTTCCAAACTTCATTCAGACGTCTGAACTGAACGATTTAGACGTCTGAATATGGAAAAACAGAAGTTGTCAAGAACAATATTCAGACGTCTGAATCGTCCATTTCAAACGTCTGAAAATGGCAATTTTTGCCTATTTCCTCTCTGGTTTGATTTGAGCATTTTCAGACGTCTGAACGATTCATTTCAGACATCTGAATCCCTGATTGACAGTTTTCCCCAAAAAGACACATCCGAAACTCGATCCACAATGACTCTTCACTAATTCGATTGTTCTTTTACGAATAGTGACTTTTTCGGACTAAAATTCGACTAACGGTGCTATTTTCAAATTAAACAATAAAAATATACGAATCGTAAATATGCGGGTTGTTACAACCATTGTCCCGATGGTTAAGTGCTTCGACTCTAGTGTGAGAGGTCACAAGTTCGAAACTTGCGTAGCGTGATTCGAACATATATTGACATGTGATATGTGGTTTGTTGTATCTAAGTACCATTTAAAAAATAAAATAAAAGATGAGTTTTAGGAATTTAAAAGTTCTTTTT
This sequence comes from Allium fistulosum, assembly GCA_030737815.1. Classification (NCBI taxonomy): domain Eukaryota; kingdom Viridiplantae; phylum Streptophyta; class Magnoliopsida; order Asparagales; family Amaryllidaceae; genus Allium; species Allium fistulosum. The sequence goes on along the minus strand of CM060905.1, from coordinate 860,109,458 downwards.
CAGAGTTTAAAAATCCAATGTATCGGGGCTTAGATGGAGATCCAAGTTAAAACCAACCGGGACAATCTTGAAGTTATTTATTTTATGTTATGTATGTATTTAGTGTTTTGTTTAAGCATGTTATGCAGTGTTGGAACATATTGATGTCATTTTAAACTTATGGATGTAGCACTACGTGGATTTAATTAACTAGATATTAGTTTGGTTCTATATAATTTTATTGCATTGATTTATGGTGGTGGAAAACAAAGCAGCAATAATATAGCAAAAAATATTTAAATATGGCATTGGAAAGGTGTAGGAAGGACGAAGGAAAACCCAAGTAAGATAATAAGGCGTGGGAATGGCGTTGGAAAATTATCGACGTAGGAATGGTGAAGGAAAACAATGGTGTAGGTAAGGTGTAGGAATATTTTGGCGTAGAAAGAGCGTAGGAAAAAATTGGACGTAGGAAGGGCGTAGGAAATAATGCGCGTAGGGAGGGCGTAGGAAAAAACTGAACATAGGAAGGGTGTAGGAAAATTTTGGCCAGCAATGGCAAAGGAAACTGTACGACGCATGAAGTAGGAAAGGCGTGAAAAATATTTTTGCCATGTTCAACTTTCCGATGTTACCTTAGGCATAGGTGGGGCGTAGGAAACTCAAATTTCCTACACCATTCCTATGCGATACTTGCGTAGGAAAAGCGAAAAATCCTTGTAATATATTATTATAATATATCTATTTAAATATAAATAAGTCATTTAAATATTAAAATAATTTACATATAATTTTTTAAAAAACTATAAATATATATATATATATATATATATCAATATATATATATATATATCAATATATATATATATAATGATAAAATAATATTGTATTTAGAAATGAGATACACACACACACACATGATATATATATATATATTAATTAAAAAATTTTAAACAAATTCTAGATTGTATGTACAGCACCAAACAATTTTATTATTAATTAATATATTTTAATTTAATATTTATTTGAAATTACATAAAATATTAATAAAAATTATTTTTGAAACATTTTTCAAATTTTAAATTTCCAGCAACTCATATATGATATTTTGAAGTTTGAAAAAAATTTCCATATTTTTCTGACCAAATTTTCTTTTCTATTAATTTATTAAATTTCGACCAATTATAATAATTATTATTAAAAATAGCAAAACTGATTTTTTAATTTTTTTTTCTGGCCGAGAGCTTATCTCATATAAAATAATTTTCATACCATATTTGATTTTATATGATTTATTTATGTAATTTATTTATTTAAATAATATTAAATATTAATAATTAATTATAAAAATTAATTTCTTACTGTCGAAAATTACTATTGGTATAAAGTTATGTATATAAAATTGTGTGATCAATTTTAACCATAGTATTATATTGTAATTAAATATAAACCATATGTATAATTTAATAAAATATTAATTAATATATATAAATTAGGCAGCTGTACAGATCTGATTTGTATATAAAAATTTGTTTTTTTAATTTATAAGTATATATATACATATAACCAAACTAACTTGTGACAACATTAATACATATCAGAATTGTCACCTAACTAACAATATAATAATAATAATATATACATAATAAAATTTTATTCAGAAAATTGTAAACTATTATTTAATAAAAACATACCTAATTACTAAACCATTGCACTACAAGGACGGCAGCAGATAGCGATGGCTTTTAGCTGTCGCCGGCCGTGGCAAGCCGTCGCAAGCCGTCGCTATCTGTCGTCGCTATTTGCCTCGTCGCCCAACAGTATGGCGACGGTTTTAGCGACGGCTCCGTCACCAAAATAGCGACGGTTCGTGACTGCAAATATGACACGTGGAAAATTTTCCAACGTTTAACTGGCATCACTAGGCGTCGCTAGGCGACACAATTTTTTGGCAAAATAGGCGTCACTAGCCGTCGCAAACCGTCGCAATCTGGAAACCTACAGGCCGTCACTAGCCGTCGCAAACCGTCGCAAATCTGAAGCAAATTTTTTTTATTTCCAAAGCACTTCCTCACTTCAAACAACAACCATCATATAACATCATCACAGCCAATATACACCATATTCATCAACTATAGCCATCATATATCCATCATATAACATCACTATACATTCAAACAATATAAAATCCATCCAAATCTCATTTTCAAATCCAACTTAATCAAACAATAGAACATCCAACCAAATCCAAGAATATGTACATAGTTATCCCGACATATATATACATAATAACCAACCAAATCCATCAACTAGAAGTTATCAAAATATGTACATAATATCCTGAAATATATATACACCGAACCAACCAAAATGTGTATATACCAAACTATAACAAGAGCAAACAAACATACCTACTCCTCGCCATCGCTGCCGTCCTCTCCAGGCATCGTCCCATGCTGTTGCAAGTAAGCCGCAATCCGCTCATCCAGCTGTAGCTCAAAGAAACTCTTCCTCCAGTCATTAATTTCTTCCACCGTCGCCCTCAACTGAGCAATCTCCGCATCTTGCTGTGACCTCCTGTATGCACTCTGCATTCTCATCGCCTGTAAAATAGTTCATATGCATGAGTAATATTATTAAAATTATTTAACTATTCATATGCATAAGTAAATTTATATATTAGTACATGTCAACATTTACCTCCACATTTCCATAGCTATACCGTCGACTGGTCCGAGAAGGCGGGTCAATAATAGCATCCCAAATATGGTTCTCCTCCTCTAACGTAAGCTCTTCCCGACCAGTGGACTGTGCTACACGAGCCCGCTCTGCTTCGTACCTCTCCTGCGATTACAAACAATTGTTTTACACGATAAACCCCAAACTTCAAATTTTTGAAAGTAAAATAAGACAAAATATTATTATTAACAACAAATTAATTTACCATAACGGATTGTGATTTGTCATCCGTCCACTCGTACGAAACATTGCCCTCTTCGTCAGTCCTCTCCACGGCATGCGTGGCCTTGAACAGCTCCGCCATAGTGGGCTCGCGGTTATATCTCGCGGCCTGAAAATATATAAATATTATTGCTAATCTGATTATAAAAAATTGTAATAAAATGTAAACACAGTTTATAAATTTAATTACCAGCTCTCTCTTGTGCTCCTGAAAGGATTTGGAGCCACCACGGTGCAATGCAGGATTTTTATTCCTGTTTGCCCGGTTCCGCGCAGATAACTCCTACAAATTAAGATAAATTATCACGTATATATCTTGCGAGATTTATATTAGATTTAAATAATAAAGAAAACATATTTTACTTACTTTTACTGCCGGACTATCCCAAAGCCGAAGAAATTCATTCCATACATTCTCACCCATCCAATTCGGCTTTTTCCCTGCGTTCTTAGCCTTAGACAATGTATCCCTGTAATTTTTTCTCATTCGCTTGTTCCAGTGATTTAAAAAAATGTCTAAGTCATCAGAGTCAACGCGGACTGCAGCCTGTAAATTAAAATTATTTTAAGTTATATACAGTATATTAATTTACAACTGAAATTCAAACTACTACTTACAAGTAAATCCGCTTGTATTGCGTTTTTGACGTGCGGGGGGATGTCGTCCCAGCGAGGCCAACAACCATCCATGCGGCTCTGAAATGCCTTTCTCGAAACCTGTAAAATATAATCCGATGGTTCCACCTCAAAGCCACTGCAAAAGTTATGATATACATGTTTAGTGCATTTTAAAAATTATACTTTAAATAAAATTGATACATACCCAGCACTTCTAGGAACAACTTCTGCAATCGGACGTAAGTCCGGTGCAGTGCCACTGCCACTTGCACCAGGAGATGGGGATGGCGTGCCTGTCATGCTTCGTCTCCTGCCAGACATATCTACTATAGAAAAACAATATCATCACAGAACAATTATAGAAATTTACTGGTACAAAACAGAACAGTTATAAACATTTACTGGTACAAAACATGGATAAACATTAACTAAATGATCATCACAGAACAATTACAGAAATTTACTATTACATCGCAAGTTTCAATCACTATCACATAACAATTATATCAATAACGATCAGTCTTCGTCGTTTTCTGATTCAGACTCAGTCTCATATTCTATCTCATTTTCTTCGGTACTTTCGAATGCATCAAATAGGACGTTCGATTCATCATTCAAAGGCCCTACATCAATATCATCAGTTATTATTATTTCTGTATTTGTTTCAAGATCGGCTTGATATGCTGCTTCATCTAGAATATTATTTCCATCAAACGTAAACCTTGGTTTCGTTTTGAAAACAGCGGACCAATCCGCTTTATCTCTTTTCAAAGATGGATACGGAGCAAAATAAACTTGTAACGCTTGCTTGGCTAATACAAAAGGATCGTACTTATAGTAGTGTGATGTATGCCTTATTTCAATAAGTTTGTACTCTTTATGCACGTTGATTCCGGAACCAGGAACGTTACTGAACCAATTGCACTTAAATAAAACAACCTTTTCTAAAGGTTCAACATAATATGTCAACTCTACAATCTGTGTTAAGACGCCGTAAAAATCTTTTAAATGCTCATCTGGATCATCACTGCCTTTGACAAATACCCCGCTGTTATATGTTAATTTTTCAGCACCGTAATCTTTCGTGTTGAACTTAAACCCGTTGACGAAGAATATTGGATAAGTCTTCACATTTCTTTTCGGTCCAATCGCAAGATGTCTTAAGCCTTCATCAACGACACAGTTTCTTGGCTCATAAACATAGTTCAAAAACCATTTGGCAAATTCTTTACTGAGATCGCCAGATGGATGCTGTGATTCGTAGATACTGCATATATGTAATATGTGTTATTATTATTATGTACGTAAAAGTAAATTTCAAGTGAATTAATTATTACCTGACAAATGGTGCGACTTCGACACAATTTAAAAGAACATACGTGTGCGCTACATGGTGGTCTCTATCGTCCAACCATATTTCCACACATTTTCCACCAGGTCTACCATGTTGTCTAAAAACAGATAACATTGTTTGAGAAGAATTTTGTTCAACGACTTCCTCATTTCGAGGAACAGTTACAAACGATAAGTTCACATCGTCCTTGAAGTAGTGAGAGAAAAAAAATGAGGCTTCTTCTTCAAGATACGATTTGCATATCGAACCCTCTACTCGGGCTTTTTGTCGAATCTTCTTCTTCAGATGATTCAAGTACCTATTAAGATATTTATTACATATTTAGATATACAAATTTGAATTTGAAATTGACATGAACATTGCACATGTTTTACCTCTCAAACGGATACATCCATCCATATTGCATAGGACCTCGAAGAAGTGCTTCGGATGGAAGATGAATAGGTAAATGCTCCATTACGTTAAAGAAACCAGGTGGAAGTATTTTCTCCAGTTTGCATAGCAGTATGGGTATTTCTACTTCAAGTTTACGTATATGATCCACCTTTAATGTTGTCGAACAAAGTTGTTTATAAAACAAACATAACTCTGTTATGACGTTCCATACTTTTACGGGCAACAGTTCTTTGAAAGCCACGGGTAGTAAATATTCCATCATGATATGACAATCGTGGCTTTTCATCCCACTCAGTTTACTATTTTTGAAGTCAACACATCTACGAAGATTGGAAGAAATCCCATCAGGAAATCTTAAATGTTCCACCCATTTTAGCACGAGTTTTACTTGCTTATTGTCTAGCTCATAGCACGCTTTCGGTTTTTTATTGTCACTAGGCTTCATATGAAGTTCCGGCCTCTTACAATAGTTTGCTATATCAAGCCTTGAATTCAAATCGTCCTTGGTTTTGCCCTTTACATTCAAAATTGTATTAAACAGATTATCAAACACGTTCTTTTCGTTGTGCATCACGTCAATATTATGTCGGAGTAAGAGATCTTTCCAATATGGTAACTCCCAAAATATACTTTGTTTGCACCAATTATGAATGTCTGACTTTCCTGGGATTTCAGTCTGGACTCCAGTTTCATGTATCTTTGGATAGTCCCTTACAATTTCGTATATTTCCTCGCCTGACCAAACCTTGGGTGGTTTCAGATTCTCTTCTCTGTTAGCTATGAAATTTTTCTTATCTCTTCTAAAAGTATGATTGGGATGAAGAAAACACCGATGACAATCAAACCACGAAACTTTCTTCCCATATCGTAACGAAAATGCTCGTGTTTCTTCCATACAATAAGGGCATGCTAGACGACCGGCCGTACTCCAACCAGAAAGCATCCCGTATGTAGGAAAATCATTAATAGTCCATAACAAAGAAGCAAACATACGAAAAAAAAATTTCCTTGATACATCGTAAGTTTCGACTCCTTCATACCACAGTTTCTTCAACTCGTCGATCAATGGTTGTAAACAAACATCAATTCCTTGGGTTGGATCATGAGGGCCGGGAACAACAGTGGTGAGAAACATATATGGTGTCTTCATACACATCTATGGAGGTAAATTATACGGAGTAACGATAATTGGCCAGGATGAATACTTACTACCAAACTGTGAAAATGGTGAAAAACCATCCGTACATAAACCAAGTCTGATGTTACGGCTTTCCGCAGCAAATGCGGGATAAGTCTTATCAAAATGTTTCCATGCTTCTCCGTCGGATGGATGTATCAAAGTTCCTTCTTCCGCTGTTCTCACACTATGCCATCGCATATGACAGGCCGTAGCAGAAGATGCATATAATCTTTGAAGTCTGGGAGTGATGGGTAAATAATGCATTCTCTTGTACGAAACTTCTTTCCCTTTCTTCTTTCTTGGTTGTATCTTTCTTCGTTACATATTTTGCATTTTCTGAGGTCAACGTCGTCTTTCCAATACAACATGCAACCTTTCACACATGCGTTTATCTTCTCATACGGTAGACCGAAAGCGGACATTAATTTTTTTACTTTATAATGACTATCGCACATCAGATTATTGGGTGGCATGTGTCGTTTTGCAGCTTGTACAACTGCTGTAAATGCGGCTTCCGTAAGGTTGAATTTTGATTTCATAGTTGTGTATTCGGCGGTTACTGAAAGTTCGGTTCCGCTATTACATCCGTCCCACAACGGCCTCTTAGCAGAATCCAACAAATCGTATATTTTTTTAGCTCCCGCAATCGGTTCTTCTTCGACATTTTCGTCTTCATCGACAGCTTCACTTGTATGAAACATTGATCGTGCTGCATCATCCACCATATTTTCTATCAGATTCGTCATCATATTACCGTCCTCTAATAGTTCAGTATTAGGTGTAGGTTCAACAAGTTCTCCATGACGATCCCAGAAATAATAATCAGGCACGAAACCATATTGATACAAATGTACTTCAACTATATCCGGTTTCCAATGCTTCAAATGTTGGCACTTACTACACGGGCAACGAATTTCTGTGTTGTTTCGGTTATTAGATTTAGCAAATCTAATAAATTTGTGTACACCGTTGTAGAAATGTTGCTTTATTGACCCCTTCTTTCCAGTTCTGACTTCGTACATCCAAGTACGGTCGAGAAAATAATTGAACATTTTTCCTGATTTGAAAATGTATGTTAGACAGTTTAAATCATTAATTTTCAACCATTCTCCATTGTAAACAGTTCACCGTTGCAGAAAATTCAAAATATAAACTTCATGGGATTTTTTAATTTTTTAGTATTTTGGTTTTCACTTCGGTGGTCAGTCATCCTACTTCCCATTACAAACACAATAATGTAATTACATTTTATAAATTATTTCATATTAAACGGTTCAACAAAATTTCGGCAGCACTTCCCTTTTGTTCCCTGTATCGTACACAAATGCGTGTACACAGGGAACGTAAAGGAAGCGCTATCGAAATTTTGTAACCATTTAAAATGAAATGATTTATAATATGTAATTACTTTATTGTGTTTGTAACTTGTCCAATACAGGGACAAATCCGACAAATATTGTATCAGATTAATATAAATGTCCGTTCCGTTACCAAAACGAACATCCATATAACGATCATATACAACACTTGCCAGACGGGGCCAAAGCCAATCTAAAAGATAAAAAAATTTCTTTAAATTTTATCAAATATTGTTGTTCTTTTCAAATTTTGACAATGTTTCAACTATTTAAATTTTATTCAATAAATTTGTATATTTAAATTTTAGTTCAACATTCAATTAACAATTTTAGTTCAATATTCATTTCTTTATTTTACGACATAGATTTTAGCGTAATCTTTGTTGTTGTTATATTCATTTCTTAATTTCATTACAAAATAGATTTCAGTACAATATCAGTTGTTTTTAAAGTCATTTCCTAATATTTTTTTAAAATTAGATATTTGTAGAATTTTTAAGGCTCTCATATTCATTTTTTAATTTTCTATATAAACTTTATTTTTGTACAATACTGTGATTTGTAATTTATCAAACTTAAATTTGTACAATACTATATAAACTTTATTTTTGTACAATACTGTAATTTGTAATACTCATATTTGCAAAATTTAGATTTTAACCACTTAAATTTGTAATTTATCAATTTCATAAACTATGAAATACTTTCATATAAATTTATCAATAACCAAGTTAATCATTAATATACACTATTTTTTCACCTAAAACTACTAACCATGTTAATCGCCAACACTAATCATCTACATCAACCATTTATTCAACTTGATCATGATAAACTAGTTAATGTAATACGAAATAATTCAAGTTCGTGATAATAAACTAATTAATTTATCAAATCAACATACAACACTACTAATACCTAATTTAACAACACTACTAATACCCAATTTAACAACAAATCATAATTGACTTAGGGTTTAAACTAAACCTAAAAACATCAAATTTACATTCAAACAAGAGATTAGAAGCGTACCAACGTAAATTTGGATGATTTGGAGGCGTTGAAAGCTGGAGCGGCGGCTATGGTGACGGGGGGCGTCGAGGGGGAAGGAGGAAGTGATTTGGGGGTGGAAATTGGGGAAGAGGGAATGAATGAGCTGCTGCTCTCGGCAGATCTGTATACTGCGTATAGCGACGGCTAGCGACGGCCGCTTTTTTTAGCCGTCGCTAACCGTCGCTAGGCTTCGTCGCTATACGAAGCCTTTCTAGTAGTGTTGAAGCACACTTTGAAAGGAAGAAGTTTTCCCTTTGAAACATTTTTAAGTCGTCAGATTGCTAGTTCTTGAACTGTTGACCTTTGACTATTGAATAGTGGTCGACTTTGAGTTGATTTGAGCTTGATATAATAGAGCACTTATAGTGTATTTTCGGCTAGCAACGGAAGGATGAAGAGGCAGCAAAAGATCATTTGCAATTAGGGTTATAGATGTCCAAATAGTGGATAGAAGAGAGAAAATAATGGATCTTATCTCATACCAATTCTCCCTCAAACCAAGCCAACCAAAATCTACACTATGCCATAGATTGCATACTGCAACACCCAAGAAGTGATGTAGGAAGTGCCAAAAAATGTTGCTGTAGGCTAAAAATGGGCAAAGGCAACACTTTCTCGGTGATGCATTTTGCCGCGTTGCCCTAGAGTCAAAGGCAACATCTTTGCGGCCCTAGGGCAACATCGGTTCTGTTGTTGCCACAGGTACCAAATTTATTAAAAAGTGGGCCCCACAATCTGAGCCCCAACATGTATTTGTTATGTTGAATATGCGACTATATGATTTTTGTTTGATGATAATAAACATATATATATATATTCATTTAAATGTATTTGTTAATGTACTATTTTATTTTTAACATAATTAATAAATATTTGCGGAATAAAATAAATAACACAGAATTTAAAGTCAAACAGATATTTTATTCAAATAAATATTTATTACAATTTTGAATAGTACAAATTCAAGCTCTCACTATATATATACAATTTTCAATTACAACACAAATTTGACTACATCACAATTCTCATTTACAAATGCACCTCACTACATCTCATTCACACTCGTACTTATCTTCAACTCTATTCCAGGTTGCACATTCAAGTGCAAGCTCAAGTGCATGACCAGAGTGCACATTCTGGTGTAAGCTCAAGTGTGATATAAAACAAAATACAGGCGTCGACCAGACTACACATTCAAGTGCAAGCTCAAGTGCATGACCATGAAAACAATCTAAGCAATCACCAGGCCTCAACATGAAGTTCAATAGAAATGAAGCTTCATCAAGCATACTCAAAGTGAACAGAGCAAAACAGTGATACCAGTGACATGCACAGATGTAGCAACCAACAAAAGAAGCACAGTGACAATATGGAGTATAATATGCAAACACACATGTACAACTTTAAATGAAACACACCAGTACAAAACAAAAGTGAAACAGAGGTAGCAAACAAGGATCGGGAACAAAGGCAGTTCACAAGTCAAAGACCAGAGCATCACAACAATGTCGAAGTCATTCCAGCAAAGTGACAGTGCAAACAAGTGCACATTGGAAATACCAGCTATAACATGAAACATCCTATATACAGTGCACATCAATGAGTCCAAATGCAATACGAATTCAAGTATACATATATACATATATATGTATACAAATACATATCTGTATCAAATGAAACAGTGGCAACAACAAATAAGTAATTGATCAAGCAAGAATTTTTGAAAATGAATGAAGTCAACTACGAACCAGTGAATATTATCACATAAACAACGGCAGTGCAAACAGGCTCAAAGACAACTGCAAGTCAAAAATAATGTGCAGTTATAACAAAATCAAGCCAAAGCCGTGAATGAACAAGTCAGTGTCGAAGTCAAAGATTATCACTGTCAACAAGCACAAAGAGAAATTCACGGAACCAAAATCGCCAGAGAATCGAAGCCGTAATGATCAACGAAATCGAACAATTAAAAATCAACACCGTGGTGGCCAAGCAAGTCGAAATCAAAGCTGTGAGTATCAAGTTAAACAAGCAACGAAATATACGAATTTGAAAAGGTCAGAAATCATCACGTTCATCCATACAAAATTAAACGGCCAAGCAAATTATCAGATGAGCGAAAATAAAGGGATTCGAACCCTATATAAACAGGTAACATCATCGGCAAAATAATCATCGAGTTCAAGCATTCAATCCAGAGAACAAAAGGCATAAATTACATACCGGAATCAAAGTCGAACTCAATCAAATAGATGCAGCCAAAAGCATCTTAAGAGACGATCAATCGACAGAGCAAGGAAATCGAAATCACATATTCGATCGATCTAATTAAAGTCGGCTTCTTCGAATATATTCAAAGCCCTAATTACAGAACGAAGAGGAAAAAACGAGGCCGCCATTTCATAGAGCAAAGAGGAATAAAGATATAAAAAAACGGGGGATCGGCCTTTCTATTGTTTTGATTTGAGCTTAACTTTTTAAATTAGGGTTTTATTTAAATTTTTTTTGATTTGAGAACTTCACAATGGCGAAAGAAACCCATCAATATTTTGTTAACTTTTGCCGCTTTGTTTTTGCTTCCCGCGTTAAAAAATATTTCAGCCTGCTTTTTTTCCAGCCCGCACTCATTTTTTATAATATTTTTATAAGTCTATAGCTACTGCAACATAGTGTTGATATCTATGCTAACATCCTGAAGCTAATGTTGTAATAGACAAAAATCAGCATAGCTATCGTTACATTGTAGCTAGCAACATCTTGTATTTTCATTGCAATAGACCATCTATGGCGTAGTGCTAACATCTCTACCCCATTTTGAGCCGCCCTATATGTCCATATTGCACCTGAAAATCTCACCCACTATGCTAGGTCAAAATCCCATTTAAGCCCAAAGAAAATATTATTTAATTAAATCCAATTCAATCGCTTACTGATATCGTATATTGATTGATATATTTATAACTATTATAAATATATTTAATAATATTTATTCTTCAAATCATAATCAAAATTTTATACCTGATATTGCATAAATATTAATTAATTAGTAACAATTATAAACTAATTGAATCATACGGTCAAAGGAGAATTCATCGTTTCGGTTGTATGACTCGTCAGGTATAAATTTGGCCAGCGATTATCATTGATATATTCAAATGTTAATGTTTACACGTTACTTAGTAGATGGTGTGACATTTTGGACAACTTTATCACATACTTAGTTTTGATAATATCCAATTTCACTTTTTTAAGCGTTACCCAGCTGTGACTTTTATGTACATCAATTCTCTTCGTCAAAACTATATCACTTTAGAGTTATGGAATTTGGTAATGATCAAAATTCTAATATCGTCCATATTCAACTCTATAGTCCATACACAAAGTCTTTGGTTCAAAAATAACAACTATTATTAACTGAATTGCTCTGGCCAGAGACTTTGACTTTGAGTTGACCTGAGTTGGCCATGATACTAACGTATACAACAGAGGAGACGAATCCTCTCTTGAATAGTGCTTCACTTCCAATACTTCCACTCGACCCAACTATAGTCACTCAATGGATGCTGTGCTAGGATTTTACTATAATCAAAGAGGATCTTTCATATTGAAGATTCACGGTATTCTCAAGTCGAGAGAACTATGTAAATTGTAACGACCCGCAAATTTATCACTTTGATAAATTATAATTATTTTTAAATATTCAAATAAAAGGATTTATAAAATAAGTTGTTAGGATCTAAACCCTAATAAATAATGATAATACTTGTCTAAAATGTTTAGAAACAAAAGATGGATATACAAATTTTTGGTCAAAAACGATGGGAAACCAGTTTTCAGTAAATTTGAGATTTTCTCAATAATCGTGCACGGCTTTGGATAGGTACACTTATATATCTAAATAAGTGAGAATATGAAATAAAATAATTTATATTATTTTTAGGAATAAAAAGTAATTATGACATCATCATAATAATTAATTTATTGGATTAAATCGAGATTTAATAATTTAACAATTCATTTTATATATTATAAAGTGATAGGAAATAGATTATAGTGATTCATAAGAAGTTATGATCATGCTTAGAAAAGATAACACTAGTTGTAACGTTATTGAGATTTTGACAGCATAAATCCGCAGCACTTTTTGTATATTCAATATAAAGGATTTTATAATTAATCCAGGAAGTTTAAGTAATATGATTGTTGAAATATGATTTGTAAACTTTGTTTACACTTGTATGAAGATGAGTATATGACAAAATATGTGACGGATAAAGAGACTAAAAATACGTTGTAAAACGGTGCATAAAACGTCACGTAGAAGTCGCCAAATGTCACCAGAATGTTGTATAACCTGCATATGAGTTAACGAAACCTGGGTCCCACCCACATAAAGTAACGTGTAGAAGAGTTCGTGGAAGGGTGTGGGCCGTGTATAGGCGTGTGGGGATATGGTGTAGCTTGATTTGACATAAGCAAGAGGTATGGAGAATTTAATGGAGGGTATGGTGGTGTAAGGTGTGTAGAAGCTTCCTGATGGGACATCCATGATTTGGTGGTATGGTGGAGGTGTAGGAGAGGACGGAATGGTGTGGGTGATGCGATATAAAGTGTCGATGTGATATAAAGCTAAGATATTTCCTAAGGTTTGCCTATAGATACTCCCCTCCTCTCTCTCTCATTTTCACTTTGTTTCTTCTTCATTTTCTCTCTTATCTCTCTCAAGCTCTCAAGCATCATTAATGGCTTCCATGCCATGAATCGAAAAGAAAACGGTACAAAAACTAGTTAAAACATAGATCCAGCCATGGATCTAAGCTTCTTGAAGCGTTCCGGAGCCAACTAGCTTGGTTTCGTCATCGTCGGAGTTCACCAACTCCACATACATGTCATGGTCGAAAGTTTCAAAGTCAAGATGGAGTTTGGGAAGCTCTGGTGAAGGAAAAGAAAAGGTAGGTTATGTCAGAGTGAAGGCGTGAAGCACTGGTGGAGTCTGGAAGCAAATGGAAGTGCAAAAGCTCATAGTTTAGCTTGATACATGCCTAGGCCGAACCATGTAGTGTTTGGTAGTAGATTAGAAGCTTGACAAGGAGCGAAAGCGATGGCGAATTCATTCGGAGAGAGCTTGCGAAGGAGGGAGCTTGATAGTAAGAACACTTCGCCGCTTAAAGTTTAGCTTTATGATTATAAAGTGATATTAATGTTTAACTAATATAGATGCAATTTAGTAGGACACACTTCGCTTCTTTAGCTTAGATTTACAATTAATATGGATGCAATGTGTTGATGGTGTGATATTATATGGTAAGTATAAACAATACACCAATGTTAGTTTGACATGTTTATATGTTAATATCATGACTTTTAAAAGGAATACCACGTCATGTTACACATACATTAATATGTGTACAAATGTAAAGGGTTAAGCCTCTTTAAAATAAAAGAGAAAAAGGATTTAAAATGGGTTTAAATCATAGAAAAGTTTGAATATAATATCATAAAAGATAAAATATTGAAAAATAATATTTTCTAAGTTGAAAAAGTAGAAATAAATGGTTATAATAATTTATTATCATTTATAAGTGTTTTGGAAGTGTCTCTGGTAAGTTTCGGAACAATTCACCAAACGGTCAGAATTGGGCACTTTCCGGAGTGACAATTCGCGGTTATGCGACCTGTAATTTCGAACGGAAGTGTAATGCATTACAAGTCGGAATGACTTGAAACCTAAAATGTTTTGTCCGTAAAGTTAATAGCTTTCAAATGAATCCGAAAAGTTAAGTTTTCGATTTGAAAATCTCAAGTTATGAGTAAAACAGTTTTCAAAAAGGTCGTTGTAAGAGCGGTTAAATCAAAAATTTTATAAGTAGATTTTTATAATTCTGAAAATTATGAAATAAATTTCTAAATCATTATTAATATAATAATGAGGTTTTGGAAGATAAAAATGAGTTTATACTTAATCAAAAGTATAATTATGGAAAATGACATAGTTAATCACTATTCACTAGCGATTAAGGAATTAGATTTTGAAATTAAGGAACCGGAAGGAGTTTTTGACCCAAATCTTTGATGAATGATTTCATAATAACTAATTATGATTTTTAAGATTTATTTGGGAATTATCTAAAGAGTTAGAAAAATGGTCAAATTCTATAGTCAAATTAATTGTCTAAATTATAAACAATATTTGGAAATAAGATCGGAAGTGGCATTAGACTTCGAGGTATGGAAGCGACTATTATTTTAAGGATAAATAATGTTATCGAACCAAGGTCTAAGAGGAAATAGTTCCCCAACTTGGAAGGCCTCATTGTTTGCTGATAAATAACCGATTTGAAATCGAATACTTAAGTTATGAATGAGGTATTATCTCTGAATGAGAATTAAAGTAAATAACAGAAAGGGTTATACGGTAATACCTAAGAGTACATCTTGTCCCGCCTGTGAGATCTGAGAAAGCAAACAAGGTAGTTAATAGGATGGGAAATCCATCTTACCTTGTTTATTTCTTAGACGAGGGGTAGAACAGATCGAAAGGTATATCCGGGTACTTGTCAAAGATCATGTAAAAGTTTTGACAAGATAAATAAAAATGGAACTGGATAAACGAAAAGGAATTGGAACTCGATTGTTGTGATGTTAAGTTGGGTAGTTTTCTGGGTGTCGATCTGATGTTGGTTTAGGCCTTTCGGGGTTTGCACTTGGGAAATTATTCTCTTAATGTTTTACAATCAGGAAATGATTCTAATTGGAAAAGGGAGTTAAGCCATTAAATTAATTGAGGCTTAATAGTTCTGTATACACATATACACATTTTATTTCGATAATTGATATCGAAGAAACTGGGGTCGGATTTAGGGTATAGTCCCGATCCGAAGACCACTTCGAATCAATGAACGACATTCAAGAAATGGACGAATGATTGAAGAAACTAAGATGGAAAATCTCTATGACGTTGAAGACCAAGGATCTTCTACGACAACCGGGTTGCTTGTTGATAACCTCGGAGTTGCTCCCGAGGTAAATGAATAGCATTGTTTCCTTGTTGTGGGATCAGCGATGACGCAAGGGCTGCGTCTACTGCGATTAGGGATGCAGTAGGGTGGTGCCTTTAGTTCATTCTTTACCTGGATGACTTGCATGGGAGAATGTCTGACAAAAAATTACCAATGATTACGAATGTTGACTTTTACAAACGTACATCTGTTTGGTGGCGGAGAAGGCAACTTCTCTTAGCTTAACACCCTTCTCTGAGACATACGAGCTCGAAGGTTGTATTTTTGTGGGAGTCAATTAGTAATTCACGGATCTGGAAATGTGGCATTCAGAGTGAATGAGCTGGAATGAAAAGGTAATGCATTACCTCGAGCCTCATCAAATGGGAAGTGATTGAAACAGGGCATGAGGCAAGATGAGTCATGGTTTAGCACCCATGAGAATGCCCGCATTTTCCCTTCTAGATAGAAAACTAATTTCCCTCTATATGTCGGGATTTAAAGTATGTTGTAAGGACCCGATTCTTCGACTTCCGAAAATCGACATCGATACGTCCACTGTATCAACTGCCGAGCAAATGAATGCCGGAAAACCGAATTCTTAGGGTTTTAAAAGAAGAGGTAGAAGAAAAGATAGAAGAAAAAGAAAAGAAGAACAACAAAACAACATCAGAACAGAAACAATATCAGAATCTCACATATCGCAGCGGAACAAAATATAATAGGTAATCACTAGTCTTTTAAAACAAAGAACTATATTAGTTTATACATACATCAATCAGAGTCAATATACAAAAATGGACAGTTATATAAACTTGTCCTCATACAGAATACACAGCGGAATAAATACTATCAGATACAAATACTACGTCTCGTCATCCAGCTTATCTCCAAAGCTCCAGAATATCCAGAATATCCTGATAACCTAACTCTAGACTGCCCATGTGGAAATTGATGGGCACCCAGAGTTTAGAAGGGAAACAATAAACTCCGAGTCAGTCATGGTGACTGGTGTGAGATCGTAAAACAGTTTATTTTTCACAAAGAAAATAAACAGATTCGCAATGCTTTTGGAAAATGAAACTACCATAAGACCTCCCGCCACACACACAATGCAAACACAGAATTGGAGGATATTTCTTCTTATGATAGTCAAATATGCTTACTACGCCAATCATTGGATTATTATTATTATTATTAATGTCTAGTGTAGAAAACATTTCGAAAGTATAATATTAATCTTAGCCAGCATACGACCAGTATCGTATGCCTACTATAGCTACCATCTAAACAGTGGTGACCACCGTACGTAAATGGCAGGTTCTACAACTAATACCGTACAAAGTTCGTATTTGGAAGATGGATTTCGAACAAATGGTCAGGCTAAGGAACTTCCTTTCCTCCTGCCGAATAGGATCGCCTTTGGCTGGACGTCCCGAGAGACAAACTGCTCTCTGCCAAACAAGGCCGGGTTACCCCTGTAACAGGTAACTCACGAATATGTCATCACCCGGTCCTTTGGGACCTTTATCCGAGCGCTCGGTAACCAACATCACACATCATAAAGAAAGTGTATCCACATGAGTAAGTATCTGGGCTCCATACCATAATACCACCCCTTTCCAGAAGGAAATGACATACCCTAAAGGGCGCGACCCTCATAACCTTGCCGCAACATTCATGTTTCGACCATTTCCGGGTTGTTGAGGCCCTGACGAAGTCTCGTCCACAAAGCTACGCTTTTTCAAAAAGCCACGCTTTGGGTCAACAGATGATCAACCTATGATCACAAAGATACATGATCAAACAAATGATCATATCACAAATGATCAAACACTGATCATCACACAGCAACACTCAGCATGCCACATTACCAAATTGGGAATATATCGCTGATAACTTCAACTACATAACCTCTGAGCTCGTACGTCTCAGAGAAGGGTGTTAAGCTAAGAGAATAAATTCTCCGCCACCAACAGATATGTATTTGAAAGAACTCAGCTTTATATCTCAAAGTGTAATGTCAGACACACAATCCATACAAGTCTGTTCCGGGATCAAACAGAACCGAAGGCACTTCTCACGAAGCCCTTGCAAATCCGGATAATTTCCAATCACGTCCGGACTTCCCGTCACTAAGGGTGATAAAACCTCTAAATCGGAGATCAACCGATGTAGAGTAACTCGACAGTAATCCTTCCGTTTTCAAAAATATCCGGTCTTCAACACCGGTCATCAAATGCGATCCATAACGACGTATCACATATTCGGAATGGGTTATACGACCCCATGGTCCTTTCCCGGCTAACCCGAATAGTGAGCGCTTATTCAAAAATAAGTGTGGCATTCAAATTCATCCAATTCACAACAAATACCCATTCAAGGTAATTATTGATAGTCGGTTATTTAACTATCAATAAAGATGCGCAACATCATCAGATTCCAAATAATTTTCCCAAATTATTTATTTTTCAAAATATCTTTACTAGATATAAAATTTCCACACTTAACCGTTTGAAAACAATTTTCAAATATTCACTTTTCAATCTATCTTTAAAAGATAAAATTTCAAACCCTTCGTTTCATATTGGAAAGTAATTCCATACTTATTTAATAATAAGTAATTCACAAATCATTTATTTTCAACATTTGGAAAATATTCGATATACTTAAATCAATTTTAAGTATAAATTCATTCTTTAAGGAAATCATTTATTTTAACAACATCTATTTGAGTCAAAACGAATGTTACGTAAAACATCGTTACGACGACTCAAAATCACTAGTATAGGGATTCGAAATTAAAATAGATATATAAATCCCAATACTAGATAAAAAAAACATTTCCTTTCGGAAATCATTTACTATAACAACAGTGTTATAGTCCACCATTCCCTTATTTCTCGAAAACGTCTATTTCAACAATAAATGTTGAAATCTATGATCTCGATATTAAACACTTTTGAAAACATCGTTAAATCGTTTTCATTCTATTTCAGTATCACTTTCCCAAGACCAGATTCATTTTTTACTTAATAATATATATTCACTGTCCAAAATCGTGAATATACTTCACTAAACCAATTTTCAATATTTTCTACACATTCTATTTCAAGAATTATCCACTATCCAAAATCGTGGATAAAATTCCCTTAACAACCTTCTATATTAAATTCATCAAATTTGATTGATTCTCGGATTTATAAAATGACGTTTATAAATTCCATTTCTATTTTCTAACAACTTCGATTTATAAATCTTCTTTATTAACAAATTTGAGTTATACTCGATATAAATATCACAAGTCCATATTATAAGTTAATAAATTATCATTCATTTTCAACTTCACAATTTATAAATCTATAAATTTCATTCACTTACGGATTCCATAATATTTCATTTTTAACACTTATAAAAACTCGTTTTATAATTTCAACATTCTTAATTTTGTAGATATCAATTTCATAAATCTTTTATATAAACCGTTTACAGAAATTCAAAAATCTCAATTTAAACCATTTCATAAATCAATCAACTATTTATTCCAAAAATCACTTTTCGGTTATATTTCACAAATCTATAAATTTTTGTAACTTTAAAATTTCAAACGTTTATTTATTTGAAATAAATCAATTCAAAAATTCAATAAAACGTCTACTTTCAAAAATCACTTTAAAATCCTTTTAAAGTAAAAGTCGTTATTTTTTTTTAAATTTCAAAACTGAATCCGATGATGCAACAGCACCAACTAGTCAATCACAACAACAAACATCATATATCAATATGATAACAGAATATACATCAATATCTGTAAATAAATAAATACTGGTGAGGAATCCAGTTGGATCCCTCCAACCTGTTTCCCTGCATCCACAGATGTTAGCACAATACCAATTCCACTTCGAGGTGGAATATCGCGGTATATGGGTTTTATAAAAAAACATCCGCTTACTAACGGCGCAATTAGGTCTCATCCGCTATACGATGCGGGAAATCAATCAATCCAATATATACATATGCCAATATGTATATATTGCTACATATATATAGATATATCCTACTATATCTAATATCACATCCAATAGCAATCAAATCAATAACTGCAATCCAAATTTATTTTGAGTGAGAAAAATCTCACCTTAGCTTTTTATTTCTTTAACATCCATTTCCATCTTGACTCGATTTTTTCTTGATTTATACCTTGTATAAATAATTTATACAATTCATTAATATTCGAATAGGTCGAATAATAAATTTCCTGTTTTGATAGTTTTAAATTAACCAATCTTCTAGTTTTTTTTTTAAATTTTATTTAACCACACTTTAATTTTAAAACTAAATTTTCTTCTTTCTGCTTCTGTATTTATATTTCCAGTTTGCAACTATCAGAAGTTTCTATCTAATAAAACAATTTTTTTTTATACGTATTTGAATTAAATTCATATTAACTTGAATTTTCAAAACTGCTTAATAACAAAATTCCTTTACTGTAAAAAATTTATTTTCTACAAATATATATAAACATCATTTATTCGATTAAATTTAATAAAAGAAAGATCGTTACCTTACTGCACAGATCGAACTCACACCCACGGCCTCGATTCGCGACCCCACTGTCGTGCCACCGTGCTTGCGATGCTCCCCAGCCCTTCAATCGATCATCGTTACCACCATCACTGCCGAGCTCCAACTCGAGTCAATGCGAGCCACCACGAATCGAAGTCGATATCCCCAGTCTCCCCCCTTCCATCTCGCGACCATCGCCAAGACGCGCGCCTCCGATTGCTCGAACTCGAGCCTTGCCGCTGCCGTTCTATCGCGAGCCTCCACAACGTTGATCGCCGCCATCCCCTCGAGTTAAAACCCTACCTCCTTCGAACTCCAGTCGCAAAGTTCACTGCCTCTGACACGCCACCGCGAGACACCCTAGTCCCCAAAATCGCGATGCCTCTTCTCCGATTGAACTCGCCACCGATCCACGAATTCGAGAACTGCCTCGATGCCTTCACGTTCGCGACACTACTGCCCCTCTCCCCCTTCGACTTCAGCCTCACGTGAGACCATCGCGAGCCCTAGAAATCTCGAGTTGTTTTTCATTCGTTTTATCTATGAAGACTTGAATTTGAAAAGGAGGAACTCGATTTATTTGTGAAGGAGGGAGGAGGCGAAGTATACTGGAGATAGACAATTTAAGCTCGGCCATTTTTTTTTCTTTTTTTTTTCTTTGTTTCTGATTTCTGAACTGAGGAGGGAGGTACGTGATTTTAAATGAGAAGGCGGCTTCCTTTTTCGTGATTTAACCAAAGAGAAAGAAGGCGTGTACGAGAGGAGACAAAAGGGGGGTGGGCTATACGAGTTGTTGGAGGGAGATAAATAATATATTCCTTAAATTTTCCGTTATAGATCCCATCACGTTTATCCATCGTACGACCTCACGCCAACTCCGAATGCCACGAAATTTGAAATTCAGTAATAATACAATATTATGGACCCAATGGAACTGGTTTCATCGAATTCCGAGACTGCGCCTCGGACGACTATTTTTAAATATCGATTCGAACGATTTAATTTCAAAACTGAACAAACAGTTTTCAAATTCAATCCTGGAGCTTCGATTATCTTCAGTATCATCGATGTGAATTTTTCACGCCTTTGAAATATTTTTAATCGGCTTAAATTTGAAGATTCAAATTATTATTCAATTTTTAATAGATTAAATTTTATAATTTAATCGCCAAATTCAAAGTTATATCGGGGATTCAAATTAAATCATCGTTCAAATATTTAAAATTAATTAAATATTCTCAATTTAATTTGTTCAAAATTCTGGGTCGTTACATATGTGGTACGCGTGTGCTCGGAAAGTCGAAAACGACCGAGGAAAATGGCGTATTTGGCCTATCGATTGGATAGGAAGTCTTATTTTGGCATTGGGTAGGGAACTCACACTCAGGTACATCCCTCTAGAGGTGTACTGTACAGAAGGTAGTCCCTTACGTTGGTTGCTAGTATGGAATCCAATAATCCATTAAGAGCCTTATACGATTTTGATTGTAGACCAAATGCTGAAATTTAATGAATGCAACAATTTCAGCTAAGATTCATAAGCTTGAAAAGCACTTTCAAAATAATGTCATTAAAAATAATATCCCTTATTTTTGGCATAATCATTTTATGGTTATCAAAAGCGAAAAACGCGTATAGTGTTTTTATCTTGTGTGGTCTTATGAGACACTCTTTGTTTTCAAAATACGGATTTCTGGTTTGGCGTCCAATTGTGAGACTGTCACATTTAGGATTGTGTTTTACGCTGATTTTTCCAAGCCTGATTAGGGTGTTTTCAACACTTGGGTCAGTACCGAGTGATTTTAGGATTAGCTATGCAAGCCGAGAAGCGAGAAAGCTGGACTTAGGGAGTTTCTTGGATAGAGATCATATGGGATCGCGTTTGCTTTGGCGTAGTGCAACATGATAGGAGGTTCGAGCTTTCCAGAGGAGTGTTGGAGATCTTCATCTATGTATGGGCGTAGTCTTATTACTTATGCATGCTATGTTCGTTGTTGTTTATCTATTTCAGCAATTGTAAGGACAGAGTTTATAACTGTCCAGGCTGATCATAGGTCTGATTGATATGTTTTTAAATGTTTTCCACTATAAAGATATTGTTCAATATTATATTTTCCCCATGCGTTGCTAGATTCTGTTCTATTCCGCAGTGTTATTCTGTTCTGTTCTTGTTTCTTTTATTTCATCCTTAATGAGTTGGTTTTTCATGTCTTGGGAATTCATGACTAAGGAGTATGCGTGCGGGTTTTCGGGGTGCGAAAAATCAGGTCATTACATAAATTAATCACATCGATATTTTCTATTTGACCTTAATTATATTAACCAATAGAAAACTATCAAGTTAGTCATTTCATGGTTATCCAATAACTATCATTACATAACCCCTAGGTGCCCCTAGTAGTCATGAGTAATACACTACCAAACATTTGGAGAGCGTTACATGCTCTAGTCTCAAAAGATACATCAATATCCTGGCTCGATGCATCTTGACTAGGAACATTTAAAATGGTATATTTGTTTTCATTGTGATAAATTATTCACGGTTATAACACTTTGTAACTACTATCATAAAACATGTCATTTATGGATTTTCTATTAAATATACATTTAATTAGAATAATTAATTAGTATAATTAGTTGGAAGGGGAAGAAGGCCTCCTTTCGGGGGGCCTGAGCCATCAGTGATATACCACTCTGGAATAGCAAGAATTCTAACATCGTGTCAGGACCTATGGGCGAAGTTAAAGTCTCAGGTAGATAGTTTCTATGGCGCATTGGCCTCCCAAAAGGTAACGGAGATGGGAAAAGGTTTCCTCAGACCGGATGGAGATTGACCCTCGAGTGCAAAGACATAAGGGCGTTTGACTGCAAGACCCACCCATCGAGTAGGGACGAAACTCAGCCTTAGTGATCTGACGGTGCCAAGTGGTAGGATTATCGCTCAATGGATAAAAGTTACACTAGGGATAACAGACTAATCTTCTCTAAGAGTTCACATCGACGAGAAGGTTTGGCACCTCGATGTCGGCTCTTCGCTTCCTGGGGCTGTAGTATGTTCCAAGGGTTGGGATGTTCGCCCATAAAGTGGTATGTGAGCTAAGTTTAGAACGTCGTGAGATAGTTCGGTCCATATCTGGTGCGGGGGTTAGAGCATTGAGAGGACCTTTCCCTAATACGAGAGGACCAGGAAGGGCACACTTCTGGTGTACTAGTTATCGTATCTACGGTAAATACTGGGTAGCCAAGTGCGGAGTGGATAACTACTGAAAGCATCTAAGTAGTAAGCCTACTGCAAGATGAGTGCTCTCCTATTTTGACTTCCCTAGAGCCTCCAGTAGCACAACCGAGATAGCAATGGGTTCTCTGCCCCTACGGGGATGGAGCAACAGAAGTATTGAGAATCCAAGATAAGGTCACGATGGGATGAGCCATTTATCATTACGATAGGTGTCAAGTGGAAGTGCAGTAATGTATGTAGCAGAGGCATCCTAAAAGAACGAGAGATTTGAACAACACATCATATCAAGTATATGATAGAAAGAAAACACCTTTTATTTCGAGCTAGTTTGATTATCGAGTAAGATATATGTAACAAATTACAAAATTGCTTCTAGGGTATACCCCTAACTCTATCACGAATGTGAGAAGCTCGGTCATGGCCCTATGCTCAGGGGTTAGTTACAAGTCTAGGATATGGACATAGCTCCTGAAACAGCCGGCTTCGTCCCTAAACGAATTCTATCAACGGACGAACAACGTGATCGGGATAGAAAATGTAGATCTTTCAAACAGTGATAGCGAAGCAAAGCGCCCTGCCCAAACCGGCCCTTATAACAACTACGATCACCGTAACAACGTTAAGCTAACGTCAGAAGGTGTCCAGAGGCTGACCCTCCCTACAAGCCTAGGTATCATAATTATTCATACTTGAACAGGGACATTGCCACCATCTACCTCACCACCAGGAATTAAGTGTCATATCAAAGGCTTGCCACCATCAAAGACAGAAAACAGGGGAACCTCACTATAGCGCTAAGTACTGCGATTTCTACCGAATCTATGGTCATTCCATAATAGACTACCATGTGCTCAAGGATGAGATCGAAAGGCTCATCTGAGAAGGAGTACTCCTGGAATTTGTTTGAAATCAGGTCCAGCAAAGAGCAAACTATGAAGAATGGAAGAATCAACCACCTCAGCCAAATAACGTCGGGGTTCAAGCCATCGTCGAATTCCCGACCATATGCAGGGGACCACATGTAGCCAACAACAACCGAGGAGCCTAACCTTGATATCAAAGAGAAGTGGCCACTACTAGACAGGTTTACTCATTGGAGTCTCGGGTTTCCAAGGTGTCCTGATTAGAAACAGAGCAACCGATTAGCTTTACAAGCTAGGACAGGGAAGTCGTGTCCTACCTCCATCATGATCCCATGGTCGTTACTCTTGTTGTAGACAATTCCAATGTGCATCGAACCTCGTGGATAGGAGTAGCTTGGTCAAATTCATGTTTAAGAACGTCTTTGAAGCTCTCAGGCTTCCTGCCTCTAGCCACACCTTATGTGCCTTGCCCATTTATGGCTTTGGGAGTGTGGGCATTGCACCCATAGGCACAACCTCGCTTGTAAACAACATTCGGCCAAGAGTCCGTCGCTGTGAAGATCCATGTAAACTTTATAGTAGTTGATTTCCCATTGCTTATAACTTGTTAATATGATGATCGGTTCTTGCCAAGCTTGATGTCATCTTCTTCTTCTACAATCGCCTTGTCACAAAGTTCCCCATCCAAGATTGGGTCGGCGAAATATGGGGCAACCAGCAAAAAGCGAGGGATTATTGCAGAACTTCCCTCAAGCAAGCAAAGAAGGGCGTTCTCATGTTGTAGGAAGAACATTCCACCATCAACGGTTGGTTCCGCAACAGATCCAGTGGGATGGCCAATGCATTGGTTCTTTTCAAGATAGCCCCCAAACCTGAGGCATTAGAAACAGCCCCTAGTCACTCATAACCGGCCGTCTCACCTAAAAGCGGGGGCATCATAACATCGGGTTGGACTCATCATTGTAGATAAGTTCTTCAAAAAAAGCATAAAATAAATACTTTTTCTTCGATATATTCTTTGTGAATGGGCTGCGTATAGCCCGTCTCACCATCACTCCTTGTGAGCAAGCTGCGTATAACCCGTCTCACCATCACGCAACTCACTTATGCTAGAGTGTCTGAGCTAAGAAAATGCGCTCCAGTTTAATTTAGGATCAATGATTGCCTCACCATAAGCCACATGTCACCTAGCTAAACCTTACAACCCTATGCGTTTGGGCTCGGGCTTGTCCGCCACTCTATGCTCGATTGCCTACCACCTAAGAGAACCCGCAAGCAAGTATGAGCTTTAGATCATGTCGAAAATACCGGCACTCTAAATCTAGCCGTCACTTGTCAAATTTCACAAGCAACACAACAAATTTGTCAAATCAGATTCTGCAATAGAAGATCTATTTCATTCAATTCAAAAGAGCATGGGGCACAATGCATGTACACCTAGGCTTATAATGGTATTCTTATCGCTTAGTTAAAAAGAAGAAAAAGAGCATAGAAAAATCAGATTAGCAGCTCTTCCAAGATAGTCCAGCCCATACTCTTATTACCACCTAGAAAGCCCATGGCTTCACAAGAGAAGCACTTCAAACGATCAAGAACTTGCTGAAGATAACTGAGCAAGCTCCTATATTCAAAGCATTTTAGATACTTCGACCGGTACAGAAATTGTTTAAGAAGGGGAAGTGTGCTACCAAATCCAACGTCCTCCCTAAGTATCACAAGAGACCCTGGGAAGCTTCCAGAAAACCTCGTCAAGGAGCCAGACCAAGGCTTTGGCCATGATAGAAGAAGCAAAGGCTACAGCCCCTACTCCTTTCAAAGAAGCACAAAAGTGTCCTAATCGACCTTAGATCGGAAGCGTCAAAGCCTCAAAGCAAGGAAGCATCCTAGTTTCACTTGGATCATTAATCCAAGACCGGGGTTCGACCACTATCGGAACCTTGAACAATAGGCAAGGGTCCAAGCCAAGCGAAAAGGCATAGTCCGCCGTAAGCAGAAGTTTCCAATAAATGGTTTGAGCTGCAATCAATAAGCAATGGTTCAAGCACCAAAGATCTTTCTCCTTTCTCAACATCCTAGCTAAATTTGATAAAAAGACATGCATATAAAAGATTTTGGAAAGGAAATAGATGATGAAGATTGTGGCTTTTTATCAGTAAAGGACTGTGAAATATTCACAAGCATTAGAAATTTTTCATGGAAAGTGATTTTATAGGCTCGGGGAAGAAGAAGAAAGGGTATTTATATACCCTTTCCATCAATCACATGCATTGAATTCAAAAGTAAAAAATCCCAATCATTCAAAAGTGATCGGTATTAAGTCAAGTCATGCATGTGGGGAGACATAACACGCCTCCTACCACATTGGAAAAAATGAACCATTATAGCCAATTACACAAGGCCATGTGGAAGCACATTAAATGCGTTGTAGAACCATCAATTTTCTCACAAGTAATTAGCAGGCCAAATGAAGATAGTCTGGCCCAACCAAAGTCAGCCCAATTGGTCTACCACCGGCCCGCAAAAGCCGACCCAAGCTCATATTTGTCTTAAACCAACATTTCTACTCAGCAAAGCACCAAGATGAGGTCTGGTTGTCTCATCCCAATTCAAGGTTCACCCTTAGACAAGATCTGGACTAGGTCCGGCTTAGTCCTGACCGGTTCCTCTATATCGAACTACTTCTAACGGTTGAAAGCCAATACAATTTTCCTGGAATCACATTAGCCAACGGCCAGCTCCTATCCAAACCTTCCCTAGTAAATAGCACATCAAGCAAGAATGGCCGTAATACGACCCGCCTTTAGCATGGCTTCGTACAGCCAACTCCAATCGGCATCAAGCCTCCCTCCCGACCGCCTCACGTCTAGTTATTAACTGTCTTCTCCACATGATCCTAAGCACTGTAATTGGATGGCTGAACTAATGTGGCTTACCATCGACATTTAATGTGCGTTTAATGCAAGCCCATGTTTGGTACAAAGAGGCAAAGGGTACATTCTCATCCATCACACATCTTCTGGCATACTTATAGATGTCAACCATCCATACATACAGTCAGATCAATGGTCAAACACTTTTCTTGCTAGCTCTACAGCGTGATCTCAACCGTCTACCAACCACTTCAACTACTATAAATACCCCTTGCTTTGCAACTACAAAGGGGTTGAATTTTTGTCGAAACATTCAAGAATTCTGAACATTACACAAAATTCAACGCTCTTAATACCGCATAAGTCCTTAAGATTACATAGCTTTGTTAGTCTTCGGTGCCTTTTTTTATTATTCTCTTGTAATTCACTGTAGTTGTAAGAGAAATATATAGTTTGAGAACTTCATAATGATTGTAGGTAGTTACGTTATTTACTTTTTAGCCACGTATTTAACTCCTCAGTTTCTCTTTTTTTAAGCCTAATGATTAGCAATTAACCTTTGCTTTTCTCAACGCACTCGTATCATTACAAGATTGGCTAGAAAACTAGTCAATGATAGTATTGGAAATTGAAACTATTTGATTCAAATGTCACTAGTATGAAAATAAGCTAAATATTGGAATAAGACGAATACATAAGGGTCACCCTTTAATCAAAGGCGATCTATTTATGTTGATGACACAAGAAACACAAGTTTATTACATGCCTAATCCTACATCGACAATAGTAGGTCAAATTGGTGGGTTGTTAAAATAAAACTAAGACGGTCATTCCACTGAAATATGATCACAAGTGACAATCAAACTTATCAAAACGACCTGATACCTAATGAACTATTGTAAAGCGTAGAATAAGTAGAAGACATGAGCTCTTATTATTGAAATCAATAATGAAGTTGAAGTGGATGTAGATGATGAAGATGAAGTCGAAGCAGATGAAGATGAGTATGAGTCCATTGATGATAATGTAAGTATTGAGGGTGATGATCATAGTGAGGATTGGTAGCATATGCATTTAGTTTTTGATTATTTTCATGTATAATTAGTTGCTCGGTTGCTTTCATGTGTATATAGTTTTCAACTTTTTGGTTAACTATGAATTTTCAAATATCTAGTTCATGTTCAAATTCAAAATTAAATTTATTTATACACAATATGTCAGTTAAGTATAATTTGACTTAATGATACAAATGATCGAATGATACTTTAACTATTATATGCAACCTCACGGAGATAATACCTTCAGTGTGATGCCAATCAAATCAAAATTAGACTTTGGTTGATTAAAGAGCCTATGAAACCACAATTCAACAACTTCAGAGTCATATGTCGAGATCCAAGAGTTGATGAGGATGATCTTGGAGTTCATGCAATAGCAGTAGCAATGTGATTTAGACAGAAGTGGACCTTTGCACAATATGTGAGTTGTTGTTTACAGTGGGACATGTGGACTTGATGCAGGGATGTAGGCAGAAATTTGATGTAGTGAGGGCGGAAGACCGAATTTTGATTTTCATGCACATATTTAATGTTAGAAAATCTAATAAGGAGATAGATGTAAGAATTTTATATATGTATACACACATACACACACAAAAAACATAAGTATATATAAAATTATCATATAGCATATATTTTTCTAAAACATTGATGATAGATGTTTGCACAAAAAATGGACAAACACCTCAAAGTTGTATGATTTAGTAGATCTTATGTTGTTCTTAGTGATTTTGGAGGTTTATGCAAATATATGAAAAACAGGGGCTAAACTGTAAAAAGACACGCAGATTTATAGTGGTTCAGCCAGAATGTGCCTACATCCACTTTATATGTTATTTCTCTTCTTTTGTTGTGATTACAAGTACAAAGATTTGGTACAAGTAAAAGAAAGTTGTTTGAAAGTTCCTTCCGTGCTTGAGCTCTCAAACTTGTCCCCATTGCTGTACCCCTGCCCCTCTATTTATAGAGTGAGGCTAGGGGTAGGGGTCCAGGATATGTAGAGTCACTGATGGGCCTGGGCTGATGCGATCTGGCCTGGTATATCTTGGTTCGGCATTGCTTGGTTCGGAGGTGGTTGGAGTGTAGAGTGGACCGGTAGCTGTTTGGAAGTAGGTTGGACCGGTTGTTGTTGGTTCGGTGGGATGGAAGGATATTGGACCGGTGGCAGTTGGCTCGGTGGGATGGAAGGATACTGGACCGGTGGCAGTTGGTTCGGTGGGATGGAAGGAGACTGGACCGGTGGCAGTTGGTTCGGTGGGATGGAAGGAGACTGGACCGGTGGCAGTTGGTTCGGTGGGATGGAAGGAGACTGGTTCGATGTTGGCTTAAGACTGCCGAACGAATTACTGCCGAATGGGCCTTTGAGGACGAGAATACCGGATGGGCTTAGGCGAGCCTGGATGGATGAGTCACGCTCCTTGGTCTCAAGGTCTTCTGGGTGAGAATGCGCCCAACATTTGCCCCCCAAAGTGGGGCATATGCCGGAATGTGCCGCGCTTTGTTTAGAAGATGACGACGTCAGTCTTGGATGCGTTCGCCGAATCAGACGGTCCGGTCGCCTACAGTTGCCTATAAGTAAGGGCCCAGGGTCTCTATTACCTTCTACCGAACGAACAGCCAAGCCAAGATAGTCATATAGCCGAATCAAACTCTGATCCTTTGCCGAATCATCCCAGCTTGCCGAACCATTTCAGTTGCCGAACCAGGTACCCAATTTCCCTTAGCCGAATGTTTTTTTTTGCCTGCGTCCACCGAATGAAGTGCATGTGCCATACGTGCCGAATGAAATTTTTCAGATGAGAATGCCGAATGGGAATGCCGAATGAGAATGCCGAATGGAATCTTATATTCAGTTTTACCGAATGATAATGGGAGTTTTAAGCATTTGGACTGTATGAGTGAAATTCCAGATTACACTGCTTGGATATTCTAACGATATACTTTTACCATGTTTGCAGATAAATGTCTCGAAAAGTTGAAACTCGATCAGATAAGAGGAGATCCGGGGGTGAAGGAGAGTCCTCGGCCGTGCCCCCAGCTCAATCAGGATCGGAGCGTCATGGGCCCGCCCCGAGGTCATTAGTGGATGGGTATGGTCCCCAGGAGTTGTTGGATTCCCCGCCTGACTGCTTTCCTAGCTCTCTCAAAGAGGAGCAACTCGATGTTATATCCCGTTCCTTTGGGATCGATAGAGCCCTCATGCTGCTGCCGGGCCCAGGAGTCATGCCATACAGTCCCCCCGAAGGATACTTTGCTTATAGTAGGTACCATTGCATGTGTGGTGCTATCCCGCCTCTCAATGCTTGGGTAGTCAGCTTCCTCACGTATCTGAAGGTGGCCCCATTCCAGCTTCAGCCCAATTCTTATGCCATACTGGTGAGCCTTTTCGTTATCTTTCGGAGAAAGTATGGTCGTGCACCCTCCAACCGGGAGATCCGGTACTTGTATAATTTAAGAGGCTATAAGAAGGGGTCCCCATATATTAGCTTGGAGTCCGCTGTGACCTTCAAGCCGGTCCTGGACCTGTACTCTAAATTCAGCATGTTCAAGAAAGAGTGGTTCTTTGTTAGGGACGACTCCGTTTCCATCCGGCGCTTTACCTCAGGATGTAAGTTGATGCTTTTACTTATAATTCTTATTCCGATTGCGATGCTTCTTCTCATACTTTCTCATTTTTGCTAGCGACAGGTGGCTTTCCGGTTGTGGAGACTGACCGCCTGGTTCAGACGGCGGCGGAGATAGAAGCCATTCTTGGGAAATACAGATCATCTGCCTACTTGATTAGAAATGCAATTCTTCTGGAATATAACTTGATCCTTCCGCAGCAGTCTGTAGTTAAGTTGAGGGAAACGGCGGAAGAGAGGGCGGCTGCTCAGGCTAAGGGAGGCGTTGCGGCAGAGGGTGGAAAGAGAAAACCATTCACGAAACCTCCAGCCGTCGGAGGTAAGAAACTTAAGAGGTCGGACGGTCCTTCTCCCAGCAATTGTCCACTTACTCAGGGGGAGATAGATGCGGAGGAAGAAAGAGGTGAGGCGGAGGGCGGAAGTGACGTTGAGCGTCTTGGCGGTGATGGTGGCGATGGACAGGGTGGTGATGGTTCCAGGGCTCTATCTTCTGGGCAAGTAGGCGAAATGCAAGAGTGGACGGATGATGCTCTCCGCCAAGCTTTTGAGGGGTTGGATGATGATCCGGCTTTGGTAGAGAAGACCGGGAAGGCGGACAAAGCCGGGACTGGTGCAAGTGAGTCTTCTCTGACTATTCCGGCCAAGGTGGCTCTGACGACTCAAGGTGAACTCTTGACCCCTGCATGCTTCACTAATGATAGGGACTTAGGAATATTTTATGACCCGCTCCCGTCCTGGAATGAAATCCAGGACTTATTGCAGTATCCCACTCCTCCCCAGGGTTTGTACAACCACAGCTGTGTTTCTTTTCCTTTTCTAACTTGTAATTTACCGCGTTTCTTGAATCATATAGTAATGTAAGATTGTGACACTTGTTCTTTATATCAGGAGCAGGCAAGACGCCCAAAGCTTCAGACCTTCGACACAGGCTCGAGCAATATAAACTTTCCAAAATTTCTGCTAAGCCGAAGCCCTCAACCCAACGTTCCGGGGATGTAGTCGGATACCGTCCTCTTCTTGGGGTCATCGAAGAGGGTATTCAGCAGAGGAAGAGAAGTCATCCTTTATCTGAAACTTCGCTCGGTCCTCAGCCTATTCATGATATTACCGAGGAGGGTAGCGAGTTTGTACCTTCTCCACACCCGTCCGGAAACCCTTCTGTTATTCATATCGACCGTCCCGACCTGGCCCGTAATCCATTCGCGGGTCATCCTGATCTGGATCCAGGTTCTCATGATATTACTTTTGACGAAGTCACTGGTGAACACCTTCTCCCCCGTAACCCCATGGTACGAGTACTTGATGAAGCCAAGTCCTTAGATCTCGATCTACTCACCACTCGTATAGTCACTATGGGAGACGAGGCCAAAGCTAACATTGATCGGGTGGCAGAGGAGACCAAAAAGCTGATGGGGCATCATGCTCGGCTGGTTAAGGCCGGAGAGGAGATTGGGAGCGCTAATATCCGACTTCGATTGGTGGTTTCGGATCAGGCCAAGCAGCTTGCGGATCAGGCCATCCAGATTTCTCAGCATGAGGCTGCTACTGGGCGATTAAGGAAAACCATGGAAGAGGCCAGTCGGGCCGAATTGCGGAAAATGGAAGCTGCTTGCAAAGAGCGGATTGACATGGCTATTGCCACGGTGGACGAGGTTCGGAGAGCGGATCTCGAGCAGGTGGAGGAATTGTCCGAGAAACTTGAGGCTGCAGAGCTTGCCCAAGCTAAGTTGAGGGAAGAGATGGAGGTGATGCGGAGGTCCCTTCAGGCCGATTGCTCGAGATACAGACTGGAGAGAGATGCTGCCGTCGAACGGTTGTCGGCCTCCGATGCCCGGATGAGGGAGTTTGAGGAGAACGAGGGAATGATGGATGACATGCTCCAAGACATGTATTTCCGGACCTGGAAGCAGGGCAATCTCTCTTGGATGGATGATTATCCCAGGGTCATGGCCAAGACCTATCTTCGGGCTTTGGAGGAGGCTAAGGCTGATGCAAATAAAGAGGGTGGAACGGTCTTCAGTATGGATGTGGTCACTGCCCAATTTACCAAGGAGGAGAAAGTGGCGGTAAAGGAGGGTATGCGGCTGCTCGCTGCTGAAGAGGCAGGTGTGCAGGTGGAGGATGACGACCAGGACGGTCAAGAAGCAGGTGCTGGTAAGTTTCCCTTTCTAGTCTTTCCGTTAACTTGGTTACTCGTCACTAATGAATCCTTTTCATGACCGGACAGGCGGGCAAAAGAGCAAGGACAAGACTTCGATGTAACCGGCTCCCTGATTGGACCTGGAAAATTCTTTTTGTAGGCTTGGCAGTGTTGTATCTGTTAGTCTTAAGATAGTAGAGTAACTTCTAAGTTGTAATTCTTACTACTTGTAATAATCAACATTATTCTTGACGTGTAATCTTTTTAACTTAAGCTGATTTTGTCGTTTCTTGAATATTTGTTGCTATTTCGACATATCGTATGAGAAATGTAGCTATGTATATTCTTGTAATTAAATTGTGTTTGATGTCAGATTCTGGTTTTAAATCATAGTCTCATGACTTGCAATGTTAGCGTGTGGTGTGAAAAAATTAAATTACAGTCATGCATCTGCACATAAAGGAAGAAAATACCGCCTTTCATGTTCTGTTTGTAAATGGCAGTTTCGAATATCTTGTATGACCGAGCATGGAAAGCAGTTGAATGCCCTGCCATCTGATTGTGAATCTCTGCATCCATTGGCGGGTATTTCTTACCCTGCATCCTGTACTTCATGGTTTGTTATAGAGGATAGGAGGAAAGTTTTTTAAGTAAAATTGAAATACGAGAAATAGTAAAACTTCCAGTCACGGAAGGCCTTCGATGTGCTTAAGTTCGTGGCAAACGGGTTTGCTAGTCACTTTCCCTAGCTTTGGGTCTTGGAGACATTTGTCACCCATCTTACGCCTCCGCGGGGAGTTAATTCTTTTTTACCACAGCCGCACTTAAGACACACCGGAGCCGAGATCGCGCACAGTAACTACCCGGGCCATTATGGCCCGTACTCATGGGTATTATTCGACTTACTGTGGCCGGCTAGCGTGGGTGCCGATCGTCAACTGTGAACTGCCCCTGGCTGGCCACACCTTATGTTGGGGCTTATAATCGGTTCACAGTTGCCGGCGAGCCTAACGCCGTAATGAGCTGCCTCGGCTATAGTCGGCCTTCTCGGTGGCTTATAATCGGCTCATTACAGTTGGCTTTAAGGGCCGTCGCGAGC
Source organism: Allium fistulosum (assembly GCA_030737815.1). Taxonomy (NCBI): domain Eukaryota; kingdom Viridiplantae; phylum Streptophyta; class Magnoliopsida; order Asparagales; family Amaryllidaceae; genus Allium; species Allium fistulosum. The sequence goes on along the minus strand of CM060905.1, from coordinate 860,075,103 downwards.
AATGAGTTAACCCACAGCAGAGGGATGCTGGAGCAAAAGTGTCCCATTGACGAGGGCATAGATTCGCATAGTACCTGTTGTGTCTCGTCCATGTGAAGTTGCATTGTGGAGTGCTTTGAATAGAAATGCTATATGCTCAGGATTTCGTTCAACAGAAAAGGATAAAGTTAACAAGCAGCCAAGATACAAAGGAACAAGTTAAAAAAGAGACAAGGCTTTTTTAAAGTGGTTCGGCACGAAAAAATGCCTACGTCCACTGATTCTCTTTGTTAATTCACTTCATATGGGCAATACAAGTTAAGAAAAGTATCGACGGAGGTGTTGGATGTTCCATGCCCTCTGGAACACCTCTCCGTCCACTGTTGACAAAATATAGGCTCCGTTGTGGAGATCTTTATGAATTACATATGGTCCATCCCAGATTGGGTCTAGTGCTCCGGGGCGAGGGAAGATTCGCTTGAGGACAAGATCCCCTTCTCGTAAGGTACGATGCTTAACTTTGGAGTTGTATTGTGCTGCCACCTTTTGCTTGTGGGCTGCTGTTTTTAGGACTGCATCATTCCTTCTCTTCTCGACTAGATCCAAAGACGTGTTGAGGAGCTCTTCGTTCTCTTCTGGGTTATAGTGGATCCTACGGTGGGAAGGCACAATGGTTTCAACTGGGAGCATAGCCTCCGATCCGTATGCCAAAGAGAAAGGAGTGTGCCCTGTTGATGTTCTGAAAGATGTGCGGTAGGCCCATAGTGCCGTAGGGAGTTCATCCACCCAAGCGCCCTTTGACTTTTCGAGCTTCTTTTTGATCAGAGTTTTCAGAATTTTGTTGACTGCTTCGACTTGTCCGTTTGCTTGGGGATATGCTATGGATGAGAAGCTTTTGTGAATTCCGTGTTCTTGGCACCAGTTGGCGAATTCCTCGCTGTCAAACTGAAGTCCATTGTCTGATATGATTTTTAGTGGGACTCCGTACCTGCACAGAACATTTTTGATTAAGAAGTTGATAACTTTCGCTGAAGATACTTTATTTAGAGGTTCTGCTTCCACCCATTTGGTGAAATAGTCGACTGCTACTATAGCATATTTGGCGCCGCCTCGACCCATTGGCAGTTCACCGATTAAGTCAATTCCCCATACTGCAAAGGGCCAAGGGCTGGTCATCTGAGTAATCTCGGTTGTTGGTAGCCGAGGGATCTTAGCAAATTTTTGGCATCTGTCACACTTCTTGACGAAATCTAAGGCGTCCTTGCTTAAGGTGGGCCAGAAATATCCGTATCGGAGTATCTTTTTTGCTAACGTTTGCTCTCCGGTGTGATCTCCGCAGCTTCCTTGATGAATGTTGGATAAGATTTCCTTGGCTTCCCTTCCGGCGACACACCTTAACAATGGGTTAGAGAACCCGCGCCGATAGAGGATGTCTCCTTGTATCGTGTAGCGGGACGCTTTCCTCAAGATTTTCTTGACTTCGTTACGCCTGTCGGGTAGTGTGCCATTTTGTAGGTAGTCTCGGATGGGAGTCATCCAAGTTGCTTCTCCGGTTGCAGCTATCAGATTCACTTGCTCAAAACTTGGGATCATTTGCTTCGAGACAGTTACTGCCCCGAAGATGGCGACGTCTCTCATACTTGCTTGCTTTGCCAATTCGTCGGCCTCTTGGTTCTCTTCCCGAGGGATGTGTTTGACTAAGTAGTGGTCCAATCGGTTGAGAAGCGACTTGGTCTTCTTTAGATATGCTATGAGTCGTTCTTCTCGAGCTTGGAATTCCCCTAGTATTTGATTAACAATAAGCTGAGAATCGCTGTGAAGGCACAAAGACTTGGCTCCGATCTCGATAGCAATTTCTAACCCGGCTATTACGGCTTCATATTCTGCATCGTTGTTGGTGGCAGCGAACTCCAACCTTATAGCATAGTGCAGTTTATTTCCCCTGGGAGTGATTATTACCACACCTGCCCCCGAGCCTTGTTCGTTAGATGCACCGTCCACAAAGAGATTCCACTTGACATCTTCTGTTATCTCCAGTTGCTCCTTATCCTCGTTGGTAGTGAATTACGCAATGAAATCAGCCATGGCTTGCCCCTTGATGGCGGTGCGAGGGTGATAGGTGATATCATACTGACTCAGCTCAATACACCATTTAAGTAGTCGCCCGGAAGTGTCGGGACGATGGAGTACCTGCCTCAGCGGTTGATCGGTCAGAACCTTGATGGAATGGGATTGGAAGTAGTGACGTAGCTTTCGTGAAGTGATTAGTAAACAGTATGCTAACTTCTCAAGCTTAGGATATCTGACTTCTGCCCCAGTAAACCTTTTACTGACGAAGTAAACTGGTCGTTGCGTGCGGTTATCTTCTCTTACCAAGGCAGCGCTTAGAGCGTGAGATGACACAGCAAGGTATAGGTATAATTCTTCGCCTTCGCTTGGGGTCGAGAGTACCGGTGGTTTCTGGAGGTGTTCGATTAGGTTAAGGAAAGCGGTCAAGCATTCGTCCGTCCATTCGAACTTTCCTTTATCTTTCTTTAGAGCTTCGAAAAAGGGGACGCACTTGTCCGTTGCTTTGGAGATGAATCGGCTTAGGGCAGCCACTTTTCCATTTAGGCTTTGCATTTCCTTTCGGGTGGAAGGTATCTTGATGTCCCTTAATGCTCGGACTTGTTCAGGGTTTGCTTCTATCCCTCGGGCATGGACGATGAATCCTAAGAATTTTCCCGATGACACTCCGAAGGAGCACTTTAGTGGATTCAACTTCATTCCATACTGTCGAAGTACCTGGAACATTTCGCCTAGGTGGCTTACGTGATCTTTGGCTTTCCGTGATTTTACCAGCATGTCATCTACATATACTTCCATTGTTCGTCCTATTAGCCCTGCGAACATCTTGTTGACGAGGCGCTGGTAGGTGGCTCCTGCATTTTTAAGTCCGAAGGGCATCACTTTGTAGCAGTACAAACCCCGGTCGGTGATGAAACTAGTGTGGTCTTGGTCGGGAGCATGCATAGGAATTTGGTTATATCCTGAGTATGCATCCATAAAAGACAGGAGTTCGTGTCCGGCTGTGCTGTCTACAAGTTGATCGATTCTGGGAAGCGGGAAGCAATCCTTTGGGCAGGCGTCGTTTAGGTTGGAGAAGTCAATGCAGGTCCGCCACTTCCCATTAGCCTTCTTTACTAGTACCGGGTTGGCGATCCATTCTGGGTAAATAGCTTCTCGTATGAAGTCATTGGCGAGTAGATTCTTTACTTCTTCATCGAGGGCTGCTGATCGCTCTGCCCCCATACTTCTCTTTTTTTGTTTTACAGGCGCCTTGGTAGGATAAATTTTTAATACGTGGCATGCTATGTTGGGGGAGATTCCGGTCATGTCAGCGTGTGACCAAGCGAACACATCCAAGTTGTGGCGGAGAAAATCAATGAGTTGTTCCTTCAATTCAGTTTTCAGCTGCGACCCAATCTTCAGTAGCCTACTTGAGTCGTGCTTGTCTACAGATATAAACTCCATAGCCTCTGCAGGCTCGGCGGTGGCCTCCTCCTCTTTGTCCCTAGGGTCTAATTCATTGAAAGGGTCGCTGGTGTATCGAAGAGGAGGGGCTTTCTTTAGCTGCTATGCTTCAAGGCTTTTTGTGTAGAGGGCAATCTCTACACCTTTCCCTTTATCTCTCCTGTGGTTGTTGCGAAGTTCGGTTACATAGCATTCTCGTGCAATATCTTGGTCTCCTTCCACTTCCCCTACCCCATTGTCTGTTGGAAATTTCATTTTCAGACACCACGGGGCTAGGACAATTTGGAAGTCAGATAGGGCTGGTCTTCCTAGGAAGGCGTTGTAGGCCGAATGGTTCTCTATCAGCACAAACGTCTGTTTCCTTACAACGGAGCGGGGATGGCTTCCAATTTCAACGAAGAGGTCCAGTTGCCCGATGGGCATTTTCGCATCTCCAGTGAAACCGTGTAGCGGTTTATCGCAGGGAGATACATCCTTCATTGATAGCCTCATTTTGTCGAATGCGTGTTTGAACAGGATATTTACAGAGCTTCCAGTGTCTACCAGGATTCGGTAAACTTCGGCGGGACCGAGTCGGGCAGAGATAACCATGGGATCCATGTGAGGGTACTGTCTTCCTTCTAGGTCGCGTTTACTGAATGTGATGTCATCACTTTCTTTCCGCTTTGGGTGGCGCTCTTCTATAACCGTATTGACACAGTCTCTATTGTCTCTGAGCGACTTCCCATATCTTTCCATCTCTTTCCAACTTCTGTCTGCGATGTGCGGACCTCCTGAGATGGTATGGACCACTATCTTTTCTTGACTAGAGCTGCTAGCGTTGCGGTCGCCTCTGCCGGTCCCTGGTGAGGGTAGCCTTGGGTTTTCATTGGCAGGAGCTGGAGTCCTGTCTTGACTTTTTACATAGCGTTCCAGTTTCTTTCTTCTGATGTGTTCCTCAATCAGATCTCGGAGATGATGGCATTCGTTGGTATCATGTCCGTGTGATTCGTGGAAGCGGCAGAACTTTCCAGATTTCTGTGCGCTATTTGATTCCTTCTTGTATGGTGGGCGTTTGTATCTAACTTCGCCTTGGGTGGCAAGGAAGATGTTTTCGACGGTCTCGTTCAAAGGGGTGTAAGAGTCGAATCTTGGTCCTGGCCGATATAGGCATTTTTCTACTTTCTTGCCCCCAGCATTGTCTCTGGAATCATTTCTTCGAACGTCCCTTGCCACAGCAGGGGCGTTGCCATGGGTCGTCTTACTTTGCTGTCCTGACTGCCCCCTCAATGGCAGCATCCTCAAGCCTCATGTATTTCCCGGCTTCATGGAAGAAATCGGGTAAAGTAGCTGGTTTTTCTTTTGTCAATCTTCTAGCAAATTTAGTGTCCGGATGCACCCCACTGCAGAGGGCCATTAGGATAAGCTTCTCATCGGCATCTTGAACTGCGGCTGCTGCGGCGTTGAATCTGGTTAGGTATTGCTGTAGCTTTTCTCCAGGTTTCTGTTTGACGCTGGATAAGGAATAAGCGTCCTTAGGTTGCTCCACATGAATGCGGAACTGCCTGATGAACTTTTCTTTCAACATTTCCCATGAGCTGATGGATCCTTGGGGTAGATGACAGAACCAGGAGGTAGCAAGATCTGCTAAGAAGAGCGGGAAGCATTTGCACAGTACTCCCTCTGTTGCTCCATTCATGAGCATATGTTGCGTGTACCTCTGTAAGTGTACAACGGGATCGGAGGTTCCTTTGTAGGGTTCCATTGTTGGCATCTTCCATTCTCGGGGGGTGATAGCAATTTCGATATTGCGGGCGAAAGGGCTGGTTACCCTAGCGCCTATCCCTCGATCTCTTTGCTCCCGTTGGACACACTCTCTGAATAAGCGCGCCATCCTTTCATCAGAATTTGGAGCGGACAGAAATGAGTTTGGTTCTGTTCTGTGGGGTTGATTCCGTCCAGACAACCTGTAGGGATGGTATCGTCTATCATTCCTCATATTTTCCAGTGGCTGCCTTTGATCTTCTGGGAGCATGCTTGGGTCAGCTACAGTTGGCCCTTGCCTTGATCTTCCCCTGTTGGGTTCTGATCTAAGCACTTCCTTGGGTCCAACTTCGGGCTGAACTCTAGCTCGGCCCCGTTCACTGGTGTTTCTATGGTTAGGCAGCATGACAGGCTCAGCTGCAGTTGACCTTCGCCCGGTACCTTCCCTGTTGGGTTCGGCACCAAACGTTTCCTCAGGCCTAACTTCGGGCTGGGCTCGGTCTCGGCTCCTACCACGGCTACTCCTGCCGTTAGCTCCTTCGAAGAAGGAAGATCTTTGCTGTCTCTGAGATCCTCCAGACTGGGATTCGTCCCATGATTCAGTGTTGCGGTTGGATTCTTCAGCGTCCCTCAAGCGTGACATGAGATGGTCCACCAAGGCTTCCTGCTGGGACGTGAAGCGGTTAGTTACTTCAACAACAACTCTGTCCAAATCTGCCCTAGTAATTGCTGCGGGCTGTTCTGTGGCAGGAGTGGTTGGGTTAGCCTGTCCTTCATTTGTTGCCGTTGCTGGAGGAGGACGATTTACTTGATTCGCGGCAGCTGGATCAGGAAGGCTACTGGATGCGATGTTTTTTCCCTTGTTAACATCTTTTCTCTGTTTGGGAGGCATGTTTTCCAAGTGGCGGACGATGCTGTTAGGAAAACTCGTTAAGTAGATGAAGCTGAAGCTTCGAGTTTCTATTTCTCAGTGAAAGCACCAAAAATGTTTGCACAAAAAATGGACAAACACCTCAAAGTTGTATGATTTAGTAGATCTTATGTTGTTCTTAGTGATTTTGGAGGTTTATGCAAATATATGAAAAACAGGGGCTAAACTGTAAAAAGACACGCAGATTTATAGTGGTTCAGCCAGAATGTGCCTACATCCACTTTATATGTTATTTCTCTTCTTTTGTTGTGATTACAAGTACAAAGATTTGGTACAAGTAAAAGAAAGTTGTTTGAAAGTTCCTTCCGTGCTTGAGCTCTCAAACTTGTCCCCATTGCTGTACCCCTGCCCCTCTATTTATAGAGTGAGGCTAGGGGTAGGGGTCCAGGATATGTAGAGTCGCTGATGGGCCTGGGCTGATGCGATCTGGCCTGGTATATCTTGGTTCGGCATTGCTTGGTTCGGAGGTGGTTGGAGTGTAGAGTGGACCGGTAGCTGTTTGGAAGTAGGTTGGACCGGTTGTTGTTGGTTCGGTGGGATGGAAGGATATTGGACCGGTGGCAGTTGGCTCGGTGGGATGGAAGGATACTGGACCGGTGGCAGTTGGTTCGGTGGGATGGAAGGAGACTGGACCGGTGGCAGTTGGTTCGGTGGGATGGAAGGAGACTGGACCGGTGGCAGTTGGTTCGGTGGGATGGAAGGAGACTGGTTCGATGTTGGCTTAAGACTGCCGAACGAATTACTGCCGAATGGGCCTTTGAGGACGAGAATACCGGATGGGCTTAGGCGAGCCTGGATGGATGAGTCACGCTCCTTGGTCTCAAGGTCTTCTGGGTGAGAATGCGCCCAACAATAGACATTACTTGGTTAATATTAGTGTATTACCACTTAACATGATTCTATATGAGAAAAACGTTAGGAAACCACAAAACAAGCATTCATCAATCTGTCTTCTAATCGGTTATGTAATGGAGTTTGAATTATGTTTGCCCAAAAACACATATATTAGTTCCTTGATTTTATAAATTTACTCAATTATTACTGCTATATAATAATATAACTTAATTTTTCTACAAATAAATGGAGTTCAAACAATCAACTTGAAACCTTGTATAAATAAAACAACTTTTGGGTAAAATTTATATGATTTTATCTATTAAAACAGTGTATTAAAGTTAACCATTAATTTTTATGATGGTTATACTTTGGCAAATACCAATTATTATGATAAACTTCATAATAAAAAGACATGAACTCATCATCTCAATTTAACAGAATCATGTACAAAATGTTTAACCTTTTGTTTATTTAGCCGTTAAAACTAAAGAAACCAAATTAAATAAAAATACCAAAATGTAACTAAAAGGATAAAAATACTTCAAGTATGACATATCAATATACGGTCCAAATAACTACATTAGATTCCTATACAATAAGAACCCAAACAAGCAAACTCAACAAAGGAAACTAATATATTTTTTATTAACTTTTAATTAATATTTTACTTAATAGAAAACATGAAATGATAAATTTATTAATCTTTTTGTATATATTAGTAAAAAGTGGGGGCGGTAGCCCCTATTAGGCCTAAGCTAGGTCCGTTATTGACTTGAAGTTAGTATTTATGCGAGGTGTTGGATTTGATGTTATTTTTTTATCTTAGTTATTGTACTTGATGTTGGATATGTTTATATTTCGTATCATTGGGTCATGGTGGACTCATTATGTGCTGTTGGATTTGATATTGTGGCATTGCATATTTAAATGGTATTTGTTGTGTTATATGATCTGCAATGATTATTGATTATATTTTTTTTTTATAATGATCGATCACCAGTTGTGATGATATATATTAATAATATTGCCTCAAACCAGATCTTCAAATAATGGCCGTTGCTATTTGGCGATTCTTCTGCCATCCCTTTTACTTTTCGTCTCTTTCCTCTTCCTTCTCTTCCTAACTTTCCCCCGTCTCCTCCATGGCAAAGAATTGCAAGGATAAACCAAGGCTCGCTTCTTCTCAAACCAGATCTGGCCGATCTTATTCGGAGCCTCTTTCTTCTGCATCGGAATTAATTTCGTCGACATATGGCGTTCGCAACTTGGTGTTGAACTCGTCTAACCCTTCTGAGACAAACCATCTTGCTCTCAATCTCGATTCATCTTCGACTTATGCCTTTCCACTGTCAGGTATTGCCACTATTTCTCCGTCCTCTCCTATTACTCATTTGGTTGCTGCTGATGGTAATTGGAGTGAGGAAAGCGTAGTTCGTTCTCGAATCGAGGGTGTAAGACTCTGTGCCGATGTCATGACCCCTATATCGGCCATAGATGAACACTGTGTTGTTTCAGTTCCTATTGTCTCTATAGTTATGCCAACAAGTGTTGTTGATCCTTCCGATTCAGCAGATATGCTAAATATTGAATCTCGAGTTGTTCCAGTTCCAAATGTTTCGATTGTCTGTAGTGGCTTAAATTACGAGCAATCTGTTGCTTGTGGTGGCCCTGTTAAGGACAAAGAATCATTCACTGCTATGAATTTTAACCCTCCTGAAATGTGTGGTATTGATGCTTCCCATCGGAATTATTCTATCCCTTCCAATGCTGGTGATATTACAATGCAATATATTACTGGCATCCCTCCTGATCCCATAGTTGTTTCCTGTGAATTACCAAATGTTAAAATGCCTACATCTAAAACTGTTAACTCTTTTCCAAATGTTAGTGTTGATGTAGATATTGTTGTTAGGCCTGCCTGGTCATCATCGTTTAAAAAACTGCCTCGTAACGCTGGTGCATTCGCCCCTTGGAAATTTTGCACTCAAGTAATTGATGGGATTAGTGTCCTCCCTCCAGAAGTTGTCCATGAAGCCGAAAATCAGTGGTCTGATCATCTTGTAGGTTTCTTTCTTGATTCTGCCACTTCATACTCCATTGTTCGTGAGCATTGTAGGCGCGCATGGAAAATGAGAGGTACTCTACATGTTCAAGTTATTAACTCCTTTTTCTATTTCAAATTTGGGAATAATGAAGACAAGCTTATTGCTCTTGAGACGAGCCCTCTAATTATTGAAGGTAAACCATTTATTGTGACTCCTTGGAGTGTTAGTATCGACAAAGCTCATGAACAGGTTCTCTCTATTCCGGTTTGGGCCACGTTCACTAATATTCCGTCTGTCCTTCAACCCCTCCTAGGTCTGAATTGGCTTGCGAGTCTTATTGGTGAGTTCAAATGTTTTGACGCTAATACTGTCGCTCGCAAGAATTTACTTTATGCCAGAGCATTGATTGAAATTACCCCTCTGAATCCTTTTTCGTCGTCTTTGAAAGTTAGAATTAAAGATGGTCATGAGATGGAGATAGGAGTCAATTACAGCTGGAAACCCGAAATATGCACTATTTGTCATTCTTTTGGACATTCTAAGGATGAGTGCTCTACGTCTGCTTCTCTTCCTCCTGCTCCCAAAGTCCCCCTCCTACGGTCGGAATTGAAATGGGTCCCCAAGATTAGTTTACCTGTATCTGATATTGAGATTCTTGTTTCTCCCACTGTGGACTTAGTTTCTGAAGCAGTAGATAGTGATTCTGTTGATGAGATCATTTACTGGGAACCGATGAGGGTGCTTGGGTTCACACGGCCACGGATATGAGGTATGACCCGCGGTTACACAGTTATCACATGTTTTTTGGTGGCTATGATGAGTCTAGGCGGCTTATTTATCATGTTGAGGGTGGTGGTCTATCTCTTACGTCCTCTGGTATTGATGGTGCTTGCAATTGGTGGCAACTCTTAGATCCTACTTGGGACATGATTTATCTCTACTCGGCACTCTCGAGATCTTTTGATCCATTATTGGCTTCGTCCTTTTCTACTGTTTAGCATGTCATAGGCCCTGGTATTGATGCTGATATCAGTAACGACAGGGGGGATTCTCGTCCTTCCGTGTAGTCTAGACTCTCTGTCAAGCTCCAGTTCTTTATTATTTATATTTTGTATCAAGTGGTCTGTCCACTATAAAAACTGTCATAGTTGCTCTGTGCATGTGCAGAGCACCTATTATTCTCTTTATACATAGTGGCACGGTCCACTATAAAGCCGGCTAGCTTTGCTAAATTTTTTTTTAATAATATTGCATGTTTGACACGATCAATTTGGTTTTATATGATATAATTTTTGTGATGTGTGTTGGAGGGAGATGGATGCAGGAGAATTCCGCAAAAATATTATCGAGTTGGCATCAACATAGTGTTGGCAAAGTCCATTTATACAATTTTAAAATGAATGAAAAAAGAGAAAGGAATGTGTTAGTAAATAATTAGCATTGATACGGCATCGTGGACCTGACGTAGGTATTATGTTACCAATGCGGGCTTAAGCATGGTGTTGGAAAATATGAGGTTGATATTCCAACTTGCACCTCAATGTATCATGGAATTTTTTTTGTGACAATGTTTATTTAATTTTCACAGTAGAAATCAGCTTTAAATTAAAGAAAAATATGTGACATCAGATGTCAAATTTGAGATGGTATAAACAGTTTGTGCTCTAGTGGAAAGACCCTAGATCTGAGATTTAACCGTTGGATGTTCCTTGTGAAAGAAAGAAATAATAATTTGATCTTGTGAAAAAACAGTCGTTCTCGGTGTAAAATTGGAAGTGGCAAAGGAAGAAAGCAAGGCTGAGCGTGTATCACGTTCCTAAAAGTTTGATAGGAAGTCTCAAGTTGTTTGATTATCCGTCGTGGTTTTATGAAGACATAAGACGAGTATGCACGTCACATGCTCTTCCAAGCATTTGATTGTCCTCTGTTGAATAGTTGACCTTGACAGGTATGCCTTTTATCTTCTAAATCTAACACTCAATTATTGATCTTCTAACAAATATTATATCCACCACGAGTTCCTCACGATGCACGGTTAGGCGGTAATTAAATACGAGTGCTTGGATGTATACATCCAATTTGCCGATTTATAATTAAAGTACGGAGTTGGTAACATAACCACATGCAACATATGTCCATCCGTTGTTTGTGGCGCACAACGCACATGTGAGCGTACCTTGATATGTCTATCCTCTTTAACATAAAAAATGATGGATTTTCATCTAACTGTTTTGGGATGCTCTCGTTTATTTATTACTCTGAAAGATCGGATTGTGAAGTATCCGTCAACAACAGGCCTCACATGCTGCACTCCTATGGTTCAAGGCCAAGTGTGCAACGCTCTAATTCAAGGCTTATCTCGATCCTAGTTATTTTAGTCCTTGGTATTCCGTCTGCTGTATATGGAATTATGGATACCTTCATATCCAGCATGATTCATACACACAGTTCAAAAAGGCAGCATCAGTCATTTCAGTCTCCAACCTCAATTTCCACATATCATACAATATTGGATCTGGAGGTTGTGGACTGGAAACCCCGAGCATTGATTATCAATTTTAGTCAAAACATTTACATTTAGCTATAATCAATATACCATTTTAATAGGAACACAGGATTCACGTATAGAAGATTGCATTTAAATAGTATTAAAAAAAAACTGCCATAAACGAATACTGCTGGCATATTTAATCAAAGCCTGATCTTGCATGCATAATAATTGTTTTAACAGCAAAAGCTACCTACTTGTACGCCCCTGCTAGTATAATTACATTATCTATTAGCATCATTATTTTGTCCAATAATTTTGGGTTCCATCTTTCCATCCACTGCAGTGTATATATGGCAATCATCAATGTTAGATGGAAACATTTACAAGGAGAAAGTGAACATAACTTTTCCACAAATTTTGAATTTTAACAAAAATAACATTAATAACTTGTCTACTTTGACAAATTATGATACCTAATCCAGAGTAGTTTTCTCTCATTAACAATAAACATTCATGGCTGCGCAAAAATAATGAATCTTAAGTTCAAATTATGTTTCACATTTTCATCTCATCCTTCAATATTGATTCAATCATAAAAAGCGACAAACAAAAATAACAAATCTTACCCATAATCCAAGATGGTACCAAAATAATACCGATCAGTTGAAAATAGTAGACATTTACTAAAATATTCACAAACAGTGATCTTGTGTATCGAGTTGTAAATTGATGAGGACTACAGATCAACCAAAGTATTGCATATTTAGTTCTAGAAACACACTCGTATTAATTTTAAAAAGTTGAGCTTTGTATTGATTTTAGAAATTTTCTAACAAGCACCTCTATTAGTTAGAAACCGTGGAATGAGAGAATGTACATGCTTGAGTAGGGCAACATATGAATTTGACCAACACATTTTAATAAAAAAAATCTCTTATTGTTACATGCGACCAAACTCATTTATATATCACTCCACCTTCATTATTATTCAGGATGTAGAACTATTCTTTTTTCCAATGTGCGCTTATTACCCAAACACAATGCAAGACACCCCAACAAATATGACAGACATCCATGGTATTAATCCATTTGGCTTTTGCATTCATACGTATCCGATTAGGTTTGATATTCCGCTTTTGTACCCATGCATACCTGATTAGGTTTGACATTCAATTATTTTTTGCATCGATTAGGTTTGGTATTCGATTAGCATTTGCGTTCAATGATATGCTCAGTTAAACAACATATCTCGGTTATAGATTGGTTTCCACATATACTCGATTAGGTTTTACATCCGGTTTGCTTTTGTTTACATACGTATTTGATTAAGTTTGACATTCAATTAGCTTATGTGATCATATTTATTCAATTAGGCTTGGAATTCAGTTGGATTTTACATCCATATGTATCTGATTAGGTTTGACATTCGGTTGTATTTTGCATTCATATGTACTCAATTAGGTTTGGCATTCGGTTGACTTTTGCATTCACAGACACTCGATTAGGTTTGGCATTCATTTGACTTTTACATCCGTACATACCCTATTGGGCTTTGCATGATCGGTTAGCTTTTACATTTGTATACACCCAGTTAGGTTTGGCATTCGGTTGGCTTTTGCATCCATATGTACCCGATTGGATTTGGTATCCGCTTAGCTTTTGCATTCGATGGTATGTTCAGTTAAACTATATGTCTTGGTTATAGATTCGTTTTTGTATGTACTCAATTAGATTTGGCATTCGGTTAGCTTTTGCATTCGATGGTATGCTCGGTTAAACAATATGTCTTGATTATAGATTGGTTTCCGTATGTACCCGATTAAATTTGGTATTTGGTTTGCTTTTACAACCATACATGCCCAATAGGTTTTGACATTCAGTTAGCTTTTTCATCTTCATGTATCCGATTAGGTTTGACATCCTATTAGCTTTTACATTTAGTGGTATGTTCGGTTTGACAATATGTCTTAGTTATAGATTGGTTTACATATGTATGCAATCCGGTTTGGCATTCGATTTGTTTTTGCATCCTTGTATACCTGATTAGGTTTGGCATGCGGTTTACTTTTGCATTCATATGTACCCGATTAAGCTTGGCATCCGATTAGTTTTTGCATTCGGTGGTATGCTCGGTTAAACAATATGTCTTAGTCATAGATTGATTTTCATATGTACCCGATTAGATTTGACATCCAGTTAGCTTTTGTATTAATACATACCCAATTAGGTTTGACACTCGATTAGCTTTTGCATTTGATGGTATGCTCGGTTTAATAATATATCTCGGTTATAGATTGATTTGCATACGTATCCGATTAGGTTTGACATCCGGTTTGCTTTTATATTTATACACATATCCGATTAGGTTTGGATATCATAACATGCTAGGTGACTTCATAACTAAAATGGAATATCATACTATCATTTCAAATATCATAAACATGCTACTATACTTTGTAACTAAAATGCTATATTATACTATCATTTTGCATACTTTAAACATACTAGTAGACTTTATAGCTAAATTGTCATATCAAACTATCATTTCAGATATCATAAACATTCTATTGACATTTGTAACTAAATGATACATTAATTTATCATTTTGTATATCTTAAACATGGTAGTGTACTTCATATCTAAAATGCCACGTCAAACTATTATTTCAAATAACATAAACACTTTGTAACTGAAATGTTATACTAAACTATCACTTTGCATATTTTTAACATTCTAGTGTACTTCATAGTTAAAATGCTACATCAAACTATCATTTCAAATATCATAACCATGCTACTAGACTCTTATTGTACTTCATAGCTAAAATGCCACATTATGCTATCATTTTAGATATCATAAACATGTTAATATAATGCTATATTAGCCTACCACTTTGCATATTTTAAAAAAGCTAGTGTACTTCATAAATAAAATGTTACATTAAACTATCAATTTGCATATCATAAACATACTAGTGGACTTTGTAATTAAAAGGTTACAATAAACTATTTTTTGCATATCATAAACATGGCAGTGGACTTCATAATTAAAATGTTAAATTAAACTAAAAATTTGCATATTATAAACATGCTAATGGACTTTGTAATTAAAATGCTATATTAAAATATCATTTGAATTTTTTAGACATGATAGTGAACTTCATAACTATAATGCTACATTAAACTATTTTAACTATCATTCGCCATGTTCGATACATTCTAATGTACTTTAAAAATATAAATGCTATTTAACTATTATTGGTACATTCGATACATTGTAATGCACTTTAAAATACAAACGATATTTATAACTATCATTTGGCATATTTCATTTAATCTGATGCATTTAAAAATATTAATGCTATTTTTAACAATCATTAGGCATATTTCATTCAATTTGATGCACTTTAAAAATACAAATATTATTGTCAACTATCATTTGGCATATTTTATTCATTTTAATTTGGTATTCTTTTTTTGTTGCAGGTTTCTTTTTGGTGATGTAGACAATGGTGTTGGTCAGCAGAGAAATTGATTTGGTGTTGAGCATGGCGACAAAGTACCGTAGAAGTGACGTCGACTACACGTGAGAACGGTAAGGGAGGTGAGATCTTGGTTTGTTGAGATTCAGGGTGATAACGATAAGGGAGAGGCTGGGATGGCGGCGGCTTGGACGATGGCGGCTTAAGTCGACGATTGCTTGGACGGCGGAGTGAGGACGGCAAGGGAAGTGAGATCTAGGTTTTATGAGATGCATGGTGATAACGGAAAGAGAGAGACTTGGACGGCGGCAGCTTCAGGCGACGATTGCTTCGACGACAGCGGTTAGGGCAAGCAGTGGTTGAAAGTTGATGGTGGTTGATGTCCATTGGAGTGGAGGAAATAGTCAAACTCGGTAAATGAAAAAAACATATTGTTGTCCTTCTGTAAAAACTTTAAAAGTTGCATCCTAGATCTAAAAACTAGCCTAAAGTTTTTCCTTTAAACCAATTACCTCTTTTGTAAATTTACTCAATTATTACTACTCTATAATAATATAACTTAATTTTTCTACAAATAAATGGAATTCAAACAATCAACTTGAAACTACGTATAAATAAAACAATTTTGGGTAAAATTTATATGATTTTATATATTTAAATAGTGTACTAAAGTTAATCATTACTTTCTATGTTGGTTATACTTTGACAAATACCAATTAGTATGACAAACTTCACAGTAAAAAGACATGAACCCATTATCTCAATTTAACATAATCATGTACAAAATATTTAACCTTTTGTATATTTAGCAGTTAAAACTAGAGAAACCAAATTAAATAAAAATACCTAAATGTAACTAAAACAATAAAAATACTTCAAGTATGGCATATCGATATATGGTCCAAACAACTACATTAGATTCTTATACAATAAGAACCCAAACAAGCAAACTCAAAAAAGGAAAATAATATTTTTTATTACCTTTTAATTAATATTTTACTTAATAGGAAACATGAAATGATAAATTTATGAATTTTTTTGTATAAATTAATAGAAAATTGAGTTGGGGCGGCAGCCCCCACTAGGCCTAAGCTAGGCCCGTTATTGACTTGATGTTAATATTTATGTGAGGTGTTGGATTTGATGTTATTTTTTATCTTAGTAATTGTAATTTATGTTGGATATGCTTATATTTTCGTATCGTTGGGTCACGATGGACTTATTATGTGCTGTTGGACTTGATATTGTAGTATTGCATTTTTATATGGTATTTGTTGTGCTAAATGATATGCAATGATAATTTGTTATATATTTTACTATAATGATCGATCACCGGTTGTGATGATATATATTAATAAAATTGCATGTTTGATGTGACACCTCACCTCTATACACACTAGCCCAGAACACTACCGGGTAATGTCGGCGACTAGCACGAAGAATAAGGCTGTTGAGGAGCGACCATCTGTGTAATTGCTTTATGTGAGTATCGATATGTCAGATAGTAGGTCATGCATTTCATTTCAAGAATAAATTTGACATATCAAATACAAACTTAAATCTACTACACAGTGACTATGTGGTCTTCGAAAACAAATATAAAATAAGCATAACACAAAATCAGTAACATATATTCATACCACTAAGGAGGAAACAGATATGAATAAAACACACAGAAGTGAACATCAAAAGTGGTCATACAAGGTTCACTACATCACAAAAGAATAGGTACAAGTGCTAGACAAAAGAATATGTATACATCAAAGATTCTCTATCTCAAATGTAAAAAAAACTAATAAGCTAAAGTAGTTAGCCAAAAGTCAGAAGCTAATCCCTGCTATGAAGTCAAGTGGAAGCACCTGAAACACCTCGGTCTCACCCGAGTATTATTTAAGAAGAAAAATAATAAATGGATCAGTCTAGCTATAATTATCATGTAAGATGAGATAGGATAAGAGATATGACAAATATATATGATAACAACAAAAATCATACAATATCTCAAATTTTCTCAAACACCAAAAAGAATGTCATGTTCTTTATTTTTTTTCATCAAACCACAAATATTGAAAGAGCTTATCAATGCAAATCACAAAAATTGGTGAAACATAAATTCTAGAAATCAATAATTAGAAATCCAAAAAACACAAAAGAAGGGGGAGGCCTATCACAAACAGAAGCATGAAAACTCACCAACACGTGTATCACAAACGGGACGCTATCCCATGGTCGCTAACCCATAAAATTTGAGCCGAAGCTTCACAAACGGCCCGAAGACCATGAGTCGCTACCTCACCAAATTGAGCCGAAGCTCCACCGAAACGAGGATTAGTCCCCCACCCGGACAAAGAGAATCGCACATCGCTAGTCTAAATCATAAAATGATCATCATAGATCAATAGGTGTAAATTACACTAAGTTAGTAAATAAATGAGTTAGGCATCATGTCCCATAACCACTGGTTTTACTTAAATATTTACGAACAAATTGTAGACTTTCACTCGAAAATAAGTGTAATTTACACTAAGTTAGTAAATAAATGAGTTTAGCTTCATGTCTCATAACCACTAGCTTAAGTTAAATATTTACGAACAGATTGTAGATTTCCACTCGAAAATTTTCATGAGATTTCAATCGAACAAGTCCAAAAATTAACTGACGAAGTAAACGCAAGTGTTTCATACCACTTATTTTGCTAAGTCGTTTAATTGGATTTCTCATACGAATGAGGTAAGGGTTTGTATATACTAATAGATTGAAAAATGGTTTTAAAACGAGTTTTGTATTAAAAATAGTATTGAAATCGTGTTTGTGAAAGAGTTTTAGTATTTACAACTAGTATAAAAACCTTTGTATTTTAAAGTGACCAATCATAGAAATGATTGTAAAAACGATCTATCACCAAAAATCCACATTCGATGATGTGAATTAAAACCATAAAATTCGATATCAAATCCATCAAATGGAAACACCAAAAATCCAGAAAAGAAATCATCAAAGTCGGTATTGATTGACAATAACTATTTGGATCGTCAAAGATCGATAAAAATTGGAAATTCAAGCCAAAATAGGCAAAAAATAACAGAACGAGATGTCTGACCGATTTAACCAGACGTCTGACCTTGGGTTTTGGAAATTTATATTTTTTTCTCCTTTTTCTTTTTATTTTCTTAAGCTCCCTAGACGTCTGGTGGGGTTTAACCAGACGTCTGGCCCTAGGCTCTAGAAGTTTATTTTCGTTTTGATTATTTTTATTTTTCTCAAAAGCCCCTACCAAACGTTTGGAAATTTCAACAGACGTCTGGTTGTTTGGACCTGGGCAGAATTTTTCTAGGCCAATGATGGCCAAATCGATTCGGAAGCAATCGGACGAGCGATGGAGGCTAGAGATTTATGCCAAGCGACAACCCAGCCCTTTAGGCTCTTCGATACACCCCAAATAACATGTCCAAACATCCATAGTAGGATTTTCGTAAATTTTGACTTCAAAATCAAAATTGGAAAATTCACCAAATCAATTCAAATCAAAAGCAACTGAACATGAAATAGATGTTAAGAATTCATACCTAACAACAATGAAAGCTATAGACATAGTTGTTAAACTCAAAAACAAGAAATGAGAAGCTCTAAAAGAAGATTAGACCAATTCCTCTTCACTACACCTCTAGAATCTTCAATCTATTATCAAATGCAAAGTTTTTCCTAAGTTAAGTTATATGAAAAATCAATTGAAGAGGGATTGAGATGGAGAAGATGAAGAGGATGCTTACCTAAGCTTCTCCTTGATTTTAGAACTTGAATTTGAATTTCCTAAGAGAACTAGGGCTTAAGAATTTAGTTTCCTCTTCCCACCATTTTTCTTAGGGCTTGAGTGTTAGGAAATTATGAGTGGAATGAATGAATGAAGAGGAGTGTAGTGGGAGCTATTAGGTAGAAGAGTTTGAGCTCTTTTATTGGGTTAATGGGCTAGAACACAACCCAAAGCCCAATTGAAAATACCAAAATCCTAATCAACTCCAAACATATCGATGTTTATACTTAAACAAGTTGTAAATGTCGTTTTAAACTCAATGGAAGTGGTCTCGAGTCTGAATTCGACTATTTACAAAAAGTCACATTTCAGACTTTAATCCAACTGACGATGCTATATTTAAATAAAATATTTTAATATTTAATCGTAAAATATGCGGGTTGTTACAGACACCACTCCTTAAAGAAATTGCGTCCTCGTAATATTTAAGAAGAAAATAAAGAGTAACAACCACTCTAAGGTATAATAACACAAAAGTAAAATTGAAATGAGAAGTTCGCTTTAAGGAGCACGAAAGAGTAAGTCTGGATGTGTTCGCTCAATGAATTCTCTGGATTCCCAAGAACAATCCTTAGGATTTGCGGACCATTGAACTTTTACAAGCGGAACATCTTTATTACAAGGGCATTTAACCTCCGTAGCAATGATACGAATAGGATGTTGCTCATAAGTAAAATTAGGAGAAACTTCAATTTCTTCAATAACACCGGGCTCAAGAATTGAATCGGAATCTCTAAGGCATTTTCGTAGTTTGAGAAACGTGGAATATGTCATGAATAACAGAAAATTGAGCCTGTAATAAAAGGTGATAAGCCACGGAACCAATGTGTTCGGTGATGGGAAATGGGCCAATATATGGAGGTGCTAATTTTTCCGAACGACTGAAACGCACAACACCCTTCATAGGTGAAACACGAATAAATACCAAATCTTCCACAAAAAATTCCAAATTCCTTCTTTGGTTATCGGCATAGGATTATTGTCTACTTTGAGCTTCTTTCATCCTATGACGAATAAGGTTAATCTTTTTTGTGGCATAACGAATAAAATCTGAACCTAAAACTAGCTTCTCACCAACTTCAAGCCAACACGAAGGAGATCGACATAGCCTTCCATAGAGTACCTCGAAAGGTGTCATACCAATACTAGATTGGAAGCTATTATTGTAAGAAAACTCAACAAGAGAAATATGATCTTCCCAACTTCCACCAAAATCAAGAACACATGCACGAAGAAGATCTTCAAGAGTTTGATTCATACGTTCTGTTTGTCCATTGGACTGAGGATGATAAGTGGTGCTAAAATTAAGCTTCGTTCCCAAAGCTTTTTGAAGACCCTTCCAAAATCCACTAGTAAATAATGGATCACGATCGCTAACAGTAAAAGTAGGAACTCCATGCAATTTAACAATTTTTTTAACATAGAGTTTGACCAAAAGAGGTACGGTCTGATTGGACCGAATGGGAATAAAATGGACGGATTTTGTAAGTCTATCTACAATCATCCATAAACTGTCAGGACCCGAACAAGAACGGGGAAGACCGTCAGTAAAGTCCATGGAGACTTGATCCCACTTCCAAACTGAAATGTCCAAAGGTTGCAATAACTCACCGGGCCTTTGATGCTCGGCCTTTACAAGTTGGCAGGTCATGCAACGCTTAATGAAGTTAGCAATATAAGGTTTCATTCCATCCCAATAATAAAGTCGCTTCATGTCCGTGTACATTTTACTACCACCGAGATGAATGGTAAATTTAGAACGATGAGAATTTTCTAAAATGTCTTTACGAAGATCACTAATATTTGGCACAATAAGTCTACCAAATTTTCGAATGCCTCCACGACCATCGATTCAAAGTCTTTCAGACATCAATATTGTTTTTTATCCCTACAACTTTGGCTAAGATGAGCCAACTCGGGATCATGCTTTTGAGCTTCAAGAATGTGGTCTAAAAGAGATGGATGAGCCTCAAGGCTACATAAAACAAGAGATGAACACGAATCGAATTCACGATCTTGAATCTCACAAGTGAACAAAGTCTCGAGATCATTCCATTCGGATATCATCATGGAGACAACCGCTTGATGCTTACGACTAAGGGCATCGGCAACACGATTTCCCTTTCCAGGAGTAAAGAATATCAAGAACATATGATGCAAGGAATTCGAGCCAACGTTGTTGACGCAAATTAAGTTGCTTTTGAGAAAATAAATACTTTAAAGATTTATGATCGGTGTAGAGAACAAATTTCTCTCTCAAAAGATAATGACGCCAAGTTCTAAGAGCGAAAATAATGGCTGCGAGCTCTAGATCATAAGTGGCATATCTAGTCTCAGCAAGCTTTAATTGTCTAGAAGCATAAGCGATAACACATTCCCTTTTGCATGAGAACGGCACGCAAACCAATACGACTGACATTAGTACAAACAGTAGAGTCTTGATTTACTTCGATAATCACAAAAATAGAAGCATCGGAAAGGAGTTCTTTTAATTTCTGAAAAGCAGCTTCTATGCTAAATTATTTATTTCATGATCCTCTTTCCCGAAAAGCTAAGACATTCAAAATTATAATTAACTTTATGTAATCATCTTTTTAGAAAAAGTTTACTTATTACAAGTCAATTTACTGTATCTGACTGTCTTATCATAGCGTTTAGGAGACTCCTATCGATAACGTTAATCAGACGCGTTGACCAGAATTCTTAAAGGACTCAATGGGCAATACAACACAAAATCATCTTCTATATGAAAAACATGTCTCTTAAAAATTTACGAATATTCTTTGCTCCTTTTAAGAACAAAATCCAATTATACTTATAAATATATCTTATTAGAAAGATTTGCAATTTTAAATTGCTGTTTTCACCCATAGTCAATAAATACAAGGACGGACTCATCGAGATATTCGTAGAATACTTGATTTATAAGGTGGATGAAATAAGTTGGTGGGTTTGTCAAACCGAATGACATAACAAGCCACTCATAAGAATCATAATAAGTGCGGAATGCGGTAAGTGGAATGCTATCCTCCGCAACTTATAGCTGATGAAAACCTGTGGCAAGGTCGAGTTGAAAAGACCTTAGCACCACTCAATTGATCGCTTAGGTGGTAATCCTAATACAGGCTCAAAGATATCGGAAAATTCACGAACTACTTGAATGAGGGAAATAACATCTTCCTCATCATGTGGGTTTAGAGAATAAAATGATGCCACCGAATTAGAATCGAAATCATTAAGAACAATAGAAATATGCTTAACAGATTGAGGATGTCGAAGATGGATAATCCTCTCAGGATATAGGATATGGGCTTTATAATGATTAAGCCAATCCTTTCCCAAAATCAATTCTGAAACCTAAGTATCGCATAACATGCAAATCGGATCAGAAAGAATAATCTCAACATTTTTACAAAGTAAACTGAGTGTTGCAGATCCACCAACCAGATTCGCAATTCTCAGTGAAGTCATCAAGCCCAAACATTTAAAGAAAAAGTATCAGCAAGTTATTTTGATATAAAAGAGTGAGACGCACCCGTATCAAAAAGAACTCGAATAGGATGACCACGAAACATAATAATGTCATTAAGGACAGAATGAGAAATTACTTGACCAAGATAAGCGTTACTAGGGGCTTGCACAATATTCAGCTTTCCCTCTTTCTTGCTTTAAAGTTTGGGACATGAACATTTAGGATGACGTGAACTTTTGCAATAGCGACAAGTAAGAGGCTTCGGACAGTTATTTGTATAGTGGTCCTTAGATCCACAATTGCAGCTTTCTCCACGATTACGGGTAGGAGTCTTTGCTACCGAAGTTGCTTGCTTCCCTTTCTTGTTAGGATTAGATTTGAACTTATTATTGGGATGCCTCTTCTTGTTGTTATTGAAGTTCTGTATGGCACCCCTAACATCACCATCACTTTCTTTATCGGCCTCTTCAAGTCGAAGAGCGATATCTACAAGCTGATCGAAAGGAACTTCTAGTTTCAGAAGTAAAGCCTTTTTGAGATTCTTATTCAACCCATAGATAAACCTATGATTTTTCTTCAATGGGGTATTAATATACTCGGCCCCATATTTGGAGAGGGATTCAAATGATGCGACATAATCCGGCACAGAAGATTCACCTTGAACAAGGTCGATAAAACATCGGGCTAAAGTTACCTTTTCAGCTTTCGGCACAAACTTTAACTCGAACCTTTTCCGAAATTGCTCCCAAGTAAGACACGCTTCAATAATTTCTGAAACCAAAAGCTCATACCAATCTAATGCTTTCTCCTGGAGCATGCTAGAAGCCACTTGAACTCGATGTAGATCCACAAGATTCATGCGAGAAAAGATGCGATCGTATTTTCTAAGCCAAGCTTGGACTTCTATAACGCTTTCGGAACCCTTGAATGGCCTTTCATCCAAATTGGTATAATCACTACACAAGCGTGCAAACCCGAATTTAGGATGAGTAGGCTCAGGAATGGGTCCGGCAGCTTGGGCATTCTTTACAAGATTCAAAAGTTGTTGGGTAGATATGAATACGCCATCTTGAGGAGTAGCACCGGATTGACCGGCGCTAGGACGGCCAGATCTAACTGTTTCTCTTCTTTAATAAAGATAGAAAGAAGAGGAAAAATGTTATTCTCAGAATGAATTCAAATAACTAGATTGATAAACAAGGCATCATAAAAGAAAATAGGATAGAACGGGTACTAAGAATCGAATTAAAGCCTAAGGCACGATTCCTAAGAGAGACTTAGAACAATGATCCTTGTCAGATTATTCTACATTGTCCCAAAGTTGGGCTTTGATACCAAGCTATGACGCCCCACCTCTATACTCAAACTAGCCAAGAACACTACGTGGTAATGCCGTCGACTAGCACGAAGAATAAGGCCGTTGATGAGCGACCATCTATGTAATTGCTTTGTGCGAGTACCGATATGTCAGATAGTAGGTCATGCATTTCATTTCAAGAGGAAATATAACATATCAAATACAAACTCAAAGCTACTACACAGTGGCTATGTGGTCTTCGGAAAAAAATATAAAATAAGCATAATACAAAATCAGTCACAGATATTCATATCACTAAGGTGGAAACAGATATGAATATAACACATATAAGTAAACATCAAAGTAATGGTCATACAAGATCCACTACATCACAAAAGAATAGGTACAAGTGCTAGACAAAAAAAATATGTATTCATCAAGGAGTCTCTATCTCGAATGTATAAAAACAAAAACTACTAAGTTAAAGTAGTTAGCCAAAAGTCAGAAGCTAACCCCTGCTAAGAAGTCAAGTGGAAGCACCTGAAACACCTCGGCCTCACCCGAGTATTATTTAAGAAGAAAAATAATAAACATATCAGTCTACCTATAATTATCATGTAATATAAGATAGGATAAGAGATATGACAAATATACATGATAACAACAAAAATCATACAATATCTCAAATTTTCTCAAACACCCAAAAAGAATATCATATTTTATTTTTATTCACCAAACCACAAATATTGATAGAGCTTATCAATGCAAATCACAAAAATTGGTGAAACACAAATTCTAGAAATCAATAATTAGAAATCCAGAAAACACGAAAGAATTAGAGGCCTATCACAAACGGGAGCATGAAAACTCACCAACACGTGTATCACAAACGGGAGCATGAAAACTCACCAACACGTGTATCACAAACGGGACGCTATCCTATGGTCGCTAACCCATAAAATTTGAGCCGAAGCTCCACAAACGGCCCAAAGACCATAGGTCGCTACCCCACCAAATTGAGTCGAAGCTCTACCGAAACGGGGTTTAATCCCCCACGCGGACAAAGAGATATCGCACATCGCTAGTTTAAATCATAAAATGATAATCATAGATCAATATATGTAAATTACACTAAGCTAGTAAATAAAGGAGTTAGGCTTCATGTCCTATAACCACTGGCTTAACTTAAATATTTACGAACAAATCGTAGACTTCCACTCGAAAATAAGTGTAAATTACACTATGCTAGTAAATAAATGAGTTTAGGTTCATGTCCCATAACCACTAGCTTAACTTAAATATTTACGAACAAATTGTAGATTTCCACTCAAAAATTGTCACGAGATTTCAATTGAACAAGTCCAAAAATTAACCGACGAAGTAAACGCA
This sequence comes from Allium fistulosum, assembly GCA_030737815.1. Classification (NCBI taxonomy): domain Eukaryota; kingdom Viridiplantae; phylum Streptophyta; class Magnoliopsida; order Asparagales; family Amaryllidaceae; genus Allium; species Allium fistulosum. The sequence goes on along the minus strand of CM060905.1, from coordinate 860,050,114 downwards.
AGCGTTTCATACCACTTGTTTTGCTAAGTCGTTTAATTGAATTTCTCATACGAATGAGGTAAAGGTTTGTATATACTAATAGATTGAAAAACGGTTTTAAAATGAGTTTTGTATTAAAAATAGTGTTGAAATCGTTTTTTTGAAAGAGTTTTAGTATTTACTACTAGTATAAAAACCTTTGTATTTTAAAGTGACAAATCATAGAAATGATTGTAAAAACAATCTATCACCAAAACTCCACATTCAATGACGTGAATAAAACCATGAAAATCGATATCAAATGCATCAAATGGAAACACCAAAAATCCAGAAAAGAAATCATCAAAATCGGTATTGATTGATAATAACTGTTCGGATCGTTAAAGATCGACAAAAATTGGAAATCCAAGCCAAAATAGGCAAAAAATAACAGAACTAGACGTCTGACCCTGGGTTTTGGAAATTTATATTTTTTTCTCCTTTTCCTTTTTATTTCCTGACCCTCCCAGACGTCTGGTGGGGTTTAACCAAACGTTTGCTCCTGGGCTCTGAAAGTTTATTTTCGTTTTGATTATTTATTAATTTTTTCTCAGAAGCCCTTACCAAACGTCTGGAAATTTCAACCAGACGTCTGGTTGCTTGGACCTGGGCAAAATTTGCCTAGGCCAATGATGGCCAAATCGATTCGGAAGCGATCGAGCGAGCGATGGAGGCCAGAGATTTATACCAAGCAACAACCCAGTTCAATAGGTTCTTCGATACACCCAAATAACATGTCCAAACATCCATAGTTGGATTTTCATAAATTTTGACTTCAAAACCAAAATTGAAAAATTTACCAAACCAATTCAAAACAAAAACAAATGAACATAAAATAGATGTTAGGAATTCATACCTAACAACAATGAAATCTATAGATATGTATGTTAAACTCAAATATAAGAAATGAAAAGCTCTAAAACAAGCTTAAACCAATTTCTCTTCACTGCACCTCTACAATCTTCAATCTATTATCAAATGCAAAGTTTTTCCTAAGTTAAGTTATAGGAAAAATCAAGAATTGAAAAAGGATTGAGATGAAGAAGATGAAGAGGATTCTTACCTAAGATTTTCCTTGATTTTAGAACTTGAATTTGAATTTCCTAAGAGAAATAGGGCTTAGGAATTTAGTTTCCTCTTCCCACCATTTTTCCTAAGACTTGAGTGTTAGGAAATTATGAGTGGAATGAATGAATGAAGAGGAGTGGAGTGGGAGCTATTAGGTAGAAGAGTTTGGGTTTTTTTATTGGGTTAATGGGCTAGAACACAACCCAAAGCCCAATTGAAAATACCAAAATCCTACTCAACTCCAAACATATCGATGGTTATACTTAAACAAGTTGTAAACGTCGTTTTAAACTCAATGGAAGTGGTCTCGAGTTCGAATTCGACTGTTTACAAAACGTCGCATTTCGGACTTTAATCCAACTAACGATGCTATATTTAAATAAAACATTTAAATATTTAATTGTAAAATATGCGGGTTGTTACATTTGACATGACCGATTTGGTTTTATGTGATATATTTTTATGCTATGTGTCAGAGGGAGATGGATGCAGGAGAATTCCTCAAAAATATTATCGAGTTGGCATCAATATAGTGTTGGCAAAGTCCATTTATACAATTTTGAAATGAGTGAAAAAGGAGAAAGGAATGTGTCGGTAAATAATTAGCATTGATACCTCATCGTGGACCTGACGTAGGTATTATGTTACGAACGTGGGTATAAACATGGTGTCGAAAAATATGAGGTTCAGATCTTCCAATTCCAACTTGCACCCTGTAATGTATCGTTAAATTTTTTGTGATAATGTCTTTAATTTTCTACACTAGAAATCAGCTTGACATTAAAGAAAAATATGTGACCTCGACCTCAAATTTGAGATGGCATAAACAGCTTGTGCTCTAGCAGACGACAGAGAGCCCCTTCTACCCCTCGCACCATTCGCACACGCTCTATAGCGGCGTCCGAGCTGATCGACAGATCTGCTCGCTACTCGCTGTATCTGGATTGAGTTTGGGTGCTGCTTTCTGTTTATCTTTTTATCTGCGGCTATTCTTTGTTCATGGCGAACTTTCTCTTTTGGAATGTCCGCGGTATTGGTAATGATGCGTCTGTGGCCAGGCTTAAACGCATTGTCAGGAAACACTCTGTTGGCTTGATCGCTCTTCTGGAACCCCTTATTGACCGAGCTGAATTCCCCAAGATTGTCCTTTCCTTAGGATTTGTCGGTGGCTTAGCTAATGTCTCGGGCAAGATTTGGATCTTATGGTCCAAATCTGTTGCGATTCGACCTTTCTTCGACTCTGCTCAGCTTTTCTCGGTGGTATGCTCATCTCCGTCCTTTGCAGCACCGTTTCTTTTCTCAGCGGTCTACGCTAAATGTGACCGTTCGGAAAGGCTAGTTCTGTGGTCGGATATTCTAGCTCTTGATTCTCAGGGATTCTCTTCTTCTGTTCTTGGTGGCGACTTCAATATCGTCGCTTGCCATGCGGAAAAACGGGGAGGTGCGGCCATCAACAGAGGGGCAATGGCGGATTTCAACTCCTTCATAGCCTCCTCTGGCCTCTCCGAGCTCCCCTATGTCGGCTCGGCGTTCACATGGTCTAACAACCAGGATGGCCCAAATCGCATTCTCTCTAGACTTGACCGTGTGTTCGGGTCGGAGGAATGGTTTCGCCTTCCTTTCTCCTTCTCTATCGCCCACCTCCATCGGTCCTTCTCGGATCATGCCCCTCTGATTGTTCGTTGCTCTCCTCTGTCGCTCTCAAGGCCCACCTCCTTCCGGTTTCAAAGCATGTGGAAATCTCATCACTCTTTCCAACAGGTGGTTTCTGAATCCTGGAGCAATCCTATTTCTGGCTCCCCCTGTGCTGCTTTCGGGAGAAAGCTTTCGCGTCTTAAGGCTTCCCTTAAGGTTTGGAACGTTCAAACTTTCAAGAACATTTTCGATCGCGTCCGTTCGGCCGAAGAGTCGCTTATCTTAGCCGAATCCTTGTTAGACGAGGACCCGACCGCTGCCAACAAGGAGGCGTGGGCCCTTGCCCAAATTTCTTTCTCTTCGGAGCTGCGTGTCGAAAATGACTACCTCCGTCAAAAGGCGAGGGTCAAGTGGGTAGTCGAGGGTGATGCTAACTCCAAATTCTTCCACTCGTCTATTCGCAAGAAGAATAACCTTCTTTCGATTCGAGAGATTAGGAGGCCAGATCTGTCTACGACTTCGTCGCCAGAGGAAGTCAAAGATATCATCCTATCTCATTTTCAATCCTTCTTGGAATCTCCTTCTGTCTCATTTTCAGATCCGGCTCTATTAGCTTTTATTCCTCCGATCATCCTTCCCTCGGAAGGTGACATTATTGCGGATCTACCTTCCACAGAGGAGATCCGTGCCTGTGTTTTTGCTCTCAGCAAGGATAGTGCCAGTGGCCCTGATGGTTTTAATGGTGATTTTTATAGGTGCTCTTGGCCAATCATCCAGGCTGATTTGTGTCTTGCCATTCAATCCTTCTTCTCTGGTGGAAATCTTCCTAGAGGTTGGACTTCGACCAATCTGATTCTTATTCCTAAATGCGAAAATCCTAAGGCTTGCTCGGATTTCCGTCCTATAAGTCTTTGCAATTTCTCCAACAAGGTCATTTCCAAAATTCTGGCCTCCCGGTTGGCACCATTTCTTGAGCGTATCATTTCTCCATCTCAAGCAGGGTTTGTCAAGGGGCGTCTGATCTCTGATAACGTCCTTCTAGCCCAAGAACTGATCTCCCAAATTGATCGGAAAGTTTGGGGATCAAATGTTGTCTTCAAACTGGACATGGCTAAGGCCTACGACCGTATGTCCTGGTTCTTCATCATCAAGGTATTAAGGACCTTCAGTTTTCCGGAGGCCCTGATAGACTTGGTGTGGAGGCTTGTCTCCAACTGCTGGTTCTCTGTCCTCATTAACGGATCGGCCCATGGCTATTTCAAAGCCGGGAGGGGCTTACGTCAAGGTGACCCTCTATCACCTTCGCCTTTTGTGATTGCGGTAGAGGCTTTTATTCGTGGGCTTCAATCCTTAACTGTCTACGGTCAAATCCAGCGTTTTGGCATTCCAAGGGGTTGCCCCCTTATTTCTTCTTTATCCTTTGCGGACGACATTGTCATTTTCTCCAATGGCAGTCGTTCCTCTGTTCGGCGACTTCTTCGATTCATCCATCAATATGAAAGGTCTTCGGGCCAGCTCGTTAACTCTTCCAAATGCTGTTTTGTTCACTCGAAGGATATGTCTCCATCTCGCGCTTCTTGGATTGAGACTATATCCGGTTTCAAGAAAGCTTCTCTTCCCCTCCCTTACCTAGGCATTTCTTTGTACCGGGGTAGAAAACTTAACGCTCTCTTCGACCCATTGACCGACAAAGTTAGAGGGAAGATTCTTCGCTGGAACTCTGCCATTCTCTCTCAGGTGGGTAGACTAGTTCTTATCAAGTCAGTTCTTGATTCGATGGGTTCTCATATTTTTGCGACTATGACCCCTACCTCCTCTTTCTTTCGTTCTTATCGGTCTCTGGCTTCGTCCTTCTTCTGGGGAAACAAGGACAACGGTCGTCGCCACCACTGGGTTTCTTGGGACGCGATTTGTCGTCCCAAAAATGAAGGTGGGTTGGGTATTCGCAAGCCATCCGACCTTTGCGCGGCCTTTGCTTGTAAGTTGTGGTACCGGTTTGGCGCCAACAACTTTTTATGGGCTTCTTTCCTCCGATCTAAGTACCACAGACTCGCGGGTGCGAATTTTTCGGGCACTCCTTCCTACGCTAGCGAGACCTGGAAGCACATGCAGTCTGTGAAACTCTTCTCTGATTCTCACGGCGGTTTGGCAGGATGGGATGGATCGTCCTTTTCGATCCTAAAAGCCTGGTCCTCCATCAGATCTCCTTCCTCCATTCGTCCTGAATTTTCTTTTATTTGGGATACACGCATTCCCCCAAAGGTCTCTCTATTTATGTGGCGGTTGCTACATGATGGGTTGCCATTGGACGAGAGTTTTCAAAAGATCGGTATCCCAACTGTTTCCCGATGTAGATGCTGCGGAAACGGTGATATTGAATCTTTGAACCATTTGTTTTTCGGTGGTTTCTCGGCCAGTTCGTGCTGGAACTACTTCGGAAATCTCGTCGGTATTAGAAGCACTGCGAGTTCTCTTTCTGCGATGCTGAATTCCTGGTGGGCCGGGAATTCAGGGAAATCGCTCCGTGCTATCATTTTCCGTTTGATTCCTAGTCTGATCTGCTGGCACGTTTGGTGTGCGCGGAATAAGGCTACTTTCGAGAGCAGCTCTATGGACCCGCCGTCCATAATCCATCGTGTGAGGAATGATGTATTCCTGGCTTTCCGGGGTAGACCATTCAGGGGCCATTGAGCCACCGTTCCGAACGACTTGTGGGCCTCCTGTCTATTTCCCGTGCTCCTACTACCGCCAGATTGGGTGTAGGATAGGCATCTGCTCTCGGTTGGTGACTTCCCCCACCCGTTCCCCCCCCTTTTTTACTTTAATTGCGCGTCTTGTTTTTAGTTTCAGGTTTGTCTGCTGTCTGCTTGGACCGAGTTCTCGTCTTTGCTGGTGCTGCTAGTGTTCTCTGTTATCATTTCGTGTTCCTAGTTGAGGTTCTCGTCAGATCTATCAGCAGTCGATCTTTCTCTCTTGTTGGAGGCTTTATTATGGTCATTCCAATGGGCAGATTAGTGGATCCGTCGTCTCTATCCGGAGTGGTATTGCTGCTGTCTGTTGGTTTTCTCCGTCTTTTTTTCGGTTGATGGAGCGATGGGTGGACTGGCCCACACCTACTGGTTGTGGCGGGAGAGTGGTTTTGTAGGCTAGTTATTTATTTACTCGCTTTCGGCTGGCCTTCTTGGCAGCTTCGAGCTCTTTTGGTTCTCGCTTCTTTTTCTTTTCTGAAATGTCTCTATGGGAGGCATATGACATCCATATGCTTCGCCTACTTGTGTGTACGAAGGTTATTTCCTCCCTTTTAGTATTATATATATATTTCTTTTCAAAAAAAAAAAAAATATTATTTGATCTTGTAAAAATTATAAGATAGCAGTCGTTCTCGGTGTAAAATTGGGAGTGGCAAAGGAAGAAAGCAAGGCTGAGCGTGTATCACGTTGCTAACAGTTTGATGGGAAGTCTCAAGTTGTTTGATTATCCCTCGTGGTTTTATGAAGACATAAGACGAGTATGCACGTCACATGCTCTTCCAAGCATTTGATTGTCCTCTGTTGAATAGTTGACCTTGACACGCATGCCTTTCATATTCTAAATCTAAAACTCAATTATTGATCTTCTATGAATAGTATGTCATCTTGAGTTCCAAATGATGCACGGTTAGGTTGTAATTTAAATACGAGTGCCTGGATGTATACATCTAATTTGCCGATTTACAATTAAGACACGGAGTTGGTAACATAATTACATGCAACGTATGTCTACCTGTTGTTTGTGGCGAACAACGCACATGTGAGCGTACCTCTGGAGAATTACAACTTGTCTACTTTCAAAATATAGGAATCGGACAAGGAAGTATTTTATTTTATGACCAAAGCAAGTTAATTGTAGAAACTGATTGCGAAGCATATATATCAATGTCATACTTTTATTAGCTTTGAATATGTTTCCCCAGCTTTCAGACGTTTTAGAAGTTTCTTTTCATCAATGCAAATCTCTCTTTTCTATCTTTGACCTTATATCTCTATCCTCCTAACATAAACTGTTTGGGCATGCTCTCATTTATTGTTTTTTACTCTGAAGATAACGTCTAATTTGATGCATCAGCCAACGGGCCTCACGTGCTTCGCTCTAATTTATGGCCAACTGCGCAACGCTCTAATTGAAGTAATCATTGTAGTTAATCATGCTCTTTGGTATTCTGTGAATCTGTATGTTATCCATCATGCACACACGTTAAACAAGCATATATTATATAATATATTTCTTATTCCAGTGGTTTCTTATTAGAGGCCGAAAATTCAAAACTTTCGTACCGTGGTTCAAACCGATATACAGTATTTTTTATGTTATCTAAGACTTTTAGTATAAGTGTCACATCCTGAAATTTTCGACTTTCGAAAATTCAACATCGATACTCACTTTATCGACTGCCGAGAAATCGAGTGCCGGAAACTCCAATAGTGAGGGTTTTAAGAAAAAGAAAAAAAAAAGTAGAAGAAGAAGAAGATAGAAGAAAAAGAGAAGAAAGCAAGAAGAACAACAGAACAACTTCAGAACAGAAAACAATATCAGGATCTCACATATCGCAGCGGAACAATATACAATAGATAATTACTAGTCTTTTAAAATAAAGAACTATATCAGTTTATACATACATCAATCATCAGAGTCAATATACAACAATGGACAGTTATACAACTCGTCCTCATACAGAATACACAGCGGAATAAATACTATCAGATACAAATACTACGTCTCGTCATCCAGCTTATCTCCAAAGCTCCAGAATATCCTGATAATATAACTCTAGGCTGCCCGTGTGGAAATTTGTGGGCACCCAGAGTTTAGAAGGGAAACAATAAACTCCGAGTCAGTCATGGTGACTGGTGTGAGATCGTAAAAACAGTTATTCTTTAAAATAAACAACAGGAAAATTTTAAAGTCAATTCGAAATGCTTTTGGAAAATGAAACTACCATAAGACCTCCCGCCACACACACAATGCAAACGCAGACTTGGAGGAGATTTCTTCTTATGATAGTCAAAGATGCTTACTACGCAAAAATCAAATTCTTTTTGATATTATTATTAGTGCATAGTGGAAAACATTTCGAAAGTATAATATAAATCTAAGCCAGCATAGGTACCATTATATTATGCCTGCTATAGCTGCCTCCTGAGGAGACAGGTTATACAATTGAAATCGTAAAGGCTCGTATTGTTTCTTTGGATTTCCAACAAATGGTCAGGCTAAGGAACTTCCTATCCACGATGGGTACGTCCCTGGAATAGACGACCCGAGAACCTAACCGGATCTCTGCCAACACAAGGCCGGGTTACCTCTGCAAAAATAGGTAACTACTGACACGCGTATGCCATCCCCCGATCGTCACCGATCTTCCCGAGGATCCCCGATTTCCAACAAACCACAAAGTAATAATAACTGTGCAGCAACCACAGAGGTTAAGTATCTGGACTCCATACCATGATACCACCTTTATCCAGAAGGAATGACATACACTAAGGGGCGCTACTCCCTAGAACCTTGCCGCATTCGTCCTGTTTCGACCATTTCCGGGGTGTGAGGCTCGACGAAGTCTCGTCCACAAAGCTACGCTTTCTCAAAAAGCCCTGCTTCGGGTCAAACAAAATGATCAACCTATGATCACAAAGATATAAGATCAAACAAATGATCATATCGCAAATGATCAAACACTGATCATTTCACAGCAACACTCAGTATGCCACGTTACCAAATTGGGATATATCGCTGATAAATTTCAACTACATAACCTCTGAGCTCGTACGTCTCAGAGAAGGGTGTTAAGCTAAGAGAATAAATTCTCCGCCACCAACAGAAATGTATTTGAAAGAAATCAGCTTTATATCTCAAATTGTAACGTCAGACATACAATCCATATAAGTCTGTTCCGGGATCGAACAGAACCGAAGGCACTTCTCACGAAGCCCTTGCATTTCCGGATAATTTTCTAATCACGTCCGGACTTCCCGTCACTAAGGGTGATAAAACCTCTAAACCGGAGATCAGCCGATGTAGAGTAACTCGACGGTAATCCTTCCGTTTTCAAAAATATCCGGTCTTCAACACCGGTCTTCGAATGCGATTCATAACGACGTATCACATATTCGGAATGGGTTATACGACCCCATGGTCCTTTCCCGGCTAACCCGAATAGTGAGCGTTTATTTAAAAATAAGTGTGGCATTCAAATTCATCCAATTCACAACAGATACCTATCTAAAGGTAATTATTGATAGTCGGTTATTTAACTATCAATAAAGATGCGCAACATCATCAGATTCCAATAATTTTCCCAAATTATTTTATCTTCAAAAATATCTTTACTAGATATAAAATTTCCACACTTTAAAAATAAATCAACGTTTATTTTTAAAACAATTTCACATTCCATTTATAAATCCCATAGTGAATTTATATCTTCAAAATATCTACTGATATACGATTCTCAATTCGATTTCAAATATATTCAATTTCAATTTACCTTTACAAAGGTAAATTCTCAAACGTTCACTTCATATTGGAAAAGCAATTCCATACTTATTTAAAAATAAGTGTTTCACAAATCTATTTATTTTCAACGTTTGAAAATATTCGATATACTTAAAATCAAAATTAAGTATATATCTCATTCTTTAAGGAAATCATTCTTAAATCACATTTATTTGAGTCAAAACGAATGTTGCGTAAAACATCGTTACGACGACTCGAAATCACTAGTATAGGGATTCGGAATTAAGATAGATATATAAATCCCAATACTATATAAAATATTTCCTTTCGGAAATCATTTACTATAACAACAGTGTTATAGTCCACCATTTCCTTATTTTTCGAAAACGTCTATTTCAACAATAAATGTTGAAATCTATGATTTCGATATTCAATATAATTTAAAATATCGTTTAAAACAATTAACTTCATTTCAAATATCACTTTCCCAAAACCATATCTATTTTACTTAACAATATATTCACTGTCCAAAATCGTGAATATAATTTACTTAACCCAATTTCAATCTTTTCCACACATTTTTTATTTCAATAAAAATTCGCTATCCAAAATCGCGAATATATCTTCTTTGATAATCTTCTATATTTAATTTATCAAATTCAATCGATTTCGAATTTATAAACACGGTTATAAATTCTATTTCTATTTATAAAAACTTCAGTTTATAAATCTTCTTTATTTACCAATTCAATTCACAATTCAATTTATATACCACAATCCATATTATAAGTTAAATACTTATAATTTCATTTATTTACAAAGATCATTCTTTTAAAACTTTACAACTGTAAAATTTACCCTTTTATAAACCCATTTTAACGTCATTTCCAAATACTACATCAATTACAGATTGATTTCCAAAATTTTATCATTTCTAAATAATTTTCCTTATTTTTTCCAATTTATTCAATATTCTATTTTTAAAAGAATTCTTCAATTTGAAATCATTTTTACATTGATTTCCCAAGTTATTTCAATTCATAAATTTAATTTCTAATTGGACTTCCAACTTATTTCATTTTAAATAAATTCCTTTTGAAGAGAATAAATTTCTTTGTCTCTTTCAATCTATTTAAAAATCCAAATTTAAATTAAATTCTTCAATTTATAATCACTGTTTTATGAAATTCTTTTATTTAACAATTTCACTTTATTCTGGAATTTATTCCATAAGATTATAAAAATTAACTTTTTATACTTTAAAAATTCCTTTCTTCAAAATTATTAAATTTCTAAAATTGATTCATTTAGAAATTCCTATTTTTGATTTCAAAAATCCAATTTCGTATATTTTGGAATCCAATGATATCAAACATCCATTCGGCCAATTTTTATTTTCAAACAATTCCCAATCATCAATATCATCGATCGTATCAATATAATCATTCACAGAATTATCATATCACAATAAAATAAATTCACAACAATATTAAGGGGTCCAGTTGGATCCCTCCAACCTGTTTCCCTGCATCCAAAGACGTTAGCACAATACCAATTCCGCTCCAGTACGGAATTATCGCGGTATATAGGTTTTTTATAAATCCGCTTACTAACGGCGCAATAGGGTCTCATCCGCTATACGAGGCGGGAAATCATCAATCCAATATATACATATGCCAATATGTATATATTGCTATATATATAATAGATATATCCTACTATATCTAATATCACACATCCAATAGCAACAATCAGTCAATAAATAACTGTCAAACAAAATTTATTTGAGTGAGAAAATAATCTCACCTTAGCTTTTATTCGTAATCCATTTCCCATCTTGACTCGATTTTCTTGATTTATAACCTTGTATAAATAATTATACAATTTTATTAATATTTAAACAAATTTAACAAAGAAAATTTCAGGAATTCCATTTTAATTAAATAAAATTTAAATTTTCATCCGTTTTCCATATACAGATTAAATTAACCAATGATTTTATTTTTAACCCAATTTCCTTTATTTAAAAATATTTAACTAATATTAAATTTAAACAATTAAATTTTCTTTAATAAAATATTTTCTTGTTACCAAAAAAAATATTAATTATATAAATTGACTAAATAATTTATCCATTATTAAATTTTATCCATATAAACAAAAACCTTTGTTTATTGTAAATTCCTAAAGTTATATACCTACTTATTTATTTTTCAAATCTTATTTATACAGATGTTTGTAAAAACTAAAATCCAAATTTAAATTCTTATATAAATTTCTTGTATCCTGTATGTATATATACATATAAAATAGAAATAAAATCTGTCTTAAATTTTAAAACTAAATAGGAGGAGATCACCTCATCGTCGCACTGCCAAACCCCACACGCGAGGCGAACCACCACTCATACGCGCGCCAGCTTTGAGAATCCCATCGCGACCCTTAAACGAGTCGCCCTACCAAGCATCGCGACATCGCACGCCCATCTGACTTCGCGCTCGCGAATCACCGCAACCCACCCCGATCTTCGCTTCGACTTGACCGCGCTGAATGCGACATCACGAGCCGCCCCTGACGCCGAGCTCGACCCAGATCGCGAACATCGCCAGACTTCGCAACTACGACGCCCAACTGCTCGCTACTCGAGCTCACGAATGCCGCCGCGTTCGCCCGTATACGCCCATCCAACCTCGAGCCTTCATCCCCTTTTTGAACGCGATTGGCGATATCGAATGAGGCTTCGGCCATTAAAATTTTGAAATGAAGCTGAGAAATGTGTTTCGTTCGTATATACTTTTTTCTTCAATCGATATTGTTTTGAAAAGAGGGAACAGATAGTACGCGATTAACAGAGGGTAGGTCGACGCAAATCAGAGAATAGGGTGGCTGATTGTTTTAGTGTATAAATTTATTTTTTTTAAATTAAATCGATTAATTATTGTCCAGACGTTTTTATCTCGTACGATCACACAATAGCTCTGAAAATTACAAAATTTAAAATCCGATAATAAAACAATATTACGGATCCAATGGAACTCGTTTCGTCAAATTCCGAGACTGTGCCTCGGACAGCTATTTTTAAATATCGATTGAACGATATAAATTCCAAAACTGAACGAAACACTTTGAAATACCATTCTGAAGTTTCTATTATCTTCAGTGTTATTAATATAAATTTTAAAAGCTTTTGAAATATTTTTCTTCAACTGTAAATTGAAGATTTAAATTCTTATTCAACTTTCAATCGATTAAATTTTAAAGTTTAATCGCAGATTTCAAAATTATATCGGGGATTCAAATTAAATTATCGTTCAAATATTTAAAATAAATTAAATATTTTCAATTTAATTTGTTCAAAATTCTGGGTCGTTACAGACTTCCCCCCTTAAAAGAATTTCGTCCTCGAAATTACAAGTTAAGAAAGAAAGGTCCTTAACTCGTCTACTATTTTTCAACATCTAATAGTTTTATCAAATTTCAAAACAAATCTCTCTACTACAGATTCGTTATTATTCCAACTAAATTTCAACTTCTACTTTAAGTTTCAAACAATCGTTGTTTTACTACTTTATTCAAATTTAAATTCAAATTTAAACTTTCAAATTTTCTCAAAATTTTTCTAACACCCGAAATTTTCGGAAAATTTCGCCAGCGTCTCCTTTGCGCGGCTAATACGGCACGACTACAAAACGTCCCTACGGACTCTCAGATTTCAAAAAGAAAAAGAAAAAGCCAAGCGGCTAGAGAGAAATCATCAAAAACTCATATAGAAATTAAAATACGTACCTTTTTCGAGCAATTCAAATTTATCTGTGAAATCAAAATTCCAATTCCTTTATACCTGTATATCCTACTAGCCATGATATCTAGTTACATATATTCAAACCATTCCGTACATTCAATTACAAAATTTTCAATATAACTGCTTATATCATCATTACTTCACTATTGAAGTTACACCTATTCAATTTTGTTCAATCTTTACATTTCAAACTTCATTTGAATTTACTTTACCATTTCAATTCAATTCAATTTGGATTCTATTTATCTCCTGAATATTGAATTTTATCGATCAGTTTCAATTACTAATTCATTTCTAATTCTAATCCACTTACAAATTCAAATCTGCTTTCAACATTCAGTTTCAATTTCAGTTTTATCTTCATTCAATTAGCTTCACTTACTAATTTTAGTTTAATACTTCACAATCCAATTCAAATTCAGTCTTACATTCTTACAAATTCAAAATGAATCTTAACATTTCAATTTTATTCTTTTGCGCTTACAATCGCAATTTTATTTGTTTGTTCTCACATTCTTTCATTTTCAATTCGAATCCCAATTTTATTCTTTTGTTCAATTATCAACTTAGAATAATTTCAATATCAAGTTTCACTTAAAGAATTTCACTCTTCATTTAATTGATTCACTTATACTTACTTTGATTTAACTTCATTCCTTAAGTTAAATTTATTCGACCAAAATTCAAATTGTATAAGTTATCAACTTAGTTATATTTCATAGTATTCCAGAGTCTTAGCAACATTTCAAAACCATTTTGAAAACAATTCAAATTATCCTTTGAATTTACTAAAACAAAAATCCAAATCCTCAAGACAACTTCCATTTAAACAATTTGGCAGCAATTCCTCCTTTGGAAACCCGAAAATGAACACCAATGATGCCGCGGTCATCATCGAAGTTATTTTCCAGCGACCGAAAAGAGTTTAGAGCTTTTCATCTCTTCAAAATATTTTTCAAAACCTTCGAAATTCATTTTCAAATTCCTTTCAAAACATTTCCAAAAACTTCTCTGGAATTCCGTTTTAAATTACAATTCACATTTATAATTTACATTCTTAAATTTCATTTGTATATGAATTCATTTCTTAATTTTGGAGTTACGATTTCCAGTTCGTATTCAATTTCATATAATAATGATAACATTTCAATATTATCCTTTTCCTCACAAACAAGCATCCATATACTATGATAATTCATAGAAAATTATTTCTTTTATATACGAAAATAGTTTTGGGCAAAATTATTTCATTTACCCCTTTTAAAACAATACTGTGTCAGTTTATCTTGTTTAAGAGTTTAGAAACCCCTATCGATTACAGTTAGCTAGACTGCACCGACCAGAATCCATAAACAATCAACCGATAAGTCAACACAATACAAAACAATTTCATAATCAAATAACAAATACGCGTTCATATCTATTATTACACTCAACTCATTCTAGAGTACTGCTGACTCTATCTCTAATGAGTAACACCCAACAGAGCAGGGTTGTCGCTTAACCATATGCTCTGATACCACTCTGTCACATCCTGAAATTTTCGACTTTCGAAAATTCGACATCGATACTCACTTTATCGACTGCCGAGAAATCGAGTGCCGGAAACTCCAATAGTGAGGGTTTTAAGAAAAAGAAAAAAAAAAGTAGAAGAAGAAGAAGATAGAAGAAAAAGAGAAGAAAGCAAGAAGAACAACAGAACAACTTCAGAACAGAAAACAATATCAGGATCTCACATATCGCAGCGGAACAATATACAATAGATAATTACTAGTCTTTTAAAATAAAGAACTATATCAGTTTATACATACATCAATCATCAGAGTCAATATACAACAATGGACAGTTATACAACTCGTCCTCATACAGAATACACAGCGGAATAAATACTATCAGATACAAATACTACGTCTCGTCATCCAGCTTATCTCCAAAGCTCCAGAATATCCTGATAACATAACTCTAGGCTGCCCGTGTGGAAATTTGTGGGCACCCAGAGTTTAGAAGGGAAACAATAAACTCCGAGTCAGTCATGGTGACTGGTGTGAGATCGTAAAAACAGTTATTCTTTAAAATAAACAACAGGAAAATTTTAAAGTCAATTCGAAATGCTTTTGGAAAATGAAACTACCATAAGACCTCCCGCCACACACACAATGCAAACGCAGACTTGGAGGAGATTTCTTCTTATGATAGTCAAAGATGCTTACTACGCAAAAATCAAATTCTTTTTGATATTATTATTAGTGCATAGTGGAAAACATTTCGAAAGTATAATATAAATCTTAGCCAGCATAGGTACCATTATATTATGCCTGCTATAGCTGCCTCCTGAGGAGACAGGTTATACAATTGAAATCGTAAAGGCTCGTATTGTTTCTTTGGATTTCCAACAAATGGTCAGGCTAAGGAACTTCCTATCCACGATGGGTACGTCCCTGGAATAGACGACCCGAGAACCTAACCGAATCTCTGCCAACACAAGGCCGGGTTACCTCTGCAAAAATAGGTAACTACTGACACGCGTATGCCATCCCCCGATCGTCACCGATCTTCCCGAGGATCCCCGATTTCCAACAAACCACAAAGTAATAATAACTGTGCAGCAACCACAGAGGTTAAGTATCTGGACTCCATACCATGATACCACCTTTATCCAGAAGGAATGACATACACTAAGGGGCGCTACTCCCTAGAACCTTGCCGCATTCGTCCTGTTTCGACCATTTCCGGGGTGTGAGGCTCGACGAAGTCTCGTCCACAAAGCTACGCTTTCTCAAAAAGCCCTGCTTCGGGTCAAACAAAATGATCAACCTATGATCACAAAGATATAAGATCAAACAAATGATCATATCGCAAATGATCAAACACTGATCATTTCACAGCAACACTCAGTATGCCACGTTACCAAATTGGGATATATCGCTGATAAATTTCAACTACATAACCTCTGAGCTCGTACGTCTCAGAGAAGGGTGTTAAGCTAAGAGAATAAATTCTCCGCCACCAACAGAAATGTATTTGAAAGAAATCAGCTTTATATCTCAAATTGTAACGTCAGACATACAATCCATATAAGTCTGTTCCGGGATCGAACAGAACCGAAGGCACTTCTCACGAAGCCCTTGCATTTCCGGATAATTTTCTAATCACGTCCGGACTTCCCGTCACTAAGGGTGATAAAACCTCTAAACCGGAGATCAGCCGATGTAGAGTAACTCGACGGTAATCCTTCCGTTTTCAAAAATATCCGGTCTTCAACACCGGTCTTCGAATGCGATTCATAACGACGTATCACATATTCGGAATGGGTTATACGACCCCATGGTCCTTTCCCGGCTAACCCGAATAGTGAGCGTTTATTTAAAAATAAGTGTGGCATTCAAATTCATCCAATTCACAACAGATACCTATCTAAAGGTAATTATTGATAGTCGGTTATTTAACTATCAATAAAGATGCGCAACATCATCAGATTCCAATAATTTTCCCAAATTATTTTATCTTCAAAAATATCTTTACTAGATATAAAATTTCCACACTTTAAAAATAAATCAACGTTTATTTTTAAAACAATTTCACATTCCATTTATAAATCCCATAGTGAATTTATATCTTCAAAATATCTACTGATATACGATTCTCAATTCGATTTCAAATATATTCAATTTCAATTTACCTTTACAAAGGTAAATTCTCAAACGTTCACTTCATATTGGAAAAGCAATTCCATACTTATTTAAAAATAAGTGTTTCACAAATCTATTTATTTTCAACGTTTGAAAATATTCGATATACTTAAAATCAAAATTAAGTATATATCTCATTCTTTAAGGAAATCATTCTTAAATCACATTTATTTGAGTCAAAACGAATGTTGCGTAAAACATCGTTACGACGACTCGAAATCACTAGTATAGGGATTCGGAATTAAGATAGATATATAAATCCCAATACTATATAAAATATTTCCTTTCGGAAATCATTTACTATAACAACAGTGTTATAGTCCACCATTTCCTTATTTTTCGAAAACGTCTATTTCAACAATAAATGTTGAAATCTATGATTTCGATATTCAATATAATTTAAAATATCGTTTAAAACAATTAACTTCATTTCAAATATCACTTTCCCAAAACCATATCTATTTTACTTAACAATATATTCACTGTCCAAAATCGTGAATATAATTTACTTAACCCAATTTCAATCTTTTCCACACATTTTTTATTTCAATAAAAATTCGCTATCCAAAATCGCGAATATATCTTCTTTGATAATCTTCTATATTTAATTTATCAAATTCAATCGATTTCGAATTTATAAACACGGTTATAAATTCTATTTCTATTTATAAAAACTTCAGTTTATAAATCTTCTTTATTTACCAATTCAATTCACAATTCAATTTATATACCACAATCCATATTATAAGTTAAATACTTATAATTTCATTTATTTACAAAGATCATTCTTTTAAAACTTTACAACTGTAAAATTTACCCTTTTATAAACCCATTTTAACGTCATTTCCAAATACTACATCAATTACAGATTGATTTCCAAAATTTTATCATTTCTAAATAATTTTCCTTATTTTTTCCAATTTATTCAATATTCTATTTTTAAAAGAATTCTTCAATTTGAAATCATTTTTACATTGATTTCCCAAGTTATTTCAATTCATAAATTTAATTTCTAATTGGACTTCCAACTTATTTCATTTTAAATAAATTCCTTTTGAAGAGAATAAATTTCTTTGTCTCTTTCAATCTATTTAAAAATCCAAATTTAAATTAAATTCTTCAATTTATAATCACTGTTTTATGAAATTCTTTTATTTAACAATTTCACTTTATTCTGGAATTTATTCCATAAGATTATAAAAATTAACTTTTTATACTTTAAAAATTCCTTTCTTCAAAATTATTAAATTTCTAAAATTGATTCATTTAGAAATTCCTATTTTTGATTTCAAAAATCCAATTTCGTATATTTTGGAATCCAATGATATCAAACATCCATTCGGCCAATTTTTATTTTCAAACAATTCCCAATCATCAATATCATCGATCGTATCAATATAATCATTCACAGAATTATCATATCACAATAAAATAAATTCACAACAATATTAAGGGGTCCAGTTGGATCCCTCCAACCTGTTTCCCTGCATCCAAAGACGTTAGCACAATACCAATTCCGCTCCAGTACGGAATTATCGCGGTATATAGGTTTTTTATAAATCCGCTTACTAACGGCGCAATAGGGTCTCATCCGCTATACGAGGCGGGAAATCATCAATCCAATATATACATATGCCAATATGTATATATTGCTATATATATAATAGATATATCCTACTATATCTAATATCACACATCCAATAGCAACAATCAGTCAATAAATAACTGTCAAACAAAATTTATTTGAGTGAGAAAATAATCTCACCTTAGCTTTTATTCGTAATCCATTTCC
This sequence comes from Allium fistulosum, assembly GCA_030737815.1. Classification (NCBI taxonomy): domain Eukaryota; kingdom Viridiplantae; phylum Streptophyta; class Magnoliopsida; order Asparagales; family Amaryllidaceae; genus Allium; species Allium fistulosum. The sequence goes on along the minus strand of CM060905.1, from coordinate 860,031,618 downwards.
CATCTTGACTCGATTTTCTTGATTTATAACCTTGTATAAATAATTATACAATTTTATTAATATTTAAACAAATTTAACAAAGAAAATTTCAGGAATTCCATTTTAATTAAATAAAATTTAAATTTTCATCCGTTTTCCATATACAGATTAAATTAACCAATGATTTTATTTTTAACCCAATTTCCTTTATTTAAAAATATTTAACTAATATTAAATTTAAACAATTAAATTTTCTTTAATAAAATATTTTCTTGTTACCAAAAAAAATATTAATTATATAAATTGACTAAATAATTTATCCATTATTAAATTTTATCCATATAAACAAAAACCTTTGTTTATTGTAAATTCCTAAAGTTATATACCTACTTATTTATTTTTCAAATCTTATTTATACAGATGTTTGTAAAAACTAAAATCCAAATTTAAATTCTTATATAAATTTCTTGTATCCTGTATGTATATATACATATAAAATAGAAATAAAATCTGTCTTAAATTTTAAAACTAAATAGGAGGAGATCACCTCATCGTCGCACTGCCAAACCCCACACGCGAGGCGAACCACCACTCATACGCGCGCCAGCTTTGAGAATCCCATCGCGACCCTTAAACGAGTCGCCCTACCAAGCATCGCGACATCGCACGCCCATCTGACTTCGCGCTCGCGAATCACCGCAACCCACCCCGATCTTCGCTTCGACTTGACCGCGCTGAATGCGACATCATGAGCCGCCCCTGACGCCGAGCTCGACCCAGATCGCGAACATCGCCAGACTTCGCAACTACGACGCCCAACTGCTCGCTACTCGAGCTCACGAATGCCGCCGCGTTCGCCCGTATACGCCCATCCAACCTCGAGCCTTCATCCCCTTTTTGAACGCGATTGGCGATATCGAATGAGGCTTCGGCCATTAAAATTTTGAAATGAAGCTGAGAAATGTGTTTCGTTCGTATATACTTTTTTCTTCAATCGATATTGTTTTGAAAAGAGGGAACAGATAGTACGCGATTAACAGAGGGTAGGTCGACGCAAATCAGAGAATAGGGTGGCTGATTGTTTTAGTGTATAAATTTTTTTTTTTAAATTAAATCGATTAATTATTGTCCAGACGTTTTTATCTCGTACGATCACACAATAGCTCTGAAAATTACAAAATTTAAAATCCGATAATAAAACAATATTACGGATCCAATGGAACTCGTTTCGTCAAATTCCGAGACTGTGCCTCGGACAGCTATTTTTAAATATCGATTGAACGATATAAATTCCAAAACTGAACGAAACACTTTGAAATACCATTCTGAAGTTTCTATTATCTTCAGTGTTATTAATATAAATTTTAAAAGCTTTTGAAATATTTTTCTTCAACTGTAAATTGAAGATTTAAATTCTTATTCAACTTTCAATCGATTAAATTTTAAAGTTTAATCGCAGATTTCAAAATTATATCGGGGATTCAAATTAAATTATCGTTCAAATATTTAAAATAAATTAAATATTTTCAATTTAATTTGTTCAAAATTCTGGGTCGTTACAGACTTCCCCCCTTAAAAGAATTTCGTCCTCGAAATTACAAGTTAAGAAAGAAAGGTCCTTAACTCGTCTACTATTTTTCAACATCTAATAGTTTTATCAAATTTCAAAACAAATCTCTCTACTACAGATTCGTTATTATTCCAACTAAATTTCAACTTCTACTTTAAGTTTCAAACAATCGTTGTTTTACTACTTTATTCAAATTTAAATTCAAATTTAAACTTTAAACTTTCAAATTTTCTCAAAATTTTTCTAACACCCGAAATTTTCGGAAAATTTCGCCAGCGTCTCCTTTGCGCGGCTAATACGGCACGACTACAAAACGTCCCTACGGACTCTCAGATTTCAAAAAGAAAAAGAAAAAGCCAAGCGGCTAGAGAGAAATCATCAAAAACTCATATAGAAATTAAAATACGTACCTTTTTCGAGCAATTCAAATTTATCTGTGAAATCAAAATTCCAATTCCTTTATACCTGTATATCCTACTAGCCATGATATCTAGTTACATATATTCAAACCATTCCGTACATTCAATTACAAAATTTTCAATATAACTGCTTATATCATCATTACTTCACTATTGAAGTTACACCTATTCAATTTTGTTCAATCTTTACATTTCAAACTTCATTTGAATTTACTTTACCATTTCAATTCAATTCAATTTGGATTCTATTTATCTCCTGAATATTGAATTTTATCGATCAGTTTCAATTACTAATTCATTTCTAATTCTAATCCACTTACAAATTCAAATCTGCTTTCAACATTCAGTTTCAATTTCAGTTTTATCTTCATTCAATTAGCTTCACTTACTAATTTTAGTTTAATACTTCACAATCCAATTCAAATTCAGTCTTACATTCTTACAAATTCAAAATGAATCTTAACATTTCAATTTTATTCTTTTGCGCTTACAATCGCAATTTTATTTGTTTGTTCTCACATTCTTTCATTTTCAATTCGAATCCCAATTTTATTCTTTTGTTCAATTATCAACTTAGAATAATTTCAATATCAAGTTTCACTTAAAGAATTTCACTCTTCATTTAATTGATTCACTTATACTTACTTTGATTTAACTTCATTCCTTAAGTTAAATTTATTCGACCAAAATTCAAATTGTATAAGTTATCAACTTAGTTATATTTCATAGTATTCCAGAGTCTTAGCAACATTTCAAAACCATTTTGAAAACAATTCAAATTATCCTTTGAATTTACTAAAACAAAAATCCAAATCCTCAAGACAACTTCCATTTAAACAATTTGGCAGCAATTCCTCCTTTGGAAACCCGAAAATGAACACCAATGATGCCGCGGTCATCATCGAAGTTATTTTCCAGCGACCGAAAAGAGTTTAGAGCTTTTCATCTCTTCAAAATATTTTTCAAAACCTTCGAAATTCATTTTCAAATTCCTTTCAAAACATTTCCAAAAACTTCTCTGGAATTCCGTTTTAAATTACAATTCACATTTATAATTTACATTCTTAAATTTCATTTGTATATGAATTCATTTCTTAATTTTGGAGTTACGATTTCCAGTTCGTATTCAATTTCATATAATAATGATAACATTTCAATATTATCCTTTTCCTCACAAACAAGCATCCATATACTATGATAATTCATAGAAAATTATTTCTTTTATATACGAAAATAGTTTTGGGCAAAATTATTTCATTTACCCCTTTTAAAACAATACTGTGTCAGTTTATCTTGTTTAAGAGTTTAGAAACCCCTATCGATTACAGTTAGCTAGACTGCACCGACCAAAATCCATAAACAATCAACCGATAAGTCAACACAATACAAAACAATTTCATAATCAAATAACAAATACGCGTTCATATCTATTATTACACTCAACTCATTCTAGAGTACTGCTGACTCTATCTCTAATGAGTAACACCCAACAGAGCAGGGTTGTCGCTTAACCATATGCTCTGATACCACTCTGTCACATCCTGAAATTTTCGACTTTCGAAAATTCGACATCGATACTCACTTTATCGACTGCCGAGAAATCGAGTGCCGGAAACTCCAATAGTGAGGGTTTTAAGAAAAAGAAAAAAAAAAGTAGAAGAAGAAGAAGATAGAAGAAAAAGAGAAGAAAGCAAGAAGAACAACAGAACAACTTCAGAACAGAAAACAATATCAGGATCTCACATATCGCAGCGGAACAATATACAATAGATAATTACTAGTCTTTTAAAATAAAGAACTATATCAGTTTATACATACATCAATCATCAGAGTCAATATACAACAATGGACAGTTATACAACTCGTCCTCATACAGAATACACAGCGGAATAAATACTATCAGATACAAATACTACGTCTCGTCATCCAGCTTATCTCCAAAGCTCCAGAATATCCTGATAACATAACTCTAGGCTGCCCGTGTGGAAATTTGTGGGCACCCAGAGTTTAGAAGGGAAACAATAAACTCCGAGTCAGTCATGGTGACTGGTGTGAGATCGTAAAAACAGTTATTCTTTAAAATAAACAACAGGAAAATTTTAAAGTCAATTCGAAATGCTTTTGGAAAATGAAACTACCATAAGACCTCCCGCCACACACACAATGCAAACGCAGACTTGGAGGAGATTTCTTCTTATGATAGTCAAAGATGCTTACTACGCAAAAATCAAATTCTTTTTGATATTATTATTAGTGCATAGTGGAAAACATTTCGAAAGTATAATATAAATCTTAGCCAGCATAGGTACCATTATATTATGCCTGCTATAGCTGCCTCCTGAGGAGACAGGTTATACAATTGAAATCGTAAAGGCTCGTATTGTTTCTTTGGATTTCCAACAAATGGTCAGGCTAAGGAACTTCCTATCCACGATGGGTACGTCCCTGGAATAGACGACCCGAGAACCTAACCGGATCTCTGCCAACACAAGGCCGGGTTACCTCTGCAAAAATAGGTAACTACTGACACGCGTATGCCATCCCCCGATCGTCACCGATCTTCCCGAGGATCCCCGATTTCCAACAAACCACAAAGTAATAATAACTGTGCAGCAACCACAGAGGTTAAGTATCTGGACTCCATACCATGATACCACCTTTATCCAGAAGGAATGACATACACTAAGGGGCGCTACTCCCTAGAACCTTGCCGCATTCGTCCTGTTTCGACCATTTCCGGGGTGTGAGGCTCGACGAAGTCTCGTCCACAAAGCTACGCTTTCTCAAAAAGCCCTGCTTCGGGTCAAACAAAATGATCAACCTATGATCACAAAGATATAAGATCAAACAAATGATCATATCGCAAATGATCAAACACTGATCATTTCACAGCAACACTCAGTATGCCACGTTACCAAATTGGGATATATCGCTGATAAATTTCAACTACATAACCTCTGAGCTCGTACGTCTCAGAGAAGGGTGTTAAGCTAAGAGAATAAATTCTCCGCCACCAACAGAAATGTATTTGAAAGAAATCAGCTTTATATCTCAAATTGTAACGTCAGACATACAATCCATATAAGTCTGTTCCGGGATCGAACAGAACCGAAGGCACTTCTCACGAAGCCCTTGCATTTCCGGATAATTTTCTAATCACGTCCGGACTTCCCGTCACTAAGGGTGATAAAACCTCTAAACCGGAGATCAGCCGATGTAGAGTAACTCGACGGTAATCCTTCCGTTTTCAAAAATATCCGGTCTTCAACACCGGTCTTCGAATGCGATTCATAACGACGTATCACATATTCGGAATGGGTTATACGACCCCATGGTCCTTTCCCGGCTAACCCGAATAGTGAGCGTTTATTTAAAAATAAGTGTGGCATTCAAATTCATCCAATTCACAACAGATACCTATCTAAAGGTAATTATTGATAGTCGGTTATTTAACTATCAATAAAGATGCGCAACATCATCAGATTCCAATAATTTTCCCAAATTATTTTATCTTCAAAAATATCTTTACTAGATATAAAATTTCCACACTTTAAAAATAAATCAACGTTTATTTTTAAAACAATTTCACATTCCATTTATAAATCCCATAGTGAATTTATATCTTCAAAATATCTACTGATATACGATTCTCAATTCGATTTCAAATATATTCAATTTCAATTTACCTTTACAAAGGTAAATTCTCAAACGTTCACTTCATATTGGAAAAGCAATTCCATACTTATTTAAAAATAAGTGTTTCACAAATCTATTTATTTTCAACGTTTGAAAATATTCGATATACTTAAAATCAAAATTAAGTATATATCTCATTCTTTAAGGAAATCATTCTTAAATCACATTTATTTGAGTCAAAACGAATGTTGCGTAAAACATCGTTACGACGACTCGAAATCACTAGTATAGGGATTCGGAATTAAGATAGATATATAAATCCCAATACTATATAAAATATTTCCTTTCGGAAATCATTTACTATAACAACAGTGTTATAGTCCACCATTTCCTTATTTTTCGAAAACGTCTATTTCAACAATAAATGTTGAAATCTATGATTTCGATATTCAATATAATTTAAAATATCGTTTAAAACAATTAACTTCATTTCAAATATCACTTTCCCAAAACCATATCTATTTTACTTAACAATATATTCACTGTCCAAAATCGTGAATATAATTTACTTAACCCAATTTCAATCTTTTCCACACATTTTTTATTTCAATAAAAATTCGCTATCCAAAATCGCGAATATATCTTCTTTGATAATCTTCTATATTTAATTTATCAAATTCAATCGATTTCGAATTTATAAACACGGTTATAAATTCTATTTCTATTTATAAAAACTTCAGTTTATAAATCTTCTTTATTTACCAATTCAATTCACAATTCAATTTATATACCACAATCCATATTATAAGTTAAATACTTATAATTTCATTTATTTACAAAGATCATTCTTTTAAAACTTTACAACTGTAAAATTTACCCTTTTATAAACCCATTTTAACGTCATTTCCAAATACTACATCAATTACAGATTGATTTCCAAAATTTTATCATTTCTAAATAATTTTCCTTATTTTTTCCAATTTATTCAATATTCTATTTTTAAAAGAATTCTTCAATTTGAAATCATTTTTACATTGATTTCCCAAGTTATTTCAATTCATAAATTTAATTTCTAATTGGACTTCCAACTTATTTCATTTTAAATAAATTCCTTTTGAAGAGAATAAATTTCTTTGTCTCTTTCAATCTATTTAAAAATCCAAATTTAAATTAAATTCTTCAATTTATAATCACTGTTTTATGAAATTCTTTTATTTAACAATTTCACTTTATTCTGGAATTTATTCCATAAGATTATAAAAATTAACTTTTTATACTTTAAAAATTCCTTTCTTCAAAATTATTAAATTTCTAAAATTGATTCATTTAGAAATTCCTATTTTTGATTTCAAAAATCCAATTTCGTATATTTTGGAATCCAATGATATCAAACATCCATTCGGCCAATTTTTATTTTCAAACAATTCCCAATCATCAATATCATCGATCGTATCAATATAATCATTCACAGAATTATCATATCACAATAAAATAAATTCACAACAATATTAAGGGGTCCAGTTGGATCCCTCCAACCTGTTTCCCTGCATCCAAAGACGTTAGCACAATACCAATTCCGCTCCAGTACGGAATTATCGCGGTATATAGGTTTTTTATAAATCCGCTTACTAACGGCGCAATAGGGTCTCATCCGCTATACGAGGCGGGAAATCATCAATCCAATATATACATATGCCAATATGTATATATTGCTATATATATAATAGATATATCCTACTATATCTAATATCACACATCCAATAGCAACAATCAGTCAATAAATAACTGTCAAACAAAATTTATTTGAGTGAGAAAATAATCTCACCTTAGCTTTTATTCGTAATCCATTTCCCATCTTGACTCGATTTTCTTGATTTATAACCTTGTATAAATAATTATACAATTTTATTAATATTTAAACAAATTTAACAAAGAAAATTTCAGGAATTCCATTTTAATTAAATAAAATTTAAATTTTCATCCGTTTTCCATATACAGATTAAATTAACCAATGATTTTATTTTTAACCCAATTTCCTTTATTTAAAAATATTTAACTAATATTAAATTTAAACAATTAAATTTTCTTTAATAAAATATTTTCTTGTTACCAAAAAAAATATTAATTATATAAATTGACTAAATAATTTATCCATTATTAAATTTTATCCATATAAACAAAAACCTTTGTTTATTGTAAATTCCTAAAGTTATATACCTACTTATTTATTTTTCAAATCTTATTTATACAGATGTTTGTAAAAACTAAAATCCAAATTTAAATTCTTATATAAATTTCTTGTATCCTGTATGTATATATACATATAAAATAGAAATAAAATCTGTCTTAAATTTTAAAACTAAATAGGAGGAGATCACCTCATCGTCGCACTGCCAAACCCCACACGCGAGGCGAACCACCACTCATACGCGCGCCAGCTTTGAGAATCCCATCGCGACCCTTAAACGAGTCGCCCTACCAAGCATCGCGACATCGCACGCCCATCTGACTTCGCGCTCGCGAATCACCGCAACCCACCCCGATCTTCGCTTCGACTTGACCGCGCTGAATGCGACATCACGAGCCGCCCCTGACGCCGAGCTCGACCCAGATCGCGAACATCGCCAGACTTCGCAACTACGACGCCCAACTGCTCGCTACTCGAGCTCACGAATGCCGCCGCGTTCGCCCGTATACGCCCATCCAACCTCGAGCCTTCATCCCCTTTTTGAACGCGATTGGCGATATCGAATGAGGCTTCGGCCATTAAAATTTTGAAATGAAGCTGAGAAATGTGTTTCGTTCGTATATACTTTTTTCTTCAATCGATATTGTTTTGAAAAGAGGGAACAGATAGTACGCGATTAACAGAGGGTAGGTCGACGCAAATCAGAGAATAGGGTGGCTGATTGTTTTAGTGTATAAATTTATTTTTTTTAAATTAAATCGATTAATTATTGTCCAGACGTTTTTATCTCGTACGATCACACAATAGCTCTGAAAATTACAAAATTTAAAATCCGATAATAAAACAATATTACGGATCCAATGGAACTCGTTTCGTCAAATTCCGAGACTGTGCCTCGGACAGCTATTTTTAAATATCGATTGAACGATATAAATTCCAAAACTGAACGAAACACTTTGAAATACCATTCTGAAGTTTCTATTATCTTCAGTGTTATTAATATAAATTTTAAAAGCTTTTGAAATATTTTTCTTCAACTGTAAATTGAAGATTTAAATTCTTATTCAACTTTCAATCGATTAAATTTTAAAGTTTAATCGCAGATTTCAAAATTATATCGGGGATTCAAATTAAATTATCGTTCAAATATTTAAAATAAATTAAATATTTTCAATTTAATTTGTTCAAAATTCTGGGTCGTTACAGACTTCCCCCCTTAAAAGAATTTCGTCCTCGAAATTACAAGTTAAGAAAGAAAGGTCCTTAACTCGTCTACTATTTTTCAACATCTAATAGTTTTATCAAATTTCAAAACAAATCTCTCTACTACAGATTCGTTATTATTCCAACTAAATTTCAACTTCTACTTTAAGTTTCAAACAATCGTTGTTTTACTACTTTATTCAAATTTAAATTCAAATTTAAACTTTCAAATTTTCTCAAAATTTTTCTAACACCCGAAATTTTCGGAAAATTTCGCCAGCGTCTCCTTTGCGCGGCTAATACGGCACGACTACAAAACGTCCCTACGGACTCTCAGATTTCAAAAAGAAAAAGAAAAAGCCAAGCGGCTAGAGAGAAATCATCAAAAACTCATATAGAAATTAAAATACGTACCTTTTTCGAGCAATTCAAATTTATCTGTGAAATCAAAATTCCAATTCCTTTATACCTGTATATCCTACTAGCCATGATATCTAGTTACATATATTCAAACCATTCCGTACATTCAATTACAAAATTTTCAATATAACTGCTTATATCATCATTACTTCACTATTGAAGTTACACCTATTCAATTTTGTTCAATCTTTACATTTCAAACTTCATTTGAATTTACTTTACCATTTCAATTCAATTCAATTTGGATTCTATTTATCTCCTGAATATTGAATTTTATCGATCAGTTTCAATTACTAATTCATTTCTAATTCTAATCCACTTACAAATTCAAATCTGCTTTCAACATTCAGTTTCAATTTCAGTTTTATCTTCATTCAATTAGCTTCACTTACTAATTTTAGTTTAATACTTCACAATCCAATTCAAATTCAGTCTTACATTCTTACAAATTCAAAATGAATCTTAACATTTCAATTTTATTCTTTTGCGCTTACAATCGCAATTTTATTTGTTTGTTCTCACATTCTTTCATTTTCAATTCGAATCCCAATTTTATTCTTTTGTTCAATTATCAACTTAGAATAATTTCAATATCAAGTTTCACTTAAAGAATTTCACTCTTCATTTAATTGATTCACTTATACTTACTTTGATTTAACTTCATTCCTTAAGTTAAATTTATTCGACCAAAATTCAAATTGTATAAGTTATCAACTTAGTTATATTTCATAGTATTCCAGAGTCTTAGCAACATTTCAAAACCATTTTGAAAACAATTCAAATTATCCTTTGAATTTACTAAAACAAAAATCCAAATCCTCAAGACAACTTCCATTTAAACAATTTGGCAGCAATTCCTCCTTTGGAAACCCGAAAATGAACACCAATGATGCCGCGGTCATCATCGAAGTTATTTTCCAGCGACCGAAAAGAGTTTAGAGCTTTTCATCTCTTCAAAATATTTTTCAAAACCTTCGAAATTCATTTTCAAATTCCTTTCAAAACATTTCCAAAAACTTCTCTGGAATTCCGTTTTAAATTACAATTCACATTTATAATTTACATTCTTAAATTTCATTTGTATATGAATTCATTTCTTAATTTTGGAGTTACGATTTCCAGTTCGTATTCAATTTCATATAATAATGATAACATTTCAATATTATCCTTTTCCTCACAAACAAGCATCCATATACTATGATAATTCATAGAAAATTATTTCTTTTATATACGAAAATAGTTTTGGGCAAAATTATTTCATTTACCCCTTTTAAAACAATACTGTGTCAGTTTATCTTGTTTAAGAGTTTAGAAACCCCTATCGATTACAGTTAGCTAGACTGCACCGACCAGAATCCATAAACAATCAACCGATAAGTCAACACAATACAAAACAATTTCATAATCAAATAACAAATACGCGTTCATATCTATTATTACACTCAACTCATTCTAGAGTACTGCTGACTCTATCTCTAATGAGTAACACCCAACAGAGCAGGGTTGTCGCTTAACCATATGCTCTGATACCACTCTGTCACATCCTGAAATTTTCGACTTTCGAAAATTCGACATCGATACTCACTTTATCGACTGCCGAGAAATCGAGTGCCGGAAACTCCAATAGTGAGGGTTTTAAGAAAAAGAAAAAAAAAAGTAGAAGAAGAAGAAGATAGAAGAAAAAGAGAAGAAAGCAAGAAGAACAACAGAACAACTTCAGAACAGAAAACAATATCAGGATCTCACATATCGCAGCGGAACAATATACAATAGATAATTACTAGTCTTTTAAAATAAAGAACTATATCAGTTTATACATACATCAATCATCAGAGTCAATATACAACAATGGACAGTTATACAACTCGTCCTCATACAGAATACACAGCGGAATAAATACTATCAGATACAAATACTACGTCTCGTCATCCAGCTTATCTCCAAAGCTCCAGAATATCCTGATAACATAACTCTAGGCTGCCCGTGTGGAAATTTGTGGGCACCCAGAGTTTAGAAGGGAAACAATAAACTCCGAGTCAGTCATGGTGACTGGTGTGAGATCGTAAAAACAGTTATTCTTTAAAATAAACAACAGGAAAATTTTAAAGTCAATTCGAAATGCTTTTGGAAAATGAAACTACCATAAGACCTCCCGCCACACACACAATGCAAACGCAGACTTGGAGGAGATTTCTTCTTATGATAGTCAAAGATGCTTACTACGCAAAAATCAAATTCTTTTTGATATTATTATTAGTGCATAGTGGAAAACATTTCGAAAGTATAATATAAATCTTAGCCAGCATAGGTACCATTATATTATGCCTGCTATAGCTGCCTCCTGAGGAGACAGGTTATACAATTGAAATCGTAAAGGCTCGTATTGTTTCTTTGGATTTCCAACAAATGGTCAGGCTAAGGAACTTCCTATCCACGATGGGTACGTCCCTGGAATAGACGACCCGAGAACCTAACCGAATCTCTGCCAACACAAGGCCGGGTTACCTCTGCAAAAATAGGTAACTACTGACACGCGTATGCCATCCCCCGATCGTCACCGATCTTCCCGAGGATCCCCGATTTCCAACAAACCACAAAGTAATAATAACTGTGCAGCAACCACAGAGGTTAAGTATCTGGACTCCATACCATGATACCACCTTTATCCAGAAGGAATGACATACACTAAGGGGCGCTACTCCCTAGAACCTTGCCGCATTCGTCCTGTTTCGACCATTTCCGGGGTGTGAGGCTCGACGAAGTCTCGTCCACAAAGCTACGCTTTCTCAAAAAGCCCTGCTTCGGGTCAAACAAAATGATCAACCTATGATCACAAAGATATAAGATCAAACAAATGATCATATCGCAAATGATCAAACACTGATCATTTCACAGCAACACTCAGTATGCCACGTTACCAAATTGGGATATATCGCTGATAAATTTCAACTACATAACCTCTGAGCTCGTACGTCTCAGAGAAGGGTGTTAAGCTAAGAGAATAAATTCTCCGCCACCAACAGAAATGTATTTGAAAGAAATCAGCTTTATATCTCAAATTGTAACGTCAGACATACAATCCATATAAGTCTGTTCCGGGATCGAACAGAACCGAAGGCACTTCTCACGAAGCCCTTGCATTTCCGGATAATTTTCTAATCACGTCCGGACTTCCCGTCACTAAGGGTGATAAAACCTCTAAACCGGAGATCAGCCGATGTAGAGTAACTCGACGGTAATCCTTCCGTTTTCAAAAATATCCGGTCTTCAACACCGGTCTTCGAATGCGATTCATAACGACGTATCACATATTCGGAATGGGTTATACGACCCCATGGTCCTTTCCCGGCTAACCCGAATAGTGAGCGTTTATTTAAAAATAAGTGTGGCATTCAAATTCATCCAATTCACAACAGATACCTATCTAAAGGTAATTATTGATAGTCGGTTATTTAACTATCAATAAAGATGCGCAACATCATCAGATTCCAATAAGTTTCCCAAATTATTTTATCTTCAAAAATATCTTTACTAGATATAAAATTTCCACACTTTAAAAATAAATCAACGTTTATTTTTAAAACAATTTCACATTCCATTTATAAATCCCATAGTGAATTTATATCTTCAAAATATCTACTGATATACGATTCTCAATTCGATTTCAAATATATTCAATTTCAATTTACCTTTACAAAGGTAAATTCTCAAACGTTCACTTCATATTGGAAAAGCAATTCCATACTTATTTAAAAATAAGTGTTTCACAAATCTATTTATTTTCAACGTTTGAAAATATTCGATATACTTAAAATCAAAATTAAGTATATATCTCATTCTTTAAGGAAATCATTCTTAAATCACATTTATTTGAGTCAAAACGAATGTTGCGTAAAACATCGTTACGACGACTCGAAATCACTAGTATAGGGATTCGGAATTAAGATAGATATATAAATCCCAATACTATATAAAATATTTCCTTTCGGAAATCATTTACTATAACAACAGTGTTATAGTCCACCATTTCCTTATTTTTCGAAAACGTCTATTTCAACAATAAATGTTGAAATCTATGATTTCGATATTCAATATAATTTAAAATATCGTTTAAAACAATTAACTTCATTTCAAATATCACTTTCCCAAAACCATATCTATTTTACTTAACAATATATTCACTGTCCAAAATCGTGAATATAATTTACTTAACCCAATTTCAATCTTTTCCACACATTTTTTATTTCAATAAAAATTCGCTATCCAAAATCGCGAATATATCTTCTTTGATAATCTTCTATATTTAATTTATCAAATTCAATCGATTTCGAATTTATAAACACGGTTATAAATTCTATTTCTATTTATAAAAACTTCAGTTTATAAATCTTCTTTATTTACCAATTCAATTCACAATTCAATTTATATACCACAATCCATATTATAAGTTAAATACTTATAATTTCATTTATTTACAAAGATCATTCTTTTAAAACTTTACAACTGTAAAATTTACCCTTTTATAAACCCATTTTAACGTCATTTCCAAATACTACATCAATTACAGATTGATTTCCAAAATTTTATCATTTCTAAATAATTTTCCTTATTTTTTCCAATTTATTCAATATTCTATTTTTAAAAGAATTCTTCAATTTGAAATCATTTTTACATTGATTTCCCAAGTTATTTCAATTCATAAATTTAATTTCTAATTGGACTTCCAACTTATTTCATTTTAAATAAATTCCTTTTGAAGAGAATAAATTTCTTTGTCTCTTTCAATCTATTTAAAAATCCAAATTTAAATTAAATTCTTCAATTTATAATCACTGTTTTATGAAATTCTTTTATTTAACAATTTCACTTTATTCTGGAATTTATTCCATAAGATTATAAAAATTAACTTTTTATACTTTAAAAATTCCTTTCTTCAAAATTATTAAATTTCTAAAATTGATTCATTTAGAAATTCCTATTTTTGATTTCAAAAATCCAATTTCGTATATTTTGGAATCCAATGATATCAAACATCCATTCGGCCAATTTTTATTTTCAAACAATTCCCAATCATCAATATCATCGATCGTATCAATATAATCATTCACAGAATTATCATATCACAATAAAATAAATTCACAACAATATTAAGGGGTCCAGTTGGATCCCTCCAACCTGTTTCCCTGCATCCAAAGACGTTAGCACAATACCAATTACGCTCCAGTACGGAATTATCACGGTATATAGGTTTTTTATAAATCCGCTTACTAACGGCGCAATAGGGTCTCATCCGCTATACGAGGCGGGAAATCATCAATCCAATATATACATATGCCAATATGTATATATTGCTATATATATAATAGATATATCCTACTATATCTAATATCACACATCCAATAGCAACAATCAGTCAATAAATAACTGTCAAACAAAATTTATTTGAGTGAGAAAATAATCTCACCTTAGCTTTTATTCGTAATCCATTTCCCATCTTGACTCGATTTTCTTGATTTATAACCTTGTATAAATAATTATACAATTTTATTAATATTTAAACAAATTTAACAAAGAAAATTTCAGGAATTCCATTTTAATTAAATAAAATTTAAATTTTCATCCGTTTTCCATATACAGATTAAATTAACCAATGATTTTATTTTTAACCCAATTTCCTTTATTTAAAAATATTTAACTAATATTAAATTTAAACAATTAAATTTTCTTTAATAAAATATTTTCTTGTTACCAAAAAAAATATTAATTATATAAATTGACTAAATAATTTATCCATTATTAAATTTTATCCATATAAACAAAAACCTTTGTTTATTGTAAATTCCTAAAGTTATATACCTACTTATTTATTTTTCAAATCTTATTTATACAGATGTTTGTAAAAACTAAAATCCAAATTTAAATTCTTATATAAATTTCTTGTATCCTGTATGTATATATACATATAAAATAGAAATAAAATCTGTCTTAAATTTTAAAACTAAATAGGAGGAGATCACCTCATCGTCGCACTGCCAAACCCCACACGCGAGGCGAACCACCACTCATACGCGCGCCAGCTTTGAGAATCCCATCGCGACCCTTAAACGAGTCGCCCTACCAAGCATCGCGACATCGCACGCCCATCTGACTTCGCGCTCGCGAATCACCGCAACCCACCCCGATCTTCGCTTCGACTTGACCGCGCTGAATGCGACATCACGAGCCGCCCCTGACGCCGAGCTCGACCCAGATCGCGAACATCGCCAGACTTCGCAACTACGACGCCCAACTGCTCGCTACTCGAGCTCACGAATGCCGCCGCGTTCGCCCGTATACGCCCATCCAACCTCGAGCCTTCATCCCCTTTTTGAACGCGATTGGCGATATCGAATGAGGCTTCGGCCATTAAAATTTTGAAATGAAGCTGAGAAATGTGTTTCGTTCGTATATACTTTTTTCTTCAATCGATATTGTTTTGAAAAGAGGGAACAGATAGTACGCGATTAACAGAGGGTAGGTCGATGCAAATCAGAGAATAGGGTGGCTGATTGTTTTAGTGTATAAATTTATTTTTTTTAAATTAAATCGATTAATTATTGTCCAGACGTTTTTATCTCGTACGATCACACAATAGCTCTGAAAATTACAAAATTTAAAATCCGATAATAAAACAATATTACGGATCCAATGGAACTCGTTTCGTCAAATTCCGAGACTGTGCCTCGGACAGCTATTTTTAAATATCGATTGAACGATATAAATTCCAAAACTGAACGAAACACTTTGAAATACCATTCTGAAGTTTCTATTATCTTCAGTGTTATTAATATAAATTTTAAAAGCTTTTGAAATATTTTTCTTCAACTGTAAATTGAAGATTTAAATTCTTATTCAACTTTCAATCGATTAAATTTTAAAGTTTAATCGCAGATTTCAAAATTATATCGGGGATTCAAATTAAATTATCGTTCAAATATTTAAAATAAATTAAATATTTTCAATTTAATTTGTTCAAAATTCTGGGTCGTTACAGACTTCCCCCCTTAAAAGAATTTCGTCCTCGAAATTACAAGTTAAGAAAGAAAGGTCCTTAACTCGTCTACTATTTTTCAACATCTAATAGTTTTATCAAATTTCAAAACAAATCTCTCTACTACAGATTCGTTATTATTCCAACTAAATTTCAACTTCTACTTTAAGTTTCAAACAATCGTTGTTTTACTACTTTATTCAAATTTAAATTCAAATTTAAACTTTAAACTTTCAAATTTTCTCAAAATTTTTCTAACACCCGAAATTTTCGGAAAATTTCGCCAGCGTCTCCTTTGCGCGGCTAATACGGCACGACTACAAAACGTCCCTACGGACTCTCAGATTTCAAAAAGAAAAAGAAAAAGCCAAGCGGCTAGAGAGAAATCATCAAAAACTCATATAGAAATTAAAATACGTACCTTTTTCGAGCAATTCAAATTTATCTATGAAATCAAAATTCCAATTCCTTTATACCTGTATATCCTACTAGCCATGATATCTAGTTACATATATTCAAACCATTCCGTACATTCAATTACAAAATTTTCAATATAACTGCTTATATCATCATTACTTCACTATTGAAGTTACACCTATTCAATTTTGTTCAATCTTTACATTTCAAACTTCATTTGAATTTACTTTACCATTTCAATTCAATTCAATTTGGATTCTATTTATCTCCTGAATATTGAATTTTATCGATCAGTTTCAATTACTAATTCATTTCTAATTCTAATCCACTTACAAATTCAAATCTGCTTTCAACATTCAGTTTCAATTTCAGTTTTATCTTCATTCAATTAGCTTCACTTACTAATTTTAGTTTAATACTTCACAATCCAATTCAAATTCAGTCTTACATTCTTACAAATTCAAAATGAATCTTAACATTTCAATTTTATTCTTTTGCGCTTACAATCGCAATTTTATTTGTTTGTTCTCACATTCTTTCATTTTCAATTCGAATCCCAATTTTATTCTTTTGTTCAATTATCAACTTAGAATAATTTCAATATCAAGTTTCACTTAAAGAATTTCACTCTTCATTTAATTGATTCACTTATACTTACTTTGATTTAACTTCATTCCTTAAGTTAAATTTATTCGACCAAAATTCAAATTGTATAAGTTATCAACTTAGTTATATTTCATAGTATTCCAGAGTCTTAGCAACATTTCAAAACCATTTTGAAAACAATTCAAATTATCCTTTGAATTTACTAAAACAAAAATCCAAATCCTCAAGACAACTTCCATTTAAACAATTTGGCAGCAATTCCTCCTTTGGAAACCCGAAAATGAACACCAATGATGCCGCGGTCATCATCGAAGTTATTTTCCAGCGACCGAAAAGAGTTTAGAGCTTTTCATCTCTTCAAAATATTTTTCAAAACCTTCGAAATTCATTTTCAAATTCCTTTCAAAACATTTCCAAAAACTTCTCTGGAATTCCGTTTTAAATTACAATTCACATTTATAATTTACATTCTTAAATTTCATTTGTATATGAATTCATTTCTTAATTTTGGAGTTACGATTTCCAGTTCGTATTCAATTTCATATAATAATGATAACATTTCAATATTATCCTTTTCCTCACAAACAAGCATCCATATACTATGATAATTCATAGAAAATTATTTCTTTTATATACGAAAATAGTTTTGGGCAAAATTATTTCATTTACCCCTTTTAAAACAATACTGTGTCAGTTTATCTTGTTTAAGAGTTTAGAAACCCCTATCGATTACAGTTAGCTAGACTGCACCGACCAGAATCCATAAACAATCAACCGATAAGTCAACACAATACAAAACAATTTCATAATCAAATAACAAATACGCGTTCATATCTATTATTACACTCAACTCATTCTAGAGTACTGCTGACTCTATCTCTAATGAGTAACACCCAACAGAGCAGGGTTGTCGCTTAACCATATGCTCTGATACCACTCTGTCACATCCTGAAATTTTCGACTTTCGAAAATTCGACATCGATACTCACTTTATCGACTGCCGAGAAATCGAGTGCCGGAAACTCCAATAGTGAGGGTTTTAAGAAAAATAAAAAAAAAAGTAGAAGAAGAAGAAGATAGAAGAAAAAGAGAAGAAAGCAAGAAGAACAACAGAACAACTTCAGAACAGAAAACAATATCAGGATCTCACATATCGCAGCGGAACAATATACAATAGATAATTACTAGTCTTTTAAAATAAAGAACTATATCAGTTTATACATACATCAATCATCAGAGTCAATATACAACAATGGACAGTTATACAACTCGTCCTCATACAGAATACACAGCGGAATAAATACTATCAGATACAAATACTACGTCTCGTCATCCAGCTTATCTCCAAAGCTCCAGAATATCCTGATAACATAACTCTAGGCTGCCCGTGTGGAAATTTGTGGGCACCCAGAGTTTAGAAGGGAAACAATAAACTCCGAGTCAGTCATGGTGACTGGTGTGAGATCGTAAAAACAGTTATTCTTTAAAATAAACAACAGGAAAATTTTAAAGTCAATTCGAAATGCTTTTGGAAAATGAAACTACCATAAGACCTCCCGCCACACACACAATGCAAACGCAGACTTGGAGGAGATTTCTTCTTATGATAGTCAAAGATGCTTACTACGCAAAAATCAAATTCTTTTTGATATTATTATTAGTGCATAGTGGAAAACATTTCGAAAGTATAATATAAATCTTAGCCAGCATAGGTACCATTATATTATGCCTGCTATAGCTGCCTCCTGAGGAGACAGGTTATACAATTGAAATCGTAAAGGCTCGTATTGTTTCTTTGGATTTCCAACAAATGGTCAGGCTAAGGAACTTCCTATCCACGATGGGTACGTCCCTGGAATAGACGACCCGAGAACCTAACCGGATCTCTGCCAACACAAGGCCGGGTTACCTCTGCAAAAATAGGTAACTACTGACACGCGTATGCCATCCCCCGATCGTCACCGATCTTCCCGAGGATCCCCGATTTCCAACAAACCACAAAGTAATAATAACTGTGCAGCAACCACAGAGGTTAAGTATCTGGACTCCATACCATGATACCACCTTTATCCAGAAGGAATGACATACACTAAGGGGCGCTACTCCCTAGAACCTTGCCGCATTCGTCCTGTTTCGACCATTTCCGGGGTGTGAGGCTCGACGAAGTCTCGTCCACAAAGCTACGCTTTCTCAAAAAGCCCTGCTTCGGGTCAAACAAAATGATCAATCTATGATCACAAAGATATAAGATCAAACAAATGATCATATCGCAAATGATCAAACACTGATCATTTCACAGCAACACTCAGTATGTCACGTTACCAAATTGGGATATATCGCTGATAAATTTCAACTACATAACCTCTGAGCTCGTACGTCTCAGAGAAGGGTGTTAAGCTAAGAGAATAAATTCTCCGCCACCAACAGAAATGTATTTGAAAGAAATCAGCTTTATATCTCAAATTGTAACGTCAGACATACAATCCATATAAGTCTGTTCCGGGATCGAACAGAACCGAAGGCACTTCTCACGAAGCCCTTGCATTTCCGGATAATTTTCTAATCACGTCCGGACTTCCCGTCACTAAGGGTGATAAAACCTCTAAACCGGAGATCAGCCGATGTAGAGTAACTCGACGGTAATCCTTCCGTTTTCAAAAATATCCGGTCTTCAACACCGGTCTTCGAATGCGATTCATAACGACGTATCACATATTCGGAATGGGTTATACGACCCCATGGACCTTTCCCGGCTAACCCGAATAGTGAGCGTTTATTTAAAAATAAGTGTGGCATTCAAATTCATCCAATTCACAACAGATACCTATCTAAAGGTAATTATTGATAGTCGGTTATTTAACTATCAATAAAGATGCGCAACATCATCAGATTCCAATAATTTTCCCAAATTATTTTATCTTCAAAAATATCTTTACTAGATATAAAATTTCCACACTTTAAAAATAAATCAACGTTTATTTTTAAAACAATTTCACATTCCATTTATAAATCCCATAGTGAATTTATATCTTCAAAATATCTACTGATATACGATTCTCAATTCGATTTCAAATATATTCAATTTCAATTTACCTTTACAAAGGTAAATTCTCAAACGTTCACTTCATATTGGAAAAGCAATTCCATACTTATTTAAAAATAAGTGTTTCACAAATCTATTTATTTTCAACGTTTGAAAATATTCGATATACTTAAAATCAAAATTAAGTATATATCTCATTCTTTAAGGAAATCATTCTTAAATCACATTTATTTGAGTCAAAACGAATGTTGCGTAAAACATCGTTACGACGACTCGAAATCACTAGTATAGGGATTCGGAATTAAGATAGATATATAAATCCCAATACTATATAAAATATTTCCTTTCGGAAATCATTTACTATAACAACAGTGTTATAGTCCACCATTTCCTTATTTTTCGAAAACGTCTATTTCAACAATAAATGTTGAAATCTATGATTTCGATATTCAATATAATTTAAAATATCGTTTAAAACAATTAACTTCATTTCAAATATCACTTTCCCAAAACCATATCTATTTTACTTAACAATATATTCACTGTCCAAAATCGTGAATATAATTTACTTAACCCAATTTCAATCTTTTCCACACATTTTTTATTTCAATAAAAATTCGCTATCCAAAATCGCGAATATATCTTCTTTGATAATCTTCTATATTTAATTTATCAAATTCAATCGATTTCGAATTTATAAACACGGTTATAAATTCTATTTCTATTTATAAAAACTTCAGTTTATAAATCTTCTTTATTTACCAATTCAATTCACAATTCAATTTATATACCACAATCCATATTATAAGTTAAATACTTATAATTTCATTTATTTACAAAGATCATTCTTTTAAAACTTTACAACTGTAAAATTTACCCTTTTATAAACCCATTTTAACGTCATTTCCAAATACTACATCAATTACAGATTGATTTCCAAAATTTTATCATTTCTAAATAATTTTCCTTATTTTTTCCAATTTATTCAATATTCTATTTTTAAAAGAATTCTTCAATTTGAAATCATTTTTACATTGATTTCCCAAGTTATTTCAATTCATAAATTTAATTTCTAATTGGACTTCCAACTTATTTCATTTTAAATAAATTCCTTTTGAAGAGAATAAATTTCTTTGTCTCTTTCAATCTATTTAAAAATCCAAATTTAAATTAAATTCTTCAATTTATAATCACTGTTTTATGAAATTCTTTTATTTAACAATTTCACTTTATTCTGGAATTTATTCCATAAGATTATAAAAATTAACTTTTTATACTTTAAAAATTCCTTTCTTCAAAATTATTAAATTTCTAAAATTGATTCATTTAGAAATTCCTATTTTTGATTTCAAAAATCCAATTTCGTATATTTTGGAATCCAATGATATCAAACATCCATTCGGCCAATTTTTATTTTCAAACAATTCCCAATCATCAATATCATCGATCGTATCAATATAATCATTCACAGAATTATCATATCACAATACAATAAATTCACAACAATATTAAGGGGTCCAGTTGGATCCCTCCAACCTGTTTCCCTGCATCCAAAGACGTTAGCACAATACCAATTCCGCTCCAGTACGGAATTATCGCGGTATATAGGTTTTTTATAAATCCGCTTACTAATGGCGCAATAGGGTCTCATCCGCTATACGAGGCGGGAAATCATCAATCCAATATATACATATGCCAATATGTATATATTGCTATATATATAATAGATATATCCTACTATATCTAATATCACACATCCAATAGCAACAATCAGTCAATAAATAACTGTCAAACAAAATTTATTTGAGTGAGAAAATAATCTCACCTTAGCTTTTATTCGTAATCCATTTCCCATCTTGACTCGATTTTCTTGATTTATAACCTTGTATAAATAATTATACAATTTTATTAATATTTAAACAAATTTAACAAAGAAAATTTCAGGAATTCCATTTTAATTAAATAAAATTTAAATTTTCATCCGTTTTCCATATACAGATTAAATTAACCAATGATTTTATTTTTAACCCAATTTCCTTTATTTAAAAATATTTAACTAATATTAAATTTAAACAATTAAATTTTCTTTAATAAAATATTTTCTTGTTACCAAAAAAAATATTAATTATATAAATTGACTAAATAATTTATCCATTATTAAATTTTATCCATATAAACAAAAACCTTTGTTTATTGTAAATTCCTAAAGTTATATACCTACTTATTTATTTTTCAAATCTTATTTATACAGATGTTTGTAAAAACTAAAATCCAAATTTAAATTCTTATATAAATTTCTTGTATCCTGTATGTATATATACATATAAAATAGAAATAAAATCTGTCTTAAATTTTAAAACTAAATAGGAGGAGATCACCTCATCGTCGCACTGCCAAACCCCACACGCGAGGCGAACCACCACTCATACGCGCGCCAGCTTTGAGAATCCCATCGCGACCCTTAAACGAGTCGCCCTACCAAGCATCGCGACATCGCACGCCCATCTGACTTCGCGCTCGCGAATCACCGCAACCCACCCCGATCTTCGCTTCGACTTGACCGCGCTGAATGCGACATCACGAGCCGCCCCTGACGCCGAGCTCGACCCAGATCGCGAACATCGCCAGACTTCGCAACTACGACGCCCAACTGCTCGCTACTCGAGCTCACGAATGCCGCCGCGTTCGCCCGTATACGCCCATCCAACCTCGAGCCTTCATCCCCTTTTTGAACGCGATTGGCGATATCGAATGAGGCTTCGGCCATTAAAATTTTGAAATGAAGCTGAGAAATGTGTTTCGTTCGTATATACTTTTTTCTTCAATCGATATTGTTTTGAAAAGAGGGAACAGATAGTACGCGATTAACAGAGGGTAGGTCGACGCAAATCAGAGAATAGGGTGGCTGATTGTTTTAGTGTATAAATTTATTTTTTTTAAATTAAATCGATTAATTATTGTCCAGACGTTTTTATCTCGTACGATCACACAATAGCTCTGAAAATTACAAAATTTAAAATCCGATAATAAAACAATATTACGGATCCAATGGAACTCGTTTCGTCAAATTCCGAGACTGTGCCTCGGACAGCTATTTTTAAATATCGATTGAACGATATAAATTCCAAAACTGAACGAAACACTTTGAAATACCATTCTGAAGTTTCTATTATCTTCAGTGTTATTAATATAAATTTTAAAAGCTTTTGAAATATTTTTCTTCAACTGTAAATTGAAGATTTAAATTCTTATTCAACTTTCAATCGATTAAATTTTAAAGTTTAATCGCAGATTTCAAAATTATATCGGGGATTCAAATTAAATTATCGTTCAAATATTTAAAATAAATTAAATATTTTCAATTTAATTTGTTCAAAATTCTGGGTCGTTACAGACTTCCCCCCTTAAAAGAATTTCGTCCTCGAAATTACAAGTTAAGAAAGAAAGGTCCTTAACTCGTCTACTATTTTTCAACATCTAATAGTTTTATCAAATTTCAAAACAAATCTCTCTACTACAGATTCGTTATTATTCCAACTAAATTTCAACTTCTACTTTAAGTTTCAAACAATCGTTGTTTTACTACTTTATTCAAATTTAAATTCAAATTTAAACTTTCAAATTTTCTCAAAATTTTTCTAACACCCGAAATTTTCGGAAAATTTCGCCAGCGTCTCCTTTGCGCGGCTAATACGGCACGACTACAAAACGTCCCTACGGACTCTCAGATTTCAAAAAGAAAAAGAAAAAGCCAAGCGGCTAGAGAGAAATCATCAAAAACTCATATAGAAATTAAAATACGTACCTTTTTCGAGCAATTCAAATTTATCTGTGAAATCAAAATTCCAATTCCTTTATACCTGTATATCCTACTAGCCATGATATCTAGTTACATATATTCAAACCATTCCGTACATTCAATTACAAAATTTTCAATATAACTGCTTATATCATCATTACTTCACTATTGAAGTTACACCTATTCAATTTTGTTCAATCTTTACATTTCAAACTTCATTTGAATTTACTTTACCATTTCAATTCAATTCAATTTGGATTCTATTTATCTCCTGAATATTGAATTTTATCGATCAGTTTCAATTACTAATTCATTTCTAATTCTAATCCACTTACAAATTCAAATCTGCTTTCAACATTCAGTTTCAATTTCAGTTTTATCTTCATTCAATTAGCTTCACTTACTAATTTTAGTTTAATACTTCACAATCCAATTCAAATTCAGTCTTACATTCTTACAAATTCAAAATGAATCTTAACATTTCAATTTTATTCTTTTGCGCTTACAATCGCAATTTTATTTGTTTGTTCTCACATTCTTTCATTTTCAATTCGAATCCCAATTTTATTCTTTTGTTCAATTATCAACTTAGAATAATTTCAATATCAAGTTTCACTTAAAGAATTTCACTCTTCATTTAATTGATTCACTTATACTTACTTTGATTTAACTTCATTCCTTAAGTTAAATTTATTCGACCAAAATTCAAATTGTATAAGTTATCAACTTAGTTATATTTCATAGTATTCCAGAGTCTTAGCAACATTTCAAAACCATTTTGAAAACAATTCAAATTATCCTTTGAATTTACTAAAACAAAAATCCAAATCCTCAAGACAACTTCCATTTAAACAATTTGGCAGCAATTCCTCCTTTGGAAACCCGAAAATGAACACCAATGATGCCGCGGTCATCATCGAAGTTATTTTCCAGCGACCGAAAAGAGTTTAGAGCTTTTCATCTCTTCAAAATATTTTTCAAAACCTTCGAAATTCATTTTCAAATTCCTTTCAAAACATTTCCAAAAACTTCTCTGGAATTCCGTTTTAAATTACAATTCACATTTATAATTTACATTCTTAAATTTCATTTGTATATGAATTCATTTCTTAATTTTGGAGTTACGATTTCCAGTTCGTATTCAATTTCATATAATAATGATAACATTTCAATATTATCCTTTTCCTCACAAACAAGCATCCATATACTATGATAATTCATAGAAAATTATTTCTTTTATATACGAAAATAGTTTTGGGCAAAATTATTTCATTTACCCCTTTTAAAACAATACTGTGTCAGTTTATCTTGTTTAAGAGTTTAGAAACCCCTATCGATTACAGTTAGCTAGACTGCACCGACCAGAATCCATAAACAATCAACCGATAAGTCAACACAATACAAAACAATTTCATAATCAAATAACAAATACGCGTTCATATCTATTATTACACTCAACTCATTCTAGAGTACTGCTGACTCTATCTCTAATGAGTAACACCCAACAGAGCAGGGTTGTCGCTTAACCATATGCTCTGATACCACTCTGTCACATCCTGAAATTTTCGACTTTCGAAAATTCGACATCGATACTCACTTTATCGACTGCCGAGAAATCGAGTGCCGGAAACTCCAATAGTGAGGGTTTTAAGAAAAAGAAAAAAAAAGTAGAAGAAGAAGAAGATAGAAGAAAAAGAGAAGAAAGCAAGAAGAACAACAGAACAACTTCAGAACAGAAAACAATATCAGGATCTCACATATCGCAGCGGAACAATATACAATAGATAATTACTAGTCTTTTAAAATAAAGAACTATATCAGTTTATACATACATCAATCATCAGAGTCAATATACAACAATGGACAGTTATACAACTCGTCCTCATACAGAATACACAGCGGAATAAATACTATCAGATACAAATACTACGTCTCGTCATCCAGCTTATCTCCAAAGCTCCAGAATATCCTGATAACATAACTCTAGGCTGCCCGTGTGGAAATTTGTGGGCACCCAGAGTTTAGAAGGGAAACAATAAACTCCGAGTCAGTCATGGTGACTGGTGTGAGATCGTAAAAACAGTTATTCTTTAAAATAAACAACAGGAAAATTTTAAAGTCAATTCGAAATGCTTTTGGAAAATGAAACTACCATAAGACCTCCCGCCACACACACAATGCAAACGCAGACTTGGAGGAGATTTCTTCTTATGATAGTCAAAGATGCTTACTACGCAAAAATCAAATTCTTTTTGATATTATTATTAGTGCATAGTGGAAAACATTTCGAAAGTATAATATAAATCTTAGCCAGCATAGGTACCATTATATTATGCCTGCTATAGCTGCCTCCTGAGGAGACAGGTTATACAATTGAAATCGTAAAGGCTCGTATTGTTTCTTTGGATTTCCAACAAATGGTCAGGCTAAGGAACTTCCTATCCACGATAGGTACGTCCCTGGAATAGACGACCCGAGAACCTAACCGGATCTCTGCCAACACAAGGCCGGGTTACCTCTGCAAAAATAGGTAACTACTGACACGCGTATGCCATCCCCCGATCGTCACCGATCTTCCCGAGGATCCCCGATTTCCAACAAACCACAAAGTAATAATAACTGTGCAGCAACCACAGAGGTTAAGTATCTGGGCTCCATACCATGATACCACCTTTATCCAGAAGGAATGACATACACTAAGGGGCGCTACTCCCTAGAACCTTGCCGCATTCGTCCTGTTTCGACCATTTCCGGGGTGTGAGGCTCGACGAAGTCTCGTCCACAAAGCTACGCTTTCTCAAAAAGCCCTGCTTCGGGTCAAACAAAATGATCAACCTATGATCACAAAGATATAAGATCAAACAAATGATCATATCGCAAATGATCAAACACTGATCATTTCACAGCAACACTCAGTATGCCACGTTACCAAATTGGGATATATCGCTGATAAATTTCAACTACATAACCTCTGAGCTCGTACGTCTCAGAGAAGGGTGTTAAGCTAAGAGAATAAATTCTCCGCCACCAACAGAAATGTATTTGAAAGAAATCAGCTTTATATCTCAAATTGTAACGTCAGACATACAATCCATATAAGTCTGTTCCGGGATCGAACAGAACCGAAGGCACTTCTCACGAAGCCCTTGCATTTCCGGATAATTTTCTAATCACGTCCGGACTTCCCGTCACTAAGGGTGATAAAACCTCTAAACCGGAGATCAGCCGATGTAGAGTAACTCGACGGTAATCCTTCCGTTTTCAAAAATATCCGGTCTTCAACACCGGTCTTCGAATGCGATTCATAACGACGTATCACATATTCGGAATGGGTTATACGACCCCATGGTCCTTTCCCGGCTAACCCGAATAGTGAGCGTTTATTTAAAAATAAGTGTGGCATTCAAATTCATCCAATTCACAACAGATACCTATCTAAAGGTAATTATTGATAGTCGGTTATTTAACTATCAATAAAGATGCGCAACATCATCAGATTCCAATAATTTTCCCAAATTATTTTATCTTCAAAAATATCTTTACTAGATATAAAATTTCCACACTTTAAAAATAAATCAACGTTTATTTTTAAAACAATTTCACATTCCATTTATAAATCCCATAGTGAATTTATATCTTCAAAATATCTACTGATATACGATTCTCAATTCGATTTCAAATATATTCAATTTCAATTTACCTTTACAAAGGTAAATTCTCAAACGTTCACTTCATATTGGAAAAGCAATTCCATACTTATTTAAAAATAAGTGTTTCACAAATCTATTTATTTTCAATGTTTGAAAATATTCGATATACTTAAAATCAAAATTAAGTATATATCTCATTCTTTAAGGAAATCATTCTTAAATCACATTTATTTGAGTCAAAACGAATGTTGCGTAAAACATCGTTACGACGACTCGAAATCACTAGTATAGGGATTCGGAATTAAGATAGATATATAAATCCCAATACTATATAAAATATTTCCTTTCGGAAATCATTTACTATAACAACAGTGTTATAGTCCACCATTTCCTTATTTTTCGAAAACGTCTATTTCAACAATAAATGTTGAAATCTATGATTTCGATATTCAATATAATTTAAAACATCGTTTAAAACAATTAACTTCATTTCAAATATCACTTTCCCAAAACCATATCTATTTTACTTAACAATATATTCACTGTCCAAAATCGTGAATATAATTTACTTAACCCAATTTCAATCTTTTCTACACATTTTTTATTTCAATAAAAATTCGCTATCCAAAATCGCGAATATATCTTCTTTGATAATCTTCTATATTTAATTTATCAAATTCAATCGATTTCGAATTTATAAACACGGTTATAAATTC
The DNA here is from genome assembly GCA_030737815.1 of Allium fistulosum. Classification (NCBI taxonomy): domain Eukaryota; kingdom Viridiplantae; phylum Streptophyta; class Magnoliopsida; order Asparagales; family Amaryllidaceae; genus Allium; species Allium fistulosum. The sequence goes on along the minus strand of CM060905.1, from coordinate 860,002,942 downwards.
TATTTCTATTTATAAAAACTTCAGTTTATAAATCTTCTTTATTTACCAATTCAATTCACAATTCAATTTATATACCACAATCCATATTATAAGTTAAATACTTATAATTTCATTTATTTACAAAGATCATTCTTTTAAAACTTTACAACTGTAAAATTTACCCTTTTATAAACCCATTTTAACGTCATTTCCAAATACTACATCAATTACAGATTGATTTCCAAAATTTTATCATTTCTAAATAATTTTCCTTATTTTTTCCAATTTATTCAATATTCTATTTTTAAAAGAATTCTTCAATTTGAAATCATTTTTACATTGATTTCCCAAGTTATTTCAATTCATAAATTTAATTTCTAATTGGACTTCCAACTTATTTCATTTTAAATAAATTCCTTTTGAAGAGAATAAATTTCTTTGTCTCTTTCAATCTATTTAAAAATCCAAATTTAAATTAAATTCTTCAATTTATAATCACTGTTTTATGAAATTCTTTTATTTAGCAATTTCACTTTATTCTGGAATTTATTCCATAAGATTATAAAAATTAACTTTTTATACTTTAAAAATTCCTTTCTTCAAAATTATTAAATTTCTAAAATTGATTCATTTAGAAATTCCTATTTTTGATTTCAAAAATCCAATTTCGTATATTTTGGAATCCAATGATATCAAACATCCATTCGGCCAATTTTTATTTTCAAACAATTCCCAATCATCAATATCATCGATCGTATCAATATAATCATTCACAGAATTATCATATCACAATAAAATAAATTCACAACAATATTGAGGGGTCCAGTTGGATCCCTCCAACCTGTTTCCCTGCATCCAAAGACGTTAGCACAATACCAATTCCGCTCCAGTACGGAATTATCGCGGTATATAGGTTTTTTATAAATCCGCTTACTAACGGCGCAATAGGGTCTCATCCGCTATACGAGGCGGGAAATCATCAATCCAATATATACATATGCCAATATGTATATATTGCTATATATATAATAGATATATCCTACTATATCTAATATCACACATCCAATAGCAACAATCAGTCAATAAATAACTGTCAAACAAAATTTATTTGAGTGAGAAAATAATCTCACCTTAGCTTTTATTCGCAATCCATTTCCCATCTTGACTCGATTTTCTTGATTTATAACCTTGTATAAATAATTATACAATTTTATTAATATTTAAACAAATTTAACAAAGAAAATTTCAGGAATTCCATTTTAATTAAATAAAATTTAAATTTTCATCCGTTTTCCATATACAGATTAAATTAACCAATGATTTTATTTTTAACCCAATTTCCTTTATTTAAAAATATTTAACTAATATTAAATTTAAACAATTAAATTTTCTTTAATAAAATATTTTCTTGTTACCAAAAAAAATATTAATTATATAAATTGACTAAATAATTTATCCATTATTAAATTTTATCCATATAAACAAAAACCTTTGTTTATTGTAAATTCCTAAAGTTATATACCTACTTATTTATTTTTCAAATCTTATTTATACAGATGTTTGTAAAAACTAAAATCCAAATTTAAATTCTTATATAAATTTCTTGTATCCTGTATGTATATATACATATAAAATAGAAATAAAATCTGTCTTAAATTTTAAAACTAAATAGGAGGAGATCACCTCATCGTCGCACTGCCAAACCCCACACGCGAGGCGAACCACCACTCATACGCGCGCCAGCTTTGAGAATCCCATCGCGACCCTTAAACGAGTCGCCCTACCAAGCATCGCGACATCGCACGCCCATCTGACTTCGCGCTCGCGAATCACCGCAACCCACCCCGATCTTCGCTTCAACTTGACCGCGCTGAATGCGACATCACGAGCCGCCCCTGACGCCGAGCTCGACCCAGATCGCGAACATCGCCAGACTTCGCAACTACGACGCCCAGCTGCTCGCTACTCGAGCTCACGAATGCCGCCGCGTTCGCCCGTATACGCCCATCCAACCTCGAGCCTTCATCCCCTTTTTGAACGCGATTGGCGATATCGAATGAGGCTTCGGCCATTAAAATTTTGAAATGAAGCTGAGAAATGTGTTTCGTTCGTATATACTTTTTTCTTCAATCGATATTGTTTTGAAAAGAGGGAACAGATAGTACGCGATTAACAGAGGGTAGGTCGACGCAAATCAGAGAATAGGGTGGCTGATTGTTTTAGTGTATAAATTTTTTTTTTAAATTAAATCGATTAATTATTGTCCAGACGTTTTTATCTCGTACGATCACACAATAGCTCTGAAAATTACAAAATTTAAAATCCGATAATAAAACAATATTACGGATCCAATGGAACTCGTTTCGTCAAATTCCGAGACTGTGCCTCGGACAGCTATTTTTAAATATCGATTGAACGATATAAATTCCAAAACTGAACGAAACACTTTGAAATACCATTCTGAAGTTTCTATTATCTTCAGTGTTATTAATATAAATTTTAAAAGCTTTTGAAATATTTTTCTTCAACTGTAAATTGAAGATTTAAATTCTTATTCAACTTTCAATCGATTAAATTTTAAAGTTTAATCGCAGATTTCAAAATTATATCGGGGATTCAAATTAAATTATCGTTCAAATATTTAAAATAAATTAAATATTTTCAATTTAATTTGTTCAAAATTCTGGGTCGTTATAATAAGTGTTACGGCATACACTTTGCGCGTGAATTATTTTTCTTATAAATTAAATATGTTTAAATCAGTTAAAAAAATAATTTTTTATTTCAAGTGATAATAAGATTTGTATATTTGTAAACAAGTATTTTGAATTTATAAAGAAAGTTTAATTCTAGATCCTATTTTTAAAAACGTTTTTAATTTATAAATCGTGTTTAATTGTTATATTCTATTTCTAAGTGCGTTTGAATTTATAAACATTATTTACTGCGTACAATCTAAGTACCTAACTTCAAAAAAAATCTCCAAACATAACACTTCAATACCATGTTTAAATTATTTCACAAAACATTAACCGAAAAAAAATGAGGAAAATAATAAAAAAGCAAATAAATGCAAATCTCTTGTCAATCCAACCATTGACAAAGAACATATCTTCTTAAATCACGCCAATTATTTTATTTTCTCCACAAACATCTTCTTAAGTCCGTTCAATTTTAAATTTTTTCCAGCATATTATGATTATTTCGTTTGATGTTTAACTAAAATTAACGAGAAACTAAATTATAAAATTTATTTGTTTAGTTATATAATCAAACGGTCGGTTTTCTACCATTATACGGTTATATTAATTTATAGGTTAAGTAAATACGTATACCAAAAAATGGGGAAATTACTAAACCAAAAATGTATATACAACACAGAATGATGCATGCAGGATGCTTAATTTTTAAAACAGTTATTTGAAAGTAGAAACCCCACTGTTCAAAAAGCTGCATCAGTCATTTCAATCTCCAACCTCAGATTCCACATATCATACATATACAATTAAACGGTTTAGAGCCACTGCTCAACTGAAAGACTTCAAAGAATGGATCTGGAGGCTGTGGACTGGAAACCTCGAGCATTGATTATCGATTATTCTTGTTCCTTTTAGACAAAACATTTACATTTATTTCAGTATAATCAATATACTCATTGAGAATGGAAAAATAATACCATTTTAGCAGGAACACAAGATCACGGATAGAAGATTGCATTTGAACAATAAAAAGAAACTGTCATGAATGAATACTGGCATACTGCCAGTGCTAGCATATTATTAAATCAAAGCCTGAACTTGCACGTATAATAATTGTTTTGACAGCAAAAGCTACCTACTTGTGTACCCCTGCAAGTATAATCACATTGTCTATTGGCATAATTATTTATCCAATAATTTTAGACTCATCAGCAACAATAGCCGATTGGCAAATTTGTTCCATATTTCCATCCACTGCAGTGTAAATATGGCAATCATCAATGTTAGATGGGGACACTTACAAGGAGAAAGACAACATAATTTTTGCACATATTTTGAATTTTAACAAAAATAACATTAATAACTTGTCTACTTTGAGAAATTATGATACCTAATCCAGAGTAGTTTTGGTCACTAACAATAAACATTCATGGCTGCGTAAAAATAATGAATCTTAAGTTCAACTTATGTTTCACATTTTCATCTCATCGTTCAATATTGTGATTCAATCATAAGAAGCGACAAACAAAAATAACAAACCTTACACATAATCCGGATGGTACTACAATAATACCGGTAGGTTGAAAATAGTAAACATTTACTAAAATATTCTCAAACAGTGATCTTGTGTTTCGATTTGTAAATTGATGAGGACTACAAATCAACCAAAATACTGTATATTCAGATCTAGAAACACTTGGTATTAATTTTAGAAATTTGAGGTTTACACGCAGAAACAACTTCTAATCCAACACAAAATCAGTAAACAAAAATATAACATGATAGTTAAGATGTATAGCGAATGCCTTGTAAAATTTTAATGTAATTAATTGAAAGATAGAAATATTACATATAAATATTGTAGTGGACAAAGAGTTAGAACTCTCAAGGTCTAGAGAGTGCTGAATAACATGTTGTATAGTACACTATGAGCAACTCATACTGCTTGCAGATACAGATTACCTTTAGAGATAAGCATTATTTGGCTAAACCTAATAAACCAACCAAACCAGTTTTCTTCGATTGGTTTGGTTTCATTTTGAAAGTTAATTGGTTTTCAATCGGCCTGTGAAAAATAATAGTTCGGCTATCGATTTAACCAAATTAACAAAACTTTTATTACATTGTCAAAATTACTAATCTTATAATGAATTTTTTTTTTATTAGTTTAGTGGTCTAAATAAATTTTATTTGTCATGTATGTGTTAAAATAACTATTAAAAAGTATAAGGATACTAAATAAGAATAGTATAATCATATAATTGTATTGTATTTTTAACTTCTAACTGCAACATTTTGTAGAACAAATATTTACAATATAGGCCGTAAAATATTTGTAGTAGAAATTGCACATTTTCATTGAAAATCATTATAGGAGTTTGCTATAAAACCCGTTTTTAGAAAAGGACGAAAGTGAATTTAGAAACTTACGAAGGATCGATGCTTAACAGAACATCTCATTCAAATTGATTTTCATGTACAAGCATATCATGTGGTGAACATCTTTCGGATAAAAATACCAGTCTAATACTGTTGATATATTAGCAAATATCATCGATATATGAGCAAAAATCATTGATATATCACAAATATATTTTTGATTGATATTCCGAGAAAAAAATTGCTTAGAATCTATATTATATATCTATCATATATCACTAATATTATGTGATATTACCTATACAGGTCTTTACTAACAAATTTATCCGGAATATATCAATAGTTGATGAAAACACATATTGTTTGTCCGGAATGAAAAATAACAATTGAAACTGGAAAAGAGAATAAAAAACTAAAAGAAGAATGATCTTGCTAGCTACAAATGCTAGTATTGAACTTTACCTCATGCATCACATTCATTCTTTAAATGCATACATTGATGTGCTATATGCCAGCAAACATGAAACCATAATCGGAAGAGTCGCATTAAGAAGACAGAAAAATATTATTCAACTAGTCATGAATAAAATCAAATATGTGACGTTTAATTGAACAAGATTATCGTTGACATTTTTATGTTTATTTTCAGCAATATTATGCTTCAATTTTATGCAATATTTATGTATTTTTTTTATTTGGTTTACTTCAATTATTGTTCTCTATTATTGTAATGCACATATTATTGTAATAATATCTAAGATACAAAATAAAAATAAATCTAAACTAATTCAATCAATAAAAATACAATTTTTTTATTGGTAATCATCTAAATCATCTGTAATATAAATAAATGTTTATTTGTTAGCTATTTATAGCATCAATCTAAATCATAATTGATTTAAAATATAAAATTAAATGGATTAAAATGTTTGCGACCAACAAGCAAATTGTCATAAAATGACTTGATATTGCATATTTAAGATTATTTAAGATAACTAGTCGAACGCAAGTCTTGAATTTTTCAAATCATTTTAGCAGTTGTTTCCAAAATAGTCGTATTACTTTTATTTAATAAAGAATGTCTCTATTAATGCAAAGTTGCTACTTTGAATGCAAGTACTTTAATGAGTTGGGTTTTATCGATCCGACTTATGGATCAACTTACTATACGAGTGTGAACCCGTGCTACGCACACGACGTTGAATGTAAAGCTTTGAAAATACAGTAGTATGTTATTGGTAAAACCATATTTGTAAATCATGTTCAAACCAGAGTAGTGTGAAAAGAAATTGTATGCAACTGTTAAATATCGAACAGTAAAATGCCATGCGTAATATTGGTTTCGATTCAATATACGCATTAGAAAACTAATCAACTGTACAATCCACCCTATTATCAAATAGAAAAAACCATCACAAAGGGGTATATAGCAAGGTGATACATATGTAGCACTTGTACTCTTGAGCTATGATGTGTTGACAGATCAATTAGTCCAAGTGGTTCAGTACAAATGTTGGAGCTGTCTTAAAAAAATAACTATTGCATGGAATGGTTCACGATGGCTCGTGCGCATGCACAGTCCAACGTGCTTCCAAAATAAGGAGGATATATGGTAGTGCATTTCCTTAGCATCTAAATAATAAATTGTATTATTGGTCATCAGACTCATTTGAAAGCATAGTAGCTAGCTGAGCAATAGAAAATAAAATAAAATAGTTGACCTAATATTTTCAATCAAGGAAATACTAACTTGTGACAAATATATCGGCGTCAAAAACAAATTACATCAAATGAAATATATTTTGTTTGAAAGACGAATGAAAGGGTGTTATCTAAATCTTATCAAATACATTAATATCAAATTGTGCTGAACAAAGAAGTCAAGCGAGTCTAAATTAAGTCCATAAAAGCAAATGTTTACAGCATTACAACAAATAAGCAGAAGGATTATTTGGTTCAATACACATAAAAAAATGAAGAAAAATTAATGTTCGGATAAAAGTATAGCATCATTAACCAAGCAGCATATGCTGATAGAGGTTGTCATCCTTTCATGTCCTCATGGCTAAACCCAAATGGATTGAATGTTCATCTGTTTACCATAATTATAAGCTTGCTATTAGAGAACAGTGACAATGTTACACAATTTGATAAAGACCACAAGTTCCATATTAATCAGCAGATGAAAAGCAGATCAATGTGCAAAAGACGACCTTTGTTGAGAAAGTGTAAATCAAGAAGAATTTTAAAAATCAAAATTGAGTAACAATAAGCATACAGATTGCAACTACATTTATCTATTTTTACCATCGAATATTTGTTTCTATAAATACAGAATTATTTTTTAAATGATAGTTAACATGATCATTTAATTCAACCCATTCCTTAGTAAACTTTTTTAAAATTTCAATCAATATTCTTTTTCCTTACTTTTTTATATAGAAAATAAATTATATACTCAATGCATTAAATTTATTTTTCAACCTTTTGTACCACCGAAAAAGATATGAACACAAAAATATAATCCTCTAAAGCTTTAATATATACTCACTCATTATCAAAGTCATTTGATGTTTGAAATGAACTTATGGCAGCTTAAACTAACTTCATTGAAACATAGGACTATAGGACTATCGCTTAGTGATTAGAATGTGCGAAGTAGATTGAAGATGAAAATTAATGTATTAGTTAAAAATTCAAAATTAATTGGATGACTTAGATACCAACACGTAATTTCACTTTTTTTAAAACATACATTAAATTGATTCTTATCATGCATACAAGTTCACAATCCCAAATAATGAATATAATTAACAAGGAAAGTGTCACAGGTCCTTGTTTTTAATGTTGTTATAAGAAAAGTCCATGTAGATAATAATATGTAAATTTAGTCCTTGTTTATAGAAAAATAGAAAAAGCAAGGTGTTTTGCAATTTTCTAACAGAAAATGCAAGCTAGCTTTCAACTTTTTGACTATGATTTTTTTTTTGAAAATTTTGAAAATTTTAAAACTTATGAAAAATTTAAAAAACGCAAGTTAACTTGCGCTTTCTATCACTTTTTATCAGGAAAGCGCAAGCTAGTTTGCGCTTTTATTTTGAATTTTTTAGAAATTTTTAAATTTTTAAAAATGCAAGTTAACTTGATGGAAAGCGCAAGCTAGTTTGCGCTTTCTGATTTTTTTTTTTAATTTTTAAAATTTTCGAAAATTTTAAAATGTTTGAAAAGTGAAAGTTAACTTGCACTTTTTACCAGCTAGTTTGCGCTTTTTGATTTTGAAATTTTCAAAAAAATTTAAATTTTTGAAAAGTGTAAGTTAACTTGCATTTTCTATAAGGAAAACGCAAGATAGTTTGCACTTTCTAATTTAGAAAAAAAACAGGGACTTAATTTATATATTCATTATCATAAGGACTTTTCTTATAACAACGTCGAAAATAGGGACCTTCAATGCAAAGCCCCTATAATTAATGCTTGAAATCTAAATAAATCTCTTGAGTTATAACGATTAGCACAATTAAGCTTCATTGTTTTCAGGGTGTAACAAATATTACACAACCAAACATAAATTCACCCATGAAGTGCCTACAATAATATTTGTATCTAATCCATACTCTTATTTACCATGATAATTATAACTTAATGGTATTTTGAATCAGTTGTAGCAAATGGAAAAGAGAAAAGCAAAATTGCTTCATAATAATGACATAATGTAAGCAACTTTAATGAACTGATAAGGTAAAACTAAATAAACTGCCCAATATACTACGTAAGTGGAAAAACCTGTATAAGCAACTTTGTTAATCTTGTAGTAGTCAATTACTTTCAATCAACATCCATTGACGTTTTGTAAAACAAAGTTTAAATTATAAAAAAATGTACAACATATATATATTCGATTATAAAACAAGGTAGAAAAATTATTAGCACAATTTTAGTTGTATAATTTTGTGTTTTGTTGTTCAAATATAGTTACTCGTCCTTTAGCAATCCAAGAAAAAATAATGTATAATTTAATTAAAAGACAACAACAATAAGTCAATTTTTTTACTTGTTATATCTTTGCTCAATACCTTAGGAAGCCATATGGCAACATACCATAACTTCCAGTAAATATAAGAAGTAAGAAATTCAAAGTAGGATACATCTTACACATATTCTTCATAATAAAATCATCTCGGTGGGAACAAAAAATGAATTCCAAGATCATGACTGGTAAAGTATCGTTAGACGATAAAAAGGTAGAAAACAATGAAAATGGATATACAAAATAAGTTGTAGTAAATAGTAAAAAAATTCCAATGAAACAGAAACTAATCAAAATTTATGTTTTGAATTACAGGTGTGAAATATGGTTGTCAAATTTATAGCCTGGTACAATAAAAAAGTAGAAAAATGTTAAATTTATAAAGAAAACATGGATTTAATTTGAAAATAGTTAATTAGAATATGATTACTTCCAAAGAAATTGCTCTTTCAATTTTGAAAAGAAATGAAATAATAAGGTAGGAGCAGATCATACAATTCATTTAGAGAAGTTCAAAGAAATTAATATAAGTATTTCTAAATGAAATGGTCAAATTTTTTGTCTTTTTAAGTCAATTTTACCGACAACAACTAATTTTTTTAATATAGTGTGAAGAAGACATACGATAATATGAATTAATGCATTCAAAATTTTTGTTTCCTTTATCTTTACTACATTTGTTAGGAAGACAAAAATAACATACCATAACAATAGTGATTATTATTTGCTTTATTTCATTAAAGCAAGGAATTCAATTCTAAGAACACAATTGGTGAAGTAGTGTAAGGTTTAGTGAAATAGTGAAATTGAATGGACATAAAAAGCCATGGTAAATACAAAAATACTGCCTTTGATATGGGAAAATTATCCAAAGTTTATGTTGCAAACAAAGAAAATAGGTGATTGCCTTTGAATAACAAATGATGGCCATGATTGCATTCGGCAATACATTATCACTAAGGACAGCAGATCTATAAACGAACAATTGAGTAGATGAGGCAAACAACCAAAGGTTTGGAACGACCATAACAAAGATAGATTATAATGCTAGGAGAAAAAAAAACCGAGAACAAAGAAATCGAACACAAAATTCATAAATTTGATTGTGTAGAACGCAATATACTTGATTAGTTTACTATTAAAAGAAATTGTATTGTTAGGGTAACAAAAAAACATGAATAAAAATTTCATAATAACACACAAGACTATAAAGGTAATAAAATTGTAAATGATGATAGGTAGTAAGGGCTCTATTGCTATAAATATGTGGACAATCCTTTTATGTGCATATTTTTAATGAACAACTTATGTATAATGGCCACACCACTTTAACTAACATGAAATACTTCTTCAATATTCAAAATTAAATATTTTACATTAGACAATCAAATTGATGATATTTGCACGATCACAAACATAGAAGAACCAAATTATCTAAAACATACTTAAGATGTCGTTATTGGAGAATAAAGAAACCGAGCACAAAGAAATCAAACACAAAATTCATAAATTTTATTGTGTTCTGATTGTGTAGAACACCATATACTTGATTAGTTTACTGTTAGAAGAAATTGTATTGTTAGGATAACAAAAAAGCGTAAATAAAAATTTCATAATAACACAAAAGGCTACAAAGGTATAAAATTATAAATGAGGATAGATAGTTGGAAAAAGGTTTGAAAATGACAACATAGAGTGGTTTAGAATTGATAATATGACACAATCAAAGACATAGAAGAAATAAAATATTTAAAACACACATAAAATGTCATCATTGTGAATTTTTGTTTTACTTTTATGATTATGATACTCATAATTAGGTACATATCTTTTTAGGTAACATGAAACACTTTTACAATAATATAAGAAATTATAAATAAAATTTAGGAGATAACCACACATCACCAAACATGAACACAAAAATATTGAAAAAGTTGGAAAAAGGTTTTAAAATGAGAACCTACAGTAGTTTAATTGTAGACCTGATCTGAAGCAGATGAGATTAAAACTATAATATAACAGTCTAAAAATGAAAATTTACATATTGATTTGGTCAAAAGAACCAAAGCATGGGGATCGGATGCAAAAACGTTCCTAAGAAAACAACTTTAGAATTGAAAAAAATTAATAACTTTTAACTACTTTGAAAATGATGAAATGAAAGTAATCAACAAACAACTTTAAACTACTATGAAAAAGATGAAAAGAAAGTTACCAATTAAAAAACATCCAGATTCGTCTTCGTCAATGATGGTTTCCTACAAAATGAAAACATCTAGATTCCAGATGCAGATGGTTCTAATTCAATGGTTTCTTACAAAATAAAAGCTATTTTTAGATAACATGAAACACTTTTATAATAATAGAAGAAATTGTAAATAAGATCCAGGAGACAATCACGCATTACCAAACATGAACACAAAATATTGAAAAAGTTGAAAAAATGTTTAAAAAGGAGAACATACAGTAGTTTAATTATAGACCTGATCTGAAGAAGAAAAGATTAAGGCAAATATGGAAACTTTACACAAAATAAGGATTAAAACTATAATATAACAACCTAAAAATGAAAACTTACCTATTGATCTAGTGAAAAGAACCAAAGCATGGGGATCAGATGCGAAAACATTCTTAAGAAAACAACTTCAGAAATGAAAAAAAACAACAACATTTAACTACTTTGAAAATGATGACATGAAAGTAATCAACAAACAACTTTAAACTACTGTGAAAAAGATGAAAAGAAAGTTACCAAATAAAAAACACTTAGATTCGTCTTTGTTGATGATGGTTTCCTACAAAATGAAAACACCTAGATTTCAGATCCAGATGGTTCTAATTCAACGGTTTCTTACAAAATAAAAGGTGTTTCCTTAAATGATTTGAAAGAAATATAGTTTATGAGAATCAAGAGAGAAAATAGAAATGTTGACAAAGTTGAAAAACATATTAGAAGACTGAATTAAACAGAAATGGAGATAAGGTTTTAGGAGGATGAAATTGCAAATTAATGGGAAGAGAGGACAAAGTTACAGAAAAAGAAAGGGGAACTATCAAAAATACGTTTTCTTAATTATTAATAAATTAAGAGCCGAAGAATGCTAAGAGACAAAATAATGGGTAGCGGTAAATACAATAGGTACATGAATTGTGATTGGAAAAGAGTTGGAGGGTGCAATTGCAAATTGTTTACTCAAATCGATGAGAGATAAGTATTTGGCTTCAGATTGAATGAGAAATAAGTATACGAAAAATCTTTTATTCTCTTTTATATGTAATAGAATAGATAGATTTAATGGACTTAAGCATAAAATATCTATCTCTTTGATAATCATCTTACTATAGAAAGTAAAAAAAATTAAATTAAATTATATATTTTTATTTCTTCTATCAGATATAGTATGGACTGATCCTATAACCAGTTAAAATAACTTAGGATGCAATTGTTTACAATGTTGATTGCTTAATATTGAATGTTGATTGTTGAATGATGAATATTAAACATTAATGTAGGTGTTTGTTTACCTCCTTTTTAAGTTTTGAATGGACTTTCTATTGTTAAACCAAAAAATAATTATTTACTCTCCACATTTATGAATAGATAACATCATTCTTCAATGGATTCGATCATATATGAATAAATGATCAAAAAGTAAACCGCATTTTGATAAAATATAGGAAACCATATTATGAATTTTGATCAAATTAAAAATGATTAGTTTTCTTGGCAAACAAAATCTTAATAGTTTCCTTTAAAATAAGTAGTAAAGTACAGAAAGATGAGGATAATTCTTTGGAATTTGAAAATAAAAATGTGATGAGAAGGAGAAAAAATTAGTAAGAAAAGAATATCTAATATCAACCGCTACTCAAGAAATTATAATTTAGAAATTCATCCAAGGTTACGACTAGAAAAACTTGTTGTTTGCCATTCAGAAATTATAATAAACAATAAAACATCACTTATTTAAATTGAACTATAAGTATTAAACACTTATTATTGAAGTTATGTACACTTATTGTAAACAAACAACTTTCTAACATCCTTGTTGATTATTTTGTTCTTATTAAGAAACATTTATTGATAACAAATACATCCCCTAAATGTACATTACAAAAGATTTAAACTAGTTTTCAAAAATTAAAATTGTACTTTTACCAATAATATAATATATATTTTGTAATTGAAAATTTAGTAAATAGATTGTTTAAATCAACAAATTGGATTTGACCAACCAGAATGTTCCATCAATTCATTTCAACATGACCTGCCCATAATTGATGCAAGGGTCGGATCAAAATGGGACTTCAACCCATTTCGGACTTGACCCATGGAGGAGTAGACTTGACCCCGTCAAGCAGGTCATAGGTTGAATCATATTTGATTGACTCACTAGTTTGGCCTAAAGATAGATAGATTAAATAGCGGGTATTTACACGTAGGTATTGTTAAAGGGACTATTGATTTAGATAAGAGGGTCGTTTTTTCAATATTCTTAATATTATTAAGGGTACTTAAAAACCCAATCCCACCTGTGAAAAAAATAAACACAATCACGTAGTTATCCTCTTTTTATAGGCATATAAGTACTTTTTGGTAAATTTTGATGGGCCTCTACCATAGTTTTTTATCGGCGCTTCCATGCCATTTTTATTTAGATCATCAAATTCATGTCGTTTTTCTTTCAAATTTTCAAGGTATGTTACCAAATTTTCTTAAGGAGGGTAAAATAGTAAATTGTTCGGGGCAAAAATCTTTTGCATCATGCCTTCCTATTAACAATTCTATTTTGGTTGAAGTTCTCTAAAAAATTGTCCCCATCTTATCTTCCCTTTAAAAATCCACTTAAACATTTATCTTTAAGTAAAAAAATAAAACATTGAACTGTTGACACTGCTATCTGGTATAACATACTAATTCATCATGTACAAAAAATCAACTAATCATCGTTCGTAAATATTATGGATTTCCGGAAATAAAATGATAAATAATACCTGAATGCGAAGAATGGGATAGGTAGATTTATTTGTCCAGTAATTGTGACAAAATGAGAGAACCGACCCGAACTTTATCAGCGTCGTTCGAGACGGTGCGTTCGAGGAGGTGGCTGGTCCGAAAAAACGGAGAGCTCGCGAATTGCAGGAGAACGATTTGGGAATAGAGTGATTTAAGTTGATTTTTCAATTTTTGGGCTTTGTCTTCAATTTTGGAGGGGAAAAGTAGGGTTGTTAAAGGATATAAAATAAATAAATAAATATATGATATCCCAAAAAATGGATATGAAGACACCCGCATCTGAAAATTATACGTTCAGTTTTTTGTCACTATTATAGTTAATTTTATGTTTATTTTGGCACGATGATAGATATTTTATTTATTTATTAAGTTAATAGTTTATATTATATGCATTTAATTGCTCAAAACTATTTATTATCGTCATATTTGTTGATTTTGCATACATCTATAATCAATGGCAATGAAAAAAGACTTATGTTGAACCAAAATTATATATATATATATATTTCTTGATTTATCGATCATTGGCTGATAGGATAATTATCCAATATCCGTCCGTATCTGTGGATGGGGATATCCGATATCCGAAAACGATTTCGGATGCTGATACGGATATGGAACTATTCGTATCCGAAAATATCTGTATTATGCGTCAAAGTTAATGTATAATATATATTTGTACAAGTGCTACGGTTAAATTGACGGAAAAAAAATCCTATATGCGACTATAAGTTACTAGGTTAGTATAGTCATATTAACCGTCATCAATGAGAGATGTGACTAGTTTTATACAAGAGATGCAACTATTCTTATACTTATTATCCTAGTCTATATAGTATTTAAATATAAACAAGAATTAATGATATATACAACAAGAGTCTGTCAAAACAAATCATCTTTAATAGACAAAAAATGCTCATTTAAAATCGTTTGGTACCTTTTACATTGGATTTCTCAAAAGCAAATCCGACGTAAAACTGTAAAAGTTACGTCTACATTTCAAGGAAAAGCATACCAAAATTAGAAATTGCGGCGGTAAGGAGAGAACGTAAAATTCATGTTTGACGTATTTAAGGTATATCCAATGTAAAATTTTACTACCATGTTTCATTTGTAAGTTCTTACCTTCCATTCTCTTCCCCTCACACTTTCAGATTTCTCCTTTTTTTTTTAAATAATACTTTATATACAACATGTCACTGGGACAACATATCACATATCAATAAACGTTCAAATCACGCTACGCATGTTTCGAAATTGTGACCTCTCGCACCAAAGCCGAATCACTTAACCACTTGGACAATGGTGCTTGTCCTTCAGATTTCTCTTCTCTGTAAGATTCAAATACGACACATGTTTATGGTCAAGGTAAAAAGACAATATTTTTTCTACAATTCAGAATCATCAACTTTATTCGTCAAAATTTATTTGGAGAAATTTTCAATGTCTCATTAATAGGCTAAGGAGTGTATTGAAAAATTACATATAGATTTAACTTGTACAAAAATGTTGAACATTTGTTGGATGCGCAAACAATAAGCACAACAATCATAAGAGAGAGATTGTTAATTTAGAGAAGTTGAGAAACAAACTGGGATGGATTGGGGTGTCATAATAAACATAAACATTATTCATCTTAAAACTATTTTTTGAGAGAAACGAGTGATCCTCTATTAGAAGAGGAGAACTCTTATATATTTTTTTTACGCTAGAAAAATAAGCTATCAACATGCCTGACAGGTAGCAATGCTCACCCCATACAATGTGGAAAAAGGATAAAAAGAAACCCAATCCCAGAGAGCCAAGGTCCATAATAAAATAATACAACACTATAATCCACTAAATAAAATGAGTGATCATATCCTCGAAATCAGCTAAATCCATCCAGTCCTACAAGCATATCCAAAGCTGCAAAAAAAAAACTACACCAAAAGTGTAAGACCAATACATACATACATACATACACACACACACAAATATATATATATATACATATATATACGAAATAAAACTATACTAGTCTAATAAAAAAATAAAACAAGCAATATTATGATTAAAACTGAGTAAGAAACAATAAAAAGTATAACACAATCCGATTACACAAAAACAAACAAATTAACAAGAATTCTACTTCAAAGTTAATATCCTAATAATGGTGAAGTATCAAATGTGTCATTAGTAAAGGAAGCCAAGGTAGCTAAATTTGGTTCATTACTATATTTTCTATTCTTAAGAAAAAATCACTACAAGTATTTTGATTTTTAGTAGCGCTCAAAAAACGCTACTAAAAGTTTTAGCAGCGTTTTGATAAACGCTGTTATAAAGCCTGCAACTAAAAATACTTGATTTTTAGTTGCACTTATTTCAACGCTACCATAAATCGTTTTACTGCAGCGTTTATGAAATGCCACTAAATTCCTTTTTTGCAGCGTGTATAAAACGCTACCAAAATGTACTTCGACCCTTTATTTTTTGTAGCGTTTTTAGTAGCGTTTTCGAAACGCTACTAAAAATATTCCAACTCTGCCTATAAATTGCCTCCAGTTCAATCTTGTTCATAGCCTATAACATAATACATAAACACATACACATTAAACAACCGCAAAATACATATACATATACACATACACATTCAAACATAAACACATTTAAAAACCACAAAATACATAAACAAAAGCACTAACATAAACAATATATTAACCGTACATAGAAGTTTACACAACCGAACAGTAGTTTCAAGACAAAAGGTTAACCGTACATAGAAGTTTACACAACCGAACTACGTACCACAAACAATATGCTACTACTGCAGTTAAAGTACCATAAACATCTGAACTAAGCAAGTACAATAAACAACCAAACTACCTAACAAGTACGATAAACTAGTGCTGCTACTGCTCATTCTTCAGAAACGCTTACCTATAGACAAAATATAATCAACAATGAGACTCAAGTTAATCAATACCGAGATAATAATGACAGGACCATCAATACTGAGAAAACAATGAGACTAAAGTTATGCACAACTGAATATGTGCAATCTTGTGTTCAACTGAATATGCACAACTAAATATGAAAACTAAAATAATGTGAATATTAAAACTCAGTTAACTTAATTATTATTGTTGTTGTTGTTGTTGTTGTTATTATTATAAACTTAGTTATTTTTTATAAACTTAGTTAATTCATCATCATTATTTATAAAACTTTGTTAAATTAGTTATCATATTATTATTTATAAAATTTAGTTGACTTAGACTTAGTTAATTTATTATTATTATTAATATTAATAATAATAATATTATTATTATTATTAAAACTCAGTTAACTTAATTATATTATTATTATTATAAACTTAATTATTATTTTTAAACTTAGTTAATTCATCTCATCATCATCATCATCATCATTTATAAAACTTTGTTAAATTAGTTATTTTATTATTATTTATAAAATTTAGTTAACTTAAACTTAGTTAATTTTATAAAACTTGTTTAATTTTAACAAAACTTAATTAATTTTTTATTAACTAGGTTAACTTAGTTAATTTTTTTTATTATTAAAAGTCGGTTAACTTAATTATATTATTATTATTATTATAAACTTAGTTAATTTTTATAAACGTAGTTAATTCATTATCATTATCATTAGTTATAAAACTTTGTTAAATTAGTTATATTATTATTATTTATAAAATTTAGTTAACTTAAAGTTAGTTAATTTTATAAAACTTGTTTAATTTTAAAAAAACTTAGTTAATTTTTATTAACTTGGTTAACTTAATTATTATTATTATTATTTAAACTCAGTTATATATATTAAAAAAATAATGATAGATGTTTGCAAGGTGCAAGAAAATATAATATACAAGAGTACGTTTTGCAAGGTGCCAGCACATACCCGTGGAACAGGGAACATTTGCATGGGTGAAGACATGCAAGTGTATAACAAACATAATGCATTCAACATGTATATTTATTCTCAATGTCAATGACACCATGCATGACCACATGAAGGATATTTATGCTAAGGCAATGTAAATTATTATTTGTACAAAAATAATATATATGTTATATGGCTCAGCAAAGAACGAAGACTCAGGGAATAAAATATATAACAAAGTAAGTTAAGTTTAGTAATGCATTACTCATCGGTTCCAGTTTGTTGAATACCCATTTTTGATCCATGTGGCCATGAGTCCATTACAAAGTACGGCAAGCACTGCACAACAAAAAAGTAATTAAAAAAAGCATTGGAGCACCCTGGTGATAATAATTCAAACATCAGTTCTTACATATTTTAACTTAACCTCAACTTCGTGTCTTATGTCATTATTGAAACAATACAGGTGGTACTAAATTTATACTTTATATACTCGAATGTTAACATACATGCCCCTTCAAAATTTTAGACTTTAAGCTATATCATGTTTTAATACATTCCTAATGTTTAATATATCAAACAACAAATGCAATTAAACTTAGAGGAGATATTGGGTACAACAGTTAAATATATACTTACCAAAGGAAGCGTTCATTTTCTTATCCCTCTCCTAAACTCTCCTTCCTTTGGTACAAAATGCAGCAGTTCCCCAAATCCACATACACCCCTGCATACTTCACACACTTCCAATACTAAAAAATACTTCACTTCATAGTTATTATCAATAATCTGGTATTATAAAGCTACCTACCTAGATTTAACATAAGCTAATGATCTCATAACCAATCTAACATGCTATTCTCGCAAATATTTACTACACATGTTGACAAACATAAATCAGTTTCACTATCACCTAAATAAAATAAAACAAAACCAAAGTAATATAAGTAAAATCCAATCATAAACATTGTGAACTAAAGTTCACTGACCAAATTAATGAAAAGATGTAAACTCACGGAACATCACACATAAAAGGATAGGCTTTTGAGGCCCTCAAAACACAATTCACTAACAAAACATATGTAATATAACAGCCTGAGCAATATACATAAATATACAGTTTTCTTTACATTACTTAGCTTAACCTACTCCAATCTTTTAATAAATATGACTGTAAATTATATACTATAATAATATATAGTATCAAGTAATTATATTGGAGTTAAAGAATAGATTTGGTTTGGTTTAGTTTTAAATGAACAAATATATTTTAATCACACTTTACAGAATAGTTATGTATCATCTATATAATTTACTCCGCAATGATAACCTAGCAACAATCAACAATATATATGTTTTGCTTTGTCATAACATTGTTTAGAAAGAAATAAATAATAATGGGCCTATGACTGCTATTTTATAGATAACACGAACCTTTCCAAAGAAAGCAAAAAGGAATCATTAGTGAAGCATCTAATAAATATTTCCCTTTGTTCTGTTTTCGTTTGCTCAAAAACACAGTAAGTGCTACAAAACGTAAACAGAAAAGGAGATATGTACTTGTAACTCAGCACGCGAGGCTGACGCAAGTGCCACTCGCAGCATGTAAGCTCCGGTTACGTTAACATTTTTGAGTTGAAACCATTCTTCCCATGTTGTGCCTAAATATCCATTATTGCACTTTCTACGGGATACATATCATATAACTAATTCACACTACACAAGCATTTGTTTTAAGCTTTAGCATGGCCTGAAAATTTAACTTTAATATGTACCTGGTAACCTGAGTGAAGAACCATCCTTCAGGATAGTTACTTTCCCTAAAATTGTAAACTAGATCATTCCGAGGATATAATTTTGTGTACCTCTCTCATAAACCATACTGCCTATATCTGCAATGAAAACAAGGTCACTAGTCTAATAACATATGAATCACACTAACAATATTACATAGTACAACTTAACAGTAAGTTTCATATAAACTGTGAGATTTCATTCATTTTAACAATTCAGGCACATTATCGTTTTAGCATGTTACATGAACCACCTCAGCCTAGTGTTACAAGACAAGTTCTGCTTTATTCCAAAAAAAAAAGATGTAAGAATGTAAAAAAATTATCACTTCAACAACTTAGAATTTAATCAATCTCTTAATATGGGATTACAAGAGTACATCATGGGAGACAATACTAAAAGAGCATTAAATCATCAGCTGGACACTATCATGTCTAGTTGACTCCATATATACTCAATAAGATGTTACAACTACCCTTATTTTGGCGACCTACTGTCCTTGTGCCCCATATTATGCTTAGGGACATTATTTAATACTATTTGAAATATTAGCCCTTTAAGTAATAGAAAGTTCCTATCAAACTTAATTATCTCTGCCTCATGGGCCAAAGTTGTCTGTTGATTTTGCTTCTCACATATGCCAAAGTGTTGGAAATGTCAGAAATTTTACTGTGTAAAAATATATGGATAGCGGGTGTGCACACTGTCTACTTTGATCGTTGTATTACTAATGGATCATATAACATTAAATTTCAGATAAATAAACAATGTTAACAAGAAAACTAACTTTTTGGGATGATTAACATATAGTCTATTGATGTATAACGGGTTTGTATACGGAACAAAGAATTCAGCAGCAGAACGGTCAGGAATTCCTATCTCCCAAATTGTAAGACCATCTCTTGGAGGTTCATATACAAGATCGCCCAAATCAATTGAACAACCTGTTACAAATTTATAAACAAAGCACTAACTCACTTGCCATGTGTATTTTCCCCTTTTGCGGCAATGTATAAACATTTACAAGCAATTTATACTTAACCCTCGGTAATAGTTATGTTTGCATCTATTTTGTAATCTCCAATAAATCCTGGCACATATGCATAAAGATTATATTCTCCAGTTCGAACATTACTAATTGTAAAACATCCATGTTCATCGGTCTTCACCCAAAATTGGTACCCCTAAACATGTAATATAAGTCAAGATTAAAGGCTTAACGATGTTGACTCTATAATATTTAGTGTCACTATCTTATTTACCTTCGATTCTCTCTGCCATGATCCAGATTCTCCTAGTAAAGCCAAACCGACATATGCTGAATCTACGGGTATGGTCTTCTTGTTTAGGTAGAAATCCGAAAATAGGATGCATTAAAATTCATATAAAAATCCAAATAGAATCACAAAATCAATTTATAAAATTCATACGTAAATATATCTTTTTAGGGTACCATGGGGAGAAATTCTTGCTGGTTTCTACGACGACGTGAAGTGGAGTACAATGACGGAGTCGACGATGAAAATGGAGGAATGGATGAATCAAAACTGAGGACGATTAAAAAGGGGAAATTTTTTCTTTAGGACAATGAAAGTGAAAAGGGCAAAAGTGAAAATGAGCGTTATAAATTTTTCTATATACGAAAGGAATAGAGCGGTAAAGTTTGGGTTACATTTGTTTTGGCTAAGCGGAATTTTTTTACAAAGGCGGGAACGTGAATTTTTTTGGTCACGTTTATATTATTTGTGAAATATTATTAGTTGCATTTACTTTGAAACGCCACAAAGTTTTGCTACTATAAATGGTTTTTGGTGTAGTGAATATCATAAGTTTTGGGATGAATGCTATATTCAAAACTTAGAATATTTTAAAATCTAACTAATTTCCTAAATATATTATAGTGTCGGATTCATTGGCATACATGTAAATTAAAAAGATATTTAAAGTGCTATTGTAGTGTCGGATTTATGGACATACATGTCAATTAAAAATATATTTAAAGTGCTATTGTTATTTCTATTTTTAAATACTACAATTTCTTGAGTAAATTAATACGAGATTTAATCTTTTAAAGGTATTTACTGAAACTAACATTAATATCTTTATTATAACTAGGGTTTGAAATCCAATTAACATAAAACAAAGTAATGATGTATATTAAATTGTCTATTGGAGTATTTATATTATTAAAAACTCTTTGATTCCTTTCGAACCATACGTACCAACATATTATAGTAAAAATAGTATGAATTACTATAAAAATCATTATAACCTAATCTTCCTTCAAAAAAATTCAAAATTATTATTATTATTAATTGTATTAAAGTAAAAAATATTAAGATAATTTGCAAGAATATAATTAGTGATATGACATTCAGTATATAAATGCGAAATATTTTCCATTCCCACATTATAGATAAAACATTTATTACCAATAACCAGGCTTTTAAATCTCCCCGAGATGGCCGAGATGAAAAATCCGAGATATCAGCCAAAATCCGAGATTTGGCAGCCTATTTAGATATAAGTGTTTTAAATATCGTCCGAGATAGCCGAGATATTTTCCTGAGATATTGGCCAAAATCCGAGATTTAAAACACTGCCAATAACTATATTTTTCTTTTTTAATAGTTCTATAGTATTTAATTTTTCATGCATAATTAACCACATATGCACTTTAGCTTTGGGTGGAGTATTACCTTTCCAAATATATTTGATTTTGTACCCGAAAAATTAAGAAATTTATAAAAAGAGTGCGCTGTATGGATTTTATTATTATCCCAACACCATATTTTAATGTCATTTTTATTATCAATATTATATAATTATAATTTAGCACAAAGTAAGGCAAACTTCAATAAGTGAAAATTAGGTTGGAGAGCTTCGCATTCTAGAGTAATATGTTTTAAGGATGACATTTATGAATAATTAGTTTTAAGGGTAATTTACAGAAAAATGATAAATTCATTTATCTTTTTAAGTTATACAGAAAATTGATAAATTCATTTATCATTATTTTTGTATAACTGAAAATGATAAGTTCATTTATCTTTTCTTGTAAATTGTCCTTAAAACTAATTATTCAAAAGTATTATCCTTAAAACTTATTACCTTGCACAAAGAAGCCCTTTGAGTGAAAATCCCATTTCGATAATGTATTTTTAGTTAAAGTATGATTAAAACTAAATTCCCATTAAAAAAAATTAAATTTGGTCTATATATTTCTGAAATCGATACATTTCTAAAATTACAAATTTCGTAAAGTTCATTTAATTTTATTTTAAGGAGAATTATTGATATCCAACTATCATGCCAAAAAGAAGTATTATTTCCTAAACGTACTACATTATTTATTCCTAATTTATAAATATCATGATTTTTTATTATTGATTTCCAAAAAAGAGAGATATTATTTGTATTGCTAGTGGAAATATGTTGTATATTATAAGTCCATTATTTGATTTTTTCGATATTATTTGTTTACAAATTATATTCTCGTTATTATCTATAAATTTCCATATCCATTTTTCTAATAAAGAAGTGTTTAAATTATGTAAAGTTATAATACCTAACACTCCCTCAGCTTTAGATTTACATACAATTTCCCAATTAACTAAATATTCAGAACTATTATTAGAATTATCACCACTCTGTAAAAAATACCTCCTGATTTTATCTATTTTGTCAATTACCCATCTTAGAAAATGACAAAACAACATCTAGTGAAGGAGTAATGTTGACAAAACAGAGTTAATAAGGATTATCCTACCCGCCCTTGATAAATATCTACCATTCCATTTGGTTAATCTTTTGTTAATTTATCTATTATTAACTAGTCATCATGTCTGAGTTAAGTCAGTCTTATTAAAAATCCTAAATATTCTATGAGAAATTTCATAGTTTTACGATTTAAAGTACAAGCGACTTGATTTTCTATCTTACCAATATCATTCAAAACTAACACGGAACTCTTGTCAAAGTTAATCTTTAATCCAAAGAGCAATTCAAAACTATATAATATAAACTTAAGAGCTATAACATGTTTAGGTGTGTGATGTAAAAATCATGGTATCCCGTAAACTATAGAGTTGAAATGCCATACTCGTAACTTCATTTCCAACATTATATAAAATTCCATTACTAATGGCTGGTTTATTAATTCTAGTAAAAATGTTCGCCGCTAAATTAAACAAAAGCGGTGACAATGAATCACCTTGCCTAACTCCACGTTTCGATTGAATTTTATTTCCTAATACGTCTGTAACGACCCGGAATTTTTGATAATTAAAATTCGAATATTTAATTGATTTTAAATATTAATAAATGAATTTAATAGGTCGAATAATTTATTTAAAGGATATTGGATTTAATTTGGTAAGTTGAATCGATAAATTAATAATTGAAATTCCAGAGATAATTGAAAATCGAGTTTAAAATGATTGAAAATGATTTATAAAGTTATATTAAATCATACTGGAGTTATAGAAAGGTTATAGAACTTTTAAAATTGAATTTGGAGTTAATTTATGAAAATTGAATATTTTAATATTTAATTATCGACTGTAATAATAGCCAATTTTCGAACAGTCTCAGAATTGAACGAAACCAGTTCCATTGGATCCGTAATAGTTAGTTATTATCGGATTTCAATTTTCGTAGCAATCGAAGTTATCGTTTGACCGTGGCAACTCGAAACGCATCGATATTATTTTAATTTAATTCGGCGAGTTAAAATAGTCATTTTTCGAAAAGTCTCGGATTTCGACGAAACCAGTTTCATCGGATCCATAATGTGATATTATTGTAAGATTTCAAATTTCATAATTTTTGGATTTACCGTTTGTCCGGGGCAAGCCAAAACGCCTCGAAATCGATTTAAATCGGTTTAATTTAAATCGATCGTTTATTGCCATAACTCGCGCAGACGACCGAATTAGCTTCCGAAACCTGTTCCATTGCGTTCGGAACGTGGGATAAACCCTAGAAACGATAGTGACCGCGCGTAAAACGGAGTTTGGAAATTCCGGATGAATAGTGTTTTTCCGGTGAAATTCTATAAAAGGAACCCTTGCCCTTCATTCAACCCAAACCCTAATTCTCTATCACCGGCCGCCACCTTTGAAACCAAAGGCCAGAAACCTCTTTCGTTTTCCCTCCGATCTATCTCAATCCATCAACTTTCACACAAAACTTACAACTGCAATGATGTAGAGCACATCCTCCTCCATCAATCCAACGGCTATGATTGGATATGGTTGTGTGGATTGACGACAAATCAAGCTTGAAGGGGGTATTTTCATACGCGTTTTTCGAGATGTAGATGAGGCCGAGCTTCATGGTGCTCTGGCCGAGCATGGAGTAGGAGACGAGCTTCCTGATGGTGATGGTGTGATGAGTTTTCGAGCATCGTACGTTGCGCGACAAATTGATGAGGACGGTGGCGTGGTGGGTTCGTACTCGCGTTTTAGTCTGGGAAGATGAAGTATAGAACGCGCGGCCTTGATTTCGCTGAATGAAATCCAATGGTCCAGATGAGATTTAGGTTAAAATGAATAAAGAAATTGTAATTTAATTATATAAAAATTCGAGTATAATTTTAAAATATTGTATCTCTTTCATACATTATCAGAAAATGACGAAACAAAATACGTTGGAATCGTCTCGACGTGTACTTCGCTATGGAACAGAATTTGAGCCATTTGGAGCTATTGTGAATTTCGGGTGAAATTAAACGTCTGTTTAATTTTATTCGAAATAAACGCTGAAATCAGAATTAAAATCACGGTGAGATTTTCTCACTCAAATGAATGTGGAATTTTTGCAGTTATTGATTGCTATTGAATGTGATATTAGATATAGTAGGATATATATCTATATATAGCAATATATACATATTGGCATATGTATATATTGGATTGATTGATTTCCCGCCTCGTATAGCGGATGAGACCCTATTGCGCCGTTAGTAAGCGGATTTTTATAAAACCCATATACCGCGATAATTCCGTACTGGAGCGGAATTGGTATTGTGCTAACATCTGTGGATGCAGGGAAACAGGTTGGAGGGATCCAACTGGATTCCTCACCGTATTGATTATTTACAGATATTTTGATATATTCTGTTATCATATGATGATATATGATATTGACTGTTGTGATGGACTGATTGGTGTTGTTGCATCATCGGATTCAGTTTTGAAATTTAAAAATAACGACTTTTACTTTAAAAAGGGTTTTTAAAGTGATTTTTGAAAATATACGTTTTATGGAATTTTTTGAATCGATTTATAAACGTAAGATTTTAAAGTTATAAAAGTTATAATTTTTAGTGAAATTTAACCGAAGTGGTGTTTTTGAAATAAAAGTCGATTTATTTATAAAATGGTTTAAGTGGGATTTTCGAATAACTATAAATGATTTGTATAAAAAGGTTTATAAATTTGATAATTTATAAATCAAAATATTGGACTTATAAAACGATTTTTTTATAAGTGTTAAAAAGAAGTATAAGTGAATGAAATAAATAGATTTATAACGTGAAGTTATAAAGTGAATAAATACTGTAGAATAAAGGATTTATAAGAAATTTACTTATAAATTTGACTTTTACACTTAGATGAGATATGAATAGAAATTGCTAAATGAAATGATTTTATAAGTAGAAATTGTTATAAAGTGTAAAGGCGATTTATAAACGTTGTTTATAAATCCGAAATCACTTATCTTGATAAGTAAATTATAGAAGTAAATAAAAGAAAATTTAGAAGTCGAAGTTGTTATTAAAATAGAAATAGAATTTATAAACGTGTTTATAAATTCAAAATCAGTTGAATTTGAGAAATTAAATATAGAAGATTTTTAAAGAAGATATATTCGCGATTTTGGATAGCGAATTTTTATTGAGATAAAAATGTGTAGAAATGATTGAAATTGGGTTAAGTGAATTATATTCACGATTTTGGACAGTGAATATATTATTAAATAAATGGATTTATTTTTGAAGAAGTGATATTAAAAATGAAGTTAAACATTTTAAAGATGTTTTAAAATGTATTATGAATCGAAAGCATAGATTTCCGCAGTTCTTGTTGAAATAGACGTTTTCGAAGAATAAGGAAATGATGGACTATAACACTGTTGTTATAGTAAATGATTTCCGAAAGGAAATGTTTTGATGTAGTATTGGGATTTATATATCTATTAAAATCCGAATCCCTATACTAGTGATTTTGAGTCGTCGTAACGATGTTTTACGTAACATTTGTTTTGACTCAAATAAATGTGTTTAAAGAGAATGATTTCCTTAAAGAATGAATATATACTTAATATTGATTTAAGTATATCGAATATTTTCAAATGTTGAAAATAAATAGATCTGTGAAATACTTATTATTTTTAAATAAGTATGGAAATGCTTTTCCAATATGAAATGAACTGTTTTGAGATTTTATCTTCAAAGATAAAATGAAATGTGGAAATTGATTTGAAATTGTTTTCAAACGGTTAAGTGTGGAAATGATAATATATCTAGTAAAGATATTTTTGGAAATTAAATAATTCGGGAAATTATTTGGAATCTGATGATGTAGCGCATCTTTATTGATAGTTAAATAACCGACTATCAATAATTACCTTTAGATAGGTATTTGTTGTGAATTGGATGAATTTGAATGCCACACTTATTTTTGAAAAATCGCTCACTATTCGGGTTAGCCGGGAAAGGACCATGGGGTCGTATAACCCATTCCGAATATGTGATACGTCGTTATGAATTGCATTCGAAGACCGGTGTTGAAGACCGGATATTTTTGAAAACGGAAGGATTACCGTCGAGTTACTCTACATCGGTTGATCTCCGATTTAGAGGTTTTATCACCCTTAGTGACGGGAAGTCCAGACGTGATTAGAAAATTATCCGAATATGCAAGGGCTTCGTGAGAAGTGCCTTCGGTTCTGTTCGATCCCGGAACAGACTTGTATGGATTGTGTGTCTGACGTTACAATTTGAGATATAAAGCTGATTTCTTTCAAATACATTTCTGTTGGTGGCGGAGAATTTATTCTCTTAGCTTAACACCCTTCTCTGAGACGTACGAGCTCAGAGGTTATGTAGTTGAAATTTATCAGCGATATATCCCAATTTGGTAACGTGGCATACTGAGTGTTGCTGTGAAATGGTCAGTGTTTGATCATTTGTGATATGATCATTTGTTTGATCTTATATCTTTGTGATCATAGGTTGATCATTTTGTTTGACCCAAAGCAGGGCTTTTTGAGAAAGCGTAGCTTTGTGGACGAGACTTCGTCGAGCCTCACACCCCGGAAATGGTCGAAACAGGAAGGATGCAGCAAGGTTCTAGGGAGTAGCGCCCCTTAGTGTATGTCATTCCTTCTGGATAAAGGTGGTATCATGGTATGGAGCCCATATACTTAACCTCTGTGGTTACTGCATTATTATTATCTATGTGGTTTGTTGCGAATCGGGGATCCTCGGGAAGATCGGTGACGATCGGGGGATGGCATACGCGTGTCAGTAGTTACCTATTTTTGCAGAGGTAACCCGGCCTTGTGTTGGCAGAGATCCGGTTAGGTTCTCGGGTCGTCTATTCCAGGGACGTACCCATCGTGGAAAAGGAAGTTCCTTAGCCTGACCATTTGTTGGAAATCCAAAGAAACAATACGAGCCTTTACGATTTCAATTGTATAACCTGTCTCCTCAGGAGGCAGCTATAGCAGGCATAATATAATGGTACCTATGCTGGCTAAGATTTATATTATACTTTCGAAATGTTTTCCACTATGCACTAATAATAATATCAAAAATGATTTGATTTTGCGTAGTAAGCATCTTTGACTAACATAAGAAGAAATCTCCTCCAAGTCTGCGTTTGCATTGTGTGTGTGGTGGGAGGTCTTATGGTAGTTTCATTTTCCAAAAGCATTGCGAATTGACATTAAAGTTTTCATGTTGTTTATTTTAAAGAATAACTGTTTTACGATCTCACACCAGTCACCATGACTGACTCGGAGTTTATTGTTCCCTTTCTAAACTCTGGGTGCCCACCAATTTCCACACGGGCAGCCTAGAGTTATATTATCAGGATATTCTGGATATTCTGGAGCTTGGAGATAAGCTGGATGGCGAGACGTAGTATTTGTATCTGATAGTATTTATTCCGCTGTGTATTCTGTATGAGGACAAGTTTATAAAACTGTCCATTGTTGTATATTGACTCTGATGATTGATGTATGTATAAACTGATATAGCTCTTTGTTTTAAAAGACTAGTGTTTATCTATTATATATTGTTCCGCTGCGATGTGTAAGGTTATGATATTGTTTTCTGTTGCTGTTCTGTTGTTCTGTTGTTGTTCTTCTTTCTTTTTCTTCTATCTTCTTCTTCTACTTTTTCTTCTTTCTTAAAACCATAACTTTTCGGGTTTCCGGCATTCGATGGCTCAGCAGTCGATAAAGGGAGTATCGATGTTGAATTTTCGAAAGTCGAAAATTTACGGGATGTTACATTTGGTATCAGAGCATATGGTTAAGCGACAACCCTGCTCTGTTGGTTGTTACTCATTAGAGATAGAGTCAGTAGTACTCTAGAATGAGTTGAGTGTAATAATAGATACGAGTGCGTATTTGTTATTTGAATATAAAATTGTTTTATATTGTGATGATTGGTTTATTGAGTGGTATATGGATTCTGGTCGGTATTGTCCGTACAACTCTATCGATAGGGATCTCTAAACACTTATATAGAACAATTCGGCACAGTATTGTTTTAAAATTGGGTAAATGAAATAATTTTACCTTGATTATATTTTGTATATAAAGAAATAATTTTTCAGAATTATTAAAGTAAATATATGAATTAGTTGTTAAAATGTATATATATACAAGTTAATTAAAGTTGTTTGAATAAGTTAAATAAAACAACAATTGTGAAAGAGTAAATTGTATAAACCAATGAATTATAAAGATGAAGTTATAATTAATATGATTTACAATTGTGGAATAATCTTATATATATAAAGTGAAGTTATATAAGTAAAAGATTTGTAATTGTGATTTATAATCTGAAATAAAATTCCAGAGAAGTGTTTTGAAAGGATTTGATATTTTGGAAAAATGTTTTAGAGTGATGAAAGCTCTAAACTCTTTTCAGGTCGCTGGAAAATAATCCTGATGATGATGGCCACATCATTAGAATTCATTTTCGGGTTTCCAAAAGAGGAATTGCTGCCAGAATATTTTAAATAAAAGTTGATTGGGAAATTTTGGATTTTGTTTTGGGAATTCAAAAGATAAATTTGAACAGATTTCAAAATAGTTTTGAAAGATTGAAAAGACTCTGAAATTGAATGGATTGATAACTTATATAATTTAAATTCTGATAGAATAAATTTAACTTAAAGGATGAAGTTAAATTAAAGTAAGTATAAGTGAATCAATTAAATCTAAGTTGAGATTGTGGAATATGAAATCTGGATTTAATATGAATTTTGAATAAGTGAAGAAATTTGACCTTGGTAAAAGTTAAATAGGATTAAAATTTGAATTTGGATTTATAAGTGGAAACTTAAGTTAAGTTAAACAAATGATGTTTAATTGGAATATAACTTAAGTAATGTTGAACGAAGTTGATTTTGATATCAAAGTAAATTAATAAAGTGAATTTATTAAATGAATGTGAACTTGAGTTATATAAATGAAATTCAATTTTATTGTTAAAATGAATTAGCAATTGAATAAATGGATTGAATGTTAATCAACCGAATGTAACTAATTGATATGAAGCAATGAATATAAGCGTTAATTCATTAGAAGCTAAAGAAATTGAATAATTGAATGGAAATCAATTTAATATCAACCACTTGAAATTTAAAGTGTTGAACCAAATTAAATGTAAAGAAATGTAAATTGAATAAATTTGGTTATGATTGGTTATACATTGGTAGTTAGATTGATTGTTAGTTGATTGTGTGTAATTCATTAAGTATTAATGAAATTGAATTAGCAAATTGGAAAGCTATGTGATTAAATTCAAATTGGAAGTGAACGAATGTGAATTAGTGTATGTAAACTAATTAAATTGAAAGAGAATGTTGATTAAATCCAATGTAAATGAATCGAATATGATTTAAAATTGAAAACCAATTCAATGAATGTTAATGAGAAGTGAATCTATATTGATTTGGTTATGAAGTTGTTGGATGATAGTTGGATGATTGTTTGATGGTTGCATTGTTGCTTTTGAATGCATTGTTATGTTAGCATATGTAGTTATGTTGCTATACGATGTATATTGATTTTATTTTCATATCTACATGTTCTCATATGGTTTGTTGAGTGTTTAGTAGGTGCGGATGGCGTTGCTTCGCATTTGGAGCTCGCTTTCGCGCTAGATTAGCCGTATACGCTCGCTAAATAAATAATAAGGTACATATCTCGGATTAAATATCGTACTTTTACACTTTTTCCCTACGGGATGCCTCATCACTTGATGGGATGTATATTTGTGATATATATACACTGTCATTTTTTTTTCGGATCGAGCCGCGCAAAGGAGACGCTGGCGAAATTTTCTGAAAATTTAAGGTGTTAGAATATTTTTTTGAGAAATTTGAAAATTTTGAAAACTAAGTTATGATTTGAAAACTTAGTAAAGATTTTGTGAGAAGTTAACTATGAATTTTGGGAAAGTTAAACATTTAAGAGATTTGTAAATCTAATTCGAACGTTTTGTTTTGAAAAGTTAACGGATTTTGTATCTTCTTCTTACTTGGTAATTTCGAGGACGAAATTCTTTTAAGGGGGGAAGTCTGTAACGACCCGGAATTTTTGATAATTAAAATTCGAATATTTAATTGATTTTAAATATTAATAAATGAATTTAATAGGTCGAATAATTTATTTAAAGGATATTGGATTTAATTTGGTAAGTTGAATCAATAAATTAATAATTGAAATTCCAGAGATAATTGAAAATCGAGTTTAAAATGATTGAAAATGATTTATAAAGTTATATTAAATCATACTGGAGTTATAGAAAGGTTATAGAACTTTTAAAATTGAATTTGGAGTTAATTTATGAAAATTGAATATTTTAATATTTAATTATCGACTGTAATAATAGCCAATTTTCGAACAGTCTCAGAATTGAACGAAACCAGTTCCATTGGATCCGTAATAGTTAGTTATTATCGGATTTCAATTTTTGTAGCAATCGAAGTTATCGTTTGACCGTGGCAACTCGAAACGCATCGATATTATTTTAATTTAATTCGGCGAGTTAAAATAGTCATTTTTCGAAAAGTCTCGGATTTCGACGAAACCAGTTTCATCGGATCCGTAATGTGATATTATTGTAAGATTTCAAATTTCATAATTTTTGGATTTACCGTTTGTCCGGGGCAAGCCAAAACGCCTCGAAATCGATTTAAATCGGTTTAATTTAAATCGATCGTTTATTGCCATAACTCGCGCAGACGACCGAATTAGCTTCCGAAACCTGTTCCATTGCGTTCGGAACGTGGGATAAACCCTAGAAACGATAGTGACCGCGCGTAAAACGGAGTTTGGAAATTCCAGATGAATAGTGTTTTTCCGGTGAAATTCTATAAAAGGAACCCTTGCCCTTCATTCAACCCAAACCCTAATTCTCTATCACCGGCCGCCACCTTTGAAACCAAAGGCCAGAAACCTCTTTCGTTTTCCCTCCGATCTATCTCAATCCATCAACTTTCACACAAAACTTACAACTG
Organism: Allium fistulosum; assembly: GCA_030737815.1. Taxonomy (NCBI): domain Eukaryota; kingdom Viridiplantae; phylum Streptophyta; class Magnoliopsida; order Asparagales; family Amaryllidaceae; genus Allium; species Allium fistulosum. The sequence continues at coordinate 859,970,398 of CM060905.1, read as the reverse complement.
CAATGATGTAGAGCACATCCTCCTCCATCAATCCAACGGCTATGATTGGATATGGTTGTGTGGATTGACGACAAATCAAGCTTGAAGGGGGTATTTTCATACGCGTTTTTCGAGATGTAGATGAGGCCGAGCTTCATGGTGCTCTGGCCGAGCATGGAGTAGGAGACGAGCTTCCTGATGGTGATGGTGTGATGAGTTTTCGAGCATCGTACGTTGCGCGACAAATTGATGAGGACGGTGGCGTGGTGGGTTCGTACTCGCGTTTTAGTCTGGGAAGATGAAGTATAGAACGCGCGGCCTTGATTTCGCTGAATGAAATCCAATGGTCCAGATGAGATTTAGGTTAAAATGAATAAAGAAATTGTAATTTAATTATATAAAAATTCGAGTATAATTTTAAAATATTGTATCTCTTTCATACATTATCAGAAAATGACGAAACAAAATACGTTGGAATCGTCTCGACGTGTACTTCGCTATGGAACAGAATTTGAGCCATTTGGAGCTATTGTGAATTTCGGGTGAAATTAAACGTCTGTTTAATTTTATTCGAAATAAACGCTGAAATCAGAATTAAAATCACGGTGAGATTTTCTCACTCAAATGAATGTGGAATTTTTGCAGTTATTGATTGCTATTGAATGTGATATTAGATATAGTAGGATATATATCTATATATAGCAATATATACATATTGGCATATGTATATATTGGATTGATTGATTTCCCGCCTCGTATAGCGGATGAGACCCTATTGCGCCGTTAGTAAGCGGATTTTTATAAAACCCATATACCGCGATAATTCCGTACTGGAGCGGAATTGGTATTGTGCTAACATCTGTGGATGCAGGGAAACAGGTTGGAGGGATCCAACTGGATTCCTCACCGTATTGATTATTTACAGATATTTTGATATATTCTGTTATCATATGATGATATATGATATTGACTGTTGTGATGGACTGATTGGTGTTGTTGCATCATCGGATTCAGTTTTGAAATTTAAAAATAACGACTTTTACTTTAAAAAGGGTTTTTAAAGTGATTTTTGAAAATATACGTTTTATGGAATTTTTTGAATCGATTTATAAACGTAAGATTTTAAAGTTATAAAAGTTATAATTTTTAGTGAAATTTAACCGAAGTGGTGTTTTTGAAATAAAAGTCGATTTATTTATAAAATGGTTTAAGTGGGATTTTCGAATAACTATAAATGATTTGTATAAAATGGTTTATAAATTTGATAATTTATAAATCAAAATATTGGACTTATAAAACGATTTTTTTATAAGTGTTAAAAAGAAGTATAAGTGAATGAAATAAATAGATTTATAACGTGAAGTTATAAAGTGAATAAATACTGTAGAATAAAGGATTTATAAGAAATTTACTTATAAATTTGACTTTTACACTTAGATGAGATATGAATAGAAATTGCTAAATGAAATGATTTTATAAGTAGAAATTGTTATAAAGTGTAAAGGCGATTTATAAACGTTGTTTATAAATCCGAAATCACTTATCTTGATAAGTAAATTATAGAAGTAAATAAAAGAAAATTTAGAAGTCGAAGTTGTTATTAAAATAGAAATAGAATTTATAAACGTGTTTATAAATTCAAAATCAGTTGAATTTGAGAAATTAAATATAGAAGATTTTTAAAGAAGATATATTCGCGATTTTGGATAGCGAATTTTTATTGAGATAAAAATGTGTAGAAATGATTGAAATTGGGTTAAGTGAATTATATTCACGATTTTGGACAGTGAATATATTATTAAATAAATGGATTTATTTTTGAAGAAGTGATATTAAAAATGAAGTTAAACATTTTAAAGATGTTTTAAAATGTATTATGAATCGAAAGCATAGATTTCCGCAGTTCTTGTTGAAATAGACGTTTTCGAAGAATAAGGAAATGATGGACTATAACACTGTTGTTATAGTAAATGATTTCCGAAAGGAAATGTTTTGATGTAGTATTGGGATTTATATATCTATTAAAATCCGAATCCCTATACTAGTGATTTTGAGTCGTCGTAACGATGTTTTACGTAACATTCGTTTTGACTCAAATAAATGTGTTTAAAGAGAATGATTTCCTTAAAGAATGAATATATACTTAATATTGATTTAAGTATATCGAATATTTTCAAATGTTGAAAATAAATAGATCTGTGAAATACTTATTATTTTTAAATAAGTATGGAAATGCTTTTCCAATATGAAATGAACTGTTTTGAGATTTTATCTTCAAAGATAAAATGAAATGTGGAAATTGATTTGAAATTGTTTTCAAACGGTTAAGTGTGGAAATGATAATATATCTAGTAAAGATATTTTTGGAAATTAAATAATTCGGGAAATTATTTGGAATCTGATGATGTAGCGCATCTTTATTGATAGTTAAATAACCGACTATCAATAATTACCTTTAGATAGGTATTTGTTGTGAATTGGATGAATTTGAATGCCACACTTATTTTTGAAAAATCGCTCACTATTCGGGTTAGCCGGGAAAGGACCATGGGGTCGTATAACCCATTCCGAATATGTGATACGTCGTTATGAATTGCATTCGAAGACCGGTGTTGAAGACCGGATATTTTTGAAAACGGAAGGATTACCGTCGAGTTACTCTACATCGGCTGATCTCCGATTTAGAGGTTTTATCACCCTTAGTGACGGGAAGTCCAGACGTGATTAGAAAATTATCCGGATATGCAAGGGCTTCGTGAGAAGTGCCTTCGGTTCTATTCGATCCCGGAACAGACTTGTATGGATTGTGTGTCTGACGTTACAATTTGAGATATAAAGCTGATTTCTTTCAAATACATTTCTGTTGGTGGTGGAGAATTTATTCTCTTAGCTTAACACCCTTCTCTGAGACGTACGAGCTCAGAGGTTATGTAGTTGAAATTTATCAGCGATATATCCCAATTTGGTAACGTGGCATACTGAGTGTTGCTGTGAAATGGTCAGTGTTTGATCATTTGTGATATGATCATTTGTTTGATCTTATATCTTTGTGATCATAGGTTGATCATTTTGTTTGACCCAAAGCAGGGCTTTTTGAGAAAGCGTAGCTTTGTGGACGAGACTTCGTCGAGCCTCACACCCCGGAAATGGTCGAAACAGGAAGGATGCAGCAAGGTTCTAGGGAGTAGCGCCCCTTAGTGTATGTCATTCCTTCTGGATAAAGGTGGTATCATGGTATGGAGCCCAGATACTTAACCTCTGTGGTTACTGCATTATTATTATCTATGTGGTTTGTTGCGAATCGGGGATCCTCGGGAAGATCGGTGACGATCGGGGGATGGCATACGCGTGTCAGTAGTTACCTATTTTTGCAGAGGTAACCCGGCCTTGTGTTGGCAGAGATCCGGTTAGGTTCTCGGGTCGTCTATTCCAGGGACGTACCCATCGTGGAAAAGGAAGTTCCTTAGCCTGACCATTTGTTGGAAATCCAAAGAAACAATACGAGCCTTTACGATTTCAATTGTATAACCTGTCTCCTCAGGAGGCAGCTATAGCAGGCATAATATAATGGTACCTATGCTGGCTAAGATTTATATTATACTTTCGAAATGTTTTCCACTATGCACTAATAATAATATCAAAAATGATTTGATTTTGCGTAGTAAGCATCTTTGACTAACATAAGAAGAAATCTCCTCCAAGTCTGCGTTTGCATTGTGTGTGTGGTGGGAGGTCTTATGGTAGTTTCATTTTCCAAAAGCATTGCGAATTGACATTAAAGTTTTCATGTTGTTTATTTTAAAGAATAACTGTTTTACGATCTCACACCAGTCACCATGACTGACTCGGAGTTTATTGTTCCCTTCTAAACTCTGAGTGCCCACCAATTTCCACACGGGCAGCCTAGAGTTATATTATCAGGATATTCTGGATATTCTGGAGCTTGGAGATAAGCTGGATGGCGAGACGTAGTATTTGTATCTGATAGTATTTATTCCGCTGTGTATTCTGTATGAGGACAAGTTTATAAAACTGTCCATTGTTGTATATTGACTCTGATGATTGATGTATGTATAAACTGATATAGCTCTTTGTTTTAAAAGACTAGTGTTTATCTATTATATATTGTTCCGCTGCGATGTGTAAGGTTTTGATATTGTTTTCTGTTGCTGTTCTGTTGTTCTGTTGTTGTTCTTCTTTCCTTTTCTTCTATCTTCTTCTTCTTCTACTTTTTCTTCTTTCTTAAAACCATAACTTTTCGGGTTTCCGGCATTCGATGGCTCAGCAGTCGATAAAGGGAGTATCGATGTTGAATTTTCGAAAGTCGAAAATTTACGGGATGTTACAACGTCGTTAACCATAATACTTGAATTTTCAGTTTTAAGTAAAGACATAGTCCAGCCAACCCATCTAATACTGAAACCCTAGCTAATAATAAATTCTTAAGAACATTTCAATCAATTGAATCAAAAGCTTTTGCAAAGTCAAGTTTTAAAAGTGCACAAGTAATGTTAATTTTGCAACAATGGTTAATAAATTCTTAAATTGCTAATACTCCATCTGTAATATTTCTACCTTTGGTAAATGCAGTTTGAGTAATAGCAATTAATTCATTCATTTTAGTGTTTAACCTATTAGTTAAAGCTCTAGAAATAATTTTGAAAGAACAATTAAATAATGAATTAGGCTTGAAATCTTTAACTTATTTGCACCCACTTTCTTGTGTAATAAAATTACATTAGCAAAATTAAACCTACATACTTGTAACGAACCATTATAAAATTCATTAAAAAGGTTAATTAAATCATGTTTTAAAACAGATCAAAAAAATTCATAAAATAATATAGGAAACCCGTCAGGGCCATGTGATTTATCGTCTAACATATCTTTTATTGCCCTCAAAATTTCCTTTTTCGTAAATGGAAAATCAAGTCCATCTAAATCAATGCTATTATTATTAGGATATAATTCGCCCTAATTAGCTATAATCCTATGCTTATTTTTTGTTCCAATTTTTTTTTATAATAGTTAGTAAATGCCTCATTTAATTCTTTTTAGTCAAAATCTTAGCATTATTAATTAAAATTGAATTAATGGTATTACTATGTTTTCTACCATTTGCTACTTTATAAAAAAAATTAGTATTCATGTCACTATCATCCATCTATTGAACCCTAGATCTTCGTTTCCACATTATTTCGTCTAATGTTAGAATTTTATTTAATTCATCTTTTAAATTTGAAAGCACATTTTTTTTTGAAATATTTGAATTTCTAAGTTCTTTTATTTTATTCTGCTTTAGAATCTCATTTAGTAATTTATCCTTTTTAATTCTAATATGACCAAAAACATCTTTATTCCATTTCTTAAAAAAAATTCTTAAATCTCTAATTTTACTCACAAATATTTTAGCTATGTTTCCTAAAAATTTATAATTATATTTACTCAAAGAAAACCATTTATTAGGAATTAATTTTGAAAACTTATTTCTAGTAATCACGTTTTTTCAAGTCCAAATATTTTATTTCTATTATTTTGATAATTACAGTATAATACAAATGGATAATGATCAGAGTAAACACATATGCAGGGGAGAATCCAAGAGCTTAAACTAAAAAAGCAGATGACAATCGCCAAAAAAATTCATAAATGATTAAAGTTACTATAACAACCTATAAATTAATCACTTTATATTTGAATATTTAAATCATTTTTAAATATTTAAATAATGGATGTTAATAACCAAATAAACATCTTTTAAATAATAATTAATGATGTTAAAACCATTTTCAAAGTATGTTTACTAAAATAGTTGGTTCAAATAAAAATAGAAAATGTGATTGAAAAACGTTTTCTGAAATTTCGACTTTTCGGCATCGAAAAGTTATCGAGAAATGTCATGCACACTAGTGTATACATGCACACACATATACATGTCATATGATAAGTTAATTAATGTGTTAGTGGTAATAAATCATGCTTATTTTAAATATAACCTTGATTTGACCTTAAGTTAATGAAGTATGACATGAATAGTGTTAAATAGTAACTTTAATATAAAATTACCATACTTTCGTACACATTATGGTGCAAGGCATGTTCATGCATGGGTAGGGGCCAACATGGCTACGTAATATGATGGCGGAGGAGGATTTTAGGGGGGACGTGTGGCATTGTGTGAGTGGTGGAGAAAAAGCAAGGTTAGTTTAGTAATTTCCCTGGTTTCATGCTTATAAATACCTCCATATCTTCACCATTATTCACTTTACGTCCCTATTCCCTAAGTTCATCTCCACTCTCTTCATTTTCTTCATTTACATTTCAATGGCTTTCATAGTGAAGTTTATATCTTGAAAACACAAGTTATTTTCATTTCCATCCTCTTAAACTAGTTTATACCCTCTCTACATCAATTTACATTCAAACAAGACCCATATTCCCCCACTTTTGTCCATGGCCGAGCCTGATAGGCCCATGGCCAAACCCAATGTTGGAAATGCAGATTACGGATCTTAAGGCTGGATTAATACTAGGGTGGTGAATAGTGTTTAATGGATTTTATGGAATTTTTGAAATCTTTTCAATTTATACACAAACAGATGCAATTCACAAACACAGAGACAATCACAGAATCAGACATAGATGCAAATAGTAAATAAAAGCAGTAAAGGAAAGAACACACTAGAATTTTATACTAGTTCGGAGTTACCCTACATCCAGTCCCACACAATTACTTATGCAGATTTCTTTTCAAATATAATGTCGATATTACAACCTCAATTTTAAGGCCACGAGATACACACTCCCGTCTCCGAGTCCAGGGAAAACTCTCTTGATTTAACCAGGCTACAAGATCACCTAATTGATTTACGGGCTACAATCATACCCAATTGATTTACGAGCCACAATCACACCGTTTCCAATCACACTTTGATAGAGAGAGACTCGATACACTTTGATCTTTCGATCTTTGAATACAAATGATCCTATAACTCTGAATAGCACCAAGATCTTTGAGAGAGAGTGGCAGAGAATTAAACTAGAGATGATCGAGTTTGATTCACTTAGAATTTCGGCAGAGTTTTGTTAAAGCATTTGAAATATAAGAGAATATTTGAGTAGAGAAAAAGGAGTGAAGAAATGAAGAAAAACTAACTTAAAATTCATTGAAAACAACTGGTATTTATAGGAGAACAACGGTCATGTCCATTCGCGAAAGGTTATGACGAATAGACACTTCTTTTGAAATTTTGAATTTTAAATTCTACGGCTACCATGTCGACATGGGGGGATGAGGGATGTCGACATGCCTATGTTATTTTTGAAAATAGATTTTGCTTTAAAATGATTTCTATTCTAAAACTTGTCAAAACAATTTCTAAACTTTGTAAACCATTTTGAATATAATTTAAACTTATAAAAGAGTTTTAGAAAGTAATCTTAAAATATATAATCTATAATATAAATGTAATATTAAAAACTAAGTATAGATTTCTTTAAAATATATTAAAGCTAAAATATTAAAATCAAGAAATAGTTTTAAAAAACAAGAGATGATTTTAAAATTAATATGATTAAAAATAGTTTTTGAATTAAGGCTAAAATATTTAAATTGATAGGGATGACTTTAAAAAGATAGTTTTGAAAAAATAAATCATTTTGAAAATTTCGTGGATTCCATTCCACTAGAGAAGGTCGTGGGTTCCATCCCACTAAAGAGGTCGTGGGTTCCATCCCACTATTAAAGCGAGAAGGTGGATTCCATTCCACAATTAAAATCCGAATAAAGATTTTAGTGCTATTATGAAGTTTTAACATAAATCTAGACTCTATTACTTATCTTGATATCTTGAACTCTTGAACTCTTGATACTCATGAGTCTTCAGTCTTGATTTCTTCAATCTTGAATTCGTCAGTCTTGAATCTCTATACTCAGTCTTGAATTTTTATACTGTATAGTCTTCATTCTCAGTACGTACATATATATATATATATATATCCTGCATATACATATATACCTAGACAAGAATATTAGTATTTATATTTTATAACAATTCCTAAGGTTGTTGTCATCAAAACCATCATATCAGGGAGAAACAATCTCCCCCTTTTTGATGATGACAACCTATGTTTATAAAATATACTTCACCAAACTCTGATTCTTCTCTAACTCCCCCTTATTCCAACAACTCCCACTTAATCTACTAGCTCCCCCTTAATCGAAGCCTAACTAACCTATTTTATAATCCCCCCTTTGTCATCAACAAAAACTAATCCTAAACTACATAACTCCTACTAAATCTTATACTATAGCACTGTATAGGATAATAACACAGTATAGTAGAGTATAAATGAGATAGATAATAATATAAATAAAATATAGTAAGGTAAATGTGGGAGATATGAAAATTTCAAACATAATCAATCAATATATACATCATGTCCTTATCAAACCACACCATGTTCAATCATATATTACACACCATATTCAAAGCAATCCAAACCATACCAAATTAAATCAAATCAAACAATTCAAACCAAATCAAAGTAAATCAAACCACATATGTCAAATCAAACATTTCTTGGAACTTGAACCCATCCTTCTCTTTGTTCAGAGTTCCTTCTCGATTCGCTTCAAGTTCTTCTTTGTTGAGGGCTGAGATCATCCATCGAATAGCATCGAAATGCCTTTCTTGTTCTTTTATCATCTGTATTTGGCTTAATTCTGTGACGTCGATTACGAAGGATAAAAGTAAGTATGTTCTTGAAGGATTTGAGAGTTTCTTCAAGTTTCTCACTTAGATTATGAATAGGAGAGGCCATTTTTTGATAAAATATGAAGAAATTCAATAGAAAATAAAGAGAATTGAAAGTATGCATTTTTCTGGAAGAAACATGTATTTAAAGAGTTAGAAAGTCGTTTGAAAGGAAAAGACACAAGGTAGTTATGTCAATTTCAATTTCAAAACAAAAACCATTTTCTAGCCGTTACATGTCGACATGGGGTAGGGGGATGTCGACATGCCCATGTTAATTTTCGCAATTTCCTTTGTTTCTTTATATTATATACAAGTCTATATATAAACTTATATAATATAATAACAAGCATTCCAGAGATATTTTAGAGCTAATAAACAGAAAGAAAGGATTTTCATTGATAAATTTAGTTAACATTTAAACGATACATAACATTAACTAAAGAGAGATACAAACTAATACAACATGAAATGAAACTAGTATTAGTTAGAGGATGATGAAGATGATGATAATCCAAGCTTGCGACTCACTTTTCCAAAGAACATGTTCATTTTGGTGGAAATCTTGTCCAACTTTTACTAACAGATCTTTTGATAATCCGTTGATTTTCTACGATAATCTTTTGGTTCTTGAGAAGCATTTTGTTGGATGGATTGTTAAGAGTGATAGGGTTTTCAATGCTTTCCAATGAAGTATCTTCCTCCTCCTCTCCTTCTTTTTCAATTTCCATCTCATCCCCTTCTTCCTCCTCCTCCTCTTCTTCTTCCACCTCTTCATGAGCCAATCGATCATCCTTTTCGGCAAGTGTTTCATATGGTTGAAACACAAACGAAATTTTCATGAGAGAGATGTTAGCATGGTTAAACACTTTTCTAGAAACAAAATCCTCCTTCTTATAATCAACACCAAAGTAGTTAAAAATCCGAGTGAGATAAATCCCATGATATAAAGTGTTTTCACCTAAAGTAAAATTTTTGGAACGAAGTTCATCCAAAATCACTTACGCCCAATTAATGTCATAGTGCCCAAACATATCAAAAAGAGCCTTACAAACTTTTAAAGTAGGGTGATTGAAATTTCCCGATCTTGGAGTTATGGTATGTTGCAAAAGAAGGTTTACAATTCTAGCTTTAGGATGGAAATTTCGGTTTATAAAATCAAAGTTATCATCTCCTTCAAAAATGTGATGAAATGTCTCACGATCATGTTCATCAATTTGAAAATCCTACAGATCCATTCTCATATACTTACAACCAAGAATGTTACCCAAAATCTCACTATTTAGAACAATACGCGTTCCTTTAACGCTACTCCACACTTTCCCTTCATTTCCTTCGTAAAAACCACGATTCAAATTTGCATAAAACATTTTGACAAGATTCAGATAACAAACAAATCATTTTGAGAATCATCAATTAAGCTAAGAATTTGATTCTCTTCAAAAAGAACATTTATTTCATAGGAAGAAAAATCATTAAAGATAGCAAATTTTCTTGTATGGACCTTTCCAAAGTTTACATAGCTTATGTAAGCCTTTATAGCTTCTGGATCATTGAAGAGGGACTCTTTGGTGGCCTTGGACAGCCTAATGGTGGATGGAGTGCTTGAGGAAGCCATTTTTGAAGAAAGTAGAGAGCTTGAAAGATAGTTTGAATTTTGAAATGAAAGTGAAAAAATAGGATAAGATATCTAAGAGCCATGTTCTCTGGTCAAGGGACACCTTTTCAGAGCTTTGGAGTTGGTGAAAAGGTGGAGGGAAATTCAAAGTTTTGAATTCAAATTTGAATTTCAAATTTCTAGAGGGATGTTGACATGAGGGTAGGGTCATGCGACATGGGTCCCTAAAATCATGTGACTTATTTTCTTATTTTATTTAATATATATATATATATCCTATATTGTAATTTATATTTTATCTAAATAACATTAAATATAACAACACTTTAATATTAATATATTAATATTAAAATAATATTATTTTGAAAATCAAAATTTTTAATTCAAACAACAAGCAATTTCAAAACATGCAAATAATCAAACATTCAAACAAGCAATTTTAATCAATATAATTTAAATGCGTACCTATTTTTAGATCCATATTTCTGAGATCATCAAATCGTGAATAGCTGTTTAGCACATGTTTGAATTTTCCGTCTCTTTATCTTCATCACTAGAGGATGAGTCGGAATCGTCCAGTGTAGGAGTATATGCTCTCTTTCTTTTTTTGACGAATCATTACTTGGAGAAAATTTCTGTTTATACGGATGCAGACATTCTCTTTTTAAGTGGCCTGGTCATCACAATTGTAACATCTGCCGTTGTTTTAAGTTTCATTATTATTTCCAGAATTCTTGTGATCGTTTCTCTTGTAATTGTTCATCTTTCTGTATTTCAAAAACTTTCTAAAATTCCTTGTCATCGAGGCTATTTCTTCATCATCATCACTGGTTGAGTCTGAACCATCTGCTATTGCATTGAACTCTATTGACTTCTTTTCTGAGGCCTTGCTTTCTCTTCTTCCTTGCATTTGTACTTCAAACGACATCAAATTCCCAATCAATCTTCAAGTTTCAGAGTACTAATATCATTAGCCTCTTCAATTGCTACATTCTTCTGTTCCCATTTCGGAGTGAGTGAATTCGGAATTTTTCTAACTTGATCTTCTTCGGAAAAGTTCTTTCCTAATGCAATTATTGAGTGCATAATGTCTTGAAACCTACCGTACATGTCTGAAATGGACTCATTTGGATTCATCTTGAATAATTGAAACTGATTGGTCAAGATATATATATTTTGGTCTGTTTGACTTTGCTTGTTCCTTTATAAGCAACTTGCAAAGTTTTCCAGATCTCATATGCAGACTTACAAACATACACTCTATTAAACTCATTTCTATTAAGTGAACAGAATAGAATATTCACAGCTTTGGAATTGTTTTGTGCAATAGTCTTTTACTCAGTAGTCCACTGTGCAAAATCAGTTGTGGGTTCAATGTACTCAGTTTGTGTGATATTCTAAGTGTCTGATCCTATTGATTGTAAATAGATTTTCATCCTACATGCCCAATATGCATAGTTACTGCCATTAAAAAGTGGTGGTCTGGCTGTAGACTGATCCTCTACAAATGAACTGGTGATAGTGTTGACACTACCAGTGTTGGCAGCCATTTGAAAACTTTTCGAAAATCAGATTATGAAAACTTTGAAAACAACTACTCCAATACCAAATGTTGTAAATGTGGATTACGGATCTTAAAGCTGGATTAACACTAGGGGAAGGGGGTGAATAATGTTTAATGGATTTTATGAAAATTTTGAAATCTTTTCAATTTAAACACAAACAGATGCAATTCACAAACACAGAGACAATCACAGAATCAGACACAGATGCAAATAGTAAATAAAAGCAGTAAACGAAAGAACACACCAGAATTTTATACTGGTTAAGAGTTACCCTACATCCAGTTTCACGCAATTTCTTGTGCATATTTCTTTTCAAATATAATGTCGATATTAGAACCTCGATTTTAAGGCCACGAGATACACCCTCCTATCTCCGAGTCTAGGGCAAACTCTCTTGATTTAACCAGGCTACAAGATCACCTAATTATGCAAACTCTCTTGATTTAACCAGGCTACAAGATCACCTAATTATTTTACGGGCTACAATCACACCCAATTGATTTACGGGCCACAATCACACCGTTTCCAATCACACTTTGATAGAGAGAGACTCGATACACTTCGATCTTTCGATCTTTGAATACAAATGATCATATAACTCTGAATAGCACCGAGATCTTTGAGAGAGAGTGGCAGAGAATTAAACTAGAGATGATCGAGTTTGATTCACTTAGAATTTCGATAGAGTTTTGTTAAAGCATTTGAAATATAAGAGAATATTTGAGTAGAGAAAAAGGAGTGAAGAAATGAAGAAAAACTAACTTAAAATTCATTGAAAACAACTGGTATTTATAGGAGAACAACGGTCATGTCCATTCGCGAAAGGTTATGACGAATAGACACTTCTTTTGAAAATTGAATTTTAAATTCTACGGTTACCATGTCGACATGGGGGATAAGGGATGTCGACATGCCTATGTTATTTTTGAAAATAGATTTTTCTTTAAAATGATTTCTATTCTGAAACTTGTCAAAACAATTTCTAAACTTTGTAAACCATTTTAAATATAGTTTAAACTTATAAAAGAGATTTAAAAAGTAATCTTAAAAATATATAATATAAAAGTAATATTAAAAACTAAGTATAGATTTCTTTAAATATATTAAAGCTAAAATATTAAAATCAAGAAATAGTTTTAAAAATCAAGAGATGATTTTGAAATTAATATGATTAAAAATAGTTTTTGAATTAAGGCTAAAATATTTAAATTGATAGAGATGACTTTAAAAAGATAGTTTTGAAAAAATAAATCATTTTGAAAATTTCGTGGATTCCATTCCACTAGAGAAGGTCGTGGGTTCCATCTCACTAAAGAGGTCGTGGGTTCCATCCCACTATTAAAGCGAGAAGGTAAATTCCATTCCACAATTAAAATCCAAATAAAGATTTTAGTGCTATTATGAAGTTTTAGCTTAAATATAGACTTTATTACTTATCTTGATATCTTGAACTCTTGATACTCATTAGTCTTCAATCTTGATTTCTTTAACCTTGAATTTGTCGGCCTTGAATCTCTATACTCAGTGTTGAATCTTTATACCATACAGTCTTCATTCTCAGTACCTGTATATTTATCATGCATATACATATATATCTAGACAAGAATATTAGTATTTATATTTTATAACAAGTTGTTGTCATCAAAAACATCATCTCAGGAACTAACACCCAAATCTGTCCACATATGGCCCAAAAGTTTGAGCTTTGGTGATTAGGAAGTGTAGTTCGAGCGTTGGCAAGATCATGTAGCGATTCGACTTCGTTTGGTTACATTTATGTGAATAAAACTCCACCCTTACAATCAAAGTTTTTAAACTATTTTAATGCTCATGTGATTGACTTATGAATGCTTTTTGTGTGTTTTTGTGATGCATTGGTTGTTGGTTTTGTTCATGTTGCTAAAAGTTGCGTTTTGGAAAGTTAGTACATAAGTAGCAAGCTTTATGAAAAAGTGGAAGTTAAAGTTAATTTTAGTGTTAGTAAATGCTCTCTACATGTGACATCATAACTAATTACCATGTATATATGTTCATACCCTTGCTATGTAATGTTTGGTTGAATGATAATGCCTTAAACTTGTTTTCTGAATTGTCCGTACAGCGATAGTCGCTATATTGGCACTTTCAAAAAATCACTTTTTATCGAAGCCGTTTGGTTTCATCTCATGCTTGGAATGGTTTTACGAGTTAAGCATGATTTTGACTAATGATATTTTCAAAAGAAATTAACCATTTTAATAATGATTATTTAATTTATTTTAATTATTTAATTAATAAGAATTAAGGTTAACTAATTAACCTATTAATGACGTGTTTTAAATTTAACTAATTACTTGGTTAATGATGGTTTAAATTAATTAATTATTTTATTTAATGATGGATTAAAGTTAATTAATAAATTTTCTAATAATGTTTTTAAATTAATTAATCTTTTTAATTAATGATTTTTAAAGTAAATCTATTTGTTCTAAGTTTAAGTAATTTTTTCGCCAATGATGTTTAAAAGTTGTTAATCATTTTAAATATTGATATTTAATAATTAATTTAATTAATTATATTTAAATATTACTGATTAATTGACTTAATGATGTTTTAAAGGCGATTTACTCTTGTCAATTAAAGGCATTTGAAGTTAATTTATCAACATAATTAATGAAGTATCAAAGTGAATTTATCAAAGTAACAAGGATGTTTTGACTTTGTTATTCATTTTAATTAATGATAATAAATTTATTTTTTTAATTTAATTAATTATATTTTATATTTAATTAAATTAATGGTGTTTAAAAGCAACTAACTTCTTTTGGATTGAAGGCTATTGAAGTAAATTCATCAACTGAATTAATGAACTTTTAAAGTTACTTAATCAATATAATAAGGATGTGTTTAAGTTATTAAATCCTTTTTATAATGATGTTTAAAGTTAGTGAACTCCTTTAACAAAGTGTTTTAAAGCTAATACTTGTATTGTGAAGCCCAAGCACAAATTCGGTTTTAAAAGAAATTTTTTGATTCATTCATAGAAATGAATTAATTTTCATAAAGCGATTTCACTTATATGGAAACGATTTATTTGTATGCTTAACACTAAACATCAAAGACATAGGCTTGTCACTATTCCAAAAGTTGAGAAGGGTCATGAGACATGACTTTGAGGTAACACTACCTTGAATTGTATGGCATTATTGTTAACCCAGGAATGATACAAGTTTGAATCCAACGAGTGGTGATGGGTATACAAGACTTAATTTCCATATACGATCGTTTTAAATCCTCGATAGTTGGTTTTTCGGCTATCGATTACTTCAGCTTCTTTATTTTTCGTCATTCTAAGACGATGTTTGCACTTTTGAGCTTTGTTATCCTTTGTCGGAAATGACTTAATCCAAAGAGCTTATGGACGTCCAGTTATGTGGAGTTGCTCCCATTAAAAGAGTATTTCACATCTCATCTAGGTTGGATTCAGTTTCACATTAAGATGTGAAATATTCGGATACTCGGGAAGGTTTGGCAGGTTCGGCTGGCACTTTTCCCGAGGAGGTCATCGAGTATATGACCTTCTCAAAAGTATGTTACTAGAGGTATACTTCAAGGGGGTCGCACCCTCCTAGTCATTATTGGAAATTTTCCTTTTCTTATTCGATTCGAATCTTTGAATTGTTTTTCTATAATTGCAACAGGAAAAGTCAACCACTCTTCACAATGTTTAATTATAGGTTCTATCCATTCTACCAAGTTTGGATTGTTATCTTGTTTTATTCATTCTGTGCAGTTTGGATTTTGTTCAGACTATTTACATTCTTTCAAGTCTGGATCTATATACTATTTTTTCCCATCATCTATGTTTGGATTTTTTTCCTATTGTTTTTTTCCATTCTTATATTCGATTGTTGTTTATGTGGAAGAAAACATGTTCTGCGTTAGCAGCGTGGTCCCACATATTATTGTTAAATACACTCCCTTTTGTTTCAAAGTTTTACTCATACCAGACATATTGTCTGACCCGAGTTGTTTATTTTCCCTAAAATCTTGGGTACTCGGTTATATTTGAGTATTCCGAGAATAGTAGGTTTCTCTTTGGAGCTCTTTGAAGACGGTGATCAAGCAGGCGGCTTCTTAGTTATCTAGTTATTTATTTCCACTGTATGATTATGTTGGTATATTTGGTATCTGAAAAATGTAAAGTCAGAATGTATAACTGCAAATTTGTTAGATGGATTACTTTTGTTTAACTCTGATAGCTCCATGTAAGGAGTAACCTTTTGTACTATATCTTTTTGTATTATATGTAACCATTCCATTGTGAGGATTTTCTATTCTGTCTTGTTCTGTTCTTTATTTTACCCCATGAAAACTTGTCTTTCGGACGCTTGGGAAACGACACATGAATACCATGGATGTATTAAGCGTCGTTCCTAAGGGTCAAAAAGGTGGGTCGTCATAGTTGGTATCAAAGCTTAGGTTTAGCGAACCCCTAAGTCCTGGTGGGGTAAAATCACTAAGGATAGGATTAGTAATGTCCTAGGATAAGTCTAAAAGTATAAATATATATATTGAGTGCGTATTTGTTAGTGTTATAAAAATGTTTTATATTGTGTTGTTTGATCGGTTCAGTGGTATATGAATTCTGGTCGATGCATCTGATCAGCGTTATCGATAGGGATTCCTAAACACATGAACAGACCTACCAATACAGTATTGTTTTAAAATGGTAAATGAAATAATTTTATGTAGGAATTTATTTTATACATACAAGAATGATTTTCAAAATTAATATAGTTGTGTTATTGAGTTGATTATTAGGAGATGATAATATTTTATTATTATCATTTAGGATTTGTTTAGTCATGCTCGTCTAGTTTGAGCATTAACTATTGTTGAATAGTTCATAAGAGATTTTCATTAGTAAGGTATAGGTTAGTTAAATAGGAATTAGGGAACCTTGAGAACGAACCCCTTGTGAATTCAGTTTCACAGTTTGACCATAAGGTATTTGGTGAAAGGGTTAAGTTAAAAATTATCTTTTAACAGTGTTAAGCTGAAAGTAAACTTTTAATAAAAAGTTGTTTAATATAATCTGAATGGTAGGATAATACATTTAAAGGATAAATATATGAGAAAATTTAGTTATAATAAAGGAAAATTATTAAATATGAGTTTAACTCACACCCAAATTTACTATATCATATATGTGATGCTATAAAGTATTGTTGATTTCTTGGATGATAGTTAGATTTGTTTGATTGATTGCTTAATTGAAATTAATCTGGATATTCCATTTATGTAACGACCCGGTATTTTGGACCATTCAAATCGACAATAATCCACACATGTCAGACTTGAATAATGCAAAATAACAGATTTTATAAAATTTGGAGCAAATAAAATCATTCACAGAATCACAGACACAGAAATATCAGAATAACTCGCAGCGGAATTTAAAAATAACCATAGTGGTTCATGAAGCCACTAAAATACATAATCTCAAATCAAATACAAAATACATAGTATGAAACCCAATACAGTTCTGAAACAAGTACAATAGAAATCCCAAATACACAAGTCTCTAAAACAAAAGCTGAAATAAGACAACTGAAACTGAAATAGGTAGATAACTAGATAAGTAGAATCTCCAGCGAGTCCTGGCTCCAGAAAAGTGAATCCAAAGCTGTGAATACTCAGGCTGACCCGAGCGTAAAATAAAACATAAACACTCGAGTCAGGATATTTATACTTGTACAATGTAAACCAACTCAAGTGAACTGTAGTAAAGGTACAAGTAACTTAGAAGATGCTTGGGACCGCCCATCCTCTAAGGATCCGTTAAAATATCTACTATGTAGTAATATTCGCTATTACAATAGTGTCTACATAAGTAAAGTATAATCATATCGGAAAATAGCGTTAAGGGGATGGAGAACCTTAACGCGGTCGGATCTTAAAATCATAATCGTAGTAAAGCTCGATATGGTAGGTGACACGGCACAACTAGGCAATGCCAGGGTAGATATACCAATTACGCACACGGACTGATGGAGTGCATAGCAGTCACTATCGTCCACCTCGAACAACATTCCCAAATCGGAGGATGGCCATCTAGTCAAATCACAAATAAGAGTATAATATCGAAGAAATGTGTCCGAGAAGAGGTGCTACCTCACTGGTCCGAGATCGCTCCTGTTTTAGCCACCTTATGCCAACTCACGGGAGTTGGGTCCACATAACATACCTTAAGAACGTCGTCACCATCCTACTTCGTTCTGGAATCTCCACCGCGTACACGGTTGTCAAAGTGGTTTTCGGTATCGACAGAGAGTATGTCCATATCCGATCCCGGTCTCTTTGCCAACCAATCGTTATTATAACCCGTGGTTATATATTTAAAACAATTTATCAAATATACTTCGAATTAAACCATTTAAAAACTAAGACATTATTCTTTTAAAATCAAATATTAAATTTCCAAAGTTTGGCCTTTTCGGAGTTCATTTATTCACTTAAGACAATAGCATTAAAATTCTCAGCTTTCATGGCATTTAAAAAGTGCGGCGGTAAGTTATATTTGAAAACAATTTTTTTTCAACAAAACAACATTTATAAACTGCTATAAAAGTTCAGTTTTAACAAAATCATATTTCAGCCTACTGCAGTCCTTAACAAGTGCTACAGTAGCCCTTTTATTAGTTCAGGTTAAATTTTAGCTTCTGCTACAACAGCACTTACCAAGTACTATCATAGCCTTAGTTCATTTTAGTCTTTTGGTTCACTTATATAATCCACAACACTTAACAAGTGCTACAGATTCTACCTAGTTCAGAACTTATAAAATCATACATTAAAAATGTTCATTTCGATCCTTTAACTAATTTATTTTTAAAGAGAAATTTTACAAGTTAAAACCAAAACTTACAATTTGTTTATTACATTCATTTCAACATTTAAAATTAAACTCCATTTTCCACCAATTTAAAACTAAATTTTCATTTCAATTTAATTAACTTAAGTTTTCATCTTTCTTTTAGTCAAAATTTCAAATTTCAGTTTCATTTTAAAAATCAACATTCCTCCATTTATTTATTTTTTTATCACATAGAAAAATCATTTCTATTATAAATAAATCACTTAAAAATTCGATTTCAATCAATTTAATATTATTACAATATTTAAATTATTTAAAAGTATCCAGAAAATACAGAAAAATAACCACGGGTCTGTATAATATTTTCTAGCCTAATTCAAGTGATACGGATACTATATCATTTCAATCCGTAATTTACAAAGAAAAATCCGGGTTTTATCATTTCAAACCCGCAATCCTAAGTAAATAAAATTTAATTGAAAATCGTTCAGGCCTATCATTTCAGCCCATAACGACCTTCCCTTATTCTAAAGTCCGTTCGGGTATGTATCATTTCAACCCATAGTGATTCTATTCTACAGGGAACTTGCAGTGTGATTTAACAGAATAGAATAACAGTAAAATAAAACAGAAGATAACAGATGATACGATATGCAGTTTTAACAATTAACATCAACTATAAATAAATCACAGGTAATTACAACATCATTTATTTATTTATTTATTTCTACACATTCAGTTGCGGTCGTTTCACAATCATATAAGTATGAATATTCGTGTGAGATTTACTCACCTCTACGGAGCTGGAGATTCAGAAAGAAAGATGTACGCTATCAGTCGAAAGCACGCGGAAAGCACGATTTGTTGTTAGCGGATTCGCCGACTAGATTCAAATCTAAAGTCAAAAGAATAAAGCGAATAAATAGACAATCGAAAAAAAATGCACGAATAACGAATTTTCCAAATTGAAACAAACGAACGAAAATAAAAATAAAAATAAATCAAGTTGAAAAATAGAAGGAAATGGCTCGACCACTTTTATTGTTCATTTCACATTCTTTTTTTTCTTCAGAAGGCAGGGCCTCAGCTGAAAAATAAAACTAACAACTTCAAAACAAAACACTTTAATTGTCATTCCTTTTTCAAAGCCAGAGGCAAAATAAAACAAAGGTACCACCAAAACAGAGGACGATTATATGTTTGTTCATTTTTTCAAAACAAACAGTGGAAAGAAAATAGACAAAATACAAGGCAGAGGCAAATATTTGTTCACTTTCTTATTTCCAGAACCAAGGTCAGAGGAAGAATATAACTAAGGTATCACAACACAAAGGCCAAGGCAAAGTCTGGGTTCGTTCTGATGACGTGGTGGAGGGCTGGAAGGCTGACGTGGGTGGTCTGGTTTCGTATGGGTTCGGTGGTGACAGGGCTGGGGTAGGAGGCTCGGTCTGGTGAATGGGTGTGGCTGGGTTTGGTCGTGGGGTTGGTGACGTGGTGGTGGGTTCGGCATGGCCAGTGGAGGTCTCGTGGTGGCCTGGGGACGTGATGGAGGAGACGACTGGTTTGGGTCTGGATCCGTGGGGTAGGTTGGTGGCGAAGCTGACGTGGGCAGGCTCGGTCTCATACGGGGTTGAAGCATGGTGTAGCAGGGGGGCGAGCGTGGTAGGTCTGGGGCGAATTGAAGGCGGTTCGTGGCGAATGGATGTCTGGCGTTGGCGACGTGGGTGTGGGGTGGTTTTTGGCGGAGCACGGCATGGGGTTGGGCGTGAGGATCTCGGCCTGGAGTTGTGGCGCATGGTCTCGTATGGGGAAGGGGTGGCGAAGCATGGGTTCAAGGAAAATGGGTATGAAGCAAACAGCAAGCAGCCTAAACAAAAAAAATATAAAAGAAAAGGTATGCATACCTTTTTGGGGCTCACGAGATTTGAAACGAAAGCTACAGAGAAAGCTTTTTGAGAAATGAAGATTTGAACAATAGAAAATGAATAGCTGTCTACTTTTGTAGAAAGAAGGCAACCAAAAGTTTTTGAACTGTAGGCAAATTAAGGCAGTAAATAGAGTTGAATGGTAGGCAAAGAATATTATTAAGTTTGAACGAAACGTAAGGAAGATAAAGGGGAATGGAATGATTCTCACGTGCACAATTCAATGCAAGATTTAATTGAAATTTTCAAACTGAAAATATACAGCTGAAATAGCACTATTAACGCAAGAAAAGATCAAATGGACAAAGAACAACGAACGTAAAGTGTAACGCCCAAAGTAACGTACAACCGTTACTTGTTTCTTTTATTTAATAAATTTAAAAATGATAACGTTTCTTTAAATAAAATAACGTACCATTTCACACTAAAATAAAATAGCTATTATCATCAATTAATAAAATTTTGATTGTTAAATATAAAGTTAAGAACGGATATAAATATACGAAAGAAAAAAATGTAAAGTTTAAATTTCCGTTTCACACAAATTTCTACACTTTATATTTAAATCAATATTTCAAAATGTTTTATTTTTAATTAAAATTTCGTTTAAAATATCGGGCTGTTACACTCTCCCCCACTCAAAGCTTTTCGTCCTCGAAAAGGAACGAAGAAGGAAAACAAAGAAAGATAAGACAGAATAGTAAAAGTACCTGAAATAAACAGTTCCGGATTCAAAGCACGAATGCTCTCCTCCGTCTCCCAGGTGCAATCCCGTTCATCAGTGCTCCACTGCACTTTGACCAGGTTGACAGATTTTCTTCTTAGCTGCTTCGTACCTCGATCGACGATACGAAGTGGCTTCCTCTCAACAGTCAGATTTGGCTCAATATCCAAACTATCAAGAGCAGAAGGTTGAATAATAAGAGATGGATCATGCAGATAGCGACGAAGATGAGATACATGGAATACATTGTGTATTCCAGAAAATTTCTCGGGTAAATCCAGACGATAAGCAAGAGAGCCAATTCTTTCCAAAATGCGGAAAGGACCTACAAATCTAGGAGAAAGATTTCCTCTACGACCAAAACGAATAACATTCCTTAAGGGAGAGACCTTAAGGAAAACCAAATCACCAACAGCAAACTCTAAACTCCGTCTTCGACGATCAGCGTACTTCTTCTGTCTATCTTGAGCAATCCTCATCTTCCTCCTAATCTCTTCAACTCTCTCTGAAGCTTCCAAAACCAACTCAGGACCAAGAACCAAACGATTACCGGATTCAATCCAACAAGAAGGAGATCTGCAAGGTCGTCCGTAAAGAGCAGAAAATGGAGATGTCTCAATACTGGCCTGATAACTATTGTTATAAGTGAATTCGACAAGATGGAGATGATCTTCCCAAGATCCTCCATAATCAAGCACACAAGCACGAAGAAGATCTTCTAAAATCTGATTCACCCTTTCCGTTTGACCGTCGGTCTGTGGATGGTAAGCAGTGCTCAGATTTAGATGAGTACCCAAAGAATCCTGAAAGGCTTTCCAAAACCTACTGGTAAAGATAGGATCACGATCACAAACGATACTGAGAGGAACACCATGGAGACGAACAATCTCCCTCATGTAAATCTCAAACAAACTAGACGCCGAACGGGTAGACTTGACCGGAATGAAATGAGCTGATTTGGTCAATCTATCCACAATAAGTAATTATAGCAATTTCCGCTATACCATCATTTATTAAATATCATCCTCTAAACCCTTGTGTGTGTTTGAACTTGTGCTTGTGCTTTTGCAAATGTAGATGTTTAAAATTCTATAATCATTTTGGTTAATGATATTTTAAATTTATTAATCGTTTTAACTAATGATGTTTAAAATTAATTAATCTTTTTTGTTAATGAGATTTGAATTTAATTAGATCAATTTAATTATTGATATTGAACTTTATCTAATCATTATAATTAATGTAAATTTAATTAATTATTTTAACTAATAGTGTTTCGAAATTTTGTTAATCATTTTAATTAATGATGTTTGAATTTAAGTTAATCATTTTAATTAATGATATTTGAAATGTGATTAATCATTTTAACTAATGATCATTTGAATCTAATTAATTGTTTTAATTAATAGTATGTAAGTTTTATAAATCATTTTAGTTAATGAAAGTTGAGATTAATAATTCATTTTAATTAATAATTATTTGAATTTAATAAAAAGTTTGATAAATGATATTCTATGTTAGCTAATTGATTTAATAAATGAGTTTAGTAAATTAACTGATTTAATGAAAGTGTTTTAGAAGTAATTAACTATTTTGTTAAAGATAATTGATTTGTTTATCAAAGGAAATTACGAATTTGATTAATTATCTTTTAGGATAATTAATATTGTTTTAGATTTTTTTTAAAAAGAGTGTTATAAATCATTCTCACGGACGAGTAACCAAGCTTTGAATTTATAAAAGGTATTTAAATTGTTTTATTATCTTTTAGGAAAATAAATATTGTTTTAAATTTATAAATGATGGTTTTTAAATGAGAACTTTAAAATAGAATTGTTTATAAATAAAGCTAAGTGTAAATTGTTTTAGGTTTATAATAAACGATGTTTAAAATGACATTTGTTTTTGACACTTGTTTTAATACATTAGTATTATAAATTTGTCTTTTAAAAGAACATTTTAAGGACTTTGTGGAAAAATTTAGATCCCGGAATTTTTGAAATGATTTCAAAAGATATTGAGAAAAGTAATAGTGGTATTATTTGGAAATATTTCTAAATATAAATATTTTGGAAAAGAATTTTTTAAATGGAATGCACTCTCTTTGGGATAGTTTTATGAAAAACATTTCGGTTTGTTTTATGGTAATCTGAATAATCTTCTAAGTGACGATTAGATGTTTGCTTAGGCGAACGTTGTGGAATACTTAGTAAATTATTCTCTTTATCATTGTACGATCGAAATGAGTCCAAATCCAAATGAAACCAAAGTGAGTTTTAGTAAATAAAATTGTTTGAAGTTATTTCATAAAAGAAATATATGTTGTATGCTTAATTAGTTTTTTTAAGTTCTCTAAAAGGGAATTGATTTCCAAATAAAAATTATTTTTGATAAAAGATTATTTTGATAAATGAATTTTTACCCTTAGATAAGATAAAGGATAATTTAACACTGATTTAAACGGGTTAGATTGGATAGGAAGGTTTTAATAGACATTGTTTTATTAAAACCATAACTTTTGTTTAAAACATGCAAGTAGTGTAAACTATTTGTTGTTTTGGATCAACCCATAACATCGTCTATTTTAACACTTTAAGTTAAAGAGGTCGAGAGGTTGACTCGGTTTTAAAAGACCCAAATTTTAATTAGATCTTCACCTAAGTTGTGAAAAGTAAAATAAAATTTGTATTTGTATGTACTCTTAGGATATAGAAGAGTATTATACAAGCAAATAAGGTGGAATAAGATATTAATTGGTGTTTTATAAAGAAATGACTTTATAAAATATTTTTAAACTTAGGTGAAAATTTATGAAATAATTCATAAATGATTTTGGTATTGAATAAAATACTAAATGCTAACTAAAGTGATTTAGAAATATTGGTGTAATTTAGAAACCAATAATTTTAGCAAGCGACCTTCAATTTTGTCTGAAGGAGCATAGGTAATCCTCTAAGCAATAACCAAAGGTTGATGAGCAAAATGGTACGCTTAGGAAATTATTTATATTCTTAGGCAATCAAGAAAGTTTTAAACCTAAGTTAAGATTTGTTTGTTTGTCATTTGACATTTTATGTAATGTTAAGTGTTAGATTATTCCTTTACGGATTATGATTGGTTTGATTGAATTGATTGATTGGGTGATCATATATACCATAGTTATAGAGTTAAAATTTATAAACCAAGGTTTTTGAATTGTTATTATTCGGACCAAAATCCCGATGCTTTTGAAAAGTGGTTTTTGGGAAAATTTGTGAAATAAATAGATTGTTTGCTCTAGTTGTTGTTTTAGGAGGAATCGAAATACAACTGGAATCTCCATATTGTTTTAATTCCAGAGTTTAACATGTTTTGTTAGGAGGACCCCCTCCTTGAGATTTTTGATTTTGGTTCAGATTAACTTCTCTTTTTGAGGAATTTGAAATAAATTTTGAAAATATTTGAATATAAAATCTGGGTATTTAATTCTAAATTTAGAAAGTATTTTGAAAATATTGGATGCATAACATTTATTATAGAATATTCTCTTTATTTTGTTGCATATATTTGTTACATTACTTTTGGTTGCATCATGTTACCTGATTACATATGGTTGTTATAGTGTTTATATTGCATGTGTTTATGATGGAAATAATATAACTAATCAATTTTACTGAAAACCAAGTAAGTAAATTGATTTTCTTAGGTTGGTTATTACTTCTTCCACACCGTAATAATTTCGGGGATGAAATTCTTTTAAGTGGAGAGAGTGTAACGACTTGTAAATTAATCACTTTATATTTTAATATTTAAATCATTTTTAATATTTAAATAATACATTTTTAATAACCAAATAAACAACTTTTAAATAATAATTAATGATGTTAAAATCTTTTTCAAAATATGTTTACTAAAATAGTTTGTTCAAATAAAAATAGAAAATGTGACCGAAAAACATTTTTCGAAATTTTGACTTTTCGGCATCGAAAAGTTGTCGGGAAACGTTGTGCACATTAGTATACACATGCATACACATATACATGTCATATGATAGGTTAATTAATGTTTTAGTGGTAATAAATCATGCTTATTTTAAATATAAACTTTATTTGACCTTAAGTTAATAAAGTATGACATGAATAGTGTTAAATAGTAAATTTAATATAAAACCACCATACTTTTGTACACATTATGGTGCAAGGCATGTTCATGCTTGGGTCCGTGTAATATGATGGGGAGGAGAATTTTTGGGGGACATGTGGCATTGTGCGAGTGGTTGGGAAAAAGAAAGGTTAATTTAGTTACTTCCATTGTTTCATGCTTATAAATACCTCCATATCTTCACCATTCTTCACTTTACATCACCATTCCCTAAATTCATCTCCATTCTTTTCGTTATCTTCAGTTACATTTCCATGGCTTCCATAGTGAAGTTTATAGCTCGAAAACACAAGTTATTTTTACTCCCATCCTCTTAAACTAGCTAATACCCACTCTACATCAATTTGCATTCAAACAAGACCCATATTCCCCCACTTTCATCCATGGCCGAACCTAAATCAGTCAACATATGGCCCAAAAGTCCAAGCTTTGGTGATTAATAGTGTAGTTCAAGCGTTGGCAAGATTGTGTAGCGATTCGACTTCGGTTGGTTACATTTTTGTGAGTAAAACTCCACCCTTACAACCAATGTTTTTAAATTATCTTAATGCTCATATTGTTAACTTATAAATGCTTGTTGTATGTGTTTGGTGATGTATTGGTTGTTGTTTTGGTTCATGTTGCTAAAAGTTGTCGTTTTGGAAAGTTAGTAAACAAGTAGTAAGCTTTATGAAAAAGTGGAAGTTAAAGTTAATTTTAGTGTTAGTAAATGCTCTCTACATGTGATACCATAGCTAATTACCATGTATATATGTTCATACTCTTGCTATGTAATGTTTGGTTGAATGATAATGCCATAAACTTGTTTTCTGAATTGTCCGTATAACGATAGTCGCTATATTGGCACTTTCGAAAAATCACTTTTTATCGAAACCGTTTGGTTTCATCTTCGTGCTTGGAATGATTTTAAAAGTTAAGCAAGATTTTGATTAATGATGTTTTCAAAGTTAATTAACCATTTTAATAATGATTATTTAATTTAATTAATTATTTAATTAATAAGGATTAAAGTTAACTAATTAACTTATAAATGACGTGTTTTAAATTTAACTAATTACTTGGTTAATTATGGTTTAAATTAATTAATTATTTTATTTAATGATGTTTAAGGATAATTAATCTTTCAATAATTGTGGATTAAAGTCAATTAATCAATTTTTAATGATGTTTTTAAATTAATTAATCTTTTTAATTAATGATTTTAAAGTAAATCTATTTGTTTTAACTTTAAGTAATCTTTCCTTTAATGATGTTTTAAAGTTGTTAATCATTTTAAATAATGATATCTAATTAATTATTAACTAATTCAATTAATTTTATTTAAATATTACTAGTTAATTGAATTAATGATGTTCTAAAGGTGATTTACCCTTGTTAATTAAAGGCATTTGAAGTTAATTTATTAACATAATTAATGAAGTTTCAAAGTGAATTTATCAAAGTAACAAGGATGTTTTGACTTAGTTATTCATTTTAATTAATGATAATAAATTATTTATTAATTAAATTAATTAATTAATTAATTTTTAATTAAATTAATGGTGTTTAAAAGTGATTAACTTCTTTTGGAATAAATGCTATTGAAGTAAATTCATCAACTGAATTAATGAATTTTTAAAGTTAATTAATCAATATAATAAGGATATGTTTAAGTTATTAAATCCTTTTTATAATGATGTTTAAAGTTAGTGAAATCCTTTAACAAAGTAATTTAAAGCTAATACTTGTATTGTGAAGCCCAAACACGAATTTGGTTTTAAAAGAAAACGTTTGATTCGTTTATGGAAATGAATTAATTTCTGTAAAACGATATCACTTATATGGAAACGATTTATTTCTTTGCATAACACTTAAACGTCAAAGACGTAGACTTGTCACTATTCTGAAAGTTAAGAAGGATCGTGAGACATGACTTTGAGGCAACACTACCTTGACTTGTCCGACATTATTGTTAACCCAGGAATAGCAGAAGTTTGAATCCAACGAGTGGTAATGGGTAAACAAGACTTAATTTCCATATACGATTGTTTTATATCCTCGATGGTTTGTTTTCCAACTATCGATTACTTTAGCTTCTTTTGAGCTTTGTTATCCTTTGTCGGAAATGACTAAATCCAAAGAGCTTATGGCCGTCCAGCTATGTGGGGTTGCTCCCATTAAAAGGGTAAATCTCATCTAGGTTGGATTCGGTTGTGCATTAAGATGTGAAATATTCGGATACTCGGGAAGGTTTGGTGGGGTTCGACTGGTACTTTTCCCAAGGAGGTCACTGAGTATACGACCTCCTCAAAAGTATATTACTAGAGGTATACTTCAAGGGGGCCGCACCCTCCTAGTCATTGTTGAAAATTTTCCTTTCCTTATTTGATTCAAACCTTCGAATTGTTTTTCTGTAATTGCAACGGAAAGAGTCAACCACTCTTCACAATATTTAATTATAGGTTTTGTTCATTCTATTAAGTTTTGACTGTTATCTTGTTTTACCATTCTATCCAGTTTGGATTTTGTTCAGACTATTTCCATTCTTTTAAGTCTGGATATTTATACTATTTTTGCCCATCATCTATGTAACAACCCGCTATTTCGAACCATTCAAATCGACAATAATCCACACATGCCAGACTTGAATTGCTCCAAATAACAGATTGTTAATTTATAATTAGCAAAACTTAGCATATACAGTAAATAAATCAATCACAGAATCATAGACACAGAGTTATACCACAATAAGAAGCGGAAAAGATAAATAGTAGTTTATGAAGCTACTACAGAAATGACATAGTCCAAAACAGAATACATCAGAAATCTCAATACACAGAAGTCTCTAACACAAAAGTAACTGACAAGTCTGAAACATACAACTGAAATAACAGAAATAAACTGAAAGATAAGATAGGTCTTTGAAGCGAACTCAAAGCTCCAAAAGATGTCTAAACAAAGGCATATGTGCTGTAGACCCATGCTGATAGGAAGTTGCATTTGTTTATCAATCCAAACTCTTATATATATTGTTGTATATCGAGCACGCATGTTGTATCGATTTAAGGCTTAATTTAATTTAATTTTATAAAATTTATTTTAATTAATATATATATATAATATTTTTAAACTGCTTATTTAAAATTTAAAAAAATTTAAGTTGGAAAGGTAATTTGAAATCGATTTGTAATTTAAGTTTGGATAATAATTAAATTTAAATAAGGACTTATTTGGAACTTACTGATATTGGAAATTTAAAGGTATGATTTTATTACTTGATTTAATTAAAGGTGATTTAAATTGGTGAATTGAGATTTTGTTTAGAAATTTATAAGTGATTTATAAAATGACCATGGTGTGAAATAAGCATTTGGTTTTTAAAGGCACCGGGATCGGATATTGTCATACTCTCTGCCAATACCGAAAACCACTTTAACAACTTTGTACGTGGTGGAGTTTCTAGAATGAAGTAGGATGGTTTGGCGAACGTCTGTATGAGGTATTTACATAGCCCTAACTCCCACGAGTTAGCTTGATGTGGCTAAAACAGGAGCCATGCCGGGCCAAGTAAGGTCATTCCTCCTATCGGGCACATTTCTTCGAAACCATATCTGTTGCTTTTGTGATTGATTTTGGTGTGCACACCTTTGATTGGGAGTGTGTCTCGAGGTGGGCGGTAGTAGCTGCTATGCGTTACCACCAGTACAGATCCACAAACGGTAGAATCCTACCTTGGGCATTGCCTCGCATGCTTTGTCACATGCCTTATCGCGCCTTCTACGAGTTTGTTTTGTGTCGTACCTATGGAGTGATCCCTGATAGCTTACCTGCTTGGTGGAGTTTGCAGTACTGTATAGACTACGACATTATATAAAATGTGTTAAGGGGGATATTGGTAATGCCTTAATGTTATTTTGATATTTTACTTTACTGTAGACATTATATATGTAGCGTATTGTACTATGTATGTAGATAGTTTATCAAATCCTTAAAGGATGGAATCCCAACATTCCTTTAAGTTATATTGCATTTACTTGACATTTCACTTGAGTCGGGTTTATCTGCATAAGAATGTTAATCCCGATTCAAGTGTCTTGTGTTTTTCTTTATGCTTTGGTCAGCCTGAGTGTCACAACCTTTGGGACTCATCTTTTGGAGCTTGGAGTTCGCTTGGAAGACCTATCTTATCTATTTCAGCTTTCAGTTTATTTCTGTTATTTCAGTTGTATGTTTCAGACTTGTCAGTTACTTTTGTGTTAGAGACTTCTATGAATTGGGATTTCTGATGTATTTTGTTTTAGACTACGTCATTTCTATAATAGCTTCATGAACTAATATTTAACTTTTCTGCTACTTATTGTGGTATAACTCCGTGTCTATGATTGATTTATTTATCGTATATGCTAAGTTTTGCCAATTATAAATTAACAGTCTATTATTTGGAGCAATTCAAGTTTGACATGTGTGGATTATTGTCGATTTGAATGGTTCGAAATAGCGGATCGTTTGTTTGAATTTGTTTCCTATTGTTCTTTTCCATTCTTATGTTTGGTTGTTGTTATGTGCAAGAAAACTCGTTCCACATTAGCGGCGTGGTCCCACATATTATTGTTAAATACACTGCCTTTAGTTTCAGAGTTGTACTCATACTAGACATATTGTTTGACCCGAGTTGTTTATTTTCCCTAAACTCTCGGTTAGTCAATTATATTTGAGTAGTCCGAGAATAACAGGTTTCTCTTTGGAGCTCCTTGAAGACAGTGATCAAGCAGGCCGCTCTTGAGTTATCTAGTTATTTATTTCTGGTATGATTATGTTGGTATATTTGGTATTTGAAAAATTTAAAGTCAGAATGTATAGCTGCAGATCTGTTAGATGTAGTACTTTTCTTTAACTCTAATAGCTCCATGTAAGGAGTAACTTTTTGTACTATATCATTTCGTATTATATGTAACCATTCCGTTGCGAGGTTTTTCTATTCTGTTTTGTTCTGTTCTATATTTACCTCACGACAACTTGTCTTTCAGACGCTTGGGAAATGGAATATGAATACCATGAATGTATTAAGCGTCGTTCCTAAGGGTCAAAAAGGTGGGTCGTCACAGTTACAATGTTCCAAAAATATCATAATGATGATCGATTTCGGTTACATGTACTCCGTATAACGACTCGCAAATTTATCAATTTGATAAATTATATTTATTTTTAGAAAATATTCAAACATAAGTATTTATAGCATAAATTATGATGTTTGAATAATAAATATTAATGGTAATCTTATTTTGAATAAGTATTCACAAAAATATTTCCTTTGAAAATATATCGATAAAATGGTCAAAAACTGTTTTATTAGTAAACAGCTCTATAATTATCAGACGTCGCACACGGAGCTGGATATATACTGTTATTTTTATAATTGAACAAGAATATGAAATAAAATTATTATTTTATTTTTTGAAAGTTAAACATATTTATGACATCATTAGTGATGTCATTATATTTAATAATTGATTATGATTTTAAATTGAGATTTAAGGATTTAATAATCATTTTAATTATTCTAATAATTGTTTTAAATGATAATAATTCATTTTAATTAGTTATAAAGTGATAATAAATCATTTATAATAGTTTTATAAAAATATATACTTGATTTGAAAATATAAGAAAATTGATATCGCTTTATCGATATAATAGCACTTTTTATAAACGATTGTTTAATATTAATTTATATGTTTTTATAAATCAAATGTAATCATTTTAATTAGTTAAAAATGATAAGAAATGAGTTTTAATTTTTTTTACATATAAATGTAAATTAACTTATAAGTGAAAATATGACCGGGAATTGGTTTCCCGATTTTCAACGGTTTAACGAACGAAAGTCATTCAAAAGTCATTGCAACCTTGTTTATATGTCATGTGCACATATATAACATACAAAAGCACACCCTAACATGAACATGAACATATATATATATACATACATATATACATATACATTTAAATATACATATATTACAAAATATCAAGATATTTTTCTTAAAACTTAATACTTAAGCAACCCAAAAGCATCCATCAACTCACCCTACACCATATCACCTCAAGCACATGGAGGCACAAGGGGGGAGGCAAGCCGCGCATTTGGAAGGGATGGAGGGGGTGTGGGAAAGGGGCAAATGTGTAATTTTGCATTTAGATATTTGTTTCTGAATTTTTCCTATAAATACCCCATCACATTTCATAAATTCCTAACACTAATTCTTCATCTTCTTCCTCCACTTTCAAGCTTCTTAATGGCTTTCTATGATAGCAAAATTATGAAGAAAATATTTGTGGAAATAAATTAATTTATTAGTATATATATTAGTATAAACACCTCAAAACCAATTCAAATCACTCCTTTTTCTCCTTCATATCCACGACAACCATCACCTCTTCATTTGGCCGAGCCAACCACCATCTCTACACCTAGGCCATGAGCACTTAAGCCTCCAAGGACCAAGGCCGAGCCACCTAGGAAGCAAATGAGCAAGTGTCGTGAGCTTTGATTTCAAGTTAACAAAGCTATAGACAAATCTAGTTAGTTCGTTATCCAATGAGGTAAGAAACTCTATTTATAAATATGATATATTGGATGATATATATGTTTGGTTATGCTTAGTTGTGATGATTGTTTATCATGTTCACGATTTCGCACCGTAGAAAGTTAAATCCATTTATACATTGGATTCGGAGTCAGAATTCTTTGTAATAAGAATTTTTCGAACTCTTATAACTATAGTTTTCGAATGAAGAAAGAAAATCGAGATTACGTTAAGTAGATTTTGAAATATGTGCAAAAAAAGTTTTCAAAATAGTCGTGGTTTGGCATTTCGGAAACCAAAGCGAAAAATTCTTTAAAAATGTGGAATAAATTCTATAAATATTTTAAAATGTTTTAAAAGAGATTTGAGTTATTAAAATGGATTTCTAAATGATCGAAAAGTTGTTTTGATCAAATAAGCTTTAAAAGCACTATTTGCAGCACTTTTTGGCAGCACTCTTATTAACTTTTGAAATATGGATTTAAACTTAACAATTCCTTTCCCAATCTTTTATAAATATTTTCAAATAAATAATTAAGTATTTTAAAGATGATTTGAATGTTTTATAATTTATTTTAAAAGGTTTAAATAAATGATTTAAAGAAAAACTATTAAAATCAAGTGTTTTAATCTTGGCTCTAAAAGCCGACGAGTAGACTGGATTTTTCTATTCGTGAAATTCACATGTGAGATGCTTAAACAAAGGAGATGTTTAGGAGCAACCAGTGCTCTGGCTCACCTGGCCTCTTTCTTGGGTGAGGAATAGATAAGGTCGAATTGTCGGAAATGAGACAAGTTAAAAGATTTAATTTTTTCCATATTTAATACAACTTGGTTTGTATAGAGATAATCTTCTTATACTTGGTATTAAATTCCAAGGAGAGAACCCATACTATCTGTGTGAATTTAAAAGGTGATTTCACCATTATCCGTGTGAAATGAGTGATTCTTGTTCGAAAACCACTTCGAACCAATTTACGTATTCGAAGTGAAGACATGGAATGACAATAAAAGAAATGAAGGGCTGATTGTCACTGACCTCAGGGGAAATTTCCCACATCATATATATATATATGACAGTTGTATCTTCATTTGATCTTCGATGCAAGGGCTGCTCGCTACTAATCCTAGGGTGATTCCTGACTGGATGTAGTTGGAGAGTTCCTTCGGTTTGTCATGTTCATGGACAACTTGTATGAGCGAATGTTTGACATTACATTTCTAAAATGCACGTACATTGATTTTTACAAATGTACATCTGTTTGGTGGTATAGGATGTAACTCTCCTATACTTAACACCCTTTTTCTGAGACGTACGAGCTCAAAATTTGTATATTTGTGGAAATATATAGTGTATGATAGAATTGGCAATGTGGCATTAAAGTAAAATGTGTGCTATGAGAAAGGTAATCGTTACTTCGAGCCTCACCACCCGGGAATGACAAAAATAGGGTAGATGTGGCAGTTCTAAGTGGGCCGCTCTCATTAGGATATGGTCATCACCTTTCTAGATTACACTATATATTTGGTTTTGTTATGTATGCTGTAGCCATGGATAGGTCGAGAACGACCAAGGTGATGGGATATTCGGTACTATCGATGGTAAAGTGTAACGACCCGTAAATTTCAACTGTTTTAATAACGTAATTAGTTGAAATTTTGTGAAATTTTAAACAATAAAATTTTAAAATAAAAATTTAATATTTGGAATACGTCTAGTTAAACATAGCAACTGGTAAATTTTCGTCCGAAAATACGGAAGTTTATTTCGCGCGTAAATTCACTTCAATTTAATCAGTTAAAAAGCAATGAAAATAAAATGTTTTCGAAACCTAAATATTTTTACATAGAAAAATTCTAAACCATCTTCTGAGCAAGATGTCAGTATGTCGTTTTTCCAAATTCGGACATCTTTGACTCCGTCGATCTTATTTTTCAGTGTTTTTCTTGCATTTTCCGCTGGTAGAAAATTCGAATTTTTATAATTCAATCATACCACTGATATCTTTATACCATTTTGATCGTCTCTTCGTACTGATCTCTGCGGTATATTCACTTCTGCATTTTGGTGTCCGATACGCAACGGTATCGACAAGACCGTAACCACATCAGTATCCGTTTTAACTTTTTCGTCCATTCGAATTTTACAACCGCCACTAGCATTTATACTTCTGAAATTAAAATTCCATTTATTAAATTGTTCTGATTTGTTTGTTTTCCGGTTCAAATTCCATGTATACATTTTGTATTCAAAGTCCAATTATTCGGATTCTATTCACATTTCTCTTCAGCTTGTAAATTTTTTACATTTTCTATTTACTGTCTTGGAAATATATATTGGAGAAAATGTATCAGTTCATTGCTTCGAGTCCGGATTTGTGTCTCTTCGGGTTCCCTTTATGTTTGCTTTGGGAAAATAATAAATATAAATTTTTAAAGTTACAAAATTTATCTACCGTGACTTTCTCTTCTCCTCTATCCATCATTTCCCTCTGGTGCTTGAACTTCCGTCTCCTTCTCTATGCATAAACCTAGATCCATAGCCCTTGCAACCTTCCCTCTTCCACCGAACCTCTCCATCTCCATAGCCATGCCATTCACCACCGACTTTCACCACCCAACAGCCCACGCAAGTTCTTCAATTCAACTTCCCCGTTGCTCCTCCACTCGCCATGCTTCCGCCCATGAAGCCCACTTCAGCCACCACTCCCGCAACCAAGATCCTCCGCTGTCGTGAGCATCTCACCAC
This sequence comes from Allium fistulosum, assembly GCA_030737815.1. Taxonomy (NCBI): domain Eukaryota; kingdom Viridiplantae; phylum Streptophyta; class Magnoliopsida; order Asparagales; family Amaryllidaceae; genus Allium; species Allium fistulosum. Next base: position 859,935,517 of record CM060905.1, on the reverse strand, counting down.
CCCGCTGGCCTAGCGTAAGCACACACGCCGAAGCAAATCCGCGGTTGCAGCCACCCTTCTTCCCAAACGCAGCTCGCACCTTCCTCCGCTACTTCTTAGCCTCGACCATACCACTGCCGACCATCTTCCACCAGCCAAGCTCGAACCGGCTCATCACCATACCAATCTGATTTAACATTGTGTAAGTATATTCTAGTTTCAAATATATTTAGGGGATATGGGTTAACAGTATATATATTTACATATACTCGGAAATTTTATGATATGTATTGTAGTATTGCAGCCCAAGTATATTTGCCTGTAAAAAAAATTTCTTTTATATAAAACTGTTGTTATAAGGTTTTGAAAGTTGTTTGGGTTATTAAAATATAAGTTTATATAATTGTTTATATATATACCCTACAGTTTACCTTGTATGTTGCACACGTGTTTCATTTAAACCTGGTTGCTGTCATATTAGAGTATAAGCTTAAGATATATAAGTTACATTAGTTTTTATTTGTTTATAGTATATACATATTAAGTATATTCATGTTAGTTATAGATAGATATAGATGTGTATTTTCTTTGTTAGTCATGTAGTCTGCATCTATACTGTTATACAGCATGCGCATGTATTGTTGCTCTGTGTAAATGGATTTAAAAGTTAAATCTTATATGACAGTGTACATATAGATATTACTATACATACGTCTATTGGGTTTTAAGAAGTGATTTAAGTGACTTGTTGGATTATTTGTATATGGTAATTCTAGTAAGCCTGATATGTATTATGTATAGATATAAGTCAAGTCATATATATATGTATACGTAAACTTTTACATAATGACTTTATTTTGACATTCCAGATCTAGGCATACTTGTCTTTGTCTACCTGCTTACTGATATGCATGTTACACCGGTTAAAGAAAAAAGAAAAGAAAAGAAAGAAAAGAAAAGAATATATATATATATATATTTTAAGTATGTATTAGTTGCATATATTGATTTGTTTAAGGTATTGTTTTTGTAATAGGTAACTCTTCATACTTTCATTGGTATGTATATATTACAGTAAAGTAGGTTATGTGGATTTTATAATAATTATTGATATTAAACTTTAACATGCGTTTTAAATTGTACAAAGTATATACAGAATTTTGACAAACTTTATGTGTTAGTTTTATATAAGGTAACATAGATTGTATCATACATTAGCTATATATATCTAATGTATGTGGGTCTATAGGACAGGGTGTTTAGGTAAGTTTGCATATATGTTTAGCCCAGACATTTATTGTGTTTGCATATGAAAAAGCATGCATCTTGGTATAGTCTACATATGTTATTATATATGAAGTCTACATATTTAGGTCTGCATACATATACTGTAATATATACAGATATAGTTTGAAAATGAAAATTTCAATTTATATAAGATTTTGGGTACGATATGTTATTTTAAAATATGTATTGATTTGAAATTTTATACATAGTTTTTGTATATGTTACTAAAAATTGATTTTTGTAAACATATGTATATAATATAGATATTAGTTACAGTTATATCAAGCCAATTTGACTGTTCTCATCGATTTCTATTTATCAGCTCTATCCATTGAATCCGTGCCCATTTTGTTTCACTTTGGAATTCGTGTTTGGATCCACAATTCGCTTCCGTCCCAGTGTCTATCTTCTCTAACCTCGAAAGGTGAGCACTCACTCACGATTAACGTTCTTTTATTTATTAAATTTGATTTCAATTGAAACGACAATTGAAATATGCTGCTGTTAGTTAATTACACTGTTATATATGCTATTGCCTGTATCAGTTCACCTGTGACACCTGACACCATTATCTGTTAATTAATTATGCGATGATAATACAGTTTGGTTGGTAATTGATTGATTGTTGATGTTTATATTGGACGTTAAATTGTTAATGTTAAAATGATAAATAGTATGCAATTGAACTTGAAATTGGATAGTTAAATGTTAAATTTGATTAATTGGCATTTGTATAATATGACCCCTTTAACTGTTAAATTCATTGACACGTAGGATTTGTTTAATTACATTTTGAATCACTGAATGTATGTTGTTAAATTGATGATGTATGAAATTGTAAATTGGATGACAAGTGAAAACCGTAATGTAATAATCTTTAATCTACATGAAATGATAGTGTAGATTCTAGAAATAATTATATTAATTCGTACAAATAACAATGCGAATTATTATTTCGGGATTATTTGAATTGATTATTGGATTGTTATTGTTGTTGTTATTGCTTGTTTATTTACTTTGACACCATCCCAGTTATCACACTGCAAGTTCCCTTTGCTATGTTTTGATTTTGGAATTGAATTGGAATCGGGTTGAAATGATAAATACCCAAATTGAACTTTGACCTAGGATAGAAAATTAAATAAAACCTGATTGGTCAATAATTTGATTTAAAAATAAACGAAGTTTTTATTTAAATAAATAATATGGTTTTGAAATGAAGTTGAAATTTGAATTTTAATGAAAGGAAAATGTTAATATTTAATAATATGAATCAAAATATTAACAATGTAATTGATGAAAGAATGTTGTTTAATATGAGAAATGATTTAATAATTAAGTTTGAATTATAATTAAGTTTGAAATTATTAAACCTTGAAATTATTGAATAATTAAGTTTTGAATTATTTAATACGTAAATAAGATTAAATTATTTAATGATTAAAGTGAATTGAAATTCTTTAATAAGAAAATTGAACTTTCGAATAAGTGAATTTTTCTTCGTAAATAATTGGAATTGAGTTTTCTTTATTAAGTAAGTTTTGGAAAATTATTTAAGTAAGTAAATAAGTGAAATTGAATTTCTTTAACAAGAGATGAAAATGTGATATTTTGGAATTAATGCAAGACTTGTAATTGAAAGAATTGATTTGACGAATTTGATTAAATTCAAAATTGTAAGTTTTGATTTAACGAAGTTGAACTTAAGAAATTGATTTAATGATTTGGAAATTTAATAGAAATTGTTTTGAATGATAAAGTAACTTAACGAATATTAATTGAAATCGATAAATGAATTTAAATTGATTTGAATATTAAATTAAGTTAATTTAAATGATTTCGGAATGAAACTGATATACGAACTTGAATCAATATTTGAAGTGTTTTAAATAAAGTTTGAAATTGAATTATAGGATTTTGAAATGAATTTGGAAGTTGAAACATAAATTATGGAAATTGATTTAGAAAGACAAACGAAATGTTGATTTACGAATTCTAATTGAATTGAAATTGATTTGGTTTTGAAATATATTAAATGACCAATCGGTGTAATAATTACGAAAGTTATTAAAGAGACCGGGATCGGTAATGGATATACTCTCTATCTGAACCGAAACCACTTTAATAACTATACGCGGAGTGATGATCCAGAATGAAGTGGTTGGAATGATGTACGTGATGACTGAAGAAAGAGAACGATAATGGATAGCCTTGACACTTGTGTCAAATTGGAAATGACTAAAACAGGAGCTGTGTCGGGCCAATGGAGGATTGATACCTCAAGTGGACACACTTCTTCGAACTACTTATACTTGTTGTCGATTGGTGCACCCTTGATTTTGGGAGTGTTGTTTCACGGTGTTGCGGGCGCTGCGGCGTTGCGTTCTCACCAGTCCGGATCAGGCGAACGGTAGTATCACTACCTTGGGTATAGCCTCATGTGCCTTGTCATACTTGTATTCCATTTATGCGCGACCACTACGATTTTGATTTGTACCTTTAGTATATGGATTGCCCTCTGGTGACTTCCGGTTTTGGGGAAACTACGGTCCTGTATATGCTTTTGGGAATAAAAATGTGTTAAGGGTGGAATGGGCCATGACTTAACGCTATTTTGATATCTTATTATTACTGATAGACATTATCTACTTATCGTACATTACTACCTAGTAGATAGTTTAACGGATCCTTAAAGGATGGTTATTCCAAACATCCTTTGAGTTACTTGTATTTCAATTACTATTTTACTTGAGTTGGATTTATTAATATAAGAATGTTAATCCTGACTCGAGTGTTTTGTATTTTGCTTTACGCTCGGGTCAGACTGAGTGTACCAGTATTCGAGACTCACCTTTGAAGTTGGAGCTTTGCTTGAAGATCCAGCCATCTATTCTGCTTTCAGTATTCGATGATTCCAGTGATGTATTCTGATTTGTATCTGATGTATCATATTACTCTTCTGTTGTAAACTCTGATGTATTTTATATATTCATATAGTAGCTTCATGAACTACTATCTCTTTTATTTCCGCTGCATTTATTACTCTGTGTCTGTGATCTGTGATTATTTATTTACTGTATATGTTCAGTTTTGCCAAATTTAAATTAACAACGCGGTATTTTAAGCAATTCAACTCCGGCATGAGTGTCTACCTATACACTTATAATGGATACGAATGGTCCAAAATGGAGGGTCGTTACATAAAGATAGGTCGGTTCTGTGTTGGTAGAGGTTGGAGCCTCAGGTGCATTTTTCTAGAGATGTATTGAACGGAAGGTAGTCCCTTACTTTGTCATTATATGGAATCCATTCTCCAATAAGTGCCTTCGAACTTAGTTGTAAACCTATTATCTTGTCAAATTTAACCAATGTAATAATTTCGGCTATTTTAATATGTTTATTTGAAAAAATGTTTTTCAAAGAATGTCATTAAAAATAACATTCCCAGATTTTGCATAGCAAATATTTTGGTTATCATAAGGTAAAAACTCGTTCCGTGTTTATATGCGACGGGTCTTATGAGATACAATTTGTTTTCAAATATCCGTATTTTGGGTTTGTTAGAACAGCCCCATGACTGACCCTGAGTTTATTTTCCATTCCCCTTAAACTCTGGGTGCCCTATTTTTCCTAGTAATAGGTAATCTTGGAGCATTTTGGATGGAGCATGAAGCTGCACGGTCTTTTGTTTAAGTTATCTCTCACTTTCCGATGTGTGTATTTTGTATCTACCAGCACTTGTAAGGATAGGTCGTTATAACTATCCCGGCTGGATTAGTACCTACTAGTACTCTAATGAGGAAATTTGGAGTAATTGTGTGACGACCCGCCTTCCTATGCCCAGGAAGTCGCATCGTCAATAAGAAAGAAAGAGATAGAAAAGAGAAAAAGAAGAGAAGAGAGAAAGAAACAACAACGGATACTCACAGCGGAACGAATGAAATATAATATATCACATAAGATATTACATAGTATCATATACATCAGAGTTACATAGATTATACATCACATACTAGACAGTTATAAACATCTGTCTAGTTATTACATCTCAATACAATACAGAGATCAATACAAAGATCACACAGCGGAAACTATCTATATCTATAACGCTGAAGCCTCCTGCTCCATTGCTCCTCCACAATTCGTCAAAGCTAACCTGAATCCCTTGGCTACTCGTAAAAATTTGAGTACCCAAGAGTTTATAAAACAGAAATAAACAACTTGGGTCAGACATGGGTCTGGTGTGAGTAACAGGTTAAACTTGTTTAACTTTAAAACCTTTTGAAAGAAAAAGTATCACGTAAGACTTCCCACAAATAAACATGGGTAAGTTTTTACCTTACGCTAACCAAAACATTTGATAGGAAATCCGATTGTATTATAATAGGTCTAGGGTTTTCAAATAAATATGAAATAGCTGAAATTGTTACATTATTAAATTCCAGCATACTAGCCAACAAAGTGGATTATACAATCAAATCCGTTGTCACTTATTGGAGTTTGGATTCCATACAATGGCAGGGCTACCGAGGTACCGCCCGTCACAGTACGTGGCCTAGATCACCGTACCGAGGATCACGCCCAATCCCCTGCAACACAAGGTCGGAACATCCCTTACTGGATAATTCCCGCACAAGATACCTCACGGTTGTCATGACCAACCGCACACACTAAGTCGAAAATAGAAAGGGACATCTAGACAGAGGTCATCTTGTCCTACTTGGGTGCTACCCACTAACCTTGCTGCACCTCCCCTGTTTTAGCCATTCCCGGTTTGTGAGGCTTGAGGTCACGATTACCTTTTAAAAGAACACATCTATCTTAGAATGCTCATCGTCCACCTGACGATGTGCTGAAAGCATTCAATCCATACAAGTTCGTTCCGGGTTCGAACGAAACCGAAGGCATTATCTCGTTACACTCGTATTGGAATCACCCTCAGAGTTAACGACAATAACCCTTGCACTCTAAATCTTTATCTCGAATCTGAAAGTACTATCTCCGTCAACTCATTACGGAATCACCCACAGAGTTATACTGACAAAGAATCGTTCTTACACCTCGAGTCTTCACTTGCTCCATTTGGATTTCACGACCTAACGTAAATTTGGATCGATGTGGTATTCGGGTCTCCAGACCTGGAAATCCGGTATACGGAAACCCGATCCCGGTCTCATCGAAATCCAAAACGTATCTTTTAAGGCCAAGTTGTTTTAAAGGTTAAAACAATTTAATTCAATTATCTTTATACACTTAGAAAGATAATTCACAATAGATAATCAACATTATCAATATCATCAGATAATCCATATTATCACAATTCAACTAAACATCCATATCACATAGCATATATCTCATCAGAGATATCAATCAAATGCAAAGCATTCAGTATTATCATCCATCCATAAGTAATGATCTATATCATCTCTAATTAATTTAAAGTGAATTAAATTAATTACTTCATTTTATAAATCCTGCTTACTTAACCATTACTTAATTACAAATTAATTAATTATCCTCTAATTACCTTTTTCAATTAATCATCTTTGATTAATTATCTTTTAATTACCTTTTTCAATTAATCATCTTTAATTAATTACTCAAATTAATTAACCTTAACCACTTATAGTAATTAACCTTTAATTACTTCATTAATTAATTAACTATAATTAATTAAATTAATCACTATAATTAATTATATTAAACCTTAATTAATTACATTAATTAATCACTTCATTTATTAATTATACTTAATTAATCAATCTTAATTACATCATTAATTATATTAATTAATGATCCTTAATTACAACTTAATTATTAATTACTTTAATTAAATTAATTACATTAAGTAATTAACTTTAAATTAAACAACATTTATTAATCACCTTGATTAATCTTCAATCAGTAATTAACTACCCTTAATTACTTTCATTTACTAAATTAATTACTCCTTAATTAATTCTTAATTAATCCCTTGATTAATTCACAAGTAATTAAACTCAATTACTTCCATTAATATATCACCATTTAATTAATTACTTCCAGTAATTATCTATTATTTACTTCCCTAAATAATCATACCTTATTAATTACATTAAGTAATTATTTATCAATTCATCCATTGATTTTTCTAAATTAATTAAACTTAATTAATTAACTTAATTAATCAAATTAACCTTAATTAATTACAATGAGTAATTAATTTCTTAATTACTTCCATTAAGTAATTTTATTTAAACAATTCCATAAATGATTATCTTTAAATTAATCTAATTAATTATTAAATTAATCACATTATTTAATTATTAAATAATCTCAAATTAATGACCTCCATTAACAATCATTTAACTACTTTTCTTAAGTAATTAACTTAGTTTAACCATTATTAATTTCAAATTAATAATCTTAATAACCAAGTAATTAATCTTTAATTATTTAATTAATTAAGTGTTAATCATAACTTAATTAATCTTTAATTACTTTATTAATTAATTCTTAATCATTAATTAATATTCTAATTTATAATCCTTAATTACAAATTAATTATTCTAATTAATTAATCTTAATCATTAATTAATTAGTTTAAACCTTTAATTACCTATTTAATTAATCCAAAATGATTAATTAATCAATTAAATTAATTATCCATTAAATTTCCTAATTAATTTAATGAACACAAATCTCTAATTACTTTAAGATAAAACTTTGTTCTTATGGATAATCAAGTTATCATTTACAAAGTATTTTAAATCCTTAATTATAAATTTATTTATCCAAATCATTAATTAATTAAATTAATTAAACCATTTTAATTACCTTAAAGATTTAATAATTTTAACTTTAAGATAAAACATTTTCTTATCCATGGTTAAATTCTCATTCACAATATATTTAAAAACATCCATTTTCAAATTTACTTTTAAATTTCATTTTAAATTTAGATTTAAAATGAATACCAATTTGTCTATAACAAAGTTTTAAAAACCAATTTAAACTTTTACATGTTAAAGAATTTCTTACATCTTATAAAAGAATTTCTAAAAGAGTTTAAATCAATCCCTTTTAAATTCAAACATTTAAATATAACAAACATTTAAACTCATTTTAAAACATTTAAATTTATAAACTTATTTATTTCCAATCTAAGATTTAAAACCAAACTTGAAACCATATATTAAAACTTTGATTTAAATCCCTGTTTTAATATTTCTTCACAAATTCACATTCAGGTTTAAATTTTAAACAAACAGATTTTTTTAAAACCTGGCAACACCAAAGTACTCGAGACCACTAAATTTACTTCGAGTCGCACCCTTAAACACTTCGAGTCTCACTCGTAAGAAAATTCGAAAATCACGAGACCTTCCTCTCCTCAAAACCCAGACTTCACCAGAGATACACCCACGATCTCGTGCACGTGCACCGTCCCCGCCGTCAACTCCGACCACTCGCGACTACACACGCAAATCGGCGATCATCTTCCGACCTAATTCCGACCATCCAATCTTCGATCTATACTCGAAATTGAAATCGAGTACTTCGAGCACCAAACTGGAACACAGACTAACTTCCAATCCTGACAACAACTCCTCGTCTTCGAAATCCCGACCACCAGAAGTTCTGCAACTCCGACCATGTCCTCGTCAACGACCAAACTTCCCTCACTCGAAAGCCTGAAACACTCGATCCATAGAAGAATTCGTAGCGATCATTTTCCCTAACCTAGTTAGAACTAGGGTTAAAAATTCAAATCCTAAATCATTTCCTCCTTGGTGCTTTAATTCAAATTCTACAAATTTTCCTTGAATCTACGATCATCCCACTATCCTTACTGAAGATTTCAACATATCAAACCATCTAGATCAAACGAATTACCCAAAACTTCATATTTAGTTCATCACAGAACTGCTCCTTTAATACTAAGCTAAAAATTATGATTTCAATGCTAAAAATCATATTATAGTTTATGTTTTCAATTCATGTACCTGAATTTATAAATTACAAGATTTACATTTCTACTTTTATATAACATATACTGTTGTTTTGGTTACAGAGACATTCAGATCTTAAATTTGACTTAACTAAGATTTTTAAACCTTAGTATATGATAAATCAAACCATTCTTATTTATAAATTAAGTCCTAATAAAAACTAAATCAAGTGGTAAGGATTTTCAAATAGAATTCCTGAGTCTGGGCAACAAACAAAAACAGAGTTCATGTTCATACATTCATATAATTCATCCATAACAAACAGAAAATAAAAATGCACTTGTATATTCATACATCAATACATATATATGTCACAGTGATTTAACATGCAACCATATTTTATTTTAGGTTTAAAAGTTACTCACCAGGCAAAACAGAGACAGAGCCTTATATTTTGAAAAACTTGAGACTGTTTTGAACTTTAAACTTGAATGCTTCTTTAAATCTGATTCTAAACTTGAGTTGTTGAAGCTTTAAATTGATTTAACTACATGCATGTTGCTTCCAGGTTGAAAAGAATTGCAGACTGATTTTTTTTGAAGATGATGTAGAGCATCTCCTTTTTGCTTTGAACATGATTCCAGAGATGAAAAGAATTGCAGGCCAAAAGAAATGCAGGCTGAACTTTGATTTAGATTTGGGAAAATGGTTTACAGAGATTTGATTTTGATAATCTCTGGTTTGAGGAATGGTTACAGATCTTTGATTTGGTTTTGAGGATTACTGATTTATATTTCAGATTTTAGACTAGAGAATGTTTGAGAAGGGTTACTGATTTTAATCTCAGATTTTTGTTTGAGAAAGGAGTTTATCTTGTTTTGAAAAGGAGAATAGAAAGAATCAAGTAAAGGGAATGCATATGTTTATATATGTAAGTAAATTTATGATTTTATAAAAATAAAAGAAAAATGAAAAATAAAGACACTTGTCATTTGAGTTCATCATTTAATTACACTTGTTAAAACAAATGCCTTAGGAAATAACACATGTCTTTTAAGTAATTTATCTTATTTTTATTTAGTTTAAAAGTATATAAAAGTCTTTTCTTATTTATTAAAATACTTATCTATATATATAAATCACTTTTTAAAGAAACAAACTAATTATATTTATAAATAAAAGTTATACAAACATTCTAGAATCCAAAATAATTTAAATATTTATTCTTTTGAATTTCAAAACTTTAAATTCAAATTCAATTTAAATTAAATCCTAAGATTCAATTTAAAAATTCAAATTATATATATATATACAACTACTCATTCAATTTAAAAAAATAACAATTCTATAGTCTTTAAAAATCCATTCATATTTATAAAAATAATACATTATACTTTTTATTTGAAAATAACATATTTGATATTTAAATAATTTATATAAGATTATATTATCAAGTAATATTTAAAAAGAAATAAAACAAACCTTTTTGTTAAATCTTATTTATTTTTAAGCTTAAGTAAAAATATCTTAAACAATTAAAACATTTATCGAAAGTATATTTAAAACTATAAAGTTATTTATTTAAATATCTTTGAAAAGTTCAGATTAAACTAAATCTAAATTTCCTATTTACCAAACCTTCTATTTACAATATATACAAATAAATATATATATTCCAAATAGAAAATATCTTATTAACTTTTAAAAGATAAAATTCACCAATTAAATACTTATTTAATCAGATTATTAAATTAAATTCAAATTTTATTATCAAAGATCATCAATATCAATTTAATTATTTAACAGATTATTAAATTGATATTGCTCAAATTTCCGGGATATTACAAATTGCGTGTACTACCCATATGTATAACTATGTGTTGAATACGATGTGAGATTTTATTATTATCTTGTTTTTTATCTTTATTTTCTTTATCCTATGATAATCTGCCTCTCCGGCCCTTGGATTTATGCACATGAATACCGAGGATGTATTAGTGTCGATCTCTGAATGTCAAGGAGGTGGGTTATCACATTTGGTATCAGAACTTAGGTTGAGCGAACACCTGAGCCCGATAGGGGTAAAATTGTCATCATAGATAGGGTTAGTAATACCCTAGGATGAGTTACTCATTAGAGATAGAGTTAGTGACACCCTAGAATGAGTTGAGTGAATTATATATGAGCGCGTACTTGTTAATGATATATATAAATGATTTTTTTTGAAATTATGGTAAATGAAATAATTTTACCTACGATTACATTTTGAATAAAAAGAGCGATATCTTTGAAAAATTTAGTATTGGATGATTAAAATCAAGTTAGGTAAAACTAAGTATAAACACCTTGTGATTAGAATTTAACAGTTTGACAATAAAATGTTTACAATAACACCGAAAGGACTAATAAGGAATGAAAAGTAGACGAGTTAAGGAATGTACAGAAGACTGGAATTTTTGGAAAAGAGTTTTCAAAAGATTTGAAATAGTATATTTGGAATGTTTTCTTGACAAAGGATTTCAGAAGGATTTTGAAGGAGATAAAACATTTTGATAGATATCTCAATTTGTTTTCAAAGACTGGTTTGGAGGAAAAATAACACCAAATGCTTGGAAAATCCTTTCCCTTAGAAAGGTTATAGTTAAGGCCGATTTATATTAGGAAATGCCTAAGTAAATAAGAACTTGACATTAGAATGAGTAAAATACTTTGTGCCTACATCTAAGCGGTCGCTTTTACATATGTAGATACCATATGGAAGAAAGTATTCCAAGGGTGAGTCATCATGAGCAAATTAGGGCGAAAAGGATAATCTCATTATCCTCTCAAGTGATGAGGAAGAACCACCGAAGCAGTCACCGAGCAACATTTGGCCTTAGATTGATGAGGAGTGTCTCCCGTACACCAAAAGGAATGAAGGCGGGTACCCAATGAGGGAAATTCTCATCCCACCCGCTACTCCAGTGATGAGAAGTCTACACGAGCCTTGGAAGGAATATGGATAACATATCCGACCAGTTCTGAATTGGAACCCATAGGAGAATCAGAGCTTATGGAGGAGAAATCCGAGCCTATAAAGGAGGAATTTGAACCCATGGAGGACCCAGAAAGCATAATATCAGACCACGGTAGCGCAGACATCAATGTAATTTGGAAAATGGAAGGAGAACACGTTATCTGGCAAAAAGAATCATCCAGTTCTTACATCAACTGTGATGAAATGGAAGGAGATGAGGAGGAAATATCGGAGGAAGAAGTCGGAGTGCTTCAAAATCCATGAGAGGTTGAGATGCAAGGAATCGAAGAAATAGCAGAAGGTGAAGTAATGCAGGAAGTACCTGTTGGTCTCGGTCATGTTCCATGGAACCAGCCATGGCTACCTTATGTTGAAGGAGAGATGCAACAATTGGAAGATGGAAATGATGCGAATGACGAGCATGAGAGTGACGAAGAAGGGATTGGAGAAGTAATGATAGATTTCAGATATTGGATCGTCCCATCTGCCCACGATTCAGAAGAATGAGGAAGATGATGAGTATGATAGTTGAAGGCAGTTTTCTATCTATCTATTTAGTATATCTATATATAGCTTATGTATGATGTGAGATGAGATGTTATGCTGGTGGATGATGTATAGTATTAGTGTTATGTATCCTACTATAGGAGTTGTATGCTTTAGGTATGACCTGTGTCAAAAAAAAAACTGGAACGTTAATGTAAATTGTGAAGTGTATAATATAAATATGCTATTTCGTTTTCAACTTCATTCATTGCAATTACATAAATCTCTTAAATTAGTCAATAAGAATTCTTGATTAAAGAAGAAAAATTTAAGTAGAAAATTTTCTTTTGAACTCGAAATGGAATTTTGCTAAACATTTTGAAAAAGATATATTTATATATACATGTAAAGAAAGTTTTGATTAATAAAGAGGTATTAATTTAATAAGTACGTTTTGACTAACAAAGAAGTTTTATTTAATACAAAAGTTTTGCAAATAACATTGATTTAAAAGAAGTAAAAGATAATATAAGAGGTTCATGATAATAAAAGGCAAGTTATTTTTTAACTTGAATGATTTTTTGGGAAGATTATTATATATATATAAATAGTGTGGATTATTTCATCGCACAATTCTGATCCAAGATTCGTGTACAGAACTTTGAAGTGTTTACACTAGTCCGAAAAAGGATTTATCACTCGATTCTTGATGACGAACATCGATGAGGGTTTGTGGTTGGATACTTGAGTTTTCTATCATAGTTGAGAGCTATGCAAGGAAAACGAAAATTCTGATCGGAAAGCATGATCGGAGTCCACCTTTGAGGATCGAGAGATCAATACTAGTTCGGAAGTAAAGTTGTGGATTAGAATAGTAGATTGAATCAGATAATGCATATGGATGAACTATGTACATCGTACGGATGTAAGTTTAAAAATAAATATTCTGGGCAAACACCTTTGGGTTTTGCGTTGTAGTTTCGATGACAAAATTCTTGTAAGGAAGGAAGTATGTTGAGACCCACAAATTTATCAATTTGATAAAAATAAATTTTAAATATTCGAATATTAGTTTTTCTAGCATAAACTATGATGTTTGAATAATAAATAATAATTATAATCTAATTTTGAATAAGTATTCATAAAAATATTTCCTTTGGAAATATATCAAAAAAATGGTCGAAAACCGTTTTATCAATAAACAGCTCTATAATTATCAGGCATCATGCACGGTGCTGGATACGTACACTTATTTTTATAATTGAACAAGAATATGGAATAAAATTATTTATTTTATTTTGGGAAATTAAATATATTTATGACATCATCAGTATGCCATTATATTTAATATTGATTTATGACTTTAAGTTGAGATTTAAGGATTTAATAATCATTTTAATTATTCTAATAATTGTTTTAAATGATAATAATTCATTTTAATTAGTTATAGTGATAATAAATCATTTATAATAGTTCTATAAAAATATATACTAGATTTGAAAATATAAGAAAATTTATATCACTTTATCGATATAATAGCACTTTTTGTAAACGATTGTTTAATATTAATTTATATGGTTTTATAAATCAAATGTAATCATTTTAATTAGCTAAAAATGATAAGAAATGATTTTTCAAATTTTATTTACATTTATATGTAAATTAACTTATAAGTGAAAATATGACCGGGAATCGGTTTCTCGATTTTCAACGGTTTAACGAACGAAAGTCGTTGCAACCTTGTTCATATGTCATGTGCATATATTTAACATACACATGCACACCCTAACATGCACATGAACATATACATACATACATATATACACATACATTTAAATATATACATATATTACAAAATATCAAGATATTTTCCTACAAACTTAATACTTAAGCAAACCAAAAGCAGTGATCAACTCACCTTACACCATATTACCTCAAGCACATGGAGGCACAAAGGGGAAGGCTTGTCATGCATTTGGAAGGGATGGAGGGGGTGTGGGCAAGGGGAAAATGTGTGATTTTGCATTTACATATTTGTTTCCAAATTTTTCCTATAAATACCCCATCACATTTCATAAATTCCTAACACTTATTCTTCATCTTCTTCCTCCACTTTCAAGCTTTTTTAATGACTTTCTCTGGTAGCAAAATTATGAATAAAATATTTGTAGAAATAAATTAAATTACTACTACTATATATATATATATATATATATTTGTATAAACACCTCAAGACCACTTCAAATCACTCATTTTTCTCTTTCATATCCACGGCCACGGCTACCTCTTCATTTGGTTGAGCCAACCACCACCTCCACACCTAGGCCATGAGCACCCAAGCCTCCAAGGACCAAGGCCGAGCCACCTAGGAAGGAAAAGAGCAGGTGTCGTGAGCTTTGATTTCAAGTTAGCAAAGCTATAGTCAAATCTAGTTAGTCTGTTATCCAATGAAGATGAGAAACTCTATTTATAATATGATATATTGGATGATATATATGTTTGGTTATGCTGGATTATGATGATTGTTTATCATGTTTGGATGATGATGATATGACTGTTTAATTGTATTAACAAGTCAAGTTAAATACACGTCAAAAATCACAAAGGAAATCACTTTCCTTTTTTGTAAATGAAATGGTATATATGAGTTGTTAAACCTCTTTGAAAATGGTTTAAAATGATTTAATAATGTTTTATAAACATTTAGAAGTATTTCGATGAAGTTTGAAAGTAAAATGGAAAATTAGTTAAAATAGACGCGTCGATAGTCGCGATTTCGCACTGTAGAAAGTTATATCCATTTATACAATGGATTCGTAGTTGGGATGCCACATCCCCTATCTGGAGGCCTGAAGCTAAGCGCTACAGATGCTGCATTCATCCATAGTATTAACTTCCGGTGATCAAATACGATAATGTTAATGGTATCCAAAATATCAGAAGCACATGAATATGAAAAAAAATCACAGATTTTAAAAAACAATATTTTTGATTACATTTCCAAAACATGTTCCATATTCAAATTACATAATCCCATCACTTTCCCAGGTTCAGATAAAATATAGTTATTACATAAATACGCCAAGAGCGACATATGGTGATGCCCCTTATGTTGACCAGAGTACTATATATACAACATAGCGGAATCAATCCAAAATAACATAGCAACTCCTAATTAGCTATTCGTCAACCACCTGCTCCTCATAGGAAGCTTTATTCGCCAACCTACTAAAACCTGTAAACCTTAACTCTCAGCCTACTCAAATCAATTTTGAGCACTCGAGAGTTTAAGGGGAAAACATAAACTTCAAGTCAGACATAAAGCCTGGTGTGAATAATACTATACATCTCGGTTATTTGATATTAAGTGAGACCACGCCACTTAGCGGAACGGGTTTCCCCTCACTAATATCTTTTTAAAACATATCTTTTGCAAATCATACCTGTAACCAAAACTTGTTAAACATGTAAAGCAATATCATGTACATATTTGTTTTCAAATGGACTATCTGTCCATACACTATAGTTTTGTCTGGCTAACTACTAACCCTTGGCTGACTCGGGCCTACCAGAAAAACATAAAAATCTAACATCTATTAGATACTCTTCTTCTGGATGGTCTGTCCTTACTTACTTCCCTAGGTCTAACTGATCCTAATGGTTTTGCGGGCTCACCAATAACCTGTCTTTTCCTTTTAGATTCCTTTCAATATGTAACATAATTTTAGTCTCACCTGTGACAAAGCCCTAAACACTAACATTTTAGCTAGGGGCTACTAGCAAAAGTATAGGGCGCGACCCATACCAGTCCCATCTGGTATTGTAATATCTGAGTCATTTTACTTAGGGTTATCTACCCATAAAATTTTCCTTGAAAACCTTTTCTTTCAAATTGATTTAAACCTTTAAATCATCCTTTAAACAAGGAAATTATTTATATATACTCTTTGCTTTACTCAAATCACCTTGCCATGTTACTTATTCTTTACACAAAACCTTGTTAATGAAAACGTTTAAACTTTCGAAAGTACCCCTTTTCAAACCTTTGAAAGTATCCCTTTCAATACAAGTAAAACCTTAGGCCGAAGGCCAAAATATACCTTTCGAAACCATTCATATTTATCCTTTTGAAAGCATTGAAAAATATCTCCTTTGAAAAGCTTTAAAACCTTAGACATCCTATCATTAAAAAAATCAAACATTGCCTTTCGAAACCATTGGAAAACCTTTCCTTTTAGACCTGTCGAAACCATTGGGGAATCACTCCTTAGAAACCTTTCTTTAAAACCTTTCGAAAGGATTAAAACATCAAGCTTTTCGAAAGAATTTGGGTTCAATTTATAACATGCAGAATAACCTTTCGAAACCACTAAAATTATCTCTTTCGAAACCATTTGGGTTATACCTTTTATAAAGCAAGAGGGTTATTAAAAGTCGAAAGATTCCATTTCGAATGCATTTCCCAAGTGGAGAAGTGATGGTGTCGAAACCATCCCTTCGAAAGCATTGGAGAAGCGGTTTGATTTTAAAAACAAGGTAACCCTTTTGAAACCAATCTGGGTCGAAAGGTTAAATGCGACAGTTAGGGGTTTCGACCCCTTCGAAAGCATCCATTTAAAACAAAAGGTGCAAGCCATTCTAAACCTTTTCTTTGAAACATTTGACTTAGTTGAAAGCCAACCAAGTCGAAAGCACTTCCTTCGAAAGCAAAAGCAGGTACACTTTCAATTTAAAACAAAGCATGCTTTGATCCCTTTGGTACCTTTGGTTTCGACCAAGTACCTTCCACCGATATCCAATTCACTACGTACTAGGTATCTAATACCATGTGCATTGGTTTCAATGGAGTTGGTGGCGGAGGTAAGGAGTCGGAAGCCTTGTGCCGAAAGCATTGAAACAAGAAAAAGCATGTTGATTTGACTTTTAAAATTAACCCTTTGTACCTAACATGCCTTGTTTGTCAAATTATGATTGGTTGCAAAATTTTCTTTTCTAAAAGTACTGCCAATTTTTAGAAATAACAATTTGAATTATTTACAAAATATCCTTTCTCCTTTTTATAAATATATAAGACATTTAAGTCCCATACCCTAAATAATTTTATATATCCATTAAAACACTTAGGAAAATTCTACAAAAATTCCTGTAAATCATTTTTAATATGTTTCCCAACATATATAAATTTCAGACCCTAAGCCAATATAATTTGGCCATAATTAATTTTAAACCCAAAATAACATTTTCTTTAACAGAAAATTTATATAAATTCTACATTAATTCAGAAAATTATGAAAATTGAAACCCATTTCTAAATTATTGTTTCTAATCTAAATTTAAATTCGCAAGGCAATTGGATATTATATAATAGGGTTTTCATATCAAAACATTTCACAAAATTTATGTGAATTAGCATAAATCATCAAAAACATATAGATATGCATTTTATCATCAAAAACACGGCAAAACATTTGCAAATAATTCGGATTTCATACTAAAAATTGAAAACCATTAAAAACTTGAGATGTAGTCGTACTTCACCTTAGCTTTTTGATTAAAGATGTGAGATTTGTTCTTGATTAAGTGATTTGACTCTCCCTCTTGAAATCCTAGCTTTTATCTTCTCTTGAGCTTGCCAATGGTGGCCGACCTTAGCTTGTATTTTTGATTTATGAATAATGAAGTGAACATGGGTGTTGAGGGTTTAAGGGTTTAGGGTATAAGGATGTGCCTTGTACGTATTTTGCCCTTGTATATTTCCTAACCTTTTATTTTCTTTCTATTCTTTAGTTCACTTGTTTAACTTGGCACAACTACCCCTTATTTAATTAGAACTCTCAATCCATTAATCATTTTACATTATTTTATTTTATTTAACTAATTAAATATCCTAAATAATGTTAATAAAAATATGGGCTGTTACATGGGATTCCTTGTAATAAAAATTTTCTAAACTCTTATAACTATAGTTTTCAAATGCAGAAATAAAATCGAGATTTTATTTAGTAGATTCTGAAATATGAGCAAAACAAGTTTTCAAAATAATCACGGTTTGGTAGTTCGGAAACCAAAGCGACAAATTCCTTATAAATGATATTTTTAATTCTCTAAAAATATGAAATAAATTCTATAAATATTTTAAAATATTCTAATAGAGATTTGTGTTATAAAAATAGATTTCTAAATGATCGAAAAGTTGGTTTGATCAAATAAGCTTTAAAAGCACTATTCGCAACACTATTCGCAGCATTTTTAATAACTTTTGAAATATAGATTTAAACTTAAAATTTCTTTTCCAAATCTTTAATAAATGTTTTCAAATGAATAATTAAGTATTTTAAAGATGATTTGAAGGTTTTATAATATATTTTAAAAGGTTTAAACAAATGATTTAAAGAAAAGCTGTTAAAATCAAGTGATTTAATATTGGCTCTAAAAGCCGACGAGTATACTGGATTTTTCTATTCGTGAGATCCGAAAGTGAGGTGCTTAAACTAAGGAGATGAATAGATAAGGTCAAAATGTCGGAAACTAGACAAGTATAAAAGATTTAATTTTTGCCAAATTTAATACAACTTGGATTGTATAGAGATAATCTTTTTATACTTGGTATTAAATTCCAAAGAGGGAACCCATACTATCCATGTGAATTTAAAAGGTGATTTCACCGTTATTTGACGGATAGTAAAGGTTGAATACAGAAATTGATGTTGAGTAGAATTAGTATAATTTCTATCGACCCTTTTTACTCAATAAGGTTTTGTAATATGATTAATGAGAAATGATTTTGTTTTGGTAATTCCAAAATTAAAGAGAGGTTTAATGATTTCATATATAGCGAGAAGAAATGTTTTAAAGATATATATCTCTAGAAGATATTTTTGATAAAAAGGAAGTACTTAATCAAATGATAAGCACCTGTTTACTTATATCATTTTATCGATGATTGGTTTGAATGATCCGGAGTCGGATTTGAGTGATTTTTGTTCGAAAACCAATTTGAACCAATTTACGTATTTGAAGTGAAGACATGGAATGATAATAAAATAAATGAAGGGCTTCTTGTCATTGACCCTCGTGGGAAATTTCCTATATCATATATATGTGGCAGTAATATGTTTATTTGATCTTCCATGCAAGGGCTACTCGCTACTAATCCTAGGGGTCATTTCCGATATGATGTAGTAGGAGAGTTCCTTTGATTTGTCCTGTTCCTAGACATCTTGTATGGACGAGTGTCTAACATTGCATTTCTAAAATGCATGTACATTGATTTTGCGTAACAAATGTTTTGGTTATCATAAGGTAAAAACCCGTTCCGTGTTTATATGCGGCATAGTCTTATAAGACACCATTTGTTTTCCAATATCCGTATTTTGAGTTTCTCACACCAGTCCCATGACTGACCCGGCGTTTATTTTCTATTCCCCTTAAACTCTGGGTGCTTTATTTTTCCGAGCAGCCAAGTAGTTAGGTAATCTTGCAGGATTTTGGATGGAGCATGAAGCTGTAGGGTCTTTTGTTCAAGTTATCTATCACTTTCTGATGTGTCCGTATTTTGTATCTACCAGCACTTGTAAGGATAGGTCCTTATAACTATCCTGGTTAGATTAGTACCTACGAGTACTCTAATGGAGCAATTTAGAGTAATTGCATGTACTACTCATATGTATAACTATGTGTTGAATATGGTGTGAGATTTTATTATTTTCTTATCTTTTATCTTTATTTTCTTTATTCCATGATAACCTGACTCTCCGGCACTTGGATTTACGACACGTGAATACCGAGGATGTATTAGTCGTTCTCTAAAGGTCGAGGAGGTGGGTCATCACACTCCTAGTAAGACTTCACTGATTGAAAACATTGCATAATGATTTCATAGTCGAATTTTTCAAAGACATCTTACTCAATATATGTAACCAAACAAGCATTAAACCAATCATATTTCATATGACTGCATAATTGATTATTAGCAATTTTCATTATAAAAAATGCTCTCTTTCTCAATAGTTGTTGCTGCTATTGTTAGAATCAACCAATAAATATAAGGAGTTGTAAAAAAATGAATAGGTTACAGGTTTTCTTTTCTTTACTATCTTTCTTGCAAGAGCACCAATCATATCGATAGTTAAAAGCCTTTCTGTCGTATGCACATGTACAAGTGGAAATTTGGATCATCGCTTATTTTCAAACCTGACACCCAAAAATCCCTTTGCAAAAATAGGTTCCACAAAACACATCTGCCGATATTTTCAAAGACATCTTACTCAACCTATGTAATCAAGCAAGCGTTAAAACAATCATATTTCATTTAATTGCATACTCGATTATTAGCAATTTTCGTTGTAGAAAATGCTCTCTCCAAACAGTTGTTGTTGCTATTGTTATATTCAACCAATAAATATAAGGAGTTTATAAATAAATGAATAGGTCACAAGTTTTCTTTTCTTTACAATCTTTCTTGCAAGGGCACCAATCACATCAATAGTTAAAAGCCCTTCGATCATGTGCATATATACAAGTGGAAATCAGGATCGTAGCTTATTTTCAAACTTAAAATCCAAAAAACCCTTTGCAAAAATAGGTTCCACGAAACATATCTGTAATTATTTTCAACCAAAATGTGCACTCGACACTACAAATATTTGTGGTTAAAGCAACAAATATTTGTGGTTCTAACTGCAACTTTTTGTAAAACAAATATTTACAATATAGACCGTAAATATTTGCAGTAGAAACAACACATTTTCATTAAAAATCATTATAGGAATTTGTCATGAAACCCGTTTTTAGGAAGGGACAGAAGTGGATTGCGAAACATATGAAGGACCGTTAAAAAAATCTCATTTAAATTGACTTTCATGTACAAACATATCTTATGGCGAACATCTTTCGGATAAAAATACCAATCTAATATTGTTGATATATTAGCAAGTATCATCGATATATGAGCGAAAATCATTGATATATCACAAATATATTTTTGATTGATATTCCGAGAATTTTTTTTGCTTATAATCCTATATGATATATTTGTCATATATCACTAATATTATGTGATATTAACTATATAGGTCTTTAGTAACAAATTTATCCATCGATCAAAAATCAATTGACTTTTACCATTATTAACAAAGAAACAAAATAACCAGAATATTTTTCTAACCAGAGATGCAAAAGAAATAAATTTTTAATTTGAATCGTGATTTATAATTTTTGAACATTTGAGATAGATAAGGGTAACTAGCGGCCCAACTCAATAGTGAACCAAGCCAACCTGATCCGAGTTGATGAGTCAGCAACCCAAACATTGATCAACAATCTACAAATTAGGTTGGTTTGACCAAATTGGTGCTTTCAACTCGGCTAATCCAACCAATTGATGATCCATTAACCATTTCACCTATGATCCAACCCAGTCTAAACCTATGATTCAGATTGAGTCAAACCCTTGACCCAAATCTATGCCGACCAGTGAAATAAATATGTTTACTGGTAAAAATACATAAAAATATTGCATATAACACATCATTTCAGCCATTAGCATTTATTTCTTCCTTTTTCTTTAATTACTATTTACAATATTTTAATTTAATTTAATTTTATTAGTAACATGACAGGTGAAAGTTCAAAATCAATAGGTGTTGTTTTCTCTTCATTTTTTCCATTTTTAAAAAAACTTAGCTACTATTATACCCAGGGGATTAAACTCAACATACTTAACTTCATAGCTAAGTGTCTTTCTACTGTCATTAATAGTTGACGAAAGCAGATATTATTTGTCCAGACTCAGAATGGAAAATAGCAATTGAAATTGGAAAAGAGAAAATAAAAAACTAAAGGAAGAATGATCTTGGTAAAAATGCTAGAATTGAACTTTATCTCATGTGTCACGTTCATTCTTTAAATGCATACATTGATGTGTTATATGCCAACAAACATGATACCATAACAGGTAGAGTTGCATTAAAAAGACATAACAGTATTATTCAACTAATCATGTATAAAGTCAAATATGTGATGTTAAATTGAATAAAGTTATCTTTGACATTTTTATGCTTATTTTCAACAATATTATGCTTCGATTTTATGCAATATTTATGTAATTTTTTTATTTAGTTTATTTCAATTATTGTTCTCTATTAGCGTAATGCATATATTATTGTAATAATATCTAAGATACAAAACCAAAACAAATCTAAACTAGTTCAATCAATGAATATACAAAAAAATATTGTTGGTAATCATCTAAATCAACTATAATATAAATATATGTTTATTTGTTAGCCCATATAGCATCAATCTAAGTCATAATTGATTTAACGTATAAAATTAAATGGATTAAAATGTTTGCGACCAACAAACAAATTGTCATAAAATAACTTGATATTACATACTTAAGCTTATTTAAGATAACAAGTCAAGCGCAGATGTTGAATTTTTCAAATCATTTTAGCAACTGTTTCCAAAATAATCATATTACTTTTATTTAATAAAGAACATCTCTATGAATGCAAAGTTGCTACGTTAATTGCAAATACTTTAATGAGTTGGGTTTTTATCAATCTGACTTATGGATCAGCTTACTATATTTAATGGACTTAAGCATATAATATCTATCTGTTTGATGTTCATCTTACTATAGAAAGTAAAGAAATTAAATTAAATTGTATATTTTTATATTTTCAATCAAATATAGTATGGATTGATCCTATAACCAGTTAAAATAACTTAAGTTGCAATTGTTTAGAAAGTTGATTGCTTAGTATTGAATGTTGGTTGTTGAGTGTTGAGTATTAAACATTAATATAGTTGTATATCTCCATTTTAAGTTCTGAAAGGACTTTCTATTGTTAAACCAAAAAATAACTACGCTAATATTACCCACTCCATATTTATGAATAGATAACATCTTTCTTGAATGGATTCAATCATATATGAATCAAATGATCAAAATGTAAACTACATTTTGCTAAAATATAGAAAAACATATTATGAATTTTGATCAAATTAAATGTGATTAATTTTCTTGACAAACAAAATCTTAATAGTTTCCTTTAAAATAATTGGTAAAGTATAGAAAGATGAGGATAATTCTTTGGAATTTGAGAATAAAAATGTAATGAGAAGGAGAAATAATTAGTAAGAATAGAATATCTAATATCAACCGCTACTTAAGAAATTATAATTTAGAAATTCATTTAAGATTATAACTGGAAAAACTTGTCATTCGTCATTCATAAATCGTAATAAACAAGAAAGTATTACTTATTTAAATTGAACTATAAGTATTAAACATTTATTATTGAAGTATTGAACCCTTATTGTAAACAAATAACTTTGCAACATCCTTATTGATTATTTTATTCTTATTAAAAAACATTTATTGATAACAAATACATCCCCTAAATGTACATTACGAAAGATTTAAATTAGTTCAAAAATTAAAAACTGTAATTTTGTCAATTATATATTATATTTTGTTAATTGAAAATTTAGTAAATAGATTGCTTGAATCAGCAAAATTGGTTTGACCCACCAACATGTTCCATCAATTCATTTCAATCTGACCTTCTCATAACAATGCAAGGGTCAGATCAAAACGGGACTTCAACCCATTTCAAACTCGACCCATAGAGGAGTGGGCTCGACCCCCGTTAAGAAGGTCATAGGTTGAATCATATTTTATTAACTCAGTAGTTGGGCCTAGAGATGGATAGATTAAACAACTGGTATTTATACATATGGATTATTAAGGGACCGTTGTTTTAGATAAGAGGATCATTTTTTTCAATATACTTAATGTTATTAAGGGTACTTTAAAACCCAATCCCACATTAAAAACTAAACACAATCTTTTAATTATCCTGTTTTTATAGGCATATAAATTTAAATGAGAGGCTTATGCCGTATTTTTTGGTAACTTTTGATGGGCCTTTACCATAGTTTTGTATCGGCACTTCCATGCCATTTTTATTTAGATCGGAAAATTCATGTCGTTTTTCTTTCAAATTTTCAAGGCATGTTAACGAATTTTCTTAAGAAGGGTAAAATAGTAAATTGTTCGGGGTTAAACCCTTCTACATCATGTCTTCCACTTAATAATTCTTTTTTGGTTGGAGTGCCTCTAAAAAAATTGTCCCCATCTTATCTTTCCTCTAAAAATCCCTTTTAACATTTTACTTTAAGCAAAGAAATAAAACTTTCAACTTTTGATACTGCCAATTGGGTATAACATACTAATTCATCATATAACAAAAATTAACTAATCATCACTCGTAAGTATTATGGATTTCTCCAAATAAAACGATTAATAATACTTGAATGCGAAGAATGGGATAGGTGGATTTATTTGTCCAGTAATTGTGACAAAATGAGAGAACCGGCCCGAATTTGATCAGCGTCATTCGATATGGTGTATTAGAGGAATTGGCTGGTCCGAAAAGGTTGAGTGCTCGCGAACTAGAGGAGAATGATCCGATTATAGAGTGATTTAATTTAAATTAATTTTTCAATTTTAGGGTTGCCATCAATTTTGGAGGGAAAGTGAAAAGTGGGCTATCAAACATATAAAAAACCTGATAAATATCCAATATAAAAAAGGATACGGATACAGATACGAAGCATCCGCATCAAAAAATTATACATTCGCATTTTGTCAATATTATATTTTATGTTTATTTTATCATAGTGATAGCTAATTTTTTATTTATTAAGTAATAGTTTATATTATATGCGTTAAATGCTTATTAATTGCTCAAAACTATTTATTATTATCATATTTATTGATTTGGCATACATCTTTAATCAATGGCAATGAAAAAAGACTTGTGTTCAACCAAAATTTTCTATATATGTTTTTTGATTTATTGATCATTAATGGATTGGATAATTATCCGATATCCGTCTCTATCAGCGCAAATATCCGGTATCTGAAAAAGATTTTCGGATGCGGATGTGGATAAGGCACTATTCGTATCCGAAAGTATCTATTGACAGGCCTAGTGAAAATGGAGATATAAGAGCATCTGCTATACAATTTTCATCAGAATGTTGAGCTTATTGCGTCAAAGGGGTAATATATAATTTTTTCATACAAGTGCTACAGTTAAATCAAACGAAAATGAAACCCTTATATGTGATTACAGGTTACTAGGTTAGTGCATTTTTATGTCATCAATGAGAGATGTGACAAGTTTTATACAAGAGATACTGTTCTTATACTTATTATCCAAGTCTGTATAGTTGGTAAATATAAACAAGAATTTATGATATATACAATAAGATTTTTTCAAAACAAATCATCTTTAGTAGACAAAAAAACTGCTCATTTAAAATCGTTTGGTACCTTTTACGTTGGATTTCTCAAAACTACATCTGACATAAAAGTTACGTCTATATTTCAAGAAAAAGCATATCGAAATTAGAAATTGCAGTAGTAAGGAGAGGATGTAAAATTTATGTTTGACGTATCTAAGATATATCCAATGTAAAATTTTACTACCATGTTTCCTCTATATATTCTTACCTTCCATTCTCTTCCCCTCACACTTTCACATTTCTCATCTCTATGATATTCGAATACGACACCTATTTATGGTCAAGGTAAAAAGATAATACTTTTTATACAATCCAGAATTATCAACTTCATTCATCAAAATTTATTCGGAAAAAATTTCAAAGTTTCATTAAAAGGCTAAGTCTGGTGTGTATTCAAAAATTTCATGTAGATTTAACTTGTACAAAAAAGGTAGACATTTGTTGGATCCGCAACAAGCCAACAATAAGCACACCAATCATCAAAGAGAGTTTGTTGAGTTAGAGAAGTTGAGAAACGAACCGAGGCGGATTGGGATGTCATAAAAACGTAATTATTATTCATCTTAAAACAATTTTAATTCATTTAATTCATTTAATTTCTTAATTTATATTAGTTAAATATAATTTAAAATTTCATAAATTTTATTTTATTCATCTTAAACTATTTAAGAAGAATATTAACTATGTATCTCGATATATACGTACATTAACTAATTAATCTTTA
Source organism: Allium fistulosum (assembly GCA_030737815.1). Taxonomy (NCBI): domain Eukaryota; kingdom Viridiplantae; phylum Streptophyta; class Magnoliopsida; order Asparagales; family Amaryllidaceae; genus Allium; species Allium fistulosum. The sequence goes on along the minus strand of CM060905.1, from coordinate 859,908,774 downwards.
ATCAATTCTTTATTTAATTAAACATTAAAATAAAATAATTTTAATAAAAATTTAAAAAATTATTTAAACAAATTTCTCCAGACAATTTTGAAAAATTAAAATATTTTTTATTTTAAAACGTTTATAAAATTCTTTTATAACTTAAATTTGGAATCGGCAAATTAAATTAGGCCTTACATTTGGACCAGCCTTTTGGACATACTCACTTCATTTGGAATTAGCCACTGATTCGCGCGTTTTTCCTTCGTTGCTTTGCCCGATGAGCCGCCTTACTTCCTAAGCCTACCTCCATCCCGTCGGACCTTCTTCGAAGATCATTAGTTGATGTTTTGAAATTGGTTCCTTATGTGTTCGAAAACCGACTTCGACATGAAATCCACTCATTGCACGCGTAGATTTCAATGAGCAATTATAGCAACCCAACTTTCTCTAATCACGCCAAAACGCACTCAACCAGCCGTCTAGCCTCATGTGGTGCCTACACGTCTAGCACACTCATTCATGCACATTCATACACGCATACATAAACAAACTACAATACAAATCCTATTTCGGACCTCACTAGAGAGATTACTTGACCCGGTATATTATCACGCAACTTAGCGCACATTATGGTCACTATGGCTACGTGAGATGCCCTCTACATCTAATACACAGGTATTTACACACATTCGTGTGTGTATATATATATATATAAATATATATATATATATATTCACACAAATTACACACATATATTCAAACAAACAAACATAACAATTCTGATTACAATACGAAAATTATCTTGATAGCAATATATCTTCAATTACTCATATACGTATACTCACTCATATTCATTCGCATACACGTATTTAAACAAGTAATTCACTTGTTACTTTATCAAATCTTACTTTTATTTACTAAACCTTTTCAATAAAAGTCTAATATGATTTCATACTATCTTATAATATCTTTCAACTACTTTATAAAACATATTATTAACTTATTGATCATTTTTTAAGCCTTTAAATACTTAATTGCCTCATTAAAAGTAAGTATGCATCATATTACCATTTTATAAATCTCATTTCCATTTTATAAAATCTATACTTCATTTAAAAAATCATATAACCATTTAATAAATACTATTTAAGCTTCATTCATACTATTTTATAAAATACCATTTTCATAAAATACCTCTTTTACTTATAAGGTCATTTCTTTACTTAAATAATATTTATAAATAAACTATTCATTAATAAAGATTGTTTTTTGATTTTTAAATAACATTCTCGAGTGCTAATTAAGCTTCATTAATCTTCTAATCACTTTAATAATAAGTGTAGAGTTTAAAACTCACTTAATTAGCTTACTATCTTTTTTAAAACATTTCAAATTAGTTTTATTATTACTAACTAATGACATGCACTTAATTCCTTCACGGGTTATGTAAGGGATGAGTAGAGAGGAATTTTGGTTATTTTTATTTGAATTTAGGAATTTTATTAAGCATGATTTGGCTGAGTTAGGGCTAGGCTTAAGAAAGTGATAATGGGTCTTAGCCCCAAATTCATTTCACCCACTAGAAAACACGATTCATTCCAAAAACTAATCGGCTCCAAACACAGACTAGTTTATACTCATTTTTCTCATGATGGAAAAGACCTCTCAACTACGGGTGTTTCGAATTCCAATTCATCTATCTCTAAACAATCAAGTATAATATACGTCCTAATAATTAGTGATTAAATATTTGAATCAATTATTTAAATATTCGGTCAATACAATTGCGGGGTGTTACAAGGCAAGTAAAAGATAAACACAATGGAAGGGTAAATGTCTCTCGAGAGTTGGAAGAACTATCCTTATTAATTTGGTGCTTTCATCAATTCTCATCTACATGCTATCTTACTATAAATTCCTTGCTTGGGTGGTCATAAAATTGATAGGATTGGATGGTATTTCCTTTGGAAAGGGGGAATTTAATGCTCTAGATTGAACTACATGATTAGCTAGAATCAAATTTGTAAACCAAAAATCCATGGAGGATCAGGAATAATATATTTAGAAAACTTAAACCTAGCCCTATTATTCGAATGAATTTGGAAATTCTTGGATGGTAAAAGGTCAATATGGAAAGAAATCATTATAAAATATATTTATAGTGGTCCATATACCAAGTACCTCCCACATTAATTTTTTTTAAAGGTGTCATCAACTTATTTCACATTTTTAACTAGTTCTAAACAATATTGTACAATCCGGAGATAAAACTTCATTTGGCATAATCCATGGCTATCACCAATTGCTATGAAATGGGAACTACTAGAACTTTATTTAATATCTCGAAATAAAATTGACATTAACCGTGACTTATTCACACCACATGAAGATATTAAGTGGAATTTTACTTTTAATAATGATATTATAGGAAACTCGCTAAGACAATTCCACTCGCTTGTAGTAAGGATCAGACATATAAACATGGGTACTCGACACTATACCATGGAGTGGACATGGAATAAAAAAAAACTACACTTCAAAATCAATGTATAATTTCTTAAGCTTTTTGAGACCTAAGTTGAAATATTTAAAAAATTCTTTAGGAAACACATGCACTCCCTAGAGCGAAAATACATATGTGGATCATGATTCATGATAAACTAAGCACCACTATACTACTAAATTCAAAAATATCAAATAACATAACCAACAATACATGACATTTTTGTATGTCATTTTCAAAAACAAGAAAACATGTCTACTACGATTTTCCCTACGTATAATATGTTATAAGTAAACTAACCAACTTATTCGGTATTTAGGAAACTCAAACGTTCTCTTGACCTCTTAATTACTGGATGAATTTCAGATTTAACTATCGTTACACACAAAGGTGTCTCATTGATATAATGTACACTATCACAAATTGGTGCTTATGGAGCGAAAGAAATCGACGTACTTTTTAAAAAACTAGTAGAAATATTGATTCCACATTGCTTTCTATTGTTTGGCACATATTGTTTTGGATAGGTAATATGGATCGGAAGCAAATGCATGAAAATTGTATGCATAACTTATACATATTAGTGGATGCCTCTCATCTCGGATTGAGCACATATACAGTGTCAACTTTACTAACGTATAACTAGAGCTGTTATGGTAACGGTTACCGTTACCATTATACAAATACCGTTACCACACCGTTTTCGTTGGTAAATAAAAAATAGTTACCATTACCAATATTGATACTTTCGGTGTACCGACTATTGGTATACTGATACATCGGTATCCATTTTGACGGTAACGGTAAATTACCATTACCTAAAAGCATTAGAAATATTATACTTCTTTTACATCAAAACTAACTACTAAGCATCTACAGCATGCCGACAACTGAAAATAGTTGATAAATTTGTGTAGAATAAAGGTATAACATGTACATGCAACACTATTTCAATTTTACAAAATATCATCAACACAACAACCATATATTTTTAACAGCAATCGACAACTGAAGTGAAACAATAAAATATCTGTAAACTAAAAATACATCAAGTGTACAGGCTAAAAAGTCACATATTTTTAACAACAATGTAAAATAAAATACTAGCAAGAGCGTACCTTGAAAGTTGTTAAAAACTTAAAACAATCAACAATGTAAATGAAACAAGCATGTAATATCAGGTTTACATCATTTCATTGGCAACAAAATACTAAAAATCAAAATTCAATTCTAACAAAGTTAACGAAGCCGCTGTGGAATCAATTAATATACATGCTCCGGTTATCCATTTTTCCATCTGCAGTAAGCCACTTCTCCCTCCCAACAATGAGGTTAACTTAGCGAGTTTGAGGAAGATGGTAGATCGGAAGATGGGGCTTTATCATTCAAGTGTGTAAATGATGTACTGTTAAAATGAGGTTAACTTCCATTTAGACCTCTTTCTATTTATAGCCTTATGAATATGCTCAATTAAAACAATGAGAGCACAAAGATTTAGTTTGTTCAAAATAAAACCGAAATTACGAACATTATTTATTGAAATTATGTTAAATATTTTTGAGAAATTTTGTTTTGCTACTTGATTTAGATTAAAAACTAAAAAAAGACAAATAAATTAAATCGAAATCAAGACGAAGGTAAAAATTAATTACCGCTTAGGCTTGTAGTAGCTTCCTTCATTTAACACTTCGGTTACTCTCTTCTTATTTTATTTTATAATTAGAAGGAGAAGTAAAATGAGGGCTGATGGCTATAATAGATGCAGATGATGAAGAAAACATGAAGATGATTAAATGATTTATAATTTCATATGGCTGCGTAACCAGCGTTTGTTCCATAGAAGTGAAACCCTAGAAAATACTAGAGCAGATCTGTAAGGTTAAGAATTCAATGCCCTAAACTATTTTACATAAGAAATTACAAAAAGTAAGAAAAAAACGTTTGTTGGTAAGTTACCCATACCGACGGTTTATAAAACAAACTACCTATGCATTTACGGTTTAAAACAGTAATACTACCATTACCGTACCAAACGTAACGGTATACCATTTTCTTTTGTTATCGGTAACTGGTTGATCAGGTATGGTAACGGTAAATTTACTATTACTATAACAGTCCTATGTATAACCGTACAAATACTCATTCAGCCTAACTTCAACACTACACCAAGATCCATAACAAGAGCATAATTCAGCCTTTGTTACATCAAAAGCTCCACTTCAGAACTACCTTGCACCACTTTTGATTTATCCACTCAAACCATTTCACTGGTAAAGCTTCAACTATCTGCCTTACCGTTTCAGACATAAGCTTCAACTAACAGTGTTTGAGGTCAAGCTTTCACGGAACTCTAATACCCGAAATGATGCTATGAACTACCTACTTTTCACTGCTCATTCTACATGCTAGCTTGTTTCAAATAATCTCGTTCCACGGTCTAACATAACTCTTAGATCATTGGTTCAGATTATCATGCGTCTAACCCAAGCGTGACACATCTCAACTCTCAGCAAATATAATGCACTTCTATGCCAGTGCTGGTATCACAAAGAAATTACAGCTAGTTAATGTTTCAATGCAGCATATACAATAGCCGAAGATATTCGCCCCTGTAGGTACCTTATCTTCTTAACTTCCGAGCATTTTAGTTCACTCGGGTTGGCTCACCTGCATGCCATTTTTGCATGCTCACATTCTCAGTATATTAAAATTGGCATAATTCAACATGACCTGTCTCATGTGTGCTTCAGCTTCATATATTTATGCCTCAGCCATATTCAATTGCTATGGATATAGCGTTGGATTCACAATTCAGTTTCAACACACATATTGATTCAGCTATGATCTACTCAGAGGATCAATTCCATTTCAGACATGTCAGACTTTCTTCATTGATGTTGTCTTACTTTTCTGTCCAAGTTTAGATTTGATGTGTTGGTGTAAACCAAAATTAAAGAGTCGTGTCCGTTCACTAAAGAGTCGTGTCCATTCACTGAAAAGTCATGTCTATTGAAATAAAGAGTCGTGTCTATTAAGTAAAAGTCATGTCTATTGAAGTGAAGAGATCACTACAACAAAACAGGCTTTTTACAACGGACAATGCCCGTTGTAATATGTGTTCCACAACGGGCAGCGGACCGTTGTAATAGGCGATGTTGTAATAGGTCACTCATATTTTACAACGGGCAATGCCCGTTGTAATACACCTTGTTACAACGGGCAATGCCCGTTGTAATACATGATATTACAACGGTTTCCGACCGTTGCAAAATAAATGCAAATTTTAAAAAAAAATTACAGCAGCATACCTCCATACCAATAATGAATAATTTAACGAGCAATAAATATTATCATAAAACAACCAAAATCACATATGAAAAAAGTAAAAGCTAGAGTCATAAATTTCCAACACATTTCAAAAAGTTAGATAAGTTTACATCGACATAGTTCTAATATACACATGACAACTAGTTTCATAACAACCAAATACATAAAGCATTAACACATAAGCATAAAGCTTTTGTCAACGAACTCACCTTTCTTTGATTGTCGCTTTCTCTTTTCACGCTCTCTTTCTCCTTTCCTTTTGTTTTTCTTCTTGCTTTTATCCATATAATCTTCCTCTCTTTCTTTAGTTTTCTACCAAACCTGCAAGTTTAAGACAAAATTTTCAGGTTAATATTTACCACATCTCCGTCTAATTAGATAATTTAATTCAAGAAGAAAGGGAAAAAAAGAGATAACAATAAAGACATAGGATTTAAATGCTGACCATACATGCACATTGATTACTGGAACACCTAGAAGTTTACAAATACTGTCATTAGTTATGCATCTATAAAAGAGAGATGGTACACTTACAAAAATAGTATTCTTATGTGCTTACAAAATTGATGTGGCCTGATATTAACCATAAAGATGGAAAATTAATGGAAAGAGCGAGTGGCTAATATGAAGCTACAACATTTTTGTAAGAATTTACACAGATTATTTTGTAAATTTAGCATTTTCATCCAAAAATAAATAAAATAAAAATTGCACAAGTAATTTAGGGAAATGTATACCTAAAGGAAGCGATTAAGGGCAATCAACATACACTCATGGATAATTCATCAGGATTTATAAAGTTAAGAGCTTTTGACATTGCAATGAAAACTTCATCATTTACTCAATCGCACAGATTCACCAATAGTATGAAAATAGCACAGATTTATAAAGTTGGCATTTGATTTGGTATTAAAATAGCACAGATTCACCAATAGTATGAAAACACAAAGGGATATTTAACTAAATCTGCATTTGATTCCAGATCCCAATTTAAACTAATACTCATAAAATCGTCTCTCCAAAATAGTCGGTAGGCACCAGAAATTCATAAATTTTATGCTTACCAGAAATCAAGCATGCCCGATATATATCGTTGAATCACTATGGGCTTAAAAAGGCCAAAATCCTAAGTTGCCAAATCCAAATAAAAACCATAATCGGTTGAGGACATTACCCATTCATGTTGGAAGGTATTTGATTCTTGAGTTCCTGTATCTCAAATTGAAAATTCAAAATTATAGATGAATTGACATATAAGAATTCGCCTTTGGCGCATCCTTTCTGAATATCGACATGGGTTGGAATGGACCGGCATAGGATTTGATGGCGTGAAACATCTTCAGCCATATAAGAGTAGAGATTGAAGATCCCTTGAACCAACAAAGGAAGCACTAAATCATCATTCGATTGAGCAATTGAAGACGGCAGCTTCAATATTTTCCAAAGCCCTAATTTCGAGCAAAAGGAACGAGCGGCCAATATTTTTACAGAGCAAAGTGGAGGAACGAAATAAAAGGACCAGCCTTGTTTTTTTAATTGAAAATTAGAGTTTTGACTGGGCACCTATTACAACGGACATTTTTAACCCGTTGTAAAATTGGCACCTATTACAACGGGCCTGAATGGACCGTTGTAATAGCCATCTATTACAACGGGCAACCGATGCCCCTTGTAAAAAGGACGTCGTATGTGGCATTTTTTACAACGGGCCTGAACGGACCGTTGTAATAGCCATCTATTACAACGGGCAACCAATGCCCGTTGTAAAAAGGGCGTTGTAATATGCTATTTTTGTTGTAGTGGATGTCTATTCAAAAAAGGTTATGTCTGTTTGTAAGGGTTGTAAACCATTATATATATGTATGTGGTCATTTTGTTGTAAAAGTGGTAGACAAGAAAAAAAAGCAAGTTATAAAAATTGTCTATCTTCCTCTAAATATATAATTCTTCTCTTTTTTCTTTTTAACAAATTGGTATCGGAGCTTGGTTGAAAAATGTCAAACAACCTTGTCTCCCTTGTTCCTCGATTCAACGGTGAAAAGTTTGATTATTGGAGCAATCTAATGAGGCTCTATCTTGAATCTCAAGACTTGTGGACAGTTGTTGAAGAAGATGTTGGTGCGCTGGAAGATGAGACGCAACTCACAGTTGCCCAAAGAGATCTTCTGAAAAGCAAAAAACAGAAAGATCAGAAGGCTCTCTTCCAAATCTATCAAACACTTGAAATTCAAGTTTATGAGAGAATTTCAAAAGTTGCAAATGCTAAGGAGGTTTGGAGAATATTGAATACAACGTATTCTTGCCAGGATCAAGTAAAAAAGGTTCGTCTGTAGTCGCTACGAGCTGAATTCGAAAAGCTCGAAATGAAGGATAGTGAGAAAATCTCAGAGTATTTTACTCGTCTCACTTCCATCATAAATCAGATGGCTTCAAACGGAGAAGTCGTGGAGACCCAAAGAGCCGTCGAAAAAATTCTACGGAGCCTACCAATCAAGTTCGATCATATTGTGGTTGCAATTGAGGAATCAAATGATATTGCTTCACTTTCTCTTGAAGGCTTGCAAGGAAGGTTGGAAGCTCATGAGGCTAGAATCTTGATGAGAAGTAAACAAACAAATTCTTCTCAAGTTCAAGCCTTAAAATCTCAATTCACATCAACAAAAGGTCAAGGCCCGTCCCATGGCAAAAGTAACAGCAGGAATAGTGGAAAGCGTGAAGAATTGAAGGAGGAGAAACCATCATTCCAAAATAACAAAGCGCGAGGAAAATACAAAGGCAAAAAACCATATTTTGAATGCAATTTCTGTCACAATCCGGGTCATAAAGCAAATGATTGTTGGGAGAAACATCCTGAAAAGAAGCCAGTTGCTGGTTTTATGCATAATGAAGCAGAAAAATCTAAATCTTTGTTGATCGCTTCGGATGGAAATGTTGAAAACGTATGGTACTTGGATAGTGGTGCAAGTAGGCATATGACTGGAAATAAAAATCTATTTTCGAGTCCTGTGGAAACTGATGATGGTCAGGTTACTATTGAAGATGCAAAATCATACAAAATTCAAGGTGTTGGTGAAATTTCTTTCAAAACCAAGACTGGAAAAGTTGAAAAAATGTCGGAGGTTCTTTATGTACCAGGCATACGCAGCAATCTTCTTAGCGTCGGTCACTTGCTGAAGAAAGGATTTGATTTTCGATTCGTTGGAGATCAATGCAGCATGAAGAAGAACGACCAACAAGTGGAAAATATTGTGATGGGTTCCAACAAATTATTTTCGATCAAACTTGACATCATAAGCAGTACGTGCATGATTGCTGCTTCTGAAGTTTCCAAGTTATGGCATGAAAGGTTTGGGCATTTAAACTTTCAGAGTTTGAAGGAGATGTCTACCAAATAAATTGTCCAAGGGCTGTCTAAGCTTGAAGTGAAAAACGAAGTATGCGAGGAATGCCAATTGGGAAAACAACATCGTGAATTGTTCCCATCCAAATCGAAGTGGATTTCTCAATCACCTCTGGAGCTTGTTCACGCCGACCTCTGTGGAACAATGCAAGTGCCATCGCTTGGAGGCAGCAGATACTTCTTGTTATTTGTTGATGATTACACAAGAAAAATTTGGGTTTACTGTGTCAAAGAAAAATAAGAGGCCTTCTCTTGCTTCAAAGAGTTCAAAATTCAAGTTGAAAAGCATTCAGGTCATCAAATAAAAAATCTAAGGAGTGACCGTGGAGGAGAATACATGTCCTCTCAGTTTGAAGAATTCTGCCAAAATCATGGAATCCGCCATGAGTTAACTGCTAGGCACTCACATCAACAAAACGGAGTTGCAGAGCGCAAAAATCGAACAATAATGAATATGGTCAGATGCATGTTGAAGAAGAAGAACTTGCCTGCGTGTTTTCGGGCTGAAGCGGTCTCTTATGTCGTTTACTTAATCAACCGATCACCAACGTAGAACTTAAAGGATTCCACTCCAGATGAAGTCTGGTATGGCAAGAAACCAAATGTTGCTCATTTAAAAACTTTTGGTTGTCTTGCATACTCTCATATTCCTAATGCTTTAAGATCAAAGCTCGAAGACAAATCTGAAAAAGGCATTTTCATCGGTTATAGCCAAAGGACTAAAGCTTATAAGCTTTACTATCCGAAGACGAAGAAGATGATTATCAGCAGAGATGTTCGCTTTGATGAAAATGGCTGTTATAATTTTTTAGATTTTACAGAATTACCTGGATGGCAAACTCTAAATCTGGAAAAGGAAACTTCTTTGGAACAAGGTGTTGATGTTGGTATTGAAGAACAACAGCCTAAAAATAATGGGGCTGAGCAGGAGCAAAATTCACCACCAACGGTAGAAATAAAGACGCGATCCTTGAGAGAAATCTATGATGCAACCGAAGAAGTTGACACTACGGATCATGTATATTTTGCATTTTTTGCGGGAGAAGATCCAATCACTTATGAAGAAGCATCAAAGGAAGAAAAATGGGTGACTGCAATGAAGGATGAAATCAAGTCTATTGAGAAAAATGGTACGTGGGAGCTTACCACTTTGCCTTCACACAAATCAGCCATTGGTGTGAAATGGGTGTTCAAAACCAAAACAAATCTTGATGGCTCCATCAACAAGTACAAAGCACGTTTGGTTGTGAAGGGGTATAAGCAAAAGGAAGGGGAGGATTTCAATGAGGTATTCGCTCCTGTCTCTCGACTTGATACAATTCGATTGTTGATTTCTCTTGCTGCCCAAAATGGCTGGAAGCTGTTGCAAATGGATGTGAAATAAGCTTTCTTGAATGGTTTTCTTCAAGATGAAATTTATATTCAACAACCTCCTGGTTTTGTGAAAAGGGGCGAAGAGGAAAAGATGTATAAGCTACGGAAAGCTTTATACGGAGTGAAGCAATCCCCCCGTGCATGGTATGATCGTATCAATAATTTCCTCTTGAAGAATGGCTTTGAAAGGTGTCCTTTTGAACACACTCTTTACATGAAGAAGCACTGCATCACCCCTGATATCATCTTTTCTCCAATGACAGAAGGAGATATTGAAAACTCATCCACCTCCATTTCAAATTCAAGAAACACTGCATCACACCAGAATGTAACTCAATAACTTCTCCAAGCCATAATCAAACCACAAATTTAATTTATCACCATACAACTTAATAAAACCAACTTTTTGCTCTAAAAATTCAAGATTTAGACATTAATAAGAGGATATGGCTTAGAGGATTATGTTCTTGGAACGTTGATCGAACCACCCAGGTATACTGTAGATAATGATGGAAAACTGTTGAGTAATCAAGATTATATAACTCATCAAATGCAGGATAGTCTAATTAGTTCTTGGCTGCTGTCATCTACAAGTGCAAATCTTTTGCCATCATTAATAAGATGGAAAACAACCCATGAAATATGGTCAACAATTGAACAAGTGTTCAACACTTAATCTGCTGCAAAAGTAATGTATTACAAAAGACAGCTGCAAAATCTAAGGAAAGAAAACTTATCAATGAGAGAGTACTTGACCAAGATCAAGACAATTTGTGATCAATTAGCATCAACTGGTCATAAGATTTCAGATATAGAGCATATCTTATATATATTAAGTGGACTTGATGAAGAGTATGAGGTAGTGGCAGTAGAAATATCCTCAAGAGAAACAACACCAACCATTCAATATGTTCATTCTACACTTCTTTCTTATAAAGGTATTATAGAATAAAAAAACCAGCAATATTAGACTTCTTTGCCAATCATGTCAGCAACAGTAAGTACAAGAATCCAGAAAGAAATTATAATAGCAGAATTCAAACAAATAACACTCAAAGAGGTGGTCAATCATATAAATTCAGAGGAAGAGGTGGAAGATGGACCAATAGTAACAATAGCAGACTCAGATGTCAGATATGTGATAGATTTTGGTCATGTTGCCAATAGATGTTATTTTTGATCTAATGCAAACTACACACCATCTCAACAAGGCAACAATAACTCAAGAACCTATAACCCAAGTGCCAATTTGATCAATGCACAACAAGATATTAAAAGTTATTCTGAAAACACAAGTAATGATGCAACTAAAATAAAAGACATTCAAGATGAAAGCTGGTATCCAGATCCAGGAGCCACTAATCATGTGACCAACAACTTAAGTAATGTAAATCTTAGCAACAAGGAGTATAGAGGTAAACAGTCATTGCATATGGGAAATGGTAAGTCTATTAAAATCACTCATACTGGAAATGGATGTATTAAAGGTGAAAGGAAATTTTATCTCAATAATTAATTTATTAAGAGTTCCATTAATTAGAAAGAATCTAATGAGTGTATCACAGTTTGCAAAAGATAACGATCTATACTTTGAATTTTATCTCAAATACTGCTTAGTTAAATATATTCTAACTAAAGAAATTCTTTTGCTAGGTAGAGAGTTTAAGGGATTGTACAGATTCAATGTTGTTGATTTAAGAAACTCTGGATGTAAAGAAAAATGGTGTAATGATTCTGAAATCGAACAAGCAGAAAACTGTAAGTAGTTCGATATTTGACATTATAAAATAGGACATCAAAATGTAGGCATTGTAAAGCACGTGCTGAATAGAAATAATATTTTTGTTGATAATATTTCTATTCCTTATATTTTTCACATATTGCCAAATGGGTCAGATTCATAAACTTGCATTTCCAGATTCTGAAACTAAATATAACAAACTTCTAGAAGTAATTACCATGGATTTATGGGGACCATCACCAATAAATACTTACTATGGGTACAAGTACTATATTTCATTTTTTGATGCTTTTTCCAGATATGTATGGATTTATTTCTTAAAATCAAAGTTTAAAACTTATAATGCAGTGTTGTAGTTTATAGTTAATGTTGAAAAGCAAACAAATTATCAAGTGAAAATCATGCAGACTGATGGTGGAGCAGAATTTCTACCACTAAAAGAATATTTTCAGAAAAAGGGAATAATTTACAGAGTAACATGTCCACACACTTCAGAAAAAAATGAACTTGTTGAAAGAAAGCACAGACATATTGTTGAAATTAGAATTACTCTTCTTGCTCAAGCATTTTTACCACTAAAATTCTAGCCAGATGCCTTTGCTACCACAGTGTTCTTAGTAAATAGATTGCCTACAAAAGTACTATGGTTTAAAAGTCCAATGGAAGTTCTATATAAGATAAGACCAGATTATCAAAGCATAAAAGTGTTAGGGTGCTTATGCTTTTCCTATCAAAGGCCATACAATACTCACAAATTAGATTTTAGGTCATCACCATGCACATTTTAGGCTATGCTACTAATGAAAAGGGATATAAGTGTTTAGAAAGTAATGCAAGAGTGTATATATCAAGGCATGTGGTATTTAATGAGCAAGTATTTCCACTCAGTAAGTCAGAAATCAAAACATCTCAAAATATATATAATCATTCATTGCCACCAATACCTTTGCAATCAGAAGTGATAATACCAGCTCATGATGAAGCAACTCAAAGTGTTCGGTATCCACAACTGTCAACCAAAGGTGACTCCAGCCTATAACTCACAATGTTCAGCTCTGGTACCAAGATAGACATTAAGAGTAAAATGATTTTATTGAATTTGTAATTGTTGTTTACAAAATGACTGATACATTGTACATTGATATTATGTATATTTATAATGTACAATATAATAAACTATAACTGGGCTTGAGCGATGGCCTATGAACCTGGTACCGCTTTTATTTACAGAATATGAAGAGTATTTACTCTTTACTCTTTATCACACTTCAGTATACTTCATTCTCTTAAGTACATTTTAGTATACTTCAATATATGTTGATGATTTTATAATCACATGCAATAGTGAATCAAAAATCAACAGTCTTACACAACACTTGAACAAAGAATTCTCTATCAATGATCTAGGGAATCTAAGCTACTTCCTTGGCATTAAAGTAAAGAGGATATCAAATACTGAAATGCACTTAAGGAAAAAAATGTACATTTCAGAAATTCTTGTTAGAGCCAAAATTGATCAGGCAAACCCTCTTCCTAATCCAATAACAAGCAATTTATATTTATCTAAGAATAAGGATGAACCAATAACAACCGATAAATAATACAGAAGTATAGTAGGAGCACTATAATATGCTACAATAATCAGACCAAAGATCTCATTCGTTGTAACAAAGTGAGTCAATTCATGCAACCGCTAGATGAACACTGGAAAGCAGTTTAGAGAATTCTAAGATATATTAAAGTGAATATAAATCAAGGATTAGTTCTTGAATCATCTAAATTACTTAATATCAATGGTTATGCAAATGCAGATTAGGCAACAGACCATGATGATAGAAGGTCAACTACAGGACACTGCATATTTTGAGTTAAAATTTCAGTTTCATAGTGCTCAAAAAACAACCTACTGTATCCACATCAAGCACCGAAGCAAAATATAGGAGTGTTCTTAGTGCTACAGCAGAAATCATGTGGATTGAATCACTATTAAAGGAACTACAAATTAAAACTAATAGCAAAGCAACGATTTGGTGCAATAATCTTAGTACACTTACAACAAATCCAGTGTTACACTCCAGAACAAAGCATATGGAAATAGATCTCTACTTTGTAAAAGAGCAAGTTATGAGAGGAAAACTCAATGTTAATCACATACCAACGGCTTACCAAAGAGCGGATGTACTTACGAAACCGTTGTCTAAGCAAAATTTTGTCAGATTGAAGCATGAATTGAAGATTGGTGATGCTGACAGCAATTTGGGAACAAATCGCAAACCCTAACCACACACCAGCAGCTTATTAGAGAATGGACTTACTTACAAAACCATTGTTTAAGCAAAATTTTGTCAGATTGAAGCATGAAATTGAAGATTGGTGATGTCGGCTTCAATTTAGGAATAAATCGAAAACCCTAACCCACGTTAGTTTTGAGGGGGGTATCAAATGAAATTATAGAAGAGAATGAAATATACTGAAGTGTGATAAAGATTAGAGAGTAAATACTCTTTATATTATGCAAATAAAAGCGGTATCAGGTTCTTCGGCCATCGCTCAAGCCCAGTTATAGTTTATTACATTGTACACAATAAATATATAGCATATCAATGTACAATGTATCGGTCATTTTGTAAACAACAATTACAAACTCAATAAAAGCATTTTACTCTCAATTTCGACCTATTCCATCCTATTTCTGCTTTTTTTCTGACTTGTCCCAATCTAGCCTTAGATTTTAGTCACTTATGTTATAGCCATTATATAACTTAACTTTCTATTGACATTACCGAAACTTTTGTATATATGGCCTACAATAGTAACTCTAGTGTTATCATTAATACGATGATCCTCTTGACCTAGCTTCACAGTTCAACAAGCTTAATATCGAACAAAATTTTGTAACGTTAGGTGTCAGGCGTGTTGGCAATCTTTTCTTTTTATAATAATAAATCTTTACATTTGCTTCCCTTGGTTTGAGGACTGCTTATTCATCAAAAAAATATCACACCTTTTCATATTAAGGTATATAGGTCACCTAAAGAAAAGATGAAATAGAAAGCAAGGGTTGAAGAACATTTTTATTAAGCATATGTTACCGAAGAAGCAGCCATATTTTTCAGCCACCCTTTCGAAAATCAAGTTAATTTAAGATTTAACAATGGTCATTGCAATGGAAATGATACTACAGATGATTCGACTAATAAACTTCTATCTGCATTCATAACAAGGACGTCTGATATATGGAGGGACTTTAAAGGTTTTACTACAGCTAGAAATTCCAATCTACCTAAGGAAATTATGCTTCTCAATGTGATGAATTAATATATCTTGTTAGGTACAAACAGATGATTATTATTTCATTAGTTATGTCAATCTCCTGGTAGATCCAAAAAATTTTGTATTAATATTATTATCAAAACAACAAGAATAAAGAAGAAAATCTCAATGGTGAGCTTAGGAAACAATTAGAGGACTGGTTCCAAAAATGTAAGAATGACATGTTATATAATTTTAGTCTATACAATATTCATTGGATATTAACATGCTTAAATTAAATCAATAGTTTGATGAAAGAAATTCATGGATATTTGATGTAAGAAACTTTCATTTGGTCAGTTTTTCAGTTGTAGAAGTTATGTTTATGAACGGGTTTAAATTTTACATAGAATAATATGAATAAAAATAATTGTTAACAACGGAGTTTATCTTGAAAGCATCGACGATAATGAAGAAAAAAGATTATTACAGAGGGTTAGAGAAAATAATTGAGTTAACTTGCTCGGCAGATGTTGCTCAGTTTTCTCCGAAAAAGTTAGCAGACCAAGTAATGATAGTCTAGATCAATCAAAGTCAGCTTAACTAATATGTCACTAGCGAGCAAAGGCCGACCCAAGCCCAGGTCGGTCACAAACCAACCTTTCTACTGAGCAAAGCGTTAAGATAAGGCCCGATCGTCTCATCCTAAAGCAAGCTTCACACTTAGACAAGATCTGAAGCATGTTCGGCTCGGTCCCGATCAGTTCCTTTATATATAACTACTTCCAACAGCAGTTGAAATCCAACATAATTCGTTTGACATCACATTAGCCGATGGCTGGCTCCTATCAAAGCTCGCCCTAACAGAAAACACATTAGGCAATAATTGTTGTAGCATGACCCGTCTTTAGCATGGCTTCGGTACAGCCAACTCCAACCGGCATCAGGCCTAACTCCCGACCGCCTCATGCCTGGTCATTAACTGTAACAACCCGTACTTCAATGGGCCTAAATTTTGACAAAAATCAAAACCCAAGTCCATTAAAGCAAAGATCATTGGATTTGGTACCTGCAAATAAGCATGAGCTTTATCAGATATTGATAGAAATCTAAACTCATAGAGGAAACAATAATAGGATAAGAATATTGATTATGACTACTACCTTGATATAAGATTGCCACGTCAGCATTGAGCATGAGAGAAAAGAAGACTTGTCCAACAACTAAACAAATCCAACTCCAGCGACATGTTCCTTTTAATCTATCATATGAGTTGTAATGAGGAGGGGGTCAGAACAACGTTCTGGTGATTGGAAAATCTATACCCCATAAACTGTCCATAACATAAATTTATACCAATTGGGTTCCATTCAATTGTTATGTCTATTAAGGTTAGCAAATTCTGACCAAACCTTGCATTGCAAACACAATTACTTACCCCTTCCCGCGGTACAAAATACCGACGAAGCCATATCAACCACCTAATACTTCCAAATCCATTTGCCACTTAATACTTGTATATATGAAGCCAGCTTCTACAATCACCACTTGCAAAAGAGAAATAGGCAGACTCTGCCATTTAAGACCTCAATCAAGGTAGACCCCTCATTTAAGACCTATTCCCAATGTGATTTCCTAACAATGTTATCAATGGTTGGTGGATCCTAGTTACGAACACATCTAACCACTATTTAAGGCATCTAACATTTAATGTCTAACTATTACTGCATCCATCGCCAATAAAATTGGAGCCTTGTAAGTGACAGTACCAAGCAACTTAATACCTTTAAAAGAAATAGGCGGACTTCTAACCATTTAATACCTATATTCTAGGCATGTCCTACATCACTTAATACCTATCCCGAGGTAGACTCCTTGTTGGTACTATAGTTATTACGGTCTTAGCAATGTAAGAGACTGTACCCAAGCCAATTAATACGTAATTAATAAGGACTACGCTGACCCCTAACCATTTAACATCTATTTATATGTAGGCCTTTGTCATTTAATACCTAACCCCAAGGCGGGATCCTCACTGATACTATCTAGCTGACATCGCGAAATCTCACTAGGTTACTTAATACTTCTTTTAGGAGAGAGGCAAACCTTAGATCAGTCGCTTAATACCTCAAACTTGAAGCGAACCCTTCCAGAGATATACACTATCACTCCTAATAATTAATTTGGAACCTCACTATGTTACTTCTTTCGGTAGGAAGGCGGACCCTAAAATAGCCACTTTATACCACAATATTGAAGTAAACATTTTTAGAGATATCCTTATTTATTTGGAATCTCACTAGGTTACTTAATACTTCCTTTTAGGAGAGAGGTGGACCCTACAGCCATTTAATACCTCAAATCAGAAGCGACCCCCTATGAAGATATCCCTCACCGCTCCTAATTCCAAATTTGGACCATTTAATACTTCTTAATTGGGAAAGAGGCGGGCCTCAAAGAACCACTTAATACCTCTATTCCTAAAGCAGGTCATATCTCCCGCAAAGTCATAGCTACTAGGATTAGTGATATCTCACATCAGTAGTAACTGTACCCTACTACTCGTAGCCTCAAAGGGAATGGAAATCTTCCATTGAGTGACTCTGCTGACCTCACATCACTAACCTACTAAGTCTAATTAACAATACTAAGTCTTTACTATCTTAGGTTGACATTGGACTTAGCTTACTAATTCCCTCTTTATTTAAGGAAATAAGATTTGCCTTAAATACTTATTTACCCATAAATCCCCTTATATGCTCATAAATGTCAATTTGTCCATAAAATCCTAACGGACATTTTCTAAGACATTTATGTATGAGTACTAGTTTCAAATCAGTAATATTTTTATATCTATTCCATTTTTATTGATTCAACTTCTTTATTTATCAGTCCCATTAATCCATTTACCCTATCAAATTATTGCAACTCCCATATTTATTACCATTTATTTCCCATTTATTGGAGTTACAACCTTTTAAATTCCTTTTCCATTAAATAATTATCCTAAACATGAATATTATATGTAAGCGTCATTATTAGCTAAGTTTATTTAATTATTATAAGTGCGGTAAATTACATACAAATATCTACTTTTATCAAATATATCCTTAGTTATATATCTGCACTAAAATATTCTTTTCCATGTTCAATTGTTGGAATCATATCTAAAAAGATTATCCGCTATAATTTCCATAAATTACTCCAAAACAAAATATTTAACTTTAAAATATAAAAGATTACATCGTTTGAAATTACAAGGAATAATCATTTATTTTTATTACTAATATAGACAACATAAACTATTACAAATTCATACTTTACACATCTCTTTCTCTTTTTATTTGCATATATTCCTTACTAGATCAAACAATGTATTTTTTCTAAAAGGAAAAGAAATCAAACTAATTTACAATATTAATTAGATCTAAATTTCAACAATCCAAACATAGAAAAGCTTACATCCAACAAGATTTAGGCAATAATCCAAATTCATAACATTATTATACAACTTATTTTCAGATCTGGAATAAATTTCATTCAAATCAATATTCTAAATTCATACTTTTGGGACTGATTTCCAAATCAGGTTGTAAATAATTCTAAATCAATCCATAAACAAGAATATGCAAGCGATATTTATTATATTCGGATTATATTCAATTTGTTGCCTACAACTCATATACAATTATCCAATTAGGCATAATAATCAATAAACACCAATGGGATAATTTTCATGTTATAGCAATCTATAAAATTTCCTACTCACCTTTTAAAAGCGATCCAAATCCCCAGATCTAAAGTAGAACCTTTGGTTCATCTCCAACTCCTTTTTAATCCATGAAATATGTATAAAATGGTATATATATATTTATATATATATATTAGAACTATAGATCTGAAAAGAGATTTGGGATTAGGAGAGAATATAGATACAAATATAAATTACCTCAAATACACGTATAGTTGATTATCTTCTCTTCTCCTTTTTATTAGGTTTCTAATATTCTCCAATTTGTATGAATATAGATATAAATATTTTATTTTTATAATTTAGAAAGAAAGTGGAGAATAAGAGTGGCAGAGGTTTGCTACTGCATTCATAAAAATATGAGAAGAGAAGTTAGAGTTAGACCTGAATTTATAGACGCTAGAATCAAGCAGAACCGTTAGATCAAAATATATTAAATTTAGGCCGTTGGGCCTAGCCTAACTCTAGTTGCCACAGATGAAGCGGTCAACCGCCCACTTCCTAGGTGTCGACCGCCCTTAGTCGAACGCTCCAATATGCGGGTTGACCTATGGGCCCCAGATAATTAATATATAAATGCTAATTTTCTTATTCGAATTATTTTCGTTCCGAATTCATTTTTTGTCTGTAACTTCTTCATTTGGGCTCCAATCGCAAAACTCCAAATATGAAAGTAGCTTAGAATTTCGTTATGAACGTAATGGTGCAAGTTTCGTGGTTAACTCCATCGTTTGCAAAAATTCTATTTTTGGAGCCTAATTAATTAACTATCTAATTAAATAACTAACGTCAAATTACAGGTTGTTAAATTCTTCCCCTCTTAAAAAGAATTTCGTCCTTGAAATTTTACTAATGACTAAGTCATGGTTTTGGCTCCTAATTATCCCAAACTACATAATCAAGGAGTGTACAACCAGTTTTGCAACCAAACGTGCACAAGTGCATAGTGTACTACTGTATCACCCACCATACAAAAAATATGTATGCAAAATGATTCTAAATCGGATTCACCTATATGAATGCATCTCTTTTGAAAATATTTTTGAAAACATGATGCAAGCAACCTATATATATACTAGAAGTTCTATATGTATGCAGCTTTTTGAAAAACCTTTTCAACCAAAACCCCCATACTTCTAGGAATAGAGGTATGAAGAAACCAATTTTGCATCCACTTCCTACCACCCAATAATCTAACGCATCAAAAAATTCCTTCCTAAACTTTACTCCTATGCCGCAAAAAGAAATTTAGGTGGAGAATTTAACATTCTTATCATTCAATAATCTTCTATTCCCGTAGTACAGTGGAAATTTTCTACGTTGCCCCAGATTTACTCCAACCTTTCCACATACAAGATGCATAAGGAGGCTTATTTCAAGCTATAAAACAGAACTAAGTCTAAAAATAGAATCGCGCGCATCGTCGACAAGGTATGAAAATAGAAATTTCAAGGCTAAAACGGCTTTTCCCTTGTTATCGCTTGCATTTATCGCATCATCGACCCTAATGCATCGCTAAATTCGTAAATTCCAACTCTATTTTCCTTCCTATGCCTAACATATGGCCTTCAAAATCAAAGATTTCACAAAAACCTTTCCCAATTCTGAAATTCGTACGTTAAAATAAGATTGGACGCACATTTTCCCTTGAAATAAAATTTTGAACATAAACTTTAAAAATAATTTAAGAGTCACCAAACTTTATTACTTATTTTGAAAGAGAAACTTTTCAAATAAGGGGAAATATTTCAAAATATTTTCCTACTCAAAAATTTTGATAAACCAAGCCATAATTTCAGCGTAGTCGAAAGTCGGTTACGCGCTAAATGCATAAACCAAATTCTAAAATTTACAACTAACCTTTACCCATAAAACTTGACATTTTATTTAAAAATATCATCATGCCTTGTTACCTAAAAATTTTAGCTTTTAAGGAACATGTTCAATGATCCGTGATACCAAAACAACTTTATCATGCCTTTCACTAAAATTTTCCAACCATTTTAAATTTCCAGTCTTATATTGCATTTACTATTGATCAAGTATCTTTTATGAGATTTTCATATTTACACTGTTTCTTTCATATGCATAAATAAGAGCGGTTTACATAACTAGAAACAATATCACAGTGAATAAATAGGAACATTCTCATGACATCGTGCATGCATTTCCAAGAGATAACCAACAGTTTTACAAACCAAACAAACCTATAGAAAAAGGACAAATGCTAGAAATAAAAAGATACAACAATCTTAAATAAAAAACTACCGACGAACTGTGAGAAGGTCTTGCTCCGCAGCTGGAGCTCGAGCCATTGCCGCAATTGTGGAATGGTTATTGCATGGCGGCTATGCATCCAATCTCATGCCCCTAGCACAGTTTCTCCGCCGTAACCTCTCGGAGCTCTGCCTAAACCTGATGGATAACAACAAGCTCAGGACTCAAGTATCCCTCGGTGCCCTGAGCTATCTCATACCGTTGGTACTGCTGATGTGGTTACTGCTCTGGTGCTGGTACAGGTGGTGCGGCTGGCAGTAAAGGAATGTTCATCCTCTTAATAATGGTCCGGTCGATGGCAGAGGAGACCTTAATCACTACTGGCTCTTCGCTCAAATTTACCTCGTAATGCCTAAACACTCGAGTGAGAAAGTGGCAAAATAGTAAGTGAGTCCTCGGGGTACCAACTCCCTGATCGACCATATGAAGCATCAAAACACGAACCAAATTGACGGCTATGCTGCTAATTATAGCATAGGCGGCTCTCCGCACTGAAATATAAATCTGGTCAAGGCTTCCCGTCTTCGGAATGATGTTGTGTTGAATGATGTGCACGGCAAGACGTGCACCCAATCGCAAATTGTCGGTACTCTAATCATCGACATTTCTAGAAATGATCCGCTGTAGAATCTCAGGATCAATCATCTCTATGTCATTCAAATCTTCGCCTACTGTAGACATCTCCAAAATTCCAACGAGATCATCATTTGTCATCTAGATTCGAGCTCCCTTCACCTCGAACTCAATATAGCTATTGCCATCATCAAAATTCTACGCCATCTATGCATCGAAAGACGGACGTAGCATGGGTAATATTCCCACTCATAGGTCTTGAAGCGGAGGATCGGTGCAAGTCCTACCACGACGAAAAGCTCTTCAAGCCAAGAGCGATGAAATCTTCGAATTTCACTGGTCGTCTATATAGAAATCAAAGTTCATCACTCTGAGGTAAGTGGCGATCTTCCACCCGCTTCGGTCAAGCCAAGCAGTTTCTTGTGGATTGAGGCCGAGATGACGAGAGGAAGAGCCGCCGATGCGGGGTGGTGCCATAGGCTGAGAGGTGGTTGAAAAGGGGAGAAAAAGGTTTAGATCCAGAGTGGTGGTGGGGCGAGATCTTACACGCAAGAATTTTTGCATCACTTTGTGGAGGAATGGAGGAGAGAGGCTTTGATTAGGTGGACGAAAGGGGAGGTGGAAATGGGGTTCGGCTGAAAATGGAGAGGAGGAAGAGAATGAGGGGGTGTGGCGGCTGTGTTTTGGACGCGACTTATAGTCATGTTCTAGGTTAGGGTTTGGCCCAAATCAACCTAGTGGTTGACCGCCATTAGGTCAGTCAATCGACCGTTATGGTTGACTGTTTGTGGTCAACTGCTAGCCCACATTTGGGAACAGCCTAAACCTAGACCCAATAGGGCCGGATTAAATAAATATTCTAATGACCGTTCCGCACACCATCTTTAGCTTGACCCATCCAGAAAATTTCTACCTTCCACACGACGGTATCTACCTTACCGTGCAAACCCCTCCTCGGCAAGATTGTAATAACCTCAACAAAAATGCTGCGACCAACAACATTTCAAACTACATATCCCAATAAAATTGAATGTCATTCTTATTTTGTTTCTACCTTAAAAAGAGAAGATTTTAACAATCTCGATTTTATAAATTGAAAAATCACCGAGCTAAATATATGCTCCTTTATACTTGTTTCTAAATAATAGAAACGTTTTCATACCAAAACTTCCCTTAAAAGTCAAACTTATATTTTCCAAAAATCAAAATCAAGCCTTTACTGATATATATTAATATTTAAGGATTTCTCCAAAATCTAAGGCATTTTCAAAATATACCTTATAAAAATTATATCACAGGTTTTAGACTAAGGAACTGACATTATATATCCAAATAAAAATCTAGTTTGCCATCAAAGAGGTTATCAATGAATGCACCCAAGAAAAAAAACTACCTCCGGACAATTGTGACATACAGACTCTAATTTCCTGCCCATCTAGAATAATATGTATCTACGACTGGAACTCATCATCAAGATCCAAAATCACAAGGTAGCTAGAATCTTAACCATCAAGTCGAACACCTCTAGTCTTTGAGATTCTACCATATATCGGACTCATGATCTTATGAACAACACCTTACGCATCGCCAGCACTCCATGGGATACTTCAGAGTCGGTGTGAAAATCTTAACTCAAAGATATTTCCAACCCATAGTTGCTTTGCCCATTCCCTTGGAGTGGAACTACAACTACTTCTGTAGTCGGAATTCTTAAAATCTAGCATAAAAATATAATAATACTAGATGGGAAAGTACGAATATGTTCTCTCAATTTATCCTAATTCCGTTGATCTACTAACCTAGGCTATGATACAAATGTAAGAATCCATACCTCAATGGGCCTAAATTTCGATAAAAATCGAAAAAAAAGTCCATCAAAGCACAGATCATTGGATTTAGTACATGCAAATAAGTATTAGCATGATCAGAGATTGATAGAAATTTAAACTTGCAGCGGAAACAATAATAGGACCAGAATACTGATTATAACTACTACCTTGGATAAAAGATTGTCACATCAGCATCGAGATGAGAGAAAAGAAGACTTCTCCAACAACTAAACAAATCCAGCTCCAGTGACATGTTCCTCAAAATCTATTCTGTGGGTTGTAATGAGGAGGGGATCAGAACAACGTTCCGGTGACTGGAAAATCTATAAACTGTCCATAACATAAATTTATACCAATTGGTTCCCATTCAATTGTTATGTCTATTAAGGTTAGGAATTCTAACCTAACCTTGCATTGCACATACGATTACTTACTTACCCCTTTCCAAGGTACAAAATACTGATGAAGCCTTATCAACCACTTAATACTTCCAAAACCATTTGCCACTTAAAACTTCTAAATTTGAAGCGGGCTTCTATAATCACCACATAATACTTGTAAAAGAGAAATAGGCACTCTGCCATTTAAGACCTCAATCAAGGTAGACCCTGTCATTTAAGACCTATTCCCAAGGTGATTTTCTAACAATGTTGTCAATTGTCGGTGGGTGCTAGCTACAAAGATCTCTAACCAATATTTAAGGCTTCCAAACATTTAATGTCTAACTATTAATGCATATATCGCCAATAAAATTGTAGCCATGTAAGAGACAGTATCCAAGCCACTTAATCTCTACTACTAATAATGAGAATTCCTTGAATAGGATATCAACCGTGTCTTTTGGAAATGCCAGAAATACCCTTCTCATTGTTGGCTTTTTACATTTTCATCCCATTCGCTTCTTCATCGTCTCATTTTATTCCACTTTCTTTCCAAACCCTAATCGCCATGCCGATTCATCACCGTCAAGCAAATTAATCCATTATTATTGCCAATCCATTATCAACCCTAACTCATAACTAACCTTAGTCCATTACTTTAACCCAAATTGACGCTACCTGAATCCATGCCATCACTTAATAATCGCATTCTCGGCCTCTTCAATCGACAATATTATCTTCGCCCGATCATCCATCGAAGCTCTACTTACACCATAGAGTCCCGATCTATAGTCAATGGGTTCTAAGACCGAAGAGTTTTGCCTCCAAGGGATAATCAACTGCTTGAAATCTACCTCATACTGTGGTGAGTTAATCGCAATTTTACATCTTAGTAATTTTAAGTATCATACTTCCAACCCTATCCGTTGATTCTAATCCATTAATATTACAATAAAATTTTGCATTCTGCTGAATTTGTTCAAGTTAATATCTGTAATGAATTATGAACAAGCATGTGCTCCACTGAGTCTGATATATAAACTTTTGTAAACTCTGAGATTTGAATCAGTGGATTATTATATATGCTTGCCATGGTGCCTCAATCTTAATGAGGAAAGTACGCTTGAAGAGTGTAAGATGTTTAAATATGACTATGTTCTCGATTTTGTCTTTTTTAGTTGCATTGTATACTCAATATATAATATATATACTATACTTGATAAGAAAAAAACTACATATATATTCTATATCATAGAAATTATATTATGTAATATTATAATATACTCTAAATTGGATTAAATTAATATATATATATATATATGATGTAAGATATATGATAAGTTAATATAATTGGACTAAAATTTGATCCTAAATTTGACTAACTAAATTTTTTACATTCAAATAGATTACATCTATAATGATGAGGATATATCAAAAATTAATCCAATTACATCTAAAATGATGCATTGATGTAAGTACATGATTTGATATTTTTATTATACATATTATTATGATGTAAGCTTTTGATTAAAAAATACAATAATGTAATATTATGATGTATTCTTAGTATAGATGAAAGCCACAAGTTTGTCTTATTAAAGTTTAATTAGCCTTTACAAAGAAGTTGTAAATTCAATCTGTTTTGTGCAATTTAAATTTTTAGCTATTAGTTTATTTTGTATACTAAATTTATCTATTGATTAAAAAAAATCTTAAAACTTTGCATAATTTGAGTTTATAATATTTGACATGTTAGATGAAGATTATATCACCTACTTGATTGTCTCAACTGGCATAACGAGAGTTAAATCTATTTAATATTTTCCTATGTTCACATTAGCTAATTTGGAAATTACTTCATAAATGAATTGAATACAGATATCACCTACCCATACTTTAATTCTTTTAGCATAGTGCATTGATTGTTCAAACTATGGAGCTCTAACTACAAACAAACAGAATATGTCTTGCCTGTCACCACAATAGAACCCAAACATACATTTAATTTAACATTTGAATGATGTTTACAGTTAAGAACAATTATCAATAATCAACTTTGAATTTTTGCAGTTAAGTGCATGAAGCATGGGAGCATGAGCAAAAGACATGCTTAATTATTTACTTATTTCCAGTTTTTAGTAGACTTGGCTAATTGTGTCGGTTTTTCATCAAACGTTCAGACATATAGTAGTTTTGTTTCAAAATAAGATGAATACCGAACGAGTTAATTCTAAAACTTAATTGTTTCTGTCCTGATTGAACTTACTTTGAGGTTATCTAAAAAAATTATTTGATATATATTTGTTCCTTTTACCACATCATTGTTGCTAGCAACCATAGTGTATAGTCCTACTTATATAAGTTGTAACAAACAATATTTCAAAAAATACATTTCACCATGTGCTTTACATTTCCTATCTACGATTAATTTTTGGAAGAATGAATATCCAATTATTATTTATAAATATCGACAAGGCTATATTGATTTATGTGAACTTCGTAAAACTTTAAAAGCTAAGATAATGATTGATTATAAAGGTAAATTTCCGTGCTTAAATTGAATTGTTATGGATCCTTTAGGTTTTATTGCAACAACTTCTATCAAAAGAATCATCTACCATGTAAACATATGTTCTTTGGGCAACTAACATAAATGATTTTCTTATTTGGTCGATGCCGACAGTCAATGTTACAAAATTTATATATCTATGCAGCTTTTATGTATAAAATAAATATTTGTGTTTCCCATATTTTTAATTTTTATATTCAAATCATCTTTATAGTCCATTTTCAATCGAACCTGCTTGCTTTGTTAAGGGGATGTTCTCATTCTTCTACCTTGCCAGCTAATGTTCCATTTTTAAAATATCTCTTTAATTTACTTTAGGGTGCATTTGTGCAAATTTTCCCAATGCTTAGCTTCATTCTCATTTTTTTATGTTAGTTTTAAGACTGTAAAAATAGCTTACATTTGCAAAAGTAAACATTTCCCTCAATGGGAATTAGTGTACTTATGTTAGTCCAATCAAATGAAGGATTTGTATATTTTGGTTGTAGTAATGGTTCAGCCTAAACCGGTTTTATTTGAGCATTTTCTTTGCTAAATACTTCAGAAAGCTAAAAAATAATAACAGAATTTAATTTACATCTTATTATAATATTATTTCATTTGATACTAAACTTGGTTTACTTTCACTAGCATGCATTAGGTACATAGATTTTAGATCAAATTCTACAGATGCTTTATTCTATTATGTCGTTGAGTAGTTTGACTCCTGCATTAAACTAAAATAAAACTATGTACAAATTTCAACTGCAAAGCACAAGTGGCAGGCAAATGATGAGTTCCAATAGCTTCACATTGCATAAAAATAATAAAGGATTAGGTTAGCATTTAAGCAAACATGTGTATTGGCACATTATTAGCCTAAATTTTGTTGTTATATATTAATACTTGACTTGGTTAGCATTCATTGATTTTTTTTTGTAGTTAAGTAGTTGCCTTTGTTGGTGCAGGCCTTCATTAACTTTACATTTAGAATTTTCTACATAGTCAGTAGTCAAGTAGGTTGGACTGATTACACAGGTTTAAGTTACAGCGCCATTGATTGAACAACAGATTAAGCCATGCTTTGCAAAAAACCTAATTTCTTTCATCGATTTCAATTGCAATGAGCTCCATGGAAGCAACTTGCAACAAAAGACGCTTGCAATTCTGCTCCAGCCATCGGCAACATGAAGAAACCCAACCATCTCTATTGATTATTAGGTATCTACATAATCCAACTCTATCATTTTCTCAGATATCGTTATGTTATGTGTTAATGTTGGCAATATCGATTTTGTATTAGATAATTTTCTTTGCATTCTTGCTTATTTTCTTAGCAAACACTCAAAGACATAATTGAATTCCAAATCACATCTGTTATCTTTATGTTGATTTATGAAGTTTAGAATATAATTTACTTTATAACAACTGTCATTGGATATTTCTTCCTACTGTTATTCGAACCCTAATTTGATGATGACAGTCCTAATTTTTAACCACTGCTTATCTGAATTTGTTGCAAATCATAAAATTAACATTAATTTGTGGTTGAATTTATTTAAACATTTTACACTTGATTACTTAATGAATTTGGATTGATTCTCATTTGTCTTTCAGTAACATAAAACAACCAAATATTAATTTTTTCACCATGTCGGCATTTGAAAAATATGGAAAATCAGTAATATGTCAACCCTATTACTCATACATGTTGCTTACATTGACTTGTTTTTGAACAATAATCATATTGTTATAAATTATTTCTCATTGCATTAAGGAATTTAATAGCCATGTTTAAATATATTTATATAAGTTCATATACATACATACATACACACATATATATATTTACGTATAGCTTCTTCTGAAGTTTACAAATTGGTTGTTTACTGTTATCATTTGTGCATGATTTTAGGCTTTCATCTTTAGCATTTTTATGTGTAAGTTTCAATTGACTTACAATTAAACTTGGTAGATAATCCAATAGTTTCATTATTTTTTCCGATTACACACATCCGAGTGATGTAAAACTTACTTCTCGCATTTCACATCGAGCTCTATTACAGGTTGGTGGAATTGAATTGCAACCCTTTTACTTTTTACAATTGTTCTCCAATGCTTTGTAGAGCCTCAAGAATTGTCTAAATATGAAAGTTTACCTCAAAATGAAGAAGCTTGATGAAATACAACTGCTCGCCACTACAAAAAGGTATACATGGTAAACTTTGTTTTATATATTAGTGGAAAACAAATGAAATTCTCACAGTAAGTATAAATGGAATTTTCATAAATTTTATTTACAGTTTTTTATATGAAATCCTCTGTTTCTTTGGCCTATATCATTATTCGGTTGAAATGTTAACTTTGCTTTAATGCTCTATCACTATAAATGAGATTTAAGTTTAGTATATAAGTTATGATGACTGCATTGAAAATGGGTCTGACAATATAATAATGGTATAAGTTTAACTATGCACGCTATATAATTTAGTTAGTTTCTCAAACTAAGCCTTACAAATCATCCATAACCTTTAAATATATATAACAATAGTGGAAATTTAATGTTATCTTTCTTTGTTTTGGTGGGTTACTCTACAAAGCCTAGAGGTTTCCATCTAAAAGAATTCAAAATGAATGAATAGACAGTTTGAAATTTTTTAATTCTTTAAAAATTGGTCCAGCAAAAGTTTTATGCAACTAAAAGCATTCGACCAATTTTGTTACTCATTCATAACAAGGATGTGAATTCCCTAATAATTATGAATCATGAACTAGCTATGTTAGTTACATGTAGCTGGTTCCAAGCGTTCGACCATGATTAGTAACATGTAGTTGGTTCTTTGATTAAATATAGGCAAATTATTTTCGTTTTGTTCAGTCCTACTTTTATGTAATTTTTAGGAAAAATTTCATATTTTTTCCACTAGATTGATCATTCGCCAACTAATTTATTTTAGTTGTGATCTGATTATTAACCAGCCATGTATCACCAATGGTAAGCAAAGCATGCAAATAAATGGCCAGAAGAAGAAATTAAAGTATTGAAAGGAAAAGGATGCAATTATTTTCTAGCAAGTGGGTTTTTGATAATACGACATATGTTTTGTATTTGGAGAAGAAGTGTACATTTATGTTTGCTCAATCGGCTTTGTTAATTGTGGTACATTTGACGGTTTTGTATATATTTGGTTGATGACTTTGGTTCCATTTTATTAAAAAAATTATATTTCTCTTGATTATTTACAATTTATTAGTACGGATGATGGTAAAATGTTTACTGTTCCCAAAAATAAATGGTATCAAATCAATTATGGTCCATGTGTGCACATTTGAAACATGTTTACTGTTTTGCTATATCAATGCAAATAGAAAATGTTATTGACCTTTTAGTGTGTAACCATTTGATTTCGCCAGATGTCAAACGTTTATACTTAATGTTAGCAAAGATGCATTTTTTGGTACCAAAATATTATTTTGTTGTTGCAAGAGTTGAGCTGGCTACAGAGCATGTATGAAACTATTATATCTCCTGATTGTTTACCGTTCACGTGACAACAACCATCTATATTTGCTCTACACCTCATACAAATGTGTTGTTGAAGTATTGCATGGAAATTATGATTAGAGCAGGCCCACCTGATGAAAAATTAAACAAGTTCATTGAAAATGATAGCATACATGTTATGATATATAAGTTCCAAATACCCAAGTGACTAAATGCAAGCCCATACAGACCTTTAAAAGGACTAGGCAGACTTCTAACCATTTAATACCTATATTCAAGGCTGGTCCTACATCACTTATTACCTATCCCCAAGCGGACTCCTCACTAGTACTATCGTTATTACGGAATTAACAATGTGGGAGACTATAACCAAGCCACTTAACACCTTATTAATAAGGACTGGGCAGACCTCTGACCATTTAAAATAGGCAGGCCTTTGTCATTTAATACCTAACCTCAAGGCGGACTTCACTGGTACTATCTTGCTAGCATCGCTTGGAATCCCATTAGGTTACTTAATACTTCTTTTTAGAAAAGAGGCGAACCCTAGATCAGTCACTTAATACCTCAAACTAGAAGCAAACCTTTCCCAAGGTATCCACTATCACTCTTAATTATTAATTTGGAACTCACTAGGTTACTTCATTCGGTAGGGAGGTGGGCCCTAAAATAGCCACTTAATACCGCAACACTGAAGTAAACATTTTTAAAGATATACTTATTTATTTGGAATCTCACTAGGTTACTTAATACTTTCATTTAGGAGAGAGGCGGACCCTACAACCACTTAATACCTCAAATCAAAAGGGAAACCCTATGGAGATATCCCTCACCACTTCTAATTCCAAATTTGGACCATTTAATACTTCTTGATTGGGAAAGAGGTGAATCCTCAAACAACCACTTAATACCTCCGACCCTAAAGCATGTCCTATCTCTCGAAAAATCATGGGTCAGGATTAGTGATATCTCACATCAGTAGTAACTACACCCAACCACTGGTAGCCTCAAAGTGAAGGTCAGTCTTCCGTCGAGTGACTCTACCGACCTCGCATCACTAACCTACTAAGTCCAATTAACCATCCTAAGTCTTTACTATCTTAGGTTGACATTGGACTTAACTTACTAATTCCCTTTTTATTTAACGCAATAAGATTTATCTGAAATACTTATCTACCCATAAATCCCCTTTTATGCTTATAAATGTCATTTTGTCCATAAAATCCTAACGGACATTTCCTAAGACATTTATGTATGATTACTAATTTCAAATCAGAAACCTTTTTATTTCTATTCCATTTTTATTAATTCAACTTCTTTATTTATCGGTCCCAATAGTCCATTTCCCTATCAAATTATTGCAACTTCCATATTTATTACCATTTATTTCCAATTTATTGAAGTTACGACCCTTTAAATTCCTTTCCCATTAATTAATTATCCTAAACGCGAATATTATGTGTAAGCGTCGTTATTAGCTAAGTTTTATTTACTTATTTTAAGCGCAGTAAATTACGTACAAATATCTACTTTTATCAAATATATTCTTAGTTATATACCTTTACCAAAATATTCTTTTCCATGTTAAACTGTTGGAATCATAAAAGATTATCCGCTATAATTTCTGTAAATTAGTCCAAAACAAGAGATTTAACTTTAAAATATAAAAGATTACATCATTTGAAATTACAAGGAATAATCATTTCTTTTTATTACTGAAATAAACAATGTATACTACAATGAATTCATATTTTAGACATCTCTTTCCCTTTTTATTTGCATATATTCCTTGCTAGATTAAATGTTGTATTTTTCTAAATGGGAAAGAAATTGAACTAATTTACAAATATTAAACATATTTAAATTCTGACAATCCAAACATAGAAAAGTTTACATTCCAACAAAATTAGGGTAATAATCAAAATTCATAACATTATTGTACAATTTATTTTCAGATCTGAAATAAATTTCTTTCAATTCAATATTCTAAATTCATGCTTTTGGGACTGATTTCCAGATGAGGTTGTAACAATTCTAAATCAATTCATAAACAAGAATATGTAGGCGATATTTATTATAGTAAGATTATATTCAATTTGTTCCCTACAACTCATATACAATTATCCAGTTTGGCATAATAATCAATAAACACCAACCAGATAATTTTCATATTATAACAATTTATAAAATTTCCCACTCACCTTTTAAAAGCGATCCAAATCCCCAGATCTGAAGTAGAACCTTTGATTCATCTCCAATCCTTTTTAATCCAAGAAATATGTATAAAAAGGGTATATACATATATTAGAACTACCGATCTAAGAAGAGATTTGGGATTAGGAAACAAAATAGATATAAATATAAATTACCTCAAATACATGTATAGTTCTCCTTTTTATTAGATTTCTATTCTTCTTCAATTTGTATGAATATATATATATATCTTATTTTTATAATTTAGAAAGAAAGTGGAGAATAACAAGCTAGTAGAGCTTTGCTGCTGCCTTTAGAAAAATATGAGAAGAGAAGGGAGGGTTAGACCTGAATTTATAAGAACTAGAATCAACCAAAATAGTTAGACCAAAATATATTAAATCTGGGTCGTTGGGCCTAGGCTAACCCTAGCCGCCATACACGAATCGGTCGATCGCCGCCTTCCTAGGGTCGACCGCCCCTGGTCGACCACTCCAATATGCGGGTCGACGTATGGGCCCTAGGTAATTAATATATAAATGTTAATTTTCTTATTCGAATTATTTTCGTTCTGAATTCATTTTTCGTCCAAAACTTCTTCGTTTGGACTCCGATCACAAAACTCTAAATACAAAAGTTGCTCAGAATTTCGCGATGAACATAATAGTGTAAGTTTCATGGTCAAACTCCATTGTTTGCACAAATTCCATTTTTGGAGCCTAATTAACTAATAACTAATTAAATAACTAACGCCAAATTATAGGGTGTTACGTTAATCGTCTTCCTCGCATTATCCTATACAAGATTCCAAGTCTCTTCCGTGTTGCCGATTGTTGTTCGGCCAGCTTAGCCATGTGAACACTCAAGTGAGCAACAAAGCCGTCCATCCATTCAAAGCATCATAGTTAGAGGCTGAACTAATGTGGCTTACCATTAGCATTAAATGTGCATTTAATGCAAGCCCATGCCAAATACAAAGAGCTAACGAGTACATTCTCATCAACTGTACATCTTTTAGCATACTTTACTACCGTCGACCATCCGCCTCTACAGTCAGATTGACGGTCAAACACTTTTCCTGCCAGCTTTATGGCGTGATCTCAACCGTCTGCCATCCACTTCATATATTATAAATACCCACTGCTTTGCAACTTCGAAGGGGTTGAGCTTTGGTTGAATGATTCAAGAATCTTGAATACTACGCATAATTCCACACTCTCAATACTGCATAAGTCCTCAAGATTGCATAGCTTTGCTAGTATCGAGTGCCCTTTTTTCTTATTATTCTCTTGTAATTCTCTGTAGTTGTAAGAGAAATATATAGCAAGAGAATTTTATAATGGATGTATGTGGCTTTGATGAATCACTTTGTATCTTGTGTTATTTACCTTTTAGCTACGAATTTAACTCCTCGTTTTCTCTATTTTTAAGCCTAGCCGTTAGCTAGTAACCTTATCTTTTCTCAATGCACTCATATCATTCCTAGCTTAGCAAGAAAACTAGTCAATATTTTGGCATTGGAAGGAGGGTCTTCCCCTAAAAGCTCTCCTATTTTCACACCTCTCAACTCCGCAAGACCTGATTTGACTTGTTACCATGGAAAATCCTCCGATGTTCGAAAGTAACAACTCTAACGAGCATCAAACCAATGATAAACCTCTCACTAGTGTTGTCCAACCCAATCTTGACTCTAACAAAGAAACATGGTGTATTGTACTACTACAGCTATCAAACGTGGTTCAGTTAGCCCACAAAGTGAATGTCTTAAGAACACAGATGGATGCTCAAGCCATTGTGAACTCTGTCCCACCAGCTCCTCTGATAGTTATCATGGTTGACCTGCCTACTCATAGGCCAATGCCCCTCAGCAGTTATGATCTCCTGAACACTGCCAAGGACCAAGAAAGGGTGGTGCCAAAAACACTATTGATGGACATCCCCATCCATCGTGGAAGATATGTCGCGCATGTGCCTAGTCGAATTGATCTAGCCTTGGATATGGCTTTGCTTGTGAGGGAATCTGTCGTTGTTCTCCTTCAACGAAATGGCTTCCAGCTTCTAATCGTCTCCAAACCTTTATATTTGTCCGTCTCAATAGAGGTCCCCTTACCATCAGTAGGGCACGCATGGCTCCTTCAGCGCACTCTCGATCCTATAGGGATGTGGCTAAGAATAATCAAAGAGGAGAGCGAGCCATGCATTCCAGATCCCCCTCAGTGCATAGGTGGAGATCTTAAGCTCATCCTCGTCGTTCTCCACCTTGACACCGATATCCTAGTCCACTATGGCGTTGGCTGAGCCGTCAGCCTGTGGTTAGCCAGTGCATCCCACAACAGGCCAATGCCAGCCTTAGGGAAGAAATGCACGTCCTTCGTTGATAGCTTAATAGAATGCAATCCCCCAATGCTGGGGGTGTGGCATTCACAGTTACAAGAATGGGGAACCATTCTTCAATGAAATACTGGACACTTACATCCATCGAAGGTATGCCTTACCGCCAACTGACAAGCATGATGGGAGTGTAGACCCATTCGACCACGTCATGGCATTCTACTCCATCACCTATACCAGACAGCTCTTTGGCTTAGCAAAGTGCTTGCTCTTCCCCTCCACCCATATAGGATAGGCCTCCCGCTGGTTCTTGCACCACGATCGGGCAATATACACTCCTGGGCCCAATAGTGTGCGAACTTCAAGTCTTGTTTCTTCATGTCCCATACCCATGTTATGTTAGCTAGCAAGCTGGGAAATACCATGTAGGGTCCTTCAGAAAGCTTATGGTCATATGTTAGCCCTTTAATAAAGAGTCCACCCGGGATAGGGGTGCGAACTGTTGGAACTGGACCAACCCACAATGGAAGTTATGCGTGAATTTAAAAAAAATCTCTTATTGGATATTTATTGGGCCTATGAAGCCTAATTCATTTAGAACATTTCTAAATATTATTTAAATAAAATCTTTTGTTTCATTTAAATTTATAAATTATATAGTTTATTTAATTTATATATATATATATATATATCTGTGTGTGTATGTATCATATACATATGCATATGTGTGTGTGTGTAACATGTCGGCCCATGCAAGTTATAACATGCCCATGTTGAGATTTACATCGCAACGGACATGTTAGCTCATCCAATATGTAATGTATGTTATCCCCCCCACACATAGATATATATATATATATAAACTTATTACTCATATATAAATATTATAAATAAATAAATATATAAAAGTTTATGTTAATTTTTGTTTAAATAATTATATGTAAATGAAAGATATTTAAATATTTGTATATATAAAATTTATAAATAAAATAATAATAATATATATATGCATATTATTTAATATATTTATTTAAATATAAATAAGTTATTTTATATAATGATAAAATAATATTTGATTTAAAATGATATATACATATACATATACATATATATATAAAATATATATAATAATTAACAGTTATTTTTTATATTCCAAATCGTATGTACAACACCAAAAATATTTGTTATAAATTTTTATTATCTTAAAATATATGTTAATTTAATATTTATTCAAAATTATATAAAATATTAATAAAAAATTATTTTGAAATAGTTTTCCAAATTTAAAATTTCAAATAAACCGTATATGATATTTTGAAGTTTGAAAACTTAATCAATATTTTTTTCCGATCAAAATTTAATTTTTATTAATTTTCGGTCTACTACAATAATAATATTAAAATAGCAAATTTAATTTTTTAATATTTATTTTTTGGCTTAGAGTTAAATTTTGATAAAATAATTTTATAAAATTTAAAAAAATAATTTTCATAACATATTTGAATTTGTATGATTTATTCATGTAATATAGTGATTTAAATAATATTTAATGTTAATAAATAATAAAAAATAAATAATTTCTTAGTGTCGAAAATTACTATTGTTATATGACCATATATATAAATGTTTACCATCAATTTTAACCATAGTATGATATTATAATTAAATATAACCTATATATATAATTTAATAACATATTAATTAATATACATAAATTAGGCGGCTGTATGGATCTGATTTGTATATAAAAATTGATTTTTTAATTTATAAGTATATACATACCAATAACCAAACTAACTTGTGACAACATTAATACATATTGGAATCGTCACTTAACTAACAATATAATAATAATATATACATAATAAAAAATTATTCATAAAACTGTAAATTATTATTTAATAAAAACATACCTATGTACCAAAGCTTTGAAGCATACTTTGAAAGGATGAACTCTCCCCTTTGAAATCTTTTCGATTCAGCAGATTGTTTGCCTTTAAAACATTCACCTTTGACTATCGACTAGTGATCGACTTTGAATTGATTTGAGCTTAATATGATGTAGTGCCTATGGTGTATTTTCAAATAGCAATGGAAAAAAATGGTAACAGAAGATCATTTGCAATTATGGTTAGGGATGTTTAAATAGTGGATAAAATTGAGAAAATAGTGGATCACATTTTATACCAATTCTCCCTTAATCCAAGCCATCGAAAATCTAACGTCTCTACCCCATTTTGAGCCGCCCTATATGTCCATATTGCACCCAAAAATTCCACCCACTATAATGGGCCAAAATCCCATTTAAGTCTAAAGAAAATATTATTTAATTAAATTCAATTCAATCGCTTATCGATATCGTATACCTATTGATATATTTATATCTATTATACATATATTTAATTATATTTACTCCTCAAATCATACTTAAAATTTTATAATTAATATTTCGTTAATTTAATTAACCTATAAACTAATTAAATCATTTGGTCAAAGGATAATACATCATTCCGATTGTGTGAATCGTTAGGTGTAAATTTGGTCAGCGATTAATATCGAACTCTTTGAATATTAACGTTCACACGTCACTTAGTAGGCGGTGTGGCATTTTGGCCAAATTTATCACTTACTTGGTTTCAGTAAAATCCAATTTTACTTTGTTAAGTATACCAAATTGTGACTTATATTTACACCAATTCTCTTCGTAAAAAATATATTACTTTGGACTTATGGAATTTGATAATGATCAAAATTCCAATATCATCCATATTCAACTCTATAGTCCAAACATAAAAGTCCTTGGTTCAATAATAACAATTATTATTAACCGAACCGCTCTAGCCAGAGACTTTGACTTTGAGTTGACTTGAGTTGATCGTGATACTAACCACATATAACTGAGAAGATAAATCATCGCTTGAATAGTGCTTCACTTCTAATACTTCCACTTGACCCAACTATAGTCACTCGATGGACGACGTGCCATGATTTAACTATAATTAAAGCAGAGCATTCATACTAAAGATCCATAGTATTCTCAAGTCGAGAGAACTGTATGAATTACTCACATTGATATTTTGTGTTTGACCTTAGTTATGTAAACGAACAAAAAACTATCGGTGAGTCATTTCATAGTTATCCAATAACTATCAGTACGTAACCTCTAGATGCGCCCCCCCGTAGTCATGAGTAATACACTGCCTAACATATGAAGAGCACTACATACTTTAGGATACATCAATATCCAGTCTCGATGCATCTTGAGTAGGAATATTTACAATGGTATATTTGTTTGCATTGTGATAAATTACTCACAGTTACATCACAAAACTTGTCATTTGTGGATTTTCTACTAAATATACTTCTAATTAATTAATATAATACAATATATCAAGTATATGATAAAAAGAAAACACCTTTTATTTCGAAAAAGATTGGTTATTGAGTTAGATATATGTAACAAATTACATAATTTCCCTAGGGCATACCCCTAACTCTATCAATCTCCACTGGCACTTAGGGTTAATTATGGAATCTTATTCCAACTTCTCTAATTGGTTTCCTCCAAAACAATTGGGTAAATCCCTTAGTGAATGGGTATACTATTATGTTTAATTGTCTACTCCGTCAATCGACTCTCCCTAACGCTGATAAACTACCTTTATCATGTGGAACAATTCAGACTATGTCTCTTGACCTTGAGTGAGCTCCAAGTTCTGGTATGAACTATATCTTAATATTTTTATCATATAACAATGTTATGATATTATTAACATTTGGAATTACCTTCGACTCAATTATAAATTTGTGCATTTATATTTATACACATTGCTTTATTGCAGCGCCATTCAGGCGATGTACTTAGCCTTTTTCATTGAATTAGCCAAATCTTTCATTTGGAACATTTCCAACTTAAAGATTTTTACCTTGAATTTATTATTGACATATTATACTCAATATCACTTGTGAAGTTTGAGTCCGAACAATCCTTCATAAGGAATTTGTTGTTTTTGTAAACAGTTCTCTAGTATTTCGTAAATACACGAGGACATTCCAAACTATCATTTAGTGATATCAATTTAAATTTGACATTTGCTTCATGTATCAAATACATAAACAAATCACAATATCATAGACAACATAACATGTGTGATAATTCCTATTGCCAATGCATAAGGAATCCATCTTACATGTTCCATATTAGACATTTTAATAAGGTGTCCTTGCGTATTGTTTGGGACATTCCCAATATCTTTTATATTTACTATAAAAGATATTATTTACAAATCCAACGTGTAGTATTAAAACAACTAAAACTGATTTTACACAAGTACAACATTAACAATCAGTAGTGTGTTGTTTACTTGTATTTTAGAAATATCTATGCACCTTTTAATGTTTTTTCTTATGAACAAACGCTTCCTCTGCACTGTGCTTGGTAATCAAACTATTTGATCTATGAAACACTTATTCAATTTGGTGCTTCTCAGAATGATACTTTTGTATCTGTACTTGGATCATATCCAAAAACCCACAAATTCAATATCCCTCCCACTATTTTTGAGACACTTTGGTTGTTATATGCAAACATACTAGCCTCAATCTATATTCAGAACTTTCTATTTTAATACATATATACCAAAACATAAAGTCATACCAGGCGATAATTTTGTAAATAAAATCTGAACCAATTTAAGCACATCGAAGGGTGAATCTGTTATGTGAATTTTATCAATTGAAATTCATGGTAATATTCTTATCAATGCGACTCACTATATTCCAACTGCATTTGTCTTTCTCATAAAGACACATTTGCGACCAATGGATCATATCCCTTCAGATACAACCGTCAAAATCATATTTTGATAATGTACTTTGAATCTATTTTGGATTAGCACATCGTACAATATCATAGAGTCAAATTCTTAATGGTTTAATTAAACAACCAAGGATTGTTTATTCTTGACATTGATAAGGAACTCAGAGTTTCTCTTTAATGTACAATAATGCTCAATAGAGGTTCTAATGTATTTGTATTCATTTAGGTTTGATCACTTTCATTTTATTCCTTATAATCAGTTTTATCATTGGATCGCATCCAAATTCATTTTATATCAATAATTTCTTTAAAGAAATTCCTTCACTATGAAGTTGGTTTTCCCTTATACAAAAAATTGATTTTGCATTAGTTCA
Organism: Allium fistulosum; assembly: GCA_030737815.1. NCBI lineage: Eukaryota > Viridiplantae > Streptophyta > Magnoliopsida > Asparagales > Amaryllidaceae > Allium > Allium fistulosum. Next base: position 859,868,615 of record CM060905.1, on the reverse strand, counting down.
CAATATAAATATATATATATATATATATATATATATATATATTCACAACATAAATCATCTATCTTAATTACTATCGTTATAACAACCCTGATTTAAAGTTGTAATATTAAATAAATTTAATTAAAATAGAAGTATTCGAATTCGATTTTTGAAAATTATTGTTTTGGAATCAGATCATTATTCGATTAAAGCTTTTTGATAAAAGATTTTGTTATGACAAATTTTAATTAGTTGATAAATTCATTTTTTGATAATATGTTAAAATTCAAATGAAGCGTTTAATAAATATAAAATATTTTAAAGTGCTAATAATTTTATATGTTTGAAATAGATGAAGAGAAATTTTATTGATGTTTTATAAAATTAATAAATCGATAAAGATGAATAAATTTGTTCTTTTATATAAATTGAATAAATAATAATTGAATAGAGTGAAATAATATTGGATTAAATAAAATTGTGCAATTACTGAATTATATTTGGTGAAGAGAAGTATAAATCAATCTAAATTAAGTTTAAATATAGTATTAAATAAATAATAGAATTGGTTTGAACTTAAAAGAAGGGTTGGTGTTTGAATTAAATAAATAAAGGGTTCTTTTGAAAATTAAAAGAGGAAACCACACACATTCCTTAACAATTAAGCCCAGCCCATTCCTAATTAGCAAATCCAAAACCCCGCACCCCTTGTTTACAACCTGAGATACCCATTCTTCATTTGCCCCAAGCCATAAATTGAAAATCACAACTTGTTAAAAAAAACGAGCAAACAAATCGCTACTTGGCTGGAGCTCAGCTTAGGTGGAGGCATGATCATGGATATCGCGACATGGCTAGAGCTTTGCTTGGGTGAAAGGGTATTAGTGGACGTCACGACGTGGGTGGAGGAGTGTTAGTGGACGTCATGGCTTGGGTGGAGCTTGGCTTTAGGCGTTGGGAGCAATGCGATTTGGCTGGTGTTGGGAGCAAACGCGACTTCGAGGTCAGGTCATGCGCGCCAGGTGATGGAGGGGCGACCAAGATATGGTGCAAAATTTTAAAGGACATGCTTGTGAACTGCAGTGATATTTCAAGGCACCAGACTCTATGTTTTGTTCCTTGCTGCTCCAATTGCTGTTGTTGCCAAATGCTTCCTCTTTGGCCATGCAAGTCGAGCCGGACACTCGTATCCAAGTTGAGTTGTTAAAACTCAAGAATTCTTTATCTAATTGTGTGATAAGCTTTGTTTGTTAATGGTTGAATTGGGTGAGATAATCATCTCACACAACTACCTCTAATATCTTCGATATATGAATTGATTGTTATTTTAGAATTTGATACTTGAATGGATGAATTGCTTAAGCATTAGTACAATCAAAATGTTAGAAAATGGATAACGTCAATTCCTTTTATATCACAAACATACACTGTATGCACTAAAATGATTATTGGTTGTGTTTGAATAGTTAATCAGACCTGGTAGTGTCTCGAGTATGTTTTGCAACTTGCCAGAATCAGAGGAAGTCAATCAATTGAGAAGAATCGACGATCACCTAGGCAACAAGTGCCCAGGAAATCACGTCGATTGGTCGATCGATCCACTATCACCTATCGACCAGTGGAGATAAATACAGGGTATTAACCCTAGTTTCTAATGCTAAGTATTTTATATTTAATTGCTTTGTTTTTTTGAATATTTGAGCCTGGTATTGGTTATGGTATCCCTTGATTTTAATCAACTATTGATTGCTAAAATTTAAAATTTCTTTTGATTTAGAAAATATATCTAAATTAAATATATACAAAGTTTTATTTAAAAAAATATAAATGAAGTTTTAAATTTGATAATATTTTATGAATAACACACAAACATATATATATATATGTTTATATATTTATATTTATATAGATTTTAAAATAAAAAATGTTATTATTTATGAAAAATATTGGTTTGACTTCTAATTTTAGTAAAGGAATTCTATTTTTAAATTAGAAATATTTTAACTCCTATCTTTTAAATTATAAGTAAACAAGATTGATTTATTTCTATTGGATTTTATTATTTTCTATGAAATAAAGAATTTTAATAAACGATTGAATTGTCGGATTTGTATGGGACATTTCACACAATTCTTTCGCTTATTATTATAATTTGTTAAATAGAGTTTGAGTGGAATTTACCAGCTTTTAGCAAATACTAGAGTTTCACTTTCTGGTATAGTTAGATTCTAGTGATTACTAGAGTGATAGTAATTAACACTTTAGAGTTATATTATCTTAGGGTGTTCAGATTTCAGGCTGATAGATCCTCGAGAGACATTGACTCATTTTTTATCGATCTGCAAATCGATACATTCTTAATTTTGGATAGACAGACTTATTTTTTTAGTTAGGTTTGTTATGGTGTAACATGGTTGCCCTTTTGTTTCTCGGACAGGTGTTTACATGCATGATTAGTCTATAGACCGGATGACTAATACCTATCAGTTTCTTTTAGTACATAGTTGGACGATGTTTACCTATTTTGTTTTGTTAGTTAAATTCACATAGTTTTGTCATAAACATAGCTACCTATTAGGAGTCGGGGTTTATACCTGGTAGTCTATTTATTTTCATTAGACTATTGCACTATGTGGTGGGGTTTATTTATTTTCGTTAAACTACATGTCACACTGTATTAAACTGATAGTTGATTACCATTATTAATTCATTAGTGATAATTGTTCTTCAGAGATTTTTGGATGGATATTTAGTATATTTTGGCTCTGAAGAAAACTTGAATTGTTACTACCATATTTTTTATGATAGTCCATTTGAGACTTGATATAGATTTGTGAAATGGTGATTTTGATTTATATTCCTTATTATGACTTTGGGTTTAGGCATATTTTATTTAAGGCTTACTACTATTATTATTAAATCATAAAATTTCGATATTATTATCTCATCTCTTTATTAGATATAGTCTGACTTGGGTCAGGCCTAGACTCTACAAGTACGGGGACTCGTTGACCTCTGGATTTTGGGCTAGCATTAAAGTAGACTATTTTGACCATTTTAGTTTACTTCATCATTGTGTATATTGACATTTAGGAGTTTATGTCATGTATATTATCTAGTAGTCGCTATGTACCTGATACAGTACTTTTTGATGTGATATATGTTTATAGTATGTCTAGTACCGACATTTTGTAGACTCACATTTTATTATGTATATGATATATATTATTCTACTGTGATCTGTGATCTGTGATTCTGATTCTGATTTATTTACATTATATGCTATTTTAAATATTTTAAATCGGTGTGTTTATTACTTTGTATTAACACCGTATACATCAAATTTTCAGTTCAGATCCTCAAAATGGTAATAAAGACGTCGTGTCAATGTTAGTTCAAAGATAAATTCACATTCGATTGCCTTTAACCAGCTGTATTCTCTGTATTATTAGATGACATTACTTGCAATGTTCTTTAATAGTATGGGTATTGTGGTAAGGTAATTACAGCTTGGTATCGGAGCTGTGTTTGGAACATTATAGAATATAATTGATACAGAGTCGAGATCCAAACCTAGATAGACATAGAGTCCCATCCCTTGGGTGTGCAGGGTAGAATTAGATTTTTTATTCCTATTTAGGATATAAATATAAATGATTATTGAGAATAATCATAGAGGCGTATTTGTAAATTTTTTGAATTTTTATATGAATTATTGTTACAAAAATGATGCTAAAATTGGAATTCACTTCTGTAAATAGAGATTTAATGGATATTATAAATGAGAAATTAGATAGCTTAGAATTGAACTGTTGAGTTCTAATCTGTTAGTGATCAGAGTTGCACAGCGGAAGTTGGAAGATAGCTTTCCATTAAAGGGCGATTGTTTGTTTATCTTATTGAAATGTATGTTGTTTGCACCAATGTTTGATTTGTTTATGCTTAGCTTAAAAGGTGGAAATGAATAAGACATTATCATTCAAAGAATTTATAACCCCAGTTGAATCTGGACGAACCCAATTATGAAAGCCAGTGGTTTCTACAAAATAGAATCGTTGGGGAATAATAAAAATGTCTAAGCAATTAATAGTTATAAAATATAGAATGATAAATAATATGTATCTAATTAAATTTGGAATTTGAAAATATACTTAATAGATAAAACAAGATATAATAAAAATTTATTGGGTGATGGATGCTTGGTTGTTTTAAAAATGGTAAGTGATTTTGCAGAAATTAATATTGAGTAGGAATCACTATTGAGAGTTGAAACCTGCTCAATAATAACAATAAGAAACTGCGGTGCCTTCGGTAATGTAGTTACCGCAAGAAATATTGAAAAATTAAATTTATATAAAATGAAATGTTAATTCATATGTGTGACTAATTAAATGTTAAGACGAATTGAAAATTTGATGTCTGCTTGAGATATATATTGATGAATGTGTGTGCTATGGAATAGTTATCGATAAATTATTATTTTTATGATAACATTAAGATCGATTGAAATAAATTTTAATAAAAGCAAGCATCTATTTAAATTAAAATCTTTTTGATAAAATATATACATAGGGGTGAAATTTTGATTATATTTATTTTAAACAAGTAAATATTTTGGGAAAGCATAAAATATTGAAAATATATGTATATCGTATGGAGATAAATTTTGTGTTGAATTGCCAGTTGAGTGTTTTAAGAATTCTGGTCGATGCGCATGATCAACGTTAACGATAGAGATTCCTAAATACTAGTTTGAGACATTCAAACACAGTGTTTTGGGCAATAAAATATTATAAGTAATAATATTTAGTACTATATAATATTTTCGAAAAGAAGATAGATTTTTTGGAAACAAGTTAAAAGTTATACAGAATAAAGAGGATAATTTGGAAAAGTGTTTTTGAAGATAAAATAATATTTTGTGGAAGTATATAAGCTATATTCCAAAAAGAGATACCTTATGATATTTTGATAAATAAAATAAAGAATTTAAAAATAAGAATGTGTATTATTTGGGATACTAAAGTATTACTTGAAAAAGATATTTTAGAAAATATGATTCGATATTTATAAAATTTTGGATAATGGTATATTATTTAGTATTCGTAAAATTTATATATTCATTAGCATAGATGCATGATAAACCAATTTTGTGTGAAACGTTTGGATGTTAAAGCATATTATATTAGGATTGGAATGGATGTTACAGTTTATATTTGAATAAAGTGTAAAGTGATATAAAACTCATTTATATGTATTTCCAATTTAAGTGAATTTTGAAAGGAAACTATAATTCAATTATGAGTGTAATAAGTGACTGAATATGTAACGACCCTGAATTTTTGACATTGGAAATGTGAATATTTAATTGAGTTTAAATATTCGAATGATAGTTTAGTTTGAAATTCAAATATCAGAATTAATTTGGCAATTTAAATTATTTAATTTAATTGTTAAAGGTTGAGTAAAATATTGTACCTTCATTTTTAAGCTGGTTAAAAATATTTTAAAGGCTTAGAAAATCTAGATTGATAATACTGAAGATAATAAAAGCTTTAGAATTGAATTTGAAACTGTTCTATTCAGTTTTGAAATTTATCGTTTAAATTGATATTTGAAAATAGCGTTCCGGGGCACAGTCTCGGAATTCGACGAAACCAGTTCCATTGGATCCATAATATTGTATTATTATCGGATTTCAATTTTCGTAGCATTTGGAGTTGTTTTGTGAGCATACGATAAGTGAACGCGCTGAAATTAAATCGAAAATTTAATATTATAACTGGTCCCAAAAGTTATCTTCTCCATACGATTGAATTTGGAGTCGAAACCTTTTCCATTGTGTTCGGAATAGGCGTATAACATTACGAACACCTAGCGGCACGCCTCGATAGGGGATCGAGATTTTTAGTTGCGTTTATCGAGACAATTCGAATTTGAGTTTAATTAATATATAAATTTTAATTCCGGGTCAACACAGCAGCGATTCTTTCGCCAGCCTGTTTTCTTTCTCCATCGTAACTTTCTGCCTTCTCTGTAGCAAGCATTCATCACGCAACCATCAGATCTTGTTCCCCCCTTCTTTTTAAAATCCAAACACTCTTTGATTTCAAACAAAACTTAGAAATTTATAATGGTCGAAAATAAATTTTCTTCCCCAGTACAATGCAATTTGAAATCGCGTGCATCCCTTGACCTTCTTTCAGAACTAAATTGAATCAAACAGAAAAAATGGGGGAAACACTCGCGACGACTTCAAGGCGACATCATTCCAGATGCTCGACTATGGTGATCGACGGTGGGGTTCAACGTTCTTGTTTGGGCAGTGGGTAGGTGAAGTCATGTTCGAGCGATTCGTAGTGGACGTTGCGACCGCGATTTCTGGGAAGAGAAGCAGTCGTGCTCAACTTCATCGTAGGGTTCAACTTGGGTTTGGAGGCGTTCGTTCGTGAGATGGTTGATGGAGCTGGCCGAGCGTAGTGGCGAGTTCGTCAACAAAGGTGAGGTAGTGGCTGTCGCCACATAGAGGCAGGTCGCGAGCTCTGGTTTGGGCGAGGCTACACTGTTTCTGAGCATCGGGTTTGGCATCGTGATTTTGGGTGGTTCGAGCTTGGGTTGGCATTGAGGTATAATTCATTTTACGTTTTTCAATTTAATATTAAGGTATAAATATGTATATATAAATATACACTTACCTATTTGGTTAAATTTAGGTAGATAAACAGAAATTACTCTTACAGTAAAGAAAATTCTATATTGTTTATATAAAAAGAATAAAATAAAAATAATTATACATATATGCATTCGTTCACTTACTAATAATGCAATATGGGGATAAATTGGTTAATAAAACTTATTTAATTATTTTTGTTGCTAAAAATATTAAAGGGAAAATTTATTAAAATAAAATTATTAAATGATTCGATTATTTTGAATATTAATAAAAATCATATAAATTGTTTATACAAGGTCTATAAATTGTGAAATCAAGCTAGAATGGAAAATGGATTAAAAAAATAAAAGCAAAGGTGAGATCTTCTCACTCAAAATAAAAATTTGAATTGCAGTTATTGATTGACTATTTGGATGTGATAGTATATATAGTAGTATATAGCAATATATATATATTGGAATATATATATTGGAGTTGTTGATTTCCCACATTATATAGCGGATGAGACCCTATGCGCCGCATAATAGCGGATGATATTTTATAAATCCCATATACCGCAATATTCCACCTCAAAGTGGAATGGGTATTTAATTGTTGTGCTAACATCTGTGGATGCAGGGAAACAGGTTGGAGGGATCCAACTGGATTCCTCAAATTTTATGAATTTGTTTCATAGGCTGTGTGATAATTTATTTATAATATGTGAATGATTATATTTGCGATTGAATTTGTTAAAGGCTATAATTTAGCCGAATGTATTTTTGGTATCGTTGGATACCAGAAATAAATAAAATTGGATTTTTTTGAAATTAAAGTTGGAATTTTTAGTAAATTCCTTTTGAAAGAACTGGATTAATTTAAAAGAAGTTTGAAAAGGATAAAGTTTTATTTTTGTAATCTTATCGAATTATTTCCAAAATATGGTGAAAAGATTTTAATAAATGGATTTTGGGTAATATTATTCGAAGGTTGAAGAATTTATTTGAAATAAAAATTTTAATAATTGAAAGAAACAAAGGCATTTATTTTAAAGGAAGATAAATTCAGAAATCAATTTGGAATTTGATTTGGTGTTTAAAAATAAGTCCTGGGAAATCCATTCTAAAATCGATTAGGTGTTTGAAATAAATGTTTGGAAAATCAATTTGGGATTTGAAATAAATTTGGAAATCAATTTGAAAGTTGATTTGGAGTTGAAAGTGAATAATTGAGAAATCGATTTGGAAATCGTATATAAAGTGAATATCTGGAAATGTAAATTAAGAATGGAATTTATAAAGGAAAGGGAAATTTGTTTTAAAAATAAACACTGATTTATTTTTAAAGTGTGGAAATAAATTTACAAATTTGGAATGTAAATTTGAAATAAATCGATAAGGATTTATTTAATTGGTTTAAATGAACCATTTTGAAATGGAAGTGTATTTTCCTTGAAAAGCCAAGTATATTTCCAAAGTAGCTTTTAAAATATAAATAAAGGTTCTAAAGTTGGTTTTAAAGGAATATTTTGGAGATAAAGTATTTGAACTCGGCAGATTTCTAGTGGAAATGAATATATATTTGGAAATATATTCCGTGTAGGGAAATTGATTTGAAATTTGTTTTCAAAAGTTTGAAAGGTGAAAAGTGATTTGAAATTTGTTTTCAAATGGTTGAAGTGTTAAACCATATCTCGCGAAGATATTTGAAATTTAATAATTTGGGAAAATTATTTAAATTGGTTGATTGTTGTCAATGTTGTTGATAGTTAAATAACCGACTATCAATATTTGCCTTTGAAATGGCACTTCAATTTGTTTTTAAAACAAACGCTCATTATTCGGTTAAGTCGGGAGAGGACTTTGTGTCATATAACCCATTCCGAATAATGATACGACGTGAATGGATAACATTTAAAGACCGGTGTGAAGACCGGGTATTTTCAAAAATAAAAGGACAACCTGTCAAATGTCTCTGCACCGAGTTGCTCCGGTATAGAGATTTATATCACTCTTCTTGTGATGGGAAGTCCGATCGGGATTGTGTATACCCGGATTGCAAGGGCTTCTTCGGAAGTGCCTTCAGTTCTGTTCGACCTCGGAACAGACTTGTATGGTTGCATGTCTGACATTACATTTTGAGATATAAAGCTGATTTCTTTCAAATATATTTCTGTTGGTGGCGGAGAATTTATTCTCTTAGCTTAACACCCTTCTCTGAGATGTACGGGCTCAGAGGTTATGTAGTTGAAGGTTATCAGTGATATACTCCCAATTTGGTAGTGTGGCATGCTAAGTGTTGCTGTCTGTTGATGGTCATTTGCTGATCATTTGTGATCAAAGCATGGCTTTGTGAAAAAGGGTAGCTTTGTGGACGAAACCTCATCGGACCTCACAACCTGGAAATGGGTCGAAACAGAAAAATGCGGCAAGGTTATGAGGGTCGCTCCCTTTAGGGTATGTCATTTCCTTCTAGAAAAAGGTGATATTATGGTATGGAGCCCAGATATTTACCTGTGTGGTTGCTCCAGTCTCATTTACTGTGTGATTGTTGCTTTGTGATCTAGGGCCCTCGGATAAAGGTCCCAAAGGGCCGGGGGTGGCATACTCGAGTAGTAGTTACCTAGTGACAGAGGTAACCCGGTCCTGTGTTGGCAGAGAGCCTCGGGACGTCCATCTAGAGGCGTACCCATTGACAGTAAGAAGTTCCTTAGCGTGACCATTTGTTGGAAATCCAATTCCCAATACGAACCTTGTACGGCTTTTGTTGTAGAACCTTCCATTTGCTTATGGTGGTCACCACTGTTTAGATGGTAGCTATAGTAGGCATAGTTCGAAATATCTATGCTGGCTAAGATTAATATTATACTTTCGAAATGTTTTCCACACTAGACATTAATAATAATATCAACTAACCTTTCGTAGTAAGCATCTTTGACTATCATAAGGAGAAATCTCCTCCAATTCTGCGTTTGCATTGTGTGTGTGGTGGGAGGCCTTATGGTAGTTTCATTTTCCAAAAGCATTGCGAATTTCTTTGTTTCCTTTGTGAAAATAACTGTTTTATGATCTCACACCAGTCACCATGACTGACTCGGAGTTTATGGTTCTCTTTCTAAACTATGGGTGCCCATAATTTTCCACACGGGCAGCCTAGAGTTATGTTATCAGGATATTCTGGAGCTTTGGAGATGAGCTGGATGGCGAGGCGTACTACCGTACTTGTTTATTTATTCCGCTGTGTATTCTGTGTGAGGACAAGTTTATATAACTGTCCATTGTTGTATTGAGTTGTATATTGACTCTGATTGATGTATGTATAAACTGATATAGTTCTTTATTTAAAAGATTAGTGATTATCTATTATATATTGTTCCGCTGCGAATGTGAGATTCTGTTGTTGTTTCTGTTTCTTCTTCTTTATTTTCTTCTATTTTCTTCTACCTCTTCTTTTTAACCCTAATGGTTCGATTTTCCGGCATTCGATTGCGCGGCATTTGATACAGTGGACGTATTAATGTCGACTTTCGAGCGTCAAAAGATCTTAAACGTTACATGTGGTATCAGAGCAATTGGTTAAGCGACAACCCTGGCTCTGTTGGGTGTTACTCATTAGAGATAGAGTCAGTAGTACTCTAGAATGAGTGTGAGTGTAATAATAGATATGAGTGCGTATTTGTTAGTGAATATAAATTTTTTTATATTGTGTTGACTTATCGGTTGATTGTTTATAGATTCTAGTCGGTGCAGTTTGGCCAACTGTAATCGATAGGGGTTTCTAAACTCTTAAACAAGATAAACTGACACAGTATTGTTTTAAATAGGGTAAATGAAATAATTTTGCTCAAAACTATTTTTGTATATCAAGGAAATAATTTTCCGTAAATTATTATAGTATATGGTTGCTTGGTTGTTAGGAGAGATAATATTGAATATTATCATATTATATAGAAATTGAATGAGAAATAATGGTACAACAAATGATTTGAAGATAAATTCATTTAACAAATGAAATTTATAAATATGAATTGAAGGATAAGGAAATGAATTCATATACGAATGAAAATTGTAAATGTGATTTATAATTTAAAATAGAATTCCAAGAAAATATTTGAAATAAATTCACTAATGGAATGAAATTGGTAATGTGAATTTATAAATGAGTTTTATAAATTGAAAGGAAATGTGAGTAATTGTTAAAAAGACTCTGGAATTTCTTTAAAATGTTATGAAATGTAAATAAGTTTGATAACTTATAAAATATTTGAAATTTGATTGGAATAAGATTCAAATTGAAAAGGAATGAATATGTGAATGGGCAAATGAGTTTACATTTGTAAATAAATGAATTGGAATTAAAAATGAAATTAGATTTGATTTGAATCAAGTTGAATAAAAATCCAAACTTGGAAAATAAAATAAAATGGATTGAATTCAAGTAAACAAACTTGATAATTTATTAATCCATGAAATAATGAATTGGAAGTTGAATTAGTTAAATTAAAATTGAATTGTGAGTTGAATAAAAATGGTTTGAATTTGCATATAAATTCAAGTAGTAGAAATAAATTGAAAATTTCCTTGTTATTGATAAAATAAATTCGAGATGAATTGAATATGGAAATTTGAAATTTAAAAAGGATGAGTGAATATACTAATTGAATTAAATTAGTAGATGGAATGGATTAGATAAATGAGAAAAATCAAATCAAAGGTTTAAATTAGAAATTGTTTACAAGGAAACTATATTTTGAATTTTGAGTTGAAATAACTTAAGTAAATATTGAACAAAACTCAACTTCAGTAATGAAGTGAAATTAAATACAAGGAGTGTATTTAAATACTTGCGTTGAACTTAAGAAATAAATGTGGAATTCTTAAATGAAGTCGATATCGAAAAAATACCAAGTTAATAAATGAGGTTGTGTAAAATTATATGAGTTATTAAAAGAAAATAAAAAAAAATTGATTTTTGAATCAATTGAAATGGATATGAATTTGCTTCGCTTAAAAATAAATAGAAAGGAAGGAAATGAGTTGTAAACCATTGAATTGAATAAAATGGTATGTGAATTGGTCGTAAGAAATTTAATTCGTATTGAAACCATATAAAATTGCTAATGGAATTTATTTTGAATGCATTGCTTATGAAAACTATGTGTTTACTATTGGAAATAAGTGAAATGTTAATAAATTTCCTATATTTGTCACTGACGTGTTTAAACTGAGTAAGTATAGGTACTGGGAGCCGTTTGGCTGCATTTTGGTTGCGCAAAATGCTAGTAAATAAGCCGCTTTGCTTAAAATGCTAATAAAGGTACGCCTACACAATACAAAATAGGAAATATGAACTGTTTTTGTTTTTCCGACCGTGTGGGTCGATGTATATATATTTATATCTTTTGTCAAATTGCAAAAGCTCCTCTGTACAAAGGAGACTCCGCCAAAATTTTCTGAAAATTTTGGGAGCTAGAATTTTTTTTGAAAATTTGGAAAATTTTGTTAACGGAAAATTGATTTTCAAATTGTAATGGAAACGTAGGAATTGAACTAGAAAATGAAAACCATTGTTTTGGTCGAAGTTAAAAGTCTTGAAAAAAGTGAATATCGAGTTTTCACTAAAATGAATTTTTTGGTTTTTGAATATAAAATGAATTCAAATAGAATTGAAATTGTAAATTGAATTCAAATGGAATTGAAAACGCAAAGTTGAATGGAAATGAATATATAACTTTGTTTGTGAAGTGAAAATAAATACAAGAAATATGTAAATACTTATATTGAACTTAAGAAATGAATGGTGTAATTCTTAAGTAAAAATGGGTATTGGGAATCCAATAAGTGAATTTAGACATTGTTGTTAAGTAAAGTATACAGGGATTATAAAGGCTAAGGAAAATGGAATTGGATTTTGATTTCAAAGGTAAATTTGAATTTGCTCGGCAAAGGTATGTATTTAAAATTTCAGTATGAAATTTGATTGGGTTTTTTATTTTGCCACTTGGCATTTTGTTTTCTATTGGAATTTGGGAGTCCATAGGGACATTTTGTAGTTGTACCGAGCTAGCCGCGCAAAGGAGACGCTGGCAAAAATTTTCGAAAATTTAGAGAGTTAGAGAATTTTTGAGAAATTTCGGGTAATTCAATATTTGAATTTGAAATGAAATTTGAATTGTTAAGAAAACCATATTATTTGGAACTTATGGTTGATTGTGGAAAATTAGTTAAAGTAATAATGGATCTTTAATAAGAAGATTGGTTTGAGAATTTGATAAAACTATTTGGTTTTGGTAAAATAGTTAACGGGTTGAGGATCATTCTTCTTAACTTGTAATTTCGGGACGAAATTCTTTTAAGGGGGGAAGATTGTAACGACCCTGAATTTTTGACATTAGAAATGTGAATATTTAATTGAGTTTAAATATTCGAATGATAGTTTAATTTGAAATTCAAATATCAGAATGAATTTGGCAATTTAAATTATTTAATTTAATTGTTAAAGGTTGAGTAAAATATTGTACCTTCAGTTTTAAGCTGGTTAAAAATATTTTAAAGGCTTAGAAAATATAGATTGATAATACTAAAGATAATAAAAGCATCAGAATTGAATTTGAACTGTTCTGTTCAGTTTTGAAATTTACTGTTTAAATCGATATTTGAAAATAGCATTCCGGGGCACAGTCTCGGAATTCGACGAAACTAGTTCCATTGGATCCGTAATATTGTATTATTATCGGATTTCAATTTTCGTAGCATTTGGAGTTGTTGTGTGAGCATAAGATAAGCAAACGCGCTGAAATTAAATCGAAAATTTAATATTATAACTGGTCCCGAAAGCTATCTTCTCCATACGATTGAATTTGGAGTCGAAACATTTTCCATTGTGTTCGGAATAGGCGTATAACATTACGAACGCCTAGCGGCATGCCTCGATAGGGGATCGAGATTTTTAGTTGCGTTTAACGAGACAATTCGAATTTGAGTTTAATTAATATATTAATTTTAATTCCGGGTCAACACAGCAGAGATTCTTTCCCCAGCCTGTTTTCTTTCTCCATCGAAAGTTTCTGCCTTCTCTGTAGCAAGCATTCATCACGCAACCATTAGATCTTGTTCCCCCCTTCTTTTTAAAAGCCAAACACTCTTTGATTTCAAACAAAACATATAAATTTATAATGGCCGAAAATAAATTTTCTTCCCCAGTCCAATGCAATTCGAAATCGCGTGCATCCCTTTACCTTCATTCAGAACTAAATTGAATCAAATGAAAAAATGGGGGAAACACTCGCGGCGACTTCAAGGCGACATCATTCCAGATGCTCGACTATGGTGATCGACGGTGGGGTTCAACGTTCTCGTTTGGGCAGTGGGTATGTGAAGTCGCGTTCGAGCAATTCGTGGTGGACGTTGCGACCGCGATTTCTGGGAAGAGAAGCGGTCGTGCTCAACTTCATCGTAGGGTTCGACTTGGGTTTGGAGGCGTTCGTTCGCGAGATGTTTGATGGAGCTGGCCGAGCGCAGTGGCGAGTTCGTCAACAAAGGTGAGGCAGTGGATGTCGTCCACATAGAGGCAGGTCGCGAGCTCTGGTTTGGGTGAGGCGACACTGTTTCTAAGCATCGGGTTTGGCATCGTGATTTTGGGTGGTTTGAGCTTGGGTTGGCATTGAGGTATAATTCATTTTATGTTTTTCAGTTTAATATTAAGGTATAAATATGTATATATAAATATACACTTACCTATTTGGTTAAATTTAGGTAGATAAACAGAAATTACTCTTACAGTAAAGAAAATTCTGTATTGTTTATATAAAAAGAATAAAATAAAAATAAGTATACATATATGCATCCGTTCACTTACTAATAATGCAATATGGGGATAAATTGTTTAATAAACTTATTTAATTATTATTTTTGCTAAAAATATTAAAGGGAAAATTTGTTAAAATAAAATTATTAAATGATTCGATTATTTCGAATATTAATAAAAATCATATAAATTGTTTATACAAGGTCTATAAATTGTGAAATCAAGTTGGAATGGAAAATGGATTGCAAAAATAAAAGCAAAGGTGAGATCTTCTCACTCAAAATAAAAATTTGAATTGCAGTTATTGATTGACCGTGTGAAGACCGCCCATGACCCCTGCACCGAATCTAGTGATAGTGCGCTGTAAAGTGTGCCAGGCGACCATGGACGATTGTCAGGGTAGATTAAAACAACAGAATCGATCTTATTACTCACAGTGCATGGACAAAATACAATAGGACATATAATAGTGAAGCTTTACAGAATAAAATGCCATCATATAAAACTTCATAATAGTTGAATACAAGCATCCAAACAGCCAATACATCAAGCCTCACTACATAACTCTCAGAGAATACAAAACAGCGGAACATCCAGTACATATAATAAGAAGATAATATGCAACCCTCCAGCTCGTCTTCGATATCAGCATCGTGAGAAGAGAACGGCACCTGTCACCTGCTACCTAGTCTGCCTGTCCCAAAAATGGACGAACAGCCCAAGGCAATAAGAATTAAAAACATAAAGCCTTGAGTCAGACAATAGTCTTAGTGAGCAGTAAATTAACTAACAACATACCAAAAGAGCATAAAGGAAAAGGAATAGGAATACAACCCTCCCACTCCACCTCTTTCTACAGTGATAGCCCCCAGACCCACACTAAGCAGAAGCAACATAGCAGAGCATACCATTTAAAGTAAAGTAATAATCATTCGAGTCAAGGGCGATGTTTTCCAAGTACCAAGGCCTAAATCAGATAAGCACCCAGAAAATACCGCTCTTGAGTCCGAACGACGATACAACCAAACATCCATGACTCTGGCTATCACTGTTATCACTGCTTCGATATCACCGTTAATTGAATGACCGACACATTCTTTCAGTCGTCCGTCAAGGGCTAATGGAAACCCCGGTTCTAGACATAACTCCCGCACGTCGTCGCAGCCCGTGCCTAGGACTATCGAATCTGTCCAGAGTACTCGACCATCAACAGTTGGCCGTTGGGACTATCGAATCTGCCCAAACGTACTCTTGCTTAGAGCATGCTAGAACCTTCAACAACTATGCTATCCAAGCCTCCTAGTCATCCTCCTCGACGACTATTCTCATATCCATTCATTATCCTCAACTCGAATCATATCACCGAGTTATCAACATGCTTGGAATGATCCCGTCTGGATTAGACCAAGTCTTCATCACATGATTGCCTCGCTTCATCACATCCTCGCAAAGCCTCATCTCAACATCACATCATCAAATCTACGCATAAGAGCTTCATCATCCCGCTACATAGGCCACGAGCAGCTTACCCAATTCAAGAGCCTTTCTCTTAGCTCTTGAATCATCTTCGGTCTAAATCAAACCATCAATCATCTAATTCATAACAATCAATCAAACCAAACATTAATCCAAGCAATCAAGCATTCAAATATGATCTAAGTAGATAATTACAACAATAATGGCATTTTCGTAATTAAAGAGTTGAAAGTCTAACATGCATGAAATCATAAGAAATATCTCTACAATCTTGATGAATGAACTTGCATAGGTTAACACTTAGTAAAATGGTTGTCAAATCGTTATGAACAATGGATCTACATGGATCTACACTTAGGATGAAGAAAATGCATGGAAATCACTATTTTAACACCAAATCGAGCCAACAATCCGATATACTCCTTTGGATCCGTGTGAGAGATAATCACCACTCACCAAATCACCTAAACAACCTCAAATAAACACGCTTCAGATCTGGACAGCGAAGGATCAAGCTTGATCTATCACAAATCCGCTTCAAACGAAGAAATCTCACTTCAACGGATGAAGATCTTCAACTTTAGCTCTTGGATCTTCAATCTTGATCTTCGATTTGGATGGATGGAAGCACTAGATTAGAGTGGAGAAAAGAAGTGAAGAAGTGTAGAAGTCGAGCTCTCAAAATGGCAGCACTTCGTCGCTTCAAAATCCGGATCCCAAAAATGAAGCCAACCCCCTCTATTTATAGGCAGAAATTCTCTTAAGTCGTAACTCGGAGTTAGGTCGTTTCCGACCTACGACCTAAGACTCCCACCGACCTAAGCCTTAGCCAACAACTACGACCTAACAGACCCAGCCTACGACCTAACACTTCTGCGCATCCAAGCACCCAGCGACCTAACAGCTACGACTTAACTCCTTAGCGACCTAACACATAAGTGTTTTCTCGCGACCTAACAACCCAGGTGCTTCAACGACCTAACTGCTTAACACTCCTACGACCTAACGGCTTAGCAACCTACGCGACCTAACAACAAAGCACATCAGCGACCTAACTGACTAAAAGCCTAGCGACCTAACTACACATAAGTCATACGACCTAACTACCTTAGGTCGTTGCCGACCTATCCTGTTTTCTATACCTCTCTTAGGTCGCATGTTCCTTAGGTCGCTCTCCTATAGGTCGCCTAACTCTATAGATCGCTCGTCTACGACTTAACACACTAACCACTAGGTCGTACATTCCTTAGCTCGCGCTTCCTTTAGGTCGCTAACATTCTATAGGTCGTCCCAAACTAACTCGCGACCTAAACCACTACGCAACCTAACCGCTGGTCCTCCTTAGGTCGTTGCCGACCTATTCCTTAGGTCGCTCGAAACCTTAACTCGCCAAAAACTCTTAAGTCTTCTCTCTTAGGTCGTCTACGACATAGCTCTTAACTCGCTACCATCCTATAGGTCGGTCACGACTTAGCTCTTAGGTCGTTCACGACCTAGGACTTAGACAAATTATACCTAAAATCTGAAATGACTTAAAATGCTGAAAATTCCAGATTTTGACGAACTTGTCAATCCGTAAAAATACGGGTCGTTACATTCTCTCCCCCTTAGGAATTTCGCCCCCGAAATTCCAAACAAACAAATCAATCAAAGACTATTCTGTACGCCTATCATCCATAACAATCAACAAACCATGCATCCAATTCTAGCTTAGAGTACAGAATTCTAACACTAGAACAAGTCACAATATTGTGAGATGACACGACACCTTAGGGCCATACCTTGAAGAGTTCAGGATGAGCTGCCTTCATCCTCTCTTCCACCTCCCACGTACAGTCGTTATCATCATCACTCCATTGTATCTTGAGCAACTTAACTACCTTCCTCCTAAGCTGTTTCGTGTCAGTTTCAACAACACGAAGTGGCTTACGAGGTCTTCTATCAACTGGATCAACTTCGAAATCTTCACAGCTATTAGCAGAAACCACTGTATTCGAGTCGTGCACATACTTCCGTAGATATGATACGTGAAAAACATTGTGCACACCCGACATCTTCTCTGGTAACTCCAATCTATAAGCGAGCTTTCCAATTCGCCCGATAATCGGGAATGGTCCAACAAATCTCGGAGTCAATTTTCCTTTCTTCCCGAATCGAATAACACTCTTCAGTGGAGAAATCTTCACAAAAACCATATCACCAACGTCGAATTCCAAATCCTTTCGACGCCTATCGGCATAACTTTTCTGACGGTCTTGGGCTGCCTTCATTCGTTGCCGAATGATCTCTATACAATCTGAAGTCTGTCGAATCATCTCTGGCCCAAGTATCAGCTTTTCTCCAGTTTCCAACCAACATGTCGGAGAGTTACACGGCCTTCCATACAATGCCTCATACGGTGCCATACCAATGCTTGACTGGTAACTGTTGTTGTATGCAAACTCCACCAAATGAAGGTGATCTTCCCATGATCCTCCGAAGTCCAAAACACATGCTCTAAGAAGATCTTCCAAAACTCGGTTGACTCTCTCGGTCTGACCATCTGTTTGAGGGTGATAAGCTGTACTCAAACACAACTCGGTTCCCAAAACTTCCTGGAAGCTCTTCCAAAATCCACTAGTGAACAATGGGTCTCGATCGCTCACTATACTCTTCGGAATACCATGGAATCGAACTATCCACTTAACATACAACTCAGCCAACTTTGATGCAGTCCTAGTCGATCGAACAGGAATGAATCTTGCGCTCTTAGTCAGACGATCCACAATGACCCAAATCCCTTCATTTCCCATTCTGGTTCTAGGAAATCCATCAATAAAGTCCATCGATATTTGCTCCCACTTCCATGTAGGAACTTCTAATGGTTGAAGTAATCCACTTGGCTTTTTCTGTTCAACCTTTACCAACTGGCAGTTCATGCACTTGGAAATAAAATTTCCAACATCCTTCTTCATGCCTTCCCAGTAGTAGGTTCTCTTCATATCCCGATACATCTTATTTCCACCTGGATGAATTGTCAGCTTCGAGTGATGACTTTCCTTCAGGACTTCACTCCTCAATTCATCTATATCGGGAACAACTAGTCGTCCTTGCTTTCGAAGCCAACCCTCTCGATCGACCTCGAATCCTTTATCCTTTTCTGGGTCCAATCCAGATTCCAATTCACGGAAAATCTTGACAAGCTTATCGTCTCGCTTTTGGCTCTCGCCAATCCTTTCCACAAGAGAAGGTCTTATCGATAAGTTTGCCAACATCTCAGGTTCCAATTCACATCTAG
This sequence comes from Allium fistulosum, assembly GCA_030737815.1. Classification (NCBI taxonomy): domain Eukaryota; kingdom Viridiplantae; phylum Streptophyta; class Magnoliopsida; order Asparagales; family Amaryllidaceae; genus Allium; species Allium fistulosum. The sequence continues at coordinate 859,849,425 of CM060905.1, read as the reverse complement.
GCCTGAAGTCAAATCCATCTAAATACTCGAGACTCTTCCATTCTGAAAACATGGCTCCCAATCCTGCATGTCTTCGACTTAACGCATCTGCCACTGCGTTACCTTTTCCCGGAGTATAAGCTATACCAAAATCATATGATGCTAAAAACTCTAGCCAACGTTGCTGCCGAAGATTCAAATCCTTTTGGGAGAAAAGATACTTCAACGACTTATGATCCGTAAACAACTCGAATCGAACTCCCAACAGATAATGTCTCCACATCTTCAGAGCAAATACAATCGCCGCTAACTCCAAATCATGAGTCGGGTAATTCCTTTCATGCGGCTTCAGTTGTCGACTTGCATATGCAACAACTTTATCCCTCTGCATTAGCACTGCTCCAAGTCCAGTACCACATGCGTCGGTGTAAACCACCATCTCATCATTCCCACTTGGAATAGTCAAAACAGGAGCACTTGTCAATCTCTCTTTCAGGATTCCGAAAGCTTGCTCACACTTAGCATCCCAACTGAACACTTGGTTCTTCTTCGTCAATCCTGTCAACGGTGCAGCTACCTTGGAGAAGTCTTTGATAAACCATCGATAATATCCTGCTAATCCAAGAAAACTTCTCACATCAGATGCATTCTTAGGTCTAACCCAATCCTGGATTGCTGCCACCTTAGCGGGATCAACCGCTATTCCACTTCCAGAAATCACATGGCCTAAGAACCTCACTTCACTCTTCCAGAAGTGACACTTCGAAAACTTAGCCTTCAGCTGATGTTTCCGCAAGATTTCCAAAACAATACGCAAGTGCGTCTTGTGCTCCTCTTCCGTTCTTGGAATAAATCAGAATATCATCCACGAACACAAATACGAACTTGTTCAACTGATCTCTGAACACTCTATTCATAAGATCCACAAAATATGCTGGCGCGTTAGTCAATCCAAACGGCATTACCAGCCAGTCAAAGAAACCCAATGGTGTCTGAAAAGCAGTCTTCGGCACACTATCCTTAGCCACTCTCAACTGGTGAAATCCCGTTGCCAAATCCATCTGAGAAAACACCTAGGCTTCGTGAAGCTGATCAAACAAGTCATCTATTCTCGGCAACGGATACTTGTTCTTCTTAGTCACCTTATTCAGCTCACGATAATCCACACACAATCTCAACGACCCATCTGCCTTGGTTGCAAACACAACTGGTGCACCCCACTCGGACACACTACGCCGAATGAATCCTTTCTGCAAAAGATCATCAACTTGCACCCTCAACTCCTGCTGTTCCCTAGGCGCCATCCGCCTAAGAGGCATCACAACAGGTCTGGCTCCTTCAACTAGATCTATACGAAACTCGATCTCTCTATGCGGCGGCAACCCTTTGACTTCGTCAAAGACATCCTCGAATCCATTAACGATTGGCACCGATGACAGTCCATCCCGTGGAACAACCAGCGAATACATGAAACTCATGAAGACGCCTTCTTCATGCTTACATCGTATTACAACCTTTCGCCCCTCCACATTCTCGACTGTCACTTCCAACCTCTCGCAATCAACCTTTGCCGCATACTTCCTAAGCCAGTCCATACCCAAAATAATTCCGAACCCCGCAAAGTTCAGAACAAAGCAATCACAAACAAAAGAGCAACCATGACTCGATACAACTAGACCACGGCATAACATACACAAACAAGACGAACCCCCAACTGGATTAGTCACAACCAATGGCCTATCGACAATATCCGGCTTCAAATCTAACCGGCCTACGAGTTCATTACAAACAAACGAATGCGACGCTCCAGTATCAAACAAAACTCTAACTGGAACACCACATAGGAAAAGAGTACCTTGAACAACCACACTCTTTCCTTTATCTTCAGCAGTAGGAGCTTTCGAAGACGACAGAACAGCTCCCAAAGCATAAGCTTGCACAATCTGCTTGTCCCTCCTCGGTTCTGGACAATTCTTCCTGAAATGCCCCGGCTTGTCACAGTTGTGACACTTCATCGGCACCTTCGGATTCTTACAATCCTTCGAGAAATGGCCCTTCTGCTGACAATTGTAGCAAGTCACCTCGCCTTTCGGCTTCTTCGGGACATCCTTACTCTTCTGCTGCTGCTGCTTCCTCTTCTTGTTTCCACCCTGCTGGGGTTTAGACTCTTCCCTGGTCACAGCAACAACAGATCCTTCCTTAGGAAACAGACTCTCATGCCTAAGAGCTTTCTCCACAAGCTTCTCAAATGAATCTTCCAAATGATCCACCAACTGTCTCCCAAGATAACTATCCAAGCCGGTCACAAACTTCTCATTCTTCTGATAAGCAGATTCAATATATGACCGAGCATACTTGGACAAAGCTTCAAACTCAGAAACATACTCAAGAACAGATCTTCCACCTTGCTTGAGCTCCACAAACTTCTTGAACAGAACAGACTTCTGAGCTGTAGAAATGAACTTAGCTTCAAATCTAGCTTGGAATTGCTCCCAAGTAATCTCTTCCTCCGCAGTATTGATGGTAATAGAGTTCTACCAATCAGAGGCTCTCCCTTGAAGCTGCCTTGATGCCAACTTCCTCTTAGTTGCATCATCAATTCCCAAATCACCAAAGATCCTTCTACAAGCATCGATCCATCTCTGGACTTCAATAGTTGATTCTGTTCCCAAGAAAACTTTCCCTCCAAGAGCAGTATAGTCTTTGCACAACTTAGCAAAATCTACTGGTTTCGGAGTTTGGACTTGAACTCCAACATCTACTGCTGCCCCCGGAACTGGTATCCTTCTCATGATCGAAGTCATCATAGCTTCGAACATAGCTGCATAATCAGCAGTCCCTTCAGTAGCTCGGTCTTCCCTAGCAGCCGGTCTCCCTCTTCGACTCATTCTCAATATCTATAAAAAGGAATGATCAGAACATCTAGAGAAACAACTGCACAAAGGACTAACTTACTTCTAAGCTACTATATTATATATAGTAATCATCCATCAAATTACAATTACGTCTCTCATACGTAGTTACGATAGCGAGCGTTGGGTAAAATCGATTAACCAATGCTCTGATACAAAATGTGAAGACCGCCCATGACCCCTGCACCGAATCTAGTGATAGTGCGCTGTAAAGTGTGCCAGGCGACCATGGACGATTGTCAGGGTAGATTAAAACAATAGAATCGATCGTATTACTCACAGCGCATGGACAAAATACAATAGGACATATACATAGTGAAGCTTTACAGAATAAAATGCCATCATATAAAACTTCATAATAGTTGAATACAAGCATCCAAATAGCCAATACATCAAGCCTCACTACATAACTCTCAGAGAATACAAAACAGCGGAACATCCAGTACATATAATAAGAAGATAATATGCAACCCTCCAGCTCGTCTTCGATATCAGCATCGTGAGAAGAGAACAGCACCTGTCACCTGCTACCTAGTCTGCCCGTCCCAAAAATGGACGAACAGCCCAAGGCAATAAGAATTAAAAACATAAAGCCTTGAGTCAGACAACAGTCTTAGTGAGCAGTAAATTAACTAACAACATACCAAAAGAGCATAAAGGAAAAGGAATAGCAATACAACCCTCCCACTCCACCTCTTTCTACAGTGATAGCCCCCAGACACACACTAAGCAGAAGCAACATAGCAGAGCATACCATTTAAAGTAAAGTAATAATCATTCGAGTCAAGGGTGATGTTTTCCAAGTACCAAGGCCTAAATCAGATAAGCACCTAGAAAATACCGCTCTTGAGTCCGAACGACGATACAACCAAACATCCATGACTCTGGCTATCACTGTTATCACTGCTTCGATATCACCGTTAATTGAATGACCGGCACATTCTTTCAGCCGTCCGTCAAGGGCTAATGGAAACCCCGGTTCTAGACATAACTCCCGCACGTCATCGCAGCCCGTGCCTAGGACTATCGAATCTGCCCAGAGTACTCGACCATCAACAGTTGGCCGTTGGGACTATCGAATCTGCCTAAACGTACTCTTGCTTAGAGCATGCTAGAACCTTCAACAACGATGCTATCCAAGCCTCCTAGTCATCCTCCTCGACGACTATTCTCATATCCATTCATTATCCTCAACTCGAATCATATCACCGAGTTATCAACATGCTTGGAATGATCCCGTCTGGATTAGACCAAGTCTTCATCACATGATTGCCTCGCTTCATCACATCCTCGCAAAGCCTCATCTCAACATCACATCATCAAATCTACGCATAAGAGCTTCATCATCCCGCTACATAGGCCACGAGCAGCTTACCCAATTCAAGAGCCTTTCTCTTAGCTCTTGAATCATCTTCGGTCTAAATCAAACCATCAATCATCTAATTCATAACAATCAATCAAACCAAACATTAATCCAAGCAATCAAGCATTCAAATATGATCTAAGTAGATAATTACAACAATAATGGCATTTTCGTAATTACAGAGTTGAAAGTCTAACATGCATGAAATCATAAGAAATATCTCTACAATCTTGATGAATGAACTTGCATAGGTTAACACTTAGTAAAATGGTTGTCAAATCGTTATGAACAATGGATCTACATGGATCTACACTTAGGATGAAGAAAATGCATCACTATTTTAACACCAAATCGAGCCAACAATCCGATATACTCCTTTGGATCCGTGTGAGAGATAATCACCACTCACCAAATCACCTAAACAACCTCAAATAAACACGCTTCAGATCTGGACAGCGAAGGATCAAGCTTGATCTATCACAAATCCGCTTCAAACGAAGAAATCTCACTTCAACGGATGAAGATCTTCAACTTTAGCTCTTGGATCTTCAATCTTGATCTTCGATTTGGATGGATGGAAGCACTAGATTAGAGTGGAGAAAAGAAGTGAAGAAGTGTAGAAGTCGAGCTCTCAAAATGGCAGCACTTCGTCGCTTCAAAATCCGGATCCCAAAAATGAAGCCAACCCCCTCTATTTATAGGCAGAAATTCTCTTAAGTCGTAACTCGGAGTTAGGTCGTTTCCGACCTACGACCTAAGACTCCCACCGACCTAAGCCTTAGCCAACAACTACGACCTAACAGACCCAGCCTACGACCTAACACTTCTGCGCATCCAAGCACCCAGCGACCTAACAGCTACGACTTAACTCCTTAGCGACCTAACACATAAGTGTTTTCTCGCGACCTAACAACCCAGGTGCTTCAACGACCTAACTGCTTAACACTCCTACGACCTAACGGCTTAGCAACCTACGCGACCTAACAACAAAGCACATCAGCGACCTAACTGACTAAAAGCCTAGCGACCTAACTACACATAAGTCATACGACCTAACTACCTTAGGTCGTTGCCGACCTATCCTGTTTTCTATACCTCTCTTAGGTCGCATGTTCCTTAGGTCGCTCTCCTATAGGTCGCCTAACTCTATAGATCGCTCGTCTACGACTTAACACACTAACCACTAGGTCGTACATTCCTTAGCTCGCGCTTCCTTTAGGTCGCTAACATTCTATAGGTCGTCCCAAACTAACTCGCGACCTAAACCACTACGCAACCTAACCGCTGGTCCTCCTTAGGTCGTTGCCGACCTATTCCTTAGGTCGCTCGAAACCTTAACTCGCCAAAAACTCTTAAGTCTTCTCTCTTAGGTCGTCTACGACATAGCTCTTAACTCGCTACCATCCTATAGGTCGGTCACGACTTAGCTCTTAGGTCGTTCACGACCTAGGACTTAGACAAATTATACCTAAAATCTGAAATAACATAAAATGCTGAAAATTCCAGATTTTGACGAACTTGTCAATCCGTAAAAATACGGGTCGTTACAGACTGTTTGGATGTGATAGTATATATAGTAGTATATAGCAATATATATATATATATATATTGGAATATATATATTGGAGTTGTTGATTTCCCGCATTATATAGCGGATGAGACCCTATGCGTCGCATAATAGCGGATGATATTTTATAAATCCCATATACCGCGATATTCCACCTCGAAGTGGAATGGGTATTTAATTGTTGTGCTAACATCTGTGGATGCAGGGAAACAGGTTGGAGGGATCCAACTGGATTCCTCAAATTTTATGAATTTGTTTCATAGGCTGTGTGATAATTTATTTATATTCTGTGAATGATTATATTTGCGATTGAATTTGTTAAAGGCTATAATTTAGCCGAATGTATTTTTGGTATCGTTGGAAACCAGAAATAAATAAAATTGGATTTTTTTGAAATTAAAGTTGGAATTTTTAGTAAATTCCTTTTGAAAGAACTGGATTAATTTAAAAGAAGTTTGAAAAGGATAAAGTTTTATTTTTGTAATCTTATCGAATTATTTCCAAAATATGGTGAAAAGATTTTAATAAATGGATTTTGGGTAATATTATTCGAAGGTTGAAGAATTTATTTGAAATAAAATTTTTAATAATTGAAAGAAACAAAGGCATTTATTTTAAAGGAAGATAAATTCAGAAATCAATTTGGAATTTGATTTGGTGTTTAAAAATAAGTCCTGGGAAATCCATTCTAAAATCGATTAGGTGTTTGAAATAAATGTTTGGAAAATCAATTTGGGATTTGAAATAAATTTGGAAATCAATTTGAAAGTTGATTTGGAGTTGAAAGTGAATAATTGAGAAATCGATTTGGAAATCGTATATAAAGTGAATATCTGGAAATGTAAATTAAGAATGGAATTTATAAAGGAAAGGGAAATTTGTTTTAAAAATAAACACTGAATTATTTTTAAAGTGTGGAAATAAATTTACAAATTTGGAATGTAAATTTGAAATAAATCGATAAGGATTTATTTAATTGGTTTAAATGAACCATTTTGAAATAGAAGTCTATTTTCCTTGAAAAGCCGAGTATATTTCCAAAGTAGCTTTTAAAATATAAATAAAAGGTTCTAAAGGTTGTTTTAAAGGAATATTTTGGAGATAAAGTATTTGAACTCGACGGATTTCTAGTGGAAATGAATAAATATTTGGAAATATATTCCGTGTAGGGAAATTGATTTGAATTTGTTTTCAAAAGTTTGAAAGGTGAAAAGTGATTTGAAATTTGTTTTCAAATGGTTGAAGTGTTAAACCATATCTCGTGAAGATATTTGAAATTTAATAATTTGGGAAAATTATTTAAATTGGTTGATTGTTGTAAATGTTGTTGATAGTTAAATAACCGACTATCAATATTTGCCTTTGAAATGGCACTTGAATTTGTTTTTAAAACAAACGCTCATTATTCGGTTAAGCCGGGAGAGGACTTTGTGTCATATAACCCATTCCGAATAATGATACGACGTGAATGGATAACATTTAAAGACCGGTGTGAAGACTGGGTATTTTCAAAAATGAAAGGACAACCTGTCGAATGTCTCTGCACCGAGTTGCTCCGGTATAGAGATTTATATCACTCTTCTTGTGATGGGAAGTCCGATCAGGATTGTGAATACCCGGATTGCAAGGGCTTCTTCGGAAGTGCCTTCGGTTCTGTTCGACCCCGGAACAGACTTGTATGGTTGTATGTCTGACATTACATTTTGAGATATAAAGCTGATTTCTTTCAAATACATTTTTGTTGGTGGCAGAGAATTTATTCTCTTAGCTTAACACCCTTCTCTGAGACGTACAAGCTCAGAGATTATGTTGTTTGAAGGTTATCAGTGATATACTCCCAATTTGGTAGTGTGGCATGCTAAGTGTTGCTGTGTGTTGATGGTCATTTGTTGATCATTAGTGATCAAAGCATGGCTTTGTGAAAACGTGTAGCTTTGTGGACGAGACCTCATCGGACCTCACAACCCGGAAATGGGTCGAAACAGGAAAATGCGGCAAGGTTCTGAGGGTCGCTCCCTTTAGGGTATGTCATTTCCTTCTGGAAAAAGGTGATATTATGGTATGGAGCCCAGATATTTACCTGTGTGGTTGCTCCGGTCTCATTTACTGTGTGATTGTTGCTTTGTGATCGAGGGCCCTTGGATAAAGGTCCCAAAGGACCAGGGGGTGGCATACTCGAGTAGTAGTTACTTAGTGACAGAGGTAACCCGGCCTTGTGTTGGCAGATAGCCGGGTAGGTTCTCGGGACGTCCATCCAGAGGCATACCCATTGACAGTAGGAAGTTCCTTAGCCTGACCATTTGTTGGAAATCCAATTCCCAATACGAACCCTGTACGGCTTTAGTTGTAGAACCTGCCATTTACTTATGGTGGTCACCACTGTTTAGATGGTAGCTATAGTAGGCATAGTTCGAAATGTCTATGTTGGCTAAGATTAATATTATACTTTCGAAATGTTTTCCACACTAGACATTAATAATAATATCAACTGATCTTTCGTAGTAAGCATCTTTGACTATCATAAGGAGAAATCTCCTCCAATTCTGCGTTTGCATTGTGTGTGTGGCGGGAGGCCTTATGGTAGTTTCATTTTCCAAAAGCATTATGAATTTCTTTGTTTCCTTTGTGAAAATAACTGTTTTACGATCTCACACCAGTCACCATGACTGACTCGGAGTTTATTGTTCCCTTTCTAAACTCTGGGTGCCCATAATTTTCCACACGGGCAGCCTAGAGTTATGTTATCAGGATATTCTGGATATTCTGGAGCTTTGGAGATGAGCTGGATACCGTACTTGTTTATTTATTCCGCTGTGTATTCTGTGTGAGGACAAGTTTATATAACTGTCCAATGTTGTATTGAGTTGTATATTGACTCTGATTGATGTATGTATAAACTGATATAGTTCTTTGTTTAAAAGATTAGTGATTATCTATTATATATTGTTCCGCTGCGAATGTGAGATTCTGTTGTTGTTTCTGTTTCTTCTTCTTTATTTTTCTTCTATTTTCTTCTACCTCTTCTTTTTAACCCTAATGGTTCGATTTTCCGGCATTCGATTGCGCGGCATTTGATACAGTGGACGTATTAATGTCGACTTTCGAGCGTCAAAAGATCTTAAACGTTACAGAATATTTTACACTTTGATTTGATGGGTATTTTTCTTAAGTATGGTTTTGCAAAATAAAATGAGAATTAAATTTTCTTTTATAAAGCTAAGATAAGAAAGAAATTTTGTCAAAGGAATTGGTAGAGAAAAATATTATGTGTATAAAGACATACTATGTACCAAAATAAAATTTTAAGTTATTGATTATGAAAAGAAAGTCTTGAAAATGTAATTAAGATAAAATTTAATAAGAAGAAATCCTTTTTGGTTATATATATACATACACAACTTCTTTTTAGAAGTTGGTTTTTCCAATTATTAAATTTCAAATATAGAAATTTAACTTGAAGGAAAGAAAATATTGGATTTTCATGATTTTTCATTTTATAAAAAATGATTCCTTGAGAAATAAATTTTATGTTAAAATAATTTAAATTATGAAGTAATAATATTTATTCAAGGGATTATTAGAGAATCTACCAATGCTAAGTAGGTTTCATCAACATACATTTTTTCTTTTGTTTAGTTTAAACGATGTATAAACTGGGTATTTCATCTCTTTTGATGCGTACAAGCTTAAAGATTTTGGTATGCTAGACATATAAGTCTGGTGCTTTCCATATATGTTATGTATAAATAACTCCATTTTGTTTTGTCTTTGCAAGTTACAAAAATTAGTTGTTAGTTGCGATGTTGTTAACCGCAAATTGGATATCTTATATTCCAAAATAGTATTAATTGTATACATGTATCTTAATGAATGGTATTATAATTTTTTACATATTTCACATATTGTTTGGCAAGGAGAAAATGGACCTGATAGTAAACCTGATTAAGAAGACATTAATATATGCAAACATCCCAAGATGTAGGTTTATATCTAATAGCATTCAATTATTTATCTTAATTATATTAAGGGATGTAATAACTAAAAATATATTTTGTGGTATATACATGTTTTTCTAGCATCCATTTTTTGAAAAACAAGTTTACTTTACTATTTGATAAGTTTCAAGGAGATGAATTATACTATAGTGATATTTAAAGTCAGCATACGTATAATTCATTGTGCATTTAGTTTTTTTATTCATTTTTGTGTGTACTTAAAGTGTTCACCTTTTCAGCCATTCTACAAGTCGTATTTTCTCTCTCTTTAATATAAGCCATTATTTGAATTGAATGTAAATATATCATGAAACCTAAAAAGTTGGAACCTTGTTGAATTTATTATGTATTTCTGATGTTTTCTTTGGCAAAATCCTGTAATCATGTCTTTAACTTCTAAGTAAATGAATGCAATTTTTGGACTAGAATAAGAACATGTTGCTTTAAGGATGAAAACATTCTCAGTGAAGAGATCATTTTTCATAAAGGGGCTAAGTTTACATGTTAATAGGTGATATCTTCCCTTTTGAGAACTTGGGAGCTTATAAGGTTACATAACTGTAGTGCTATGTTCATTCGACCATAGCTTTTGAATGATTTATCCGATTTCAATGATTTTAACCGTTCGAAAAAGCTAAGAACCTAAGCAACAACTTTTATTTTAAGCATTTTGAAAAAATTTGACGTTTTATAGGCTAAAACGCTACTCACTTAAGTGGACCTATAGGAGAGCGAAAAATCTACTATAAATTCTTTTAGAAAACCTCTTATAACTAGAGTTATACTTGATATTTTTATGATACGTAAGCTGTTTTGTAAAGCTAACACACTACATAATAATTCACTATTTGATGTCACCGTCTAATTTTGCATTTTAGACTTTAATAGTTTGTCTCGACTGGCTTATGCCAAGACATCAAGTTGTTATTATATGTTAAATAAATTCATACTTATTCTATCTCTTTCTATTTACGACCAATGTTTATATTAAGATAAGACTAGGTGTTCAAGTGGCTATTTGCACTTATGAGTGATGCTGGATCACGTTATGCATGCTTAATAGCTAAGTAATTTGCTTTAAACGCTAAATAAAAGTACGCTTTTGGATTAAAATACAAAAGTGTTAGAAATATTAATATATATTGTGTTTTTGACTGTGTGGTCGATGTAGACTATTTTGATTGTTTTAATTTACTTCATCCTTGTGTTTATTAACATTTAGGAGTTTATGTCATGTATATTATCTAGTAGTCATTGTGTACCTGATACGGTCCTTTTGGATGTGATATATGTTTATATTGGATATAGCACTGACATTTTGTAGACTCGCATTTTATTATGTTTATGATGTATATTATTTCACTGTGATCTATGATTCTGATTCTGATTTATTTATATTAAATATTGTTCTGAATATTCTAAATCAGTGTATTTATTACTTTGTTTTATACTATACATGTCAAATTTTCAGTTCAGATCCTCAAAATGGTAATAAAGACGTGTCAGTGTTAGTTCAAAGATATATTCACATTCGATCGCCCTTAACCAGCCATATTTTCTGTGTTGTTAGATGACATTACTTGTAATGTTCTTTAATAATATAGGAATAGCTATGGGTTCGTTACAATCGTTCTTAAAATTCTCTTGGGACGATTCATATAAGATGCCTTACGTACAATTATTACGTGCAGTCTTTCGACTCGTATAACCTGCCAACTCCTTGGCCTACGATATGTAGGGGTTTCTTATAAATCCTTATCTCGTATGGTTTTGTAAACTAATTTTTGGATGATATTAATTTTAACCTTATGTACAACTCTTAAGTGTACACCTTATAGAAATTATTTAACTCAAGTTCACTCATCATTAATCGTGTTTTGTCCAAAAAATTAGATTACTCCTTATCAATGCATCATTATGTATTATAGGGAGGAGTGACTTTTAAGGTTGAATTTTTTATTCATTTTTAGGTACGTTCGGAACTCTTTCCAATATACTCATCCATTCAATCAAAGTGAATCATTTCTATCTCATTTTACTTTATTTACTTCTGTTTTATATTTTGTAAGCTTATAATAGACTTATACATGCATATCAAATACACATATCCATGTCTGTGATAACTCATCGGTGAATATAATGAGGTATATGGAACTGTTTTGGTATTACTAGACTTACGATTGCATCCATTTATATGTATTAATCTAAAGAGTTCATCAACTCTTATTGTGCTCCCGCTAAATGGGTGCATAGCCCTTAATTGTTTGAGATATAATTAACTGATATCATATGATTCATAATCATATAATAAAATTATTTCTCAAAACTATAGCTTATTCTATAATTCCAAAATAATTGTAAATAAATTTAGATTATTCAGTATTTTCCAGTGCATTACTTTTGTTGTGTAAGCAAATACCAGAATATATTTTTATTTCATAACGAATATTCATAAAATCATATTAAAATATAACTATATATATTTTAAGTCAAGGCCGAAAAAATAGTCATTATTTCATAAATAATGTTCGATATGTTTTACAAAAGCAATATTCGTAAGTTGATGCATTCAATAAGTGATATACGGCATGCTCCCAATATTTTCGCCATTACTATAATACTGTACTAAATTCAGAGGTCCATCGCTCACTTAATATAAATTATTTATTTCATATACTGTAGCTAGTTTAAAGTAGAGAGTTCTTTGATCAAATATCTTGGACTCAAATAAATAAATCTCATGGAAACCAATTTTCAATATAAAATACATTTTGAATAAAAATCATATTATTCAAATAAATAAATCTCATGGAAACCAATAAAATATCTCAAACACTTATACACTCGTTTTTCTTTCTAAATGGTCAAACCATTCAAAAGAAGTCCATTACTACAATATCATAATGAACTCATTACGAAAGCACACTTGACTATCCTTAATATTTAAGGACATAAAAAATGTTGCACTTTACGTAAAATGATCAAACTGATATTTCAGTGATCGAGTTCTTAGATCTATATTGTAGTTTTTGTCTTCTGTTACATTTAACACAATGCGATCCTTTTGTAATTAATCAAATTGAATACTCGATCTTACAGTACTGTTTATTAGCTTATTTCGAATGAACTAACTTTATCAAAGTATCGTACATTACGAACTATGACCATGGTGAATATCTATAGTCTTGTATTGCTTTAAAGTTCCAAACTTATAGAATGCAATACATGGCCTCGACTAAATAAACGTATAAGCGACCAAATTTTGAATGTATTTAGTAGTTGTAGCTTGCATGGGTATTGAAAATTTAACATGCAAGAAGCATTTATTAGTAAGTAGATATTTCTATTTGTCAACCTTCAATTCAGTTCAATTGTATTTCTGTAACACCCCGTAAGATTTACGATAATTAATAAATAACCAATAAAGCTCCGAAAATGGAATTTTATTAAATGTTGGTATTTGCTCATGAGACTTGCATCATTGCATTCATGACGATTTTCTGAGCAACTTTCATATTTGGAGTTTCATGATCGAAGCTCAAACGAAAAAGTTATTATCGTTTTAATTTTCGAGAGTGTATAATTAAAAAAAAATATAGTAATAAATACCATTAATATTCCAGACCGGTTTGAGCATGATGGCTAGGGTTTGAACCTTGGTCAACTATCCAGATTTAATTATTTTAATCTAACGGTTACGACTGATTCGTGTAACTATAAATAAAGGCTTAACCCCCCACTTCTCTTCTCATATTTTCTTATCCCAGCACCGAAGCTCTGTCATTTTCTCTTCTTCTCTACTTCTAAAAATTATATATAATCGGAGAAGGGTAGAAAATAAAAGAGAAGAAGAGAAGAAGCGAATCAATAATGCGGAAAAAGATATTTTTTATTATAATAAATATGTTTCCCCACCCTAAATCTCTTCCTATATCTGTAATTCTATTAGTATGTATACACCTTATTATACATATTCTTTTGAATTAGAAAGAAAAGAGTCAAGTAAAGGATTGGATTCAGATTTGAAAATTTAAAAAACTTAAAAGGTGAGTGGGAAATTATATAATTAATTTATAACATTGAAATTTATCTCGTTGAATTTTTATTTAATTATTATGCCTAAATAGGCTTAAAACAAACGTTTATTATTATTGCCTACATATTCAATAAAATAGGTAATTAGAATAGGAATATTATTTACAACCTGATTTGGAAATTTGAAATCAATCCCAAATATTTATTTGTAGAATGTTAATAAAGTTATAAAATTATTCCAAATCTATAATTGGGTTGTAAATTAGGTTGTCATTGGAATGTAAATTTCTTTCTTTTGATTTATTTGGAGCGGTTTCCGTGTAATTTCCATAAATTATCCAATTTCAAAATATGTATAAAAGCGCGGTGTTTGAATTAACAATGAATATACCAAAAAGGTAAAGATATGTGTAAAGTATGGATATTATTCTCCGTAGTTTACACTGTTTATTTCAATAAAAGGAAAGAAATAATTTCCTATAATTTCAGAAAAAGCAAAAATCTCACTTTTGGTTAATTTATGGAAAGTTATAAAGGTAATACTTTTTAGAAGGATAGCTCAAATTAATTAAAATGTGTAAAGAAATGTTCTAGTTTAGAAATTAGAAATTAAAATACACACACACGTATAACCACGCTTAACGTTCAAAAATTATATATATATATATATATATATATATATATTTCATAGTTTACGATTATATATGCATTAGTTATTAAAAGCATAAAATTAATGGATTAGGATTTACGGACGTTAGATACAAATTTAACAGGCAATAAATTTGTAATTAATGAGAGTTAAAAAGGAATTAAAAAATGGACTGATAGAGAGATTAATACGGCATTTATGAGAGAATTAAATTGGTATAATAGATGGATTTTGAAATTGGTAAATAGATTAAATAAATTAAATGAGGATTGATTAGAGATTTTCTAATTTTAACATTAATTACACTTAATACGAGTAATAGATATTTATTAGACATTAAAAGGATACCAAAGCGTAAGCATATAAATTAGAAATAATAACGCAGCGAATAATTACATATTAATACTATTAATTTTACGTACAAAGCAATATAATTCTCATAGTAGAAAATTATTTTGCTTCAATTATACATTTAGGACAAATGTTAATTAGTAGGCTTAGCCCAACACTTAGGCTTGGGTAATAGATTTGGTTTAGTGGATTGGGATGCAAGGTCAGTAGAGTTACACAATAGAAGTTTGTCCTTCACCTGGAGGCTACCAGTAGTTGTGTACATTTACTACTGATGTGGAACATCTTCAACCATATAACCCATAGGGAAGGGATATGCGTTGTGGATATGTCACGACCCACTTTTCCATACAATTTAAATTGACATTTAAACATAGTTGTCCGACCCAAATTGCATGGAAAGGCGGATAGTAAGATAAAGAAAGTAGAAAGAAGATAGAAAGAAAACCAAACAACACAGAATCTCACAGCAGAAACGAATAATCTATAATATAGAATGAATCTTTACATAAAGCAAAACTGTAATGTTTACAGTACAGATATCAATCAGAGTATACTAACCTATTCAGCACAGACAGTTATAACAACCTGTCCTTACAGTTGTTGATAAACACAAACAAAATGCAACGGAAAATATAATCATCTACGTGAATACGTCTCTGGGCCTCTAGCTCCTTTCCTGAAGCTCCAATCCTTCCAACTAAACTTGGAAATATGCTCGGTCTGACCTAAGCATATAGGAAAAACCACAACCGGGTCAGTCTAGTAAAACCAGCGTGAGAATTTTAAATCACAAGGAATTTATTTATCTTAGCTTTTAAAAATCCTTTTAAAATCAAAGGTATCCCGTAAGACCACGCCACTCATAAACACGACAGGTTTTTCCCTTACGGTAACCAAACACTTTTATAGAAAATCCAGTGATATTATAATAGTGTCTAAGTATATATACTTATTCAAATAGCCGAAATTTTTACATTAATTAAATTCCAGCATACTAGGCTCTACAACCAAAACCGTAAAGGCACGTATTGGAGAGTGGATTTCCATAAAATGACTAGGCACTGGGGTACCACTTATCACAGTACACCTCTAGAAAAATGTACCGAGGACCTAGCCAGGATCCCCTACAACACAAGACCGGACTACCCCTAACCTGGATAGTACGGAATATGCTATCACCCCGGGTGTTCCCACCCTTATCGAGCTCCTTCCCATGCATCATATTTACAATATCCGAGGGTATCTAGAAAGGTGATAAGCATACCCTAATTGGGTGCAACCCACTTAGCCTTGCTGCATCTCCCCTGATTTTAAGTCATTCCGGTTGATGAGGCTTGAAGATACGATTAACTTTTAAGGAATTTACATTTAGAATGCTCATTGTCCTTCAATGACAATGTGCTGATAGCATTCATCCATACAAGTTCGTTTTGGGTCTGAACGAAACCGAAGGCACTATTCCTACTACATCCATTTTGGAATCATCCTTAGGATTAGTAGCGATTAGCCCTTGCACTTCAACGCTCCATCTTTGGTCTTCACTTCGAAACACATTTGTTGGATCGAAGTGGTTTTCGGATAACTTATCCAATCCCGGTCTTTTTGAAAAAACTTTCGATATTTTCGGTAAACTCAACCCCGGTTTTTCAGGAAATAAATAGACGAAAATAAGATCGGAGATCATCTCCTAACCGTTAGTGAATGGATTTCCTTATCATCGTCCTAAAAGAACGAAACGAGTTTATACGTATAGTATAGCACCTTCCGACGGTAACTGTACCATATAATTCTCGTGTTTCTCCTAGATATTTCCAAAATTACGTTTTGGCCCAGATTTGATAGTCGGTTATTTAACTATCAAATAAAAAATCATAATACCAAAGATTTCATTTCCCACTGAAATCACTAAGCCTTATTTAATTTAATTTCAATAAATTAAATCTCTTTTTATCAAAAAGGTATATGCTTATCTTACCGGAATAAGTATATTCTCAAATCATCCCTTTCAAAACTACTTGAAAACTTTTAAGAAATATATAGATATAAGTATATTTGGAAAGTAACATTTCGTATCGACCATGGATCGCAGCTTGATGGTTGCGTTTCTATCCCAGAAAAATCAAACTTAACTTAGGCAATCTTTGCCTCCCGATTCCGCCATGAATTTAATCCATTACTTTCCAAAATCTTTTATTTCAATAATTATCTCAAATAATGCTTATAAAGCTTCTATAATAATTTCCAAGTTAAATTTAGGAAAATACTATTTAATAAAAGTTTACTATATAAAACAATATTAATATGGAATAAATTTTCTTTTGAAATAATAATACTGATAAATTCTTAAATAATCATTAACTTTAAATCAAATCATTATAAGAGAAATTTAATTAATAATTAAAAATATACTTTTAAACGTTTTAATAATTAAATAAATTTGAAAACAATGATTAAATACTTTCGAATAACTTTTAAGAATCATAAAATAAGTACCCTTAAAACAACCTTGATTCAAAAATCAACTTCCAAATTTGGAAAGAGGCTTATTAATTCCAAGGGTACTTAATCAACATACCTTCATTCCATAACAATCCAGAATAGCAGATTCAGATATTCACATCAATCCATTTTTAATAATTAATTCAACATCATATTGCCTAATATAATTATCAGGATAATAATTTGGTGTCTATACAAATGTGATAGCATAACATGGTTTATTTCTGCTAATCAATGTCCAATAACATTCTTAGTAATAAGGGAAGAATGGTGATTTATTCTACCAATAGGGAATCAATTAAATACAGTTAAGGGAACGATGTCTTATTTCGCTAAACAGATGTCTTATCATCTTATTTACTTCAATTTAATTCATTAATATTTTTCTCTGGCAATTAACGCTGATGGATAGAACATATAAATTTTAAATGACTAAATTCGTTTAAATCATGCATTTAAAACCTGTCCGTTTTAAAATACCATAAATTATCACTTGGTCAAATCTGACAACAGGCATCACGACATCGAAGAACTCATTGATTCGAATCTATCGCAAAAAGAATCGCGATAATCGAGTTTCATATGTATGAGTTATGGTATTCCAAAGTTTCTTGTTTTGTATAAATATAAATTAAACATTTTTTTTTATTTTACCTTACTTCATGCTTATGCGCCGAAGCCCAAATCCACAACCAAAACCCGTTCCCCTTCTTTTCCCTCTTCTCCTCTCTATTCACCAATACCCAAATGCCAACCGAAACCCAAAATCCCAATTCCAAACCAAACTATAGGATAGACCTTGCTACCATCACCAAAACCCATACCTCCATGCGATTCAAGACCCATTCACAAATGCCATGCACCCTCGTTCCCTTCCACCTCCTCGTTCTAGGCAATCTAAGAAACTGTGCACGCACAATGCACGTGTGCATGTGCACAGTCGACCGAGTCCACCATTCCACCAATTGAACCCACCAGCACACTCGCCTCCCCATGCTCGACCATCTCCATCCTACAGTTCCACCCTGTTAGCTTCTGACCAAATTCGAATGAAGCCACTGGCGTATACAATCAAACCGCGTTCAGTGAATCTTCTCCCACGGCCATCATGCTCACCTATAACCAATGCAGCCTGCGCCACTTTAATCTCCAACACCCCGAGCACCTCCAAGCCCACCACGACCACACTCAACGCTTCCATATACCCTCGCGAGCTCAATTCCCTGAACCCAATCAAGTCATGGCTTAAACCCTATAATCATCACACTACCCCAAATCAAAGCCTTAATCGAAAATTGGCCACGGTGCAACCCTCAACCTCGTCACATGCTACCCCATGACCAAACCGCACCTTCCCTCGTCGACGATATTGGTCAAAATTAATTTTGATTAGATTTTGATCATCTCAAGATTACTCACAATATATGCCATTAAAAATGATGATACCTTCACTAAAAATCCTATTTTCGTATGACGATCATGATTATACACATGAATTATTGATTCGAGCATGTTGAAAATCATAAAAACTTGGGCTACTTACTGTTATTTGGCCATTTCACACAATATATAAAAGAAAGAAGCTTCAAACTATTTTTATGCAATCTATGCTTAAAAAAATCATTTACTAGTTTACATCGTTGGCAAATTCAAACAAGATTGGAAGAAAAGGTTTTTTGAAACTGGGCATGTATGAAATCTTAACTCTGTTAACATGAAAGAGTAATGTTTTAAACATTTCCTGGCATCTCAAATTTTAAACCCTCACCTTAAACATTGATGAAATCTTGAAACTTCTAGTTGATCTTTAGTATAGGATTTGGAACCTTGAAAGTCTTATTTTTGTTTTGAATTCGACAGAGCAGGCCCCGTTTTTTTCCTTTCTTCACGGTATTTTGTTTATATGCTTTTGAAATATGAAGCTAACTCACACACACCTATAAATACACACGTTCAGGCAAGAACGTGATGATGTATTTGTACAGGGTTATGGCTCAAGAAGGATTTTCAAATCTTTAAGGTTATGTACAATATTGATGGATTGAAATGAGGTGTTGGTGGCTGCTGAGGTGAAGTTTTGATGGTTGAGATGAAGTTTGAAATGAAATAATTTTGGCCTTCATTAATTTTTGACCAGGCAACTTCTTTTTTTTGACCAAGTATGCAAATATTTTCACTTCACTTGACTTGTAAGTTTACTTTCAAAGTTTATGACCAGGAATGTTCTCTTGTCTACATTTTTACTTGTTTACTTTTTTGTTATTTTCTCTTCTATTTACTTGGTTAACTTTCTATTTGATTTATAACATGCTTCCATATATATTTTGAAGGCAATATGTAAAGTGGTTTTAAATAAAACAATTTTAAGTCTTCCTATTCATATATTTAAAAAAAATTAAAATATATAACTCAAAGAAATGGAAGTTTTGCTATTCTCTTAAATATGGAAATAACATTTTTATAAACAATTTCCTTTAAAAATGGTTTAAACGATTTTATTTCTTATTTCCATCATATTATATTTTCATATATATATATATATTTCTTCTTTCATTTTTCACTTACCATTCATGCATTGTTTTTAACATACTATTTTTATTTAATATATATATATATATATATTATACTTCTCTTTCTTGAACTTATATGTATATATATAAGAAAATCCTAATTTTAAACCACGTTTCTATTTATACAACATTATTTTTCATAAGCTATGTTCTTTTCTATTTATAATGATTTTTTTTTTTCAATTTACAAATAATTTTTGTTGTTATAAATATATATATAAGAAATTCCAAATTAAACCAATTTTCTATTTTATAAATAAAATCCAAAAAATTCAAATTATTATCTGGGTTTTAATTATTTATTTTTCACCAATTGTTACTTAACGGGGATTTTTATCTTTATTAAAGACCTTATTATCAAATATTTAAAAATAAATATTCATAACTCAAGGCGACAAAAATACCGGGTCATTACAGGATAGGTCAGAGAAAATTTGCCTAAGGGTTCACCTCAGATTTGAAGTATTAAATGACCCAAGTACTTTTAAGAAAATTAGGGCTACTTCAATTCCAATAAGAGGTATAAGTAGCCGAAAAGGCCATTTTCCTTGACTTACTTATATTAGTCTAAACGAGATTTCGGCTATGGGAGGTCGGTAGGCTATGACATTGTTGTTCTTGGACCGATATTTAATAGCAGGGCTGGCATATAGGCTTTGACCACCAGCGGTCATGCATCATTGTTAGCAAAGACTCGAGTTATGCCTTGATGGATTTTGATTTCTACTAGTGTAAAATCCATATGGAATATGCAAAGACCTCAAAGTTTTATTTAATTGCTTTTATTTGTTGTTTGTTTGATGGAAGTGGGCTAGTTAACCCTTAGGTGGGTCTTTGGGTTGCGTTAGTGGTACGAAATTATATATTACATTATAAAGCTGTGTATATGAGTCATCGGTCTTTGTAGTTAGAATCGATTGACTAGCGCTGACACTGCGAAGGGTCCGCTTTGGAGACTTGAGGTAGTAATGACTGATGGGTCTACCTCCTCCCTATTTAAGAAGTATTAAGTGACGGTGTTTTAGCTAAATAGGGTTGGATATATATGTTATAGGCATCTATAAATATAACAATACTTTGGAGAACGTTAGGTTAAGCATATCGTACGTGCACATAAGATTTAACAGATCAGCCGTAAATAATAGACATAACATTTAAATGGAAATCAATTGACATAAATCAATGGATGAGTTAAGCATGTAACTTTCCAATCACCGGAACATTGTTCTGACCCCCCTTCTCATAACAAACCGCGGGTTAGATTTAGAAGGACTGGATGTTGGAACAAGACGGAAATGGTAGATGATGAACTCTTCTTATTTATGCTCAGCACTAATAAGGCAATTAAATATCCAAGGAATAATATTCCAAGGTAGTAGCCTTAGTCAATTCGTGTCTTATATTATATTTTTCAATTCCGTTGTGATTTTATATTTATTGCACTTTGATATACTTGTGTTTATTACAGATTACCAAAATCAACGGTCCATGCCCTAATGGACTTGGGTTTCGATTTAGTCGAAATTCGGGTCCACTAAGGTGCTGGTTGTTACACTATCTTATTTGATAAACAATTTATTAATCATATTAAATGCACAAATTTATCAATGTAGATTGTTATAACGTTATATGGCATATGTTCCTATAGTATTAGAAAGGTTAAATATTATCATTTCATTTTTCTAATAAGGCCCCCACTAGTCTTTTATGTTTCACCAAACCATAAGTCAAAACATAGACCTCTTTCGACTTTAGTAGTGGGTGTTACGACTCGTCCATCTTGGAATTCTAACCTTGAGTTAGCTTAACACATTAGAAATCACGGTATACATACATTTACGTATGTATTTCTTCCATAAGTCTATTTAGAGTTTCTTTAATGTTACACCTTCAGTTTATACATTCATATTATTTAAGTTTTATTATTGTATAACTTTTATATTTCATACTACTTATATAATAGTATTATGTATAATATTTTATTAATTAAATCTTATTTAATTAATTTTTAATTAATTAAAATTTTAATCAATTTTATATTATTTTTAATATAACATTTATAGTAAATATTTATTGCATATTATAACCTTTATAGTATTACACATATATCTTATATATGTGTATATTCATTTAATTAATTAACCTTTAATTAATTTATTTACTTAACTTTTAACTTATTTAGCTAACTAAATTTTTTTAATTAAATTATATTAATTTAAAAATTCAATTCATATACATACATGTGTACTTATGTTAATTTTTAACATTTTAAAACAACATAACGTATATCATAATATATAATATGTTTATACATGTATTAATTAATTAACTTATTTATTTTATTTATTTTATTAATCTTATTAATAAATTTTAAAATTTTAAAATTAATATTTATTTTCAAACATTTCGAATTTTTTTATTATGTTATAACTTTTATAATATTTGTATATCTTATTTTAAATTTAACTTTTAAATTTAGGCTGTGAGCCTAATAAGTAATCCTAATATGACTAATTTAGACTGCATAGGTTATTGGCTTTTCATACCATTGTTGAAACTAGGCTAGCCCATAGTGAAAGTTATGGGTGAATTTCAAAAAAAATCTCGTATTGGATCTTTATTGGGCCTATGAAGTCTAATTCATTTAGAACATTTCTAAATATTATTTAAATAATTCTTTTACTTTATTTAAATTTATAAATTATATACTTTTATCTAATTTATACATTGATGTATGTATGTATGTATATGTGTATGTATATATATACATATATGTATGTGTGCGCATGTGTAACATGTCAGCTCGTGCAAGGTATAACACGTCCGTGTACAAATATTGGGAATTACAACGCAATAGACACGTTAGCTCATCTGATATGTAATGTATGTTATCCAAATATATGTATGTACATAAACTTATTACTTATATGTAAATATTATATATATATGTTAATTTTGTTTAAATAGTTATATGTAAATGAAACATATTAAAATATACGTATATATAAAATTTATAAATAAAATGATAGTTATAAATAAATAAATATATATATATATATATATATCTGTGTGTGTGTGCACATATTATTTAATATATCTATTTAGATATAAATAAGTTATTTGAATGTTAAAATAATTTATATATAATTTTTTTAAACACCATAAATAATATACGTACCAATATATATATATATATATATAATGATAAAATAATATTTTATTTGAAAATGACATATATACATAAATATATATACATATATATAGCATATAAATATATATATTAATTAACAAAACTTTTTTTAAATTCCAGATCGTATGTACAGCACTAAACAATTTCATTATCAATTTTTAATATTTCAAAATATATTTAAATTGAATATTTATTCGAAATTACATAAAATATTAATAAAAATTATTTTTGAAATATTTTTCCAAATTTTAAATTTCTATTAAATCATATATGATATTTTGAAGTTTGAAATTTTTTTCCATATTTCTTTTCGATTAAATTTTGTTTTTTATTAATTTTAATTTTCGACCGATATTAATAATTATTATTAAAAAATAACAAAATGATTTTTATTTTATTTTTTTCGGCAGAGATCTTATCTTATGATAAAATAATTTATAAAAAAAAATTCATAATGTATTGATTTTATATGATTTATTTATGTAATATATTAATTTAAATAATATTAAGTATTAATAAATAATTATAAAAATTAATTTCTTACTGTCGAAGTTTACTATTGCTATAAAGTTATATATATATATATAATTGTATGATCAATTTTAACCATAATATGATACAGTAATTAAATATAAACCATGTATATATAATTAAATGATATATATATAATTAAATGATATATATATATAATTTAATAACATATTAATTAATAAATATAAATAGGCGGATGTACGGGTCTGATTTGTATATAATATTTTATTTATTTATAAGTATATACATACATATAACCAAACTAACTTGTGACTATTAATAGATATCAAAATCATCACCTAACGAACAATATAATAATAATATATACATAATAAAATATTATTCAAAAAATTGTAAACTATTATTTGATAAAAACATACCTAAGTACCAAAGCATGAAGTACACTTTGAAAGGATGAACTCTCCCCTTTGAAACCTTTTCAATTCGGTAGATTGTTAGTCCTTGAATCTTTGAACTTTGACTATTGGATAGTGATCGACTTTGAGTTGATTTGAGCTTGATATGATGGAGCACCTATGGTGTATTTTGGAACAGCAATGGAAGGACGAATAGGCAGTAAATAATCATTTGCAATTAGGGTTAGAGATGTTTAAATAGTGGATATAAGAGAGAAAATAGTGGATCTCATCTCATACCAATTCTCCCTCAATCCAAGCATCCAAAATCTAACATCTCTACCCCATTTTAAGCCACCTCATATGTCCATATTGCATCGAAAATCTCACCCACTACAATGGGCCAAAATTCCATTTAAGCCAAAAGAAAATATTATTAATTAAATCCATTTCAATCGCTTATCGGTATCGTTTATCGATTAATAGATTTATAATTATTATTAATATATTTAATAATATTTATTCCTCAAATTATAATCAAAATTTTATAATTAGTATTTCATAAATATTAATTAATTTATAACTATTATAACTAATTAAATTGTTTGGTAAAAGGAGAATTCATCATTTCAGTTGTATGACTCGTCAGGTGTAAATTTGGTCAGCAATATCGGACTATTCGAATAATAACATTCACACGCCACTTAGCAAATGGTATGATATTTTGGCCAAATTTATGGCTTACTTGGTTTCGGTAAAATTTAATTTCACTTTTTTAAGTGTTAACCGGTTGTGACTTTTATTTACACCAATTCACTTCGTCAAAACTATATCACTTTGGACTTATGGAATTTGGTAATGGTCAAAATTCCAATATCGTCTGTATTCAACGCTATACTCCAAACACAAAGTTCTCGATTCAATAATAACAATTATTATTAACCGAACTGCTTTGGCTAAATACTTTGACTTTGAGTGGACTTGAGTTGACTGTATGCTAACCTCATATAACCGAGGAGTCGAATCCTCCCTTGAATAGTGCTTCACTTCCAATACTTCCACTCGACCCAACTATTATCACTCGATGGACACTGTACCATGATTTGACTATAATCAAAGCGGAGCTTTCATATAGATGATTCACAGTATTCTCAAGTCGAGAGGACTATGTAAATTAGTCACATAGATATTTTCTGTTTGACCTTACTTATATTAACCAACGGAAAACTGCCGATTGAGTCGTTCCATAATTATCCAACAACTATCAGTACGTAACCCCTGGATACCCTCAGCAGTCATGAGTAATTCACCATCCAACATTCGGAGAGTGTTACGTACTTTAGTCTCAATGGATACATTAATATCTTGTCTCGATTCATCTTGACTAGGAACATTCAAAATGGTATATTTGTTTTCATTGTGATAAATTACTCACGGTTACAACACTTTGTAACTAATATCACAAAACATATCGTTTATGGATTCTCTATTAAATATAATTTTAATTAAATTAATTAATTAATATAACACATTATATCAACTATATGATAGAAAGAAAACACCTTTTATTTCGAACAAGATTAGTTATCGAGTTAGATATATGTAACAAATTACATAATTTCCCATAGGGCATACCCTTAACCTTATGATGAACGTGAGCAGCTTGGTCATGACCATATGCTCAGGGGTCAGGTACAAATCTATGTGGATAGAGCTCCAGATATAGCCAGCTTCATCCCTAACCGACTTCCATCAATGAAAGAACGACATGATGAGGATGGAAGATGCAGATCTTTCATACAACGACAGCGAGGCAAAGCGCCCTACCCAAACTGGCCCTCGTAACAACTACGATCACCGCAATGGTGTTAAGCCGACGTCAGAAGGCGTCCAGAGGCCGACCCTCTTTACAAGCCTAGGTATCATAATTATTTACACTTGAACATGGATATCGCCAACATCTACCTCGCCACCAGGAACTAACTGCCATATCAAAGGCCCGCCACTATCAAAGAAAAAAACTAGAAGGAACCTTGCTGCAATGCTAAGCGCTGCGAGTTCCATCGAATCAGTGACCATTCCATAATAGACTACCATGTGCTCAAGGATGAGATCGAAAGGCTCATTTGAGAAGGAGTACTTCTGGAATTTGTTTGAAATTAGGTCGAGCAAAGGGAAAACCTTGAAGAATGGAAGAATCAGCCACCTCAGCCAAATAACGCTAGGGTTCAAGCCATCAACGATGACCCGGCCATATGCAAGGGACCGCATGTGGACAATAGCAATCGAGGAGCCCAACCTCGATGAGAAGTGGGCACTGCTAGAAATGTTTACTCATTGGAGTCCTAGGCAACCTGATTGGAAACAGAGCGACCGATCAAATTCATGGCCTAGGACATAGAAGTAGTGTCCTGCACCCATCATGATCCCATGGTCGTTACTCTTGCTGTACCCAATTCCAATATGCATCGAGCCTCATGGATAGGGGTAGCTCGGTCAACTTCATGTTCAAGAACATCTTTGAAGCTCTTAGGCTTCCTGCCTCCAGCCTCACCCTATGTGCTTTGCTCATTTTTGACTTTGGTGGTGTGGGCATTGCCCCCATAGGCATAACCTCACTCGTAACAGCATTCGGGCAAGAGGCCCTCTCTACAAAGTAAACATTATAGTAGTTGATTGCCCCTTTTCTTATAACCTGTTAATAGGACAACCGGTGCTTTCTAAGCTTGATTCCATCATCTCCTATAATCGACTCATCGTAAAGTTCCCTATCAAAGATAGGGTCGGCGAGATCATGGGCAACCGGCGAAAAACGAAGGAATGTTATAGAACTACCCTCAGGCAAGAAAAGAAGGGTGTTCTCATGCTATAGAAAGAATATTCCACCGTCAATGTTGGGTTTCTCAACAGATCCAACAGGCTAGGCAATGAATTAGTTCTTCTTAAGACAGCCCCCAATCTCGAGGTATTAGCAGCATCCTCTACTCTCTTATAACCGGCCGTTTCATTTAAAAGTCGGGAGCATCATAACCTTAGGTCAGACTCATCATTACAGATGGGTTGCATATAGCCCATCTCATCATTAACTCCTTGTGAGTGGGTTATGTATAACCAACCTCATCATCACACTACTTACTTACATTAGAGTATCTGAGCTAAGCAAATGCGCTCCAGTTAAATTTGGGGTCAATGATCACCTAACGACAGGCGACGTGTCACCTATCTTAACCTCACAGCCCCATGTGCTCAGGTCATGGGCTCATTCGCCACTCTACATTCGACCACTTGCCACCTAAGAGAATTCGCAAGCAAGTTTGCACTTTAGCTCATGTTGGAAACACCGCCACTCTAAATCCAGCCATGACTTGTCAAATTTCTCAAATCAGATTTTGGAACAGAAGATCTATTTCATTCAATTCAAAAGAGCATGGAGGCACAACGCCCGTCCAGTTAGGCTTACAATGATATTCTTATCACTTAATTAAAAAGAAGAAAAAGAGCAGAGAAGAAGCACATCAGTAGCTCTTCCAAGGCAGGTTAGCCCACACTCTTATCGCTACCTAGAAAGTCCATGGCTTCGTTAGAGAAGCACTTCAAACGATTAAGAACTTGCTGAAGAAAACTGAGAAAGCTCTTATCTTGAAGCATTTTAGATACTTCGACCATCCAAAAATTATTGAAGAAGGGGAAGTGTGCTACTAAATCCAACGTACTCCCCAAGTCTCACAAGAGACCTTAGAAACCTTCTAGACAACCTCGTCAAGGAACAGACCAAACTTCAACCTTGACAAAAGAAGCAGAGGCTACAACCCTTACTCCTTCTAAAGAAGCACAAAAGCATCCTAACCGACCTGAGATCGGGAGTGTCAGAGCCTCAAAGTAGGGAAACGACCTAACTTCACTTAGATCATTAGTCCAAGACCGATGTCTGATCATTATCGGAACCTTGGCCGGTAGGCAAGGGTCCAAGCCAAGCGGCAAAGCATAGTCCGCCCCAAGCAAAAGTTTCCAACGAATGGTTTGAGCTGCAATTAGCAAGCAACGATTCACTAAAAAGCTTCCTCCTTCCTCAACATCATAGCTAAATCTGATAAAAAGACATGCATACAAAAGAGTTTGGAAAGGAAATAGATGATGAAGCCAATGGATTTTTATTAGTAAAGCTACGAAAGATTCAAAAGCTTTGGAAAATTTTCATGAAAGGCGATTTTATGGGCTCGGTGAAAAAGAAGAAGGGGTATTTATATACCCTTGACTTCAACCGCATTCGTTGAATTCAAAAGGCTAAAAAAATCCCAGTCATTCAAAAGAGATCAATATTAATTCAAGTCATGCACGTGGAGAGACGTAACTCGCCTCCTGCCACGTTTGGAAAAAACAAACTGTCATAGCCAATTGCACAAGGCCATGTGAAAGCACATTAAATGCGTCATAGAACCATTAATTTCCAAAATTGGAATAATTTTCCAAGGCCGCGTCCGCATGTGGTTATCGATATAGGGGCTAAAATGTTGCTCGATTTTCTCGCAAGTAATTAGCAGACTAAATGAAAATAGTCTGGCCTAACCAAAGCTAGCCCAATTGATCTACCACCGACCGGCAAGGTCGAAGACCAAAGCCCATATTTGTCTTAAACCAACATTTCTACTCAGCAAAGCACCAAGATAAGGCCCGGCTGTCTCATCCCAATGCAATCTTCACCCTTAGACAATATCCGGCCTAGGTCCGGCTCTGTCCAGATCAGTCCCTGTATATCAAACTACTTCCAACAACAGTTGAAAGCCAACACAATTTATCTGGAATCACATTAGTCGACGGCTAGCTCCTACCTAAGTCTGCCTTAGTAGATAGCACATCGGGTAAGAATGGCCCTAACACGACCTGCCTTTAACATGGTTTCCGTAAAGCTAACTCTAACTTGTATCAAGCCTCCCTCCCGGTTGTCTTGCGCCCGATCATTAACCATCTTCCCCACATAATGCTCTATAAGATTTCAAGTCTCTTCTGTGTTGCCGATAGCCGATCGGTCAGCTCAGCCATGTGAACACTTAAGTGAACGACAAAGCTTTCCATTCATCCATCCTAATTACTATAGTTGGACGGCTGAACTAATGTGGCTTACCATTGGCATTTAATTTTTTAATGCAAGCCCACGCCTAGTACATAGAGGCAATGGTACATTCTCATCCACCGCACATCTTTTGGTATACTTTATAACCATCGACCATTCACCCCTACAGTCAGATCAACGGTCAAGCACTTTTCTCGCTAGCTCTATAGCACGATCTCAACCATCTACCATCTACTTAAACTTCTATAAATAGCCCTTGCTTTGCAACTACAAAGAGGTTGAACTATGGTTGAAACATTCATGAATCTTTACTACACTATATTCGGCGCTCTTAGTACCACATAAGTCCTTAAGATTACATAGCTTTATTAGTATTGAGTGCCCTTTTTTTATTATTATTCTCTTGTAATTCACTATAGTTGTAAGACAAATATATAATAGGAGGACTTCATAGTGAATGTAGGCAGTTTTGTTGAACCACTCTATATCTTGTGTTATTTACTTTTTAGCCGCATAACAAACTCCTCATTTTCTCTTTTTTTAAGCCTGATGATTAGCAACTAACCTTTGCTTTTCTCAACGCACTTGTATCATTCCAAGATTGGCTAGAAAACTAGTCAACGATAGTATTGGAAATCAAACTATTTGACTCAAATGTCGCTAATTTGACGATAAGTTGAATATTGGAGTAAGACGAATACATAAGGGTCACCCTTTAATCAAAGTAAATCAAAGATATGAAATATTTATGTTGATAACACACGAAACGCAAGTTTATCACATGCCTTATCCTACATCAACAACAGTAGGTCAAATTGGTGGGTTGTTAAAACAAAACTAAGATGGTCATTCCACTCAAATACGATCACCACTGACAATCAAACTTATCAAAACAACTTGAAACCCAATGAACTATAGTAAAACGTAGAATAAGCAGAAGACATGAGTTCTTATTATTGAAATCAAAAATGAAGTTGAAGTTAGAGTAGATGTATAAGGTGATGATGATGAAGTCGTAGCAGATAAAGATGAGTCTGAGTCCAAAGATCATAATATTAGTATTGAGGGTGATGATCATAGTGGGGATTGGTAGCATGTGCATTTAGTTTTTGATTATTTTCATGTATATTTAGTTGCTCGATTGCTTTCATGTGTATATAGTTTTTCACTTTTTGGTTAACTACGAATTTTCAAATATCTAGTTCATGTTCAAATTCAAAATTGAATTTACTTATACACAATATGTCAGTTAATTATAATTTGACTTAATGATACAAATGATCAAATAATACTTTAACTATTATATGCAACCTCACATAGATAATACCTTTAGTGTAATGCCGGTCAAATCAAATTGAGACTTTTGGATGAGTTAAGAGCCCATGAAACTACAATTCAACAACTTTAGAGTCATATGTCAGGAATCCAAGAGTTGATGAGGATGATCTGGGAGTTCATGCAATAGCAGAAGCAATGTGGTTTAGACAGAAGAGGGCCTTTGCACAATATGTGAATTGTTGTTTATATTGGGACATGTGGACTTGATGCAGGAATGTATGTGGAAATTTAATACAATGGGGACGGAAGGTCAAATTTTGATTTTAATGCACATATTTAATGTTAGAAAACCTAATAAGGAGATAGATGTAAGAATTTTATATGTGTATACACACATACACACACAAAAAACATAAGTATATATAAAATTATCATACAGCAAATATTTTTATAAAATATTGATGATAGACAGTACTTGGTTAATATTAGTGTATTACCACTTAACATGATTCTATATGAAAAAAATGTTGGAAACCCACAAAACAAGCATTCATCAATTTTCCTTCTAATCGGTTATGTATTGGAATTTGAATTATGTTATCCTAAAACACATATATTAGTTCCTTGATTTTGTAAACATGAAAACAAGCTTAAGGAAAAACATAGCTAGGTTTTTGTACCGAAGGACGCGACTATTATTTTCACGTATGAAGGACGAAGGCTTTATAATTTGGGCTGAAGGAAATTTTTTACAAAAAGTTAAATCACATCGTCTTCTTCAATCTCGATCTCAAATCATGCCAACTACAAGTGAGACTTGGGCCTTAAATAGAGTCGTGCTGCCCCCAATCTAGCCTCACCCGAGATCGACCTTTGCTTCGCCTTGCTTTTGCCAAAGTTCACCACTCCGTCTACCCAAGGCTAACCGTTGCTATTCGCCTGAGATGCCGACTCAAAGATGCATCTCACTTCACCATTCCTCTCAGATGAAGACCAAGATCGTCACTTCACGTTCTAGATTGCTTTAGTTGAGTTCGCCATCCTCGCCATGCTTTGTGATGCTGAGAATAGTAGATGCTGCCGTGAGCGTTTTTGAATCACCTGAGATGAACGCAGTTTGAGTGCGTACTATGCAATTTAGTCTGTTAGTCTTTTATTATTTGTTTATTGCATATTTTATATTATAATGATATATGAAACTAGAATTTATATGCGTACTATGCAATTTAGTCTGTTAGTGTTTTATTACTTTGTATCTGATGTTGAATGTTGCTCTTGTTAGTTTCAGATGCATTTGATGTTGATTATATTTCTGGTAAGCTTCAAGCTGCTATTGAATTTGTTAAAGTGTAATGTTAAATGTATATAACTTTTGATTTTAATAGTTAACTATTTGTATCATTCATTAATATTGCGGAATATACAGTTGTATTAAATGTTTTTGAATAATTTTAAGTACTCAACAATATATGTTGTTTAAGATTTTCACAGTACAAACGTTGAACACAAGTTTTTGCATTATGCTAGTTGTATATTCCATTTCTGTATAATTGAAAGTAATAGGAGTAGACATATTGTTGTGTAATTTAAAGTTGCATTACATACTTTTCATACTTTTGCAAGTACTCAGCAGTTCATCATTCTAGAAATATGACAGTTGACTTCATATCTGAAATGCCACATCAAACTATCATTTTAGTTATTATATAAATGTTACTGAATTTTGTAACTGCAACGGTACATTAAAATATTATTTTGGATATTTTAAACATGCTAATGGACTTCATTGCAAAAATGTCACATCAGACTATCATTTCAGATATCATAAACATGCTGGCAGACTTTGTAACAAAAATGCTATAATAAAATATCACTTTGCATGTTTTTAACATTTAATTGGATTTCATAGTTAAAATGTCACATGAAAATATCATTCACATTTCACAAACATGTTATTAGACTTGGTAAAAAAAATGCTACATTAAATTATCATTTTGCATTTTTAAACATGCTAGTGGATTTCATAGTTAAAATACTACATAAAGCTATCATTTCACATATCATAAACATGCTACTGGACTTTGTCTATGTATCTTAGTTAAATATTATATCTTAAGTAAACAATTTTTCTAGGTTACATATTGGTTTTCATACGTATCCATTTGGTTTTTGCATCCATGTGTACCCGATTAGGTTTGATATTCTGCTTTTGTACCCATACATACCCGTTTAGTTTTGACATTCGATTAGTTTTTGAATCCATACATACCCAATTAGGTTTGGCATCTGATTGGCATTTGCATTCAGTGATATGCTCAGTTAAACAATATATCTCGGTTATAGATTGGTTTCCATATATACTCGATTAGGTTTGGCATCCAGATTGCTTTTGTTTCCATACGTATTCGATTAGGTTTGACATTCAATTAGCTTATGTAACCAATTTGGTTTGGAATTCAATTGGATTTTACATCCATATGTACCTGATTAGGTTTGACATTCAATTGGATTTTGCATTCATATGTACTCGATTAGGTTTGGCATTCGGTTGACTTTTGCATTCATAGGCAACCGATTAGGTTTGGCATTCATTTTAATTTTATATCCATACATACCCTATTAGGGTTTGCATTGGGTTGGCTTTTACATTTGTATATTCCCGATTAGGTTTGGCATTCGATTGGCTTTTGCATCCATATGTACCCGATTAGGTTTGGTATTCGATTAGTTTTTGCATTCGAAGGTATTTTCAGTTAAACTATATGTCTCGATTATAGATTGGTTTTTGTATGTACTCGATTAGGTTTGGCATTCGATTTGCTTTTGAACCCATATGTAATCGATTAAGTTTGACATTAGGTTAGCTTTTTCATTCAATGATATGCTCGGTTAAACAATATGTCTTGGTTATAAATTGGTTTTCGTATGTACCCGATTAAATTTGGTATTCGGTTTGCTTATGCAACCATACATACCCAATTAGGTTTTGACATTCAGTTAGCTTTTTCATCTATATGTACCTGAGTAGGTTTGACATCCGGTTATGTTTTACATTTAATGGTATGCTCGGTTAGACAATATGTCTTATTATAGATTGGTTTCCATATGAATGCAATCCGGTTTGGCATTCTGTTTTTTTCGCATCCCTACGTACTCAATTAGGGTTGGCATGCAGTTTGCTTTTGCATCCATATGTACCCGATTAGGCTTGGTATTTGGTTAGTTTTTGCATTCGATGGTATGATCGATTAAACAATTTGTCTTGGTTATAGATTGATTTCCATATGTACCCGATTAGATTTGACATCCTGTTAGCTTTTGTATTATTACATACCCAATTAGGTTTGACACTCAGTTAGCTTTTGCATTTTGATGGTATGCACGATTTAATAATATATATCGGTTATAGATTGGTTTCCATATGTACCCGATTGGGTTTGACATCCGGTTTGCTTTTGTATTTGTACATATCCAACTAGGTTTGGATATCATAACATACTAGGTGACTTCATAACTAAAATGCAACATCAGACTATCATTTCAAATATCATAAACATGCTACTATACTTTGTAACTAAAATGCTATATTATACTATCATTTTGCATACTTTAAACATACTAGTGGACTTCATAGCTAAAATGCCATATCAAAACTATCATTTTAGATATCATAAACATTCTATTGACATTTGTAACTAAAATGATACATTAAACTATCATTTTGTATATCTTAAACATGGTAATGTACTTCATAACTAAAATGCCATGTCAAACTATCTTTTCAAACAACATAAACACTTTGTAACTGAAATGCTATACAAAACTATCACTTTGCATATTTTTAACATTCTAGTGTACTTCACAGTTAAAATGTCACATCAAACTATCATTTCAAATATCATAACCATGCTACTAGACTTTGTAGTGGCCCGGGATTTTTGACCCTCGAAAATAGACATCAGTACATTCACTGTATGGCATGCCGAGCAATCGAGTGCCAGAAATACCAGATCATTAGGGGTGAAGAAGATAAGATAGAAGAATCAGAAGCAACAACACAGAATCTCACAATCTCACAGCGGAACAAAATATAATACATAATAACATATTTTTATACAAAAGAATCTGTAGCTGTTAAAATATATACAATCATCAGAGTACAACAATCAACAATCAATCTGGACAGTTATAATAACTTGTCCTTACAAATAATGAACATTCAATCGTTGATTGCCCACCACTGCTTGTGCCTGCTCCTGATCACCTACACATCATTCGCCTCGCCGCCACCATGCTGCAGCCTATCTCCTTGCTGCCATGACCTAACCCTACCCAATAACGCACAAACCAAGCCGAGTATCTGGCATCGCATCACTTCCAGGTCCTTGCGACCACTGTAGTTGAGCTACCATAGAACGACGCTGCCTCGACACCACGAGTACATGCGTGTGAACTCCACCTCGAAAAATTCCAAGTCGTACAAGACACAGCAGCCTCACGCGACTCGATATTCCCCAAACCATACTTCACCGAGCCAAGGTCATAACCCATCAGCCTCGCCCTAGCTTTGACTGACCCCTGCGCTTTCATCATCATTCTCCTGAGCATCGCGCACGCTCCTCCCCTGAAACCGCCATCGCGTGCCCCTAGCGCTGTCGCGCTCCGCCTCGTCTCTAAGCTCGATCGAGACAGTAACATGATTCAATCACGTGTTGTTGTTTTCTCTGCGATTTCGATTTGGAAGAAGGAGAGAAGAGGCGCATTTTTAATTTAGGGAAAGGCTGCTTCGTGAATAGGGTGGCTCGAGACAGGACAAAATGGCTACAAGTTGACCTTTGATTAGATATATATATATATTCAAAATATCTTGTTTTTGCATAACTCGAAATCCCGAATCCCTATTGAGGCGTGCCACCTGGAGTTCCTAATGTTATACCCCTATTCCGAACCCAATGGAACAAGTCTCGAGCCCCAATTCGATCGTATGGAGAAGATAGCTTTTGAACCTAATTATTAAATTAAATTTACAATATTGATTTCAATGCATTTCTATCCCGTACGACCAAACGGTAACGCCAAACGCTGCGAAAATTAAAATCCGATAATAATACACTATTACGGATCCAATGGAACTAGTTTCGTCGAATTCCGAGACTGTGCCCCGGAAAGCTATTTAATGCGTCGATTAAATCGACGATTTCAAAGATTGACGAAGTTACTTGGAATTTCAGTTTTAAAGACTTATTAACTCAATTCTAATTCAAATAGAATTTATCTCAACATTAGAAATCGTTTCGATTCATATTCCACTCAATTTCAATGATTCGCCATTTTCGTATTACAATAAATCGCTATATTTAAAATTTAAATTCATTTTATAAATTTCAACCAAAATTTTCTTATTCAAAAATCAATTTATATCCCAAATCCAATATTTAAAACCATTTAAATATTCAAAATTAAATGTCGTAAAATCCGGATCATTACGTTCCTCTCCACTTAAAAGAATTTCGTCCCCGAAATTGCTAAGGTAGGAAAAATACTCCAAAACCATTAACTTATCAAAACCCACTTAGTTAAAACTTGATATTTCACTTTTCTAACTCCTTAGTTTCAACCAAATCAATTAGCTTTTATTTCTAATTCAAAACTCTTGATTTCAAATACAATTCAACAATCAACTTTTCTAGTTAACAAAAATTTTCAAAAATTTTCTAACACCCTAAATTCCCAAAATTTTTGGCAGAGTCTCCATTGTATGGAGAGCCTTTTGCAATATGATAAAAATGATAAAAATATATACATCGACCCACACAGTCGGAAACACAATATATATCAATATTTTATATCATTGTTGTATTAATCTGAAAACGTACCTTTATTTAGCGTTTTTAAGCGAGCGAGCTTAATTATATGCAAATTTCGCAATCCAAATCTAGCCCAATAGCCTTCTTGCATCTGTACTTAATTAAAACATGTAAGTACCAAACTTTAAATTTAATAACATTTCATTCATTTAACTAGTTAAACACATGAATTCATAAGCAATGCATTATAACATAAACCTCAACTAGTCGACTAAATATGCATGCATGTATCAATGTTTCACCACTATCAGTAACTTCAATTAATGCAAGGTCGCAACATAATTAGTGGTAAGCTAGTCTTTGATTTTGAGAATTTTTGAAAATAACTTCTATTACTTTGATTACTTCGTAATCTTACATCTCACTGAAGAAAGTTAAATTGAACCCCTATGTAACTTCTAGCTTGTTTAATAACACCTATTATAGATGTTTTAGGTCTACATCTTTGTATTTCCATTTTTGGCTTGGATTTCTCATTAACATTTTACTACAATTTGACTCGATAGGCATTTTCACTAATTATTTTAACATTTTTTGTCTGTAACTAAAGGTTGTCCATAAACAAAATTCAGTTTGAAAGCAGAATCAACATTTAGCAAATTTTCATTACCTTCAAATCATTCAACTATTAACATTCAGTTTCAATTCATAATATAAGTTCTCTTCATTTACACATCCAATTTCCTTTCATTTTAATTAATTCACATTCCTACGTTACCTCATTAATTACTTAGCAACAATTCCATCGAATTTACTTAAGTTATTGTAAACATTTTTCAACACTCATATGTTTATTTTCATTTCACAACTTAAGTTCACATTACATTCCAAATCAAGTCCAAATTCACTTATCTTTTCATAAGTTAAGTTTAATTTCATATCTCAATTTCAAAATATATTTAATCCGCTTATATTTAAGTTGAATTTCATTTATAACTCAAGTTCCATATTCAATTTCAATTTCAATTCACATCCAATTTACTTAACCAAGTTAAGTTCCATTCCTATATTCAATTAACTAATTTATTTACCTAATTAGTTCACTTCCATTTTATAATTCAATATCTGATTTTTATTTCAAAAATTACTTCATTTACTTTACTTGAGTTAAAATTCATCTTATAATTCAAGTTTGGATTTCCATTTAACTTTACTTAAGTCCAAATTATATATATATATATATATTCGAGTCCACATTCAAAATCCAATCCCATTATATGATCCAAATTTGGATCTCCACTTCAGAAATTCCTTAATTTAACTCGACTAGAGTTAATTCTATTTAACATTTATAATTTGAGTTATAAAATTATTTTACAACTCAAATTTTGTATTTACTTCAATTTGATTTCATTTCAAATCCAATCCAATTTTATTTAACTTAGCTTAAGTTAAATTTTCAACTCTTACAATTCATTTTAACTTACTTAAGTTAAAATTCAATTCGAACTCAATTTAATTTAACTTACCTTAAGTTAGATTTTTTAATCCACACAATTCTCTTTTACTAACTAGATTTATTTAACTCTACCCAAGTTGAATTTTATTTCATATAGAAATTCACATTTCCCAAATTATAAATCCAAAACTTGTAGCCGGTTCCAATTTAAACCATTTTGAAATCAAATACATAGCTCTTTCTTAGTTTTAACAAACCATTCTTTAGAATTTTCAAACCAATTTGGTTTTATCCAACAGAAATTCCCTTCACGATTTCCAAAACAACACTTGTTTTTCAAACAAAATTTTCATACCAAATTATTACGGTAGCAATTCGTCACTTAGAAACTCAAAAATGAACATCGATGATGTCGTGATCATCATCAGAATTATTTTCCAGCGACTGAAGTGAGTTTAGTGCTTTATCACCTCAAAAATCCATTTTAAACCATTTTTATTTCAAAAATATTATCAAAAATAATGCTACTTTTATTTTCACAATACTTCGGAAAATATTCCCAAGATTCCAAGGTTTCAAAATTCCCAAATACTTAGTTCAAACCCTTTTAAAACATTTCTCAAAGCTTCCGGGATTTTAAATTTCTACATTCTGGTTTGAATCCATTTTTATTTATAATTCAATTACATAAATTATTCTTATACAATCCCCATTTGATTATATATAACCATTTAAAATTTTATAATCTTGTTTGGTTTACAATAATAACCAAACGCACCAATATACTATAATGATTTCTAGAAAATTATTTCTTTTATATTAAAATATATTTGGGTAAAATTATTTCATTCACCCTCTTCAAAACCATACTGTGTCGGTTTACCTGGTTCAAGTGTTTAAAAATTCCATCGATTTCATGGCGTCCCACTATTCGACCAGAATTCATAAACCACTCAACAGATAAGTCAACACAATATAAAACATTTTATATTCATTGACAAATATGCGCTCATATTTATTAATACATTCAAACTCATTTTAGGGTACTACTGACCTTATCTCTAATGAGTAATCCCCACCAAAGCCAAGGTTCTCGCTTAACCTTCAGCTCTGATACCAAATGTAGTGGCCCGGGATTTTCGACCATCGAAAATCGACATCAATACATTCACTGTATGGCATGCCAAGCAATCGAGTGCCGGAAATACCAGATCATTAGGGGTAAAGAAGATAAGATAGAAGAAACAGATGCAACAATACAGAATCTCACAATCGCAATGGAACAAAATATAATATATAATAAAAGATTTGTATATAAAAGAATCAATAGCTGTTAATATATATACAATCATCAGAGTACAACAATCAACAATCAATCTGGACAGTTATAATAACTTGTCCTTACTAATACTGAACATTCAGTTCAACCTACACAGCGGAATATAAATCAAGTACATGATATACGTCTGAAATCCTCTAGCTCATCTCCTGAGCTCAATAGCATCCTAACCTAAATCAGAAATACTCGGTCTGACCCCAGTATTATAATAACACCCGAGTCTGTCTGAATAACTAGCGTGGGAAAACACAATCAATTTGAATTATTACTGTTATCAAAATCCTTTGAAATATAAAGGTATCTTGTAAGACCACGTCACACATAAACACGACGGCTTTTTACCTTACGATAACCAAAACATTTTAAATCAAAATCATGTGATATTATAGTAGAGTCTATAGAAAATAAATTAGAAAATAGCTGAAATGCTTGCATCTCACATTTCAGCATAGTTGGTATACAACTAAAATCGTACAGGCTCATAGTGGATATTTGATTCCATACAATGATCGGGCTACTAGGGTACCGTCCGCCACAGTACACCTCTAGAAAAATGTACCGAGGACCTCGCCTGGATCCCCTACCAACACAGGACTGGCCTACCCCTAACCTGGATAGTACCAAAAATGTTATCACCCTGGGTGTTCCCACCCTAATCGAGCACTCTCCTTTCCATGCACAACCATATCCATAATTTTAATTTAATATATCCGAGGGTGTCTAGAAAAGTGATAATGTTTGATGTGATTTTTTGTTTGATGATAACAAACATATATCAATTTATATATGTGTTTGCAGATTGTACTATACATATATAGGAATAAATATTCATATTCAATAATAATACTATTGCACAGAATTTATATAATTCAATCAGTATTTTTTTATTCAACATAATATTTTATTTCAACACTTTTACAGTACAAAGTTTTCAGCTCTCTCTATATACATACACTAGTTTCATACATTTCACACTCACATTTTTTCTCACTACAACACTCAACACTCAGTTTTTCACTCTGTCTGCACATCTGCATCTATCTGCATTGTCCAGCTCCAGTTCTTGTCCTGTCTTCTGTGTACCTGTATAATTAGCAACTATAGCAGTAATATGAAAATAAACAAATTTGAATTTGCAAAAATATAAATTTGTTTTTTATTGGTGCCTCAGATATATGGGTTATTGTCATCATTTTCGATTGTGTAATATCTGTGCATATCAGTATTCTTATCAGGGACAGGTAATCATGAGTGGCTGCAATACACACGTGTACATTTATACACGTGTGCACTGCCTCGCCAACTCGTGTGCACAAAAACAAAGGCAAATACAACATGAATGAATACTGCAACAATGCAACACTAATACACTATGTCACAAGACCACAAATCCAAACTCAATACACCAGGCTCGGGGCTACAACACAATATATATGCCAAGTCGACATGCAACCATATCAGATACATGAGGATGCAAATAACATATGAACATGAATATGCAACAGAGAGGAAAATATGCACAAGTGAAGTACACAGCAACAAAGACTATGGCACCGGCATATGAACAACAAGGAAATCAAGCAAGCATACAAGTTAATCAAGTTTCAAGTCAGAAGTACAAAATGGCCAAGCAAGTGCACAATTAAACCAACAAACAAGATCAAAGGCAAGGCAATGCACAATGTAGACTTCAAGTCAAGTGCACAGCATATCATGTGCAGCTCAATGCACAAAGACTTAGCAACTGCACCAAGACCAAACAGTCGAGCGAGACCAGAATCAAGCAACAACATGTGTA
Source organism: Allium fistulosum (assembly GCA_030737815.1). NCBI lineage: Eukaryota > Viridiplantae > Streptophyta > Magnoliopsida > Asparagales > Amaryllidaceae > Allium > Allium fistulosum. The sequence goes on along the minus strand of CM060905.1, from coordinate 859,808,673 downwards.
CAGCTCAGTGTCAAGCACATATATGCAACAGTGAAATGCACCAGATTCCTAATTATGAACAACAAGTGAATGGCACACGAACAGTGACAGGATGAACACACAAGAAATGCATATGTACAGCAGTTACAAAATAAGGTAACAAATTAGAAATATCAAGTCCAAGCCGTGAGCAACAGGAAGCCAGAAAATCACAAAATCAGAAATGGTCGAAGTCAACACCGTGATGACCAAGGCAACAAGTTCGAACCAAAAATGCCAGCAAAGCCGAAATTGAACAAGTCAAAATTTAATACCGTGGTGGCCAAGCAAAGTCAGAAGTAATCAAATATACGAAGTGTCAAAATTGAAGAAGTCAGAGAAATAATCAACATCCAAGCAACATCGAGTGGCCAAAATGAATTCAAGCTAAAATATTTGACGAATTCGTATAAGATATACGAACGCAAATCAAGGATTTCGAATCATACAAAAACCCAATCATCACTGGCATTTAATCATCAAATTCAAGTAATCAATCCAGATAACTAAAAAATCGAATAACATACCAGAGAAGTCGAATTCGATCAAGCAAAAAGCAACCAAGCCAAAGCCCTAATTTTGTAAGCAACGATCGAGCAAATAGAAGCCACGGTGTGTAAACTGAAGGAAAGGGACGATCAACAAAGACCAAAAATTACAAGCCCTAATTCCAGAGCGCAAAGAGGGACAAAAGAGAAGCCACCATTTTTCACAAATTTTACAAAGGAACATGCCGACAATGATAAAATAAAACAAACAGGGCCGCATTTTCTTTTTTCTTGAGTGATAATAGTTTGGGCCGGTTTTATTTATTGTGTTATTAAGGCTTTGGTATATTTTAAATTAGGGTGTTGAGTTGTTCTTTTTTTAATTTGTTGATAAATTTGAATTTTTCGAATCAAAACTTTGTAAATCACCACCTAGGATTTAGGTTGTGTCAGATTGTCTAGTTAGGATTAGTTCAGTAAGCAGGGTTTGCGAGTTTGTTAGAGTGTTTGTAAGCGGGAGACTGTTTAATTCTAATAGAAATCTGGGAATGCAGCAGTAGGCAGGGGTTGCCGAAGCTGGGTAATTTTTGTGTGTGATTTACTTTTCAGCATATTTACTTCTCTGCAATTTGTTTTTGTGTTTAGATTAAAGAAAATTTGCTATAACCCTATTCACCCCCCCCTCTAGGGTTAATCTGGATCCTACAAGTGGTATCAGAGCCTGGTATTTTTCTTTAACTCTAGAGTCATGAATCCACCAAATAATGCTTTTTCTAAGGGGCAATCTATTGCTAGGCCACCCATGTTTAATGGGAATGATTATGCTTATTGGAAAGTTAGGATGGGTATTTATCTTAGTTCTATTGATTATGATGTTTGGGACATTATTGAAACTGGCTATAAATCTCCCACTATAACTGTTGGTGATACTGAGATTCCTAAACCTAAGGATAGATGGGACGCTAACGATAAGAAATTAAAAACTACAAATGCTAAAGCCATGAATGCTTTGATCTGTGCTCTTGATAAGAATGAATTCAATAGAATTTCTCATTGTAAAACTGCGCAGGAAATTTGGCATACCTTGGAGGTGACACATGAAGGAACTTCTCAAGTCAAGGAGTCTCGTCTAGCCCTATTCAGCAATGAATACGAGAACTTTGTGATGGACAAAGGCGAGAGCATAAAGGACATGTTTGGATGCTTTTCAACTTTGGTATACAATGCTAGAGTGCTTGGGAAGGTATTCACTGAGGTAGAGCTTGTGAGGAAGGTGCTATGAGTCTTACTGATGAACTTTGAGGCAAAAGTCACAACAATACAAGAATCGAAAGATATAAGTAAACTAAGCATGGAGGAGTTGATCGGCAACTTGATGACATATGAGCTTGAGCTAAAAACAAAGGAGGAACGCAACAATTCCGAATCAAAGAAGAAGACGATTGCCTTAAAGAGAAAAGAAGAGAGCGATGAAGAAGAAGAAGATCCAATTGAAGAGCTTGCAATGGATGTCAATAATCTTAGAAAATGGTCAAGATTCGGGCCACGCAAGAAGAAAACAAGTGGTAATAGGTCAAAAGATTCTGACAATTCCGATAATGAATTGACTTGTTATAACTGCAAGAAGCCTGGCCACTTCAAACAAAAATGCCCACTTCTCAAAAACAACAAAGGAAAGAAAAAGAAGAAGAAGGCCTTTGCACCAACTTGGGATGATGAGGAAGGAGAGGAAGTTTCGAATAATAGCTCAGAGGAGGCTAATTTGTGTCTTATGGCAAAATCAAATTCAGAAGCAAGCTTAGAGGAATCTAGTGAGGTAAGTGACTATTCTTATAAAGAACTTGTTTTGATGTGTTATGATCTTACTAAAACAATTGATACTCTTGAATCTAAAATTGAAAAACTGAAATCTGATAGGAGAGAACTTGTCCATGAAAATACTAGGTTAGAAACTGAACTTGAAAATATTCAAAACCTAGACTGTAAAAAATGTAAAATTTTAGATTCAGAATTATCAAAACTTAAGAATAGCTTTGAGAATCTTGAAAAAGAAAACTTGAGTCTTAAGGAAACCATTGACACTAGGAAAAAGGATTTTATAAGTAGATGCACCTCACTTGTGACTGAAAACACAACACTAAAAACCAAAGTCCAAAATCTTGAGAAAACTCTGAATAACTTTTCAAGAGGAGAAAAATCATTCAACATGTTATTGGGAAATCAACTTTTTGCTAACAACAGAAGACTAGGTTTTGGGAAAACACAAGTTGATGATAATGCAAAAGGTAAGAGTGTCTTTGCTAGATGTGGAATAATTGGACATCGTGCTGAAAATTATAGTCATAGGAACAAGAACACAAAATTTATATAAGTTTGGGTTCCTAAGAATTCTACAAACAAATTTCATGTCTATTGGAACAAGAATGAGAGGACAAAACAAGTTTGGGTTCCAAAGGGATTGTTTATTCACAATGCTTCAGTCACTAATATCATTGGACCTAAGAGTTTCTCTAGGTCATCTTCCTCTCTCTCTATGTAGGTTTGTTGGCGGGCTAAGGAGCAACAAGAATGGTTTCTAGATTCAGGTTTTCTAGACATATGACAGGTGACAAATCAAAGTTCCTTAGCCTAGAGAATTTTAAAGGTGGAAATGTGATCATGGGAGACAATAGCAAGTGTAAGATTATTGGTAAAGGTGAAGTAGGTAACGGTACTTTTTCCTTGACTAATGTTTTATACGTCGATAATTTGCATCACAATCTCATTTCTATTAGCCAACTATGTGACAAAGGTATGAATGTGGTTTTTAATAGTGATACTTGCAAAATCATTGATAAATCTTCTAATAACATTGTTTTTATGGGTAAAAGAAAAGGAAATGTTTACACGCTTTCTTTTGATAATCTAAATCTTTCTAGATGTTTGGTAGCCACTGACGAAGAGGCATCCTTATGGCATAGGAGACTTGGACATGCTAGCATGGGCCTCTTGGAAAAACTTGAAACGAAAGAATTAGTCAGAGGGTTACCACATCAGAAATTTAAAAATAATAAAGTGTGTAAAGCATGTTCCTTGGGCAAGCTTAGTCGATCATCATTTCGCCCTAAAAACATTGTTAGCACATCAAGGGTCCTTGAATTAATTCACATAAACTTATTTGGACCAAATGAAATTGCAAGCTTCAATGGAAAATGTTATTGTTATGTATTGGTTGATGATTATTCTAGATTTACATGGGTTTATTTCTTAGCCAAAAAGTCTGAATCTTTTGATTATTTTTCAAATTTTGCAAAACTTGTTCAAAATGAAAAAGGAGTTTTAATTAAAACTTTGAGAAGTGATCATGGAGGCGAATTTGAAAATTTGGATTTTGAAAGCTTTTGTGAAGAAAATGGTTTAAAACATGAATTTTCTGCTCCACGAACACCTCAACAAAATGGGGTGGTTGAAAGGAAAAATCATACATTGCAAGAATTGGCTAGATCCATGTTGAGTGAGTATAAACTACCTCTAACCTTTTGAGCAGAGGCAGTGAATACTTCGTGCTATGTAATGAATAGAGTAATGATTAGACCAATACTTGGCAAAACGTCTTATGAATTGTGGCATGAAAGGAAACCTAACATTTCTTATTTTCGTGTATTTGGATGTCCTTGTTTCATTCTTAACACAGGTGATCAACTTGGAAAATTCGAATCAAAGGCTGATGAGGGAATTTTCATGGGCTATTCAACAAGGAGCAAGGCTTACAGGATATACAACAAACGAACAAAAACAATTGTTGAATCAATCAATGTGAAATTCGATGAATCTGACCTGGAAAGGACGATTGAAAAGGCGGTTGATGATGGGGTAGATCATGAAGGCATTGAAGAAGGGACATCTAGTGAGAAAGCTGAAAGTAGGACTGTTGATGCTGATAGATTGAAGTTCAAATCCAATCATCCTCCTGAATTGGTTATAGGTGATCCTACGGAAGGTATACACACTCGCTCTTCATTTGATAAAAATTTGTGTGCGTTTTGTTGTCATAGTGGTTTTATTTTTGAGATTGAACCTGATTCTGTTGAAATGGCTCTTAATGATGAAAGTTGGATTTTAGCAATGCAAGATGAACTTAATCAATTTGAGAGAAATAAAGTTTGGAAATTAGTTCCTAGGCCTAAGGACTATCCAATTGTTGGAACTAAATGGGTGTTCAAAAATAAACTTGATGAATCAGGTAATGTAATTAGAAACAAAGCTAGGTTGGTCGCAAAAGGATATAATGAAATAGAAGGCATAGATTTTGATGAAACATTTGCTTTAGTTGTTAGGTTAGAAGCCATTAGGATTTTGCTAAGTTTTGCATGTTATAAGGGTTTCAAACTTAAACAAATGGATGTAAAAAGTGCCTTTCTAAATGGTGATTTGAAAGAAGAAGTTTTTGTTGAACAACCCCCCGGTTTTGAAAATCATGATTTTTCAAATCATGTGTATAAACTAGAAAAGCATTATATGGTCTTAAGCAAGCTCCTAGAGCTTGGTATGACTGCCTTTGTACATATCTTTTGGAAAATGGTTTTAAAAAGGGGAGTGCTGACACGACACTATTTCTATTACATAAAGAAAGTGATTTTTTGATTGTTCAGATTTATGTGGATGATACCATTTATGGTGCTACTAATGAACTCTTGTGCGAGAAATTTGAACAAGTCATGCAGGCTAAATTCGAGATGAGCTTGGTTGGTAAATTGAAATATTTTCTTGGATTTCAAATCAAGCAAAGCAGTGATGGTATTTTCATTTCACAATCCAAGTATGTGTTGGAACTGTTGAAGAAATTTGGAGTTGAGAACTCCAAACCATTGAGAACTCCTATGAGCCCATCAACAAAGTTGGACAAAGACGAGAAAGGAGTTGCTGTTGATCAGAAGAAATATCGAGGGATAATTGGTTCACTTCTCAATCTTACTGCTTCTAGACCTGATATTATGTTTTCTGTGTGTTTGTGTGCACGTTTTCAATCTAATCCTAAAGAATCTCATTTGAAAGCCACTAAATGAATTTTGAGATATCTTTCACACACACACAAATTTGGACTATGGTACCCTTCTTGTGAAAATTTTGATTTAGTTGGTTATTCTGATGCTGATTATGCTGGTTCATTGGTAGACAGGAAAAGCACTAGTGGGACATGTTTCATGCTAGGACATTCATTAGTTTCATGGTCAAGTTGAAAACAATATTGTGTTGCATTATCCACCACTGAAGCAGAATATATTGCTTTAGGAAGTTGTTGTGCTCAAATTTTATGGATGATGCAAACTCTTTCTGATTTTGGCTTAGTTTATAAACAAGTTCCATTAAAATGTGATAGTAAAAGTGCAATAGACTTGTCAAATAATCCTGTTCATCATTCACGCACAAAACACATTGATGTGAGACACCACTTTCTTAGAGATCACATTGCTAAGAAAGACATTTGCATTGAACATATTTCAACTGAGATTCAACTTGATGATATTTCACAAAATCCCTCCCCGAAGACAGATTTTCTAGATTACGTTTGGATTTGGGGATTATAGAAATTGACTAATCATTTTCCATTTTTTGGTTGAAATATTCTTGGATATTTATTTTCAACTTCAATTTCTAGGATTCAAACCAGTTTTGGATATTATTCAAAGATTGATTCGAATATGGTATTCAGTTGTGGAAATATGTTTTGTTTTATTTCTTTTCAAAATTTAAAAAAAAATTCATAATATAATTAACTTGGTAACTTATTCCACGATCATTTCTATTTCTACCATCTTTCTATCATTCATAATGGTTTTGTAAAATGAGAAGAGTGATTTCTTTTAAAATTTAAAAAATAATAATAATAAAATATCATGCATCCATTCTCATTTAAAAGTCCTTATGATTATGCATGGATGGAGCATGTGAGTGAATTATTATACCATCATTCCATTCTCATTTAATAGTCCTTATGGTTATGCATGGATGGAGTATGGTAGCTAAGTATTTTTCTGGTCTCACTTAAAAGTCCGGATGCTTAGACTAATAAGTAACTGCTAATCCCATTTAAAAGTCCTTATGGTTATGTGTGGTTAGTAAGTGCTTATTTTTGTGCTTAAATGTCAAATTCTTTTTTAAAATATCTCTCTTCTCATTATATAAAAACCAAATCATCAATCCATTCTCTACAATGTGGAACTTATTAACTTGTTATGATATATTATGATTATTTCTTTGTTTTGCATTTGTTTTTATTTAAAAAAAATTCATTACTGTTCCATTATTATTGTCAGTCTTTTGATGACAACAAAAGGGGGAGAAGAACAAGGTTTTGATAAGAAAGTAAATATTTTTGGAATACTTCAACAAATCTGTTAAATGTTGTTAGTTAATTTTCTTTAGTTCTTTTATTCTTCTGTAATTTTCTAAATCTTCTAAATAGGGAGTGGTTTCAGTTGTAGGGGGAGCATTCATATAGGGGGAGCTAAATATTTCATGCTCAAACACATTTATTAGAATTTCAAAATCTTTAATATATATGTTTGTCATCATCAAAAGGGGGAGATTGTTTGATGTGATTTTTTGTTTGATGATAACAAACATATATCAATTTATATATGTGTTTGCAGATTGTACTATACATATATAGGAATAAATATTCATATTGAATAATAATACTATTGCACAGAATTTATATAATTCAATCAGTATTTTTTTATTCAACATAATATTTTATTTCAACACTTTTACAGTACAAAGTTTTCAGCTCTCTCTATATACATACACTATTTCATACATTTCACACTCACATTCTTTCTCACTACAACACTCAACACTCAGTTTTTCACTCTGTCTGCACATCTGCATCTATCTGCATTGTCCAGCTCCAGTTCTTGTCATGTCTTCTGTGTACCTGTATAATTAGCAACTACAGCAGTAATTTGAAAATAAACAAATTTGAATTTGCAAAAATATAAATTTGTTTTTTATTGGTGCCTCAGATATATGGGTTATTTTCATCATTTTTTATTGTGTAATATCTGTGCATATCAGTGTTCTTATCAGGGACAGGTAATCATGAGTGGCTGCAATACACACGTGTACATTTATACACGTGTGCACTGCTCGCCAACTCGTGTGCACAAAAACAAAGGCAAATACAACATGAATGAACACTGCAACAATGCATCACTAATACACTATGTCACAAGACCACAAATCCAAACTCAATACACCAGGCTCGGGGCTACAACACAATATATATGCCAAGTCGACATGCAACCATATCAGATACATGAGGATGCAAATAACATATGAACATGAATATGCAACAGAGAGGAAAATATGCACAAGTGAAGTACACAGCAACAAAGACTATGGCACCGGCATATGAACAACAAGGAAATCAAGCAAGCATACAAGTTAATCAAGTTTCAAGTCAGAAGTACAAATTGGCCAAGCAAGTGCACAATTAAACCAACAAACAAGATCAAAGGCAAGGCAATGCACAATGTAGACTTCAAGTCAAGTGCACAGCATATCATGTGCAGCTCAATGCACAAAGACTTAGCAACTGCACCAAGACCAAACAGTCGAGCGAGACCAGAATCAAGCAACAACATGTGTACAGCTCAGTGTCAAGCACATATATGCAACAGTGAAATGCACCAGATTCCTAATTATGAACAACAAGTGAATGGCACATGAACAGTGACAGGATGAACACACAAGAAATGCATATGTATAGCAGTTACAAAAATAAGGTAACAAATTAGAAATATCAAGTCGAAGCCGTAAGCAACAGGAAGCCAGAAAATCACAAAATCAGAAATGGTCGAAGTCAACACCGTGATGACCAAGGCAACAAGTTCGAACCAAAAATGCCAGCAAAGCTGAAATTGAACAAGTCAAAATTTAATACCGTGGTGGCCAAGCAAAGTCAGAAGTAATCAAATATACGAAGTGTCAAAATTGAAGAAGTCAGAGAAATAATCAACATCCAAGCAACATCGAGTGGCCAAGATGAATTCAAGCTAAAATATTTGACGAATTCGTATAAAATATACGAACGCAAATCAAGGATTTTGAATCATATAAAAACCCAATCATCACTGGCATTTAATCATCGAATTCAAGTAATCAATCCAGATAACTAAAAAATCGAATAGCATACCAGAGAAGTCGAATTCGATCAAGCAAAAAGCAACCAAGCCAAAGCCCTAATTTTATAAGCAACGATCGAGCAAATAGTAGCCACGGTGTGTAAACTGAAGGAAAGGGATGATCGACAAAGACCAGAAATTACAAGCCCTAATTCCAGAGCGCAAAGAGGGACGAAAGAGAAGCCACCATTTTTCACAAATTTTACAAAGGAACGGGCCGACAATGATAAAAGAAAACAAACAGGGCCGCATTTTCTTTTTTCTTGAGTGATAATAGTTTGGGCCGGTTTTATTTATTGTGTTATTAAGGCTTTGGTATATTTTAAATTAGGGTGTTGAGTTGTTTTTTTTAATTTGTTTTTAAATTTGAATTTTTCGAATCAAAACTTTGTAAATCACCACCTCGGATTTAGGTTGTGTCAGATTGCCTAGTTAGGATTAGTTCAGTAAGCAGGGTTTGCGAGTTTGCAAAACTCTATAGGCGGTAGCAGGGTTTGCGAGTCTGTTAGAGTGTTTGTAAGCGGGAGACTGTTTAATTCTAATAGAAATCTGGGAATGCAGCAGTGGGCAGGGGTTGCCGAAGTAGGGTAATTTTTTTGTGTGATTTACTTTTCAGCATATTTACTTCTCTGCAGTTTGTTTTTGTGTTTAGATTAAAGAAAATTTGCTATAACCCTATTCACCACCCCCCCCCCTCTAGGGTTAATCTAGATCCTATAGATAACATACCCTACTTGGGTGCGACCCACTTAGCCCTGCTGCATCTCCAATGTTTTAGTCATTCCCGGTTGATGAGGCTTGAGGCTATGTTTTAACTTTAGAATAGTATTCATACATGGAATGCTAACACTGCATTCCAGACCACGATGCAAATGATAACATTCATCCACACAAGTTTTTCTGGGTCTGAACAAACCAAATCTCCAAAACCACTGTCTTCATTATTTTCACGATATCCCAATTCGTAAAGCACAAATCAGATCGAATGGTTTTCGGATAATTAAATCTGATCCCGGTCTCTTCGAAACGATTAGCGAATTTGGCCAGATTTGATGGTCAGTTATTTAACTATCAAATAACACACATAAGCAATCACTAGGGCCGATTTTTATAATTCTTTCAAACATTCCTTTAAAAATATCTTTATGAAGATATATTCAAATCTCTTCCAATATTTTTAATAATTGAAAAAAATTTCAAATACCTATGTCCATGACAGGATATTTAAATCCATAAAACCACTTAGAAATATATTTTCTTCAATTCCATTTATAATTCAGCATTTTTGAAAAATATTTCTATAATAATAATCTCGTAGTTAAAATATTTCAAATTCTTCCAATCCAATACTTAGGAAATATTTATACGTATATTTCCCATTCATTTTATTTCCAATACTTAGGAAATATTCCATTTTATTTCATACTTCTCAAATTCCTTTTCAATTAATTTGTAAATTCCTTAACTCGACAGATTCCATAAGTTTTTGAAATTCATACATTAATTTCCTTTAAAATTTCCAAACTCGATCATACTCGTCTATAATTACCACTACCCATTTCTAACTTCTTTTATGAATTCTAATTCATTTTCGAAGTTTTTATATTTAAATACTTTGGAAATTTGCTTAAGTTTTCCTGAATTCCATTTTGGGAATTTCTCTTATAAAATCACACCTATTAAATAAACCCGGTTTGCAATCTCGAGAAGATTTATAAATAAACTTCAATCATTTAAAAACTTTATATATATATATATAAGATAAGTATTTTTAAAGAATAATAATATATTTTTAAAAACACATTAAGTAATTATTTAAAATAATATAACATTTTAAATAAACATCGATAATTCATTTCCAATTTATTTTTAAATAAAACTAATTGATTCACAAAGCTTATTATAAAAAAATGTGAATTCATTTCAATAAATGTTTAATATTTGGATAATCCACTTTTCTAAAATATTTCAATACTAAAATAGCTTAACATTACATAGTTTTAATAAATAAACTTTCCTTTTAAAACTAACTTAACTTCTAGCTAAAAATATATTTTAAAAATTCCAATAACCAATTCAATTTATAAATCCCTCTTGATTCATAACACATCGATTTCATTCCTACTCCCTAACCATTCTTACATTTCAAAAATAGAATCCACTATTTTTCCCAAAACCGATTTCCATATCTCGATATAAATTCCTACTGTGAATTTATATTCCAATTTATCAACTGATATCATTTTCCTTTATTTATAAACATCGTTTATAAATTTATAAGCTCATTTGGATTTTACTTGTTTATACAAATAATATCATTTATAAAATTTCATTTATAAATCCATTTCTTTATAAATTCCATTTATTTTTCAAATCTTTTTTAAATATCGATTTCAACTTCTTTTCCATATTTTTTAGAATATCATTTAAAAATCCACTGTTAAAAATCCTTTATATAATTTATTTTTAAATCTCTAATTAAAACATTTTACAAATAGTTAAGTACAACTCCAAATCAAATTATTGTTTTATCCAAATGAATTTCCTTTAAAATAATCCAAATTCCGATATAAATATTTTTATATTCAAAATCTTCTTTTAAATTCTTCCAAATTCAAAAATAATATTTATGTATTTAAAATACCAAAATTAAGGCCAGTGCTACCATAACAGCTAATAATTCAAATCACAACATAATCTATAACAGATTATTCACACACATCATATATCACTATATATGAAATTAAAATCAACATTTGAGGAATCCAGTTGGATCCCTCCAACCTGTTTTCCCTGCAAACTACAGATGTTAAATAACATAAAATACCAATCCCACTTCGAGGGGGATATCGCGGTAATATAGGGTCATCCGCTATTATGCGGGGCACATAGTGTCTCATCCGCTCCAACGGCGGGAAATATAACCAACTACTAATATATACTACTATATATATAATATAATATCCAACTGATAATAATATATCAATTCAACCAATCATCTTATAATTAATTTAAATTATTATAAATTAAACTAGTCAACCAAATTGAGTGAGACTTACTCTCCCTTATTTTTAATTTGCTAATCGTTCTAATTAAAATCTCGTGCACAGATTTCGTAGCTCCGAATCCCACACGACTAATTCCGCTCAATTTAAACCTCGTATAAGCAAAATTTTGAATTTATACAAATTAATTATTTCACTTTTAATTAAAATTAATCAACTAATTTATTTATTTAAACTAAATACTCACTAACTATACTTTTATTAAATTTAATTGAAATTAATTACATTACCTTCTTCCCAAACTAACCATACCTGCACGTTGATACCCCTATCGTCGCTATTTCCAGACAATCATGACTTCAAACACCCCTCATTCGATCGCCTCTAATGACCCCATATCCAATCACGACCCCACCACTGCTTGCGCCTGCTCCTGATCACCTACACATCATTCACCTCGCGGCCACCATGTTGTCGCCCCTCTCTTGTTGCCATGACCTAGCCCTACCCAATATCGCACAGACCCGGTCGAGTATCTGGCATTGCGTCACTTCCAGGTCGTTGTGACCACTGTAGTTGAGCCACCACACAACGACGATGTCTCGACACCACGCGTACACGCATGTGAACTCCACCTTGAAAAACTCCAGTTGTAGAACAAGCAACAGCCTCGCGCGACTCGATATTCCCTAAACCATACTTCACCAAGCCAAGGTCGCGACCTAGCACCCTCGCCTAGCTTCGACTAACCCTCACGCCTTCATCATCATCCTCCTGAGCATCGCGCGCGCGCTCCTCCCCTGCAGCCGCCATCGCGCGCCCCTAGCGCTGCCGCGCTACTCCTCGTCTCCAAGCTCGATCGAGACAGTAATGCGATTTAATCGCGTGTTGTTTATTTCTTTTTTTTCTCCGATTTCGATTTGGAAGAAAGAGAGAAGAGGTGCGTTTTTTAATTGGGGAAAAGCTACTTCGTGAATAGGGTGGCTCGAGATAGACTAGGACGGCTACAAGTTGACCTTTGATTAGATATATATATATATATATATATATATATATATATATATATATATTCAAAATATCTTGTTTTTGCATAACTCGAAATCCCAAAACCCTATTGAGATGTGCCGCCTAGCGTTCCTAATGTTATACCCCTATTCCGAACCCAATGGAACTAGTCTCGAGACCCAATTTGATCGTATAGAGAAGATAGCATTTTGAACCCAATTATTAAATTAAATTTACAATATTGATTTCAACGCGTTTCAATCCCGTACGACCAAACAGTAACGCCAAACGCTACAAAAATTGAAATTCGGTAATAATAGACTATTACGGATCCAATGGAACTAGTTTCGTCGAATTCCAAGACTGTGCCCCGAAAAGCTATTTTAACACGTCGATTAAATCGACGATTTCAAAAATTGACGAAATTACTTGGAATTTTAGTTTTAAAAATTTATTAACTCAATTCTAATTTAAATAGAATTTATCTCAATATTAGAAATTGTTTTGATTCATATTCCACTCAATTTCAATTATTCACCATTTTCGTATTACAATAAATCGCTATATTTGAAATTTAAATACATTTTATACATTTCAACCAAAATCTTCATATCCAAAAATCAATTTATATCCCAAATCCAATATTTAAAACCATTTAAATATTTAAAATTAAATGTCGGAAAATCCGGGTCATTACAGACTTTGTAATTAAAAGCTACATTAAACTATCATTTTGCATGTTTTAAACATGTTATTGTACTTCATAGCTAAAATGCCACATTACACTATCATTTTGGATATCATGAACATGCTACTATACTTTGTAACTAAAATCCTACATTAGCCTACCACTTTGCATATTTAAAAAAGCTAGTGTACTTCATAAATAAAATGTTGCATTAAACTATCATTTTGCATATCATAAACATACTAGTGGACTTTGTAATTAAAATGCTACATTAAACTTCTTTTTTTTGAATATCATAAACAAGGCGGTCGACTTCATAATTAAAATGCTACGTTAAACTAAAAATTTGCATATTATAAACATGCTAATGGACTTTTTAATTAAAATGCTATATTAAAATATCATTTTGAATATTTTAAACATGATACTGAACTTCATAACTAAAATGCTACATTAAACTATTTCAACTATCATTCGCCACGTTCGATACATGGTAATGTACTTTAAAAATACAAATGCTATTTTTAACTATCATTCGGTACGTTCTACTCATTGTAATGCACTTTAAAAATACAAATGATATTTTTAACTAGCATTTGACATATTTCATTTAATCTGGTGCCTTTAAAAATATGAATGCTATTTTTAACTATCATTCTGCATATTTCATTCAATTTGATGTATTTAAAAATACAAATGTTATTATCAACTATCATTTGGCATATTTGATTCATTTTAATTTAATATTCTATTTTTTTGTAGGTTTTTTTGGTGATGTAGACAATGGTGTTGGTCAGTAGAGATGTCGATTTGGGGTTGAGCATGGCGATAGATTACAGTAGAGGTGACGTTGACTACACGTGAGAACGGTAAGGGAGGTGAGATCTTGGTTTTGTTGAGATTAAGGGTGATAACGACAAGGGAGAGGCTTGGACAATGGTGGCTTGGACGACGACGGCTTAAGTCGACGATTGCTTGGGCGGCGGAGTGAGGACGACAAGGGAAGTGAGATCCAGGATTTACTGAGATGCATGGTGACAACGACAAGAGAGAGACCTAGACAGCGGCGACTTCAGATAACGATTGCTTCTATGACAGCGGCTAGGGCAAGAAGTGGTTGAAGGTAGATGGTGACTGATGTCCACTGGAGGTGGAGGAAACAGCCAAAGTCATGAAACCGAAAAAAAAACTTGCTACTATCCTTCTGCCTAAATTTTAAAAGCTGAGTCCTAGATTTAAAAATTAGCCTAACGTTCTTACTTTAACCAATTACCTCTTTTGTAAATTTACTCAATTATTACTGCTCTATAATAATATAGCTTAATTTTTCTACAAATAAATAGAATTCAAACAAGCAACTTTAAACTTTGTATAAACAAAGCAACTTTTGGGGAAAATTTATATGATTTTATCTCTTAAAAGAGTGTATTAAACAAAGGAAAATATAATTTTTTTTATTACATTTTAATTAATATTTTACTTAATAGGAAACATGAAATGACAAATTTATTAAATTCTTGTATAAAATTAATAAAATTTTAGTAGGAGCGGTAGCCCCCACTAGGCCTAAGCTAGGTCCGCTATTGACTTGATGTTAGTATTTATGTGAGGTGTTGGAATTGATGTTATTTTTTATCATAACTATTACACTTGATGTTGGATATGTGTATATTTTCGTATCATTGGGTCACAATGGACTTATTATATGTGGTTGGACTTGATATTGTGATATTGCATATTTATATGGTATTTGTTAGGCTATATGATATGCAATGATTATTGATTATATATTTTTCTATAATGATTGATCACTAGTTATGATGATATATATTAATAACATGGCATGTTTGACATGACTGATTTGATTTTATATGATATACTATATTATTATACTCTTCCAAGCATTTCATTATCTTTTGTTAAATAGTTGATCTTGACACGCATGCCTTTTATATGCTAAATCTAAAACTCAATTATTGATCTTCTATGAATAGTATGTCATCTTTAGTTCCAAATGATGCACAATTAGGTTGTAATTAAATATGAGTGCTTGGATGTATACATCTAATTTGTCGATTTACAATTAAGATACGGAGTTCCTAACATGATTACATGCAACATATGTCCATCTGTCGTTTATGGCGCACAACACACATGTGAGTGTACCTTTGGAAAATTACAACTTGTCTACTTCAAAATATAGGTGTGATGACCCATCTTTCTGATCCCTAGAAACGACACTTAATACATCCTCGGTATTCGTGTGTCGTTGCCCAAGCATCCGAAAGATATGTTGTCTTGGGGTGAAATAAAGAACATAACAAGATAGAATATATAAACCTCACAGTGGAATGGTTACATATAATATATAAGAAATTATCAGAGTTATAAAAAGAGTACTACGTCTAATAGATTGATAGCTATACATTCTGACTTTTCATTTTTAAGATACAAAATAAACCTACATAATCATTAATAAGTTAATTAGTTAACCTTAATCCTTATTAATTAAATAATTAATTAAATTAAATATTCATTATTAAATTAATGAATTATTTTTGAAAACATCATTAATCAAAACCTTGCTTAACTTGTAAAACAATTCCAAGCACGAAGATGAAACCAAATGGTTTGATAAGAAGTGATTTTTCGAACGTGCCGATATAGCGACTATCGCTATACGAGTAGTTCGGCAAACAAGTTTATAACATTATCAACACAACCAAACATCACAAAGAATTGGTTTAAGCATACATACAACAAGCATTCATAGGCAATAAATATGAACATGAATATAGTTTTAAAGCTTTGGTTTTTGAGGGTAAAATTTTACTTACTAACTAGTTTGCTAACAAACATTTACTTAACATGTTTGCATCCTTTACACATATAAATTTCCAAACCAAACATGAAAAAATTCACATCATATACAAACCAAGCAAGAAATATATATCACAATGTAACTAAAGTAAAATATTTCCCAAAAAATTTAAGAGTTTTACTCACCAAATCTTTTTAGAAACTTGAAATAAACTTTAAACTTGTAGAGCTTGGAAACCACCAAAAATCAACTCGAAAAGGGTCATCTTCTCCTTGGTTTTTAGACATGTTGCTCTCGAAATTTGGTAAAGTGGTTAAAAGGAAAGTTTTAGGAAATTCTTTCCTCTACAATTTATAAAAAAACACTCAATTATGATTTATTTTGAAGAAGATATGGTCAACATAAGAATGACCATTTTCGAACTTGGAATTCTTGGTCCAAAAACACTATGTAAAAAAATTGTTATTTTGACATAGTAATTCTCGAAAATTGTAGAAGTGGTCAACATAAAGGTTGTAGCCACTGGAATTTGACATTGTTTGAAAAAAAGAAAATCTTGATTTGGAGTAGTTTGAAGGAAGTTATGGCCAAAAGCAGTTGGGGTAAAAATAGAGGAATTTGAATGGAAAAGAAGGAGTTTGAAGCTAAGTTTAAAAAGCTTTTAAAAAATTTAAAACTTGAAAATATAAACTTTAAAATGCTAAGGAAGCCATTAAAGGCCATTAGAGTCTAAAATGAAGGAGAAGAGAGTTTGAAAAAAATAGAAATGAAAATAAATTGAGAAAATGAGTATATATATGTGTGAACAAGTCGAATTACCTAACTACCCTTGTCATTTCCCCCCTCTCCATGCTTTCCACATCACCTTGCTTGTTCCCCCTTCCATGACATGCTCCAATATGTCAAATCTTGTCTCCCCTGATGTGACTATTTTCTATTTTTTTTATTTAGTTGCTAAAGTGTCACATCATCATTATCTTAAGTTAATTAACTTAATTAAACCTAATTATAATATCTTAACCCATATTATATAATTAGTCTATGTGTGCATATATATAAGAAAGTGTGCACACCATTTCAAATAACTTTTATACGATGAAACGTCGAAAATTTAGAAAACAGTTTCCGATCACATTTTCTGTTTTTCATCGAACTAAATATTTTTGTAAACTAAATTTGAAAACTATTTTATCTTCAATATTTATTATTAAAAGTGTTTTTATTTTAATTATAAAACCTATTATTTGAATATTTAAAATTAAATAAATATTCAAAAATTAATGTGGTGAAATTCCGGGTAGTTACAATAGGAATCGGACAAGGAAGCATTTTATGACCAAAGCAAGTTAATTGAAAAAACTGATTGCGAAGCATCCATATCAATGTCATACTTTTATTAGCTTTGAATATGTTTCCCCATCTTTCAGACGTTTTTAAAGTTTCCTTTCATTAATGCAAATCTCTCTTTTCTATCTTTGACCATATATATCTATCCTCTTGACATAAACTGTTTTGGCATGCTCTCATTTATTTTTTTTACTCTGAAGATAACGTCTAATTAGATGCATCAGCCAACAGGCCTCACCGTATATTTCATCCCACAACCGAGTCCCCTCTTTAGACCCTGCCACTAACAGCTCTTTTGATACCACTTGTTTAGACCAAGGAAGCGAAGAAGATTAAGAACTAGTGCTGTCGTGCGCGAAACTGGGCGTTGAACAGGTAGATGGGGAACCAAAGTGGGGGTATACTGACTAAACTGATACCGTTGCGGAGACTGCAACCGAATAAGCAACTTCTCCCTTGTTGGGCCCAATTAATATACTAGGCCTCGCATATTGAAAAAATTCTTAACATCTGCTGGCGTAAACGAATACTAGAACTAAAAGTAGAAGCCTCTCATTTCTTATTTGAGAAGTCAGCCTTCATTTCCCACGGGGACCTTAAATTCGATGCCCTAGCCCTTGAACGAGTGGCTTTGGGTAAACAAATATGGAAGATTATTTGATCGGTGATATGGTATCATCGGAGGGTAAATGATAGATAATACATAGGGACGAGGCGACCCAGTATCTTAATTAGAGGTCCAGTACACTTCGCCAGTATAAACATTCGGGGAGTATTAATAGGGAGTCTGGGTAAGCGAGAGTATTCTCAATATGCTTAACACACATAGTCGAGTGAACATCATTAGAAGTGTGCCAGAACGCCAGAAACACCATTGGGTTCGGTATGTGGGAAGAAATTAAGTCCGCTTATCACATTCGTCTAAGATTGAGGCATGATTCTGGATGAAGCTACCAATTGGGAAGTTACAACGAACAACACTTAGGCACTAATTACTACGGCGCTGGGAATATCAAAGGTGAAATATGTTACGTGACAGGAATGCTATTTTCTTATAGTTGGTTTAAAACCGACGCAATTTATTTGCCACTAATGTCCTTCTTTTCTTTTCTTTATAGTATGCATTTCGTGTTGTGATATTTGAAGCAGGGAAGGCTAAATGCAGAACCAACAGTTCAGGTCTCCTCTATAGACTGATTGAAATAATTCAACCAGTATGACTGGAATTACTACTAGTTTGTATTCATTTGCTTTGTTCCACTACCGCTCTCGTCGAAATAATAAAGATTGCACATTCCCGGTTTTCTCACTTGTCTTGCCCAATTATTTGGTATGAGTATCCCCTGCTGTCTGGTAGGGGAATTGAAATCAATTTTGCGCGCGATCTGCTATTGCCCAGTCTACTTAACCGCCCTCCCGTTGGTCGCCAATGTTTATACTGGTAATTAAGATACTGGGGTCAGACGAGGTGTGGACCCAATTAATATACTAGAGGTCGCCAATGTTTATACTGGCCAATTAATATACTGGGCTTGCCCTCCTGCTCCCTTCGGTCTCCTCACTTCGCTCGCCTGCCCCTTTGGCTAGAGTGAAAGCTTCTACGAATCACTTGAGAATAGGAGAAAACTATAATGAAAGAAAATGAAGCTCGCATTCCTCTCATACCATCTTGCCAATAGATTCTTTTGTTTCTTTCCTCAATTCGCTCGCCTGAGCCAAGGCGTAAGGTGCCCCTTCTTTCCAGACAATCCCATGTCTTAAGCTTCCGTCTGAAAGTTCAGAGAAAGAGAATAAGTACTGACATGAAAGCAAGCCAAGCAACAAGACCATGGTTCCAGGGGGGATGAGAATGGAATATTTCAATAACAAGCAAGACCAAGTGACCAAAAAGGCCTTGTCACGAGCTGGACTCGAACCTGCACTTCTGGGACCCAGCGAACTTTCATTCTTTCGCGACTTTGGTTACCCGGTTCACCTGTAAGCTACATCCGATCCGGGGGTCGTTCTTTTTCTGTTCCGAAGGCGAATAAAAATTTGGATAATTGCCTCGATGAAATTAATATACTGGCGGAGTCATATCTAAAAAAATCTGTCCATTCTTTTTTTTTGATAGTAAGTCATTCTCATTCATCGTCATCGCTGCTTATTTATGCATTCTCCGTTTGATCCAACCATTCATTCTGATCTTTCTTCTGTTAGGTTCTTAGTAGCGCGACCTTTTCTTCTTTTACTTCACATAGCTTTTCGTCTCTTTGATAGCTGGAAGTTCTCCAAAAGTATGAAAAGCTGGAGGACTTTGTACCATCCATTCAAGTGTGGTTGAATTCTTCTCTTCAACAGCCCAAGGGCTTGGAGCACATTTAGTGTTGTTTCCACTGCTTAAAGTGATTGTGACGACCACGAAGAAAGAACGAATCCCAACTACGGATATATAAGAGCCGAAACTGCTCAGAGCATTCCATCTGGCGTAAGCATCTGGATAATCTGGAATGCGACGTGGCATACCCGAAAGCCCTAAGAAATGCATGGGAAAGAAGGTAAGATTCACCCCGAAAGAAGTGATCCAAAAATGGATTTGACCTAAAGTTTCCGGGTATGTCCGACCAAAGATTTTACCCACCCAATAGTAAAATCCTGCAAATAATGCAAAACCGCTCCCATAGAAAGTACATAATGGAAATGTGCCACCACATAATAAGTATCATGTAGAGCAATGTCTAGCCCAGAATTCGCTAGAATTATTCCTGTGAGCCCGCCTATGGTGAACAAAAAGATG
Organism: Allium fistulosum; assembly: GCA_030737815.1. NCBI lineage: Eukaryota > Viridiplantae > Streptophyta > Magnoliopsida > Asparagales > Amaryllidaceae > Allium > Allium fistulosum. The sequence continues at coordinate 859,788,360 of CM060905.1, read as the reverse complement.
AACCCTACAGCAAATAACATGGGTGTTTTGTATTGTATCGAACCTCTCCACATGGTAGCGATCCAACTAAAGATTTTGATTCCAGTGGGGACAGCTATGATCATGGTAGCTGCGGTGAAGTAAGCACGCGTATCAACGTCTAAGCCCACAGTAAACATATGATGAGCCCAAACAAGAAATCCAAGAACACCTATACTGATCATGGCGTAAACCATGCCTAGATACCCGAAGACCGGTTTTCCCAAAAAGGTCGATACGATATGACTAATAATACCGAATCCGGGCAGAATGAGAATATACACCTCTGGATGACCGAAGAACCGAAAGAGATGCTGGTATAATATGGGGTCTCCCCCTCCTGCAGGATCAAAAAAGGTTGTATTAAAGTTTCGATCGGTTAATAACATTGTAATTGCCCCCGCCAGTACCGGAAGTGATAATAAAAGTAGAAATGCTGTCACTAGAACGGACCACACAAAAAGGGGTAATCTATGCATAGTCATTCCAGGTCCACGCATGTTGAAGATAGTGGTTATAAAATTGATAGAACCTAAAATTGATGAAACACCTGATAGATGAAGACTAAAAATGGCTGAATCAACTGCTCCTCCAGAATGGCTGGTAATACCACTTAAAGGCGGATAGACCGTCCACCCAGTGCCGCTACCCACTTCTACTAAGGCGGAGCTTAATAGGAGCAAGAGACTTGGTGGCAACAACCAGAATGATATATTATTTAATCGTGGAAATGCCATGTCAGGTGCACCGATCAGAATCGGAATAAACCAATTACCAAATCCACCTATCATCGCTGGCATCACCATAAAAAAGATCTTTAAAAAAGCATGAGCAGTTATTAAAACATTATAAAGCTGATGATTCCCGCCAAGAATTTGATCGCCGGGTCGGGCTAATTCCATACGAATCAGTACGGAGAAGCATGTGCCCATCACTACAGCAATGGCAGCAAAGATGAAATAGAGAGTACCGATATCTTTGTGGTTAGTAGAGAAGAGCCATCGAACCACCATATGAGGAAGGAGAAGTGGCATAACGCCAACCGGTCCACCCGCTGGTGTATATCCCGGAGTACCGAGAAGTACCTATCCCTTACGGGAATCGAACCCGTGTCTTCGACATGAAAAGACGATGTCCTAACCACTGGACGAAAGGGACCAAAAAGAAATTCCAGCTACGCTACCCAATTAATATACTGGCGTAGGAGAATAAGCAACCTGCATTGACGAAAGATTGGATCTTGTCCTAATGATTTCGCTTTACGCTTTAGAAGATCGAATCACAAACTCGTTCCGTTCTTTCTAAAGGAAGACTCTTTAAGGGCCCAATATCTCAATAGCACCCACCTACTCACAAACAAGAAAGGGGGTGAACGTCAACCTTTTTCCATGATTCGCCTCCGTTTATTTTGAATCTTCTTCTTCTGGGGCGTAGCATATTATCATCAGGTTCTTGATACAGATCAGCCATCTTTGCTTCTGAAATTGAATATAATTCTTATTGCTGTTGAGTAGCATTGGTCCTAGGCCTTATCTATCATCTTGGGATTGGCATATCATCTTCCCTATGTGGAACAGTACATGTATGAGAATCCGCATGTGGAACAGTATCTCAATTGTACCGCGTCACTGAATCATTCATTGATCACAGCTTGCACCAGTATACTTAGGGCATCCACCGTCCCCACAGCTGCTTCTCTAAGACATTTGGCATCTGTCTTATCTGTCTCCACCGCGGGCGGTGTGCGCGAGAAAGGGCGCACTAGTATACATGAAGTAGGCTAAGGTGTATTCTTAAGCTAGATCTTGTCTTGACTGAGTCTTTTGCTATCGAGAGGCTCGCCTGCTACAGAAAGAAAATCACCTGGCACGATCAAGATACTTTCGTCTTCTTGGATGAGGAGGATAATTTCTTTCAACATAAGAAACATGATGAACAAGAAAATCTCTCGGCAATCGATTTCGGACCGGAAGAGGATGAGTATGAAGATGATGGCCAGTATATTAGGGGTATTACGACATCTAATATTTCCTGAGGGTATATACCAGAGTACGCGACTCGGAACCAGAGAAGAGCCCTGAGGTGCGTAGCGAGATTTGTGATACTTGGAGAGGTACTCTGGATCTTTTGATGGAGTACTTTTAAGATGAGTCACTCAGGAAAAAGGTTCATACATTGTACCGTACCTTTCTGTGTCAACAACCGTAACTCGAGCGCATCCGACTGCTATCAACCTACTCTGATTGCTTACTCTGGAAATCTTGCAGGCCCTAAACGGGTCTAAAATAGAAGGCCCCTTTTTGTGATGAGATTCTGTGGTAGAGATTGTTTTCCGCTACGACTTCCCCGTTCTGCTAGCTGGTTTCGGCTTTGACTTGACATACGCCTATGGCTTCTATCAGGCTCATGACCTAAAGACTGCAGGCCAGTCACCCAAGAAATGGGGCTAAGAATGTCTTCTAGAAGCACAATGTACTATCTACTGTTCCTTCTTTCTTTAGTTATGGAGTAGACGGTTTTGAACGGAGAATGCAGAATAGAATCATCATCAGAATTGTATGATGCTATTCCATCTAGCTGGGGCTGGCTTTCTCTCACCAGGAAAGGGGGAGACCAAATAAAGCAGATGAATGGGGGAGCAATATTAATACCTTGCACGGACACCATTCCGAAGCAATGGAAAGAAGGCACCACAACGTAGTCAACTAGAAGAACAGGCAAGGAAGCGGCACTCTAGAGGGGAAGGAACTGTCTAAAAATGAGCTCATTCAAGAATCTCCTATTAGAGACAATGAATTTGAGGAAGGAATAGTAAGATATGACTCAGTAGTCAGTTCCCCTGTGCAGGCCATAAGCGAACTGAGTTTACTGACTCGCTAAGAGTTGGTCTTCCATAGTAGCGGGCTCGATGTACAGCAGGTCACTCGTTGAAGAGTGAGGAACGAACAGATATTGAGTCATCAATTTTTTTTCAACCATTTTACAGGACGGTAAACTATGCATGACGGGGCAGATAACAAGAAAGATACATAAATGCAAATTTCTTTCTTAAAAACTCGAAGTGAGAATTGATCTTTGCTATGCTTAACACATGAAAGGAGAAGGTTTAGAGAATAGCGATCCAGTATATGTTGATTGGATCGGTCCCCGTTACTTTCTCTTCCTGTCCCGCCCAATTAATATACTAGGCCCCATTAATAGTCTCTCTCTCTCCCTCCCGTTGGTCGCCTATGTTTATACTGGCGTTTGGATCGGTCTCCTCCCGAATTAATATACTGGCGGGGAAGATAACATAAAATATATATAATTCACTCGTTATGCTTAACATAAAAAGTCAAAGTTGAGATCAAAAGATCGCCCATTATACTTCCTTTGCCCTTAATTCAATTCTTTGCAATAGTTTGGTAGCGAAGATACCTTTCCGAGTTGTGTCAGGACCAGACCTGACCTATTATTTTGTTTTGGTTGTTGTTGCCCGCAGCTAATGTTCAGTAAACATTGTTCCCTTAGTTGAAATTTTGTTTGCCTCGTCCATGCGTATGATTCAACTATTGAGTAGGCCGGCGTTCTCAGAGAAATATAACGGATCACTTCTTGCTTTTCAAGCAAACCATAAAAATCCTTCGCCAGGGATAATAAATAATAGTTTGGATTGGTATTATCTTAGGTCTTCATAAGCGAATCTGAACTCCTAATCTATGATCTGCCCCAGTTCTCACTTAAATAACATGCAAGAAAAAGATATCACATTTTGATAAAACAGCCATACCCCTTTTATACATTTGGGGTAGTTATACCGCTTTGCCCCGAGGCTCGGGATTTCTCCAAAAATCAAGAAAAATCAAATTTTATACATTTGCGTTGGACCGATATCCCCTTTTATACATTTGCGAAGGAAGCTGATCTAAGGTACCTGTGAAAGAGAATGGATTTTTTCCAATCAAGTGTAAGCGAGGTTGCCTTGGCACCCGAATTCCAGAAAATAATGAACCGCTGGCTGATGTGGAATCAATAAATGAATGATCCAACTAGATACATATATCATTATATGGAAAGCCGTATTCGATGAAAGTCGTATGTACGGCTTGGAGGGAGATCTTTCATATCTTCAAGACGGTCAAAAAGCTAAAATAAGTGCAATTAACATACTGGGCATTGGGAAGTCAAAACGAAATCCGCATTTGAAACCTTTTAGGTAGATCTATCAGCCTACCTCGTTTTCGGCACTTTCTCATATAGAAACTTGAGGGGCTCTCTTCCAGCTCTAGTGTGCCTCGGACCTCGAAGCAAGAAGAAGTCGAAGAAGAGCAATAACTCAAAGAAAGCCTGCTGGTACGATACTACTCCAATCTCCAAGGGAGTGAGCACACTTCTTCTCTTACTGGTCTGGCTTGGGGTACGCAAGCACCTTGTTCCAGCCTTCTGATTCGCTACGCACCTGTTGCTCGATGATTTTCTGGTTGAACCCTTCTCACCGTAGTTCTTGATCCATCTAGGTCTGGTGTTGATCCACTTCCCATTCTCATCGAAGATGCACACTCGCTTGTTAGTGATCTTGATTTGCTTATTGACGTGAATTTCTTTCTTAAGAATCTCTATGCTCTTCGTATCTAATCTAAGAAATTCCTAAACCATTGCCATGGAGCGGTGGAACTGACATTCTTGGGGCGATGTGAAAATCCACCTTTCTTGTTACCACTATGTGGTCTTTCCCGATTCTATCAGCTCATATATGCTGGCACAGACGAGTCTTTCAACTGTGAACAATGGTTGCTCGGGTACTAGATTCAACTTCTTTTCATGGATAATAAAATGAAGCCGGACTACTGCTCTCGCTCGGTCATCGTCTCTCCTTCGAAAAATATTAAGTATGGAGTTCGGCTACGAAAGAGGTCTCCCCGATCCAGTATTGGGCAGTTCAGGATTAGTGAAACCGACATCAGCCAGCGGCCCCCTATATTACTGCGGTCTTCAGCAAAGAAATACCTATATTGTTTAGTAATTCGAAGCCCCATCTTATTACAAATCTTTTCTTCATTTATAGTCAAGGAGTAAGAAAACGAACCCTCATTGGCCTAGTATACCAAGTCCAAACTATCAATTTGAATTTCTCAAATATTCCACGTTTCCGAAACGGATCCTATCAAATATTTTACATTTTCTATGATCATCTCTATTTTAGGTATTCGGGGAATCCTCCTTAATAGACGAAATATTCCTATTATGTCAATGCCAATTGAATCAATGTTATTAGCTGTCAATTCAAACTTTTTGGTATTTTCCATTTCTTTGGATGATATGATGGGTCAATCATTTGATTAGTATACATATTGTAAATAGGAAGTCTTTGATTTAAATTTAATATTTTTCAAATGCTAATTTAAGGATAATTTTATATTTTCAAAATATAAGATAATTATTATTTCTAAAGTATGATAGTTTAAATGAGATTTAATAAAAGAATTATTTTATCTTGTTTTCTTTTAAAAAGTACTAAACTAAAATGGTTATAAGTGTGTATATATGATATTAAATAAACTTTCTTTTTAAATATCTCTTAAATTTAGAAGGTTTGTAAAAATAAATAATAATTCACATTTACATAAATAGAAAAAAAACATAATTACTTTTATTAATAAGGGTTTAGACATAATTATGCATTGTTTTAACACTTGTAAACATATAAAACAAATTGGACATTTTAATGCAATAAAAATTACAGTGGCAACCGTGGCAGCTGCGGAATCCGCTATTGGATCAGCCATTTTCGTTATAACTTTTCGAGTCTGAGGTACTATTGCTGTCGAATCTATAAATTGTATTCAAGGTTAAAGAGAACTAAAGGAGAGTTACAAAATACGAAGTTCCTCGCGCCTTTTTTGACTTGGTCGCCGCCAAGTAATATACTGGCGCATCCTGTCCTAATTCTGTTCTGAGTTTGACTTCCCGTTCCCTTGCAAAGAAGATAGATAAAAACAATCATGTACGACCAAGTACTGAATTACCTTCTCAATTTATATCTCGACCCGAATCTTCATTTACCTGGAGATGTGTGGATGTTAGCCACGTGGCGTGTCGCCCGCCTTCGCGGCTTCACTCTGCTCAATTTCCAGTGAAAGGCCAATGCGAGTGTCGCCTTAACCATAAAAGAGAAGATATCCTCTAGAATTGAAAATCTTTTTTCTCAACAACCCAACCAACCATCCACCCGGCGGCGATATGAAATTGTAGATGAAATTGCCCCAGACGGAGACACGTTGGTTCATCTTCAACAATTATCGCTAACCTACCAAAGCTTGGGGGTCTCTGGAGAATTCAGCCTCGTTTTCCAACAAGCGCTTACTTTATTTGGTGGATGAATGAGAATGACTTCTTTTTTTTCTTGCTTTTATGTTAGAAGGTGCTAAATCAATCGGTGCCGGAGCTGCTACAATTGCTTCAGCGGAGCGGCTGTCGGTATTGGAAACGTGTTCAGTTCTTTGATTCATTCCGTGGCTAGAAATCCCTCATTGGCAAAACAATCATTTGGTTATGCCATTTTGGGCTTTGCTCTAACCGAAGCTATTGCATTGTTTGCCCTAATGATGGCCTTTCTGATCTCATTCGTCTTCCAACAAAGAGTTAACCAGATGCTTAAAAGCGCTTTGCCTTACCTATGATGAAATTCCAAATGAGAAACTGAGGGGCGACTAAAAGGAGCCAAACTATTCTTCCATATTCAAATAAGACTTTTTTCCTAAGCCACTCCTTTCTGTCCTATCACGCCAATACTATGTTTCCGATAGGGAGACTTGAGCATATTGGTTATTGGTACCGGGTTCTACTCCTTATTTTATTAGGACTAAGGAAAAGGAAGCGTGAAGAGCCCGCTTAGGATTCGTATAGGTGATACGGAGCATGTGGTTTTTACTTCCTTAGAGCTATGAATTGTGTGATTTTACTGTTCTCGGTTAAGTGGTTAAAAAGCTAGTGGCGTGTACCAAAGGAACTCTTGTGCGTCTGTTCACAGGAGATGAAAAAGGACGGATGTGCTTAGGTCCCTACTTTCTATTTTTTAGCTGAACGGATATAAAGAAATACCAGCTCTAGCCCACCCTTCTAGTGGTTCTATCCGCACTCCTTCGCTGAGCCCTGCATTCCCTCCATGAGGCCTTTCTTTCAGACAAAATCACACCGCCTAGAGAAAGAGATTGATGGGAAAAGGAAGGCGATCGGTAGATCGATGGATGAATCCACCGGCGTATGCTCCGAGGAAGCGGATGATCGGAGCTAACTGTCACTTACAAGTTTGGATTTGATTTTGGCCCTGATCAATCCATACAAATAACTCGGAACAAACTCACGGAATGGACAGAGGAGGGGGCAGCACAAGCAAATTTCTTGGGATTGAACTACCCACCTCCCGTGTTCAGATACAACTCTCCCCGAAAGAAAATAGCTGATTCGATAAAGAAAGCACGGCTGAGAAGTAGCTGGGATGACTGAGCATATCATATCTGATTTACATAGGTGTCTTGACACGTACTATTACTATTAGGCCCAGATCCGGTGATTGTAAGGCCACTGTTTGAATAGTAATGTTGGTACATCAATCCACCACATCGATATCCCGGCAGGTTAACGTTACAAATCTGGTATCTCTTAAATACGAATACACAATTGCATCTCCAATCATCCCTTGATTCTAGAAGCTACCTCGCTCATTGCCACTCCTAACCCTTTCTTTGTATCTGTTCGCGAAGTCAGTGATCAGGCTTGCTGCTAGGAAAGAGGGGCTCTTGCATACTGCCCTTTCTTTATTTAGAGTAGTGCGCGGTATCGCCTCAGAGAGCATATGAAGCTACCTATACCGAAAGAGCTTACAGTTCGTCTATTTGAAGAGAGGTGGCCTGCCTCGCATAATACCTGCTCATCATCCCGAAATGATTCGTCGATATGACAACAATGCGGACAGAGTGGTGAAGCGCTATTTATCGTACTTTTCGTTGGCGAAGGAAATAAAGCTCAGTCTCAATATGCGCATTAGAGAAGAGGAAAGCAAAGACAAAGAAAGGACCACCCTCATCACAAAGAAGAAAGCAGTTAGTTACGGTACTAGCATCCCTTATTTAAGTCCGTCCTTTCCGACTATCATACCTTCGACAATAAGAAGACCCTAGAAAAGAGAGAGTAGAATGCCCTAAGGACAAGGACCCAGCGGCCAACTCAAGGAAAGCGAAAGCTCATTGAAAATGAAGAAAGCGTTTGGTCAGCTTCAAGCTAGCCAGATCCGGGGAGAAGGGGGACAGATAATATAAGATCTTTGGCCATCTATTCATCTACATCTGAGGCTGCTCCTTCTTCTTAATTGAATATCCCATCGAGTAAAGGAATGACCTACTGGTGAAATCCAGCCATAGAGCACTCTGCGCTTTCGTCCCGCCCGCCAAAAGAGTGATTTTCCATTGTGGGGCCTTCCCGGTCAATAAGTTGGTGCACCTTCGCTCCATTCTTTTGGAATGGTATGCGGTCCGTTTTCATAACTACTCGAGTAATCTCCCTTTGTTCTTGTTCCAAAGCGTGTTCCCTTGCCTGTACTTCGCGCTGTTGAAGTCAGGCTGCTTTCTCATTGTCCCGATTCCGAGCTACTGGATCATACGATGTAGGTGAGTCTGATTGTTCTGACTTCTACTGTAAGTTGCCTTAAGGCGCCTCCCAATAAGGGCACTTGCCTATGAGGAAAATCCCATTTAGAAGAAGGGAAAAAAATATAGCTACAGAGGCTGAGGGAAAGGCCGGACTCTATTCCTGACTTAAGGAAGCCTTCGGGGATCTTCTCCTATCTATAAGACAAAGACGCAACAACTCATCTTATCGTCTGCATCTGCTAATCCTTGCTTGTCAGCGCTACGCACCTTAATGTACTGGGAGAGGAAAAAGGCCTCTAAGCTTCTTTCTTTTGAGTTTTCTGGTTATATCAAGCAAAGACATATAAGAATAGATAATATGACTAATCGGTAGTAGCTAACTAGGTGGGTTTGGGTGGCCCCCAGCCCATTTACTGGTATAGAAATAGAAATTCGAATAATAGATCCAAGAAGGTAAAGAGAAGAACTCCTAGGCTTCTCATAGCGCAGCGACGGAGAGCTTCTGACTATAGCTCGAGAAGCTCGCGTAAGGGTAGCCGCACTATCCTCCTGAGTCATGTAGCTAACTAAGCCAGTATGGATGCTATCGAAGAGCTAAGGAGAGATAGAGAGAAGCAGGGAAAAGGGACCTGATGCCGCCCAATTAATATACTGGCCTTCCTTCGGGTGCCTTGTTGTTGTTGATGAGTCAAGGGCTGCTGTTGCTAATGTAGCTCTTGTTGCTAGCTTCTTTGCTTGTCTGCTACGCACCTCGTTCTGGTAGGAAGAAACTCTCCTTTTCCGGAGAATTCATATTAATTGGAACGGTCTAACAAGTAATACCAGTCCAATTAATATTAATATAGTAGACGAAGCGGTTTATAAGACTGATGATCATCTAGCAACTGGAATAGCCCCTCGTTATCTCTCGGCTCGCGCAGATGAGCTTAAAAGAAGTACAACCTCTGGTTGACTACCCATCTTTCCTTCAGTCTTACGACTAGCTTAGCAACCGCCTACCTATTACTATTACTATGAGTTTCCTCCCTATGGTCGCCTTAGGTCGAACCTTCTGTCGGAGTTCATACTGGACCTTAGCTTCGCTACCTTGGCTAACTAATACTCTTTCAAGGTCGAGGACCAATACTGCTACCCAAAATGAAGAATTCCTTGGTGTTTGGACCGGGGCTGCATCCCCAGTAGTTGTTGCCTTATCCCTTCGTCCTTCCCGTAGTGATGCTTCCCTCGTTCTGGTAGGAAGAACACTCCTGTCAGTCCAGTCTTCCAATTGTTTAGCTTCCCTCATTCCTCGGTTTATTGGAGGGACAGCTGAGACCGATAGGGCCAGTATAAACATTGGCGCCTAGTATACCAAGTCCAGTATAAACATTGCGGGCGGGACGGTTCTACTCCTAATTATTAGGATAGGTATGATATCCACCCGGTTTCTACCTTCTGGCCATGCCAGTTGTTTGATAGCTGTTCAAACATTACGGAACTTCTTTTCATTACTGCCAACTATGGTTGACAAGGCCAAGTATATTAATCCGGGCGTCTTTCAGGCTGCTAAGGTGACTAATGGATTAAGGACGACAAGACCCTTATTCAACGCCCCTGTATTTCCGCAACGGATGTCTCTGCATGAACTAACCCTAAAGAGGTTCGTAGCTCTAGTGAGGTATAATACTTAGACGGAAGGCGAGCTCTTACAGACGGAGCTCTAGTACACTTCAACCAACGGGAGGGCAAGGCGCCTATGATACCTAGGAGGGAGTAGTCTGTACTATTGACTTGCGCATTTCCGTCCTCATGATCAACGAGAGGCGAGCGTATATCAATAAGTCTATGGTACATAGTGTGCTCTATAGAGGGGTGATCTAACCTATAGTTTGGGGACCTACGGGTAATAATGAATTCGAATACGTACTTTCTTTGGGCCATCTGACAGCTGAGATAGACGACGGAACGAATGAAACAATCCTGCCCTTCTTGGTAGCGCCTTGCCTTATACTGCTAGCTATAGCCGCCACTTATTGGGCTTGATTGGAGATTGTTGAACATTTGAACTATTGGATCGGTAGTAATGAATAGTGATTCAGAGAGAAATGTTCCCGACTGGGTTAACGAAAATGCCCGAGAAAGCTGTTCGTACACTTCACATGAGCTCATTTTTGACTTCAAGAAAGTAATAATCGAAATATATCCCCAATTAATATACTGGGTCCGGGGGAGTCTATTTTCGCTCAACTAATTATCCGGTACCTTTGCTTCGCAACCGGTTCGGAAGTGTTGTATACTAGTCTAGATTCCTAGGCACATAAAGACCACACCGTATGAATGGCTTCATTGAACCATATTCCGGAAATTCCCACATCCTTGTTACTAAAGAGAAGCGAGCCTTATAAACAAGTATGTCACGGAAGCGAAGTCGCTATGGTTGTTCACTACTATTGAGTGAGCAAGGAACCGACAGCAGCTTAAACGAGTATTCTTCCAGTATTGTTCGAGAAAAAGACTAAAAGAACTCGTTTCTTTGACAGAAAGCACATGTCGGCTAGAAAGCAAGCGCGCCAGTATATTAATCCTTCGCCTAACTTAGCTGGTGCCGTGATGTTGAAACGAAGCACACCTCATGAATAGCTTATCTTGACGAATGCGGAAGTTCGGTTGCTACTTCTTCCTCACGTCCAACATCTATCTGTTCTCCCCTGGGTCTCCTTCCTTCGGGCGCCTTGTTAGTTGTCGCCTTAATCGGTCCCCTATTTGATCGAGGGTATTCTCCATAATCAGTATCCAGCCTTGCTTGTTAAGAAAGAGTATTGCTCCGGTCGAAAAGCGGGAGACCAGCAACTATGGGAACAAATCAAGCGAAAGAGACGAGATTCATTTCCCGAGTGAGATGGGTATAGAGATTCGCGGAGGCCCATTCGAGGCCGTAGCTGAAGTGTCGAAATCACGAAGGCCAGTATATTAATTGGCTGATACCTTCTTAGCTTCACTACCGCTACGCACCTTGATGCCCAATTAGAACACGGCGATCGCTATCTCTATTGCTACGCACTTACAGCCTATAAGTATACTGGGTGTACTGGCAAGTATAAACATAGGCGCCTCTTCTGATCTCATTCCAAGCTCTGACTTTACCTGATGACTCTGTGTGTGGACCAATGGCAGAGCACTTGTGGCGTTAACCAGTATCGATCTCATACTCAGTTTGCCCCAAGAAGTTAGCCCAGGCATTAGTTGCTGAAGCTTGGACGGACTCCCTGAGTGACTCATCCTTGTTTCTTACCACCCAGTCAACAAGGCATACTTGCTCACTGCGATCTCTAGCACAGTCTCATTCGTACCGACCGGGGTCAAGAGTGCCTTGCCGTTGCTGTCGCGTATCCCTATCGGTATCACCTACGCCATTCTTCGGATCCTTCTCCTGACGTGCCCAACTACGGAGAACAAGCACTCCCCCTAATGTGCCGGGTTACGCTTAGGAATGCGCATTTACCTGAAAAATACACCCAAATTAAGGGGGCAGATGGCCTTATTTCGGATAAAGATGGGCTTTCGTAATGAAAGAACCATAGATAGAAAAACGAATCGGATTCACCACGACGAATCAATCCCGAAGGCTCTCTCGACATACATTTTTGCCTATGGATGCTGAGTCTCATTGCCATGATGGCAAGGGGCATCAGGCTCCGAGCTCCCTTAAAATCCTTAATCAGTCAGAGTCTAGTTTGCAAGCACCTAGGCCTCTTTCGCATGATTCTTTCTTTCTCCGTTCGATCATTCCTGGAATTAGGAGGGGATTTTATTCTAAGCTGAGCTGGCTAGACTCTTTCTTATGGCGTATAGAAGGAATAAACTTCCGAGAAAGAGGAGCTAGGTAGGTACGGCCGATACCTAAATACGGGTGTCTTATCCATAGGTGCGTAGCGGTGCGGAGCGAAAGAAATAGAAGAACAAACATATAAGGCTATTTCTATTTGACCCACAAATTAATATACTAGGGCAGGCCCCCATCAAGTCATCAACTAGGAAGACCTCAGTCAGCTTCCCGCCAATGAAAGCTGGTGACTTCTGTTCCAACTGAACCGGGGACGGTCAGGTGCACCCATTGGACCCTGGAGCCAATGTTCTACACACAGAAGGACAGACATAAATAAAATAAGAAAACTCTTCTATTTTACACCTTTCTTGATCACGTCTGATTCTTTCTCGAAGAGAAAGAATTCCTTATTCTCTAGAAAAACTTGAAGGCCCCTAAATGGATAACTGTAAGGTTTTTATCCCAAGCACTGGCCATAGAGTTTCTCAGGCTGCGTATATTGACTTCCTCCTTCCCCATTCCATTGTGACCCCGTTCTAAGCCTTATTCATGGGTAGGGCATTTAGAGGTAAATCTTACTCCTTTTAGAAACTTCCAGCAAAGATTAGCATTGGCTGGCTAAACCGTGAAAACTGCCGGTTCTTCGGCTGCCACTGCGCGCACTTTCGCTTCATCCATCTTCAGCCTCGAATGCCAGATAGAGAAAGAAAGTCATGTCCTCGTTCTGTTGCATATTTTCCGGTATGCATTCGCGAACGCTTCCGGAAAACAGTTCTGAGATCTTCTCTGTGCTCAGCATTCAAATAAAAGCTTTACTAAGAAAATAAATAGGGGCTCGCTAACCATCTTTCTTTCTTGCTTTGGACCCTTTCTTATCCTTATTTATCATTTCTTTTTTTTCATTCTTTGTCTGCTCTCCCCAATAAAGAAGGAAGACTTAGGGGAACTTGAATCTAGCTAGGGTAGAGACAAAGACAACTATTAGTATACCGACCCCTCCCATACTCAACAGCCCCTCGTTAAGTACACTTCCTCCCAATTAAGATACTGGCGCGTCGCATATAACATAGGTGAATGGTATCTTTATTCTGCTTAATCAGTGCAGGTTCAGGAAAGCACTTTCTTTTCACGGAAGTCGTACAACCGAATCGGTGGTACGGAGTCGTACGTTTCGAATGATCTGTGAAAGTGAGTGGGCACATGAACGTCATTTAATGCTACAACCAAGAGAGTTTCATTCTTTCTATCATACTACTTACTACGTGCTTTGAATCATCTGAAAGAAAGTGAGTGGACCACTGGTGTGGGGGCATGAACGGTATTTCAACAAAAAGAAGGTACAACCAAGAGAGTGGAATGGGTCATAGTACTTGCCGAGCAGATAATCATATCTATTGATTAAGGAAGGCAGGTTCACATCGCGCGCAGACGTGACTAAGCGGCAGCTGGTCTAGGTGTTCGAAGCATGATTCATCAATAGGTAAAGGGAGTAGTTCATCGGAAACCATTCCCCTCTAAAGTCAAGGAAAGCGAAGCCCAAGGCGCCAGTATATTAATTGGGGAGGTATATTAATTGTGAGCGGGAGGCTGCTTTCGAAACATTCTTCATCGACTCCAATTAATATACTGTATTGTCATTACAACTTGGGCAAAGCCGATTGCTTTCTTCCGAGAATCTATGGAGAAGCTAAGTTTTGAATT